>CM074723.1:226534010-229373553 GCA_037306005.1 Rhinophrynus dorsalis
CCTATTAATTTTTTCATTCCATAGGGAAGATGATTGGATAATGGTAGTATTATTTAAGATCTAAACAAACATGCACACTCAAACTGCTTTAACCATGTCGCCGTGATGAAAATCAGATACTAATCAGACACTAAGGGAAGGAGAGCAGGAGTAGACAACTTTTCTGGCTTCATGGCAACATTTCCACCACGACATGAGAATCTCTCCCTTTTGACGAGGGCAAGATTCTCATGCCACCCTTTTCATCATGGCGACATGGTAATGCACCGTTTAGTTGTGTGCACAATAGTGTGCAACATTTTTAAAGTGAATCCTCATGCAGTTGGTTTGCTCCATAATTGCACCTCCTTTTCTTTGTGCATATGGATCTGTACATTTTTGTATCATATGAGTCAGTCTCTCTAAATGTATGCTTTTTTTCCCCCCTGTATTCTTGGAATTAACCCTTTGAGTGCCAGGGGGTAAGCAACAATTGCGCTGTGTACCACTCTTGCATTAAAACAGTTAATCTTAAGCGTATTAAAACTCTAGCACCTATGTCAACAATCTTGGCTGGAGTCTAAAAACAATGTCACTGAAACGATTAGTTAGCCGATGTATTACACAAAAATTGAAGCACTTCTGGAGCAACAAATCACAACAGTGGAACAAATAACATTAATTATCCAGAAAAGGAATTGCACACCTAGTTTGAAACAACACTATTTTATAATAAACCTAGAACAACCACCTCCATTTAGCAAAAATATACAGAGCTTCAATGTATACAGACAGCATGAAGCAACAAAAAAAAGCTTACATTAGTCTCAGCAATAATAGCTAACCTTGTCTGTTAACTGTTGTTGCTGAAACTTACAGTGGTGTGAAAAAGGTTTGTGAAAACCAATGATAATTATGGAAATTTCATAGTTGATGATGACCAATTTTAAAACAAATGATGTATACTTTAGGAAACCAAAATGTACTGAAGAGACAGGGCATTGTATGTGCAAAAGTAAGTGAACCCCTGTTTACATCAGCCCACTTACAGTGAATTAATAAAATATATATATATATATTTTTAAATAGGTAAAACTGCAGGAGTGAGTATGAGAGGGCCCCACCATAGTAAAAGATCAGAGCCTATTTGAGCTCGGACGGTGTCAAAGTATGTCATGCCACATTCAAAAAGACATCTCTGATCACCTTAGAAATTGAGTTACTGTTGCTCTTTGGTCTAGAAAGGATTACAAAAGCATTGCTAAGTGTTTGGGACTCCATCAATTGGACTGTCAGACAGTCTACAAATGAAGAAGGATCATGACCACAGTCACTCTATCCAGGAGTTGTGGTCCTACCAAATCCTCTCCAAAAGAACCATAACCTATGGCATCATTCTTGAAGTCACAAAGAACACCAGGGTAACAATCCTGTAGAGTCTGTGACTCAAAAATCAGAAAAAAATTAACACAAACTTGTGTCAATTGAATAATAGAAGGAAGCAACTGCTCTCTAAAAAATATCATTGCTGCTCATCTGAGATTTGCCAAAAACCACACAGATGATCTACAGAAGATCTGCAGCAACAATCCATGGACAGAAGAGTCAAAGGCAGAACTTTCTGGACTCAATGAGAAACATCATATTTGGTAAAAATTAAACATTGTATTCAAACAGACAAATGTCATGCTACAATCAAGCACGATTGTGGGAGTGTGAAGGATGCTTTATTGTCTCAAGACCCAGATACAGCCACAAATTATGCATTGTATCATAATATTTTAGAACACAATGTCAGGCGATCCACATGTGAGCAGAAGCTGAACTGAAAGTGGGTCATGCAACAATGATGATATGGTCTACATATTTATGCACACTTAAAAAGAATGGCTACAGAATAGGAAATTCTGGGCTCAATAATATTAGCCCTGCTATTATTTTAAACCAGCAATGGTGGTTTTGACAGCAAAGTTTGCTACTCTATTAACTGTGCTGTCAACAATCACCGTCGAGCAAAAATGTCCAACGGGTGCAAAATATTGACCCACTGGACATCACATAAAACTAGTAAAATTTGCTATCCTATTCCATGCGGTGGCTTCATTGCATATTAAGGAACGCATGGTGAAAAACCTGCCCCATGAAAAGTCTACCAAGAGTTAACATGTCCCGAGTTATTTTTTAATCCAAAAACGAAAACATGCCACACGTTTTAAACCCTTTGAGAAAAAACAGAACTAAATGATGTATTTTTGAAAGATTGAAAAGAAGAGAAGACAAGATTAAAGAAGACGGAGAGTGGTTGACAGGTAAGTGTTACATTTCTGGGTGTTAGGATAGTGTTAAGGATAAGATTTTGGCTAAGAGCATTTAGCCAAAATGTGAGGTTTGGCCACCAACGCTCAGTGTTCCATGTATCTTCCCAGCTATAGAATACCTGTGGTACATATGTGGGTTTATCTCTCAAGTCTTTTTTTTTTTTTTTTAAACTATTACCACCAATCTTACCACCAATCTTTTTTACCTCTATATGTTAGAATGGAATAGTTAAAGGGATAGTAATGTTTCAAAATAAAAGCAGCACCAATTAATCTTCATAGTATTTGGGCTATGGAGAGTGTTATTTCAGTACTGTCAGAATTGTAGTTCAAGAGTAATTGAATGATAAAGTATCCCCCTCCTTCCCCTTTTACTGATGTAACATTGCTCATCTCAGAGCAGCAAGGTGGTGTCCAGATGGCTTGCTGAGAGGGACAATCTTCAAGTAGGATAAGGGAAAAACCTAAAAAACCTGTCAAGGGGGGCAGGGTTTTCATTGTTCTCACAGTAAGAAGATTGTTCCTTGCTGTGAGCTGTCTGGTCTCAAGACCAGATTCCACATCTGAGGGGAGGTGGCTTACACTAGGTAAAAGGGGCGGGAGGGAGATATTTTATTATTCAATTACTCTTGGACTACAACTTTGACAGTATTGAAAAAACACTCTCCATGGCCAAAATACTATGAAGATTAATTGGAGCTGCTTTTATTTTGAAATGTTACTATCCCTTTAAATCCTACTGTATTGCTGTGACAGAACCTAAAACAAGCTGTCCATATCCGGAAGAAAGAATGGGCCAAAATTCCTCAAAAGTAATAAGACTGCCCAACAGTTAGAGGAAATGGCTTAAGTTATTACTGCTCAAGGGGGTGCCACCAAACATGCAAATTGAAGGTTTAATCAATTATGGATAATAGGATTTTAGTCTTACCTGTTAAATCCTTTTCACTTAGTCCATACAGGTCACTGGTACTCTGGGAGGCGATTCGCCCCTTTAATAGGCAGGAACAATTATGCAAATGATTGCAGGGGGCGGAGCCTCCCCTCCTACTTAAGCCACATTCAGGCCAGAGCCACTAGATTGATTTGAGACCCTAAAACTGACCCCAGGTAAGCAAGAAGACTCCTGTGCATGCCCCAAAGGTCTCCCACTGAATGCCACAGGAGAGCCAGGTCTGGTCCCTTGACAGGGTGGGAGACCAGTGACCTGTATGGACTAAGTGAAAAGGATTTAACAGGTAAGACTAAAATCCTATTTTCACTGTCGTCCAATACAGGTCACTGGTACTCTGGGATGTACAAACATTGATCTGATCCAGAGGCAGGAAATAAGGCAAGGACCAGTACAAGGCCCAAGTAACTAAAACTGCTATGAACCAGTTAATTACATAGCCCAAACTGTAAGTGTCAACGGACACCAACCAAGGGAACAAACCCCTGAACTAACACAGCACATGGAACTAGAGCCAACTGGGCTCAACAGTAAGGAAGCACTAAGGATCACAGAGCAGAAGACCTACACAGGCAAAACTGCCTCCAGGACCTTCCTTCCAAAACTGGCATCAGCCGAAGCCTGTACATCAACTCGATAGTGCTTAGAAAAGGTGTGCACAGAGGACCAAGTGGCCGCTCTGCACAGTTGATCAGCAGAAGCCTGATTCTTGTAGGCCCAAGAGGCCCCAATAGATCTGGTGGAATGGGCAGTCATCCGGAAGGGAACGTGCAAAACTGCCTCCAGGACCTTCCTTCCAAAACTGGCATCAGCCGAAGCCAGTACATCAACTCGATAGTGCTTAGAAAAGGTGTGCACAGAGGACCAAGTGGCTGCTCTGCACAGTTGATCAGCAGAAGCCTGATTCTTGTAGGCCCAAGAGGCCCCAATAGATCTGGTGGAATGGGCAGTCACCCGGAAGGGAACGTGCTTATTCCGCAACTTATAGGCTTCACGGATAGTAGCCTTAATCCAAGAGGCAATGGTAACTTTGGAAGCCGGTCTCCCTGCCCTAGGCCCCTCAGGAATGACGAATAGAGCGTCAGACTTCCTGATAGACTCGGTGCGATGAACATAAAACTTGAGGCAACGCACCACATCCAACAAATGGAGATCTCGTCCCTTGTCAGATGAAGGATTAGGGCAGAAAGAGGGAACCACAATCTCCTGATTGATGTGAAACTCGGACACAACCTTGGGTAAGAATTCCTTGGTAGTGCGAAGCACAGCCTTATCCTTGTGGAACACCAGGTAAGGAGGTTTACAAGACAGAGCCTGTAACTCTGCTACCCGGCGAACTGAAACAATAGCCAAAAGGAAGGCCATCTTCCAAGTCAAGAGACGTAATGGAATGGAAGCCAAGGATTCAAACGGGGGTCGCTGGAGAACCCCCAGCACCAAATTGAGGTCCCACTGGGGAGCAGGACTCTTGAAGGCAGGCCGAACATGAGTCACACCTTGGAAGAAAACTTTCACATCAGGAAGGATAGCAATCCTTTCCTGGAAAAACACAGACAAATCAAGTGAAATGAGGAGATAAGAGCGTATCGCAGGTCTCAAATATCAATATCTCAAAGTAAGAAAATAAAAGGGATAGACAGAAAGAGGATCAACAGACTATCCTCAGGGAGAGACCAGTTCAATACTGTGATAAGGGGGCACCTAAATGTCCTACAAACACTACATATAACACCACTTAAAATACAATATCTTTATTCAATTTAACTTAAAATCTGTGAATCCCAATTCCTTTATAGACATTAGGATCCTAAAAAATTCCCAAATTGGGGAATTAAAGAGCAAGCACTCTCATATATGACCCCAATGACCCGAAGAGCAAATATTGCTATTCTGATGTAATAAATATGTCTATCAATATTATAGCACCTGAATTCCCTCTTATGGGTTTGCACTGTATCAAATTCTTAACCGAGTGGCGAATGAATATATCGTTTACCAGTTGAAAGGACACTATTAGATATACTTATCGTCTGACAATTAATATAATAATATAAATCTACTGTAACTTACTAAATCAGCTCTCACCCTCTTAGTTTGAATTGGGTAACTTCCTCATTCAATCCGGGTGAGAACTTGATTGTACAACGGCTGACTATATAAGCCCTATAGCTATTCACCAGATGAAATAGTTTAACTCGTGTCTCACCCTCTTAGTTTGAATAGGAACTAAATCCACATTCAATCCGGGTGAGAGACTGATACAATACAAACTGTCTAGTGCGCTAGTCTCTCATATGTATACAGCACTACTGACTATGATTGTGTCTCGCTCTCTTAGTTTGAATAGACTCGTTATCTCCATTCAATCCGAGCGAGAAACGAATTATTCAGCTGGTAATTCATTCACCCTCTTTATACAATGCAATTATTTTTATCAATATTTGCAAACTCGCTCCACTACGTCATTAGTGATCCAGAGTGCCCACACCATACAGACTGTAGCCCTACGCGTTTCGCTGGACTAGCCAGCTTCCTCAGGGGCACTAGGTCCCCTGAGGAAGCTGGCTAGTCCAGCGAAACGCGTGGAGCGAGTTTGCAAATATTGATAAAAATAATTGCATTGTATAAAGAGGGTGAATGAATTACCAGCTGAATAATTCGTTTCTCGCTCGGATTGAATGGAGATAACGAGTCTATTCAAACTAAGAGAGCGAGACACAATCATAGTCAGTAGTGCTGTATACATATGAGAGACTAGCGCACTAGACAGTTTGTATTGTATCAGTCTCTCACCCGGATTGAATGTGGATTTAGTTCCTATTCAAACTAAGAGGGTGAGACACGAGTTAAACTATTTCATCTGGTGAATAGCTATAGGGCTTAGATAGTCAGCCGTTGTACAATCAAGTTCTCACCCGGATTGAATGAGGAAGTTACCCAATTCAAACTAAGAGGGTGAGAGCTGATTTAGTAAGTTACAGTAGATTTATATTATTATATTAACTGTCAGACGATAAGTATATCTAATAGTGTCCTTTCAACTGGTAAACGATATATTCATTCGCCACTCGGTTAAGAATTTGATACAGTGCAAACCCATAAGAGGGAATACAGGTGCTATAATACTGATAGACATATTTATTACATCAGAATAGCAATATTTGCTCTTCGGGTCATTGGGGTCATATATGAGAGTGCTTGCTCTTTAATTCCCCAATTTGGGAATTTTTTAGGATCCTAATGTCTATAAAGGAATTGGGATTCACAGATTTTAAGTTAAATTGAATAAAGATATTGTATTTTAAGTGGTGTTATATGTAGTGTTTGTAGGACATTTAGGTGCCCCCTTATCACAGTATTGAACTGGTCTCTCCCTGAGGATAGTCTGTTGATCCTCTTTCTGTCTATCCCTTTTATTTTCTTACTTTGAAAAACACAGACAAGGCAGAAGTCTGAACTTTGAGGGAACTCAGACTGAGCCCCTTATCAACACCGTCCTGCAAGAAGGCCAGGACAGTGGGAAGATGAAAATCAAGGGATAATTTCTTATCAGAGCACCATGCAACGAAGGTTGACCATATGCGATGATAAATCTTGGAGGACACAGGCTTACGAGCACTGAGCATAGTCGACACCACAGAAGAAGAAAATCCTTTCTTTGCTAGAATCGAGGATTCAACCGCCATGCCATCAAATGGAGAGAGTGAACATCCTCCTTCCACAGATATCCCTGAAGAAGTAGGTCCGGACGGGCAGGAAGTGGGAACGGATCCGCCACTGACAAGGCCATCAACTCCGGATACCAGGACTGGCGAGGCCAGTTTGGAGCGATCAGGATAACAGGACAACGCTCCCGCTTCAGTTTCTGGATGACTCTGATCAATAGAGGAAGAGGAGGAAAGATGTAAGCCAGAGAAAAATCCCAAGCAATCGATAAGGCATCCACTGCCAGAGCAAGGGAGTCCCTCCGCCGGGACCAAAACACCGGAACCTTCCTGTTGTGTCTGGAGGCCATCAGGTCCACCTCCGGCATCCCCCACCTCTGGGCGAGCAAGTGAAACACCTCTGGATGAAGAGCCCATTCTCCGCTGTCGATGGTATGACGACTGAGGAAGTCCGCCATGACGTTGTCCACGCCTGGAATATGAACTGCAGAGATGACAGGCACGTGATCTTCTGCCCAAGACAAAATATCCTTGACCTCCAACCAGGCGGTGCTGCTTCTTGTGCCGCCTTGCCTGTTGATATAAGCCACCGCAGTGGCGTTGTCGGATTCCACTCTGATCGGACGACCGGTCAGTTGAGATTTCCAGTGTCTCAGGGCAAGCCGGATGGCACGTAGTTCCAGAACATTGATGGAGAGAAGAGATTCCTCCAGACCCCATTTCCCCTGAGCACTGAAGCGACCCAACACAGCACCCCAGCCCCGAAGGCTGGCATCCGTTGTGATCGTGGTCCAACAAGGAACTTGAAAGGATCTCCCTTTCAGGAGATGTGAGAGATCCAACCACCAGTGCAGACTCGATTCCACATGAGGAGGTAGAGAGACTGACAGATGCTGATGATCTGGATGATTCTTGCACGTCTGGATCACAAATCTCTGAAGTTCCCTGGAGTGGGCCATGGCAAATGGTACCGCTTCGATCGTGGAAATGAACTTCCCCACCAGAGACGTCAACTTCGTTACCGGCACTAAGTCCAGTTCCAGAATCCCCGCCACTCGATGGCTATCTGATGAGCCACATCCTCCGGCAGAAACACCATGCATTGGCGAGTGTCGAACAGGAGACCCAGGAACAGAAGCCTCTGAGATGGGACCAAGTCCGACTTGTCCAGATTCAGGATCCAGCCATGGCGGGTCAGAGTGTGTATACACCTCTGCAGTTGCTGGTGAAGAAGCTCCGCCGAGGAAGCCTTGAGGAGGAGATCGTCCATGTAGGGGGTCACCCTGACCCCGTCCTGATGAAGCACAGCTATCAAGGAACCCAACACCCTCTGGAAGACCTGAGGAGCTGAAGTCAGCCCAAAGGGAAGAGCTGAAAACTGAAAGTGTCCCCTGTGGCAGGCAATCCGGAGATACCGCCTGCTCTCTGGATGGATAGGGATGTGAAGATATGCATCCTGAAGGTCCAGGGAAGCCAGAAATTCCCCTGGAGACATAGCGGCAATCACAGAGCGCAGGGACTCCTGGCGAAAGTGGGAAGTCACCACATAGGCATTGAGATCTTTGAGATCCAAAATAGGACGAGCCCCTCCGTCCTTTTTGGCCACCACAAACAGGTTGGAATAAAATCCTGAACCTGTGTCCTCCGGAGGAACCACTTCCAGGACCTCTTTGTCCAAGAGATCCAGAATAGCGTCGTCGAACAGACGTCGTTTTGTGGGTTCCTGAGAAGGAAGAGTAAAATGGAACCGAAAAGGAGGAAGGGAGGAGAAAGGGATCCTGTATCCCTCTGACACCACCTGAAGAACCCATGGGTCCGCCACTGACTCCTCCCAAGTCCGGCGAAAGATGCGGAGACGTCCACCTACAGCCGGATGCGGACCCGGGTTCGGCGAGTCATGCCGAAGCAGTCTTGGAGGTCTTGGCCTTGGGGGAGGAGCGCGTAGTGGGAGGACCCGTTTGGGCCGAGGAGCGTGTCTCAGTCTGAAAGGAACGAAAGGACCGATTGCGTTTGGCTGGAAACTTTTTCTTAAAGACTGAGGGTAGAAGAGTACTTTTACCGCCAGTAGCCTCACTGATCATTTCTTTGAGTTCAGACCCAAATAGCAAATTCCCCTAAAAGGGCAAGGAAAGCAAGGCTTTCTTAGAGGCTGTATCAGCAGACCAAATTTTCAGCCAAAGGGCACGTCTAGCCACCACAGAAGCAGTGGAGGCCCTCGCCATCATGCGCACAGCATCAAAGGCAGCGTCAGCAACATAATTCTGAGCTTCAGTGATATTAGCAAGAAGCTGCAACTGTTCAGATACTGGTGCATCCTGGCGAACTGCGTCAGTCAGTCGTTCAGTCCAGGCCGCAATGGCTCTATTAACCCACGCCACTGCAAAGGTTGGACGCATGGCAGTGCCAATGGAGGCAAAAATAGACTTAAGAGAAAGCTCTAGCTTTTTATCCGTCCAATCCTGCAGGGCAGAGGCATCAGAGACAGCCAAGGCAGTAGACTTGGATAGCCTGGAAACAGGAGCATCCACCTTGGGGGGATGAACCCATTTTGCCAGCTCAGTCTCAGGAAAAGGGTACAGTTTAGCAAACTTTTTGGAGACAGAGGAGGATCTATCAGGATTCTTCCACGCCTCAGAGACTAGACGGGCAAGGGTAGGGTTAGTTGGAAAACAAACAACAGGCTTAGATGGTTTCTTTTGAAAAACCTCAGTAGGATCATAAGTGGATTCCTGAGTCAGAGGAAGGTTGAGCGTATTTAGTACAGCTCTAATCAGACCCTCAGCCGAGACTTCAGGGTCACATTCATAAGGGTCCCCAATGGACCTGTTAGACTCAATAACAGCGCGTTCCTCAGCATCAGAATCCTGCAAGAGTTCTTCCTCAGAAGAATCAGACACATCAGGAGCACCCTGTGGCTTAGGCAGGGAGGTCCTGATTGTAGAGGGGGTCTGCCAGACCTGGAGAGCCCCCTGTACCTGAGAGGGAAAGAGTTGAAGAGCGGATCTGAGATCCCTAGTGGCAGCTTTAAACTCCCTCACCCAAGATGGCTCAATAGCATGGCTGGGAAGCCCAGGGTTGCTATCTTGACCAGTGCAATTAGGGCATAGATCCCCCACATTATCACTAGATAGCCCAGTGTGACAAGAGGAGCAAAACGCCATGGGGGGAGCAGACCCCCCATCCTCCTTTGACTTGGGTCTAGCCCCTAGCTCCAGTGAAGTAGACATGCTCACAGCGTCAATATACCCCACTTTAAACTCTATCACCCAGTAAAAGTGTGGAAGATTAAAGTTTCACCCCAGAAATGCCTAAATTTGGACTTATCTGGCCAGCGAAGGGTTAATCTGTTGAGGGGAGAGAAGGCTCGGTCCCTGCGTAGTGTACTCGCTGAGGAAGAGCACCACAAAATGGCGGCCGTCAGGATAGCCAATCAGAAACGAGCGCGAACCGGGCGCTCATGGGAAATGTAGTTTTCCCCATACAAGTACCCCAAACAGAGCCCGAAGCCCCCCTGAACACCCCACACTAATAAAACACACACCGGATGATAGAGCAAGAGCCTAGCATTAAAATGAGCCCTCTCTGGAGTTGCTGTGACAAGCGGTTCCAGAGATATGTCCCACACTGTGAAATCTCATAGAGAGTAAAGGAGCCATAGCGTCTAAGTGGGAAAAGCCGCGCTTAAAGGCGCGGAACACCAATTTTAATAAAGTTTAACAAAACATTAAAAAGTGCCCAAACATACATTAAACACATAAATAAACACTATTCAAGGCTCCAAACCCAGAGAATACCACAGAAACTGCATTAAAACATTGAATGCAAATAAAAACACCCTATGAGTGCTGGAGTGCAAAGCAAACTCCCAAATACAAGCCCAGCAAAGGGACACTGTGGGGACAAGTGGACCTTCAGCACTCAATGGGTGGCTCACCTTTCCTGCAGGACTTCTGTCTTCAGGTGACCATGATGAAGTGGGAATAGACTAGAGGTAAATTCCCCAGTAGGGAAGCTGCTTAACTCAAGCTGTTCCCTCTTCAGGGCATAAGGTCCACAGAAAATCCCTGGAAGCTGCACCAGCCACTTTAAAGAGGGCAATTCACAGCCATGGTCACCCTCCTAATGGTGGTATTCCATATTTGAATAAAAAAATAACAAAATACTAAGTTGAATGCATAGATGTTCTCTACCTGGTGTGCACAGCACCCAGGAACAAATCAATCTAGTGGCTCTTGCCTGAAGGTGGCTTAAGTAGGAGGAGAGGCTCCGCGCCCTGCAATCATTTGCATAATTGTTCCTGCCTATTAAAGGGGCGAATCGCCTCCCAGAGTACCAGTGACCTGTATTGGACGACAGTGAAAAATACATTTTAAAACATATCTTGTTTTTTTGTGTCATTTATTTCATCAGGTTATTTTTATCTATGTTAAGACTTAGTTCAAGATGTAATGGAAACTAGATTTGTAATATGTGAAGTATGTGAAAATTTTAAGGGGTTCAAAAACTTTCTCACCACTGTATACATGTAATTTTCTGGTCTAACTGTATACCCTGAAGAGCTGTATGTTTACTTTATATGGATGTTGAGAACGATCAAGATGAGAAGCAAGCTGACACTGTTCTTAGATTTTAGACTTCTTTTTTATGTTTTGCTTAGATAAGGGGCTGTATAATCCAATTAATTGACTTCCCTGGAGCTGGATTGCCCAGGTCACAGTTGTATTTTTAGACCATTTCCCTGTGGAAATTGACTTTATTATAAGTCTGTTCCTCAGTACTGAACTTCTCTGAGATTCTGTATGTGACATTGGGAACCTGATGAAAGAAGACTGGGGAGTTAACCATTTTAAGTGCTATGGTCCTATTTTTAAATGTTGCTTAAGATGACTTTCCTTTTGTCCATTGTGTCCATCTGTTCGAAGAGTTGCCGAGTTACAAGCATTGTGCATTGCCTTGTAAATCTCCCTTTCCTGGTCCTTCACCAGGACAACGTGGTCCTTCTTACTCCTGGAGATTTCTTGCCCAAGGTTGTCTCTGACTTTCACATTAATCAAGAAAATATTCTTCCTTCCTTTTGCCCTGATCCATCTACATTTCAGGAGCAGGACCTCCACCTGTTGAGCATGGCACAATGTACTACATACAATGCAAACAGCCTTCTAGAAATTCGTATTCTCTCTTTTTGCATATTAGTTCAAAAAGCTGAAAATGCCATTTTGCTCTCCTGGTGATTATGGCTCTGTGGTAGCCATGTATGTAGGTAAAACTATACAAATTTGGTATTTTTTACTTGGAGGACTCAGGGCTTTTTCAAATAACTGAAACTTTTGCAATCAAGGTAAATGTTTTTGATACATAGTATGTGATTTTAGCAAAATAAGTAAATTTTCATTTTTTTTTTATTTTGCCACCTAGTATCATTGCTTTTTGCGCAATGCAAAATTCTCTTCATGTAAGGTACCATGAAAAAGCTCAATTTGTTATGAAAAAAACAATATATAGTTTTCCATATGTAACTAGAAATTCCCAGCGGAAATCTAGCGAACCCCTTCATTGGAATGGTCTAAAATGTGTTCTTGAAAACCAGGCACAGGTTTTAGACCATTCCAATGAAGGGATTTGTGGTAAATAACGAGATCGCGGCTCTGGTCAAGCACCTCCGTGTCGGCCGACACGGATCTCCTGGTGACAGCTTTACAGCTGTCAGTAGGAGAGATCAAAATGCCTGTATCTCTTAAACAACAGTGGTTTGAGAGATACGGTTTTTCGCATTTAGCTCAGCTTTTTAAGCTCTTCTAAATGAAAAAAACTTTTTTGTGGACATTAATAACACTTTCAGGCAACTTTCATAGAATTTAAGATAAATTACAAAACAAAACAAAAACATGGTGGGTCTCCCCTGCAATCATTTCTCCCTCCAAGCTGTGGCTCATCTTTCATCTGTAAAACGATTGCTCTTTATGAATATCCATACCCAGGATTAGAAGCCCATCTCTGAATGGTCTCTTCACTATCATCCTCGCAGAAATCAGCAAAAGCTGCTTCCAGGTCCTCCAGCTGTCGAATGCGGTTCTCTACACAGTCTACTAGTGCATCCTGCAAACAAACCAAGCAAAAAAATCCTGAGGCAGATGTACTGGAGCCAACCAACTGCAGTATTGAGGATATTCATTTACATTGGGCTTTTAAACCCATGAAAGCTAGAAAGGTCTCCAGCACTTGCAGAGCAATGATTTGGAGACCTCTCAAATAGTTAAGGGTTTAAAAGTCTCATTAAAGTCTCTGGGAATTTACACAATTTTTGCATGACCTCCCAGATAGTTGTCTCCAGCCACGCTGCCATGTTTCACTCTACTGGCACCAAGGTGAATCTTCACTACAAATGGTTAACACTCCTAGAGTTCAAGGTGTTCTGTGGAATGCATTGCAGAGTAAGGTGTTTTACATTTTTCTAGCACTCAAAGGGTTAAACACATATTCTACTGTAGTGTTTCAGATCTGTTAATTTTTATTCAATTCAGCATATGCTTAAAGGCACAGCTGTAACAATCATGAAACATTTGCTAAACAATACTTACTGAGAAGTCCTGTTCTCTACGCTCACTGGGGGGGGGGGGTAAGGTTACCTTCACCAGGAGGTAGGGCACTTTAAAGGGATAGTAATACTTCGTTTTATCTTTATTTTATTTTGTAGGCATTAAAAAAACATGAAGAAAGATATAAGTCTTATCTCTCAAACCTTTATGGTTTAAGAGATATTCACAAGCAAAGTATCCCTCCCCTGTCCAGCCAGATCAGAAGGGAGGTGCCCAGGTAGATTGCAGAGAGGGACAATCTTCAATTAAGATAAGGGAAACAGCTGAAAAGCTTGTCAAGGGGGGCAGGGCTTTCATTGTTTTCATACAAAGAAAATTGTCCCCTTCTGTTATCTGTCTGGTCTTACAACCAGATCCACATCTGAGAAGAGATGGCTTACACTAGGAAAAAGGGGCAGGAGGGGGAAACGTTGCTTGTGAATATCTCTTAAACCATAGTTAAAACGAAGTATTACTATCCCTTTAACAGTTAACCAACTGGGAAAAAAAACAAAACAAAACATAACAAAGTTCTCCCACTATAGTATAGTATACTAACTGGTATACTAACTGGTATACTAAGAGTACAGAGAAGCCTTTTTAACAGAACAGAGGTGCAAAGAATGGTGGGTGCATCCCAAAACCTACAATATTTTCCATTTTTTCAGGAATGGATATTATGTCCCCCCAAAAGACTTAGAGAAAAGGATTTATCTGTAACTATAAAAATCCCCTTTTCTCTTGCATACAATGGGGAACACAGAAACAATGGGAACGTCCCACAAACAAACTGTTGGAAAGAAAAACTCAATTCAAGCAGGTAACTGCTTAGAAAACTAGGTTATTATCCTGAAAGGTACAGGTGAAGATTTTAAAGGAGCAGTAAACTTTTTTTTTTATGAAAACACATATTTTACAGAGCATTTCCTTCTCAATAAAACAAGGTCACTCCCATCGCTGTCAGATGTTTTATTCAAAAATTATAGCAGTTTAAATAATCAGGAAGTACATCTACTGTGTTTACTTCCTGATAGTTCTAACTGACAGGAAGTGACAGGCAGGTTCTATCACATTCTATGGAGAACTGTATGTCTCTGACTTTTCTGACTTTCCGCTCCATTAGAATCTAACAGGAAATCTAATTAGAATTTGACCACTAGAGGGCACTGCTAATGTAAAAAAAACATGGGTTTAAACTGTAATAACTCTGGAAAAATAAATCTCTCTGCAGTGAGAGTACCCTTATTTTACTCAATAGGAAAATCCCTACAATAATAGGATTTTAGTCTTACCTGTTAAATCCTTTTCACTTAGTCCATACAGGTTACTGGTAACTCTGGGAGGCGATCCGCCCCTTTAAGTAGGCAGGAACATTTCTCCAAATGTATGCAGAGGGCGGAGCCTCCTCTCCCTCCTCAGCTGCTTCCCAGTCAGCTAATACCAGAATGATTTGAGAACCTACTAACTGACCAGAAATAGGAGAGAAGAAGACTCCTGTGAGCATGCCCCAAAGGACTCCCACAAATTGCCACAGGAGAGCAAAGCATGGTCTCTTGACAGGGTGGGAGACCAGTAACAGGTTTTAAAAAGTAAGACTAAAATCCTATTTTCACTGTCGTCCAATACAGGTTACTGGTAACTCTGGGATGTCCAACCATTGAGTTTCCCTGAGGTGGGAATAAGGCAAGGACCAGGCGTAAGGCCCCCAAAGTCACCAGGACCCCTATGAACCTACCGGTCAGAGATCCCAACAAAACAGAATTGTCAACGGGCACCAACTAGGGGTAAAAGCAGACCCCAAGAACTGTTACACAGCACACTGAACTAGAGCCAACAGGGCTCAACAGTAAGGAAGCACTAAGAACCTCAGAAGAAGAAGATCCTAGACAGGCAGAACTGCCTCCAGGACCTCCCTCCCAAAGCTGGCATCAGCCGAGGCCAGCACATCCACACGGTAGTGCTTCGAGAAGGTGTGCACAGAGGACCAAGTGGCCGCCCGGCACAGCTGATCAGCAGATGCTTGATTTTTGTAGGTCCAAGAGGCCCCAGTGGACCTGGTTGAATGGGCCGTGACCCGAAAGGGAACATGCTTATACCTCAATTCGTACGCCTTACGAATGGTAGACTTAATCCAAGATGCAATAGTCACTTTGGATGCCGGTCTCCCAGCCCTAGGACCCTCCGGAATGACGAACAGAGCGTCAGACTTCCTGATGGATTCCGTGCGATGCACATAAAACTTCAGACAACGCACAACATCCAACAAATGGAGATCCCTCTCCTTATCGGAAGAGGGGTTAGGGCAGAAAGAGGGCACCACGATCTCCTGAATAATGTGAAACTCAGAAACCACTTTAGGTAAGAACTCCCTAGAAGTGTGAAGCACCGCCTTGTCCTTGTGAAACACCAAATAAGGTGGTTTACTCCGCCACCCGGTGGACCGACATAATAGCCAGAAGAAAAGCCATCTTCCACAACAAAAGGCGTAAAGGAATAGTAGCCAAGGACTCAAAGGGAGGAGGCTGGAGAACCCCCAAAGCCAGGTTAAGGTCCCACTGAGGAGCCGGACTCCGAAAAGCAGGACGCACATGGGCAACGCCCTGGAAGAAGATCTTGACATCAGGAAGGATAGCAATGCGCTCCTGGAAAAAGACAGAAAGTCTGAACCTTAAGAGAACTCAGACTGAGTCCCTTATCCACACCATCTTGCAAAAAGGCCAGGACAGTAGGAAGATGAAAATCGTGAGACAGGTCCCTGTCAGCACACCAAGACACAAAGGTTGACCAGACCCGGTGATAGATCTTGGAAGAAACAGGCTTACGAGCACGTAGCATGGTAGACACCACAGTAGAAGAAAAACCCTTCTTCAAAATTGAGGATTCAACCTCCAGGCCGTCAAATGGAGACGATGAACATCCTCCTTCCACAGATAACCTTGTATCAGAAGATCTGGACGAGAGGGAAGCGGAAAGGGCTCCGCCACAGACAGAGCCAGAAGGTCCGGATACCAGGACTGATGAGGCCAATTCGGGGCAATCAGGATGACCAGACAACGCTCCACCTTCAGCTTCTGGATCACCCTGATCAACATTGGAAGGGGAGGGAAGTTGTATGCTAGGGAAAACGCCCAAGGAATCGACATGGCGTCGACCACCAGAGCCAGCGAGTCTCTCCACCTGCAGCAGAACGTCGGAACCTTCCTGTTGTGCCTGGTTGCCATCAGATCCACTAGAGGTACGCCCCACATCTGGGTCAGTAGCTGAAACACCTCCGGATGGAGTTCCCACTCTCCGCTGTCGACTGTGTGACGACTGAGAAAATCTGCCATGACGTTATCTATGACCGGAATGTGCACCGCTGAAATGGCGGGAACGTGAACCTCCGCCCAGGGAAGAATGGCCTTGACCTCTAGCCACGCGGCGAGACTTCTTGTCCCGCTCTGTCTGTTGATGTAAGCCATGGTGGTGGCGTTGTCAGATTCCACTTTGACCGGACAGTCCTCCAGCTGAGATTCCCAATGGCACAGTGCATGAAAAATCGCCAGAAGTTCCAGAATGTTGATGGGGAGCAGAGACTCCTTCAAGGACCACTTCCCCTGAGTGCTGATGCGACCCAAGACAGCACCCCAGCCCGAGAGACTGGCGTCCGTCGTGACCTTGGTCCAGTAAGGGATCCGGAAGGATCTCCCCTTCAGGAGATGGGAAAGGTCCAACCAACACTCCAAGCTAAACTTGAGGAGGCAGAGATACTGACAGCTTCAGATGATCCGGTCGATCCCTGCAAGTCTGGATCACAAACCTCTGAAGTTCCCTAGTGTGTGCCATCGCAAATGGCACCACCTCTACCGTGGAGATGAACTTCCCCACCAGCGAAGACAACTTCGAGACTGGAATCTGATCGAGTGCCAGAATCTTTCAAACTCGTTGGGCAATTTGATGAGCCACCTCCTCTGGCAGAAACACCATACCCTTCTGAGTGTCGAACAACAGACCCAGGAAAATGAGACGCTGGGATGGAGTCAAGTCCGACTTGTCCAATTTCACAATCCAACCGTGATGAGTGAGGGCTTGAATGTAGGTCTGGACCTGCTGATAAAGAAATTCTGCAGACTCCGCCTTCAGCAGCAAGTCGTCCATGTACGGAGTCAGTCTTATATCAATGCTCCCGGAACTCGTTGGAAAACCTGGGGAGCAGTTGTCAGCCCAAAACGAAGAGCTGAAAATTACCCCTGGCGCAGGCAAACCTCAGATACTGCCTGCTCTCTATATGAATAGGAATGTGCAGATACGCGTCCTGAAGATCCAAAGAAGCAAGAAACTCCCCTGGAGACATGGCAGCAATCACCGTGTGCAGAGATTCCTGACGATAGTGAGTCTTCACCACAAAGGAATTGAGATCCTTGAGATCCAAAATAGGACGACCGCCGCCGTCCTTTTTGGTCACCACAAAAAGGTTGGAGTAAAACCCAGAACCCATGTCCACAGGAGGTACTGGCTCCAGGACCTCTTTGTCCAAGAGATCCTGAATAGCGTCGTCGAACAGATGCAGTTTCTGTGCATCTTGCGGAGAACGAGTGAGATGAAAACGGAAGGGAGGAAGGAAAAAGAAAGGGATCTTGTATCCCTCCGAGACCACCTGTAAAACCCATGGGTCCATCACAGATTCCTCCCAAACCCTGCGAAAGAGGTGGAGGCGTACCCCCACGGCAGGGTGCGGACCCGGGTTCGGCGAGTCATGCCGAAGCAGTCTTGGGCTTGGTGGCAACCTTGGGCTTCCAGGACTGTTTGGGCTTGGAGGAGGGACGCGGATCGGACGGAACTGTCTTGGTCGAACGCGTTTCCGTCTGAAATGAACGAAAGGACTGGTAACGCTTAGCCGGCAACTTCTTCTTAAAGACCAAGGGCAGAAGGGCACTCTTACCCCCAGTAGCCTCGATAATTAGTTCCTTGAGCTCAGAACCAAACAAGGAAGTACCCTGGAAAGGCAAAGAAAGCAAAATCTTCTTAGATGCAGTGTCAGCAGACCAAATCTTAAGCCAAAGCACACGACTGGCTACCACAAAAGAGGTGGAGGCCCTCGCCATCATGTGGACAGCATCAAAGGCAGCATCAGAAACATAGTTCTGAGCCTCAGATATATTAGCAAGCAAACACAACTGCTCTGAAACTGGCGTGTCCTGACGGACCGCCGTGGTGAGTTGCTCAGTCCAGACTGCAATGGCCCAGTTAACCCACGCCACAGCAAAGGCCGGTCACATAGCAGTGCCAACAGAGGCAAAAATAGACTTGAGGCAAACCTCCAACTTTTTGTCCGTTCAATCCTGTAAAGCAGAAGCATCAGATACAGGTAAAGCAGTCGATTTAGACAGTCTAGAAACAGGAGCATCCACCTTGGGAGGATGAACCCATTTAGCCAGTTCAGCCTCAGAAAAGGGATAAAGTTTAGCAAACTTTTTTGAGACTGAAGAGGACTTGTCAGGATTTTTCCAAGCATCAGAAACCAAACGGTCAAGGGTAGGGTTAGGAGGAAAGCAAGTAACAGCTTTGGCCGGTTTATGAAAAACATCAGCTGGGTCAGAGGGAACCTCTTGACTCAAAGGAAGGTTGAGAGTGGTCAGAACAGCTCTAATTAAGCCCTCAGCAGAGAGTTCAGGGTCACATTCAAATGGGTCTCCAACAGATCTGGAAGACTCAATAACTGTACCATCCTCAACATCAGAATCTTGCAACAATTCTTCCTCAGAAGAATCAGAGACATCAGGTGCCCCCTGTGGTTTAGGCAGGGAGGTCCTGATAGTAGAGGGAGCCTGCCATAACTGCAGTGCTCCCTGTACCTGAGAGGGAAAAAGTTGAAGAGTGGACCTGAGGTCCCTAGTTGCAGCCTTAAACTCTTTAACCCAAGCTGGCTCTATAGCATGACTGGAAGGCCCTGGGTTACTGTCAGGACCTTCTGAGCATGCTGGGCATAAATGACCAGAGAATTCCCTAGGCAGCCCTGAATGACAGGAGGAGCAATATGCAATGGGGATACTGATACCCCAGCCTCCTTAGTCTTAGGTCTAGTCTCAAGCTCCAGCGGTGTAGACATACTCACACAGTCAAAAAATAACCCGCTGTCAAGAAATCACCCAATTTAAGTGTGAAAGATTAAAGATTCACCCAGGAAACGTTAAAAACTAAACTTATCTGACAAGCGAAGGATTAATCAACGGAGGAGAGGGAGAGAGTCCGGTCCCTGCGTAGTATACTCGATGAGAAGAACTCACAAAATGGCTGCCGCGACGGGAGCCAATCAGAAAAGAGGAGCGAAACAAGCGCTCATGGGAAACGTAGTTTTTCTCAAAAAGTACCCCAAAGCACTGCCCGAAGCCCCCCAAGTCCCCCAACACACTTGAACATGAAACCGGATGAAAGAGCAAGGGAAGACAATCAAAATGAGCCCACTCTGAAGTCGCTATGTGAAGCGGTTCCAGAGATACGTCCCACACAGTGTAAGCCCATAGACATTAAAGGAGCAATGGTGGCTATGCAGCAAAAGCGTGCCTTAAAGGCGCGGAACATAAAATTACAGAACATGAACCCCAATAAAGAAAAGGTTAAAAACACATAGCAATCATGTATACATGAGGAGAAAACACTGATCCATTGAAAAAAAGTGTAACCAAACCCTCAAAATACAGTCAACCCAGCAGATAAAGGGTTAAAGTGCCACAGAACTGCTCCAAAACACACAGACATACACAGATATACAGTGACATACATACATAAACACCCAATTAGTGCCGGAGTGCACAATGAGAACTCCCAAATACAAGCCCAGTTAAGGGACACTGTGGGACAAGTGGACCTTCAGCACTCAAAGGGTGGCTCACCTTTCTGCAGGACTTCTGTCTTCAGGTCACCATGCAAACAAAGGATTACCTCAGTGGATAATCCCCCAGGGAAGTACTTGAAACCAAGTTGTTCCCCCATCAGGGCATAAGGTCCACCAAAAATCCCTGGACACTGAGCTAGCCACTTTGGAGAGGGCATTTGTCAGTCATGGTAACCCGCCTAATGGTGGTATTCCATATTTGACAGAAAACAATAAAAAGACTAAAATTGATGAGAGATGTTCTCCACCTGGTGTGTACACACCCAGGAACAAATCATTCTGGTGTTAGCTGACTGGGAAGCAGCTGAGGAGGGAGGGGAGGCTCCGTCCCCTGCATACATTTGGAGAAATGTTCCTGCCTACTTAAAGGGGCGGATCGCCTCCCAGAGTTACCAGTAACCTGTACTGGACGACAGTGAAATATATTTTTTCATAAAAAAAGTTTACTGTTCCTTTAAAATACCAGCTTAAACCTTGCTTCAAACTGCATCTAATATTGCAGTGGCATGGCCTCAACATACCTTAGATGATCTTTGATCTGTGTGCTGCAACGTTCTGCATATTTTTGGTGTCTTCACAGGATCTGGCATTTAGTACGCACAAAATATATTAGCATACTTGAAGTTCTTTGGAACTTATACATATTGCGTGCACATATTAAAACTGCATGGGGTGGAGACAAGAAAGACAGATGGTAACTTCGGAACTTGAAGTTCCAAAGCCAAATACTGAACCCCAGCATGTGAATAAGATACTAAATGCCACACAGATCAAATACCTTGCTAAGGTATGTTGCGGCTACTACAATATCAGATGCGGGTTGAAGCGAGGTTGAAGAGGGTATGTTGCGGCTACTACAATATCAGATGCGAGTTGAAGCGAGGTTGAAGAGCGTATGTTGCGGTCACTACAATATCAGATGCGGGTTGAAGTGAGGATTAAGCTGGGAACATGAGAATCTCAAGCTTTAGATGAAGGGCGAGAATCTCATGTCGCCCTGTTCATTAGGGGACATGGTGTATGTGCCGTTTAGTTGCACGCACTTTTCTGTGCAACATTTTAAAAGTAAACCGTGGCAGGCATGGGCCAATTGTTCAGGACGCGAGTGAGCTAGAGCTCCAGATTTATTTCATAAAGTTTAAAATGTTGCAGATGCAGACATGCCACAGAGTCACAGTAAGATACAATAGGCATTTAGGTATTCTACATTTTGTGTGCCATACACTGACTCATATATACATTTCTACAGGTCTATAGTGCAGTTCATAAGTATTCCTGAAAAGGTGTTTTTCTTCACAAATGCAAGCATTCTTCAGACATCCACTATAATGCCCTTCTGTGGTCAACTAGATTGTTTGCCATTGCTGAGCTCAGTTGTGCAGACTTGCTTAAAGGGATAGTAATACTTCATTTTATCTTTATTTTATGTTGTAGTCATTAAAAAAACATGAAGAACGATATAAGTCTTATCTCTCAAACCTTTATGGTTTGAGAGATATTCGCAAGCAAAGTTTCCCCTCCTGCCCCTTTTACGTAGTGTAAGCCATCTCTTCTCAGATGTGGAATCCAGTCCATAGACCAGACAGATAACAGAAGGGGACAATCTTCTTCCTATGAGAACAATGAAAGCCCTGCCCCCCTTGACAAGATTTTCAGGTTTTTCCCTTATCTTAATTGAAGATTGTCCCTCTCTGCAGTCTACCTGGGCACCTCCCTTCTGATCTGGCTGAACAGTGTTACATCAGTAAAAGGGGCGGGATGGGGATACTTTGTCATTGAATTACTCTTGAACTACAACTCTGACAGAATTGAAATAACACTCTCCAAAATCCAAATACTATGATGATTAATTAGAGCTGCTTTTAGTATGAAACATTACTATCCCTTTAACAATGTACCACATAGTAGATTTTTGACATGTGTACTGTTTTGGCTATGTCTCTGAACAAATTATTTCAATTTTTAATTATCATTATGGCCCACTTTACTGGCATTGATACTTTTTTTTGCTCCTAATGTTGAGAGACAATAGCACAAGACTCCAAAATGCCAATGTGACCCCTAAAATCACCTCTAGAGCTTTTGTTAGCTCTCTTGTGCATGAACTAACAATACAATTACATACACATGGTCAAGAAACAGCTGAAAAGCAAACTGTCCAATTGCTTTTGTTCTGCTAAAATGGAGTGACTGTATAAAAAGGGCTCTAATTCCTACACAGTTCAAAAGTTTATTCATGAACATACCTTCAAATTAAAACTGACAGTCTGTACTTTGTCCTCTTAGTCATACTTTCATTTCAAATCCAATTTGTTTGTGTCACTGTGCAAATACTTATGGACTACACTGTGTGAGAAAGTGTAAAGCATGCAAAATGTGTAAGAAATGAAGGTCTATTGTGCGAGATTGCAAAACTCGGGTGAGTCTGAATCTGCAAAATTTTAAACTTTATAAAGAATGATGATTTTATGTAATCAATTTGGAGCTCTGGATTTGTGGTGTGCAGACCACATATAAGTTTGCTGCGATAATAAGAGCTTTAAGTACCCTCTGGTCATTGCACCACTAAAGTGATCCACATCATATCAAGACAATTTTAGCATGGAAGATTTGAATTAACCACATTAAAGGAGCAGTAAACTTTTTTTAAAGGGATAGTAATGTTACACAAAAACAGTTGTACCGCCCCTTTTACCTAATGTAAGCCCCCACTCCTCAGATGCGGAATCCAGTCCATAGACCAGACAGCTCACATCAAGGGTCAATATTCTACTGTGAGAACAATGAAAACCCTGCCACCCTTGACAGTTTTTTCAGCTTTTTCCCTTATCTTAATTGAAGATTGTCCCTCTCTGCAATCTACCTGGATACTCCCTTCTGCTCTAAGCTGAGCAGTGTTATATCAGTAGAAGGGGCGGGAGGGGAATACTTTATCATTCAATTACTCTTAAACTACAACTCTGACCGAATTGAAATAACACTCTCCAAGGCCCAAACACTATGACAATTAATTAGAGCTGCTTTTATTATGAAGCATTACTATCCCTTTAAATCTATATGTTATAGGACTTTTCCTGCCAAGTAAAACATGGGTGCTCCCACCACCGTTAGTTGTTTTATCCAAAAGTTATAACATTTCATACAGTCATGAAGTGAGTAAAAGTGTGATTTTACTTCCTGAAAGTTCAAATGGAAGCATGACCCAGCAGTTTCTATCACATTCTATGGAGAACTGTTGGCAACTCACCTCTCCCACTGAATGCAACAGTAAAGAAAACCCTGTAAATATGCTTCTCATAGTTGTGTGAGTACCAATGTTTCACTCAACATATACAATATTTATGCTTTTTAATAAAACAAAGTTTACCAGTCCTTTAAGCTGACAATTTTCAATAACAAGGACTGTATTAATATGCTGCACTAGCCAATGTTCTGTAAAATAAATTGTCAGAAATTAACCTTAATATTCTGTTAAAAAAGTGTGACTTCATACCAGTTCCTTAAACAGTATGATAATGTGTGCTGTTCAATGTCAAATGAATCATTCACTGTAATATTAAAAATGCCCCCAGTGTGTGTGTGTGTGTGCTCTGCATCTGCATAGACTCATTCAAAGCACAGTAATATTTGTCAAGGACATGACCTAACTAGCATAAAGTGCCATAATGTGTCATCAACAAAAAGTTAAATTTCTCAAAAACAATTTATACTACAAAAATAGCTATAGGTAGTTCAAGAATTCTAATCAACATGAACGAAACTTAGTTTAAGGTGACAGCCGCAGGGCCAGATTAACATCCCAGGTGCCCCTAGGCAAGGCTCACTTAACTCTGCCCATGGTCACACCCCGACTCTTCACATAACTCCACCCCCCAGTCACATCCACGGTTTCCTGGAACAGAAAATACCCTTGGCCTTTAACAAGCTAGGAATAAAAAAAAAGCTTTAACCCCTTAGTTGCTAGACAGATCTGCATGCATTGCTCCACAATGCGTTGGAGATCTTTCTAGTATTCAAAGAGTTAAAGAACACCCTATAAAGAGGTATATAAACGGAGATTGCTTAGACCACACCTACAATTCAGAATATGGGTGGGGTCAGCACTTTGATGCTCTATACAGGTGCCTACTCTACCTATTAGGAAATCCAGCCCAGGTGAAAAGTCTACTTTAAGAGTGCTAATTAAAGATAGTGTTTTAGGGGTGCCAAAAAAGTAAATAATAAAAATAATAATTATAATAAAAAAAATATTAAGAATCACTGCTTTGAGCATTCCAATATGATGTCTGAAACTATGTAACAAGCACATTGCAATGTAAATGAGAACTTCGTAGGTGTACCTCTAACGAGTCAGGACTTGGCTTCTTGAAGCTATACAATTCCTGTAATATTTTATATTCATCCTGAAAAAAACATGACATTAATAAAGTCAATAATACATAATTATTGTAGCATATTGTGAATGTAGTAATGTATTGAAGATATCACTGCAGCAAAAGTCATGAATAAAAGAACTGTAGAACAAGTGATGTGATCAGTGCAGGAAATGTCTTGTCTGGAGTGAAATATTTAATACTGTAGTAAAGTGTAATTTTACAGCTTATTCCTCATCAAATATCCTTCACTGGATTTCCCATGGTAGCTGTCATTTTTCACTTAGATGATTTCTTAAATCAGCGCGCACAGTTTAAGTGCAAGTGACTTGAAATTGCTCTGTGAGAACTGAAGTTGTCATTCTGTTATGTGAGCAACGGAGATAATACACATTTATAACTGTCTTTCCATATAGAACATCATTACCCTCATTTCTGTCAAGAAAAACTCAAAGACAAAGCACATCTGTGATATAAATCTTGTAAGGAACAGAAGGGTGTGCAATGCATTGCATCGTAATGTATTGTACACCTGTCTGGTTCTTATAGGGTTAAACCCTTTGAGAGCCAGAGAGGCAACTCTCTGGCACTCAGAGGGTTAAAGGACAACTGGGAAACCTCTAGGTATATAAAATATTAGCACTGCGGTAAGCCATAAAAACTGTTGCTCAGATTTACTTTTGAATGTAACAAATTGCAAAGCAATGCTTTGCGTATCCCTCTGGCGCTCAAGGGGTTAACAACAATTCGGAAGCAACGCAATTACCACTAGGTAATAAATAAAATATCTGTTGACTGAAATGGATATGGTAAAGGAACAGTCATTTTCAGGGGAGGGCTGGCAAATTGTGGCCTGGGGGGAAAATACAATCAAGTGGCCCATTTCTATTATCATTCCAGCCCACGGTCCCAGCACATCCCCTTTTGTTAATTTTAAAATTGGCATTACTGTTTTGAAGTGAGTGACACCACTTAGCTTACAATTGAAAAGGGGGAACACTTGTGAACCACACAGCTTAAAGTTGAAATGAAGCTACGCTATTGATATCGCAGAGCTTACAATTGAAAAGACGTGACATTAGTGATACCACAAGCTTACAATTTAAAGGGATAGTAATGTTTCATAATAAAAGCAGCTCTAATTAATCATCATAGTATTTGGACTTTGGAGAGTGTTATTTCAATTCTGTCAGAGTTGTAGTTCAAGAGTAATTCAATGACAAAGTATCCCCCTCCCGCCCCTTTTACTGATGTAACACTGCACAGCCAGATCAGAAGGGAGGCGCCCAAGTAGACTGCAGAGAGGGACAATCTTCAATTAAGATAAGGTAAAAACCTGAAAAACTTGTCAAGGGGGCAGGGCCTTCATTGTTTTCATAGGAAGAAGATTGTCCCCTTCTGTTATCTGTCTGGTCTATGGACTGTATCCCGCATCTGAGAAGAGATGGCTTACACTAGGTAAAAGGGGCGGGAGGGGAAAATTTGCTTGAGAGATCAGGTTTGAGAGATAAGACTTATATCATTCTTCATGTTTTTTTAATGCCTACAAAATAAAATAAAGATAAAATGAAGTATTACTATCCTTTTAAGTAAAACTACACTAGGGATACCACAGAGCTTACAACTGAAATGGGTTACGCTATTAGTATCTCCATTTGGATTAACCCTTTGAGTGCCAGAGGGGTACGCAACACATTGCTTTGCAATGTGTTGCGTACCCCCTCTGGCACTCAAAGGGTTAAACCTCTGGGGTATCATTTGTGTAGCTCTATTTTACTTACAAGCTCATTTGTGTAGCTCCATATACAGCAGCAAGAGGAAGACTGAGTGGGGCAGTGGCCCACCAGACCAGACATATGACCAGCCCAGGGGGAAACTGCCCCCCGGGTCAACCCTCCACTGGTCATTTTTTTCTTTAGGAAAAAATATGTTACAAGACTTTACTCAGGAGGAAAAACAAGGGTACTTTCACTAAGGGGGATTTTTCTTTCAAAAGTTATTAGACCATTTTTTTGCACTATATTTTCGGTTCTAGTCACTGACCAGGTGGTGCTGTATCAATCACTTTCTATGGAAAGCCTTAGACAGAAACTCTCTCATAGAATGCATTATAAAATAATTGCCTTTAGGACACCAGTTGACTCTGTTGCAGTTTGACAAAAAACAGACACAAGGATTGTACTATAATATCTTTTACCTGCAGCATCTTTTAGCATTGGAAGTACCATTGTTCTGCTATTTACTACTCCTTCAATCCCTTAAACGCTAGAGACTCTTGACAATACATTGGAGACCTCTACAGTAATCAAGAGGTCTTTTACATACTGCAAGGTTTTTTAGCCGCCAAATTCTACCACACTTAAATTCATGCCTATGCGACTTAGTCTTTTACAACATAGTAAATAAATTAGTAAATTAACATAGTAAATAAATTAGGTTGAAAAAAGACACAAGTCCATCAAGTTCAACCTTCTTCTCATACCTCAGTAACTGGGAATTTTATAGCTTTCCTGCTACCAATTAAATTAGTCTTTATTAGACCTTCCTGATCAGCCTACTGATAAACAGTATAACTCTGTATGTTCCCTTTTGAAAGAAATGTATCTAATCTTCTCTTAAATGTATCCATTGTATCTGCCATAACTACCTCCCTGGGCAATGAATTCCACAATCTGACAGACCTTACCGTAAAAAAACCCTTCCTCTGCTGAAGTCTAAACCTCCTTTCCTCTAATCTCAAGGGGTGTCCCCTGGTCAGGCCTTGGAATAAATAGCTCACCGCAGAGATCCTTGTATTGACCTCTCATATACTTGTACAATGTGATAAGGTCTCCTCTTAGTCGTCTTTTCTGTAGAGTAAATAAACCAAGTTTGTTTAGTCGTTCCTCATACGTCAAGTCCTCCATTCCCTTAATTCATTTTGTTGCTCTCCGCTGTACCCTCTCTAGTTCTAGTATATCCTTTTTCAGAACCGGTGCCCAAAATTGCACTGCATACTCAAGGTGAGGTCTTACCAATGATTTGTATAATGGCAAAATAATGTTATCCACTCTTGCTTCGATACCTCTTTTTATGCAAGACAGGACTTTGTTTGCCTTTGCTACTGCTGTTTGACACTGGTCACTGTTTCCAAGTTTGTAGTTGACAAGGATACCCAGGTCTTTTTCTAGCAACGAGTCACCTAAAATTATTCCATTAAGTTTATAAGTAGCCTTGGGATTGTTTCCTCCCAAATGCATGACTTTACACTTCCCCACATTAAACTTCATATTCCACATATATTGTATGTAAGTCCCTCTGTAGAGAGAAAATATCCTGTTCTGAATTAATGACTTTGCATAATTTAGTATCATCTGCAAATATTGATATTTTGCTTTCTATATCTATTTCCAGGTCATTTATAAATATGTTAAAAAGCAGCGGACCCAATACTGAAGCCTGAGGTACTCCACTCTCCACTTTAACTGTACTGGAGAATTTTCCATTTACAAATGACTGATAGAATTATGCCAGGAAAGATGTGATGTTCATGAAAACTGACACACCGATTTAAATTATTTTGACACTGGTATGAATTATATTAAGAAACTAGTATAAAAGCCTGTGTATACGAGCCAAAGTGCCACCCAGCGGCCTGGACTGCTGCCCTGGATCGCAGACAGACGGTGGGCTGTTCGGAGCGCCCTGCTCCAGATCACCCACACCACCATCTTGTTTCTTCTCTCACATGGGACTGGAGGCCAGCGCATTCAGGCAGTCTCTACTGCACATGACTGCATCATTCCTGCAGTCTCTACTGCGCATAACTGCATTGGACAAACATCCTAGCGTTTTATTATATAGGAAGACATATGACAACCTTTTGTCAAAGGATGAAGTAACAGTGGCCATATTTGCTTATAACTATACACCTGTTATGATTAACATGGAAAACTGGCTAATGCGCATAATACTGGGGTAATGCCAACATAGTAACATAGTTGACGAGGCTGAAAAAAGAGGCACAGGTCCATCAAGTCCAGTCCATGCCAAACTCCCCAGGCGTGCCAACATAAAGCAGGAGATAAATGTTTTTGTTTTTTTTTTTGCTTAATTCATAAAGTGCAATGCCCAAACATTACATCAGAACCCTAAACTCTAATAATATTTTCAACTTAACAATTTGATTGCTAGACTGGTCAACAGTACTCCTGTTGTTGCGCTGTTACAATTCACAAAAGTCCTCTTTTGCTCCTAACAGCTGCAGTATCTCGTACACACAGCATGCATGTTTGAACAAAACATAAGAAAGAAAATAAAATATATGGGCTGGCTGCTGAAATCCAAATGTAATGTTACTGTCAACAACAGCTTGTTTCCATATATACAAGTAAAATGTCCTATTTTTAAAATAATACTTCAATGCTATTTCAACCACAGCTCTTTGTTCAGACTTATTAAGGTCCCCTACACCACCACCATCCAGCTCATAGTTCAATAAAACACCCCCCCTCTCCAAAAAAAAATCTGTAATAAAGCCTGAATGAAAAAACTCCCAGCAGGAGTACCCTTATTTAAGTCAGCATTCAAGGGGTTAAAAAAGACCCTTTAAATCAAAAGCCATTTTAAGTTGTTGCCTATGGTGCAGCCAGTTTGCTCTAGTTGTTCTTAATACATCAGCCTCACTTTCAGCCAACAACAGAACAAATGTTCAGGGATATATGTAAGTTAACATATAGATGTGACATGTATAACGACTGGTTAAATACCTAGAACTTCGAAAACACTGATAGGTCAGCAGCCATGTATAACAACTGGTTAAATTTCTAGAACTTAGAAAACACTGGTAGGTCAGAGCCCTTTGAAGACTGTGATGGCTGTAAGCTAAATCTAGAAAGATCTTAGATTTTGAAAATTACATACCTGAGTATACATTTCTTTAAAAGGATTCTTGACTGAAAAGAAATCCAGATCTATATCCACAACATAGGCATCTCCTTTCTCCAATATCTCAATAATGCTTTTAGCAAGGTTTGTGTTCTGCGCAGACAATGTTTGAGCATCGCTGCAGGTTTCCATGCTGTCACTGGTGTAGGTCCCTTTCCTTAAATGTCCTTCTGCACCTTCACAGACTGGCAAGGCAAGTGCTGTGGAAGATGCACACTGAAAGGCAGGGGTAGGACCATCCTCTAAGTCTTCACTTTCTGTAAGCTTTAGTTTTTTAGCAGCAGATTCACACTTTTCAGTATCTTCACAATCTGGCTCTTTCACTGGATTCAATAAAACAACATCCAAGTGAAGAGGCTTTGGGTTTTCGAGCTGTTCTTCAGGGACATAAAGACCATCGCTCAGAAAGTAGTCATCTGTGCTTGTGACCCTTAATATAAAACAACAGAAAACATATAATCACCCTATGATTATATTAAGACACTCATTTATCACCTACAAGTCCCAACAATTAACTAAATTTATCAAGTGAGGTCAATGTGAAGTATTATAAAGTATAAAACACTAACACAAAAAAATTAAATTGGTTCACATAATCCTATATAATAATTCGCTAAAATGTGCGTAACGCCGCAGTCATGCGCAGTAGAGACTGCTCATGCCCCAGCTGATACAGAGCGGGGTGCTTCGAAGGAGTGTCCCGCTCTGTATCAGCTGTGGCGCGGGCAGTCTCTACTGCGCATGACTGTCCCGCGACCGGCTGCCAGTGGCACTGTGGCCCGTGTAACGGGCTCTTCAACTAGTATTAACATAATGTACTTACAACTGCCATCTGTACAAATTAGTTATTTCATGTCAGATCAATAAAATCTAATCCTAAACTTGAATTTATAATTTATCTTATACTTTATCTTATAATACTCAATCTGTTGAATTGTGCACATATTGAGATCAGTACCCGCTTTCCCCTGTTTAAAAGTCATATAGCTCAAGTCCATTAACAAACAATAAAACATTATCACTTTTGAGTCCAAAGTATTTAAGTGTGTATAACCCCAGATAATTTTACTGTCACTGTTCCTTTCAGTAAACTAGGACACTTAGGAAGTAATTAATACGAAACTAGGAGGGCAGAAAGAGCACAATAATGCAACTTCAAAAACGATGCTGTGTACTGCTATTTTATATAACCACTTTACGTGCAATATATTAAGCTAAAGTGGTGCAATTCTAGACCAAACCAACTGCACCATAGGTAACAAATAATTCTCCAAATTCACACTGATTTAAATAGGAGTTTTAACTCACTGAATGCTACAAAGATCTCTAACACATTGTGAAGCAATGCATTGCAGACCTCTTTAGCATTCAAAAGATTAAAAGTGCCATTTAATTCACTGGGCATTTTCATTTCTCTCATGTGACGCAAATGGGTTGCTCAAGATCTGCGCTTTTAAACTTGTTACAGGTTATGCACTAAGGTGCGATAAAGAGGAGAGTTCCTGTGTTATGTTATTCTACAGAGCCTATCCACGAAGGTTTCTCCAAATTTGGAGCTCTTAGTGCATAGGCTATATAGAATGACACAGGAACTGGAGAAGCGATATGTCTGGAGAATTTCTCTCCATGTTATGACCTCTTTATCATGCCTTAGTGCATAACCCCATCACTTTAAAGGGATAGTAATACTTCATTTTATCTTTATTTTATTTTGTAGGTATTAAAGAAACATGAAGAACGATATGAGTCTTATCTCTCAAACCTTTATGGTTTGAGAGATATTCACAAGCAAAGTTTCCCCTCCCGCCCCTTTTACCTAGTGTAAGTCATCTCTTCTCAGATGTGGAATGCAGTCCATAGACCAGACAGATAACAGCAGGGGACAATCTTCTTCCTATGAGAAAAATGAAAGCCCTGCCCCCCTTGACAAGTTTTTCAGCTTTTTCCCTTATCTTAATTGAAGATTGTCCCTCTCTGCAGTCTACCTGGCCACCTCCCTTCTGATCTGGCTGAACAGTGTTACATCAGTAAAAGGGGCGGGAGGGGGATACTTTGTCATTGAATTACTCTTGAACTACAACACTGACAGAATTGAAATAACACTCTCCAAAATCCAAATACTATGATGATTAATTAGAGCTGCTTTTTTTATGAAATAATAATTTAACTTTAAGAAAGAATTGCAATCTGCCTATATGGTATACCAGCCATTCTTCTGGAAAAGAAGCAATTTATGACAAAGTAACTTATATTTTGGTGGCACAGGGTCACAATACGACAGCTATGCTAATTAGCTGCATAGTAAGCTAATTCATTGTCTTTAAAAACAAACTTACCACTCGCTATGTTTTTAGAATTCCACCAGTATGCAGGCTCTATCCAGATTCATTTATATCAACCCGTAGTAATTTTGGTCTGTCAAAAAACTAATTAGCATAAATTGCCTACAACAAATAAAGGTTAATTTCTCAATAACGATTTACACATACCAGTGGCTAGCACATTATATATGCAGACTTTAATTATCTTTAAAAATTAAACGCATGCTGCTAAAAAGCTATACATATGATAGTTTCCCTTTATTTAAACCTTCCTTAAGTGACATATCCACTTTAAAACATCCTAATAATAACCCTGCCCCCTTAAAGGGATAGTTTTGTCTAATTTTAAAAAAATTCAGTCTTGTAGCCATTCAAAAAATAAACTAAACGATCCTAGTTCCATCTCTCAAACCTTTTCTGGTTTGAGAGATATTTGCAGCTAAGGTTCCCCCCTCCCTCCCCTTTCCCTTACGTCAGCGCTCTAGCTGACTGCAGGAGAATCCGGTCCCAGGACTGTCAGAGGCCCTTCAGCAGAGCCGAGATATAAAAAGAAGTAATTCATTGGAATGGTCTACAAATTGTGCCTGAAAACCCGTCACACTTTGTAGACCATTCCTATGAATTAATTATTTTTATATCTTGCAGTCTCGGCTCTGCTGAAGAGCCTCCAATGGTTCCGGGACCGGATTCCCCTGCAGTCAGCTAGAGTGCTGAGGTCAGAGAAAATGGGAGGGAGGGGGGAACTTTAGCTGCAAATATCTCTCAAACCATAAAGGTTTGAGAGATGGGACTAGGATCGTTTAGTTTATTTTTTGAATGGCTACAAGACTGATATTTTTTAAATTAGACAATACTATTCCTTTAACTACTTGGGCCATAAATCCTAATGGCCACTATAAACCAGTTCTGCCTGGATTTGTTCTACAAAATGAAACTTTAAATCTGAGGCGTGCAAGAAGGGTATGAGACACACTGCAAAGCAATGCATTGCTCACACCTCTGGAACTCAAAAAGGATTAATTGATAATAGATATCATGTTCATGGAGGCAGACATGATTCTACATTGCAGGACTTCAGACCCCCTGACATCCTGATCAGGATGATAATGTAGAACAGGCATGTCAAACATGATGCCTGTGGGACCAAAATGCGGGGCCTGCTGACTCCAGGCCAGCAGTGTTTGGCCATCCATAGAGAGAAACCTTTTTAAGTGCCCTGCAGCCCAGTATCAAGGGATTAGGAATCCCATAAATATCAATGGGATTTTTCTGTCATTTTTAACCCTCTGAATGTCAGAATGAAGTTACATTTGCACATGTATACTGATGGGGTGTTACCTCTCTGCACTTTTGACCATATGTAAATAGTGTGGACACTTTATGCAAACAAAATGTGAGAGGCTTCTGAAGATGAACAACAGCACAATGGCCTGTTCTACGCCTAGTCTCCACTCAGAAGAATCACATTTTAGCTCGCTAGTGCTATTACGGAGGATAAATTTCTACATACATATTAGACTAATACCGCCCAAAAGGGAGGTCCAGTTCCAAAATGATGGGCAAGTCCCCTCTGCACGGGAACACCAGCTAAACCCTGACATACGTTTCAGCCTTGCTGGGCCTCGTCAGGTGGGTGCAGCTGGATTCCCTAGGCACTGAGAGAAAGGGGTCCACGTCTGGATTACCCTTTACTCTTAGGGAGACCCCCTAAGAGCGTTCAAAATATGCATACAAAATGTGAGAGGCTTCAGAGGATGAACAACTGCACAGTGGCCTGTTCTACAGCTAGTCACCGCTCAGAAGCATCAATTTCTAGCTCTCTAGTGCCATCTAGAGAGCTAAAATGGAATGCTTCTGAGCAGTGACTAGCCATAGAACAGGCCATTGTGCAGTTGTTCATCCTCCAAAGTCTCTCACATCCTCAGAAGCCTGCTCTGTTCTGACTTTCCTCAACACCCTGGGAACAAGAGGGAATGGAGGAAAAACACTCTACAGAGAAAACTGCCAAGAAATGACTACAGCCTGCACTGCAAGAGCAAAATGGTACTAGGATCTGAAGTAAAATAGAGGTACCTTGCTATTCAAATGAAAGGCCATTAGAGTTCTCAATCACTTATATGGAGCTGCTGATGGCTGAGAAACCCCACAACAAGTTGTCTACCCATGGAATCTAGACACTGGAGAGAGATGACACGTGACCTTCTATCCAAACAAAAATCAACCAATCTTCTGACCATGCGGCTGCATACTTGGTCCCTTTTTGCAGGCTGATATAGGCCACTGTAACTGCATTGTTGACTGAATCCACACTGGCAAAATCTGAAGGGAATAAGATCAATGCAGCAAAAACAAATCGCCTGGAGCACTTTGATGAGCAGTAGAAGCTCCCTCTTGTGCCCTGAGCCATCTGAGGACCCAAGATGGCATGCCAGCCTATTAGGCTAGCATCCATCATGACTATCCCCAGATTCTGAATTCAGATTCTAGATTCTGATTCAGAATGACCAATAACTGTCGCAATTGACAGATGGGATATATACAGCCAACAACAAAGAGAATCTTGAGAATCTCCAGCTGGGTGCAGTCTTGAATCTTTAAAATTGTTACATTGTATTTCCGGCGCGTGGAGAACCGGACCGTTCTGCACCAGAGCTTGGAGTTTCTGATTCGGTTCTGGAGGCTGTCATGCTATAATAAGGTACCATATGATTCATGCTGTTAGCTTGTAGTGTGTTATACATATTTTTTCTTGTGATGTTTTCTCCTTTTAAACATGCTCCGCTATACATAATATATCCAGGGCATCCTTTTCGTAACCTATTGCCCAATGGGTACATCGGTACCTTCAGTAATTATCAATTATAACTATATAACATATGCTTGTTGTACCTCCTCCTACAATGGAACCAATTACTACTGCAGAACTACCAACTACAAAGGAATTAGAGGTAGTGGAAGCAGCGACTTTTGCGTTAACGGATTGTCTGGATGAGAAGGATCGAATGATACGAGCGCAGGAACTATTTAACTTGGAACCCCGATCAATGCTCCCTTAGTGGACAACTTGGAAAAGGCTTTGAGCAAACAACTGCGGATATGGTGTGACATCACTAAATTAAATAAATATATACAAGTGCAAAGAATACCACAGGGGTTGAGAGCAAACAAGTACCCCACGTTTGATGGGAATGATTCTGACTTCATTGTGAAATGGAACAGCATACTAAGTGATTGCTCCTTTGCACTGATGGGGTTAATCGTGACACATAAGCAGCAACAGATTCACTCAATTAAGGAGGAGATATTAACATTTCAGTCAGTCAGTTTCTCCTAATCAGACACATATATGGAAAATGAGGACTATAGTGATGAATATACTTTTCAGCCTAGTCCAACAGGGGTTCAGGAGTCTCAGGAGGGACTAAATGGTGTAGACTCAGCTGATGGACTACCTTCATCCTTGACCTCAAAAAACTTCTAGGCTACAATGGCCACCAAGAAAAAGAACAAGAAAAAATCAACAAAGGTTGCAAGAGACCAACTAGGAGAGGAGGGCATGGTCCAAGAACCAGGAAGACACCATAAACGAGCAGTAAAGGAAAAGCACAATCATTAGAAGTTTTAAACTTATCCCATGTAGTTTTGACCCCTCCACACGTTAGGGTACTCAGTTACTTGATGTCAACCGGTTTGTGAGATTACTTACTATCAAAAAATATTTCTTCTCTGAGAAGACACAGGATTCCAATGATGGGTTGTCACAGAACTAGATGGAGTCTGTCATTGGTAACGGGGCACCAAATGGATTCAGTGACATCTGTACATTTTATAACCTCCAAACTCTGTCTATCAGCTTGAAGATATTATTCATTATTAAACAACTGGCCTATGTACAGCCTCAAGTTTTTTTCCCTTAAACTCTAGGGGCAATCAGCTAGACCTTTTTCAAAAGCTGGTGGAGAGGGATTTGGTCACCTTAGACAAGGATAAGCATATACATAGAGGTGGCCATAATCTCTCCCTCTCAGAGAAGGAGACCTTGACACAGCTTAAGGAGAATGACTCATTGGTCATTAAGATGGCAGACAAGGGGGGGTACAGTGGTGGTTCTGGATGCGGTAGCTTATCAGAAGCAGGGCCGGATTTACATCTCAGGAGCCTGTAGGCAAAGAAATCTGAAGCGCCCCCCCCCATTGGCCATCTCTACTGGACACTTCCACAATGCTCCTAATCTCCACATTGCCCCCATCATCTCCATATTACCCTCACATTGTCCCATCAGCTCCAACTTGCCCCCCATCAGCTCCATGTTACCCTCACATTGCCCCATCAGCTCCAACTTGCCCCCCATCAGCTCCACATTGCCCCCACATCTCCAAATTGCCCCCATCAGCTGCACATTGCCCCCACCATCTCCATGTTGCCCTCACATTGCCTCTCCCCCCATTGTCCGTTTCCTACCTCCACCTGTTGTCTGTTTCCTACCTCTCTGGCAGGAGATCTGTCATCTGTGCCTCTTTTGGCACAGTCCTGTAGCTGCTGGAGCTCCCGCGTGGTCTCCTATTCAGGAATGCAGAGCGCTGGGAGATGATGTCATCTCCCAGCGCTCTGCATTCCTAAAAAGCGACGAGACAGCTCAGCAGCTACAGGACTGTGCCAAAGGAGGGACAGACCTGTCCTGCTACGGAGGTAGGAAACAGAAAAGGGGGGGGAGCAATGTGAGGGTGACATGGAGTGGGCGCCGGGTGGGGGAATTATTGTTCTGCCACTGTGCAGCCAGGGAGGTGGCTAATTTTTTAAATAAATAAATAAAAATCCCAATGACAGGCGCCCCTCGGTGGCGTGCGCCTGTAGGCAGGTGCCTACTCTGCCTTATGGCAAATCCGGCCCTGATCGGAAGGAGGCTTTACGCCAACTTAATGATTCTTCTGCCTACCAGATCCTCAAGATGGACCCCACCTTGTCTTACAAGTTAGAGCTGAATGCCCTGGTTCAGAGTGGTTCTGCTTCAGTTATCTTCTCCAAGCAGGAATCATTGGCTTTAGTCCTGGATAGCCAGGTGATACCGATTTTCCACCACCTGCCGAAGGTGCATAAGTAGTTGGTTGACCCTCCGGGTTGACCAATTGTGTCTGGTATCGGCTCTCTCAATGAGCCTTTGTCTGACTTAGTAGCCTGGTACCTTCGGCCAATGGTGGATAAGTTGCCTGGGTCTCTACGAGATACCTAAAAAAGGGTTGCAGCAGCTCTCGGTGTTCAAGTGGCATGAGGGTTGCTCATGGTTGACAGCTGATGTAATGGCCCTTTAATCCTCCATTCCTCATGACAAGGGACTAGTGGCTCTCCATGCACAACTGGAGCATTTTTCCAAATATGACATTTCACTTATTGATTTCTTGGTCTCGTCGTCGATGTACCTCCTGTCCCACAACTTTTTTAGCTTTCATGGGGTGTTCTACCTCCAGACATGTGGGGACGCTATGGGGGCAAAACTCTCGTCAATTTGTATATGAGTTGGTGGGAGGCGACCTACATCTTTGGGGGTGATAACTGCCACTGGTGCTTGATTTTGTGGTAAGGGAGGTACATCCACAACCTTCTCATTCTTTGGTGGGGGCACCAATACTAAAGCCAGGGAATTTATGGAGTACCTTAACCATAATGATCTGAATTTAGGATTCACTCACTCCCATGAAGCATCTGTGGTTTCCTTTTTGGATCTGGCCCTCAAGGGAGATGTTAGCTTACGAGGAGTCCAGACCAAAGTATACAGGAAACCAACTTCTGGAAAACAGCCTCTTGCATGACAGATCTGCCCACCCTAGGTTCCAGGTCAACAATGTTCCTAAAGGACAGTTTCTACTGTCTAAACATGTTGGACGAATTAGCTCTCTCTTCCTATATGTCCTGCCTCACCTCTAGTCCATTCCGTTTTGCTATTCATGTGCAATTTTTAATGGAGTATCAATAAAGACGTTTGTGTTTTTACGTGGATATGCAACGTCTATATGTCTGGGTGCAGTTGAATCTTTAAAAATGAAGCCATCCTCCAGCAGACCCAGGTCCCTTAATAAGTCTGCACTCTGGTATCCATTAGGGAGGCCAGTAACAGGAGCTTGTCTAATGGAGGATTACATAGCTCCATGTATGTTAATAAAATAAAAAAAGGCTTGCTAATAATAATCTTTTTCCTGATGCACCTCCTGGGGTTACTTTTAAAGCTAAGCATGTCTGGTGGAGTTAAATTGGAGTAGGGAAGGGGGTCTCTGCCTCCAGAGAGCCTTTTAGGGCAACTGCTCTGCACTCATGGCAGAATTATACTTTACGCCATGGTTCTCCACAAAAAGAGAAAAGTGTTTAAAGGGATAGTAATACCTAATTTAAAGTTTATTTAGTATTGCAGGCTTTAAAAAAAATTAAGAACTATGTAAGTCTTATCCCTCAAACTTTTATGGTTTGAGAGATATTTGGAACTAAAGTTCCCTCTTCCTAGCTTTTTCAGTCAAGTCTGCCATCTAGCTGACAGACTTGGATTCTGGTCCGCAGACCAGCTGGCAGCTCTTCAGCAGAGCCGAGATCGCAATCTTTAAAAAGAGTTACTTCATTGGAAAGGTCTACAAAGTGTGCCTGGTTTGCAAGCAGGCACACTTGCAAGCAGCATTTGCAGTTTAATGTTGATCAATGTAAAATAATGCACATGGCACATAAAAGTCCAAAGGAAAAATATACTATTAAGGGTACTGTGTTGTCAGAGACAACAGAGGACAGGGATTTGGGGGTAATTATTTCTAACGACTTAAAGGTACACAGGCAATGTAATAAAGCAGTGGGCAATGCAAGCAGGGTGCTGGGTTGTATAGCTAGGGGCATTAGTAGCAGAAAAAGGGAAATGGCCATCTCTAGTTAGACCTCACTTAGAGTATTGTGTACAGTACTGGAGACCCCATCTCCAGAAGGATATAGATACTCTAAAGAAAATTCAGAGAAGGGCTACTAAAATGGTGACTGGTTTACAGGAAAATAAATATCAGGATAGACTAAAGGATCTGAACGTGTAGCTTGGAAGAGAGAAGAGAAAGAAGGGATTTGATAGAAACATTCAAATACTTGAAGGGATTCAACAAAGTGCAGGAGGGAAGAACATCTCAAAGGAGTAAAAATGTTAGGACAAGAGGCCATAGTCTAAAATTAGAGGGACACAGGTTTAGACATAAAGTAAGCAAGTTTTACTTCACTGAGAGGGTAGTAGATAAGTGGAATAGCCTACCAGCAGAAGTGGTAGAAGTTAATAAAGTGACAGAATGTAAGCATGCATGGGATATGCATAAAGCTATCCTAAACATAAGAAAAGAACAAGGACCAAATAAGGTTTGAGGTTTTTACAGTAGGAAAATAATGGGCCAAATAGCTCTTACCTGCCGTCAAATTCTATGTTTCCATGTACTCTACAGAATGTGATAATAATAGCTTCATTACTTCCTGACCAAATCAATTCCTGACAGAGAGCAGGGGGACTCTGCAATACTCAGCAGGAGAAGCGCTATAATATATGCTTTGTTTAATAATAACGGTTTACTACTCCTTTAATTCCATGACAAATTTTCTGTCCTATGAATTAAACACCCCTTTGGAAGTTTGAAGATTAAAGGGATAGTAATACTTAATTTTACCTTTATTTTATTTTGTAGGCATTAAAAAAACAGGAATAACGATATAAGTCTTATCTGAAACCTTTATGGTTTGAGAGATATTCACAAGCAAACTTTCCCCTCACTGACCAAAACGGTCAAGTCTGCCATCTAGCTGTCAGATTTGGAATCCGGTCCGTGGACCGGCCGTGGCTCTGCAGCAGAGCTGAGACAGCGAGCTATAAGAAGAACTACTTCATTCGAATAGTCTACAAAGTGTGCCTTGTTTGCAAGCACGCTTTTTAGACCCTTCCAATGAAATAGTTATTTTTATATCTTGCAATCTCGGCCCTGCTGTAGAGCCACCGGTTGATCTGTGGACTGGATTCCAAATCTGTCAGCTAGATGGCAGACTTGACCGTTTTGGTCAGTGAGGGAAATTTTGCTTGTGAATATCTCTCAAACTTATGAGAGATAAGACTTATATTGTTCTTCATGTTTTTTTAATGCCTAAAAAATAAAATAAAGATAAAACGATGTATTACTATCTCTTTAAGTGCCAGCCATCAGAATGATGTAATGCAATGCACTGCATGACTATGTCTCTCAAGGGGACATATATATGCAGCTGAAATGTATAGAAGACAGCTGCACAGAAGAGTTTCTATCAAGTGTGCGAGCCAACACGTGAAGGACCTCTGTAGCATTCAAGGGGTTAAAAAGAACCATTAAACTCAATGAGAACTTTGGGAATTTCTATTTGTTCTCTATTAGACTGATGTCCATTAGACTCTGACATATGTACTAAATGAACCCCCTGAATGATAGAGAGGTATCCAATGGGTGTTAAAATCCCCATTTCAATCAACAGGAATTTGGGGAATGTTTATTTACCATCTATGGTGCCATTGGTTTGCTCATGATTTGTGGAACTTTTCCTTTAAAGATAAGGCCCATATTTCTCACTCGTTTTGCAGTTTCCTTTGTATAAGAGTAGATAAATTACCTTATGGTAGTTGTTGACTTATCCTTGCCAACCAAGAAGCAGTGCTTGCCCTCCTTTATTTGTTGGGCCCAGGAAGGATGGATCCAGACAACTTGAGAGAAATGCCCAGCATATACCACAGGCATGATCCAGTTCTCTATACTTAACTCACTGCAACATTACAGATATAAAACACACTGATTATACACTTTCAAAGGTTCACATGCTCGCATTCACATTATTGCAAAACATATTATATATAACATACATAAACATATATAAATTCAAAATATCAACAAATATTGTGCTTATATAATTTTGAATACTCTTAGGGGGTCTCCTTAAGAGTGGGGAGTAATCCAGATATGGACCTCCTTATGAGGCCCAATTAGGACGAAATGTACGTTAGGTTAGCTGGTGTTCCTGTGCAGAGGGAACTTGCCTGTTGCTTTGAAACTGGACTGCTCTTTTGGGTGAGATTAGTTTTATATGGACATAGAAATGTCTCCTCTGTAATGGCACTATAGAGTTAAAATGTTATCCTGCTGAGCGGTGACTAGCTGCAGAACAAGCCATTTTGCTTTCTGTTTGTCCTTTTTGGTATGTGCTTATACACAGGCTACATGGATCTTCTAATTTTGTATACATTTATCTGTATATTATATAGTGCTTATAACTTGATAGTGATCCTCTCATATACACACACTTGTGTATACAATAATTGAATAGAATTACCCTAGTCTGGAGAAGAGGTAGCAGTAAAGGTCTGTGTTCCCAGGTGGGTCGGCTGATGTGCATAAGATATAGTGTGATGAGAGTTTGTGCTTCCGGATGGACCAGTAAAAACACTGAGGAGATACTTTAGAGTGTGGTAAAATTCTATACTTCCAGACGGATCTGCAGGTCCACCTGGGGGATGGATTGTGACACCAGTCTGTGCTCCCACATGGTCTAGCTGGTTTACCTAGGCAGCAGAGTGTGGTGGGACTCTGTACTTTCAGATGAACCTGCAGATTCATCTGTGGAAGGAAGTGTGACGGGGGGCATTTTACATTAATCAATTCTAAGCACAATAACTGCATAATTCACTGGTTGTACAAACAAACAACCAATGAAAAGCATCAGGTGTTTACCTGCCCCTGTTCAGGGCATGAAGTAGGTTACTGATTGTATCTTAACGTGTTAGTGATGTCCAACAAAAAGTTTTTTGCATTTAGAAGATCTTATAAAGCTGAGCTAAATGCAAAAAAATGTATCTCTCAAACCGCTATGGTTTAAGAAATACAGGCGTTTACATTTCGCTGTCTCCTACAGACAATGTTGGACATTACTAACACAATGCAAGATATATTACTGAGATGAAGCAGGTAAGATCTGGCAAAGGCCTGGATATGTAGAATTAAAGAAAAGGCAAAGTCAAAAAATGACTGCCAGGCAGCAAGCTTAGGAGATGAGAATTATAGAAGTCATTCAAATTCATATGCCATTCAAGACATACTTGAAAACGAGAGAAATTGCAATGTGTTTTTATTGAAAAAAATTCTAAAAAAATATAAAATAAGTAAATACAAAGTGATGAGAAATACAGATAGGCATTTTAGAAGATGGACTAAAAGGGAGAAGCTCAGGGTTTTACAAACGAGAGGCCATTCAGGCAGAAACATGCTTGTGTACAATGACTTTACTGCGCACAACTCCTGCAGGTAAAGCTTCTAACACAAGCGAGTTCAAGATCCTGTAGCATGTGCAGGAAAATGGAAAAACTTAACACTGATTTCCTCTATGCCATCTTAGTACATGGAGTAAAATAAGATGCAGGAGAATAGAAGACATCGACACTACCCTACACCTACACTGCCCACCAATTGTTTAAGACCGCAAATCTGGCAATTTTTTTGAATAAAACCTTTTAAACATAGGGTTTAGGTGGGCACCCAATGAAACAGGACACTGCAGCTTATAATAGAGCAAAAATGAATTTTTACATTCCCCTGACAATCTAAACCATAGTGGATAACTTTCACTAAGATGCTTAACCACACACAAGACAAGAACACTTTGAAACTACTGCTGTCTCCGGTGCAGACAGGCATAAAGCATTGCCCATAATACATTTTAGTAATGGAAGAACAAGCAGAGGAATGTGTCAGAATGTGATCTACAAGATCACAGACACAAATTGAGGAATGATAAAATAAATTCTTTAATATAACCTTCAAAATGGACTGCATAACTTGTATGTAAAATGTTCGTTCTTCATAATATTAAAAATAACATATTACTATGATCTTTCATGAAAAGGCTGCAAGATTCCAATGAGTATGTATGCATTTATGCTTTATTATTTGCATTCAGTAATTTAGGACATTTACATTTTTGAGGCTGAAATACTTAAAGGGAAAGTATCACATGGAAAGTACAGTTATTTCAGGGCTTATTCTGCTGAGTAAAATGAAGGTACTCTTACTGTAGCGAGATACTTTATTTAAAAGTCAGCTTGCCCCAATCCATCTTAATGCATCAGTCTTATTATTTATTATTATTTAAAGGTATAGTATTACTTCATTTAATGAAGTTTAAAATTGTGCTTACTAAAAAAAAATAAATGAAAAGGTGCAAGTCCCAACTCTTAAACTTTGCTAGTTTAAGACATATAAGCTTCTAAAGTTCCCCCCTCCCACCCCTTTTCCAGACGTCAGCGCTCTAGCTGACAGATTGAGATCCTGGTCCCTGGACCAGGCTACTCTTCAGCAGGGCAGAAGTAGTTTTATCAACAAAGAAATTCTTCATTAGAACGGTCTACAACGTGTGCTGGAGGAAGGCGCACTTTGTAGACCGTTCTAATGAAGAATTTCTTTGTAGATAATGCTACTTCGGCTCTGCTGAAGAGCAGTCTGATTCCAGGACCAGGATCTCAATCTGTCAGATAGAGAGCTGACTTTTGGAAAAGAGGTGTGAGGGGGGACTTTAGAAGCTTATATCTCTTAAACTAGCAACGTTTAAGCGATGGGACTTACATGTTTTCATTTATTTTTTATTATGCACAGTTATACTATCCCTTTAAGTTGGTTGTTTTAGGGATGGCTGAAACTTTTTAGCTGAAAACAGAAACGTGGAAAATCAGCACTTCCTGATTTCTGCAAGAATTCCCTTTTTCTCACTGCACTGAAATCAGTGATCATAATGTAGAGGTACCCCCATATTTTCTGACCATGCTAGTTTAAAAGGGTTGTCGGTTACCTGCATATTGGCAGTCTGTACTTCGGAGAAAGGAAACAAAGCATTTTTTGATGCTAGCTAATATAGTCAGATAGCCAAAGAGAGTGGTTGGAGCTGCTTGACAGGCGTTTTGGTGTTAGGAAGTTGTTCTGTAGGTGTGTGTGTGTGAAGGAAGAAAGAAGTCTTTGGAAAAATAAGTAATTATTTAAAAAAAAAAAAAAGCATGGTTTTGACTGGTAAGTGACAGAGTCAAACAGGTGATCCTTCCTACCTGAGCTGGCTAGTCTGAGACTCCACTGAAATTGAGTGAAAGATACTATGCAAACAGACATATATATATATATATATATCTCATACATACAAAACAAGACAGACATTTACAATTTGACATAATGAGTTATGTACACACACTCCCATTCAGACAAGCATATACTAAGGTGTGGTGGTGCTGTACCAGCTGTTGTGCATAAAAACCTTGAAAGCTGCTGATTTTGTAGCTAGCAAGTCTCTACTGTACTGTAAATATTAACAGTGCAATCCTGGGAGAGAAAGATAAAGCTGCTGCAATTTTGACACTAGCCACTACTATAGCAACAATCAGGCAAATAAGGGACAGACATTGACAATAATATTTTATATCTTATACATACATACATACATGCATACACATACACACTGGAAGGAGATCCTACACCTGTACATCATATATTATTTTCAAAAAACAAATTATCACTTTACACACTAAAAACTCTGTTGTGTACTTTACAGTAAAAACAACATTACAATAATTATATCTAACAAATGAGCAAGGGTAAGGAGAAAGGAGAAGGAAGCGCATATGGATGTACTGAGTGTAGTAAAGTCATACTACACAAACTGACTGGGGCCATGGTTGTTTTAACTAAAGCAAAATTATGGTGATCATCTTCTTGTGGAGGCTATTTGTAAAGTGACAGCTCCACCACCACTTCTGGTACTAAACCTTTTAGCAATACTAAAGATGAAGGCAATTCACATTATAATGTTGCTGACATAGTAGAAGAGGATTTATCAGTGACACTAATTGCTGTGTCATACAGTTAACATCCTGCTGCAAACTATTGGAAACATTCTAAAAATCCCCCTTAAAGAGAAAAAAAAACAACAACCTTTTTTTTAAAACCTGCAAGAATATGGAAAAGTGGGGAGGAAGAGCATGATGCTCTGTTCATAACCACTTCAAAGTACAACCCCTCCAAGTTCAACCCCCATGTAGTCACACTCACTATTACAGACTAAGCAGCATCAAAGGTCAACATCCACAAAACTGGTTAGGAGCACTTCTGCTGCTGTCCAAAGTACATTGCCCCAAATGCCTACTGCAAGCACAACATCTAGCTCAAGTACTAGTAGTCTTTCAGGAACCCTCAGCCTATGAAATCTCTAGCAATTACCACAAAGCAAAATATGTTGCTTTCTGTCACTGTAAAAAAATGTGAGCAGAGTAAAAATAATCCACAAGTATGCAGTGGAATATAAACATGACATGCTGATCAATTGATTTGCTGAAAACAGAGATTTTAAACTGATGTAACATGTTGCAAATGACTATTGATTACCAGTGTTAGTGATGTCTCCAACACATTGAGAAGGAATTTGTTGGAGACCTCTCTAGCAATCAATGGGTTAAAATCCCTAATTTTTAGAATGTGTATTTGTCCCCTACAGTGCCGTTGGTTTACTCCAGAATTGTTCCAGTTCTCCTAAGTACATAAGTGTTTTATAACACTAACTATATCTGCCATCAACAAACAATTCTTAATTGACACAATATCATTTATTACATTTATTGTAACATTTAAAATGGAACTTTCAGCTATTATTAATTCGCCATGCATTCATTAAGAGCATGGCGACTAGCTTAGAAATCCATCTCTTACCTTTAAAAAAAATCATAGATTCTAAAGAAATCCTTGCCATTTGGAGACCGGAACACAGGCTACAGCGTGGACATCTTGTCTGTGCACCTGCGCCGCCAGTCCTGGTCTCCATTGAGTAGCATTGCAGCGTACCACACGGTAACCGGAAGGGACTGACGGCACAGGCGCGCAGACAGCACTAACCTGCCCGTCAGTCTCCAAACTGCAAGGATTTCTTTAGAATCTGCGATTTTTTTAAAGTTAAGAGATAGATTTCCAAGCTAGTCGCCATGCACTTAATGAATGCATGGTGACTTAGTAATAGCTTAAAGTTCCAGTTTAAGATCTACCAAAGAATGAAAACATTTACATGTCTACCTGTGAATCCTGCTCCATATGAGAGAAGAGGATTTTAGTCTTACCTGTTAAATCCTTTTCTCTTCGTCCATACAGGTTACTGGTAACTTTGGGTAGGCAATCCGCCCCTTTAATTAGGCAGGAATAATTCTAGAATTGTATGCAGGGGGTCGAGCCTACCTTCCCTCCTGGGCTGCAGCTAGCCAACCAGCTCCAGTAAGATTTGAGACACTAACTATTGACTAGATAGTAGAAGGGAAAGAAGACTCCTGTGAGCATGACCCCGAAGGACCCCCACAGACTGCCACAGGAGAGCCAAGTATGGTCCCTTGACAGGGTGGGAGACCAGTAACCTGTATGGACTAAGAGAAAAGGACTTGAAAGGTCTTCCAATACAGGTTACTGGTAACTTTGGGATGCCAACCATTGAGTTTCCCAGAGGAGGGAAGTAAGGCAAGGACTAGGAGCAAGGCCCCCAAAGTCACCAGAGCAGATATGAACCATCAGATATGAACCATCAGAGATAGCCCAACAAAACATTGAAGGGTCAACGGACATTGAACAGGGGTAAAAACACCCCAAAACTGTTACACAGCACACTGAACTAGAGCTAAAAGGGCTCAAACGTGAAGGAAGCACCAAGAAACGAAAAAAAAATCCTAGACAGGCAAGACTGCCTCCAGAATCTTCCTCCCAAAGCTGGCGTCAGCCGATACCAGCACATCAACACAGTAGTGCTTCGAAAAGGTGTGCACAGACGACCAAGTGGCAGCCTTGCACAACTGGTCAGCAGAGGCCTGATTCTTGTAAGCCCAAGAAGCCCCAACAGATCTAGTAGAATGAGCCGTGACCCAAAAGGGAACAGGCTTCTTCCTGAGCTCGTAAGCTTTACGAACAGTGGACTTGATCCAGGAGGCAATTGTCACTTTGGATGCAGGTCTTCCTGACCTGGGACCCTAAGGTATGACCAACAGAGCGTCAGATTGCCTGATAGACTAAGTGCGATGGACATAAAACTTGAGACAACGCACCACATCTAACAAATGGAGATCCTTCTTCTTGTCAGAGAACCTTTCTTCTTCAAGATTGAGGATTCAATTTCCCAGCGATCAAAGTTAGCCGATGAACATCTTCCTTCCACAGGTAACCCTGTAGAAGAAGATCTGGACGGCAAGGGAGCCAGAATGACTCCGCCACTGACAGATCCAGAAGCTCCGGAAACCAAGCCTGTCAAGGCCAGTACGGAGCAATCAGAATGACTGGACAGCGCTCCAGTCTCAATTTCCACAACACCCTGTGCAACATGGGGAGGGGAGGAAAGATGTAAGCCAGAGGAAATAACCAAGGAATGGACATAGCATCCACCGCTATAGCTAGAGGATCCCTCCAGCGAGGGCAGAACCTCGGAACCTTCTGGTTGTGTCTTGTCACCATCAGGATGATGCAAGGAAGACCCCACTTCTGAATGATGAGGGTGAACACCTCTGGGTGCAGTTCCCACCCGCCACTGTCCACTGTGTGTCAACTGAGGAAGTCTGTCATGACATTGTCTACGCCAGGAATGTGCACTGCGGATATGGCAGAAACGTGTTCTTCTGCCCAGGACAAAATAGCCTTGACCTCTAACCAAGCGGAGAGACTTCTTGTTCCGCCCTGCTTATTGATGTAAGCCACGGCCATGGCATTGTCGGACTGTATCCAGACTGGGCAGTCTTTCAGCTGAGGTGTCCAATTACGAAAGGCATGAAATATCCCCCGAAGGTCCAACACGTTGATGGGAAGGAGAGATTTCTCCAGTGACCACCGACCTTGAGCACCCAGGCGACCCAGGAACGCTCCTCAGCCGGAGAGGCTGGCATCCATCGTCACCGTGGTCCAGAAGGATACCAGGAAGGACTTGCCCTTCAGAAAATTGGAGAGGTCAAACCACCATGACAAATTCAGTTCCACATGAAGAGGGAGGAACACTGACATCTTCAGAAGATCCGGCTGACCCCTGAACACCTGGATCACAAACCTCAGGAGTTCCCTGGTGTGAGCCATGGCAAATGGGACCGCTTCTATGGTGGAGATGAATTTCCCCACTTTTGATGACAGCTTCTTGGCTGGAACTGGACTGTGAGCCAGAACAGCAGAAACTCTGTGGGTGATCTGGTGAGCCACCTCGTTTGTGAGAAACACCATGCTCTGCTGAGTGTCGAAGAGAAGGCCCATGAAGACCAGACGCTGGGATGGGACAAGATCCGACTTGTCCATGTTGATGATCCACCCATGATGGGTAAGAGCATGAATGCAGTCCTGAACCTGCTGATGAAGAAGTTCTGCAGAGGGGGCTTTCAGAAGCAGGTCATCCATGTATGAAGTAACTCTGATGCCGTCCCAGTGGAGGACGGACACTAATGCTCCCAGGACACGGTTGAAGACTTGAGGAGCTGTAGTCAGACCAAAGGGAAGAGCTGAAAACTGAAAGTGCCCTTGGTCGCAGGCAAATCTGAGATATTGCCGGCTCTCTGGATGAATGGTGATTTGTAGATACGTGTCCTGAAGATCCAGAGAGGCAGGGAATTCCCCTGGGTGCACAGCAGCAGTCACCGTCCTTAGGGGCTCCTGGTGATAATGAGTCCTGATCACGAAGAAACTGAGATCCTTCAAATCCAAAATGGGACGACAACCACTGTCCTTCTTGGAGACCAAAAAGAGGTTTGAGTAAAAACCCATACCTTTGTCCTGTCCTGAACTGGAACAGGTTCTAGAACATCCTTATCCAGAAGGGCCTGGATAGCTCCATTGAACAGACGGCATTTCTCTGCGCCCAGGGGCGTGAGAAGTGAAAAAGCAAAAAGGAGAGAGAGAGACAAAAGGGATCCTGTACACTTCCGCAACCACCTGTAAAACCCACGGGTCCGCCACTGAATCCTCCCAGAAGCTGTGGTAGTGACGGAGATGGCCACCCACATCAGAGTGCGGACCTGGGTTCGGCAAGTCATGCTGAAGAAGGCTTGGAAGCTTTAGACTTGGAGGAGACCTTGGGCTTTCATTGCTGTTTGGGCTTGGAGGAGGCACGCTGAGCTGAGGGAACTGCCTGGTTCACCGGACGTGTCTCAGTCTGGAAGGAACAAAAAACGCTTGAGAGGCATTTTCTTCCTGGGGACCAAAGGCAGAAGGGTAATTTTACCCCCCGTGGCCTCACTAATCAGATCCTTGAGATCTGGCCCAAACAATGAAGTGCCTTGAAAAGGCAAGGAGAGCAAGGCTTTCTTGGAAGCAGTGTCAGCAGACCAGATCTTGAGTGAAAGAGCTCGCCTGGCAACCAAAGACATGGTGGAAACCCTAGCTACCAAATGGATGGCATCAAATAAGGCAGCAGAAACATGGTGCTGGGCCTCAGAAATGTTGGCAAGAAGCTGCAACATATCCGAAGTAGGAGCACCCTGACGGGCAGCCAGGGTGAGCTGTTCAGTCCAGACAGCAATGGCCAGGTTAACCCATGCTGCAGAGAAGGCTGGACACATGGCAGTACCAGCAGTGGCAAAGATGGACTTGAGGGAAACCTCAAGTTTCTTGTCAGTCCAGTCTTTCATAGCTGATGTGTCAGAAACTGGCAAGGCAGCAGAATTAGATAGCCTGGAGATAGGAGCATCCACTTTGGGGGGATGAACCCACTGAGCAAGCGCCGCCTCAGAGAAGGGGTAAAGCTTGGCAAATTTCTTGGAAACAGAAGGTTTCCTGTTGGGAGATTAACACTCATCAGACACAAGGCGGTCAAGAGTGGGATTAGGTGGAAAACAAGTAGGGGCTTTTTAGGCTACTGAAACACATCAGAGGGATCTGAAGAAACCTCCTGAACTAAGGAAACGTTTAGGGTAGTTAAGACAGTCCTGATCAGGGCTCAGGATCAGCCTCAACGGGGTCCCCAAAAAACTGATACGAGCCCACAGCAGAACATTCCTCAACATCTGAATCCACCAACAGTTCATCCTCAGAGGAATCTGATACGTCAGGAACCCCCTGCGGTTTTGGCAGGGAAGATTTGAGTGAAGAAGGGTCTGCCATGAATGGAAGACCCCCTGTAACTGGGATAAAAGAGTTGCAATGTAGACCTAAGGTCCCTGGTAACAGCCTTGAACTCTTGCACCCAAACTGGCTCTAATGCATGGTTGAAGGTCCATGGGAGAGACTCAGGGACATCAGAACATGCTGGGCATAAATGACCTGAGAATTGTCTAGGTAACCCTGAATGATATGAGAAGCAATGCGCAATAGGAGACACACAGACCCCAGCATCCTTAGTCTTAGGCCTGGCCCCAAGCTCCAATGGATTAGACATTCTCACAGTGTCAAAAATGTTTAGAGTATAAGGAATCACCCAAATACAGTGTGTTATATTAAAATTTCACCCCGGAAATCGCGAAAATACACAGAGGAGAGACGGAGAGTCCAAGTCCTGCTTAGGATACTCGTTCTGGAAAAGGCACAAAATGGCTGCCGCGACGGGAACCAATCAGAAACGAGCGCACGAAGCAAGTGCTCATGGGAAATGTAGTTTTCCCAGAAAATGTACCTCAACAGTGCCCAAAGCCTCCTGAGCCCCCCAACACACTTAAAACGTTAACCAGCTGAGCAAGGACAGACACTTAAAATGAGCCATCTCTGAAGTCGCTACTTTGAGCAGTTGCAGGGATACGTCCCAAACTGTACAGTCCCATACAAGTGAATGGAGCAAACTCAAATTTTTGCAAAGTTGAAACAGTAAAATAAAAGTACATGAAACATCACTGGAACATGTTAGAAGACCCAAAAAACACTGAACCTAGTAAGGAAAGTGTTAATAACCCCCCCCCAAAGGTGCAAAACCAGCAGCTAAAGGGTTAAGTTACTACATAAACCTGCTCCAAAACACAAAACAGACATACAGATAAACCCAGTGAGTGCAGCAGTGTGCAATAGGAACTCCAAAGGAAAAATCCCTGTGTGGAGGGGCATTGTGGGACATGTGGACCTGGATCACTCAAAAGGTTGCTCACCTTTCCTGCAGATCTTCTGTCTTCAGACTACCATGTATTAAAGAGAAGCCTCAGTGGGCAACTCCCCCCAGGACTTAAGGTCCACAAAAGAACCAGGTTACTAAGCTAGCCACATCTAAGGGCATTGTCAGTTATGGTAATCTGCCTAATGGTGATATTCCATTTCTAACAGAAAAATAAAAAATGCTCTAAAACTATAGCAGAACTGTTCTCTTGCCTGTGTCTTCACCAAGGAACAAATCTTACTGGAGCTGGTTGGCCAAGGAGGGAAGGTAGGCTCCACCCCTTGCATACAATTCTAGAATTGTTCCTGCCTAATTAAAGGGGCAGATCGCCTACCCAAAGTTACCAGTAACCTGTATTGGAAGACAGAGAAATATATAAAATATATATATATATCATTTACATATTAAGTGTTACTATCTCTTTAATATTTGCGTTCCTTAGCCCTTTCAGTGCCAGAAGGGTAAGCCATGCAAACCCCTCTAGCACTGAAAGGGTTAACGCTGAGAGAGAGCCAGAGATGTGCCTGGCACACAAAGGGTTAATACAAGTGAGCATATAATTTACACGTAACATTTAACTTTTAAAGAGAATTGCTACCTGAGCAATAAAGCAGAAAGTGCACTATACAGTGAGTGATATCAGACCTTTACGTACAGCAATTTGTCTGAGTACTTTTTGAGAAATGCTTCTGTACACATGCACCTAAGGGGAGAAAGCTCTATTTCAGCTTAATGGAAAGATCTCTTCGGTTCATGAAGTTATCCTTGTGAACCTCTCTAATGCCACTGAGTTTTTAGCTGTGAAGATGACATTTTCAAACTTTGAAAAATCTCCAACTAAGCCCAGCACGTTACACCTCCTACTGCTACTTAATAATAGCTGTGATCTGCTTAAAAGAAGATAAAATTGCTGTCTCCCACAGTAAAAGAAAGTATACTGCAGCTGGGAAAAATGGCAGTATATTTTTTATACAAACTAGTTTATCAACTGTAGAGATGGATGAAAAGTCCCTTTTTTCACAAGAATTTTTGTGGGAAAACACATTTTGCTACTTTTTCCTGCAGAAATACCCACGCATAGAAAATGAATTTCCCCACTTTTTCATTTTGCCACCTATGCTTTCTATAGATCTGATCATTCCTAATGTGCTACTGTAAAAACTGGGAATTTGCCTCCATGCTGTGAGATGGAGGAGAGGAGATAGAGAAAAGAATAGTCTGGAGAAGGTGAGCAGTCAGAGAGAGCATTAGCATCTCTAGAGCCTGTTGACTGTTGCACATGTGTGCTTGTGTCTGTGGTCAGCAAAGCCCACCAGCAGATATTGCTGCCACAACTACACCACATCATCTGTGACTCAGAGAAGGCAGAGCGCATCAGCAGTAGTTAGTTCAGTCAAACATTCCACCACCTCCACTGTAAATCAGAGATACCAGAGCCAACCAGCAAACAGTGCTGTCCCCATCCCCACCACATTTCCTGTTCACCAGAAAATAGTGCTGCTGTCACCACCATCATCACATCCCCAGGGGTGGCCTTCTGAAAGAGGAAATCTGTTTTACCCCAGGTGGCTGAGTATGGCGGTAGACTGCTGCTGCCTTTGCGAGTGTTACACCAGATGCACCGTTTAAATCAATGTCGTGCTCACAGTCATCACCATCAAATGCAAAAGAGAAGGAAGAATATGGAGATGATGGTGGTGGTTCTGCTGGTAATAATTATTTATATATGATGTTGAGTGCTTTTCTAGCTCTGACAAACTAGGAATGGGAGAAAGATATGCTGGGAATGAGTATAACCAGTAATGACAATATGTTTGGTGATTTAGTAGGTTCTGCTGAGCTGCCTAGCTCACAGTCCCACCAGCATTGTCATAATGTTACACTAAGATAAGGCTGGTCTGTCCACCATGCTGGTGTCACTATCAACTGTCTGATGTGACAGCTGATCTCGCTTTTTACATTCCACAGTTAGCCTTGCTGCCACCATTGGTCAATAGTTTTTTAAGAACTGTCTCTTTTTTTGTGCAGTAGGATGTGTTCTGCAGTTTTCCATGTTTCAGGCACTTTGCAAAGTAGCATATATTTTGAAAATAGTTTAGCTAGAGTTTTGAATAAGGGTTGACCTCCAGCTTTAAACATTTCATTAGTAACTTTTTCAGGTCCAGCTGCTTTGCCATTTTTCATTGATTTTATTGCAGTGTCTACTTCTTACACCAAAACTTCTGGCACAGCTTCAGCCTTTGGCACTGCATTCAGTTGTTCTTCATCCTTATCCAGATTTTACTATGTGGTGTTGAGTTTTTGCTGTTGTACCATCTTCAAGGCCTAATGCAAACATTTGGCTCCTATGTGTGGTCGTTTTTTTTTTTTTGTTTTCTTTAGCATGGATACCAATATGGCACTCAAAGGGTTACTTTCTTGAACGCTAGAAAGATCTCTAACACTTTGCAAACAAAAAGCTGGAAACCCCTCTAGCATTCAATTGAATAACAGCCCCGTTTAAATCAATGGGAGTTTCGGAAAGCTGGTCATGTATGGTGCAGCTGGATTCCTTCAGAATTGCTTCTCTTTAGCTTTGTGCATACCCTTAGGCCTCTACTTCTAGGCAAATGCTGCACAGACTTGGGGCAAAAAAACTTTCTGCTAATAGTAGCAGATGAAAAAATAAATCAAATCCCATTAAAATGTGAAGGTCTATTTGATTATTTTCCTTGATACATGTGGATCAATTTTATGACCTATTTTGTTTGAGTTGATATATTGCCCCAATGACTGCAGACTGTAACAGTAGTTAATTGTGCCATTAATAGTGTACGTATTGCTGAAGTTCATTTTCATAATAACCTTACTTCTGGCAGACACATTGCAGAGACTGTGAAATGTTGTTCAATCTGCTATACCTCTAGCTCAGAATGTAATTAATACAAGACTAGATTATTGTAATGCTTGCTGGCTGGCCTGCATTATGCCATTTTGCAAACAACTGTTAAATTGACTGTTCGATCTATTTGTCAGTTAGGTGAATTGCTTTCTATTTCATTGCTTTTACCTCCATGCCTTTATTGGCTTTCAATAAATAATTGGATTAAGTTTAAGCTGCAATTAAATATGGGTCTTTTGCAAACCACTTGATGGTCTAAGCGGCTGTCAGTTGTAAAACCAATTCCAGGTATGGATTTCTTAGTCCATTTTACAGCCACGAGTGATTAGAAATGCAACTGCAGAGATTTAATTAGAAATATTTGCATTTAGTCATCATACAGCATATTTGTAAAATGTGCCGCTTTTACATTTTCTTTTTTTCTTGTAAAAATAAGCTTGAGTTATTTCTAAATGAGAAATTAGAATTACATTTTTGACAAGACTATTTACCATTATGAGCAATCCTAAATAGTATAGCGTATTTATTATTTTCATATCTATGCAGGGTTATATAAAATACTCTGTTTTTTGTCTGCTGCAATCTTGATTTTTTGCTTTTGTTTCTAACCCTTTGAGTGCCAGACAGGTATCCAACGCATTGCAACACGATGCTTTGGATATCTCTCTGGCATGAAGATGGTTAATATATTGCAACACTTACTTTATTTCAAATGAAATATCCATGGAACCCTAACAATAACGCATGAGTTGGAGGCTTCTTCAGCACCCAAGGAATTAACTCTTTGAGGTGCCCAACACAATGAGAAGAAACATGTTGGACACCCCACCTGGCATTTAAAGAGTTAAAGGGACAGTCAGTTGCCTTTTTAACGCTACATATTCATAGCAACATAGTTGATGAGGCTGAAAAAAGACATGCGTCCATCAAGTCCAACCCATGCCTAAACACCCCAGTTGATCCAGAGGAAGAAAAAACAAAAAAAAAAACAAAACAAAACCGTGAAGCCATTTCCAATTTAGATCAAAGTGGGTAAAAAAAATTCCTTCCTGACTGCAAGTGGCAGTCAGATGGTTCCCTGGATCAACAACCTATCTGGAACTGTGCTTCCCGAGAGCTTTCAGACAATCCTGAAGTGTCTGTGTAGCACTGAGTGCTCTGAATGCTGTAGAGCAAGGTTAGTCAACATGAGACTATCCAGCAGTTCAGTACTTTAACTCCCATCATCCCCAGCCAACCATTCAGTTGCTGTAGACGATGAGAATTGTAGTCCTGAACTGCTGGAGGGCCTCAGGTTGCCCACCCATGGTGTAGAGGCAGGCTTTTATACATTGTTTCACTGCCTTTTTTTCATATTGTTGCATTCTCCGTGCTTTCACAGTCTCACACAGAAAGCTTTCTGAAAACAATTTCAGAGAGCGCCCTGTCAGTGACATAAAAGATTAAAAAAGGTGAAGATGAAAAATTAAATAAATAAAAATGTAAGCAATTTGACCTTACATTCATTTAAATGGGTAATTTAACCCGGTAAATATTAGAAAAGTCTCCAAAGCAATGCACTTGAAACCTTTCTAGCAATCAGGGGGTTAAGAACCCATGTTTATATCAATGAACATTTTCATTTCTTCACTGTGTGCAGTTGGTTTGCTCCAGAATTTCATCTCTTTATCTTGCCGAATACAACCCTATATTACAATGCATAAAACAGGAGAAATCTAACAGAAAACAAGGCTGAAATGTTTCGGTCTACCATAATAAATAACACACTCTCACTGCATTCTTGTTCCACTTTCCCCACATTACAGAAGTCATATCTGGAATCCATTGCATTGTTTCATATATAGGATAGGGATGAGTGTTGAACAGTCTTGAAGGTAATGAGTAGGATTTTGAATGTTATACGTTGCTTTATGGGAAGCAATTACAATGATTTTAGAAGTGTAGTGTTAAGTATTGTTCTGGAGGAGAGGAAGGGTATTCTGGTGGCCAAGTTAAGAATCGATTAAAGAGAAGAGATATGGATAGCAGGCAGACCATTAAGTAAAGTGTTGCAGTAGTCCAGTCAGTAAAGGATAAGAGCGTGTATGAAAGTTTTTGTTGTAGAGCGAGAAAGAAATGGGTGAATTTTTGCTATAGTTCAAAGAAAGAAGCAATAGGTTTTTATTACTTCATTAATGTGAGTGGTGAAGGAAAGAGAAAAGTCCAAAGTTACTCAAAGGCAACGTGGCTTTTCTACAGGACAAATTGTGGAGCCACTAACAGTTATAGAAAATGCAGAATTTAGGAGGAAAGATAAGTAGCTCAGTCTTAGACATATTAAGTTTCAAACGACAATGAGCCATCCAGGAAGAGACAGCAGTAAGGAATTCTGAGACCCGCTGCTGTATTTCAGGTGATAGCGAGAGTGTGGATAGATAGATAGATAGATAGATAGATAGATAGATAGATAGATAGATAGATTTTTTTAGTCATCTGCATAAAGATGGCAGTTAAAGCCAAGTGACTGTATCAGTTGCCCCAGAGAAAGGTTATACAGACAGAAGAGAAGTGAGTCCATAACAGAGCCTTGGGATACTCCTACTGCGAGGGGGACAGGAGGTGTTGGCATTTGACACAGAGAAAGATCATTGAGAGAGGTAGGATAGGAAGGAGAACCTGGTAGAGGTGGGTATGATCAACTGTGTTGAGTGGAGCTGACAGGTCAAGGGGGATAAGAAGAGGGTATCCTATTGAAATGTCACCCTCTATGTGGCGACCAACAAAAGGGCTAGGGCTGCAACTAACGATTATTTTGATAATCGATTAGTTGGCCGATTATTTTTTAATCGGATAAAAAAAACAATATGCTAATTTTTCATTATTTAAAACAATTTAACGAACAAACTGAGTGTTAAAAACAAACAGCAGAATAAAAAACTTTACACATTTAACATGTGTCATTGTTATTATTTTACCATGGGGTCTATGCACCTCTCTTTCTCCCCCTTGCACCTCTATTTCTCCCCCATGTACTTCTTTCTTCCCCCATGTACCTCTTTCTCCCCCCTTGTACCTTTCTCAACCGTGTGACTCTCTTTCTCCCCCTTGTTCCTCTCTCTCTCTCCCTTGTGCCTCACTTTCTCCCCCATGTACTTCTTTCTCCCCCTTGTGCCTCTCTTTCTCCCCATGTACCTCTTTCTCCCCCCTTGTACCTTTCTCAACCTTGTGCCTCTCTTTCTCCCCCATGTACTTCTTTCTCCCCCTTGTGCCTCTCTTTCTCCCCCATGTACTTCTTTCTCCCCCTTGTGCCTCTCTTCCTCCCCCATGTGCCTCTCTTTCTCCCCCATGTGCCTCTCTTTCTCCCCCATGTGCCTCACTTTCTCCCCCTTGTGCATCTGTTTGTGTAAAGTGCTGCGGAATCTGTGTGCGCTATATAAATAAAGGATTATTATTATTATCTGTTTCTCCCCCATGTACTTTCTCCCCCTTGTGCCTCTCTTTCTCCCCCATGTGTTTCTTTCTCCCCCCTTGCACCTCTCTTTCTCCCCTTTGTACCTCCTTCCTCTAGACTGTCGCTCTCCTTGTCACTGCTGCACTCCTCTTGCAGCGTTGAGTTGGCGGGCTAGGGGGTAATTTGAGTGGCATCCGGTCCCCTGCAGCTGGCTGGCTCCGAGTTCCCTCCTGCCAGCCCGCATCATCACGCGCCCCTGCGGGCCGTGATGACATACAGACAGAGAAGGGGAAGAGGGCAGAGGCACCGTAAGAGAAGCGCTTGCTGCCAGACAGTAACGATCAGTCTGCTGGCAGCAAGAGCTTCTCTTCCGGTGCCTCTGCCCTCTTCCTCTTCTGTCTGTATGTCATCACAGCCCGCAGGGGCGCGTGATGATGCGGGCGGATGGATCTTGTCCCAGCAGCCACATATAATGGATGGGATTGGGAAGTGCAGGTTGACAATGGCGGCAGTGGCAGTCTGGGACTGCGACTAATCGATTATGAGAATTGTTGACAACGATTCTCAGAATCGATTTTTATTGATAATATCGATTAGTTGTTGCAGCCCTAAAAAGGGCGATTTATAATGTCACCTAAATGAAAAGGATGATATCAGAATACCACTCTTTTCAATAGGACGATATTCTGATGTTGCATGCTTAAAGGGATAGTAATACTTCGTTTTATCTTTATTTTATTTTGTAGGCATTAAAAAAACATGAAGAACAATATAAGTCTTATCTCTCAAACCTTTATGGTTTAAGAGATATTCACAAGCAAAGTATCCCCCCCACCCCCGTTCAGCCACATCAGAAGGGAGGTGCCCAGGTAGACTGCAGAGAGGGACAATCGTCAATTAACATAAGGGAAAAAGCTACAAAACTTGTCAAGGGGGGAAGGGCTTTCATTCTTTTCATACAAAGAAGGTTGTTCCCTGCTGTTATTTGTCTGGTCTTACAACCAGATTCACATCTGAGAAGAGATGGCTTACACTAGGAAAAAGGGGCGGGAGGGGGAAACTTTGCTTATGAATATCCCTTAAACCATAAAGGTTTGAGAGATAAGACTTAGATCATTCTTCATGTTTTTTTAATGCCTACAAAATAAAATAAAGTTAAAACGAAGTATTACTATCCCTTTAATGGTGGCCCACATAGAGGGCGACATGCTTCACTGCTGCCCATCCCGTCATCTTACGAATGTATACAGAGCAGCTTCTCCCTACTCCTGCCGGTTCAGTATGGTGGAGAAAGAGGTGCCCGAGCCACTTCTCCATGTTGTGCCTCTTCCACCAGGAGTAGGGAGAAGCTGCTATGCATACATTAGTAAGATGACAGGATGGGCCGCAATTAAGGATGTCGCCTTCTATGTGGGCGACCATTAAGCATGCAACATCAGAATATCGTCCTTTTGAAAAGGACGATATTCTGATATTAAAATGTAACTAAATGCGCTACACTTGAGTGTTGAATTTATATATGTATATATATATATATATATATATATATCCTATATAATAATTTGCTAACGCGTGTGTAACGCCACAGTCATGCGCAGTTGACTGCCAGTGACGAGGCCGATACAGAGCGGGGAGCTCTAAAGCAGCGTCCCACTCTATCAGCCGAGGCGTGGGCAGTCTCTACTGTGCATGACTGCCCCGTGACCGGCCGCCAGTGGCACTGTGGCCCATGTAACGGGCTCTTCAACTAGTATATATATAAAAGAAGACTTTGTGCCTGCCAAAACACACCCAGGGGAGGCATAAAGCAGGAGTTACTACTCCTATTGGGTGATTCAATCATGCAGGGAGTTGGCCCGCCCCCACTATGCAGCCCGCCCACCACTATCAAAGTCAGAAAAAAACAATATGGCCGCCACTTGCTCCTACACCACAGACAAACACACATGCCCCACTCACACAGCACCAAACACACATGCCCCACTCACACACACAGCACCACATACACACACAAAGCCAGAAATAAATATGGCTGACACACACACACACAGTCACTCACCCTGACTCCCAGTGGCCTCAGCAGGACCTGTACTACAGCCACTGAGCAACAAAATGGCACTCAAAGGGTTAAGGTAGGCCCTCATTGCTCAATTACTTCTTCACTGTCATCATTTGCCATGCAAGACACAGGACAGACAGCCATCAGGTACACACTTAACCCACTGACTGCCACAGGGTTGTGTATCAAGTTTTACCCCTCAGGGAGTGTGTTCAAACTCCTCACACTATAAACTTGCATTTCCCTCCTCCTTCCCCAGCCTATTACTAACACTTTTCCACATGTATGTTAAGCCCCGCCCCCTACTCGTGATTAAGCCCCGCCCACTTTTAACCCAGATTGCCCCATTTGTCTCTCCACATCAGTCCCCTCTAGGGACTACACAAGTCAATGTTCCCAGGTATGAATACACTTCCCACTGCTATTTAACTCTCACATGCCTCTCTATACCTTAACCATTTGAGTGCCAGAGGGGTACACAACTCATGCACGCATGTGTTTCTGCTCATATATGTTGCGTGTGTACATCTCTGTTACATATGTGTGTCCATCTCCAGTGTGTCTGTGTGTGCGTGTCTTTTGCATGCCTCTGTCGCTCACTGTGTGTATGTGCATACCTCCCAACATTTCACATGGCCAAAGAGGGACACTGTAGTTTAAGGTGATATTGTTGGGGCGTGGCTGGTGGGCAGGGCATTAGGAAGAATTTTTAGATTATTTCATGACCTATTACTGGCTATTTATGTAACTGAATAAATGATTTAGTGCAAGACCAAAGTATTTTATTTGCACAGACTAATGTATAAACACATATACTGAAGTTTATTGCTTTATTGCTGTAGAGCAAAGTAATGCACACCACACAGTCAGGGCTGGTGCAAGGATTTTTGCCACCCTAGGCAAAACCTAATTTTGCCGCCCATTTCGCTCCGCCCCTTGTGTCCCACCCCTTTATACCCTGCCTACTTATACCCCACCTCTTTTCATGATTGTCCTCTCTCTGCCCCCTGGGCCAGTCTGCCCCTGGTCTAGAGATGCCTGTAAGAGATGCCCCCCACCAGCTCCAACCTGCCCCTTATCAGCTCCACTTTGGCCCTATCAGCTGCACTTTGCCCCCCATCAACTCCAACTTGCCCCCATCAACTCCACTTTGCCCCCCACCAGCTCCACTATGCCCCCAACAGCTCCACTTTGCCCACCATCCGCTCCAACTTGCCCCCATCAGCTCCACTTTGCTCCCCATCCGCTCTAACTTGCCCCCACCAGCTCCACTTTTGCCCCCCTTCAGTTTCACTATGTCCCTATCAGCTCCAACTTGCCCCTATCAGCTCCAACTTACCCCCATTGGCTCCACTTTGCCCCCCAGCAGCTCCACTATGCCCCCCAGCAGCTCCAACTTGCCACCAACAGCTCCACTTTGCCCCCGATCCGCTCCAACTTGCCCCCATCAGCTCCACTTTGACCCCCATCCGCTCCAACTTGCCCCCATCAGCTCCACTTTGACCTCCATCCGCTCCAACTTACCCCCATCAGCTCCAACTTGCCCCCAGCAGCTCCACTATGCCCCCTCAGCTCCAACTTGCCCCCATCAGCTCCACTTTGACCTCCATCCGCTCCAACTTACCCCCATCAGCTCCAACTTGCCCCCAGCAGCTCCACTATGCCCCCTCAGCTCCAACTTGCCCCTATCAGCTCCAACTTGCCCCCATCATCTCCACTTTGCCCCCCATCCGCTCCAACTTGGCCCCAGCAGCTCCAGTATGCCCCCTCAGCTCCAACTTGCCCCCCATCACATACCTGTAGCTCCCGCGCAGTCTTCTCTTCAGTAATGCAGAGCGCGGCGGGAGATCATGACTCCCAGCGCGCTCTGCATTACTAAAGATCTGACCCAATGAGGGAGCGCTGTAGCAACACAGACCTGACTGTGTTGTGGTTCCCGGCGTGGTGTGTGCGGGCGCAGCTCTTCTCCGCTGCATGCCCGTGCCCCTAGTACGTGTGCGCCCTAGGCCGGCGCCTACCTCGCCTATAGGTGGAGCCGGCCCTGCACACAGTCTGACCTCCTAAAAAGAGGGACAACAGGGTGGGAAAGAGGGACAGAGGGATTTGGCCCTCAAAGAGGGACACTTGGGATGTATGGTATGTGTCTGCCTGTGTGTTGCATATGTCTGTGTTTATCAGTGTGTCTGCATTTCACACACGTGCGTCCAACGGTCATGACATGACGGGCAACACCGTCCCACATTGCTAGTATATATATATATATATATATATATATATATATATAATCTACTAAATTGCACAACCTCAAAAAATGTAAATATATATAATTGGGAAGGGCTGCAATGAAATAAAAACTAACACCACCACTTTATGTGTTATTTCATGAAAATATATACAGAAAAGAATTTCCCGCACCTAAAATAATATTAAAAATAATGTTATTACTTATGGAAACACAGAATCCAAATTATATAGTTGGTACTATTATACACACTTATTGTGGTCATATACCAATAAGTGTGTATAATAGTACCAACTATATAATTTGGTTTTCTGTACTTCCAAAAGTAATAACATTATTTTTAATATCATTTTGGGGGTGGGAATATCTTTTCTGTAGATATTCTGATATTGCCCTTTTGATTCATGGGGATATTATGAGATCATCCTTTTGCTGGTCACAACACAGAGGGTGACATTTGAACAGTGAACCATAAGAAGAGAGAAATGCCCACTGCTTTTTGCAATATGGAGATCATTTGTTACTTTCATAAGGGCAGTCTCTGTAGAGAAAGTGGTCCGAAAACCAGACTGCAGTGGGTCCAGGGTGTTATGGGAAGTGAGAAAGGTAAGTAGATGAGAGTAGACAAGGCATTAAAGAAATTTTGAAGCAAAGGGCAAGAGTTATACAGAGCAGTAGCTGGATGGGGAGGTGGGGTCTAGTAAACTTTTTGAGGATTGGTGTTACTATTGAATGTTTGAAGGAGGAGGGGAAGATGCCAAAGGATAGGGAGGCGTTGAAGACACGTGTTAGCATGGGAGCTAAAATACACGACAAAAGGATTGTGGAGGTGGTGTGGTATGGTATAGGATCAAGGATTTTTCCCAACTACAAAGGGTTTTCTTATAAACACAGACTAGTTCAAGGCAAGAAAACAGGTTACCTTAACTCTTGGAATGCCAGAGGGGTACGCAGAGCATTGCAAAGCAATGCATTGTTCATACCTCTGGCACTCAAAGGGTTAATGCTAATGAATGTATGCAAGATGTTGTTTACAGACTTAGAATGGTTGTCATAAAGATATATGGGGAAATAACGACTTTATGAGCTGAAATACCTTTCAAATAAAGCACATTCCACTAGTGGGAATACATTTGTTTTAGTCATCAGGAAAAGTCATGCAATCTATATATTTTCATATTAAAACATTGCTGTGAGTTTAAAGGGATAGTAATACTTGCAAATTACTAATTCCCATATTGTAGCTTTTTTAAAAAGAAACTTATTGCCCCCGGTGTCATCTCTCAAACCCTTACGGTTTGAGAGATGATAGCACTCAAAGTTCCCCCCTTCCCTGACTGAACGCTGACTGTAGGGATATCCGGTATTACTTGCATCAGGCGGCTCTGCAGCATTGCCAAGATTGCGTTTATAAAAAAGAAATCTTTCACTAAAATGGTCTTCTAAATGTGCTTGCAAACCATGCACACGTAGAAGACCGTTTCAGTGAAATAATAATTTTTTGTAAACGCGATCTTGGATCAGCTGCAGAGCAGCCTAATGCTCATAAGACTGTCATACGACAGCTTCCTCTGCAGTCAGTGTTCAGTCAGGGAAGGGGGAGGGAGGGGCGAACTTTGAGCGCTATCATCTCTCAAACCATAAGGGTTTGAGACATGACACTGGGGGCAATATTTTTTTTTAACAAAGCTACAATATGGGGATTAGTAATTTGCAAGTATTACTATCCCTTTAAGCATAAAATAATTCTACTCTTACCTAAATAAGGCTTCTTTCTCAAATACTGTATCAGCTGGCATATTCACTGGTATCAAGAGGTCTGGATGAGAGTCAAAATGAATGAAGCTGATGTTACTGCCAGGAAGGTGCTTTGATCCTATAGCACGATAAATAAATGGTAGAACCTGCAGAAGAAAAAGGAATTCAATATGACTGGTTATGCACTTTTAAACAAGACATTTTCATTTATCAGTTGTGTAGAAAACACACTATTATAAGGGAAATCACAGCAAAGTCATAATAAATAATGCTTTTTAGCATACTGAATGTTAGGGGCATCTCCAGCACATTGCTTTGCAATGCATTGGATATGTCCTTATCTAAGGGGATAAGGGTATAAATCCTACGATTTACTATTTCTAAGTGGGGGAGATGTGATAAAGAGAAGATAAAGAGGTGAGAGTGGAGATTACTTCTCATGTGAGGTAAACTCTCCAGTTCCTATGTTACTGTATGGAGACAATGCACTAAGATCTCTCCAATTTGAAAGATCTTAGTGCATAGTGTATGTAGAATAACACAGGGCTTGGAGAGACTGTAACACTGGGGAAGTCATCATCTCTTTATCACACCTGTGCATAACTCCCAATACAGCAACCTCCATGTCTCCCAGCCCAGTTTATTAGGAGGACATATGTGGTAGTCCGTTTATCTAGATACCTAGTAGGGATGCCCAATACAGCACTGATAGTAATACAGCTGGTGCACAAATCCTTCCTTATATAATAATTAGCTAAAACGTATGTAACGATGCAGTCATATGCAGTAGAGACTACTGCACGTGCTGCAGTCTGGCGCAGTAGAGACTGCCTGCACCGCTGATACAGAGCTGGACACTAGCCACAGCGCGGGCAGTCTCTACAGTGCATGACTGCCCCGCGACCGGCTGGCAGTGGCACTGTGGCTCGTGTAACAGGCTCTTCAACTAGCTCCTGTAATAAATTAATATTCAGTGCAGTGTCCATTGATACAGTACATACATCATGGTGATCCTCTACCACCCAGACTGGGAGATCATTGTATTTTCTCAGGCGAGTAGATAGTTCTCTGGTGCTACTCATTGTGGCAGGTGAAATGGATAGGATATACTCTGAAAGAGACACAAAATTTTATGATGGCTGTATGTGGAAACATAATATACAATTCTGAAGTATACACATTGCATTATAGGGGACAAACAAAAAAATATAGATATTATCATTAATTTAAATTTGGCTTAAAGTAATAGGAATACTTAATTTTAGCTAATATTGAAACCACTAAAAAACATTAAGAATGATAAAAGTCTTATCTCTCAAACCTTTATGGTTTGAGAGATATTCGCAAGTAAAGTTTCACCCTGACTGACGTCAGCACTCTAGCTGACAGACTTGGAATCCGGTCCACAGACAAGCCGGCGATCGCAAGATATAAAAATAACTATTTCATTGGAAGGGTCTACAAAGTGTGCTTGCAAACCAGGCACACTTTGTAGACTATTCCAATTAAGTAGTTATTTTTATGTCTTGCGATCTCGGACTACAAATCTGACAGCTAGAGCGTGACGTCAGTCAGAGTGAACTATAAACGTTTGAGAGATAGGACTTATATAGTTCTTAATGTTTTTTTTAATGGCTACAATATTAAATAAAGATAAAATAAAGTATTACTATCGCTTTAAAACCTCTTGAAATCTAGAGAGGTCTGCAACACATTGAGGGAGATGCACTAAGGTTAAATGTTGTGACATGTGTAGGGAGCACATTGTCTTGGTGATGCAGACACACACATCACCATATGTATTAAGAATTAGATATGCAAGGGGAGGGGAAGAGAAGTTCTCATCTAGCATATAGGGTTTCCGAACTGCTGCCAGCAGTAGACAACCCTGAAGTATGAGAACTTCCTCTTTGTTTCCCCACTTGCTCAGTGGGGGAGTGGGGGATCCTATCAGCACCACAAACAGCATCACACCCTTAACCCTTTGTGTGCCATAGGGATGGGAACTGCACACACCTGTGACACTCAAAAGGTTAGAAAAGTACAGAATACCAACCAGAACACAATCATCTTCTCAGCTCTCTGCCAGTTGGAGGGCATCTACAACTGTTCACCCCTTACTGGAAAAAATTAACAGATCTGGGCAACTGGATAAGACAAAATCTCAAAGCAGGATACCTGCTAGAATTCAACATGTTACCCTGGACAAACATATTCAAGAATTCTTCAGTCCGTTCGAAACCGGTAAAAGCCAGGGAGTTCGAGAAATCAATTCAATTATTTTCACAGAGCTAAGTAATACAAGTGGTTCCACTGGACCAGGAAAAGAAGGGAATTTATTGTGATTTTCCTAGCACCAAAGATGACAGGGGTTTCAGAATCACTATGGACCTGAAGTACCTAAACTCCTTTGTAAGATATCGAGCATTCAAAATGGAAACAGTGACCTCCGTTCTTCATGCAGTCCGGCCAACAGCTTTTCTGACGACAATAGATCTGAGGGATGCCTATTATCATATCTCCATCAGAATATCTCATTGGAAGTTTCTGAGATTCAGCTACAAAGAGCAACAATGACAATTCAAAGCCCTCCCATTCCGGTTATCATCGGCACCCAGGATATTCACAAAAACACTTTCAGTAGCGTTAAGACAACTAAGAAGAGAAGGGATCTCAATTATCCTGTATCTAGACGACCTGCTACTAATAGCAGAAAGCAGCACTCACACAAGGACCCTTAACCATCTACAGCAGCTGAGCTGAGAGGTGAACAATCAAAAGAGCTAGCTAGTACCTTCCCAGGGGCTGAAGTTCCTAGGTTTATCTCTGGATACAAACAAGAAGATGGCATACTTGTCAAGACAGAGGATAAGTCAGGTTAACATCCAGGTTAAAGAAATTCAGCAAAAGCCCTGTGCAAACAGACCAGGATTGTATGAGTGTGTTGGGTGTCTTAGCCTCTTGGTGCCATGCTCGTTACTACTTGAGACCTCTTCAAAGATGTCTTCTAAAAAACTGGCAGAAAGACACAGAAAACTTATTTCAGAATCTCAAAATACCAGCAGCAGTGAGAAAACAGCTAAAATGTTGGATACAACCAGCAAACCTAGAAAAGGGTTTTCTGCTTCAGGGTCTATCTTGGGGCGCCTATTGGGAGACAAGATCAGCTCAAGGGATCTGGTCAACACCAATGATATCAGCAGTTTTGAAGAAGATTCAGGTAGACAGGGCCAACATGATCATGATAGCCCCCAACTGGCTAAGAAGGATATGGTATTCAGAACTGACAATGCTATTGATAGACAGTCCTTGGGATCTCCTGAACAGGGAAGACCTCTTACATGAGGGTCCAGTTTAACACAAAAAACAGAGGTTTTTGAGATTGAAGGCCTGGAGGCTGAAAGGACGGCCATGAAATTGCAAGGTTTATCTGACCCAGTAATCAGGGCGATCCTAGCAGAACGCAAACCTTCTACTTCCAAAGTCTACTACAGAGTGTGGAAAACTTCCAGGAGTTGCTGTTAAGACAGAGAGATAAATAGATCATCTCTATCAACCTCTCATGTTTTTTATGAAAAAATTTTGAAAACCGCATCTCTAAAGGTACAGGTATCAGCCATATCAGCTATACTACTAAAACAATTTGCGGAGGAAGACCTAGTAAAAAGATACATAAGAGCAATAAAGGAGACAAGACCTAGAATAAGAAGTCTGGTTTCTCCCAGGGATCTCAACATTGTGCTGGATAGACTGGCCTCATCCAGAAAGTTTGAAACTCTAGAGCAAGTTTCAGAAAAAAAAAATTCTTACTCCAAAGACTGTGTTTCTTACGGCCATCACATTGGCTAGGAGAGTAGGTGAACTACACGCCTTATCATCTAAATCGCCTTATCTAATAATACATCAGGATAAGGCAGTGTTAAGGACCCAAACAGGTTTCAAGACTAAGTAGTCTCTTAGTTCCAAATGAATCAAGAGATTGTTTCGCCATCTTTTTTCCAGAACCTAAAGATAAAACAGAGAAACTATTGCATACCCTAGATCTAGTCAGATGTATTTCCATATATCTAGACAGAACAAAGTATTTCAGGAAAACAGGATTCCTGTGTGTACATCACCGGGGTAAATTTAAGGGAACAGCTGTAATGGTTTTCAAGACACTCAGACCAGCCTGTAAAATAAAACACAGTTTTATTAAATAAAAAGAAAAAGAAAGGAACGCTCTCTACAGGCGACAATACAAATAGCGAACACAAGCAGAGTTGCTATTACAAGTAAGTAGGTGAGCACAATGGTAACTATAACATATCACTGGAAGGTACACAGTTGCTAGGCTACTCAAGGGTAAAATACAAAAATAAGTCAGTCTCAGTTGTGGAGTTTGGCACGCACAAGATGGTGATAAAGCCGTTGATGATAGTGCACAGAAGGCTGAATGTACAGTCAGTACTGCCTTAGACTATAGCGGTGCATAGCCCCCACGGGCATAGCAACAAAGCTCTCAAGATCCAAGTGCTAGAGTCGGTAGCCCCCACGGGCGTCACTACGGAGACTGCTACAATGCAAGAGCTTGCCAATAGCCCCCACGGGCGTAATACTGAGACTGCTGTAACGCAAGAGAACCAGCGATACAGTGATTTGAGCCTATAGCCCCCACGGCCGTATACCGGAGAAACCTGCAAGAGCTTAAGCCAATAGCCCCCACGGGCGTAATACTGAGACTGCTGTAACGCAAGAGATGGCCAATAGCCCCACGGGCGTACACCGGAGACCACTCTGTGCTGCACGAGAGGTGAGCCAATAGCCCCCACGGGCGTATACCGGAGACAATCTGCTACAGCCAATAGCGCCACTACCGGACGCGGTGAGCAATACCGACTACTCTGCTAGGTGGAGGACTGAGCTGCCGTCCAAATCAAACGTACAACGCGGCCAGCTCGGCAGAAGTAGCAGTTAGACAGGAATAGGCTCAGCAATAAGCAAAAAGGCTCACAAGAGGTATGCCAGCACTGAACAGGTTAAGCAGCTTGTAGAACTCAAGCTTAGCGAAGATGAGAAATGCTCTGCAAGTATCAGGAAGGCTCAGTACGCAAGCACAGCTCTGCACACGGTAACGGAGACTCAACACTGGAGGCACAACACTGAAGGAGTACTGTGGCAAGAGACAATCAGTCCGGTACTCGGCCTTAGTGGAAGTCAGAATGTCGCAACAGCGACAGTCGAGCAGGAAGCAGTACACCCAGGTCACTGGAACAAGCCAGTTCAGGTCACGGAGAAGGAAGTCAGCCGGGCCGGATCGGTACACGGAGGAGGTTCTCAGACAAGCCGGATCAGTAACAAGCAGAAACGTCAGCCAGGCTGGGTCGGTACAAGGAGGTGGTTCTCAGACAAGCCAGATCAGTCACAAACAGGAACGTCAGCCAGGCCGGGTCGGATCACGGAACAGGAACACAGGAGCGTAGTCAGAACAGGCCAATTAGGTACACAGGAATCAGGATCAACTGAAGACAGCAACAGCAAAACTGGCTCAGGAACACCACGAAGGGTAAGTGACAGGTGTCAATGGCTGGGTATAAAAAGGTCACCGGGGGCGGGCCAAACCTCCTCCTCAGCCAATAGGAGAGCACCACAAGCGAGAGTGACAGAAAGGGATCACGGGCGACATGATAGTACCCCCCTCTCAAAGACCCCCTCTCCCTGCAGGAGGTCTTGGTTTCTGGGGATATTTAGAGTGGAAGTTGCGCAAAAGCCTAGGCTCGTGGAGGTCCACCCAAGAACGTTCCTCCGGGCCATAACCCTTCCAATGGATCAAATATTGCAACTTCCCCCTAAATCTCCTAGAATCAATGATACTCTGGACTTCGTACTCCTCCTGGCCTTGAACGTCCACTGGTCCAGGAATCACTGGAGTGGTAGTGTAGCGGTTGCAAACCAAGGGTTTCAAGAGAGATACATGGAACACATTATGTATACGCATAGAGGCTGGGAGTTCCAATGCGTATGAGACAGGATTGACCTTACGGATAACTTTGAATGGGCCAATGAACTGGGGAGCCAACTTATTGGAGGGCACCTGCAAATTGAGGTTTCTGGAGGAGAGCCATACCCTATCCCCTACCTGAAATGAGACCGCTGGTAGCTGTCTGCGATTTGCGTGCCGCTGATGTCGCTGAAATGACTGACTGAGGGTCCTCTGAACCTGTGCCCATGTGGAACGAAGTTGCACCATATGCTCATCCAGGGCAGGAATCTGTTGTGATTGAAATGAGTCCGGGAGCAGGCATGGCTGGAACCCGTAATTAATGAGAAACGGAGAGCTCCCGGACGATGAATTAACCGCACAATTCCTGGCAAACTCTGCCCATGGCAACAGGTCGGCCCAATTATCATGATGATCAGTAACAAAGCAGCGCAGGAACTGTTCTAGTCCCTGATTGGCACGCTCAGCGGCCCCATTGGTCTGGGGATGGTAGGCAGAGGAAAAGGACAATTGGATGCCCATCTGGCCACAAAATGCCCTCCAAAACCTGGACACAAACTGGCTCCCACGATCAGAGACCATCACTCTGGGTACCCCATGCAAGCGAAACACTTCTTTGGAAATATTATAGCCAATTCCTGGGCTGACGGAAGGCCAGTGAGAGGCACGAAATTAGCCATTTTAGAGAACCTATCAACCACCATCAGGATAAATGTATACCCCCTATGATTTCGATTGGACCTACGCCAGCTGGAGACACTGTTAGACACCATGGGGGGACACAGAAGAAAAGGAAATGTCAGTAAGCTAATCTCACCCTATATATATTCCCTTGTCCCTGTCACCGCCGGCGCGTTCACCCGGGCCGTGTCTTCTTTCGCGGCGGCACTTCCGGGTTCCTTTGTCGGGCACGCATGCGCGGTTCGCGTCCGCCTTCAGTCTGGCGGATGCGCATGCGCCCGTCTCGCTCCCCTACTGGCTTCCACTCCTCCAATGCGGGTTGGCTCACGGACGAGCCTCCCGCTCCCTGCTCTCCATTGGCTTGACTGCCTTTTTAAACGGGCTGCCCCAGGCATAGGGCGCCCGTTCCATAGTTATTCAGTTTGGTCCTGGGCTCTGGACGTCTACTTTCTGACCCTTGGCTTGTTTGACCTCGTCTGCTCCTGTCTCCTGGCTTGACCCTTGGCTTGTTTGACCACGTCTGCTCCTGTCTCCTGGCTTGACCCTTGGCTTGTTTGACCTCGTCTGCTCCTGTCTCCTGGCTTGACCCTTGACTTGTTTGACCACGTCTGCTCCTGTCTCCTGGCTTGACCCTTGGCTTGTTTGACCACGTCTGCTCCTGTCTCCTGGCTTGACCCTTGGCTTGTTTGACCACGTCTGCTCCTGTCTCCTGGCTTGACCCTTGGCTCGTCTGACCACGTTTGATCTCCGCTCCTGATTGAACCTTTGGCTGCGCCTGACCTCTGCCGTGTTCCCTGTTTTCCGTCTGGTGTCCTGCTGGCCTGGTGTTTCTAATGGTTCCTAGGTACTCCTATCCTGGTTGCACCTCGGCTCAACCGGGGTGGAACAATCTGGTTTCGCGACCAGCACCTTTAGCCAGCTTCGGCTGCAGCAAGGGAGTACCTAGCACGCCGTCACCGCACTCAAGCTCCGCACTCCAGCATCGCTCGCTAGCACCTGAACCCAGAGCCAGCACCACACGGCTCCTATTGTCGTGTGTGGGTGACAGTTGGAACGGGCCAGAACTAAATGGACCCAGCCGAAGCCACTCGACTGTCCGCAAGACTGGATGAGCAGGAAAGAGTACTGGCCTCGCATGCCGCGCACCTGCAAAGCCTGGAGACCAAACTTGACGCCGTGCTGGAGCTACTGCGTTCCTCCGCCTCGGCGGCCTCGGCAGTTTCTGATTCCTCTTCCTCTGCCGCCAGTGGTGTAACGACAGCTCCCCCGGCTGGCTATGTACCCCCTCGCATCCCGCTTCCTGACAAGTTCACCGGCCGGTCGGCTGACTTCCGTGGGTTTCTGAACCAGTGCCAGCTACATTTTCGTACCCAGCCGCAGACCTTCTGTACTCACGCCGCCCGGGTTTCCTTTATCATCGCGCTCCTTAAAGGGGAAGCGTTGGCCTGGGCAACCCCTCTCGTGGAGCAGCACTCTCCTCTGCTGGATGATTCGAACTCCTTCATCGCTGCCTTTAAGGCTGTCTTTGATGCCCCTGGCAGAAGCGCCTCAGCAGAGTCGGCCCTTTTGGCCTTGCGCCAAGGCACCAGGTCCGTCAGCCAGTACGTGGTGGAATTCCGCACCCTCTCCTTTGAAACTGACTGGAACCAGGGGGCTCTAAAGGCGGCTTTTAGGCGTGGGCTCAGTGACCGACTCAAAGACGCCTTAACATACCGCGATATCCCAGATGGGTTGGAAGATTTCATCTCCCTGTGTCTGGATCTGGATAGACGCCTGTTAGAGAGGCAGCAGGAACGAGACCGCAGCCGGAGGCGGGTACCCACTGCAGTTTCCCCGCCCGAAGTCCGTCCTGAGGCCGAGACCCCCATGGAGATCGGAGGAGTCGCTCGATTGTCTGAAGAGGAAAGACAGCGGCGGCGAACCCAGGGTCTCTGTCTGTATTGTGGACAGGCAGGCCACATGCTGCGACGGTGCCCCATTCGCCCGGGAAAAGACACAGCTTAGCCGACGACCGAGGCGGTCGCCTAAGCCAGTTCCAACAGCCTCCCCAAGGCCGATCCAGGGTCTTTGTTCCTGTGACCATTCAGTGGGCGGCTCATTCCGTTACTACAGTCGCCTTTATCGACTCCGGAGCCGCTGGGCTTTTTATTGATGGCCCCTGGGCCCAAGCCCATGGGGTACCCTGTCATCCCAAGAAGACTCCGTTGCTTGTCTCAACCCTAGATGGCGGACCCTTGGGTACCGGGAGGATCACTCAGGAAACCGACTGCCTAGTCCTCACTACCGGGCTACTGCACACCGAACAGGTGGTCTTCGATTTGGTTTCCTCCCCCTTCGCCCCAATCGTCCTGGGGCTCCCTTGGCTTCGGCGCCATAACCCTGTTTTTGATTGGCGATCCGGCGAGCTGGTACAGTGGAGCAAGACCTGCTTCACAACTTGTCTTCCCGTCTCCCCGATCTCCTCTCGCCCATCTGTCTCTGCCGCATTGTGCTCCCTTGAGGCCTTGCCAGCGGCCTACCACGGTTTCCAGGACGTCTTTTCAAAAGCCCAAGCCGAAAGCCTTCCTCCACATAGGCCTTACGACTGTCCGATCGAACTCCAGCCCGGAACACACCCTCCTAGAGGAAGGACGTTCTTGCTTTCTCCTCCTGAGATGAAAGCCCTTGCCACCTATATCCAGGAGAATTTGGCCAGAGGTTTCATCCGTCCCTCCACCTCACCTGCTGGAGCAGGGTTCTTCTTTGTCAGCAAGAAAGACGGCACCCTGCGCCCATGCATTGACTGCCGGGGATTGAACCGCATCACAATCAAGAATAAATATCCACTGCCACTGATCCCTGAGCTGTTCGACCTCCTCCGTGGTGCCGCCTGGTTCACTAAATTAGACCTTAGAGGTGCCTATAATCTGGTTCGCATTAGGCCCGGGGACGAATGGAAGACAGCGTTCAACACCAGATATGGGCACTACGAGTACCTGGTGATGCCCTTCGGGCTATGCAATGCCCCCGCTGTGTTCCAGGCTTTTGTAAATGATGTTTTCCGGGACATGCTGACTTCCCATGTCGTGGTATACTTGGACGACATCCTCGTCTTTTCTCCCACACTCCAGCAACACCGACTGCATGTAAAAGCCGTCCTTCAACGACTACGAGAGAACGGACTATACGCCAAGCTAGAGAAATGCGAGTTTGAGAAAAACAAACTCCCCTTCTTGGGCTACATTATCTCCAGCTCTGGTCTTGAAATGGACCCGAAGAAACTCACTGCTGTCCTCGACTGGCCACGACCCACTGATCTCAGGGCGGTACAACGCTTCTTAGGCTTCGCCAATTACTACAGGAGGTTTATCCGGGGTTACTCCTCCTTAGTAGCACCTATTACCGCCCTCACTAAGAAAGGAGCGAACCCGCGGCTTTGGCCCAAGGAAGCCGTATCCGCTTTCTCCGCCTTGAAAGCTGCTTTCACTACGGCTCCTGTTCTCCGATACCCTGACATCACCCGGCCGTTTCTTTTGGAAGTGGACGCATCCGAACGAGGTATCGGGGCAGTTCTGTCACAAAGAGACCCTAAGACCAACTGCCTCCACCCCTGTTCCTTCCTATCCCGTCAGCTTACCCCAGCTGAAAGGAACTATGATGTCGGCAACCGAGAGTTGTTAGCCATGAAGATCGCCTTCGAGGAATGGCGTCATCTCCTAGAGGGCTCAGGTATACCTTTTCTCGTCCACACAGACCACAAGAACCTGCAATACCTGGAGACGGCAAAGCGCCTCACGTCCCGCCAAGCCCGGTGGGCCCTCTTCTTCTCTCGATTCCACTTCACAGTCACCTACATTCCTGGTAGCAAGAACACTAAGGCCGACGCCCTATCCCGGCTTTTTACTATTCCAGCTTCCGAAACGACAGCCGAACTCATCCTCCCGTCGAGCAAGATCCTCTCAGCTCTGTCCACTAAAACCCTGGCTAAAATCCAACATGCACAGAAGAACCTGGACCCTTCCTGTCCCACAGGGCGACTCTTTGTTCCGGCCCGATTCCGTCCGGAAATCCTGCTCTGGGCACACCAGTCGCCTACCTCTGGTCACCCCGGTATCAACCGCACCTTGGACCTAGCACAGCGCCAGTTTTGGTGGCCCTCCTTGCCCCAGGATGTGAAAGACCTTGTACAAGGCTGCCACCATTGTGCTAGGCATAAACGGCCTCGCACTCGGCCAGTAGGCCTTCTCCAGCCCCTTCCCGTGCCATCCTCTCCTTGGACACATATTGCTATGGACTTTGTGGTGGATCTGCCTCCGTCCAAGAAGAACACAGTGATTTTGGTCGTTGTCGACCGTTTTTCCCGTCAGGCACACTTTATCCCTCTCTCCAAGTTGCCCACCTCTCTACAGCTGGCCGGGATCTTCCTCCGGGAGGTGTTCCGGTTGCACGGCCTTCCTCTCCAGATAGTTTCAGATCGAGGCAGCCAATTCACGTCCAGATTCTGGAGAGCCTTTTGTGCACGTCTGGGTATTGCTGTGCACCTATCCTCTGCTTACCACCCACAGTCCAATGGACAAACCGAAAGGACGAATCAAGCTCTTAAACAATACCTGCGGCTGTTCGTGGAACCACTTCAGGACAACTGGATGGATCTCCTTCCGTTAGCTGAGTTTGCCTTTAACAGCTGCCGCCACGAGTCACTACAGTGCTCTCCCTTCTTTGCTGCTGGTGGATACAATCCTACATCCCTGCCGCTTTCTTCAGCCTCTGGCGTTCCAGCTGTGGACACCCATGCGGATGACCTCGAAGCCCACTGGCAACGGATCCGTTCGAAGTTGGTGGCGGCAGCCGCACGCTACAAGCGGGCGGCTGATAAACGGCGGACCGCCGGCCCTCTGTTCCAGGTTGGGGACGAGGTTTGGCTCTCCACCAAGAACCTACGTCTCCAGCAGCCTTCCGCTAAGTTTGGCCCGCTCTACATTGGGCCCTTTCGAATCCGGTCCCAAAGCTCTCCAGTGTCCTTTGCCCTGGACTTGCCCCCCTCCATGCGAATTCCTGATACCTTCCACGTGTCTCTTCTGAAGCCGCTGCTTCGTACCCGGTACTCCCCTCAATCGGTACCAGTGCCTCCTGTTCGTGTCAATGGTCAGGAAGAATATGTCGTCCAGAAGCTCCTAGACTCTCGCATCGTTCGGGGATCTCTCCAGTACCTGGTGGATTGGAGGGGCTACGGCCCTGAAGAGCGTTCCTGGGTACCTGCCCGTGATGTACATGCTCCGGCGCTTCGGCGTGCTTTACATCGTGCCTTTCCAACAAAGCCGGGTCGTCCGGAGGCCTCCCGTTGAGGGGGGGGTGGTGTCACCGCCGGCGCGTTCACCCGGGCCGCGTCTTCTTTCGCGGCGGCACTTCCGGGTTCCTTTGTCGGGCACGCATGCGCGGTTCGCGTCCGCCTTCAGTCTGGCGGATGCACATGCACCCGTCTCGCTCCCCTACTGGCTTCCACTCCTCCAATGCGGGTTGGCTCACAGACGAGCCTCCCGCTCCCTGCTCTCCATTGGCTTGACTGCCTTTTTAAACGGGCTGCCCCAGGCATAGGGCGCCCGTTCCATAGTTATTCAGTTTGGTCCTGGGCTCTGGACGTCTACTTTCTGACCCTTGGCTTGTTTGACCTCGTCTGCTCCTGTCTCCTGGCTTGACCCTTGGCTTGTTTGACCACGTCTGCTCCTGTCTCCTGGCTTGACCCATGGCTTGTTTGACCTCGTCTGCTCCTGTCTCCTGGCTTGACCCTTGACTTGTTTGACCACGTCTGCTCCTGTCTCCTGGCTTGACCCTTGGCTTGTTTGACCACGTCTGCTCCTGTCTCCTGGCTTGACCCTTGGCTTGTTTGACCACGTCTGCTCCTGTCTCCTGGCTTGACCCTTGGCTCGTCTGACCACGTTTGATCTCCGCTCCTGATTGAACCTTTGGCTGCGCCTGACCTCTGCCGTGTTCCCTGTTTTCCGTCTGGTGTCCTGCTGGCCTGGTGTTTCTAACGGTTCCTAGGTACTCCTATCCTGGTTGCACCTCGGCTCAACCGGGGTGGAACAATCTGGTTTCGCGACCAGCACCTTTAGCCAGCTTCGGCTGCAGCAAGGGAGTACCTAGCACGCCGTCACCGCACTCAAGCTCCGCACTCCAGCATCGCTCGCTAGCACCTGAACCCAGAGCCAGCACCACACGGCTCCTATTGTCGTGTGTGGGTGACAGTCCCTGATTGACATTCATGATTATGAAGCAGATCCATTCTTTGTGTTCATTTTTATTCTTTCATTTGATTAATGCATCATCACATAATGTTCCCAAGAGCAATAAACTGTTTTGGGCCTTATATATATATATAAGCACGGAGCAAATGTGGGACAAACTAAATGCACCACATGGGGGGGGGTGGACAAATAAAAACACTCACTTATTTAAATGGGGATTTTAACACCTTGAATGCTAGAGAGGTCACCAATGTGTTGCTTTACAATGCACTGCATGCCTCTCCAGAATTCCAAGTGCTAAACTCTCCCTTTACCTCAATGGAGATTTGGAGAATGTTTATTTGCCCCCTACTATGCAGGTTGCTTGACCCAGAATTGTTCCACCTTCCTTTTATACAGAAGACCATTCCTGTCAGACAGAACAGTACTGTGATGCTCTTTGGGTCACATACGTAAAGACTACAGTTTTGTAAACAGACTATTTGTTGTAGGTACAATTCTGAAGCAAAGCAACTGCACCAATGGAGGGCATATAAAACTTAACCCTTTGAGTGCCACAGGGGTATGCAATGCATTGTAATGTGTTGCGTACCCTTCAGACACTCAAGGGTTAAATGAGTTACGAGTCCTGTTTAATTTATTGGGAATTTTGGCATTTTCTATCTCCTATGGAACAGGGATTTACCCCAGAATTGCACCTCCTAAGCTTCCAATGTTGCACAACACAACAGTACAAGAGTGGGCAAGCCTATAAAACTTTGGAGCCAAGTAATTTTTTTTAATGAGCTAAAGATGCATGCATAGTATTGCACAACAAAATACACTCAAAACTCAGGAGCCAGATGGTACATTTTAGCAGCCTGGACTCCCGGGCCTCTGGGATTTTTCTACCTTTGAAGCAAAGCAATCATAAAAAAGGATGTTGCTGTTGGCAAAATAATGGTACAGCATATGCACAAAGGTGTAATACATAGTTATATAGTAAATTAGGTTAACAAAAACCCATCAAGATCATTTAAAATCTAAATATACTTTCTCAGCTACAACACTGATATGTCTATTTGCCAGTTCAACATCCTATTTAATCTACTAGCAAAAGTAAAACTATATGTTCCCTTCTGTTAGGAATATGTCTAATTCAATATTGTAGAAGAGGTGTTAAAATACTAGCAACGTTATGCTGCTCACCCTTGCATCAATATCCCTCTTCAATACCTCATTTTTACTATCCCCCATCTTGTAGCCCTTAAAAAACTGAATTAAACAAGCCCAGCAGCATCTCTTAAACCTTTATGGTTTGAAAGATATCCTCCTTCAAAGTTCCCTCCCCACTGACGTCAGTGTTCTAGCTGACAGCAAGGGAATCTGGTCCCTGAGCCAGCGGAGGCTCTACAGCAGAGCCGAGATCTCGTTATGGAAGAAGAAATCCTTCACTGAAACGGTCTTCTACGTGTGCTTGGTTTGAAATGGTCCCCTGCTGTAAGCTAGAACGCTGATGTCAGGGGAGAGGGAACTTTGAAAGCGGATATGCCGCTGGGCTCGTTTAAAGTGGAACTACCACCCAACACAATCTTTAGCTTCACTAAGTCCCCATCTGGCGATTATCTGCTTAGTAGCGCTAGTCACCAGAATAATTACCTTATTTAATAGATTTCTGCTCTCTTCCATGGGTGATAGGCAGGACGGAGTGCGGACATCTTGCCATTGTGACGTCCGCGCCTGCGCCGTCAGTCCCAGCCGGAGCTACATGGCTCCTAGCAACGCCTCCTAGACCCGGCTGGGACTGACAGCGCAGGCACGCGGATGTCAGAATGGCAAGATGTCTGCGCTCTGTCCTGCCTGTCAGCCGGGGAAGAAAGCAGAAATCTATTAAATAAGGTAATTATTCTGGCGACTAGCGCTACTAAGCAGCTAGTCCCCAGATGGGGACTTAGTGAAGCTAAAGATTGTGTCGGGTGGTAGTTACGCTTTAATTCAGTTTTTTAAGGGCTACAAAATGGGGGATAGTAAAATGTAAGTATTACTATCCCTTTAACGCAGCATACTACTTTGTTTGAAATTCTGCTTGACACTGATCACTATCTCCAGGTTTATGGTCTACACGTTTTCCAGCTCCAGTCACCCTCTGCAAGGGAAGCATTAGACACATCTGGACAATCCTTTCCTGCATATTAGAGGTTTGGGATAAACTGTTACAGACTCAAGACTGATCTCTCTCTGCATAAGGAAGGGATATCTTCAGTGTTCACTGTGAAGTTGCTTCTTTCTTCGGAATATTGAAAAAATCTGGCCATTCCTCTCTCACTCTACAACAGAAACCCTCATGCATGCACTTATCCTTTCTTGCCTGGACTACTGCAACGCTTTACTTATTGGTCTTCCTGCTAACCATACCGGTCATCTCCAATCAATTCTTAACTGGGCCATCAGAATATTCTTCCTCTCCTTCAGAACAGTACTCACTTTTAAAATCACTGTCATGGCTTCCCATAAAGCAGCGTATCACATAAAAAATCCTCCTCATTACCTTCAAGGCTGTCCATCACTTGTCCCCACCTTATATTTCATCTTTGATAACCCGCCACATACCTGAACGTCCAACTACGCACAACACATGGTGGACGACACTCTGTCCTTTTAACCACTATTGCTATTTCATGACCGAAGGCTTTCTCCGTTGCAGCCCCCTACTTCTGGAATGCTCTGCCACACAGTATTCGCCAAGTCTCAACAACTTTAAATCCAAGCTAAAAGGGCATCAGCGTAATATGGAAATATTATCTCATTTGTTAAAAACTGCACTTTCTCCTCTACCAGCACATATCTGTATGTCACCCATCATATACTTAGATTGTAAGATCTACGGGGCAGGGATATTTTATCCTAATGTATACTCACCTGGTCTTCCTCTTATGATTGTCTTTATAAGCAATTAATCACTGCACATACTGTTCCACTTCTATATTAAATGTAAACTGTAAAGTGCCAAGAACACTGGTTGACGCTATATAAATAAAAATATACAATACAATGTACAAAGTAGTACTTCTTAAAGTAAACTTACACCTTGTAGAACTTAAGTACTTTTGAAAATTTCAGTCAAAACTGATTAAGTATCATGTTAGGAAAAAAAAAAAAGTGTTTATTTATGGGAAAATCAGTGCTACATGATAATTAAGCTATCAGTGCATCACAGAGCCTAATTAGAATGGTCCTGCTTTGAAAGAGCACTTTCCAGACATACTGATATTAATATCTCCTTAACATAACCTATAAGCAGCTTTCAATAGGATTTTCAAATAAGCAGATCTGAAACAGGTAGGTTCACTATAAATAAGGCACTGGTGTTGTAAGGTCAAAAATGGACCCATACAGCACCAGTTAATAATAAATGTAGGAGATATTGTGTAGCTGTGCTCCAGATTTACTCCCTTCTTTTGTTAAATTCATGAGCCTATTGGGTTGAGAAAGCTTCAATCCTCACGTATATCTCCAGTTGAGGATTTAAGGATATGGATAACTGAGAAAAGCTTCTCAACCATTGTGAAACCATACAGTCAAGATTACTTGTGGTCAGAATGAAGAACAGTTCAATAGAATTCGCTTCTATCCAACAGAATGTTTTCAGTACCAGACAGAACATTGCAGTATGGAATGATGTTCACTGGGTCTGGTGTGATGTGATGTTCTTGTGAAGCATTACAAAGCAATGCACTGGGGACATCTACAGCATTCACAGAGCTAAAAAGCCCCTTTTAGTAAATGGAACTATATATATATATATATATATTTTGTTTTCCTAAATTGCAGTCAACTTTCCCCAGATTTTAACCATGTTGTATTAGTACATATGTCGTGGCTTTCAAAAGTATGTTCCCAGTATATGAAAAGACATTGTGGAGTGCAACAAAATGTCATAAATTTACTTTTAAGGCACCAGTTAAAGGGATAGTAATGTTTCATAATAATAGCAGCTCCAATTAGTCATCATAGTATTTGGGCCTTGGAGAGTGTTATTTCAATTCTGTCAGCTTTGTAGTTCAAGAGTAATTGAATGATAAAGAATCCCCCTCCCTCCCCTTCTACTGATGTAACACTGCTTAGCTTAGAGCAGCAGGGAGTGTCCAGGTAGATTGCAGAGAGGAAAAATCTTCAATTGAGATAAGGGAAAAAGCTGAAAAACCTGTCAAGGGTGGCAGGGTTTTCATTGTTCTCACTGTAAGAATATGGACCCTTGATGTGAGCTGTCTGGTCTATGGACTGGATTCCACAACTGAGGAGTGGCGGCTTACACTAGGTAAAAGGGCAAGAGGGGGAAGTTTTATCAATCAATTACTTTTGAACTACAACGCTCACAGTAATGAAATAACACTCTCTATGGCTCAAACACTATGAAGATTAATTGGAGCTGCTGTTTTTGTGAAACATTACTAACACTTTAAATATAGATAAACGTGGAATTAACGTTCAACAATTCCAGGGCACGTCATTAAACCACTGGGGACAAATGTAACAGTCCCCAAGTTATTTATATGAAGCTTTTATCTAACTAAATGCTAAAAGGGTTTGTCTTGGGGAGCTCCATGGTAATCAAGGGGTTAAACACCAACCTGAAGTAACTGAAAAAGAAGTTTCTAAAAAAGCAGCTGGTTTGATAAAATTTATGAAAAATACAATTGATAGTTGAAACAATTAAATGCCAGTCTTTCAGGATGGAATCAAAAGCATCCTGTATATTAAAGGGATAGTAATACTTGGCTTAGACTGCAATGTTATATATGGCCCCAATAGAGTAGTGAAGTGATGGTCGGGGGCGACATGAGGCCCTCTAGCTGTTGCTACACTTTAATTCCCATCATTCTGTGGAAACCAACAGTCTCACGTTTCCCAGCCCTGCGTTTGACACTACATGTGAAACACTGATGTAACAGAACCGCTGCTGTGCAGCGGAATGTTTTCAGTGTTTATGTTATGTTCATGAAAGAACGTTGCTAAGTGATATAAAAGGAACCCAATATACAGTTCGAACTGAAAACGCGCTCTCCATAAGAATAATAATAATAATAAAAAAAAAAAAACCCGCTGCACTATGCTGCTAGCTCTCCCCTAATACATTCCCCTACTTACAGTAACCGCTGATTCCAGCCGGGCACTATAACAAGAAGCACAGTGCCTACTGATTGGTCCATAGAACGGAAACATGGAGACTTCATCACGGACTAATGTGCGCCGCCATGTTCGTTGTGGGCAAAACATCAATACTATAGATAAACAATTATGAAGAAAAGTCGCTGTCTTTACCCTAAAAGGGCTCTGAGGACAAATTTTGCAATTATATGATCATTACTTCACAGCAAACCAAACGAATAGATAACGGGAATAGGATAAGCCGGTGGTAGGTTACATTACATTCCACAGCTGTTGCTGGACTTCAGCTCCCGTCATTCACAGGCGGCTGCAGGAGAATGGTGGGAACCATAATCCCGCAATAGCATTAGTGCCACCTAAAAGTAAACAATACAGCACTACATAATATATCGCAGTGATTAGATTTGCTTTCCCTTGAAATAAAATTATAACTGGCCAAAACGCAAAGTAAGTTTTTTGTTGGTATTTCAATTCGCCCAAAACAAATATGGTTGTTAAATATTCCAGCTTCCTGGGGCGCGCTCTAGCTCCCATACACCGATTGGATTGTACACATTGACAGATTCTTCAGTTCCTGATTGATACTAGCTCCGATCAATCAGCGCTTCGCAGCTATGCTCACATGACCCGCTGAGATCAGGTGGGCGGGATATCCCTTGTCTTTTGGTTCTGCTGGGCATGATCTGAGTTAGAAGTGTTTGTGCTAGGTGAGTTGAATTAAGAATACAAGTAGAAGCTTTGCTTATACTGACACGTATAGTAAATATATATTTTGTGGACACTGGAGGACTCATTGTGTCCTATTGATTAATGAGAAATGTTTCTTTTACGATTTTCTAATTTCCACTTGATCACAAAGACTTTCCTGCTTTCTTAGGATTTTACATTATAGGTGGGCAACGTGTGGCTGTCCTGATACTGTTGAGTTTACTTGTCATTTTCATCAACTGATTAGGCCAGTTAAGGGTTATTGAAGATATAGTTCTACTCCAACAACAATTAGCAACATGTTACACATTGCTTTAAAGTTAAATCACGACAGTTATGTCAGCATAACTTTTCCTGTTCTATGTTTACATTCTAAAATGTGCTAAACATTAATTACATAATAGCTAAGGTGAAACTGGTCAAGTAGGTTTGTTCTCCTTTTTAATTGTCCTACATATTATGTTTTAGGGATACCAACTCCTTGACCTTATTTATCAAATTATGAGGTGCAGTTATGGAGCAGACCACACAAGGGACAAATAAATAACATTTCCAGTGACTTAAATGGTGCTTTTAACCCTTTGAATGTTAGTTATTTCCAACGCATTGTGTGTGTTGGAGGCCTTTCTAACATTCAAAGAGCCATATAAATCAATACAAATGTTTGTTTTTCACCTTTGATGCAGCTGGTTTACACCGCAACTGCACCTTTTATTAGTTTGATTAATAACGTTTACCACAGTTCTTGTCTGTATTAACAAAAGGTGACAACTAGACAGGTGATGTGTTTTTGTGTCACATAATCTTCTTAGCTTTTCGTAGCAAAAATCAAAACAAAATGTACGAATACACTGTCAGGAGTAGGGTAAAAAGTTAGGAAAAAGGAGAGTTGTTAAAATCATGGAATATTTTCCAAAGACATCTGACCAGTTTATGTTTGTCTAAGATGTCAGGGTTGCATTGGGGATATCTATTGAACTCAAGGTGTTAAAATCTCAATTTAAAGCAATAAGACCTTTAAAAGCCTGTGTACATGGCCCAAGGTCCAGGTGATGTTACCCCTTTGAGTGCCAGAGAGGTACCCCTCTGGCACTCAAAGGATTAAGAGGCCGGTCCTGCTCTGTGTCCTGACGCAGTCATGCACTGTAGAGACTGCCCAAAAGCATAGAATGCTCCCAGCGCAGAACTCTCAATTCTGGACAAATCAACTCTGTCATTAGGGAGGGGAAAAAGTCTATACATTTCCAATTGATTTTAAATGGGGTGTTTAACCCCCTGAATACTACTGTTTAAGATAAGTAGAACTTTTACTTGTGCCCTAGGGTGCTGTCAGTTTGCATCAGAATTGTGCCTCATTTCTTTTGTGAATAAGTCCCAAAAAAAACAGGAAGGACCGGATAAGAAACAAAAACAAAGATGTACTGATGTAGTATATTTTAATTTGAGAATAAAAGCAAATTAATAAAAACAACTAATTAATAATTGAGTGGAGTTGATCAAAAAAGTGACATGAAAAAATAAGGGAAATGTGTTTATTAAAAAATCCTAAGGTCACACTGAATATAAATTAGTAAGACTACTGTGAATACATATATATATCAATATAAAAAGACCAATAAATATATGTGCATAAGTTAAAATCCGCAATATGGGGGTAACGTGGGGATATATCAGAGTCCACCTAGTGGCTGTAAGTATCCCCTTCAACTCTTAAGGTGGTGGACATGTCACATTGATCATTATTATTAATTTATTTTTTTTATACATATTTGAAAACTTATTTCAAAACTGCCTCTGCTTATGGTAACCAAAAGTCCAACAGATGTATAGTTTATGTAATGTTCACCCTTTTTTTTCTGTGAGAAGTAAAACTGAAAGTCTTCTGGTGCAGCACATAGCTTATTTAAAGCGGAACTACAGCTTTAAGTTATGAAACAAGGCTAAAAACCTTCCTTCACATATGAAAATTGAGAAGCTTGATTAGTAAATTGTCACTGGTATCACAGTTGGCATACATTAGCATATTGTACCAATTATGAATATCGGCCTTAAAGGGGAATTTTCATCTGTAATAAAACTTTTTGCCATATGCGTAGCTATGAAAATAATATTAGAAATTGTGTTTAAATTTTTTTTGCATTTGTTTACTTTGTAAGATATGCAGGCTTCAGTCTATGCACTTTGCATTCTGCAGCACTTCCCAGTGTTGTAATTCTCCTACCTCCTAGCTGCCACATGGAGCGCGTTCACGCAGTTGTGTGAGTCAAAAAGTTTTTTCGGGGTGCGGGTTCCCCTTTAACCGTACATTTGCTGGTCTTTTGGCTAACATGAAGCTTAGACAGTTTTTTTTTTTAATGACATTTTCAAATATGCAAGCTTGAATTAATGTGATAGGGAAACCGGCTTAGAGGACATCTTGAAATAATCTGTCTGCCCAAAGCAGTACCACAGATTCCTGATATTGTGTTTGCTTAAGTTAGTAATATATGGAGCCCAATAAAAGCATTTTAGTTCAATTAACTTCCTATCGGGAATTCTCTAGGTCTTTTTCTCATGAAAAAATGAAGTGTTTGGTTGCAATGTTATCCCTACACATAGTTCCTTGCCTTCCCTTAGTTAATGCCAGAGTAATTTTGCTTAGTCAGTACCTGCATGTTATGCTGCCCTGGTATGTGTAACTGCTTCCTCTGCCCTCTGTGTTTCGAAATAGAGCCAAGGAGCCTCAGTTGTAAGAATCAGATGTCCATTAAAAAATGAAATGTGAAATAAACATCTGATGTTCTATAATTGATATACTCCTGACATTAAACTACATGCTTTGTGTAGAATAACCAATATGTTGCTAGCTTTTTTTAGTCTAATGCATGAAGGCAAATGTGGGCAGTGAATATTTATACTTCAGCAGTCTGCAGATCGATCTCTCTCTTCTTCCCCCCCCGACATGCTTTGCTTTGCAATTTGAACAGACTTTTTAAAAAAGCTTAGGACACCCCCAAAATGGAGTGTAAAAGCCATTTGTGGAAGGCAGTAGACCTAACTGCCTTGGCTGGAATGTATCCCAGAAGTCTGTGGCTGTCTGCTTGAAATCCCTGGGTTGCATGTGCATCTTAAATGTAGCACTACCGTAATATGTTAGTGCATATGAGATATGGTTATCAGAATTGACAAAAATGTTATATTACTAGTGGCTTTTTTCTTTGATAAAGTGGCTGTTTAAGCCGCGAAATGCAGCTCCAGCTCTAAGCCTTATTTAGTTGTTTTCCATTCATCTGTTACCTATTGGAAATAAACTTTTCCATGAAGATGCTGCTGATGTCTATTATAAGTTCGATGATCCTTATCTGTAGAGGAGGGCCTGAATGGAGAAGGGCTTAAGTATCTCCATATGCTTTTTTTTGGTCAGCCCAGCTGATAACATCAGTCTGACCATCATTTATGAGAGTGCCAGTTACTATATATTCTATTGTGCTACGGAAAATACTACTCTTTTGGGCTCTTTCATTTTTTTCTATGCATTCTATATTTGTTCTGTTTGGGAGAGCAAGTCTGAGGAGAGCTGCCATAGATCGCGATACATTATCAGGACACTGTATCTGGGGATGGTTATTTATCCTAGAAGTCTTTGAATCAGTTTGTGACATATGCCGTCTTCTTCCCGCCACTTGTCTTGTGATTAGAGATTTACTGAGGTGCTGGTGGTGGTAACATTTTGGTTCTTGTTGATTCACACAGGGGTGCCCACTGTTCTCGTCTCCCTTTTTTTGTGTTTTTGCAAAAATTGCACTTACTCCTCTACTTGCTTGTATCTGTATGTCACTCGTGCTATACTTAGATTGTAAACTCTATCGGGCAGGGGCCTCCTATGCTAATGTGTGCTCACCTAGTGTTCCCCTTTTGATAATTATCTGTATAACCACTTAATTGTTACACTTATTGTAAAGTGCTAAGTACACCTGTTAGCTTTATATAAATAAAACTATACATACATACAATCTTCAGGCCCGATACAGAGAGTCTTACGGGACCTGCCTCATGTAGGATGGAAAAGTGTTCTGAAGGATGCAGCTTTCGATGCCCCTGTTAGTCTGACAAGGCCTACAGTTCAGGTCTGCTCCCATGGCAGCTGCTCTGTTGATGATAGGTTTTCTTATCAGATGATATTAAGCCTTTAAGAAGTTCCCTCTTTGAATACAGTTGTGTACTTAAAGTGATAGTAATGTTTCACAAAAACAGCAGCTCCAATTAATCTTCGCAGTATTTGAGCCATAGAGAGTGTTATTTCAATACTGTGAGAGTTGTAGTTCTAGAGTAATTGAATGATAAAGTTTCCACCTCCGGTCCCTTTTACCTAGTGTAAGCCCCCACTCCTCAGATGTGGAATCCAGTCCGTAGACCAGACTGCTCACATCAAGGGCCAATCTTACTACTGTGAGAACAATGAAAACTCTGCCCCCCTTGACAGGTTTTTCAGCTTTTTCCCTTATCTTAATTGAAGACTTTCCCTCTCTGCAATCTACCTGGGTATCTCACTGCTGATCTTAGCTGAGAAGTATTACATCAGTAAAAGGGGTGGGAGGGGGATACTTTATCAATTACTCTTGAACTACAACTCTGACAAAATTGAAATAACACTCTCCAAGTCCCAAATACTATGATGATTAATTAGATCTGCTTTTATTATGAAACATTACTATCTCCTTAACCCCTTAAGGACCAGCTGCCTACGCACGTGGCCATCACTTAAGGACCACAGAGTTTTGTTTTTTTTTTAAATCTGATTTCAGACTCCCTGAACGGCGTGCAGCTTCATGGGGAGCCCGTAATTCCGTGGCGGTCCTGGTACGTCATGGGGAGCCCGTAATTCCATGGCGGTCCTGGTACCTCATGGGTCTTTAAAACCAGATCCAATCATGACGTGCCAGGACCGTCAAGGGTCCTTAAGGGGTTAATGGATCTTTTCATTCTGCTTAGTTCATCTGCACACGGAGAGGGAAATCGTAGAGGAACACCAACACCTCTTAATAAGTTATCTCCATTCGCCTATGCAGACAATCCTAATGACCTCTATGAATCAATTCTGCAAGGATTCTTTTCTCCAAAGTAAACTTCAAATATAAATGGGTATGTTATATGTGGAGGCAGACATGATTCTTTTTACAGGACTCCATGATCCCATATGCCTCACGCTGAAGTCTTTGAAGGAAGGAAGACTTTAATGTGGGAGATTGACTTCCTGTAGTCCAGCAGTAAAGAATCATATCTGCCTCGGTGGACATATCTAGTACTATTGAAATATGATACATGTTGGTGACTCAGTCTATGAAGATTTTATTTGTGACTGTTAAGATTGCCTGGCTGGATTAATTCTTTAAGGTCCAGAGGTGTGCACAGTGCATTGTAGAGCAATGTACTGGTACAACCCGGAGTCCTTAACTCTTTGAGTTCCAACAGGACATCCAAAGGATTGTATAGCTCTTCAGGGGTTAAAGAAGATTATCACCCCTATGCAAGTTAGTCTTATTAGTTATAATATTTAGCCATTATGGTTAAAACTGTATTCATTTGTGTTTTTTTTTTTTTTTTTTTTTTTTTTTAAAGCTCTATTTGGGCGAAAATTAAAGATTGCCCTGCACCCCACTACCAGATAGACTGTGGGTACAGCCCTGTACCCGCAGTCTACAGCTCTGCCTCTGCACCCCTCCCTCTATCCAGCCTCCTCTGATGATGGAGGTTTTCTGCCTGTAATCTGGAGCGCTCTCATTTGCAAAGATCGATATCTAGCCAATAAGAGAGCTCCAGATTACAGGTAGAAAGCCTCCGTCATCAGAGGAGGCTGGATAGAGAGCGGGGAGCAGAGGCAGAGTGGTAGACTGCGGGTACAGAGCTGTACCCGCAGTCTATCTGGAAGTAGGTTACACATTAATTTTCGCCCAAATAGTGTTTAAAAAAACCCAAAACAAATGAATACAGTTTTAACCATAATCGCTAAATAATCTAACTAATAAGACTAACTTGTATAGGGGTGATATATCTCCTTTAAAGGTATAGTAATGTTTCATAATAAAAGCAGCTCTAATTAATCATCATAGTATTTGGACTTTCTAGAGTGTTATTTCAATTCTGTCAGAGTTGTAGTTCAAGAGTAATTCAATGACAAAGTATCCCCCTCCCTCCCCTTTTACTGAGGTAACACTGCTCAGCCTGATCAGAAGGGAGGTGCCCAGGTAGACTGCAGAGAGGGACAATCTTCAATTAAGATAAGCGAAAAACCTGAAAAACTTGTCAAGGGGGCAGGGCTTTCATTGTTCTGATAGGAAGAAGATTGTCCCCTGCTGTTATCTGTCTGGTCTATGGACTGGATTCCACATCTGTGAAAAGATGGCTTACACTAGGTAAAAGGGGCGGGAGGGGAAACTTTGCTTTGAGTATATGACTTACATCGTTCTTCATGTTTTTTTTAATGCCTATAAAATAAAATAAAGATAAAATGAAGTATTACTATCCCTTTAAGGGAAGTATTGGTTTATCTTTAAGAGGTGCTAACTTTCCCTTAATATGCCATATTTGTGCAGCTGATTTCCCCAAAATTGCACTATGCAAATATTGTTAACTTATTACTGCTCTTTTATAATAAAACAGAGTATGCAGTACTCCATTTTACCTTTTGAGTGCCCAGGAGGTATCCAGTGTATTGAGCTGCAATGCGTTTGATAACTCTGGCATGGAAAGGGTTAACAAGCAAAACAAATAAAAGGCCTTATACACAGAAGAAAAGCAGGGACATTTTGGAGGAAACTGAAGGCACCATAAGAGACAAAGAACAATTTCTGAAAATTCATAGTGATTGACATTGTTTTTAAAAGGATAGTAATACTTTCTGTAGACATTATTTAATATCGTTCTTATTAAAGAAATAAAGCAAATGAACTTAGTCCTGTAACTCTAACTTGTATAGTTTTATTGTAAAATCATTCTAAATGTCCCACCGCTCTCCCCTTTTATCCACGTCAGCGCTCTAGCTAACAAACTTGTATTGTGGTCCTGGGACCGGACTGCTCATTTGGAGAACCAAAATAGCATTGCATACAAAGTGAATCTTCATGAAAACGGTCTGCTGCCTCAAACCAGGCACACTTTGTAGACCCTTCTCATGAAGATTCACTTTGTATACAATGTTATTTCGCCTCTGCAGACAAGCTGTCCGGTTCCAGGACCAGAATCTAAATATGTCAGCTAGAGCGCTGATGTGGATAAAAAGGGGCAGGAGGGGGAACTTTAGAAGGATTTTACAATAAAACTATACAAGTTAGAGCTACACGACTAAGATCATTTCTTTTTTAATAAATAGTTTCTAAAGAAAGTATTACTATCCCTTTTAAAAGCTCCATTTAAATGAAAGGGCATATTTGTTTGTCACCTATTTGTTTGTCACCTGTGGTGTTCAGCTGGTTTGATCTAGAATCGCTCCTTGTTTATTTTGTGCATAGTTGGTAAATATGTTCTACTGTTCCTAGAAACTGGTGAAATTCCAAGGGTACTGATTGTTTTTGTCCTTTTGTTATCTTTTTGTGTTTAGACAATGTCTGTACACTCGGGAAGAGGCGGTGCACAAGGCAGAGGAGCTCCCGTACAGTTGTACAGACCACAGAACCCAAGGCCGCCTCAGGTTCAATCTTCTGGACCATATTGCTATGACCCACAAAGTGCCCCTCCTCCCCCCACATTCCCCAACCTTCCCAATACTACTTACATTCCACCTAGACCAGATTACATGTCCTATCCTCCACCTGCTACCGCTCCACCACCACCACTACCGCCGCCACCACCACCACTTCCACAGAATGCAACCAGCCAGTGTGTTCCCAGGCCTCCATATCCAGTTAGGCAGAGTTACCCAATGCCACCCTGTTTTCCTCCTGCTCCTCCTACAGTTGGCCCAGGTAATCCAGCAATGGCACGACCACCTGCTGGGCATATCCCCTATCCTTACATGATGCCACCTGTTATGCCACCTCCACCAATTATGCCTCCTCCAGTGCCCCATGTGAGCTATCAGCCTCCATATCCTGGATACCCTCCACAAGTGTTTACTCCTCCACCTCCCTCACCCCAGCCAGCTCCTAGTTTTAACAGCTTCCCTATGAGTCCAACCTCTTTTCAAGGTAGCAGCCACTACAGAAACACAAGCCATGGGCAGTACCAAACAGAGAAGACACAAAGCGATCGCAGGTCACCAGAGAGAGTTAAAAATTATGAAGATCACCGGCATAGAGATTATAGCCACAGTGTCAGACATCGGTCTGATAAGCGTGTGGTTCGACGGGACAGAGGACGAAGCCTTGATCGAGCAAGAAGACAAAGCAGCAGTCGGCACAGGTCTGAGTACGTGTACAGGAAGGCTCCATCTCGTGGTAGGACTCCGCCACGCCCTGCAAGTTATGATCGAAGCAGGTGAGAGCACATTACAATCACAGGCCTGCTACAAGGAGGCTGGTGTACTAAAATTGGAGCAAGTCTGGAGCAAAGCATCTGCACCACAGAAGACAAATAATCCCATTGACTTCAATGGGGCATTTAACTGCTTGAATGCTAGAAAGGTCTTCCTTTGCATTACATTAGAGACCTCTCTAGCATTCAAGGATATTTTTGGTCCCCTGTGGTGCAATTGTCCAGTTCTACCTCATTGCCTACAGCAGAACTGGGAGACCAGAGGCCTTCCAACTGTTCAGGTCCATAATTCTTATTATCCCCAGCCAGCTGTTTGCTTTGTATGATGAAAATTGTAGTCCCCATAAACTGGAGGGCCTCAGGTTGCCTAACAGCGAACTGAAGTATCGGTAGCAGAAGTAGACCAAAAAAATGTAAATCGTTCTTTTTTGATGATATATTCTTATCTAGTTCAATTCGCTGGATGCGAGAAACATTAGTTGGGTACATCTCCAGCATCCAGAGAGCTAAAAATTCTCTCTAAAATCTGAGGCAGATGTAATTAGGACTGGAGCAAACATACAGCAATATCAGGGAAAATAATTCCATAAATTCCTATTGTTGGAGAGTTCTCTTACAAACTCCCAACATTTTATTGTATTTGTATTTGTATTTGTCCACTATGTTGGGGTTGCTTTGCTTTGACCAATAGTAATTTTCTTTTGAACATAGGGCCCATAAGACCTAATTCAGCAAGCTAAAGAGGAGCAATTCTGGGGCGAACCAACTGCACCACAGGGGACAAAGAAACATTTTTGATTGAAATGAGTCTTTTAACCTCTTGCATGAAAGAGAGGTCTCCATTGTATTGCTTTGCAATGCTTTGGAGACCTAGCTGGCAAAGGATTAAAACACCCATGTACATCAATGAGGAATTTGAGGGATATTTATCTGCCCCTTATAGTGCAGCTGGCTTGTTCCAGAATTGCTTCACTTTTACTTGCTGAATTATCCACATGACACCCACTTGAAGGATTTATTTATTTATTTATTTTATTTCTTTATTTATTTATTTTTTTTTTTTTGCTGCTTTTGTAAAGATACATTTGCATATTAATATATTTATTTTTATATATGTATATTCATTTCCATTGCTACTACTGACCATGTAGAACGCATACTCATGTTTTCATTATGTAAACTAGATTTTATTTTTTGATCCACATGCTCGGAGTCCAGGCTCATAACCCTCTGAGTGCCAGAGGGGTACGCAACACATTGCCTTGCGTACCCCTCTGGCACTCATAGGGTTAAAAAAATCATGTAATGAAGACAATGCTATAGGCCACCAAAAAATAGTTGAAATATGTTAAGTCGGCTGGTTGTCTGGCTTCAACCCTGAGCCCAATTTCTCACTTTTATTTTTGTGTATGATTTATATTCGTTCACCATTTTAATAATATTTTATGTATTTTAACAGGGAAAGACACCGACATCGGGAGAGTAGAAAATCACTTTCATCAGAAAGGAGCTACAGGAAGAGACCAAAAAGGTAAGTGCCATAGATTTGTCTGTAAATGTTCACCTGCTTTGTGTTTAGTACATTATGTTATTACAGTGGTGACACCACCTTTGCTAAAGTAGCCTTAAAAATTTAAAGGGCAGCTGTTGTAAACCCTAGCAGAACGTCTTAATTTTTTGGGAAATGTTTATATATAATCAGAATTTTTTCAGGTTTGCACTCTTACTCAAGTGAGACTGATTTAATCCGAAAAACTCTAGCAATTCTAAGGCAAATCAACAACTGCACTGTCGGGGTAGAAATTAAAATTAATATTCATTTGATTTTTTTTTTTTTTTTTTTTTTAACTCCTTGAATACTAGAGGTCCCCAACACATTCAAGGGTTTAAAAGAGCCATATTGAAGTCAACGGTATTTGGGAAAAGCTGATCTCTCCTATGGTAAATAGGTTTACCCCAGAATTGCTCCAGTTAGCTTTTATACAGAAGGCTCAGTGGCATTTAACATCTGAAATAGGATCTTTTATTATCCGCATCTGTAACAATCAGGGTCTGAATGGTTCAGCTTTTGGTCCAAAGTATACAGACTAAGAAACATAGCTATCCTAATCCTCCAGGTAACATGGAGACCATTAGAAGAAACATTATCTGCACCTGCAGGTTACAGGGAGCCCCTATTGCCAGCCCACAATTACAGTTTGGGGAAACAAGGTCCTCACTGAGGAGGCATGGTAATCTGATGCAAAGAGGAGTCAAAAGGCAGTTTACAACCACTAATGAGAGGAGGGAAATCATATGTGGATAAAAGTAAAATGACCTGTGTTCACCCATCAATCTGACATACACTTGTGCAATCCACATTCCTCACTATTTCTCTCTAGACTGAGACCCAACATAGGGAAGGTGCTCACTTCCAGAGGCAAGGCAGAGTACCAGTATGTGGAACTCTCCATGGTAGAATTTGCAGAGGACTACATTAGTATAGATGGGAATACTTACATATTTGTAAATAACACTGTGTGTCACAGACCAGTACCTCTTCAAAGCAGCAGCTATGACAACAAAGTTAATTAATTTGACAGGAACCAGCTTATCTTATCTAGAGACTTGGGGCTGTACACTGTAAATGTAAAAACTCTCTAGGAAGGTAAACTCATCTCTACCCTTGTAAGTGGTGTAGTATACTATGCAATCACTGATGTTAACCCCCAAGAAAATATTTCATTCATAGTCACCCTCAGCCTCATTTCTCATATTGCAATGAAATCCTGGTACACATCAGATTAGGGAGCATGCCATATCATAACCTATTCAATGTTCACAAACTGAATCCAAATACAAATGAACACAACAGTCTCTCTCCATACACAGAAGTGATGAACAGCACAGAAATTTGAGGTCTGCTCCAAATATTTCCAGTTTCCAGACTGTGGACCAAACAAACAAGAAGTCGATCAAGCAGAACTTTCACCCACTATAAAGTCGCCCTTCAATAATTAAATGATAGTAATGTTTCACAATAAAAGCAGCTCTAATTAATCATCATAGTATCTGGTCCATGAAGAGTGTTGTTTCAATACTGTCAGAGTTGTAGTTGAAGAGTAATTGAATGATAAAGCATCCCCTTCCCGCCCCTTTTACTGATGTAACACTGTTCAACCAGATCAGAATGGAGGTGTCCAGGTAGATTGCAGAGAGGGACAATCTTCAATTAAGATAAGGGAAAAAACCTGAAAAACTTGTCGGGGGGGCAGGGCTTTCATTGTTCTCATAGGAAGAAGATTGTCCCCTGCTGTTATCTGTCTGGTCTATGGACTGGATTCCACATCTGAGAAGAGATGGCTTACACTAGGTAAAAGGGGTGGGAGGGGGCAACTTTGCTTGTGAATATCTCTCAAACCATAAAGATTTGAGAGATAAGACTTATATCGTTCTTCATGTTTTTTTAATGCCTACAAAATAAAATAAATAAATAAACGAAGTATTACTATCCCTTGAAGCAGGTAGCGACTAGCTTTATAATATATATGTTACCTCTGAAATGTAGCCCGTTATAAAGAAATCCTTTATTGTAGGAGACTGCCGAACAGGTTATTGCAGTCTGCGCGCCTGTGCCGTCAGTCCCTTCCGGTTACCATGTGGCACACTGCAGTGCTTCTCAATGGAGACCAGGGATGACAATGCAGGAGCGCAGACAAGATGTTTACGCTGATGCCTGGCTTCCAGTCTCCTACAATAAAGGATTTCTTTATAATGGGCTACATTTCAGAGGTAACATATATATTATAAAGCTAGTCGCTACCTGCTTAAAGTAGATGTGTCACCTATGGACAACATCCTATAAATAGTTAGGTGACACATCCAATACCATAAAAACATTATTTATTTTTTATTTTAAGCTTCAATTTTGTTTACATTTAACTTACAAAAGTATGGGCTGCAGCCGGATGTTCTGCCTTTGCTCTCCTCCCTCCTCTGATGATGGAGGCTTCTGTCTTTAAGCTAGATATCGATCTGTCAATGAGACTGCTCCAACTTACAGACAGAAGCCTCTGTCTTCAGAGGAGAGAGGAGAGCAGAGGCAGAGCTCTATAACCGCAGAAAACAGCAGTCGCCAGGAAGTGACTGCAGCACAGACTTTTGTAAGTTAAATTTTAACAATATTTAAGCTTAAAATAAATAATGTTTTTATGGTATTGGATGTGTCACCTATCTATTTATGGAATGTTGTCCATAGGTGGCACATCAACTTTTATTATTGAAGGGCGACTTTATAGCGGGTGCAAGTTCCTCTTTCAGTTCAAATGTTTTGACAAAGAATGCAGATAACCAAAACCTCTTATGATCCGTGGCCCAAACATTGCGAAATAATGAAACACTACCACCAAATTCTGAAGCATTATTAACACACCCGAAAATAGAAAATTACGTTACCAGGCAGTTGAACAGACTGAGCTATCTCTCAATGGCAACTTCTAGTGAACGAAGACCCAGCTTGGCCATTCAAAATGGAAACATTATGATGAAATATTTTGAAAGTCTCTGCTAAGATGTAACAGAAGAAAATGTGAAAGAACAAACACAAATCTGTAACAAGTTTTAATAAATAAGTAAAAAGCACTAATGCATGTTATTAAGGATAAGCAAAGGACACACCACTTCCAGCCAAAGAAATGTCAAAATTGATGACTTGTTATGGCTTTGTAAACCAACTGTTTTGAAAGTATTCTTAAACAACCATTTGATTATTTAAAAAAAAAAAAAAAAAAGTGCTTTTTTTCTGTGTGAACTGGTTCTTCAAAATATAAATTTTCATTAGTTCTGGATTTCATGTCCTTGGATGCAAAACTGATTCTTTGCTGCAGGACACCTAGAAGTGAAACTGAAGTGTTCCTTAGAGGACTTCATTTGGAGGAGTTCACCACAGGATCCCTAGAAAAAGCAAGTCTGCCTCCATAGACATGGTATCCAATACCAATTAAAGATTCACTTTGGAGAGCCAATCCACACAGAATTGATTCATGATGGCCGTTACGATTTGTATGCTCAGATTAAGCTAAGTGGGTGTTTATTATTAGTTGCTAATGTTCCTTTAAATCACCTATTTTTCTGTTGTAGACTTCAGATTATTTTGCCATCACTTCTGTGAGGGCTTTAGTCTAGAACTCCAGCTACCTCTAGAAAGCGATAAAAGAATGCCTGTTTGAGCTGTAATAACTTTTGAATGAAGCATTGCCAAGCAATACAAGTACCTTTTGTTCAAAATAATATAGATATATGAACAACCAAAGTAATTAAAACTGTACTTTATATATCTGCTATTCGGTCTGGAGCCGAAACGTTGACAACATGTATTTTTAATTACTTTTGAAGTCCCATGAGTGCTTGCCTTTAGTGTGCCTTAAAATTGGCGTTTCCATCAAATATACTACCGTAAGCTTTTGTCTTGTTTGGTTGCAGTCCATCGCCTGGTAGAGATCGTAAGAGAGGTCGATGGGAGGAGGACAAGGAAAGCTCCTCTGAGAGTCCTTCCCCTGCAAAAGAGAAGAATTACACTTCTATAAAAGACAAGGATCCTTTGGAGGAGAACCTGCTGGAACGAAATGATGAGGAGGATGAAGATTTGCTGAAACCGGTATGGGTGCGCTGCACTCATTCTGAAAGCTACTACTCCAGTGACCCGATGGACCAAGTGGCAAGTATTTCATTTAAACACTGGAATCTAGGTTGTTGTATTAAAGGGGGAAGCTAACATCTAGAAATGAAAATTGTGCCATTTACCAGTAAAATCTCAGCTGTGTAAGGAAAATTCTTTCTTTGACTCTCCATCTTTTACGAGTACATCTATTTACAAACATCAACTCCATGGAATGTAGAACTGTGGATTTTTTTTTTTTGTGTGTGTGTGTGTTCTTGAACGTTTGCTTAATATATATATATATATATATATATATATATATATATATATATATATATATATATATATCATAATTCTTGTTTTCTCCAGTATTTCTCCACTTCGTCTTTCTAAGGCTCATAATCTCATAAGAGAATCTAACCTAAAAAAAAAAGCCAGAAGGTATCATATGCAAGTTTTAAGCATCTTGTTCCTTACTATATGATTGCTGTTGATGCAATATATTGGGGCTGTTTTACAAAATTCTGAACTGGAAATGCAATTAAGAAAAAACTGGCAATTATCTGTTTTCATATTTATCAATGGACAGTTTTATTCTTGGCTGGCTTATTTACTATTGAGCCTTTTAAAGAATACAGCAAACAACCTGAAAAAAAGGGGGGTTTGCCTTGGCTGATTATGTTAAAGGGATAGTAATACTTAAAATGTAAAAAAAAATATGTTGTAGACTTTATCCCCTGGAGTAAAACAAGGGTACACCCACTGCTGAAAGGTGTTTTATTCAAAAGTTATTAATTTTCAAAGTTGAATTTTTTAGGTGCAATATCACAGTGGCCTGAAATTGTACAGTGGCGCTGTTGCTACACCATCCTATGGAGATTTATGGTCAATTGACCAGAGCTGTCCATAGGATGGTGTAGCAACAGCGCCACTGTACAATTTCAGGCCACTGTGATATTGCACCTAAAAAATTCAACTTTGAAAATTAATAACTTTTGAATGAAACACCGTTCAGCAGTGGCAGTACCCTTGTTTTACTCAGGGGGATAAACTCTACAACATATTTTTTTTTACATTTTAAGTATTACTATCCCTTTAAGGTACTGTTGTTCAATAGCAGGAAATGTATGTGAATTTCATGTGCTCCATGTTCTTTCTTAAATGGCATTAGTAGGACTTTACTACAAGTTTAATTTGTACTAACTCAGAGGTGGGCAAAATACAACACTCAGGTCTGTACACATACAGCAGTACTTATCTGGCAAAGGAGAAGTGGTATATTTTATCATTAAGCACAACATTGACACTATGTTTACTCTTCCAGAGCTGAGAAAGCTAAAACTGATCATTTCAGTCTGAGATCAAACAGCCAGACAGAAATGTCATTTTTGGTCACTTCTCCCATTTTACCCTTTAAAGTGGATGTGTCACCTATTTATAACACAGCCTAAATGGTTAGGTTACATATCGAATACTCCTAAAACGTTATTAATTTTTTTTTTTTTTTTTTTTTTTTTTTTTTTTTAAAGTTTTATTTGTTGGAAATTTAACTTAGAAAGTCTGTCCCCCAGCTACTTCTGTATAGACTGCTCTGCCTCTGCTCTCCTCCCGCCTCTGATGACAGAGGCCTCTATCTGTAAGCTAGAGTGGTCTCATTGGCTAGATATCGATCTCTGCCAATGAGACCACTCCAGCTTACAGTCAGAAGCGTCCGTCATCGGAGGAGAGCAGAATCAGAGCGATGATCTGCGGTTACAGAGCAGGTAACCGCAGGCTATGCGGAAGTAGCTGGGGGTCGGATTTTCAAAGTTAAATTTACAGCAAATGTTATTTAAAAAAAAAAAAAAAAAAAAAAAAAAAAAAATAATTTGTTGTAGAAGTATTCGATATGTAACCTAACTATTCAGGCTATGTTATAAATAGGTGACATATCCACTTTAACACACATCTCCCTATTACCTGTCAGGTAGGGGTGTTACTAGAGGAGCATGGGTTTGAGGTGTGTGTCTCTCTGGCCATGTTTTGGTAAGCAGCCCCCCACCCTCTCAAAAAACGTAAATAGCTTGGGTTTTGTCCAAAATAGCTTTAAGCAAAAATATGTGATACTGATGCACATCTATATTTCCTCAATAGTAACATTTTATACTGTGCCATTTTATTTGCATGTGGTTACTATATTAACACTTTGCGTGCCGGTGGTACACATGTTGCTTCACAGTGGCACTTAAAGGGTTAAATTTGAGGTTTTGGAGACATAATATGGCCATCGTATACTAAGCTTACCACCACGCCACCATACCCCATCTTAATTTACTTTGTCATATGAGCTGAATTTCTCCTGCTTTACTCTACAATGGAGAGAGAGAGAGCCCATCTACCTAACATTTAATAGTGTCCTAAAGACAATGAAAATTGCACCTGGGGGTTGGTGGGGTATTTGTTCAGTAGAAGCTGGTCAAATCCCCAAATGTACAACTCCAGTCCAGGTTTTGTATGCACACCCAAACATAATAAAAAAAAATTAAATAGCTGGACTGCAGCAGTTTTGAACAAGGTATTTTTTACTGTGTTTACCAAGAGGGGCTTTTCCCATAGGAGTTTACTTTTACACATCAAATCAGTGCGGCAACTCCATTTAAAGTTAATATATACTGTTAAACATTTGGATGCAAGATAATGTCCAAAGGAATTTTTTTCTGTTCTGTGGGGATGCATATATTTTTCCCCATGACGCTGAATGCGTCAATTGTATACACCATAGAATCATTGTGGGCTTGTTTTTCTCTGTTAACTAAAATATTAAGACAGATTTGATTAATACAATGGATGCTTTGTTTTACATTTTGTGCTTTCAAATGGCTGTTGAACCCTGCTATACTATCATCACTAACAATATTGTAACGTGATTGCAGGGTGACTCAACGGTGGTTGGCACAAGCAAGCTACGGGACCTATATGACAAATTTGAAGAGGAGCTTGGTGTTCGGCAGTCAAAGGCCAAGGCAGCCCGACCACCCTGGGAGCCGCCAAAGACCAAATTAGATGAATATCTAGGTGAGAAAACTGTGGGGTGGAGTCTATGAAAAGTCGTAGGACCATATACTAAAGCAAAACGTTTGGGCAAACCATCTGCTTTGTCAGGATCAAATTAAAATTCCCAAAGTTCTCATTCATTTCAATGGTGCTTTTATTCCTTTGAATACTACAGAGGTCTCAGAATCATTGTTTCTTAATGCAGTGGAGACTTCCCTAGCATTCATGGGATTAGTATTTTTGTTTTATTATGAAAAATACATAAGTGGCAGGACTCTTCCTGCTAAGCACAACAAGGTTGTAATGCTTCATTCAAAATCCAACTGTCAGAGTGAGGTTGAGCTCTTATTATAGCATTCTGTGAACAACTATAGTGGCTCACTTTTCTCATAGTATAAAACACAGTAACTGGCAGGTCACCAGATGGCACTGTTGCTTACATTTTATTATAACTAAGTCTAAACTGTAATAACTTTTGGACAAAGCACCTCCCAGCAGGACTATTTCACTATACGTTTTTTCTCTCCAAGATAAATGATTGCTTCTGTTTTGAATTATGGAATGTTTTAATTGTCCTCTGTGATGCAGTTGGTTTGTCATAGAGTTGCTCAACTTTTTCTTGTGTACATATGGCTTTTAAACTTTTTATCTCAAAGAAAGAGTGGGATTTTTTTTTTTCTTTTTTTTTTATGGCACAGTAAAGAGAAACTCAAAGCATTCATTCGTATTCAGGTATTTCATAACTGTTAAGGCTGTTTCACACAAGTGCAAGAAATGTAGGTAAACTCCACTCTCCTAATCCGAAAGCAGATGGTGGCATGACTGACAGCTGACCACTTGAGCTCCTTCATATTTATTGGCTTGCTATCTTGTCAGTCGTTCATTCATTTGATGTTGCAATGAGCTTCTCAACCTGTAGTTGTCACTCTTTGAAAAGTTTCTGTGTTCCCGCATGAACTCTGTAAAGGTGCAACTTTCAGAACTTGTGTATTCATGCAAGGCAAGTGTCACCCATGGGGAAGGCACAATAGCCCAACGTTGTACTTTTCACAACAGGTGACATCACCAATATACCATTGCTGGTTTGGTGTCGCCTCCCCCACCCCCCAAAGGGTTGAAGAGCTTTAAAGAAGATTTAACACTTTATAAATAGGTTAATTTGAAAGAGTTTTCAAAATCCTCTATATGTTAAACAAATATAAACTGCCCTGTTTAAGAGAGCAATTTATTTTGTTTATGCTGTTTATAGTGAGAGGAAGGAGCTAAAGTTTGTCACTATTTTGAGAAGTGTCCACTATTCTTGTATTTGATTTATTTTTTTTTATACATTAAGTTTTATTTGAAGAAATGTAGGTATAGTATACCTCCATATAAAAGCATATTAAATAATAACACAAATGAAGTCAAATTTAAATCAAAATATGAAGAAATATTTAGAGCAATATATTCAGTACTTGGTATATTATAAATAGTTGTCATGTGGTAGATGTTTGAGGTAATACAAGTTCTAATTTGTAAATATATTTAAGGTAGATAACAATGGACAAGTATTAGGTTTAGTTTAATTTAAATTGTAAAATCTGACATTTAGTGGTATATGCTCTATTGCATCAGGCTAGAGGTTAGAAATAAAAGTCGAAATAGTGTACCATGATAAAGGGGGGAAAAAATATAGAGGGAGAGCGAAGGAGGAGTGATAAATGGGGTACGGAGTGCTCCCCACGGTGTCAAATCATATGAATAGACCAAAATAGATTAAGGAACATAGAACAATGGTACAAATTAAAGAGCATTAGCAAGTAATTCCTTAGTTGATTCCTACAGGGTTTCTAAATGTTATCCAAGGATTCCAGATACTTTGATAGGTCCCCAGTCTGTCACTAATCCGGGCATGTGTATGTTCCATGTCAGCTACTCGCTGAACCCGAGTGTCAATCCTCTATTGTGGGAGGTAGAGTTGATTTCCAAAGAGATGGAATAGTTGCTCTAGCACAGTTTAAAAGGAAGTATGTTTGTTTCCTTGTTTGTTTGTTCAAGGGATAGTGATGTTTCATAATAAAAGCAGTTCCAATTAATCTTCATAGTACTTGGGCTATGGAGAGTGTTTTTTTCAGTATTGTCAGAGTTGTAATTCAAGAATAATTGAATGATAAAGTATCCCTCTCCCGCCCCTCTTACTGATGTGCTCAGAACAGCAAGGTGGTGTCCAGATGGCTTTCAGAGAGGGACAATCTTCAATTAAGATAAGGGAAAAACCTGTCAGTGGGGGCAGGACTTTCATTGTTCTCACAGTAAGAAGATTGTCCCTTGCTGTGAGCTGTCTGGTTTGTGGACCAGATTCCATATCCTAGGGGAGGTGACTTACACTAGGTAAAAGGGGCGTGTGGGGGGAAACTTTATCATTCAATTACTCTTGATCTACAGCTCTGACAACATTGAAATAACACTCTCCATGACCCAAATACTATGAAGATTAATTGGAGCAGCTGTTTTTGTGAAACATTACTATCCCTTTAAGAGTCTACCAAAATGGGATGTCGGAGAACAGAAAGATTTGAGAATCTAGGGCAGTGGTTCTCAACCCGTGCCCTCAGTGGCTGCTAACAGGCCAGGATTTGAGCACAGGTGAGTTAATCAATATGACTGAGCCTCTGGTCAACACACTTGTGTTCTAGCAGGGACATTCCTATGTCCTGGTCTGTTAGTGGCCACTGAGGGCACGGGTTGAGAATCTCTGATCTAGGGGGAGTGATATTCTAATAATTTTATTGATATCTGCATGAATGGCTGTCCAGAAAGGTGTTGATATGGAACATTCCCACCATATGTGGGACATAGCACCTGTAGAGTTAAGGAAATGCCAGCAAGGTGGTGATGATGGGGAACATTTTAGATAGATGATGGGGAGTATAATACCAATGAATAATGGATTTAATATTGCATTCTTTATGGGCAATGTCAGTAGGTGATGTCATTAATTTTTTTAAATGGTTAGCCATTGTTCAGTAGTTTTAGTAATACCCAGCTCTTCCTCCCATCTCCTAAAGAACCAAGCTTTTGTATCAAGAGGTGTGTATATTAAATATTTGTATAGTTTAGGGCTTGTATGGTCACGGAAACAGTCTTTTAAGAATCTTGTTTCAAAAGGAGTATTTGTTCTAGGGGTATAATCCGAATATAAGAAAGATTTTAAAAAGTGTTTGATTTTGTTTGTATTGCCGTTAGTGAGATCTAGGTACATCAGAATTGCTACAGAGATCATGCATTGTAGGATTTATGGCTTAAAAACAGAATTTTTCATTTGCTTTGGCTTTGTTATTGCTATAAAAGACATTGCATAATTGTTTGAGAAGGCTTTTAGTAATAGTATTACTGATAATGTATGAATTGAGTAAAGTTTTGTAGTGTAACCAATATAATAAAATATTAATTACTAGTTTTAAAGCCCGTTTATACGGGCCAATACTGGCAGCGCTGCAGTTATGCACAGTACAGACTGCGGGACGCTCCGAATTCAGACTGGAGTCCTCTCTGCGCACCTACTGCACACAACGGCTTCTGACAAACATTCTTAGAGAATTATGATGTAGGATATGGTAAAAGCAAAGTTCATGAGTACATATTAGAAAAAAAATTATATTGAAAAAATAATTACAGTAACAATGTTAAACCTAAAAGATGTAATAGCGTGTTTCTATAAATGTAATTATAAATATCAGAAAATATTGTATATTAAATGGCTTTTGTTAAAAAAAAAAAAAAAAAAAAAAGTGGAAATTCAAAGGCGAAAAAAACTTTTGTTAAAGCCAACTTTAATCATCCTCAAGCACACAAAAGCTGAGAAATGTGCTGTTAAGGTTCTCAAAACCTTAACTCGTTCCCACCCCAGTGCTTGGCTGCTGATATGCTTAAAGGGATAGTAATACTTCATTTTAACTTTATTTTATTTTGTAGGCATTAAAAAACATGAAGAATGATATAAGTCTTATCTCTGAAACCTTTATGGTTTAAGAGATATTCACAAACAAAGTATCCCCCCCTGTTCAACCAGATCAGAAGGGAGGTGCCCAGGTAGACTGCAGAGAGGGACAATCTTCAATTAAGATAAGGGAAAAAGCTGAAAAACTTGTCAAGGGGGAAGGGCTTTCATTGTTTTCTTACAAAGAAAATTGTCCCCTTCTGTTATCTGTCTGGTCATACAACCTGATCCACATCTGAGAAGAGATGGCTTACACTAGGTAAAAGGGGCGGGGAGGGGAACTTTGCTTGTGAATATCTCATAAACCATAAAGGTTTGAGAGATAAAACTTATATCATTCTTCATGTTTTTTTAATGCCTACAAAATAAAACAAAGTTTAAATTAAGTGTTACTATCCCTTTAAAGGAATAGTAATACTTCGTTTTAACTTTATTTTATTTTGTAGGCATTAAAAAAACATGAAGAATGATATAAGTCTTATCTCTCAAACCTTTATGGTTTAAGAGATATTTACAAGCAAAGTGTCCCCCTCCCGCCCCTTTTACTGATGTAACACTCTTCAGCCAGGACAGAAGGGAGCTGCCCAGGTAGACTGCAGAGAGGGACAATCTTCAATTAAGATAACGGAAAAACATGAAAAGCTTGTCAAGGGGGGCAGGGATTTCATTGTTTTCATAGGAATAAGAGTGTCCCCTTCTGTTATCTGTCCAGTCTATGGACTGCATTCCACATCTGAGAAGAGATTGTTTACAGTAGGTAAAAGGGGCGGGAGGGGGAAACTTTGCTTGTGAATATCTCATAAACCATAAAGGTTTGAGAGATAAGACTTACATCATTCTTCATGTTTTTTTAATGCCTACAAAATAAAATAAAGTTAAAACGAAGTATTACTATCCCTTTAATGAAATCACAGCTGGCAAACATCTGACATCTGATGACATAATCAATTACATTGGTCATTTGTACTACTATCAATAAACGCACTCACAACCTCAGTCAAATCTAACCAAATTATTTGTAAAACTGGTTTGTTTTGAGATCTCTCTAGCATGCAAGAGATCAAAAGAAACCTTTCAATCAGTGGGAATTTGGAGATTTGTTATTTGCTGTGGTGCAAATTGGTTTGTCTCACAATTGCTCCACTTTTGAATGGAATAGTATGTCCTGTAATTATCCTGCAGTTCACCTAAAACCTTTTGGTGTCAGAAGTGAGCTATGGATTGAAGTCCAATAGTTAAAATGTTAGTGCCATAAGCAATGCAGCTTCTAACACCACGATTTGTGAGAGTAAGCTGTTGATTATTCACAGCCTGATTAATGTTGTTATTGTTGTACGTTAGGCACTGTCAGGCAAATGTAATATGGATAATTTTGTAATTGTATTCACAGTTATTTATAACAAGATGCTAAACTATTTTAAAGGACCGTAAATAATTACGCTTTCAAGCAAATCTATCCTGTACACCAAGCAAATAGTAGTTCTAAGTCTGTAAAATGTCAAAACACTAATACACAAGTGAGTAAAAGTCCGCAAAAAGCAGAATTTATTTTCTGTCTGTGTTATCTCACTGAGTGCTAATGTGATATGATCACTGATGAATTGAAATGTAATTTAATTAGTGATATAATTGTTGTGTGAGTGGTTATTTGTGATGTAATTGATGATGTCAATTATAATGACAATGGCAAACTACAAGTGAGGTGGAGTTATGATTCTGAGAAACTTCTTGCTGAATTTCCTGGCTTTTTTGCACTTTAATAAGAATTTTAGTATTGGCTTTTATGAAAATGCATTTGCCCTTGAAAAAATATCCATTTATAAGTAATAATTTAGTATTAACCGTTTAATGCGAAGGGGAGCATCGAGGGTCTTTTTGATACAGTTGCTTGCAAAATGTTGAATAGTTTGGAAGTGCTTCCAAGTTCCAAACTAGGGATATTTGGAGGCTGAACGTGCAACATGCAAAATTTGATATGTCAGAGAGTCCTTTTTTGGCCTTCCCTAAAAGCCAGTAGTAGTCATTTTGGGACTGCACAGCTTGGCTTAGTAAAACATAAGTGTTCTTTAAGGCAAGTTATAAATTTTATCACGGTTTGTATCTCCAAATGAACAACTGCAATCTGTCAGTGATAAGTGTATCACTTAATAGATTTCAGTGCATCCTTTGCAAATGAAGACAATTGGCAGAAGAAAGTATTTTCCCAAAAAGAAAGATGTACATTTCCTGCTCACACAGGGTTTCAAGCAAAGTCACTTTATAGAAGTTAAATTGCTAGGAGTTTCAATGTAATTATTATAGCTGTAACGTTATTTTTGTGCTGTTTTTGTGACACATTACTATCCCTTTAAAAATGCACTTGAATCAGACTACGGCTCTTAATGTTAAGTGATTGGAAAGCTCCACCTGCTGGCCATACAAAGACATGCTGTCATTGCAAAGTTCGGGAAGTAATCCCGCTATAATACACTTCCTGTGGTGGGAGTCCCTTGTTTTACTCAACATGAAAAAGCCTATAACTTTTATAGGTTTTCAATATATATATTTAAACATTTTGCTGCTCCTTTAATTCATAGTGCCCATTATGATTTCCTCTCCTGACCTAAAGTTAAAGGGGCTATTGTTAGGATTTGTTGTTATTCCTTTAACCCCTTAAGGACCGGCTGTCCCAGGGTGTGTGGTCTTTTAAGGACCACATAGGAAATGTTGACGTTCCATCCCACATAACCGATCATGTGTGCCGGCACTCCGAACAGAGGACTGAAAGAGATTGCTCTGGTCTTGGAGCGATCAGTTACAGTCCCTGTTATTACAGCGCTCCTGCAGGAGTGCTGTGAGTAAAAAGTATGTGACATGCCAGGACCCCCACTGGTCCTTAAGTGCCGGACAGCCGTGACGGTCCTGGCACGTCACTGGACGTGAAGGGGATTAGGAATTCCTTCTTTTAACAGTGTTTTGACATGCTTCCTGACCACACAATTCTACTAGATCTTGAGATCATTGTATGTAATTCTGCATGTAACGTGTGGTTTGTTTTCACATTCTGTAAACAAGGAAGGCCAACTGTCAATTTTTCATTACTTTACAATATTTCCTCTTCCATGTTCATATTGTGTATAAAGTAATTTGACACAAGCAAGCAAGGTAAGAGGGCTTCAGAGCTCTATTAGATTGGAGAGAATGCATTTAATTACCTTGATTTTTGAAAGGTTAAAATCTGTGTGTATAATGGGAAATATGAATTAATAGATTTTATTTACTTAAACCCTTAATGCTTGATGTTCCTGGACCGTCACAACAGTTCCAGCACTTAAGTACTGGTGTCTGTCTTGGCACTTCATGCAATTCTGCAGTGCCACAGCTGGTCGTTAAGGGCTTAACCAAATTAATTTTCATTTTGTTTTATTCCCCACACATTTGTCAAAGGGATAGTAATACTTAAAATGTAAAAAGAAATATGTTGTAGGGTTTATCCCCCGACTAAAACAAGGGTACTCCCACTGCTGAAAGGTATTTTTGTCACAACTCATCCTATCTCTCCTCCCTTGAGGCGGTCTTACTCCTAATTGCTCAACACCTACATATGCCTGGGACTTTCCTACTTTCCCCGCCTTGGGATGGTTAAAGTTCAGTGTCAGAGTACCTGTGATCCTGATTCCTGTATCCTGTTGTGACCTGATCTTGCACCCCATTGTATAGTCTGTTTGACGTCCCGATCTTGGCTTTGTATCAGACTATCCTTCCTGAACCTGCGTTTTGACTCTTTGCTCCATCACCTGCTTGATTCCTTGTGTACTGAATGCGTCTTATCTTACTACTCTCCAGTATCTACGACCCCAAGGTACAGACTGCCTTGCCTGCTCGACTACTTGTGTACCTACTTTGACTTTCCCTTGTCTCTCCGCATATCTACGATCCCGAGGTACCGACTGCCTTGTTTGCTCGACTCACTGTGTACTGATTCTGGCTTGCCTTACGACTCTCTGCATATCTATGACTCCGAGGTTTCAACGACTTGAGTTCTACGACTACTTGTGTACCAACTCCAGCCTGCCTTACGACTCTTCAGTATTCTATGACTCAAGTTTTCTCTACTTGCAGTCTCTGACTATTTGTCTGCTGACTACTGCTTCACTTAGACATCTGCTTGTTCTTGTTGCTGGCCTCTGCAGTAGGGTCCTGACTCTGTGTCAGAGCTTGGATGTTTCAACATCCTGCACGGTAGCTATACTTTGCCAGGCTGAGAGACTGTGATAGTTTTATTCAAAAGTTACTACAGCTTAAAGTTGATTGTTTTAGGTGCAATATCACAGTGGCCTGAAAATGTACAGTGGCACTGTTGCTACACCATCCTATGGACAGCTCTGGTCCCTGGGGAGGAGCTATTATGCACTCTATGGGAAAGCTGGTCTTAGATTACAGCACTCCTTAGTAAGTGATGGGAACAGCACTGCCTGGTGATTGTGGTTTTGAAAAATGTGTGAGCTGTAATACATTTTGGATGAACAACGTCCCAGCAGTGGGAACGGCCCACGTATTGCACAGAAAAAAATAATAATAAAATGTATATACTTTTTCTTAATATATACAACATTGAGAAGCATGTCCTTGGCACTCTTAAGTGACTTCACAAAGTTTAAAAAGTAGTTATTTCTAGATTTTTATTATCTGAATTTCTCCAGGTCATTAATATTCAGTTGGTTTCTTCTTCTTTCTGCCCTTTTTCATCTTTAAACAAAAGAAAAGGGCAGATAATTGGAAGCCAGACCTATTGGTGGAACTTTGAAGGAAGTGCATGACCCAAGAACTCTGTTGTATTAGAGCTATTTAAAGTCCCTTCCTGTTGCCATAGCAACAGAAGGGGTTGTTTAAATATTCCGTGTGACAATGTTTTCTCCACATTACATGCTACCATACTGATTTCACTTTCTAGGAGTTGATGCCCGTTTAAATGGGGCTTTAAACACTTTGGGGATGATTCATTAAGCTTGAGTGATAGAGGTGACAAAGTGGAGATGACTTCTCCAGTTCCAATGTTGTTCTATGGCGCCAATGCACTAAGATCTTCAAAGGTGCATTGGCTCCATAGAATAAAATAGGACTTGGAGAAGTGATCACTGTAGAAGTCCTCTTCATTTATCGCCTCATTATTACTCCTTAGTGCACCTCCTCCCTTGAATGATAGAACTTTTTCATCACATTACTTTTCTTTCTGCATTTTGCCCAAGTTGTTAAAATGCAGATAAAGTTTTATGTGTTTAACATACTCCTTTCAAATGGCTTATAATAACCATTGTTCTGCAACTATGATTAAAAGAGAATATTGTGTGCGCATGCATATGTTATCAGTTTCTAGCTACCTTATCTGGTGAAGCTGTATGTGAGAACATATATAGGCTTGCTTATACCTGAATATTGTGGGTTGATTCAAGCATATTTCCAGCAACCATCACCCGCCCAAATCCTCACCTCAGTTTGAACATAATCTGCAAAGTATTTGCATAATTATTCCTCCCCTTTAATTTATTCCCTTTTTGTGGCAGCTGATATGTTTTGGCAGTCTGAGATGGAGGAGGAAGCAGGAATGTGCCACGCAAGTGAAATGGTTTAGGTCGGTGGAGGTTAAAGGAACAGGAACTTGTAAAAATTTACTGGGTTTATGCTCCATTAAATTCCTGGTTCTTCATGCTAGCAGCTATAAAAATAGTTATTCTCTTGAGGCCTAAAATCTAGTCTTACATATGCTTTGAGGGAACCAGACGCTCTTACCTTTTCCAGAGCTCACACTGATTATCCAGGATTATCTGTGAATGGGCTGAATAATAAAACACCTTTTTGAATACAAAAGCAGTGAGCCGTATTCACAGTCCATTAATTGACTTTTCCAATAAAAAAAGTACAAAAAATGTTAAGGTTTATGCTCTGAACAGGACAATATACTTGTGTTAACAGGCAAGTTTAGAATCCTGTTTTGGATATGTAATATGAATATTTTAATACAAATGTTAACTGTAAGTAAGCAGTATTAACTTTGTCAACCAATTCATTTTACTGCTAAACTAAAATGTTTTAAAAGCATTACATTGATTTATAAAATCTAAAGCACAATGTATTGATATTTTAAATAGACACCTTTTAATAACCATAAATCCTACGTAATAACAGATCTACTTTAAACCCCCCTTTATGAATGTTGCATAGTCAGCTCATAGGAGGGAGCACTATATTACAGAATACACCCCCCCCCCCCATGCCAATATACATGCGGCAGTGAGTACACCGCCAAGGAAGATGTAAAGCAACCATAGGTCCTGTGCTTTACTCTCAACAATCGATCCAGCTTTCTAACACCGTCTAACACTGTATATCCGCAATTGAGAAGTAGCAGGTACAGGGGTATAGCTGCTGCAAAATGTACAATGACATTAACCCTTTGAGTGCCAGAGTGGTATGCAAAGCAATGCGTTTCCTGCCACTCAAAGGGTTAACCTTTTCACTCCAACATGCCTACTCTTGCGAACACCTCTTATGTCTTCTACCCAGCTCCTTCTTAGACGCACACTTTGCGTTGCACACTCTCTGCCCTGACCGGGCTGTTCCAGGCCCTGTGTGACCACATCAGTGAGCGATGCCCCATCCCAGAGGACCAAGGGCCGCACACAGGTGCAGGAAGACTTCAACCAGCTGTCAACTCCTATGAAATTAAGGAGGGAGATCTGGGAGTTCAGGTGTAGAGTGTAGCTGTCAGGATATGTTTGTGGAAATGTACACTTACATTTATTTATGTAATCGGGAGGCTTTTCAATATATACTATATTATATCTGAGTGCTGCGCCACTCTGGGGATGATGGGACTTTTCGTCAGCTCTCATTCTGTAAGCAGAGAAGGGGAAAGAGGGCCTACATATCTGAGCACTGCACTGGGCTCTCTCTCCCCTTCTCTGCATGCAGAATGAGCCCTGACTACACAACTCCCATCATCCCCAGTCTCGTGCACCACTCACATATACTAATACCACATGATATAAGTAAAATATTGCATTTTAATAGGTTACAGGGCTACTGTTCCTTTACAGCATAGTGAGACTCTCCACTTCGTGGGCTCTGTCCCCTATCCTCATGTCTGCAAATATTCTGAAAACAATACTTTTCCTCATTCTTCACCTGCACTCTATATTGCCACCCACATAAAACCTTTGAGTGCCAGACGAGTACATAATCCATTCTGCCTCAATGCTTTGGATACCCCCTATAGCACTCTAAGGGTTAAACTATACTTATACTTATGCTATACTTATCATTGTGGTTTGCTGCGTGTGTCTCTCCATGTATGTGTGTATGTATATATGCTTATATATGTGTCTGTGTGTATGTGTTATATGTCTGTGTGTGTATGTATGTGTGAACTCTGTGCTATAGCTAACACACTGTTCACAACACACATTTAAAAAAAAAAAAAAAAATCTAACAATCCATAACAAAAAAAAAACAAGACTGGCAACACCGTCCCATTCCGCTAGTCTTAAATATGAAGAGGGTGTATTATGCCATTAGGTTTAATATTCAGCTCACTGCTCTTCCTGTCAGACCTGAGTGACCTCACAGCTCCAGTGACTAATGCCTTGTGTGTCATTGGTACAAGATGTTGCTCAACTCTGCAGCAGGAGATTTGAACTCTGAAAATAACAGCAAGTAACAACATTTTTAATTTAAAAGGTGCATCATTAAATTAATACTTAATTTATATGACAATGTCCCTTTTACGGAAAGCTGAGTCTCCTTTAGAGAGCTGTAACTTTGATGAGTTGTGTATTGCTGAAAGATCTGCCTGATTTGTGAACTTGATGCAGTATTTTGTCAGGATTATTTCCGTGAATCTGATGGGCGTCCTGGGCTTCATGCCCTTTAGCTCATAGCGAGCCCGTAAATAAAGGAGGTGTCCCATTTTTGATGTGACTGTGCTCTGATCAATCACTTCTTCCATTACTTCAACAGAAAGCTCCAGCGACTCTGATTGTGACACAGATGATGGCAGCTGCTCCAGCAGTTCAGACTCTGAGGTGTTTGACGTAATAGCTGAGATTAAAAGGAAAAAAGCTCACCCAGATCGTCTCCATGAGGAGCTTTGGTACAACGACCCTGGACAGGTTTGTATACCCTTAATGGAGAACTATTACCTCCTAATAAACCCCCCCCCCCATTGCCTTACTGTAGCATAAAATCCTAATGGGCATTTTACTTTGATTCATCTTCAATCAATCCTGGATATCCTGTGCAGGGAGGCAGACGTGACAGTTTTTCAAACAGAAGTAGGCAGAGTGTTTGCTTACTAAACCCTTTGAGGACCAGAGGGTGCACAGCTCATTGCTAAGCAATGCATTGCTCACCCCTCTGGTTCTTAAAAGATAAAGATACATTTGTGCCGTGTGCCAAGTTTGTGGTCCTGCTATCCTCTGTCTTGTCTGCCATTGTGTACGTGACATCCAGGGCTGATTGGAGATGTTATCTCTTGAACCAAAGCATAAGCACAAAATTCATAGGGGCCACTGTTTTTTTTTTTTTTTGTTGTTTTTTTTTTTTTTTTTTTTTTTTTTTTGGGCCATAGTAAAGGAATTGGGGTTATTAGGAGCTGTTATATCTCCTTTCATGTCAGAAAAGAGCACACATTGTCCCTGTACAGATGACAAGTTGGGAGGATGTTCCGTAATGTGCAGGCATTGTGTAATACTGGCTTGTATCTGCTTTAATATACAGGCATAGCAGCTGCTGACCCCTGGAGACAGCAAGTAGCCTGACTTGTGGAACAAGCCATGTTATAGGGGAACTGTGATCTTAATTATAATAGAGGTCATTGACACTGAATACGTAATTATAATGTATAATTCAAATGGTAACGTGAAATTTACTAGCAATATTGGCATGGCTTTGTCCCTGCAGATAAGGAAACAGGTTAAAAAAATGTATATATATAAATATTGCGTGCATATGTTTGTCTAAATATGCATAGAATGTTTGTTTTATAAAGGAAGTGTGTTATGAAGACAGAAACTGAAGACCTCTTACACAGGAGTAGCCATTATGTGTGTTTCCAGGCTGGGAACCACACTAGCGCACAAAGGTCTGAATCCCACCTGATATGTACCACCTCCTTGATGTTATTGTGGGGTGGGTGTGGGTGTGTCTCTCCTCAGTGCAGGTCTCTGCCTCCTGTCATGTGACCAGCTGCCCCCAGCCACATCAGGTAGACCAGAGGAGGTTGTGTTGTGTTTTTTTTTTTTTTTATATATAATATATATATATATATATATATATATATATATATATATATATATATATATATATATATATATATATATTAATGTAGTGAACTGAATTACACTCCATAGCTGACCCTTAACCCTCTTAGTGCTAGAGAGGTATTATTAAACGTGGGTTTACATGTAGGACTATTTTCCCTTGACATCAAGGCAGGTCCAGAAAGGAGGAATTGTTTTTGACGACAGTCTTGTTGAATTTAAATTGTCTCCCCTTCAAAAAAGTGTGCAATGCATTTATTGTAAAATAGAAAGAAAAGTGTAGATGGATAATCCAAGCATGAACTAGCACACTTACGATAAAAATATAAACACCATGTGGCAGGGAGCTATGTGTTTACTCCCAAACCTCTGCTTTCAGGACATTAGGGGGGGGATTGGCTATTTCCATTTAGCCTGGTAAGGTAACCCCAGCAGTATGTCCTTCCCAGATCAGGGAAAAATGTCAGTTGTGATTGATTGAGGAGGTAGGGGGGCTATGCCTCCCCCTCAACCAATCAGCGCTTTTCAGCCACGTCCCCTTACAGCAAACCAGATATATATATAATATCCTATATAATAATATCCTTTATGATAATATCCTATATAATAATTCGCTAAAACGTGTGTAACGCTGCGACCGAGTGGCAGTGGCACTGTGGCCCGTGTAACGGGCTGTTCAACTAGTGTATGTATATATATATATATATATATAATTAATCATCATAGTATTTGGACTTTAATTCAATAATAAAGTATCCCCCTCCCGCCCCTTTTACTGATGTAACACTTCTCAGCCAGATCAGAAGGGCGGTGCCCAGGTAGACTGCAGAGAGGGACAATCTTCAATTAAGATAAAGGAAAAACCTGAAAAGCTTGTCAAGGGGGGCAGGGCTTTCATTGTTTTCATTGTAAGAAGATTGTCCCCTGCTGTTACCTGTCTGGTCTTACAACCAGATCCCCATCTGAGAAGAGATGGCTTACACTAGGAAAAAGGGTGGGAGGGGGAACTTTGCTTGTGAATATCTCTTAAACCATAAAGGTTTGAGAGAAAAGACTTATATCGTTCTTCATGTTTTTTTAATGCCTACAAAATAAAATAAAGATAAAACGAAGCATTACTATCCCTTTAAAATACCTTTATTTATTTTTCACACATGTACCTGACGGTGAGCTCCTTGAATTTGTTTCCAGGAATTTTCTTGTAGGTCAATCTCCAAAGCAGAATATGGATACAGTGTAACACAACCTGAGGGCTCTGTATATTACATTTTTTACATTGTATATTTTACGTTGTATATTTTCTGGATAAATATCAGGGGTTTAAAGGAGTGATAAAAGAGGTAAAGGTAGAAAAAAATAAGGTATAGGCAATATGACTTAAGATAGTATGTACTTGCAAACTGCATAAAGTCAAATGTTGTTATCCCTTTAAATGTAATCCTCCCATCATCTTCCTGTGAATGGGACATACCCACCCACACCACACAAAACAGAGTATTAAATCGCATCTAATGATCCATGTATGGGGCGAAGTAACTTTGTTTTTTTTTTTGGTTTTTTTATTTAAAACCGCGGGGATTTTATTTTTTGTGTATTAATGCAATCTGAATAAGGATCAGAAGGAAGATTTGGTTAACCAGATAAAACAGGGGACTCAGAGAAATCTTTAGTAATTTCAAGGCATTGTTTCTGTTTAAAGAAGGGTATCACAGGGGCGAGTGATGCCTTTAATTATTTGTAAACCAATTAGTTTGTTTAACACGGTGAGCTGAGCAGTAGGAGTTGTTTGATTCCCTGTGCTGTTGCCTTGTGTAACTTTCTGTTGAGGGAAACTATCATTAAAAAGTTACAGTCCTCTCTGCAGTCTATCTCTGTGTAGTGTAGTTTTTCAGCTCATCAGGGTGCCTGTGTGGATAGAATTCATTTGGCTTTCTCCTCGTGTTCCTTTCAGTAGTCTGTTTCCATGCTGCTGCCATGCTTAGTTCACCTCAATGCTGATCTTGCCGTAAGGCTGCAGAGCTACAGGACTCTGCTGCTCCCTATGGCGAAAGTTGATTGCAACAAGTTAACAAATCGATTGCCAACATATAGAGGCTGATTTAATAAGAAGAACTGGAGTAATCTTACTGCACTCTAGGGGACAAATAAAATCATCCAACGTTTCATTGATTTCAATGGAACCTTTAACCCCTCGATGGTCAAGAGGTCTGGACCTCTGACCATTCAGTGGGTTAAAAGCCGCATTTATATCAGTGCTATGTTTTATTTGTCCCCTGCAATGCTAGTTGGTATGCTCCAAGACCACACATTTCGTTTTCTTAACCCTTTGCGTTAGAGGGGTATCCAGCGCATATCCCTTTGGCACACAAAACCATCTCATAGCGCCTCAGCACAGTAGAGCAGTAAAGCAATTCCAAAGCATACCGATTGCACAATAAGAGACCAATACAAATCCCCATTCATTTAATTAGGGGGCTTTTAAAGAGGAACTACCACCCCTTAGCAACATGGCCCCAAATACCCATCTGGCGACTAGCTGCTCAGTAGAGCTAGTTGCCAGAATTATTACCTGGTTATTGAAAATTATACACTGTTCCAAGACTGACAGGTAGGAAACAGCACAACCATCTTTCCATAGTGATACTTGCGCTGTTTGTCCCTTTTGGAGCTGAACAGCCCCCAGCAATGCCTCCTAGCGCAGGCTGGGACTAATGGCGCAAGCGTGCAGATGTCACTATGGAAAGTTATCTGCGCGGTCTACTGCCTGTCAGTCCGGAAGCAGTGTATAAATCTCATGAATGCATGAGCGCTACTGAGCAGCTAGTCGCCAGATGGGTAATTATTTGGGGCCATGTTTCTAAGGGGGGGGGGGTTTAGTTCTGCTTTAACCCATTGAATGCTAGAGGTCTTCATCACATTATGACGCAGTGGAGATTTTTACTTGTCCCCCTATGGTTCATTTGGTTGGCCCCAGAATTGCTCCACTTTCCTTTTGTGCATACAACTTTAAATCTAATTTAATCAGAACTGGAGCAGTGGCAGATCTAGTGACACAGATGCCAGGTGCAAAATCATTTTTGGGTCCTCAGTTCACTACAATCAACTGAAAACCCAAAAACATATTCTATTTTCATCAGTCCATGGGCTTCTAAAGTTGTCAGGGCTTCGGTGCTTTGAACCTGCTGTACTAACGATAATACAGCCCCTGAACTGGAGCAGTTCTGAGACAACACAGTTAACAATAAACATTAACTTAAATCTGACTTTAACCCTTTTAGTGCCAAATTGGTGTCCAATGCATTGCTTTGCATTGTGTTTGCACACCCTTATGGAACTTAAATGGTTAACCTCTTGCTAAAGAGTTCTGTGACGATCGTACCTATTCTGACATTGGTACTGCCACCCAAAGTCAGGTGTATTCACTGTTGCCATCTCTTGGTTGAGCCCTGGATGCTAAGTTCAGGTATTATGGGACTGAGAACAGTGCTACCATCCACTAGTAGCAAATATTACAGCCTGCTTACACACTTGCCATTTATTGGTTGATACTTTGCATAGCGGTATTGTCTTACATTTACTTGTGTCTAATGCTAGTGAAAAATAGCAAGTCAGTATGCAAATCGGTTACTCTTTCCATTACTGTACCTCCAGTGGTTTTATATCTGTACTCCCTTCATCCTTACCCCGTCTCACTAATGCAGTGGTTCTCAACCTTTTTTTTCTTGAGGCACCCCTAACAGCAATCTGGTATTTTCAGAGCAACCCTAGCAGCTTATGTATAGTTATTCTTAGGCCTGACCATTAGAACAAGAGAGAGCATATTACACATAATGATATCTATAAATATACATTTGAAACTCCACTGTAAGATTTTAGTTAAAATCATCAAAGGAAATGTAGGGCACCCTAAGCTGGTGTCTGCGGCACACTGGTTGAGAATCACTGCAGTAATATTATACTCTGTTATGCTGGTTATAGGTTCAGTCTTCTCCACACTATGGTATATTGTTTATATGCATGTTGGCACCCTAAGTTAACTGTAATCTGTAAAAGGCCAGGGATTGTAGTGTCTCTTTACCTGTGAAGAGATAATCTGTTCTCTCTTTGGGGGTGGAGTGAAAACACGAGGTCTGTGCAGCTAAAAGCACATTGTTAATGTCAGTGTTGGGGTATCGCAGTCTGAGGGGTGGGTGTAGCTGAAGGTCTTCAAATCCAGTTCATTGCCTCTTCAATGAGTGGCCCAACGGGTTCCAATAGTTAATGGTCCATGTTTTTCTAATGGTCCTTTTGAAGTTAGTGCAGTGTAAAGCACCCCCTAAGCTAGAATGGAAACACTAAGAAGTTACAGGGTCCTCATACATTGTCATGTAAATGGATTGATTTGTTACTGGGCTCTTGCGCTCCCCCCCCCCTTTCTCTCTCGCTACCCCTCACTCCCTCTTTCCTGTAACCCTTTGAATGCCAGAGGGGTACGCAACGCATTGCTTTGCAATGCGTTGCGTACCTCTCTGGCACTCAAAGGGTTAAAGGAATAGTAATATTGTGCAAGTGCATAATAAATAAAGTCAACATACCCATACTTGTTCCCTATTTTTTTTTACACTTATGTGTAAAAGTAACAAAGAGCTACCTGGCTGTGTGTGCATAGAGAGTTTGAGGGAATATCGGTAGTTTAGTTACTTGCTCTGGGCACTCTAACAATGTAAATTGTCACTAGAAATATGGGCTTGGGAAATGAGTCAATTAATGTAAAACGACAGTGCAAATGTAAACTGCTACAATAAAGCTGGTGTACTTGGATGAACTAGAGCAGGTGTAGTCAATATTTGGACTTCCAGCCATTGGGAACTACAACTCCCATCATCCCCAGGCAGTCACATGCTACTTTTTCTTTTCATGCTAATTGATTTTATTTGAGAAAGTAATTCTGGAGCAAATAAATTGCACCACAGGGAACAAATAAAAATGACCTCAAATTCCTGTTCCTACTAGAGGTAGCCGATGCATTGCTTTGCACTATATTTGAGACCTCTTAAGCATACAGGGGGTTAAAAGCCCTATTTTAGTCAATGGAGATGTACTTGACACCTAAGGTGCAAATAGTTTGCGCCACAGTTGTAGTACTTTGCCCAAGACCCATTGTTCTGCCCTGATATATGTACCCATAACGTTTGTGTTTTGCTTTAATCAGGTAAACGATGGGCCGCTGTGTAAGTGTAGTGTGAAAGCAAGACGGACCGGAATCAGGCATAGTATTTACCCAGGAGAAGAGGTAAGAGCCCCACTTTAACACTCAAACATTGAGAGAATTTTTCCTTTGAGCTCTATCAGTACAATTTCACTAAGGATACGTTTGTAAACTCACTCTTAAGGGAATCCTTTGGATGCTAGAGAGGACTCCAATGCATTCCTAAGAGTTATCCTTCTGAGAGACAGAAGAGTGTAGAACACATTGCTTTGTAGTGCGTTGTGCACTCATACAGCACTCAAGAAGTTAAAGGATGACTTGTGTATTACAAAATCTGCTCCTTCCAGAGCTTTCTTCATAAAAAGCCCAGGTCACTGTGTGACCACAAAATTGCTCCTATCACTACTTTGGGGAAGGTGGGATGAGAGGCTGGTCAGAAAACTGTCCTAATCTGTCAGGGGCCTGGCTTAATCCTGGAAGTCTGTATGAGCCGCAGGCATCATTTGTTGAATATTCAGTCTCCATAGGCTGCATTGTCTGGTTTGAAATCCTTTCACTAGCAGTCTGTGGGAGCTGAGTGCAGTCCTCAACACTGAACTGCACAGTACAATCTTGCAGGATCAACAAGAGCCCAGAAAGCTTCACACCTATGAGATTTGTCCAACTCTCATGCTAAGCTGTTGGTGCTCGCCATTAAACTCTGCTTCATGAACAGGTCAGCTTTTAAAGGTATAGTAATACTTAAAAAAAAAAAAAAAAAAAAAAGGTATAGTAATACTTAAAAAAATAAATAAATAAATATATATATATATATATATATATATCCTATATAATAATTCGCTAAATTGTGTGTAACGCCCGACATGCGCAGTAGACACTACTGCGCGTGCGGCAGTCATGCGCAGTAGAGACTGCCCGTGCCGCGGCTGATACAGAGCTGGCCACTCAGAAGGAGCGTCCAGCTCTGTATCAGCAGTGGCGCGGGCAGTCTCTACTGCGCATGACTGCTCCGCGACCGGCTGCCAGAGGCACTGTGGCCCGTGTAACGGGCTGTTCAACTAGAATATAATATATATATAATTTAGTAGGGTTTATCCCTGTGAGTAAAGCAAGGGTACTCCCACTGCTAAAAGGTGTTTTGTTCAAAAGGTATTACAGCTCAAAGTTTAATTTTTTAGGTGCAATATCATAGTGAAAATAGTGGTGCTGTTGCTAAACCATCTTATGGACAGCTCTGGTCCTGGGACCATACAACAGCATCTCTCTCTGTCTCTCCACCACAGGTATTGTAATAAATTATTGTTGATTTAAGTAGGGATTTTATCACCGTAATGCTAGAGAGGTCTCCAGTACATTTAAGGTTTGAATACTCCTATGTATATCAGTGAGAAATGTTATGTCTCCTGTGTACTGCATCTGGTTCGCCCCAAAATTGCTGCACTTTGTATATATGTGACTTAGTGGTACCACAGACAAAGCATTATCATTGTCTTGATCTGTTCTTTCCAACACCACATACCCCCTGTAGTTAAATTTATGTGCTTTCCATGAGGCTTCTGGCATCCCAAGCATATTTACCAGTCTGTGTTGACGTTGGAAACAAAATCCTAGTATCTTGCCAGCGGCACATGGGTGGTAGGGAAGACTGTAAAATCTAATTAAAAAAAAAAAAAAAAAAAGAAAAAAAAAAAACTATCATGTTTAAACGTTTGGGTGTAGTACAAACTAATTAAAACCAAGTAAGCATTTTATATTTTTATTCCCCAATCAGGTTAAATTCTACTATAAAATCTTTACGTGGGATTGATGGTCTACAAAGGACTGGAACAATCCTATAGCTTTCAGGGGGTTAAAATGATTTTTTTAAATGGATGGGAATTTTTATTTGTCACCTATGGTGCAAATGGTTTGCTCCAGAATGCCGTGACATCTATAAGGTGCTTTTAATAAGAACTGTAGTCATTCTGGGGCAACCAATTGCACCATAGGGACAAATACAAAACAAAAAAAAGAATATTTATTCAAATGGGGATTTTAATCCATTGAATGCTAGGGAGGTCTCCAGCTCATTGCTTTGCAAAGCTTTGAGAGACCTCTTTATCATTAAAGGGGTATAATACCTGTTTATACCAACAGGGATTTAGGGAATGTTTGCATGCCCTGGTGCAGTGTGTTTGCTCCTGAACTAGACTAATTTTACCAGGTACGTAAGCCTCACTGAGACTGATGTACGTACAATAACTGAAACTTACAATATGCTAAATCCTACAGACTGCCTTAAGATGTTTGTACATTATTATTCTTAACCAGAGAGGCGCGCACCCCGCTGGCCTTTAACTGGTTCTGCATGGGCGTGCAACGTCTGGCCAGTAAGCCAAATGCGACCACCTCAGATTTTTAAAAAAGCTATTTTTTGTTTCCTAACTAAAAAAAACACACAAACTAGTAAGCTGGTAATTGCTATCCCCCTGCCTTTCACTATAACATAGTTCAAGAGAAGATGTCTGTTGTTATTGGCTAGATCAATAAATAAATCCATGAAATAACTTTGTAGGAGAGCCCACAATGGTTTTGACTATAAAAAGGAGTCTCCGTCTCAAAAGTTTGACCACCCCTGCCAAAACCCATTTATTTAAACTGGTTTTAAACCTTATAAATGATTGAGAGTTCTCCCAACACAGTGAGAAGCATTGGGTTCAGTACCTCTCTAGCATTCAAGGGGGGACAAAACAGAAAAAAAAAAATTAAATCAATGGGAATTTGCAGACTTTTATCTGTTTAAGTTTGCTTACGCCTGAATTGCACCATTTTACTTTAGCCATCTGTTTACAGAGGCTGATGTACTAGGAGCAGTTCTGGGGCGGGCGGGAACTACTCCATAGGCAACCAGTAACTATTCCCTTTGTTTTAAATGGTGCTTTTAGCATAATCACAGTGCGTCGGACTGCTCTCTGACATTGAAGGAGTTAAAAGCTCCATCGAAAGAGGACTTGTCGTCCTAAGATGGGTTTAGTTTGTTTTACGCAACCTCTCTGAATAAGTGCTTAATACTACAAACAGTCTGCCTGTGACAATCCTACTAGTCCAAAAAAAGGAAAAACTAGGAGTCTCTGAAGCTGTCCTAACCCCTTTTGTCTTGGTCTCCACTCCAAAAGTACCTTCACTTCCGGTGTATTCTCCTTTGGCTACTTTTTTTTCCCCTCTCTCTCCCCTCCTCCAGGCAATATGTTAGCTTTTTTTTTTTTTTTTTTTTTTTTATATAATAAATATAATACACATACATACAGTGGATATAAAAAGTCTACACACCCCTGTTAAAATGCCAGGTTCTTGTGATGTTAAAGAATGAGGCAAAGCTAAATCATGTCAGAACTTTTTCCACCTTTAATGTGACCTATAACGTGAACAATTCAATTGCAAAACAAACTGAAATTGTTGAGGGTGAAAAAATAAAAAAATCACAATAACCTGCTTGCTTAGGTGTGCACACCCTCTTATAACTGGGGATGTGGCTGTGTTCATAACCAATCACATTCAATCTCATGTGAAATAGAAGTCCTTACACACCTGCCATCATTTAAAGTGACTCTGATTAATCACAAATAAAGTTTAGCCGTTCTAGTAGGATTTTCCTGACATTTGCTTAGTTGCATCTCAGAGCAAAAGCCATGGACCGCAGAGAGCTTTCAAAGCATCAGAGGGATCTCATTGTTGAAAGATATCAGTCAGGAGAAGGGTACAAAAGAATTTTCAAAGAATTAGATATACCATGGAACACACTGAAGACAGTCATCATCAAGTGGAGAAAATATGGCACAACAGAGACATTACCATGAGCTGGACGTCCCTCCAAAATTGATGAGAAGGCGAGAATAAAACTGGTCAGGGAGGCTTCCAAGAGGCCTACTGCAACATTAAAGGAACTGCAGGAATTTCTGGCAAGTACTGGCTGTGTACTACATGTGACAACAGTCTCCTGTATTCTTCATATGAATGGGGTAGGGTGGCAATACTGAAGCCTTTTCTTATAAAGAAAAACATCCAAGCCCAGCTGAAGTTTGCAATAACAAACATCAAGTTCCCCAAAAGCACGTGGGAAAATGTGTTATGGTCTGATGAGACCAAGGTTGAACTTCTTGGCCATAATTCCAAAAGGTATGTTTGTCGCAAAAACAACACTGCACCTCACCCAAAAAACACCATACCCACAGTGAAGCATGGTGGTGGAAGCATCATGCTTTGGGGCTGTTTTTCCACAGCTGGAACCAGGACCTTAGTCAGGGTGGAGGGAATTAAGAACAATTCCAAATACCAGGCAATTTTGGCACAAAACTTTTAGGCGTCCGTTAGAAAGCTGAAGATGAAGAGGAAGTTCACCTTTCAGCACGCCAACGACCCAAAGCACACACCCAAATCCACAAAAGCATGGCTTCACCAGAAGAAGATTAACATTTTGGAATGGCCCAGCCAGAGCCAAGACCTGAATCCAGTTGAACATCTGTGGGGTGATCTGAAGAGGGCTGTGCACAGGAGATGTCCTCACAGTCTTACAGATTTGGAGCGCTTTTGCAAAGAAGAGTGGGCAAATATTGCCACGTCAGGATGTGCCATGCTATTAAACTCCTACCCAAAAAGAATGATTGCTGTAATAAAATCAAAAGGTGCTTCAAAAAGTATTAGTTTAAAGGTGTGCACACATATTCAACCAGGTTATTGTGAGTTTATTTCCCTCTTCCCTCAACGATTTCAGTTTGTTTTGCAATTAAATTGTTCATGTTATAGGTCACATTAAAGATGGAAAAAGTTCTGACATGATTTATCTTTGTGTCATTCTTTAACATCACAAGAACATGGCATTTTAACAGGGGTGTGTAGACTTTTTATATCCACTGTATATATTTATTTCCACCTGGAGATTTTTTTGGTATATACTGCATACTGTGGTATGGTCACATACACTGGTATATCTGTTTACACTATTCCCTAAGGAGTTCCTAATTATTCCCCTGTGAAACATATTGTTAGCTATACTTACCAGATATGGAGTAATACATTAGACCCCATTCAATTCAAGATTGGAGTGTTTGGAGAGTCTATGTAGCACTCTTTGGGTATGGTATGAAGCTGAAAATTCAAGTCTGAGGTGAGACTACCAAAGATGAGAATAGAGTGGATCCCCGCACTGGAGGTGCTCTAGTGCTGCGGTTCTCAACCTTTCTAGTGCCACGACCCTTTGATAAAATTTCCCAAGTTGTGGCGACCCCGAACAGTAAAATTATTTTCGTTGCTCCTTCATCGCTTCAATAACATGGACTATAAAACGTCCTGGTCTCCCGGAAGGAACTGACGGCGCAGGCGTGCAGACTGCACTAACCTGGCCATCAGTCTCAGAACAGTAAGGATTTCTTTATAACGGAAAAAATTTGTACAACTAAAAGTTTTACAGATTAGAATAGACAAAAAAAAAACAACAATTTTCTGATGGTTTTAGGCGACCCCTGGCAAATCGTCATTCGACCATCAACGGGGTCTCGACCAACAGGTTTAGAACCGCTGCTCTAGTGAATGCTGATGAGAGTTGGTACCGTGTTAGCCGTAGAAATACAGAAGGCAAATATAGTTTTTGATACCTTTTATTGGCTAACTAAGCAGATTTAAATGCAAGCTTTCAAGACCTTAGGTCTCTTCCTCAGGCATGTTATACAGATAAATATGAAAACATCTCTCTTAAATACAAGTACACAATAAAATTGTTTAGCATGGAAATCAGATAACAGAATGCAGTCCAGATCCAGATATCTTTGATCAGTCAATGGTAAATTGCACTCTTCCTCTGAGGCTTTAGAGGTATTTACGATGCTCTTGGGTCTGTTTTATTATGCAAAATTACAAGAAGATCCCACCAAAAATTATACAAAACAGCTTAACAGGATCATAAAAGAACTACCCTCCAACACTCAAGAACAGATAAGGCCCCTAATACCAGCAGATCCAAAAATAGGCTCCTTCTACATGCTACCAAAAATACACAAGGAAGGAAACCCAGGAAGACCCATAATTTCAGGGATTGGTACACTCACAGAGAATATATATGGCTGGGTAGAAAATACCCTGAAACCCCTGGTAAAAGAAACACCCAGCTTCCTTCAGGACACCACAGAGCTTTTAAACAAATTAGCTGACTTGGGGCCAATTCCAGAGAGCACCATCCTGGATGGCATAGCAGCATGCCAGGGATATCTGGAACAAAATAACACACCCGTGGAACCGGTAAGAAAACTCATACAGTTTATTCTCACCCACAATTACTTCAAGTTTGGACAGGACCTCTACCTTCAGAAAATGGGGACTGCAATTGGTACCCGAATGGCACCACAATATGCCAACCTGTTTATGGCAAAATTGGAAGAGGACTTCCTGTCCACCTGCCAGATAAAACCCCTGGTTTACCTCCGCTACATAGATGATATTCTTATCATCTGGACCGCCAGTGAAGAGGAACTTCTCAAATTCCATGAGAATTACAATACATTTCACCCCAATATCAACCTAACACTCAGTCACTCACGCACAAGCATTAACTTCCTTGACACAACTATCCGTATTCAGAACAACTCCATCCACACATCCCTATACCGCAAACCAACAGATAGACCAACCTACCTGACAAGCAATAGCTTCCATCCAAAACACACAAAGAACTCCATCATATACAGCCAGGCCATCAGATACCACCACATCTGTTCTGACAGGATGGACCGTGACAAGCACCTCCAGAAACTCAGAGGAGACTTTATAAAACACGGTTACAGCGCAACTATTATTGACAGTCAGATACAGAAGGCTACCCAAATACCAAGAAAAAATCTGTTGCACTACAAAGAACAACATAAGGGAAACCGGGTGCTAATGGTGGTCACTTACCACCCCCAGGTTGAAGTGCTACGCAAAATTTCAAGAGAACTTCAAAAAAAATTACACACAGTTGAAAGACTCAAGAACATATTCCCACAGCCTCCCTTAGTCTCCTTCAGACAGCCTCCCAATTTGAAACAACTGATGGTGAGGAGTGCCCTGAATAAAAATACAAAAAATGGCACATCTCCCTGCCTACAAAAGAGATGTGAAACTTGTGCACACATTTACACCACGGACAACATACCAATTCCAAACACCCAGTTACACCATAAGATCAATGGTACCTTCACCTGTAAATCATCCAATGTAATATACCTTATCATGTGTGCAAAATGCCCAACAGCTCTGTATGTGGGAGAAACTGGACAAGCACTACACAGGAGATTTAATTCCCACAAATGCAGTGTTAATAACAAAAAGACAGAGACACCAGTGGGAGAACATTTTTGCCAAAATGGGCACAGTGTCAAGGATATTAAGTTAACTGTATTGATGGGACTGTTCCGCACTCAGAGGGACAGAAGGGTATGGGAGGTAAAATGAATGTTAAAATTTAATGCAATTTGTAATGGTTTGAACAAGGATAAGGAATTTCTGTCAAAATACAATTTAGTTGATTGACCTTTCCAACAGACCCAAGAGCATCGTAAATGCCTCTAAAGCCTCAGAGGAAGAGTGCAATTTACCGTTGACTGATCAAAGATATCTGGATCTGGACTGCATTGTTATCTGATTTCCATGCTAAACAATTTTATTGTGTACTTGTATTTAAGAGAGATGTTTTCATATTTATCTGTATAACATGCCTGAGGAAGAGACCTAAGGTCTTGAAAGCTTGCATTTAAATCTGCTTAGTTAGCCAATAAAAGGTATCAAAAACTATATTTGCCTAGTGAATGCTGTTATACTGTGAGGCTGGTTCTTGCCTCATGAACATGTGAGAAGAATACAGAGTACTCAAAGAAGGTGGTAATTATTGGTGTGTGTGTGGGGGGTCACTTTTTGTCCAATTGGTCTGCACTTAGAGTGCACCCTTCTTCTTTATGTTTCTGTTAGTTTGTTTTACAGAGTTCAAATCTACCTGTAAGTTGTTCTGAATTAACTTGTTTTTGAGAAAGTAATCTTTACTGGTCCAGTGAGGTACTTTATGCAAATACCCTGCATAGTATACTAATCAGTTCTGGTCAAACTTATCACTCCCTGAGCTATTAGAATTGCCCCCAGTGGGAGAGGGTCCTCTCTACATTTTGTCCATAACCCAGGTGAGATAATATTCGCCCTCTACGGAAACTCATTTGTATGGAAAGTGTCACTTCATTGTTACATGAACAAAATACATTTCACTGTCGTCCAATACAGGTCACTGGTACAATGGGACACAGTGTCCCTTCTTTGGGCTTGTATTTGGGAGTTCTCATTATGCACTCCAGCACTCATAGGGTGTTTTTCTTCATATTGCCTGTATTTATGCAATGTCTGTGTATTCCCTGAGTTTTGGAGCAGTTTATGGGGGGTTTTAACCTTTTCCCTGCTATTTCTCTCATTGGGATATTGTTTTCTCATGTTTTACATGTGTTTTGTGTGTGTTTGGTAACTTTTTTCTGTCAGGGTAAATTTATTTAAAGTTAATGTTCCGCGCCTTTATGCTCGCTTTTCCCGCATAGACGCCATTGCTCCTTTACTCTCTATGGGTTTTCACAGTGTGGGACGTATCTCTGGAACCGCTTGTCACAGCGACTTCAGAGTGGGCTCATTTTGTTGGTCTTCCCTTGCTCTATCATCCGGTTACATGATTTGGTGTGTTGGGGGTCTAGGGGGGCTTTGGGCACTGTTTTGGGGTACTTCTGAGAAAAACTACGTTTCCCATGAGTGCTGGTTTCGCGCCCGTTTCCTGATTGGCTACCGCCGCGGCAGCCATTTTGTTTGTTATTCTCAGCGAGTATACTACGCAGGGACCGAGCCTTCTCTCTCTCCTCCGCAGATTAACCCTTCGCTTGCCAGATAAGTTTAATTTTAGACATTTCTGGGGTGAATTTTTAATCTTTCACACTTCAATTGGGTGATTCTTGTGGAGTGGAGTATATCTGACGCTGTGAGCATGTCTACTCCACTGGAGTCAGGGGCTAGACCCAAGACTAAGGAGGATGGGGTGACCATTTCCCCCATTGCGTTTTGCTCCTCTTGTCACTCTGGGCTGCCTAGAGAATCTTCTGGTCATTTATGCCCAAAATGTGCAGAAAGCCATGACAGCAACCCTGAGCTTTCCAGTCACGCCATTGAGCCAACTTGGGTGAAAGAGTTCAAGGCTGCCACTAGGGATCTCAGATCCACTCTTCAACTCTTTCCCTCTCAGGTTCAGGGGGCTCTTCAGGTTTGGCAGACCCCCTCCACAGTCAGGACCTCCCTGCCCAAGCCACAGGGGGCTCCTGATATGTCTGATTCTTCTGAGGAAGAACTTTTACAAGATTCTGATGCTGAAGGCACTGTTATTGAATCTACCAGGCCTATTGGTGACCCTTTTGAATGTGACCCTGAACTCTCTGCTGAGGGTTTGATCAGAGCTGTGCTAACCACGCTCAACCTTCCTTTGACTCAGGAATCTACGCATGATCCGGTTTCAAAAACCGTCTAAAGCTGTTGTATGTTTTCCTACTAATCCTACTCTTGCTCGTTTAGTCTCTGATGCGTGGAGGAATCCTGAGAAATCCTCTTCTGTGTCCAAAAAGTTTGCTAAACTTTACCCTTTTCCTGAGGCTGAACTGGCTAAATGGGTTCATCCTCCTAAAGTGGATGCTCCAGTTTCTAGGTTATCTAAATCTACTGCCTTAGCTGTATCTGATGCTTCTGCCCTGCAAGATTGGACAGACAAAAAGTTAGAAACTTGTCTTAAATCTATTTTTGCCTCTATTGGCACTGCCATGCGTCCAACCTTTGCAGTGGCGTGGGTTAACCGGGCTATTGTGGCCTGGACTGAACAGCTTACTGAGGCGGTTCGCCAGGATGCTCCAGTGTCTGAGCAGCTACAGTTTCTTGCTAATATATCAGAAGCTCAAAATTATGTTTCTGACGCCGCTTTTGATGCTGTGCGCATGATGGCGAGGGCCTCCACTTCCTCTGTGGTGGTTAGACGTGCTCTTTGGCTGAAAATTTTGTCTGCTGACAACGCTTCTAAGAAAGCCTTGCTTTCATTACCCTTCCAGGGGACCTCACTGTTTGGACCTGAACTTAAGGAGATGATTAGTGAGGCTACTGGTGGTAAAAGTACTCTTCTACCATCAGTCTTCAAAAAGAAGTTTCTAGCCAAACGCAATCAGTCCTTTCGTTCCTTCCAAACTGAGACACGCTCTGCGACCCAGGCGGGTCCGTCCTCTGCACGCTCCTCCTCCAAGCCCAAACAGTCCTGGAAGCCCAAAGTTGCCCCCAAGGCCAAGACCTCCAAGACTGCTTCGGCATGACTCACCGAACCCGGGTCCGCATCCGGCTGTAGGTGGACGTCTCCACATTTTTCGCCGGATTTGGGAAGAGTCAGTGGCGGACCCTTGGGTTATTCAGGTGGTATCAGAGGGATACAAGATCCCTTTCTCTTCCCTTCCTTCTTTTCGGTTCCATTTTACCCGTCCTTCTCAGGAGCCTACAAAAAGACGTCTGTTCGACGCTATTCAGGATCTTTTGGACAAAGAGGTCCTGGAATTGGTCCCCTCTGGGGACACAGGTTCAGGATTTTATTCCAACCTGTTCGTTTTCGCCAAAAAGAACGGAGGTGCTCGTCCTATTTTGGACCTCAAAGATCTCAATTCCTTTGTTGTGAGTTCCCACTATCGTCAAGAATCTCTGCATTCTGTGATAGCCGCAATGTCTCCAGGGGAGTTCCTTGCCTCCCTGGACCTTCAAGATGCATATCTTCACATCCCTATTCATCCAGAGAGCAGACGGTATCTCAGGTTTGCCTGTCACAAAGGCCACTTTCAGTTTTCAGCTCTTCCCTTTGGACTGACTTCAGCTCCTCAGGTTTTTCATCAAGTATTGGGAGCTTTAATAGCTGTGCTTCATCGAGATGGTGTCAGGGTGACTCCCTACATGGACAATCTGCTCCTGAAAGCTTCATCTGCGGAGATCCTTCACTAGCAGGTTCAGTTGTGCATCCAGACACTCAATCGCCACAGCTGGTTTGTGAATCTGGACAAGTCAGACTTGGTCCCATCCCAACAGATCCTCTTCTTGGGTCTCCTGTTCGACACTCAGCAGTGCATGGTGGGAGGAAGTGTCTCATCGGATTGCTCTCCGTGTATCCAAGATCCTGGAGCTCGACAGGGTTCCAGTGCCGAAGTTGACTTCTCTGGTGGGGCAATTCATTTCCACGATAGAGGCAGTGCCATTTGCCATGGCACACACCAGGGAACTTCAGAGGTTTGTGATTGAGATGTGCAAGAATCATCCAGATCATCAGCATCTGTCAGTCTCTCTGCCTCCTCATGTCGAGTTGAGCTTGGAATGGTGGTTGGACCTGTCTCCTCTCCTGAAAGGGAGGTCCTTTCAGGTTCCCTATTGGACCACAGTCACGACGGATGCCAGCCTCCAGGGATGGGGAGCAGTGTTGGGTCGTTTCAGAGCTCAGGGGAAATGGGGACTGGAAGAATCTCTCCTCTCCATCAACGTTCTGGAACTTCGTGCCATCTTTCTTGCCCTGAGACACTGGGAATCTCAGCTGGAGGATTGTCCAGTCAGAGTGGAGTCCGACAACGCCACCGCAGTGGCCTACATAAACAGACAAGGCGGCACAAGAAGTCTCACCGCTTGGTTAGAGGTCAAGGCCATCTTATCTTGGGCAGAAGCTCATGTGCCCGTCATTTCAGCAGTACACATTCCAGGCGTAGACAACATCATGGCAGACTTTCTCAGTCTTCATACAGTCGACAGCGGAGAGTGGGCACTTCATCCAGAGGTGTGTTTCACCTTCTAACCCAGATGTGGAGGGTACCTGTAGTGGATCTGATCGCTACCAGACACAACAGGAAGGTGCCAGTGTTTTGCTCTCGGTGGAGGGACCCTCTTGCTCTAGCAGTAGATGCCTTGTCAATCCCTTGGGAGTTCTCCCTGGCGTACATCTTCCCTCCTCTCCCTCTGCTGATCAGAGTCATCCAGAAGCTGAAGATGGAGCGTTGTCCTGTCATCTTAATCACACCGAATTTGCCTCGTCAGTCCTGGTATCCGGAACTGCTAGCCATGTCAGTGGCGGATCCCTTCCCGCTTCCTGCCTGTCCAGATCTACTTCTTCAGGGATATCTGTGGAAGGAGGATGTTCAGCATCTCCATTTGATGGCTTGGAGGTTGAATCCTCAATTTTAAAGAAGAAAGGGTTTTCCTCTTCAGTGGTGTCCACGATGCTTAGAGCTCGAAAGCCTGTGTCTTCCAAGATCTATCATCGCATATGGTCAACTTTTGTTGCATGGTGTGCTGATAAGGATCTATCACTTGATTTCCATCTTCCCACGGTCCTGGCCTTTTTGCAGGATGGAGTTGAAAAGGGACTCAGCCTGAGTTCTCTCAAAGTTCAGACTTCTGCTCTTTCTGTATTTTTCCAGGAACGCATTGCCATTCTTCCTGATGTTAAGGTTTTCTTCCAAGGTGTGGCTCATGTTCGGCCTGCCTTCAAGAGTCCAGCTCCCCAGTGGGACCTCAATTTGGTGCTGGGGGTTCTCCAGAGACCCCCGTTTGAATCCTTGGCTTCTATTCCTTTACGTCTCTTGACCTGGAAAATGGCCTTTCTCTTGGCTATTGTCTCAGTTTGCCGGGTAGCAGAGTTACAAGCTCTGTCTTGTAAACCTCCTTACTTGGTGTTCCACAAGGATAAGGCCGTGCTCCGCACTTCCAAGGAGTTTTTACCCAAGGTTGTTTCAGAATTTCACATCAATCAGGAGATTGTGGTGCCCTCCTTCTGTCCTAACCCTTCCTCTGACAAGGAGAGCGATCTCCATTTGTTGGATTTGGTGCATTGTCTTAGACTCAGTGCGATGAACATAAAATTTATCAGGAAGTCTGACGCCCTGTTCGTCATTCCTGAGGGGCCTAGGGCAGGGAGACCGGCATCCAAGGTGACTATTGCATCTTGGATAAAATCTACCATTCGTGAAGCCTACAAGCTGCGGAATAAGCACATTCCCTTCAGGGTTACTGCTCATTCCACCAGATCAATTGGGGCCTCTTTGGCCTATAAGAATCAGGCGTCTGCTGATCAACTGTGCCGGGCGGCCACTTGGTCCTCTGTGCACACATTCTCGAAGCACTGTCGTGTAGATGTACTGGCCTCGGCTGATGCCAGCTTTGGGAGGAAGGTCTTGGAGGCAGTCTTGCCTGTTTAGGATCTTCTACTCTGTGGTTCTTAGTGCTTCTTTGCTGTTGAGCCCTGTTGGCTCTAGTTCAGTGTGTTGTGATAGTTCAGGGTTTCGTTTTTACCCGAGGTTGGTGTCCGTTGACACTTCTGTTTTTTTTGGGCTCTATGATTAATTGATTCATAGCAGTTCTGGTGACTTTCGGGTCTGGCGTTTGGTCCTTGCCTTACTTCCCGCCTCTGGGAAAGCTCAGTGTTTGTACATGCCATTGTACCAGTGACCTGTATTGGATGACAGTGAAAATAGGATTTTAGTCTTACCTGTTAAATCCTTTTCACTTAGTCCATACAGGTCACTGGTCTCCCACCCTGTCAAGGGACCATGCTTGGCTCTCCTGTGGCATTCATTGGGAGACCTTCGGGGCATGCTCACAGGAGTCTTCCTTTTCCTTCTTACCTCTGGTCAGTTTTAGTGTCTCAAATCAATCTGGCTTGTTCTGGCTGAAGGCAGCTTAAGAGGGAGGGGAGGCTCCACCCCCTGCATACACTTTGATGAATGTTCCTGCCTTCTTAAAGGGGCGAATCGCCTCCCATTGTACCAGTGACCTGTATGGACTAAGTGAAAAGGATTTAACAGGTAAGACTAAAATCCTATTTTTCATTTCTTAATCTTTTGAGTGCTTTGCAATGTGTTACATACACCTCTGGCATTCAAAGGGTTACATTGACCCCTACATTGCCGTTTGTTTTTCTTCAGTGAGACTGATATACTAAGCAATAGTGGTACAATTCTGTAGGAAAGCTAACTGCACCACAGGGAACAGATACACGTTCCTATTGATTTGAAATGGGGCTTTTAACCCTCTTGAATGTTAGTGCAGAATTCCACCATTTAACTTAGTGCATTAGCTTCAGTGTGTTTCTGTGTAAGAAGATTAGAAAAATCTTCCCCTTATGTATTGCATACTCCTCTGGTGCTTAAAGGGTTATTGCTTAATTTATTCCTCCATTTGAATCTTCAGAAATAGGCACGTCAGCAGTACGGAGATGTTTAGCCAGAGGACTTCTTGTTGCTCTATATAATAACTACAAAGAAAAATGTTGGTGTTAAGCATGTAAATCCTGAAAGCTAATTTTAATCACTTGGACATGAAGAGAGGAAATTACTCATGGCTAAGGAGCTGAATAAGTGAATTTGTGCAGCTAATGCACCTTTTGTGCATTGCCACTAACATTAAAATAATGGTTTTACAGACCCCTTCAGCTGTAAGGTTGATTGAAAAGAAACAGATAAGCTAGCAGCGTGTTGCTATGGTTCAATCATGAATAAGTTGTCAATCAATACTTTGTAGCCTATTTTATATCCATCACTGCTTTTTTTAATGGCAGGCAAACACATGCTTTGGGTCCCATTGTCTTTAAAGTGCATAAACCTTATGATCATATTAATAGGAATGTAGCTGTTGTATGCTCCTCATCCACAAAGGGCCTACAGAGCCATGCATAAGTATTACCCTCCTTTGACAACCTGGAATTAGAATTGATTTAATTGGGATTGTTATCAGTTGGTTTATACAACATACCTTACAGTTTGAAGGTGAAAAATGTTTTATTGTGGCACAAAAGTAGTATTAGAAACATAGTGTACCCATTTTTCTTACTCTGAAAACCTCCAACCTAATTTGGTCCTTGGCCTTGTCTTATGTTCAGGACATCTTTATTTCCCCTATCCCATGCATGGGAACATCCCCTTTCATCAGACCTCTACCACGTCTGCTGGTAGGCTATGCCACTTATTTACTCCCTCTCAGTGAAGTAAAGCTATCTTACATTACATCTAAACTTGTGTCCCTCTAGTTTTAGACTATGGCCTCTAGTCCTTTTTTTTTATTATTATTTTTTTTTTTTTTATTGGAGACAGAGTTACAAAAACAATAGGCATTTGCACATGCAATACAAAGAAAAGAGAAACAAATACATTATCTCCATCTGATTTTCTATTTCCAACCTACTCTCACTCCCTATCAAGGAGGAAAGAGCTAACTTAAACCTAATAAGAACTGGATCCCCAAACTAAAAAAAAAAACAAAAAAAAACAACCCAACCCAAAACCTATGCGGACAGAGTGGCCCACCCTTAGTCCCCGCAGAGAACAGAAACCCAAGGTAGAGAAACAGGAAGAGAAAATGCCCCAGAGATACTTAACTCAAGATATGTTACGGCTATAAGCAAGGGAATGTCACTCTGGCCCCTGTCCGCCCTCACCAGTCGAGCTATAAGCGACCCAGCCTTGTCACCGTTCTCGATGTAGTTACGTTTTTTGTAAGACAAGTATTTAGCATTTTGTGCAACTAAATCAATATTCAATCTATTACATGCCTGTTGGAATTGTTCATAGGTCTCGTTGGTATGTTGCACAACATGCCTGTGTTCTGCATCCCCCACCTCCGCCTCCAACTCCTGTACCGTCGCTTCTGTTTGTTTCCTATACGAAGAGAGATGAAAAATGAGGGATCCCCTAGTCACCGCCTTGGCCGCATCCCAGAACACACGTTGATCAGTAGAGCCCTCATTTTCCTTCAAACAGAGTTGCAGGTCACGTGCATGCCCACCCACAAAGGGATCCAAGGAAAGCCAGAAGGGCTGCCATCTCCAGGTCCTATCCGGAAGTACCCCACCCATGTGTACCGCAAGAAGGAGCAGAGAGCGGTCTGAAGCCACCCTAGGTAAATATTCGCAAGATAGAACCCTCCGGAGCAGCTGTCCTGAAACAAATGCATGATCGATACAAGAGAGAGCTCCATGAGTGGCAGAGTGACGAGTATTCCCTCACTGCAGGGTGCATGGTGCGCCACACATCCATCAGGCCTGTATCATCCAAAAAGTCCCTAAGCTTGGTTATAGAACTTCTAAGGTCAGAAGTTCTGCCCCCCCCCCCCCCCATTCTATCTAAGTCCGGTTGTAAAGTGAAGTTAAGGTCCCCCATGCAGAATATTAAACGATCAGGTCGTGCTAATGTATAAAGGAGTGCATCTTGCAGTATCTCTGGCGCAAAAGGTGGCGGCACATACAAAACCAGTATTAAAGTGGGGAGTCCACGTATTTTACAATCCTTAAAGATATATCTACCTCTGACGTCAGATTTGAGGTCTGTCATTTCAAATGGTAAATGTTTGCTAACTAGAAGCGACACCCCAGAAGAATGTGTGGAGAAAGTGGCATGGTAGAGTGAGCCCACCCAAAGTTTCTTAAGGGCCAAGACCCTGCTACCAGTCAAGTGTGTCTCTTGCAATAAGACAACATCAGGGTGTTGTTTGCGTATATAAGTCATAATCAGGGATCTCTTAACTGGATCGTTAGGGCCACTCACATTCCAGGAGAGGAATTTAGTTGTACAAGTAGCTATCTCTAGGCAGTAATTATGTAGCATCCCTGGGCCCGGTCTCCACCCAGCCAGTAGAGCTCACCTGTCCGCACCCTAATCACAACTAGATCCCACCCTGCCCCCATCCCCCCAACCTGATGAGGACTTTGCTCCCTCACAGTTAACCCAGAAGCTGGAACCAGATCACCCCCCCCTCCCATCAGCCCACCAACGTTGTAGATCAGCAGAAAATTGAACTGCGGTAAACCGCACATAAGACATTTTGTCCTATTTTTCGTAAGTAGTGTCACATTGCACATTTCAATTCAAATTGGAGCCCACAGGATGACCACGCCACTCAGAAATCCCCAGCTAAGGCCAGTATTGGCACTTCCATAAAAAAAGAACTCACTCTCATGAGTTATCGCTCAGTTTGTCCACCCCAGTTATGGCAGCTACCTACTATTAAAGTAAGACTTGGACTGCAGGTCCTGGTTCAGAACATGTCTTGTCCATGACAGCAACCCAGCTATTAAGATGAGGACTAACCCTCAGGCCTTATGCCAAGGCATGGTGTGTCTAAAGGGTACCAATGCACATAGGTGGAGCATTAGCGGAGCTATTTACCCCAAATTGAGATGTGCCTTGTGACACCCGCATAACAAGAGGTAAATTAGTGTCTAGAAGTCTATGCACATGATTGAACTAGTAGTGGCCAAGGCCACCATGTATAGATAAACGCATCAAATATATATATATAAAATAATTTTTTTTTTTTAAGGATACAAGTACAGTTACGCCATCAACTGCAACTGATATGGTTCAGATAGTCCAACCATACCATTCATACAATTACGTAGTCACTCCTCAGTAACCTCTCATAGTGCAGCAGGGTAATGAGATTCATTCGAGAGAGACATAAGTGTAGAATCTAGAACACTCCCTGCAGACTAATGAATGACAATACCATCCCTGTTGAAAGTCCACAGATGGGTTGGGGACAGCTCGCTTGATTTATTCTGTTATATAGCCAGTTTCAAGTGTTGGTAGCCTCCCAGCCACTTCACAGTGTACAACAGCCAAGTGATGTTCCGCATGTGAACTGGGGATACAACATCCTATCATAGTTCAAAGAGATGGTGGCCCGCCAGCCCCTTCACCACATTTAGCAAACAAGTGAAGATTCACATGTGTTCTGGGGGTACTACTTGCTTAATCAAGTCACTAAACATCTTGTTCCAAACAATGGTGGCCATCCGCTTGCTCCAAATCACAAAGCAATAAACTTCCATGTCAGCGTGTATCTAGCCAATTGCGAGCCTTCTCTTCAAATACAAAGAAATGAGTATTTCCTCCACGTACCACTCAGTTTAGCCGGAAATAACATGACATAAGGTATGTTTCGTTCTCGCAGCTGACGTTTAACTTCATGGAATTGTCTCCGTTGTCTTTGCACGTCAGGGGAAAAATCCGGGTAAATGCTGATTTTTATGGTTATCATAGAGAATTTCGCCTTTCAGGCTGGCCATCCGTAGTATAGCATCCCTATCCCTGTAGTTCAGGACTTTTGCAATAAGGGGTCTGGAAGCAGCCCCAGGTGGCGGTTGAGTCGGAGGCACCCTGTGAGCCCTCTCGATCACAAATGTTTGTGACAGGCCATTGGTACCCAGTGACTCCCTAATCCAGGATTCCAGAAACTCCTCTGGTCTACGATTTTCTGCTCGCTCCGGGAACCCCAGCAACCTTATATTACAGCGTCTAGATCTATTCGCCAAGTCATCTGTTTTACGTTGCAAAGATTTCAGCTGCTGTCGGAGAGATTCAATGCTCTCATTAATATTTGGCACAGAATCCTCAATTGCAGATACTCTACGTTGTGTATCCGTCACCTTCTCACATATCCCCTGCTGGTCTGCCCAGAGAAGGTTAACTCCTTACCACCCGAGGACGTACATGTATCTCCCGAGCGGATGTCCCTTGTGGACAGAGGACGTACATGTACGTCCCGGAAGTCCAGGTCCCCTCGCAGCTTCATTCCATTCCGCGACTCCGGATTCTTAAAAAAAAAAAAAAGTTTGGCGGGCGTTAAATGCCGGCCGTGTGTGCGTTCGCGACCGGTCACTAAGGGGTTAAGCTTTGTTTGGACTGAATCAAATTTGACAGTGAGAATATTCTGACAATTGGTTATAGCTGCCATGAGTTCCGTAAAATGTGAGTTGACTGAGTCATCTGGCTCAGAAGAATGTGCTGGAGATGCCGTGTTGAAGCGGTTGGAGAATCTATGAATGCCTCCATTTCACCCTCCGCCAACTGCCAGCGAGCATATTTACTCAGCCTGGATTTATACTCCCCATGGTAACAGCAAAAATAAGACAGCTGATGGTACAAGAGGTATAGGCTCGCTGTAGTAATGGCAATATGGAACAGGATAAATGTGGGACAAAACTGTAGAATCCACTACATTAGAAATATTGCATTACAGTCCAGTGTGGAACAGTTTCAACAACTGCAACCCAGAACCCCAAATCTATGTTGCTAGTTGCTGCGGTTTTGGCACAGGATAAAATATAGATTTGGTATAAGGCTAAACCTTTAAATATACATAAGGTAGAGGGGAGTACATCCAAAGGAAAGAAAGACAGACAGGGATCTGATTATGAAAATTCTCATGTGGATCAACTAGTAATTCCCAGCAATGCAGCAGCTGTCACATGGTAGATTTCTTGAGCAGGATAATGAAGAGATCTGGCTTGAAAATGAAACACTAAATATACATGGGGCAGACTGGGGTACATCCACAGGACAAGACAAACAGGGAACGGAGTATGAAAATCCTAGCATCCAGTGTCGGAGCAGCGGTGACACAGGGCCTTACGCAGAGAGCCAGATAGCGAGAAGGTTCAATACAGTCGAATGACAGTGTCAATAGTTAAGCAGCAATTCCAGTGTAAGACCTTTAGACTCTGACAGCACATGAGGCACACCCCATAGTCTCAGCGTCAGAGCAGCAGCAGCAGCCTCAATTTTACATGGGAGAGATGTGGGGGTACATATACAGGGCAAGCCACAAACCGGGTGCAAGTAAATAAGGCCCAATGCAGAGCAAACGACAATCTCCAGACCAGAGACAAGTATTTAGAATGGAGGAACCCCCAGACCAGGCATAGGTATCAAAGTTCACACTCCGGGGCCTTTGGTCAGTCTGGTGTGAGCTGTATATAGAAAGATAGTAGTCCTATTGGAAGTGAGGGGAAGTGGGATAAAAAATAATAAACAGGGTGGTGTTCTATGGTATGGGGGCAAGGTCCGCTTTCCCAGTTTAGGCCCTCTGGGGACAGGCAACTCACTGCAGCCTCCAAGCAGTTAAGTGTCCTCCCATGTAAAGTAAGCTGCCTGTCCCTGTCAGTGCTGAGCAGGATAAGCCCTAGTCAGATGGGCTATAATTCGCCACCGAACGGCTCCTTCACAGTAGGTTAAAAGAAAATGTTGCCCAGGTCATGTAGACAAGACCGTTTGCAATGAAGATTCACTCACTCTGGGAGCACCGCTGGGTCAGAGCTCTCCAGATTGATGGCAGAACTCAATTCTGAAATAAGCATCTAGCTGTCGGTATCAGGCACAGCCGAGGGGTAGAGGTGCCCATCTTCATACACAACGCTGTTCTGTCACACCACGAGGCCGCCACCTCCACCGCGGCCCACAATCGGGATGCGCCAACTCGCAAAGGCCAAGTCCAGACTCCAGACACATCAATCGACTCCACAAGTCGGCAAGAACACAGCGTCCGCACTATCCAGCAGAATGTAGCCCAGTAGAAGGGCAGATGAAGCAGGATTGTCCCCAGTTAGACAGTGCAATGCCATCCTAACTTTTACTGTTTTGAAATGTACTTCTCTCTAGCACTTTGTTGAGTCCCTTCATGTATTTGAATATTTCTAACATTCTCTCCTCCTCCAAGCTATGCATGTTCATATCTTTAGTTTAACTTGATATTTTTTTTTTATCCTGTAAACCAGTTACCATTTAAGTAGCCCTTCTGTGAATTTTCTCCATAATACCTATAACCTTCTGGAGATGGGGTCTCCAGTACTGTACACAATAATATAGGTTAAGTCTAACCAGAGATCAGTAGAGTGCCATCACCACTTCCCTCTTTCTGCTACCACTGCCTCTAGCTACACAACCCAGTACCCTACTTGTTTTATTTATGTATATAATTTAATATACAGCAAAAATTGTTGTGAAGGAGTTAATTGGGCAACCTGCAACTCTCCAACTGTTGTTGGGCTCCCATCCCTCCTGGCTGATGACTGGAATTGTAGTCCATCAAGAAATGGGAGACTGCGGGTTGTCCAGCTAACATTTCTTCATATTGTGATATTAAAGCTTTCTCTCTCTTTCTCTCTCTCTCTCTTTCTCTTTCTCTCTCTCTCTCTCTCTCTCTCTCTTTCTCTATCTCTCTCTTTTTTCTCTTTTCTGTCTTTCTTTGTCTCTTTCTGTCTCTCTCTCTCTCTCTCTCTCTCTCTCTCTATCTCTATCTCTATCTCTATCTCTATCTCTCTTTCTCTCGCTCCTCCCCCCCCCCCACACCTGATGGGGCAAAATGAGGATTCTGCTTAGCTGACCCCCTCTCCATTTGCCCTTGGATGATTAACAGTTGCTAGTACTGGAGACAACATAATAAAAATCATCCTTCGTAGTTGGAAATGATTGAGAAAATATCTGGTGGCCACATAGTGGAGTGCAATTAGTTTGTGACCATTTTATCACTGAACTGAATCTCTTCTGGTTAAGTCTGTCCATGTATGTGTATTAACCTACTGAGACTGATGTACTTAGACAAGGAGAAATGTTGGGGCATACCAAACAATGATAATTTGGGGGATTTGTATTTCCCTCCACAGGTTTGCTCCAGTCTTGCACATATTTTGCTTTCTGCCTAAAGACCTGTATTTTCATACATTTTGATCAACAGATGTTTAGGAGAGGGGTGGGCAACCTGCAGCCCTCCAGCTACTGCTTGACTGCAGCTCTCCTCATCTGACCAGTGGCTGTAGGTTGACCAATCCTGATTTAGACATATTTAGAGCTATATGCACAAAGTGGAGCAGTTGCAGGGCGAGCCAGGTGCGCCATAGGAACAGAATGCCATGCCACAGTAGTAACAATTGTTCTGTTCCACACCGGATGGGCCATTTAGGATCTGGGTTTGACAGGTGGAAGGTTATTTTGCCTATTCTGGGCATTATAAAGAAAGCTAAACATTCAGTTCTGGAGCAAACCAACTGCACCCCACAAGGAAAAATATTCCTGAAGATTTAAATGGTGTTTTTAACACACTGAACGCTAAAGCTCTCAAGTGTATTTCTTCTCAGTACTTTGGAGAATTCCCTAACATTCAAGGGGTTAAATACCCCATTTAAACTGTTTTTGATCTTTGATGCAGATGGTTTGTGCCCTGATTACTGCAGTTCTTTATAGTACATCAGCCTCATAGAATGCAGGGACCTTGTTGTAACCTGGACTTTAAAGGAGCAGTAAACCTTTTCATAAAAAAACCCCCACATATTTTGTAGAGCATTTTGTAGCAGTTTAACCCCTTAACGACTGGCCGATTGGCGCGATCAGTTGAGGACCATGGAGCATTTTTTTTTTTTTTTCTTATTGCTCCTTCCGGTTCCAGACCCCCCCGAACGGCGTGCAGCCGCAGGGGGAGCCGGGAATTCCACGACGGTCATAGTACGTTATGGGTTGTTAACTCGGATCGACCCATGAAGTACTATGACCGTCAAGGCTCGTTAAGGGGTTAAGTAATCAGGAAGTGAATTTACTGTGTTTACTTCCTGATAGTTCTAAGTGACAGGCAGTTTCTATCACATTCTATGGAGTACTGTATGTCTTTGACTAATTTTTTTGACTTTCCTCTCCATTAGAATCTAACAATAAATCTAATTAGAATTTGACCACTACAGGGCACTGCTATTGTAAAAAAAAAAAAAAAAAAAAAAAAAAGCAAAACAAAAAAAAACATGGGTTTAAACTGTAATAACTCTGGAAATCTATATCTCTCGGCAGTGGGAGTACCCTTATTTTACTCAATAGGAAAATCCCTACAATATATATTTTTTCATAAAAAAAGTTTACTGCTCCTTTAAGAATGAGCTGCCATGACACTTCAGTAGTCTCTTCTCAGCCTCGTAACAAAGGAAGCACTTCTTGGTGTTACTGTAATGCCCACAATGTTATAATTTATGAGCGTTGCTAACCCAATGCACTTTCTTGTATACACTTACTGATTTATTTATTTTACTCTAACAGACGATTAAACCATGCCGCCCTATGACCAACAATGCGGGACGTCTTTTCCATTACAGGATAACTGTCTCTCCACCAACAAATTTCTTAGTAAGTACTTTTTTAACACTTCCCAATAAAAAAAATAAACCTACATAATTTATCTTTATAGCTTTATTTTGAATTCCACTAATTATTTTGCCCTCCTTTTTATGTTTTTTGGCTTCAAATGCCAGAGGCATGTGCAGTGCATTGCAGAGTACTGTTTGCACATGGCCCTGGCTTTCAGAGGGTTAAGTCTGGAGTCTGGGGTGTCTGGTTCCTAGCGTCCCAAACAGCCATTGATTTGCTTGGTGCACTATTTCAAAGAGGTAATACTTGCATGCTCGTTTGCTCTGAGCGAATGTTTTATTGGGTTTACGTAATTGCACCCTCCTCTTCATGATGTTTATATTTTATCACTAGATTACTTTTGCTTAGTCAGACAGAATAGCAGTGGAAAAAAGTCTAGATGAAGAATCTGTTGTCTTTCCACAAATCAATACATAAAGTGAGTAAACGTTCTGAAAATGATTTACCCCTTTGCGTTCCAAAGACCTGCTCAATGCATTGCTTTCTCTCTCAGGGAATATGTTACTAACGTTCATAAACAAATAAATATATAAAAATGTCTAAGAGCAGCATTCAGCAGGCTAAAGAGCTGCGTCTGGACCAAACCGACTGTTCTGTAGGGAACAAATGCTAATATCCCAAATCACCATTGCTTTTAACCCTTTGAGTGCCAGAGTGGTGAACAGTGTGTTGCGCACACATCTATGGCACTCAAATGGTTAAGTCATTTTAACTCTGTGACTCTGCAATGCACGTTAAAGGAGTTAAATCCTCCTATATGATAATTTGCTAAGATGTTTGTCAGAAGCCGTCATGCTCAGTAGAGGCTGCGCGCTTTTGGGCAGTGTCTACTGCACATGATTGCAGTGCGTGAGTGAGGCGACACAATACTGCATCGTGTGGAGCAGTGAGGTGGTGGCCTCTTAACTGTTTGCGTGCCTGAGGGGCACGCAGTGTGTTGCATTATCCCTCTGGCACTCAAAGGGTTAACATTACCCAGATCTTGGGCTTTTACAGTAGTTGACCAATAAAGTACATGAGAATTTCCGTGTTCCCTTATGGTGCATTTGGTTTTCTCACTGAATATGGCTCTAAAGGGTTTATTCATCAGGCTGAGGCAGTACCACACTGGAGCACACCAACTGCATCATAAAGTTTAACTGAAAATACCACAGTCCCAGTGGATTGAAATGGGACTTTTAACTCATCGAGTACTAGTGAAGTCTACCAACGTTATTGCACAACAATGTGTTGGAGACCTCTCTAGCATTCAAAAGCTAAAAAGCCTAATTTAACCCTTTTGAGTGCCAGAGAGTTATCCAACGCATTTCAATACGGGGTTAAATGAATGGGGATTTTCACCTCTCCCCTACCTATAGTGCAGTTGGTTTGACCCAGAATTGCCCCTCTTGATATAGGCCTTAATTGTGACCAGTTTGGTTCCCGATAATAATAATTATTATAACAATGCCTTTATCATTATATCAAGGTACCAATTGTACTTAGAGCTGTACACAGAGTACGGTAACCCTTTCAGTGCCAGAAGGGTGCACAACACACTGCTTTGCATACCTCTCTGGCATTCACAGGGTTAATGTATAACCGGAAAGTGGAGCAAACCAGCTACATTGTAGTGCACAAATAATGCCAAACTTTCCTTTAAATTAAATGTGGCTTTTACCCTCTTGAATACCGGAGGCCTCTTCGAATTCAGTGTGTGGAGGCCTCTTCGAATTCAGTGTGTGGAGGCCTCTTCGAATGCAATGTGTTGTGTGGAGGCCTCTAGTTCTCAAGGGGTTAATACCACCATTTAAATCAAATGGGATTTTGGTTTCTCCCCATACCTAAGTTGGTTTGCTCCAGAGTTGTTCTGTAAAGTTTACATTGTAAAGGCTTTGTGCACAGCACATACCTGGGAACTTTCAAAATGAGCTGACCCTGTAATCTCTTAAATGTTAACCCTTAAAGTTCCTCATAACATATATTAAAGGAGATTTGTCCTTCAGTGGTCTATCCCAGAGGTTCTCCTGTTAGTTTTCAAAGAACCATTTATAGGCCACAACTTAGTGATATCACTGCTTAAACCCACACAAAACAAACAGGATGTCTGTCTGTTCTTTTCTGATGTCTTTAAGTTAGAGACTAAAGAAGCAGTTAATTGGTGCAGATCATATAGCATGTAACACTTTTTCCCTTTACCCTGAGAGTCAAACACTGAGAATTGTCTGGTATGTTTGTGTGTGAGGCACAGGGAGATAGTAACTTGCTTATAGGAATAGTCACAGTTTATTTTTCCTTTATGTATCCTGCAAATGCATAATATGTATAGTCAAATTGCATATACTTGATTTTTAGTCTCATCTTCATCTATCGTTTATTTATGTACTTATTTTTACATATTGTGTCCCTGACAATACAATAAGCTCACTGGATTTTGATTCCAGAGAGATTTTTGGCCAGTGACTATCCAAGCAGGGCACTGATACAGTGTAACACTATCCCTGAAGTATCAAGCGCTCTGTATGCTATTTTTCACACTGCATCTTTTCTGCCTTGTATCACTATCCCTGATTTCAGAATCCTTAACAGAAAGGTCTCTGATCCCGGCAGCTCCATGTCAGGTATATAAGTGTGAAAAAGATACATGAAGATGAGAAATAAAATAACTAACAAAAAGTTTGGGCAATTTGAATTTGCATATCGTTCATTCACAGCAATGTATAAAAGTCAGAATAAAAGGTTACTACCTCTTACTAGTCATAAGGAGCTGACATGGAAATTGAACCTGGCTTTCCCTATTTGGCGCCAGCTGTAGAATTTGCTCAGACCGTGAGGTTGTAGGTTCTAGTCCTGCAAGGTCAGCTCAGCCTTTCACCTCTCTGAGGTAAATAAAATAAGTCCAGGGCATACTTGAAAACAAGATGTAATCTCAGTGTATTCTTCCTGGTAAAATACTTTCACAAAAATAAAAATAAAAAATGTCACAGTTCCATGTCTTGGTTTCAAAGGCAGTCAGTCACCCTCTTTCTCCAACTTGTATCCTGCACCCATTCAGCTTGTAGCAAACTGAAGTGCACTAGCCTTGTAAAGGACAGTTTAAACCTTTGTACACATTTGGCAAATGTGCATACTATACACATCCAGATGACATGAATATGTGTTCTCCCAAAAATTTATAAATAAATGCATACATCCTGCCAGCACAAATCTGCATTCTGAACTCTGTTAGCTGGTACAAATGCTTGCATATTTTAAACCCTTAATAATTTACTAAATTTAGATACTTGCTTGCTGTTACGCATGCTACTGTATACTTCAAAAGGACTCCTAGTTCTGTTGCATAAAGTCTTCAGTTTCTTTGACAGAATACCAGAAAGAGGCTGGTGCGCTGGAACAATTTTGTGGCAAATCAGCTGCACCATACGTGAGGAAATACTTGCCCAAATTTATATTGATTTAAATTGGGCTTTAAACCCAAGGAATGCTTTGCCTTTGGAGACCTCTCTACCATTCAAGTGGATGAAAGTCTAATTTAAAGTAGACCTGTCATCTTAAGATTTAATTGAGTTAACTGCCCATCTAACAAGCCATCTGTAGAATGAGAAGCTCAGTTGGTTAGTTAACTGTTTTTGATTCCAAGTGTCGTCAAAATCTTGTGACACAGAGAAAAGTAAATTGTATATCTCCCTGTCTCTCAGGCACCAACAAACTTAAGACCTGTCAACTTGCTTCAAGTTTTCATATTTGAGAACTTCTTTAACCCTTTGAGTGCCAGAGAGGTATGCAGTGCATTGCTCTTCAATGCGTTGCATACCTCTCTGGCATTCAAGGGGTTAAAAACTGCCTATGTGCCATATTAACCAAAAGACCAGCAAAGGTACTTACCATTAGGAGATACTTGATACTCTATGCTAATTAGGATACCAGTGATGGTTCATATGTTAATGTTTTCAGTGATGTTTAATATGCTAATGAGTCATTTCAATAATCTTTCATATACTAATGGAGGTTTTCAGTGATGTTTCATATGTTGGTTAATCACTGTGCTGCACTAAGACACTTACTTTCGCTTTTCCAAGAAGTGAATATTTCCTAACATATATATTTGTTGGAATTTTGGTTAACCTGACATATAGGCAGTTTTGAATGAAGTATTCATATATGTAAACAAAATTCAAGATGACGGGTCGACTTTAAATGGTAAACTGTACAGCCAGGGGCTTGATGTGCCAGCTCTGTTTACAGATTGGTAGCACAATATAAGAATAAAGGTATTTTAAAGATGGGCCCATATTTTTTAAAAGCGAACTGGAGTTAACAAACTGCACCATAGGGGAAAAAATAAATTCCTGTTTAAATTAAATTGGGCATTTAACCTTTTGAATGTTAGAGAGGGCTTCAGTGCATTGAGAAGCAATGCACTGGAGCCAGAGGGGTGCTCAACACATTGCTTCTGTGCCTCTGTCACTCAAAGGGTTAATGCGCTGAGTCCAACAGGGATGTCCAGAGCATTATGAAAGAATTTGTCTACACAATTTGTACTTGTCCCTGCTGTTGCAGATAGCTTGCTCTGGTTTTCTTCGCACCTGAGCCTCCGTCATCTCTACAGACTGTAATAATCTGGGGAAAATATGATGTAAATTAATATGAAATGTAGACAAAAACATGTATGTGTAAAAACAAGTCAGATACAAGGAAGATGGAAGAATAAAGTACAGAACCATGCAATAAGCTGTATGGAAAGTGTTTGAAATAGTAACATATGAAGCACACCAAATCTTGCCAGTTAGGCTGCTGATGGCAGCTGACACAATGTGTGGGCTATATCCAGTGTGTGCGTCAGCTCTGAAATGACGGTGAGGAATATCATCTATGGCACATGAATGCCCGGGGGCAACACCAACTGCCAAAGTAGATTGCACAGCTGACTGATGTGGAGTTGTAACTGCACATAATGAAGTTAAAGACCGTTTCCCGGGAATGGTAGCACATTGAAAATAAGTCCCAGCAGCCATCTGGCAGTGTCTGGAAACTCATTTTACCCTCAAAGATAAGGGCGTATGTATAAAGAGGAATGTGAAGCAATTCTTACGTAACAAAATCTTATCCCCATTGCTTTAAACAAGGCTATTAATCCCTTGAATGCTAGAGGGGTTAATTTTAGAGTAGTGAATCTTTGTAAGTCCGTGGGTGTGTAATAATATAAATATACATCACTGTATGTATGTGTAATATATACTTAACTATTCGAATTTTAGAGTAGTAACTTTTTGTAAGTCTGTGGGTATGTGATAATATAAATGTGTATGTAATATATGCATAACTATTCCAGCGTGTGTGTGTGTGTGTGTGTGTGTTAAATGACACTTTTTTTTTTTTTACCCAACTTTATTGCTGTTGCCCATCAAATAACATCTTGGTTTTAGTAGTATTATATAATTAATTATTTATATGTAACTTGAAACATTAACCCTGAATCCCCAGCTTTTTTTTTTTTTTTTTTTTTAGTGCAAACTCTATTGAGCTTTGGCGTTGAACATTTGCCTTTGAATTACCAGCCTTTTTTTACCATCACCTTTAAATCTCTTAAAGATAGGAGGTATCTCTGTATAATTTGACATCAGTATATTCAGAATTTGCTGTAGGCCTCAAAAAAAAAAAAAAAAAAAAAATTGTGATGGCATACAATAAACATGGGAATTCTCCCAGCGATTCTCCAGTCAGTCAAAAAGAAACCTTTAACACGCTAAAACTTAAAGGGATAGTAATACTTCGTTTTATCTTTATTTATTTTGTAGGCATTAAAAAACATGAAGAACGATATAAGTCTTATTTCTCAAACCTTTATTGTTTGAGAGATATTCACAAGCAAAGTTTCCCCCTCCCGCCCCTTTTACCTAGTGGAAGCCATCTCTTCTCAGATGTGGAATGCAGTCCATAGACCAGACAGATAACAGGGACAATCTTCTTCCTATGAGAACAATGAAAGCCCTGCCCCCCTTGACAAGTTTTTCAGCTTTTTCCCTTATCTTAATTGAAGATTGTCCCTCTCTGCAGTCTACCTGGACACCTCCCTTCTGATCTGGCTGAGCAGTGTTACATCAGTAAAAGGGGCAGGAGATGGATACTTTGTCATTGAATTACCCTTGAAATACAACTCTGACAGAATTGAAATAACACTCTCCAAAGTCCAAATACTATGATGATTAATTAGAGCTGCTTTTATTATGAAACATTACTATCCCTTTAAAGATCTAATTTCTAAAATGGATAGTAATATCTCAATAAAACTAGATCCCCTTCCTGTCTCTTCTGGCCGCATCACAGTGCCTCTGTCTGGTCCAGATGGAGAGCGGCGAGGGACAATATTCAGTAAGCAAAATGAAAATCTTGCCCTCCGTCAAGAGGGACAGGGTTTTCCTTATACTTACTGACTGCAGATTTGTCTCTCACTGCATCTGTCCGGTCCTCCGACCGTATCACAAATGGGGGAGATGGCCAGGAGTGGCGGGAGTGGGATCATTTCCTCTTGACTAGCGTTTGAGTTACGAATCTTTCAGTAAATATATATATATATATATATATATATATATATATATATATATATATATATATATATATATATTAAAAGAATAATCGGAGCTATAGTTTTATTGAGGTATTACTATCCCTTTTACCATACACTAGACAAGCGGGACAAAATAACTATTATGGATCATGTAGAAGGTAACTTAGGACGGCCTCACCCTGAAATATGGGTCAAACCCTGAGAGAGTTCCCATGTATGGAAATCACTAATAATTTAATGTCCTTCGTGCTCAAAAATAGTTGAGTGGATTTATATTTATAAATATATTTATACATTTATATTTATATTTGTAAGGGAATGGTCAAACGCTATAAGCAGTAAAAAGGGGAAAAAAAACTATTTGAGCCTTTAACCCTTGAGTGCCAGAGGGGTGTGTAATGTGTTGCATACCCCTCTGGCATTCAAAGGGTTAAGGACCAGAGGGTTGTGCAATAAACTGTGAAGCAATGCATTGCACACACCCTCTTGTCGTTTAAAGGGTTAACATAGAACTGCCATTTGAACTGTAATTATATTAGGCCTAATGCATAGAACAGGAGCAATTCTTGGGCGAACCATATGTAACACAGGAGACACCCAAAACGTCCCACTGGTTTAAATGGGGCTTTTAAGTCTAATGTGTGATAGAGACATTTCCAAATGTTGTGAAACAATGCAACAGAGACCTCTCGAGTATTCAGGGAGTTTAATAGTCCTTTAAATCAATTGTGCACCTTTTATATGCCCCCTGTGCTCCAGAATTGCACCTTAATCCATCAGGCTTACTGCCTGGGCTTTTTAATCTCTAAATAAACCAAAATGAGAAATGTATCCTTTCTCTTAACCGTTTGAGTGCCAGAGAGGTGTCCAACACATTGCAACACAATGTGTTGGATACCTCTGTGGTACTTAAAGGGTTAAATGAATAGTAATGTTTCATAATAAAAGCAGCTCCAATTAATCTTCATAGTATTTGGGCCATGGAGAGTGTTATTTCAATTGTGTCAGAGGTGTAGTTCAAGAGTAATAGAATGATAAAGTATCCCCCTCCCACCCCTTTTATCTAGTGTAAGCCACCTCCCCTCAGATGTGGAATCTGGTCCACAGACCAGGCAGCTCACAGCATGGGACAATCTTCTTACAGTGAGAACAATGAAACCCTGCCCTCCTGGACAGGTATTCCTTATGATCACTGAAGATTGTTCCCTTCTGTGATCCATCAGGACAGTATTGCTGCATTCAATTACTCTTGAACTACAACTCTGACAGTATTGAAATAACACTCTTCATGGCCCAAATACTATGAAGATTAATTGTAGCTGCTTTTTTTGTGAAACATTACTATCCCTTTAATTTTCTTAAATAAGAAATCTGTTTTGGGTTCTTAGTAGTCTTGGCCAGTTATCTTCCAAAATGATTGCATTTCTAATGAAATAATCTACCTGAAATGATCTGTATTGTATTTAATTTAGACACTGATCAGTCTGTACAATAATGTACAATATATGTTATGGTTTTCAGATGTTTTTATTCATGGATTCTTAAACCCTTTAAGGATCAGGGTGTACAAAGCATTTCTTCTCTCTGATACCTAAAGGGTTAATAAGAAGCCTTGAGTAATTTTGGTGATAAATACAAGATCCCAGTGATTTTAATGAGTTCATTGACTCCTTCAACACTAGAACTGTCTAGCACATTAATTCACAATGAATTGGGACCTCTTGAAAACAAGGCTCTAGGAGCCTCATTTAAATCCAAGGGAATTTGAGACATTTGTGTGTTTTTCCCCTACAGTGCAGCTGGTTTGCACCAGAATTACTCCAGTTCACTTATGAACATAGGGCCTTTAGAGTAAGCAGCTCTTAATTTGTTTGACAGGACTTAATCGCTCACTTTTATTTGTTTTACTATTTTCTGATATCTGTTTAGTTCAGTCATTTTGACGCCATGTAAATCTGGCTAGTTGACATCTGTGGGGGAAATACACCAAGGCGTGATAATGAAGAGAGGACTTCTCCAGTGATATCACTTCTCCAGTTACTATGCTATTATATGGAGCCAATGCACTAATCTCTCCAAAGCTGTAGATATCTTAGTGCATTAGCTCCATAGAATAACACAGGAACTGGAGAAGTCCTCTCCGCTTTATCATGCTTTTTAGTCCATCTCCCTTGATATATTATTTTTTTTCTTTACTTAGGCTCTACAGAGTCAAGCAGATTCTCTCTCTCCCTCGCCTCTCTCTGTCCCTCTCTTCCTCCTTCTAATGGAAGCCCTCTAGCTTCTGCACACACGCAGAAGCTGAAGCCACTGTGTGCAGAAGATAGAGATAACAGATGGTACAGTTTTAGCTGTAGAAATACAGAAGGCGAATATATCAAGTTGATACCTTTATTTGCTAATTAAGCAGATATAGGATCCAAGCTTTCAAGACCTCTTGGGTCTCTTCCTCAGGCATAATATGCCTGAGGAAGAGACCTAAGACGTCTTGAAAGCTTGCATTCTAAATCTGCTTAGTTAGCCAATAAAAGTATCGACTGGACAATATTTGCCGCCAGAAGATAGAGGGCAGCCACTGCCACTTCCATGACAAAGGGAAAATGTCAAGGTAGTTGAAATCTCCCACTATGATTGAATTTCCTGCCCAAGAAGCATTTTTCATTTGCTTGCACAGTTGGGCTTCTTCAAACTTCCCAGTCTTAGGTGGCTTGTAGCAAACTCCCAATAACAACATTTTTTTTTTTTTTTTTATTCATGCCCCGCAATGTGTATTTCTCCCTAGCGTTAATAAAAAAGGTGGGGGTGTCTATATATAAAGCATGCCTTAAAATCTAGTACAGTATTAATGAAGGGTCCGTTGAGAATATAGACATTCCCACCTCACCTGCCTTGTTTGCAAGTAGACTGTTCCAATGAAGTATGTGTATTTCTAAAGAGCGTGATTCCGGCTCTGCTGAAAAGCCTCCATCCGGTCAAATGACCAGATTCTGCAGCCGTCAGCTGCGCTCTGACTTCTATGAAACTATCAGGAAGACATAACTTTAGGAGGGTATATCTCTCAAACCATAAAGGTTTGAGAGATAAGAATGTCATTGTTTATATTTTTTAATCTCTGCAATATAAAATAAACATAAAATGAACTATTAGTATCCCTTTAATCAGGGAAATCCTTAAATCCTGTATTGTTGGTGGCCATTGAGGACTAAACTTAGACCTGATCTATAGTGAGAAACAGCCCTGTGCTCCAGAAAGCCAAACCCCTTCTGCTTACACCAGGTCTTTAGCCAAATATTTAACTCCCTAATCCCTGTTGTAGGGGTATATCTCTCATAATCTTTAGCCTATCAGTTGATGTCTGGTGTGAGATTATGATAGTCCAGTAACAGCAGAAGTTCCTCATGGGTTTCCCATAGACAGATACAGTGCTAGAAGGGGGACACACATGGCTAAATACTAATTGCTGTAGTGTGAAGGAAAATGTTATATTATTCCATGAGAGACAGGTATATAGAAAAGTATTCCTAAGTTTAAGGAACATGATATATGTTACTGCCTGTTCTGTGTATAAGCAGATTGAGATGAGATGTTTCCCTTGCATTACTTACTTCCTGCTTTGCTTTAGAAAAAGGATTTTAAGGCCTTGGTGTCTCTAGAAATTGTTTTAAAGCCTTCTGACCAGAAACTGAGTGCAAGAGAAAACATTTTCTCCTAGTATTCTGGAAAACATCTCATAAAATTTCAATCAATATCTGCTCTTTTGATGTATGGAAAACCATGTCAAATATGTTTTTAATATAGTAATATGCTTTTATATAACCCTTTGAGTGCCAGAGTACCTCTGTGACACTCAAAGGGTTAATACCTTCATATTTACCGTACTGTGTCCAGAAACTCCTAATCATGTCTACCTCCATGAACCTGACATTCAGAAATGACTGAAGATGTTATCAAAGGAACAAGGGCAAAATTCACAGGGGATATTAGGATTTTCTGAATGTAGTGAGATAAGCATACGTGGAGTTGTGTATTATGATCAGTTAGTATGCCTTTAAGGCAAAATGGCTGACATTTTACCTCCTGTTCACCTCTAGAAGTATAGTCAGAAACCATGAGTTATATCTTCCCTCCCACACAGTAGCAAGTGTTAAGCATTTTTTACTCTTTGATAATGCAGAATTAGAAGCAGTATCTCATTTCTTGACATGTCTGTAGTGTACAGATCCTTATGTGAAATATGAGCCACACAGAGTATTTTTGCATGCATCAGTGGAGGTAAATACTTTATGTTCAGTTCAGGATTTAACAGGTTTCCTTGAGTAGGCATAAAAAAGATTGATGAATTTCACACTGTATTCTTGCTTATTTGTTGTTGATTTGTGTGGTGTCTGTAAATTGGCAGCTGAGATGAACTTTCCCAATTATCTCTGGTTTTGTTTGAGCACTCATTTATTTTCCCATCCCTGCTAATGATTTCTTGATGTATAGAGTGAAGGTTAAAGCAAAATTAGAACTGGTGGACAACATTTTATTTTGCTACTGTTGCTCCTTAATTAACCTCACTCCTGTCCTGCAGCTGATGCTGCCAGCAAAGTGATTGTGCATTAGATAGGTCATATGTCAGTCCCTCTCCTCTCTTGATCCCTGTCCTGTACGCTGGACATCCAATTCCCCTGGAAATAAAGCTGATGCTTTTATGGATGCTAGAGGCATAAATAGTTTAAGCTGCAAACAATTTGTAAAGTTGATGAACACAATGTGTGCCACTATTTTATTCTCAGCACAGCCTACTAACAAAATGTCTTTCAGGACCCAAAAAAAGTAGTACTTAATTACATCAACATTCATCTTCAACAGGATTTTCTTTTCTTTTACAGACAGATCGACCTACTGTGATTGAGTATGATGATCATGAATACATTTTTGAAGGCTTTTCTATGTTTGCTCATTCTCCGCTGAGAAGTGTAAGTCTACATCACTTGTTTAATCCAATCCTTTAACGATGTGTGACGTTAAGGACCGGTGATGGTTTTGGTACGTCATGGAATTCTGGGATCGCAGCACTGCTGCACGCTACACTGTGATCCCAGAATGCATCGGTGAAAAAAAAAAAGTGCCGTGGTCCTTTAGAAGCTTGAGGGGTTAATGGCTCAGTTTCCCCTCTACTAATACAGGTAGATGCATACTATACAATAAAAGGGACAATTGGGGAGATTTATATATAAATACAAAAATCTTGTTACTGTTTTAAGAACGGTCATTAAGTCATGGCAACTGGGAATGTCAGGTCTTCTGATTTATAAATGATTAAGGGTATCATGAATATGGTGTTAGTAATCTGATGTCAATATCTGAAATGCTTAAAGGGATAGTAATGTTTCATAATAAAAGCAGCTCTAATTAATCATCATAGTATTTGGACTTTGGAGAGTGTTATTTCAGTTCTGTCAGAGTTGTAGTTCAAGAGTAATTCAATGACAAAGTATCCCCCTCCCGCCCCTTTTACTGATGTAACACTTTTCAGCCAGAGCAGAAGGGAGGTGCCCAGATAGACTGCAGAGAGGGACAATCTTCAATTAAGATGAGGGAAAAACCTGAAAAACTTGTCAAGGAGGGCAGGGCTTTCATTGTTTTAGTAGTAAGAAGATTGTCCCCTGCTGTTATCTGTCTGGTCTTACAACCAGATTCCCCTTCTGAGAAGAGATGGCTTACACTAGGTAAAAGGGGCGGGAGGGGGAAACTTTGCTTGTGAATATCTCTTAAACCATAAAGGATTGAGAGATAAGACTTATATCATTCTTCATATTTTTTTAATGCTTACAAAATAAAATAAAGTTAAAACAAAGTATTACTATCCCTTTAAGAACAGATTATACTTGCTGTTAAGATTCTGGTGAAAATTGTTGGTTATCTACATTTATTCATAAATTTGCAGCTCCACAATTTTCGACAACTCTGCTGTCACTTTACCCCCAAACATAGCTACATGTTGGGAAGGCTTCCAAAACTGGCAAAATCATCTTTTTAAATGCAAGCTTTCATTTTTGTGCCAGTTTTGTAAATCTCCCCCTGTTGCCAATGTAACAGGAACTAGGAGACCCATGTAGTCCCTGGCCGTTGTGCTGGGCTTCTCTTTCTGTGATGCGGCTATAAAAGGGTAGCCACTCCGGTCCAACTCTTGAAGATCCGAGGAATGGGAGTCAGAGGAGACTTTTTAGACCATTCCTAGATGAAGACACACCAGACTAGTTGTTGCTGTCCAAGAACACTGTGTACTTTAATGGAACTGGCCATGTTTTATAAAGCCACATTGCCAAGGGCAAGGGGGATGTGACATGCAATAGGACAGGAACAGATAACACATTTAACACACAGCTCAATGGAAGCAGAAAATAGACAACCATGGCACCAGACTAATCTCATCACACAGGCAGCTATGGTGATTATACAACAGTGGTAAAGGGATTAGGGAAGGAACGCCTAATTAAACAGGGACCAGGCAGTGAGACACATGCCACAGGAGACAATAAGGGATTAAAAAAAAAAACACACACAATTTGACCCCTGCAGGTCCATGCAAAATTTTAGTCCAAATAATTTTCTTAAAATGGGTCTAGCATCCGATACATGCAGCACCCTTAGGCAAATAAATTCATTTTTCTCTTTCGTACAATACAGGTTACTGGTAACTTTGGTAGGCAATCCACCCCTTTAATTGTAGGCAGGAACAATGCTAGAATTGTATGCAGGGGGTGGAGCCTACCTTCTCTCCTTGGCTGCAGGTAGCCAACCAGCTCCAGAAAGATTTGTTCCTTGGTGAAGACACAAGACAAGAGAACAGTTCTGCTATAGTTTTTAGAATTTTTTTTTATTTTTCTGTTACAAATGAAATACCACCATTAGGCGGAATACCATAACTGACAATGCCCTTAGATGTGGCTAGCTCAGTAACCAGGTGCTTTATGTGTACCTTAAGCCCTGGGGGAAAAGCTTGGGTACAAGTTCTTTCCTCAGGAGTTGCCACTGAGGCTTCTTCTTAATATATGGTAGTCTGAAGACAGAAAAGTTGAGCAACCCTTTGAGTGCTGCAGGTCCACATGTCCCACAGTGCCCTTCCTCACAGGGGTTTACCTTTGGAGTTCATATTGTACACTCCTGCACTCACTGGGTCTATCTGTATGTCTGTTGGGTGTTTTGGAACAGGTTTATGTGGTACTTTAACCCCCTTTAGCTGCTGGTTTTGCATCTTTTGGGGGGTTTTCTGTTTTTTTTGTATCCTAACATGTTCTAGTGATGTTTCATGCATTTTTATTTTACTGTTTAATTCTGTAAAATTTGATAAAGGCGCTCTTTACCGCATAGACGCCATTGCTCCATTCACTCCTATGGGACTGTACAGTTTGGGACATATCTCTGCAACCGCTTAACCTAGCGACTTTAGAGATGGCTCATTTTTCTTGTCTGCCTTTGCTGTATCATCCGGTTCATGTTTCTAGTGTGTTGGGGGGCTCAGTGGGCTTCGGGCACTGTTTGGGTACTTTTTCCTGGGAAAACTACATTTCCCATGAGCACTTGCTTTGTGAGCTCGTTTGATTGGCTCCTGCCATGGCAGCCATTTTTTGCTATTTTCCAGAACGAGAATCCTACGCAGGGCTTGGACTCTCCTTCTCTCTTCTGCTGATTAAGCCTTCGTCTGCCAGATAAGTCTATTTTAGCGATTTATGGGGTGAAACCTTAATCCTACACACTGTACTTGGGTGATTTCTTATACCGTAAGGTTGACACTGTGAGAATGTCTGTACCGTTGGAGCTTGGGGCCCGACCTAAGACTAAGGATTCTGGGGTCTCTGTATCCCCTGTTGCGCATTGCTCTTCCTGCCATTCAAGGTTACCTAGAGAATTCTCAGGTCATTTATGTCCAACATGTTCTGATGTCCCTCAGAGTCTCCCAGGGACCTCCAGCCATGCACTAGAGCCAGTTTGGGTGCAAGGGTTCAAGGCTGCTACCAGGGACCTTAGGTCTACATTGCAACTCTTTCCATCCCAGTTATAGGGGGTCTTCTATTCTTGGCAGACCCCTCCTCTGTCAAGTCTTCCCTGCCAAAACCTCAGGGAGTACCTGACGTATCAGATTCCTTTGAGGTGGAACTGCTGGTGGATTCAGATGTTGAGGAATGTTCTGCTGTGGGCTTCTCTCAGTTTTTTGGGGATTCTTTTGAGGCTGATCCTGAGCCCTCGGCTGAGGGTCTGATCAGGGCTGTTTTGCATACCCTTAACATTCTATTAGTTCAGGAGGTTCCTTCTGATGTCTTTCAGGAGCCTAAAAAAACCCCGTACTTGCTTTCCACCTAACCCCTCTCTTGACTGCCTTGTGCCTGAAGAGTGGAAATCTCCGGACAAGAAACCTTCTGTGTCCAGGAAATTTGCCAAGCTGTATCCATTCTCTGAGGCAGCGCTTCCTCAGTGGGTTCATCCTCCCAAAGTGGATGCTCCTATCTCCAGGCTATCTAAGTCTACTGCCTTACCAGTTTCTGATGCGTCCACTCTGAAAGACTGGACTGAAAAGAAACTTGAGGTCTCCCTCAAGTCCATTTTTGCCACTGCTGGTACTGCCATGTGTCCAGCATTCGCTGCAGCATGGGGTGAAACAGGTCCATTGTGGTCTGGACTGAACAGCTCACCCTGGCTGTCTGTCAGGTTGCTCCTACTTCAGATATGTTGCGCCTTCTTTCCAACATTTCTGAGGCACAGCACTATGTTTCTGCTGCCTTATTTTATGCCATCTGTTTAGTGGCTATGGTTTCCACCATGTCTGTGGTTGCCAGACTGGATCTTTGGCTCAAGATCTGGTCTGCTGACACTGCTTCCAAGAAAGCATTGCTCTCCTTACCTTTTCAAGGTACTTGATCTTAAAGATCTGATCAGTGAGGCCACAGGGGGTAAGAGTACCCTTGGCCCACAGGAAGAAAATGCCGGTAAGTGTAATTAGTATTTTCGTTCCTTTCAGACTGAGACATGTCCGGTTCCCTCAGCTCCGCTTGCCTCCTCCAAGCCCAAACAGCAATGGAAGCCCAAGGTCTCCTCCAAACCCAAGGCTTCCAAGCCTTCTTCGGCATGCCTCACTGAACCCAGGTACCCACTCTGCTGTCGGTGGTCGTCGGCGTCACTACACACATCTGGGAGGATTCAGTGGTGGACCCGTGGGTTTTACAGGTGGTGCTGGAAGGGTACAGGATCCATTTTGTCTCTCTTCCTCCCTTTTGCTTCTTTCCTTCTCATACGCCTCAGGGCGAGAAGAAATGCCGGCTGTTCATTGGTGCTATTCAGGCTCTTCTGGACAAGGATGTTCTAGAGCCGGTTCCAGTACAGGACAGAGGTATGGGTTTTTACTCAGACATCTTTGTGGTCTCCAAAAAGGACGACAGTTGGCGCCCCATTTTGGATTTGAAGGATCTCAATTCCTTTCTGATCTGGACCCATTATCACCAGGAGTCTCTACGGACGGCGATTGCTGCTATGTCCCCAATGTAACAGATCATAGTCCATTACTGGAACCCTTGTCTGGGCCTGAGACTGGTAAACAAGGAAGACAAGGAACTCTGAACATTTCTGTCATGCCTAAAACAACCCCTGTCTAGGCATACAAATTGCCAGCCCAGTGTCGTAAGCTATGTAGAACTCTGAGACGTTATATTGGCGGACAGCTATGCCAAAAGGGCTAAAAATCATAGCCTGCTTTCAGGATACAGGGCTGTTAGGGGTTAAGTATTTGAGTTTGGCAAAGGATGCTTCAAATGTATATTGCATTCCCTCAAGCCATTTTGTTGTTCACCCTCACCCAAGCTCTGTGTGTATTCTAGCCACTCCAGTCATTGTAGGTTTGTGATCTGTATTGAGACCCCCTGTGGTGTGCTAACCTAATCACATCTGGCCCTTTGTATTTTGTTGTACCATTTGTTGCTAGCCTTTTGTGTAGTAATGCAATCATGTCTGTGTTGTAATTGCTGGGACCTTCTGTGGTTGGTCCTTTGTTTTGTATGTTGTGAATATATTATCCCTGTGAGTCACATAGTGTAATCTGCCTACCCATGTATTTCAATGGGGTTCTGGTGTATAAATGTGTGGTTTGCTTAATAAAGCTGAGTTACTCTGAGTGAACAAGGAGTCCTGGAGTCTTGTATTGCTTATGGTCTAAAGTGTCCACTCTGATACCCAAATGTGCTAAGTATCCTGAATCGTCGACCTCCAGCTGCCAGCTTCCTGTGACCCGACTTCGTATTCTGTCAGGCGGTGACGTGGACTCCATCTTCTCCTTCCTGTGGTTCCAGTGACTATTCGATTCGAGCTTACAGCGTGTTCGAATCCGCTCAACATCCTGCAACACTTTTCCAGTTATCCTTCGACCGGGAGTAGAGTCTTCACACTCTACTGCCCGGAGTTCCAGCCTGTGACTCTTCGAGACCGGAGCCTCATCGAACTCTCCGCGTCTCGCATCTTTCGAAGCGGAGTCGAAGATATTGGGAATTCAACTACTCTGTGGGTCGACAACAAGTCCATCCATTTGCTCGACCTGTGCATCCTACGGTGCCAGCCAGCGTCAAGAGGGAGAAAACCGGGAGTGATGGCTGAAGGTGATGCAGTCCCTTCTTGCTTCCGTTACACCCGGGGGGAATTCCTTGCATCTCTGGATCTTCAGGACGAGTATTTACACATCGCCATTCATCCAGTGAGCCGGCAGTATCTCAGATTTGCCTGAGACCAAGGGCATTTTCAGTTTTCAGCTCTTCCCTTTGATATGACTACAGCTCCTCAAGTTTTCATCCATGTCCTTGGGAGCCTTAGTGTTCATTCTCCACCAGGGCAGCATCAGAGTTACTCCATACATGGACGACCTGCTTCTGAAAGCCCCCTCTGCGGAACTTGTTCATCAGCAGGTTCAGCAATGCATTCACGCTCTCACCCATCACTGGTGGATCATCAACATGGACAAGTCAGATCTTGTCCCATCCCAGCATCTGGTCTTCCTGGGCTTTTTCCTCGACACTTAGAAGAGCATGGTGTTTCTCACGAACGAGGTAGCTCACCAGATTGCCCACAAGGTTTCTGCGGTTCTGGCTCAAGATCCAGTTCCAGCCAAGAAGCTGTCCTCTCTAGTGGGGAAATTCATCTCCACCATAGAAGTGGTCCCGTTTGCCATGGCGCACCCCAGGGAACACCAGAGGTTTGTGATCCAGGTGTGCAGGGCTCAGCCGGACCTTCTGAAGATGTCAGTATCCCTCCCTCTTCATGTGGAACGGAGTTTGTCATGGTGGCTCGACCTTTCCAATCTGCTGAAAGGCAAGTCCTTCCTGGTATCTTTCTGGACCACGGTGACGACGGATGCCAGCCTCTCCGGCTGGGGAGTGGTCCTGGGTCGCCTGAGTGCTCAGGTTCAGTGGTCTCCAGAGGAATCTCTCCTTCCCATGAACATGTTGGAGCTTCGGGAGATATTTCATGCCCCTCGTCATTGGACACCTCAGCTGGAAGACTGCCCAGTCCGGGTATAGTCCAACAACACCACAGCCGTGGCTTACATCAACAAGCAGGGCGGAACAAGAAGTCTCCCCGCTAGGTTAGAGGTCACGGCTATTTTGTCCTGGGCAGAAGAACATATTCCCGCCATATCCACAGTGCACATTCCTGGCATAGACGACATCATGGCGGACTTTCTCAGTCGACACACAATGGACAGCGGAGAGTGGGAACTGCACCCAGAGTTGTTCACCCTCATTGTTCAGAAGTGGGGTCTTCCTTACATCGACCTGATGGCAACAAGACACAACAGGAAGGTTCCGAGGTTCTGCTCTCAGTGGAGAGACCCTCTAGCTCTGGCGGTGGATGCAATGTCCATTCCGTGGTTATTTCCTTTGGCCTACATCTTTCCTCCCCTCCCAATGTTGCACAGGGTATTACGAAAATTGTGACTGGAAACTCTGTCCAGTCATTCTGATTGCTCTATAGTGGCCTCGCCAAACTTGGTTTCCGGAGCTTCTGGATCTGTCAGTGGGGGAGCCATTCCGGCTCCATTGCCGTCCGAATCTTCTTCTACAGGGTTACCTGTGGAAGGAGGATGTTCATCAGCTAACTTTGACGGCTTGGAAGTTGAATCCTCTATATTGAAGAAAGGTTTTTCTTCTAGGGTGGTGGCTACTTTGCTCAGTGCCTGCAAACCTGTTTCTTCTAAGATCTACCATCGTGTCTGATCAACTTTTCTATCTTGGCGTGCTGACAAGGACCTGTCTCAGGAATTTGATCTGCCTACTGTCCTGGCCTTTTTGCAGGATGGTGTGGATAAGGGCCTCAGTTTGAGTTTCCTTAAGGTTCAGACTTCTGCTCTCTGTTTTCTTTCAGAGGCGCATTGCTTTTCTTCCTGATGTCAAGGTTTTCTTCCAGGGAGTTGCTCATACTCATCCAGCCTTCAAGAATCCTGCTCCTCCGTGGGATCTTAACTTGATTGTGGGTGTTCTTCAGCGCCCTCCATTTGAGTCTTTGGCTACTATTCCTCTAAAGCTCTTGACATGGAAAATGGACTTTCATTGTCGTCCAATACAGGTTACTGGTAACTCTGGGAGGCGATCCGACCCTTTAAGTAGGCAGGAACATTTCTCCAAATGTATGCAGGGGGTGGAGCCTCCCCTCCCTCCTCAGCTGCATCCCAGTCAGCTAACTCCAGATTGATTTGTTCCTGGGTGTGAACACACCAGGTGGAGAACATCTCTGATTAGTTTTAGTTTCTTTATTATTTTTCTGTCAGATATGGAATACCACCATTAGGCGGGTTACCATGGCTGACAAATGCCCTCTCCAAAGTGGCTAGCTGCAACTAGGGACCTCAGGTCCACTCTTCAACTCTTTCCCTCTCAGGTACAGGGGGCACTGCAGTTATGGCAGGCTCCCTCTACTATCAGGACCTCCCTGCCTAAACCACAGGGAGCACCTGATGTGTCTGATTCTTCCGAGGAAGAATTGTTGCAGGATTCTGATGTTGAGGATGGTACAATCATTGAGTCTTCCAGGTCTGTAGGGGACCCTTTTGAATGTGACCCTGAACTCTCTGCTGAGGGTTTAATTAGAGCTGTACTGACCACTCTCAACCTTCCCTTGAGTCAAGAGGTTCCCTCTGACCCAACTGATGTTTCCCTCCTAATCCTACTCTTGACCATTTGGTTTCTGATGCTTGGAAAAATCCTGACAAGTCCTCTTCAGTCTCAAAAAAGTTTGCTAAACTTTATCCTTTTTCTGAGGCTGAACTGTTTAAATTTGTTCATCCCCCCCAAGGTGGATGCTCCTGTTTCTAGACTGTCTAAATCTACTGCTTTACCTGTATCTGATGCTTCTGCTTTACAGGATTGGACTGACAAAAAGTTGGAGGTTTGCCTCAAGTCTATTTTTGCCTCTACTGGCACTGCTATGTGCCCGGCCTTTGCTGTAGCGTGGGTTAACCGGCCCATTGAGGTCTGGACTGAGCAACTCACCACGACGGTCCGTCAGGACGTGCCGGTTTCAGAACAGTTGCGTCTACTTGCTAATATATCTGAGGCTCAGAACTATGTTTGATGCTGCCTTTGATGCCGTCCGCATGGTGGCAAGGGCTTCCACTTCTTCTGTGGTGTCCAGGAGTGCGCTTTGGCTTAAGATTTGGTCTGCTGACACTGCTTCCAAGAAAGTTTTGCTTTCTTTGCCTTTTCAGGGGACTTCCTTGTTTGGATCTGAGCTCAAGGAACTGATTAGCGAGGCTACTGGGGGTAAGAGTACTCTTCTGCCGTTGGTTTTTAAGAAAAAGTTACCGGCTAAGCGCATCCGGTCCTTTCGTTCCTTTCAAACTGAGACGCATACGATGAACCAGGCGGTTCCATCTACTCCGCGCTCCTCCTCCAAGCCCAAACAGTCCTGGAAGCCCAAGGTTGCCTCCAAGCCCAAGACTGCTTCGTCATGACTCGCCGAACCTGGGTCTGCATCCTGCCGTGGGTGGACGTCTCCACCTCTTTCGCAGGGTCTGGGAGGATTCTGTGACGGACCCATGGGTTTTACAGGTGGTGTGGGAAGGATACAAGATCCCTTTCTTTTCTCTTCCTCCCTTTCGCTTTCATCTCACTCGTTCGCCACAGGATGCCGAGAGATGTCGTCTGTTCGACGATGCTGTTCAGACTCTCTTAGACAAAGACATCCTGGAGCCGGTGCCTCCTTTGGACATTGGTTCGGGATTTTATTCCAACCTTTTTGTAGTGACCAAGAAGGACGGCGGAGGTCGTCCTATTTTGGATCAAGGATCTCAACTCCTTTGTGGTGAAGACTCACTATCGACAGGAGTCTCTGCACACTGTGATCGCTGCCATGTCTCCGGGGGAGTTTCTTGCTTCTCTAGATCTTCAGGATGTGTATCTTCACATCCCAATTCATCTAGAGAGCAGGCAGTATCTGAGGTTTGCCTGCGCTAGAGGTCATTTTCAGTTTTCAGCTCTTCCATTTGGTCTGACAACGGCTCCCCAGGTTTTCCAAAGGGTTCTGGGGGCATTGATATCTGTCCTCCATCGGGATGGCATCAGAGTGACTCCATACATGGACGACTTGCTTTTGAAGGCTGCATCTGCGGACCTTCTTCACCAGCAGGTCCAGACATGCATTCAAGCCCTCACACGTCACGGTTGGATTGTGAACCTGGACAAGTTGGACTTGGTTCCATCCCAGCAGCTCATCTTCCTGGGTCTTCTGTTCGACACTCAGAGGTGCATGGTGTTTCTACCGGAGGAGGTAGCTCATCAGATTGCTCACCGGGTCTCCAAGATCCTCGCCCTCGATCGGATTTCGGTTCCGAAGTTGTCTTCTCTGGTGGGGAAGTTCATTTCCACAATAGAGGCGGTTCCATTTGCCATGGCACACACCAGGGAACTTCAAAAGTTTGTGATTCAGACATGCAGGGACCGGCTGGATCATCTGAAGCTGTCGGTCTCTCTTCCTCCTCATATCGAGTTGAGCTTGGAGTGGTGGTTGGATCTTTCCAATCTCCTGAAGGGGAGATCCTTCCGGATCCCCTACTGGACCAAGGTCACGACGGACGCCAGCCTCTCGGGTTGGGGTGCCGTCTTGGGTCGCATCAGTGCTCAGGGGAAATGGTCCTTGGAGGAGTCTCTTCTCTCCATCGACATTCTGGAACTTCGAGCGATTTCCCCCCCCCCCCTCCTCCATGCGCTGCGCCATTGGGAATCTCAGCTGGAGGGCTGTCCAGTCAGAGTGGAATCCGACAACGCCACCGCTGTGGCTTATATCAACTGACAGGGCAGGACAAGAAGTCTCGCCGCTTGGTTAGAGGTCAAGGCCATTCTGTCCTGGGCAGAGGTTCACGTTCTTGTAATTTCAGCGGTGCACATTCCAGGCGTAGACAACGTCATGGCAGACTTTCTCAGTCGTCACACAGTCAACAGCGGAGAGTGGGAACTTCATCCGGAGGTGTTTCAGCTCCTAACTCTGAAGTGGGGAGTGCCTCTAGTGGATCTGATTGCAACCAGGCACAACAGGAAGGTTCTGACTTTCTGCTCCCGGTGGAGAGACTCGCTGGCCCTGGCAGTCGACACCATGTCAATTCCCTGGGCGTTCTCCCTGGCTTACATCTTTCCTCCCCTTCCAATGTTGATAAGCGTGATTCAGAAGTTGAAGGTGGGGCCTCGTCAGTCCTGGTATCCGGACCTTCTGGCCCTGTCTGTGGCAGAGCACTTTCTGCTTCCCTCGCGTCCAGATCTTCTGCTCTAAGGTTATCTGGGGAAGGAGGATGTTCATCGTCTCAATTTGACAGCCTGGGGGTTGAATCCTCGATTTTGAAGAAGGGGTTTTCTTCTGCTGTGGTGTCTACCATGCTACGTGCTCGTAAGCCTGTTTCTTCAAAGATTTATCACTGTGTCTGGTCGACCTTTGTGTCTTGGTGTGCTGACAGGGATCTGTCTCATGACTCATCTTCCCACTGTCCTGGCCTTTTTGCAGGATGGTGTGGATAAGGGGCTCAGTCTGAGTTCTCTTAAGGTTCAAACTTTGGTGCTCTGTCTTTTTCCAGGAGCGCATTGCTGTTCTTTCTGATGTCAAGATTTTCTTCCAAGGTGTTGCTCATATGTGTCCTGCCTTTCGGAGTCCGGCTCCTCAGTGGGACCTTAATTTGGTTTTGGGAGTTCTCCAGTGTCCTCCCTTTGAGTCCTTTGGCTATTATTCCTTTATGCCTTTTGTCATGGAAGATGGCCTTTCTTCTGGTGATTGTGTCAGTTGGCCGTGTGGAGGAGTTGCAAGCTCTGTCCTGTAAACCACCTTATCTGTTGTTTCATAAGGATAAAGCTGTGCTTCGCACCTCTAAGGAGTTCTTGCCTAAAGTAGTCTCCGAGTTTCACATCAATCAGGAGATCGTGGTGCCCTCTTTCTGCCCTAACCCATCCTCCGACAAGGAGAGGGATCTCCACTTGTTGGATGTTGTGCGTTGTCTCAAGTTTTATGTTTATCGCACTGCATCTGTCAGGAAGTCTGACGCCCTGTTTGTCATTCCTGAGGGTCCTAGGGCTGGGAGACCGGCATCCAAAGTGACTATTGCGTCATGGATTAAGTCTACTATTCGTAAGGCTTACGAATTGAGGAATAAGCATATTCCTTTTCGGGTCACGGCCCATTCCACCAGGTCCATTGGGGCCTCTTGGGCCTACAAGAATCAAGCCCCTGCTGATCAGCTGTGCCGGGCGGCCACTTGGTCCTCTGTGCACACCTTCTTGAAGCACTGCCGTGTGGATGTGCTGGCCTCGGCTGATGCCAGCTTTGGGAGGAAGGTCCTGGAGGCAGTTTTGCCTGTCTAGGGTCTTCTTCTGAGGTTCTGTGCTTCCTTGCTGTTGAGCCCTGTTGGCTCTAATTTAGTGTGCTGTGTAACAGTTCCTGGGGTCTGTTTTTACCCCTAGTTGGTGTCCGTTGACACTTCTGTTTTGTTGGGATCTCTGACCGGTAGGTTCATGGAGGTCCTGGTGACTTTGGGGGGCCTTGCGTCTGGTCCTTGCCTTCTTCCCGCCTCTGGGAAACTCAATGGTTGGACATCCCAGAGCTACCAGTAACCTGTATTGGACGAAAGTAAAAATAGGATTTTAGTCTTACCTGTTAAATCCTTTTCACTTAGTCCATACAGGTTGCTGGTCTCCCACCCTGTCAAGAGACCATGCCTGGGTCTCCTGTGGCAATCTGTGGGAGTCCTTTGGGGCATGCTCACAGGAGTCGTCTTCTCTCCTATTTCTGGTCACTTATTAGTGTCTCAAATCATTCTTGAGTTAGCTGACTGGGATGCAGCTGAGGAGGGAGTGGAGGCTCCACCCCCTGCATACATTTGGAAAAATGTTCCTGCCTACTTAAAGGGGTTACCAGTAACCTGTATGTACTAAGTGAAAAGAATTTAACAGGTAAGACTAAAATCCTATTTTCTCCTGTCGATCGTGTCCATTCGCCATGTTGCGGAGTTACATGCTCTGTCCTGTAAGCCACCTTATTTGGTGTTTCACAAGGACAAGGCGGTGCTTCTGACTTCTCAGGAGTTTCTCCCAAAGATGGTTTCGGAGTTCCACATCAATCGGGAGATTGTGGTGTCGCCTTTCTGCCCTGACCTCACCTCTGACAAGGAGAGGGATCTCCACTTGTTAGATGTCGTGCATTTTTTCAAGTTTTATGTACATCGCACTGAGTCTGTCAGGCAATCTGACGCACTGTTCGTCATTCCTGAGGGTCCTAGGGCAGGACGACCTGCATCCAAGGTGACTATTGCTTCTTGGATCAAGTCCACTATTCGTAAGGCTTACGAGCTGAGTAAGAAGCCTGTCCCCTTTGGGTCACGGCTCATTCTACAAGATCTATTGGGGCTTCTTGGGCTTACAAGAATCAGGCCTCCACTGATCAGTTGTACAAGGCTGCCACTTCGTTGTCTGTGCACACCTTTTCGAAGCATTACCGTGTTGTGCTTGCATCGGCTGACGCCAACTTTGGGAGAAAGATCCTTGGGCAGTCTTGCCTGTCTAGGATCTTCTTCAGTTCTTGGTGCTTCCTTCACTTTTGAGCCCTGTTGGCTCTAGTTTAGGGTGCTGTGTAACCATTTAGGGTGTTACCCCTGTTTAGTGTCCGTTGACACTTCATTGTTTGTTGAGCTATCTCTGATCTGATGGTTCATATATGCTCTGGAGACTTTGGGGGCCTTGCGCCTGGTCCTTGCTTTACTTTCCCGCCTCTGGTAAACTCAATGGTTGGACATCACAATGTTACCAGTAACCTGTATTGGATGACAGAGAAAAGAGGATTTTAGTCTTACCTGTTAAATCCTTTTCTCTTAGTCCATACAGGTTACTGGTCTCCCACCCTGTCAAGGGACCATGCTTGGCTTTCCTGTGGCAAACCGTGGGGATCCTTCGGTTTCATGCTCACAGGAGTCTTCTTTCCCTTCTACTATCTAGTCAATAGTTAGTGTCTCAAATCATACTAGAACTGGTCGGCTAGCTGTAGCCAAGGAGGGAAGGTAGGCTCCACCCCCTGCATACAATTCTAAAATTGTTCCTGTCTACAGTTAAAGGGGCGGATCGCCTACCAAAGTTACCAGTAACCTGTGCTGACTAAGAGAAAAGGATTTAACAGGTAGGACTAAACTCCTCTTATTGCCCTTGTTATTAAAAAAAATACCTGCTGCTGTTTTAGTTGAAAGCATCTTTCCTCCAGTCTTAATGGATGAAATTATATTTTTGATTGGCTGTTTGAATAAATAGTTCCTTAGGAAATAGTTCGAGGACAGGAGATCCCCAGCAAAAAGGCCTGTTTTTTATGGCACTCAACACTGGTATAAAAGTAACAATCTTTATGGTTCTGGAAAGACACTGTTCATGCTGATATTGTTGTCTTTGTTAGTTTCCTTGGAACACTTGTCATCCGCAAAATTATAATAACCGGTAATCATACCCCTCTGGCTCTCAAAGGGCTAAGACAAATGGGGGTTTGTTATGAAAAAGCGTTTCTGCTCCTTTAGACCTGTGGTTCTCACACCTTTGTGTTGCGGTGGAGCACTTTAGTTTCAAGTGAAATCTCCGTTGAACCCTAACAAGCAAACGTTATAACCTTTTAAGTAGCTAGAAGTCACCCAGCTTGTTTCTTCACAATGAGGAGTAGACCTCTCTAGCATCCAGTAGGTTAAAGGGATACTAATGTCCCATAAAAATATTTTTTTTTTCTTTTGTAGATTTATTTATTTATTTTTTTAATTCTGTACTGCAAATCCCATATCTCTAACCTTTAAGGTTTGAGAGACATTCGGTCCTAAAGTCCCCCCCCCTGCCTCCCCTTCTCCTGACATTGGCTGTAAGCTGACAGCAGGAGTTTCCTGTCTGGGGACCAACAGGCAGCTCTTCAGCAGAGCCGCAATATAGCGATTTTAAGAGAAATACTTCATTGGAATGGTCGACAAAATGTCCTTGGTTTGCAAGCACACTTTTAGACCGTTCCACAGAAGTATTTAATTTTAAATCGCGATATTGCGGCTTTGCTGAAGAGCCTCCATGTTGGCCGACACAGATCTCCTTCCGTCAGCTTTACAGCCAAGGAGGGAAGGTAGGCTCCACCCCTGCCTTAACTTCTCAGAATTGTTCCTGCCTACTTAAAGGGGCTGATCGCCTACCCAAAGTTACCAGTAACCTATATGGACTAAGAGAAAAGGATTTAACAGGTAAGACTAAAATCCTCTTTTCTTTAATCTACAAAACAAAAAAAAATACTTTTATGGGACGTTACTGCCCCTTTAACCTGGCCTCAGCATTAGATGTATTAGACTGTTTGTGGGGTAACTTACCTCTTTCAGTGCCAGAGGTGTGTCCAGCACATGTCAGTCTCATGGCAAAGCAATGCTTTTGGAAACCCCCTCTGACACTAAAGCATTATAATTTTTAATATTTATCAGGTTACCTTTACTAGGTAATTGTATATGATGATTTTTATCATTATTTAGCCAGAATGTTGGGTAACTTGAGGCTCTCTAGTTGTCATCAAACTACACTCCTAGCCTCCTCGGCCTGCTTAGGATGGTAAGAATTGTAGTTTAGCAACATCTGAAGGGCCACAGTTTGAGTTTTCCATATTATCACCAAGAAAGGTAAAGAACAAAGGCATAAGTCTAGACCTGGAGTATCTTGTGACCTTCCAGCTGTTATTGGACTACAACTCTCATTATCCTCAGCCACTCAACAGCTGGTTGACAATGATGGTCATTGTAGTTTGAGGGTCACAGGGGGGAGCAACTCCTTGCTCTGCAGTGCGTATAGCATACCTCCCCTGGCACCCAGAGGGTTAAAATCTTGTCTATATTAATTGACCCCTTGTTAGTTCAGATAGGTCTCCAGTACAGTACTTTCTTCCCTGCCCCTCCCTACACTCAATTTGATAAAAACCACTATTAAAGGGATAGTAATTTTTCATAATAAAAGCAGCTCTTATTAATCATAGTATTTGGACTTTGGTGAGTGTTATTTCAATTTTGTCAGAGTTGTAGTTCAAGAGTAATTGAATGATAAAGCATCCCCCTCCCTCCCATTTTACTGATGTAACACTACTCAGCCGGAGCAGAAGGGAGGTGCCCAGGTAGATTGCAGAGAGCGACAATCTTCAATGAAGATAAGGGAAAAACCTGAAAAACTTGTCAAGGGGGCAGGGCCTTCATTGTTCTCATAGCAAGAAGATTGTCTACTTCTGTTATCTGTCTGGTCTATGGACTGCATTCCACATCTGAGAAGAGATTGCTTACACTAGGTGAAAGGGGCGGGAGGGGAAACTTTGCTTGTGAATATCTCTTAAACCATAAAGGTTCGAGAGAGAAGACTTCTATCGTTCATGTTTTTATAATTCCTACAAAATAAAATAAAGATAAAATGAAGTATTACTATCCCTTTAAGAAATACCCACTTGGCTTATTATGGACAGAAAATCCTAATGGTGACTAAAGCTTAGTGACTAAACTCTCTCTGCCCATAGAAAAATGGTGTTTAATTATGGTGAACCAGTTAACATAAAAATGATTCATAGTAGCCATAAGGTTTTTATGCCCATATTAAGGTACGTGGGAGTTTATTATTAGGAGAGCTGGTGTCACTTTAACATTTCTTTATGATGATAGTTTTTGTGTACTTTTAAACTATACATATGTTTTACTGTTAATTGAGTTGTAGTTTTCCAGATTATGGAAGCTGCCAGAGTGACGGGTTTTAATGCTTTTATCTGTTAACCAGACTGCTTTAAATCTGGAATATTTGCAGCATTTTTTTTAATTGGACAATGATAGTCTAACCATCTCATAGCAAAAACAATACAACCCACTAAATGCTTTGTCGAGCCATTTGTAGATAAAGCTGTCCCAGTGTTATAATGCAGCACGTATTGTGGACTATAATAAGTAGCATTGTATATTGAATTGGCAATAATTGTGAAGCTAAGTGGATTTAAGCTTGATGAGGGACATCAAAAATAATAGCAAGAAATGTTTTTATGTTGAAAGGCGTAAAATATCATACTTGAAGCTTGTGTAAAGTGCTTTATGAAAATTATTTAAATTATGCCACATTTTAATGGAGTGAGTCTGCCAACTCTTACAATGAAACAGTAACAATTTGCGTGCCAGAGATGAAGCAATGTCTTGGACGTCCCCTTAGCATACAGAGGATCAAACTGTTTATTATTAATGTATTTGCTTTGATTCCCAGTGATTAGTACCCCTACCATTCTAAAAATGTTCATGTGCTTCCCAACCATCAACTGAATTATATTAAACCCATCACAGCACTGGAAATAGGCAATGCACCGAAATTACAAGTCTCACTTTCCAGACTTGCATACTCTCACTCATATACAGTTGTGCACATGCTCACATTTCTCACACTGCATGTAGGTTGCCCTGATCATGCTACATATCTATTTTTGAAACAAAATTATTATTATTATTTCTCTGTCATCCAATACAGGTTACTTGTAACTTTGGGTAGGCGATCCGCCCCTTTAACTAGGCAGGAACAATTCTAGAAGTGAATGCAGGGGTGGAGCCTACCTTCCATCCTTGGCTGCAGCTAGCCAATTAGCTCCAGTAAGATTTGTCCCTTGGTGAAGACACAGGCAAGAGATCAGTTCTTCTATAGTTTTAGCTAATTTTTTATTTTTCTGTTAGATATGGAATACCACCATTACGCGGATTACCACGACTGACAATGCCCTTCGATGTGGCTAGCTCAGTATCCAGGTGCTTTTTATGGACCTTAAGCCCTGGGGGAAAAATCTTGGGTTCAAGTTCTTTCCTCAGGAGTTTCCACTTAGGCTTCTTCTTAATACATGGTAGTCTGAAGACAGAAGATTTGCAGGAAAGGTGAGCAACCCTTTGAGTGCTGCAGGTCCACATGTCCCACAGTGCCCCTCCACACAGGGGTTTTCCTTTGGAGTTCTTATTGCACACTCCTGCACTCATTGGGTTTATCTATATGTCAGTTGGGTGTTTTGGAGCAAGTTTCTGTGGTAACTTAACCCTTTAACTGCTGGTTGTGCATCATTTGGGGGTTTATTGGCACTTTTCCTACTGGGTTCAGTGTTTTTTGGGTCTGCCAACATGTTCTAGTGATGTTTCATGTAATTTTAATTCACAGTTTCAACTTTGCAAAATTTGTATTGCACACTTTATCGCATAGACGCCATTGCTCCATTCACTCCTGTGGGACTGTACAATTTGGGACATATCTCTGCAACTGCTCAACGTAGCAACTTCAGAGATGGCTCATTTTAATTATCTGCCTTTGCTCTGTCATCCGGGTAACATTTTATGTGTTGGGGGATTCGGGGGGGGGGCTTCGGGCACTGTTGTGGTACTTTTTTGGGGAAGACTACAGTTCCCATGAGTGCCTGCTTTGCGCGCTGGTTTTTGATTGGCTCCCGCTGCGGCAGCCATTTCGTGCCTTTTCCTGAACGAGTATCCTACACAAGGCTTGGACACTCCTTCTCTCCTCTGCAGATTAACCCTTTGCCTGCCATGTAAGTGCATTTTAGAGATTTCTAAGGTGAAAATTTAATCTTACTCACTGTATTTGGGTGATTCCTTATACTTTAAATGTTTTGACACTGTGAGAATGTCTAATCCATTGGAGCTTGGGGCCAGGCCTAAGACTAAGGACGCTGGGGTCTCTGTATCCCTTATTGCGCATTGCTCCTAATGTCGTTCAGGGTTGCCTAGAGAATTCTCAGGTCATTTATGTCCAGCATGTTCTGATGTCCCTGAGTCTCTCCAAGGGGACCTCCAGCCATGCATTAGAACCAGAATGGGTGCAAGAGTTCAAGGCTGCTACTAGAGACCTCCGGTCTATATTGCAACTCTTTCCATCCCAGTTACAGGGGGTCTTCCACTCCTGTCAGACCTCTTCTTCCGTCAGATCTTCCCTGCCAAAACCACAAGGAGTACCTGATTTCTCAGATTCCTCTGAGGAGGAACTGTTGGTGGATTCGGATGTTGAGGAATGTTCTGCTGTGGGCTCCTCTCAGTTTTTTGGGGACACCTTTTGAGGCTGATCCCTTGGCTGAGGGCTTGATCAGAGCCGTCTTAACTACCCTAAACATTCCCTTAGTTCAGGAGGTTTCTTCAGATCCCTCTGATATATTTCAGGAGCCTAAAAGGCCCTATACTTGTTTTTCACCTAACCCACTCTTGACCACCTTGTGTCCGATGAGTGGAAGTCTCTAGATAGGAAACCTTCTGTTTCCAAGAAATTTACCATGCTTTACCCCTTCTCTGAGGCGGCGCTTGCACAGTGGGTTCAACCCCCCCCCCCCCCCAAAGTGGATGCTCCTGTCTCCAACCTATCTAAGACTACTGCCTTGCCAGTTGCTGATGCGTCCACTCTGTTTGGTGGCAAGGGTTTCCACCTTGTCTGTGGTTGCCAGACGAACTCTTTGGCTCAACATCTGGTCTTCTGACACTGCTTCCAAGAAAGCTTTGCTCTCATTGCCTTTTCAAGGCACCTCTTTGTTTGGGCCAGATTTTAAGGATCTGTTTAGTAAGGCCACAGGGTGCAAGAGTACCCTTCTGTGTGTGGTCCTCAGGAAGAAGACGCCCTTAAAAGAATAATCCGCTTTTTCGTTCCAGACTGAGACACGTCCGGCGAACCAGGCGGTTCCCTCAGCTCCCAGTACCTCCTCCAAGCCCAAACAGCAATGGAGGCCCAAGGTCTATTCTAAGCCTCCTTCAGCTTGACTTGTCAAACCCAGGATTCAGTGGCGGACCCGTGGGTTTTACAGGTGGTGGCGGTAGGGTACAGGATCCCTTTAGGCTCTCTTCCTCCCTTTCATTTTTTCCCCTCTCATACGCCCCAGGGCGTAAACAATGTAGCAAAAGGCGACACCGTTGATCATCTGGGGTAACGGATTATATCACTAACCAGGCTGTGCTTATGTTCCTCCGGTGCCGTCTCCATTATCAATACAGGTAGAAAAGACGCACTCATGGAAGGAACTTACTTCTGTATAAAATCCTTATTTCAATACAATCTTTTTTTTTTTTTTTTTTTTTTTTTTTTTTTTTGAGATCCTACGGGACAGTTTCAGTCTGTTCTGGACTTGCTATTGGAACGGGGTGTGTCTGAGGGGCATATCATTAAGAGAACAGCTGCTGCGCTTAAAGTAACTAAACCCGTCACACCAATTTTCTATCACCTTCCTAAGGTGCATAAATCCCTAGCGAGTCCAGAGGGGAGACCTATAGTCTTGGGGATTGATGGGCCCAATGAGAGATTAGGAGAGTTTGTTGATGGTTGTTTACAACCTTTTGTTCTGAGGCTTCAAACGTATTTAAGGGACACTAAACAGGTATTACAGGTGGTTAATGCCATACGGTGGCAGCCTGGTTATGTTTGGGTTACTTGTGATGTTGTTTCCCTGTATTCCTGTATCCCACATGTGATGGGGTTACAGGCCATTGACTATCATCTTACTAGGTATAGTAAATTTACCGTCTCCTTTAGGAGTTTTTTTGTTGGCTGTTATCGAGTACTTCCTGACTCATAACTATTTTCTTTTCGATGGGGCTTACTATCTCCAGAGGCGTGGAACATCAATGGGGGCAAAATTTGCCACCTCCTACACCAATCTTTATATGGGTTGGTGGGAGGAGCTCCACATCTTTGGGGATAGTGACCCCTTTCGTTCGGATGTGTTTTTTTTTTTTTCAGGAGGTACATAGATGACACCCTATTAATTTGGAAGGGGCAGTTGAGTTCTATTGTCAAGTTTCTTGAGTATATCAACAATAATCAATTGAATTTAAAATTTACTATGGATTACAGTATGGGTAAGATAGTGTTCCTTGATTTAGAATTAGTGTCTGTGAACACTGGACCCATAGTAACAAATGTGTATCGTAAACCAACATCAGTGAATGTGTTATTAAGGGCATACAGCTGTCATCCCACTCATACCATCAGAGGTATACCGGTGGGGCAGTTTCTCCGTATTAGGAGGAACTGCTCCACTGATGCCCTCTTCGATGAAGCTTGTAAAGAACTTCATATGAGGTTGCGGATGAAGGGTTATCCCTTATGGATGATTGAGAAGGCTGAAAAAAAAGTCTAGACAGATCCCGCTTTTAGAACTTCTGAAGAATAAGGTTAAATAGAAAAGTGCAGTTCAAAAATTAGTATTTAGTACCCCTTACAGTTTGGAGTTTAATTCTATCATAAAAATTAAGAGACATCTACCCGTTTTGAATGTGGACAGCTCTTTACTTTCTATTTTGAAAGATGGTTGTCTCTTTGTTCCTAAAAAGGCACCTACATTGGCTACTATACTTTCACCAAGTATGTATTTTAGGTGATAGACAAAGAAGCAAGAATAAGAAAACATGGTTGTCCACAATAGGAATGTTCAAATATGGTAATAATAGATGTGGGACATGCTCTAAAGCGTGTCAGGGGTCAGTTTTTTTTCTGCTACTAATAATAAGATGTTTCGTATAAATCATTATATTTAATTGTGCCACTAGGAATGTTATTTACCTCATTAATTGCACTGTGTGTCATGTACTGTATGTGGGTAAGACGATTCGCACACTAAGAGAGAGGGAAAGAGAACATCTTAGTAATATATCATGCGTACAGTTGAGAACTGGAGTATCACACCATTTTTGTACTATACATAAGTCAGATACTTCTTCTCTGCAAGTTCAGGGAACTGAACAAATTCTCCCATCAGTTAGAGGGTGAGATTTGGAACTTCGGCTGTCTCAGAGAGAAGTATTCTGGATATTTACATTGGGAAGTCATATTCCCAATGGACTTAATAGAGAATATGATGTCATGCTCCATACTTAAAGTCCGGATGGTATATTTGTTAAGGATACTGCGTAAATGTATTTTGGTTCAGTTAAATTTGTGCATCTACCAGAGATTTCATGAGATTGTAGTTGGTATTTCGATGTTTTAACTTTGTATGGTACTATTTGTGGAGATAAGTAGTAATCATTTTTAGAGTGATTTATATTTTTTATTTTGGATATTGCTTAGAGCTTGCTTTTGGTCCGGATGCAATCCGCATATAAGAAAGGGTATAAATTAGAATAATGAATTGGAACATTCCCTTTAAGTTAGAATGAGTTAGGCATTCATGGATATCTGTCCATGATTGGCTTGGAAGTTCATGATCTATGGTGATTGCACAGTTCAAAAGCAGAGCATGTGACCTAATTAAGTATGTCTATGATTAAGTACGTTTAGTACGAAATGCGTGAGACATTGAGTTTCTGTTCTCTATAGTCTGCAGTTTATACTTGTATTGAAATAAAAAGGATTTTATACAGAAGTAAGTTCCTTCCATGAGTGCGTCTTTTCTACCTCTACATGTCAGAAGTAACATGTATATTATAAAGCTAGTCGCTACCTACTTAATTATTGCAGGGCGACTTTATAGCGTGTGATAGTTCCGCTTTAGTTACCTTGCACTCTGTGATATAATCTGTAAGCTTTCTTTACTTTCTAAGGCCTAACATAGTCTTACTTGTGCTCTTAAGGGGTTCCTATTCCTGCCTTTTCTAGGGCAGCTTTTATATAGGTGTTTGAGATGTACTAGTGTTCTATTATCTGTAAACTAGTTGAACAGCCTGTTACACGGGCCACAGTGCCACTGCCACCCGGCCGCGGGCAGTCTCTACTGCGCATGTCGTGGCGTTACACACGTTTTAGTGAATTATTATATAGGAGGATGGCTGACTTAAGGTAACACTAACTTTTATTCAACAGTGGATATACATCTCAATAAATGAACTGTATTCACTCTTATCTTTCATTACAAAGAGCACAAGCACATTAAAGGGATAGTAATACTTTGTTTTATCCTTATTTTATTTTGTAGGCATTAAAAAAAACATGAAGAACAATGTCTTATCTCTCAAACATTTATGGTTTGAAAGATATTCACAAGCAAAGTTTCCCCTCCCACTCCTTTTAGCTAGTGTAAGCCATCTCTTCTCAGATGTGGAATGCAGTCCATAGACCAGACAGATAACAGGGACAATCTTCTTCCTATGAGAACAATGAAAGCCCTGCCCCCCTTGACAAGTTTTTCAGCTTTTTCCCGTATCTTAATTGAAGATTGTCCCTCTCTGCAGTCTACCTGGGCACCTCCCTTCTGCTCTGGCTGAGCAGTGTTACATCAGTAAAAGGGGCGGGAGGGGGATACTTTGTCATTGAATTACTCTTGAACTACAACTCTGACAGAAATGAAATAACACTCTCCAAAGTCCAAATACTATGATGATTAATTAGAGCTACTTTTATTATGAAACATTACTATCCCTTTAATTAAATTGTGTTTTGTATAGGAAAGTGTACGCTAGCATTAAAACATGCTAATTTAGGTTTTGATTTTGAGTTCTAACATAAGATACATTTTACAGATGCCAGCTTTAAATACATTATTTTCATTGCATAACTAAATTTCATTTTGTGTTAGTTCCTTTTAACAAGTAATTACTTATTTATTGACTAAGCACATGGCAGAATAAGCTGTAAGGGTACAGTATAATTTAATACAGCTGCCACCATTAGAGGTAGTAGCAGCATCAGTTTAACTAGTGAAAGACTGAGCTGTAACACTTTATGTATTTTTTTTTTTTTTTTTCGTATTTTATTTTAAATGTTAAATCTAAATTATATTAATTTCAAATAGAGTAATATAATTTTTTCCTTGCTCTCCTTGGTCCATTTACAGTAAAAAAAAATAAGTTCTCCAAATTTGTTAAAATGCTTCCAGTAACAATAATAATTTGATAACTGCACATGTTCAAGATTGAACACCATTAGCACGATCAATATATACATACTTTTTCAATCCATAGCCACACAATTATCATATTTTATATACACCATGAAAAGAGATAATCAAAATGTAAAGCCTAGATTAAAGGGATCCTATAGGCTAAAACAAAATCAATATCTCCTATATGATGTATTAGCCATTTTTATTTTGCAACCTGGAGTTATTTAGATGTATAGATTATTCTAATTAAGCCGTGATTTGCAGACATTCCCTGCGTTAACTCTTATTCTCCACACATGGACATTTAACCCTTTAGGTGCTAGGCAAAGGGAGCAATGCATCACCATTAGCACTAAAAGGGTTAAGTGTGATTTAATGGGGGGATACTGTAGGGATATGGGCATATGTTCATAAAGGAAAAGTGTCGGACTTCTGGGGCTAACTAATTGCACTATAGGGAGGACTAAACGGGGATCTGTAACTATCAGTGGGCAGTTTGGTCCAAGGCTTGAGGTCAGACAGTATTTGTGGCAATCTGACTACTGTTAGGTAGTCTGCCATATGGTCTTAACAAAATGGCAGCACTTTATAATACCGAATGGTGTACAGTCTTGACACTGAACTGGTTAATGAACAAATGGCCTTTCGTATTTATCAATTAAAGGGGTGCCGTTTCTGGAGCAAACCAGCTGTAACATAGGAGTGAAATGGAAATTCTCGCACATTTAAATGGGGACTTTTAACCCCCTGAATACTACAGAGGTCTTAACTCATTTAAACAAAGAAAGATGGCTCCCCTTGCATATACTAATTTATTAATTGCACCTGGTGCTAGTAACTCCAGGCAAGGTTGTGCCCACCAGTACAACATACAGACCTCAGAATAATGAAGACAGCACACTGGAATCTTTATAAGCAAACTAAACTTCTGAATAAAGTGCCATTGTCACTAAAAAAATGAATAGATTTTAAACATTTTCCTACTGACATGTAGGCAGCTGTGTATCACCAGTTTATACAAGTGACTAAAGGGCAATAAATGGGATGTCTGGGTTCAATCAATTAAAAAGAGGTTCAGGAATCTAAACTGGATACTTCTAATCTCAAATTGTTCTCTATTATGAGTTTATCAGTCTTCCTGTAGCCACTTTTCACCTTTTATTTTGAATAATTTTGTTGCTTTTGCGCCAAACTGAAATAAATATATGAAAAAAACTACAATTCAGGGAGAGAGCCAGTAATTTGTAAATATCAATATACACCTTTATTTAAAGACAGTATTAAAACTTCAGCTGATCAATATCAGATTCAGGTAAAACAATACAACTAAGTAATACAATAATATCCTAATATATGCTATATATACTTTAGACATATTATGGTATTGTATTATTTAGTTGTATTGTTTTACATGAATCTGATATTGATCGGCTGAAGTTTTAATGTTGTTTTTAAATGTAAGATGTATATTGATATATGCAAATTGCTGGCGCTCTCCCTAAATTGTAGGTTTTTTTGTTTTTTTTTTTTAAATCTGTCCACTATCAAATAACTCACGGATTGTAGTAACCGTTCTTTGTGTGGTTTTATTTTTGAGCCTCTTAGTCAGGATTACTTGGTGGCGCCAGATATGCCTATATATTTCTTTTTTGTTTAATTAAATAAATATATATATATATATATATATATATATATATATATATATATATATATATATATATATATATATATATAATTTTAAAAAACACAACCAGGTTTTAATTGATATGGACCACTTTAATTTTTTTTTTTTTTTTTTTTGTGAAATTATCCTGCATTTATGAAAGCGAACTGGAGTTATTCTGGAGTAAACCAGGGAACAAATAAGAATTCTTAATTTTCCTGCAAATTATTATAGCTTTTAAATCCCTTTACTGTTAGAGAGGTCTCCAATGCATTGCTTTGGAATGCATTGGGGACCTATCTAGCATTCAAGGGGTTAAAAGCCCAATTTAATTTAACAGGAATTTTAATTTTGCCACTGTGGTGTAGTTGGCTTACTCCAGAATAACTCCAGTTTGCTTTTATAACTATGGGCCTATGTCCCTTTAAAAGAAGAATTCATACCTCCTAATAATAACCACCACGTTGGCTTACACGACAATAAAATTCTATTGGCCCCTATGAATTCTTACCCTTTGCCTTTGTTCAATCAATAACCTCATCTATCGTTTTTTTCTGTCGTACCCATGGGGGCTGACTACTTGCTGGTGGTTTTGTAACTCAAGCAGGCAGAACCAACAAGTCTGCTTAACCCTTTAAAGGGACACTAATGTCCCATAAATATTATTTTCATTTTGTAGATAAAATTATTTGAAGCAACTCCTATCTCTCGAACCGCTGTGTTTTGAGAGATATTCGCATTGAATGCGGTTTGAGAGATGAGATTTGCTGCAAATAATTTGTCATCTACAAAACAAGAATAATTTCTTATGGGACATTACTGTCCCTTTAAGAACCAGAGATTTGTGCACAGCTTGTTGCTAAGCAATGTTTTGTACACCCATCTGGTTCTTAATGGGGTAAGATTACCATGTGCAGAGAGCAGAATTTTTGAGGTTCTGTAGTCCTTCCAACAACAATCATCTCCTCCAAGGACATGACATCCGGGACAATTTGCAGATGGTACCTCTTAAACAAAGGCAGAATTCACAGGGGCCATATTGATTTTCTGCCAATGAGGTGACGTTTTCCTTTAAAAAGATTTTCATACACTGTTTCCAATAACCTGAAGTTTACACAAACTTCAGTTTTTGTGCTGTACTGACTTAGTTTTCACTTGACATAACTAGGAGGTTGGCAGTAAGTCTCCACTGCAAATGACTATATTTTTGCTTCTAGCACTCAGGATTATTATAGTTTTTTATTTTTTTTTGTCCTTTCCGAAACTCCCTAATTCATACTCTCCTACTAGTTTATATTAACATTTAGCAGACCTTGTAGAACATGTCTTAGGATGGCAAATAATCGTGAAACCCAGGATCTATGTTGTTAACTTCAAAGCCTATTATTTGGTATTGTGCCAATATATTCTTTTAATTTAACTTTAATTAATAATGCTTTCTGTAGATCTGTATCCACGAGTGATTAAAAAGGTTCACCTACAACATGAGTAATTAATCTTCAGACCTCCTGCTATTGGGGACTACATCTCCCAGTATCCCTAGTCATCTAGTGGCTGGTGATGGGAATTGTAGCCCCCAACAGCTGGTTTTTTCAGAGTGACAACCTTTGGCCTAGAATTAATTCTTTACCTAGCTGACAAATAGCAGTATACATTTTTGTCTGATAAAATCATTTGTGCCACTAGATGGCACTACCTTACTATATTGCTTGTGTTGAACTATGCAAAAAATGAGTCTACCCATCAGTTTCCAGTACTTCTTTTCTGTTTTCTTGTTTTCTTTTCTTTTTCTTTCTGATTGTTTTCTATACTGCCTCTATTTGGAGCTAAGTGCTGTTGAAGATGCTGCAGTCATGTATTATTCTTTAAAAATGATTGCTATTCTTGTTCCAATTGCAGATTCCCTTGTGCAAAGTAATCCGCTTTAACATTGACTACACAATTCATTTCATTGAGGAAATGATGCCCGAGGTAAGGAATCTCACAGTTAACCCTTTTGCTGGTGGAGTTGAGTGAGCTATCTGTTCAATGTAATCAATTAACCCCTTGGGTGTAATTGCATCTCCAGCACATTTCTTTGGAATATGTTAGAGACGTCTTTAGTGCTCAAGGGGTTAAACTTCCATTTAGGCAATTGTCTGTGCACACGCACACTTTTATTGTTATTCCCCTGATATCGGTGCAGTAAAGAAGTAGCAATGGATTTTGTAATAAGCGGTAGACTACTCTCCCAGCATCTTCATTATAAAGCCATCCTTTTGATGTCGTCCTAGCTTAGTGTTGTTGACTGTGCAAAACCCAGAGGGACATGCTGACTGCAGGTGAATTAGAAGATCAGTTTTCTACCTCTTTGTCTCAGACATGGAGGAAGCAGAAGAGCGGTTCATGGGCAGGGCACACATATGCATTTTATTACATCAGCACCTTTTTACAGCCTCTCCAAGCAAGTCAATAGCAAATTAACTCACAACACTCTTTTTTTTTTTTTAGAGTGAGTTTGTTCTTGACTGTCTCATCTAAATTAATTAGAAAGGTCACACACACACACACACACACACACACACACACACACACACACACACACACTTTCTCTCTTTCTATCTCTTTCTCTCTCTCTTTCTTTCTCTCTTTCTCTCTCTTTCTCTTACACACACACACACACTTTCTCTCTTTCTATCTTTCTCTCTCTCTCTCTTTCTTTCTCTTTCTTTCTCTCTTTCTTTCTTTCTCTTTCTTTCTCTCTTTCTTTCTCTCTTTCTCTTTCTCTCTTTCTTTCTTTCTTTCTTTCTCTTTCTTTCTCTCTCTTTCTCTCTCTCTCGCTCTCTCTCGCTCTCTCTCTATCTCTCGCTCTCTCTCTATCTCTCGCTCGCTCTCTATCTCTCGCTCGCTCTCTATCGCTCGCTCGCTCTCTATCGCTCGCTCTCTATCGCTCGCTCTCTATCTCTCACTCGCTCTCTCTTTCTCGCTCTCTCTTTCTCGCTCTCTCTCTTTCTCTCTTATATGCATGTTGTTTCCCTTTTTCTTGTATGCATGCATGGTCTAGATTTTGTAAAGGTCACATTCACACTTGCACTCAGTCTTGCACACACAGACGTGAACTCTTACGCACACGCTTTTTCTCACACCTACATATGAGTTTTCCACACAGTCTTGGTTTTGCCCTTACACATGTTGTTGGATGCATGCAAGGAAAATGCTTCTCCCAACCTGTTAAGACAGCAAATGCAATATTGTGTGTCGAAAGTATGGAAGCTACATACCCTTTTGTATGTTTGCATTTGTTATCTTATAAGCAGTCCGTTGTTTCATATATACAATTCTTTAAACTGCCCTCATTAAAGGCTCAAACCTTGAGCAGTTCTATATAATTATGATTCTGCTTCTAGAACTTGAATTGGCCTGGAAAAAAAACACATGCTCCATATTTTGCTGTATGCAATACCCTGCAGGGCTGTTCTTCATATTAACGATCCTTCTGCCATCAAGTAATAGTGCTTGGAGATAGGGTCATTGAGAAGTGTGTAATGAAAGCCACCTGTAATTGACTGAAGGGCTCTAATGTTATTGCTCCCCTGTATTTTTTAGTTAGCAATATTTTAAACAAGAGTTTGAATTAGCACTCAGGGCAGCCTTACATTGCAGAAGTACAATGAAATAGCACATTAACTGTGAAAAGCATGTCCTCCAAGTGTACGTTAATCTGTTCCCTTCTGATATGAACAAGTACGCCCATTATAGTCTGGCATACTGTAGCAAGATGGCTTTATTACTTTTAATACTGCTTTAGGGGAGATGGCAATCTTGTCTTCCCAAATAGACATGGACAACTACAGTGCTGCGTGCAGAGTATAATTAAAGTCTAATGAACCAAGTGTTATTATATTAGCAAAATCTAATTTTCCCTTCATATTCTGGTATTGTACGTTTTGTCCAAACATCATCTCCTCCTTGCTGCTTTTTATGCCTTCCTATTTTGGTTTTGCTAATATTTAAACGGACTGAAATGACGTATTTAAATAAGATGAATGCAGACTTCAAAATGATTCATTGTCTGCTATTGAATCTGTCGTAATGTTGGCAAACTAGCAATAAAATACAGTGGGGAACCTGCTAGTCTTAACGTAGTCTTATTGTCATGCTTGGATGCCTGTGTGTGTACAGATGCTAAACAATGCATCTCTGTCACGCAGCACATAGAGGTGTATTGAACTGCCTGCTATTTGCATGTTGGGAGTGAAAACTATGTATTTGTTTGTACCATTTTTTTTTCTTTTTATTGTTTGTTTATGATAATCTGTACAAGTATGAACCATAGCAAAAACAAATCTGTAACGTCTTACGGCACTGTAAAATGTTATTGATTATACCAAGTCTTATGTGGTCCAACTGCTCTCTAAAGTATGGCGGTCCTTTTTCTTACTAGTGTATAAGCTCATGTACATGGGCCAAGATCTTGACGATGTTAACCCTTTGAGTGCCAGAGGGGTACACAACGCATTGCTTTGCAATGCGTTGCATAGCCCTCTGGCACTTAAAGGGTTAAGAGGCTGTTCCTGCTCTGCATCCTGCTGTTGACGCAGTCATTCACTGTAGAGAGTGGTCGAAAGCACAGAATGCTCCCAGCATTCCGTGTGTTCGGGCAGTCTGTACTGCACATGACTGCATCTGACAAACAAATATTATTATATAGGATTGGTGCACATTCTACATATGCACCAAACAATTTACTTTTGGTCTTTTACAGAGTGAAAAGTAGCATGTCGAACCCCATCTCTTTTCACAACAAATTTGGTTGCCTATATAGCAGACTTTACCAGTTTTTGTTAGAGAAAATCTAAACCTGTTAGACAAATGACTCTTAATTTCTTTATCGGGAAGAGTTAACTACTCTTCTCAACATTAAACTGCAACGCCACAAAGTTGATTGTATGCATGTATGTTAGTCAGTGCAGCATAGACTTTCCATTAATTCTTCAAGGTGAATGCTGAAAGCTACCAAGAGATGTGAAGACGCAAAAGCTCTTGCACCTGCTTGATGGGGAATTGGTCAAGGGAATGTGCAGAGCCATGTCAATGGGGAAAGTGCACTAAGAAGTGATAAAGTGGAGATGATGTCTCCAGTAATATCACTTCTCCACTTCCTATGTTATTTTATGTAGCCAATGCACTAAGACTTTTCCAGCTTTGGAGAATCCCTAGTGCGTAAGCTCCATAGAATAACAAAGGAACTGGAGAAGTGAGATCACTGGAGAAGTCCTCTCCAGTTTCACGCCTTATTGCATAACTCCCAATGTGTCTTAGGTTGTCCATTGTAACACATACTGTGTGTGGGTGAGTTTTTTGAAAAATGGTCTGATGATGTCCATGTCTACACAATGTGTACTAAAGGTGTGTGTGCCATGCATCATACTGCCTCATATAGACAAATACATAACTTACTGCTCTTTGAAGAACCCCTACATAAGAGAAATACTACGGTTAGAAAAATTATAGAATCCATAAAGTTTTATGTATAAAATCCTGTATTGCAAAGTGTTTCCTGCTGAGTACAACCAAGGGTACTTTCACTGCTGGGAGATAATTCATTCAAAATCATTACAGTTAAAACTGTGAAGATGTGGAGGAGCTACTGCCACCATCTTTGTATGCTGAATTGCAGCTGACACTTATCTCCCCGTGTAGAAGGCAAGACCTAAAGTGTACAAACAACAGGTGGCACTGTTGCTGAAAAAGTTTTAGCTGTAATAACTTTGGAGCAAAATATCTTTCAGCAATAGGAATACCAATTTGTACTTGTTTGTAAAGTCCCTAAAATGTATGTTTTGTTCATACTCCTTTGAGTGCCAGAGAGGTAACCAACGCATTGCGTTACTATGCATTAGATATCTCTGTGGCACACAAAAGGTTAATCAGTTGAAGACCAGAGACATTTGCAAGGTATTGCTTCATAGTGTGTTGCAGACCCTTTGGTCCTCAAGTAGTTAACAACAATAGCTCCCTTTTAACCCTTTGAGTACCAGAGCGGTACGTAACGTATTGCAAAGCAATGCGTTGTGTACCCCTCTGGCACTCAAAGGATAAATTCAACAAACGTGTTCTCTGCTTTCCTTTGTGAGAACTGGGGATGGAGTGCCATTTTGTACACTGGAGGCGTTAATATGTTTTGATCCTGACATCTAACCAATTTGTTTTCTTCAGCACTTCTGTGTGAAGGGGCTGGAACTGTTTTCTGCCTATCTGTACAGGGACATATTAGAGCTTCATGACTGGAATCTTATTGGTAAGTTTGTTTTACTCAGTTACTGAAATGGTTTTACCCTGTGGGCCTGAAGTGCACTGAGCCATTTAGTAACCTACATGTCATGTCTGTTTTTTTCCTCTCTGTTTCATTGTGTATAGTAAAATCTTCCCTTTTGTTAGTTTTATTTTATTATGTGTCAGAAATGGAACCACAGAAAAAATGTATTCACTTTTTTGTTCTCATTTGATAACCTTGTCGAAGTAATTTTTCCCTAGAATCTACTTTTAATTTCCCAAGAGATGCAGTGCTGTAACATTATGTGTAAAGAAAAATAAGTTTTATTTTGAAAATCGGTTTAAGCATTAAGTGCTTTTGCTCTGTAGATGTCAAATTTGCCTTAGTGCATTGTGGGCAAACCAAGGCACTCCAGCTGTACTGCACCACATCTCCTGTCTGGCTGGCTAGAGATGATGTGAATTGTGGTGCACAACAAATAGCTTGAGGGACTTAGGTTGGCCATCACCTCCTTGTTGTCTTACCAGATATTGTGTGTGTGTATATTTATATATTTGTGTGTGTGTGTGTGTGTGTGTATATATACACATATATATATTTAAAATATGTATGTAATATGTGTGAGTGTATATATAATATAAATAGGTGTGTATTTACACTTGCGGCATTACAATATTTAATTAATTTCTCCCTTTCAATGCCAAATTGGCGTTCAGTGCGTTTGTAGAGCTTTTCAGCATTCAAGTGTTATGATGCAAAACAAAGCATAAAGTTAAATACAAACAAAACAAAAAGTCTGTTCTCCACCGTAAATATGATCTCTTGTACTAACCAAATATGATTTTTTTTATACAACCAGTCCACATAGAATTTGTTCAATATGGCCTTTTGAATTAAAGACCTATAGTAGTAAGTTACTCTTAATCTGTTAAACCACAAGTGGAAAAACATGGCAAGACCATTTCCCTTGGGTCTGTCTATCTAGCATCTCGCATGCAGCAGTATTGCTATGTTAAAAAAAATCACTTCTTGCTTTCTCTGCTAAGGAAGAGTGATACATTTTATCACAAAGCATAACAACAATACTATGTTTCACTCATCAATGACAGAGAAGACATTGATAGATTCATTGGATCAATTCCCATTCTGGCTTGATATCTGACAGAAATGTAATTTTACTTCCAATTCAGAGCAATGGTGTTGGGCAGGGGTTGCATTCATATATTCACATAAGTAGAATGAGCTTTGTTCTGCTTCAAGGTGCAATACCACTGTGGCCCTATGAAGTAAATGTAACTAGAGATAAGGCCCCTAGAACTAAATAACTGCATACCTTGGGCCATATGTTCAAAGAAGTAGCGAAATAGCTTTTGTAGTTTGTAACGACTTTTCAAAGTACAGTGTCGTTGGGATCATTAATATTTTCAGAGAGTGTCAATTGTGATTGGAAATGTGTCCCGACTGAAACTGTAGTATGGAACAACAAAAAAAAGTCTTAACTAACGACAAAAATGTCTTAACTAAAGACAAAAATTCTCACATTCAGAACACATTCCCTCCACTTTTTTCTTAACGTACAAATTTTGTCTTTTGAAAGACATTTTTTTGTCGTTGGTTACGACAAGTTTTCTTTTCCTCTACATGACACTGGAGAATAGTTTAGCCACGACCTTACCCTGCCCCATTTGCCCAGCAATTCTGGAGTTGTCGTACACAACGGACATTACTAGTTTTTTGTTGTATACTCTATAGAAAATATGTCGTTCATACATACAATGACTTATTTTTGTCTTTCATACTATAATTTTTTGTCGTTATTCCTTTGAACATGCGGCCCCTTGTGTTAAACAGATGCATTTCCCTATGTAGGTGTTCTCCATACAGCAGTCAAGAACATCTATATCTCTTATTTATTTATTAAATAGTTGTTTGCATTTGCTGTATACCATTTTTGGTCTGCACTTATTTATTTTTCACTTTCACGATATAAAAGTAGGCTTTATTAGTATGTATGAGATTAGCCGGAGAGAGTGCCCCACTCATGCTTTTAGTGGGACCTTCTTGAGGAAGCAATATGTCCCTGCCTAGTTACAGACCCAAAGTAGAGTTCAAATGCAAAACAGTAAAACGATATAATGCAATGAAATATGAAGGCCATGCTCCTAAGCAAGGGTCTAGTTCACCTAGCTAAAGCAGAACCGTTCCGGAGGAAACCAACTAAAATAGAGGACAAATGAAAATTTGCCAAATTCCCATTCATTTTTTTTTTTTTTTCCCCCCACTACAGGAGAAGTCTTCATGTTTTACAATACATTGAAGACCTCTCTAGTTTTCAGTGACTTAAAATCCCTGATTCAATAAAAAGGTATTTCCATTTGCCCCTTATGGTGTGATTGGTTTGCTCCACTTTAGATAGCTGAATTAGATCCTTAAAAAAAAAAGAAAAAAAAAAAGCCACTTATTTCTGTGATGCTTTAATACTACAAGGTGTTAATGTTCCTTTAACCCTTTGAATGTAAGAGGGTTACACAACACATTGCAAAGCTGTCTGGCACTCCAAGGGTTAACCCAATGAGTGCCACAGGAGTATTAAACACATTGCTTTGCACTGCGTTGCATGGCACTCAGGGTTAAAGTGAAATGAAAACTACACAGATTAAATGTAACTGCCTCTGTCTTTTTCTCTTTTCTTAAAGATCCTTGTGCTGAAGATGGTAGCTCCAGCTGTCCTCAGTTTCATTTTATGCCTCGTTTTGTAAGATTTCTGCCAGGTAAACAATTTCCTTTTAAATCGCCTTTAAACGTCTAGCGTTTGCTCTCCACTCTGCGGCTTGCCTCAAAGTGTCTGTTTAAAAGTTATCAGCGGAGTGCATCTGCACTTAACTAAGACAACATTAATTTTAATCACATAATGGTCCTATTACATAAACCGTGTCTGTGCAGGCTTGTATAAGAACAATCTCATTTTATTCCTTAGTAAAAGGAGGACATAGATAAGTGGCGTTCAGCCACTGAAAACTTTTCCTTGGTCACTGCATTTACAACTGCAGCTAGCAATAAAGCGTGAAATATCACTTCCTTTGCAAAGGATTCCGCGGTAATGTCACAGAATGCCATACTATAGTAGTCAGAAGTGTTCTATGCAACATTGGAAAAGGCCATCTGTGATTTGGGTTTGAGAAGACTGAAGTTTAAAAAAAAAAAAAAAAAAAAAAAAAAATGGTCATTATGTAGAAAACTGAATATGTGCTGTTCTGGAGCAGACCAGTTGCACCATGGGGTGGGGTCCTTGTTAAATGGTGCTTTTAACCCCTTGAATTCTAGGGAGGTCTCAAACAGGTTGTGCAGCAATATATTGGAGACTTACAGCATTGAAGTGGTTGAAAGCCCCGTTTTAATCAATGAAACCGTGGGACAACTATGGTGCAGTTGAGTTGCACAACAACTGCACCTCTTTAGCTGCTCGAATACTCCTCGATGTTCCTTAAAGGAGCAGTAAACTTTATTATTTAAAAAAAAAAAAGTTATAGGGCTTTTCTTGCTGGATATGGTGTGGTTATTTTGCAATTGTCTTGCACATCTTATGCTTACAACATAAAGCCCTATATGATCATGGATTAGCAACTGTTTAAAGGGATAGTAATACTTAAAATGTAAAAAAAATATGTTGTAGGGTTTATCCCCGGAGTAAAACAAGGGAACTCTCACTGCTGAAAGGTGTTTTTATTCAAAAGTTATCACAGCTCAAAGTTGAATTTTTAGGTGCAATATCACAGTGGCCTAAAAGTGAACAGTGGTGCTGTTTCTACACCATCCTATAGAGATTTATGGTCTATGGACCAAAGCTGTCCATAGGATAGTGGAACAGAGTCACTGTACAATTTCAGACCACTGTGATATTGCACCTAAAAATTTCAACTTTGAGCTGTAATAACTTTTAAATAAAACTCCTTTCGGCAGTGCGAGTACCCTTTTTTTTTTTTTTTTTTTTTTACATATATAAAATATTTATTTTTTTTTTTTACATATTAAGTACCGAAATATCTCAGGTATAATACGCACCTGTGCATAATACGCAGGTGCATATTATGCCCAAGATTTAGGGGAAAACAAGAGTGTCTAAGTATAATACGAAACCTTGTTTCCCCTTTACTAAAAAGGTTTTGCAGGCCGGTAGATCCCTTCCCTACCTGCCCGGCGCTATCCGTTGCTACAATAAGACTTACTAGGTTAAAAGTAAGTCCCTGTTGAAGCCTCCGTGTTTCTCAGAGCAGCCAAAATAAAAGCTACCGGTGTGTAAAGCACAAGTGCGGGCGGCATGCTTCCATTCACCGCCCACTTCCTTCAATGGCTTTCAGGTCGTTCTGCCTCCAGCCAATGGCTTGTGAGGACCTCGCATCGGATAGCGCTGGGGGAGGGAGGGAAGGCATTTACCGGGTTTTATTTTTTTTCTCATCAAAAACTCTTGTGTATAATACGCACCTCCCACTTCACATAAGGTGAAGTGGGGTAAAATTGTGCGTATTATACCTGAAATTTTACGAGTATTACTATCCCTTCCCTATCCCTTCCTATGGGAAGGGGGGCAATCTCTGGCCCTGCATCTGTCTCTGGATCGTTACTCTCTTCATCCGGCTAGTGGGTTCTGGTTGTCCACTCTTTGGCTTAGACATTGTTAGGGTCATGTACTCAAAGGCAAAGTGGAGAATCTGTGGAGCGAGCCAGTTGCACCATAGGGAACAGAATACCATGCTATAGTAGTCACAAGTGTTCGATTCTGCACCAGATGGGACATTTGGGATCTGGGTTTGAAAGGTGGAAAGTTAATTTGCTTTTTTCTTTTTATATCCAAGGCATTATAAATGGTAATGTCTCTTCCCTCCAGCTGGGTAGGACCAACTATACAGCATTTAAAAGGATGAATACTTAAAGCACCCTCTTTTTTTTGGTCCTACGCAGCTGAATGGACGTTTTTCTTTAAGCTCCGGCCGCCACGAGTGCTGCCAATTCCTCTCTCCCTGTCACCCCCTACCTCTGATGCGGGTTGTGTTCCTCTGGAGCCAGGACGAATTCCCCGTGTGGCAGGCGCCGTCATCTCATCTGTGATGTTGACAAAGTTCACCCTTTTCAAACTGCAGTGGCGCGATTTTGGGCACTTTCGGGGGATGTGAATGGAAACGGGCTACTATGCATGCTTACATGGGAATCGGCCTCCCTGCAAGCCGGGAGCTTCCGACAACCCGACTCCAATTTGGCTGTCTGTTTAAGGGTGAAAAGATAAGTTATACATTTTTAGTCCTTTTTTTTTTGTCTGGCTGTGCAGTAATTTTGTAGGGTTTTCCTCATCCCCTTCAGCATGTCTAATCCGGCCAAAACGCCTTTGAAAGACAAAGGTGCTTCTGAATCTTCTAGTAAAGAGGACAAGTCCACTCCTAAGCAGAAACAGTGCTCAGGCTGCAATACTAAGCTCCCAGCCTCTGACACTTCAAACCTTTGTGAAGACTGCCTTAAGAAAACTGCATGTAGTGGAATCCCAGGGCAATTCCAGGACTTCTTGTCCTGGATGAAGTCGTCCATGCAGGAAACCTTTAAAAGTTTGCAGCAGGGTGAACCAGCCACTAAGAGACCTCGCAGGGATCTGGGAGAAGGTACCTCCTCCATGCAACCTGGTGAAGAGTATGATGCTGATTCCCCTATTGATGACCAAGTTTCACACTATGGATCAGAAGAGGGTGAACTGGCTGAAGAAACAAGTGTCTTCAACCTTGATCGCATTGACTCCTTTATAAAGCACATCAGAAATCCCTAGGTCTTTCTGAAACACAACAGGACATGGTTCCATCAATCAATCTCTGACCTAATTTTATCTGAATGGAAATTAGGGTATAGAAGAGCTTCAGTACCAAGAACATTCAAAAGAATGTTTCCCTTCAGTGATAATGAAATCCAGAAATGGCCTACAGCCCCTGATGTGGACGCACCCATAGCACACCTTGCTAAGCACATCATTCTGGCCCTTGAGGATGGAACCTCATTACGAGACCCCTTGGAGAGAAAACTAGATGGGGCACTCAAGAAACCATTCTCAGTCACTGGAGAAAACCTAAAGGCTGCCACAGCTATGGCCTGTGTCTCCCGTGTCATGCGTATCTGGCTTACCGTATTAGAAGACAAAATCGAATCTAATGTCTCCAGGTCCAAATTGTTAAGAGGTTGCTACTATCAAGGAGGCCACAAATTATTCTTGTGATGCATCCCTGTATATCATCCGTTTTGTTGGCCAGATCCTCAGCCCTCTATATCTCGGTGGATAGATCCCCCTGGATAAAACCATGGACAGCAGACACTAAATCTAAAAGTAAGCTGGTCTCCCTACCATTTTTTGGATGCTCACTTTTTGGTGAACATCTAGATGACATCATAAAAAAGGCCTCAGGTGGTAAGAGTCCGTTTCTCCCACAAGAAAGAAAGCGAAGAATCTCTCCTCCCTTTCAGTACCCCAGATACAGAGGTCAGGCATTTTGGGAAAATAAAAGGAGAGATACCAACTGTCAAGATGATCACAGAGGAAAATACTCTGAGAGAGGAGGCTTCAGGCCTCAATACGCCAAGAAGCCTCAATTTAAACCCGAAAACCAATGAATCCCAGCAGGCCCCTGTCCAGATCCCAGTAGGGGCAGACTGGGATCTTTTTTCCCAATCTGGGAGACCCTGGTCCACCCAGATGCTTGGGTCTCTCAGATGGATTTTATTTCTGCCCCTCCTTCCCAGAAACTTATTTGATCCAAGGTTCCAACAAACCGTCAGTCCTTCTGGTCTTCAGTCAACAACCTGCTAGAACAGAAAGTCTTGGAAAAGGTCCCTGCTCGGGAGAAAATTCAGGGATTTATTCTGCTTTCTTTCTAGTCCTGAAACCCTCAGTTTCTTCAAGACTATACTGCATCTCAAGGTAATAAATTCTCAGATCAGACATGCACATTTCAAGCTGGAATCAGTGGAATCAGTCGTCCAATCACTGAAGAAAGGAATGTTCATGACCTGTATCGACCTAAAGGATGCGTATTACCACATTCCGGTTCATCCAGCCCATTGGAGGTTCCTACGGTTTGTGGTCAATCAGGACCATTATCAATTTGCAGTCCTTCCCTTTGGCCTGTCATCAGCCCACAGGGTCTTTACAAAAGTTCTTGCTCCCGCCCTGGACTGTCTCAGAAAGGGAGAAATCAACATCCTGGCATACCTGGATGATCTCCTTATCATGGCTACGTCAGCAGACAGGTCCAGAACACAAACTCAAATTATCCTTATATTTCTGCAAGACATTGGTTGTATTGTCAACCCTGACAAAAGCCTACTGTCCCCTTCACAGAACATGGTCTTTCTGGGACTTTGGATCAACACAAGAAATGCTCTAGTCCAACGTTCACAGGAAAGGATAACAAAGCTCAGGAAAAAGTCCTTAGCACTTCTGAAGAATTCACATCATCTGGTGCGAGACTTCCAGGAGTTACTGGGCCTCATGTCCTCAGCCACACAGACCCTTCCTTGGGCGAAGCTACATTTACGTACCCTACAGTCGAATTTCTTAAATCATTGGAATGCAGACCATGGGAATCCATTCCAGAGGATACCATTATCCCAGTCTTCAAGACAGGAAATCCTATGGTGGCTAAATCTAAAAAAATCTCCAAAATGGGAGACCTCTAGTTGTCCCAAAATGGAAGATAATTTATACAGACGCCAGCCTCAACGGTTAGGGAGAAGTATGGAAACAAAGGACCATCCAAGGACAATGGAACACAGAAAAAAAATCCTTTCACATAAATGTCCTGGAAACAAGAGCTGTCAAGAATACTCTACTCTAATACAGTTCCAGAGACACCTCACGGGATAGTGTTTTCATGTGAACTGACAACATACCGACGGCAATGTATATCAAAAACCTAAGTGGGACCAAGAGCTGGTCACCATCGATGAAGATACACAGGGAACAAGTGGAGGCCATTGTAATCGCCCCAAACTGGCCCAGAAGGATTTGGTACTCTCACCTTGTACAAATGTTTATAGAAGCCCCATGGGAGTTGCCTCTGAGGAAGGACCTACATCAAGGGCCGATCCTCCACAACAATCTCAAGATGTTAAGACTAACGGCATGGAGGCTGAGCGGGACTCTCTAAGGAGAAGAGGTCTCGCTGACCCTGTGATTGACACCATTCTCAAGGGACAGAAATCATCCACTTCAATGGTATACTACAGAATTTGGGTAACCTTTTGCAAAATGGTGTAATCTACAGCAGATATCTGACATCAATGATGCCATAGTTTTAAATTTCCTACAAGATGTGTTTCAAGCAGGCCTCCATCCATCCTCTCTGGAAGGCCATCTTTCAGTCCTGTCATAGCCATACCCCTGGCAGAACATGACTTAGTAAAGAGATTCATCAGAGCAGTAGTTAAGTCCAAGCCAACTATTAGGGAGATAGTTGCTCCATGGGACTTGAATCTTGTTCTCAAGATATTGTCACAAAATCAACCATTTGAACCCATCGACAGCATTTATATGCAACTTTTGACCTTAAAAACAGTCTTTCTAACTGCAGTGACATCAGCAAGACGGGTTAATGAACTACAAACACTTTTTTGCAAAGTTCCTTTTCGTTCTGTTCATCCAGTTATCAGGGTAAAACCATCATTTTGTCCTAAAGTCGTCACAGAGTTTCACATGAATCGGGATATAGTCTTGCCTTCCTTTTGCAGTAATCCTCAAATCCTAAGGAAGTTCTTCTCCATCATCTGGATTTAGTAAAATGTATCTCCACTTACCTAAATAGAACTTCTGAATCTTTTTCTACTTTCAGGGCAGATTTAAGGGCAACACAGCTTCAAAATCATCAATTTCTAGATGGATTAAGACATGTATCCAAAAGTGTTATATAGAATCTGGGAGGGAAGCAGCCTCCAATATTAAAGCACATCCCACAAGAGCTATGGCCACATCCTGGGCAAAGTGGGCACAAGCTTCTCCCTTGGACATTTGTAAAGCAGCCATATGGTCCTCCATCTCTACATTTGAGACACTATCAACTGGACGTACAAGCCTCGGTCGATGCCAGCTTTGGCAGGGAAGTCCTGGAGGCAGTGGTACACCATTATTTGGTAAGAGCATATGAACCCTCCGTTGGGTAACTGCTGTTAAGTCCCATTTATAATGCCTTGGATATACACAGAAGAAACTTATAAATTTACTTACTGATATTTAGTTTTCTTCTGTGTATCTCTAAGGCATGCCCTCCCTATTAATCATATCTTTAGTATTTTACAGCTGTGCCAAAAAGAAGGAAACTGAGGGTGCCTTGAGGATTCATCCTTTTAAACTCTGGAGAGTTGGTCCTACCCAGCTGGAGGGCGGAGATGTTCCCATTTATAACGCCTTGGAGATGCACAGAAGAAAACTAAATATCGGTAAGTAAATTTATAAGTATTCTGGGCCTTACACAAAAAGGCGTAACATGCAATTCTGGAGCAAACTAACTGCATTACAAGGGAATTAAAAATTCCTGTCAATTTAAATTGGGCTTTGAACCCCTTGATTGCTAGGGAAGTGCCCAAAGCATAGGCAAGCAAAATGTTGACAGACCTAGCATTCAAGGGTTTAAACGGAAGCCACATTTAAATCAGTGGAATGGCATTAATTATTTGCCTGGGCAAACCAGCTTCAACACAGGGGAGAATTAGACATTTTCCAAATTCCTATAATCTTAAGCTGGTGGCTTTTAACTTCTTAAATGCTAGAGACACCTCTAGCACATTGCTGTTCTACCAAACAAGGGATTAACCCTTTGAGTGCCAGAGGGGTACATCACACATTGCTTTTCAATGCATGGCATACTCCTCTAGCACTCAAAGGGTAAAAAAAGCACCCAACTAAATTGGTGGTAGGCTCAGAAATTGTTATCCTCCTTTCAGTTGTGCAGGTGATGTGCTCCAGAATTGTGGGTGTTTGCTAATAAGGCCTTATATTTTCTCAGTATTGTTCAGCAAATGTTCAGACTAGGGATGGACAACCTGCAACTTGCAAGTTGACCATTCCAAGGTTTAGACATTTTTACAGCCATCCCTGGTCCTCAAGAGAATACCATCAGTGCATGTTTTTAGGATGTCCTTGAGTGAGCACTGATAGGCCCATTAAAGTGACTGAGCCACTCATTAGTTCACCTGTGCTCCTGCTACGATATCCTAAAAGCATGTACTTTGTTGGTAGGTCTTGAGGATGCAGGTTGGCTAACCCTGCCATAGGGGATGTGGAGATCCCCAGTCCTTGGGATTGTCCAAGGCAGAAACGGTGCTCATTCATTTCCCCTTCCTCCGATATCTGCTTTCAGCTGGATGCAAAGACTGGCCTTTTCCAAGGTGAAGCAGTGGATGCTTTCTGATAAAGGTCCTGCATGGGTCTCCTCCAGTCACCCAGTTCCCTAGGTTCTTTGCCTCATGGGTACTCTATGTTGTAATGGTACAATGTTATATGGGTATACATCACTCACATGTGCCTTTTCAACCAATGAAATGGGTCTGGTCCTCTCGTATAGTTAAAAAAAAAAAAAAAAAAAAAAAAAAAAAGAAAAAACCTTGTCCTTAAGGGGGTTAAAGTGATATGTTAACATATGTGGTAGCTAGTGTTTCAGCCCTCTGGTCCTGCTAACAACTGTTATGTTCACCTCTGTGGACATGACATCCAGGCATTATATTATATCTTGAATGAAAGCACTAATACACAATTATAGGAGCTATTAGGATTTTTTGCATTAGGTAAATGAGGCTTATTATTAGGTGTTAATTCTCCTTTAATTTTTATTTATCTAAAAAAAAAAAAAAAAAAAAAAAAAAAAATGCATATATGCTAAACCCAGGAATAACTGGATCAGGCGTTGTATCTCCATTATAATGCCTCTAACAAGTGAGTACATATCCAAGAAGGTGTTTATGGTGGAGATACAGCATCTGATCCAGTTAATCCTGCATTTAGAATGTGCTCTTTTTTTCTTGTATTTGTTGGCCTGCAGTAATTGTGAATGGCAGGAAAGAGTACCTTATCACATAGGATTTGTTATTTTACATTTATTAGAGTATTTAGAGTTTTTCCGATTTTTCTTTACATTTTATATATCAAAAGGCTTGAAATTCAGAAGTTCTGCTGTGATGTAGAAATGGCAAGCCCATTGTAACATGGCTCTGGCTTTTCATTTATTAATGAACTAACACTTGATCTTGGGACCCATGCTTTATTACCTCGGCAACGAGGCAGAAATACAATTCTTTTGCTGCATCCTGATGGCTTTTTGTTATTGTGTCAAGTACCAAAAGAAAAGCTGGCTTAACTCTTCAGCTGGCAGAAGGGTGTGTTCGACACAAGTTCTGACACTTACAGGGTTAAAGACGTACATTTTAGAATTAACCATTTGGTGGCCAAGTGTAGGTGCTTACTGCTGCGTTAGACACTTCCTTGTCACTGAAATCATTTGAAGGCCCAAATTGATTTCCCTTTGTATGTACACAGAATTGGCCGCAGGCAATAAAGTTATGGGTACAAGCAGGGTAATGTCTAGATTATTGCTTTTTAAAGTATTCCCAAAAGCTTTTGTTTGTTCAATAGTTTCTTTTTCCCATTTCCTCCATAGCTAGTTGGATACATCCATAACTGTCCCATAAAAGCCCTAAATGTTTCTCCAGAAGGCCTCATAATGTCTAAAGGCTTTTAATACTGCTCATAAAATCAATAGCATAAGCACGCCAAGGCAGCGCTTACACCAGGAATACAACTCACTGGCCGGGCACTTGTAATATTTATCAATTATTGGCTGACCAAAGAAACGTTAGCATATTCTTAGCGGGAACCTAACCCTTTGAAAGTCAGAGGGGCACACAATGCATTGCATTCCACTGTCATTCAGAGTCTTAAAGGAAAAGGATCCCTTCTGGAATAAGTTGCTTAGTTTAAGTGTATTTATATTGAAAGGTTTCCTTCATATAATAATCTAGTACTGGGTAGTCAATTGTTGGACCTCCAGCTTTTGAGGAACTCCCATCCTGCAGGTTGTCCCCCGTAAGCTGGATGTCCAACAACTGGCTACCTTTTATCTAATGTACCTATTTGTATCCCCAGTGGAATGAATTTAGTACACTTCCTCACAATAGGTAAAGGGCAGTAGCATACAGAGCACTGACTACTTCAGGGATAAGGTTATTTTGTATCCCTATCCTTGTTCTATCAGTGCTGATAGCAAGCTCACTGTCTGGAACATAAAATTATTAGAGGGAAAAAATGTTTAGGCAATTTGACTTTACATATTATGTAAAGTGGAGGTAGTTCCACTTGCACAATTCCATATACAGAAGTTGCCGCAACTGGAAATGCTCAGGAATCTACCGCTGGGACTTCCTTTGGCTATTCCAAATTGGGTACCAGCCTGGCATACTCAGGGTCTTTGGACCATTGTGGAGAGTCTTCTGCTATCAGTGTTCTGGAGCTTCGGGCCATTCGCCTAGCTTTGCGAAATTGGTCTCAGTCCCTCAAGGGTTGCCCTTTTAGGATACAGCCTGACAATATGACGGCGTTGAACTACATCACACTCCACGAAGGGATCACAAGTGCGGCCACATGATCTGAGGATTGGATGTTCCTCACATGGGCGAAGGCTCATATACCGACTCTCTCTGCTGTTTAAATTCTAGGGGTAGACCTCGTTATGGTAGACTTTCACAGTTGCTGACACCTGGATCCTGGGAATTGGAAGCTCAAACAGACATTATTTGTCTCTCTAGTTCACCTATGAGGTCTTCTGACTGTAAACCTGATTGCCTCATCATTCAAATGCAGGGTTCCTCAGTTCTGTCCCAGGTACAGTGACCCTTGAGCTGTTGTGGTGGGGTTGATGGTCATACAGTGGTGCTTCCCATGGCTTATGTCTTTCCTCTGATTATCAGGTGAATCTGTCCTAGTTTTCAATATACATCCAGATCTTTTTGCTCTGGGTCCACTATATCACCCAGAGCAGGAGAAACTGGTTTTAACTGCTTGGGTTTTGCAGCCAGCATCCTGACGAAGAAGGGTTCTCCTGATTTAAGTCATTAATGTAGTAGCAAAGGCTTGCAAGTGGATTTCATGCAAGGCATACCAAGTGGTATGAAGACCTACGGTTGTAGCAATTACCTTTTTTTCTTTCAGTAGTTTTGGCCTTCTTCAGGATGGTTTTAAAAAAGGGCTCAGATTTCATCTCTTTATCTTTTACCAGAGATGTATAATAATAATAATAATAATAATAATGTATCACCTTATTGTCAGATTTGCTGACTTTCACACAAGGGTTTGCTCATGCCAACCCCCAGTCCCAGTCCTTTGGAATTCCACTTCTCCGGAGAACTTGAACTTTGTCCTGCGAGTGCTTCTTTCTTTGATATATGCCCAGGGCTCCTGTGTTTCCCATAGGATGTAAGAGAAAAGGGTATTTTGTGTTCCTTCCAACCTCCTCCAAGGGAAAAAAAAAACAAATATTCTAGCCCCAGGCAGCGACATCCTTTTGGGTTCTCTAGTGTAGGGGATTGCTTTTCCTGCATCACTTTTTTCTTAGATCTTTGCTATACTTTAAATCTGGATTAGACTGGTGGGGCAAAGCGCAACATGGAGGAAAGTCTCCACCTCAGAGAGTAATTTAAGACAAGTACCCTGCCCTTCTGCAGGAGGATACATCTCACCCCCTTTGTTCCACATGTACTAGGAGAAAAACATTTATAAGTCCACAAAAAAAACACTTTTTTTATTATTATTATTTTTTTATTTATAAATGAGGCGGTGCTAAGAACTGCATGGGGTTATGCACCATGGTTTGATAAAGATGAGATCATGTTTCCAGTGTAATAAACTCTCCAATAACCATGTTTTATGGAGCCTATGGGCTTGTGCACATTTTTATTATTATCTCCTCTCTATTACATCTTTCTCCCCCTCGCATATATTCTGGGGGCAAACCAACTGCACCACAGGGACAAATAAAAGGGTCACCTTAAACCTTGAATGCTAGAGACTTTCCCCTATGCTTTTCAGTGTGTTGTGTAACTAGCATTTAAATCCACGGGGATTTTTATTTGTCCCAAAGGGATGTCAATGTAAAGCCAAAAGTAGAGCAATTCTGGCACACCGAAAGTATAACATAAATATTTATATTAATATAAATGGAGCTTTTAACATCTTAGAAGCCAGAGAGGTCCCCAAGGCATTGCAAGTTATCCAAAGGGTTCACTTTATACATGCAGTGGACTTGGTTTGCCACACTTTTCCCTTTTATTCAGATGCTCTAGTGTTAACAAAAAAAAAAACCCTGATGCATAAAGTGGTTCACATGAGCAAGCCCTTAAAGGGAAAATAAATTGAAACTGGAAAGATTGTTGCTTTAAAACATCTTACCCAAAAGTGTAGACAACAGCACTTCAAAAGTGGTTAAAATGATACCTGCTGTGCAATATTCCTTATGCTATCATGTTCAAGCGCCTTGTGTAAAACCAAATCTTGCTGCCTGTCATAAAAAACAGCATGCTAGATTCATCCAACCTAAAATGAACTCTCTAAAATGACATAAAGAACTTTCTGCGCACACGCCAGCTTTTTGACAGTTCTGTTGTAACGCTCTTTTCATCCAAAATCACAACAGAGAAAGTCAATAAACAAAACTGCGGTTTGAGGCCTTATGCAGCAAGCAAAAGATAAGCAACATACACAGATGCACAGCCATGCACGGGTACATGTGCGCACACACACTGCTCTTTTTGCCTTAATCCTTCTAGTTAGCACATGCTGCATCTGTTGGATGTGGTATGCTGTTTAAACTACTACGTTCTTTGTACACAGCCATTTAGGAATCCTGACTTTTTCATCTTCCCTGAGGACCCCAATTCGGGCCAGGCTGTATCCAATGTTGTTATCTCTTCCTGGGTCAAGGCCCCATCCGACAAGGAAACCTGTTCCTTTCTGAGTCATTACACACTCCACCAGATCAGTGGCCAGTGGTCCTCTCTGTACACCTTAACCAAAAACAGTATAAATGTCTTGGCCTTGTCTCATGCCAGCTTTGGCATGAAGTTTCTTCAGACGGTAGTGCCTGGTTAAGAGTCTTTCTGCTCCTTTCTGCAGCTTTCTGAACCATGTGGGTTATTGTTTTTGTTCAGTTGTTTGGTGTTCAGGTTCGGTGTCCATTGACATCTGAGGTTTATATGGCACTAGGCAGTCCTGTTGAATACTGGTTTACAGAGGAGGTTTTATTTCTCTTTTCCTTCCCATGAATCTTGGTATATCCTTATGATTCCTATGGTGCACATTGGACTTAAAGGGATAGTAATGTTTCACAATAAAAGCAGCTCCAATTAATCTTCATAGTATTCGGGCCATGGAGAGAGTTATTTCAATACTGTCCGAGTTTTAGTTCAAGAGTAATTGGATGATAAAATATCCCCCTCCTGCCCCTTTTCCTGATGTAACACTGCTCACCTCAGAGCAGCAAGACTGTCTAGATGGATCTCAGAGAGGGACAATCTTCCGTTTGCATAAGGGAAAAAAAACTGTCAAGGGGGGCAGGGTTTTAATTGTTCTCACAGTAAGAAGACCAGTGATATCATTAAAATATGCACTGTCTGTGTGTCCAGAGGACTAATGTTGAGAATAATGCTGTAGATGGCACCAATTCTTTGTGTATATGCAGTAATGAGAACATGTGGCAATATGGCTTCTTTCGTTGCTCTGTCAAGGCTGGGCAATGTGAATGCCTTCGGCTGTTGTCAGACTACTACTCCATCACTGGATGAGGCTTGTAGTCTGGCAGCAGCTGTAGGCCTTTACAAACAGACATGCTTACCACAAAGACACCATTAAAGTGATAGTAACAGTTCACTTTACACACTGCACATAATGAATTCTACTTCTGTCTGATGCTCTTACTCTTCAAAACTGTCTAATTTCACTGTAATTATGTGCTGAAGTTGATCCCTCATACCCCTTTTGCCAATCCTAAGCCACCTCCCCTCAGTTTTGAAGTCCGGTCGCTTGATCAGACCGATCACATCGAGGAACAATCTTCCCTCTGTCAGTATAAGGGCGTTACTGTCCCTTTAATGTGACTATTTGTTTCTGAAGCTTTCTATACACCTGTCCAGTATAGAGTTACTTCCTGGTGGTAGGTTCCATTTTTGTATGGAAGTTATAGTAGTGATTTAGTTCTGTGGTTTTCTGAGGAACTCCTCCATATCACTGCAGATTTCTGTTGTACCCTAGGGTTTGTTTGAGCAGAAGGGAAGTTTTTTTGACTGTATAAATAGCTCTGCTTTGCTTGGCTTGTGTCTTGAGAGGTTGACAACACAAATCTTATATTCTGCACTTATTATTTGTTCATTTAATTTTCCTGCCTTTTGCCTTAGGCTGTCTAGTTTCTTGGTTTTATTTTTTTATTTATTTTTTTGTAAGAACTGTAAGTAGTATCTTGTATTATATAGCTGAAGAATATTTTCAGTGTCCTCTGTCTTTTCCCATACCTGCTTCGAGAGTCAAGATCTCTGCCTTTACTTTGGCCTTGCTGTTGTAACTGATCCCATTAAATTATTATGCAGGTTTTCTGAGGTTCTGGTACATAACTGCGGTGCATACCAGTTATTTTAGGTGTGTAAAGTAAGTTTTTTTTAGGAATTCTCCTAGATCCATTGTGAACAACTAAACAGAGACTCTAGTGGGTTAACATTTTTGCAAAACTGCTCAGAGCATTTAAGATCTCAGATACGTTACTACTAACTGGATATTTTAGGACCTAGGGACACAGGTCTATAAATTAATAACTAAGTTTAACACTCTGAACTGTAGTTTGAACCTTGACGAGGAATTTGTCACAATACCCCACAAAATGAACATATTTTGGTCCCTTTGGGTGCCAGGGGGCTGCATAGCTCATTACAAGAGATGGATTGTGTACCCCTCTGGCTCTTAGAGGGATAATCCCTATAAACGTATTCATCTCTGGCTAAAGACTATAATTCACTGGTGCATAAAAAAGGTGATTAATCTTGTTTGCATTTTCTTGCCCACTTCAAAGATACTTTACTATGGCCTTTGGAATGATTTATGGTCCATACTGATAAGAATACATACTGCCAGTGGAATATAAATGTTAAAACAATGCACATGAGTTTTAAATTCATGTATTAAGAATGAAAGCGGAATTCACAAGCCTGAAGAACAGACCTATTTGACTTGAAAGCTTGCAATCTGTTAGTCTCCTGCATTTTCTGTGGCTAACACAGTACTACACTACCCTGTTTTCAGGTAATAGTCCCTTTGAAACATAGGGAAATTCCATTTGTTCCTTTTGCTGTAGTAGATATTCCCCAAATTTGCTTCCCTTTATCTTTCCTTTGTTGCTATTTCATTGTACTGAGACTCTGGAAAGTGATTGGTTCCTGTGGGTTATACATTGCAGATGGTGGTAAAGAAGTCCTGTCGATGCACCAGGTTTTATTGTACTTGATGCAGTGTAACAAGCCTTTGGTTCCTGAAGAGGAGATTGCCAACATGCTGCAGCTAGATGAGCTGGAATGGCAGAAATACGCAGAAGAGTGCAAAGGAATGATTGTTACAAATCCTGGCATGGTAAGGCCACTTTGGCAGTAGGTTGCGATTATGGAGCAACAACTGCAGCATTGGAACAGATGAAAATTAATCAAATTGCTTTCATTTAAGTTGTTTTTAACCCCTTAAATCTTAGAAAAGTCTTTAGCACATGCTTTGGAGACCTCTGTATCAAGTGCTTACAAGCCCCATTTATGTCAATGGGAATTTTTACTTATTTGCTATTGGCTTGCTCCCTAATTGGTCCTTTTTAACTTCCTGAATATGGACCCTTTCTTATTTGTTTTTAATGCATTTAGTAGTGGTGTACTAATAGTCTCAACCATGGGAATCTCTGGATAATCTTGGATAGGGGACACAACTGTAGTTCTCAAAGGCCTCAATACACCAGAATTAAACCATCTGAATGCCATAGGGGTGCCCAATGCATTTTAAAGCAGTCATATGTCCTAAATAAATGATATTGACCTCTTAAGGACCAGGCAAATCAGGAGTGGTTTTCACTTAAGGAACAGAGCAAATTTTTTGACCTTTTATGAGTATCTTTATTCAACCATGTTTCCCTCTAATTCCTTTAGTATTACACCCACACATTATATACTATTTTTTAAACACAAGTAGGGCTTTCTTTTGATGCCCCATGTACATGGATACATAAGCTTTTAATTTGATTAAAATGTAACAAAATGAAAAGATTAAAAACAACATTTTGCATATGTTTTCCTGTCAGGATTTGCACACTATTAGTCCATTTGAAAAGAAAAAAATTATGCAAATAGAGTACTTCCACATTCAGGAGAAGCAAACTAATATATGAGTACCCCATATGCCTAGTATTTCAATCTCTTTTCACATTTACAGGATAAGTATTACAAGGTGAACACCATTATTTCCAAGCTGTACTTTTTCAGTATTTGGCATGTGAAGATTATAGATTAGTTGATGGTGTCAAAACCCAGATATGACCCACAAAAGTATGTTTCTGAAAAGACAACGTAGGGTAATTCATCAGTAGAAGTTTGGAGTTTTTAATGCAGCTGTTTTTCCAGAAATCAGTACCAAAATTGTGGTAATATTTATTTATTTTTGCAGTTTTCACACTTAGCAACATTGTAGTGTATTCAAGCACAGCATAACTGCAGATATAATAAAATGCAATGATTAGTGTTCAGCATCTTCTGAGTACGGCAATGTCAGGGTTTGGGGGAGCAACGGGGTCCAAATTGTAAAATGCGCATTTCTGTTTTCACACATGGAAATCTCACAGGTGCTCAACTGGTGTCATGTCTCATTTGGGGCTGTGTACCAGTGCTCCACTTTAACATTTCCCCTCAAAACTGTATATTTTTGAAAAATAGAGAACCCAGACTTTCATTTTAGCTGCTTTCTCATTTTACCACCAATCCATCTCAAGACCTGCAGTTAGAAAAAAAATGTGTAGTTTTTCACACTTCTATTTCAGTGTTGCTGTGGATTTCGAGCACAGGATAGTTGCAGATATAAAAAATGCATTTTAGTGTTCAGCTACTTCTTCTGAGTATAGCAATACCCCATATGCATAGGTTTGGGGGCCCAAAATGGAACATGCTTGCTTAACTGGTGCCATGTCTGATTTGGGGCTGTGTACCAGTGCTGCACTTTACAAAAAAACTTGCCCCAAAACTACTTCTGCTTCGTTCTTTGGAACTTTTGCAGAGTTGCTTTGGTACGTGTGCGTCTCACAATTGGTTATTATTTTGAGCCAAAGACAGTGAGGGGAAGGAGAACGGGATTACACACCGCTAATACAGACACATCAGCAAGGTATCTTTACATTGCTTGCAAATCATCGAAGGTATCTTTACGTTGCTTGCAAATCAGAGACACTTAAGCCTACAACATGATAATCTTGCCCTTTTTAAGCGGGCAAGATTGTCATGTCGTCCTTCTCATGCTGGCAGTATGTTTAATGTGCAGATTAGTTGGTCACCCAGTAGTGGGTGACTGTTGCAAAGGATACCAATTTTCTGTACCCTGTAGGCCAGACACATCTGAGCATTTTTGCTAGCAATCTGTTTTGGCTTGATTTCCGCTGGGAAATTTGTCGTTCTATATTGGAAACTCTATATTGTGGTTTTTATATTACAAAAAATATATTGCTTATTTTGCTACAATCACATACTGTATAAAAAACATTTACCTTGATTGTGAAAATTTTGATTATTTGAAAAAGCCCTGAGTCCCCCAAGTACAAAAATACTAAATTTGTATGGTTTTACCTACGTCTATGACTAGAGCAGAGCCCTAATCGCAAGGAGCACAACATGGCATTTTCAGTTTTATAAACCAATATGCACATTCTAGAGTTTTTGTGATAAAACTGCCCTAAAACAGCAGAATAACTAAGTATATAAAACTATATATTTCAGGAAAGTAGATATCCTACCACATCTAATGAGGGGTCACTTGCATTCCTATACCAAGCTTGGTGGGCACAAATGTTTCCAGAACTGGGCGCTATAGGAAAAAATTGTCATTTTCTTACATTTACGCCCCTTCAAATGTACTGAAATCTGTGAAAAACAAGGAATTTCCAACTGTATTCATTAGTTAGTGCTCTTAGGATAAAAATGGCACCCCATTAGTTTGAGTTTACATATCGTGGGGGGTGCTAGAAGTACAAAACTAAACCTACTACAACCTCTGATTTTTCTGACATTTTCTCAAACATGACGTGCCTGTAGCTAAATGGTTATAACCAGTACAGAAATGAAGAAAAAGTAGACAAACAATACCATTTTGCCGCATCAATTGAGGAGCCACTTGACTTATTACCCCAAGCCTGGTGTGCACAAATATTTCCAGAATGTGGCATTAGAGCAAAAACTGTTTTCTTTTTAAAATGTCTAAGTGTACTAAAAATGTTCATAACAATTAGAAAACAGAAAGGAAATCTATGCAAGGTATAACATTCTGGAAAGTAGGCATTTACGACTGCATTGGACCCCATGTGGCACATGCAGGTTTTTTTGGTGTGTTTTTTCCCAATATTTTAGTGTAGACCTCATTGGGTGTAGAACCTCTCCTGATGCCCTGCAATGAGATCTGAATAAAAAATAATGGTGGGAAAAAATCCTTAGTGTACCAAAGGGGAGTGGAGTGCATTTCAAAGCAATGCATTGGATCCCTGTGGCACACAGAGGGTTACTTTTCTTTTCTTTTTTTTTTTTTAATGTGGCCACTGCATGCAATTTATGACAGCTTATGCGGTAACCACATTTTAGTACTACAATGTACGTGCTTGGTACAGCTGTCCAAGCAAGTACATTGTACCCACTTGGCACTCTAGGGGTTAAAGGTCTACAATAATGTACTCTTCCCAGGCCATGGTAACATCCGTGCTTACCTTGGCACTTCAGAGAGATCTGTCCTCTCTATTGAAGTCCATTGTCAGCAAATTAGCAAACACAAGGCTTCAATGGACAGGATAATGATGTTCCTACCCCTCCCAAAAGAGCTGAGGAAAGCACTGATGTCAGCAAGTCCTGCCGAGAGTATTTAAGACTTTTAAACTATGAAAATATATATGTAGAGTATCTTCCTCCATTTTTATAAAGCATTTTCTGATCTTTTTTTCTAATTGCAGCTTTAAAAGCAAAAATATTGCAGTTCCGCAGTTTTTTAAAGCACTTCTAATATGTTACTCAGCACAACATGAGGTTTTTTAATTGTTTTTTTTTTTTTTTTTTTTTTTTTTTTTTTTTTTTTTTTTCCATTAGATGCTAAAGATGTATCCATTTTATTGCAAAGCAATGCATTGTAGACATCTCTATCATCCAATTGATTTACTCTTTTAAGTGACAGGTATTTAACACATACTATATAATAGTTCGCTAGGATGTTTGTCAGAAGCCATCATGTGCAGTAGAGACTGCCTGAACGCACAGAATAATGGAAGTTCTGTGCTGGGAGCATGCTGTGCTTTCGGGAAGTCTCTACAGTGCATGACTGCGTCGGCGGCAGGATGCAGAGCAGGATCGGCCTCTTAACCCTTTGAGTGCCAGAGGGGTACGTAACGCATTGCTTTGCAATGCGTTGCGTACCCTTTGGGCACTCAAAAGGTTAACATCACCCGGACCTTGGCCCGTGTACACGGCTTTTACACTAATTGCAATATTATGATTTGGTTACTTCTCTGGTTAAAGCTGACCCGATAAAATGAAAACATTTTCTATAACGCTCGGGTGCCCAGTGTCACCATCTGACAGTGCGCTGTTAGAATGTTGGATACATATTTAGCCAGGGTGCACACAATGCTTTAGGCAGATGAACTGCATGTACCAATTGTTTTTTTCCTATGTTGTTTATATTCATATTGTCCTGTTATTTAGATATTTATCTTTTGTTCATGCTTACCCTTATTACCTTGAATGTTTTTTCCACGCTTGTTAGCATATTGTCATGAGAAACATTATTATTCAGTCGGAATGATAAGCATTTCAAGGACTCGGCATCCATATTGCTCACAAACAATGCTGTGCATCTGTTTTGTAATGATAAACAATCCTTGTATTACTCATTGCAGAAGCCCAGCTCGGTTCGGATTGACCAGCTTGATCGAGAGCAGTTTAACCCGGAAGTAATTACATTCCCCATTATCGTCCACTTTGGCATAAGACCTGCCCAGCTCAGTTATGCTGGAGATCCACAGTAAGACTCTTATACTCAATATAAGATTATTAGGAAAATGCTTACCATTTGAAATGACTGGCTTCATCTTGTATTTTAATGTGAAATTACATTGAACCAGCATTTTAATGTTGTTTGCCCACCTTCTGACACAGTGTTAATCTCCTTGCTCCATGCATTTTTACTGACTAAGTTAATGATATAGGTTAAAATATGTGGCTGTATTCACTATGAAAAGTGAAGCAATAGCTGGTTGAAGATGTGAGTTGTAGTTCCAAACAGCTAGAAGGGCATTGGTTTTCTACCCTTTTGTATAGCTATATGTAGCTGTTGACTTCAGAGAAGGAACTGAAAGAGGAGGATCTGGATCTGTTAACTCTACAAGGACCAGACGTGTGTGGAATTTTCACCTTAACCCTTTGAGTGCCAAAGGGGTATGGAATGCATTGCAAAGCAATGCATTCTGTACCACTCTGGCACTCAAAGGGTTCATTCAAGTTTGCATATTTGAAAACTGCATTAAAAACTGTCTGTGTCATGTTAGCCAAAATATCAACAAATGTATAGTTAAGGAGGTATTTATATTTGTTACCTATGCAAATTTCAGTATTTGTTCAGTATCATTGCAAATTAAGCAGTTTTAATGCAGTTTTCAAATATCAAACTTGAATTAAAGGGATAGTAATGTTTCACAATAAAAGCAGCTCCAATTACTCTTCATAGTATTTGGGCCATGGAGAGTGTTATTTTAATACTGTCAGAGTTGTAGTTTAAGAGTAATTGAATGATAAAATATCCCCCTCCCACTCCTTTTACTGAACACTGCTCACCTCAGAGCAGCAAGACTGTCCTGATGGATCACAGAGATCTTCAGTGAGCATAAGGAAAAACCTGTCAAGGGGGGGTCGGGCTGGGTTTTCATTGTTCTCACAGTAAGAAGATTGTCCTTTGCTGTGAGCTGTCTGATCTCAAGACCAGATTCCAAATCTGTGGGGAGGTGGTTTACACTAGGTAAAAGGGGTGGGGGTACTTTGTCACCTAATTACGCTCTACAACTCTGACAGTATTTAAATCACACACTCTATGGCTCAAATACTATGAAGGTTAATTGGAGCTGCTGTTTTTGTAATACATTACTATCTCTTTTAAAGGGATAGTAATACTTTGTTTTATCTTCATGTTTTTTTAATGCATACAAAATAAAATAAACGATATGTCTTATCTCGCCAACCTTTATGGTTTGAGAGAGATTCACAAGCAAAATTTCCCCCTCCCGCCCCTTTTACCTAGTGTAAGCCATCTCTTCTCAGATGTGGAATTCAGTCCATATACCAGACAGATAACAGAAGGGGACAATCTTCTTCCTATGAGAACAATGAAAGCCCTGCCCCCCTTGACAAGATTTTCAGGTTTTTCCCTTATCTTAATTGAAGATTGTCCCTCTCTGCAGTCTACCTGGGCACCTCACTTCTGATCTGGCTGAACAGTGTTACATCAGTAAAAGGGGCGGGGGGGATACTTTGTCATTGAATTACTCTTGAACTCTGACAGAATTGAAATTGAACACTCTCCAAAGTTCAAATACTATGATGATTAATTAGAGCTGCTTTTATTATGAAACACTACTGTCCCTTTAAGGTGAAAGTTCCTCGTTAAGGGTAAAGCATGGAACTGATATTAAAAAGCATGAGTTTTTTTTTTTTTTTTTTTTTTTTTTTTTTTTTTTTTTTTAATGCTTTATCGCTAGTTTAAAAAAAAAAAAAAAAAAGAAGAAAACAATACATTACAATGCAAAAGGCATATATAATAACAGGAATGAAAAAGTTCTCATGAATAACAAGGCACATATATGTACCGATATAACTTCACATCAAAGCCATTCTACATGGAAGTAAATAAGTTATCAGGAAAATACATGTAGGTGTAAGGATAAACCTAATCCATCAGTATACATGTTCGGTGTAAGTTGTCATGCAAGACAGGTGACTGGACATTTTGTGTCTCATTGTTATAGAAGGTATATATCCTACTAATAGCGTAAGGAGAAGGGGGAAAAAAAATCAGCCCAATTAATTTTAGTATGGGCCTTGGAGAGTGTTATTTCAGTAGTAACATTTGTAGTAATTGAATGATAAAGTATCCCCCCTACCTCCCCTTTTACATAGTGTAAGCGATCTCCCCTCAGATGTGGAATCTGGTCACTTGACTGGACAGCTCGCAGCAAGGGACAATTTCCTTAATGTGAGAACAATGAAAACCCTGCCCCCCTTGACAGGTTTTTCAGCTTTTTCCCTTATCTTAATTGAAGATTGTCCCTCTCTGCAATCTACCTGGACACACCTTGCTGCTCTGAGGTGAGCAATGTTACATCAGAAAAAGGAGCAGGAGGGGGATACTTTATTGTTCAATTATTCTTGAACTACAACTCTGACAGAATTGCAATAACACTCTCAATTGTCCATATACTATGAAGATTAATCGGAGCTGCCTTTTTTTTTTTTTTTTTCCAAACATTACTATCCCTTCAAGTGAGCACAGTGCCTAGAGACAAAATAGTTTTGGACCTAGACTTTACAAAGTAAGAGTGAAGAATAAATGGTGCCATTGAATTAGATAGTAGGTTGGAAAGCAGGCAGGCAATCACGTTATCACTCCTTTTATCTACACATATACAAATAAACTTGATTAGAAATCCAAGAGATAAAACCATTGAAACCCTTTATCACTTACTGTGGGACCTAGCTCAATAATTGAGGAATTGAAACTTTTTCACATTGGATGCCAATTCAGAAACAGTGCTACCAAATTCATGTTGACTTTGGTCCGGTGTACTGTGCTACCCCTGTGAGTGGGGAGTGCATTTTAAAACATATTGTTGGCCCATACAGGAATCGGCAATACTTTGGCTTGCACCCATATGTACCAGCCAGTGACACTATTGTTGTATGTTCACAGTGAACAAGAGGCTCCATAGAATAACAGTATTTTGATATATTTATCTCCCAGTATAGACTTCTCTCTTAAGAAATAGTCAATCTAGACTTCAAGCTACAGGGAAGCCCTACTCCCATTGTCCAACTGCTGCTTGGGGATGATAAAAGTTGTAGTCCATAACAGCTGAAGGTCTAAAAATTGACTGCTGTGTTTTATTTTCTCCAAGAGACTGCTGGTGGAATACACTAATAAGTAATAGTGAAAGAGTGATATTCTCTTTATTTTCACAGATCATGATCAAGACGGCAAAGAAAACATTGCCATTTATACTGATTACATACATTGAACTTCTGTTTACTTGTGTTTGTCACTGTCTGTGTCTCAATAAAGTGTTTAATGAAGATGCATGTCCTTCTGTTAATTGTTTATTGAAAACTTTGAAAGACAAGAGCCTAATTACCCATGTCTAGCTAACAGCAGGGGCTTCTTTGTTGTACCATAAGAAGTGCCAGTTATGATAGAGTGTAATATAGAGTCCATAATCCAGCAAAACAAAGATGAATGACATTGTATTATAGGAATGTAGGAGTCTGAGGCAGTGAAGGTTTGTGGTGTAGGTGAGGGGCTGTGATTAGTCATATTCTGTGGTATCAGATGTGTTGGTGTTTCTCAGTGTGAAAGCCTTTGGTTAATTGCCTACAGTTTACTGATGCTTTGCATGGTTTACATTAGACATTTCAATGCTCTTAATTAGCCCAGTCTGAAAGAGCAACAATCAGGTGACTGTGTTTACATATTGTTGTTTATATGGCTACAGCCAGGGCCGGCGCTGCCATTAAGGCAGAACAGGCAGCTGCCTTAGGGCGCCGCAATGGAGGGGCGCCGAAAAGAGGGAAGTTGTGTTTTGTTTTTTTTCCTGCGGTGTCACATAGACGCCGCGAGGGAGCGCTTGGTAGTGTAAATCAGCGCTCCCTCGTAGCGTCTGTTACACACCGCAGAGAGACCCAGGCTCTGTAGTAATACAGAGCGCTGAGAGATGACATCTCCCAGCGCTCTGCATTACTGAGAGCGGCGCGCGGGAGCCTCAGCTCTGTGCCGAAGGAGGCACAGAGCTTTAAACTGTGGCACGCCGCTAGACCACCAGGGACTCAAGGTAGGGAGATGAAGGGGAATTATGGCGATAAAGAGGCATTGTGGAAGGGGAATTATGGAGATGAAGAGGCATTGTGGAAGGGGAATTATGGAGATGAGGGGGCATTGTGGAAGGGGAATTATGGAGATGAAGGGAGCATTGTGGAAGGGGCATTGTGGAGATGAAGGGGGCAATGTGGAAGGGGCATTGTGGAGATGAAGGGAGCATTGTGGAGACGAAGGGAGCATTGTGGAAGGGGCATTATGGAGGTGGGGAGAGTGTGGAGGTAAATATGTGGGCGGGGGCAGGGGATTGTGGCAAGGTCGGGGGGGGGCATCAAAATGCACCTTCGCCTGTGTATTCAAAAATCCTTGCACCGGCCCTGGCTACAGCACAGCATTCCCTGCAGCCTGGCACTGTTATGAACTGGAAATAAACACTACACTATTTTCAAGACTATGCTGTACATTGATTATGAATATGTTGGCACTCAATAAAGGATAGTAATCTTGTTTCCCACTAGATTATAAATTCTTAATATCAGGGTCTTCAATGATTTGTTTCATATTGCAGACAATATTTAGGTATTTCCTTAAAAAGTATAAAAAGGTGGTGGCATTAAAGGGTTAATAATGTCTTGTATTATTAAAAAGTAAAATTGTACTGATGCCAGTCCGATCCCTCAAACATTCATTCTTTGAGAGATATACAATGATGACGTTCTCTCCTCCCTCCCCTTTCATTGACATCCGCTTTAAAGCTGACAGAAGGAGATTCGAGTCATGTGACTCAAGGCAGCTCTTCAGCAGAGCCAAAATACTGCAGTCTAAAAAGAAATACTTCATTGGAACAGTCTACAAAGTACACTTGCAAACCTGACATGGGTACTGTCATTAGTGACACCACTGTAGCCAAAAGTATGTACTTGCCCATATTATTCCTAAGCATGCCTTTTTTCCTGCCAGTTAGGGGAATCTAGCGTTCACCCCAACGGGCCTTTCAGGCCTGCCCCAAAAGCCATATGGGCTTGGCAGAACAAGAAGTCTTCTCAAAAGCCTAAAGCTGAAAAGCCCAGCTCAGCATGACTCTCAGGCTTCTGGCCTATCTCCTGTCTGTAGGGACTCTCCTCCATCTTTCTCAAGACATGGGAGTCTTCGGTGGAGAACAAGTGGGTTTTGTGGGTCATCTCAGATTTTTACGTCAACCAAAAAATTGTTCTTCCTTCCTTCTCTGATCTTCCTAGAACTCCCTCTGTTTGTGGTACAATGTCTGAAGGTCAGCCTTCATCGCATGCAGCCTTTTAGGAAATCTGACTCCCTTTTTGTCATTCCTGTTGACCCCCAAGCAGACCAAGCTGCATCCAAAGTTACCATTGCTTCTTGGATCAAGTCCACGATCTCAGAAAGAAGTCTGTTCCTTTCCAAGGCACGGTGCACTCCACCATATCAGCGGTTGCCTCTTGTGCCTACAAGAACCAGTCCTCTGCCCAACAGCCTTGTAAGGCAGTGCTTTGGTGATCTCTGCACACCTTCACCAGACACTACTTTGTAAAGTGTCTTTGCCTCTGTTGAGGCTAGTTTGGCCTGGAAGTCCTTTAAGCAGAAGGTTCCTTAGGCAGTGGTGCCTGTTTGAGAAAGTGTTCTACTTTTTCTTTCTGCAGGACATTTGTGTCCTAATCTTTCTCAGCTTTGTTATACGTAAAATTAATTTTCTGGCTGGTGGGAGTACTATGTAGGGCAGATGTGAGAATGTTAGAGGAGTTTCATCACTGAGTGCACTGCCTTAGAGGTGATTTCAATTCCATATTGGTCCCCGCATGCTTCAGACTAGAAAAAGGCTGTATCGGTTGGTAAATAATAAATAAAAGAATGTGAATAATTTCCATTGATTTGATTTAAATTGGCATTGAGCCCTTTAATTGTTAAAGAGGCATCCAGTTCTTTGTATAGCTCACAGTTCACAGGGTTGAACTCTCCATTTAAAATAATAATAATTATGGCAAATAGGTGTTCACTATGGTACAGTGCAATTGATTTGCACCAGTATTGGTGATTTGCATCAGCCTCTGTTTTGCCAAAAGAATCTCATTTTCCTGACATACTTGGGATAGCTGAATTATGTAAATATTTAACATTTTCTAGAGCTGCTTGAATTAAAAAGGGAAGGGTTATTTTATTTATTAATGGGCTGTTTTATGTGCAAATTCCTGTCAGGTAGGACAAAAAACAGTTATGGTGGGCAGCAGAGTTTGAAAGTGCAAATCTTTGCAGGTTCCTATTGAAATTATGTTTGTGATAGGGTTAAAGAAGAATACATGAACACTACCTGTATCATCCTCTGTTTATTTTATTAACAAAATAGCATGAATAAAATATTATTTGCATTTAAATTGGTGACGGGTAATCAGAATTACCAAAACTACTTCAGATGTGGTCCTCAAGCCCACAAATTATGGTTTTAAATGCTAAACATGGATTGAAAGAAGAAGATTAATGTCTTGAATACTGCAGATATATTGAACACAGAGACCCTTCTAGCACACAGTAGGTTAACCCTTTGAGTTAAGGTGACAGTGTAAATGTAAAGGGACGTATGTTTTGAGGCAAAAGAGGTTGTATACTTGCTGGGGTGAAAATTGTAATCTTTGATATGGTAGAGGAAAATGATTGCCTCATCCCACTATACCAGAGAACAGATTAGAGACTACAAGAGTAGCTTCTGAGGGCCATATGAAGCCCCATCTCCACCTGTTGGCGGTCACTGTTTTAAACCATATTTTTCATCAAGCAAGTTGGTGTAATGTGTTTGTGTGTAAGTTTTTACCTGCACTCTGAGACTTGTTTTAGGCTGCCATGTTGAAGGGCAGAGGGATGTGCAGTGCATTGCTTTGCAAGTCATTGCACACCCTTTAAAGGGATAGTAATACTTCATTTTAACTTTATTTTATTTTGTAGGCATTAAAAAAACATGAAGAATGATATAAGTCTTATCTCTCAAACCTTTATGGTTTATGAGATATTCACAAGCAAAGTTTCCCCCTCCCGCCCCTTTTACCTAGTGTAAACCATCTCTTCTCAGATGTGGAATGCAGTCCATAGACCAGACAGATAACAGCAGGGGACACTCTTATTCCTATGAAAACAATGAAATCCCTGCCCCCCTTGACAAGCTTTTCAGGTTTTTCTGTTATCTTAATTGAAGATTGTCCCTCTCTGCAATCTACCTGGGCACCTCCCTTCTGCCCTGGCTGAGCAGTGTTACATCAGTAAAAGGGGCGGGAGGGGGACACTTTGCTTGTGAATATCTCTTAAACCATAAAGGTTTGGGAGATAAGACTTATATCATTATTCATGTTTTTTTAATGCCTACAAAATAAAATAAAGTTAAAACGAAGTATTACTATCCCTTTAAAAAGGGTTAAAGTGAGTAATTTCTTTTCTCAAGTAAACAGTCTAGTGATTAAAGGAACACATACCTCTAATAATAGCCGCCTGCTTACTTTAATATGCACAGAAGATCCTAATGGACCCTATGAATTTTAACCTTACTTCTTGATTTCAGAACATCTTCAACCAGCTCTGGATTTAATGTCCACAGCTTCGTCCATTGCAGTATTAATATAATCTGGTTCATGTACTCTGCTTCAGGTAAGGTGCTTATTAGGAGTAGTCTGAAGTCTAGCAGTCCTGCCAGCAACAATCCATGTTTGCATCTGTGGAGATGAAATTCAGGACTGATTAAAATGAATCTTTCTCTGTTGTCAAATTTGAAACGCGGGGACCATGGGATTAAAGTGCCCCTCCTAAGGAGGTCTGGGCACTTCTAAAACGATTCTCTCTGGAGGAGACTCCCTCCACTTTAACCACCACCTTCTAAAATTCAGTTTTAAGTGACCTCCCACAGAAGAAGGGTGTATGGGCACTGTTCTTTTTATTGTTGTTCTTAGTATATGGGACTGTACAATCCACCATTTGGTGGATTCCTGTTTACTGGCTTCCTCTCTCTCATGGATTCCCCAGTTAACTGGTTTATTCTCTGGTCCATAAACCTCTGGTCTTCGCCTCACTAACGAGTTTACAAGGGGAGCCTGAAGACTGAAGCTATAGGTGTGTTAACATCTTGAGCGCTATGGTCCTGTATTGTGCTCCTATTCTGCTGGTATCCACCACAATGTAGTATTCTGACTGATTTGTCCTTTCTTCTGTTACTCTATTTCAGTATTCAGTGTTTTTCCTTTCTGTTTGGATCTAACGGATGGGCACCTTTCACCCCTTGGGGCTCTGGGTCTTCACTTTAGTTGGCTTTTCTTACGATTCACATGCTTATTATACTCTTTTAATGAAATTTGACTTGGCCCCTAAGTTTGGTGCCAGAGCAGAGACAATTTTGGATTCACACACCTTGTATTTATGGGGCAGATCTCACGAGTTTGAGTCATATTGGTTCAGATGACCTGATCTACATAGTGATCACCTGTGAGACCCTTTTTAATATTCAGGGAGGCACCTTTTTGTAACGGCTGGAGAGACACATTTTCTTCTTTGCAAGAAAAGACTACAATCCCCAGAATTCCCTGTTTTTTTTTTTTTTGTTTTTTTTTTTTCCTGGCATGAAAGGAGTGATCTTTGAGTAACCCACTTCTTTCTTGCTTGACACAAACTGCATAGAGGCTCGTCTCTCCCTCCTGCTTGCTATTTTAACTCTTGCAGTCAGATAAGTACTTTCTGCATGCTTTTGAATACTTTTCTGCTATTTAGACAATCTTTTTTTTCTTCTTTGGGTGGGGGGGTTCTGATTGTCAGAGCCCAAGGAACATATTGGCAAGTCTAAGGCTAAAGATTCTGTCAACCCCCTAACTCCCTTAGCTCATTACTCCTCATACCAGACTGAGCTTCCTAGGGAGTATTCTGATGCTTTGTTCTTCTTGCACTGTGGCCTCTATGCCAGCTCTGGGGCCCTCTTCTACTGAACAGGAACCGGGTTGGGTTATGGCTTTTACCTCTTCAGTCACCTCTGTCCTCTGTTCTATTGAGTTTCTTGAAGGTTCAGATTTCAGCTCTTTTTGTGTTCTTCCAGAGACAATTTGCCACCATTCCAGATATCAAGGTGTTACTTCAGGGTGTGGTTCATGTCTTCCCTGCCTTTAACGCTCCCACTCCACTGTGGGATCTCCATTTGGTACTGGGAGTTTTACAGCCTCCTGAACCCCTGGCTACCAATTCTATGCATCAGTTCGCAGAGTTGCAGGCTTTGTCTTGTAAACCCCCTTTCCTGGTTTTTCATAAGGATAAGGTGGTTCTTCGTACCTCTCAGCAATTTCTTCCTAAGGTGGTCTCTGCATTTCTCATCATTCAGGAGGAGATTGTTGTGCTGTCTTTTTTGCTCTGACACTCCATCTGACAAGGAGAAGGAACTCCATTTGATGGACGTGGTGCTTTGCCTTAAATTTATGTGCATCGAACTGAATGTTTTCGCAAGGCTGACTCTGTTTGTAATTTCTGAGGGTCCCAGGGATGTTAGACTGCTTCCAAGGTAACTGTGGCCTCTTGGATTAAGTCTACTAATATGTCAGGTGTGAGTTCTGAATGAAACCTTTTCCCTTCATAGTCACATTCCACTAGGTCAGCAGGGACCTCCTGGACCTTCAAGAATCGGGCCTCGGCGGGGCAGTTGTGCAAAAGCAGCCACTTGGTCCTCTCTGCATAACTTTGCTAAGCACAACTGTGTCAATGTTCTGGGTGTTGACACTTTCTTCTGTTCGGGCTGTTCAGTTTCTGGATAGTACTAGGGAACTCCAGTATCATGGGGACAGGCTAAGGTCCTTTTTCCCCCACCTCTGGGAGCTTTGTGTTGGTATATTCCAATGGTACTTGTGTTCCATAGAAGACGTAAGAGAAAATAGGATTTTGGTGTTCTTACCTGTTAAATCCTTTTCTCTATACTCCCTATGGAATACACGTCTCCCACCCACCACAGAAAGGGACCTTTTGTTTTGGTCTTGCCTGTCTGGGCTGCTGTGTCCTTTCTTGAATCTTTTCTCTTGCTTGCCTTGTTAGTGTGGCTTCAGTCCCATCATACTGGGGATGCAATGCAAGGGGGCTGGTTAAGCTGGAGGAGTGGCTGGAAGTCTCCGCCTACAAGACTGTCTTTTTGAGATGTGTCCTGACCTCCACAGGAGGTAGTCAACCCCATGGTACCTGTGTTCCATATGGACTATAGAGAAAAGGATTTAACAGGTAAGAACATTAAAATCCTATACTTGGTAAAGAAGAATATGGAAAATGTAATAATTAAGCTGTAATGTTTTTTGTGCCAGAGTTGTGTTCAACACATTGCTCTGCAGTGCATTGCACTGCTCTCTGGCACTCAACGGGTTTACACTTAGTTTCATTGTTGTAAAATGAATATGAAATTGTGTCCAATCCATACTTCAAGGTGAGGAAAAAATGGGCACCCTGTCTGTTTGAGCTGCTGTGACATGCATCATACTTAAAAGGTTTGGAAAAAAAGCCTTGGCATTCTAAAAGTCTACATAAATGAGTGTAAAGCCAAGTTGCAGCTCTAAAGCAGTTGGCAGATATACAGGTTATCATTAGCTCTGCCTACCTCTTGGAACGCATAATGTAGCATTCCAATCACACACACACACCTTTTATAATGCTGCTATAGACAGAGCACTTACAGCAATTGTGATGTGTGTCACCTGTCTCCATCTGAAATGCTCAGGTGATAGACAAGGGGTGAAGAACGGTAGTGTACTGGCATAACGCTAAAATTATTTTTCTTTGCAATCCAGTCCTCTTTGTATTTTCAAAGACCGCACAAGGTTACGGTCTGTACTAGGCCCTTCTGGTCCTCAAGGAGTTAAGGGAGCTGTGTTCAAAAGAAAAGGTGGAATTTTGGGTCAAACTATCTGGACCATAGGGAATAATCATTCACACTGATTTCAAAGGGGCTTTTAACCCTTTGAGTGCTAGAAAGGTCTCCAACCCATTGGCACTCACATGAATCAAAGTAAATTGATGGAGATTTGTATTTGTCCTAATAGCGCACCTCACTTTCTTCAGGACGTCTCTGCTTTAGTCCGTACATCAGCCTCAAAATCTCAGCGTGGCTTAACCCTTTGAGTGCCTGAGCAATGCATTGCGTACCCCCTGGCACTCAATGGGTTAAAATCATTATACTACAATTTACAAGCATTGTTTCTTTTAAAATATGTATTTGTCTCACCTGAGAAATAGCCTCTAAATTAGCTTTGATTTAAATTGTATTTTTTTAATCACTTTAATGCTAGAGAGGTCTTGCGTGCTTTGCAATGCATTGGAGCACTCTAGCATTCAATAAATGTAAAAGCTGCTTTTATATCCGTGTGAGTCTGGGGAATCAGTTTGCACTCCGTGGACATAAGGGCCTTTAGAACGACTGAACCCATAACATCATTGGAGAATCAAAAACAAAACAAATACATGATTTGGGCAATTTAGGAACAGGCCAACTATATTATAGGGAACAGATGCATTTTCTGAATTCTAATTAGTTCAAATGTTTGTGTTTTTTTTATCCCTTTAAAAAGGGAATCTATCACCCCTGTACAAGTTTAGCTTATAATTATGTTCATATAGTGATAAGCTGTAATAGTGGTTTTAATTTCTCATGAAATGCGTGCTATGGCTAAATTTAAAGGAGCAGTAAACTTTTCATAAAAAAAACAACACATTTTATAGCTCTTTTCCTGCTGAATAAAACAAGTATACTCAAACTGTTGTCAGGTGTTCTATTCAAAATTTATAGCCATTCAAATGATCAGGAAGTGAATTTACTGTGTTTACTTCCTGATAGTTCTAACTGACAGGAAGTGACAGGCAGTTTCTATTACATTCTGTGGAGAACTATATATATCACTGTCTTTCCTCTCCATTAGAATGTAACAGAAAATCTAATTAGAATTTGACCACTAGAGGGCACTGCTAATGTAAAAAAACATGGGTTTAAACTGTAAAAACTCTGGAAATATAAATCTCTCGGCAGTGGGAGTACCCTTATTTTACTCCGTAGTAAAATCCCTACAATATATATATTTTCATAAAAAAAAGTTTACTGCCCCTTTAAAGTTTTAAAAATGAGCCGGGGCCTTACTTCCGGACAGACAGCTATTACAGCTCTGCGTCACAATCTGTCAATCTTCCTCTGCTCCCCTCCCCACGTATCATCTCGTTCCAGCCTCCTCCGATGATGGAGGATTTCTCCATGTAAGCTGGAGTGCTCTCTAGCCAATGAGACGGCACGGGCTTACATGGAGAAATCCTCCATCAACGGAGGAGGTTGGAACGAGACAATACGTGGGGAGGGGAGCAGAGGAAGATTGACAGATTGTGGTGCAGCGCTACAACCACAATCTGTCCTGAAGTAAGGCCCTGGTTCATTTTTAAAACTTTAACTTTAGCCATAGCACGCATTTTATAAGAAATTAAAACCACTGATACAGCTTATTGCTATATGAAAATAGCTATGTGCCATACTTGTGTAAGGGGTGATAGTTCCCCTTTAAAGGAGCAGTAAACGTGTGATATGAAAAATAAATGTTGTAGGGCTTTTCCTGCTGAGTAAAGTAAGAGAAGCATATTTCCACAGTTATTACAGTTTTTGTCTTTTTTTTTTAACCTCAACCCTTTGAGTGCCAAAGGGGTACAGAACGCATTGCCAAGCAATGTGTTCCATACTCCTCTGGCACTCAGAGGATTAACAGTGCCCTCTAGTAGTCACATTCAGATTTGTTATTCCAATTTGTTATACACACAGTTCTCTATAGAATGTGCTAGAAACTGCTGAGTCTTGCTGTCAAATACTAAATGGGGTTTTCACTGCCTTAAAGGGATAGTAATGTTTCAGAATTAAAGTAGCTCCAATTAATCTTCATAGTATTTGGCCATGGAGAGTGTTATTCCAATACTATCAGAGTTGTAGTTCAAGACTAATTGAATGATAAAGTATCCCCTTCCTGCCCCTTTTACCTAGTGTATCGTCTTACTGTGAGCATCGTTCCAGCGATCACATGTACCGGCAAAGTGACAGACACAGACAGCAAAGAAAGCATGCTGTCTGTGCCTGTCAAGTCTGCCTCTGGCTCCGTTGCTATGAAAGTAACGGAGACAGAAGTAGACAGGAGACACCTAGTGGTGAAAGAAAATACAGCAGCTAGGGGTATTAACCCCTTCACTGCTGGTGCCAAAGGCTTGCTAAATGCAGGTCAATTTCTGACCTGCAATATTTTGTGTTTTTTAAAAAAAAAAAAAAAAAAAAAAAAACTTTTTTTTTTTTTTTACAAAAATATTTTATTTAAAAAAAAAATAATCTAATTAAACAAAAGTGTAAGTGTGATTGTTGTGGAGCTATGTAATACACTTATATACACTCCAAATGTCACGGATAAAAAGTGTCAAAATAGGGTGGGAAAAAGGCACATGGGGATTTTCACCCAGGGGGGACAGTGGCTACTTTAAACTGTGCATTTTGTAGGTATGACTGACCGGTCATACCTTTCATGCAGTCTCCATAAAATTTTAACCCTTTGTGCCCAATTGATCCAAAGAGAAAAAACAAAAATGATGTTTTTTTACATTTTTTTTTTTAATTTTAATAAAGTAAATGGTGGGTTATCCATATAAGTAGGGTATCAAATGAAAGCCCTATTTGTGCTTAAAAAAAACAGTATATCATTTATGGGGGTGGAATAAAAGACTTAGAGGGAAAACATTGCTGAACAAAGATATAGTCAAAAAGGTCAGAACTGCTCCGGTCCTTAAGGGAAAACGACCTCAGATTTTCCCGGTCCTTAAGGGGTTAATCGGAGCTTGTTTTATTGTGAAACCGTACTAGTCCTTTAAATGCTAGAAAGGGCTCCAACGCATTTCAAAGTAATGAGACGGACACCCCTAGCATTCTTGGATTTAACGCCCCATTTTAACCAATGGGAATTTTGATTTGTCCCCTTTAGAACAAATGGTTTGTGTCATATTTACCTTTATACACAAGGTCCTGTGGATCATATCCAGGAAGGTAAAGAGATGTATTTCTGAAGCAAACTAACTGCACCATGTGAGGAAAAATAAAATGGGGGTTTCAACCCTTTGGGTGCTAGAGAGGTTGGCTTATCTCCCTGGCACTCATTGTTAATCCCTCAAATGATAAAGAGGACTCCAGTGCAATATGTTGGAGACCTCTCAAGCATTCTAGTGGTTAAATGTCCCAAATTATTTTTAAATTCAGATTGGATTTTTTATTTGTCCCCTGTAGTGCAGTAACTTCACTCCAAAATGTAACCTCTTTCTTCTTGAATATGGCCCTATATTTAAAAACGAATAAAAAAAATGTGTAAATGCTTTAGATTTAATGTGATTTTATGATAACATATCTGTCTTTTAGGTACCAGAAGTTATGGAAAAGCTATGTAAAACTACGCCATCTACTGGCTAACAGCCCCAAAGTCAAACAAGCTGACAAGCAGAAATTGGCCCAGAGGGAGGTAAGTTTATTTTTACCTACCAAGAACAATTAATGAGGCACAGTTTATTTGGAGTTCAGAATGAGCTCTAATGCTGTCACTTGAACCTCTAAGGAATTGCTTGCATCTTATTCAACACACATTGTGTAAAAGTATTTTATGTGAAAAGCTTTTATCCTGATAATTTTTTAAAGCAGCCTTCTAACTACGAATTTCTTCTTCCAGACTCTACCCTAAAGCTCCTGTTTTATTTTAACCCCTTGCATTCTCATGAGGTCTCCATTGCTTTGCTTTGCAATGCGTTTGCGATCTCTCCAGTACCCAAGGCATTAGAAGGAAATAAATATGGTTATGTTTTCTTAGAAGTATATTCAGGTTTAGGGCTCTATGTTAAAAAAGAAAGAAAAGTGGAAGAGTTGTGGGGTAAACCATTTGCACTACAGGGGAGGACTAAACATTCCCATTAATTTTAAAAGGGGACTTTCACCCTTTGAATGCTAGAGGTGTGTCCAGTGCATTGCTTTTGCAATGTTTCTGAGACCTCTCTAGCATTCAAGGGGTTAAAATTCCAATTGAAATCAGTGGACATTTTGGTTCTCCCTATAGTGCAGATGGTTTGACCCAGAACTCCTCCAATTTTCTTTTGAACATACAAACATGAGAAGTCTGGTTTAACCATTTGTGTGTCAACTGTCAGTCCATTGTCACCTTGACATACAAGGGTTTAGCAACTTAGATAATTTTTCTATGAGCTTGAAGTACTTGATAATTGGAAGTTTAACCTTTTTGTTTTTAGATGTGTGTATCTGTTTAAGGAATAGTAAACTGTCATGTTTTCAGTTCATTAAGCACAAAAGTAACACTGTTCTCTCTTAAAGGGATATTAATGTCAGAAAAAAAAGTATTCACTCTATGGTAGATACAATTAAAAGAGAGCACTTGCACATATTCGTATCTCTTAAACCGTTATGGTAAAGCTGTAAAGCTGTCAGAAGCAGATTCTGGTTGCTTGACCAGATGCGGCTCTTCAGCAGCGCTGATATAACTATATCTAAAGATAAATACTTAATCGGAATGCTCTACAACGTGTGATTGCAAATCAGGTACACGTTGTAGACTGTTCCGATAAAGTATTTATTTTTAGGTATCGCTATGTTGGCACTGTTGAAGAACCGCTGTCTGTTCCAGGAACCAGAATTTGCTTCTGACAGCTTTACAGCTCGAAAAGGCAGGGAGCAGAGAACATTATTTTCCAATCTCTCTCAAACCATAACGGTTTGAGAGATACTAATAAGTGCAAGTATTCTTTTAATGGTATCTACCATATAGTTGATACTTTTTTTTTCCTGACATTACTATCCCTTTAATACTTATCCTCACTTACCTTTTCTGTGCACTACATCTTGCCATTTTGCTTTGATTCGAGCGATAACATCTTCAGTCAGTCATTGCTATAATACTTCTAGGTACTATAGGACTTCTGGAATCTAGTCTTTGGCCAGTCCTGCAAGTTTGCGCACTCTGCAAGCTTCAGTTTGGAGGAACAATTTACAGCAAGTCAAGAAAGCTATAGTCCTGTTCGCTTCACTTCGAGAGAGAGAGACAGACAAATACACGTGCACACTGAAAGACACCCTTTCAAGGCTTGTTTACTCACACGGTCATGTGCAAACACTCACACAGACATTTTCAGACCCACTTGAACACACATACTCCCTTTTGTGTCCACACTCTTTCTCTCTGACCTCATGTACATTATCTTATATCAGGGTGTGTGGACTTTTAAGAGCAAATCATATTTTCTGATTAGTGTTTTTTCAAGGCAAAATATATACTGACTAGTGTAAAAGCCCATGTACAAGGGCCAAGGTCCGGGTAATGTTAACCTTTTGAGTTCCATAGGGGTACACAACGCAGTGCTTTGCAATGCGTTGCTTACCCCTCTGGCACTCAAAGGGTTAAGAGGCCGCTACCTCACTGCTCCACGTGATGCAGTCTTCCGTCTCCTCACTCACGTGAACGCCCGAACGTGGGCAGTCTCTATTGAGCATGACTGCATCTTGACAAACATCCTAGCGAATTATTATATAGGATGGCTGTCACTGTAAAGTATTTTGTTTGGATGTTTTTTTTTTTTCATCTGACAATTTCCCTTAATTAGGAAGCACTTCAGAAGATCAGACAAAAGAACACAATGAGACGTGAAGTAACTGTAGAACTGAGTAGCCAAGGCTTTTGGAAGACTGGCATCCGCTCTGATGTCTGCCAGGTAAACATCCCTTTTCTTTAAATAAATTGATTTTAATAAGTCATGCCCATGTAACTTTTTAGTTTGCCTCATTTGAATTCATGAGTTTTCAATTGCAGCTGTATGTTTGTGCGAAGCTGATTTTAGCAGCTCGTAATAGCTGCATTCACTTATTGCTGGGTACTTCGGTATTTTGTGTTATTGTGAGACAGCAATGTTTAAGAATCAGTGTAGTGAAGACCACATGGTGCTCCAGTAAAAAGACCCATTTCACACCTTTGTGGCAGCACCGTAATTATTAAACTCACACCAATCAACTTAAATGGAAGCAGCTAATTATTTTGATTTTACTCTGCATGCGAAAGGCAATTTCACACCGGTTTTATCAAACAACAGTAGATTGCTTTGAAACCAAACTTTGTGCTTTTTTTAGTGAAGCTGAATTTAGCAGTGGGGGAAGGAATCATGTGGTGTATTAAAACCTTTAGCAATATCATGCATAAAAGTGATTTTGTTCTGTGTTGTAGGATCAGATAAATGTTGGTGAAGGCCACTGCTTTAACCTGGGGGTTGTTTGCAGTGTATTGCACACACCTCTTGTTTTTTAAGGGTTAAGTGAATACTATTACTTTCTATTAATAAACTCCTTTAACCTTAATCTGGGCAGAAAATCTTAATGGCCTTTATCAAACAATTCTGTGTATACTGAGTCTTCAAACTTAATGTTTAAACACCCCAAAGTCAGAAGGGTATACCTTTCACTCCCCGAGGTCTCAATCCAGTGTTTCAGGATCACCTAAATCGTTACCAGCTCAAACTATGGAGGGCAGTGTGCTTGAAGTAACAAATATAACAAATGACTATTTAACACAGGCACTTGACAGTTTATATACAAATATTAAGATGGATCTGGAAAAGAATGTGAATGAACGAGGTTAAAGGGATAGTAATACTTTGTTTTATCTTTATTTTATTTTGTAGGCATTAAAAAAACATGAAGAACGATATGTCTTATCTCTCAAACCTTTATGGTTTAAGAGAGATTCACAAGCAAAGTATCCCCCCCCCCCCCCCCCGTTCAGCCAGATCAGAAGGAAGGTGCCCAGGAAGACTGCAGAGAGGGACAATCTTCAATTAAGATAAGGGAAAAAGCTTTCTTTTCATACAAAGAAGATTGTCCCCTGCTGTTATCTGTCTGGTCTTACAACCAGATTCACATCTGAGAAGAGATGGCTTACACTAGGAAGAAGGGGCGGGAGGGGGAAACTTTGCTTGTGAATATCTCTTAAACCATAAAGGTTTGAGAGATAAGACTTATATCATTCTTAATGTTTTTTTAATGCCTATAAAATAAAGATAAAACGAAGTATTACTATCCCTTTAAGGAGGAAATCCTGCAGATTCGTAACTATACGGTTCAAGAAGTGACTCTATTAACAAAATGACATGTTCCATGAAAATTTGCATAATCTGGAGCAAAAGGTCACGGACATGGAAGACAGATTTAGACATCAGAATATTAAAATTCGAGGTATTCCAGAGGATGTTTGTAATTTAGACCAGTATCTTTTGGACTTCTTGAGAACCTATATTGAACCTAGGATTCTTGGAGAAGTTCCACTGAAAAGAGCCCATAGAATGCAGAAACCGTCAAATTTGTGTCAGAGTCCGAGGGATGTGATTATTAGATTCAGTAATGGCTATGTGTATTCATGCAAGAATTTAGGAAGAGGGGGCTGAAGGATGAAAAATATAGGTGCTTAACAATGTTTGCAGATTTTCTGTGGCTACAAGAATAGCTAGGAGAGTGTTTAGTGATTGTACGAGATGTCTCAGAGAGACATATAGGTGGGGGTTTCCAACTAAATTGAATATCTTTTATAAAGTCTCCTCCTTCCTATGTTTGGATCCTATACAGGCAAAACAGAGTGATCGGCTGGGGGGATTATGAAAGGATAAGAAGCTAGGGAATGAGAAGGGGAAAAGGTTTTGAAATAGTATAGAGGGTAAAGTTAAGTGATGACCAATAATGATTTTGGTTGAATTAATATTAGAAATAATACTAAGGAAGGTTTAGATTGTTTAAATAAGGTGGATATAATAGTTCTTTAATAGTAAATAAATTTATAGCATTGGGGCACGTAGTGGGGATAAGTGGAGATAGAATTTAGATGAGTGGAATTTACACATAGTGGTATGGTATATGGGTATTGATGGGACATAGACTTGTTTATGTAAGAATTTAAGAGGAAGGGGTGGAAGGATGATAAATATAGGTTCTTGATTATTTTTTGTATACTATAGAGTGTAAAGAAAGGTGAAGGGTAAAATGATTGGGGAGGTCTTAATAGTCAGAAATGAGTTAGATCGGAAGATTTAGATTGGTTGGTGATAGTAGATAAATAGGTTTTTAATAGTAAATAAAACAATAGTAAGTTGTGGGAATAAACTGTTAGAATTTGGTGGAGTGGAAACTATATATATATATAGCGGTGGCACATGGCTAAGAGGTGTGAGATAGATTACTTGGGATAATAGATTTAAAATTAATTATGGAAAGGATAGGTCACGTTTAGAACCATTGTAAATATATAGAATATATATATATAAATATGTATAATATTTTTTTCCCTTTTCTTCCCTTTCTCGCTATCTTGGTGGGGGGCCGCCTCCTGGAGGTATTAGCACTTATATTTCCCCATGGAAAAGGGGAACAATTCTTACACGTGTTGGCTGAAAACAGGAGTTAGGAGACTGAGAGTAAATGTTATTGGTGTTTTATGTTGTATGGAGGAGTGTTATATGTTGGGAGCTGGAGGGTTGTGTGATCTAAGGAATATCAATAGAGGATTGCGGGGCGGATCTGGGATGGAGATTGGGGGTAGATGCCGTTGAACTTTTACCATTAATTAGCGAAGTTTAAACTCCCCATTTAAAAGAGCGTGTTTATATGACCTCTTAAATAGGTGTAAAGTCGATGTGGCTTTTGTTCAAGAGACCCACTGGAAATCTGTAGGTAGTGAATTTTGGAAGTATCGAAAATACCCCCATATATTCACATCTTCATTGGCAGGAAAGAAAAAAAGAGGAGTGGCTATAATAATAGCAGTGACAGTAAAGTTTGAATACCTACATCATGAGGTGGATGGGTCGGGGAGGGTTCTAATTTTAGAATGGCCAATGTATAAATAATTGATTTTACAATCTATACGCACCCTCTGACCATGTGCTTTCTTTTATGGATTCGACAATAGAAATGTGTGATTAATTTAGTAAAGGGTTTTTGTTTATGGGAGGGGATTTGAACTGTATTTGTGATTATGATATGGATAAAAGGTTTACTTTCAAGAAAAGTGTAAAGGATAATAGGCTTAGGGTACAGTCAAAAGCATTCTCCTCCTTGTTGCTTAAAAATAACATTTACGATATATGCGGGTCCAGCATGTGGAAGAAAGGGATTTTACATTCTAGTCTAATCCCCATGCGTCATATTCACGTGTAGATTATTTTTTGCTGACAGCTAGGTCTCTGGAGATTTTCGTTGAGTCTAAGATAGGAAACATAGGATGGTCTGATCATGCGCCAGTATTGATGAAAATAAAGGATAACCCACACTATAACATAAGAGGCAATTGGAAGTTGGAGGATAATATATTATCCACAGAAACGAGTAAAACAGAGCTGATTAGGGAACTGAGCTTTTTTTATTGGAAAATTACAATAAAGAAGTATCAGAGCATGCCTTATGGTGTGTTATGAAATGCTTTCTGCTGGGATATTTAATAAAGAAACAGATGTATCTAAATAAACAACAGGGCAAAACACTAGCAGATACTTATATTTTGCTCGCCAAGCTGGAGAGGACAAACAAACTAGCCATTTAGAAGGAAACGCAAAGAGAGATTTTATTGGTTCAGGAGGAGATTAGAGGCAAAATAGGAGAGAAAGCTAAAATGACGTACGATCGATTTAAAACAACAGTGGTACTATACCTGTAACTGAGTGGGAAAAGTACTAACAAATAAGTTGAATTTTTTAGGGGTGCACCGAAACCGAAACTTCAGGATGCACTTGGCCGAAAATCGAAACATGACTTTTTATAATTTATAGGGCGATGCCTAACAAAAGAAACAAAAAAATATAGTAGAGCAAGTGCCCCCACCAGCTCTAACTTGCCCCCCCCAGCTCTACTTTGCCCTTCAGCTCCAAGTTCCAACTTGCCCCTCATCAACTCCAACTTGTCCTTGGCTGAGCAATTGTGCAAGGCAGCGACTTTGTTCTCCTTGCATACTTTCAACAAGCACTACAATGTCAATGTTCTGGCCTTGGCTGAGGCCAGCTTCAGCTGGAAGGTCCTCCAGGCGATCCTGCCAGTCTAGGGACCTGCATACTTTGTTTTGCCTTATTGTTGTTCAGTAGATTGAACCCTGGTGGCTCTTGTGTGCTGTGTAAGTTCACTGTCTGTTGACACTAATTGCTTGGCTTATTCTGATAATGGATAGTCCTGGGGAACTCTGTCATCATGGGGATGTTGTGAGGTCTTTTTTCCCCACCTCTCTGAGCTTAGTGTTTGTATATCTCCATGGTATATGTGTTCCATATTTGACATAAGAGAAAATAGATTTTTAGTGTTTATACATGTCTAAATACTTTTCTGTTTAGTCCATGTGGAACACAGGTCTCCCACCCAGAGAAAGGGACCTTGTTCGTCCTTGTTAGCAGAATCCTTGTTGTCTTTTTTTCTTAGTATATTTTCTTCTTCCCCACTTACATTATGGAGCTTTGGACTCAGGATTTCTTGGAGTTAGTAGGTGGGGGAAGGGTTGAGCTGGAGGAGGAGGGAGTCTCCACCCATATGTCTCTGTCTTTTGATATATGGCACCTGTGTTCCATACAGACTAACGGAAAAGGAAATTAAAGGGATAGTAATGTTTCACAAAAACAGCAGCTCCAATTAATCTTCATATTATTTGAGCCACAGAGCATGTTATTTCAATACTGTCAGAGTTGTAGTTCAAGAGTAATTGAATGATAAAACTTCCCCCTCCCACCCTTTTACCTAGTGTAACCCACTTTCCCTCAGATGTGGAATCTGGTCTTGAGACCAGGCAGCTTACAGCAAGGGACAATCTTCTTACTGCGAGAACAATGAAAACCCTACCCCCTTGACAGCTTTTTCATGTTCTTCCCTTATGCCAATTGAAGATTATCCCTCTCTGTGATCCATCTGGACACCACCTTGCTGTTCTGAGCAGTGTTAAATCGGCAAAAGGGGCGGGAGGGGGATACTTTATCGTTCAATTACTCTTGAACTACAACTCTGACAGTATTGAAATAACCCTCTCTGTGGCTCAAATAATATGAAGATTAATTGGAGCTGTTTTTATTGTGAAACATTACTATCTCTTTAACAGGTAAGAAGACTAAAATCCTATACTTTCCTTGTCAGATGAATTTAAATTTGTTTCATACTAGACTATACAGACCTTAGACTGGATTCCATTGCAGCTGATAAATGTGAGCACTGGGTTTTATCAAAATATTATGGAATCCAGTTGGCAAACAACTTCAAAATGTATACATTATGTCTCTCAGTAGGCAATAATTTTTATGCTGTTGGATCGCTATGCACAATGAAAAAGTGGTGCTATCCTTGAACAAATAACTCCATGGAGAAAAATCAAAATTTCATAAGAGACCTTTGAGTTAAAGAGTGGTTTAACCCTTTGAACACAGGAGAGGTCTTTAGTACATTGTGCAAGCAATGCATTTGGAGACATCTCTAGCATTCAAGGGTTTGAAAGTCCATTTTAAATCAATAGTAACTGTAATATATCAACATGGGGACAAGTTAATTTTAGTGTATTGTCATCATTGTGTCTCATTGTTTTCCATGGCACATTCTTGTATAGTACACACATACATGCATACATACACACACACACACTCTCACTCACTCACACTCTCACTCACTCACACATACACACACACACACTCACACTTTTTCTTTATATATAAAAAAAAAAAAAAAACCTGTAAAACCCCCTGACAAATGTGAGTGGACGTGTTTTCCGTATGTCCAATGATACATATTGTAATGAAGAGGCATTGTATTCAAAGTGCAAACTGCCTTATTTTTATATAGATATTAAGAATATGTTAAAAGGGCACTGCAGAACTACTACAACTATATTCATTGTGAAGGGCATGTTGTTACATTTTATCGTACATTTTAATAATCGCTCCTTAACCTCTACTTAATGGAAATCTATACCCTTGGATTTAGTGGCTCTTAATCTGTGTAATAGAAGACCTTACATAGCTATGTATTATTCATACACTAGTCAGGCATATCTACTGTTTTTGCATCTGAACTCTGCTCTAGTCTGTTGCTGGAAAGTGACATTTTACTGTCTTGAGGATATCTCTCTGCAACTAATCTCGTTCAGATTTCTAAAGTGCATTGTTTTTTTTTTGAAGAGGATAAACTACATACAGACATAAAATATAGATCCCCAAAGACAGACAAATGCAGGTGCTACGCACATATGTATTAATGTTTTGTGGCTGAAATTAAAGGGATAGTAATGCTAGTTTATAACAGATTTTAATATTTTAGATAGTAAAAATATTAGTACAAAGAGCTATGTCCCATCTCTCAAACCTTCATAGTTTGAGAGATCGAAGCATCTAAAGTTCCCCCCTCCTGCCCCTTTCAGAGACATCAGCGCTCTAGCTAAGAGAAACAGATTCTGGTCCTGAGACCGTCCTGCAGCTCTTCAGCAGAGCTGAAATGGCACGATATAGAAATAACTACTTCATTGGAATGGTCTACAAAGCGTGCTTGCAAACCAGGCACACTTTGTAGACTGTTCCAATTAAGTATTTATTTTTATATCTCGCTATTTCGGCTCTGCTGAAGAGCCGCAGGACCAGAATCTGCTTCTCTCAGCTAGAGTGCAGACTTCTGTGAAACGGCCGGGTGGGGGGGGGGATTAGATGCTTCGATCTCTCAAACTAAAAAGCTTTGTGAGATGGGACATAGCTCTTTGTGCTAATATTTTTAATGTCTAAAACAGTGGTTCTCAATCTTTTTTTTTTTTTTTTTTTTTTGTTCGGGGCACCCCTAACACACAATCTACAACATGCAGGGCACCCCTAACATATTTAAGGTACTTTATGCAGGGAATAATAAAGGTACAATACATAAATATACAGTTATTATTAGGTCTTACAATCATAATAACAAAATTAAACATAATGTGCATAACAATGTCTATAAATCTTTATTTAAAAGTCTATCTTTTGTTAGTTTTATAGAAAACATGGGGCACACTAAGTTGATGTCCATGGCACACCAAAGTGCCACGGCACCCTGGTTGAGAATCACTGGTCTCAAATATTAAAATATGTCCTAAACTAGCATTACTATCCCTTTAAGTCTTTCTGTTATTAAATTGAGATATTGATGTGGATCGCCTGGACTGGTTCCCCACTGTGGGTTCATTGTTGAATAGAAAAGATGAGGCTAGAAGAGCTGAAATCAGTTTCTTTATCCATGTAAAAGCTTTCTTGAGGCATCAGAGATTGTCCTAATACTATACCCACCTTGTGATAACATAACTGACATGGAGGAATCACCCCATTGCTCAGGCAGTCCAACCTTATGTCACCACACTCCTGGATTTTGCATGTGGGCAAAGTTTTGAGTTCCCTCCACTCATTTCCCTGGAGATCTGTTGATAAATCCGCAGACAAGCTAAACCCTGAGAGATAAGGATAAGCCAATGTGAAAACTGCTTGCGTTGGAAACGAAATAATGAAAGGACTGCTGACAGTCTTCATCATACAATGGCTAATCCTATCTTCCATAACCCATTGCGTTTTCAACGCAATCCCCTCAGGCCTGATGAACCCCCAGATTAGTGTTAATTGTCCTGATGGGTAATGCATGTACTCTGAGAATGTTCTTTTCATGCACGTGCAACCTGTCTGGTGTCTCTCTTCCAACAGCCAGGCTGATCTCTTGGCTTGGCTAATCCCATTTCCAGCACTGTCCTTTCTGCTAAATCTCTCCAGCGCTATTCATGGTGCCGAATTTAGGCTGCCATTCACAGAGACCCATTACAGTAAATGCATGGCTGTAAGACTGCACAAAACATTGTAATCATTTGAAACTGTGTCACAGGGAAACAGAGCACTGATCTTGACCTTTATTTAGCGAGTCTGAGCAACATGACCTAACATACCTTCCCCAGCAATCCCTGGTCCCAACCGAGGCAATCCACAGTCTCTCCACATGAGTCACTTCGTGTCTTGTCACAATATATTCTGTATGTTTACAAATGAGTTATCATCTAATTAATTTATCACACAAACATCCTTTCCCTCTGAGACTGTCCTTTTGCACTTAATTAAAGGCAAGTTGCTGTTTTTAGTTTGGTTTTCTGTGCAAGTTTTAGTATTACTCCCTCGTTTTTTATGAACCAGAAAGTTTTCCATTGCAAAGAAAAAGATAACTTTTTTTAAGTTTTGACACTTTTTTTTTTTTTGTTAGGTGATACCAATCCATCAGTGGTATATTGGTGATGTTTCGTATGGTCTGCACAAAGGAGACAATCCTCTCACATCGGTGCGCCAAAGTGTATTATGCTGCATCTTTACTGTATTCATGAAGGAATGTAGTAAAGATGCTCCACAGAGCAGCTGCAGACTTTTTTTTTTTTTTTTTTTTTTCTGTGCTGGGGTTCGATATTCACATAGCAACCATAAATGAATAGCTGACCCACATGGGCCTCAAACAATAATATTCAGATGATGCAGGAGAAGGGGAGAGTTCTGGTTCCCGTGTGAAAAAAGCACCAATTCATTTTTAATAAGGGGAGGGTACAAGTGGCATAAATGTACATTTAGGGTACAGTAAATATGGTGATGCTGTACATTGACTATAAAACAATATATTTATGTGAACTTTATGTAAAAGTCCATAGCTTTTCTTGGTATTTGTTTGATCTTAATGTGATCATCAGACTCGTGCCATATGTAATGGAGTCTTTAGATGTATTTGACTGCCATTTATTCTCAACAAACCATTGTTACACATGAATCCGCGCACGCCTACAGATCTGACACTACTAAACCTATTTGGCATTTTTTTATGGAGCGGTTGTTTCTTTGTGTTAATTTCCTTATAAGCTGCACTTTATGTATTTGAATATGCACACACTGCATACATCACACACATTCCACACATAGATATAACACAAATCACACTCTGCCACAATTAAATCTTTTTTTCAGGTGCTAAGACTGAGCCACACAGATGCATCATGCTCTGGTTTCATTTTAGTGGGGAATACAAACTTGTTCTGTCTACTGGCTTTCTGTTTCTTTAAATGTTTTCTTTCCTTAAATCAGATATTTCAGTTGATCTCCTTCTACTTTCAGTGATTTTTAGTGCCCTGTTCATTCACTTTGTAAAATGTCTGCAGCTGATCATTTGGAACTAACTTGTTTAAATGTTTTATTTATCTGTTCCTTGATCGACAAGGGTGATATGGTATGGGTTGGACTTGATGGAAGCATGTCTTTTTTCCAGCCTCATCAATTATGTTGCTGTGTTACTATGTAGCCATCAAAGGATCATAACTGTGAGACTACAGTACTAAGAATTGGAGCAATTCTGAACCAATGGGGAAGATGCCTCTCTAGCAATCAATGGTAAATGCCCCAATTGAATTGATGAGATGTTTTGTGTCCCCTATGGTGCAGTGAGATCACCCCTGAAATATTCCACTTCCTAGTGCATAAACATTGTATTTCAAATGCTAGTCTTCTGTTAGACATTGTGTCAAAAATGGTTGAGTGATTTTTTTTTTTTTTTTTTTTTTCCCCTCCGCTGATTGTAGCTTTCTGGCTATTTTCTGCAATAACTATTTAAAACCAGTAGTACCATTGATGTATTTCTTTTTCAACAATGTGCACATGCAGTTTTTCAAATTTTTTTTAACCCTCTGAGTGCCAGAGGTGTATGAGACCCATTGCAAAGCAATGCATTACATACTCCCTCTGGCACTCAAAAGGTTAAGATATATCTGGTGAGATAGCTCAGTGGTAAAAGTCCCTGACTATGGAGCCTATTCCAACCGCAAGGTTGCAGGTTCGAATCCCAGCAGGGTCAACTCAACCTTTCATCCTTCCGAGGTCGATAAATGAGTACCATTAATTGGGTAATAATAACATCTATTATTTCAGCTGCCGATTTGGTTAATTCCGAGAGCGTGCGCTGAAAGCGCTTTGAGTCCCACTGGGAGAAAGGCGCTATATAAATACTAGTTATTATTATTATTATTATTATTTATATCTGCTCATACATTAATGCACCGAATGTTAAAAAAAAAAAAAAAAAAAAAAATTGCAGCAATTTCCTTAGGCCCTGCACTCTTTAGTAAATATTGCTTAGGTCTGTATAGTCTTTACCTGTAGGTAGGGTTTACATATCTCAAAAAATGGTGCCAATAAAAGTATAGCTGGGTTAAAGGGATAGTAATACTTCGTTTTAACTTTATTTTATTTTGTAGGCATTAAAAAAACATGAAGAATGATATAAGTCTTATCTCTCAAACCTTTATGGTTTAAGAGATATTCACAAACAAAGTATCCCCCCTTGTTCAACCAGATCAGAAGGGAGATGCCCAGGTAGACTGCAGAGAGGGACAATCTTCAATTAAGATAAGGGAAAAAGCTGAAAAACTTGTCAAGAGGGGAAGGGCTTTCATTGTTTTCATACAAAGAAAATTGTCCCCTTCTGTTATCTGTCTGGCCATACAACCTGATCCACATCTGAGAAGAGATAGCTTACACTAGGTAAAAAGGGCGGGGAGGGGAACTTTGCTTGTGAATATCTCATAAACCATAAAGGATTGAGAGATAAGACTTATATCATTCTTCATGTTTTTTTAATGCCTACAAAATAAAATATAGTTAAAACGAAGTATTACTATCCCATTAAGGTAAGAACACATTTAAAAAGACAATCACACCTTCCCAGACCCTCCCAGAACAATTGCATAGCATTAAGGCATATAAAAGTTTACTTTCAAACGCTTTGAAGCTTTTTTTTTTTTTTTTTTTTTTTTTTTTTTTTTAAGTAACTAAGGTTTAGTTGGTAGTTTTGAGTGCATGAACATCCATTAGTGGGAACATGCTACTTTGTGGGAAGGGCTTGGGAGATGGGGGGGGGGAGGCACCAGGGAGCATCTGTGTCTGTCCAAACACCCCACACAGTGTCACACATCTCTGTCCTATGGAGTGCTGGTGCATAAGAAATCGTCCATTCTAATGTATTCTGGCAGTAGTGTAAATCTGAATCAAGCTGCCCCAGCCTCACTACATTCCAAAAGATATTAGAATGTCCGATTTCTCCTGCACTGTCACTTTGTACAAGAGAGGAGTGTGATGTCATGGAGGGAGTAGGGCCGCCTTCTAAAGAGACATCCACAAGAGTTCATGAGCTGTACCCTCACTGGTAATAAAGCTTGACATGGAGTTGGGGAAGTTAAGCTTCCATATCCCCTTGAAGCTGGGCAATAGAAAATGTATTACATATTAAACTGTGGTTTAGACAAACATATTTTTAATCCTTTGCTTGCCAGAGAGGTAGCCAACACATTGCGATGTGTAGCATACTACTCTGGCCCTCAAAAATTTCAATGAACTTACACCAAAAAAAATTGATTAGGTTGATGTTAATTTAAATATCATGAACTTACAGCTAGAATAGGTAAAAATAATATATTAATCTCTTACATCCCTAAAATATAACCTAAACTTTTGAGTTAAGAGCTAAAGTAATTTAATTGATTGTGATTAGTATTAACTGATCTTGTATTGAGAAATGTTGTTACCTTACCTCGGGCTGTATTACAAATGATCCTGGACAATCATTGGAAGCCCTGGAAAAGGCAGGAATGTATGCATATGTAAGACTACATTTTAGGCCTCAGAAAGCAAATTTTACTGATGTTATCACAAACAACAACATATTCAACTCCTTAATAACCAGCGGTCCGGGATTGGATTCCTCTTAAGGACCACTTTGATCTTATTCGCTGAGCCAGCACACATGACTGATCACGTGTGGCAGTTAGCCAAACGGGGGCCTGATAGTGATCGCTCTGGTCTTGGAACTGTCAGTTTCAGACCCCGATGCTCACAGCACTCCCACAGGAGAACTGTGAGCACAAAATATGTGATGTGCCAGGACCACCTTCAATCCTTTCGGCAGGGGCACCGGTGAGGGTCCTGACACGTTACCAGTCTTTAAGGGGTTAAAAAAAATAAATAACCCCAGTTCATTTTTCGGTGTTGGTATTCCTTTAAAACAAACAGTCTGCTTTTGTTAATACTACATAATAATGTGTGAGGATGTGTGTCCCTTTAAAGAAAAAAGAAAACCAGCAGGTAATATCAATTACTGTTTACTACTAAAACAGGCAACGTCTTTAGTAATCTTTTTACCTTCAGACACAACCTTGAACTGTGAGTAGTTTCATGGTTCGTAACTGTCTTTAGCATGAGATTCAGTGGGATGGTTTTTGTATCTTGCTCCATTTGCTTTTGTTTATGATATAAATCTCTCCCTCTGCTAAATACATCACTTGGGACTTTATTTTACTGCACTGATAAACCGTAGAATGATTGGGTCTCATCCATGGTGTTAACTGTCTTTATTTTACAACACTACACTATTTGACTCTATGCCTTAAAATCCACAGGCACATTTAAGATTTTTTTTTTCTTGAGTGTTCCCTTTAAACAATATACATTCTTGAAATATCCTCTTTTACATGTAAAACTCAGTGTTGTTTTTTTCCAATGATAAAAGAAAATGCTCCTGATTTTCTAGAAAGCCGTTCTAGAATCTTTAGTGCGTGGTTTGCAATGAATAGATATTTTTTGTCATTTATAATTAAATATATCAAAACAAATAAAGTAAAAAAAATCCAGGTAAAAATGAACTCCATTTCAATGAAATTGCTTCCTTAAAACACTGGTCCCAGGCAGACTTGTAATACATTTTAAGGTATTGCCTTGTAAACTCAGCTGAGTAAAAAAGCAATGTAGTAAACATATCATTGGAGAAGCTGAGCTGAGGGCCTATAAAGTCAGGCAGGCTATTAAGGTGCTGTCGTTCATAGCAATATATACCGGCGTTGCAATAAAGTGAAAGCATTCAGACATGTAATTTTTTCCTTGACTTATTTAGCTCTCATTTCATAACTTGGAATATAGTTATCCCCTGCACAAATGTAGATCCAAGTCTCATTGCGCAAAATGAAATATTGCTATATAGATTGTATTTCCTCTGTAAGGAACTCAAGTCATATTAACACTAGAATGTGGGACTAGTGCAGTAGCTGTGTTACACTTTGTATTGACAAACTTTATTGATATAATACAATTGGAAATAAATAAGGTGTTACAGGAAATGGAAGGTTGCTACTAACCCCTTTCTATACTAGAGACATGCATTTGAGCTGGAAGTCTCTAGCATCCAGGGGGTTAAAATTGTTTGTTTTTTTTCTTCAAGATTTTCTATTCTAAACCAGTGGCATGCCAACTCAAGCCCATTACATCATTAAACGCTCTAAATATTAGAGGGGAAAGGGAGATTAACTAGTTGAATGCTAGGGAAATTTCACTAACACCCATCGGGGTTATGATGGAACAATGTAAAGAGGAGTTATGATCAGGTTAAATAATAAATAAAATTCTCCTTTTTTGAGCTTAGAATAGAATGTGTGAGAATGTGGTTGGAGGGTAATTGCCTCCTCTTCATACTGAGTGAGAGAATGGACTTCTCCATGTTGACCCAGGGCTGCCTTTTGCCCACCACTGTTTTATGTTTTTAATAAACAATAATTTAGGGGAGCTGGAGACAAAAATACTTTAGTCTATATATATATATATATATATATATATATATATATATAATCTATATCCTACATAATAATTCGCTAGGATGTTTGTCAGAAGCTTTTATGCGCAGTACAGAGTGCCCGAATGCGCCACGGCTGATATGGAGCGGGGCACTCTGAATTCGGACCGGAGTCCTTTTTGCACACCTTCCTGGGACCGCTTGATCCCAGGAAGGTAAACAGAGAGGACTACGGTCCGAATTCGGAGCTCCCCGCTCCATATCAGCCGCTTCATGTTTGGGCACTCTGTACTGTGCATGACTGCAGCGCGGGCAGTGAGCAGAGAGGCACCAGCCAAGGCTTCTGGGTGGCACTGAGGCCAGTGTACACGGGCTTTTAAACTAGTGATAACATATTCAAATAGGGAGATAAGTCAAACCAGCTTTTTCCTTCTCTTCAGAGGGCACATGTGTCTAACTGGATATTCAGAACTTAATTAAGCCATGTATTTCTCTCACATTCTGCCCCTTTTTCTGTTATTTATATTTATTCTGTTGCATTGGTGCTAATGCAACCCAGGTATTTCAACCGCATTTAGTGTTTGCAGTTGACATAATTTTTAGTTTGTGTTATAAGTTTAGTGTTTGTTGGGCTTTGCTGTGCTAAAGTAGAGGTTATCATAATGATTGTGCACATTTATTTGGATATTCTCTTAAGGTGCAGTTTTCTCCAGTCATATCACCTCTTATTTTTAGGTTAACTTTATCCAAGTGTAAACTGGTTTTGGTCTGTAATGCTTATATAACTCTGAATAGTGTACAACTAATCCCAGGATGAAACTGCAGATGAGAGAGGAACCTGGTTTTAAAGGGCAAACTTTATTTACAAGAATAAATGGTTCTTGAAAAAACATCAACACCTACTGCTTGTTTTTTTTTCTGGGCAGCTAATCATAATGGTCAGTGCAAATCAATTTGTGTGGAATGGTTCACCAAGATTAATCTGTAGTTAGTACTGTATACCATGACCTTAGAAGCATGTGTGATTATTGTAGGACTCAAGGAGCCCAAATTCATCCTATTGAAAACTTCCTAACAAGACTTAAGTGGGAACAATGATTTGTCCTTGATTCCTGTAAAAAGAACAATGTCTTCCTTAGTGGACCTGATATCTAATACTAGTTAACCATTTGAGTGCCAAAGTGGTATTCCTCGCACTGCAAAGCAATGTGTTGTATACATCTCTGGAACTCAGTGCTTTGCGAGTGTTGCATAACACTCTGGGCCTTAACCCTTTGAGTGCTAGAAAGGTATCTAATGCATTTCTTTGCAATGTGTTGGCTTCCATGTGTGGGCATTATAGTCTTAATTTGTCTAGAAGAAGGATTTCGTGATAGTCAGTCATACATAACTGACTGGAAGTTCAGACAGTCAAACAGGTCAAGTGGTTATGCACAGCTGTGTTAACATCCATAAAAAGTGCAGGTTTTGCACATTTTAGGACTTGTGAACTAACTAAAGTATATTTCACATTTTGGCCAGTTTGGTAATCTTATGTCGAATTTGTCAATGAAACACAGATAGTATACGCTAATGTCTTTGCCATCATACCCCTGTGAATACGACACAATTGCGCCAACATCTCCACGAATATGCATTTCCTCCAACAGATTTACGATTGTGCTCTGACTACGTCAACAATAGCTCATTTGCATATTGAACTCCAATTTTATTAGCGTGTATCACATTCGTGTGGGCGCGTTTGTATGTTAATGTGGCACCTTGCCAAATGCACTAAGTTCTGGTAACAGCCTTTGATGCAGTAGTCCCTACATCACCAAGCTGTGCCATTGATTTGCATTAGAGGATGGTGTTGAGCGTAGTACAGGTAATTTTTTTTTTTTTTTTTTTCTCCATCTGTCACTGTGAGGAGGAGGTATTTTGGAGGACCTCTTTTTAGCAGTGGATGAGTGCTGGTTAGTTTATGACTCTCTCTGTTACAGCAAAGCAGTGTTCCTTGAGAGTCAGTGGAAAATTTCAATGTTATAACCCTTTCACTGCCACAGGGGTGTACAATACACATCCCTACAACACTGAAAGGATTAGGAAGTGATGCTGGTTGTGGTGCTGAAGTCTGAGTGTATATTCTCGGTTCTCCCAATGGGAAAGTAAGGGAGCAGTCGAAAGATGCTGGGGTTGTTGTACTGCTGTTAATATGTAAGAGAGATCATCCCTTACACATCACCAGCAGTAAGACAACCCTGCATTCTAACGATTTAATCCTCTCCCCCTCCCATTGCATACTTATTTCTTAAGTCATATGCCGATGTGTATATATTGATAAGGAGATGTACTCGCCACACATTGCCAGATATTCATCACCATTTAGAGCATCTGCCCCCTGATCTCGTTGCATGGCCTGTTTCATACAGGTAATGCCAAATATGTTGTTTTGTATCTGTTACCCTGGTGAAAGGTAACATGCCGGACTATGGTACCTTTCACATGAACAACTATCACCTTGTGTGAGTATACTGAAGTCCAGAATGCTGCTGTCCCTCAGGAACATAGCAAATTTGCAAGAAGCAAGGTCTGTTCAGTGGTCTACAGGGCAGTTCAGTGGCTCCTCTGGTGAATAATTGACCCACGTGGCCATCAGCTAGTAATATTGACTCTGTTAACCCCTTAAGGACCCATGACGGTCCAGGACCGTCATTAATTAAATAATAGCAGCGTGCCTCCGTGCACGCTGCTATCATTAATTCCAGGCTGAGACTGAACGCTCTGAGACCGGGGCATTCAGTCTCAGCCCTTCTTGCTTGTGCCGGTTCATGTGATCGCCGTAGCAGTGATCACATGTACCGGCAAAGTGAGAGACAGAGGCGGCACAGAAAGCATGCTGTGTCTGCATGTCTCTTCTGACTCTGTTTCCCTTGCTATCAAAGTAAGGGAGACAGAAGTAGAGAGGAGACACCTAGTGGCAAATGAAAATAAAGCAGCTGGGGGTATTAACCCCTTCACTGCTGGTGCTGGAGGCTTGCTAAATGCAGGTCAATTCCTGACCTGAATTGATACTTTTCACCCGGGGGGGGCCAGTGGCCACTTTAAACTGCACATTTTGTAGGCATGACTGACCGGTCATACCTTTAATGCAGTCGCCATAAAAATGTAACCCTTTGTGCCCAATTGATCCCAAGAGAAAACAAAAATGGTGTGTTTTGTTTTTTTTACTTTTTTTTTTTTTTTTTTTAACCTTTTTTTAAATTTTAATAAAGTAAATGGTGGGTTATCCATATAAGTAGGGTATCAAATGAAAGCCCTATTTGTGCTTAAAAACAGTACATAATTTATGGGGGTGGGATAAAAGCCTAAGAGGGAAAACACTGTTGAACAAAGACAAAGTCAAAAAGGTCAGCATTGCTCCGGTCCTTAAGGGAAAACGACCTCAGATTTTCCCGGTCCTTAAGAGGTTAAGGTCAGCAACCCCCTCCACCTGTGTCCATTTGGCGGAAGAACGATGGAAAGAGATGAGTGAACTTACACGGGCAACAGAACTGTCACAAGGGCCTGCAATAGTTATGTTGCCCATATAAAAGAGGCCTAATGTTCTTGGGGGGGGGGGGGGGGGAGAGAGAATGGGGGAAGAGAGTCAGGCAAGGGGTTGGTGGAATAAGAGACAAAGGAAGAGAAGAGAGCCAAGGTTGGGGGATAGATGAGCAGGAATGAGACAGTGAGAGAGGAGAGGGCAAGAGAGAAAAGAGGGGCAAAAGCACCACAATTACATATAGTATTAACTCTTTCAGTGCCAGCTAAGTGTACACTTCACTGGATGTTTTTCCGACCATTTCCTTCCCTCCTCATTAATCATTTGAGTGCCAGTGGCATGTGAAAGGGTCAAAGAGTTACACTAGTACGCACCTAAATGCTGGATCACTTATTTCCTCTGTGTCGGTGTACACAGAGCTAGCTTAGCTGCTCCCTATGTGTCTTCAGTACACTGTGTGGAGGAAGACAAGCAACCTATCACCTCACACAACTGGAACCAGAAACAGGCAGTGGCTTAAGCCCAGCACATACACACTTGCAGGTTGAGGAGAACCACCTCTGCATACTGGGAACAGGGAAATTAACAAGTGGCAAAGATCATAAGAGGAGAGCATGGTCCAAGTGACCCTAGGATCAGATTGACCCAGGATGAAGTTGCTACCCTACCATAGTGGGTCAACCTGAGCAAATGTATGACTGTATGTTCTAATGGAATCATGCACCAAAAGCATTCTGCTGAATCCATGCCTGATAACATCTGTGCTGTGATGCAGTTGGTTTGTCCTAGAATTGCTCTAGAACCTCATAGACTCACTGTATTTCATGTAGTCACCCACTGTGTTTTTAGGATTGTTCATAAGAAGTCAGTCTTTCCAAGACTTTATAGGCACCAACATGGCATGAAGGAAGAGGGCACATTTTTACTTATTGTATATTTCAGGAACAGGCAGCAGTTGCACAATCTTTTTTTATTTCCTCGAGGACCAGCTCATTGTGGAACAATATGATGTCCACCCTCTTGTCTTCAAGAGGTTAAGTAATGTGATTGCTATGTCACTAGATCATTAACATAATCCTCTCCTTGTTTTATAATGGTAGTTTCCAAACTTGTCCTCCAGCATCCTCACCAAAAAGGAAAAAAAATCCAGGTTTTCAGGATACCTTGACACATGAATCGACCAGTGACTCTCATTTTGACAAACCTTCCCCTAAATTGTGGCGGTACTGAAAAACTGTATGGATGGGGTAAGGGAGGGAGCTGGGGCTGGGTTTTTAAACCACTGCATCGAAGATGTTAAGTCTCATTTAAATCATTGGAACATTTTATTTGTACCCCTTGGGGCAGTTGGTTTGCTCTGGAATTGCTTTCTTTTTTGGTGCATAAGACTCACTGTATAATCTTTCATAGCACTTGTATTGTGTGCACTGTATTACCAGTATCAGCACTGCAGTGTACAGCTGGTGCCTCTCATATCTGTTAGTCTTTTATTAACCACTGTATGCTCTGAGGCAAGGACCTCTTTCGTATTGTTTCTATGACTGTGGCAACCCTTTTTTATTTATTGCATTGTTTTTATGGACAATGTGTGGTACCATACAAATAAAGATATATGCAGGGCTTATAATTTTAAGTCCTTTGCTACTAGCCAGACCTGAAAAGTTACTCGCCACTGCAAGCCATAACATATCCACCAGGGCTGAATTTCTACTCGCCAGGGCTAAATTTTCACTCACCATTGGCTAGTGGCGAGTGGAAATTTTGAGCCCTGTTATATTTATACATTTACTTGCATCTTTGTATCTTATAGGACTAGGATTGCTCTAGATCACCACCGTCCTATATAATAATTCTCTAAAACGTGTGTAATGCCGCGTCATGTGCAGTAGAGACTGCTGTGCGTGCTGCAGTCATGAGCAGTAGAGACTGCCCGCTCTGTATCAGCCGAGGCGCGGGCAGTCTCTACTGTGCATGACTGCCAGCTACCGGCTGGCAGTGGCACTGTGGCCTGTGTAACGGGCTCTTCAACTAGTCTTCAATAAACTATAGAGATGCAATTCTGGAGCAAACCAGCTGAGCCCTAAGCCAGACAGAAAACATTCATCAATACATTAGGGATTCCTAGGTACCCAAATTAAAGTGGAACTGTCACCCTGATTTATTTATTTATTTGCAGGGGGGTATATTTGAAAACTTATTTCACAGTGCCTCATGTTTAATGTTAGCCAAAAATCTATCGGAAGTATAGATTAGGATATATTCACACTTTTATTTTTGGAAAAAGGTGAAAGTGAAAGTTTGTTGTGAGGGTGCTTGATTAGCATCATGGGAAAGCACTGAAAAGCTTAATTAGCATGTTTCACGGCTGTGGAAAACATCATTATCGTATGGAACTGCACATAACGTTGCATTAGCACATAGATCTGCACATAAAAGTCAGTTGTAAATGGTACCAAATATGAATCGCTTCTAAACTTTACATGTGACTGTCTTTTGGCCAACATGCACATAGGTAGGTTATAAAGTTTTCAGGTATATAGTCATTCTCAATACTTTTCTGTGCTAGATACTTATGTTTTGCATTTTTGAAAGCTGTTACAGTATCCCGAAGCAAAGAATTCCATTGCTTTACTTACCTTACTGTAAAAAAAAAAAAAATCCCTGCCTTTGTTTGATTTGAAAGCACCTTTCTTTAATGGTTGACCTCCCATTCTTAGCTGAACTCTATGCGTGAATAATTAATGCAAAGTTAAACCAAGGTGACTGGTCCACTTGCACACCCAACCATTTGTAATTCTTAGACATTCCTATTATAGTAGGGAAAATTCAATCAGCAGGCATATATGCATTCCAGGTGTTAAAAGCCTCATTTATCCATTTTAATTCATAGACATTGGTGTGCAATGCGTTGGACAACCCTCTGGAGTTTAAATGGTTAAATCGGTGGTAATCTGGAACTTTTTTTGTCTCCGTGATGCAGTTAATTTGCTGCAGAATTGCACCTACTTTCTTTGATTGGACTCCTATTTCAGACGCTAAAGAAGACAAGTAATATCTCATTTATTTATATGTGGCTTTTAGCCCCTTGAATTCTACAGTTCTATAATGCATTGCCAAATAATCATTAGATTAAAAGCCCTGCTTAAATCGGGAGAAATTTAATTTGCTCCTGTAGCATATCTGGGAGTTTGTTTTTCTAGAGTCCTCAGTGGGGACTAATGTTGTGCTGGTGGGAGGATATAAATGATGCAATTTGTGTCACAAAGAGGTGGGGCTTAATCATTGGTGGGTGGGGCTTAAAAGGTTTTCTCATAAAGTGGGTAGGAAGTGGACAGAAAAGGTTGAGATATGAGGAGAAGTGGGAGGCTGGGAAGAAACAGATGTTGGCAGAGTTTTTGAGGAAACTCCCCACTACTGGAGAATCTGCACCTCTCCCTGGAGACCAGGTAATGCACTACAAAAACCGGAGTATCCGGGGCAAATCCGGAGAGTTCTCAGTTACACCCTATAGTGCAGTTGGTTTGGTCCTCTCTACCTTTCTGTCAACCCTGTGGCCCTCCTGGATATATATAGCTGTATCTAGGGTTTGGCAACTGTCACCTTTCAACTGCTGTCTGCTAATGACTAGCTGAGAATGATGGTAATTGTATCCAACATCATCTGGAGAATGCTGATGTACACACTTGTTTTGAAGATATTTGTGAGTGAAAAATCTTGAAATATGACAGTGAACTGCTATTTCTCTGTCATCCAATACAGGTTACTGGTAACTCTGGGTAGGCAATCCGCCCCTTTAATATTAGGCAGGAACAATTCTAGAATTGTATGCAGGGGTTGGAGCCTACCCTTCCCTCTTTGGCTGCAGCTAGCCAACCAGCTCCAGAAAGATTTGTTCCTTGATGAAGATACAGGCAAGAGAACAGTTCTGCTATAGTTTTAGTTTTTTTTTTTTTTTTTTGTTTTGTTTTCTGTTAGAAATGGAATATCACCATTAGGCGGATTACCATACCTGACAATGCCTTTAGATGTGGCTAGCTCAGTAACCAGGTGCTTTTTGTGGACCTTAAGCCCTGTGAGGGGAAATCTTGGCTACAAGTTCTTTTCTCAGGAGTTGCCCACTGAGGCTTCCTCTTAATACATGGTAGTCTGAAGACAGAAGATCTGCAGGAATGGTGAGCAACCCTTTGAGTGCTGCAGATCCACATGTCCCACAGTACCCCTCCGCACCCCTCCGCACAGGGTTTTTATTTGGAGTTCTTATTGCACACTCCTGCACTCATTGGGTCTATCTGTATGTCTGTTGGGTGTTTGGAGCAGGTTTATGTGGTAATTAACCCTTTAACTGCTGGTTTGGCATTCATTGGGGGGGGTTTCTGACACTTTTCCTACTGGTTCAGTGTTTTTTGGGTATTCTAACATGTTTTAGTGATGTTTCATGTTTTTTAATATTAAGCCTTCAATTTTGTAAAAATTGCGTTAAAGGTGTGCTTTACCGCATAGACACCATTGCTCCATTCACTCCTATGGGACTGTACAGTTTGGGACATATCTCTGCAACCGTTTAACCTAGCGACTTCAGAGATGGCTCATTTTACTCGTCTGCCCTTGCTCTATCATGTTTCTAGTATGTTGGGGGCTTAGGGGGCTTCAGGGCACTGTTGGGCTACTTTCTGGGAAAACTACATTTCCCATGAGAACTTGGTTCGTGCGCTCGTTTCTGATTAGCTCCCGCCGTGGCAACCATTTTGTGCCATTTCCAGAACGAGTATCCTATGCAGGGCTTGGACTCTCCTCTGCTGATTAACCCTTCACCTTCCAGTCTAGTTTAGCGATCTCTGAGGTGAATCTTTAATCCTACACACTAACTTGGGTGATTTCTTATACTGTAAGGTTATTTGACATTGTCAGAATGTCTATACCGTTGGAGCTTAGGGCCAAACCTAAGACTAAAGATGCTGGGGTCTCTCTATCCCCAACTGTGCACTGCTCTTCCTGTCATTCAGGGTTACCTAGAGAATTCTCAGGTCATTTATGCCCAGCATGTTCTGAAGTCCTTGAGAGTCTCCCAGGGACCTCCAGCCATGCATTAGAGCCAGTTTGGGTGCAAGAGTTCAAGACTGCTACCAGGGACCTTAGGTCTACATTGCAACTCTTTCCATCCCAGTTACAGGGGGTCTTCCATTCTTGGCAGACTCCCTCCTCTGCCAAGTCATCCCTGCCCAAACCTCAGGGAGTACCTGACGTGTCAGATTCCTCTGAAGAGGAACTGGTGGTGGGTCAGATGTTGAGGAATGTTCTGCTTTGGGCTCCTCTCAGTTTTTTGGGGATCCTTTTGAGATCGATCCTGAGCCCGTGGCTGAGGTCCTGATCAGGGCTGTTTTTCGTACCCTTAACATTACCTTAGTTCAGGAGGTTCCTTCTGATCCCTCTGATGTGTTTCAGGATCCTAAAAAGCTCCTTTCTTGCTTTCCACCTAACCCCACTCTTGTGTCTGAAGAGTGGAAATCTCTGGACAAGAAACCTTCTGTGTCCAAGAACTTTGCCAAGCTTTATCCCTTGTCTGAGGCAGCGCTTGCTTAGTGGGTTCATCCTCCCAAAGTGGATGCTTCTATCTCCAGGCTATCTCAGTCTACTGCCTTGGCAGTTTCTGTTGCGTCCATTGTGAAGGACTGGACTGACAAGAAACTTAAGGTCTCCCTCAAGTCCATTTTTGCCACTGCTGGTACTGCCATGCGTCCAGCATTCACTGCAGCATGGGTGAACAGGGCAGTCTGGACTGAACAGCTCACCCTGGCTGTCCATCAGGGTGCTCCCACAGCGGCTATGTTGCGCCTTCTTGCAATTTTTCTGAGGCACAGCACTATGTTTCTGCTGCCTTATTTGATGCCATCCGTTTGGTGGCCAGGGTTTCCACCATGTCTGTGGTTGCCAGACAAGCTCTTTGGCTCAAGATCTGGTCTTCTGACACTGCTTGCAAGAAAGCATTGCTCTCTTTACCTTTTCAAGGTACTTCTTTGTTTGGGCCTGATCTTAAAGATCTGATCAGTGAGGCCACAGGGGGTAAGAGTACCCTTCTACCCTTGGTCCCCAGGAAGAAAACGCCGCTTAAGCGTAACCGATATTTTTGTTCCTTTCAGACTGAGACACGTCCGGCGAACCAGACGGTTCCCTCAGCTCCGCGTACCTCCTCCAAGCCCAAACAGAAATGGAAGCTCAAGGTCTCCTCAAAGCCCAAGGCTTCCAAGCCTTCTTCGGCATGACTCCCCAAATCCGGGTCCCCACTCTGCTGTGGGTGGTCGTCTGCATCACTACCACAGCATCTGGGAGGATTCAGTGGCGGACCTCTGGTGACGGAAAGGTACAGGGTGCCTTTTGTCTCTTTCTCCCTTTCGTTTCTTTCCTTCTCATACGTTTCATGGCACCGAGAAACTCCGGCTGTTCAGCAGCGCTATTCAGGCTCTTCTGGACAAGGATGTTCTATAGCTGGGTCCAGTTCAGGACAGAAGTATGGGTTTTTGCTGAAACCTCTTTGTGGTCTCCAAGAAGAATGGTGGTTATCGTCCCATTTTGGATTTGAAGGATCTCAATTCCTTTGTGATCCGGACTCATCACCAGGAGTCTCTACGGACGGTGATTGCTGCTATGTCCCCGGGGGAATCCCTTGCATCTCTGGATCTTCAGGACGCATATTTACACATCGCCATTCATCCAGAGAGCGGCAGTATCTCTGATTTTCCTGCGACCAAGGGCATTTTCAGTTTTCAGCTCTTCCCTTTGGTCTGACTACTGCTTCTCAAGTTTTCAACAGTGTCCTGGGAGCCTTAGTGTCGACCTGCTTCTGAAAGCCCCCTCTGCAGAACTTCTTCATCAGCAGGTTCAGCAATGCTTTCACGCTCTCGCCAATCATGGATGGATCAACATGGACAAGTTAGATCTTGTCCCATCCCAGCGTCTGGTCTTCCTGGGCCTTCTCTTCGACACTCAGAAGAACATGGTGTTTCTCACAGACGAGGTAGCTTACCAGATTGCCCACGGGGTTTCTGTGGTTCTGGCTCAAGATCCAGTTCCAGCCAAGAAGCTGTCCTCTCTAGTGGGAAAATTCATCTCCACCATAAAAACGGTCCCATTTGCCATGGCGCACACCAGGGAACTCCAGAAGTTTGTGATCCAGGTGTTCAAGGGTCAGCCAGACCTTCTGAAGATGTCAGTGTCCCTCCCTCTTCATGTGGAACGGAGCTTGTCATGGTGGCTCGACCTCTTCAATCTGCTGAAAGGCAAGTCCTTCCTGGTATCCTTCTGGACCACGGTGACGAAGGATGCCAGCCTCTCCGGCTGGGGAGCGGTCCTAGGTCTCCTGAGTTCTCAGGGTCGGTGGTCTCCGGAGGAATCTCTCCTTCTCATCAACGTGTTGGTGCTTCGGGCAATATTTAATGCCCTTCGTCATTGGACATCTTAACTGAAGGACTGTCCAGTCTGGGCACAGTTTGACAACGCCACGGCTGTGGCTTACATCAACAAGCAGAGGGGAACAAGAAGTCTCGCCGCTTGGTTAGAGGTCTAGGCTATTTTGTCCTAGGCAGAAGAATGTCCCTGCCATATCCGCAGTACACATTCATGGCGGACTTCCTCAGTTGACACACAGTGGACAGCGGAGAGTGGGAACTGCACCCAGAGGTGTTCACCCTCATTTTTCAGAAGTGGAGTCTTCCTTACATCGACCTGATGGCGACAGGACACAACAGGAAGGTTCCGAGGTTCTGCTCTCGGTGGAGAGACCCTCTAGCTCTGGCAGTGGAGTCAATGTCCATTCCTTGGTTATTTCCTCTGGCCTACATCTTTCCTCCCCTCCCAATGTTGCACAGGGTGTTACAGAAATTGCGACTGGAACTCTGTCCAGTCATTCTGATTGCTCCATACTGGCCTTGCCAAGCTTGTTTTCCGGAGCTCCTGGATCTGTCCGTGGAGCCATTCCGGCTCCCTTACCGTCCGGATCTTCTTCTACAGGGTTACCTGTGGAAGGAGGATGTTCATCAGCTAGCTTTGATGGCTTGAAAATTGAATTCTCAATATTGACGAAGAAAGGTTTTTCTTCTTGTGTGTGGGCTACTATGCTCAGTGCCCGCAAACCTGTTTCTTCCAAGATCTACCATCGTGTCTGTCCGACCTTTCTGTCTTGGTGTGCTGATCAGGAATTTGATCTGCCTATGGTCCTGGCCTTCTTGCAGGACGGTGTGGATAAGGGCGTTAGATGGGTCTCATCTAGCCAATTTGTTTGTGTCTAAATGTTTTGCTCCGTCCTTGTTGGACCGCATTGTCCTTTTAATCTTTGAATAAAACTTTGGAAGTTTTTATCCTTTATGAACTACTGCTGCTTCCACTTATTTCAAGTCATTGACGAGAGAGTGCTTCCACACCATTTGCTATGTGTATCAACATTTATATTTTAACGCTAGAGAGCTGACTTGGAGTAGCACCTTGTTTGTTTTGGTGAGCTGATCCAGTGTTTCAGAGTATATTAATTTGTTTTGAACGTTTAGCACCTGCTCTCTTGTTTTCTAAATGGATAAGGGTCTCCTTTTGAGTTCCCTTAAGGTTCAGACATCTGCCCTATTTTTTCTTTCAGAGGCACATTGTCATCCTTCCTGATGTCAAGGTTTTCTTACAGGGTGTTGCTCATGCTCATCCTGCCTTCAAGAATCCCTCTCCTCCATGGGATCTTAGCTTGGTTTTGGGTATTCTTCAGCGCCCACCATTTGAATCCTTGGCTACTATTCCTCTTCGCCTGCTGACATGGAAAATGGCTTTTCTCCTGGCAATTGTGTCTGTTCGCCGTGTCGCAGAGTTACATGCTCTGTCCTGTAAACCACCCTATTTGGTGTTTCACAAGGACAAGGCGGTGCTTTGCGCTTCTCAGGAGTTTCTTCCGAAGGTGATCTCTGAGTTCCACATTAATCAGGAGATTGTGGTGCCTACTTTCTGCCCTCTCCTTGTCAGAGGTGGGCTCAGGGATGTCCACTTGTTAGACGTGGTGCATTGTCTCAAGTTTTATGTGTATCACACTGAGTCTGTCAGGCATTCTGATGCACTGTTCGTCATTCCAGAGGGTCCCAGGGCAGGAAGGCCTGCTTCCAAAGTGACTATTGCGTCCTGGATCAAGTCCACCATTCGTAAGTCTTATAAGCTGAGGAAGAAGCCTGTCCCCTTTCGGGTTACTGCTCATTCTACAAGGTCTATTGGGGCCTCTTGGGCTTGCAAGAATCATGTCTCCGCCGATCAGTTGTGCAAGGCGGCCACTTGGTCGTCTGTGCACACCTTTTCGAAGCACTACCGTGTTGATGTGTTGGCATCGACTGACACCAGCTTTGGGAAGAAGATCCTGGAGGCAGTCTTGCCTGTCTAGGACCGTCTTCGGTTCTTGGTGCTTCCTTCACTTTTGAGCCCTGTTGGCTCTAGTTCAGTGTGCTGTGTAACAGTTGGGGTGTTGTTACCCTTGTTCAGTGTCCATTGACACTTAATTGTTTTGTTAGGCTATCTCTGATCTGATGGTTCATATCTGCTCTGGTGACTTTGGGGGCCTTGCGCTTTGTCCTTGCCTTACTTCCCTCCTCTGGGAAACTAAATGGTTGGACATCCCAGAGTTACCAGTAACCTGTATTGGACGACAGAGAAAAGAGGATTTTAGTCTTACCTGTTAAACCCTTTTCTCTTAGTCCATACAGGTTACTGGTCTCCCACCCTGTCAAGGGGCCATGCTTGGCTCTCCTGTGGCAGACCGTGGGCATCCTTCGCGGTCATGCTCACAGGAATCTTCCTTTCCTTCCACTATCTAGTCAATAGTTAGTGTCTCAAATCTTTCTGGAGCTGGTTGGCTAGCTGCAGCCAAGGAGGGAAGGTAGGCTCCACCCCCTGCATACAATTCTAGAATTGCTCCTGCCTACAGTTTAAGGGGCAGATCGCCTACCCAGAGTTACCAGTAACCTGTGTGGACTAAGAGAAAAGAATTTAACAGGTAAGACAAAAATCCTCTCTTATTATGATTTAAGAGGTACTTTTGCTCTGTTGTTTTCCTTTGTTTGTATGTGTATACAATATTTATTGACTTGCCTTGTTCATTTTTCCTCTTCAGCATGCAATGATGCTACCTGTTTTGACACATCACATCCGCTACCACAAGTGCTTGATGTATTTAGACAGTTTAATTGGATACGTGTTTAAAGACCGTTGTTTGCTGCAGGTAAGAAATTTATACTGAACGTTTAATGTACTGTTTGAAGCATACATTGGAAATATGATGTTAACCCTTTAAGTGCCAGAGGGTGTCTAACACTTTACCTCAAATAGTTGTAATTCCAGTCTGGAAGGCAAAGGGTTAAAGGGTAGAAATACCAACCTCTCACTGAAGTAATCTTAAGATGATATTTGACAGCCTTGCTGAATCTATCTCTGTATGAAAATGTAGCTTGTCTCTTCCTCTTGCCCATTTTTCCCCGCTGTCTCAGGCAAGCCCAATGAGAGAAATTTAAAGCAATAGGATGAGCTAAGAATGGATGGAATGGATCAGCTGACATCACCAAGGGGCAAGGGACTGAGAGCAAGCCATCTATTCATCATTGTCTTAACATAACAAAAGGCTTATATATATCATATGAACAAGACATTTGAAGGCAAAAATAGAACCCAAATCTGTTTTTCTTTGCTACTACAATCTTGTCCTATGATGAAGTACTCCTGTATGAGTTAATATATAGAGTATTTTTCCTTAAGATTTAAATTATTTCTGGACGTGGGGAAATGTACCCTGTGCTTTGGATGGATGTGTTTTGACAGGCTTTCCCTTATGCACATTACAGTCTCACATAGAACCTACACTATATGGCCAACAGTGTGTGGACACCTGCTTATTGAATATTTAATTCCAAAATCATTTGCGTTAATATGGAGTATGTTCCCATTTTGTTGCTATAATAGCACCACTCTTTTTGAAGGCTTTCCACTCGATGCTGGATCATTGTAAGGACCAAAGGTGTGTGCAGAACATTTTGTGTATTGCTTTTCTTTATAACTTAAACTAAATTTGAACTATGTGCCTTGTAAATTGTTGATGTGGATGTTTCTGCAGCAATTGAGTGGAGAATTAAGAGGAATCGGAGGGCTTGGAAAGAGGGGAAAGGCTGCAAAGCATTCAGTACATTGACCCCACCCCCACATTTCATCACTCACCTCTCCTCTAACCAGCAGCAATGTGAGGCTTTTAAATAACTTTAACCCCTTAAGGACCATTGACGTGGCAGGACCGTCACGCTCTTAAGGACCAGTGACGGTCCTGGCACGTCACATACTTTTACTCATCGCGGTGAGTAATACCGGGGACTGAAGTTGATCGCTCCAAGACCGGAGCAATCTCTTTCAGTCCCCCTTCGGTGTGCCACCCCACGTGATCAGTCACGTGGGACGTCACGTCAAAGTTTCCTATGTGGTCCTTAATGGACCATACACCCTGGGACCGCTGGTCCTTAAGGGGTTAAAGTGATAGTAATGTTTCATAAAAACAGCAGCTCCAATTAATCTTCATAGTAATTGAGCCATAGAGAGTGTTATTTCAATACTGTGAGAGTTGTAGTTCAAGAGTAATTGAATGATAAAATTTCCCCCTCCTGCCCCTTTTAACTAGTGTAAGCCCCCACTCCTCAGATGTGGAATCCAGTCCATAGACCAGACAGCTCACATCAAGGGTCAATATTCTGCTGTGAGAACAATGAAAACCCTGCCCCCCTTGACAGGTTTTTCAGCTTTTTCCGTTATCTTAATTGAAGATTGTCCCTCACTGCAATCTATCTGGGCACCTCCCAGCTGTTCTGAGCGGAGCGGTGTTATATCCATGAAAGGGGCGGGAGGGGGATAATTTATCATTCAATTACTCTTGAACTACAACTCTGACAGAATTGAAATAACACTCTCCAAGACCCAAATACTATGATGATTCACTAGAGCTGCTTTTATTATGAAACATTCCTATCCCTTTAACGCTATCTGAATGTAGTAGGAAGTTGGGACAGCCTGCCCCAGCCTCACGCTACATTCAGTCTAGGCTAGAAGTCCTGAATCACCTCTTAGTAGCAGAAAGGTGTGTGATGGCATGCTGGGGACACAATCCAAAGAGACCCCAGTTGAGGGTACAGTGTCTGTACCATTACTGGTGTCTAGGAAATGCTCTACACAATGTTGGATTCCCATCTCCAGGACACAATGGCATAAAATATATAAAACCTTAGATATATAAACCTGTAACCTGTCAGACAGACGCTGTATTAAAGCATGCAATTGTGTACTTTAATATTAAAGCATGTTGTTTGGGGTGTATCCCTTTAAAGGGTCACATAGGCATCTGTGCTTTGTCTGATTTAAGGAAAAGCTGCTGAAACTTGGTCTAGCAAAGTGCATGAACCTACTTAACACTTAGGACCAGAGGGATGTGTGACACATTCGTTACAATGTGTTGCTCACCCTTCTGGTCCTTAACCCCTTAAGGACCAGCGATCCCAGGGTGTGTGGTCCTTTAAGGACCAGATAGCGAAGTTTTAAGTACCGGCACATGTGACTGATCACATGTGCCAGCACTCCGAACGGGGAACTGATAGTGATCGTTCCGGTCTTGAAGCAGTCAATTTCAGTGCCCGCTACTACTCACAATGCTCCCGCAGGAGTGCTGTAAGTAAAATAAATAAATAAATTAACAAATAAATACATGACGTGACAGGACCGGCACTGGTCCTTTAGGGAAAAACGGAAGTGACAATCCTGACATGTCACTGGACGTTTCTGGTAATCTAAATTATTTAACCCATTAACAGTGGGTTGAGTTTATGTGCTGTTGTCTTACAACCAGCTGTCATGGCTGCCTGCTGTACATGAGATCCGGAACTGATTGATGGTTATCTCTTGAATCATGGAGCAAGGATAAATAGGGCCCATTAGGATTTTCTGGCCACAGGAACTGGTAGGTTACTAGGACGCATTACATCCCCTTTCAGTTAAAAAAAAAAAAAAAAAAAAATGTCCGCCTCCTTGGACATGACATACACAGCACTGATTGAAGGTGTTCGCTATTGAACAAGGGCACATAGGGATAACTAGAATATTTGACCATGTTAAGGTAAATGGAAGTTATTCTTAAGAGGTGTTACTTGTTCTTTAAGTCGCAAATCCTGCGTACTGGGAATATTCATTCAGTCTGAGAATATTAGATCTGAATAACATTTCAACCAGCTGCAGCATCTTGTTTTCTTGTTTTGTAAACTCCTAGTTAAGCTCGACATGATGGACATCTCCTACCTCCACAGTCATAAAAGGAAAGTTTCAGTCAGTTTCCGTAATCCTCCCACATGAATAGCTCCTATACAAGCATACAGGCTGCCAAAGTAAATTAGATTTGGCTAGATCCCTACTGTAGTATTCCAGTACGGTTCAATAAAGTAATCAGGCATAAAATATCTCTTCTATTCCTGCACTTGACAGATTCAATCAGGTTGATGTAACACTATAATTCTTTGGACATAATCAGCTAGAACAGGAGTCGGCAACCTACGGATCTCCATCTGCTAGAGGCTTCAGTTCCCATCATCCATGGGGATGATAGGAGTTGTAGTCTCCAGCAGCTGGAGAGCCAAATGTTGCCTACCCCTTGGGCTAGAAGGTCTATGCCTACCCTAGGTCCTGCAGATGGTAATTGCAAGGTGCTTTTCTAAGTCATGTGTGGGCAACATGTGGATCTCCATTGTGGATCTCATCCTCAGCCAGTCAATGAAGTTATGCAGTTTTCTGGATGCTAGTGAAATCTCCAAAGCATTGTGACTTTGTTAACCCTTTGGATGCTAATACAGTCTCCAAAGCATTGTGACTGGTAGCATCCAAAAGGTTAAAGGAACCATTCACTTTATGAGAAAAAAGGGTCTGTACACCTACTACAGCACATTTTTTTTTTTTTTTTTTTAAGTAATTTTATTCATGGCAGGTGAGGTACATACATCTTGCAAGATACAGTAGAATCAGAATGGTAGCACAAGCACGTTAAGTACATAGTCCAGAGATAAGAACACAATAACGATCATACTCAACATTGTAAGACCTCTCCATCCACCAAAATGTGACAATTTTTAACCCACTCTAATAAATCAAACCCCCCCCCCCCCCCCATTAAAAACCCACTCACTAGGCTAGGAATGCAACACCCCGGACCATAAACCCCCAACCCCCCCCCCCCACACACACACACACACACACACACTCTCTCTCTCTCCCTCTCCCTCTCCTGCATCCAGGTGCACTGCCACAGACCCATCTCTCATGGCTGTACAGTCAGTCATTGTAACAGAATAGCCACAGTTCAGGCCTTAAACAAGATTCAGATGATGTGGTGAGTGCCTGAGGAATGACTACTGTGCAATTTTTAGTTTAAATCTTATTAAAGCTTAAACTTTTGTGAATATTAAACTCCAATTTTATAATGAGAACACCAGGCAGTGTAGTTCCTATCACTTATAATGGAGAGGCGTAGTTATTTATTGAAGCTCTTCCAATAAGGACATTATTATTTAAAAAAGCTGGTCTTTTTGTACAGTAGTTGGTGCATTTGTCAAGTGTTTTTTTTTTTTTTTGTTTTTTTTTTCTATTTAACTTTTGAATGAAAATATCTCCCCGCAATAGTAGGCTAGCATTGTTTTATACAGCACCAGAAGCTTTATGAGAGAGAGAGAATTTTTTCCATTCGAAAAGTTGACTGCGCCCTTAAAGTGTTAAGAAATGAGGAGAATGCTTTGCTAAGTTGCATAATATATTCTATTGCTGGGAATATGATTACGTTTTTATATTAATCACATTCTTTTCTTATTTTTTTCTTTTCTTTATGGTGTAAGCTATAATTTGCCAATTGCAGTCGTTTTAACAGCCTGTTATGAACTTAAAATGTTGCTGAAAAAGATTTTCAAACAAAAAAAGCTACAATTATAGAAATTGCTGGGAGTAGATCAAGATGTGTCTTGTTTTAATTAAATTATCTCTGCATAGAGTTCTACTAAAAATATTATGGGTCACAGTAATATGTAGTTTTTAATTACATGTTTGTGGAAGTGTCAGATAACTGCCATCTTATCTAAGGTCTTTATGTGTAAGCCGCTAAAAGGGTGTCCAGGAAAGGGCGCTCCTTATAATCTATGGTAACGGTTATCTTTGGAGAGGAGAAAACTGTTATGTATTTCAGCAGGAAGATCCTATTGCCAATTGCAGTGATGCTTAAAGCATACCTCCCAACATTTCAAATGGCTAAAGAGGGACACTTTTGTTTCAGGTAATAGATGTGGGTGCGTGGCTGGTGGGTGGGGCATTACCAAGAATTTTTAGGTTATTTCGTGACCTATCGACACCTATTTGTGTAATCTAATAAATGATTTATAACAAGACCAAAGTATTTTAATTACACCAACTCATTTATAAATACATATACTGACATTTATACAAACAGTAATGTGAGTTTTATTGCTGTAGAGCTAAATTATACACTTATTTATACACCACAAAGTCCGATTCCCTAAAAAGAGGGACATCAGGGTGGGAAAGAGGGACAGGGGGATTTGGGTCAAAAAGAGGGACTGTCCCTCCTAAAGAGGGACACTTGGGAGGTATGCTTAAAGGGATTGTAATGTTTAAAAACAGGAGCTCTTGTCATTTGTCATACTGAATAGTACTGATGTGTGAGGCTCTCAAAGTCCATAACTTTCTAGTTGTGCTGTAATCATACGATGAATCGTACCCCTCCCGCCCCTTTTCCCGACATCATAAATCTTGCTCAGATCTGAGAGCGGATCACCGCAAGACACAATCTTCAGTCAGCATTAGGAAAAACCTGCCCCTTTTCATCAAGGAGGGCAGGGTTTTTCTTATACTGACAGAGGGAAGATTGTCCCTCTTTGTGATCTTTCCAGTCAAACGACCAGACTTCAGATCTGATGGGAGGTGGCTTCTGGACGAGAGGAGTACAATTCATCATATGATTACAGTGCAGCTAGCAAGTTATGGACTTTTAGAGCCTCAGACAGCAGTACTATTCAGTATGTCAAACGACATACTGAAATAGAAATATTTCCCTATTAATCAAGGATAAGTTAACTCTACATTTGTGCTCTTATTTATTTATTTTTTCCAGAGATGCATAATTTTTTGTAACCCTATGAGGGCCAGATGGGTGTGTAATGCATTTCTTTGCAATGTCTTGCACGACCCTCTAGTCATCACGTTGTTAATTTGAATGTTCAGAAGTGGAACTTTAGATGACATTTCTGTCTGTTTTTAGAAGTCTGGGCTTCAGGCACAGTTTGTTGGTTGAGTATCTGTTCTGCTTATACTATTTCAATTAACATTTCTATTTGTATAGTACTTGGGTCTCAGATCAATGATGTATGTAGGCTTTTCTGCTGTCCTAGGCCCAGACAAATGAATCACCCTCCCCATACATGTGTTTCCTCAACATTAGTGCTCATGGCACACCAGTAGTTCAGGTTTCCAAGATCCCCTGTATGTTACCAGGTGAGTATTCAGTGGCTCAGTCATTGTGATTGCTTCACCTGTGCATAATCAGAGGTATCCTTTAAACCTGACCTGTTTGCCATTACCTCCTTATAGCTGTCCCCTTCCTTAGTACAATCCCCAAGTACATTTTGCAGCTACTTGACTGAGTGATTCTTAAGAGTCTGATTCTCAAGGCCTTAATGATCACTTAGTCAGCTAATTAAACAATATTCTTGGGGATTGGGGCTTCTAGTTATGTGACACAATCTGTTTTCATAATTAACCCCTTGAGGACCAGAGTGTTATGCAATATATTCCAAAACAACATACACAAACTCTCTACTCCCCCTCCCTCACCACACACACACACTTGTTCTCTCCCTCTCGCACGCTTTCCATTACTTTCCCTCTCACATACTCTCTCACAATCTCAGATTATCTCACAATTGCACATTTACACACTCACTCACATGCACAATTTCACACACTCAAAATCTTACAGGCATATACAGTGCAGGCCATAGGTATTCAGACAGCGACACAAGTTTAGTTCTTGGCTCTGTACTCCAGCATGTTGAATTTGAGTTGAAACATTAACTAAGAGGATAAAGTGTAGACTGATACCTTTGATGTGAAAGTGTCTACATCCATAAACCATGAACCACTTTATACATAGTGCCTCTATTTTAGAGGACTAAAAGTAATTGTACATGTACGTTGCTATAGCCAAAGAAATTTTAATGACCCCTATGCAGTTTGCCTTTGTTCAAGAGATTACATCTTCAGTCTGTCTGGATGTCTTGTCCATAGAGGCAGATATGACAACTGCTACCAATTTTTTCTCAAATTCAAGCAGACAGAGTGCATGAGAGCCTATTTTAAGTCTTTAAACGAATAGTAGTGTTTCACAAAAAATAAGCAGCTCCAATTAATCTTTGTAGTATTGTTACATTATTTCAATGCTGTCAGAGTTGTAGTTCAAGAGTAATTGAATGATAAAGTTTCCCCCTCCCATTCCTTTCACCTAGTGTGTCACCTCCCCTCAGATGTGGAATCTGGCCCTGGTACCAGACAGGTCACAGCAAGGGACAATCTTCTTACTGTGAGTATAAGGAAAACCCTGTCCCCTTGACAGGTTTCCTTATGCTCACTGAAGATTGTCCCTATCTGTTATCTCTCCGGAAAGTTTTGCTTCTCTTGGGTGAGCAATGTTAGATCAGTAAATGGAGTGGGATGGGGATACTTTATCATTCAATTACTCTTGAACTACAACTCTGACAGTATTGAAATAACACTCTCCATAGCCCAAATACTATGAAGATTAATTTGAGCTGCATTTATTGTGAAACATTACTATCCCTTTAAGACCCTGATGCGTGCACATTTTGTGAAGCTATGTAATGCACATCCCTCTGCTCTTTAACGACCTTCACCGTTTTTTTTTTTTTTTTTTTTGTTGTTCCCCCCCCCCCCCCCTTGAGGACCGGTGACGGTCCTGGCATGTCACATATTTTGTGCTCACAGCAATTCTGTGAGAGTGCTGTAAGCACAAATGGGGTCTAAAATTGACCAGTCCAAGACAAGAGTGGTCGCTCTGTCCTCCATTCAGCGCTCCAGTACACGTCACAAATCAAGTGTGCCGGTGTGCCAACAATGATCAAAGCACTCCTTAATCTGTTTGCTTTCTCTGTTCCATTTAATTCACAAATGATTGAAGAAGTTCTCTTGAATCAAGGCGCACAGAAAACAATTGTAGGGGCCATTAGGATTTTCTACCTATAGTAACGTGTGGGATGGAATTAACAGTTGTTCATTCTACTTCCATTTGTTCTGCCTGAATGAGATTTTCTCAATGCAGTTGCCAAACATAAATTTTTCAGAAGCTGCTGCTATTGTACAAATGCAGTTATTTCAACTAAACATGACAGAAAGTCTCAATATTGTCATTGCTTTTAGCACCTTCTTGAACCAGTGCCAATGATATATGCAAGTGGCTGAATCTCGCCAATTGAAAAACATAGAATAAGCAGTGTGCGTACCTGTAGGTTATGTTTTATTTAGTAACTGAAACATCTTAGGAATTACACTTCACTCCCAGGGGGTCTAGATCTGGGTCACTGTGCTGGACGGCGCTTTACATGTGGTGCTTTTGAAGTGAGGAATACAGAAGACTGACAGAACAAGACCATATTAACCATATGGGTGACTGACTCATCCCCACTTCATTGCTTCCCTATGTGTTGGAGGATCACAAGGGAATGCAACACATTGCTATGGTATACATTGCTCATCCTTGTCGTCCCCAAGAGGCTAATCTTTTAAATGCCAGAGGGGTAAATACATTGCTCAGCAATGCATTGCTCACCTCCTCTGGCACTCTAAGCAATGTGTTGTGTACTCCTCTGGCACTCAAAGGGTTAAGGAACACAAACATCTGAAAGTCGGCATATGTAACATTTCTCTGCTTTGTTACTTCAGGCCTAAAAAAGTAGTAAACTTTATGAAAAAATATATATAAGGGCTTCCATTGCTGAGCAATCTTTCTTTAAAAAGTGATTCAAGCCCAAATCATTTTCTTAGTTTCTAAAAATGCAAATTTGTGCCCTGGCCACTAGGTGTGCTACTGTTCATATCACTTACTATAGAGAGGGGTACTCTCAATCGAGCTATTACATGGAGTCCCTTTTAAATTGCATTTTGGACACCGGTTGTGGTGCTGGTGTTTGGTAAAAACTTTTGAATGAAGCATCTGCAAGCACTGTAAATATATTTGTTTTACTCCATAGGAATGCAGCTTTGTGAAGGCATTCCTGACTCTATTAGCATAAACACACTTTATAGGTGTTTGGGAAGTTATTGTGCATTATTGTCTTTAAACTTTCAGAGAAAATCTTTTATGATTAGAAGATGGGTATCTTAAAATTTGCTGCCTTACTTCTGGTCTCTTATCACCAGCTATTCAGACATTATCAAGCAGTGATCTTAAACAACAGTACTCCTACTGTCTACACATTTATTAGATAAGCTAGTTTAGTATTGGATTTTCAGGCTCTAGAATCAAGTTTGGGATTTTGACAGATGCTAGCTTGGTGTAATTGTTAATTAAATATATCTATAATGCTTCTGTATTTAATTAAAGCTGTGAACCCATTATTTGCCAGAGTTTAGACCATCAGACAATCTACAGTGTATCACCGGCACTCAAAAGGCCTGTGTTTTGGTGCTTTGTATTCCATAGAATACTATACATATTTTATAAATGTCTGCAAATAATGTAAAGGCATACATAATACATACATTATATATATATATATATATATATATATATATATATATATATATATATATATATATATATATATATATATAATAAATAAAAATAATGTGTGCGTGTATAAATCTATCAGACGTGCTGATCTTCAACAGTTGCAACAGGCTAGGGTTTAAACCTTTCCATGCTAGTAGGGTGTACAAAACATTTTTGTGCAAATCATTGCTCATTCCTCTCACAAACTCAGGTTTTTTCTTTTTTTTTTTTTTTTTTAAATCATTATCCCAGCTTGTGCACAGACAAATGGATAAGTGCCTCATCAATTTTGATTGGCCTACCTATGAGCTGGGATAGCCTCAAAATCTGCTGTGTTTCCAGCTGCATCTTAAAAGTAATCCCATATACACTGCCCACTTCAACAGTAATACACAATTTTCAAGCCAGATAGCATTTAGTCTTTTCTTTCTGTGATAATGTGCCATTAAACGACATTGTAAAGCTTAATGGCCGTCTCCCTCCTATACATTTCCATAGGGCCCCAATTATCCACAGCAACTGCCAACACATTGTAAAAATGGCAAATGCAGTTAATCTTTAATCACTTTAAAACCAATGCATTAAGGCAGAAAAAAAGTAATTTTTCATTTCTAACTTAAGAGATGAAGTACATTTATCTTGTCAAATCTACAAAATGCAAGGTACATGAACGAAAATGTACCAGATCCCATCTGCTGTTTCACACAATACTAAGAATTAATCCAGTTAACCTATTCGGTTCCATGTGTGGTCTCATTATACCCGCGTGATTTCCAAACCTACATTTCCTGCTTCTCTTGCTAGGAAATATAATTACAGAGACTGAGCGGTTCAGATAAATGGCAGAATAACATGGGGAACTAGTTTTTGCATTGGAGGATTGGTGGTCTTAGGTCTGTAAGTTTAAAAGAATTGTGGGGAAAACCAACTACAATAAAGGGGAGGAAAAAAAAAAAACTTGATTTAAATGAGTATTTTAACCTTAGCTGCTTGAATGCTAGACAGTTCTGTAACATATTGTGAGCAATGCTTTGGGGACCTCTCTAGTATTCAGTGGGTTAAAAACCCCATTTAAATCGTCAGGAATTTGGGACATTTGTATACTTGATTATTTAAAGGTAGGCCAGCACTACTTTTATCTTGATGACACTAAGCTGTGTAACGAAATACATACAGAGCTGGATGTTTTTTTTTTCTCTGCAGAAGGATGTAGATAAACTGAGTGAATGGGCAGAAAAGTGACAGATGAGGTTTAAAGGGATAGTAACGTTTCACAAAAACAGCAGCTCCAATAAATCTTCATAGTATTTGAGCGATAGAGTGTTATTTCAGTACTGTCAGAGTTGTAGTTCAAGAGTAATTGAATGACATAGTATCCTCCTCCCTCCCCTTTTACCTAGTGTAACGCTGCTTACCTCAGATGTGTAATCTGGTTGCTTGACCAGACAGATAACAGCAAGGGACAATCTTCTTACTGTGAGAACAATGAAAACCCTGCCTCCCTTGACAAGTTTTTCAGGTTTTTTCCTTATCTTAATTAAAGTTTGTCCCTCTCTGCAATCTACCTGGCCACCTCCCTTCTGCTCTGAGGTGAGCACTGTTATATCAGTAAAACTGGCAGGAGGGGGATACTTTATCATTCAGTTACTCTTGAACTGAAACTCGGTCTACTGAAATAACACTCTTCACGGCCCAAATACTATGATGATTAATTAGAGCTGCTTTTATTATGAAACATTACTACCCCTTAATAAAGATAAATGTTATGCATTTGGGCTATAGAAACAAACAAGCGACACTAACACTAAATGGGAAATAACTTGTGGAATCCTCATGAGAGAGATTTAGGAGTGCTGATAGACAGTAGATTTCACAGCAGTGTGCAGAGTCACTCAGCTGCTGCAAGAGCAAATAGGGTACTAGCCTGCATAAAAAGGGATATAGATGCACATGATAGGGATATAATGCTACCTCTATATAAATCCTTGGTAAGGCCTCATCTAGAATATGGAGTACAGTTTTGGGCACCAGTTCTTAAAAAAAAAAAAAAAATAATAAAAACATTATTGAACTGGAAAAAATGCAGAGACGTGCAACAAAACTGATAATTGGAGGCATTGGAGGATCAGAGTTATGACAGAATAGCCAAACTGGGTTTGTTTACTTTATAGAAGAGATGTTTAAGGGGTGATATGATTACCATTTACAAATACATTCAAGGTCAATACAAAGAACTCTCCAATTTACTGTTTACTCAAATAGCTGAGCTAAGAACGAGAGGTCACCTATTAAGATTAGAGGAAAGGTACATTTGATTAAAACAGATAAGGTTGTTTTTTTTGTTTTTGTTTTTTTTTTTATCACTGCAGCAAGGGAAGTAAAGTTTTGGAGTTCTTTGCCTCTGGATGCATTGCTTGCAGATACTTTTTTGAGAGCCGTTAAATTAATTGATACTTGTGTAGCACAGAACAGTATTATAATAATTATGACCGTTTGCTTCAAAGCAGATAGAATGGTATCTGACTGCGATTTGGAGTTAGAAAACGTAGTTATTTGGTTTTAGTCTTTAAAATCTAATCCTCAACTTGAGTTTTTAATGCATGTGGAGACTCTTTTGTATAGCCACAATTTGGCTAACCCTAAATCATTTTAGTTATTAGTGCTACTTTAATATATACAAATATGTGAAACCCATCATGTGATTGTAAGAAGGGCAGATGGTACTGGAACACAGACATTCATTCACGCATATGCACACACACTCATTATCTATTTTAATAACAGATGAGAGTTGGTACCGTGTTAGCCGTATAAATACAGGAGGCAAATATAGTTTTTGATACCTTTTATTGGCTAACTAAGCAGATTTAAATGCAAGCTTTCAAGACCTTAGGTCTCTTCCTCAGGGTATAACATGCCTGAGGAAGACACCTAAGGTCTTGAAAGCTTGCATTTAAATCTGCTTAGTTAGCCAATAAAAGGTATCAAAAACTATATTTGCCTCCATTATCTATTTTACACACAGAGAACCCCCCAACAAACAAACCTCTCTTGCATACCCCTTACAAACCCGCACACCAACACAAATAGGTCCACACGCTCCCTCACATAAAATCTCAGACATTCACACACACACACACACACACACACACACACACACACACACACACACACACACACACACACACACACACACACACACACACTCACTCACTCACTCACTCACTCACTCACTCACTGACTCTTTGTAGCATATGCCCCTAGAGAAGAATACATGACAATGGAACATGGGCAGTGGAGAAATCAAGGGTATTTTCCATAGTTGCTGGCTTTAATGGCTTCCTGCAGCAGTGCTCAGGCCACTTCCCACTGAACTATTTTAGGTGCCTCCAAGCATATGCAGATGGCTAAATGGACCATAATGAGCAGAACATTACACCACCCCCAGGCTGACCAGTCCAGACCAACACTTTGCTAACAGTATATAGAGGAGCGCAGGACTGTCTTTTTGTATGTGTCAACACTTTGTTTTCCCTGTTGCATATACCCCTGCCTGTGTGCCAGATACCCCTAGGCGTATTTGTGCCAAGCTAGGCAGTAGCAGTGTGTCTCATTAGTTATTAGTTATTTTCACTATTGAATATATATTTTCTTCTTTGGTGCCAGAGACATTTTAATGCATTGTTGACAGTCTGTTTCAGATTTCTCTAGTAGCCAAGGGGTTAAAGAATAATATTCCCTTCAACTTGCTGGCTGGTGTAGTATGGAATGTTCCTTATCTAAGTGTAGAAATATTACAAACTAGCACATTATAAAGGCTTGTACATCTTCTGTAAACAACCAATGTATTACTGCTTAGCTGACTAAGTGATTTGGGCAGATTAGTGTTATCTGATTAGCCCAGTACCTAGCACAGGGGAATGAATGTACCAGGATGACTAAGGTATGCACTTCCATCCTCACATCCATTCCTACTAGCAGAAATCCCTCTTAATCAGATAAGAGGTAATCCTTACAGTAAGCCAATGTAAGGGAAAGCCGTAGGAGGGTTTAAACAATCAGTAAATGATTGATGTGGAAAATCTGCAAAATATACATCTTAAGCCCTTTCAGTATACTTGGTATTAGCTATGTAAACAGACGACATATTTAAGACTTTAAGCAGAGCTTTTCTTATAACCTGTATTTTTTTCCAAATGTATTGGGAAATCTCCATATTTCCCAACCTCCTTTCAACATTCAATGAATATTTTGTTTGATTTTTCTATCCATATTTTAATGTTAAATATAGCACCATATCAAAGAAAATGTAGAACAATTCTGGGGCACAATAACTGTGCCAAGGGGGAAAAAAAATCCATTGGGTTAACCCTTTGAATGTCAAAGTTATCCAGCACAGTGTGTTGGATACCTCTATGGCACTTAAAGGGATAAATGTGTATTTTAACCCAGTGAATGCTAGAGGTCTCCCAGCATGTTACTTAGTAATGCATTGGTGACTCCTCGTGACTCAAATGGTTAAAAGCTCCATTTAAACAAATGGAAACTTGTTTCACATGTATATCTTATGATGCAGTTTCCTTTCCTCAGAAAGGGACTGACAGTGCAGGTGCACAGACAAGATGTCTGCACTGTAGCCTGGGTACCGGTCTCCAAACAGCAAGGGATTTTTTAGAATGTGCAATTTTTTAAAGGCAACACTCTGATTTTGAAGCTAGTTGCCATGCGTTTAATGAATGCATGGCGACTTAGTACTATCTGAATGTTCTGCTTTAAAAAATAAAAAAATAAAAAAAATCCTTTTGTTGTGCTGGAAATTGTATTTCTCCACTCAATTTCAGGATATTTGAAATCTCCCATTATGATTACATTTCCTGACCAAGAAGCCTTTTTCACTTGCAGTAACAGTCGAGCTTCTTCAGTCTCACCAATATTAGGTGGGTTGTAGCAGATCCCCATTAACATATTTTTATTTTGTATGCCCACAGCATGCATTTCAACTTACAGGGCCTCTACTTCTCACTGGACCCGTCTTTAATATCTCCCCTTATACTAGGTGTTAAGGACTGCTATATAGGCATATTCCCCCTCCCCTTTTATTAACTCTATATGCCTCTTAAAAAGTGAATAGCCCTCTAGATTGATTACCAAGTCATATCTATCATCTAACCCCTAGCACCGTAGCCCCCTTACCTCTAAGGTGCAATCCATCTTGAATATAAAGATTGCCCCCAAGGGAAAATACTGCCCAGCGCTATTGGAACCCAATCCCTTCCTGCTTACACCAGTTTTTAGCCATGCATTAAACACCTTAATCTCCCTTTGCCTTTCTGATGTAGCGCGTCACAGATAGTGTTTCAGAAAATACTACCGTAATGTAAATCCTTCTTAACGGACCTCCCATTTTCTGCTGACTTTGTCATTGGTATCAACATGTACCATGACAGCCAGCTCATGTCCAACCCATCCCAATAATATATCAATCCGTTCTGCCACATGTGGAACCAGACCACAAAGTGTTCTAATGTAGCGATCCTCCTGACGACAGACTACCCTGTCTGTTTTCACAATAATGCAATCCCCTACTACCACTATCAGTCTAGGTCTGTCTGAGCCCCAGATCCCATCAGTTCTAGAGGTGCTGTTCTTCCGGCTGTTAGAGAGAACAGTCTTCTCCAGGAAAGGCATTCCTGTAACAACACACCTAACATCATCACACAGTGAAACAATTATGTGACCATTTACCCCTGTGGGGATGTGTATCCATTGCTTCTCTCTTCCTTACAATCACTGTAAGGAAGGGAGCAGCAGAGAACAGTGACAAAAGGCAATGAGTAATGCCTTTGTCATTGGCTCAACCGACACATGTGATTACAGTCCTGGAGCAGTCAGTTACAGTCTCCTCAGCATGAGCATGACGTACTCTGAGGCAAGGTTCTATCATGACACCTGTAACAGACCAGGACTGTCGCTCTACCTTAAAGGACGCAAATGTGAAGGACCGGGTTGGTCACTCATCATGAAGGGGTTAATTTATTTTTATTTATTTATTTTCCAATTGGATAATATGTTATTAGCTAGATCTTTTTAAAATGTAATAGTAATTTTGCAAGTAGAGTATGTCTGTGGCCTTAGAAAAGGAGATGTGGAATGGGGTGGATAAAGTGGGATAAATGGAGAAGTGCGTCTATAGCAGGAGGTGCATTTGCACTTTGATGGATGGACCTAGGGAGGTAGAAAGCTTACACACGCACACAAACACATACAACATACCTACTTTGAATGAAGGGCAGACAGATTGCACATCCATGTGGTCGTTAAAGGTACAGTATCCTTTTATGTCATTAAAGCAGAACTATGACTCAAATTAAAGTGCTCATAGCGATGCGCATATCAATACTAATATTATCCTGAGTAAGTCTGGCATTATTGAGAAATCCACTTGTTCTGAGACTTGCAGGCAGGCATCAGCACAGACATCTTGCCGAAGAGACATCCGTTTGCCTGCTCTGTCAGTCCCGGTCTCCTCTAGGATTGGTGAAGGGGAGTTGCATTGTACCTTAAGGTACATGAAGGGACTGACGACGCAGGCGCATAGATGCAGCTACAGCAAGATGTGTGCCTCTGAGTCTCGGAACAAGTAGGATTTTTCAGTAATGCAGGACTTATTCAGGATAATACTAATTTTGAAATGTGTACCGCTGTGAGCAAAATGATTCGCGGGGGGTGGTGGGGCACTTTTAATTTGCGTGATACTGGGTTTTTTTTTTGTTTTTTGTATTATATTTGTCACACAGCCAAACACAAATAATGTACTTATAATCTGTGCTTTACAGAATCCTTAATCTTGGCACAATTTAAAAAATATAGGAAAGGGTTAAGCTTATCAGGCTCAAGTGTGGTCTTTGCATTGTTAGTGGAGGATAAGTGCAGCCAAGTGAATGTTACATTGGGAAGTGGACCCCGCCTCGAAGCGCTTTAGATACTATTATACACTTGAAGAATGTGAAGTCAAAATAAAATATTATCCCTTTTAAAGGGTTACTAGTATTACATTTTTTTTTCATGTGAGCCAAGTTTAATAAAATTTCTTAAATAGTCCATTTTCTCAATTCTCTTTGTAATTTGGAGGATTTAACCCTTTGAGTTCTGGAGAGGTATCCAACTCATTGTATTATGATGAAATGTATTCCGCTCTGATATTCTGTGGGATAAAGGGACATGACAGATACAAGCTCCTATATTAAAGGGATAGTATTACTTCAAAATTGCTATCCCTCATATTGTAGCCCTTAATAAACTGAGTTAAATGACACCAGCGGCATCTCTCAAACCTTTATGGTTTAAGAGATAGCCGCTTTCAAAGTTTCCTCTCCCCTGCTGTCAGCGTTCTGCTGCCAGCAGGAGAATCCGGTCTCTGAATCAAGTGGAGGCTCTTCAGCAGAGCCGATATCTCGTTATGGAAGGAAAAATGATTCATTGAAACAGTCTTATACGTGTGCTTGGTTACCAAGCACGTGTAGAAGACTGTTTCAGTGAATCATTGTCCCCCTTTCCCCATTCATTTACAGGCAAGCTACTTAAAGGGGTAGTAATGTTTCAAAATAAAAGCAGTTCCAATTAATCTTCATAGTATTTGGGCCATAGAGAGTGTTATTTCAATACTGTCAGAGTTGTAGTTCAAGAGTAATTGAATGATAAAGTATCCCCCTCCCACCCCTTTTACTGATGTAATACTGCTCGCCTCAGAACGGAATGGTGGTGTCCAAGTGGATCGTAGACAGGGACAATCTTCATTTAGCATAAGGAAAAAAAACTTTCAAGTGGGGGCAGGGTTTTCATTGTTCTCACACTAAGAAGATTGTCCCTTGCTGTGAGCTGTCTGGTCTTAAGACCAGATTCCACATCTGAGGGGAGGTGGCTTACACTAGGTATAAGGGGCAGGAGAGGAATACTTTATCATTCAATTACTCCTGAACTACAACTCTGACAGTATTGAAATAACACTCTTCATGGCACCAGTACTATGAAGATTAACTGGAGATGCTTTTATTTTGAAACATTACTATCCCTTTAAGTAGCTGTTCTGGACCTCTCCAGTAGTTCTTTGTCTTGGGGTGCTAGAGGCCACATAAGTCACCCCAGGGACTGGTGATGGGCTTTGCTGTAAGGACTGGCATAAGTCTAACAAGCAGTTGTTTAGAAACGCTGTGCTAGAGTAATAGAAGTTTATCCTCTGGTAGTTCTAGGGGAAAACAATGAGACCAGCAAGGCAGAGTGTGATGTAAGCTAATGGGAAGAGATTTTTGTGCTCTTTAGATGCACCTAAGGCTATCGTCAATGTAAAAACAAGCTTATGTATCAGTTGGAATCTGAGCTTTTAGAGCAAACTGAAAAAACAAAATAGCCTATAATGACCCATTTTATCTGTCTTCAAGTACTTTTTCTTTTTTTATTTGCCTTCAAATGAATTCCTTAGTAGTATTCTCTAACACTGAGGCTTTGATGGTTTTAACTATGCTGTTACCTTGGCATTCCACATCATAATTGATTTTTTTCCCCCAGAATTCTCAAGCTTTATTCCTACATGTGTGGGTCATACATGCCAAGAAGCTGAGCTTTAAAGCACACCATTATAATGGATTTACTGCTGCAGAGCTGCAAGCTTTGTTTACGCAGAAACCAACATATAAACAAGCATTCTCCACATACCCTTGAATCTGGCATTTGACTGACACTGCATTTTCTGCTTTTGTGAGAACATTGCAGTTTGTTTCCAGAGCCCGATTATATGCTGTTCAACATCTTAAGTGTTTTTTCTTAGAATACGATGTAGCAACAACCCATATGCAGCTTCCCCCCCTACACACACAAAAAAAAGCCTGTGAGATGACAACATGCTTCTCGTATTGTATTTTTTTTTTTATTTTAATAATCACCCTAAGACAGGTTTAGTTTGTTTTACAAAGAATTGCAATGGTGTACTAGCTATTTTTTTTATTATTTAATGGTTTTCATGGCATTTTATGCAAATTCCCTGCACAATATGCTAAGTAGTTGTGTTTGAGGACAAATGGATCACGTGCTGTGCTATTAAAATAAACCCAGTGTTGTGGACTCTGGCGAGGTCCTGTCAGATTTTCAGGATATCCATAATTAAGCACAGGCAACTGCATCAGAATGACTGACCCATTGATTATTCACATTGGATTGAGCAGGGAAGTACCGAAAAGCTGACCTGTTATGTTCTGAGAAACACTGTGTAATTCATTCATAGCTCAGTGCGGGAATATTGGCTCCACACAAACTAATTGGCAAAAGGTGTCACCAACAAATAAGGTCTAATTTCTCAAGTGACTAGTACAACGTATAGGTAGTTCTAATTTATCTTTTGAGTTCCATGGATGTATGGAATGCATCCACAAGACCACAGTTATAATTGCATACATCCACTGGGAACACTTTCTCGCTCCCTCCCTACCTCACATATATAAAAAAGGCCTGTTAGACCGTTTGTAGTTGCATCAGGACTTTTGTGATAATCTCCCCATCCACCCTTCCCATGGTATTAATCACCAATCTGAGCTCAATAAGCAATTTGTACTGCAACCCACAGACCTTCTTTGTTTTCCCTTACCTTCAAACTCAACCCAAGGGTCTGTGAACTTTCAGGTCAAGTTTGAGGACCTGGACTCCCACTTGTGTCATCTTGATGGGGATTCCAGGTCCTCATGTTTAGCCCGGAAGTTCGGAGAATGCTGTGGTAGTCACAATTGCCCCATTACCCTCTGTGCCCCAAGCCTGGTTCCACTTCCCACATTTACTCATAAATCCCTGCATACACTATCTACCCTCCCCCCAACCTGGTTCAACTTCTCACTGGTAATCCTAGACCAAAAAAAACCACACACTCACTCACCCACCCACTACAGTATGTCAACCCATAGCAGTCGGGTACAATTTTTATCAAGATGGTGAATTGTGATTTTGATTGTGTCTTAAACATTTTATACAACTTGGAAAATAGATTCTCTCTTAAAATATATTGCTTCCTTTTCTTTTTTTTTTATTTTACTTTGAAACAATACAGGTTTTTGAGCACATCTTTGAGATTTCACGAAATGCATAATTAAACAGATTTGGGGGCATAATGTATAAAGTCAAAAGAGGAGCAATACTGATAGGGGACAAATGACAATTCTGGAAGAGACCCTGGATCTAAGAGTGAAGGGGTTAAAGAACATCCAGTTCCATAAATCACAAATAAGTTTATCTAAAACAATTCTCTGTTATGATGAATAATGTGTCCGTGATGCATTGTAGCAGCCAAGAACTCCTCATATTCTTAGTGTAATCCAGACAAACAGTGCTTTGGTTGCACCAAACATATTGACGTGACTACATAATATCCAAGTTTAAAAAAAAAAAAAAAGTAACTTTATTGAATATACAATGGTTAAAAAGACATAGGGCTGTAGTGTATACAGTAGAGAAAGTTTACAGACCAGGGGACATCTTCATGAACAGGTGTGTGCCAACAGATCAATGCTTATCTCGTATTACAATGCTTAGTCATGACCTAGAGTCTGCTTCACCATTTCTAACGTTTATTTAAAACATTCGACAACCAATCTATATTAATGGGTGTGATAATGGAATATGATGGTCATAGTGTGAGCCAAAACAAAATGAAACAAACAAAAAAAAAATCTGGTAAAGAGGTGACAACCCAAAGCTCTGTCACCCAAAATAAGCCACCAAACAGGCACAAATTGGGCAAAGAGGTCAGTCATCACCAGAACTCCAATACTGATGCCTAATAATAGTAAATAAGATCGACTCCAAAACACTAAATATTCATGTATCAAAGTAGCTCAATAAGACACAAATCAACCAGATACTTAATGTCAGACTCTCAAAACAAAATGGGAGAAGTGGGGAAACAATCTGTACAATGTTAACCCTTCATGTCCCTGAATCAAAGAGAGGCACATTGCAAAGCAATGTGACTTACAGAGCACCAGAAACGCGATAGGGCAGGACAGCATCCACACTGAAGAAAGGTTAAATAAAAAACAATAACTGAGTAGTAAAAAACGGCCCTCCAATCAATAATTTCACATTCCAAGTAGACAAAAGGCAAAAGAAAATCCAAATAGAAATAAATACCTTAAAAGTTCTATACATGAGGGCAAATGAGGCAAAACGAGAGCGGCGAATTCACATGGGAACCAATGAGCCATCGTGAAGTAGTGGCTATAATGAATCCATAAATAAATCATAAATAATAGAAGTGGTGAGGCCGACTAGGTTACGACTAAGCTACAATACACAAAACCCGTTGATCTGTCGACTCACACCTGTTCATGAAGACATCCCCCATTCTGTAAATTTTCTCTACTGTATACTCTACAGCCCTATGTTTTATTAACCATTGTATATTCGATAAAGTGACTTGTTTTTTCTTGAATATTATGTAGTCAGTTCAATAAGTTTGGTGCTGCCAAAGTATTTTGTCTGGACAAATGAAAACACCCTTTCCTCTTACTTCTTGTATGGAACACAGGTACCACAGGGTTGGGTCCCTCCTTTTGGAGTGCAGGACTCATCTCAGACAGTCTTGTGGGTGGAGACTCCCTTCTCCTGCAGCTGAACTCTCCCCCACTCTGTAAGTGCCCCAGAATGTGTCCTGTGAAGAAAACACGTGGCAGGAAACACTCTTAGCTTTAAGACTTATTTTTAAACTGATAGATATAGGGCTGTCTTAATTCCCCCATTAGGTGGGTTATCATTACTGGGCTTCCCCTGGAGTGAATTGACCAGTGTGCAGGTGCTGTGTGGCTCCTTGCAGCCGTGTGGAGGAAATATTGCAGGCCAACTTTTCCCTCCCGGCAGAGTCTCTTGGGTCTGTGCATTCAGCTACAATGATAACCTGAAGAAAGAAGACTGGTGAGTAACTTTGAGTGCCTTGATCCACATTTGTCCCAATTCCTGCTCCTCACCATATAGAAGTGTTTTTGAGTCCGAGCAGGGCTCTTGTCATATTGCGTATGTTATTACTTCTGTACACTCATCCACATAGAGCTTTGAAGTAAGGATGGCTGCAGTTTGAACAGGTATTAACAGTTCCTCTGCTGTTTGCGTGATTTGTTGTGTTGTGGCAATTGTTTACTCTTTCCACTCGTGTACCTATTTTTTAGGCCCTTCTTGGGTTTTCCCTGGGGTATTTGAGTGTCTAGGACACTTTAGTAATTTTGACAAATTTGTTGTTGTGGCCCCTTTAAGAACAGGAGCCCCCCACTGTCATCTTTGCTCTCTTGACATCTATAGGAAATCTTATTTTTGACATATTTCTGTAACGGTGTGTCACACAAAAGTCAGAGAGGGCTCTATCTTGTCTCCTCCTGCTCTTTCATCAGGTTCACGTCCGGAGTGTCCAGGTGGCTTGTGGCAGTGCCATGAACAGAGTTGTAGGCTTTATCAGGCAACAGCAAAAGAGAAGACTACTTTTACCAGAATGCCCATTTCACAGGCTTTCTCATGATTGGCTTCCAGTTTTGCAGCTACCATTTTACTCTCTTATCCTACCCAGAGGCAGATGCTCCTTGTTCTCCATCTCCAGATTAGCCCTTTGCTTGCCAGATAAGTTTTTTTGCTTTTTCTGTCCTTTCAATGGTGATTTGTCAGTCTGGGAGTAGTTTCTAATAGTATAGTGCTGGTCAACTTTTACTCAGGATGTCAGACTCTAAAGGGCATGGGAGTAAATCTATTGCTAAGGACTCACGGGCATCTCTTACCCTCCTCACTTACTGTTCCTCAATCTAAACAGGGCTCCCTAGGGAAGCATTCAGGATCTCTCTGCCCTTCTTGCGCTGTGGCTCTACTACTCCCCTGGGGCCATGCTGCACTGACCAAGAATCACCTTGGTTCAAAACAATTATGTCCTCAGTGGTTTAGATTCCTTTTTCCCTTCAGGAGTACTTCAATCCTCAAAACACCCCACTACCTTTTTTTAAATATGTGACCCCTGTATCCAAGAGTATTCCACAGATTCTTCGGGCATCCTCAGAGATGGACTTGTCAGGAGGTGAGTATGAGAAGTGGAATATGAGGCTATGGATTCTTCCTACTCCTATAGGGACTCTTATGAGGCTGACCCCTTTGCTGATGTCCTCATTAGAGCTGTCTTGGAGATCCTTCGTGTCTTTAATGACTCTGATGAGGGGGTCGTCTTCTGCAGTTTTTTTCCAGAGATGTAAGAAATCTTCCCCCTGTTTTCCTTCTAATGCAACTCTTGACCAGATCCTTCTGGAAGAGTGGGAGACCCCAGACAAGCGGCTGTCTATCACCAAGCTGTACTCTAAGCAATACCCCCTTTTGGAGACAAATTTGGTGCAGTGGGCCTCTCCTCCAACTGTGCTCCCTCTGTTTCCTGGTTGACTAAGCCTGCTGACCTGCCTTTGGTGAATGCAGCAGGGCTTAAGTATTCAGCTGAGAAGAAACTGGACTCTATCCTCAGGTCCAATTTTGCAGCCAATGGAGTGGCATTTAGACCTATTTTTGCCTCTGCCTGGGTGGACTGCTGATGAAGGCTGTGCGCACCGAGGTTTCCAAGGAGGATTTGTTGATTCTTTTGCCCAACATAAAGGAGGATGTAAATTGTGTGTGTGAGGCTCTTTGTGGTTGTCCACTAAAGCCTCATCCTTTTCTGTTGCTGTGTGACGCATTCTGTGGCTTAAGATTTGGTCTGCTGACCGATCTCCCAGTAAGTCGGTTACCTTGCCTTTTCAGGGCAGGTCCCTGTTTAGACCTGAACTAAAACAGGTCATTAGTGATACTACTGGGGCAAGAGCACCTTGTTGTCTCAAATGCCCACCAACGGTCCACACCCAGGAAATTTCCATGACACCCTATCTGGACAACCTTTTTCTCAAAGCTTTTTCAAAGGAGCCCCTGGTCCAGCATGTTCAAGAATGTTCTTGGCTCTTGGTTGACCACGGGTGGATTCTGAACATGCTGAAGTCCTCACTGGTGCCTTCCCAGGAACTGGTGTTCCTGGGTATGAAGTTCAAAACCCGCCAAGAGGTTTTCTTGGTGAGGAGGAAATCCTGGCTTTACCGGTGTCATCTTAGGCCCTGGAGTGGCCCTCAGCCACTATCAGGGAGTATGAGTGTGCTGGGCAGACTACTGTCAACATTAGAGGCTGTACCTTACTCTCATGTGCACACGAGAGAACTTCTGAGCCATGTCATCCAAAGTTGGTCCAGGAATCTGGCTCACTTGGATCGTTAGATATCCCTCTTTCCAGAAGCCAGCTGGGACTTTCAGTGGTGGTTGCTCATTTGCATCCTGGAAAAGGGAAACTCTTTGTGATAAAATAATGAATTCTGGTCCTGACGGTCTCCAGCCTAAGTGTCTGGGGTGCGGTCCTAGGTCACCTGGGTATTCACGGCAGGTGGACTCTGGAGGAGTCGCTTCAGTCTATCAGTTCCCTGGAACTCTGAGCTATCCATCAGGCTCTCGTGTACTGGACCTAACTCTTGAAGGGGAAGCCAGTGAGGGTCTTGTCGGACAACAGTGTGGCTGTGGCTTACATAAACTGTCAAGGGGGCACCCGCAGTGCCGTCTCCTGGTTCAAAGTGAGATATTTTCTCTGTTGGGCAGAAGCCCATGTTCTGGCCATTTCCATCGTTCATATTCCAGGGGTAGAAAACGTTCTGGCAGACTTCCTAAGTCACCAAGACGAGGATCCAGGCAAGTGGAAACTCAATCAGATGCAATGTCATTTCCATAGAACCGTCCACCTTGCTTATGTCTTTGCTCCAGTTTCTCTCATTCCCAGGATACTCTGGAAGATCAGAACGGACAATGCGACTAATTCTGGTCACTCCTTATTGAATCAGCAAAATGTGGTTTATGGGCTGTCATTCTTTCCATTCAGGACCCGCTCCACCTTCCTCCCACTCCAGACTTCCTTCTCCAGGGTTACCTGTGGAACGAGAATGTGGAAAACCTGGCTTAGACGTCATGGCTGTGGAAGCCCACATTTTGAGGAGAAAAGGGTTCTCCACTTCAGTAATTTCCAGTATGATTCAAGCCCGCAAGCCTCTCTTCCAAGACCTACCATAGGGCATGGTCTTTTCACAAATGGTGTGTGGTCAAAACTGTAATCGCAGGAGTTCGACCTCCCATTGGTGTTTTCCTTTCACCAAGATGGTGTGGACAAAGGACTCTGGCTTTTCTTTTGGCAGTGGTCTCAGTCAGCAGGGTTGCTGAGTTACATGCTTGCTTGCAAGCCACCTTTCCTAGTTTTTCATAAAGACAAGGCTGTGCTTTGATCCTTTCAGGGGTTTCTTACTAAGGTGGTTTGAGTTCCGCATCAATCGTGAGATTTTTGTGCCTTCCGTCTGTCCTGACCCTAAGTCTGCCAAGAAAGATCTCTATTTGTTAGAAGTTTTGCGTTAACTTAAATTTTATGTGCACCATACTGAGCCTTTTCGTAAAGTTCTGTGGAAGCCTCATGGACCTTTAACGATCGGCCCTCGGCTGAGCAGATGTGCAAGACAGTGACATGGTCCTCCTTATACACTTTCAATTAACACTACTGTGTTGATTTTCTGGCTTCAGCTGATGCCAGGTTTGGCCTGAAGGCAGGCAGCTCTGCCTGTTTGAGGATCTGCACACCAGGTTGCCATATTGTTGTTCAGTTGTTTTAGCCCCGTTGGCCCTTGTTCTTGTGTGCTGTGTAATGTCAGTGTCCATTGACACTTACTGCTATGGCTATTCCGATACTAGATTGTCCTGGGGAACTCCGGTATCATGGGAACAGACGTGAGGTAATTTCTTCTTTTTTCCCACCTCTGGGAGCTTAGTGTTAGTATATCCCTGTGGTATCTATGTTCCATATAGGATGTAAGAGAAAATAGGATTTTAGTGTTAAATCCTTTTCTCTTTAGTTCATATGAAACATGGGTCTCCCACCCAGAGAAAGAGACTTTTGCTGTGGTCTTGCCTGCCTGGACTGCAGAGTTCTTTTTAGAGTTTTTCTTCTCCTTGGAGATTTTCTTCTTCTTCTTGCCTTGGTTGTGTTGCTTCGGTCACATTCATTCTGCAGCACATACAGAGCAGGGGAGGGTTGAGCTGGAGGAGGGAGTCTTCACCAACACGACTGTCTTTGATATGTCCTGCCCACCAATATGAGGCACTCAATCCCATGGTACCTGTGTTTCATTTAGACTAATATTGGGGCTTTTAACATTTTGAATGCTAGAGGTCTCTAGTATATTGTTTCTCAATGCATTGGAGTCCTCAATATCAATCAAGGCGCTGCATGTCCCATTTACATTAATGGGAGTGTTTATTGGTTTGCTATGGTAGTTGATAGATGTTTTACCTTAGAAATTAGTCACTTTTAGTTTTGATACATATGTTTCAGCACTTTTAAACCTCAGTATTGATCACATCTAGGCATTGACTAGTTTATAACATTTTATTTTTTAAACATTTGTATTTTGTTCTGGCTCCCATTTATATGTTAAGCTTATGGAGTATTTAAAGGGTTAGTAATTCTTCATTTACTGGCTGCGATCTGTCCTTATACTGTATACTATTGCTCCCCTTTGTTGGTAATCTCTTAAATTGCTATATTTTCCGTGAAATTATATTATAAATTTTCCTCCTTCCACCCCTTATACTTACTTTATATTACTTGCCGCAGACCTGAAAGCGGATTACGATGAGGGACAATCTTCCTTTAGTGTAAGGAAAAACCTTCCCTTTGTCAAGGGGGTCAGGATTTTCCTTGTACTGAATGAAGGAAGATTGTCCCTCATTGTGATCTGTCTGGTTCGATGACCAGATTTCAGATCTGAGAGGAGGTGGCTTACCAGACTAAAGCGGGGTGGGAGGGGGACAGTTTAGAATATAATTTCATAGCGATTTAAGCATTCCCAACAACAGGGAGCAGTAGTATACAGTATAAGGACAGTGTGTAGCTTTCCAATAAATTAAGCATTTCTATCACTTTAATGTTTCATACTTTAGGGAATGAATATGCTTTGTATTTTTTTTTCCAGCTCGCCATGACTCATCCAAGCCACCACTTAAATTTTGGGATGAATCCAGACCACGCGCGAAATTCGCTCTCCAACTGTGGGATAAGGCAGCCAAAGTATGGAGACAGAAAAGTTCACTACATGCACATGCGGAAAAAGGGTAAGCCATTAATTAATGCACTGTGGCAAAAAATTATAAACACACACACATGCGTATAATGATTAAAGGGAGAGTAATCTTTTATTTAGATTTTACATATTCATCAATTGCATATTATGTAAAATGAAGTTGCCTTTACTTTTTATTTATTTTTTTCATAATTTTTCTCACACATTTATGTTCCTGACATTGAGCACAAACTGTTTCCGGAGAGCTTTCTGTCAGGTACTTAGAAACCAGTTATAATGATGCAGTGTGAAAATAAATAAAAATAGTATACAATTGCTGCAGGGATACTGTTAGAAAGACAAAATAATATTTGCTCTGTGTGTGAAATGCACCAACATTTAAGATATCAAATACATCTATAATTGAATTGATGTGGAAAATGAGCTTTCCTCAAAAACAAGCAAAGAGAGAACATCCTATATAATAATTCACTAAATGGATGTTTGTCAGAAGCAGTCATGTGCAGTACAGTCGGCTGCGCAAGCTGCAGTCTTGCGCAGTACAGACTGCCTACGCCGCGGCTGATAATGGAGCGAGGTGCTCTCAATTCAGACCGTGAGCAGAGAGGACTACAGTCTGAATTTGCAGCGTCCCACTCCGTATCAGCCATGGCGCGGGCAGTGTCTACTGCGCATGACTGCACCAGAGCCGTTGCTGGGTGGCACTATGGCCCGTGTACACGTGCTCTTCAACTAGTACAGTATAATACAATTTATTACAAATAAAAAAAGCACAAAGATAGAACATTCACTAACTTATTGGCAAACTGTGTGTGTATGTGTGTATGTGTGTGTGTGTGTGTGTGTGTGTGTGTGTGTGTGTGTGTGTGTGTGTGTGTGTGTGTATATATATATATATATATATATATATATATATATATATATATATATATATATATAAATACCTATCTGTTTTTTTTTTTTTTTCTTAGTAAAAGCTCACACAAGGGGATTCACTTCTGGAACACTGGAGGTCCAAACTTGACACTGGACCTTTTTTGTCCCTTCTGGTCAATGTCCTTTTCTCTTATGTACAATATGGAATGCCGGTACCATGGTGGTTTAGTCCCTTCTTCTAGAGGGCAGAACATGTCTCAAGACAATCTTGTAGGTGGAGACTTCCAGCCACTCCTCCAGCTCAATCCTCGCCTGCCTTACTATCTCTAGTATGTATGTGACCTAAGCCACACTAACCAGGCGGGCAAGAGAAGGAGGAGGAAAGCTCCTGTCAGAAGAAAGACCCTAAGCAAACTCCGCATCAAAGGCAGGCATGACAGAATAGATGTCCCTTTTGCTGGGTGGGAGACCTGTGTTCCACATGTACTATGGAGAAAAGGATTTAACATGTAAGAACACCTATTTTCTCTTGTGTCCAATATGGAACACAGGTACCATAGAGATATTCCAACACTAAGCTTCCAGTGTGGAAAGAGAGGACAAAGGACCTCAGACTGTCCCCATGATACCAGAGTTCCCTAGGGCTATCCAGAATCAGTAAAGCCCAAGCAGAAAAAAAAGTGTTGAGGGACACTGAACTTACACAGCATACTGTAACAAGAGCCAACCGGGCTCAAACAACTGAACCAACAGTATGGCATCCAAGTGTTAAGGCCGTTAGACAGGCAAAGCTGCCTGAAGGACCTTCCATCCAAAGCTGGATTTAACCAAAGCCAAAACATCGATACAGTTGTGTTTAGCAAAGGTGCGCAAGGGCGACCAAGTCACAGCCTCACACAACTGCTCAGCGAAGGCCGGATACTTATAGGCCCAGGAGACCCCTACAGATGTAATGTAATATGCTGTGAACTTAAAGGGAATAGGTTTAATCCAGAGTTCATGCACCTGTCTTATAGTAGCCTTGATCCAAGAGGCAACTCTGACCTTGGAAGCAGCTTGCCCTGCCCTCAGGTATGATGAAGAGAGTTGACCTTGTGAAAAAGCTTAGTGCAGTGCACATAAAATTTAAGGCACAGCACCACATCCAACAAATGGAGATCCTTATCCTTGTAAGATTTTGGGTCCGGACAAAAAGGCAGCAGCATAATCTCTTGATTGATGTGAAACTCAGAGAAAACCTCCTTCTTGTGAAAGACCAGGAAAGGTGGCCTGCAAGACAAAGTCTGCAATTCAGCAACTCTGTTGACTGAGACAACTGCCAAGAAAAAAAGCCATCTTAAGCATCAGCTGATACAAGGGGCTCAAAAGGAGGTCTCTGCAAAACTCCCAGAACCAAGTTATGGTCCCACAGATGAGTGGGAGCCTTAAGGGCAGGGAATGCATGAGCCAACATTTGAAGGAACACCTTGACTTCCAGAATGGTGATGATGCGTCTTTGAAAGAACACAAAATGCTGAAATCTGAACCTTCAAGGGACTCAATCTGAGTCCCTTGTTCACACCATCACGAAGAAAGGATAGCACCAAAGGAAGGTCAGACTCCTAAGAGGATACAGACCTGTCCATGCACCACTTGTGAATAAGAGATCATACATGAGAGAAGGCCTTAGAAGAGACAGGCTTGCGACCCTGAATCATAGAAAAGATGAACTCTGTGGAGAACCCTTTTCTCCTCAAGATGTGGGCTTCAACAGCCATGCCGTCAAAACCATAAGAAGGAGGTCCAGCCTGGGAAGAAGGAGCAGGTCCTGAATGGAAAAACTGACCATGTTTGTAAACCACCGCCTCCTGATCCAGTAAGGAGCAACCAGAACCACATTCGAGCTGTCCATCCTGATCTTCTGAAGTACCCTGGTTATGAGGAATTTTAGGAAAGACAAAAGCTAGATGGAAGTTCCATAGAATCGACACATCCGTGGCAAAGACCAGAAGATCTCCCCTCTGGAAGCAGGTCTGTACCTTCCTGTTTTCCCTGGCGACCAAGATATCCATCATGGGCATGCCCCACCAAAGCACAAACAGGTAAAATTCCTCTGGATTGAATTCCCTCTCTCTGGGATCCATGTCTTGGTGACTTAGGAAGTCCGCCAGCACTTTTTCTACCCGTGGAATGTGCTCAGTGGAGATGGCCGGAACATGGGCTTCTGCCCAACCTAGAATGTACCTTACCTCAAACCAGATGGCAGCACATTGGTTCATGTAAGTCTCGAAGAGGGAGACCTAGCAATCCAGGTGTGCTGGATTCCCTGGCCATCTCTGAAGAACATGCCTCTGAAGTTCCCTCGTATGTACCTGAGAGTAAGGCACAGCCTCTAGTGTTGACACTAACCTTCCCAGCACTCTAATGTACTCCCTGATTGTGGCCTAGGGTCACTCCAGGACCTGAGACACCTCCTACATTACCAAAGAGATCTTCTACTCTGACAGGAAAACTTTCCCTTGACAGGTGTCGAACCTTATTCCCAGGAACAGCAGTTCCTGAAAAGGAACCAGAAAGGACTTCAGCCTATTCAAAATCCACTCCTGGTGGACCAGAAGCCGGGAACACTCTTGGACATGCAGGGCAGGAGCTCCTTTGAGGGAGCTTTGAGCAAAAGATTGTATAGATAGGGTGTCATTGAGGTGCCTCTTGTGTGAATGAAGGCCACTAAGGCCCCCATGACTCTGGTGAACATTCGGCCACAGAAGCCAGGACAAATGGCAGAGCTTTGAACTGGGAATGATCCAAGCAGTAGGCAAAGTGCAGATATCGTTGGCTGTCTGGGGATGTGTAGGTATGCATCCTGAAGGTCTAGCGACACCAGATACTCCTCCCCAGGGCACATCGCTGCGATCATAGAATGCAAGGATTCCATCTTGAACTGTGTAGCCACCACATATGAGACATTTGAGGTCCAAGATGGTACTACAGCAGCCATCCTTCTTTGCAACCACAAACAGGTTGGAATAAAAACTTGAACTGCTCTCTGGGGGAGGTACTGGAATCAGAAGCTTCTTTGCCGGCAGTGACTCCACTACCTCCTGAAACAACTGTGCCTTGTCCGGCTCTTTTGGCACCCTGGATAAAAAAACAAAATGGTGTAAGGGATCTGAAATCTACGAGGTACCCTTCAAGATCACCCGCAAAACTCACTAGTCTGCGACAGAGTACTGCCAGGCATCTCGAAAAATCTTGGCAGCAAGATTCCTCCCACAGGGCTGCAAGAGTCTGTGCAGCATCTGTACACTGATCGATGCACTCTGGGGAAGCCCAATAATGGTAACCCGCCTAATGGGGGAATTTTGACAGATAATATATATCAGAAAACCAATAAAAAAAAAAAGCTAAAAACGAAGTGTGTGTCTCCTGCCTATCCGTTCACTACAGAGGAGACACATTCATACTGGAGATGGCAAGGCAGGGCGAGGGTTGAACTGGAGGAGTGGCTTGGAGTATCCACCTACAAGACTGTCTTTTGAGATGCGCCCTTCCCATCCAGGAGGAGGGACTCAACCCCATTGTATCTGTGTTCCATACTGGACAAGTCTATCCCAGACCATAGCATACAAAGATATTTGTCCTCTTTTTGGGCCTTGACTAAAATTTCAAGGAATATGAATACATCTTAATAATAAAACATTCACATATCTTAATCTGGGTAGAAAATTCCTTATGGCACTTATGAATCATTTTTATGTAGACTGGCTCCCTAAATGAATCTTTAACCCTTTGAGTGTTAGAGACGTATCCAACACATTGCATAAAGTAGGATCGCACTCTTAGGGTTAATTAGTACTAGGGCTCATGTCTAAAGCAGTAGATGTGATTTTTGCTGTACTCAAGGGCCCAAAACAGCATCCTACGAACACATCCGTGGGAAAAGTTTGGGATCATACAGTTCTTCAAAAATGAATCCTATCCTCTTCTGTTTATGCTCAGTGTTTAAAGCGGAACTGCCACCCAATATAAAGTCGGCCTCACCAATAATTAGGTATGTGGTGACTAGCTTCTTAATAGTGTTGTTATCTGCCATAAGTACCACAATCTGAAGAAATCCTGTTTCTTCGAAGACTGACTGCCAGGCTTCTTGCTTTGGGGCCGCCTGCACCATCAGTGCCTTTCTGCTCGATGCCATGCCTTCTAGAGGAGACAGGGATAGACAGCACAGGCCCACAGATGTCTCCAAGCCAAGATGCAAGCCTTCCGTTGATCTCTATATCTCAAGATGCAGGTAAGCCTGGCCGACAATCTGTGAAGAAACAGGATTACTTCAGATCTTGGTACTTTTAGTAGATAACACTATTAAGAAATATGTCGCCATTTACCTAATTATTGGGGGGCAACTTTATATTGGGTGATAGTTTCACTTTAATAATGGCCATTAGGATTTTCTGCCCAGATTAAGGTAAATTGTTTATCATCATTCAGCCGCGTTCGCGTTTCAGCTCTCAGAACCGTATGTTCAAAAGAAAAGTGGAGGTGTTCTGGGGCAAACTATTGCACTATAGGGGAGAACAAAAAATTCCCACTGATTTTAAATGGGGATTTTAACACCCTCATTGCAAAAGAGATTTCAAACAGATTGCTTCTCGATGTGTTTGAGACCTCTCTAGCATTCAGGGGGTTAAAATCCCCATTTAAATCAATGGAAGTTTTAGCTCTCCCCTGTAGTGGAGATTGATTGCCCCAGAACGCCTCCACGTTTCTTTTGAACATACGGCCCCAAAAATTATAACCTCAACTTGAAAATAACATTGAAAATAATGTTGAGTATGCTTTTATCCCTGCATATCTCGGGAATATTTAATGTAAGTTTATGCCCACTGGCTTGTTTTAGTCTTGAGATTTTTATTTATCGCATGAATTTTGGCACATTTCTTTATTATGCTTAACTGCAATACTAAAAAAAAAGAAGTGTGTGCATTGATACTTTTAATTATTTGTTGAAAATCTGGCCTAGCAGTAATTACAGCTTTTGTTGCCCTTGTCCAAATGAATCTCTAGCCAAGTAATTTATACCTTTTGAAAAGCATTGTATAAAATGATAGGATTAAGCAGATATAATTGCTCCTCTTGTTAACTATAGCAAAGGAGCAGAGTTGAGGCATAAATTTCAACCCCATGTAGTTTTTACAAGCATATGATGAGAAAATGGTGTTATATTTTTATGACTGCTGGCTTCTGAATGCGATCGATTGAAGACGCTGTCCACGTGTTTTTCTGTGAACTTTCTGCTCACAAATTTATAAGTGTCTGATTTATCATTTATTATGCTTTTATTTTACATGCATACAGGAATAAACACGCTAATAAATATTATGTCTCGCCTGGGGCACGATGATCCAACCCCTTCAAGGTAAAAGAGCATTTCACTTTTATTATAAATTTAGATGTAGATTTAAAGCTTAATAATGTTAGAACATAAATGCAGCATCGATTATTCTTCATAGTTGTTGTACCATGTAGAGCGTTATTACAATTCAGTACGATGTGTAGTTAGAGTAATTGAATTATAAAGTGTCCCCATCACACCCCTTTTACCTGCCTAATGCTGCTCTTCTCAGAGAAGCAAGACCATCTGGGTTGGATCCCTATGAAGGACAGGCTTCTGTGAGTCAGCCTAAGTTTGTCAGGAGGAGGCAGGGTGTTCCATATGCTCATAGCCAGAAGATTGTCCCTTGCTGCGAGCTGACCGGTCAAGAGACCAGATTCCATATCTGAGGGGAGGCGGCTTACAATAGGTAAAAGGGGTGAGATGGGGACTCTTTACTTTTGCACTACACATCGTACTGAATTGTAATAAAGCTCTACATGGTCTAGCAACTATGAAGAATAATCAAAGCTCCATTTATGTTCTAACATTACTATCCCTTTAAGCATATGTGTTTTCAAAGGAAAATGAATGTTAAAATAAAGTGACTCTTATCTTATATTTTTCTCTTAATCCGTGTGGAACATGACTTTCTTTCCAGAGACAAAAAGCAGCTGTTTGAGTTCTTGTCAGGGGAGTCATTTTGCATTATTTGGTTCAGGTGACTTCCTTTCCTGCTTCACCTCTGTTTTAGTGAATATCAGAGATAGAAGAAAACGGAATTTGATTGGTGTGGTAAATTGGAGTAGGGAGGAAGCCTCCATATCCAAGTGTCCTGGCCAGACTATGCTTTACCCCTTTGTTCCTGTGTTCCATATGGACTAAGAAAAGGATTTATCAGAAAGTACACATATTTCCCCCCTTTTTTAGGTGTGAGATTGACATCACTCTTACGTGTTTTACTCTTCAGTTTACTGTTATGAAACCATTAATGTATCTTGCAGGAAATGTACCTTGAAATAAAATTGCTTCCCCTTTACTGCTGAAAAAGAATGAGGTATTGTATGTAGTAACTAACAAAAAAAAAAAAAGGGGGGGGGGGCACTCCTACTTTAATAAGGTCACAAATGGACCATATCACCTTCAGCACCCCCAACTCAAGGACATCTATTTACAGGACAATCCCTTATGTTACCCAGCTGGTGGCTCAGAAGAGCTTTTAAATTGCCCCAGCACTATTAAATTCTTTCTTCCAGGTTTCAGGCTGCTCCTCCCCTCACTTCCAGAATTAAGGCAATACATGCAGTAACACACAAAAAATAAAAAATGGAAGGTGCCATTTATAATTGGTTGTATATTCATCCTATATAATAAAATGGTAGGATGTTTGTCAGAAGCAGTCATGAGCAGTACAGACTGCCCGCGCTGCAGTCATGTGCAGTGCAGACTGCTCGAACGCTCCGCAGCTAATACGGAGCAGGCTTTCCAAATTCGGACCAGAGTCCTCTCTGCGCACCTTCCTGGGACCACTTAGTGAGCAGAGAGTCTCTGGGCCCCAGCCAAGGCTTCTTGGTGGCACAGTGGCCCGGGGCTTTTAAACTAGATGATTCTAATTTTTTAAGAAAATATTATTTGATTATCCTATGGTAAAATTAGAGAATGTTTTCTCCGAAAAGAGTCCTCAGAAGGGACATGTATAATATCCGACTTCTATTTCTTGAGAAGCACATGCTATAGATATAGATACTGCTGTTGTGGCAGTTTGCATAAGGCACTATTGGCACCTACTTTTCCTCCTTGGCTGCAGCTAGCCAACCAGCTCCAGAAAGATTTGTTCCGTGGTGAAGATAACACCGGCAAGAGAACAGTTCTGCTATAGCTTTAGAAGTTTTTTATTTTTCTGTTAGAAATGGAATACCACCATTAGGCGGATTACCATAACTGACTGCCCTTAGATGTGGCTAGCTCAGTGACCAGGTGCTTTTTGTGGACCTTAAGCCCTGGGGGGGAAATCTTGGCTAGAAATTCTTTCCTCAGGAGTCGTCCACCGAGGCTTCTTCTTTAAACATGGTAATCTGAAGACAGAAGATCTGCAGGAAAGGTGAGCAACCCTTTGAGTGCTGCAGGTCCACATGTCCCACAGTGCCCCTCCGCACAGGGGTTTTCCTTTGGAGTTCTTATTGCACACTCCTGCACTCATTGGGTCTATCTGTATGTCTGTTGGGTGTTTGGAGTAGGTTTATGTGGTATTTAACCCTTTAGCTGCTGGTTTGGCATTTATTTGGGGAGGTTTCTGACACTTTTCCTACTGGTTCAGTGTTTTTTGGGTATCCTAACATGTTTTAGTGATGTTTCATGTCTTTTAATATTATACCTTCAATTTTGTAAAAATTTAGTTTAAAGCATGCTTTACTGCATAGGCACCATTGCTCCATTCACTCCTATGGGGCAGTACAGTTTGGGACATATCTCTGCAATCGTTTAACCTAGCGACTTCAGATGGCTCATTTTACTTGTCTGCCCTTGCTCTATCATCCGGTTCATGTTTCTAGTGTGTTGGGGGGCTTCAGGCACTGTTTGGGGTACTTTTCTGGAAAACTACATTTCCCATGAGAGCTTGCTTCAAGCGCTCATTTCTGATTGGCTCCTGCCACGGCAGCCATTTTGTGATGTTTCCAGAGCGAGTATCCTACACAGGGCTTGGACACTCTCCTTCCCTCCTTTGCTGATTAACCCTTCGCCTGCCATATAAATCTATTTTAGCAATTTCTGGGGTGACACTTTAATCATACACACTATAATTGGGTGATTTCTTATACAGTAAGGTTATTGACACTGTGAGAATGTCTATATCATTGGAGCTTGGGGCCAGACCTAAGACTAAGGATGCTGGGGTCTCTGTATCTCCTATTGCGCATTGCTTTTCCTGTCATGCAGGATTACCTAGAGAATTCTCAGCTCATTGATGCCCAGCATGTTCTGATGTCCCTGGGAGTCTTCTAGGGACCTCCAGCCATGCATTAGAGCCAGTTTGGATGCAAGAGTTCAAGGCTTCTACTAGGGACCTCAGGTCCACTTTGCAATTCTTTCAATCCTAGTTACAGGGGGTCTTCTATTCTTGGCAGACCCCCTCCTCTGTCAAACAAACAGCAATGGAAGCCCAAGGTCGCTTCCAAGCCTTCTTCGGCATGACTCACCGAACCCGGGTCTGCACTCTGCTGTGGGTGGTCGTCTGCGTCACTATAACAGCATTTGGGAGGATTCAGTGTCGGACCCATGGGTTTTGCAGGTTGTGATGAAAGGGTACGGGATCCCTTTCTTCTCTCTTCCTCCCTTTTGCTTCTTTCCTTCTCATACGCCTCATGGCACCGAGAAACTCCGACTGTTCAACAGCGATATTCAGGCTCTTCTGGACAAGGATGTGATCCGGTCTCATTATCACCAGGAGTCTCTACGGACGCTGATTGCTACCATGTCCCCAGGGGAATTCCTTGCTTCTATGGATCTTCAGGATGCGTACTTACACATTGCCATTCATCCAGAGAGCCGGCAGTACCTCCGGTTTGCCTGCGACCGGGGACATTTTCATTTCTAAGCTCTTCCATTTGGTCTGACGACAGCTCCTCGGGTCTTTAGCCATGTCCTAGGAGCCTTGGTGTCCGTCCTCCACCTAGACTGCATCAGAGTTACTCCATACATGGACGACCTGCTTCTGAAAGCCTCTTCTGCTGAACTTCTTCATCAGCAGGTTCAGCAATGCATTCATGCTCTCATCCATCATGGGTGGATCATCAGCTTGGACAAATCAGACCTTGTCCCATCACAGCGTCTAGTTTTCCTAGGCCTCTTCTTCAATACCCAGAAGAACATGGTGTTTCTCACGGACGAGGTGGCTCACCAGATCGCCCACCGGGTTTCTGCGATACCTGCTCGGGATCCCGTTCCAGCCAAGAAGTTGTCATCTCTCGTGGGGAAAAATCATCTCCACCATAAAAGCGGTCCCGTTTGCCATGGCGCACACCAGGGAACTCCAGAGGTTTGTGATCCAGGTGTGCAAGGGTCAGCCAGACCTTCTGAAGATGTCAGTGTCCCTCCCTCTTCATGTGGAACGGAGTTTGTCATGGTGGCTCAACCTCTCCAATCTGCTGAAAGGCAAGTCCTTCCTGGTATCCTTCTGGACCACGGTGACGACAGATGCCAGCCTCTCCGAATGGGGAGCGGTCTTGGGTCACCTGAATGCACAGGGTAAGTGGTCTTAGAATCTCTCCTTCCCATCAACATATTGGAGCTTCGGGTGATATTTCATGCCCTTCATCATTGGACATCTCAGCTGGAAGACTGTTCGGTCAGGGTGGAGTCTGACAATGCCATGGCCATGGCTTACATCAGCAAGCAGGGCAGAACAAGAAGTCTCGCTGCTTGGTTAGAGGTCAAGGCCATTTAGTCCTGGGCAGAAGTTCACTTTCCTGCCATATCCGCAGTGCACATTCCTGGTGTAGACATCATGGCGGACTTCCTCGGTCGACACACAGTGGACACCGGTGAGTGGGAGCTGCACGCAGAGGTGTTCACCCTCATTGTTCAGAAATGGGGTCTTCCTTTCATCTACCTGATGGCGATAAGACACAACAAGAAGGTTCCAAGGTTCTGCTGTCGATGGAGGGACGGACCCTCTAGCTCTGGTGGTGGATGCAATGTCCATTCCCTGGTTATTCCCTCTGGCCTACATCTTTCCTTCCTACCCCATGTTGCACAGGATGTTACGGAAATTACAACTGGAGCTTTGTCTAGTCATTCTGATTGCTCCGTACTGGCCTCACCAGGCTAGGTTTCCAGAGCTTCTCGATCTGTCCGTGACGGAGCCATTCCGGCTCCCTTGCCGTTCGTCATCGGATAGCATTAACGGCCTGAAATTGAATCCTCAATATTGAGGGAGAAAGTGTTTTCTTCTGGTATGGTGGCTACTATGCTTTGTGCCCGCAAACCTGTTTCTTCCAAGATTTACCATCCTGTCTGGTCGACCTTCCTATCTTGGTGTGCTGACAAGGACCTGTCTCAGGAAATTGATCTGCCTACGGTCCTGGCCTTTTTGCAGGACGGTGTAAATAAGGGCCTCAGTTTGAGTTCCCTTAAAGTTCAGACATCTGCTCTCTCTGTTTTTCTTCCTGATGTCAAGGTTTTCTTCCAGGGCATTTCTCATACTCATCCTTCCTTCAAGATTCCTACTCCTTCATGAGATCTTAACTTGGTTTTGGGCATTCTTCAGCACCCTCCATTTGAGTCTTTAGCTACTATTCCTTTACGCCTGTTGATGTGGAAAGTGGTTTTTCTCCTGGCAATTGTCTGTCCGCTGTGTCACGGAGTTGCATACTCTGTCCTGTAAACCACCCTATTTGGTGTTTCACAAGGATAAGTCTGTGCTTCACACCTCTCAGGTGTTTCTCCCAAAGGTGGTTTCGGAGTTCCACATCAATCAAGAGATTGTGGTGCCCTCTTTCTGCCCTGACCCTGCCTCTGACAAGGAGAGGGATCTCCACTTGTCAGACGTGGTGCATTGTCTCAAGTTTTATGTACATCGCACTGAGTCGATCAGAAAATCAGATGCATTGTTCATCATTCCTGAGGGTCCTAGGGCAGGAAGACCTGCATCCCAGATGACTATTGCTTCTTGGATCAAGTCTACACTTCGTAAGGCTTATGAGCTGAGGAAGAAGCCTGTCCCTTTCAGGCTCACAGCACATTTTACTCAATCTATTGGGGCCTCTTGGGCTTATAAGAATCAGGCCTCTGCTGATCAGTTGTGCAAGGCTGCCACTTGGTCGTCTGTGCACACCTTTTCGAAGCATTACCATTTTGATGTGCTGGCATCGGCTGACGCCAGCTTTGGGAGGAAGATCCTGGAGGCAGTTTTGCCTGTCTAGGATTTTCTTCAGTTCTTGGTGCTTCCTTCACTTTTGAGCCCCGTTGGCTCTAGTTCAGTGTGCTGTGTAACATTTGGGGTGTTGTTACCCCTGTTCAGTGTCCGTTGACACTTCATTGTTTGTTGAGCTATCTCTGATCTGATGGTTCATATCTACTCTGGTGACTTGGGGGCCTTGCGCCTGGTCCTTGCCTTACTTCCTTCCTCTGGGAAACTCAATGGTTGGACATCCCAGAGGTACCAGTAACATGTATTGGATGACAGAGAAAAGAGGATTTTAGTCCTACCGGTTAAATCCTTTTCTCTTAGTCCATGCAGATTACTGGTCTCCCACCCTGTCAAGGGACCATGCTTGACTCTCCTGTGGCAGACTGTGGGGATCCTTCAGGGTCATGCTCACAGGAGTTTTTTCTCTTCTACTATCTAGTCAATAGTTAGTGTTTCAAATCGTACTGGAGCTGGTTGGCTAACTGCAGCCAAGGAGGGAAGGTAGGCTCCACCGCCTGCATACAATTTGAGAATTATTCCTGCCTACTTAAAGGGGTGGATCGCCTACCCAGAGTTATCAGTAACCTGTATGGACTAAGAGAAAAGGATTTAACAGGTAAGACTAAAATCCTCTTATTATAGGGTTTTTATCGTGGTATGAAAATTGTTGCATTTAGGGTGTCATTAGCTCAGTGTTTTGAACTTTGAATAAATAGCCCAAAATAAAACTGCTTGCCTACAGTGAGTAGTTTCCACTAGAAGTCTAACTAGTGTAACAAACCAGAATGAGACCTGGTGATACCTGCATGCATTCTGTGATGGACAAATCCTACATACAGCATTTTGATGTGGACAGTGGCCTAAGATTGATTTCAAGAGCAATACTGGAGGTCGTGCTACTCATCACAACATTCAGTAACTGTCTGACCAATATGGGTGTCAGCTAGTCCTATATGGCTGATCCTCACATGGTCTGAGTGTCTGTCATACCTTTACTATGGAGTCACTGGAGGAATGCGGATCAGAAGTACATAAGCCCAGGTGGCATGACCTTCACTAAAATTCCACACAGCCACCAAGTCGCTCGTGTTTAAATAACTTATATGTCTGCATATTCAGTCATGCTCTTTCATATACAATATAGAGTAGAAAGGTGCTAACGCTAAGAGAAAATTGTACTAACACATGAAGGGTGCATGCAGAATATGCTCACAGTTTCTTACATTACAATTCACATTGACTTCTGTTTTTTATCCCCAAATCTGTTATTTTGGTAAATGTCCTTGGCAGCTCAGTTTAGGGAACCTATGGACCATATGCAAAAAGTCAAGAATGGCATCATTCTGGGGCAAACCACCTGCACTGCAAGGAACAAATAGCATTCCTAAATTCCCTGCATGGTGTATTTAGCCCTGCCAATGCTAAAGTGCCCTCTGATGCATTGTAAAGCAAAGTAATGTCCCATTAAAAATATTTTTTTTATTTTATATATTAAAGAAAAATAAATTATGTGCAGCAAATCCCATCTCTCAAACCTTTATGGTTTGAGAGATATTTGCTGCTAAAGTTCTCTCTCTCCTGATGTCAGCTGTAACACTGCACACTTTGTAGACCGTTCCAGTATTTCTTTTAAAATAGTGCTATTTTTTTAATCTACAGAACAAAAAAAAACATTTTTTGTGGGACATCAGTGTCGCTTTGAAAGCTCAATTTAAATCAGTGGGGATTCTTATTTGCCCTCTATGGGGCAGTTGCTTTGCTCCAAAATTGATCTGCTTTTATCTTTAGCGCTATGCCCAATATGGTAAGTGTAATGATGCATGTATTGACTTCTGTCTTGTGTGAATGTGCCCATGAGCCATATGAACAGAACAACTCTGGCGCAAGCCACCTGCCTTAGAGAAAATTTCCCCGAGTTCCAAATGATTTAAATAGGGCTCCTTGAATGCTAAAGAGGTTGCCAGTGTATTGCCTTAGTGCATTCATGGGGTTAAAACCCCTGTGCAAATCACAGGGGGTTCTTATTTGACATCAATGGTGCAGTTGGTTTTCTGCAGAATTTCTCCACGTGTACCATTGTGAATGTGACATTGCTTCCCTTTATTCCCATTGAAAAGGCTCTCTCTCTGTCTTTGTCCTGTGCCTGATATTCACCACCATTTTCAAAATGGATCCATAGAAACGCATGCTGTGAACTGCACTAATTCCAGCCTTCCCCCATCCCTGCAGTCAGAGAATCGTTCTGATATTCTCCTTGTGGCCAATAGCCGACCTAACAAATGGACTTATAAGCACCATTTTTATAAAAAGTATTGGATGCTGCTGTTGATGTCAGCGGGATTACTTTTTGCCCTGCGTATCTGCTTTGTTTAGTACTTTAGAGGAAAGGAAAGTGTTTAAGATTTTTAAAAATCAAATGTACTTTGGTGCTTAGGAAAGTCGCTTTTTTCTTTTTTGTGTGTGTTACAAAAGAGTCTGACTGAGCTTTTTCTTTATAGAATCAACCACAACGAGCGCCTGGAGTTTTTAGGAGATGCTGTTGTTGAATTTTTAACAAGGTAACCAATCTTAAATTATACCCAACATTTGCCTATTGCTTGTTTAGCTTGCTCGGCGAATTTCAGTGTGGCTGCTTATGAAGAAATACAACTTCATGTATATACAATATGATCTTATTTTGTTAAGTGCTTTTATGATGACAGTTTGTTTCACTGGCACACAATTTCCTTTAAGTGTTCACACGGTGTTAAAAGCTGTGTTGGGAAAACTCCTATAAAGCCAATTGTGTCTGTATACTTGTTATATTCTGTCCTTTGGGGTATATATGTGCAGGGAAAACTGGAGTTATTCCAACGCAAATCAGCTGCAGCATAAGGAACAATTAAAGTGACACTCCACCTTTTTTTTTTTTTTTTTTTTTTTTTTTGCCTTCACATTTTCTGCAGTGGTATGATGCAATATGTACAGAAAATCATGCATCCCCCACCTTCCCCCATATTCGCCTATCTTTTTTACACTTTTGTTCTCCCAGTAGGAAGCTATCCAAGCTAATTTCTGCTTTGTCAAACTGGGAAAGCAGAGCAAGCGCAAAAATGTGAATAAGACCATGAATAATGTAGAAATGCTTATAGCATTCAAGGGGTTCATGTCGTTATTTTAATGGAAACGATCATATGGATAGGTCTGCAGGCGGACTCTGAAAACGTTGAAGTCTGATCTGTTGGGCTATGTGCTCAACCTCCATAAACCTTAGTGAAGGGATTTCAAGACCAACTCTAGCTGTCTATTGGAACTGTGCGAGCAGAGTTTGCAGCTGTGACTTCTGTGTCGCTGTCCAACACACAAACACACACAAGTCAAAAACGTATACATTGGATTTGAAATGGAACAGTGCCTAAGAGGATAAAGTGCAGACTTTCAGCTTTAATTTGAGGGTATTTACATCTATAAACAGTATAGGAATTGGATCCTTTTTATGCATGCAGCCACTCCAGGAGCCCTGAACTCCATGACGTGCCAGGACCGTCATTGGTCCTTAAGTGCCGCACTGCCGTGACGGTCCTGGCACATCAATGGTCGTGAAGGAGTTAAGATTATTTGTCCAATTACTTTTGGTACCTTAAAATGTAGTGACTGTGTAAAAAAAAAAAAAAAAGGGGGGGGGGCTGCAATTCCTACATGGGTCACTCTTTTTTTTTTTTTTTTTTTTTTTTTTTTATGTAAATACTCTCAAATATGTCTGCCTGCTAGAGGGGCGTGCAACTCATTGCAAATCAATGTGTTGTGTACTCCTTTGGCATTCAAAGGGTTTACTTCTTAGTCATTGTTTTATTTCAAATTCAATGAGCTGAAGTACAGAGCTAAAACACAAAACATGTTATGGTCAGTATATGTATGGACTGCATAGTAACTGTACAGCCAATCAGTGAAAGTCCCGCACACGCTGGTTATTATACACCAGCACCAGTGAATATAAATTCACAGTTTATTCACAGTGAAAATGTCTTCAATACATGACATACACACATGGTACTTGATATTGGGACATGCAATGTGTCTTGCGCACTTCACACATCAGCTGTGCTTACTCATAGACAGAGCATAAAAGCTGCTCTGATTTTTAATAATTATTAGAAATGATTATTTGTTCCCTATGGTGCAGTTGACTTTCCCTCAGAATTGTGCCACGTGTCAGTACTGCAAGAGGGCCAGTTGTGGTGGGCAACACATGCAGTAAACATATTCTAGGGCTGCTTAGTAAGGTATGGGTATTCACACTGCTCAGAAGAAGATTCATTCAGAAGTTATTAACCCTTTGAGTGCCAAGGGGGTAAGGAATGCATTGCTTTGCAATGCATTTCGTACCCCTCTGGCACTCAAAGGGTTAAAGGATCAATATCTCCTTAAAATGAACTGGGGTTATATACTCATAAAAATTAAAAAAAAAAAAAAAATGTATCTAGTCTTTTCCATAAATGACTGAATACAAGAGCAGTGGGCAGCAATCAGTCAGTTAAGAGATCTTGGCTTTTATATCAATACGAAGAGGACAAACAACATTGAATAAATGCTCTATGAACAGAACAGTTTACACGTGTTAAGATTAGGATTTTATTTTAGAGGTGTAACATGAATAATTACATTTTAACATGTTGGATTTAAGTACATGATATTTAAAAGTTATATTAATCTTTCACATTTTGGTGTTGGTGTTCCTTTAAAATTGAAACTTGGACTCTGTAGGATCTAATGTGGATTTCAGTCAACCAAAAAGCAAAAGCTTCAATCCATAAAGCTAGAGCTTGCATGATGTGTATATATTGAGCATACGAGATGTGAAAGCTTGTCTATTGCATGTGTGTATGGAGGGGAAAAATAAATGTGTGTGTAATATATATTTACAGTATGTATGTATACAATATGTTTGTGTACTTAACTGTAAGGTGTGAAAAAATATCTTGCATGTATATTGTGTGCAGTGTGTGAGAGATGTCTCTAGCATCCGCAAATGGGTAATGCCTGAGATAAGTACAGTTGCCTTTTAAGGGAGGAAAGTTAAACATATACTTTTTTTTTTTTTTTGCATCTCTTACGTTCAGTTAAAAAAAAAAAAAAAAAAAAAGTAATAAAAGTTCATAAACATTATGTTGCTATGGCAGCTCGAAAGTATTACTTTCCAGTCCCTCCTCTCGTGATGTCAACCAGACTCCCCCTTCCCCCAATGCATGCTGGTCCTTCAGATTTTTTCTTTAGTTGGCTTCCCCATGATCATTATTGGAATGCTTAGAGGAAAAATTTAGCAGGATGGGGAGATCTTTGAATTCCCTTGGGTTCTGTAAATTTCGTTTGAATGGTGAAAATATCAACAAATAACTACATTTTTAAGGTTTTTGAGGCCACTTGGGAGAGTCAATGATAAGTGTCTGAAACCCTGTATTAAGATTTTTTTTTCCTGTAGAAGGCACTACCCCTTTAACTTTGAGTGCTAGAAAAGTATGCAATGCATTGAGTAGCATTTAAGCACTCAGGGGATTTACCCTTTAAAGGTCAGAGGAGAGTACAACTCGTTGAATCAATGTGTGCACACACCTCTGGTCATTAACCCTTTGAGTGCCAGAGAGGTACCAAACACACTGGAAAGGGTTAAATGTTAACAACCCCCTCTGCTTTATAGTAGTACTATTCTATTTTACTGCTGTAGATAGACTGATCAGTATATTGATCACTAAAAACATATCTGGATCTGAAGGGTTTTTTCTTTTTTTGTTTTTTTTTTTTTGTTTTTGTTTTTTTTTTATGAGAAATAGAATAAAACCAATTTAACAGTGTAACAACATCACAGCATTTTTTTTACTATTGTTGCAGAATTTAGGACATGTTTAATAGGTTTTCTTTTATACCAGACAGGCTAACCTTGGAAGGCGCAATAAGAAATATGATAGTAGATCCAATACTTTGTGGCTTTGTTTGGTCTGATAAATAAGTGAAAAACAGATATTGCAGGCATTTCCCGAGTGCATTTGGAGGGCTGATTTATGAAATATTTCTTAAAGAAGCACAGTAACAACCCGTGGGAGGGAAATGTGGTTTAAATGTCTGTTGGTCTCTTATTACAGAGAACTATAGAAAATGTCACAAAGTATTAAAGTGGGAAAAGTAATGTATAAAAATAAAATGAAGTGGAATTTAGTTAACCCTTTTTACATACAAGAGGAGTGTGTGTGTGTGTGTGTGTGTGTGTGTGTGTGTGTGTGTGTGTGTGTGTGTGTGTGTGTGTGTGTGTGTGTGTGTGTCTGTCTGTGTGTGTCTGTATGTATGTCTGTCTGTCTGTGTCTGTCTCTGTGTGTCTGTCTTGTGTGTGTGTGTGTGTGTGTGTGTGTGTGTGTGTGTGTGTGTGTGTGTGTGTGTGTGTGTGTGTGTGTGTGTGTGACACAATGCATTACACATCCCTCTGATGCACAGTGTTAAAGTGGAACTATCACCCTAAATAAAGTCCCCCCCCCAATAAGTAGGCATATGGTGATATGCTTAGAAACAGTGCTATTATCGCACACAAGTAACGCGTTATGAAGAAACCCTTCTTCTGAGACTGACTGTCAGGCTTCTAGCGTTAGAAGCATCTGTGCACCTGCTCCATCATACCCTTCCTGTTACCTTAAGGTACCATGAAGGAGACCGGGAAGGACAGAGCAGGCGCGCTGATGTCTCTAAGCCAAGATGTCTACGCTCAAGCCTGGCAGTCAGTCACAGAAGAAGAAGGATTTCTTCATAACTCTGTACTTGTGTGTGATAATAGCACTATTTCTAAGCATATAGCCATATGCCTAATTATTGGGTGGGGAAATGTATTTAGGGTGATTATTAATGTTAGTCCTCTGGATACAGCAATAGTACATGGTTTCCCTGCTTAATCGTTGGTGTAGAATCAGTAGCTTGGTGATTATGACGAATACACATGTGATAAGTAGGAATATCCTGAGAACCTAACCTGTTGTCTCTGAGGACTGGGGTTGAGAATCACTGGGTTAAGGTAAAGAGGGGAAAAAATAAAATCTCCTCCCACACAGATAATGTTAAAATTATATGCAGGTCCGCTTTTCTGCCAGTGAAGGTTGGATCTTAGAGATGCACCGATACCGTTTTTTTTAAAGACAGAGTACGAGTACCGATACTTTTTTTTAGTACTCGCCGATACCAATTACCAATACTTTTTTTTGCTGTCATTTGCCAGCTTTCCAAGTACCTATATGCTTTAGGTACTTGGAAAACTGGCACACACACACACACACACACACCACCTCTTTTGATTCTTTCTCCCCCTCTTGATTCCCACCTTTTGCTTCATTCTACCCCTCTTGAGCCCCCTTCTTTTGCCTTGGCTTTTTCTCTCCCTTTTGATCCCCCTTTCTCCCCCTCCTTCTCCTTGACTCTTGATCCCACCCTTTTGTCTCTCTCTCTCTCTCTCTCTCTCTCCTGATCCCCCCTCCTTTTGCCTCTTCTTGGCCCCCCTCCTTTTGTCTCCTGATCCTTCCTCCTTTTGCCTCTTTTTCTCCCTCTTGACCCCACTCTCTGCCACTTTCACCACCCGCTGCCCCATCTTGCCTCCCTTACCCTCCTCTGCTGGGTGCTCGCTGTTCTCTTGCGAGCCCCGGCAGAGGTCAGCGTCGGAGCGTTGCCATGGTAACCCGCGGCAACACACTGACGCTGCAGGAGGGAGAGAGGTGACCGGGGAGCATTGTGAACAGCTCCCCGGGCTCCCTCTCTGCAGCACCGACCCTGACACAAGGTATCGGTGCTTGAATCGGCCGCATTTGCGCGAGTACAAGTACTCGCTCAAATGCTGGTATCGGCACCGATACCAGTATCGGTAGCTGTGCAACCCTATTGGATTTTTCTATTCTAATTAAAGTAGTTTACCAGACAGGATACTTTGAGCTTGTCTCATCTTCAGTTTTTTCCTGGGTACTCATTTTATCTACCTTAGAAGGGTGAAAGGCTGATTGACCTTGCTACGAATAGAAGCTGCGACGCTGAGGTTTGAACAGATTTTACAGCTGGTGTTTTAACCAAGTACATTACCTCACCAGATTGCTGCGTGATCTTCAACAGTTCAGATGGGGTCTGAAATGGGAGCCCAGTTTCTCTGTCTCTGGTCCCACAAGGCAGACTGAGCTGGGAGCATGGGTTTCCAACTCCCACAGAACCTACTAGTGAAGGCCTATTATAGCAGAACTACCACCTGTTTTAAAGTTTGCCATCCAATTTCCCATCTGGCGACTAGCTGCTCAGTAGTGCTAGTCTCCAGAATAACTACCTGGTTAAATAGAACAAGACCCTGCTCCGGGGCTGAAAGGCAGTAGAGCGCACAGACATCTTGCCATAGTGACGTCTTCACGCCTGCGCTCTAGCCGGCTCTAGGAGGCATTGCTAGGAGTTGTTCGGCTCCATAAGGGACTGACAGCGCGGGCTCGAAGACGTCACTATGGGAAGATGTCTGCGCACTCTACTGCCTGTCAGCCCCGGAGCAGGGTCTTGTTCTATTTAACCAGGTAATTATTCTGGCGACTAGCACTACTGAGCAGCTAGTCGCCAGATGGGGAATTGGATGACAAACTTTAAAACGGGTGGTAGTTCCACTTTAAGCCCGGCAGTAGGAGCAGTCCACTGGGGCTGCACCTGCATCTTGCAAAACTTGTTGCTATGATCTACAGACATCTGGGTAGTGTTCGACTCGCTTCCAGCCTAACAGGAGTCATTCTGGGGCTACAGAATGCAGCCTCAGGATTTTTACTTTGTCTACTCCCACAAGAACAGACTTGGTAAAACATCATGATTGTCCATCAGAAGACCCATTTATATCAGTGGGAATTTATGAAATGTTTTATTTGTCATCTGTGCAGTGGGTTTGCTCCTGATTACTGCCCATTATGTATAGATGTGGTTGTATTTGAAATGTGCTGTCAGTGCACGGTGCCACTGCAGTGTTAAACTGTCATATTTTCTCTTGACAAATGCGGGGCATGTTTCTGTGCTCGGAGCTTGTAACATCCCTCTCTAGATATGTTGCTTCCTTTGAAGTCTTTTACAGTGCTGATGGGCTCAAAATATAAGATTACAGAATGAAATCCAGCGTGACTGTTGTGTCAAATGCCTGTTTTTATTTTTTTCTTCCTCTCCACCCTCTTAACGGGATCAGCTTGCCTGGACCAGATACGCAGCTTCCAGAGCTTGAGTCCAATTTGCAGGAAGAAGGGCGATTATTTCAAAATGTTTGTCACTTCTCCTTGCTGTGATTTATCTCTGATCTTGTATTTCCTAACCTGAAGTGAAAAGCTTGTTTACAAGTGAGATTAGTTTTATGGGAATACACATCGGAGGGGATTAGACTATAGAAAAGCCTTCTGTGCAGGGTGGACTGCTTAAGGTTTTATTCATCTTGCTTGAAAATTCAGCAATTACCTTTTGAAACATTCATAAAACTTGTTAAAAATCAATAAATTAGCTTCTATCTCCACCCTTTAACAAGCAACACAATCTAAATTGTGACTGCATTTGCACTGATCAAAATAGATTTTCTAAAAATCAAATCTGCTTTATTCTAGTTTACGTTTATTTTTTTCATGTTTGCGCTTCATGGCTATAGTATGCCAGTGTGCCTTATGCACACACTATTCCCATTCATTCAGTATATAATAAGGTGTGTGTGTTGTATATAATAAGGGGGGGGGTGTATATGTATATATGTATATGTGTGTGTGTGTGTGTGTGTGTGTGTGTGTATATATATATTTATATATATATATATATATTTATATAATATATACTAGTTTTAAAGCCAACACTGGCGGTGCTGCAGTCATGCGCAGTACTGACTGCCTGAACGTGACACGGCTGATACGGAGCGGAGCACTCCAAATTCAGACCGTTGTCCTCTCTGCGCATATATATATATATATATATATATATATATATATATATATATATATATATATATATATATATATATATATATATATATATATATATATATATATATATATAAGTATCTTGTAATACCTTTTATATTGGACTAACAGAATTTTGGATTGACAAGCTTTCGGGAGAACCTCCCTTTCTCAAGTCTAAAGCATTTAGACTTGAGAAAGGGAGGTTCTCCTGAAAGCTTGTCAATTCAAAATTCTGTTAGTCCAATAAAAAAGGTATTACAAGATACTTATTTTGTTTGTTATTTTACATCTATATATATATATATATATATATATATATATATATATATATATATATATATATATATATATATATATATATATTTTTACTAATTATGTGCTTGTGGGAGGTTTAGTGCGAGCCCAGTGCTGCACTGTGCTGTCCCAAAATGACTTCTGTCAGCCCTCCCAGTGGTGAGAAAATGAACCCCTTTCACTGGAAAGCAACCTGGAAGCATGTGACTCTCAGTAACAATCATCATGGGTTACATGCCCTGCTTCCTTAAACAAGCTATGTCTGACTTTTAAGCCAGATGCAGTGTGTCTATGGGGAATACAAACTGCAAGAATTCAGTCTCTTTCCATGGGATCAACAGGGGCGCACCAGGGTCTCTTCAGACACCCAGCCCCTGTGTGTGCTCCACTTTTGATACCATCCACCTTGTACTCCCCATTGGTCTGCCAGGGCTCTCAATGCAGCCCTCGATTCATATACAGGTCTACTTCCAGGGGAACAGATCTGTCAATAGGACACTATCCACTTCTCTTTAAGGTCCACATTGAGAAGTGAAAATAAGTAGAGGGCTGTATATTTCCAAATAAAATCATTCCATTAAAGACTAGCATTTTTGAAAACACAAAATGTTATATAGAATATACGCTTTCCATAGACAAGAATATTAATGCTCTGCCTCATTGTTAAAGATCAGCTCATGATATTATGTTTTTTAGCAAGCTATATTAAACTGAAATTGCATCAGGGACTAGATTGACTGTTAAAGGGTCATACATGGCCTAGGGCTATAGTTCTGATGTCTCAGTTTAATTTGTTCTTAAAAATGCATATTTTACTTTTATATGCATTTGTGCCTTGCTCAAATTAGGCATCAATCTTGTGGGTTTTTTTTTTCTTTAGGATTTTGGTAGCTAGTAAATCTTGTTTTTTTGCTGCAGTTTGAGTAATACATTTCCAGACAGGATGAGGAGTAGAATAAACAGCCGCCATCCTAAACGCATTCTCTGTGCCAAGTTATTTGACTGACTTCACCTAATAACTCCGATAATTTAATCCCATACAAAAGCCCCCATCATTCTTTAAGGATCAGTCTCCTGTGTCTTGTGAAATAGTAAACCAAACCACAATACACAGTTATATTTTGTGTTTAAGCAAGGCATGAAATATAAAAAAATGCCAGTCACCATAAAATACAGAGAAACTAACCTATATCTATATACATTTTTGCATAAACTGTCACAGTTAGCAATGATTTGTACAATCTGGACATTCAAGTCTATATTGGGTGAGTTGAATGACCCTTAACCCCAGCTTATTCCAAATAATCACAATGTAAAAAAAAACCCTTCCAACCCCCACCCCAAAAAAAAAAGTTAGTTGAAAGAAATTTAGATTCAACTTTACCCACTCTTTATGAAATGCAGATGTTTACATTTTTTTAACATTAAACAGTAACTTTTTCACAAAGAACTTTCAAAAGAAGCTGTAGTTTGACCTGTTAAATACCTTTGTTTATCTGCCAGTTTATGCAAGTGAGCTAGTACTTCCTGGTAGGAATTGACAGTTGTTATGGGAAGCAGCCTGGCAGTGCCTGCCAGATTTGCACTAGCTGACAGATACGAAGCTAAATATATAATGTTTAAAAAAAATGATGCCTTGTGTGATTGAACCGAAGGCCAGCATGCTACAACCTTAATGCATTCCTTCAGGAACACTGTGATGATGCAGTAAGGAATGTCTGCATGGTGGTCTTTGATACCTGCAGCATTAGTGGTTGCAATGTATATTTCAACTGCCAATGCATGGCTGACCCATGGGCTTGTATTGATTGGAGCTTACATGTGTTAGCCATCAGGCAATACAGGTTTCCAAGTGCTCTGCAAAGTGAAAAACTGGAAGTGAGGTCCCTGCCCAGAAGCTTACAATCTAAAGTGGTAATGGTAGACATACAGAGTACATAAGGGTCAAGTGATGAATACACTTGACCCTTAAAGTATTTGGGCCATGGAGAGTGTTGTTTCATTACTGTCAGAGTTGTAGTTCAAGAAAAAAAAGTATCCCCCTCCTGCCCCTTTTACCTACAGTAAGCCTGATCCTCTCAGTTGTGGAGTCTTACTGTGAACACGGCCCAAATACTGTCCCTAAGTGGTTGCTGCTAGAACTCAGCCACCTATGTTCTGAAACTAAATAAACCATTTTTCTCACGCATTAATAATACATGTAATGAATTTACACATCTAAAAGTGTTACACAAGCAAAACAAAATGTTAAATATTTAATTTCCTTCAAATAAAACTAATATATTTTTATAATCTGGTGTATTCTTTAACCCTTTCAGTGCCAGAGGGCTTTTGAACACTTTGCAGTGTAATGCGTTCAAAAAGGGTTAAACAAAACCTTAAGCCCTTGAGGAATGAAAAGCAATGTGATACACACCTCTTTAGTACAAAAGATGTTACATTTAGCAGAGCTTTGTGGGGGGTTTTCTTGTTTATATAAATGATTATGTTATCACTATACTTTTCTTGCTTTGTTTAAAATTCATAACACACTCTCATCTATATTTAAAGGCAATTGCTTACTACACTGATGTATAGAAAATTCTGTGGTTTTCTCCACAGAGATAAACTGACAGTGAGAGACAATGGCACATTATGAGGAAAACTTTATTGTAAACATAGTTTTGTATTTATTATTCAGTTTAGCAGTTTTTTTTTTCCTCATTATTATAATCCATTTTTACAGATTTTTATATTTTCCATTTTACATAGTATCTGTTCCTTAAATTGGGCTTGTCACCTTAAAGGGATAGTAATGTTTCACAATAAAAGCAGCTTCAATTAAAGGGTTAGTAATGTCCCAAAAAAAGTTTTTTGCATTTAGAAGAGCTTAAAAAGCGGAGCTAAATGCAAAAAAACGTATCTCTCAAACTGCTATGGTTTGAGAGATACAAGCATTTAAAGTTTGATGTCTCCTACTGACAGCTGTAAAGCTGTCAGCAGGGGAGATACGTGTCTGTCGACACAGAGGTGCTTGAGAAGTGCTGCGATCTCGTTACTGACAAGGAATCCCTTTATTGGAATGGTCTAAAACGTGTGCCTGGTTTGTAAGCACACGTTTTAGACCATTCCAATGAAGTGTAAAGGGCACTTGATCAAAAGAGATATATGAGATGGAAACTTAATCCTATATCCACCTTACCCCTTTGCTTGACCTCCGCATTTTTAAAACGGGCCATATGGATGAAGGGCACATCTTCAGTCGGTAGCCTTTTTTTTTTTTCCTTTTTTCTTTTTTTTTTTTTTTTTTTTTTTCGGTACGGGGATGTATAATTCCCCATTAGGTAGGCTTATGTCTCCGGCTGCCACTGTTAGGTTGAACCAGAGCATGGACTTCAGGGGCCTGGGTGTGGTGGACGATGGCTTGCTTAGGCAGCCATATCCTCATGTCTTTCTCTGAGCAGATTATTTGCTTGCTTATATAGGACCCTAGAGACTGAAGAGAATGGGTCCTTTTCTTCAGAGTTCAGAGGCACTTTGAGTATGTCCCAGCTCCCTTGACTGACAGCCACATTTTCTCACTGTGGAGTTGAAGCCTGACCAGCACTCTGTTCAACTGTGTGCTGTAACAGCACATATACATTTGAAATATGTTTCAATGTCCCTCTGCTTTCCTACTGCTTAGTGGTATTTAACCCTTGCACTGCCTTTCTGACAAGGTTTTTTTTACTTTCTAATTTGGTTTCTTGACTTCAGTGCTCTAATGGCAGTAACTTCTTAACTTTTGAAGTACTTTTCTATTCTTTTACATACTTTGTACTTCATGGGGTTGCAATGCCTTTAAGGATGGACAAGCAGAGCAGACATATTGGATGGAACATGGAACGTTGGATGTTTTTTGGGATGTTTTTTGCCTCGATATTTCAGTAGTTATAATTGTGGATCCAGTCTGAATGCCAGAGATTGTCCTGAAGTGCTACCACATGGTCTGAGGTCCGCCTGATCTTGGGATTTGTTATGTACCAGTAAAATGAAGCTGAGGATGGCAGACAGTGTATGTGTGGGTGTGTGACTTTCACTGAACAGTGCATTATCTTTCTCCTCCCTGCCTCTTCTCACACAGGCAATGCCATGCTTCTTTTGCTAGTTGTAAGTGTAAACACTGAGACATTTCTGGATTTAATGTTAAAAAATATATATATATATATATATATATATATATATATATATAATTTTTTGGTCTTTTCTCGAAATAAAGTTTCAAAAAATCAGACAAGTATAACTTAATAAATTGATTTAATATAGAACAACAATTGAATCAATGCAACAAATATTTTACATGAAAAAATACATTATTTTCCACACAATTATGGTTTGGCATGATTAAAGTGAGTCCTCTTTCTTTTTGGCACTGCATATTCTGCAAGTTCATAATATGTGCTGTCAGATTGCCTATACTTTTAATTATTTTTCTCCCTTACCTATTAGATGTTTTTTAACACTTATGGCTCTCACATTAAGCTAAATATATTTCCAGAGAGCAGGGATAGTAATACGATGCAACACTATCCCTACAACAAAAAGAATAACCTGCCTCTGAATCCTGCAGGTAGGGAGGGGTTACATTTTTTACCTCAAAAGCAAAACATGGGGGTACTATCTATTACTTAGACACACACTCCTACGTGTTCAAGAACAAGGGGGGCAAGCATATACCGAGGTGTGGTGGTGTTGCAAACTACTGATTCTGAAGTTAAAATGATTGTTACCCAGTAGTTCTCTATTTTGCCAAAACCCTCCCTTACTGAGTTCTTAGAAAGTAAAAAAAAAAAATAAAAAATAATAATAATAAAGTACACAGAAATAATACAAAAAGTATGCCTGTTGATTGGCAAGATTTCCAAAATGTTGGTAGTTTACATGCTGCCTTTCCCTTTTGTTGAAGACATTGGCATATCCCAAGCCACAGTTGTACCAGAACTTTCTAAAACCAGGTAGTTAGTGTTGTGGGCAGAGGGACACAGCCTGTTAGCATTTTTTTTTCAAAGCTTATGTTGCAGTAGGGCACAGCCTTCTAACATCCTTTACTGTCAAATGTGGAATACACCATTCAGCTCTTGGCAGCAGTAGTATTTCAGCAGGAATCCTCACAGCCATAGAAAGCATAGGCAGAAAAAGGCAAAGTTCTCCTTGAAAGCAAAAAGGACATTGTATGTATTATATATATTTATTATGTTATAATAATTTCTTATGAAAAAATGTGTAAATTATGTATTTTCGAGAAGATTCCTAAACAAATAAAAGCGGGTGGTTGACTGTCTATAGCTGCAGGTATAGTCTTATATTGTATCCTCTATCCATAACCTTGCTTTCGAGTTGCTGTACAGAAGGCTTTCTGGAAAGAGAACTTCAGGAAGCTCCTTGTCAGGGACACAAGTGTAAACAGAAGAAAAAAAGGATGAAAAAGTAGGCAATTGTCTTTACATACTGTGCAAGTTCAAAATAGGTCAAGTCAGAAAGGAGGTTTACCTCACATTAAAGGGATAGTAATACTTAGTTTTAACTTTATTTTATTTTGTAGGCATTAAAAAAACATGAAGAACGATATAAGTCTTATCTCTCAAACCTTTATGGTTTGAGAGATATTCACAAGCAAAGTTTCCCCTCCTGCCCCTTTTACCTAGTGTAAGCCATCTCTTCTCAGATGTGAATCTGGTTGTATGACAGTACAGATAACAGAAGGGGACAATCTTCTTTGTATGAAAACAATGAAAGCCCTTCCCCCCTTGACAAGTTTTTCAGCTTTTTCCCTTATCTTAATTGAAGATTGTCCCTCTCTGCAGTCTACCTGGGCACCTCCCTTCTGATCTGGCTGAACAGTGTGGGGGGGATACTTTGCTTGTGAATATCTCTTAAACCATAAAGGTTTGAGAGATAAGACTTATATCGTTCTTCATGTTTTTTTAATGCCTACAAAATAAAATAAAGATAAAATGACGTATTACTATCCCTTTAAATATGTCCTGTTATAAATTATAGACTTGGCATTTGTGGAGGGGCTGACATGTCTGGCTTTTAAAAATCCAATTTGTGGGTCAAATACAATCAACATTAATTAACATAACTATGTTATTTAATTCTAAAACAAATTAATAAGAAACAGTAGCATAGTGTCAATAAAGTAGGGGTTTTGGTTACTCATGAATGATTTCCTGTAAGTACTACATTTTATCCAAGTACAGTCTGTAATAGTATGTACTTTAAATTTATTCGCTCAGTCTAGACCCTTTAGCTTTATCCATTTTTTATAGAAATGAGCACATTTGTTTGGACAGTGTGACCACAATCCTTATAATTTGTCAACAGGTAAATCAATCATTCCATATATTGTCTTGAAACACAAACTAATTCAGGCATTAATTACATAGTACAGTGGTTCTCAAGCTTTTTGCTGTGGTAGAGCCCTTTTGAGCCTTTTGTTTTACACAAAGATTTATATTTCACGCTAACAATCGTACTCATTAACAATGGCAGATGCAATAAGGTCTACAACGCATTGAGAAATGTCCAAAAGGTTAACGGTGTCGACTTATGACTAAATTATTAGGCTAAAATGTAAAGGTAATTGTATCTGATCATTTTTGTTTTGCTTAGAGGAGGATGTGTTATGGGGCTCATTACTAGGGAGTTCATACAGAAAACTAGATCACACTGAACTATATTCTACATGTCTACTATTAGAAGCAGAGCTTCACATATGTTCTCTTCATGGGAGTTGTTAGGTTTCCAGAATACATTGTTCCTTAACCAAACCACCAGAGTCTTAGGTCTCCAGAATGCATTTTAGTATGCTGTGCGTCCCAATTTTACTATTACGTTAATACAAACCTCTCATACCTAATATAGTGTGCTAATTTTACATAGGGATATATAGAAAACCTTGTAAAAATAAGCTGTCCTGTTTTGTTTTTTTCTTCTAAAATAAAACCAGAGTGTGTAAATATAATCTTTGTTTTTCATCTTTTCTTACACCAAAAATGTATAGATATATCAGTTGTATGAAAGACCCCTGCCTATCAATGTCCTCCTGTTAAACAAATGAAAAGCCAGTTATTCCTATTGTATAACTCTCATTTAAATTAGTTCCATGTAAAGACTTGTGAAAATCACTGACCTAGGATGTATCTATGATAGCAGCAGTATTCTGACATGTTGTGTTGCATGCATTCAGAAATGGCAAAACACAGCTTTTAAAATTGAACTCCTAGTTTGTTGTTTTTCGTCTTCATAATACAATTGCATTTATGCTGAATCAAGAGCAATATAACCTGTCTTCACGTATTTTTTGATGCTTCCGTTGCTATCATGACACATTACTGACACGACACACGTATTTAGGGATACTTAAAGGAATAGTAATGTTTCACAATAAAAGCAGCTCCAATTAATCTTCCTAATATTTGGGCCATTGAGAGTTTTATTTCAGTACTGTCAGAGTTGTAGTTCAAGAGAAATTGAATGATAAAGCATCCCCTTCCTGCCCCTTTTACTGATGTAACACTGTTCACCTCAGAGTAGCAAGACTGTCCAGATGGATCTCAGAGAGGGACAATCTTCATTGAGCATAAGGAAAAACCTGTCAAGGGGGCAGGGTTCTCCTTCTGCTCACAACAGGAAGATTGTCACTTGCTGTGAGCTCTCTGGTCCCAGAACCAGATTCCACATCTGAGGGGAGTCGGCTTACATTAGGTAAAAGGGGCGGGAGGGGGATACTTTACCATTCAATTACTCTTGAACTACAACTCTGACAGTATTGAAATAACACTCTTCATGGCCCAAATACAGTGAAGGTTAATTGGAGCTGCTTTTTTTGTGAAACATTACTATCTCTTTAAGTCTTAAACATCTCTCTGTTAAATACAGTAACTGCAATCTTACTGACCACAGATAAACAGGCAGGAAATATTCTCTCACTCTCTCTCTCTCTCTCTCTCACACACACACACACACACACACACACACACACACACACACACACACACACACACACACACACACACACACACACACACACACACACACCCAGTGTCTCCACTTGTACTGTAGCTATCTTATTCCATGGCAACTCTCTGTATGATTCCGTGTTTTCAAAAGAGTTGCATCTTATTACATTACGTTATCATTGTTTAAATGTTGCCAACTAAGCTTGCATTCATTTAATAAAGGGATAGTAATGACAGAAAAAAGTATTAGCTATATAGTATATACAATTAAAAGAGTACTTGCACTTATTTGTATCTTTCAAACCATTATGGTTTGAGAGATATAGGAAAATAAAGTTCTCTGGTCCCTCCCCTTTCTGCTTGACAAGCTGTAAAGCTGTCAGAAGCAGATTCTGGTCGCTTGTCCAGATATGGCTCTTCAGCAGTGCCGATATAACAATATCTAAAGATAAATACTTAATTTGGAACTGTCTACAAAGTGTGCCTGGTTTACAAGGACACTTTCTAGACCATTCCAATTAAGTATTTATTTCTAAATAGCTTGATTTCAGCTCTGTCTGATCAAATTACTGGAATCTGCAGCTGTCAGCTAGATGGCAGACTTGAGTAAAACAGCCAGGAAAAGGTAACTTTAGCAAGTTATATCTTTCAAACCATAAAGGTTTGAGAGATAAGACTTACATTGATGATACTCTTTTTTTAATGTTTACAATATTAAATCAACTTAAAATTAACCATCACTATCCCTTTAATGGTGAGTGCTATCCAGTGCAAACTTCTGTGGACTTTAATGAGTCCATTTTATAATTCAGATTTACTCAGTTATGCAGACATGCCCTGTACCTTATGGCAGAAGCAATCAATCTTTGGACCTGCAGCTTTTGGGGAATACAGGTCCCATCATCCCCAACCATCCAGTGGCTAGTTGGAGATGATGCTAGTTGTAGTTCCCAGCAGCGGAAGGCCTAAAGGTCTACTAGCCCTGTCTGAAAGCATGTATTGGCCATTCAGGCAACTTCTTGGTAGTTACATCCATTATTTGAAGGGATTCATACATAGGATTAATTGTAACATTTTCAGATATATAGACTCTTGACACCTTTCAGATCGACTTTTCAGATGCAACTTGCTGATCATCTGTTTAATCTCTAGAGTCTAGAGAGCGGACTCAAAGCTGACTTAACGAACTACAGTGCTGTGGTAATGATGGATTAATAATGAATAATATATTGTTCTGTATTCTTGGCAGAGATTGTTACTAATACAGATTGATTGTGAAGCACAAATTACACTGCGTGCCCTAAATATTTCTTTTAACTTTATTTTCTTTCCTGTATTTTCATTAGTGTCCACCTGTATTACCTGTTTCCAAGCTTAGAAGAAGGAGGATTAGCTACATATCGTACTGCAATTGTGCAAAACCAACATCTAGCTATGCTGGCAAAGGTATTAAAAGCTTAAAACTTTGTTGTCTGTAGAGGTTTCATTTTAAATGTTGATCTCTCTCCTTCAGCTTCTCTATTGCTTTCTTTCTGCTCTTCAAACTCCATTATTCATACCGTATAATGACAGCTGCTACTTCATTGTGTCAGTCAGCTCTGTTTACCACTTGAAAAGCAACATTGTGCCATCCTAGATATTTAATATCTGCAGCCACTCATTCAAAGTGAATTCATCTACATTTAGGTGGTTTTTTTCAATAGGGGTGTTTTTTAAAGCCATTCTAAAGAAAGAAATATGTGAAACTGAACCTATGGTTCTTAAGAATGATTTAAATAATTCCAGTGATTCCTCCTAGCCAACAAATACATGAGTCCATAAACTCTATAGGCGCACACATGTCCTGTGATGTATGGTTTAGATCAGGGCTGTCCAAGTTCATTCCTCAATGGTCACCAACAGTAGGATGTAAGGATTTCCCTGACTCACTTACCTGTGCTTAGTCAAAATGAATGAGGTGCTGACTAACTCACCTGTGCTTAATCAGGGAAATCCTTACATCCTGGCTTGTTGGTGGCCCTTGATGACTGAACAGCTCTGGCTTTAGATTATATCCATTAACCTTTTTTGTGCATTGTACTTGGGCATTTTGTAGAGGAAAACTGAAGGCAGAAAATGACATCCGTTGACCAATTGCACTACAGAGGAGGAGTAAAAATTAAAAAAAAATCTCCACTGATTTTAAATGAGGATTTTAAGTGCTTGAAATGCTGGGTCTCCAATGTATTACAAAAAAAAAAAAAAACAACTCCCCATTTTTAGTTCTACCCTTAAGTGCAATTGGTTTGCCTAGAATTCCTCCACTTTCTTTTGAACCGTGAACCTCAGGGCCTCATGCAGAGAGCAAATCAGCTGCATCAGAGAGGAGCAATTTTCCTTCTTATTCCAGTAGATCGAGCTAGCGATTTTAAAGGGATAGTAATACTTCGTTTTATATTTATTTTATTTTGTAAGCATTAAAAAAACATGAAGAACGATATAAGTCTTATCTCTCAAACTTTTATGGTTTGAGAGATATTCACAAGTAAAGTTTCCCCCTCCCTCCCCTTCTACCTAGTGTAAGCCATCTCTTCTCAGATGTGAAATGCAGTCCATAGACCAGACAGAGATAACAGAAGGGGACAATCTTCTTCCTATGTGAACAATGAAAGCCCTGCCCCCCTTGACACGTTTTTCAGGTTTTTCCCTTATCTTAATTGAAGATTGTCCCTCTCTGCAGTCTACCTGGACACCTCCCTTCTGATCTGGCTGAGCAGTGTTACATCAGTAAAAGGGGCAGGAGAGGGATACTTTGTCATTGAATTACCCTTGAAATACAACTCTGACAGAATTGAAATAACACTCTCCAAAGTCCAAATACTATGGTGATTAATTAGAGCTGCTTTTATTACGAAACATTACTATCCCTTTAACCCATTGAATGGTAGTTGTCTCTGTTTTGCTTCAGAATGTTTGGAGACCTCTTTAGCACCGAAAGGATTAAAAGTCCCATTTAAATGAATTACTATTTCACTGTCGTCCAATACAGGTCACTGGTACTCTGGGAGGCGTAAGTCCCCTTTAATAGGCAGGAACAACTATGCAAATGATTTGCAAGGGGCGGAGCCTCCCCTCTTACTTAAGCCACCTTCTGGCCAGAGCCACTTAGATTGATTTGTTCCTGGAGTGCCTTGCACACCAGGTAGAGAACATCTATGCATCTTAGTGTTTTATTATTTTTTTATTCAAATATGGAATACCACCATTAGGAGGGTGACCATGGCTGTGAATTGCCCTCTTTAAAGTGGCTGGTGCAGCTTCCAGGGATTTTCTGTGGACCTTATGCCCTGAAGAGGGGACAGCTTGTGTTAAGCAGCTCCCCTACTGGGGAATTTACCTCTGGTTCTTTCCCACCTTATCATGGTCACCTGAAGACAGAAGTCCTGCAAGAAAGGTGAGTCACCCATTGAGTGCTGAAGGTCCACTTGTCCCCACAGTGTCCCTTTGATGGGCTTGTATTTGGGAGTTTCAATACACTCCAGCACTCATAGGGTGTTTTTATTGCATTATTACTGTAATATTATGCAATTTATGTGGTATTCTCTGGGTTTTGGAGCCTTTGATATTCGTTTACTCATGTTTCTTATGTGTTTCATACTTGTTTGGGCACTTTTTAATGTTTTCTCAAACTTTGTTAAAAATGGTGTTCCGCGCCTTTAAGCGCGGCTTTTTCCCGCTCAGACGCAAGGGCTCCTTTACTCTCTATGAGAATTCACAGTGTGGGACGTATCTCTGGAACCGCTTGTCACAGCAACTTCAGAGAGGGCTCATTTTAATGCTAGGCTCCTGCTCTATCATCCGAAATGTGTTTTATGTATGTGGGGTGTTCAGGGGGGCTTTGGGCACTGTTTGGGGTACTTGTAAGGGAAAAACTACATTTCCCATGAGCGCCTGGTTCGCGCTCGTTTCTGATTGGCTATCATGACGGCCGCCATTTTGTGGTACTTTTCCTAAGCGAGTACACTACGCAGGGACCGAGCCTTCTCTCTCCTCAACAGATTAACCCTTCGCTGGCCAGATAAGTCCGAATTTAGACATTTCTGGGGTGAAACTTTAATCATTTACACTTCTTCTGGGTGATATTGTTATTAGTGGGGTATATTGACGCTGTGAGCATGTCTACTTCACTGGAGCTAGGGGCTAGACCCAAGTCTAAGGAGGATGGGGGGTCTGCTACCCCCATGGCGTTTTGCTCCTCTTGCCACATTGGGCTGTCTACCGATAATGTGGGGGATCTATGCCCTAATTGTACTGGTCAAGATAGCAACCCTGGGCTTTCCAGCCACGCTATTGAGCCATCTTGGGTGAGGGAGTTTAAAGCTGCCACTAGGGATCTCAGATCCACGCTTCAACTCTTTCCCTCTCAGATACAGGGGGCTCTCCAGGTCTGGCAGACCCCCTCTACCATCAGGACCTCCCTGCCTAAGCCACAGGGAGCTCCTGATGTCACTGATTCTTCTGAAGAAGAACTCTTACAGGATTCTGATGCTGAGGAACGTACTGTTATTGAATCTAACAGGTCCATTGGGGACCCCTATGAGTGTGACCCCGAAGTCTCGGCTGAGGGTCTGATCAGAGCGGTTCTGAATACGCTCAACCTTCCTCTGACTCAGGAATCCACGTATGATCCTACTGATGTTTTTCAGAAAAAGCCATCTAAACCAGTTGTTTGTTTTCCAACTAACCCTACTCTTGCCCGTCTGGTCTCTGAGGCATGGAAGAATCCTGATAGATCTTCCTCTGTCTCTAAAAAGTTTGCTAAACTTTACCCCTTTCCTGAGGCTGAGTTGGCAAAATGGGTTCATCCTCCCAAGGTGGATGCTCCTGTTTCTAGACTATCCAAGTCTACCGCCTTGGCTGTCTCTGATGCCTCTGCCCTGCAGGATTGGACAGATAAAAAAGCTAGAGCTTTCTCTTAAAGCTATTTTTGCCTCCATTGGCACTGCCATGCGCCCAACCTTTGCTGTGGCTTGGGTTAATAGAGCCATTGCGACCTGGACTGAACGACTGACTGAAGCAGTTCGCCAGGATGCGCCAGTATCTGAACAGTTGCAGCTCCTTGCTAATATCACTGAAGCTCAGAACTATGTTGCTGACGCTGCTTTTGATGCTGTGCGCATGATGGCGAGGGCCTCCACTTCTTCTGTGGTGGCTAGACGCGCTCTTTGGCTGAAAATTTGGTCTGCTGATACAGCCTCCAAGAAAGCCTTGCTTTCCTTGCCCTTTCAGGGGAATTTGCTTTTTGGGTCTGAACTCAAAGAAATGATCAGTGAGGCTACTGGCGGTAAAAGTACTCTTCTGCCCTCAGTCTTTAAGAAAAAGTTTCCAGCCAAACGCAATCGGTCCTTTCGTTCCTTTCAGACTGAGACACGCTCCTCGGCCCAGACGGGTCCTCCCGCTACGCGCTCCTCCTCCAAGCCCAAACAGTCCTGGAAGCCCAAAGTGGCCCCCAAGGCCAAGACCTCCATGACTCGCCGAACCCGGGTCCGCATCCGGCTGTAGGTGGTCGTCTCCGCATCTTTCGCCGGACTTGGGTTCTTCAGGTGGTGTCAGAGGGATACAGGATCCCTTTCTCTTCCCTTCCTCCTTTTCGGTTCCATTTTACTCGTCCTTCTCAGGAACCCACAAAAAGGCGTCTATTCGACGACGCTCTTCAGGATCTCTTGGACAAAGAGGTCCTGGAGGTGGTTCCTCAAGGGGACACAGGTTCAGGATTCTATTCCAACCTGTTTGTGGTAGCCAAAAAGGACGGAGGAGCTCGTCCCATTTTGGATCTCAAAGATCTCAATGCCTATGTGGTGACTTCCCACTTCCGCCAGGAATCTCTGCGTTCTGTGATTGCAGCAATGTCTCCAGGGGAGTTTCTCGCCTCCCTGGACCTTCAGGATGCTTATCTTCACATCCCTATTCATCCAGAGAGCAGGCGGTATCTCAGGATTGCCTGCCACAGGGGACACTTTCAGTTTGCAGCGCTCCCCTTTGGGCTGACTTCAGCCCCTCAGGTCTTCCAGAGGGTGTTAGGCTCCTTGATAGCGGTGCTCCATCAGGATGGGATCAGAGTGACCCCCTACATGGACGATCTCCTACTGAAGGCCTCCTCAGCGGAGCTTCTCCGTCAGCAATTACAGAAGTGCATGCACACCCTGCACCGTCATGGCTGGATCCTGAATCTGGACAAGTCGGACTTGGTTCCATCTCAGAGGCTTCTGTTCCTGGGTCTCCTGTTCGACACTCGCCACTGCATGGTGTTTCTTCCAGAGGACGTGGCTCACCAGATAGCCGTCAGAGTGGCTGGGATTCTGGACATGGACGAAATTCCAGTACCGAAGTTGTCGTCTTTAGTGGGGAAGTTCATTTCCACGATCGAAGCAGTCCCATTTGCCATGGCCCACTCCAGGGAACTTCAGAGATTTGTGATCCAGACGTGCAAGAATCATCCAGATCATCAACATCTGTCTGTTTCTCTTCCTCCTCATGTCGAGTCGAGTCTGCACTGGTGGTTAGATCTCTCTCATCTCCTGAAAGGGAGATCCTTTCTAGTTCCTCATTGGACCACAGTCACAACGGATGCCAGCCTTCGGGGCTGGGGTGCAGTCTGGGGTCGCTTCAGTGCTCAGGGGAAATGGGGTCTGGAGGAATCCATGCTCTCCATCAATGTTCTGGAACTTCGAGCTGTCCGGCTTGCCCTGAAGCACTGGGAGTCTCAATTGACCGGTCTTCCGATCAGAGTGGAGTCCGACAACGCCACGGCGGTGGCTTGCATCAACAGGCAAGGCGGCACAAGAAGCGGTTCCGCCTGGTGGGAGGTCAAGGATATTTTGTCTTGGGCAGAAGATCACGTGCCTGTCATCTCTGCAGTTCATATCCCAGGCGTGGACAACGTCATGGCAGACTTCCTCAGTCGTCACACCGTCGACAGCGGAGAATGGGCTCTTCATCCAGAGGTGTTTCACATGCTCACACAGCGGTGGGGGATGCCTGTGGTGGACCTGATGACTACCAGACACAACAGGAAGGTTCCGGTGTTTTACTCCCGGTTGAGGGACTCCCTGGCTCTAGCAGTGGATGCCTTGTCGATCCCTTGGGACTTCTCCCTGGCTTACATCTTCCCTCCTCTTCCTCTATTGATCAGAGTTATCCAGAAGTTGAAGAGGGAGCGTTGTCCTGTCATCCTGATTGCTCCAAACTGGCCTCGCCAGTCCTGGTATCCGGAGTTGATGGCCATGTCAGTGACGGATCCGATCCCGCTTCCTGCCCGTCCGGACCTACTTCTTCAGGGATATCTGTGGAAGGAGGATGTTCACTCTCTCCATTTGATGGCATGGCGGTTGAATCCTCGATTCTAGCAAAGAAAGGATTTTCTCCTTCTGTGGTGTCGACTATGCTCAGTGCTCGTAAGCCTGTGTCTTCCAAAATCTATCATCGCATATGGTCAACTTTTGTGACATGGTGCTCTGATAAGAAGTTATCCCTTGAATTCCATCTTCCCACTGTCCTGGCCTTCTTGCAGGACGGTGTGGATAAGGGGCTCAGTCTGAGTTCCCTCAAAGTTCAGACTTCTGCCTTGTCTGTGTTTTTCCAGGTAAGGATCGCTGTCCTTCCTGATGTGAAAGTTTTCTTCCAAGGTGTGACTCGTGTTCGACCTGCCTTCAAGAGTCCTGCTCCCCAGTGGGACCTCAACTTGGTGCTGGGAGTTCTCCAGCGACCACCGTTTGAATCCTTGGCTTCCATTCCATTACGTCTCTTGACCTGGAAGATGGCCTTCCTTTTGGCTATTGTTTCAGTTCGCCGGGTAGCAGAGTTACAGGCCTTGTCTTGTAAACCTCCTTACCTGGTGTTCCACAAGGATAAGGCTGTGCTTCGCACTACCAAGGAATTCTTACCCAAGGTTGTGTCCGAGTTTCACATCAATCAGGAGATTGTGGTTCCCTCTTTCTGCCCTAATCCTTCATCTGACAAGGAAAGAGATCTCCATCTGTTGGATGTGGTGCGTTGCCTCAAGTTTTATGTTCATCGCACCGAGTCTATCAGGAAGTCTGACGCTCTATTCGTCATTCCTGAGGGGCCTAGGGCAGGGAGACCGGCTTCCAAAGTTACCATTGCCTCTTGGATCAAGGCTACTATCCGTGAAGCCTACAAGTTGAGGAATAAGCATGTTCCCTTCCGGGTGACTGCCCATTCCACCAGATCTATTGGGGCCTCTTGGGCCTACAAGAATCAAGCTTCTGCTGATCAACTGTGCAGAGCGGCCACTTGGTCCTCTGTGCACACTTTTTCTAAGCACTATCGAGTTGATGTACTGGCTTCGGCTGATGCCAGTTTTGGAAGGAAGGTCCTGGAGGCAGTCTTGCCTGTGTAGGTCTTCCGCTCTGTGATCCTTAGTGCTTCCTTACTGTTGAGCCGGTTGGCTCTGGTTTCGTGTGCTGTGTTAGTTCAGGGATTTTTCCCTTGGTTGGTGTCCGTTGACACTTACAGTTTGGGCTATGTTATTAACTGGGTCATAGCAGTTCTAGTGACTTGGGCTTTGCGCCTGGTCCTTGCCTTACTTCCCGCCTCTGGATCAGCTCAATGTTTGTACATCCCAGAGTACCAGTGACCTGTATTGGACGACAGTGAAAATAGGATTTTAGTCTTACCTGTTAAATCCTTTTCACTTAGTCCATACAGGTCACTGGTCTCCCACCCTGTCAAGGGACCAGTCTTGGCTCTCCTGTGGCATCCAGTGGGAGACCGTTCGGGCATGCTCACAGGAGTCTTTCTTTTTGCTTACCTGAGGTCAGTTTTAGGGTCTCAAATCAATCTAAGTGGCTCTGGCCAGAAGGTGGCTTAAGTAAGAGGGGAGGCTCCGCCCCTTGCAAATCATTTGCATAGTTGTTCCTGCCTATTAAAGGGGACTTACGCCTCCCAGAGTACCAGTGACCTGTATGGACTAAGTGAAAAGGATTTAACAGGTAAGACTAAAATCCTATTTTTCTTTCTCCACAATTGTTCATCTTTTGATTCCTGTTTAAATTGACAGCTTGCTTCCATATACTGTGAGTGGATAATATGTACAGTCAGATTGCCTATACTTTTTATTCATTTTTTTAATGTTTATTTTTAAAATATTATGTCTCTGACAGGGAGATGGTTGTATGGGTTAACCCTCTGAATGCCAGAGGGGTAGCCAGCGTATTGTGTTGCAATGCATTGGATGCTGCTGTGGCAGTCAAAGGAGAGATTTCTCCAAAGCAGAGAAAGAGAGTGGAATGTAAACTTGTATAAAGCTTGTATAATTCAGCCTTGTCTGGGTTATGAGCCAGAGGTTGAACTTGATGGACTTGTCTTTTTTCAGCCTAATTTACTATGTATGTATGAGGTACAATGAAAAAAATGACAGTGAAATAAAGTAGAAAAGCCTGCCTCTACAGTATACAGATCAATCAGTGATGCGGGAAGACTGTAATATTGTATAAGTATATCTGCTTTCAAGGTCCCTGACTGGCAAGCTCAATGTAAACAGCAATTCATCTAGTTCCCTGTCAGACATACAAATGTAAAAAAAAGTGAAAAATGGTTTAGACAAATTGACTTTACATATTGTGCACTTGCATATTCTAATGTCCATTATTTAGTGTGAATATCCCTTTAATGGACCATATCAGCTGTGTCTAATTTTTCATCCTCCTCTGATATTGCTGAGCTTTTTAGGACAAGCATTACCATTGGGAGGCACATGGACTCCAATGCCTGTATGCAGAAAGCCAAAGAAGAGCACATCTTGACTAAACTGCACTATATGGGTCAAACAGAAATTCTCACATTTACCCTTTATTTAAATGGGGCGTTACACCCTTTAAAAGCTAGACTGATTTGAGGTCCTAGGAACCTTGAAACATTTTGTAACAAATCTCCATTGATTTAGAAGGCTAGAGAGGTCTCTAAATCAAGGAGGTTAAACATACCATTTAACATTTTGAGTGCCAGAGGTATGCAACGCAGTGCATTGGGTACCTCTGTGATACTCAAAGCGTTAAACCTGTTGATATTTTTGTTCCCAATGGTTCATTTGTCTTGCTCCAGAATTGCTTCTCTCTGTTCATATGCTCTCCTTCGGTGTAGTTCAGTAGCACTCTTCTAGGCGTTTATACTTTACGGTGTTTCCAAATATTTATGGCAGTTTTAATGGGTTAATTATTTCTAAAATTAATATTGATACTTTAAAGACGAACTATCACCTCTATAAAAACTTGCCTCTATGTAATTTTCCTATAGTGTTAACATGTAATCTGTTAGGTTAGGTTAGAACAAGGCACTACTTGGGGAGGGGAAGAGACGAAGATTGACAGGCTGCGGGACCGAGTTGACCTGCAGTCCTCAAGTGACATAACCAGCTCATATTTAAAACCATAAATTTTGCCATAGCCTGCATTAAATAAAATTAAAAAAAAAACACAGATTATGTTAACACTATAAGAAGATAACAAAGAGGCAAACTTTTATAGAGATGATATTTCCCCTTTAAACTGGCTTGCCACCTAATTTACTATGTATAAGATAGAATGGAAAAAAAAAAAACACAGTGAAGTAAGGCATACAGATCAATCAGTGCTGCGGGAAGGCTTCAACATTGTATAACTGCTTTCATAGTCCCTAACTGGCAAGATGATTGGCCTTTAGTTTTTTGTTTGCAATTTGCACTGGCCTCTTTCCTGACATCCTCTTCTCTCTGTTTGCACAATTTTGATTTAGTTGGGAAAGGGTTCTGTGGCAATATATACACCCAGTCGGTTTAACAGCCCCCCCCCCCAGTGTTTCGCAACCAGGGTGCCATGGCACGTTTTTGTGCTGTGGAAATCTACTTTGGGTGCCCCTTGTCATCATCATCATCATATATAATAATTTGCTAAGTTGTGTGTAACTCCCGACATGCGCAGTAGACACTGCTGCGCGTGCGGCAGTCATGCGCAGTAGAGGCTGCCCGCGCAGTGGCTGATACAGAGCTGGCGCTCCATCGGAGCGCCCAGCTCTGTATCAGCCGAGGCGCGTGCAGTCTCCACTGCGTGTGACTGCCCCATGACCGGCTGCCAGAGGCACTGTGGCCCGTGTAATGGGCTGTTCAACTAGTTTTCAATAAAATGTGAATGTTGAGTTTCAGATGAATCATTATGGACATTTCTATATTTCTATGCACAGTTAGTTTGCTCTTGTGTTTCTGATTGTGGGATGTAAGTGTAACCATAGGTTTATGTATTTTGCCCTTCAGTATGCTCTTGACAAATGAAATATAAAATTGCGGGGGTGCCCCAAAGTTCTGTAGTGCATGTAAGGGGTGCCTTGAGCAAAAAAAGATTGAGAACCACTGATTTAACCTTTTGAGTGCCAGTCAGCTCAAAAAAAGTATTTCTGTGGCCTGAAGTAGAAAAGTCCTGCAATTGTGACCATTCAATGACCCTTAAAGAGAATGTGGCATAAATGTATATTGTCTGTTTTAAGTGTCATGCAAGTGCTATAGTTCATACGCCAGTTTTAGGGGTCGGTTTTGTTTTTCATTTTACTGTTGTCCAGCTGCTGTTTGTAGGCATATATTTTGCCTTTGTAATAAACATTGTGTGCTCTCACCCATACGAAACTAAGAGGATTTTAGTCTTACCTGTTAAACCCTTTTCTTAGTCCATACAAGTTACTGCTAACTTTGGGTAGGCGATCAGCCCCTTTTAGTAGGCAGGAACAATTCTGAGAAGTGACTGCTGGGTGGAGCCTACCTCCTCTCCTTAGCTTGCAGCTAGCCAATCCCCCTTCCAGTAAGATTTGAAAATGAACTATTGACTAGGTAGTAAAAAGGTAAAGGAAGACTCCTGTGAGCATGAACCCAAAAGGACCCCCACATTCTGCCACAGGAGAGCCAAGCATGACTGGTTGGGAGACCAGTAACCTGTATGGACTAAGAGAAAAGGATTTAAAAGGTCAGACTAAAATCCTCTCTGTTGTCTAATACAGGTTACTGGTAACTTTGGGATGTCCAACCATTAAGTTCCCGAGGGCGGAAAGAAAGGCAAGGACCAGGCGCAGGCCCCCAAAGTCACCAGAGAACCAATGAATCATGAATAGCTCAACAATAACCATAAAGTGTCAACGGACACCAAACAGGAGTAAAAACAGACCCCAGGAACTGTTACACAGCACACTGAACTAGAGCCAACAGGGCTCAAAAGTGAGAGTACTGAAGAGAGGAAGGAGATCCTAGACAGGTAGTGCTGCCTCCAGGATCTTCATCCCAAAACTGGCATCAGCTGATGCCAGCACATCCACACAATATTGTTTGGAAAAGGTATGCACAGACGACCAGTTGGCTGCCTTGCACAACTGATCAGCTGAGGCCTGATTTTTGTAGGCCCAAGATGCCACAACAGACTGAGCCATGACCCGAAAGGGAACAGGCTTCTTCCTAAGTTTGTAAGCCTTACGAATAGTGGACTGGATCCAAGAAGCAACGGTTCCCTTGGCTTCCCTACCCTGGGACCCTCAGGAATGACAAAAAGTGTCAGAGTGCCTCAATGGCTCAGTGCGATGCACATAGAGCTTGAGACAACGCACAACATCCAATAGGTGAAGATCTTTCTCTTGTCAGAAGTAGGGTTAGGGCAGAAAGAAGGAACCACAATCTCCTGATTAATGTGGAACTCAGACACCACCTTTAGGAGAAACTCGTGCGAAGCACCGCCTTGTCCTTGTGAAACACCAAAAAGGGTGGCCTACAAGACAGGGCATGCAGCTCCGCAACACAGCAAACAGGTACAATCGCCAGGAGGAAGGCCATCATCCACGTCAGCAGATGGAGAGGAATAGTGGCCAATGACTCGAAGGGAGGGCACTGAAGGATGCCCAAAACCAAGTTCAGATCCCACTGAGGAGCAGGGGACTTAAACACAGGAGGGGTATGAGCAAGGCCTTGGAAGAAAACCTTGACATCAGGAAAAATAGCAAGGTGCCTCTGAAAGAAAACTGAGAGTGCAGAAGTCTGGGCCTTAAGAGAACTCAGACTTGGGACCCTTATCCACACCGTCCTGGAGGAAGGAAAGGACCATAGGAAGATCAAAATCCTGAGACAGGTCCCTATCTGCACACCAAGATAGATAGGTAGACCAAACTCTGTTGTAGGCCTTAGAGGAAACCGGCTTACGGTCACTAAGCATAGTAGCCACCACACCAGAAGAAAATCCCTTCTTCAAAATTGAGGATTCAATCTCCATGGAGCCGAAGCCAGACGATGAACATCCTTCTTCCACAGGTAACCCTGTAGATGAAGATCCGGACGGGAGGGAAGCCGAAGAGGTTCCACCACTGAGAGATCCAGAAGCTCCGGAAACCAAGCCTGCCGAGTCCAGTAAGGAGCAATCAGAATGACTGCGTAGCACTCCAGTCGCAGTTTCAGTATCACCCTGTGCAACAGGGGAAAGATGTATGCCAGAGGGAAATTCCACAGGATCGACAAGGCATCCACTGCTAGAGCCAGGGGATCCTCCCAGTGAGAGCAGAACATTGGAAATTCCTGTTGTGTCTTGTTGCCATCAGGTCAGTGCATGGAAGACCACACAACTGTGCAATGAAGCCGAACACCTCTTGATGCAGTTCCCACTCTCCTCTGTGTGTCGACTGAGGAAGTCTACCAGGAAGTTGTCTACACCAGTAATATGAACTCTGGAAATGGCAGGGACATGCTCCTCTGCCCAAGACAAAATAGACTTGACCTCTTGCCAAGCTGTGAGACTTCTTGTGCAGCCTTGCTTGTTGATGTAGGCTACCGCTGTGGCGTTGTCCAACTGTACCCTGACCGGGCAATACTCCAGCTGACGTGTCCAGTGTCGCATGGCATGAAATATCTCCCAAAGCTCCAGGACATTAATGGGAAGGAGAGATTCTTCCTGGGACCACCGGTCCTGAGCATTCAAGTTCCCCAGGACTGCACCCAATTTGGAGAGGCTAGCATCTGTCATCACTGTTATCCAGAATGGCACCAGGAAGGGCCTGCCTTTCAGGAGATTGTTCAGGTTAAGCCACCACGAGAGGCTCAGCTCCACGTGAAGAGGGAGAGATAGGGACCTCTCCAGGAGATCTGGTCGACCCCTGCATGCCATGATTAGAAACATCTGGAGTTCCCTGGTATGAGCCATGGCAAACTGAACCGCTTCTATGGTGGAAATGAACGTTCCCACCAGGGATGACAACTTCTTGGCTGGAACCGGATCCTGAGACAGGATAGATTGGACCTTTCAGTGCTATCTGATGAGCAACTTCGTCCGTGAGAAACACCATCCCTCTCTGGGTGTCGAAAAGGACGCCCAGAAACACAGTCCTCTGTGAAGGAACAAGGTCCGACTTGTCCAGATTGATGATCCACCCGTGAATGCAATACTGCACCTGCTGATGAAGGAGTTCTGAAGAAGAGGTCGTCCATATACGGGGTAACTCCCGATGGAGGACGGAAATCAGTGCTCCCAGGACTCTGAAGACTTAAGGAGCCATGGTCAGGCCAAAAGGGAGGGCTGAAAACTGGAAATGCCCTCGGTTTCAGGCAAAGAGAAGATGTTGCTGACTCTCTGGCTGAATGGTGATGTGCAAATAAGCATCCTGAAGATCCAGCGAGGCCAGAAATTCCCCAGGGGTCATGGCAGCAATCACGTGCGTAGTGACTCCTGGCGATACTGGGACCTGACCACAAAGGAGTTGAGATTCTTCAAATCCAAAATGGGACGGCAGCCGCCATCCTTCATGGAAACCACAAAGAGGTTGGAGTAGAACCCCAACCCCCGTTCCTGAGGAGGAACAGGTTCCAAGACCGCCTTGTCCAGAAGGGCCTGAATGGCTCCCTCGAAAAGGTGGTGCTTTTCTGCTACCAGAGGAGAGTGAGAAGGAAGAAGGGAGGTGAATGGGATCCTGTACACAGTAGGCCACCACTTGCAGAACCCACGGGTCCGCCACAGAGGCCTCCCAAGCCGAAAGGTAGTGGCGTAAGCGGCCACCTACCTGCGGGTTGGGACCCGGATTTAGTGAGTCATGAAGAAGGTGGTTTGGAAGCCTTGGTCTTAGCGGAGGACATTGGCCTCCATTTCTGCTTAGGCTTGGAAGAGGAGCGAGGAGCCTGAGGCACCGCCTGGGTCACCTGTCGTGAGTCAGCCTGAAAGGGGAAAAAAGCAGATAACTTTTGACAGGCACGTTCTTCCTCTGGACCACTGGCAAGTGAGTACTCTTCCCTCCAGTGGCTTCACTAATCAGATCCTTGAGATCAGGCCCAAACAGTGAGGTGCCCTGAAAGGGCAAGGACAGGAGAGCCCTCTTGGAGGCTGGCTATGTCAGCAGACCAGATCTTGAGCCAAAGAGCACGTCTGGCTACCACAGACATAGTTGATGCCCTGGCTACCATAAGCACGGCGTCAAACAGGGAAGCAGAAACATAATGCTGAGCCTCAGAGATGTTTGCAAGAAGCCGCAACATGTCAGCAGTAGTAGCCCCCTGACGGACAGCTGAAGTGAACTGTTCAGTCCAAACAGCCACAGCTCTATTCACCCGCGCCGCAGCAAAAGCAGGGAGCAGGCAGAACCAGCCATCGCAAAAATAGCCTTAAGACCAGTCTCAAGCTTCTTGTTAGTCCAGTCTTTCAGAGCAGACGCATCAGGCACAGGCAAGGCAGTGGACTTAGAAAACCTGGAGACAGGGGCATCCACTTTGGGAGGATAAACCCACTGAGCTAGGGTCACTTCAGAGAACGGATAAAGCTTAGCAAATTTCCTAAAGACAGACTGTTTCCTGTCTGGAAACTTCCATTCCTCAGACACCAAGCGGTCAAGGGTGGGGTTAGGTGGGGTTAGGCTCCTGGAATACATCGGAGCGATCAGATGAAACCTCCTGCAGCAAGAGAATGTTCAGGGTGTTCAGCACAGCCCTGATCAGGCCCTCAGCCGAGGGGACAGGATCAGCCTCAAAGGGACCCCCAAAAAACTGAGAGGAAGGGACAGCAGAGCAGTTTTCATCATCAGAGTCCTCCAGGTTTAGGCAGGGAAGATCTGATAGGGATGGGGGCCTGCCATGAGTGGAAGACCCCCCGCAAGGTGGATGGAAGGAGTTGTAAGGTAGACCGTAGGTCCCTGTGGCCTTAAACTCTTGCATCCAAACTAGCTGTAGTGCATGGCTGGAGGTCCCTGCAGGGGCAGCAGTGCATGCTGGGCAAACATGACCTGAGTATTCTCTAGGTAACCCTGAGTGACATGAGGAGTAATGGGGACACAGACACCCCAGTATCCTTAGTCTTAGGTTTAGCCCCAAGGTCTAACGGAATAAACATACTCACAGAGTCAAAGTATCAGAAACACCCACAAAATAGCGTGTATGATAAGTAAAATCACCCCAGAAACTCTAAATTAGACTTATCTGGTAGGCGAAGGGTTAAACTGTTGAGGAGAGAAGGAGAGTCCAAGCCCTGCGTAGGATACTCGATCAGCAAAGGCACAAAATGGCTGCTGCGGCAGGAGCCAATCAGAAACGAGTGTGCGAAGCAAGCGCTCATGGGAATTGTTGCCCAGAATGTTGACCAGATAACAGACCAACCAAATGAGCCATCTCTGACCTCACTACATGGATCAGAGAGTGCATGTGTATGTAATAGGAACTCCAAATGAGACCCCTGTGCAGAGGGAAAGCATGGGACATGTGGACCTCAGCACTCAAAGGGTGCTTACCTTTTTCAGCAGATCTTCTGTCTTCAGATTACCATGTATCAAGAAGAAGCCTCAGTGGGCAACTTCTGGGGAAGGAACTTGTAGCCAAGATTTCCCCCCAGGGCTTAGGTCCACAAAAGCACCCTGGTAAACTGAGCTTATCCACATTTGGGTGATGGGAATTGTCAGTGATGGTAATCTGCCTAATGGTGGTATCCCATATCCCATATCTATCAGAAAATAATAAAAAAACTAAAAATATAGCAGAACTGTTCTTTTGCCTTTTGTCTTGACCAAGGAACAAATCTTACTGGGAGGGGATTAGCTAGCTGCAAGCTAAGGAGAGAGAAGAGGTATGCTTCACCCAGCAGTCACTTCTCAGAATTGTTCCTGCCTACTTAAAGGGGCTGTTCGCCTACCCAAAGGTACCGGTAACCTGTATTGGACGACAGAGAAAAATGGATTTTAAAGTAAAATTAACAGCTAAAAATTAATTGTTTATATACACTTAAATCCCCTGCACTTGGCTCCTGAAAAAATTCTCTGATTTCTGATGTGTGAAATCCAGTCTTCGATATGCTCAGAGGAAGCAGCCTATTCTGCCTTTTCTAGGGCTCTCTGACTTTTTTGGCTTTCATGGATTATCCGGAAATGGGCTGAAGTAAAATAACAATGTAAGAGCTGTAGGCACTTAGCAGTCAGCTAACAGACTTCAGCGCTTCTGTCTCAATACAAACCAGTGACGTAACAATAGGGGTCGCACCTGCGACCGGGCCCCTGCGACCCCCCTCGCCCGTAGCAGTCGCTCAGCTGATCTCCCTTTCGGCGCTCCTCTCTAGTAATACAGCCTCCCATTACTTAGAGAGGCGCACGGGAGCTCCAGCTCTAGAGATCTGTGCCGAAGGAGGCACAGATCTGTTAAGCCACGCCGCTAGACCACCAGGACTGGAGGTAGGGGCAATGTGGAGATAAAGGGGAAATGTGGAGATGAAGGGGCAATGTGGAGATGGGGGCATTGTGGAAGGGGAAATGTGGAGATGGGGGCATTGTGGAAGGAGAAATGTGGAGATGAAGGGGGCATTGTGGAGATGAAGGGGGCATTGTGGAGATGAAGGGGGCATTGTGGAGATGAAGGGGGCATTGTGGAGATGAAGGGGGCATTGTGGAGATGAAGGAGATGAAGGGGGCATTGTGGAGATGAAGGGGTCAATGTGGAGATGAAGGGGTCAATGTGGAAGGGGCAATGTGGAGATGAAGGGGTCAATGTGGAAGGGGCAATGTGGAGATGAAGGGGGCATTGTGGAAGGGGCAATGTGGAGATGAAGGGGGCATTGTGGAAGGGGCATTGTGGAGATGAAGGGGGCATTGTGGAAGGGGCAATGTGGAGATGAAAGGGGCATTGTGGAGATGAAGGGGGCATTGTGGAAGGGGCAACGTGGAGATGAAGGGGGCCAATGTGGTCGGGGGGGCCCATGGCAATTCTTGCACCAGGGCCCGGTGCCTCTGATACAAACAGTAAAAACAATAAATAACTGCTTTCTGAGCAGGACCATTTATACACTTGTTAAAAAGCAAGTTTAGGATCATATTTTAGTCATTATACAATAAATAATTTTTCTTCAGAGACTGACAGCCAGGCTTCTTGCTTTAGAGCAGTCTTTGCGTCTGCGCCATTGGTCCCTTCCGATGCTTTAACCCCTTAAGGACCGGGAAAATCTGAGGCCGTTTTCCCTTAAGGACCGGAGCGATTCTGACCTTTTTGACTATGTCTTTGTTCAACAGGGTTTTCCCTCTTAGGCTTTTATTCCAACCCCATAAATTATATACTGGTTTTTTTAAGCACAAATAGGGCTTTCTTTTGATACCCCACATATGTGGATAATCCACCATTTACTTTATTAAAATGAAAAAAAAAAATGCAAAAAAAAAAACACTTTGTTTTTTTTCTTGGGATCAATTGGGCACAAAGGGTTACATTTTTATGGAGATTGCATGAAAAGTGTGACCGGTCAGTCATACCTACAAAATGTGCAGTTTAAAGTGGCCACTGTCCACCCTGGGTGAAAATCCCCATGTCCCTTTTTCCCACCCTATTTTGACACTTTTTTATCCCTGACATTTGGCGGTGTATATAAGTGTATTACATGGCTCCACAACAATCACACTTCCAAAATTGTTTAATGATATGTTTTTTTTTTTTTTTAAATAAAATATTTTTTGTAACAAAAAAAGTGTGTTGTGTTTTTAAAAAAAAAAAAAAAAAAAAAAGTATATCATTGCAGGTCAAAAATTGACCTGCATTTAGCCAGCCTCCTGCAGTAGCAGTGAAGGGGTTAATACCCTGTATTATTTTTTTACCACTAGGTGTCTCCTCTCTACTTCTCTCTCCCTTACTTTGATAGCAAGGGAGACAGAGTTAGAGGAGACACTCAGAGTCAACATGCTGCCTCTGTCACTATGCCGGTACATGTGATCGCTGGTACGAAGTTCACATGAACCGGCACAAGCAAGAATGGCTGAGACTGAACGCCCCGGTCTCGGAGCACTTCGTCTCAGCCTGGAATTAATGATAGCAGCGTGCACAGAGGCACGCTGCTATCATTTAAGCCATGACGGTCCTGGTCCGTCATGGGTCCTTAAGGGAATTGCAACCCATGACGGTCCAGCACAGTCATGGGTCCTTAAGGGGTTAAGGCACCATGCAATGCCCCCTAGAGGAAACCGGGACGGACAGCACAGATGTCTCAAGACAAGATGTCTGCGTGCAAGCCTGGCTTCCAGTCTCTGAAGGATTACTTCAGAACCGGCTACTTGTGTGAGATAATAGCACTACTAAGAAGCTAGTCGCCATATGCCTAATTATTGGAGGGCGACTTTATACATGGTGGTAGTTCCGCTTTAAGAACTCTTGGGATAGATCTGTGGCTAATGGAAGGATTAAAGAAGCCTGAGCTTTTTAAGCAGATAGTGAGATAGGAAGGATTAAATAAGTTTGAGCTTTTTAAGCAGATAGAGAGAGAGGCCAACTGAGTTTTAACTGCTGTCAAATTGCATTTCTATGTTTCTAATTGAAAACAATGCAAATAGTTGTAAAATGGGGTTAAAGGGATAGTAATACTTCGTTTTAACTTTATTTTATTTTGTAGGCATAAAAAAACATGAAGAATGATATAAGTCTTATCTCTCAAACCTCTATGGTTTAAGAGCTATTCACAAGCAAAGTTTCCCCTCCCGCCCCTTTTACCTAGTGTAAGCCATCTCTTCTCAGATGTGAATCTGGTTGTAAGACCAGACAGATAACAGAAGGGGACATTATTCTAACAATGAAAGCCCTGCACCCCTTGACAAGATTTTCAGGTTTTTCCCTTATCTTAATTGAAGATTGTCCCTCTCTGCAGTCTACCTGGACACCTCCCTTCTGATCTAGCGGAACAGGGGGGATACTTTGCTTGTGAATATCTCTTAAACCATAAAGGTTTGAGAGATAAGACTTATATCATTCATGTTTTTTTTAATGCCTACAAAATAAAGATAAAACAAAGTATTACTATCCCTTTAAGACCAGAATTCATTAAAAGGGTGAATAATACAGTGTGTGATATATTGTTTTCTACTGATCGATGCCTGCGGGTTTTTAGCAATGAGAGGCCATAATATGCTTCCTTCAGTACTCAATGCAGAGAGACTGGGAAAAAATGGTATAAATGCCCTCATAACCACATTACACGTGTATATAACATGTATTGTGCATGACTGCTACTAAGATCGGCCAGCTAAACCCTGGTATTCACTCACTCATGAAAGGGCAAATACAATCCAGACATTACTGTTTTTGCAAATGCTGAAAGGACTATGAGATTATCACTTTCTCAACCAAGGTGTAGTGGCACTTTGGTGTGTTAAGGCAATCCATGTAGGTTGCCCATTGTTTTCAGTGGAGAGTTTGAGAACAATTGAAATGTTGCGTTTCAGATGAATAGCTATGAACATTTCTACGCATAGTAAGTGCTCTTGTCTTTATGATTGTGGCATGTAGGAACCACCATAGATTTACATAGTTTGTCCTTCAACATGCCCTTGACAAATGAAATCTAAAATTGCAGGGGTGCCCCAATAATTTTATACTGCATGTTAGGGGTGCCTTGAGGAAAAAACAATTGCAAGGCACTGCATTATGTCCTTGCATGTTTGCCAGGTCACTCTTAAATGTTAAGTGTTCAGAGTCCTATGGAGACTTCTGTAGCTTTTAGTGGAATACCCAACAGATGTGACCTCACATTTTTTGCCAAGCTTAATGCCACGCGTTATCAAATAGATCAATTGAGTAATACTATATTTACTGTTCATATGTGCCACGAAATGTGCATCTGTTATGACTTGTAAATATTCTGTCAGAAAAATTTGGAAACCATTGGCCTAGGCAAGATGTGTTGGACTCCCGTACCTCAGCCTAATCCAGTGTGGGTCAACTTGAGACCCTCCACCTGCTTCTGATGGGAGTTGTAGTCCAAAAACTACTGGAGGGTCAAAAGTTGCCCACTCCTGATCTACATAGAACACTATTTGTGGGTCATTTGTGATATCACGACCTACTATTATTTTACAGCAAAGCAGTATAAACGTTTCTATTGATTTTGAATACAGCCATAGAATAATAAGCTTTTATACAATGTGTAATCTATATGAAACCATAAACTACATTATACAGTTTTGGGCAATGAGGTTGTATGTAAAAATAAATGAGATTATTCTCTTTTCCCCTCTTTGAAATGACAAATTTGCTTCAAAGACTGAGCAGAAGAACACCATTAATCTGTAGCGTCTTTTGTGTAGCACTGATTAATAATCTGTCCATTACGCTAGATTAGAAGAACTGACAGCTATGTCTTCTGACATCTTTATGTGCCTTGAGTACTTACTGCTTCTTGATTTCATGCTTAGTTTAAAATACATTCACCAGAGACACTTAGGAAGGTAATGTTGAAAGTCACAAATCCAGTGATAAATGTTCTAAAAATTGGAAGCCCTTTTTATTTTGGAAATTCCAATCAAATTATATAATTTTACCTTGAAGTTGTCATGCAAGGATCCAGGAAGGGTTTTGGGTGAAGACTGTAATGTGGTGGTACGTGTAAGGCATAACAAAAAAAAAACAAACATTGAAAGTTGATCAACAATCTATCTACTTTAGAGCCAACTATCATAATTCTTAATATTGTTCTATGCTAGATAGATATCCATTATGTTTTTGGAAGCAGTTACAGTACCTGCAAGCACAGCATCCCAAGACAAAACTCCATAGATTTACTGCCATTACTGTAAAATAATCCCTTCCTTTTTTAATTGAAAGCACCTTTACTCTAGTCTTAATAGATGACCTCCCGTTCTTAGTTCAGCTCTTTGAGTAAAGTAAATAATTAATTGGATAGTTCTTTGCATTGACCTTGAATGTATTTGTAAATGGTATGCATATCAACCCTTAGATGTCTCTTCCCTAATGTAAACAAACCTAATTTGGCTAGTCTGTCTTTATAACTCAGATCCTCCAATGTCTTTATCAGTTTTGTTGCACGTCTCTGCACTTGTTCCCGTTAAGTAATGTATTTGATAAGAACTGGTGCCCAAAACTGTACTCCAGGTGAGGCCTTACTAAGGATTTATAGAGGTAGAATTATATTAGCGTCACATGCATCTATACCACTTTTTATGCAGGTTAGTACCCTATTTGCTCTTGCAGCAGCTGAGTGACTCTGCACACTGCTGTGAAATATATAGCCTATCAGTACTTCTAAATCTTTCTCTAATGAAATTCTGCATTTTTGTCTGTTTGCCCATAGCCTGTCATTGTTGTTTCCTTTTTTTATACAGAAGAAAATAATGTGAAGTTATCAGCCATAGCCTTACCACTCACTAATCAATTCACCTGTCTCAGTCTTAAAAGGACCAATATCGACCATAACTTTTTTGTTATTAATATACTTGTAGAATTGTTTAGGATTTTTTGTCCTCTTTTCCAAAACTTCTGTCATTTTCAATTTTAATCTAATTGTTTTTTTGAAGATTTTATTACATTCTTTATATTTTTTAAATGATGCATCAGGCTCATCTGACTAAAACAATTTAAAAGCCGCCTTCTTTCTCATTTCCCTGCAAACCTCATTATTAATTTTGTCTTAATTTGCTCCTCTTGTGCTTATTACCCAGTGGTATATATTGATGTGTATATTTGTCTAAGAGCATTTTAAACAAATTCCACGATTCTTATGCCTTTTTTATCTTTTAATATTACATCCCACCGAATGTCCTTAATACTATTTTTAGCTGTATAAAATTAGCCTTTTTAAAATTGAATGTTTTGATTAATCCTTTGCTATTAGGTTCTCATAACAAATTTCAAAGGATACCATATTGTGGTCACTACTGCCTAAATGTTAATTTACCTGTATTCTGTTTAACATGTCAGAATTGTTTGAGAGCACTAGGTCAATCGAGGCCTCTTTTCTAGTTTGCTTCTCTACTAGGTGGGACATTAACCCCTTAAGGACCGGAGGTTATGGGACATTTCCGTCCCATAACGTCCGCATAGGGGCACTTTGACGAGCCGGTACACGTGACCTGTCACGTGTATCGGCGCGTCACTATGGGGCTTGAAACAGATCGCTCCGATCTTGGAGCGGTCTATTTCATGCCCCATTTTTACTTACAGCGCTCCCGGTAGAGCGCTGTAAGTAAAAAGTACGTGACGTACCAGGACCGTCAAGGGTCGTTCGAGCAAATTTACCCTTGACGGTCCTGGTACGTCAAGGGTCCCTAAGGGGTTAAAATTGTCATTAATCATACTTAAAAATAATTTTACTTTGTTGTGCTAGAAGTCCTATTTCTTCAGTCAATTTCTGGGTGGTTGAAATCTCCCATTATGATTATGTTCTTGGCCTCTTCCATTTGCATTAACAACTGGGCTTCTTCAAATTCCCCAATATTAGGCAGCTTGTAGCAAATCCCCATTAATATGTTTTTATTTCGAGTGCCTCCAGTGTGTATTTCTCTGTCATCCAATACAGGTTACTGGTAACTATGGGTAGGCGATCAGCCCCTTTTAATAGGCAGGAACATTTTTGATTAGTGACAGCTGGGTGGAGCCTACCTCCTCTCCAGCTAGCCAATCCCCAACCAGTAAGATTTGTTCCATGGTCAAGACACAAGGCAAGAGAACAGCTCTGCTATAGTTTTAGCTTTTTTATTATTTTCTGTTAGATCTGGAATACCACCCTTAGGCAGATTACCATCACTGACAATTCCCAGCATCCAAATGTGGATAGCTAAGTTTACTAGGTGCTTTTGTGGACCTAAGCCCTGGTGTGGGGTGGGGGGGGACATTTTGGCTGCAAGTTCTTTTCCCAGGAGTTGCCCACTGAGGCTTCTTGATATTTGGTAATCTGAAGACAGAAGATCAGCTGAAAAAGGTGAGCGCCATTTGAGTGCTGAGGTCCACATGTCCCATGCTTCCCCTCCGCACAGGTGTCTCATTTGGAGTTCCTCTTACATACTCGTGCACTCATTGGGTTTATTTCTGGATGTGTGTGAGGTGTTTGGAGCAAGTTTCTGTGGTAACTTAACCCTTTTGTTGCTGGTTAGCACATTTTGGGAGGGAATTGGACACTTTCCCTACTGGGACTGGTGTTTTCTTGGGTCTGCTGTTTTATTCTAGTGGACTTTTGAGTGGTTTTACTTTTTGGTATTCACCTCGTTACATTTGTTCCGCGCCTTTAAGGCACGCGTTTACTGCATAGACGCCATTGCTCCATTCACTTCTATAGGACTTTACAGTTCGGGACGTATGTCTGCAACCGCTCCAAGTAGCCCAGTCAGAGATGGCTCATTTTCTTGGTTTTCCCTTGCTCTGTCACCTGGTCAACGTTTTGGTAATGTTGGGGGCTTTGGGCACTGTTGGGGTACTCTGTCAGCGAAACTACGTTTCTCGTCGCGCGCTTGTTTCCAGTTGGCTTCCCTCTCAGCAGCCATTTTGTGTATTCGCAGGTCGCGTATCCTACGCAGGGTTTGGACTCTCCTTTTCTCCTCCACGACTTAACCCTTCTCCTACCAGATAAGTCTTATTTTAGTGTTTCTGGGGCACATTATTTATCACACACGCTTTATTATGGGTATTTTGATACTTTGACCGTTCTGACTCTGAGAATGTCTACTCCGTTAGACCTTGGGGCTAAACCTAAGACTAAGGATACTAGGGTGTCTGTGTACCCCATTGCTCATTGGTCCTCATGTCACTCAGCGTTACCTAGAGAATACTCAGGTCATATTTGCCCAGCATGCACTGCTGCCCCTGAATCCCCTGCTGGGGCCTCCAGCCATGCACTAGAGCCAATACTGATGCAAGAGTTTAAGCCTACTACCAGGGACCTCCAGTCCACCTTACAACTCCTTCCATTCACTTTACAGCTGGTTTTCCACTCGTTGCAAACCCCTGTCCCTATCAGGTCTTCCTAGCTTAAACCTCCGGGTGTACCTGATGTGTCTAATTCCTTTGACGAGGAAATGTTGGTGGACTCTGATGATTACTGTTCAGCTGTTCCTTCATCTCCGTTTTTTGGGGACCCCTCGGCTGAGGGCCTGATCAGGGCTGTGTTGTACACCCTGAACATTCCCTTGGTGCAGAAGGCGTCTTCTGACCCCTCTGATGCTTTCCAGGAGCCTGTTGGGCCCCATGCTTGCTTTCCACCTAATCCCACCCTTGACAAATTAGTGTCAGTGGAGTGGAAATTTCCAGACAAGAAACTTTCTGTGTCTAAGACGTTTGCTAAACTTTACCCATTTTCTGAAACGGCCCTCACTCAGTGGGTTCATCCCCCCCCCAATGTGGATGCCCCAGTTTCCAGGCTTTCTAAATCTACTGCCTTGCCAGTGGCTGATGCCTCGGCTCTCAAAGACTTGACTAACAAGAAGCTTGAGACTTCTCAAGGCTATTTTCGCGACAGCGGGCTCTGTCCTTCGTCCTACCTTTGCTGCTGCATGGGCAAATAGGGCTGTAGCTGTTTGGACTGAACAGCTCAATTCAGCTGGCTGTCAGGGATCCCCTACATCTGACATGTTGCGGCTTCTCACTAACATTGCTGAGGCTCAGCATTATGTCTCTGCTGCTCTGTTTGATGCTGTGCGTATGGTAGCCAGGGCATCTACCATGTCTGTGGTAGCCAGAAGAGCTCTTTGGCTTAAGATCTGGTCAGCTGACACGGCCTCTAAGAAGGCTTTCCTGTTCAGGCCTGAGCTCAAGGATCTCATTATTGTGGCCACTGGAGGGAAAAGTTCTCACCTGCCAGTGGTCCTGAGGAAAAAGGCGTCTGTCAAAAGGAATCTGCTTTTTCGTCCCTTTCAGACAGACTCGCTCCAAGCGACCCAGATGGTCCCTCCGGCTATGCACTCCTCAACCAAGCCTAAGCAGCAAAGGAGAGCCAAATCCTCCACGGAGCCCAAGGCTTCCAAACCTCATTCTGCATGACTCACCGAACCCGGGTCCTCACCCGCAGGTAGGTCGCCACCTACGCCACTACCTCTCCACCTGGCAGGCCTCTGTGGAGGACCCATGGATTTTACAAGTGGTGGCCTCGGGATACAGGATTCCCTTCACCTCTCTTCCACCTCCAAGGATCTTTGTTTCTTGTTCTCCCTTGGGAGCAGAAAAGAAACTCCTTTTCGAGGACGCTATTCAGACCCTACTAGACAAGGCGGTCCTGGAGCCAGTTCCCCCTCACAAGAGGGGCTTGGGTTTCTACTCAACCTCTTTGTGGTTTCCAAGAAGGGTGGTGGCTGTCGCCCCATTTTGGATCTGAAGGATCTCAACTCATTTGTGGTCAGGTCCCAGTACCACCAGGAGTCTCTGCGCACAGTGAAAGTGGCCATGTCTCCTGGGGAATTTCTGACCTCTCTGGATCTTCAAGATGCAGGACTGCATTCATGCTCTCTCCCATCACTGGTGGATCATCAAGTCAGACCTTGTTCCTTCTCAGAACATGGTCTTTCTGGGCCTCCTCTTCGACACTCAGAGGGGGATGGTGTTTCTGACGGACTAAGTGGCTCATCAGATAGCAGTGAAGGTCCAAGCTATCCTGTCTCTGGATCTGGTTCCAGCCAAGACGTTGTCTTCCTTGGTGGGGTAGTTCATTTCCACCATAGAAGCAGTTCCGTTTGCCATGGGTCACACCAAGGAACTTCAGAGGTTTTTTTATCCTGGCCTGCAGAGGCCATCCAGATCTCTTGAAAAGATCCCTTTCTCTCCCTCTTCAAGTGGAGCAGAGTCTCTCGTGGTGGCTCAACAAGAACAATCTCCTGAAAGGCACACCCTTCCTGGTGCCCTTCTGGACCATAGTGACGACGGATGCCAGCCTCTCCGGATAGGGAGTGGTGCTGGGGCACTTGAGTGTTCAGGGCTGGTGGTCTCAGGAGGAATCTCTTCTTCCCATCAACTTGTTGGAGCTTCGGGTGATATTTCATGCCCTACATCACTGGACACAGCAACTGGAGGATTGCCCGGACAGGGTGCAGTCGGACAGCGCCACAGTGGTAGCCTACATCAACAAGCAAGGTGGCACAAGAAGTCTCGCGGCTTGGCTAGAGGTCGAGGCTATTTTGTCTTTGGCAGAGGAGCAAATCCCTGCCATTTCTGCAGTTCATATTCCTGGCGTAGACCGTGTTCTGGCCGACTTCCTCAGTCAACACACAGTGGACAGCGGAGAGTGGGAGCTGAATCCAGAGGTGTTCAACCTCATCATCCAGCAGTGGGGTCTTCCGTGCATTGACCTGATGGCAACCAGGCATAACAGGAAGGTGCCAACGTTTTGCTCTGGCAGTGGATACCTTGTCGATCCCGTGAACATTTCCTCCTGTTCCCCTGTTGACCAGAGTTCTTCGGAAGCTGAGATGGGAGCGCTGCTCAGTCATTCTGATTGCTCCATACTGGGCCTGGCAGGCTTGGTTTCCTTAGCTTCTGTACCTCTCGGTGCCGGAACCTCTTCGACTTCCCCCCCCCCCGTCCAGACCTTTTTCTACATGGTTACCTCTGGAAGGAAGACATTCATCGTCTGGCTTTGACAGCATGGAGATTGAATCCTCAGTTTTGAAGAAGAAAGGAATTTCTTCTGGAGTGGTTGCTACTATGCCCGTAAGCCTGTCTCCTCTAAGGCCTATCATTGTGTTTGGTCTACCTTTCTGACTTGGTGTGCTGACAAGGACCTGTCTCAGGATTCTGACCTTTCTATAGTCCTTTCCTTTCTCCACGATGGTTTGGATAAGGGTCTCAGTCTGAGTTCTCTTAAGGTTCAGACTTCTGCGCTCTCTGTCTTCTTTCAGAGGTGTCTTGCTATCATTCCTGATGTCAAGGTTTACTTCCAGGGTGTTGCTCACACCTGCCTGGTGTTTAAGTTCCCTGCTCCTCAGTGGGATCTTAACCTGGTTTTGGGGGTCCTTCAGCATCCTCCCTTTCAGTCTTTGGTTACCATTCCTATACTTCTGCTCACGTGGAAGATGGCCTTTCTCCTGGCGATTGTTTCTGTTCGTTGAGTTGCGGAGCTGCATGCCCTGTCTTTTAAACCGCCATTTTTGGTCTTTCACAAGGTCAAGGAGGTGCTTCACACCTCACAAGAGTGTCTCCCGAAGGTGGTATCTGAGTTCAACATTAATCAGGAGATTGTGGTCCCTTCCTTCTGTACTAGTCCTACTTTTGACAAAGAGAGGGATCTTCATCTGTTGGATGTTGTGCGTTGTCTCAAGTTTTATGTGCACCGCACTGAGTGCTTGACGCAGTCTGACACACTTTCTCATTCCTGAGGGTCCTAGGGCGGGGACACCTTCTTCCAAGGTAACCATTGCTTTTTGGATCAAGTCCAAGATTCGTAAGGCTTACGGACTTCGGAAGAAGCCTGTTCCCTTCAGGGTCACAACTTATTCTGCAAGTTCTATTGGGGCTTCTTGGGCCTACAAGAACCAAGCCTCAGCTGATCAGTTATGCAAGACGGCCACTTGGTCGTCTGTGCACACTTTTTCTAAACACTATCATGTGGATGTGCTGGCTTCGGCTGATGCCAGTTTTGGGATTAAGATCCTGGAGGTGGCCTTGCCTGTCTAGGATCTCTTTAGTCTCTCAGTACTCTTTCACTTTTGAGCCCTGTTGGCTTTAGTTCAGTGTGCTGTTTATCAGTTTATGGGTTTTGTTTTACCCCTGGTCAGTGTCCGTTTATACTTTGCTGTTAGTGTTGAGCTGTTTATGATCTGTAGGTTCATTGGTGCTCTGGTGACTTTGGGGCCTGTGTCGGGTCCTTGTCTTTCTTCCCGCCCTGGGGAACTTAATGGTTGCACATCCCAAAGTTACCAGTAACCTGTATTGGACAACAGAGAAAATAGTATTTTAGTCTAGACCTGTTAAATCATTTTCTCTTAGGCCATACAGGTTACTGGTCTCCCACCCCGTCAAGGGACCATGCTTGGCTGTCCTGTGGCAGAACGTGGGGGTCCTTTCGGGTTCATGCTAACAGGAGTCTTCCTTTACCTTGTTACTACCTAGTCAATAGTTAGTCTGCAAATCTTACAGGCTGGGGATTGGCTAGCTGCAAGCTAAGGAGAGGAGGTAGGATCCACCCAGCAGTCACTTCTTGGAATTGTTCCTGCCAATTTAAAGGGGCTGATCGCCTACCTAAAGTTACCAGTAACTGGTATGGACTAAGAGAAAAGGATTTAACAGGTAAGACTAAAATCCTATAATATAATATTTCTGTGTGTATGACATAATATGGACCTTGTGCTGTTGGGGATTTTAACTCCCATATCCCAAACCAGTCATCACTTGGGGGAAATGGATTAAAGAGTGATAAAGTGGAGATAACTACTCCAGTGGTATCACTTCTCCAGTTCCTGTGTTATTCTGTGTAGACTATGCACTAAGATTTCTCAAGCAGGAGAAATCTTAGTGCATAGGTTCCATAGAATAACATAGAAATAGGAAAATTTATATCACAGGAGAAGTCATCTCCACTTTCACTCCTTAGTTCATATTCCCTCTAGTTGGGAATGATGGGAGTTGTAATCCCAATAGATGAAGTTCCAACCAGAAATAATAATAAAATGAAATAAATCTATATTAGCAAAATTCTGTGATCACGGCGCCCTGTATATCAAAGGATCCACCAGCCAAAACTATAATGGCAAATCGTATCGCTTCTACCCTAAAACTCATTAGCACACATCTCCAACACTACGACAATTCTGAACAGCATTCTCTGTGCTTCCCTACCTAGCCAGTAGGGGAATAAAGAGAAGGCTTTCAGCACCAACGACAGCATTGAATGCCATAGGGATGTGCATTGCTCACCCCTGTGGCATTCAAAGGGTTAAAATAAACAGAACTAGTACACCAAGCACTACACAATATCCCCCTCGGGTTGTGACTGATTTAATGATGAGAGTGCAGCTCTGCGTTTTTTATTAATGAACCCGGTGACAGGGTTCATTCATTCAAGGCAGCGCTTGATACAGTATTGGCTTATACAGCTGCCTCCATGCTAGGGGGGTGTCATGAGGGTTCATGATACCCCCCCCCCCTTGAAGTCTGATGTTTTGGTTAATCACATTAATTAATCACATACCTTGCCTCTTAACCCTTTGAGTACCAGAGGGGTAGCAAACACATTGATAAGCAATGCCTTCCTACCTCTCTGGTACTCAAAGGGTTAAGTGTTGAATAAAGGGCAGGTTCTGTCGAATATATGGCAGTTCTTATCCAATGAAGATGTTAAAGTCGAATGGCGTTAGTATATTGTTTTATATGCAATATATGCCGACATATTGGGGGGGGGGGGTGACATGGTGTAGAGCTTGGTGTACTAGTTATGTTTATTTTAACCCTTTAAATGCCACAGGGGTGAGCAATGCACATCCCTATGACATTCAGTGTTGTCATTGGTGCTGAAAGCCTTCTCTTTATTCCCCTACTGGCTAGGTAGGGAAGCACAGAGAATGCTGTTCAGAATTGTTGTAGCTCTCCCTGCTGTTACACCATAGGAAAGTACAGGGGAGATCCCAGCTATGACAGCCTGAGTTAGGTGAAGTGGAGGTTGTGAACTCCGACAGCAGAGACTGTTATCAGAGTTTACTGAATGATTCTAAGTGTCACATTATCATTTCAACACACCCCCTTGCATACAAATGTGTCTGATTATTCAGCATTTCCGTATGGAAATGAGTCATCATGCTTCGTTACCATATGGAAATAGGCCATTGTCGATGCGATGACGAAAAATCATAAACCTGTCGGATTGATGTAGAAGTCGGCATCTTTTTGTCGGAGTGCTGGTGAATACTGTGATGTGCCTATGACATTGCTTCAACACGACATCAACATTTTTTAGCCCTCTACAAATTTTTGTGCATCTAGGCCATAGTATCTATTACTCTGCCCGCTAGATCTCCAACTTATCCGTTTATACGAAGATACATTCATATACACACGAGGATATACATCACAGTCCAAGATGTCCAAGCAGTTTCCAATGGTCTAAGAAGTCATTTACTGAAGTGCACCAATTATTTATTCTCTCTGGAGCTTTGTATTGTATATTTTATTATAGCACTTAAAGCGATAGTAATGTTTCATAATAAAAGCAGCTCTAATTACTCATCATAGTATTTGGACTTTGGAGAGTGTTATTTCAATTCTGTCAGAGTTGTAGCTCAAGAGTAATTTAATGACAAAGTATCCCCCTCCCGCTCCTTTTACTGATGTAACACTGCTCGGCCAGATCAGAAGGGAGGTGTCCAGGTAGACTGCAGAGAGGGACAATCTTCAATTAAGATAAGGGAAAAACCTGAAAAACTTGTCAAGGGGGGCAGGGCTTTCATTGTTCTCATAGGAAGAAGATTGTCCCCTTCTGTTATCTGTCTGGTCTATGGACTGGATTCCACATCTGAGAAGAGATTGCTTACACTAGGTAAAAGGGACAGGAGGGGAAGCTTTGTTTGTGAATATCTCTCAAACCATAAAGGTTTGAGAGATAAGACTTATATCGTTCTTCATGTTTTTTTAATGCCTACAAAATAAAATAAATATAAAGCGAAGTATTACTATCCCTTTAAGGACTTTTTAGTTGTTTTTTATTATGATTCTAGGATTGTTTATTTTAATAAAGATTTTATATATATATATATATATATATATGTATGTATGTGTGTATATATATATATATATATATATATATATATATATATATATATATATAGTCATTTGTAGCGCTTTCCTATGTTGATATAATATATATATATTTATAATAGATAGATATTTAACTCTATCTGTTCTTGGTGTTCTGTTTGCTGGCTCAACTTCCACTTCCCGTGAATGATTTAAGTTTCTACAGTCCATAATGATAACCCTTTATTATAAGGTACAACATTGACAACCATTTTTTTCTCCTTTAAAAGGTCAAACTGTAGCCACAGAAAAATAAAGCTAAAAACACCCAATTTTGAAATGTTTTCTACTTTCAAAAGAAGCAAGATTTTCGAACACCTACACATTTAATTTAGCATTTGTGATCTGTACTCCATCATAAAGCTGCGAAATGGGAGAAAGGGAATGTATTTAAAATTTACATGGGGCTATAGTTGTAGTGTCAAATTTTAAAGGCACTAACCGAATGATGCATGGAAGTAAAATCTAGATTGCTTCTAGGTTAGTACATTTACTGAAGTGCTCATGGAGATCAACACATGAGTCGCACTGCAGCCAGCATCCGATTAACATCAGCAGCTCAAATAAAATATTTAGTACTGTGAAAACTTGCAACGTTTTAAGTTCTTGAAGTACCTAAAGTTCAATTCCACTGTGTTTTAAGGCTTCCATTTGTACATTTGTCCTTCTGCAGAACATTATTTATGCACACTTCACTTTTAATAATAATCTGCTGCATGTGAAAGTATAGATTTGGAAGGAAAGCAATGATGAAACCACTAAAGGAATCTACAGGGAGGGATTTTGGAGAGGCTTTACCCTAGATTACTAGTTTAAATGTACAGGTTTTAAAAGCAGTCCGTAACCTACTTACATAATGCTTTGTTCCAATCAAAACTGTATTCCAGGCTTATAAAATCAGCCCATAAAATGTTTCAGAAATGTATTGCTTTTTCAGGACATTGTTCCTGGGGAGAATAGCACTCAAATACTATATGACTATGTATTATTATTAATAATATGAAATGTGATACTGTTCTTCATACTTTATTCTACCCTAGCAGAGTAAAGTCAAAATTAAAGTCAAATTGACTAATTTGTTTCTCTTTCTTCCAATATGGGACACCGGTACCATGGGGTTGAGTTCCTACTGGAGGGCAGGGCACTTCACAATATATAGGGTCTGTGGGGTGAAGACTCCCTCCTCTTCCTCCAGCTTCCCCTACTTAATGAGCTTCCATTCCCTCACTCACTGTTTGTCATGCCTCATTAGTCTTCCAGTGGAATACTCTGGGTTTCTATGCTCCTCTTGTGCTGTTTCCCCTACCAATCCTCAGGACCCCTCCAGCACTAAACAAGAGCCTGCATGGGTTAAAACACTGTTTTCCTCAGTGGCACAAATCCCTTCTTCAATTCAAGGGGTTCTCCATTCTTGGAAACCCTTTCCCACCGTTGAACAAGCTGAGCCTGAGGAAGAACTGAGCTTGGATAATGATGAGGACACATACTTTTCCTTATCTTATGGAGATTCCTATGAGGATCATCCAGTCCCTGCTCTGTGTTGTTGGAGCCCCTGCAGGTCTTTGACATCAGAGATGGGGGATATATCTCTCAGGACATTTTCTATTCATATCATTCTTGATCAGATGAGTGGAAAACTCCTGATAAGGGACTTTTCTTTAATAAATACTTCTCAAAGGTATACATTTTTATGGCTGAGGCTCTGGCTCAGTGGGCTTCTCCCCTTGCTGTTTACCTCATCAACATTTTGCACTTGAAGAATGCTGCTCTTCACCAGGATAAGAGGCTTGAGTACTTGCTCAAAGTCACTGTTGCGGCCACTGGGGCAGCGCTAAGGCCTATTTTTGCTTCTACCTGGGTCAGTAGGGCTTTTGCTGTATGGGGAGAGCAGCTGACAGAAGCTGTGTGTGCTGATATCCTAGGTAGGACATGCTGGTTTTAGCGTCCCACATCATGGAAGCCAGTGCTTACATTATGGAGGCTCTTTTTGATGTGGCCAGATTTTCAGGAACATTTTCTTTTTCTGTATGCCACACCCTGTGGCTCAAGTTTTGGTCTACGGACTAATCTTCTAAGAAGTCACTGGTGTTCTTGCCTTTTTGAGAGCAAGGTCCTCTTTGATCCTGACCTGAAACGGCTCATTAGTTATGATACTGGAGGAAAGAGCACCCTGTTGCCCCAGATTTTCACCAAGAGGTCCTTTCTTGCAAGGAAAACCAGTGTATATTTTTTCCCTGCCAATCTGGAGAGCATACAGAGCAAAACCCCTCAGATCTTCGACAGCACCCTTCCACAATGCCCAGACAGACCTAGCAGCCCATATGATCTGCTGCGAAGTCCTAGTCTGTCAAACCAACCTCTTCATGACTTGCAAAATCCTGTATTTGGCCATCTCCGCCTTTTTATAGGAATCCCCTATAACAGACAAGTGGGTTTTGCATGTGGTATCAGAATGGTATCATACAGATTTCAGATCCATTCCTCCATATTGTTCTTTTCATCAAAGGTGCTGCGCAACCCAGGAAAGGGGAGGCTCAGGGGAATACCTAGCCTCCCTGGGTGTTCGGAACGCATACCTACATATCTGGATCCACCAAAAATGTCAAACCTAACTGTGGGTTAGTCAGTCAGCCATTTGATCTGGCTTGGGCACCCAGAATCTTCACAAAGATCATGGCTGCCTTCGCCACATACATACATGCCCAAGGAATTTCTCTGATTCTCCTTCAGCAGACCTCTTGTCTCATCATATCCACTGGTTCACCCTTGATCTGGTGCATCACCACTGGATTCTCACTCTCCAAAAATCTTATTCCATTCTATCCCAGGTTTTGGTGTTCCTGTGCATGAAATTAGATACTTTTCAGTGGAAGGTCTTTCTCAGAGAAGATTTAGATTCTGTTCCAGGACTTGTGTAAAGTGCTGGAGTGGCAGTTAGCCACTATCTGGGACTACAAGAGAGTCCTGGGTTTGCTGGTTTGTGCTTTGGAAATGGTCCCCTACTCATAGTTTCACATGAGAGAACTTCAAAGGGCCATTCTCAGGACAAGGGCCAGTAATCCGGAAAATCTATCAATGACCCGGTTTCTGGAAGCCAGGGAGGATTTTCAGTGGTGGCTTCTTCTGTCAAATCTGGCAAGAGGAAGACCCTTTGTAATTCCGGAGTGGACCCTGGTGATGGTGGACTCCATCCTGATGGACTGGGGTTTGACCCTGGGTCATTTTAGTGCCCAGGTGTAATGGGCAATAGGCCACTACTACAGGCTCAAAAGTGAACTGTGTGGCGAAAAAGGGGACTGTTCACCTGGAGGGCACGACTTAGGGTCAACTAACAAGGTTGTCAAAACACTGACTATGGATTTGTTATTTCTCGAGGCTCAGTCGAATGTCCCGGGGTGGCTGGAACATTCGACCCATTGTCGGACCACCGAAGAAGCACCTACGGAATTGGTCGACCCCGCGAGTATGCAGCAACCTGGTCGGTCGACTTCGAGGCGGGATGCATGCATGTTTTAACTCAACGGCTTTTTGGACTCGGCCATTGTGTTCCCCAAAATGTGTATTGGGACTTGTTGAGACTGTAAGCCCTCCTGGGATCCCTTTGTAGCTAATTTAATCATGTCTGGCCGCTCAGGGGTAGGTTAGGCCCGCTCAAGGTCCCGGAGCCTGAAAAGTGAACCATTCGGGTTTTACATGGGTTTTTTTGCTCCTCTTCCCATTGGTCCTTATTCCAACTCAGGCCCTTACGCCCCACGACCCTCACAGTTCCATTGTTCTATTGTGTATGTGTGTATAAAAGAATTCTGTGGTTCTCAATAAAGTATGTTTGTGTAGAGCAAGCAGTCTCCATGTGCTTGCCTGGATGGTTTAAAGGGTCCACTCTGACTCCCATCCTCTGAGGCGTACAAGAGCTATTCACCACTTTGTTCCCGTTGTTCTCACCTTCGACCGACGCACTCCTCGACCCTTGACCAGCTATGCTCTACACGGACTCAAAGACCATGATAGCCTGTCATTCAACCTGCTCGACTCAGTGTCGGAGGAGGTGGGAAGAGACTACCGGGTAGTGGGTCAACCTTGCGGCTCCCTGTACGACCGGGCAGTTTGGCGGAACTTTATAAACATTCCCCAGTTGGTCGCTCAGCGGGGTCATAGTACCACAGGACTAAGGAAGCAGGTTTTGGTTCAAGTTTTACTGGCACTGGATGCAGAGACTGCGGAATTGGCCCGGCAGACAGATTTGCCCGCGGAGGATCTACCAACCTATTTGCACGACAATCCCGGGACACCGGGGTCGACAAGGAGGAGTGTCAACTACCGGCCGACTCGATCAGCAGGCGACGATGTGACCCCCAGGCGGGTATTCGACAACGAGGACCCGGTAGCCAGGATTGTCGCACAGCAGCTACCCCTGTATGGACCCAAACCCTCGATCGAGGTAGTCGACCAGGTTATGGCACAGGCTCAGGAGAATTGGGAGATAAGTGTACGAGAGGAGTCTTCGGCGGAAGGGCACCCCGAGGCGGTCAAGGTGGGACTCCCAGTCACTCATCAAACGTTCCCGACATTTGACGACACAAAGGGGGACATAGACAGGTTTTTGAGGAACTTTCACAGGATGTGTCGACTGCTACATGTCGAACAATCACAGTGGACTGCCATTTTAGCGGGGAAGCTCACAGGTCGGGCTATGGATGCGTAAAGAGCAGTGCCTAACCAAGATATACTAGATTATGACAAGTTAAAACAAAGGCTCCTGGCTCAGTACGCCATCACCCCAGATACATACAGTTGACCGTTTCGGGAACTACAGAAGAAGGACCAGGACTCCTATGTGGAATGGGCCCAGGGGTTCGAATGGGCTGCCCGCAACTGGATGCAGGGTTGTGTGTAACAGACTCTGGAGGCTTTTCTGCAACTGTTACTTCTGGAACTTTATTAAAAAAAAAAAAAAAAAAAAAAAAGTTGTTTAGCCCATCAGGGATTGGATACGGGATCGGGACCCTTGTACATTGGTTCAAGCAGCACAGTTAGCTGACCAGTACAAGGAAATTGAGTGCCCGATCTCAGCGACCAATAGGAGGGGGAGGCTCTCAACCCCCCCTCCACAATGCTTTCTACCCCTCACGCCCCGCCAGAGCCCCCTCCCCACCCAGAAGGGTCACCACATCTGGGCCTCAGTGCTACAACTGCAACCAGGGAGGGCACCTGCAATATAATTGCTCTGTGAACCGGGGGAGTGTGGGGCCCCCGCCAAGCACCAGGTGCCCCCTCGATTGTCCCCAGCCCCTCCATTTTTCTCGACCAGTCCCAAGATCCACCTTGTACCTTCTAATGCAGATCTTGTAGGAATTATGCCTGACCTTCTTGCCAACGATCTACTGGGGAATGATTTGGGGCACCTACAGAGTCGCTACGCTCCCACCGAGCCACTGAGGATTGTCACATGATCACAAGAGCAGCCGCACAGCGACAGATGGTAAGCCCATCCCCCCCTGCTACTCCCAGCCCTCCAGACCCCCCCATATCCGTAAGGCCCTACTAGAAGATGCCACCTTGGTGGGGTACAGGAGTAGGGCAGAGACAGGGGAGACCGGGTGGGGAGGGTCTCCTATGGGAAAACGGGTTACTCTACCGAAGCACGCAGACTCGCTGCCAGGGTGTCACACAGGTTTACCCGTACCAAACTGCTAGTGCCCCTCCAACATAGGACTGCCCTCCTGCCCCTAGCCCATGATGTACCGTTAGCAGGACACCTGGGAGTCCGGTGCACTGAGCAGCTGATAGATAACCAGGGCCTTCTTTTGGCCGAACTTATCGCGAGATGTAAGACACTTCTTCAGGACCTGTGACATTTGTCAGCGGGTCGGCAAAAGGGGAGATCATCCACCTGCCCCCCCTGCATGGGGGAACCCTTCAAGCGAATAGCCATAGATATCATAGGATCCCTAGCTAGGCCCAGCCACACTGGGAAGAAATTTATTCTTACCATTGTGGACCTCGCTACGCGATACCCAGAGGAGGTAGCTCTTTCCACCATCACAGCGGAGAGTGTCGCTGACGCACTTTTTTTTTCCCAAGCTGGCTTTCTCGCTGAGATCCTGTCTGATCAAGGCATGCAATTCACCTCTGAGGTTCTACACCAAGTGTGGAAACTCTGTGGGGTAAAACCTATCCACACCCTGAGGCAGTGGCCAAGTCTGCTTTATCACCCCTTATGGCCTCTACCAGTTTAAGGTGATGCACTTTGGGATGAAAAATGCCCCTGCTACCTTTCAGCGGTTGGTGGACCATCTGCTAGCAGGGGCACAAGAATTCGCTTGTGCCTTCTTGGATGACATCGCTATCTTCAGAGATACTGGGAGGAGCATTTACTCCACCTGGGCCATCCTAGAGAGAATCACTCAGGCAGGACTCGCGCTCAAACCAGACAAATATTAGATAGGGATGGGGGCGGTACAATACTTAGGACACCGGGTGGGAAGCGGGCAGCAGCACCCTGAACCTGCCAGGGTAGCAGCCATTCTAGACTGGCCAACCCCACGAACCAAAAAACAAGTTATGGCATTTCTGGGTACCGCTGGGTATTATAGGAAGTCCATTCCCCAATAGAGTACCGTGGCCAAGCCGTTAGCCGATTTAACTAGGAAAAATTTACCCAGCAATGTGGAATGGTCTGCAGACTGTGAGCAGGCGTTTCAGGCCCCAAGGAGGCGCTGGCGAAGGGACCCATGCTAGCCGCCCCAGACGCCTCAAATTGCGGACTAGGAGCGGTCCTCAGCCAGATCAAAGCCGCCGGGGAAGAGCATCACATTGCATACCTGAGCAGGAAGCTGTTGTCCAGAGAAGCAGCCTACGCAGCTGTGGAAAAAAAAATGTCTGACGCTTGTATGGGCACTCCATACCTGCAACCATACCTGTTTGGGAGGGAATTTACTGTTTTGACAGACCACAGTCCCTTGGTCTGGCTGAACCGGGTATCATGGTACAACGGACAGCTACTCAGATGGAGCTTGGCATTACAAACTTTCAATTTCACCATCCAGTACCGCCCTGGCAAGGACAATCGAATGCAGACTGCCTGTCCCGGCAAGAGGATCAATAGCCATCACAGTTGGAATGTGTTCTTGGTTACTATTTCCTGTGTTTCTTTTTCCCCCTGGATGAGCACCAAAAAAGGGGAGTAATATAAAGGGCAATAGGCCGTTACTACAGGCTCAAAGGCAAGCACTGAACTATGTGGCGAAAAGGGGACTGTTCACCTGGAGAGCACGATTTAGGGTCAACTAACAAGGTTGTCTAAACACTCGGACTATGGATTTGTTATTTCTCGCGGCTCGGTCGAAGGTCCGGTGTGGCGAGAACATTCGACCCGTTGTCGGACCACCTAAGAAGCGTCAACGGAATTGGTTGACCCGGCATGTATGCAACAACCTGAATGATTGACTTCAAGGTGGGATGCCTGCATGTTTTAACTCAACGGCTTTTTGGACTTGGCCATTGTGTTCACCAAAATGTGTATTGGGACTTGTTGAGACTGTACCCCCCACAGGGATCCCTTTGTAGCTAATTTAATCATGTCTGGCCACTCAGGGGTAGGTTAGACCCGCCCAAGGTCCCGGAGCCTGAAAAGCGAACCAGTCGGGTTTTACATGGTTTTTTTTTGCTCCTCTTCCCATTGGTCCGTACTCCACCCCAGGCCCTTACGCACCTCCCAGTTGTATGTATGTATGTATGTATCTTTATTTATATGGCGCCACACAGTGTACGCAGCGCCTTACAATAGACATATGTTACAATAAATAAGAGGGGATGAAATAAGTGCGACATTCATAGAAACAATGGGAGAGAATTCCCTGCCCCAAGGAGCTTACAGTCTAAATGGATAAAGGGAGACATACAATGGGGTAAGAGGGTGTTAACTGCTGAGATTACAAGTGCTGAGTTTGGCCAAAGGCAGTGCATGGTCCTAGTGCTCCAGAAGATAAGACTTCAGGGTAGACTTAAAGACAGAGGGGGATTTTTCTAGGCGTAAGGAGAGGGGTATGGAGTTCCATAGGTATGGAGCAGAAAGGGAGAAAGGTTTGAGACGGGAGAGGGCAGAGGGTGTGGATGGTGCAACAAGAAGTGCATTGTGTGCTGAGCGAAGGAGGCGGCCAGGAACATAATAGGAGATGAGGGAAGAGATGTAAGGAGGGGTAGCAGTGTGGAGAGCGTTAAAGGTGAGAAGAAGGACTTTGTAATTGATGCGCTGCTGAACTGGGAGCCATGACAGATGTCTGAGAATTATGTGGGCAGGTTCAGTTTTTGGGGAGAGTGTGGTGATTCGTGCAGCTGAGTTTAAAACAGATTGCATAGGTGAAAGATGAGTAGCAGGGAGGCCAGTTAGTAGGATATTGCAATAGTCTAAGCGGGACAGAATGAGGGCATGTATAAGAGTTTTAGTAGTTTGTTGGGAGAGGAACGGGCGGATTTTAGCAATGTTACGGAGAAAGAAGCGAGATGATCTAGCCACAGAGTTAATGTGAGGGGAGAAGGAAAGAGAGGAATCAAATATGGCCCCAAGGCAGCGTGCTGAGCTGACCGGATCAATATCAATTCCATCAACTGTAATGGTGAAGCTAGGGGTTCGGCAAGGTCTTGGTGGGAAGATTAGCAGTTCGGTTTTGGCCATGTTAATCTTCAGCTGATGCTGTGCCATCCAGGAGGAAATGGCCAAGAGGCAGTCTGAAATTTGCAGCTGGATTTGTGGTGAAAGATCAGGAGTGGAGATGTAAATTTGGGTATCGTCAGCATATAGATGGTATTTAAAGCCAAATGAACTAATAAGTTCACCCAATGAAAGAGTGTACAGTGAGAAAAGCAGAGGACCCAGAACGGAGCCTTGAGGCACCCCCACAGACAGAGGGACCGTGGAGGAGGTGTTATTGTTAGAGGACACAAAAAAGGAACGTTGTGAGAGATAGGAGGAGAGCCATGAAGCAGCTTGATTTCGGAAACCAAGACTGTGGAGAATTTGAGCAAGCAGAGAATGGTTAACTGTGTCAAAGGCAGAGAATAAATCGAGTAGTATAAGTATTGAAAACTGTCCTTTGGCTTTTGCAGTCTGGAGATCATTAGCCACCCTGCAGAGAGCGGTCTCAGTTGAATGACCGCACCGGAAACCAGACTGCATCGGATCCAAAAGACAGTTAGAGTTGAGGAATTTAGTTATTTGGGAGAAGACCAGGCGTTCTAGGAGTTTTGAGGTAAGTGGCAGAAGGGAGACAGGTCGATAGTTAGAGAGACAGGAGGGGTCAAGGTTAGTCTTTTTGAGCAGGGGTTTAATTTGGGCCTGTTTGAAGGAAGAAGGGAAGGTGCCTGTGGAGAGAGAAGTGTTGAAGATGTGTGTTAATATAGGTGCAAGGACTGGTGCAAGTGGTTTGAGTAAGTGGGAGGGCAAAGGGTCCAAGGAGCAGGTAGTGAGGTGGGTAGATAGGAGAAGTTGAGAAACTTCTTCCTCTGTTATTGGGGTAAAACTATCAAAGTATGATGAGGGGGGTTTGGGGAGAGAGAGTTCGGAGGCAGATGGAATAGTAGGAATCTGTTTTTGAATAGATTCCACCTTGTGCTTGAAGTGATCTGCAAAAGCTTGAGGTGAATGTATGGGGTGAGAGGAAGCAGTGGAAGGATGGAGCAAGGAGTCAAAGACCGCAAAGAGACGGCGCAGGTTTGATTTATTGTTGTGGATTAGTATGGTGTAGTATTCTTGTTTAGCTTTTGATAAAGCAGAATGCAGGCAGGACAGCATACATTTGAAGTGGATGAAATCTGCATGTGAGCTAGATTTCCTCCAAAGGCGTTCAGCAGAACGAGTGCAGGAGCGTAGGAAGCGGGTGTGGGAGTTGAGCCAGGGTCGTGGATTGACTTGACGGCTCCGTTGTGGTTTCAGTGGGGCAAAGGAATCAATAGCAGAGGATAGAATGGAGTTGTAGGAGTTAACTAGAATGTCTGTGTCAGAGATGGCTAGCAAAGAGGAAAGATTGGAGTTAAGTGAGGCGCTCATCCCAGCAAGATCAAGTGAGCGGGTATCCCTTATAAATCTGTTGGTGGGAGGGATGGGGGAAGGGGCAGTGTGAGAAAGAGAGAAGGATATAAGATGGTGGTCTGATAGAGGGAATGGGGAAACTGTGAGAGAGGAAAGGTCCAGACCCTTAGTAAAAACAAGATCGAGGCAGTGACCAGCTTTGTGAGTGGCACTGTCGGTCCACTGCTGGAGATCAAGGGAAGCGGTTAGATCTAGAAGACGGGAAGCCCAGGGGACAGAGGGGTTGTCAATATGACAGTTAAAATCACCCAGAATAAGGACAGGATTGTCAGTGGAGAGAAAGAAGGAGAGCCAGGATTCAAAATCTGAGAGAAAGTTTGAAGGAGAAGAGGAGTTAGTAGGTGGCCTGTATATTACAGCCACGCGCATAGACAGGGGGTAATAGAGCTGGATTGCGTGTACTTCAAATGAAGAAAAGTGCACACATGGTGGGATTGAGAGGGTCTGGAAGCGGCAGCGGGAGGAGAGAAGGACACCTACCCCCCCACCTCGACCAGTGGATCGAGGGGTGTGTGAGAAGCAGAACCCTCCATGAGAGAGTGCAGCCTCCACAGCTGTGTCCTGTGCAGATAACCAAGTTTCTGTGAAGGCAAACAACTGCAGTGATTGCTCACAGAAACAATCATGAATGGGGGTTGTCTTATTAACTATGGAGCGGGTGTTCAACAGAGCACAGGAGAAGGGGAGAAAGGAGGGTGAATAAAGAGGAATGTTTATGAGATTTGAGGGGTTAGAACCCTCCAAGTTGCGGTGGGAGGAAATGGTGGGCCGTGGCTGATAGCAGGTGGGTATGGGGATTGGGCCGGGATTGGGAGCAATATCCCCTGCAGCAAGCAGAAGGATAAGACAAAGGGCAGAGATGTGGGAGTGGGATTTGTATTGGTGCTTAGGAATAGGGACTGCAGAGGTAGAAGGGGTTAAAATCTGGAGAAGTGTGTAGGAGCAGACAGGTGTGAAGGGGAGGAGAGAGGGAGAGATGTGTATGTAGTTTGTAAAGTCAAGGGGAGAGCTGAGGCTGACAAGAATCCTGGGGAGCACTGAACATATAACAACAAAATAAATAGCAGATGTAAACATTGCAAGTCCAAATCTGATGCCAGAGAAGAAATGTCTTTGCTGATTATCTTCTTACAGGTGCTCCTTACAGGTAATGCAGGATTTCTGGTGCCTTGTATTTTGCCTTGTGTGTTGTCCTCATTGTTGAACTCAGTTGTTAAACTCTTGGAAACACTTTAGAAGAGGGGCACTTAGGAAGAGGGGTACAAATGCTCTGCCCCCAGCAAATGCTTTCCCCCAATGTGTGTCCAGATATATAGGCCACAAACTATTGATTAGCAATCAAACTATCAACATATCAAAGGATGGAGCAAAAGGCTGAGGGAAATGGAAGGTGTGAGAGGGAAATTAACTCTCCAAGGGAATGCAGACACACAGTCTATGAGCTAGCAGGGTTGATAAATTAGATACACAAGATGTTAATATCTGTTCATACCCAGACAAATATAGCTCCAGACGCACCAGGCACACAAGGGGTTAATATGTCAACAAGGCAGATGATACACTGTTCATACCCAGACAAATATAGCTCCAGACGCACCAGGCACACAAGGGGTTAATATGTCAACAAGGCAGATGATACACTGTTCATACCTGTGGATGAGAAGAGAAGAGAATGGGTCACCCAATAACTCAGTTGTTAAACTCTTGGAAACACTTTAGTTCCATTGTTCTGTTGTGTATGTGTGTATAAAAGTATGCTGTGGTTCTCAATAAAGTGTGTTTGTGTAGAGCAAGCAGTCTCCATATGCTTGCCTGGATGGTTTAAAGGGTCCACTCTGACTCCCATCCTCTGAGGCATACAAGAGCTATTCACCACTTTGTTCCTGTTGTTCTCGCCTTCGACCGATGCGCTCCTCGACCAGCGGTGCTCGACTCTGACTCGAAGACTGCGACAACCTGCCATTCGACCTGCTCGAGTCCGTGTCGGAGGAAGTGGGAAGCGACTGCCGGGTAGCAGGTCGACCTTGCGGTTCCCTGTATGACCCAGGAATATGGGAGCTCCATCTGATAGTTGATCATTGGAGTGTCCCAGCAGTAGCCCTAATAGTCATGTAGAACAGGAACCTTCCGATATTATGCGCTCAAACTAGGGATCCTCTGGATTTCGCTGTAGATGACTTGTCCTTTTCATGTTATTTTCACCTTTAGCATGTGTGTTCCCCCATTCTGATCATTTCCAGCCTGATCCTGAACATCAGGATGGACAAGGTGATGGTTTTGCTCATCATTGACCCATTCTGGCCCTAGTCAGTCTGTCCATTAAAAGTGATTTTCCTGCCACCCAGACTGGATGTTTTGCATCAGGGGCCCTTGTGGGATGATGATGTGGAGAGACTGGCCTTGACGGCATGGTTGTTGAGGCCACCATTCTGAAAACTGAAGGATTTTCCAGTGTAATTTCCACCAGGATCCTAAACCAGTTTCCTCAAAGGCAAACCATAAGGTATAGTTCATTTTCTACTGGTGCTTTTCAGACAAGAATATTTCCTCACAGGTCTTTGACCTTCCCATGGTTCTGTCCTTCTTTTAGGATGGAGTCAACGATGGTCTCAGCTTCAGTTTTCTCATGGTACAGATCTCAATCCTCTCTGTTCTTTTACAGAGATGTAGCTCTGTCATCCTCTGTGAAGACTTTTCTGCAAGGGTCTGCTCACTTCTTTCGGGGATCCCTCACTCATGTGGGATCTCCGTTTGGTCTTAGGTATCCTTCAGATGACCCCTTTTGAGCCTTTAGACTCCGTCTCCTTGTGCTAGCTCACACTGAAATGGCTTTTCTCTTGGCAGTGGTCTGTGTCCAGAGGGCAGCTGAGTTACAAGCTCTGTCTTGTAAACCTCCATTCCTGGCCTTTCACCAGGATAAGGTGATACTTTGTACTTCTCAGGAGTTTCCTAGGGCGGGTGAAGCTGTATCCAAGGTAACTATTGCCTCCTGGATTAAAGCTACCATACATCAGGCGTATATTAGGAAGAAACCAGCTCCCTTCAAGATTACATCGCATTCCACCTGATTTGTGGGTGTTTCTTGGTCCTACAAGAACCAGGCCTCTGGGGAACAACTGTACAAAGCTGTGACCTGACCCTTCCTACATACTTTAACCAAACACGACTGTGTCACTATCTTGCCTGTTTAGGAATCTTTCTTTTCTCTACTGCCAGTTCAGTAGTTTTTGAGCCCCAATGGCTCTTGTTTGGTTTGTTGTGCTAGTTTTTGTCCGTTGTTGGGTATGAATATTCAGATCCAGATTGGTCCTAGGGAACTCTGGCATCATGGGGATATGTGGGCGGTCTCTTCTCCTTGTCCTTCCTGTAATCCTTGAATGCTTTGGTACATCCCCATGGTGCCTATGTTCCATGTTGGACGTAAGAGAAAATAGGATTTTGGTGTCCACAAGGAACACCGGTCTCCTTCTATGTGAAAAACCTCACTTGTGTTGCTTCCCCGGGCAGAGGAGTCCCCTTATACTCCTGGGAGATTTTGTTTTCTTCTTACCCACTTAGTGTTTTTTGCTGTGATTATTGACCCATGAATTCTGGGAAGGCAGGTGGTGTAAATTGGATTAAGAGGGAGTCTCCACCCCAAAGACCCTGTCCTTTTGCCACATGCATTGCTCTCAGAGGAAGAGGTAAGTTCACTAAAATACTATTTATTTATTTATTTATTTACTTTTAAACATCTCTCTGGTAGGAGAACCTGATCCTGACAGGAAATGCGTGGTGATCCTATGGAGCTCTCTTCCTCCAGTCATTTTCATCCATTACTCACAGAATACAGTGGCTCTCGGTGGCTTGTATACTGACCTTGTGTCCTTATTCCTGTCTCCTACCCTAATGGATTGTTTTCACTAGATAATGTTGAGTTGTTAGTTCACCTCACCAGTACTCTTATACACATGCAAATCTGCTTTCTATGTATGGAGCCCCAATCCTTGCATGTCTGTGTCTGTCAATGGAATTCTGTTCTCTGGAGCTTACAGACAGTTTATTTCCCTGCTGAAATTTTTTGGAAAAGTCAAAATTAAAATATATATATATTCTGGAATTCCAGTGAGTGTAAATTAGGACTTTTCACCAGTCCCTACTAAGGAGGAGTAAACTGTTGCATTTCTCTTTAAAGCAGTAGAAAATCTACTGCCCCTTTTCCATAGCTTCCCTTTCCTCTAAACCTTTTATCACCAGCACTGACTGTTTTCTTGGTTGTCTGTTTAAATCTCCTAAACAGATGATTAGATTGGCAGATGTATAAAGCAGTAATATCTTCCCAAGTGTCTTTAATTCTTACTATTTATTATACTTTCCTCAGCGAATATGATCGGCTTGATCATGTGACCTTTGTCACAAGTCATTCAGTGATCTATGACTCTGAACTCCAGTCATTGATTTAACAGCTCAGATCTGAGTCACTCCAGTATAGTGTATATAGTGCACACTGGGGCACATTATACAGTAGTTAATCAATCTGATTTGTAATGAAGTACTGTATTATGCTGTTTAGAATTTCAAAGCTCTTAGTATGTGAGAGAAAATTCCCTCTTCTATACCCGGTTTTCTACATTGTGTTGCTTCCTTGTATTGTTACATACTCTGCATGCCAATATGTGATGATATTGCTGTTTCCATTTACTTGCATGTGTATTTGTTAAATGAACCTTGAGAATAAACACTGTTATAATTTTGTTAATGCATAGCTGGGTGTAAAATTATACTGCAACCTCATGAATGATTTTAATACTTATTGGCTCTAGTAAGGGCTGCAGTGAAGCATTATAAACTGTCTTGAAGGGTGTTTTAATAATACACTGGTTGTTTCTTTAGCATGATAGGGGTTAAACTTGATATCTCTTGATATTATCTCTTATTTGTAAAGCTTTTATGCATCTTTCACTCAAAGAGTTTAATACTAAGCAATCATTGCAATTATGGATCCATAGAGATATCAAAATAGCTCCCCCCAGTATATGACATTTTGTGTCTTGTGTTAACATTTAAAGTAATGAAATTTAACATTTTAGACCACTGAACTTCAAAGCTGTTTAATGGGTGCAAAATGTAAATGAGGTTGAAGAAACTATTCCTCTGGAGATGTGGTTCTTGACTGATTTAAAGGGCAATTATACCTATAGGAATAAATTACACTTAATGTGTTTACAACTGCATTCATATGGCCAGCTCTCTGCTAAAAAAACAAACAAAAAAACACAGGCTATTGTAACATTCAATACTATGGTGCTGTTCACGTGGACATTTATTACCATTCAGAAAACACCAGAACACATCATTCTGCAACTTTATTGGATTCAGAACAGAAAGCATCCAAGATGTATGGAGTCTGGGATGTGCTTCACAACCATCAGTAGCTTGATGACCTATGTGGGTTTCAACCAATAATTTACTGCTGATGCTTGAGTGTGTTGACCTGCATTACACCTCTGTCACATACTCTCACACACACCTCCAATGTGAGAGGATCACCAAGGGAGTACAATTTATCTGTCATCCATTGAGGAATGCAAGTACCAATGGAGTACTGAAACCTCCAGGAGGCAGGGCTTTCAGTGATTACTCTTCTCATTTTCTACCTTCTATAGCCACTCCCCCAGCAGCCAGCTAGTTTTGTTTTTTGAGTGTCCTTTTGTGCTGTTATTTTGTATTACAGTATGGTAATATTTGTATGAAGTGTGAAGAATTCCCCTGTCCTATGGACTATTCTGGTTACGTAAAACTGGAAAGAAGAGAACTTATGCATACAAGAATTACAGCAGGGCTATTTCTGTTGACCCTACCTTTTAAAAGGCAGGAAGCTTAAAAGACATATGAAGATGTGTGGGGTGTTAAACAGGGATACAAGATGAATGAATCAGAAAACTTCCCCACAATTGTCTGTGTACTCCCTGAAGAGGTAAGACATGCATGCATTCTAAAAATAACTTCCACCTAACGTCACAGTGTGCACTGCTATGTCCAGTGCCTTCCGTGGATTCTCTGCTTGTAACTCATGAAAGGGTGACTTTCAGTACTCCAGATGCACCATTTGGTAATCAAACCTCTGTACCATGTGACTGTGCATTCAGAGGAAGAGAAAGTATACCACAGCAATTCTAATGCTATATCTGATGCTCACGATTTTTGTAGGATAGAAGATGAAGGCTCTATAGAGCCCTTTATTTCAGCATTTTTAAACGTGTTACAAATATATGATACAAATCCTCGGTTTGATCTAATGTAAAACCATTTTAAAACCTCTAAAAACAGCTATAATTTTCCTGCTTTTTTAGCAATTTAACCATGTTACCCAAGATGAATTGAAATCTCTACATCGTTCATTATCCATTTTTAAAAAAAAATTAATCACCTTTATCCATTTTCACTGTAATTATCTGGTATGTGGTCAGTATCTCCACCAGTGGACCCTTCAGTTTCCTGCCTATCAAAACATACTACTCTTTTCCCTTACCAAATATAGCCCTGAAGGACCTGAACATCACTTGTAATCAATGTATCCAAAGGCCATATCCAGTATGGCTGGCCACACACTAACAGTCCCTTTGCTGTAGGGAAAGGAACCACAAGGAGGATGCAGGAATGGGACCGGCACTTTGAGTGTGATTATAACCCAAAAGTGTTTGTTTTTTTGTGACTGCATGTGTTATTACCTTTATTTTTTACAACTGGTTATTTTTAAACTGCATTGCAGTAATTTCTAACTTTTAATTCATCATTTTTATGATTTATTTTTTTCTTCATACACAAACTTTACGGATTTGAGGACACACACAAATTTTTTATAACAAATATCTTTTCTATTATGTTTATGCAACACATGTTGGGATTACCAGGTGGACAAGTGTGAGTATAAATTGGACTCTGAGGCTCATTCTCCTCTTTCATACCGCTGAACAAGTGGGAAGCTGTCCCACAAAAACATGCTTGGATTATATCACACTCATCAAAGTGCGTGTCCCATCCCCCCTGAGGGTCCTTTACCTGCCCGCTTGTGGAGTGTTAGTGTGGTCAGCCATACTGGGCATGGCCATTGGATATATTGAAGGCAAGAAGTACTTTTACAAATTTTGACAAGTGAATACCGATCACCAAGAACAGTAAAAAAAAAAAAAAAAAAAAAAAAAAAAAAAAAAAGACACAGTTCTTGATTGCATTAAGGGGAGCTTGGGACCCAGAGATCATCTATTCTGTTGTCCGTGAATGTGAATTTTGGCTCTTATTCCCTATGTAAAAAGATTAAAGTACTCCACTTGGTTGCTGTTTATATCTTCTGTCTTATTCCCTCACCACCTACTCTGCAACCGCTGGAGACTACCTATGCTTTACTGTCATATACCAAACACACACTTCTAGCAGCACGAGGTACAAAGAAGGTGCCCTAGAAGGTACAAAGAAGTCCTATTTCTTTATATTTCAAGTGGACACTCCTTTCTCCATGCTTCAGAACAGTGATTGAGTCACTTGTGGACTACTTAAATTGGTCAGATCACTTTGTGTTATATATCATTCATTTAATTGAACATTTTTGCTATTCATTTTTCTATGCATATTTTTATGTACTTGGACAGTTTTAAATTTTTACTGCATATTTGTGTTGAATTTAATTACACATATCTCTTCTGTTCTTTCACTTCAGAATGTGGCCCACTATATAATTATTTATAATTGGGGAAGTGCGCAGACCTTTCAATATATATATAGTCTTCAAGGTAAGGTATGCCTTTTTGCAGATGATACTAAGATCTGCAACAGGGTAGACATTCCTGGGGCAATAAGAAAATGACAAATGAATTGGGTAATTTGGAAGAATAGACAAGATTGTGTCAGCTGCAGTTTAAAGTTGATAATTGTAAAATGATGCCATTGAAATGTAAAAATCCCAAAACAGAATATAGTATTAATGGTACAATATTGTCAGAAGCAACAGGAAAGGGTTTTTGGAGTAATTATATCAGATTACTTAAAGGTAGGCGGGGAATGTAAGCAGGGTGTATAGCTACGGTCATTAGTAGCAGAAGGGGGGAAGTGGTCAAGCCACTCTATAGGCCTCTGGTTAGACATCACCTAAAATATTGTGTACAGTACTGGAGACCCCATCTCCAGAAGAATATAGATATTCTGGTGAAAATTCAGAGAAGGTCTTCTAAGTTGGTGAATATACAAGATAAGAAATATCAGGATAGACTAAAATATCTAAACGTGGTGTTGGAGGAGAGGAGGGAAAAGAGGAAATGATATACAAACATTCAAATTCATGAAGGGATTCAACAAAGTACAGCAGGGACGTACATTTCAAAGGAGTAAAAATGTTAAGACAAGTAAGCATAGTCTAAAACTAGAGGGACAAAGGCTTGAAGTGCAAATCTTTCCCTTATCTGTTGTTTTCCAGAAAAAGATAGTCAAAATTCCTGAAGTTCAGACATTTCTACAAGGTTTCATTCACATTATCTCTCCTCATAGTGAACCTACTGCTCTATGGGATTATAATCTGGTTTTCGAAGTTCTACAGTAAGCGCCATTTGAAACTATTTTTTTCAGATTCTATCAGTCATCTTACATGCATGAAGTTTTTTTTAATGGCCAATTTCCTAAGCTAGGGGGGTTGCAGAACAAGGAGCTTTGTATTGCAAATCCTCATACAATGCTTTTCATCGTCATAAGGTAGTTTTACGAACTATTTGTCTTCCAGCACATAGTTGTTCCATATCAATCAAGAGTTAGTACTCCCTTTTGTCCTGAACATTAGAACCTGCAAAGTGGCTTGGATACTATTTGCAAGCTACTGAATCTTTTAGGCTAACAGATACGCATTTGATCTCTGACTGTGCCAGTAAAGGCAAACTTGCTTCCAAAACTACTATGGCTACATGGATTAAAGGGATAGTATTACTTCAAAATTACTATCCCTCATATTGTAGCCCTTAATAAACTGAGTTAAATGACACCAGCGGCATCTCTCAGACCTTTATGGTTTAAGAGATAGACACTTTCAAAGTTTCCTCTCCCCTGCTGTCAGCGTTCTGCTGCCAGCAGGGGAATCCGGTCTCTGAATCAAGAGGAGGCTCTTCAGCAGAACCGATATCTCGCTATGGAAGGAAAAATGATTAATTGAAACGGTCTTCTATGTGTGCTTGGTAACCAAGCACATGTAGAAGACTGTTTCAATGAATCATTTTTCCTTCCATAACGAGATATCGGCTCTGTTTAAGAGTCTCCGCCTGTCCCGGGACCGGATTTCCCTGCTGGCAGCAGAACGCTGACAGCAGGGGAGAGGAAACTTTGAAAGTGGCTATCTCTTAAACCATAAAGGTCTGAGAGATGCCACTGGTGTCATTTAACTCAGGTTATTAAGGGCTACAATATGAGGGATAGTAATTTTGAAGTAATACTATCCCTTTAAGTGAACTTTTAAACAAGCCTATCATTTGTTAAATCTCTTCCAGCACCATTTTGAATTACAGACGATTATACATGCCCTATTAGCAATTCCTTGTCTCTAAAACATCAGTCCTCTACATATCTACTTTGTAAAGCAGCAACCTGGTCATCCATCCATACCTTTATGAAGTCTGTAATTTATGCAAGCTGCAGTTCTCTAAGTTTTTCCCTCTCCATTTTTGGGACTGCTTTGGGACATTTCCAGTGTTCCCTGCTTCCCTCAATGGAAGATAGAAAAAGGTGATTCTTGCTTAAATGTAAATAATTTTGTTTTAGTCCAGTTGTCGGATGCAAGACATCCTGCCCTGAGACAACTTTGCCTAGGAGCGGGGTGCCCTGCCTCTCTTTGTCATTGCCTTGCTTTGCTGTATGTTTACTAAATTAATGGTCTGCTGGGGGAAATATATAAAATGTGGGAGGAGCTTCATCATGCAATCCCCTGCCTCTAGTCCATGGGTCCCTGCATCCCTCACATGGACGAAAAATGCATTGGTAAGTAAAAGAAAATTCTCTCGTCAGTCTTATCTATGATTCTAATGAAATATGAAAAAAAATGATATGTCACTGTATGTATGTGTACGCTAACACATTACAGCAGAGTTCAAATAAATAGATAGCTGACTCTTGTATAAAGGACTAATTCCTAAGAAAGTCCTTTTATTAAATTAAGACCCATTTATTTCAGGGGTACATTTCACCTTTAACAGGAGAGCTTACTATTTTGTGCCAGATCTCAGAACACACTCACCTTTGCTGTAGAGGCAGAAGTTGTTCTATGGCAATTTCCCCTGGTGTATGTGCTACTTCCATTCCCTCTGATTTCCAGGATATTGCAAAAAGTCAGGATGGAGCAGGCTCGTGTAACTCTGATCAACCCATTCTGGCCTTTCCTAGCCTGATTGTTAGCTCTTCTCTATTTATCCATAGCTGATCCATTACGACGTCCGCACCTTCTGGACCTCTTTACTCTGCGTCATCTGTGTCATGCAGAGGTGAGGTTGTTTGTTTCATTCTGATGGAGAAAGGTTTCTCTAATTCTGTAATAGACATTATGATTAAGGCTTGCATGCCAGTGTCATGCAAGGTGTACCATAGAGTGTGGTCCTTGTTTTACAAATGGTGTGAAGAACAGGAGTCATAACCATGTCCTTTTTATGCTCCAGTTGTCTTCGCCTTTCTTCAGGATGGCCTTCAGAAAGTGCTTAGTCTTAGCTCTATTGATGTCCAAATCTCTGCTCTATCTGTACTTTTTCAGAGGTGTATTGCCTTATTACCAGATCTGCAAACCTTTGTGCAGGGTTTAACTCTTGTCTAATCAGTCTGTTGGAATCCATCTCCTCTGTGGGACTAGAACTTTGTCATGGGAGTGCCTCAGAAGGCTCTCTTTGAGCCTTTTACTTCTGTTTCCCATCAGTCCACGACTCCTAATGCAGCTTTCCTGATTACGATTGTGTCTGTTAAGCGAGTTGATGAACGTCAGGCTTTGTCCTGTCAGCCCCTGATCTTCAATCTGATGGATTTCTCAATATTTTTGAGTTTTGCATTTACAAAGAAATTGTTCTTCCTTTCCTTTGTCCATCTAACGTGCAGGAGTTCATTGTTTGGACGAAGTTAGGTTCTTGAAGTACTACGTTCATCACATAAAGCATTTCTGAAAATTGGACTTTCTTTTTGTCATCGCTGAGGGGCCTCGTGTGGGCCAATCTACATCTAAGGTGACAGTGGCTTCCTGGATTGAGGGGACCATTCGACTGGCCTACGTCCTCAGAAGAAAAAGCTGTCTCCTTTAGGGTCATAGCTCATTGCATCAAAGTGGTGGGCCTACAAGAATCAGGTCAATGCAGAACTTGGTTAGGTGTGTAGGTGTCCTTTGACACATAAGGTTTATATTTGATCCATTTTGTCTCTGTTGAACTGGTCTGTATTTTGATGCTTTTTTTCCTCTCCCTCCCAGGAATCTTCATGGCATAGTTTGATATATCCACATAGTTCCTGTTTTTCACTTTGGATGAAAGCGAAAAATAGATTTTTGTGCACAGATAAATACTTTTCTTTTAGTTCATGTGGAACACAGGACTTCCCTCCTGTACAAAACCTGGTTGTTTGCGTTCCGAGCATGGGGTTCCTTTGGGTTCTCTGGTTGAGGTGGCCCCCTACCCCCTGTTTTTGATCTTTGTTATTCATTAAAACTAAGCATGTCTGGTAGGGTTAAAGTAGAGTTCTGAGGGAGTCTTTGCCTCCAAAGAGCTCTTATTATACGAGGGCCCTGCCCTCCTGTGCATGGATACTTTACCCCATGGGTCCTGTGTTTCACATGGACTAGGAAAAAAGGATTTATCAGTAAGTACACAAGATTCCCCCTTTTTAGTGGGAGTTACTGATTTTATGGACTACTTCGCATTTTGTTTCTACCTACCAGTTTGGTATAAACTTCTTATCACCCTTATTTCAGCTTTACTCACCAAACAGTACAAAACTATACAAGCATTTCAAAACTGCCATTTAAAATAGCATGACTGTTCAAATTATAATGTCATAATAATAATCTATTCCTGTCTGATTAGCTTGTTTACTGTTCTTCTCTCTTCCCTTTGGATAAATATAACAATATGGGGAAGGAGCTAAGCAGCCCTGTTATTAAAGCAGAATTATGATAATAGTGTATTGATTGACTGTAGCACATTCCAGAGAACAGTACAGAGGGGTGACAAACAATGAGTAGTAACACATTATTATTATTATTGTTGTTGTGACAGACAAAAAACAAACGGATAATGAGGTATCGGCTTAGAAGCATTACCAGAGTTTTTTTTTTTTTTTTTTTTGTTTGGACAGTCAAATGTCAAGTGATAATATAAATGATGGTCCTACATGTAAGAAGAAAAGGGTATAATATCTAAAACATAATGTCCTTCAACGTCAATATACCCGTGTGTATATCTTATCACTTTAAAAGGAAATTATGTGTAGTTTAATAACAAGGCATTAAAGTCTATAGTTAAGATTGTATGATGCCTGTATAAATATGCCTGTGTTTAAGTGGTTGCGCAGCGATAATTTACAGACACTTGGGCACAGAGGTATTCCCCATCGTTTTCTTCATGTCTAGATTGACTGTGAGAGAGAATTTTAATCAGTGCTTCAGACTTGTACTGTATCAATTCCCAGAAGACAATAAAGGAAATGAACTCCAGAAAAAATGCAAAAGTTCTGAAGCCTGGATGGTCTTTATGAGGCACAAAATGGAAGTAATGGATAAGCCTGTGCTGTAGAAATACAAATACAGCATCTAAGATGGTCTCATAAACTCTCCACTCTAATGTGGCAAGAATTCAGTGGAAATGAGAAACTAAAATAGTCTGTACTATTCTGACTAGAGATAACAGGGCTTTGTTTTGTTTTCTTTTTTGCAGCTGTGGCTATTTATGAAATGGAATACACAGAGGCACTTAACATCCCATAGCACTTACTACTTCTGTTCCCAACCTAGCTTCCTCTAGACCAGGGGTTCTCAAATGCTGCCACCATGAAAAAAGCTGCATACAAATTGTTAATTATTATTATGATTTTGTTTTTTACTCAAACGTCTGACTGGCTGAGGTTTCCTGCTTGAAGTGCCTCAGCCCGCCAATGATAAGTCAGCCCACCCCAGCTGCAGCTCAGTATGGATACATGCTTCTGCTGACAACAGGCTGAAGAGCTGTGGCAGTGGACTGGATGGGTGGAGTCAGCAAAAGGGGAATGTAGTGGGAGAATGTGTGGGTCATCGTGGGGTGGAGTTGGGAGTTGGACACTGGGAGCTGGATAATGTGGGGGAGACATTGGGAGGTGGACAATCCGCGGTGGTCTTAATCCCCTTTATACCATTTGTGCATGTAATATCAGTGTAGCCACCACGACATGGCTGTGGTCATAGTGACAGCTACCAGGACATTGTGGTGGCCACCAAAAAAAATCCCTTGAGAACCACTGTTCTAGACTGTAAGCTCTCACACGCAGGTTCCTCTGACCCTTTTGTTTTCCATATTCTATTTGTACTATTTAATGTCTCTGTACATATTTTCCCTAGTGTACAGTGCCACAGAATAAGCTGGCTCTATATAAATGAAGAAGAAGAATAGTAATAACACTGAAAAACAATTGCAAAGGCTTTGTCTATGAAACATGTAGGCTATGTTCAAAATAATGACATTAACTTTGTGTTCTTAATGCTGTTCTTCACTTTAGAAAGTTCAGCAGGTTACTCCCAGTAATTCTGTTCAAGCTTTAGATGGACACAGCTTGCTGCAACTTCCATTCATTGAGTACTGGGAAGTTGAGAAGAACCAATCTGTGTGGCAGCCTGTGGGGCTACCTTGCTGTTTACACTGTTGGCACGGAGGTTATGAAGCACATCATAACGTACAATGAATGTCTTACATGGGTGGACCACCCATCAGTCATGCTGCTTTTACTCCTCCCTAGCACCAGGATCTCTACTGAACATGAGCAGAAAAGCAGTTCCATTCAATTCACAAGCGTGAATATACCCTTAAGGCTTAGTACTCATGACTGACTTTGTTGCAGCTATGGTTATGAGTCCAACAAACAAATTTGTGAATTGGTTTTCATGGTTTAAAATTTGGCTATTCACACTGACAGAATTCTTCAACAATCACCATCGCTGCGTTAATCAACCTATACATCTGGATATTGAGTTTCAGTGGAAAAACACTGAATATACTTGAAATATTTATAATCTCTATGGTGGTGACACTGCTATTTATATTCAGAAAGGGATTCTGGTTGAAAAAAACGCAACATTACCACAGTAAAACACAACAATATTTTCATATGATTCCATACAGTATAGTCTTTGACTCAAAAATGTGTCACTTGTGTGAAGAAAGTGAAAAGCGAAATAGCTTTTTTCATGTTTGTGACTTTTCCTTCTATTTAACATATTGTATGCTGAACTAGTTGAAGAGCTCGTTACATGGGCCACAGTGCCACTGCTAGCCAGTCGCTGGGCAGTCATGCGCAATAGAGACTGCCCGCGCCGCTACTGATAGAGCTGGACGCTCAGAAGGAGCTTAGGCGTGGGCAGTCTCTACTGCGCATGACTGTGTCGTTACACACGTTTTAGCGAATTATTATATAGGAGGATATGTCTCCAGCACTTTTCTAAGCAATGCATTTGAGATGTTCAAGGGGTTAAACACATTTTGATTGCTTAATTTGATAAGGGAAATGATAAAAGCTTTGTTATGGCATTTGAATCTTCGAAAATGTCACAGTCGTTAGGCTAGAATAAATTTGTATATATAGATTTTTTTTTTTCCCCCCTTCTAATTTACTCCTGAAGAAAGGGGAAAATAATCTGAACCAACTCGAGCCATTTTACAAATGAGAATGTAATCAGTGATAATGGAAACAGATGGCATTAAAATACAGTCATGCAATTAAACTAGTTTCTTCTCTTTTAACCTTTAAGTTTTCTAAGTAGATGAATATCCTCTTATTGCAAGAAGAATGTAACTGTTTAATTCTTTCAGCAAGTTTAACGGTATAAAAAAATGATCAAAGTAGATATGTGCCAGTTTTGTAACCCAAAGAGCTGTGTGACAGGCAGTCATTTAATGTATCTTACAGTGTAAGACATTTCAGATATGCCAATAAATATTTTATCACTCTGAATGTTAACAACTGCATTGAACTATTCAGTTGCTTCAAATTGGCAGTTCTATTTTGGGTGGAAGGAAGGAATTAACCCATCAGTTACCAGTGCTTTGTTCTGTATTGGGTTCAGAGTAATTGAACATTGTGAGGTGAGTTTCACTACTTTAATATAAATGTGTTTGCTTGTTTCTCTTTTATTGAATTATAATTTACAGTGAGAGTAATAAAAAGAAATGCATGTCACAGGGATATATGTATAAGCAGAAATGCAAAGCATTTATGGGGCAAACCAGTTGCCCTGTAAGGCACAAATAAAGCCCCAATTGATTTAAAAGTGTATTATAACCTTGAAATAAGTGGCTCTTAATATGCCTGTGAATTTGTCTTGACTGCCTATGTGCGCGAACATACATAATAAAAGCCCAATTCCCCCCCCCCAGTAACACACGGACAACTCTCTGGGTAGGAAAAGGCCACAGCTTTATTAAAACATAACAATAACATAACGTTAAGCCTGCATCTCAGCAGTTGCCGAGTGGCACGATTAACACAATCAATAAACAAGAGTCTCTGCCCCCACTAGCTCCGTTAGCCTGCGAGCGGGGGGGCTAACTCCCCAAAACCCCATTAGGGTAATTAACAGCTCAAATAAATACCTGGCGAGGACCCACCCCCACTACCGCAGCTCCCCACCGCAGCCAGAATACCCACGTTAAAGATATCCAGGCGGATAGGATTGAAATGCACGCCATCCTTCCTACGAAACAGGGCCAGATTAGGCCCTTCCAACTCTCTGTGGCGTATCGCAATCCCGCCAATCCTGGATACAAAATGTGACATGGACACATTCAACTTACGCCTACACCGTTCTAAAGCCTGAATGTCTCTAGCACCCAACCAGCGCAGTCTGGGGACCACTTCTGACCAAACCACCACCAAATGGTTAAACAAAGCATAAAAATGGGCAATATCATGTTTTATGGAATTTATGAGATCCACCGTGCGAATCTCACCCAGGTCATTGCCACCCACATGGATAACAAGGACGGTAGGTCCCGAGACAACACTGCGGATAAAAAGACATTCCTCCCTAAGATGAACCCATCGAAGACCCCTAATGCCCCTCCAGAGGATCCTGGCAACTGATGGGGGAAAACCCAAATCTCAACCGTAAACCCTGGCTTCAGCACGTCGAGACGCCCAGTATATGAAAGAGTGACCCAGGATCCATACCATAAGCGGAGGAGGACCTGATAGAAATCAAAAAAGTAAATGAGGGCGGACATATGAACGAAAACGGGCATAATCCCACCTGCCAATAGCCCTAATTTCAGCTTCTGAAAAACCCGCCGATGCAGTAGCAGCACCGATTCGAAAAGAGTGGGAAGAAAATTCACACAAAGGGAGACCAAGGTGGGATAAAACACGCCGAAAAATGAACTGGAACTGGAAACGCGTGACCGGGGCGCCCGCTGAATGTACAAAAATCACCCCTGGAAAAGACCTGCGGAGAAACAGTCAGACAAAAGGCGGACCGGGCACCAAGACCCAGTAGACGGGCCTATTACCACTAATCGACCTCTGCCCAACTGGTCCATTTTAGATCTGCGCAACAAAATCTCCAACCTATCCTCGACAAAAGAAACATCCGACAGGGCTAAACCCCCAGGACGGGAAGCACACGGGGACACTACGTCCCCTAAGCGAAAAGCTCCAAAAAAGGACAAAACAAACAAGGATCGGAACAAAGCAACTTCAAAGGGGTCCCCACACACAACCGGAAGAGCCTCACAAATCTGAGAAAGTAAATTGATCGAAACTGGTCTACAACAATCAACCACAGCGCCTGACGCCTGACGCCCAACCCTTTGCAATGCGCCGAACCACAAAAACCCAAGTAAGATCTGGCCAGCCCCACAATTGAAACAAGAAGGATAAAGCCGCCAAGCTACGCCCAACCGTGGATGGGCCCACCCCACGGTGTCTCAGCGCCGCCAAATAAGACAAAAGAGAAGAATCTCCAGCAGAGCTAACATCCGCCACCTGAGCCAGACGGAAGAAACCCCACCATTCTGTCCACACTGCCATGTATGATGACCAGGTGGAGGGAGCCAAAGAATGCGAAAGCAGGTCTAGTAGAATTCGTAAACGAGGCTCCATAACTGCTCCGGACATGGTACACCATCCTCCGCCGCTTCCGGAGCCAACAAACGGAACTGGGAGATCTGCAAACGGGACAAAGAATCCGCAATAGAATTATTCAGGCCAGGAACATGGCGCGCCCTAAAGCTAATGTTAAGCTGCAAGCAGTGAAGCACTAAGCGACGCAGCAAAGCCAAAACAGGAAGGGATGACGAAGTAGATCTGTTAATGACGTGAACAACGCTGAGGTTATCTGTCCAAAAAACGATGCAACGGTCCCGGAAAGCTGAACCCCAAATTTCAACAGCCACGACGATGGGGAAAAGCACCAAAAACATCAAATTCCGAACAAGGGGGGAAGCTGACAAATCTGCCGGCCACCGTCCTGCACACCACTGACCGCACGAGTAAGCCCCAAAACCTACGGACCCCGACGCATCCGTAAAAAACTCCAAGTCAAAACTAGACAACTCGGCCTGCTGCCAGCACGTCTGACCGTTGAACTCAGACAAAAACTCAAGCCAAACAGCCAAGTCACTCCGCATACCTGATGTAACACAAATATAATGGTGGGGAGCCTTAACACCACGCGTGGAAAGAGAGAGGCGACGACAAAAGGACCTGCCCGTGGGCATCACGCGGCAGGCAAAGTTCAGGTGACCAAGCAAGGACTGCATCTGGCGAAGGGACACTTTCCTAGACTATTTCACTCGCCACACCAGGGATAACAAGGAATCCAACTTCTCCTGAGGCGAAAGACCATGGCGTCGGAGTCTATCTCGATGCCCAAAAATGAAATGACAGTCTGAGGGCCCTCAGTCTTCTCCTCAGCAATAGGAACACCAAAAAGATACAACGTATCTCGAAAACCAACCGATAGGCGGTGGCAAGAATCAGAATCCCTGGGACCAACAAGTAAAAATATCGTCAAGATAGTGAAGCACCGAGTGGATGCCCACCACCTGACGAACAACCCAGTCCAAGAATGAGCTAAAAACCTCAAAGTAGTAGCAGGAAATGGAACAGCCCATGGGGAGACACATGTCAAAGAAAAAGGAACCCTGCAAATAACACCCCAACAATGGGAAACAGTCTGGGTGAATCGGCAAGAGACGAAAAGCGGACGCAATATCCAACTTCGCCATCAGACAACCCTGCCCAACGGACCGGACAAGGGATAATGCACGATCAAAGGAAGCATACAGGACCTTAGACTCTTCCTTATCAATCCCATCATTGAGCGACCCCCCCCTTCAGGTAAGAGAGGTGGTGAATAAGGCGGTATTTCCCAGGGTCCTTTTTGGGGACAAGCCCCAGGGGTGAAACCCTAAAATCCCTAAACGGAGGGGAGGCAAAGGGGCCCAACATGTGCCCTAATTCCACTTCCCGCAACAACTTGTCCCAAACTAAACTCTCATTACCAAGGATCGATTTTAAGTTACCCGACATAAACACACCCTCAAAAGGGGGGAAAAAGGGATCCAGAACCCATCATGAAACCCATCACGCAAGATAGCTGCCTCTCTAAGATTGGGATACCGGCTTAACCACGGCTCCATCCTTAGAACGCTCACCGGGGTTATCGCCCTTAACAACCTCCCGGGTACCCGGTTTACCTGAAACCGGTTTTCCTTTCTTGAAACACCGGACCGCTGGGTGGGCTCCTCCACAGTGATAACACTCGTGCTTAAAGCGGCAGGAGGAGTACCAACGGCAGTGGCTTTCGTTGAAAAGCCAACATACCCCTTTTTTATTAACGGCCGCACCAGTCGCTGAGGGGGCTGAGGCGGCCACTCCAAGAAAGGACAGGTGTCATAAGCAACAACCACAAATTGACGTCCTGGCAATCGAATGCGAGCTGAGTCCTGGACGACATGTGCTGACGAAACTGCTAGTCATAGCGGAACCAACACAGGCCCCCATAAACCTTATAGGCCCCCCAAATCATGTCCAAATAACTAAACAGGGACGGAGACCTGTCAGGAAATCTCTCACACAATATACTCGCAAAAATAGGAAAACCCTGTAACCAATTACCGAAAGTGCGGGGCACCTTCCGCTTGTCAGGAGCGGTATCAGCGCGGCGAGAAGGACAGTCAACCATCTCCTTGTCTTGCTGCACCAATGACAAGACATCAACAAATTCACTGCGCCAAATTTTTTCCTTAACGTCGGAAGCAACATGAAGACCCAAAGGCGCTGAGCTGCAAACCTGACCAATCCCAGGGCGCAATGCACCGCCGTCAGCCAGTGCAGAAAGAGAGGAACCCTGCTCTAACCGAGCTAGCACCGCACGCAAGGCTTGAAACAGATCCTGACTACCGCTAGCGCCCTGCGCACCTCTAACCCCTGCCCTAGCAGGATCCCATGCAGCAATACCTGGAGGGTCCACTGGAACCGCAACCGACCATAGCATCCGTCTCCTCTCCAACTCTGCTTCGGAGTCCTCACCCTCAGAAGACAGGCCTGATCTGGAAGCGGCAGGGGAGATCACCTGCACTGACGTGTCTCACTCCTGGGGGTACTCCTGGAACGTGAAGAGCTGGTCCTCCTGGAACTCCTTGCTGGGTGCAGGGCAGGTGCAGTAGAAATAGGGCCACAGCCTGACGCAGAATCACAGGCTGCTGCGCCCAAAGGCTGAGGTGGAGCACTCCGAGAGGACACCTCTGTAGTGACAGGCAGTGGTACAGTCCCATCCAGCCCAGATCTCGCGAGACGTGGTGCCCTTTCGCGAGAGGGCTCCTAGATCTGTCGTCACCACTGCGGCCATCTTGGGACTCCACACGGAGAGAAGGCGCAGGCCCAGCTTGCACCAAACCAACAGGCCCAGCCGCAAATGGAGAAACCTCCACAGGAGCTGGAGAAGAGGCAGCAGCAGCCCGAAAAGAGGCACTGCTCCGCCGCCTTGAGCTCCCCCGTGACCCTGGGGAGGAAACTGGAGCTGAGCCAACATCCCGGAGCATATGCAGATCAGGGGAGTGCCGGGACCGGGAGGAGCTGGGACTGTATCGCTCCGGCTGCGACCTGCGAGCCCGCCCGGAGCTCTGACCAGGACTTGTAAGGGGCGCATCCCCAACAGGAACAGGAACACTCAGTCGCTGGAGGGCAAGGGGCATCCAGCAGCTGGGCAAGCCAGGCGCTGCCGTCTCCCTGAGCCAGCGCCTGCATGCGAGCCGGAAGAGTGTCCATCACAAGAAAAAAAGGTATCAGAAACACAGAAAAACACCCATGCAGCTGTCTCGCTGGAACAATTAAACTGCGTAGACAGCCGCACGGGCAATATTTATAAACAAAAGACTCCCACCCAGCCCACCAGCCCTGCCAGCTACTAAGACCATTCAGAAGGCAAAATATTGCCAAAGAATGTTCGCGCCCAGCAGTCATGCCCTCCCTCAACTTAACTGTCAAGGAAGAGGCCTCTTTCATATACTAGTACCCGTTTACTGTTTTTTACATTGATGTGTGCTGTAGCCTAGAACCACCTTGAAAATGGTCGTCCCATTAGAATCATAGGTGATGCACTCTCTAGGTCTAATCTAAGACTGATAAAGGCTATTGTTTGTTTTATAGTGCGTAAGGCAATAATTGTATGTATGTGTATATATATATCTATATCTATCTATCTATATATATATATATATCTATATATATATATATATATATATATATATATAAATTTTTTTTTTTGGGGGGGGGGTGAGGTTGCACATCTTTCTGTGTGCAGGTTATTCCGTTTTGTTGCTATTTGGACAGACCTTTTTTTTTTTTTTTTTTTTTTAATTATTATCATTATTATTATTAAGAGAAATGCCATTATATTGGTTTCCTTGGGGAGGGTTGGTGAATTGCATTTAAAGGGACAGTAATGCCTTAATAAGTATTGTAGGTAACAAAAAAAGAAATTCTTTGGTGCAAGTCCTATCTCTCAAACCTTTGTTTTGAGAGATTGAACATTTTACAGTTCCCCTCTCCCTGCTGTCAGCTGTAGATGGCTGACTCGAAGCAGCTCTTCAGCAGAGCCTGGATACCGAAATCTAAAAGGAACTACTTCTTTTGCACAGTCTACAAAGTGTGCCTGGTTTGCATGCACACTTTGTAGACCATTCCAATGAAGTAGTCCTTTTTAGATTTTGGAATCTCAGCTCTACTGAAGAGCGGCCTGGCGGTCCACGGACCAGGATCTCCTGAGCTTGTGAGATTGAACTTGCACCGATGGATTTCTATTTTCCTTATCTACAATACTACTTTTTATTATTTTAAGCTATTACTATCCCTTTAAGCTCTGCTGTAGTTCAGTTGATGTCTTGAAAATTTCCATTGTCTTTCACCGCTTAAGGAGGTAAAATGTAAACATTTTCAAGATGGAATATATTCCTGTTTAAGAATGTATTACAGTTAAAGGAGCAGTAAACTTTTTTAATGAGAGAACATTTATTGTAGGTAATTTCCTGTTGAGTAACATAAGGCTTCTCCCACTGCTGAAAAATGCATATTTCCAGAGTTATTACAGTTTAAACCCACCTGTGTTTATTTAAATTAGCAGTGCCCTCTAGTAGTCAAATTCCATTTAGTTCTCCTGTTACATTCTAATTGTGAGTAAAGTCGGTGATTTACAGGTCTCCATAGAATATGATGGAAATAGGGTGACCACATTTCCGTTCTGCTATTCCGGGACATGTGGTCACCCTACTCCTCTTCATCTCCACATTGCCCCTTGATGCCCTACCTTGAGTCCCTGGTAGTCTAGCGGTGTGGAAAGTGCTCTGTGCCTCCTCCGGCACAGAGCTGAAGCTCCCGCGCGCTGTGCTCAGTAATGCAGAGCGCTGGGAGATGTCATCTCCCAGCGCTCTGTATTACTAGAGCGCTTGCCTCCAGGAGATCAGCTGGATTGCCGTCCTGGATGTCAGCTTGCAAACGGTGTGTCACATCATGGACGCCGCGAGGGAGCGCTGATTTATGCTACCAAGCGCACCGCTTGCAGGCTGACATCCAGGGCGGCTTGGCTTCATTCCGGGACACTTCATTGTCCCGGTGGGAGATGACCCGGGACGCGGGACATAGCCCTGAAATAAGGGACAGTCCCGGACATTCCGGGACCCGTGGTCACCCTAGATGGAAAGTGCCTGTCACTTCCTGTCAGTTACAACTATCAGGAAGTAAACACAGTAAATTCACTTCCTGATTATCTGAGCTTTTGTAACTTCTGAATAAAACAAATGATACCAGTGTGAGTGACCTTGTTTTACTCAGCAGCAAAAGCTCTATAGTATAAACATTTTCTTAATAAAAAAAAGTTTACTGCTTCTTTAAAATGCAAAGAATACCGGCCTGCTATATGAATGACACTGGTCAAGTCCTTTAGGTTAAACAAGTTAAGGGAAGTGTGCCCTGTCTAAATAATTCCCTTCTAATGTGAGCAGATCACCATTACATTTATGAAAAATGCACACTGCAGGGTTTCACTGATTCCTGTGCAGCCCTGCCAGATTACATTTCTGTAAGCCTCTTGCATTATCCCTTTGAGTGCCAGAGGGGTATGCAAACCATTGCTTAAAGAAATGCGTTGCATACCCCTCTGGCTCTCAGAGGGTTAAATGAGAACTAATACCTCCTAATAACTAACACACACACACTTACCTTGCTATGGCCAGAACGCCCTAATGGCCCCTATGACTTTTTACCTGGGTTCAAGAGTTGACATTTTTCAATTTATCCTGAATGTAATGTCCATTAAGGCCTAAGTGACAGTTGTTAATAGGGACCACAGGACCTCAGTGTCTGCTCACTGTACAGTCTTAACTGCCTCAAAGGACATGATATCCTGATTGAAGATGTTATCTCTTGAACATGAGCACAAAATCCATAGGGGGCATTAGGATTTTCTGACCGTGGTAAGGTAAGCTGAGGAGGTTATTATTAGGAGGTGTTCTCCTTTAAAGGGTAGGACCTAAGCATTAATCCATGGAGTTTTTAAGGGCAATGCATTGCTTGTCACTAATGCTGAATGCATTATGTAGGTGTTTAATATAAAAGGAGCAGAGAGCCCGAACTGGAAAAGTCAAAGCACTTAACAAAGAAAGTAAGTGCATTTTAAGTGGTTACATTTGGAGCTTTTGAGGCAGGTATATGTGTAAATGCTTTAACCTGCAGTGAACCACAGAGAAAAAGGCTCATAGATTCATCCAGTACATTGTAGGAGGAGCTGAATAGTGTACAGAAAACTACTATGATTCACACAAGTGAGAACCACACATGTATCTATCAGAAATCCCATTAACTATAATAGAAAAATAGGTAGTGTTATTTCCTAGAAATATAAGTACATCTGTGTTAATTCTCTGGTATAGATAACTTAAATTATAGTCACACAAAATGGAAGGGAAAAGATTCGGCCAGTAAGACATCACTCTCACTAGACACAATCATTCAAATTGCTCTCATGAGCAGCTTCTACCATCATTATATTGAACTGTATTGTGGTAGTGTGTGTGGGCATATGACTGATGGGATCTTGTGAACCAAGCAGAACATCAGGAGAATAATGTTCTCGTCCTTACATATATCACATGATTATTAACTTCCCAGCAGCCCAAATGTAAGGCCAAATGCTGAAACCACAAAAGGATTAATTCTGGGGAAGACCAACTGTACCATAGGTGCAAAGTAAATGTTCCCATTGACTTAAACTGAACACGGTGCTTCGTGGGTTAATGCTATTCAGCACTGGTAGTGCTGCTCAAAATAAAATGAGTGTTAAAAATGGTATCCTATTGAAATGTCTTCATCTATTTGGCTCCCACAAAAAGGGTGACATCATAATGTTACCTGCATCAAAAGGGCACGTTGCTGAAGGGTCGCTGGGCCTTGTAGACCAAATACCAGCACACACAGAGAAGGGAATACCTATTAACCGTTTGAGTGCCAGAGGGGTACTACGCAACGCATTGCAATGTGTTGCATACCCCACTGGCAATCTAACGGTTAAGAAAATTACACGGTCATAACCAAGCAAGCATCATACAAGTAGTCATAAGCAATTTGCTGGTAATTGGCGGCAAGTTCGGTGTGGTTCACCAGCATATCGCACAGCAAGGTCGTCTTCCTTTCCAGTATGTATACAGTATTGTAAGGAGGCACATGGATGAGGGCAACAAAGACGTTTTCATTAAGTAGGTGACATTCTGGCCGTGTGTCTACAAGGCACTGCGACATTCTAGTGTCAAATTTTGATGCAGGCGACATTATGATGTTGCCCTTTTTGTGGGCGCCAACGAATCTCTTATCTCCATATTAGAACTTTTACATATACCATTGCCTACAGTGTGGAGGGAGCCCTGGAAATTTCCAAAATGGCATACATATTCTCTGTTGTATTCATCTCTGCCCAAAGTATGTTATTGATGAAGATTTTGAACGAGTTAACCACATCTTAGATTTCCTTATTGTCATTACCTTTTTTAGGTAAAGTCCTTTTAAGACAAGATCTTAACAAGATTGTAAGTCAGACGATCAGTGATGAGTACATTGCCTACAGAAAAAGCAATATATTCTATTTGTGAAGGGATTACAAAGGCTTCTCTTCAAGAAAACCCAACCTTCCTTCCTTGTCATTTTGTTACTCTGGCAGATCCAAAACAAATTGGCATACATAAGTCTACTACTTAAACAGGGGCTTCCGGGCTCCCTCTAGCTTGTAGGGTGGGCATTTAGATCTTACCCTGGGTTCTCCATTGGTGGGAAGACTCCAACATTTCATTCCAATTGAGAAACTATATCTCTACTACAGGTGACTGCTGAAGAATATCAAATCTCCTTTATCAGGATGTCTCCACCTCACTTTCTTTGTGCAGAATTTCAAAGGAGCCTTCTGTAGCAGCTGCCTTTATTTATTAAATACAATCCCTGCCACATGCAGTAGTGATTGCCACAGTCCCCAAGGAACACAGGTTTAAAGGCATCTATTCAAACATTTTATAGTACAAAAAAGGAGGGTTTTGACCAGTCTGTATACTGATAAATCCTTTTCTCGTAGTTTTCTCAGGGTGGGACTTTCTCATTAATTTGGGTTGGGGGACCCTTCTGTTTTCTTGGTTCCACTGTCTGATGTCCTTACATCATCTCTGCTTTACTATATGTAAACTCAACTGACTGGCTGTGAGGAGGGTTACATGGGCAGTATGTGGGAGGAGTTTCAACACTCAGTACCCTTCATCCTAAGGAAGGTCTTGATAGCCCATTGGTCCCTGCATCAATTTGACTAAGGGAAAAGGATTCATCAGTAAAGTGTATAAAAAAAAATTTAGCAGAGTTCCTTTAATCTAAGTGGATGGTATTTTTGGTGGGGTTTTTCTTCTTCTGCATCAACGGGATTTTTTTTGCCCGTGCAATGCAGTTCAGTTGACCTAAAGCTGTTCCTCTCCCTTTGGGCAACTGGCCTGTAAAGCTGTATGCAGAAACGAAAGACAATCAAATCCTGGAAATACCACTGAAATAGGGCTCTTATCCCCCTTAACATTTTGAGTGCCAGGGCTGTGTGCAAGGCGTTTCACACCACTGTGGCACACAGAGTTCAATGCTAAACAGGTCTGTAGCTCATTGTTTTGCCTTGTGTTCAAGAGGATAAAGCCCCATTTAAGCCTTTGGAAATTAAAATTTTTCTTTGTGTGGTGCTGGTTTGCTCCTCTTTGTTTCTGCTTGTGGCCCTGTTGTTTTGGTTCCTTCCCCTAGCGCTTGTCTGGACTGACACAACAGTATGGGAAGTGGATATAAATATATATACTAGTACAAAGTGTTGACGTCTGCCTCTTAGTTTTGAGAAAATAGCTTTTTCCCAGCGCCTCGGTAAACACTGTAATTGAAATCATTCTTTTCTTATTCCTTGTCTGTGGAGAGTGACAGAAACGTTCTGCCAGGATTGCATCTTTATAGTTTCTTTAAGGAAGGGATTTGACAACCTTCATCTTTCCATCTATTATTGGACTACAAATGTCCAGAAACGATACATAATTAAGTATAAGCATACATTAGTGTTAACTCTTTGTCTGCTAGAGACCTCACAATATTTTGGGGACGTGTAGCACCAAGGTCTTCAACGACTTAAAGAGGGTCTTTCACCTTAGTCAACAGTGACTTCCTGTTGTAGTTTAATGTTGGTGAAGCTGTAATCTTTTTGTATTTTTCTTTTTAACCAAGTAGTTGCTGAGATATAAGCTTTTAAAGTTCTCCTAGTGACGTCCGTTGCTCTCAGGCTGCGGGCACAGCTCTGGCCTGCAGCCTGTCAGTCTTCTTTTCCCCTCCCCATGTAGTGCCTTCTCTACTCCTCCTCCGATGACAAAGGAGGACTGCATATGACCTGGCGTGCTCTCATGCATAAGCTCGTCCAGGTCAATGTTTATGCATAGACGGAACACGTTCATGCGCGCTGTCCTTTATGCTGAGTACCAGTCCGCTTACCTCTATAAGGGTAGTTTTGTGCACCTGGCACCCCGGTTGTATGTAAGCTCTTGTAATGGCTTGTCATTTTTCTCTGGAAATAAGCTGTTAATGAGATTTCAGTACCTTGGAAGGGTAGAAATAGATTCATGAAATACTAGCTATATAGCATGTTTCCCATGCAGCGAGGAGGATTGTGGAGTGGAGTACCACAGGTTTCAGACCTGGGCCTAATGCTTTTCAAAAATTGGATTCACTTTTTGCCATTCCCAAGGGCAGTGGTTTCCAGGATTAAGGCAACCATTTGCCAGGCCTACATCCTCATGAAAAAGCCTTCCCCCTTTAGGGTCACAGATAATTTCACCAGAGTGGTTGGTGCTTTCTGGGACTACTGAAATCAGGCTTCTGTGGAACTGTTGTGCAAGATGGCAACGTGGTTATTCCGTCAAACGTTTGATAAACACTACTGTGTCAATGTCCTGAGTTTTGGTTGGAAGGTCCTACAAGCCATTTTGCCTGTGTAGGTTTTATTCTTTTGTTTACTTCCGGTAACCTGTTTACCTGTTTTGTGTTTGTTTGTTTTTTTTGTTCTGGTTATTTAATTTGGTGTGTAAGTATCCTTTGACACCTGAGGTACATATTTGTTCCAGTTTGTCTCTGCTAGAACTTGATTTTGTTTTGATGGGGTTTTCTCTCACTGTCTGGAATCTTGGTGGGATAGCTTTGGTAATATCCCCATGGTTCCTGTGTTCCACATTAGAGAAAATAAATATTTTTTTCTTAGTCCATGTGGAACACAGAACATCACTACCATCAAAAAATGAGCTGTTTGAGTTTCGGGGGGGGTACAATTTATGTTCTCTGTTCAAGTGACGACCTTCCTGCCTCACTTCTGTTTTTGATCTTTGCTATTTGTTAAAACATAATGTGTCTGGTGGGGTTAAATTGAAGGAGGAAGAGGTTACGGTATCTACCGCCAGAGAGGTTTTTTTTTTTTTTTGGTTTTTTTTTGTTTTTTTTTTTTTTTTCCTTTTTTAAATCAATTAACCATTTTTATAGGAAGATACAAAAAAAGCATGTTTTAGGTTTTTAGAAATACAGGTAATTTTAAATGCAGAAAAATACTCCCGTGTTTACTGGAATTTTTATTTTTAAGATATCCACAAACAAATGGAATATTTTGGAAACTATGGGGTCTGATGGAAAAAAAAATTGATTTATGGGTTGTGCACAGAAGAATTGGCAGCATGTACTAGTTAATCCTTTAAGTATTGGGGGGGGGGGGGGGGTGCAAAATACATTGTAAACGCTGTTTTGGAATTACTAGTCAAATGGGTAATAATGCAGTGATTCTAATTTCCAGTACTTGGGACACTCTGACGGGTCAGGTTTTTGGGATATCCCTAATTAAAATGGACCTGTCCCCTTTATGTCTGGGAAAAGTGAATGTCTTCTGGGGGCGATAATGGGCCAGAGTGGGGATATGTTGACAAAGATTTTGAATGCTTAAACGTAGGCATCTTCACCATCATATCCTCCACAATCCACCGACATCTCCTTGAATCAGCCATGCCTTCAGCAGGTTACGATTTTGTTTTACGGTGGCTCATTTGCATATGGAAATACAGTTTAATGAGCCATAGTTGTTTCTATTTTAGTGTGGCCCATTGCCACATGCACTAAGCTCAGAATCAGTGTTGGGATATCCTTGTAGCTCTGCTGAGCCAGAGGACATTTTACTGTTTCCACACTGGAAAGACGAGACAGCAGCTGCCCTCCCCTAACCATTTCAGTGCCATAGGGATGTGCATTGCAAACACCTGAGGCACTGAAAAGTGTAAAAATAAATAAATACATAAAAAGTTGTGCTTAACTCCTTGAGGACCAGGGTGATGTCCAAAGCATTGCACAGACCTCTGGTTCTTTAGAGATTAAAGTGCATTGTATAAGCTTTCTGCTGCTGGAGGGATGTTTCTTACTTGAAACTCTGGCAGATAAAAGTTCAGTGACAAGACTAACAGACCAGGATTTGCAAGTCTATAGTGAAGACTTGCGGTAAACCAGATAACATGTGAATGTGATATAGCTGACTTGCACCTATATCTCCAATAACCCTTCTTGTTTTACCTCTTAACCTTTTGAGTGCTACAGAGGTATAGCATTGGATACCTCTCTGGCTCTCAAAGGGTTAAATGTCAGTGTCTGGCAGTGCAGCTTGCTGAGGCATCAACTCATATTTGCTCATCTCTGACTGAGCCACTGAGTACAATCCTGTGATTAAGCAGTGAAATCTTGAAATGCTGACCCGTGTGAACTGAGGGCTGAACTTGAGAAACACTGTAATAGAGCCTGTTGTATACCACTCAAAGTTTCAAATGGCCAAAGAGGGACACTTTTCTACTAGTTTGATCCTATAGGGCCACCAACAGGACCTATTTCCCTGCTTAATCTTGGGTGAGTTAGTCAATGGCTCATTCACCTGTTTTCAGACAGGGAAATCCTTAAAGGGGTAGTAATACTTTGTTTTATCTTATTTTATTTTGTGGGCATTTAAAAAACATGAAGAACGATATAAGTCTTATCTCTCAAACCTTTATGGTTTATGAGATATTCACAAGCAAAGTTTCCCCTCCCGCCCCTTTTACCTAGTGTAAGCCATCTCTTCTCAGATGTGGAATGCAGTCTATAGACCAGACAGATAACAGAAGGGGACACTCTTATTCCTATGAAAACAATGAAATCCCTGTCCCCCTTGACAAGCTTTTCAGGTTTTTCCCTTATCTTAATTGAAGATTGTCCCTCTCTGCAATCTACCTGGGCACCTCCCTTCTGATCTGGCTGAGCAGTGTTTCATCAGTAAAAGGGGCGGGAGGGGGATATTTTGTCATTGAATTACTCTTGAACTACAACTCTGACAGAATTGAAATAACAGTCTCCAAAGTCCAAATACTATGATGATTCATTAGAGCTGCTTTTATTATGAAACATTACTATCCGTTTAAATCCTGGACTGTTGGTAGCTTTTGAGGACTGTTCTTGGGCACCTCATTTTAGATGGTGTTGCTGGGCTGTGGCTAGTGGGTGGGGTATTAATGAGAATTTTGTTATTTCATGACCCATTGACACCTCTTTGAGTAACTGAGTAAATTATTTAGAGCAAGACCAAAGTATTTTATTTACACAGATTATAAACACACATATTGATGTTTAAAGGGACACTAATGTCCCATAAAAAATTGTATTTGTTTTGTAGAGTTAAAAAAAAAAATTGCGGCAGAAATCCCATCTCTCAAACCTTTATGGTTTGAGAGATATTCGCATCTAAATTTACCCCTCCCTCCCCTTCTCCCGACATCAGCACTCTGCTTACAGCAGGAGATCCCGGTCCGGGGACCAGCCAGCTGCTCTGCAGCATAGCCGAAATGGCAATATTGAATATTAGAAAATGATTACTTCACTGGAATGGTATACAAAGTGTGCCTGGTTTGCAAGCATACTTTTTAGACCATTCTAATGAAGTAATTATTTTCCAATATCTCAATTTCGGCTCTGTTGAAGATCTGCTTTGTTTCGGCCGACATGGATCTCCTCCTGTCAGCTTTACAGCTGACATCAGGAGAATGGGAACTTTAGATGCGAATATGCCTCAAACCATAAAGGTTTGAGAGAGAGGATATGCACCACAAAACATTTTTGTGGGACATTACTGTTCCTTTAAACAAACCTTAATGTCAGTTTTATTGCTGTGTAGAAAGATGATACATTTCTGTATATACCGCATAGTCTGATCTCCTAAAAAGAGGGACAGTAGGGTAGGGTGGGAAAGAGGGACAGAAGAATTTGGGACATAAAATGGACTGTCCATCCTAAAGAGGGACACTTGAGAGGTATTCTAATATGTTTATTGTATGTACTTTTTTAGGGCTGTATAAACAAAGAAAAAGAGGAACAACTGTGGAGCAAACCAGTTGTACCATGCAAAAGAGAGAGAACTACCACCCCATAGAAAGTCCCCTCCCCACCACCCCCACAATAATTAGGCATAGGGCAGTTAGCTTCTTAATAGTGCTGTAATCGGACACAAGTACCGGCTTCTGAAGTAATCCTCCTCCTTCTTCTGAGACCGTAAGCCAGGCTTGCACGCAGACATCTTGTCTTAGAGACACCTGCGCTCTTGCGCTGGTCGTCCTGGTCTCCTCTAGGAGGCATTGCATGGTACCTTAATGTACCGGAAGGGACTTGATGGTGCAGACGGCTCTAAAGCAAGAAGCCTGGCCATCAGTCTCAGGAAAAGGAGGATTACGTCAGAACCTAATACTTGTGTCAGATAATAGCACTATGAAGAAGCTAATCGCCCTATGTTTAATTATTAGGGGGGACTTTCTATAGAGTGGTAGTTCTGCTTTAATCTTTGAATGCCAGAGGTGTACACAACGCATTGCTTTGCAATGTGTTGCGTACCCCTCTGGCACTCAAAGGGTTAACCTACAATGCTAGAGAGATCTCCAGTACATTCCATAACATTGCTTTGGAGACCTCCTCTAGCTTTCAATGGATTAACTCATTGCATCCTAGAGTGGTGTCACCACCTCTGGGAAAATATTAAAAGCCCGTTTTCTGTCAAATGCAATTGTGGTCAGTTGTCCCCTTTTGGCGCCACTGCTTTACTGCATAATGTCTACCCTTTCTCTGTGCGTATGAATCTTTTATGACAGCCTGGCCTTTTTTCACCACCTCTGGTGCACCTGAAGGCTTCATTACTCCTAAGTCTGGTTTGCAGTGCAATTTTAAAGTCCATTTTATTAACCCTTTAAGGACTAGAGGGATGTGCAGCATCTTTATCCTCAATGCTTTGCATATCCTTCTTGTCCTTTAAAGGATTAAACTCACCGTTTCAACTGTCAATGACATTTACTGGGAGTTTTTGTCTTTTTTTTGTTATAGCTGTAAAGGTAGAAGAGACAAATTGAAGCATTATCTCTTATGTTGTATCCTATTTTCTTTCCTAGAAACTGGAATTGGATCGCTATATGTTGTATGCACACGGCCCAGACCTCTGTAGAGAATCAGACTTGAGACACGCCATGGCAAACTGTTTTGAAGCACTCATGGGTAAGAGTTTTTTTGAGACAGAATCTGATATACTAAGAAGAACTGATCTAATTCTGGGGCACACCAACTGCACTGTAGGGGAAATGTAAAAAAATAAAATTGCCAAACTCCCAATTATATAAATTATATTTATAACCATTTAATGCTGGAGAGTCCTCTAATGCATTGTAGCACAATGCACTAGAGACCTCTCTAGCATTCATTGGATTAAGTCCCATTTAAATCAATAGGAGTTTTTGTCCTGTTAATTGCAGTTGGTTTGCCCCAGAATTAATGCAGTTTTTTGTTAGTGCATCAGTCTCTTAAAGGGGAACTCTCACCTCTATTAAAGTTGTTCTTATCTTCATGTTCCCTTTTGACTGAATCTGTAATCCGTTTTTTTAAATGTAATACTGTATTGCCTTGTAAAGATAAGCTGATGACGTCCGTTCAGTACAGGCTGCGGTACAGCTCTGTACCGCAGCCTGTCAGTCTTTGTCTCTTCCCCTCCCCAGTTGTTCCCCATTACCTCCTCTGACAGAGAAATCCAGCATGCAAGTTTGAGTGATCTCATGCTTTTTTGTCAATGAGAGCTCTCAGTCTCACATGATGGATTCCTCCGTCCGAGGAGGTGGTAAAGCGGAATAAGTGGCGAGGGGAAGTGATGAAGATTGACAGGCTGCGGTACAGCTCTGTTTCGCAGCCTGTACTGAACTGACGTCACGGGCTTATCTTCACAAGGTAATATCTTGGGCAATATAGTATTAATTAAAAAAAAAAACAAAAAAAAAAAACTGATTACAGATTCAGTCAAAAGGGAACATTAAGATAAGAACAATGTTAATAGAGATGAGAGTTCCCCTTTAATGGTCCTTATGTTTAAAAGAGAAGTGTAGTAAATCTTTTTGGCAAACTAACTGCGTCATAGATTACCTTTAATTTAAATTGAGCTGTTTAACCCCTTGAATGAGACACGTCACATACATTGTTTTACAATACACGGAATACTTCTCTAACATTCAGCACGATAAACATTTAACCCTTGGAGTGCCGGAGGGGTATGCAACACATTGGGAAGCAGAGGGGTATCCAACACATTACATCATTGTCTTGTGCACTTATGGTCTTCAAAGGGTTAAAATTCCCTTTTAAAGCAGAACTATCATGAATATTAAGGTGCGCCCCCCCCCCCAAAAAAAAAAATATATATTTTTAACATAGCATTAAACTTATCAATACTTTTATGATTCTTAGTAAGTCCGACATTATTTAGAAATCAAATTTCTTCTAAGACTCCCTGGCAGACATCTTGACATAGAGGAATCTGTGCACCTGAGCTGTACGTTACTGACTGGACCGGGAAAATCTAAGGTGGATTTCAAATAAGGACCGGAGCAATTCTGACCTTTTTGACTATGTCTTTGTTCAACAGTGTTTTCCTTCTAAGTACTTTATTTTACCCAAGAAAGTTATATACTGTTTTTTTACGCACAAATAGGGCTTTCTTTTGGTACCACACTTATATAGATAGCCCACCGTTTATTTTAATAAAATTAAAGAAAACTGTAAAAAAAAAAATTCTCTTGGGATCATTTGGGCACATTGGGTTAAATTTTTATGGAGACTGCATGAAAGGTATGACCGGTCAGTCATAACTACAAAATGGGTAGTTTTAAGTGAGCACTGTCCCCCTGGGTAAAAATCCCCATGTCCCTTTTTCCCACCCTATTTTCCCACTTTTTTTATTGATTACATTTAGCAGTGTGTATAAATGTATTACATGGCTCCACAACAAACACACTTCTAATATTGGTAATTGACAGGTTGTTGTTTTTTTTTTGTTTGTTTTTTTTTAATAAAAAATTTTTTGGCAAAAAAAGTATTTAAAAAAAAAAAATTGGATTTTAGCAGGTCAAAAATTGACCTGCATCCAGCCAGCCTAGAGCACAGCAGTGAAGGGGTTAATACCCCCAGCTGCTGCATTTTCTTTTAACACTAGGTGTCTCCTCTCTGCTTCTCTGTCCCTTACTTTAATCATAAGGGACAGACAGTCTGAGGAGAGACACAGAGACAGTGTGTGAATCACACTGTCTCATTCATTACAAACGCCAGTACAAGTGATCGATGCTTCAGCGATCACATGACCCGGCACAACTGAGAAGGGCTGGGACCGAACGCTCCGGTACCAAATCGCTCAGTATCTGCCTGGAATGAATGATAGCAGCTTGCATGGAGGCACTGTCGTCTGCCAGTGAGTCTGCTAACAAGTTAATTTCTAAATAATGCCGGACTTACTAAGGATAACAAACGTAATGTTTTGCCTAAAGCTGTGTTAAAAAGTAATTGGGGGGGGGGGGCACTTTAATATGCATGATAGTTCCTCTTTAAATCAATGGAAATTTTAAGAAGGTTGAGTCCTCAGTGCAGCTTAGGGATCATGTGTAAATTTTAGGAATTTACATAAATTAGGGGAACACAAAGTTCCTCAATGCAGTTTTGATTTAATTCACTTTAGTTATTTCACGATGTGTGATTAAATGGTTAAATGGTTTTATTTTGATATTCTAATTCCAGGTGCAGTTTATTTGGAAGGAGGCCTCGAGGAGGCCAAACAATTATTTGGGAGGCTGCTGTTTAATGGCCAGGTAATAATCTGTTTCTATTTTTCATTACCAGAAAGAACAATGGAATAACCAGTAAATCCGTTTTGCAGCAGAGAGAGGCACTGATGCACCTAAGCCAGAGCTAATCTATTGTCAGACCTCCAGCTGTTAGGGACTAAACACCCATCACAACCAACCAGCCATTGTGTGGTTGGGCATGATGTGAGTTGCAGTGCCTAACATCTGGTGGACTTAGTAGTAATAGCAGTAATAGTAATATGCTTTATCCCCTTGGTCTGGATGTATCCCACTGTTGTTGGAGGAGAGTGGTAGAGTAAAAGTGATAATTTTAATGGCTAACTGAGTAGGTTTAGAGAGCAAGATTTCAAGACAACTTGGGTCTCCATCACTTTTACTCTACCAGTCTCCTGCTTTTACCAGTGTTGATGTACTAAAACACAGCATTGGAGCTCAGATTTTCTTATACTGAATAGTATTGATGTCTGAGGCTCACAAAGTTCATAACTTGATAGTTACTCTGTAATCAGATGATGAATTTTACCCCTCCTGTCTCTTTTCCTGACGTCAGTATTTTTACTGAGAGCAGATCACTACGTGGGACAATCTTCAGTCTGTATTAGAGAAAAAAACGTCGTCCTTCTTCAAGGAGGGCAAGTTTTTCCTTATGCTGACATATAAGGAAAATATTATATTATTATTATTATTGTGATCTCAGATATGAGGGGAAGTGGCTTCTGAACGGAAAAAGGGGAGCGAGGGGTAAAATTCATCATCTGATTACAGCATAACTATAAAGTTATGAACTTTGAGAGCCTCACACATCAGTACTATTTGTGGTGACTGCACATTCTAGGAAATGGATGGGGTTTTATGACATCATAGCCTTTAGCCAATAGGAAATAATGGGGTGGGGCTAGAAAGTGGTTAAAGGGATAGTAATACATCATTATTACTTACCCCATGTTGTAGCCCTTAAAATTCTGAATTCAACGATACCAGAGGCATCTCTCAAACCTTTATGGTTTGAGAGATATTCGCTTTCAAAGTTCCCTCTTTTTGCCTATCCCCTGACGTCCGCGTTCTAGCTGAGAGAATGGGAATCCGGTCCCGGGACCGGCGGCGGCTCTGCAGCAGAGGTGAGATCTAATTATAGAAACAAAAATTTCTGTTTCCTTAACGCGATCTCAGGACTCCTGCAGAGCCGTGGCTTGCTCACTGAGAGGATTCCCCTGCTCTCAGCTAAAACGCTGACATCAGGGGAAAGGCAAAAAGAGGGAACTTTGAAAGCGGATATGGTTTCAGAGATGCTGCTGGTATAGTTGAATTCAGGATTTTAAAGGCTACAATATGGGGGACAGTAAAAATGAAGTATTACTATCCCTTTAAAGGATAGAGCACAGCTGCTCTGGCGGAGTTCTTTCTTATCCTGTCCAGCCCATCCTTTGTCTACCTCCCCCATTTTGCCTTCCCCTCTGTTTGTGGACTTGTAGCTGGAATCCAATTTTGCTGGACATTTGTAATCTCAAAACACACCAATGTTAATGTAATAAGGGGGTAGAAAGGGAAATAGTTTGCCTAGTGTAGCTTAGAAGGACTTGCACTCTTGAATGTAAATCTCTGTATTTTAGCTGTCTTATACTGCCTAAAGTACAGAAACCATTGGAATTATGCATTTCTTATTATTTTATATATATATATATATATATATATATATATATATATATATATATATAATTATTTAATTCACTGTTCAGTATAGCAAATGATCTGAGCTGCTTCTGTTTGTAAACATTTCTGTCCCTTTTAACTTAACTTTTTGCTATTATATTTTTGGTTTTTTTTTTCTGATAAACTGAAAAATCTGTTTGCAAGTAACAAAGACAAAACTTTATTAAACACATGAGAGAATTATTTCAGCAATTGTCTACATAAGGGGTAGGACTGTATGTCCCATTAGGCAGAGTAGGCAACTGTTTAGAGAGCTCCAGACCTCATGCCCTGGTTTATAGTGACTGTTGTATTTACATGTTCCCTTTTAATGGATGTTATTTAAAGTGGGACTACCAACCCAAGTAAAGTTAAACCCCAAAAATTACCCATTTGGCAACTAGCTGAACAATAGTACTAGTCGCCAGAATAATTACCTCCTTATAGCTAAATTCTACTTCTTCCGAGACCGAAGGCCAGGCAACAGGGCTTTAAAATAATCTGCGCACCTGCGCCATCAGTCCCTTCCGGTACCATACAGTACCTAACGACGCCTCCTAGAGCAGACTGAGACTGACAGCGCAGGCGTGCAGACGTCACTATGATAATAATGTCTGTGCTGTTTCCTGCCTGTCAGTCCCTGTGGTTTAACTTTACGTGAGGTGGTAGTTCCACTTTAAGCCCTTGAGTACTAGATATATATGTATCAAAGGCAAAAGGCATTTGAAAAGAGATGCATTAGTTGAGACCTTGCTAACAAACAAGGTATTAATAAGCTAAAGAGAGTAGACCAACTGCACCCTAGGGGTCAAATAAAATTTCCCACAATTCCCACTATTTTTGAAGTGTGACTTTTAACCTTTCGAATGCTAAAGATCTCCAGTGCGTTGTGATTCAGGAGACCTCTCCAGCATTCAATGTGCCAAAAGCCCTAATACATTACTAGGACTTTATGGTCAAAAGAAAAGTGGAGTAGTTCTAGGGCAATTCATTTACACTAGAGGGGAGAACTAAAAATCCCCATTGATTTAATTGTGGATTTTAACCCTCTGAATGCTAGAGGTGTCTTTAATGCATTTCAAAGCAATGTGTTGGAGCCCTCTCTAGCTTTCAAGGGGTTAAATAAATCCCCATTTAAATCACTGGAAAATTTGGAGAATTTTTCGTTCACCCCTATATTGCTAATGATTTGCCCTTGAACAACTCCACTTTTGAACATTTGGCAGATAAATTATAAAGATTTCATGTTCTCCCATATAGTACACCTCTTTAGCTTGTATTGTATGGCCTTGTGGGTATTTTCTTTGCCAGGAAACAGAGAATGAGCTGTGAATGGGGACATGTGTAGAGTGGAGGTGTGGATATGAGTGGGATTAACCCTTTCAGTGTCAGAATGGTATCTAACGTATTGCTTCAGGGATGGCTGAATTGTAAATTCTGGTTCTGACTAGGGGACAGCCGTATCCTAACTAAAGTAATAAATTGAAATACGCCACCATAGATTAATGCATCGTATGCCCATAATGCTTTGCACTCACCTCTGGTGCTCTATCTCTATACATATTTTAAGTACAATTTTCACTGTTCCATCTTTATTATGTTGCTCTTTTTATAATACAAAAACGATGTAATTATCTATTGTCAATGGATACCATCCTAAGTAGATATATATTTGTTATTCCATTCAGTGCTGAATTATTCATGTTTAAATGCATATAATAATGGCCAAACCTGTTCATTATGTCTGCCCCTAATTATTATCCGTAGATCCATTTCTTGTCTCTTAGCCCTTCTTGGTGGGAGCATCAGGCGATGTCCGTTATGTATAAGCTTTTTATTTTCAAAATAATTTGCAGACATTATTGGATTTTCTATGAGTTGAGTCAGCATCTGAAAGTTGTGTATTTCAAGTAATGACATTTTATTTAGTGCCGTGGAATTTGCTAAATGATTGCCTTGAGCATTAATGATATTTTTTCACATCTACAGGACCTGCGGGACGTGTGGCTTAATTATCCACTACACCCACTTCAAGTAAGCAAACTCTCCCCCTATTGTAATGGTCACGTTTATTGCTTTTTATTTATTCACCTCTTCTTTCAGATTCATTTTTTGTGACATTCACAATACCCGCTCTGGATTTATTAACAAGCTATGTGCTGTATATATATTTCATCCTCTGAAGTGTGTAAACTAAACAAGTGGAATTAACTCCTGTCTCCAACAAACATGAGCCAATTTCTTTTCTGTCCCCCGAGAACATTTATTTTAGTGACTTTTTTTTTTATTTTGCTTGCGGCGAATGTCTTTTTTTTTTTTTTATTATTTTTTTTTATGATGTGAACAAGCCATTGTTTAAAGGAATCCTTAATCTAAAACAACAGACACGTCTAGCAGTTTTGCATAATAATGCAGTATTTTATTTTCTTATTAACATTTTCTGCTTAAAGGGATAGTGACATCTAAAAATGTAATTGGGTTGTATAATTTTAAATATCATGCACTTTCAGCTCGCATCTGTAAAATTTAGATATTTTATGTTAGAGCCTTAAAACCTAATGTATCCTATATAGATACATTTTGGTTAATTGTTTGTGCATAGATACATCTGTTACTGTTTTGAGATTAAAACCCAATGGTATTCTATTCAGGAAGTTTGTTGCTCTATCAGAGTGCTTAAAGGCAATGCAGAACAATCACTTCTTAGACATAGCTATGGTGTACTGGTGGTGCCGAACATCCTATCAAATTACTGTAGCTATGGTGCTGGGAACCCTGAACATTCTATCAAATTAGCTATGGTGCTAGGAGCCATGTAAAAAAAAAAACAGAAATGGAAGCCCCTGCAGATCATGTACAAGTTGATTTTCGGACTTTTTACAGATGCTAGCAATGGGAGTACAAAGTATTGTAGTGTATGTATAACTCCAAATCATTTAAGATGTTTGTGTTCCTCTAAGTGTTTTGAGCATGAAACTCAGTGGTACAGGCTGAGCACGTGACAAAATCCATTCCAAATTGTTATGAATCAATCCATCCAGCCACTTGACCTATTTAGACCCTTAGTGGCTGCAACCAATCCTCTACTGCCACAGTCAGTCTAGGTTTAAACAGTGTCCCTACTTAAACTATACATATAAGAATAAGTGGTTCATAATTTGTTTATATCCAAAGGCCTTAATTAGAAAGACTTCTTCATGTAGCAGTCTGGTACTTTTTTTCCTCTTTTGTCCAGTGGAACCATGGGATCAAGTTACTACCACTAGAAGGCAGGGAACAGCATCTGAGATCGTTATAAAACTAAGAATGTCCATTTTGGAAGGTCATACACCATGTAGTATGCTTTTTAAAAAAAAAAAAAAACTGTAGTAACCAGTTTGAAAAAATGGTGCAGTGAATTTATAAAGAAATGTCACTAGAGACAGAGAGCTGGGGAGCCACTGCACCATTTTTTTTCTTCTACTCCCTCCCTGGGTGCTGGTGGAAGGAAGGGGAGGATTTTTTTTTCTCCTCTCCTTCTTTACCTACTTTGCTTCTCTTTACTGCAGGCTCTCTCCACTAGGTGGCTAGATTGTCTCCCTAGACCTGCTGCCTGCCCATTGCTAGTGCAGATAAGCCTAGTGCATATGTGGTTCAACCTTTTTTGTTTTTAGCATAACAATGTAAGTCGGCATGAGCAGCAAAGAAGCCTACCCAGAAGACTCTCATTATGAAGTCTCCCTTGGCCTGACTCATTGTGCATGGGACTGCCCCAGACAATAGTGGGATGCCTCCAGCAGTTCCGAGATGCATGAGCTATTTCCGTGGAAGAGCCATGGTTTCTGCTGGTGCTGTTTGTAGGTTATTGGATAGACTACAAGGTCCCTCCCCAGTGCTTATTTATATAAAGGTTCCTTGATAACCCTGTGGGCTCCCCAGTTTCAGGAGGTGGATCAAGGCTTGGTGGATATGGAGATAGTAGTTTTGGTCCTCCATCAGCAGAGGTTTCAGGGTTTTTGTACCAACCTGTTTATAGGCCCAAAGAAGGATGGGAGCTGTCACCTGGTAGTAGATTTGACATATCACAATTGTTTCACGCATAAGCAAGGTTCAGTATGAAGTCTTTCCTTGAGTTATCTCCGCTGTGTGTCTGGGGTAGTTATTGGCTTCTCTGACCATAAAAAATAAGTATCTTCATGTTCTCATTCAAGAGCAGCATCCGAGGTTCATCTGTTTTACTTGTTCAGATCACCATTTCCAATTGCAAGCTCTACTGTTTGGACTAGCGAGTACACTGAGGGTGCTCATCAAACATATGGCGGCTCTGACCAGCCATATCCCAGCACAGATTATCTCTCTTATGCCCTGTATAGGTGATGTTATGCAGAAGGTCCCTTCCACAGAAGCACTTCAAATGCATATTCAGAAGTGTGGTTATTCTTGAGTACCACTCTTGCATGCTCAACCTCAATAAGACCTCTCTGGTCCCCTCCCAAGCTCTAGTTTTACTTTGCATGAGATTCAACATCTTCTGTCAAATGGTCGACAAAGTCCAGAGTTTGATCATGCTTTTGTCTCAGGCCCTCGCCGGTCCATCTGTGCAAGTGCTGGATTTCATGAAGGTGCTGGGAATGATGGTCTTCTCACTGGAGACAGTTGCTCTGTTGCACATATGGACCCTATAGTTAGACATTCTGAGGAAGTGCACCAGATGACAGATGTCTCTGTCTCTCCAGAGAAGGATGGATCTCCAGTGGTTACTTGAAAACCATGTGACAATAGGGAGACCCTGTCAGGGTGAGGAGTGGGCAGCCTTTGATCACCGGGTGTCTCAAGATCTTTGGTCCAGCCCAAAGAACAAGCTTCCCATCAGTCTGCTTGAACCTCATGTAATCCACCTGCACCCTGTTGCTTTGTGGATACCCAGTTTGGATCCAGTCGTACAACATAATGGCAGTAGCATATTTCATTAGACAAGGAGGAACCAGAAGCATGGTAGAGTGGACTGGGCCAAAGCTAATATTTGGCAATATCAGCAATTTATACCCCATGAGTGGATAGTGTAATGGCAGATTTCTCGGACAACAGTACCTGAATTTTGGGGAATGAGAGCTAAAACTTTTTTTCATTTCCATAATACCGAAATTGGGTCTTCCAGCTGTGGACCTTATGGTATCTCAAGTGAATCGCAAGGTTCCACTGTTTGTTCTAGGATCAGGAACCAGTAGGCCTTGTAGATGGACATGTGGTGGTGTCGTGGTGGTTCTCCCTGGCCTCTACAAATTTCCTTCTCTTTCCATAATCCCCAGGATGTTGAGCAAGATCAAGATAGGCCAATCACGTTATCCCAAATACTCTCCACTGGCCTTTCAGGAATTGATTCACAGATCTGATTGTTCTGGTGGTTGATGCCACAATGTCTCCTTCATCTTCCGGACCTTTTGTCTCAGGATCTGCTTTGTTATCCAGACCTGGAGAGGTTGGCCTTGACAGCATAACTCATGAAGCTGATCTCCTGAGAAAGAAGGGCACCTGCCTAATACCCATTAGAAGGTTATTGTCCAGGATTTAGTATTTGGTCTGGTCTTTTGCTTTTCAATTGGTGTGAAGAACATGATTCCCCTTCCCAGTCTTTTTCACCTTCCAGGGTTTTTGGCCTTCCTCCTGGATAGCCTGCACTAGTTTTTTCTCTCATCTCCAGCAAGATGCAGTTTTTAGCTTTGTCAGTTCTTTTTCAGAGGCATATAGCTCTGTTGCCACATGTCCACACTTTTCTTCAGGGGAGACTCGTGCCTACCCCATCTTTAGGCATTGTATACCTCCATGAGATCTGAATCTGGTGCTCCAAGGGATTCAGAGCAGTCCTTTTGAGCTACTGGCTTCCATGTCTCTTCTTTCCTTGACTCTTAAAACAATGTTCTTTCTAGTGATTGTTCTGGTTTGATGAGTGGCAAAACTGTACTCCTAGTCTTGTAAGACTACTTTTTGGATTTCTCATGCAGAAAAGGTTGTTCTGCAAACTCATTTTGGTTTTTTTCCCCAAAGTGTGGTATCTACTTTCTATATTAATCAGGACCTCGTGCTTCCTTCTCTTTGTCCTGATCCATCTAGTAGGCTTGAACAGGATCTTCACTCTCTGCATGACGGGTGTCTCAAATATGAAGTAAAAGATCTGTGGTTCCTGCCTTACAGAGAGGATCATATGATTCAGGGACCCATTTGCCACCCAGCAGTCTGCAATCTTTGCCTAGCTGCATGGAGGCTGAGCAGAAGGCTCTGGTCAATCACATTCTCTCTGGTAGAGCCATCTGTCTTCTTGTGAAGGCCAGGAAGAACTCTACTTCTAATTCCTACTACAGGTATGGTAAATTTTTGGATAATGGGCAGCAGACAGCTCCTGAGCTCAGAGGATCTTTCTGCTCCAATTGTCATTGATTTACTGGAGGATGGCTTCCATAAGAGCTTAAGTTCGAGCACCTTAAAAGTTCAAGTTTCTGCTCTCTGCACTGACAGGGTTCAACTCTGCTTCTCATGACCATGTCTTCAAGGCAGCTACTCATCTCAGACTTCAAGTAAAGACCTTCTGTCATTCCTGGGATCTGCCATTAGTATTAGATGCCTTTTCAGGCCAGCCCTTTGAACAGTTGCTTTCAGTGTCCTTGGGTCTTCTTTCCTAAAGTTACTTTTCTGGTTGCTATCACATCTGCAAAAAGTGTTTTGGAACTTCAAGCCCTATTCATTGAGGAGCCCTTTATTAAGTTTACTACACATCAGGTGGTACTGAGACCTGTGCCTTAAGTGGTGTCAAATTTTCATCTGTACCAGGACATTATACTCCCTTCCTTCAATCCATCCTTGGACAGGGGGATAGATGCAAGCTGAACTAATCTGGACATGGTCGGATGCTTGAGAATCTATATAGAAAGGACTGCTTCCTTCAGGAAAGCCAGGAGACTTTTTGTTATTCCTTCCATTCCAGAAGGGGTGAGGTGTTCTGTAGATCAACTATCAGCCGTTGCATCATTTCAGTGATCTCCAGGGCCTATCAGCGTAAAGGTCTGTCAGTACAGCAGGGTCTGAAGGCACATTCATCCAGAGTGATTTCAACCGCTGGGGCAGCAGAGGCAGAAGTTCTTTCAGAGGACATTTGCAGTACCACATTTATCAAACATTATAGTCTTTATTTAGATCAGGTAATGATGCCATGTTTGTGCATAAAGTTCTGGAATTAGTAGCCAAAGCTAAAATTTCTTAATTTTTCAATAATGTCTTTTTTTGTTGCATTTGCAATTATGTTGTGGTATCTCTAATTTGGGCATGTCCCACCCTTAATTTATGTTTTGCTTTACCCTGTGGTGAGGGCTGCCATGGCTGACCAAGGAAAAGGGAAAATTATATCTTTTTACCGTTATTTTCCTTTCCTGGTAAGCTGTCATGGCAGCACTCGCCAAACCTCTCCCTTCTTTCTTTTTTCTGTCTATAGTTAACAAAGACTGATGGAAGGAGAAGGATCAGATTTATAAACTTGGGGAATTGTTTCCTGTTTCTTTGGCTGAATAGGAGATTAACCCTTTGGTGAGTGATCTAATAGCAACTTACCAGGAAAGAAAAATAATGGTAAGCTGATATTTTTCCCTTTTATCTGTTTGTCTTGGCTATTCATAAAACTAAACACTGCCGCTGGGTGGAGGATTAAGGGGGGGTTGGGAGGGAGTCTTCTCCAGATAGCTTTGTCTGCAAGTGCCCTGCCTCCTAGGGATAGCAACTTAATGCCATGGTTCCTGTGTTCCAGAAAATTGCATGTACAAAAACTAACCCATGGTACTCCTGACCCATGGCCTTTACCACCCACACTACACTCCTCACTCACACCATAATTCCTACTCTCCTTTTATTCTCTCACATCCTCTTTTCTTCCCCTTTCTCATTCTTACACAATCATGTCCAGTCTCAACATTTCTCACAATCATCTCCCTACCTCTCTCAGCACCACCCCCTCACCCACCTGATTATAACACCATCCTCTCTTCTCTGCCCTCCTCATTGTCCACCTGTTCTTCCCTTTTCCCCTTCTAATTCTCTCTCCATTATCCTCTTTCGTCCCATCCTTAAATTCTCGCCATTTTCCCTACTCTCCTCCTCATTCTCACAACATTACATCTCCCTCCCCATTATCCCGTCTCTCCCCTTCTTATTATCTATCATCCCCCCCCCTCCGTAAAATCCTCCCTCATCATTCTCTCACCATTGCCCCTCTCTTCTCACTTGTCTGAAGTACCTAATTATCTCATTACTGGTACTGTATCTGAATGCAACATCACTTGACATGCAGGTTTCACAATATTCCCCCAGGTAATATATATATACAAAGTATATACTCCCCCAGGCTACACTTCCAAGCATTTTGTATGCTGTCAAAAGTTGCTGATAGGCAGCAATATAACTTGGTATAACCAGAAGGTAATTTTTTTTCTTTTGCAGAAACAGTGTATAGGTATTTGAGTGTGGCTGTGTGAACCAGGAACTGGGGAGCTAAAAACAGCACAAGCAGACCCTTGTTCAGCAGGCTATAGCTTTGCAGTTCTGGACCAACCAAACTGCAAATTGAAAATCCCCACTTGATATAATTGGGGCATTTAACCCCTTGAATGCTAGATAAAGTTGCTTAATGCATTGCAAAGCAAATTGTTGGAGACAGCTTTTTTTTATTCATTTTGTCTTTATACATTAGGTCCAAAGTACTTTATCAATACTGCCCCACTCATAATAGTGATGCATAATAGCTATGCAAATGTGTGTGTACTTTGCCAGTGCTCAAAGGGTTAATAACATTGACCTTTACAAACATTTTCTAGTATGCTTGTTTCTCAGCTGAAACTTTGCTTGTTTGTTAATTTATTCCTTTTAAATGTCTTCTGTTTGAGAAACTGTAGAAAGCCTAATTTCCATTTATAGCTGCTTACATATAATTCAATATTATTGATTATCAGCTTTGCGTATTATCGATTGGCATGGTTTTGAAGTTTCTCCCCTCATGAATTTCTTAAAATTGAAATGTTAAATATTTATGTTAAATTATCATTTACATGTTCAGCTAAACGAATTATTTTTCACAAAAACATCTCTTTGCGTAGTAATTTTTATTGATTTACATTTTAAATATTAAGCTATAGTTTACTTTTTAGCAGAAATCAGGGAGTTACCTTTCTGTAATAGGGAATGCTCTTGGACATTTGCTTTTAACATCATGATTTACCAAGGCGGATGTTATCCTTACAGCATTCACTTATATCTGTTTACTGCTTTTCACATCCGAACGCTGCTGTGGTCTATAACTGAACAAGGATAACGGACTGTCTTGAGGATGTTTACATGGCCCTTTTCAATCATGGACAGGACTCTCTCTATTGGTCTAGCCAGCCCTGTCCATGATCCTGAAGGGGCTTGTAAATGTTATCAAGATGGAAAATTGTTCCTGTTCAGATACAGATTTACAACAGAGGTCCATTTCAAAACACATTAAATGGATATGACACCTGCCTGGATAAGCCCATCTCTTAACCCTTTGAAAATCAAAGAAGTGCGCAACACATTGCTAAGCAATGTGTTTAACAACTCTCTGATTGTTAACCTTTTGAGTGCCAGGGGAGTACGCAATACCTTGCATACCCTTCTGGCACTAAGAGGGTTAAATATTTAGGGTGGTACACAATGCGTTGCATACCGCTCAGGCACTTAAAGGGTTAACGAATTAAACAAATTAAGACCTACTTACTCTAAGGTATAGTTCCTCTTTAATTGTTTTCTTGTTTTAAGTAAGATGTAGTAGTTAAAGGGTGACCGAACAACTAAAAATGTTTTTTTATTCTCTTAAATAACTTGTGCTAACCTCTGTAAAAACTCTTTACTTTTGGAGGCTGGAAATCTATTTATGCTTTCTGGGAACTATCATTTCGGGGTTTTTTCAGGACACCCATTAGCATAGCAATCTTGATTGTTGTCTCAGAAGGGATAATTCTGTGAGAAAATGTATCAACCTTTCTGAATAGAAGAGTGAGTACTGATCGCAGCACAGTAACTAACAGCATTATCGCTACACAAACAATCCAAGGGGAACTATCACCTGTATTAAAGTTGCCTTGATCTGAATGCTCCTTTCCACTGAATCTGTAATTCTTTTACTTTTTTAAATATAATGTGGTATTCTCTGAGCTCCTTGCTTTTAAAGTTCAGTCGGTTATATCACTTCAGGGCAGGCTGCAGGTAAACGCTGCCCCGCAGCCTGTCAATCTTCTTCTGTTCACCTCCCCAGGTAGTACCTCTTTCCAACCTCCTCTGATGACAGAGTCTTCCTTCATGTAAGTTGGAGCAGTCTCATTGGCAAGAGAGCACTCTAGCTTACATGGAGAAATCCTCCGTCATCGGAGGAGGTTGGAACAAGGTGCTACTTGGGGAGGGGAACAGACAAAGATTGACAGGCTGTGGGGCAGAATTGACCTGCAGCCTGTCCTCAAGTGACATAACCAGCTGAACTTTAAAAAGGAGTATCTCTGTGAATACCACATATTTTAAATAATAAAAGGATTAAAAACTCAGTGCAAAGGAGCATCCAGATCAAGGCAGCTTTAACCCCTTAAGGACCGGGAAATCCGGCCGAAGACGCGACTCAACGACCACGGAGCAAAAATTTTTTTTTGCTCCGTTGCGTTCCGGACACCCCGAACGGCGTGCAGCCGCGGGGGGAGCCCGGAACTCGATGACGGTCGTAGTACGTCATCGGTCGTTAAGTCAAATCGACCCTTGACGTACTATCACCGTCAAGGGTCATTAAGGGGTTAAAGGGATAGTAATGTTTCACAAAAACAGCAGCTCCAATAATCTTCATAGTATTTGAGTCATAAAGAGGGTTGTTTCAATACTGTCAGAGTTGTAAAGTATCCCCCTCCCGCACCTTTTACCTTGTGTAACCCCCCACTCCTAAGATGTGGAATCTGTTCCTGGGACCAGACAGCTCACAGCAATCTTCTTACTGTGAACATAAGGGAAACCCTTCCCCCCTTAACAGGATTTTCAGGTTTCTCCTTGTCCCTCTCTGAGAGCCATCTGGACAGTCTTGTTGCTCTGAGGTGAGCAGTATTATATCAGTAAAAGGGTCAGGAGGGGGATACTTTATCATTCAATCACTCTTGAACTACAACTCTGACAGTATTGAAATAAAACTTTCCATGGCACAAATACTACAAAGATTAATTGGAGCTGCTTCTATTGTGAAACATTACTATCTCTTTAATACAAGTGATAGTTCCCCTTTAACCAGACTGGATTTATATAGGACAGTCTACACATGCATTAAAAATGCAAGTTTGGAATTAGATTTTAGGGACCTGACATAACATTTCACAGATGCTAGCTGGAAATGCACATTGTATACACCTAGATAAACAAATGTCATTTTTCAGTGTTAGTGTTCCTTTAATAGCACAATGTCGGGGTTTCAAACCCAAAGCCACTGAAACCAGATATAGATCCACATTATGCAGTAAAGGAGCAGGTATGCAGTCTTTACCCGAGAGTGTGCAGAACCCTTTCTTTACTGTATACTAGGAAGCCTTTAATTTCTGCCTATTTTTGCCACATACTGTTATGTTTGTGATTTATATTCATTTGAACAAATCACTATTCAATTATGACAACTGTCTGCGCAGTATAGAAAAGCGAGCCAAGCGGGGTGTCATCACATCATTAATAGTCTATTTTTATGATAAGAAGAACTTCCAAATCACAGCAAATATGCAATGCAAGTGATCCATTGGTAGACGAGACAGGCAGCAGAGGATAACTGATTACCAGTGTTGTTTCAAATTGATAAAACAGCCAAATTGTCGTAAGCCTGACACATTATTGCTTATTTTGTTTAAAATAAACATGCTGAGGCTGATAAATATGGTGCAAACCAATTGCACCATAGAGGACAAATAAAGGTTCCTATTGATTTAAGTGGGACTTGTAACCCCTTAAATGCTAGAGGGGTTTCCAACACAGTGCCAAGCAATGCTTAGGAGACCTCTCTAACATTAGGGGGACTAAAAGCTCCATTTAAATAATTGGACGATTGTTAATTTTTCCCTATGGTTCTGGTGGTTTGCTCCAGAATTGTGTCAAGTCTTCTTAGTACCTCAGTACTGTAGCCATTCTGGAGCAATGTGCAGCACAATTACACATTTGTGCGAAGTTAAAGTGTCAGCTGCACTAAAGGGAATAGTCAAGCATTAAGAGATAGTAATGTTTCACAAAAAAAGCAGCTCCAATTAATCTTCATAGTATTTGAGCCATGGAGAGTTTTATTTCAATACTGTCAGAGTTGTAGTTCAAGAGTAATTGAATGATAAAGTATCCCCCTTCTGACCCTTTTACTGATGTAATACTGCTAACCTCAGAGCAACAAGACTGTCCAGATGGCTCTCAGAGAGGGACAAGGAGAAACCTGAAAATCCTGTTAAGGGGGGGAAGGGTTTCCCTTATGTTCACAATAAGAAGATTGTCCCTTGCTGTGAGCTGTCTGGTCCCAGGACCAGATTCCACATCTTAGGAGTGGGGGGGTTACACTAGGTAAAAGGGGCGGGAGGGGGATACTTTACAACTCTGACAGTATTGAACTAACCCTCTTTATGACTCAAATACTATGAAGATTATTGGAGCTGCTGTTTTTTGGGGGATACTTTATCATTCAATTACTCTTGAACTATAACTCTGACAGTATTGAAATAATGCTCTCCATGGCCCAAATGTGATGAAGCTTAAATGGAGCTGCTTTTTATGAAACATTACTATCCCTTTAATACTAAAATATATATATATATTGCAGAATTAGTCCTGCTGAGTGCTCCCACTGCTGAGACATTCTTAATTCAAAATATATTGCAGCTCAGACTGCAGTACCTCTGTGGTCTGAAAGTTTACAGTGGAGCTGTTGCTAATCCTGTCTATGGACAGATGTGGCCCGCTCACATCTAACTCTGAGTGCCAGTCAGGTATCCGCCACAGATCAATGCATTGAATGTTTCTCTGGTGATCAAAGAGTTAACCTCCATAAGATGATGTGACAACAGCGCCATTGTCAAATTTCAGGCCATGGAACTACTACACCCAAACAATGCAAGTTTGAGCTTCAGTAACTGTTGAATAAAATAACTCTCAGCAGTGAGCATATTCTTGTTTTACTCCGTAGGAAACCCCCTACAGTATATATATTTTTCACTGTTGAGTGTTGCTATCCCTTGAGGCTGCTGTACTTAATAGTACAGAGATAATTTTGAGGTAAACCAACTGAGTCGTAAGGGAGAAATACAAATTTCAATTGATTTAAAGGGCTTTATTAACCCTTTGAATGTTACACAAGTGTCCGATGTATTTGCAGGGAGAAGCAGTCACTCTAGCTTTGAGGTTAAAAACATTATTTAACTTGGTGGGAATTATTTACCTCTTTGACAGTTAGTTTGCTTAATTTCTTCTTTGTGCATTAACCTCAATAGCTATTTGTTTTCTAAGGAACACATTTAGACTTAGACTTTGGCACATAAAGTAAATAAAAAATTATCGCCTGCCTAAACCGTTTCGTACTCCTCTCTTGTCAGCTGCAAGAATCAAATTCTGACAGGCATTTGATTGAGACGTCCCCAGTTCTGAAGAAGCTGACAAAGTTTGAAGAAGCGATTGGAGTTGATTTCACACACATTCGACTTTTGGCTCGGGCTTTTACCTTGAGAACAGTAGGATTCAACCACCTGACCTTGTAAGTAAAAGAGACTATGTCTCGACTGATGCCAGATAAAGAGATCACAGATAATAACCTGCTCCGTGCTGTGCACTGAAAATAATACTACACATGTGTAATGAACAGAAAATGGTAGAATGTAATTTTTTTTTTTTTTTTTATGGTTTAGATTTCCTTAGAAAAGGTTTAGATTTACTAAAAACTATATGTGTAGGAATAAGAGGTTCTTTGCAATGCATTGCACACGTGCCTGGCCCTTAACCCTTCGAGTGCCCGAGTGGTAGGGAATGCATTGCAAAGCAATATATTCTGTACCACTCAATCACTCAAAGGATTAAAAGGTTAATAGAAGGACTTAGGATTGTTTCATAAAGCAGTTTAGCATATCTATTTATTTCTCACATATCCTTCTGAGGTGAGGGCTACTGGAGGTAAAAATCACTCCATCTCTTTAGAGACCTGACTCCTCTACTCTGCTTTACATCTTGAGTCATAATAGCTTTGGTTATTAACCCCTTAATTGCTAGTGGTTTTACCCTACTCATTTATTCGCAATGCTTTGGACACCTGTCTCGCACACAGTTTTAATGCTTCTTGCCTCAGGAGAAGTGGGATTTTTGAACATTTAAGGGTCTTTCTCTCCCACCCCCAATATTTTGACATTCTTGACAAGACAGATTTTGTAAACTGCTCCATTCTCTTTTCCATCCATCACCCCCCTCACTTCGTACTTTACATTTTTAATTCATCCAAGTCAGCAAGGTGCAAGATGAGGGACAGGCCTTCAACCAACCAGAAGCTGATCCAACATAAACCACGAATTAGCTCTTCAGATGAATCATGAGAACCTCCCTTTTATGTGCGGATGTGTTGATGGTCTGAATAAAATCATCCATTGTCACCCATCAGGGGTTGAGAAACTGGAGCTAAGGGGCCTCAGCAAAGTGTAGCAGTTGTTTTCTTTGATCCCTTACATCCGCTATATTTTATTATTAAAGAGATAGTAATGTTCATAATAAAAGCTCCATTTAATCTTCATAGTATTTGGGCCATGAAGACTGTTATTTCAATACTGTCAGAGTTGTAGTTCAAGAATAACTTAATGATAAAGTATCCCCCTCCCACCCCTTTTACTGATGTAACACTGCTCAGCTCAGAGCAGCAGGGTGGTGTCCAAGTGGATTGCAGGGAGGGACATTCTTCAGTTAACATAAAGGAATAACCTGTCAGTGGGGGCAGAGCTTTCATTGTTCGCACAGTAAGAAGATTGTCCCATGCTGTGAGCTGTCTGGTCTGTGGACCAGATGCCACATCTGAGGGGGAGGTGGCTTAAACTAGGTAAAAGGGAGGGGGATAATTTATCATTCAATTACTCTTGAACTAGAACTCTGACAATATTGAAATAACACTCTCTATGGCTCAAATACTATGAAGATTAATTGGTGATGCTGTTTTTGTGAAACGTTACTATCCCTTTAATCAGAGTCTACCCTTTTTCAATTATACCAACTAAAGAGATTTGGTTTGGTTTCTTTATTGTTACATATCAATTGTATTTAATCTGTTCACAACAAATTCCACAGGACTGAAATGGAATTATTTGTGTGTGTGTGTGTGTGTGTGTGTGTAATATAATTTTTTTTTTTTTTTTTTTTTTTTTTTTTTCTTTATAACAAAGTGCAGTTTAAGGGGAGAACATGTCCTGTTGACTCTAGTCTGTAGCCTTATTACCTTGGCTTGGGTGCAGTATGAGTTCTTCCTTGATGGGGAGTAGTATGCATGATGAGTTTTAACTTGTTTGTTTGTGCTGCTAGGCTCTATGTTCTCTAAGAGGGCATTCTTTCCTTCTTTACCTCCTGGTCACAGCTGGGTATAGCATTTTAGTTTGTTTATACTATACGCTTTCATTTTAGTCATCTCTTCCTCCTGTTTCCTTCCAGGTTGATACACCCCTTGGTATCCTTTTCTCTTTAGAAGCCATCATGTCCTTCAAAGAGCAAATTACCTACACCATAAATGGGTAGACATCAGGTTGAACAGTGTTTTACTTTGCCTGTAAGACATTTTCTTCCAAGCTATCCTGTGGTCAGGTGGGGCCAGTCTGTCCATATTGTTCAAAAGACATTGCAGTCCTGCAGTGTCTCAATGAAATAAGACAATGTGATTCATTTTCTTTCATCTCCACTCTAAAAAGAGAAAAATATTTTCATAATTGGGAGATATCCCATTTATGGCCAGTTTCTCAGTGGAATAGGTGTAATCAGTTTAATGAGTTTCTGGAAGAATCCCTCCCCCCACTAACGGTGGCCATGGGCGTCCAGATTTCATAATATATGACAATGTTCATGCTGCTTGATCTTTGTATCGATGGATCTTCTAAAGACCGAGTCTGTCTTGTCAAATCCTTGACCCTCTGTTACATCTTTCCCCAGATTGTCTGGTCCTGACCCCTCAGTGTCCCAGCCTTGCTGAAACCTCATGCAATCAAGTGTAACCAATCTAATCTCCTCTCACCTTTTCCTTTTCTCCTTTACTGGATTATAGGCAATTCTGATTTCCTTCCCAGTCTTAATGGCCAAGCTTTTCTATTGGGTCTGCTCGATCTGGACCACTTTCCTTCACTTTCCAGACCTATGTAGGGAATTCTATCTTCCTGAATCTGAAGCATTACAATACAGACAGATTCAACATCTTCGGAGATCCTTCCCCCCCCCATGCTATTCTCGTACATCTCTTACCCACTTCGAAATGCAAATCACTTGAGCTGAAATTCCTAAGCAGAGTATCTCAACAATGTATAAATTACTAGGCGCCTAGCTCTTCCCCCACCTTTACCCCATAGACATACTTTGGACATAGATCTGAATCATGAGCTTCCTGATCAGCAATGGGCAGGTCCTTCCAGCAGAACTGTAAACACCTCTCCAATATCCACATGAGACATCCCTAGTTATTAAGCTATTATCAGCTCTAAGAAATCTGGCACCAGCAGGTCAGTTTCATCTTCATTTTTTAGAAGCTTGAACAGAAAGGCTCCTCTGAAGAACATTTTACAATGTTTTTGTAAAACTTTACAAACATTATTGCCTCCATATAGGGTTCTGATGTTGTAATGATGAGTCCAAGAACAGGATGCTTTTCTCTGCTCTGCCCTTAGTTGTGACTGGTTGTAGAGAAGGATGGTCCCGTCTATCCAGCCTTGGATCTGAGGGGGCTGAACACACCCCTAGCACTCAAGGGTTACATTTTTATTTTCCTATTTCATTACACTTTTTTCCTTTCCTCTTGTTTTTAATGTATTATTTTTTTCTCCCTCTGCATGTTTATTACTTTTATGTTCTGTTTCATCCAGTGTTTACTTTCTGCCACGATATTCATTTCCATTGTCTCATGAATATTGCAGTTATGTGTTGATGTCTTTGTGATAACACCCACAGGAAGTGTTCATGTACACTTATGTTCTTGATAAAGGTTCTTCACTCACCTTCTGGCCATCCATATATTTCACTTATATATATTTGTTTTTTTCCTACAGTTTGCTATTGTATACATTCATATGTCTTTACAACCTTTCAAATAAATTAAAATGTACTAGGAATTAATAAGCATAGTTCACTCAGTGCAGAGCAATGGTTTACACGCACCCTTCTGATCCTAAAGTGTTAATTTAATTGAATGCTTAAACACAATGGTGTTTGGTTATTTTTCATTCAGACCTAAAATGTTCTAGTGTTTATCCATTTGTGTGTTCACTCCAATAATCTCCATTAACCAACTATATACTTTTAGCAGTCCACAATGCATTGTTCCATAATATTCAGGAGACCTCTCTTTCCAAATGATTTGTGTAAAAGTGGAATCAAATCAGCAAATTCTAGAAGAACTGGTATATATCCAACCTGTAGCAATTGTAGCAGGAAAGTATCCTTTTGATATAAAGAGCAAAGTACATGGGACTGCTCAATAGAACTAGCTAGTTCTCAATGTGTCTTGGCCAGTCATTAATTATGTGTCTTTTCAAGTAATGTAGCTGCTCAGTCAATGTCAGGTTTTTCTGCACAGTGATTGATAATCCCACATTGAGAAACAAGTTGTCACACCCCTCTTGCATCTTGTTAGTTCATGCGTTAGCCAACAAAACCTTACTCCGCTTAATATATTCACTTTCACCCTCCTGTGTTTTTGATGATTCATGCATTAAATGGACACCATTTGTTTTCAGTTTTGCTTTAAAATAAAACGGTTCTGTAAATGGTGCTTTGTTTTAATTTGTCATCCCCTGAGTGATTATTGATCCCTGTATATCATTGTTTGTTTCCTTTCTTTCGTCTCCAGAGGCCACAATCAGAGAATGGAATTCCTGGGTGACTCCATAATGCAGCTGGTAGCCACAGAATATTTATTCAAACATTTCCCTGATCATCATGAGGGCCACTTAACGGTGAGAGCCATATAAATCACTATCCAAGGAGGCAGGCATCATAGTCCAAATGGGGCATTTATTAAATTCTGCTTTTGATGAACAACTAGGTGCTTTGTCACCAATTTGCAGGATATTGTGGGAGGGTTTTTTCTTAAGTTGCATGGGCATAGCATGCCGATATGTGCCTAATTCTTTCTGAATTGTTTTATTTATTTATTTATTTTCCAGCTTGACCAATTGATAATGTAACTAGTTCTAATCTCTGTGCTTGTATCACAGATAGAGCATTGAGGCCTGGTAATTTATGTCAGGGGAGCTGCATTTTTGCATCCTACTAAACATAATTAGTTTCTTATTGTAACAGTATACGGAATCCATTAAACTCTTGGGGTTTTCTTGAAGCCTTTGTTTATTGCAGTAGCTCAGGGCACTGGTTCATAAGTTCAGTGCTATTAATGTGTATCTCCTTAGGCAAAAGACTAGCATCCAAAATGTTAACAACCTTAAAGGAATACTAATACCTAATGCAAAATAGAGTTTTAAATTTAATCATCCTGTATTTCCCACTGACAAATCCAGTCCTAAACTTGTAGTTAAGGCATGTGTAAACTTTCTCCTGTGTAGACACAATTTGGTTAATATTGTCTGCACTCTTTGTAGTTTGAGAATATTTAACCCTTTGAGTGCCAGAGGGGTGTGCAACACATTTCAAAGCAATGTGTTGCGTACCCCTCTGCACTCAGAGGGTTAAAGAGACCGAAAATATATATTGTAGGTTTATCCTCTTGAGTAAAACATAGGTACTCCCACTGCTGAAAGGAGTTTTATCCAAAAATTATTACTGCTCGCACTTGACATTTTTAGGTGCAGTATTACAACTGGCCTGAAATTGTACTGTGGCGCTGTTGCTACACCATCCTGTGGACAACTCTGGTTAGTTAACCATAAATCTCCATAGGATGGTGTAGCAATAGCATCACTGTACAATTATAGGCCAATGTGATACTGCACCTAAAAAAATACAATTTGAGCTGTAATCAATTTTGTATAAAACACATTTCAGCCGTGGGAGTGCCCTTGTTTTACTCAGGGGATAAACCCTACAACATTTTTTTTTTTTTTACATCTAAGTATTACTATCCTTTTAAGGCAATTAATTTATTGAGTTTAGCTTCCACTGGTGGTGTATAATTGGTAAGACAATTGCCTTATCTCACCCTGGTTTTATGGTTTCACGATTGATAGCAGTTGCAGCAAGCAATGGCATATTAAATGGATAGTATTACATAATTTTTACACATCTTTATCTTGTAGCTACTAAAAAGTTAAACTAAATGCCCCCCAGTCCCATCTCTCAAACCATAAGGTTTGAGAGATAATCATAGTTAAAGTTCCCTCCCCTTTCCCTGACGTCAGCGCTCTAGCTGACTGCAGGGGAATCCAGTCCTGGGACTAGCCGGCGGCTCTGCAGCAGAGCTGAGATCCTTTTACTGAAAAAGAAATCCTTCAAAGGAGTGGTCTGTAAAGTGCGCTTTGTTTGCAAGCACACTTAGAAGACTGTTCCAGTGAAGGATTTATTTTTCAATATCTCGATCTCTGCTCTGCTGCAGAGCCGCTGGCTGGTGCCAGGACTGCATTCCCCTGCAGTCAGCTAGAGAGCTGATGTCAGGGAAAGGGGAGGGAGGAGGACACTTTAACTACGATTATCTCTCAAACCATAAAGGCTTGAGAGATGAGACTGGGGGGCATTTAGTTTAACTTTTTAATAGCTACTAGATGAAGATGTGTAAAAAAAAAAAAAAATTATGTATTACTATCCCTTTAAGTCACGTACTCAAGCGATCCTTAAATTGTTGCCCCCCTCAGCCCATGTTGACCAATACTTTGCAGACTTGGCTTCTGAGTTCCACCTGCAGTGTAGAACATAGCCATTTTGTATTTAGGCAATAGGTGTTGACGTTCTTGGTAACTGCATCACTTTAACCGTGGGCATCCACAGAAATTCTGCAGCACATTTGCTGCACCATAGGGAAAAAAATAAACAGTCCCATTAATGTATATGGGGTTTTTAACCCCTTGGGTGCTAGGGTGATACCTAATGCTTTGCAAAGGAATGTGTTGGAGACCTCTCACCCTCTTTCTTTCTCAAACACACAAACCAGCGGACCATAGGAGAGAAAGTCACAGCCAATGAAAGTTCAGCACATGCTGTTCGAATTAGAGATTACAATATCTGTTGAGATCAGAAAGTGCCCTGCATAGTATTGTTGAAGCTGAAACATCCAGATTTCACTTTAATGCTAGAATTTTTGTTGATAGAGGGCCAACATTATTAAATCATTGGAGCATACACTTCAAGAAAATAAATATGTTTCAGGATTATAGTGATGCAATGGGTATTAAAAATAAAAAAAAGTTGATTTGTGTAGCTTCATACACAATCTGAAATTTTAGTGTTAGACAGTATGGGGGGGACACCGTTTCATTACAGAATGAAGAAGTGGGAGCTCAGTTCCGTTGTAGAATACAATGTAGAAATACATTTTAAAAATAATTTAAAAGTTCCTTGGATGTATAAAGTGTAAGAGTGTTATCTACTCTGTAAATGCTTCATTGCAGAGATGCATTTTCAGGCTAGCATTCAGGTAATTACTATCCCCATTTTAATCAATGGGAATTTGAGGAAATTATTTTTCCCTTATGCTACAATTGGCTTGTTCGATAATTGCTCCACTTAGAGATTATACATAAGGCCCAGCGTTGCCTTATATTTAACGCTATAGTGAAGCAAGTCTTGGCAAACCAATGGCACTATAAATGATAAATAACATTTTTTATTGATTTAAATAGGACTTTTATCCCCCTCAATGCTAGGGAAGTCTGCAGTACATTTTGGGTTTTTTTTTCCCCTGCAGTACAGTTGATTTGTGCCAATATTCTGCTTTGCCTTATACACAACACCCAGTGATAATATATTAGTGTTTTGTTGCTGTGAAGAACCTCCCATAAGGACATATGATGGTCTTGGCACGTCATGGGTTAAATGATAGCAGCACACCTTAGTGCATGCTGCTACCATGCTTTACAGGGTGAAACTGAGTGCTCCAGGACTGAAGCGATCTGTTTCAGTCCTTGTCTCTTCTGCCGGTGCACGTGATCACTCCAGGAGCGATCACATGTACCGCCATTTTCAGTCACAGAGGCAATGTGTTTTACACATTGCCTTTGTGACTGCTCTCTGCCCCTCTCTTCCTTACTATTAAAGTAAGGGAGAGAGAAGCAGAGAGCAGACACACACAGGAAGAAACACAGGCCAGAGTTGGGGATATTAACCTCTTCAGCGCTGGGGCTTGGATCCTTTAATGACCTACTGACAGCAGTCTGTAAATGTTATAAATAAAATTAGCAAGAGAAATCTATTTTAGTTACACATTTTATAAACATTTATGCTGGAGTTTAAATAAAAGTTAATGCCACTTTTATTGTTGTGGAGCAGTTTAATACAATTATACATACCACAAAGTCTGATCAAATAAAAAGTGGGAAAATAGGGAGAGAAAGCAGAACATGGGGCTTTTTGTAGGTATGAATGACCTGTTATACCTTTCATGCAGTGTCCATAAAATTTTATCAGTTGCGCCCAAATGATCACAAGAGAAAAAATAAAAATGGTGGGGGGGGTTTTGTTGTGGGTTTTTTTTTTTTCTTTACATTTTTTTAACTGTTTTCTTTAATATTAATAAAATAAATGGTGGGTTATCCATACAAGTGTGGTATGTATCAAAAGAAAGCCCTACTTGTGCTTAAAAAAAAAAAAACAGTATATAATTTATGTGGATGGAATAAAAGGCTTAGAGGGAAAACACCGTTGAACAAAGTCATAATCAAAAAGGTCAGAATGGCTCCAGTTCTTAAGCGCAATCCACCCCAGGCACAAAAATCCGGAAATAAGCTAATGACATTGTAGCTCTGGTTATGGGTTATACCACAACTCTGCCTTGCCTCTTTTCACAGTTCATGTTATATAAAGAGGTATAAAAGGTAAATAAAACACATTACGGTTGAACTATAATTAACGACTGCTGTCAAACATGACACTGACTTCAACAGGATCTGCAAAATAAGAGTCTTTATTATTCAAGAATGTGCCATAATCTTTCATTTGCCATCGGGTGCCCTAATCCATCTAAAATACTTGAAGAGTGACAGCTTGAGAAGAACAGATCTAATAAACCGAATGGCTTTAGGAATAGTGAAAGAAATGTTCTTGATACGCCAAAGCACTCAAAAAAAAAAAAAATTAAGCAAAATTATGAGCCTGTCAGCAAAGCTGGAATTTAAGCCAGAAAGCATACATAAATTAAAGAAAATGCTAATACTTTAAAATCCCCTGATAGGGTTGTTAGTTCTTTTGTTTTGTTTTGGCTTCAAGACTCAAATTCATTTGACTTATGAAGACACATACCTACTCTTAAGAACACTAAAAGCTGATCTTAAGTGGTGTCATTTTTTAAGATGTCAGGATTTTGGATTGTGTTCCTGTGTTTTTATGTCCCTTCATTACCCATCTCTGTCTTTCCAGCTGTTGCGTAGTTCACTGGTGAACAATAGGACGCAGGCCAAGGTAGCAGAGGAGCTAGGCATGAAAGACTTTGCCATCACAAATGATAAAACAAAGAGACCTGTGTCCCTCCGCACCAAGACTATGGCTGACCTTCTAGAATGTATGTAATAAAATAAATGTCAAAATTATAGAACTGACACAACCTAGTAACAGCCCATTCCCCCCTCCTACCCCGCTTACCTTACTGTGGCCAGAAAATCCCAAGGGCCATTATGAGTTGTGCACTTGCTTCTTTCAAAAAAAATCTTCAATCTGTTACAGATTTCATGTCCATGGAGGTCAAAGTGACAATCGGTAGCAGGACCACATGACTTCAGCTCTTATGCCTGCACATAGTAAACTTAAGCCCTTAAGGACTGGCTGCACAGTCCGCAGTTAAGGATCACAGGACACTTTTTTTTTCGCCACTGGATTCAGGGGTCCTCGAGTAGCTTGTAGCCGCTAGGGGACACCTGAATTCCATGATGTGCCAGGACCGTCACTGGTCCTTAAGTGTAGGACAGCCGTGTAGGTCCTGGCATGTCGTTGGTCCTTAAGGGGTTAACCCTTTGAGTGCCAGAGGGGTAAGCAACACATTGCAAAGCAATGTGTTGCGTACCCCTCTGTCACTCAAAGGGTTAAGGACTAGAGGAGACTTCAGTGCATTTGTTCACAATGCATCGCACATCCCTCTGGTTCTTAAAGTTTTAAGTAGATTCTTACACTCTGCCAGCTTCAGTTTGAAGAAACTGCCCACAACGGTCATGTCCATCTCTTTAGACCTCACATCAAGGGATGATTGAATATGTTATCCCTCAAACAAAGGCCCAACTGTAAACTTCACAGTGGCTGCTAGGATTTTCTGGTCACAAGAAGGTTAACCCTTTAAGCACTGGGGGGTGCAACCCACTGGTTTGATAAAGTAATGTTTCAGTCAGAATACCAAGCCAAATTCAGGCTTCCGTGCATCATTACTTGAAGTATTAAACAAAATTATATTCAGACCACTTTTGTTGCTAAAAAGGGCTACAGCATGTTGAGACTGATGTACTTTGAAGAACCGGGGCAAACCAACTGCATCAAAGGGGTCATATAAACCTTCACACCAATTTAAATTGATCTTTAAAGGGATTATAAGGTTTCACAAAAACAGGAGCTCCAATTAATCTTCATAGTATTTAGGACATGGAAAGTGTTATTTCAGTACTGTCATAGTTGTAGTTCAAGAGTAGTTGAGTGATAAAGTATCCACCTCCCCCCCTTTTACCTAGTGTAAGCAGCCTCTCCTCAGATATGGAATCTGGTCCTGGTACCAGACAGATCACAGCAAGGGACAATCTTCTTACTGTGAGAACAATGAAAACACTGCCCCCCTTGACAGGTTTTTCCTTATACTCACTGAAGATTGTCCCTCTCTGAGATACATCCGGACAGTCTTACTGCTCTGAGGTGAACAGTGTTACATCCATAAAAGGGGCGGGATGGGGATACTTTATCATTCAATTACTCTTGAACTACAACTCTGACAGTATTGAAATCACACTCTCCATGGCCCAAATACTGTGAAGATTAATTGGAGCTGCCTTTATTGTGAAACATTTAAACCTTATTTAAACCCTTATGAATACTGAACATGACTCCACTGTGTTGCTTCACAATTCAATGGAGACTTATTTAGCATTCAAGGGGTTAAAATCCCCATTTAAATCAGTGGTGATACTTGTCCACTGTGATACAGCTGGCTTGTTCCAGTGATTTTTAGTACATCAGCGTCATTGGCTTGTAGACCTAGGTTTAAGTGAGGGGGTGAACTCTAAGTGCAAGAGATGTGTGCAGTGCATTGCGTAACAATTCGTTACATACTCCTCTTGTGCTTATAGGGTTAAATCTACAAATAACTAATTAATGTGATTAACAATAACTAATTTTCCTCAGGACTCAACGTTCTTCCTCTGCAACAAGGCGTAATAAGGAAACGTATGAAATCCAAAGTATACTTACAGAAACAGTTCCCTGCTTCACTGAATATTAAACCTTTGAGTGCCAAATGGGAATGCAACGCGTTGCTTTGTGTATGTAGATTAAAAGTCAGAGAGGCTCAGCTAGGAACAAACCTGCAATACAAATGTGCAGGCTCTATAGGAATGGTATCCTACCCAGGGTGCAGTGTCTTTTAGCCCACTAGTGCCTTTCACAGACAGGAAATATCCTAAAGCACATCATATTGGTCCTGCCTTTAAAGCAGCCCAACCACGAAATGCCAGGCAATTCCTCTGTGAACAAGAGAAGCAGCCAACCCCAGACATACATTTTGGCCTTGTTGGGCCTATCAGTAAGATGTAGCTGATTTCTTTAATCACTGTGAGCAAGGGGTCCAATGCTGGATTCCCCCTATTACCCTTGGGGTGACTAATCCCAAGGTTAATTTGCATATGTAGATTAAAAGTCAGAGATGCTCAACTAGGAACAAACCTACAATACAAATTTGCAGGCTCTATAGGAATGGTGTCCTACCTAGGGTGCAGTCTCATTTAGCCAACTAGTGCCTTTCACGGAGAGGAAATATCTTAAAGAGACTGCACCCTGGGTAGGACACCATTCCTATAGCCTGCAGATTTGTATTGCAGGCTCATTCCTAGTTGACCATCTCTGACTTCCACTTTACATATGCAAATTACCCTTGAGATTTTTTTCACCTCAAGGATAATAGGGGAATCCAGCACTGGACCCCTAGCTCACACTGCCTAGAGAGATCAGCTACACCTCACTGACAAGGCCCAACAAGACCGAAACGCTTCTCTTGTTCAGAGGGGAATTGCCTGGCATTTCGTGGTTGGACTGCTGTAAGGGCAGGACCAATATGATGTGCTTTAGGATATTTCCTCTCTGTGAAAGGCACTAGTGGGGTAAAAGAGACTGCACCCTGGGTAGGACACCATTCCTAGAGAGCCTGCAAATTTGCATTGCAGGCTCGTTCCTAGTTGAGTGTCTCTGACTTTCACTTTACAAATGTGTTGCCTACCCCACTGGTACTCAAATTGTTAAATCACATATAATCTAAATATTTGACATACTGCCCTATTTTCCTCAGTGATTTCATTCCCTAGCATCCTTTATGAAACCGTTTAATGAAGAAATCATGCCTGTTTCCTCAGACACTCATACCTAATTCGTTTATAGACTGGGTTCCTGTCATCTTTGTAATGTCCCCTTAACAATGTTTAGGTTTAGTTACAATTTGCAGCCATGTGGTTAGTGATAGAAAATACAAGTGAGGTAATGTAATACATAACATACAAAAATGATTTTGTAATTATACACTGGCCTGTCAGGGCTGTTTGTTTGAAAGGCAGCTGGCTGGATGTGGCCTACATAGTTCAAGTCCTGTCTAAAAATTCTTATCTTTTTAATATTGTTTCATTTGCATAATTTACTGAACATTGGGACCATGGGCCATATTCAGGAAGTGGTTGTGGGGCAAAACTATATGCTCCATAACAGACAAATATCCCCCCACACACACACTTCCCATTGATTTAAATGGGTTGTTTTACTTCTAGAATGCTAGACAGGGTTCTAGTGCATGGAAAACCTCACTGGAGTTTAGGGCAGTGGTTCTCCGCACCGTGGCACTTTTGTGGGCCACAGACATTCACGTAAGGTGCCACTGTTTTTCTAGAAATAATTTCTCAAAAATGTCAGTTTTGGGATTTCAAATATATATTCGTGGAAACTGCAGTGCATAATATGATTAATTCTGTTATGATTTTGAGACCTAAGAATAATTGTATGGGATGTATTTTCAGAATAAAAGTGGAGGCGTACTCGGGCAAAACACTTGCACTATAGGGGAGAAGTAAAAATTCCCATTGATTTAAATTGGGATTTTAACCCCCTTAAATGCTGGAGAGGTCTCCAACACATTGCTTTTCCTTCAGGGGGTTAAAATTCCCATTTAAATAAATGGGAATTTTTAGCTGTCCCCTATAGTACAATTGGTTTGCCCCAGAACTCCCCCACTTTTATTTTAACATACAACTCTATCTGTATGTATTGTACCCTCCATTATTCACTTAATAAATTATGTACAACTAGTTTTAAAGCCCGTGTACACGGGCCACAGTGCCACCTAGCAATCTTGGCTGGTGGCCGGGGCTTCTCTTCTCACTGGCGGTGCTGCAGTCATGCACAGTACTGACTGCCCAAACGTGCCACGGCTCATACAGAGCGGTGTGTTCCAAATTCAGACCGTAGTCCTCTCTGCGCACCTTCCTTGGACTGCACATGACTGCAGAGCGGGAGGTCTCTACTGCACATGACGGCTTCTGACAAACATCCTATCGAATTATAATATAGGATAGGGTTGCCCTGAAAATGACAGATTGCATGTAAGGGGGTTCCTTGAGCAAAATAATATTTTCGGGGGTTAATATCCCATTTAAATCACTTTTTTTATTTGATCCCAATGGTACGTTAGCCCCAGAATCATTCACGTGGCCGTAAGACGGGGGTGTCCGAGTTTTTTTTTTTCCATTTGTGGACCACCTGATCAGAAACCCAAGTGAGAGGGGCACATTATTTTTAGTGAATTATAGCCTGTCAGCTATTCAAATATATTGATTTATTGATCAAGTCAATGACAATACTGATATTTAACAGACATCTAGTCTTGAACTGTACTTTACTGGCAAGCACAGCGTTAGGTCTTACTGGGTCTACTGGTTCATGTGTGCTGGTTAATTAAGTATAAAAATAGTTTTGTGGGGGGGGGGGGGTTGTTTTGTTTTTAGATCTCAGGCAGGCTGCATTTGGCCCGCATTGGACGCCCCTGCCCAAAACATCTCTCACTTTTTATAAAGTTGCTCTTCAATAATTAAGCATATGGAGACTAGCTTCATAATACTTTTATTACTTCTCAGAAGTGGCAGATTCTAAAGTAATCCTTAATCTTCGGAGACTGACGGCCTGGTTAGTGCAGTCTGCCTGCCTACGCCGTCAGTCCCTTCCCGTTACCTTATGGCACAGTGCAATCCCTTTTAGAGGAGATCGGAACTGACAGTGCAGGTGTGCAGATAAAATGTCTGCACTGATGCCTGGCTTACAGTCTCTGAAGATTAAGGATTACTTTAGAATCTGCCACTTCTGAGAGGTAATAGACATATTATGAAGCTAGTCTCCATATGCAGGCAGACTTTATAGAAAGTGAAAGTTCCGCTTTAAGGAACAGAGCGGTAGGCATTTATGTGCAGTTCTTTACACACGCCTCTGGTCCTTAAAGGCATAGTAACACTTCACATTTACTAATCCCCAATTTGTACAACTTACATAAAGAAATTAAATGCCCCAAATCAATTTAAAAGTCTCCCCCTCCCTCCCCTTTCCCTGACATCAGCGTCTAGCTGACTGCCGGGGAATCCGATCCTGGGGTCATCCGGTGGCTTGCAGCAGAGCCGAGATCGCTTTAACGCAGAAAAAATACTTCACTGAAATTGTCTTTGTACATCGTCTTGGTTTCCAAGCGCACGTACAAGACCGTTTCAGTGAATAATTCTTTCTTCATTAACCCCTTAAGGACTACATGGCGTACTATGACCGTCATGGTCCTTAAATACTTAAGGACCGATGACGGTCATAGTACATCCATGTACTTTTTCCTTACAGCGCTCACGGTGGAGCGCTGTAAGTAAAAAGTACATGGACATACTATGACTGTCAAAAAATGAGGCCTAAAATTGATTGTTCCACGAATGGAGCAATCTCTTTTAGGCCCCAATGAGGTGCGACGATACACGCAACATGTCACGTGCACCGGCATGTCGGCAAGGATCAAAGCGATCCTTATGGGACGGAAACGTCCCAGGACCGCTGGTCCTTAAGGGGTTAATGCGATCTCGGCTCTGCTGCAGAGCCACTGGATGGTCGTGCGACAGACTATCCCTGCAGTCATCTAGATGGCTGATTGCAGGGAAAGGGGAGGGAGGGGGAGACTTTGAAATTGATTTTCTCTCAAACCATAAAGGTCTGAGAGATGTGATTTGGGGCATTTAATTTCTTTTTGTAAGTTCAAGTTGGGGATTAGTAAATTTGAAGTATTACTATCCCTTTAAGAGGGTTAATAAAACATTCCAAACCCAATCTCTCATTAGAAATATTTGCTAATGCCTTAACCTTTGCCTCTTGCCACTTTGCGCAGAGTAAGTGAACAATCTGAAAGTAATTTGACCATACTTTATAATGTACAGTTGGATGTTTTTTTAGGAGTCGATTATGCTATAAAAAGTATTGTATGCATATTTAATATAACCATGAATTTCAGTGTCAAAAAAAATGGAAGGCCTCTTGTTTCCAGTCAGCAACTTGCTCCATTCTCTTAATAGGTTTGCTGTCACTTTCAGTAATCATTTGTATAAAAGCACACTGGACTGTATGTATGGAACTAAACTGGAACAATTCAGTTGCAAACCATCTGTACCACAGGGGGACAAATACAAATCCCCAGATTCCCATTTACTTAAATTGGACATTTAACCCCTTAGAGATCTCTCTAATTCATTGCTTTTGCTGTCCCATTTTATATGAAGTTTTGTTTGTCTCCTAGCACTTGGTTTCACTTTATATTTATACATAAGGCCCAGTACTGAAGCTGACATTCTAAGAATCTGAGCAATTGTACCATAGGGGCCACATACAGATTTCCATGCTGTAGTAGTTTTCAGTGTATTGCAGAGCAATCAATTAGAGACCTGTTTAAAGGGATAGTAATACTTAGTTTTAACTTTATTTTATTTTGTAGGCATTAAAAAACATGAATAATGATATAAGTTTTATCTCTCAAACCTTTATGGTTTAAGAGATCTTCACAAGCAAAGTGTCCCCCTCCCGCCCCTTTTACTGATGTAACACTTTTCAGCCAGGGCAGAAGGGAGCTGCCCAGGTAGACTGCAGAGAGGGACAATCTTCAATTAAGGTAAGGGGAAAAACCTGGAAAGCTTGTCAAGAGGGGCAGGGATTTCATTTTTTCCATAGGAATAAGAGTGTCCCCTTCTGTTATCTGTCCAGTCTATGGACTGTATTCCACATCTGAGAAGAGATTGTTTACAATAGGTAAAAGGGGCGGGAGGGGGAAACTTTGCTTGTGAATATCTCATAAACCATAAAGGTTTGAGAGATAAGACTTATATCATTCTTCATGTTTTTTTAATGCCTACAAAATAAAATAAAGTTAAAACGAAGTATTACTATCCCTTTAACTTTCAAAAGGTTAAAGGGATAGTAACACAATAAATATCTCTCTTTCTCACTTTTTCTCTTTCTCTCACTTTTTCTCTTTCTCTCACTTTTTCTTTCTCTCACTTTTTCTCTTTCTCTCACTTTTGCTCTCTTTCTTGCTCTCGCTCTCTTTCTCTCGCTCTCCCCCCCCCCCCCCCGACCTGGGCACAGATCAGTTATAGAAATAGCAAGCAAAAGTTGTGGAGGTCGATTTCTACCACTATTATAACCGTCACTCAGGTTGCATTGTATGTCATTATAGTTTAATTTGGGTTTTTTTATTTTGTCGTCCTTTTTTTATTAATATCATGGGATGTGAGGTAGAAGTGCTTTATTTGGTTCTTTGTTTTTTTTTTTTTCTCTTTAATTTGCTTTTGATTAGAAGTCATTGTTTTGTGTTGTACATACAATGCAATTGGTTGTTGATTATGACTTTGTTGCAAAGTCTACTCTGCCCTATCAGGGTATATAACACCATTGTTTTATTTTAATTGTCCATGAGAAAGGTCTCCTACTGAGACCGAAACGTTCATATGTGAATAACATTTTGATACAGTTTTAAATCCTGTGTGTGTGTTCGTGATTGACTGCACTCTCTGTGTACACATTTCAAATGACCTGTGTGGTAAATGAAACACAGGTTCCTTTTTTAGCAAATCAGTGAAGTTGCATTTATTGAATCTAGATTCAATAAATGTAACATCACTTTAAAGGTACCTGTGAGTGCCATCTTTACTACTTCAGAAGTGTGTGTGTGTGTGTGTGTGTGTGTGTGTGTGTGTGTGTGTGTGTGTGTGTGTGTGTGTGTGTGTGTGTGTGTGTGTGTGTGTGTGTGTGTGTGTGTGTGTGTCTCTATACACATATAGTGTTGTACGATCCATTCAAAAGCCTCATTTACTTCAAATGAGTTTGGGGTTTTCCATACGTTCATAATCCCCAAAATATAAACTTGCTTTTCTTATCCATATGTAGGCAGTTGTTTATACAACTTTTATAATGTTTGCAGAAAAACATTTTGGAATGCTGATTTAGGTGTGTGTGTGTATGTGCATGTATATATATGTATGTGTATATATATATATATATATATATATATAATATATATAAAAATAAATACACACATTTTTGTAATGTTCCTTTAACCAAGTGTTTCTCCATCTTTTTTTTGCTCGAGGCTCCCTTATTATGTAGTCTTTAATTTTCAGGGCACTTCTCACATTTTATAGGCAATTTTTCAGGGGGTTAACCCTTTAAATTCCTGAGGGGTTTGTTCCTTTATTGTTTTTCTATTTGTATTTATATGCTTTTAGGGTAAGGTGGAAAAACCAGTGCAATATTAACCAATTTGTTTTACTTGTAGCCTTTATCGCTGCACTTTATATTGATAAGGACCTGGAATACGTTCACACATTTATGAATGTTTGCTTCTTTCCGCGACTTAAGGTAAATTACGTTTATTTTCCACAAATCTAAAGAGTGGCTATTCCCCATCAATCTGCTAAAAATTAGATGGCACACTAGCATTTTCTCTATAAATGAATGGATCAGCTTAAAGGGTTAGTAATGTATTTTTTAAATAAAATCTAAAATTGTAGATACTACAAAAATAAACTAACTAACTGATGCAAATCTCGTCTCTCAAAATTTTATAGTTAGAGAGATATACAATGATAAAGTTCCCCCCCCCCCTTTCACAGACATCAGTTGTAAAGCTGACAGGAGATCCTGGACCCGGGACCGGCCCGGAGCTCTTCAGCAGAGCCTAAATACCACAATCTAAAAAGAAATACTTCATTGGAATGTTCTACAAAGTGTGCTTGCAAATCAGGCACACTTTGTAGACCGTTCCAATGAAGTATTTCTTTTTAGATTGTGGTATTTAGGCGGTATTTCTGCTTTGTTGAAGAGCCACTGTCGAGTCGCACAACTCAAATCTCCTTCTGTCAGCTTTACAACTGACGTCTGTGAATGGGGAGGGAGGGGGGAACTTTATCTTTGTATATCTCTCAAACTATAAAGGTTTGAGAGACGTGACTTGCATCAGTTAGTTTATTTTTTAATATCTACAATATTAGATTTTATTTAAAAAAAAAAATACATTACTATCCCTTTAAGGCCGTATCATGAAGAAATTCTGGAGCATTTGTTACAAACCAATTGTACAGTACACAAATACAAATTCCCGCATTTGTCATTTATTTAAGTGCTAGATAGATCTCTCTAGCGTTTAAGGGGTTAAAATCCTTAATAGGAATTTTTATTTGCCCACTGTGGTACAGCTGGTTTGCCTCAGAATTGCTCTGCTTATTTGGTGCACACTACCCCAAGTCTTTTGTGTATTTGAGCCTTTTTCTGGCTAGAGACAAAACTGTTAACCATGCGGACTGTAAAACACCACTTCGTATTTGTTAAGCCCAGCAGATTTCCTCTTCTAGAATCAATTGGGATGGGAAATGCTGAAAATCTTCAAATAGCCCTGGGGCATCAATATGTTACTGAATGAAGTCACTGCAGAAAGGATAGTGTGCTCCAGGGGTAACATGAATTCAGTTTGGATCTTGTGTAGGAGGCACACGATACAGTGAATTATCAAATGTGAAGGGTTTATAAAGGAGATTAATCAAATCTCTCTCAGAGAGATTAGTAGTATTCAGGTTGTGATTAATGCTGTTTAATATATCAGATTTCTGGAGAACACATGGACCTACTCAGATGAGCTTAAAGGAGCAGTAAATGTTTTACGGAAAAGAAGAATTAGATCATATTTGGCTTTTAGCGTTGCATATTACCAGGGTTGTCCAACTGCTTTTATTTTTTTAAACTGAAATGTTTTATTGTAATCAACAAGTGGCGCTGTTCCTATCACTTACTATGGAGCCCCTTAGTGACTCATGCTGTCCAGTATAAAAAATGCATTTTGGACACCAGTTGGAGATTTGATTGATTGAAAATTCTACCAGCAGTGGGAGTACCCTTGTTTTTAGTTTTAAAAACCCTATAACATATTTTTCATAAAAATAGTATACTTGTCCTTTAATCAATCCATTAATAAATGTATTCAGTTTTTGCTATAAGAATGAATGATATGAACTATAAGAAGGAATGATATGAAAAACAAACTTTAAAGAAGGGAAAAATGGAACTTCTGATGAAGTGTTTTAGTGTAATCAGAATATTCATTATAATCTGTTAGATTAAAGAGAGAGAGTAATTGTTCATTATAACGTAAGGTTCTTTCATTCCTTATAGTTTGTACTAATGGTCTCCAGTGTTGGCATGTTCATATTGCTCTAGTTTCTATCTAATTATATTATAATAATAATTTCCATATGTCAAGCTGTCTCCTCTCAGATCTGAAATTCGGTTGCACAATGAGGGACAATCTTCTCTCCATCAGTATAAGGAAATCCCTGCCCCCCCTTTAAGAAGGGCAGGTTTTTCCTTATACCGACATAAGATTGTCCCTCATTGCGACCTGTCCTGTCCGGCTTTGTGATCTGAAGACAGAAGATTGATGTATGTGGAAAAGGGGAAGGAAGGGGAAACTTTATAATATAATTAAATAGAAACTAGAGATATATGAACATTGCCAACGGTGGAGAGCGTTAGTATAAACTATAAGGAATGATCGAACCTTATGTTATAATGAACCATTGCAATCTCTTTAATCATAGCTACCTGGATAGAGGGCTACCAGGGCCATGTTCTCCTCAGCTTTATAGAAGGGCAACTCTGTGGACCGAATAACTTGGTTTCTTGCATATCATTTTCTTTAGCCTACAGTGTCCCTTTTAGATTTCTGAAGTAAAATTTACCAATAATACCCCCACACACACACACACTTATGTTACTATGGACAGCAAATCCTAATGGCCCACAAGAATTTTGTCCTGTTGCATTCGTCATAGGGGCTATTAGCATACCTAGGAACTTGCTTGTCTGAAATGGGTGGGGCTTAATCAGGTGTGCAGTGCTTAATCATATTAATGTCAAGAAGTGGGCAGAACAGGGTGAAAGGAGGCGAAACTCACCACTAATTGAGAATTGGCCTCTATCTTCAGGGACCCGATAATACAGTCTGTGGCAGATTATTTAATTCTTGATTTTTTTTTTTTTTTTGCCACCCCCTCCCTTTACCGGCAATACAAGAAAATATCTCAAATGTTTGTATAAATCCATTGAATCCCAAGCTAGGGATAAAGTGTTTGACATTTGTGCAATTCCATGCTAGCCGTACCATACATTTGTTGTTGGAGCACCTGCATCTCTCTGAAACTGTTGCACCATGTGAACTGCCTCATAGGCACAATTATATCAATCCCTGCTTTTTTCATGCTCTAGTTTTGCTGAAGCAAAGTATTGCATTTGATTTGATCAGGCCTTATTCACATGATTGTATGCAAGAGAATGCACCCCGGCCTTGTAACCCAACTTAGTAAATGGTAACCAGTTCATATCGTGTGTAACTTACAATATGCAAATAAGCTATTTGATTTAGAAGAACTGGAGAAGTTCTGAGTTAAACCAGCATCTCCATAGGAGACATAAACATATGCATTGATATACTTGGAGTGTTTAGAACCTTGAATGCTAAAGAGGCCTGTGCTGCAATGCATTGCAGACGTTTTAAAATTCAAGGGTTAAAAGACACATTTAATCAGTGTGGATTTTGAGATTTACTATTTATGTTACAGTTGGTCTCCTACATAATTGTTCTCATTCGTACACATCAGCCTCTTAATAACTTTAATCTAGTTAATGAATATGAAGATTCCTCATTGTAATTGTTTGTGTATCTGATTCAGGAGTTTATACTAAATCAAGACTGGAATGATCCAAAGTCTCAGCTTCAGCAGTGCTGTCTGACATTAAGAACAGAAGGGAAAGAGCCAGACATTCCGCTGTACAAGTAAGACCTGTTCTTGTAGACATCAGAAGTCGTTTACCAGTGGAAGGTTGTCTTTGTTTATAGTATCAGTGAAAATCACAGTGCTGTCTCCTCACAACTGAGCAGTCTGTTTCTAGTATCTGTTATTTTCTGTAGCAATATGAGAGCTTTATTTATTGTGTTTGTTTAGGGACGTGTCAGATTGCGATTTACATAAGTATTATGTATTTCAGGGCTGGGCAACCTGAATCCCTCCAGGAGTTGACGAACTACCTCTGCCTTCATTCTCAGCTGACCAAAGGCCAGCTCAGGATGATGGGGATTGTAATCCAGCAGTAGCTGGAGGGGTGTAGGTTACCCACCTCTTTGATATATGTTGGTCTACCTTGATTGGACATGTTAATGATCATACATAAAGTGGATCTGTCACTGCGCAGCTTTTAATCTCCATAAAACAATATTTCTAAACTGACTGTACGAGGTGTAGGCATCCTTTGGACCTCCAGCTATTAAAAACTATAACTCCCATCCCCAAGAAACCAGTGGCCTACTTTAGTGCAGTACCTTGTGTTTTTTTTTTTTTTTTGCAATCTGTTTAATGAGTTTAGAGATTTTTGGTTTAGTAGTCTCAGCAGAGTTAAGCTCTCCAACCTGTGTGGCACAGCCTGCATAACAAATTATTCAACTGTACCAGAACTGATCTCCTCCCCCCACTCCAACGTCACAGACTGCCAGAATCCATCAGTATCCATCAAAGGGGTGGAATAAATTATTGGGGAGGAATAATCATGCAGATCATTTCAAGATGGGTCATCCCATCAAAGAGAGAAAATGGAAATGTGACATCTGCTTTACAAATGCATGCTGCAATTCTTAAAGCAGAACTTTCACTTAGTATAAAGTCGTCCTGCAATAATTAAGCTGACTAGCTTCATAATTCTTCTGTTACCTCTCAGAAGTGCCAGATTCTAAAGTAATCTTTAATATTTGGAGACTAATGGCAAGGTTAGTGCAGTCTGTCCGACTGTTCCATCAGTCCCTTCCTGTGCCTTATGGCACAATTCAATGCCTTAGAGGAGACCGGGACTGACAGCGCAGGTGCACAGACATCTCTAAGATCAGATGTTTGTGCTGATGCCTGGCTTCCGGTCTCCAAAGATTAAGGATTCCTTTAGAATCCTTGGGCAAAACAATGATGTAGCCCTTCATATGTATCCACGAGTACACATTAGAAAGCTTGATTGTCCCAGGCCAATTGAATTGTACACATGTAGTGAAATAAAAAGTTTGTATGTAAGTGCACATTCAGTAGTTCATCATACAAATATTGAAGGGGAACTTTAGGTATTGAGAACATGGCTCTTAATTTTACAGAAGCACTGAACTAGGTGTAGATGTCCTTCGTACAGCAGTCAGATGTATCTTCTTTTATGTTTTTGCATAGTATTCCAATGGGATTATGCATTTAAATAGATGGTATTACCTCAAAGTTCCACTCTAAATATTACTAAGTCGCCATGCATTCATGTGGTGCACTGCAGTCTACTAAATGGAGACCGGGACTGATGGCGCAGGCGCACAGACAAGATGTCTGTGTTGTAGCCTGGGTGCCAGTCTCCAAACAGGACGGATTACTTTAGACAGATCTATTATTTAACGGTAAGACGTATTTTCAAGCTAGTCACCATGCGTTTAATGAATGCACGGCAACTTAGTATTACCTGAAAGTTCCGCTTTAATTTGTAAAAACATATATTGTAAGGCTTTTCCTGAGTAAAGCAAAAAGGCACTCACACTGCTGAGAGGGCTTTTATTCAAAAGTTCTATCAGCTCAAACTTGATTTTTTTTTTATTTTTTAGGTCCATTAGCTCAGTGCTCTGAAATGTTACAGTGGCACGATTGCTACACCATCCTATGGAGATGTATGGTCAGCTGACCCGAGCTATCCAGAGGATGATGTAGCAACAGCGCCACTGTACATTTTCTGGCCATTGAGATACTGCACAAAAAATCAAGTTTGATCTGCAATCATTTTTGAATAAAGCACCTCTCAGCAATGGGAGTTTCCTTATTTCACTCAGGAGGATAAACCATAAATTATATATATATATATATATATATATATATATATATATATATATATATATATATATATTATAATTTTTTTTTTTTTTTTTACATATTAAAATGGAACTACCATGTCACAAAATGTTTAGCTCAACGAAGTCCCCTTCTGGTGACTAGCTGCTTGGTAGCACTAGTCGCCAGAATTATTACCTGATTTAATAGATATATGCTTTATTTCCCAGCTGTCAGTAACACGGAGTGTGGACATCTTTCCATAATGACGTTCCACACGCCTGTGATGTCAGTCCCAGCCAGAGCCGGCCGGCTCCTAGCAACGCCTCCTAGACCTGGCTGGGACTGACAGCACAGGCACGCGGACATCATTCTGGCAAGATGTCCGCGCTCTGTGCTACTGACAGCTGGGGAATAAAGCATATGTCTATTAAATCAGTTAATAATTCTGGCTAGTGCTACTAAGCAGCTAGTCGCCAGAAGGGGACTTAGTTAAGCTAAACATTTTGTGACATGGTAGTTCTGCTTTAAGTGTTACTATCCATTTAAGGTGTAACAAAGTGGAATTACTTCTCCTGTTCCTATGTTTTTCTATGGAGGCACTGCACTAAGAAATCCTAGACCATTTCACTTCGGAAATCCTAGTGCATTGGCTCCACAAAATAATATAGGAGTTGGAGAACTTCATCACCTGTTTATCACATCTTGGTGCATAATCCCCCAGTTGTTTGTATTTATTGGTCCTCATTTTAGGTCTATATTTAGTTCACATATCTTCACAATAAGAATCCATTTACCCCTTCTAGGAAACAGCGCAGACATCTTTCCATAATGACGTCTGCACGCCTGCGCTGTCAGTCCCAGCCTGCTCTAAGAGGCGTTACTGGGGGCTGTTCAGCTCCAAAAGGGACTGACAGCGCAGGCGTGCAGACGTCACTATGGAAAGATGTCTGCACTGTTTCCTGCCTGACAGTCCGGGAGCAGTGTATAATTCTCATTATCGTGGTAATAATTCTCGCTACTAGCACTACTGAGTAGCTAGTCGCCAGATGGGTAATTATTTGGTGCCATGTTTGTAAGGGGTCATGGGAATCCGGAACACCCCCCCCCCCCCTTACAATTACCCCCTCCATATAAACAAAGGGGCTGGATGGGCTGGCCTGGGGGTCATATTATGGCTTTGCCCCTCCTGGAAAAATTTCTGCGGACACCACTGTAAGGGATGGTAGTTCCACTTTAAACAGATTGAGAGCCATTTTTTCCACATTCTTTGACAATGTGTAAGACATTTATCAATCCAGAGGCCTTGTTCAAACTAAAAAGGAGTGATTCTTAAGCAAACCTAATTCACCATAGGGTTGGGGTTGAAAAACCCTTAAATTAATTTTTTAACCGTAACAATTCTTTAGCATTCAAGGGGTTAGAAGTGCCTTTTAACACAATTGCAATATTAGTCCTAACACCCCGCTTATGTAGCAGTTTGTACCAAATTGCATTTTTAATTTATGAACAAGGCACTAGATATCAGCTTGTATTCATGATAAAATACATATATATCTGTTTTGTTTTAGGACTCTCCAAACAGTAGGACCTTCCCATGCAAGAACCTACACAGTTGCTGTCTATTTCAAAGGGGAACGAATCGGCTGTGGTAAAGGCCCAAGGTAAGTAAAACTGTATTCATATTCTTGGTTAACGATCAGTGCTGACAAGCCACAGATTCCCATATTTATAAAAGCAAACTGGAGTTTTTCTGGAGTAAACTAACTGCACCCTAGGGGACAAATAAAAGTTTCTAAATTCCCATGAACTTGAATACATCTTTTTAACCCTTTGAATGCCAGAGGTCTCCAATGCATTGTTTTGCAATGCATTGGTGACCTATCCAGCATTCAAGGGGTTAAAAGCCTAATTTAATTTGACAAATATTTGTGTCCCCTATGGCGCAGATTGTTTATTCTAGAATATCCAGTTTATTTTTATAAATAGGGGGGCAGAGTGATTTAAAGGGATAGTAATGTTTCAAAATAAAAGCAGCTCCAATTAATCGTCATAGTATTTGGACCATGGAGAGTGTTATTTCAATACTGTCCGAGTTGTAGTTCAAGAGTAATTGAAGGATAACGTATCCCCCTCCCTCCTCTTTTACCTAGTGTAAGACACCTCCCCCCAGATGTGGAATCTGGTCCTGGGACCGGACAAGTCACAGTAAGGGACAATCTTCTCACTGTGAGCATAAGGAACCCCCCCCCCCCCCCGACTGGTTTTTCCCTTATGATAATTGAAGATTGTACCTTTCTGCAAGCCATCTAGACACCACCTTTGTGTTCTGAGGTAAGCAGCGTTACATTAGTAAAAGGGGCAGGAGGGGGATACTTTATCATTCAATTACTCTTGAACTACAACTCTGAGAGAATTGAAATAACTCTCCAAGACCCAAATACTATGAAGATTAATTAGAGCTGCTTTTATTATGAAACATTACTATCCCTTTAAAAATTACTTATCCCTGTTTTGTAGCCCTTAAAAAAAGAAGAAAAATGCACCCAACGGCATCTCTCAAACCCTTACAAAGTTCTCCCCGTCTGACGTCCGCGTTCTAGCTGACAGATTTGAAAACCGGTCCGCAGACCAGCCAGCGGCTCTGCAGCAGAGCCGAGATCGCGTCAGTAAAAAAGAAATCCTTCACTAAAAAGGTCTTCTACGTGTGCTTGATTTGCAAGCACACATAGAAGACCTTTTAAGTAAAAGATTTATTTTTCATTAACACAATCTTGGCTCTGCTGCAGAGCCGCCAACCGGTCTGCGGACCGGTTTTCAAATCTGTCAACTAGAACGCAGACGTCAGGCAGGGGAGAAATTTGTAAGCGGTTATCTCTCAAACCATAAGGGTCTGAGAGATGCCGCTGGTGGCGTTTTTCTTTATTTAAGGGCTACAAAATCCGGGTAAGTAATTTTTAAGTATTACTATCCCTTTAAGAACCGGTGATGGTCATAGCAAGTCTCTTACTTTTTATGGGGGCTGAAATTGACATCTCTAGGACTGGAACGGTCTCTCTCAGACCCCAGCTCAGAGCACCGGTACAAGTCGTGTGTACTGGCACGTCCTTTAGGGAATGTAACTTCCATGGACCACTGGTCCTTAAGGGGTTAAAAGTTTGTTTATTAACTTATGAGGTATCTTCTCTTAAAAAAAAAAAAAAAAAATCATATTTCTAAAGAAGAGGAAGGGAAGTTCGACGTGCCACCCCACGTGACTTATCACATGCACCGGCACGCCGAATGAGGAGACTGAAAGAGATTGCTCCAGTCTTAATCGATCAACTTCAGTTCCCAGTATTACTCACCGCGCTCCTGCAGGTAAAAGTATGTGACGTACCAGGACCATCACTGGTCCTTGAGTGCCAGACCAGCGTGATGGTCCGGGTACGTCAGTGGTCCTTAAGGGGTTAAAATAGTAGTAAATAAAACTAAACGGAAGAAGGTACATTTTAACTTTTTGTGTCAGAGGAATGACCCTTTGCTTTGCATACTATTCTGGTACATAACCCTTTGAGTGCCAGAAAGGTATGCAACACATTGCCATGCAATACACTGGTACCGTTCTGGCACTTAAAGTATTAATGAAAACACTGTAAAGTAACACAAAGGGAAACATTCTTGAAGGTAAAGAGGTGACATTTTGAAGCAAGTCAGTTGCACCACAGGCGATAAATGAAAATTCCTGTTGATTTCAGTGGGGCTTGTAACATTTTAAATACTAGAAGGGTTTCCAACACATTGATCCTAATTACACTGGAGACCTCTCTAGCATTCAGTGAGTTAAAGAGATAATAATGTTTCACAAAACAGCAGCTTCAATTAATATTCTTAGTATTTGGGCCATAGAGAGTTTTATTTCAGTTCTGTCAGAGTTGTAGTTCAAGAGTAATTGAAGGATAAAGTATCCCCCTCCCGCCCCTTTTACCTAGTGTAAGCAACCTCTCCTCAGATGTGGAATCTGGTCCTGGGACCAAACAGCTCACAGCAAGGGACAATAGTCTTACTGTGATAACAATGAAAGCCCTGCCCCGTTATGCTAATTGAAAATTGTCCCTCTCTGCAAGCCATCTGGACACCACCTTTCTGTTCTGAAGTGAGCAGTGTTACAGCAGTAAAAGGGGCGGGAGGGGGATACTTTATCATTCAATTACTCTTGAACTACAACTCACAGTATTGAAATAACACTCTCCATGAAGATTAATTGGAGCTGATTTTATTATGAAAAATTACTATCCCTTTGAAAGCCCCATTTAAATTAATGGCAATTTGGGGAACATTTAATTGTCCCCCTATATGATGCAGTTGGTTTGTTCCAGAATGGAACCACTTTAGCTTTACAAATACAGCCCACAGTTTCAGCATAAGTCTGATCGTTTGAAGAAGCAATTGGAAAACTCTTTTTAAATGCTTTGTTTTTTTATTATTATAAAGACCCTCAAGAAATACTGCATATCTTTGTAATTTTTCCTGTCGTAATGCCTCTTAACAGGATTTAAGAGTTCTGTTAAAACTGAATGTGGTAATTAGGTTAATTGGAAGTTTTTTTTTTTTTTTCCTGCAGTATTCAGCAAGCTGAAATGGGTGCTGCAACGGATGCCTTAGATAAATGTAAGTTGATTTTAGCTGTTTTGGTGTTTTTATTTTGTTAAAATCTGTTCATTCTCACTTACAATGTGCTTTGAGCAGTTTCACCTCTGCAGACATATTGAAGCTGACTTATTAAAGAGATATTAATACCGCATAAAAAACTATAGCTCCAATTATTCTTTACAATTTTTTTTAACATGTTGCGCTATGTATAGCTACAGATTTGTAGGTCAAACGTTATTCAAGAGGAACAGATTCCCTCCTGGCTGCTTCTTAGATGTGCAATCCGGTTGTGGGACCGGACGGATGCAGCGAGGGACGATCTTCAGTCAGGAAGTATAAGGTAAACACTGCCCCCCTTGAGCAAGGAGGGCAGGATTTTCCTTTTGCTTACTGAAGATTGTCCCTCACCTCTCTCCATCCAGACCAAACTGAGCGTGATGCAGGGAAAGGGACAGGAGGGGGATAATTTCCTCTTGAATAGAGTTTGAACTACAAATCCATAAGTAACTATAAATAGCGCAACATGTTAATTTGTAAAGAATACCGTAAAATCTCGGGTATAATATGCACCTGTGTTTAATACGCAGTTGGATATTATACCCAAGATTTAGGGGAAAACAAGAGTGTCTATGTATAATACGCACCCTTGTTTTTTTCCCCTTGCTAAAAGAAATTTGAAGGCTGTCAGACCCTCCCCGGCACAATCCACTGCTCTAAATCAGACTTACTATGCTCAATATAAGTCTCCATTGAAGGCAAAATCCAAACTACCGGCATGTGAAGCTTCCCTTGCGGGCGGGCGGTATGCTTCCATTAGCTTCCCGCTTCACTCAATGCACTGTCAGGCCCTTCCGCATATTGTATCCTGTGAGGACCTTGAGATCCTCACAGGGCATTACCGTTGGCTGGAGGAGGAAGGTCCTGAAAGTCAAATGAAGGAAGCGGGCGGCGATTGGAAGCATGCTGCCAGCAAGGGAAGCTTCACATGCCGGTAGTTTTGTATTTTGACCTCAATGGAGACTTCAGTGGGGACTTATACTGAGCATAGTAAGTCTGATTTTAGTGAGTGGATTGCATTGGGGGTGGGAGGGAATGTACCTGCCTACAGTTTAAAAAAAAAAAAACTCTTGTGTATAATACGCACCCCCCACTTCACATAAGGTGAAGTGGGGTAAAATTGTGCGTATTATACCTGATATTTTACAGTGATTTGAAGTTTTATTGAGGTTTATATGAAGTTTTATTGAGGTATTACTATCACTTTAAGAAAAACTTGATATGTTATGGGACCAACTAAATACACAATAGTGAACAAGCATAAATTCAATTCAATTTAAATGGGGCTTTTAATGAGGCATTATATTCTAATTATGAAAAAAAAATGTTTGTAGGGCTTTTCCTATAGTGTAAAACAAGGTTACACCATACCATTAGAGATGTTTCTTCCAAAAAGATAAACTAGCATAAATCTGTTGGCTTTTCAAGATGTTTTGCAACCAGGTGGCGCTGTTGCTAAATCCATCTATATTTTGTGTCCACAACACTTTGCTTTTCACAGGCCATAAAACCAACAGCACCACCCTCCTGAAAAATATCTTGAACTCAAGCTATCTGAAGAAATCAGTGCTGTGTTTTGAAACGAATATCTGCACGAGTTAGGCATACCCTTGTTTTATTCCATAGAGAAAATGTAAAAAGAAATATGTTGTAGGGTTAAGGGTATACTGCCCTTTTAACAGCAAGACTTCAATATATTGGTTTCCTAAGCATTAAAGCCCCTCTAGCATTCAAGGCTTTAAAATCCTCTGTTTAACCCTTTGAGTGCCAGAGGGGTACGCAACGCATTGCAAAGCAATGCTTTGCGTACCCCTCTGGCACTTAAAGGATTAATAAATGGAAATTTGAGGAATTTTTATTTAGTCTTCTCCTGAATTGTCCTTCTCAGTACATTAGCTTAACCTTTTAAATGCCATGTGTATGCAGTTCATTGCTTAGTGATGTGTTGCACACTCCCCTGGCATTTAAAGGTTAATTTACTGTGACAGGAGCTTTGTAATTAGATACTTGGGGTGGTTATGCAGGAAGAAAGAGTAGTAGTTAGTTTGATTTAAATGGGCTTTTAACCACTTGAATTCTGGAGAGCTCTCCAGCGCATTGTAGAGCACAAAGAGGAACAGGAATAATTCTGAACCAAGCCCACTGCATCAAAAAGGTCAACTCAAAAGTCCTGTTATTTCAGTGGGGCTTTTCACTTCTTCAGCGCTTGAGCAGACTCCCATACATCTCAGATCCATAAGCTGGAGACCTGTAGCTTTCTAGACCTTAAAAGTCCAATTTATATTAATGGGGATATTTATTTATTGCCTATGTTTCATTTGTTTTGGCCTAGAATTGTTCCTTCCTTTGGGGCATCTGGGGCCATATGTATGTTCATCCATAAATATGATGTCTGAGACTGTCAGTGACCTCTAGATAATGCAGGGAAGGCACATTTCCCATTCCAGACACTGGTTTTTATTTATTTATTTCCATTTAAGGATACGTAGGTGCTCAGTGCAGACTCTGATCTGTTCTAGTTAAAGGTGTGGGATTTTTTTTCACCTACACACTGTGTAATGTGTAAGGAGCATAACGTGGGTGATGTGATTCTTTCTCCAGATAACTTCCCCCAGATGGCTCATCAGAAACGCTTTATCGAACGGAAGTACAGAAAGGAATTGGAAGAAATGAGGTTAGAGAGGGAGCACCAAGATTTAACAGAAGACGTGAGAAAATAAAGTCTAGCATTCTTACAGTATCTATTCTACTCACCGGGGACAGCTTCCTTACAGCCTCATTCTGCCTGTGTGCGTGTGTTTAGAGGAATGTCCCGCTGTGTCCAGTCAAACTGAAGAGAAAATCATGGTTCTTCAGTCTTATTTTTTTATTTATGTACATGTACCATTTTTTTACTACATAACCGTTTTAGTGGCTTTTATCTGTAGTTAATTTGTTTTTTTATTTAAATACATATATAATTTATTTTGTTTTTATTCCATTGCTCTTATAAAAATGATGTTTTTCTATGTGCACTAAGTAATAAAATGAAAAAAAAATCTTTTTTTTAATAGGTAAAGGTAGTCTTTCTTTATTGACTTTGGGTTTCCACAATTTCTCTCATGTATTTTAAATGTGAGTATTAAAGCGGAACTACCACCATCGTTAGTCGCCCTGCAATAATTAGGCAAATGGTGAGTAGTTTAATAATAGTTATCTTACCTCTCAGAACTACACGATTCTAAAGAAAGCCTTAATTGTCCGAGACCGGAAGCCAGGCATCAGCGCAGACATCTTGTCTGTGCGCCTGCTCTGTCAGTCCCAGTCTCCATTAAGAAGCATTGCATTGTGCAAAAAAGGCACCGGAAGGGACTGGCGGTGCAGGTGCGCAGACTGCACTAACCTGGCTGCCAATATCAGAAGATAAGGGCTTTCTTTAGAATCGTGTGGTTCTTGGAGGTAAGGTAACCATTATTAAGCTAGTCACAATCTGCCTAATTATTTCAGGGTGACTTTAATTGGCGGTAGTTCTGCTTTAAATAATTTGTATGTTTCATGGGCTACATTCAGGATTAAACCAACTGTGCCAAAAGGGACAAAAATATTTCCATTAATTTAAATAGGGCTTTTAACCCCTTGAATGCTAGAGAGGTCTCCAATTCATAGCATAGTAATGCATTTGTAGACCTGGTTAGCCTTCAGTGAGTTAAAGGCTAAAACTGAAAAATCAAACCTGCGCTTCTCCATACAAGTTACCCAAATGTGAATCCCTGTATAAAGTATATGTTATAACAATGTGTTGATACTTTTTAAAAAATGTGTTTTTTGTTGCATAATTTAGACAAAGTATACTTAAGTTTGCTTACCTCGCCAAGATACCCCATTTCAAGCGAGTCCGATCTAATACGTGTTACCATCCTTAACAAAGTTTAAAATTGTCCCTGAGGAATTATTGTGAGGAAACGCATTGGAATTAAAAGCAACTAATTAAAAATATGAAAAGTTAAAATATCTAATATCTTCATGAACAGACTAACTAGCTTTCAAACAGCTTGTGGTGAGTGGGTGGAGACCAGAGTTGACCGGCGCGCCATCAGTCTCCTTTTAATAAGTTTTTCCCACCCACCACTGAAAGCTACATGGGCCTGTATATTTCCTTGATTACTAATGAACATAGGCCAAACAAGCCAAACAGGAGACCACACACATTGCCTTTAAAATGATAGTAATGTTTCACAAAAACAGCAGCTCCAATTAATCTTGATAGTATTTGAACCATAGAGAGTGGTGTTTCATTACTGTGAGCATTGTACTTCAAGAGTAATTGAATGATACAGTTTCCCCCTCTTGCCCCTTTTACCTAGTGTAAGACCCCACTCCTCAGATGTGGAATCCAGTCCATAGACCAGACAGCTCACATCAAGGGTCAATATTCTTACTGTGAGAACAATGAAAACCCTGCCCCCTTTGACAGGTTTTTCAGCTTTTTCCCTTATCTTAATTGAAGATTGTCCCTCTCTGCAATCTACCTGGACACTCCCTGCTGCTCTAAGCTGAGCAGTGTTACAGCAGTAGAAGGGGCGGGAGGGAGATACTTTATCATTCAATTACTCTTGAACTACAACTCTGACAGAACTGAAATAACACTCTCCAAGGCCCAAATACTATGAAGATTAATTAGAGCTGTTTTTGTTATGAAACATTTCTATACCTATAAGAACCTCTTAAAGGGATAGTAACACTTATAATGTAATGTTTATCCCCCTGAGTAAAAAAAAAAAAGGGTACTGTCTGCTGAAAGCTGATTTATTCAAACGTTATTACAGCTCAAAGTTGAATTTGTTTGTTGGTGCCTGAAATTGTACAGTGGTGCTGTTGCTACACCATCCTGTGGAGATTTATGGTCTACGGAGCAGAGCTGTCCATAGGATGGCGTAACAACAGCGCCACTGTACAATTTCAGGCCACTGTGATATTGCACCTAAAAAAATTCAACTTTTTTTACTCGGGGATAAACACTACAATATATATTTTTTTACATATTAAGTATTACTATCCCTTTATACCAAGTGTGCAAATTTAAGATTTAAGTGCATTTTATTTTATATCTTTTATAACCATTAAATATGGTGGAAAAGATGTGCAAAAACAAGTAAAGAAATTCACAGGGCTAGCATAGATTACATATACATATAATATATACATATTTAAAATAAGGACCCAAGTGAATAAAAATGGAGAACAGCAAACAATAGAGGTATTCCCCAAGTCCCCAAACTAGGCAAAAGCCTAAAGCAAAAAACAAACCTGCGCTTCTCCATATGTTACCCAAATTTGAACTCTGTATAAAGCATATATTATACCCCCCTTTTAAATTAACAGTTTCCAAATACCATTGGGCTTATAGAAGTCATTTTACTAATAGATGTAATTATTGTAGTGGTTTAATACATCAGATAGTTGGATTGGCACATAAATATAGAAGCAAAACAATAATGTTCTTGTGGGGGGGGGGAGACATAAAAGTTCTAATTGTGATTATACCTGTGCTTTTAGCAACTAAAGACAGAAAAATTTGCATGGACTTTAAAGGGGAAATATGCCCAAAGACTAATGCGTATCTTAATTGGCTGCATAAAAGGATGTACCTGGATAGGTGCCCTTTATACAGTAGTCGGGTTTTTTAATATAGTTTGCATTTGATCTCTGTTGTAGACTGCTGGTTTTCATTTTGTAATTTGTCTGACCTGTGTGGCATGACTTTGTCAGTGCAGTGAATACGTTTGTTTTTTCACTATTTTTTATATTATTGTATTTTTAAACCATACCTCATGGTGGGGCATGTGTCCATTCTGGGTGTTCTTATATTCAAAACACAAAATAAAGAAAAGAAAAAAGAGAAAGCGCCTGATAGTGTAGTATACAAAAACCACAGTGGAGAATAATGTAAAAAATATATATACACACTCACATTTTATCAAGGTCAGAGATTTAATGTTAAAATCTACTGAGAGTAATGCATGCGGAGAGACTAGCCCCGTCTCTGCTCAGGGTCAAATTCACAAATGCAGCAATGTGATGAATCTTCGGATGAAGAAAAACAAGGCTAAGGCTTGACATGTAAACTCGTTTATTTAAAAATATATAAAAGGTTGTAATGTTACGTGGCTAAAGAGCCGCTTTATCAAAAAGAACAACCACGTATCAAAACACAAAGAGTACAAAGAAACAAAGAAAATTCTGGGTGTTAGAATCGAGAGGGTGCTGATATGAGTGCTGCCCTTGTTTGCTCTTACAGCAGACCAAAAACTGAAAATTTCCCCACTGATTATGTCCAACCACCGATACATGTGGATAACCAATACCGTCAAGGCCTATAGCACAAATATGGTCCTGCTCCCATTGGGAAGAAAGCAGATTTCAAAACGGCGCTCCTTGGAGCCTAAAATGTAGTGTACCATAATTAAAAGCTGCAATGTAACATTAGCAATACTGTGTACAAAAGCATAAGACTACATAAAAATAGGGGCGCAGAGAAACCTGGTGCATGTAAAATAAGGTCTTGTAGTTATGACAATAAATGTGCCCCTGGAACACTGTGTATTTAGCCACTACTTCAAAGTTTTACCATAGCTGAAGACCCTTAAAGGTAGAAATACAAAAACGTATGTCTTTTGACAGACACATTGCACAATAAAAATGAATAAGCAGCTTGTTATTGACTGTTCCCCTGCACTCGATAGAAGTTGGACATGGCTATCTTGCAGAAAAGTCATCCTTTTGCAGAGAGTGACCCATAGGAGGGAGTACAACTTCTCTACCTACTATTTTACATTCATTTGCGTATGAGATGCCATGTGGGGACTGCTTCATTGAAGGGAACAGTGTCACCTAGAGGCTATCAAGAATAGCCTCCAGGTTAAAATCCCAAGTAATAAAATAGAAAGATTCTTCATAGAGCTGAATTGACCCTTGTGCCTCCTTGCTGGGCACATAAAAAAGTCTGGTGGAGCCTAAGATGTAAACTAGGGCAATGAAAATGGAGGTGTTTCTGGATTATATTTTTTAGTCATAGCTAAACATTTGAGTACCCTGTTTCCTGGAAGAAGGAACTTTACTATACCTTCTCTATGTTCCCCAATAGGCCAAGAGAAAAAGTATTTTTCGGTGAGAATTAAAAAAAAAAAAAATCCCCTTTTTTCTAATGTCCCATAATATGTAACAAAAACAATTTTATCAGATGAAAATTAAAACAATACAAATGTAATGCACTTTCCTTTAAATGTTAGCTGAAGGAATGCCAGTGTTTTACCACATTTTCTCAACTGGTCAAGCGATATTCCAATGCTTCTTAAGACCAGTGCAAATCTTCACATGGGCAACTAGAATGTGTGTCTATGTAATATGGTTTACTTGCCTCCGATGTCCTTAACTCCCATGGGGATTCCATCATGGAGGGGTGATATCACCTGATGTCCGCATGGTTTCGCCATTTGTTGAAGGTTGTAATGTGCACAGCAACCTCCAATATGGCTCATATGAGTAATATGCAGTGTGGCTCCACAGACCACAGTGCAGATCAAGCATGCTGAAACATGCGGTGTATGTAAATGAATCTTGCAATACATAAGGTTGCTTGTTAACTTGGTTGTGGATTACATGCTGTACTCAATAATATCTCATTTGGTGTTTTGTGTTTGTATTTATTGTTATTGCATTATTTATAAGTATATGGTATTTGATTAATTGTTCTTCTCGCTGTCCAGTTCTTGAAGCAATACATTTTGGACATCCCTGATGTACAATAATGTTGTACTGTAAGATCATTTAGCTTTTTGGCACTAATTTACCTTTTATTTCTATAGAATGTGAAAAAAACAGTGCTAATATGGTCTTATTTATCTGTAAAAGAACAAATGTTAAAAAAGGACATAAACAATACTATACCATAGAATAGACCTCAACATTTTAGAAGTTATATAATATAATAAATTGGGATTAGTCCCAGGAGATATAGATACCGTACATAGCTGAAGCGGTCGTCACACCTATATGGTGTTTTGTCAGGGTTGAACAAATGTGTCACTGCTTAATTAATTTTATTTTATTTTTTTTGTGATAGCATGAGCTAACAAATGTTTTTAAATGAAAACATGAACTGGTGCTGTGACAAAATGTCATTAATCAAGTTACTTTCCAGACTACAAAATGTGTGAAACATACCATCTCCATCCATTACATATCTTTTAGATCATGACAGCTTTAATAAAAGTCCATGTCTTGGCCTGAGGAAGATTTTTAGGCATCCATTTGGTATTATTTAGCAAATATGTGTCTGAGGCAAAGAGCTGTTCTCTCTTGTCTACCATGGGATTGAACTTGGTCCTCAAAGCGCTGCTGGTATATCTGCACCCAAGGTATCGTCATCCTTCCACAGGAATCGGGGATATAGGTCTACCTACTTTACTTCCTCATGAAAGACTGCATAAATTGGATGCATCTGTCTGAAGCATTATCTTGACAGAAAAGGAATTGAGTTGTCCAGGCTCCTATTTCAAGATGGTTGTAATCTGCTAATTCTGAAAGCTACACTTCTGAAGAAAACAGAAGATTAAAGCTCATTCTACTTGTGCCACAGTTTCATTGTTGTCTAAAATGGCTGAAGCTTTTTCAAAGCAGGTAATATGAGATTAGAGGAAAGGAGGTTTAAACTTCAGCAGAGGAAGGGTTTTTTTACGGTAAGGTCTGTCAAATTGTGGAATTCATTGCCCAGGGAGGTAGTTATGGCAGATACAATGGATACATTTAAGAGAAGATTAGATACATTTCTTTCAAAAGGGAACATACAGAGTTATACTGTTTATCAGTAGGCTGATCAGGAAGGTCTGATAAAGACTAATTTAATTGGTAGCAGGAAAGCTATAAAATTCGCAGTTACTGAGGTATGAGGCGAAGGTTGAACTTGATGGACTTGTGTCTTTTTTCAACCTAATTTACTATGTTACTAATATAGCTCAACCACTTGGCAGAGCATTTATACCTTAATGAAATACTACAAAAAAATTCTTCAGGCCTTGGGGAAGGTTGATTTTGGCCATAAAGTTCTTCAGGTTGTTTTCTTCCTGGGCCTCAGGGTGGTGAAACAGGAGGTATGTTGCCTTTCCACTTCCCTTTCTCCTGATACCAGTGACTCATGAGGCTGAACTTTATTCCTTGAGTCTGCCTTAATCCTGTTCTGGCATATAAGGATTTGGTGTTAAATTTCAGTCCTGTTTTTCTTATCTGGGGTCTCCTGGCTACATCTGCGCAGGGAAGCCATGGATAAGCCTTAAGACCCCCGGGGCTTCAGAGGTTTTCTTTTTGATACCTTGTTCCACATGTCAAGCTGGTATTCCTATGAACTTCACTGGTTTGAACCTGTGGTGGGGGCTATGACTAGAAAAGTCTAGACAGAAGGCATAACACCTCTTTATCTTAATCTGGACAGAAAAGCCTTCTCCTAAACAGGAGCCATGGGGTAGTAACTTTTACATCTGTTTTACCTTCCTCCCATAATTTACCAGGTTCTTATATCCTGAAGCAAGTGCCTCCCCATTTTCTTTTATAGCTTATGTACACTTTCTGAGGGATTTTACCCTAGTAGAGAGGGCTCCTTCTGAGGAAGAGGATTCTGATGAGGTTTCATATCTTATTCATTAGAAAGGGATTCATCTTAGAGCAGAAATCTGGACATTAATAGAACTATCTTTTCCTTTTCAGAGGCTTGTTGATGGATATGCAAACTTTCTCCTGCCTATGTAACCTTTTGTGATCTGACTCATTTGTAGTACTTGAACTTGGTTCTGGTAGTACTTGGAAGGCACCTTTTAAGCCTCTGTCTTCCGTTTCCTTTCAGTTTTTTACTCTTCAGACAGCTGTCCTGTTTGTGATGGTGTCTGTTCAGCATGTGCCGAATCAAAGGCTTCATCCTGTAAACCCTCTTTCTGATTCTTCATTCGGATATGACAGTTTTGCAACCTCCTGTAGTGTTGCTCCCTAAGATTGTCTCTGGGTTTCATATTAAAGGGATAGTAATACTTAAAATGTAAAAAAAAATATGTTGTAGGGTTTATCCCCCTGAGTAAAACAAGAGTACTCTTTCATTCAAAAGTTATTAATTTTCAAACTTGAATTTTTTAGGTGCAATATCACAGTGGCCTGAAATTGTACAGTGGCGCTGTTGCTACACCACCCTATGGAGATTTATGGTCAACTGACCAGAGTTGTCCATAGGATCGTGTAGCAACAGCGCCACTGTACAATTTCAGGCCACTGTGATATTGCACCTTAAAAATTCAAATTTGAAAATTAATAACTTTTTAATAAAACACCTCTCAGCAGTGGGAGTACTCTTGTTTTACTCAGGGGGATAAACCCTACAACATATTTTTTTTTTTTACATTTTAAGTATTACTATCCCTTTAACCAATAAATTGTCATGCTTTCTTTTTGTATTACTTCGTCTAACAGAATGGAGCAGGAGCTTCTCAGTTTAAAAGTAGCTAGGCGGCGGAGGCCCAGAAATACCAAGTTCAACGCACTGAAAAACACTCACTTTTTGTCATTCCTGAGGGTCCTCTTGAATACTTAGCCACAACCAAACTGCCAGAGGCTTCTGGGCCCGGTGAATAGTTGCATTTATTTATCTCATTAGAAAAAAGCCAGTGCCCTTTAGGGTCATGGTTCATTCCACCAGAGCGGTGGGTGTTTATTTGGCCTACATGAAGTAGGCCTCTGCAGAGCACTTGTGCAAGATGGCGACGTGGTTGTATATTTACAAGTTTGCTATACACTTCCTAGTCGGTGTTCTGTCTTTGGCTGAAACCTGTTTTTGGGTGGAAAGTACTATGTGGTTATTTGTTTTTTTTTTTCTTCCAGTAACCTTGTTTGTTACTTGATCTGGTGTGTGTGTCTGTTGACATCTGAGGTTTAGTTAATTTTGTCTCTGGTGGAATTGGCCTTCTGTTTTGAGGGATTTTCTTTCTCACCCTCCCTGGAATCTTGGTGAATAGCTTTGTTATATCCCCATGGTTCCTGTTTTCCACATAGAGGAAACAGAAAAGTGGATTTTTGTGTTCTTACTGATAAATCCCTTTCTCATAGTCCATGTAGAACATAGGGTTTCTGTGATATTTAACCCCTTGTTTTCACTTAAGGAAAGTTAAAACAGCTGGATTTAAAAGTGATGTCAGGACATAAGACAATGTGAGGAACTGTTTCCAATTATCTGGTTCGGATTTCTACCATGGCCTTTTTTTATACTTAAGCAAAATGCGGTTTCCCTTTTTCCTTGAAGTTTCACTTGTCTAGTTGTCTGTCTCTACATTACCTCTTTGGGGAGCTGTGCTAAGGTGTGATGAGATGACTTCTCCAGTGAGATCACTTCTCCAATACCTATATTACTATAGTGAGCCAATGCACTAATAGTTCTCCAACTTAAGAGATCTTTGTGCATAGGCTCCAAAGAATAGCACAGGAACTTGATAAGTGATATCACTTATCACACCTTGTCATCACTACTTTATCATACCTTGGTGCATAACCACCCTAGTCTCCTCTAAATACCATCTTCATCTGCTGCTTCCTTCACACTGCCAATTTGCAGCCTGCCCCAAGCACAACTTGTATCTTAACACCTTAACTGTCTGCCAGTTTTGTGATTTCTACTTGGCTATTCATTTGAGACATTCTTTGGCTGTAAGAGACAATCTTCTTCTTCTGGAGCCTGCTCCCTTTCTCCTACTTGGGCTCATTACTTCTGATGGCCAGTCCAAGAATTTCTTTCCTGTGTTTGTCACTAGGGACTTCTTTAGTAACCGATATTGACTTTTCTAGTTCTCTGGTGTTTTTAGTTATGACAGCCTGGCTAGCTCTAACCTTCCATTTTAATATGTACTGAAGATGGAGTACTGAGACATTTGGTGTAACTGTACAGAAAAGCAAACAAACTACAAAAGGTACAGGTTAGACATTCAGGGTTGGAGCCACCACATGTTTAACTGGGGTCAATATAGAGGGACCTTCTCCAGGCACAAAAAAAAAAAAAAATACACATGAACAGAGACTGCCCTGCACTCAAGTTTTGTTGCACTGTCTCCTGGTAATCAAAAAGCATTATGTTTTCCACTGTCTGCCTTCACAGCTTTGTTCCACAGTCCCACTGGAAGTCATAGAATCGCAGTGCTGTGCCATTCTTCCCTTCTCCCCTCTACCACAAACAACTATCCTCCACCTCTCCACAGGGCTGGTGCAAGAATTTCTGCCACCCTAGGCAAAACCTAAGTTTTGTTGCCCCATTGGCTCCACCCCTTGTGTCCTGCCCCTTTATGCCCTGCCCACTTATACCCCACCTCTTTTAATGATTGTTAACTTAGGGCCTTTTATGCTCTAATTAACATGTTTTTGTCGTAACTTTAGAGAATAGCTTGTCATTGTCACAGTAACCCATATGTTTTTGCATGCAACACTTGACTAGCTAATTTTGGATATTTTACAGTTTTCCCCCCATTAAGAGAGACAGTAGGAATGGATCCCTGATATCTCCTAAAAAGGGACACTTGGGAGGTACAAATCCATAATATCTCTTAAAGAGGAGGACTTGGGAGGTACGAACCCTAATATCTCCTGACCCCGCTTGATTGGATAGGATATGTGCAGGCTGGTAGAATTATACATATTTGGTATTAGCTTATTCAGGGGGTTCAGAGATTTTAAAAATAATTGAAGCTTTCACAATCTGCAAAAATGTTTAGATAGTGTATGATATTGGCAAATTCAGTAGTTTTTTTTCACATTCATTTGGGTTTATGAAATCATAGCTTGTCTCACGAAGCAAAATTAACTTCACATGAGGCACCATGAAAAAGCTGACTTTTGTTCTAAAGAAACAGTATATGGTTTTCCATGTACAACTAGAATCATTCCTAAACAGATGGCTATAAAAATGCTGAAAATGTACCTCCTGGGTACAAATGATCCCCCATGCCTCTGGGGTTAAATTACAATCAAAATAAAGCTACACTAATGATGTCTCAAAGCTTTCAATCAAAATGGTGCTAGACAAGTAATACCACAGAGATTACAACTGAAATTATGTAAAACTAGTGGTACCACAGAGATTACAGTTCAAACGGGCTAAACTAGTGATACCACCGAATTTATCTGTCATATGAGCTTAAACGAATGATACCACAGAGCTAACTAACTACTGATACCAAAAGGGCTTACATTTCAAATTGGACTAAATAAATGATGCAATATTACTATAAGATTTAAGTGCCAACTTCCATGGGGTTTGAAGTGAATTACAAACCAATGCATAATTTTGGCATGTGTCTCTGTTTGGCAGTTCTAGAGTTAATAATGTGACACATGCCAAGGTATTAACCCTAGGACTGCCAGAGACGTGCCAAATGTCATACAATGCCCTTTTATTTTAACGTTATGGAATGGTAGAGGCAATAGCAATTAGTTCAAGTTAAGTGAAACAAAACTAGAGAACCAAAGTGGAATGGTGCTCAGTTCCCTAATGAAAAAGGAGCAAAGCTGCAATCCTAAAGAAGTCAGGTGTATGTAAACCTCTAAATAAAAAAGATCCATAAGAAAGAAGGAGAGCGCTCCGATTAGAAAAATCCTATCCTATCGCTAAAACGTGTGTAATGCCACAGTCATGCGCAGTAGAGACTGCTGCGCGTGCTGCAGTCATGCGCAGTAGAGACTGCCCACGCCGCGGCTGATACAGAGTGTATCAGCTGCGGTGCGGGCAGTCTCTACTGTGCATGACTGCCCCACCACCGGCTGGTAGTGGCACTGTGGCCTGTGTAATTGGCTCTTCAACTATTATTTAATAAATAAGTAAAATCATAAAACATAGATAACATACATAAACATATAATTACATGCATAAAGATAAACTACCTCTGAAATGTATGGAAAGTACCACATACCTATTAGATAAAATGCCTATAAAAATTGCTGAAGTGCACCCAACTAAAGTATGCAAAGCTCATGGTAATGTTAAGCAGATGAACCACAAACAAAATTTATACTGGAATACCTCTCCCGTTAGTAAAGATGTTCACATGACTCAGAAGTAAGTGGATGCAAAGCGGGCAAAGGGTTAATCCTTAAGATCCCATGTCCTCTCCCATTTGTGTATGCCTCCAAATATAGCACCTCACTGACAAGTTTCCATTAACTCTTTGTCTGCGTTGCAGCCACTTACTTCTGGAGTCGTAAACTTGTGTAATTTGTGTGTTTATCTATGTTTTATTATTTAACATATTTATTAAATATTTTTCTAATTAGAGAGCTATCCTTCCTTCTTTTCTGATGGTCGGGATCCTAACTTGTGCCTGGTTGGGTGACGACCAGAGTCTTACTTAGCTACCCCCTGTCTGTCTCTCAGACAGCATCTTGCATCGCCCCTGCGCAAAAAGCATTGCTCGCTGCTGTCTATCTTCACTGGCTCCCACTCTGCTGCTCATTAGGGCACCATGTTCACATGGTTAAGTATCTCTTCCTCCTATCTAGCTCTGACCTAAGATCGCGCTACTGCACTTCCTCACCTAATATGGCTGGCTGCTTGCAGATGCCCCGAAGCAAGTCCACCAGCTTTCGGCCTCACTGCGCCCCAAGTAGATGTGCGCCCTAGGCCGTCGCCTACCTCACCTATAGGTGGTGCCGGCCCTGCCTCTCCACTCCCTTTCCTCTGTCCTCAGGAATGTATCCCAGATTCTGTCCACAAGGATCATCTGCTTAAGTGCTGTTCCCCTTTTAGTCTCCTTGTGTGCTACACACCCTGCTGGTACTGTTAGTGTTAAGAAGTTGTAGTCTACCTACTAAACCTTTGAGCGCCAGAGTGGTGTGTAACATTATCAGCCAAGAGCTGCACAACCAACTGCCAATCTTGAGGTTGATAAGTTGTCCTCATATGCTATTGTTAGTCCTTTGAGTGCAAGCAGCACATTGCTGTGGCACTCTTAACGACATTAAACTGTCCTCATATATTAATACGTTGACTCTACCCATTAATAAGATGGAGTCTGCATGCACATTATTTGCAAAGTATTGGCACAACCTCCTGCCTTAAACTGTGTTGCTGAAGAGAAGTCACTATGTAAAAAAGCTGGAGAGAGCCAAAACATGCTGCTTCTGGATTGTCTAACTGGGCACATGTTCCATCCAGCAACCAGAGCCCAGCATCAAAGTACAAGAGGGAGTGGGCCACCTGCTTTTTTCTTGCTTGGCAGCTCTGCCTAAATAATTGGAAAAGAGCCCTAAATTGGGTTATGAAAACCAGGAGGAGCATAACACAAGATGTAAAAACCTGCTTCCTCTCTTGTGTCTATCATCAGCACACTTTCTTTTTATATTTTATAGTGCACTTTGTCCATACCTTATGCCTCTGGGTTACTCTGTTCCCTTTTTTGTCCCCCACCCCTCTGTGATATTTTACCCTACTTTTACCTCCACTGTTTCCTTCTGTATTCACTTTTCCTGCCTATACCCAAGGAATGGAAGGAACGGAGAACAGAACCTACAGCCTCCCACCAGGTAGCAACAAGGGAGACTGCTGTCAGTAAAGCCAAAATCTGCCAGAGCCCCAGGTCTGCACCAGATAGACTTCAGTTCGGCTAATTTCGAAATTCGGACTTTCAGAAAGCCAAGATCCGCCCACAAAAAAAAAATCAGAATCCGAAACGGACATAGTCTGAAATTTCAGTGTAAATTTCGGAAATCCGGACGGCGCTTTCCCCCCTGAAACTATTACAATGTTGTTACATGCTGCTAAAAATAGATGTGGTAAAACAGGTGCTTTACAGTTCATGCAAAGTGCAGATATTAACCACATAAGGACACATGGAATTTTGGCATTCTTGCTATGTATGTATTCAACCATAATTCCTATCTTTCTCATTTATTGCACAAACACATATTATATACTATTTTTTAAAGGACAGAAAGGGCTTTAATTTGATGTGACATATATATATATAAATTCTCATTTATTATTAAAAAAAAATACAAAATGAAAAAAAAACACTTTTTTACAGTTTTGGCATTAATAATGTGTTATATAATGTGTGCAGCTTAAGAAAAGTCATTCAAAATAATTTATTTGTCCTGATGGACTTACCAATGAGGCTTGCCTTGGCGATGCAGGTGAGCTTACATTCAAAGGGCCATTGGAGTGAAACTAAAAGCCTCCAGTTATTTAAATGTGCATAAGGATTTGGGACAGAGCACAGGTAACTCTTTTTGTTTTTTGTACTATGTCTTTTGGGCTGATGTATACTATAGCCATTGCTGCTGCCCAGGAGTACTGGGAGTTTGAGAGCAGGGCTTTATTTTGTGTGTTTGTTGTATATTCCTTTGTATCACACATGAATACATTTCTGCCACTCACCCCATATTCACCCTATTAAGGGTTAATAAGTGTGTAGGGGTTTATAAAATACCCCTTCTTGTCTCATTAGAGATTGAACATTATTATTAATTTAGTTCAATTTATTTTTTTATTTGTTTAATTTTAATTTTTTTTTGAATATTTAATTTTTTTTTTTTAATTCAGCTGAATAATTCAGACTATTGCCAAATTTCGTCTGAGTCGAACAGGTCCAGTCCGAAATTCGGATCCTCTGAATGGGGAAAAAAAAATTAGTTCTAAATCGAATTTTACCGAAAATTTTTGTGGTGCACAAGTCTAGAGCACCAGGATGGATGTCTGTAGGAAACGGAGCCACACAGAGGAGTGGACAGACAGAGCCACAGGTCAGCACCAGCTAGGATAGTCAGACAAGCCAGGTTCATACACGGAGCAAGTAATCAGCCAGAGCCACAGGTCTGCACCAGATATGATGTTTACTGGTAGGAAGGCAACACTGGGAGGATAGTTGGACAGAGCCCCAGGTCAGCATCAGCATGGATAGTCAGACAAGCCAAGTTCATACACAGAGCAGGTAGTCAGCCAGAATCACAGGTCTGCACCAGATAGGATGTCCACTGGTAGGAAGGCAACACTGGGAGGAACTAGGAGTGCACTGAACAACAAAAGGGTAACTGAACTGAGATCCAGTTACCATTTAAAGACAGCCAGGAAGTAGATAGGTGAAGCTATAAGCCACAACTAGTACAAACTAGAGGTCTGCGACATATAGCAACCTCGCGCAAGAAAGTGACGCATGGCAACAAAATGCTTCAAAACCTCGACCCTTCTCTGCGTCCTTCTAAGACACGGGGCTGATTCACATGAGAACATGGAGGGCCACTGATGACGCCAAGCGAGCTTAGGCCCAGTCCTTGGAGTGATGCATGGGATGACATACTGGGGTATGAGGAGAAGGTTGAAGTTGATGGACTTGTGTCTTTATTCAACCTAATTTACTATTTTACCGCGGCGACATTTCAGGCCATATACTACCTGTGTCAAGTTGCTCGGCATCGCTGGATATAAGGTAACTGTGACAGTACCCCTCCTTTAAAGACCCCTCCTCTGAGGGTCTAACCGGGGTTTGTAAGGAAAATGAGCATGAAATCTGCGCACGTGCACATCATTGGCAGGTATCCTGATTACAAGGCACCTGGAGGTTAAGATTTTGGGATGACAGCCTCACCCTTTCCCCCACCTGGAAGGTCGGTGCCAGCAAACGCCTACGATCAGCCTGCCTCTTCTGCCGTTGCATGAAACCACATAGGGTATGCTGTACCTGAACCAAAGATGAGCGGAGCACCCTCAAATGCTCCTCAAGAGCCGGAATCTCCTGTGCCTGAAAGGCTTTCGGAAGGACAGAGGGTTGAAAACCATAATTAATCAGAAATAGAGAACTCTGTGAGGAAGAGTTCATGGCACAGTTCTGGGCAAACTCCACCCAGGATAGCCCAGTTATCGTGGTAGTCAAAGATATAGCAACGGAGAAATTGTTCTAAGGCCTGGTTAGACCGTTCGGCCGCACTGTTAGACTGTGGAGGGTAGGCGGAGGAGAATGCTACCTGGATCTCCATCTGGGAAAAAAGCATCTCCAGAACCGAGACACGAACTGGCTACCTCTGTCCGAGACAATCGCCCTGGGTATGCCATGGAGTCGAAAGACCTCCTTAGCGAACACCACTGCCAATTCCCGTGTTGTTGGTAGGCCTTTGAGTGGTACAAAGTGAGCCATCTTAGAAAACTTGTCTACGATCATTAGAGGATGCCGTTAGATCAACCATAAAATCTATGGACAGATGGGACCAAGGATGTTCTCCTTTGGTCACAGGTTGAAGGAGATCGTCAGACAAATGTCAAGGTGATTTATTTTGGGCACAAGAAGTGCATGCTGCAGTAAAAGCAGTGCAATCAGATTGAAGACTCGGCCACCAGAACAGTCTAGACAAGGACCAAATCAATTGGTCTTGCCCAATGTGGCCAGCAATTTTAGAGGCATGGTAAGACTCAAGCAGTTTAATGCGTAACTGAGCGGGGACGAAGCATTTCCCGCTAGGTCTTTCCTCCGGAGCGGATGTCTGAGCATCCAATATTTGCTCTCCCAGTGGAGACGTAATGCATGTACGTATAGTTGCCAGAATACGATCAGCCAGAATAATCGGCGTTGGAGGAACCTCCTCCTTGGATAACTTGCATAATTGGCGTGATATGTCATCCGCCTTAGAGCCAGGAAGATACAAAACCACGTAATCTTGATAGGAACGATGCCCATCTAGCTTGAATGGACGACAAGTAAGTGAGATTCTTATGATCAGTAAGAATCAAGATTGGGGAACTAGTACCTTCCAAAAGGTGTAGCCATTCTTTCAGTGACAGTATAATGACCAATAATTCTCTGTCCCCAATCTGATATACCATTTCCTTCTTAGACAGTTGTTTAGAGAAGTAGCCATATGGGCATAAAGCCTCCCCTGGAGCCGAGCCTTGAGAAAGGAGGGTGCCCACTGCAATCTCAGATGCATCAACCTCCAGGGTAAAGGGCAGGGCGGGCTTCGGATGCACCAAAATAGGAGCTGCTGTGAATGCTGCCTTAAGGTCTTCAAAGATTAGCAACGCACTAGTCAGACAAGCCAGGTTCATGCACGGAGTGGGTAGTCAGCCAGAGCCACAGGTCTGCACCAGATAGGATTTCCACTGATAGGAAGGCAACACTGGGAGGATAGTTGGACAGAGCCCCAGGTCAGCACCAGAATGGATAGTCAGACAAGCCAGGGTCATACACAGAGCCGTAGTCAGCCAGAGCCACAGGTCTGCACCAGATAGGCTGTCCGCTGGTAGGAAGGCAACACTGGGAGGATAGTGGGACAGAGCCCCAGGTCAGCACCAGAATGGATAGTCAGACAAGCCAGGGTCATACACAGAGCGGTAGTCAGCCAGAGCCACAGGTCTGCACCAGACAGGATGTCTTAAGACAAAAGGAGAACACCGAGAGAATGGTCAGACAGAGCCACAGGTCAGCACCAGGATGGATAGTCAGACAAGCCAGGGTCATACACAGATACAGGAAAAACTGGAACTAGGACTGCACTGAACAACAACGTAAGGGTAACTGAATGTTTCGTAATAAAAGCAGCTCTAATTAATCATCATAGTATTTGGACTTTGGAGAGTGTTATTTCAATACTGTCAGAGTTATAGTTCAAGAGTAATTCAATGACAAAGTGTCCCCCTCCCACCCCTTTTACTGATGTAACACTGCTCAGCCAGAGCAGAAGGGAGGTGCCCAGGTAGACTGCAGAGAGGGACAATCTTCAGTTAAGATAAGGGAAAAAGCTGAAAAGCTTATCAAGGGGGGCATGGCTTTCATTGTTCTGATAGGAAGAATATTGTCCCTTGCTGTTATCTGTCTGGTCTATGGACTGCATTCCACATCTGAGTAGAGATTGCTTACACTAGGTAAAAGGGAGGGGGAAACTTTGCTTGTGAATATCTGTCAAACCATAAAGGTTTGAGAGATAAGACTTATATTGTTCTTCGTGTTTTTTTAATGCCTACAAAATAAAATAAAGATAAAACGAAGTATTAAAGGCCTTTAAAGGCCGCCAGGAATTAGATAGAGGGAGCTATAAGCCCCAACTAGTACAAAACAGAGGTCTGCGACATAGCAACCTCTAGCCCGAAAGTGACGCAAGGCAACTAGATGTGACAAAATCTCGACCCTTCTCCATGTCCTTCTAAGATGCAGGCCCGATTCTCATGAGGACATGGACAACCGCTGACAACGCTAAGTGCACTTAGGCCCAGTCCTTGGAGTGAAGCATGGGATGACGCTGCGGTGACATTTCAGGTCATATACTACCTGCGTCAACCTGCCCGGTGTCTCTGGATATGAAGTAACTGTGACACCTCCACCATGAATTATCACCTTTAATAGAGGTTAGTTGTAGGACTCACCTTTTGAGGAGACAGAACCAGCCTCCTGGTATAAATGCCTTCACTGGGTGACCCCCAGTGTCTGTATATAAGGTATTAATTGAGATCCTGATCTCTCCACGTTTCTCCATCACCACTGATTATTCAGTATCAGTATTTTGGACCCAGTCTTACTGTGGTTTATAACTGAAGTGGAAAAAGCTGAAAATGAAAGTGTAAGCAATCCTACCACAGTCCACACAGAAACATAGTTCATAAAATGGGAGAAACCGTACTCTCAGAGTGCTGCTCTTGATCACAGTGTCCTCAGTATCACCTCAACGCTCAAAGATGCATGCAGAAAAAAGCACAAACACTAAGAGTAATCCGTTTCTACTTAAATCAATAGTTGCCCCGCTAATATCTAGTGCATTCACCAGATATTTTCTTTGTAAAGTTGCCCAAAGTAGTGCTAGTCTCAGGATATTCCTCTCTGTAGATCTCTCTCATCCGTTCTGCAATGTTTGTGTCCATCTGTGTCAGGGGAATTCCGTGAGCTTGAAAGAATCCTCTAAGTGTAATACGTCAGGCAAGGATTCCCTATCGCACGGCCCCAATATATAAGACTCACCAGATATAAAGAACTAGAAAGCTGTCCCAGAATCAGGTGCCTCGTTGGCCAAACATAAACCGGAGAGAGATCAAAATAGAGAAGCACACTCTATAGAGATTAAAGAGTGTTTATTAAGCTAATATCCAATGCGTTTCGCTAGACTATGTCTTGCTTCGTTTGTAGTAGGAAGGACTGACTTATTTCACAATTTAGTCCTATTATAGACTAACTCGATATGTCACTGAAGAGGGTCATTACCTACTCTCACCGATGAATAAGACCTTACTGAGTAATGATATATGAGAGTCCTTCAATTCAAAATTAGTAAGATTAATAATAGTTTTGTTATCCAGTGATGAACTATGTGTATCATTATTCATTTGTGGTGAACAGTGGGATAGATGTCCCTTTGCTGTGGATATTAATTGACTGAAGGACAGCTATTGTACCTATGAATTACTTTTCAATATCATCTATCATCAACGGTTCTACCATCCATTTTCATCATTCATTCACTTTTTCTATATATTTTTTCACGGTGTTACATAATTTTCTTTTACTAGCTAGATACACTGGCGCCAGGGGGGCAGTTGCCCCCTGGGCCAGTCATATGTCTGGGCAGGTGGGCCACTGCTCCTCACTAAATCTCCCAATTGCTGCTGTAAATGGAGCTACACTAGTGATATCAGAGAGCTTACAATTGAAATAGAGCTACACAAATCATACCACAGAGGAACAATCCAAATGGAGCTAAACTAGTAGCATAAACCATTTCTCTTGTACGCTCTATAGTAGTGGGCTTGAATGATATAGAAATGGGCCACTTGAATGTATTTGCCTCCTGGGCCATAAGTTACCAGCCCTCCCCTGGCCAGCGCTACATTGTTTTTAGCGGGGTGGGTGGGTGGATATATAAGATGGGTTGTGTCTGGGATGTGCAGACTGTACGATACCCAGGATATACTGTGGGGTCTTATGAACTCAATTTTGTATTTATATGACTTAATATTTGGGATGTTATTAATAAATATTGTTTGTACATTTTGTTATGGTGGTTATTGTTAGTAATAGAGGTGGAGTACCTGTATAAGTCCTAGTTTGTTCTTTTCTTTTTGGTTTTTCTTTTCATGTTCTAGGACTAGAGCACCCTATGTATGATATACATAGTTATTCCTCATACATATAATTATCTGAGTAGTGCCTTTTTAAAGGGATAGTAATGTTTCATAATAAAAACAGCTTTAATTAATCATCATAGTATTTGGACTTTGGAGAGTGTTATTTCAGTTCTGTCAGAGTTGTAGTTCAAGAGTAGTTCAATGACAAAGTACCTCCCTCCCGCCCCTTTTACTGATGTAACACTGCTCAGCCAAAGCAGAAGGGAGATGCCCAGGTAGATTGCACAGAGGGACAATCTTCAATTAAGAGGGAAAAACCTGAAAAGCTTGTCAAGGGGGGTAGGGCTTTCATTGTTTTCATATAAAGAAGATTGTCCCCTTCTGTTATCTGTCTGGTCTTACAAACAGATTCACATCTGAGAAGAGATGGCTTACACTAGGTAAAAGGGGCAGGGAGGGGAAACTTTGCTTGTGAATATCTCTTAAACCATAAAGGTTTGAGAGATAAATATCATTCTTCATGTTTTTTTTAATGCCTACAAAATAAAATAAAGTTAAAATGAAGTATTACTATCCCTTTAAGGAATTTTTGTATATTGGCTGTGAGATATTTCTCTGAATTGACATCCTATCTGCTTTGAGACCTGCTATCATAAGTCTCAATATTGTTTTGAGCTAGAAAGGTATCCATTACTTACTTAATGGGGGTTGAAGCACATTGCAGATAAATACATCGCACACCTCTCTGGCCAAGAAAGGGTTAATTTATGAGGACAACTTATTGTTCATACGAGGGCCAGAGAGTTGTGCAGCATATTGCTGTGCACTGTGTTGCATTCTACTCTGGCACTCAAAGGGTTACTAGTTAGAGGAAAACGTATTAATCCTAACAGTACTAAAGTGTTGTGCACTGCATTGTGGAGCAGTGCACTGGACAACTTCTGGACTTCAAATGGTTAACCCTTTGAGGGCCAGAGGGTTACACAATGCATTGCAGAGCAATGCTTTTCATACCCCTCTGACACTCAAAGGGTTGATATTTTGTTTGTGTGTCTGTCATTTTCTCTTGCAGTCACTACATGGTGTTGTACAATGGAAAGCCATCGTTTGTGTCTCAACCTCTGCCATAAGTGCATTGTAAAAAGAAATGTGCCTTTTGGATATTAGTTGGGCCTGTTGCTAACCATATAATTAAAAAAAACAGTTTGAGCTGAAATAATGCTTCAATGAAAAATCTCCCAGTAATGCAAGTCCCCTTGTGTTGCTCATCAGAAAGCACTCCCCAAAATATAAGAAGGGGAGACATGTCTGAGCTGGGGGTGGCAAGTAAAGTTAGGAGGTGGATACAGGAAGTGAGGTGAAAGGGTAGGAAGTAATATATAAAGGTGCTGATAAGTGTCACTTCCTTTTAATGCATGGACTGAACAGCCTCCCTCCCTCCTGTGTTTTGGTAATTTGCGGGGCTTGGTTTAGGATATGGATGAGGAAGGTGGGGGTTTGTTTGTTTGTTTTACTTGTTTGTCGCAGCTTTGTGGGCGCTTTGGGCCCTTGCCAATGTGTATAAGGTCATTAAGTTGGATATGGTTACAGGAAGATGGTAGGCCAGCAGCCTAGGGACAATGACACCCGGACTGTGTCGTGGGTTTGGACACCGGCCCCATTGAGCTGCAGTGACCAGCTAATGGGGCGCATTAAGGTGGAACAAGTAGAGGGTGAGCCTAAGGCTCAAAAAGGGGTAGACAGGTTTTGGCCTACTAAAGTTTGGTTATTGACAAGGGCTTAAAGTCTGGGTTAACAATGGTTATTATGTATTTAAATAAAGCTGTGGCCTGAGTTAACCCATAATTATGTTGTCTGTGTCTTTACTTGAGCCAGTACCCCATGCATAAGACACGTTTGTTTTTCATAAAGATAGTTTATTGCTATTTTATAAGTGTGCATTTTCTTGTGTCGATTCATCTATCTCTCAGACAACATTACCTCTGTTTCTTACAGTTTGACAAGCTTAACACATAAGCCACTTCACAAATTGCCATAGACACATTTTGTGTTGGAGCAAATTGCTTCATTTCAATATATATCAAATATTTATAATGTAGCACTTCACCTATTTTAGTTTTTTGAGTTTTCTGCACACTGGTGTACACAAAAACAGTGACTGTTAGGATCTACACTCCCAGCTGAAATAATACAAAAGATAGCTGCACTTATGATAAATATGTAAAAAGCACTCAATAATTCATCCTCCTTACACAGTCTTGCTCTAGTAACAAGCATTATTCTGTAGACTGTTCAGCTACTAGAACTTTATGCATCGTTCCTTAGAGATACAGGTTACAACATAATAGATTAAGTGCAAATCCTGCCATCTGCTCACACAGCCGCATGAAATTAACAGTTTGCTGTTGATATTATGTACTGGATTACAGTGGTGTATTTGATTTAAAGCAGCAGTCTCCTTGTTATCAAAAGACAAGAACTTTTTAATTGTTTCTCTAGTGGGGCTATAGTCACAAAGTCACCATAATAAAATTATTGTCTGATTGTGAGTTGCTGGTAAAAAGTCAATAAATCTGTCATGTTTGAAAATGTGTCATGAAGAATTAAAAGAGGAACTACCACCCGACACAATCTTTACCTTCACTAAGTCCCCATCTGGTGACTAGCTGCTTAGTAGCGCTAGTCACCAGAATAATTACCTTATTTAATAGATTTCTCCTCTCTTCCATGGGTGACAGGCAGGACGGAGTGCGGACATCTTGCCATTGTGACGTCCGTGCGCCTGCGCTGTCAGTCCCAGCCGGGTCTAGGAGGAGTTGCTAGGAGCCATTTGGCTCCGGCTGGGACTGACAGCACAGACGTGCAGACGTCACAATGGCAAGATGTCCGCGCTCCGTCCTGCCTGTTGCCCATGGAAGAGAGGAGAAATCTATTAAATAAGGTAATTATTCTGGGGACTAGCGCTACTAAGCAGCTAGTGGCCAGATGGGGACTTAGTGAAGGTAGAGATTGTGTCGAGTGGTAGTTCCTCTTTAAAATACCAATAAGATTAGTTTGATTAATACTGTCCTTAAAAATTATGATGTTAAAAAGTCTTTAATTTTGTATTTAAAATGACAATTTTTCAAAGATAACTCCATACTACTTCTTCCCATTCCCAGCTGCTAATTAAACTATGTCCACCTTTAAGAGATATGGAACTGGATGCAAACATTATGGTAATGCGTTTGAGCGTTTACAGGCCATGGAATAAATTGTTATCGACAATTTTAGTTGCCACATCTTTTTGAGCATCTCATCCTAGGTGACGATTAGGGATGAACCAAAGATCTGTAATTCATTTTACGGCCAGAAGGAAAGAAGGAGAGTGGGTGTTGGAGATTGGAATGAGTGGAGATGGTCAGAGGACAAGGAAGGGAAGAAAGGGGGTGGGCCTTGGGAAATGGAAGAGAGGGCAGTAGGCCAAGTAGAGGGGAGGGGAAAACCAGGGACTGGGAGGAAGGTACTTCTAGTAATGTCAGGGTAAGGAGGAGGGGAGAGAAGTCCCTCCGTATCAGAATATGCTATGATTGACATCTAAAGGAGAGGGAGCAACTTTATTGTTGTTAAAGGGATAGTAATACTTTGGTTTAAAAATGTCTAATATTGTAGAGATTAACAATAGAAGTAGAATAAACTACCTCCCATCTCTCAAAACTTTATAGTTTGCGAGTTCGTAGCATTTAAATCCCCCCTCCCTTTTCTCATATGTCAGCGCTGTAGCTGACAAAGGCAGATCCTGGTCCCAGGACCGATGGAGGCTCTTCAGCAGAGCCGAGATAGTGCTACTTAAAATAAAATAATACATTGGAATGGTTTACAAAGTGTGCCTGGTTTGCAAGCCAGAATTGATAATTACATTAGCGATATGCACACACTTTTATTTTCAAGTATAATTGTTGCATTTACGAAAAATATAGCATTTTATGCAGGAAGGCACCGGCTGGAATCTTGCTGTAGGTGGTCTCTGTGCCTGCACTGTCAATCCCTTCCGGTGCCTTTCGGCACAAAGGCATTCAACTCACCAATCTTGGAGTTGAAGGGGATGGATAGCACAGATGCAGCGATGCCTGCTCTACAAGATATCTGAGCTGTTCCTCGATGCCTGCCTGCATAAAAGGTTATATTTTTCATCAATGCAGCAATTATACTTGAAAATAAAACTAAGTGTGTGCATATCGCTAATGTAATTATCATTTGCGGCGCCAGGTTACTGTAGTGAAAGTTCATCTTTAAGTTGTAATAACTTTTGAATGAGCATCATCTAACAGGAGTAGTATCCTAGTTTTACTCCATAGGAAAATCCCTACAATATATTTTTAATATAATGATAAAAATATTGTGCAGTTAGTTTGCTCCAGAACTGCAATACTGTTTCTTAGTACATGCACTTCAGTGTGATTGATACTGTGTTACAGTATAGTAGTCATACCCTAGAACTGCATATAATATACATACCTGGGAACTTTCTGTCCCCGGAGACCCGGTAATTAACTCTAAAAACCAGAATTTCCTGGGCAGATCCAGAGAGATCCCTGATATGATAAAATAGTATTATTTTATCTGATTAGTGGGCCAAGCACCACAGAATATGCTAAGATGGTGTCATGGAGAGTTCATCATTACTATTAAACTGTCAGAAAGTTGTCATGTGACCTTAGCCGGTCTGGACAAGGGGTATAGTGACAGCAACAGTACTTGGTTTTGGGTGTCATGGTGTTTGGATACAACTGTGCCCCCAGATGTTATTTTCCACACATACACTGTGCACATTGCAGTTTCTGATGGAAGCCACAGTTCCTGCTCTCAGTGGAAAAAATTATATGCTAATAACAACACACCCATGAATTTGTTGGAGAGGCAGGTGGAGAAGAATTAATGGCCAACTTCTTCTTTTTTCCATATATACTGTGGGCTACTTATTGTGCTGCTACTGCTTCAGGAGCATCACTGAGATAGTCGTGGCAAGTGGAACCTACAAATCAATGTCCTACAAAAGTCCTACAAATCAATGTTTCCTTCGGGCTTGGGCCTCTATCAATAAATCTAACAAATCATCATCTACAAAATACTCTATCAAGTCAAATATCAGTCCATCCCAGTGGCAGCTAATGTCAGGGAGTTCCTGTCTCTATCACTTTAAATAAAAAATGTTTTTTTATTAACTGTCCCCCCAATAACAGTCAAGAAACTCTCCCAAAACAACCCTCCTCAAAATCAAATGATTCTTTCCCCACACCCCAACAACACAGGCACCCTCATGCCCCTTTTATACTATGCCTTTGCAAAATAAAATAATATTTGCTATGTGTTGTGTGTAACTTAAATGTTCCCATTGATTTCAATGGAATGAGCTAGTGATTACTACTTGCCCATTGTCCTAGGAGCCCTAGAACTATGCACGAACTGCCCTTTGCACTACATAGTCCTAGCCCTTTCCACTGTAACTATCAACAGCTTCAGGTTCAAATACTGCCTACTCCTAGTCCATTGTCTTAGAACTATGTATTAACTGCCATATGCACTACATAGTCCTAACCCTTTCCACTTTAACTATGTACAAGTTCCCTTTGTGCTATATAGTCCTAGCCCTTTGCACTATATGTATGTACATCTTCCCTTTGTACCTTTTAGTCCTATCCCTTTCCTCTATAACTGTGTACCAACTGCCTTTTGCACAATATAGTCCTAGCCATTTCCATTATTACTATGTACCAACTAATGTATACAACGCCCCTTTTCACTATAACAATGTGCTAACTGCCCTTTGCACTATATAGTCCTAGCCCTTTCCATTATAACTATGTTCCAACTGCCCTTTGCACTATATAGTCCTAGCCCTTTCCATTATAACGATGTTCCAACTGCCCTTTGCATTATAAAGTCCTAGCCCCTTCCACTATAAACTATGTACTGACTGCCCTTTGCACTAAATAGTCCTAGTCCTTTCCATTATAACTATGTTCCAACTGCCCTTTGCACTATATAGTCCTAGCCCTTTCCATTATAACGATGGTCCAACTTCCCTTTGCATTATAAAGTCCTAGCCCCTTCCACTAAAAACTATGTACCGACTGCCCTTTGCACTATATAGTCCTAGCCCCTTCCACTATAACTATGTCCCAACTGCCCTTTGCACTATATAGTCCTAACCCTTTCCACTATAACTATGTACCAACTGCCCTTTGCACTATATAGTCCTAGCCCTTTCCATTACAACTATGTTCCAACTGCCCATTGCATTATAAAGTCCTAGCCCCTTCCACTATAAACTATGTACTGACTGCCCTTTGCACTATATCCCTTTGAGTGCCAGAGTGGTATGCAACGCATTGCTTTGCAATGCATTGCGTACCCCTCTGGCACTCAAAGGGATATAGTCCTAGCCCTTTCCATTATAACTATGTTCCAACTGCCCTTTGCACTGTATAGTCCTAACCCTTTCCACTATAACTATGTCCCAACTGCCCTTTGCACTATATACTCCTAGCCCTTTCCATTATAACTATGTTCCAACTGCCCATTGCATTATAAAGTCCTAGCCCCTTCCACTATAACTATGTACCAACTGATGTTTGCACTATATAGTCCTAGCCCCTTCCACTATAACTATGTACCGACTGCCCTTTGCACCATATAGTCCTAGCCCCTTCCACTATAACTATGTACCAACTGATGTTTGCACTATATAGTCCTAGCCCCTTCCACTATAACTATGTACCGACTGCCCTTTGCACTATATAGTCCTAGCCCCTTCCACTATAACTATGTACCGACTGCCCTTTGCACTGTATAGTCCTAGCCCCTTCCACTATAACTATGTACCGACTGCCCTTTGCACTATATAGTCCTAGCCCCTTCCACTATAACTATGTACCGACTGCCCTTTGCACTATGTAGTCCTAGCTCCTTCCACTATAACTACGTACCAACTGCCCTTTGCACAAAATTATTTCTGAGGTAAAACAGCAGATCATAGAGGATATATTGTTAATGCTTTGAGTGCCAGAGCTGTATACCCCTCTGATATGCAAAGGGTTAAAGCAGGCAGGTGGTAATGAGCTCCATATATACCTTCCCTCTCATCCTGTATTGCTGATTCCATTTTATTAATGTGATGAAATAAAAGCTAAAGGAATCCCAAGTCTCGTTGCTCTCCCACTATAAGGAAACATTCACACATTTAGTCCAACACATTTCTTTCCTCACCTTTTGATTTACATGAAGTTAAAGTAATTATTTAACAATTCCATCACAGTAATACCAGCTAAAAGGATACTGTATATACTTTTTTAAAAATGTATAAGATAAGGGATTTGTTTTAAACCTGTTATGCAATTGACTGGTATATTGCAAGTCCACTACAAATTATTATTAGCTGAAACACCATAATGGCACAGTTCTTCCATTAGAATGTCTCTTTGTAGCGTGGTGCAGTAAAAGCTCTTAATCAGAAACATCTTACTTTTTTCATCTCAAGCCATTAAACAGAGAAGAGCAGACAAAGTACAAATACATTGTTGGACATTTCTTGCAGTTTGCTATATACTTAGAGATTCAGTCCATGAAAAGAAAACAGGTCAGGCAGTATTCTGTTAAAGGGATAGTAATGTTTCATAATAAAAGCAGCTCTAATTAATCATCATAGTATTTGGACTTTGGAGAGCGTTATTTCAATTCTGTCAGAGTTGTAGTTCAAGAGTAATTCAATGACAAAGTATCCCCCTCCCGCCCCTTTTACTAATGTAACACTGCTCAGCCAGAGCAGAAGGGAGGTGCCCAGGTAGACTGCAGAGAGGGACAATCTTCAATTAAGATAAGGGAAAAACCTGAAAAACTTGTCAAGGGGGGCAGGGTTTTCATTGTTCTCACAGTAAGAAGATTGCCCCCTGCTGTTATCTGTCTGGTCTATGAACTGAATTCCACATCTGAGAAAAGATGGCTTACACTAGGTAAAAGGGGCGGGAGGGGAAACTTTGCTTGTGAATATCTCATAAACCATAAAGGTTTGAGAGATAAGACTTCGTTCTTCATGTTTTTTTAATGCCTACAAAATAAAATAAAGATAAAACAAAGTATTACTATGCCTTTAACCCCTTGGATCCTTATTGTGCTGGATACCGCTCTGTCATCCAAGGAAATAAAGGTACCTTAGGTAAGAACAATATAATTGATTGATATAACTTTTATATAATATGTACTTACAACAGAAATCTGAAAAAGAAATGTTAGATTCATATAATATTATACTAAACTTGCTTTCTTTAACCCTTTGAGGTTTCAGTGTAATGACAAATGGGAAGTCCTACACTACTGTGGCAACGTTACCCTGTTCTGCAGAATAAGGAAGTGCCCACATCAAGCCTACAGTGGTTAGCAAGCACACTTTGTAGACCATTCCAATTAAGTATTTATTTGTAGGTAGAGCTATTATGGCTCTGCTGAAGAGCCGCCTCAAGTAGCAGGACTCAAATCTCCTTCTGTCAGCTTTACAGCTGACGTCTGTGAAAGGGGAGGTGGAGGGAATTTTATCATCGTATATCTCTCAAAGCATAAAGGTTTGGGAGACCAGACTAACCTCAATTAATTTATTTTTTTAATATCTACAATATAACAATTGGTTAAAAAACAGACATTACTATCCCTTTAAATCCTGGCCTGCTGTGTATCCCTGATCTTAGAGGTTAAACAGTACAACAAATAGTGTAGGGTACTTTCCAGATAATATAGGTGTCCATTTGTATAAAAAAAAAATTTTGACTGTTGAATGAGTTAATTTGATTTTGTTTATTACATGTATCTTTCCCAATCTCTGAGAAAACCAATTCTGTTTTTATTTTGCTTATAGAGCTGTTAACATGAAAAATATCAGTGTTTTTATTAGTTAATCAACGCTACTTTTCCATCCCTGGGAGTAGCAGCATTATAAACTTATAGCTATTTTTCTTTGGACATCTTGTCCTACCTCTTGCAAGAGCTGGAGCTACAAGCTTCATTCCTATTGGCTGAACAGATGGGTGTGACATCACAGTAGCCAGTAAAAAAAAAAAATCATCAGTTGCCTTACTGGTGCTCACAGTGTGAGCTCTGGGTAGAATGCCGGGGTAAGATCTGCACCTGAATGACTGCATACCTCCCAACATTTCAAATTGCCAAAGAGGGACACTTGTGTTTTAGGGAGTGTTTCTGGGGGTGTGGCTGGTGGGCGGGGCATTACCAGGAATTTTTAAGCTATTTCATGACCTATTGTCACCTCCTTGTGTAACCTAATAAATGACTTATAACAACACCAAAGTATTTTATGTACACAGACTAATTTATAAACCCATATACTGACATTTAAACAAACATTAATGTGAGTTGTATTGCTGTGGAGCAATGTTCTACACTTATATACACACGTCACAATCTGATCTCCTAAAAAGAGGGACATCAGGGTGGGAAAGAGGGACAGAGGGATTTAGGTCTAAAAGAGGGACTGTCCCTCCTAAAGAGGGACACATGGGAGGTATGTGACTGTGTAACGGAAGCTGAGAAGGGACCGCATCACCTTCCGCCGTCGTTCCTGGGTCTCTCCTTCTCGACGCAGATAAGCGCAGTCGGATGCACCAGTTGAAGTATGAACGGTCACTAGAAACAGCCGCAGGATCGCTGGAAGCAGGGAAGAGTCCACGTCGCCGCCTGACAGTCCACGAAGTTAGGACGCAGGAAACTGGCAGCAGGCGGTCAGCGATTCAGGATACTTGGCGCAGATGGGTATCAGAGTGGATACTTTAGACCATAAGCAATACAAGACTCCAGGACTCCTTGTTCACTCCAAAACAGAACTCACTTTATTGCCAGTCGTCTTCTTCTTGCTGATAGATTTTATCCATCAGCGGTGATTTTGGATACCGAGGCTTGAGCCTCACTACTCCATATTCTCGGGTTGGGTTTTTAAGTCACAGGTTTGGATTACTCTTGATCTGTGTTGACTTGTCACAGTTGGGTTAGTTTCACAGGGTCTTCGCTGTGATGGGCCGCGGGTAGCGGTCGAAGGGGTTTGCAGTGGTGGCAGTGAGTTTTCTGATCAGAGGGTTTGGGTTCTGATCCAGTCCTTGGCAGAATTTCCTACTCAGCTTCTCTAGGTGTTCGTCCAACATCTCGATGTCCAGCTCCCTGTGAAGGTCAGCTGTCCTTATGAAGCTTGGAGCTCCGGACGATATCCGCAGGGCCTTGTTCTGGACTCTCTGAAGACTCTTCCGGTGTCGCTCATGGCAAGTGATCCATGCTGGGGAGGCATACGTCAGGGTAGGTCTGATGATTGCCTTGTAGACGTTAATCTTTGTCCATAGTGGCATGGACTTGGTCTTCAGGAGTGGGTACAGTGCTGCCATCTTACCTGTTGCCTTCTGCTGGGTATTCTCAATATGGCTTCCCCAGTTGAGCTTGCTGTCCAGGGTCACACCGAGGTAACGGCTGCTGCTCTCCCACTTGATGGTCTCCCCATTGAGGCTGATGTGGGGGTGCTCCTTGATCTTCTTTCTGGTAAACAGTGTTGCAGTAGTCTTACTGATGTTGAGTTCTATTCGCCAGTCGCTGTACCAGGTTGAGATGGTATCTAGTGATGCTTGCAGATTCTTTGCCACTTCCTTTTCGCTGAATGACTGGGAGATGATTGCAACATCATCCGCATACAGTGCCAGGTCGGTCTTATGCAGATCTGTCGGGATGTCACTGGTGAAGATGTTGAAAAGAAAGGGTCCAAGGTTCGATCCCTGTGGCACGCCTGCTCGGATGGGATGTGATGAGGACATCTCCGACCGCATGGCGACATGGAAGGTGCGCTCTCCAAGGTAGCTTGCAATTGTCTTTACCAGGTAGTTTGGAAATCCCAGGCCAATCATCTTGTGCAGCAGTCCCTTGTGCCAGACTCTGTCGAATGCTTTGGCGACATCCAAGAAGACAATTCCCGTGGATTTCTTGATGTTGAACCCGTGGCTGATGGTGTCTACCACTCTCAGCAGCTGATGGGTTGTTGCATGCTCCTTTCGAAATCCAAACTGTTCATTTGCTAGTAGGCTTCTTTCGGAGGCAAAGTCACTGAGTCGGGCAAGAAGGACCTTCTCCAGGAGCTTCGATAGTCCAGAGAGTAAACTGATGGGGCGGTAGTTCGCAGGATCCCTCAGTGGTTTGCCAGCCTTTGGGAAAACAATGACCCTTGCTTCTTTCCAGCATTTTGGGAAGTGCTGGAGCCTCATGCATGCATTGAAGATGTTTGCAAGGTGTTCTATTGATGCTGTCGGGAGGTTTTTGATTGCTAGGTTTGTTATTCCATCACTCCCTGGTGCTTTGCCGTTTGACAGCTTCTCTGCAAGTCCTGCTACCTCAGCGCTTGTGCACTCCTCAATGTTCACTTTATTGGCAAAGACCACAGATATTTATACAGAAATCTTGCATTGCCTCTTATGGGGAAACCAGGTACAATAGGCTTAATCCAATCATTTCACAGTAGACAAAAGGGCAACAGACGATGGCCCAACAAACACAATAACTCAGACATGATTGCATTTCAGATACAAAAAAGGTTGATGGACAAAGACTTGAGGTTTTGAACTAATTACCACACTGCAGGGGTTCTGACTGCATTTCACAATGGTTAAGTTAACACCCAGCAGGAGGTCTGGCTACAGTACACATAGTCAGTGCCTTGAGGGACTACAATACATATTGAAAGTAAATATGTTCAAACTCAAATGATTAACCCTTTGCAGGTCAGAAGAGTTTGCAGCACCCAAGCCTTGAATTGTTCTTTCCTCTGGTACAGCTGCCTATCCACATAAGGCTAGCCAAAGTCTCTTAGTCCAGGATAAGGGCTTGAGAGATCGTATGCCAGGGCACAAAGGAGTGTCCAATATCCATAATCCTTGGGCCCAGGGGTGAATAAATGCCATGCCCAGACAAGAGCTCCCAGTAACGGGTAGGATCCGTTACATTTCTCCCCCTTTTTTGTACCAAGCCAGCGGTTGCAATAGGAAATGCTGGCTTGGCGATGTAAGAGAGCATTGCTGCTGTGAGCCCCTTATCCGGGCCTGGTAATAGAAACAAGTCCTTTGTCCTGAACCAGGGGTACAGTCTTGGTTCTTAATCCTGGGCCAGGGATATTGGTGCCTGCTGGCCCTGGCAATCACCAAATTGGGCGGCCTCTCCTGGGCTATGCTCCACTCAGAGCTGGAGTCCAATGTTGGGGTTAGACCCTCCTGGGTCTGGGGCCAGGGGCTCAGGGTCCAGAGCCAGTACATACGGTGGATCTCCCTGGGGCAATTGTGTCTCTGGATCCTCAGGGACCTGGGAATCAAAGTGTGGGGAGAGGGGCACATCTCCCCCTTTTAGTTGGGCAAGTGCCCCAGAGGGACAGGAGAGGATGTTTGTCCCACTCCCCTGTGCTGGGGCAACGTTCTGGGGCACATTCCAACCCCCCATGCAGAACTCAGGGAATTCAGGGGGCACAATCGTTGGGCTGGGGATGAGGACTGTTGTCCCATTCATCCCAGCCAGAGTTTCACAGGGCCTGGTGCGCTCGCTCCCACGCACCACGCCAGGGGTTACAAGGGTGCTGATGGGGAACGCATTCCCACCCATCAGTTCACAGTTCAAATCCACAGGAGGAAATGGGGTCTTGGGGCAACATCAAGGGTCTTCCGGGGCAGTAGCAGCACTGCAGTGAGGCAGTGTGTTGGACCCTTCTTCTTTCTGGCCCCTCACATCAGGGCCATCTCTTCTCTTGGGGAGGAGGGCACTCTCAATCCTTCTAGCCATCTTATCCATGTACCTGGAGAATACATTCTTCCCCTTCTCCAGGGCAACAGCAACAGGGGACGGACTGGGGCTGCTGGTGGGGACCTGCATCTCCTTCACCACAGCAGGGGTTTCCCAGACCCTGGTGAGCTCGCTCCCACTCACCAGGTCAGGGTTTACAGGGGGGCTGATGGGGCACTCTTCTCCACCCATCAGTTCACACAACATATCCTCAGGAGGGCCAGCAGCACTGCTCTCTTCCAGTCCGCTGGGGTCCTCCTCTTGTAGGCCATCACTTTCCAGGGCCTTCTCTGCCTTGAGGGAGACCGCAGTCCCATCCCTCAAGGCGGCATCCTCTGTGGCCCTGGAGAGCACATACCGCTCCACTTCCAGGGCGTTTTCCAACCCCACAGGGGGCATCATCTTGGGGCTGCTGGTGAGCTCTTCCACACTCACTACAGCAGGGGGGTCATAGGGACTGATGGGCTCTCTCCCACCCATCAGCTGGGACATACAATCGCTGCTGGTGGGGACCTGCATCTCATCCACCGCAGCTGGAAAGACAGGGGAAGGGGCAACATGCCTATCAGGGGAGACGTCTGTCCCATCCCCTGATGCCGAGGCATTTTCTTCACTGAGGAGGAACGCATTCCCACTCCTCAGCTCAGGGAAAATACAGTTCAGGGGCAAAGGGGTATCAGGAAGGACGATTTTCCCACTTCCTGATGCAGGGGCAACAACAGGGGCACTGGTGAGGAACGAATTCCCACTCACCAGTGTGGAGTGAACAGGGGAAACTCCATCCAGGTCCTCAGCTTCACTGAGGCCCTCCTCAGATGAGTGACCCCCCCAGTTTTCTTCTTCCTCTAGGGCCTCCCGAATTTCTTGCACTAATTTGGCATACATGTATTCCACCTCACACTCCCAACTGACTGTGTCGCTCAAGTCCTCTTGCAAGCTCATGGGGACGTACCCCCCTAGCATATCTTCTCGTTTGGCCAAAAGCTCCAAGAAACGGTCGTTTTCTGGACTGCCAAAGTTCGAATCCCACAGATAAGCATCCCATACAAGCCCTTGGATCTTACATCGCAAGCGGGCCGGGGAGAAGGTTACTGGGAGCACGGGGCCATACTCTTGTTCAATGTGATTTACCAGCATCCAGTAGGCATCTTGCATCCGTAGCTCCTCTGTGATGCAACCACCCAGTTCTGGAATAAAGTCATTTACAATATCGCCCAGCCAGAAACTCCACTGAGACCGGATTAATTCAAAGCGATCCTCATATGACCCAAAAGCATCCTCCATATCTCACTTGATGCAACCGATGAATGAAGGAGAAATCCCACCGCTATGCCACCAATGTAACGGAAGCTGAGAAGGGACCGCATCACCTTCCGCCGTCGTTCCTGGGTCTCTCCTTCTCGACGCAGATAAGCGCAGTCGGATGCACCAGTTGAAGTATGAACGGTCACTGGAAACAGCCGCAGGATCGCTGGAAGCAGGGAAGAGTCCACGTCGCCGCCTGACAGTCCACGAAGTTAGGACGCAGGAAACTGGCAGCAGGCGGTCAGCGATTCAGGATACTTGGCGCAGATGGGTATCAGAGTGGATACTTTAGACCATAAGCAATACAAGACTCCAGGACTCCTTGTTCACTCCAAAACAGAACTCACTTTATTGGCAAAGACCACAGATATTTATACAGAAATCTTGCATTGCCTCTTATGGGGAAACCAGGTACAATAGGCTTAATCCAATCATTTCACAGTAGACAAAAGGGCAACAGACGATGGCCCAACAAACACAATAACTCAGACATGATTGCATTTCAGATACAAAAAAGGTTGATGGACAAAGACTTGAGGTTTTGAACTAATTACCACACTGCAGGGGTTCTGACTGCATTTCACAATGGTTAAGTTAACACCCAGCAGGAGGTCTGGCTACAGTACACATAGTCAGTGCCTTGAGGGACTACAATACATATTGAAAGTAAATATGTTCAAACTCAAATGATTAACCCTTTGCAGGTCAGAAGAGTTTGCAGCACCCAAGCCTTGAATTGTTCTTTCCTCTGGTACAGCTGCCTATCCACATAAGGCTAGCCAAAGTCTCTTAGTCCAGGATAAGGGCTTGAGAGATCGTATGCCAGGGCACAAAGGAGTGTCCAATATCCATAATCCTTGGGCCCAGGGGTGAATAAATGCCATGCCCAGACAAGAGCTCCCAGTAACGGGTAGGATCCGTTACAGACTGTAAATTTATAAAGCTGTTATTCTAAGAGATATGAATAGTAATGATTCTTCATTCAAGCATATCTATATATTGTTTGTATTGTATCTTAAGTATCCTCTATGGTAATATCTGTTTAAGTCTGCCTGTAGGCCACACATTCTGTGACGAAAGATTGGCTTCAATCAAGGAGACCACATATCCCTTTAAATCAAAGAATCATAAACATACCTGGGAACTCTCTGGTTTTGCCCTGGAGACTCAGGTTTTGACAGTGAATTACCGGGTCTCTGTGGTAGAGGCTGATTCTTCGGATGTGAGGAGTTTCTGATGACACTCTGCCCACTTGTGTTTAATCCCACCTTGTTCCTCCCACTTCCTGCCTTCTTCTCCTCCTACCCCAGTCTATCCTAGCTATTTTTAGTGTTTTAGAAGTCCTGCCCCCGACTCTTGATTAAGCCCCACCTCTTTTATGACACAAATCGCATCATTTCTCCCTCCTCTTCGGCACCACGGGCTCCCCTCTGGAAAGCCTCAACCAAGAAGTTCCCAGGTATGATTATAAAAATACACAATTCAGGGTTTCACTAATTCCTGTGTATGCCTGAAGAATGAAGTGTCCATAAGTGTGCTTGGCTTAAAGGGATATGTTGTCACCAGTAGCTCATAATGGTCACTATTTTTTTTCAGATTGTAAACAAAAATAAATTAATGAGCAAGATAAAACTCAAATACAAATGTATATAACTGATTTCTGTATGAAGGATACCAGAGTAAGTCCTTCTGTTAAACAAATTAAGAGGAACATATGTCTAGAGTATATTTTCCTTTTTACCTAGTATAAACTGAGCTTTATTACAAGTATGTTTCATTTTGTTGCCCTTTAATGTGATCAGTACTGTAGGAAGCTTATGAAAATGTCATTCTGCAAGTCTGACAGGAACCAGTTCAACCCTGCAGTGTTTTCTTCTCATTAGAGACCTGCATTAAATGGGCTGCAACCTAGTCATAGCGGCATTAATCTTCTGTACTTAAGGGGATCTCTCACCTATATATAAGTAATGCTCATTAGTTAGAGCATTTAGCCAAAACATTTAAAATGTTGTTCATTTTTTAAAAAACATTATCAGCACAAAAAACTTAATGTTTAAAAAGTGTCCGGCAGCCTACTTCCTGCTTGCAGCACTGCCTCTGCTCCAGTCCCACTATCCAGCATCCTCCGATGACGGAGGCTTTCTTTCTCTAAGCTGGAGCGATCTCATTGGCAGAGATTGATATCTAGCCAATGAGATCGCTCCAGCTTAGTGACAGACAGTCTCTGTCATTGGAGGATGATGGATAGTGGGACTGGAGCAGCCTCTGTTCGGCAAGCTTCGGCAAACCGGAAGTAGGCTGCTGGGCACTTTTTAAATATAAATTTTTGCACTGATAATTTTTTTTTAAAAAATGAACAATGTTTTAAATGTTTTGGCTACATGCTCTAACTAATGAACATTACTTAAATATAGGTGAGAGATCCCCTTTAGTACATTGTGTCACGGTTTTTGATGAACACTCAGACCCGACTGGTAAGGTTAAAATGACTTTATTAGGATAAAGTACATACAATAAGTTTAGGCCCACAAGCCCACAATATCAGAACACATATAGCAATAACAAGCCAGTCCCTTGAGATATAGGAAGAGATGGAGGCAACAGCTGGCTGGAGAGAGTTCTGAACTTGAACCCAAATCACTGGAGGCAACCAAACCCTAGCGGACTAGGGGCTAGCGGAGGCAGCCCAAGTACTGGAGGCAGGACCCTAGAACACTAGGAGTCCAGTAATAGGTAACTGGCACGAGACCCAGACACCTGGGAGGCACTGAACCCAGTAGTAATGAGGCAACACTGACCCTAAGGACTAGGGTCACAGTAGGACCAAGGCAACCACTTCTGGTAATAAAACCCTAGAATGCTAGGGGTAGATCGAGACACACTACACGAAGGCAACTTGTGTCCCCGCACACTTGCAAGTGTGATGTAACGCAACAGCTGGCTCTTGAGTCTGGAGGCTACTGCAGAAGGGAATGGAGCACTGACCTTGCCTAGAGGATTTAGGCACTGAAAGGGTCTAAAGGTAACGCCCAGAGAGAAGTCTGCAACTTCCACAGGGAGTGAGCCCAGCTATGAAAGCGGAGGAGGACACAGATGGAGATCAGAGTAACTCAGTCATCGCTATACAGCACTGAACCGGTACTTCACATGTGCACACCGCCTGCGGCGGTTATTCAGTAAGCTGCTGTAGCGGGTTCTCAGCCAGTACAGTCAGCAATGGAGCGGGTTCTCAGCCAGATACTGTCAGCAATGTAGCAGGTTCTCAGCCAGATCACTCAGCAACGGAGCGGGTTCTCAGCCAGATCAGTCAGCAACGGAGCGGGTTCTCAGCCAGATACGGTCAGCAACGGAGCAGGTTCTCAGCCAGATCAGTCAGTAACGGAAACAGCAACACAGGATGCGCAGGAACGTCGTCAGGCAGGCCAGGTAATACACGATCAGAGCAAAGCAGGAACTAATGTCAGGAACAGGTACACCACGAAAGGACGCCTCAGTATAGACATGACAGAGTATATAAAGGCTGGCCTTGGGAGGAGTCAGGATCGCAAGATCAATAAGAGAGAAGCAGTGAATCAGGAATAATAATGTAGCCGCCTGCGGCCTTGAGAACAGGCACCGTGATACATTGCTTTATTCAGGATTGTTTAGTAGAGGGGCTGGTAACCTGAGGCCCCCAAGCTGTTTTTGGCTTACAAGTTCCATCATTCCCAGTCTGAAGATAATGGAACTCATAGTCCAGTAACAGCTGGAAGGCATATGTTAACCTAACCTGGATTTAAAGGGATAATAATGTTACCATAAGAACAATTCTGCAATCCATCCTTGTAGTGTATGCAACTGATCAGTGACTTACCGTAAAATCTTGTATGTAATATGCACAATTTTGCCCCTCTTCACCTTATGTGAAGTGAGGGGTACATATTATACATGAGGGAAAATAATAATAAAAAATAAATAATGCCACTGCCGCACTGCATCCCTCCCTCCCCACTTTCCCATGGCCTCCTCTCCCCCTCTGTAGTCCAATTTTGTTATCCTGACAGGCTTTCAGCATTGCCCTGTCAGGACCTAGCTATGCGCATTGGATCCTCGGGAAACATTACTATTGATAAGGCAGAAGAGGTCCTGACAGGGCAATGCTGGAAGTGGGCGGCAGAAGCAAGCATGCCGCCTGCTGGGACCCTGTCAGGATAACAAAATTGATTTACGAAGGGGGAAAGGAGGTCATGAGTAAGAGGGGAAGCAGGGGGCAGTGGCATTTTTTTTTGTATGTGACAGGGGAAAACAAGGGTACATGTTATACACAGGCACTCTTGTTTTCCCCGAAAATCTTGGGTTAATGTACATCTGCATATTATACACAGGTATGTATTATACCTGAGATTTTACGGTAAGGTTTAATTCACTCTATATGGCTTGAAATAATATTATAAATTATCCCTCTCACGCCCTCTTTCAGACTGGCAGGCCACCTCCCCATAGATCTCAGGTCCAAACAGAGAGCTACGGAATGACGGCTACACAATCTGCCATCATTCAGTATAGGAAAACCCTGCCCCCTTGATGAAGGAGGGCAGGTTTTTCCGTATACTGAAAGAAGATTGTCCAATGTCGCCATCTGCTTACAGCTCCGAGGCTCGAAGTATGATGTAAGTGTAAGGGGCGAGGGGGATAATTTATCATTTTATTTCAAAGAATATAAAGTGAATTCAGTGTTACTAATGTCACTGATCACAAGGTCGGATTGCAGCGTTGTTCTTATGTTAACAATACTATCCCTTTAACATCTTCACAATAGAGATATATTGATATTAATTTCACTCCTATGAGGAGTGGGTATAATGGCACTGATACAAAGTGTTGTCAAACTGGGCTATATTCAGTTGAAGATGTTACATGTACCATTTGTTTTACTTCCAAATTTCCCATAGAATACAATTGGAATTTTTGAGATAAAATCCAATAATACATTTAGTACCTGAAATTTAATCCAAATGATTTTATTTTTCTCCAGAGGGAAACAATCATCAAATTAGCTAAATGAGAAGTATCACCTACAAATCAATTTGATAGAGTACACAAGTTCTAAGCAGCTCTGAACCATTAGTGCAGTAAGCTGACCAAACTTGACCTTTACCTGGGGACACATAGGATACAAGCATATTTCAAGGCTGCACTGAAATCAAAGGAGCCCATCAGTGTACATTTTTCATGTATCCCTTGTTAAAGGTGTCTGGTCACCCTATAGTATGTAGCAATTACACTTTGCCCTGTTGCCAGGGTACCGGCTAAGCCCACTGCTCTAGCAATCAGGCAGGAAGATGTTTCTCGTCCCTTTGCATTGTGAATGCATATGAATATTTCATCACAGCAACTGCATACACCTGTGCACTTTTTCAGTTCCTATCCCACCCTCAACAGTGCTGAATGGAGGTGCACTAAACCGGGGCCACTCAAACCTCTCCTCAGGTCCCCCCAAATGTGTACCCCAGGTGTTTGCTGGGGCCCTCTTCTTTTAGGGGACCACACCATGGTTTCCCATCAGGCACACTATTGTTTCAGGTGCATCTTAATATAGGAAGCCTGTTCTGAATCATTCTAAAGCAGTCAGGTTATAATTAGCACTAAATATACATCAATTCATCTTCCTGTGAATCAAGCACCAAAAATTAGATAGTAAGCGCTATGGGACATTGACCGATGTGGCCTGTTTGAACAGTTCATCCAAGATTAATGTGACCAGATGGCCATTTTAATGTAGAATGCTAATAAAAAGAACACACTGTGGGCAGCACTGGATGTTGTGCAGTCCTGCAGAATGAACATGTAACAAAAGTCTCTCATTAAAATGGCGATCTGGACACAATAGCCAAGATGGCGGCTTGGACTCTTCTCTGCTGTAAAGAAGTACCCTGGGGTAAAATAACTATTGAAGAAGCAGTATGAAACACTGCTTTTTGTTGTTTTAGTTTTTAAGAAAAATTTAAGTTATAAGGTTTTTCTTGCTGAGTAAAACAAGAGTTGTTCCTCTGCTGACAGATATTTTATTATATAGTTCTAACAATTCAAACTGTCAGGATATGAATAAAATTCAATTGCTTCCTGAAAGTTCAAACTGACAGGAAATTGTGAAGCTGCTACTATAACATGCTATAGAGAACTGCTGTCAGTGACTCACTTCCCCATAGAATGCAATAGAATAACTATCTGAAATCTGGCCACTAGAAGGCCCTGTTAATGTAAAAAAAAAACAACCAAAAGTTTAAACTGTAATAACTCTGGATAGATATCCCAGCAGCAGAAATACCCTTGTTTAACACAGCAAGAAAAGCCCTACAATACTTAAACTTACTTTAACCCCTTGGATTGCTTCACATTGCTTTGGAGCTATTGCTAGATTCCAAGGGGTTAGAAAATAAAAACATTATTATCATTATTATTACTAAAAGTTATAAGCAATCAAAAGAGTGGAATGCAAACAACAAATCTGATTATTTACTCTGGGGCAAAAGGAACAGTAAACTTTTGTTGTGGTCATTGTGTTGTCCCTATCACTTACAATGGAGAGCCATAGTATATGACTCAAGCTTTCCCTTAAATTATATTATAAAAGAAATTGACCTTTGACACACTTTGTGCCCTTGGTGTTGGTACTTTGCAAAACCTTTTCCTCTCAGGCCACACCAGCCGCACAACCTGTGTCCTGACTTAAACAGAACCTTCAGGTATGCCCCACCAACACAGTGCCCAGGAGAGACAGGGCCTTTGTAATCTACATCTCCGGGTATGCTTCTTATGACCTATCCGCGACCTCCACCTAACGATGGATTTTTCTTGACATTTAGCCTGGGTGGGTGGGAGGAAAAGAAAAACAGTTAATGCTTAAAGGTAACATTGGCCTCCTTTTTAAACACATATCCCCGCCCCTTCTCACACCTTTACCTGGGGGAGGTGAGGGGATAACCCTCACCTCTCCCAGATCAAATTAAATCTGGCTGGACTGGAGTGGCCAGCCCCCATTGTCTAGGGGCTGACCACGCCAGCCCAGCAGCGGGGGGAATACACATTATCCTGTAGCAGGGGGAAGGGCAGCCGCCTCATTGAGCTACATGCGGACAAGCCGCCCTTAATTTAGTGCCACATGTCTGTGTATATCAGTGTGTCTACATTTCACAAATGTACACCCAACGGTCATAACATGACGGGCAACACCATCTCACATTGCTAATTTTATATATATTTTTTAACTTACACACTCAGAAACAGGAATAGCAGGTGTAGTTGCTGTAGACAGCAGTGGGGGTATAGATGGAACCGTAAAGGGGTGCTCTTAAGTTTGAACATTAAATTTACTTTTCCTTATTTTAAAATTAATCTAACACACCCAGAAATAAAAAAGTGTATTTGCTGGAGACAGCAGTGGAGTTTGGATGGATAAATGCACATGCAATGAAGTTTGAACAGTAAATATAATTATACTTTTTATTTTATTCTAATTAACACATCCAGGAATAACAAGTGTATTTGCTGGAGATAGCAATGGAGTCTGGATAGAACAATGCACCTGCACAAAGTGCCTATTTATGTGTGGAGTTTTGCACTTAAGTTTGAACAGTAAATATAATTTTCCTTTATAAAAGTAAATTAACCCACAGAAACAGGTGTAGTTGCTGGAGACAGCAGTGGAGTCTGGATGGAACACTGTGCGTGCACAGTGTCTGCCTATCTGTGTACAGGTTTGCATTGCACTTAAGTTTGAACAGTAAATGTTCCTATTTTTTTTTATATTAATATGCAGTCAGGAATCACAGGTGTAGCTTTTGGAGCTTTATTACTATCCTACCTATCAATTATTTACTAGCTAACCTAGCCATTAATTATATGCTAAACTACCTAATTAATTACTAGCTAACTTAGTTATTAAATCTATGCTAACCTAACACTAGCTGCTCCCAAACAAGTAAATCATACTACAGACAGCCCCCCTCCAGCACTAAAGGAATCAGAAGAAACACATTTATTTTGTTTCTTCCAACAAGGCAGAGAAATAATTATCACAACAAACCTGTGCACTACTGCCTCTCTTCTAGCTGCTATTGTAAGTGAGGAAACCTGCTGCATCCAGATTATATAAGTTTGAGGGGCCACCCCCTTGGAAATCAGAGTATAAAACACATGGCAAATGAGGCAGAGATTTACAGGCTGTTGCAACAAGCAAGCACAGCCCTGACCACGGTGTCCTCCACTTCCTACTAGGATTGTATTGGCTATTCTGTGTATCAGTCACTTCTCTCAACCCTCCTACACAGTCCTTTCTCATTTTCACCTCTAAAAGGGAGCAGACATGGACTAATTGATTTCACCAAACCACTGAAATTCTTATTCATTATTCTGTCTTTCATTCAACTACAACTTAGTATGCCATTTTAATGTGAATCTCATGAAACATGTGATTTTTGGTTACATTTTAATTCTTTACAAAACTAATGTACGAGTCTAGCATCAATATATGCCACTGGGGAATAAATACAAAAAGAACAAAAAAAGAACAATTTGGCTTAACAAAAGAGGTTAGCATGGAAACGAGGAATAAGAGTGAAGCTTTTAAGTTAAGCCAAGAGTGTCAGATGCATTATTTAAAAAAAAGAATGCAATATAACCTGCAAAAAGCAATTAGGAAAGTTATAATGGAAAATTAGAAAATAATTTTAACAGAAAGCAAGACAAATGTATATAAATGGTAAAAAATTATATTGTGCCCCTTAAAACTGAGACAGGCTAATTAATTTGTGAGGATAAGATACTGTCTGACACCTTAGTATACACAAACAAAGCAGCTATTACAGGCTTTGGGCAAACAGGGGGAATCACAGCATTACCCCTATCCTGTACATGTCTTACTGAGTTTGAAAAATGTTATGATGAATAAAGTACTTGTACTTGATTGCATATACCCAATGGTACTTAAGGAGCTTAGTTCAATAAAAGCAAGACCATTGTACTTGATATTTATTGAGTCACTCTCATCAGGCATAGTGTCTAGTGATGAGCGAGCACCCCAATGCTCGGGTGTTCGGGTGCTCTGACCGAGCACCCCCTGAGGCTCGAGTGCTCGGCCGAGCACCCGAGCCCCATTGAAGTCAATGGGAGGACTCGAGCATTACACCAGGCACCCCCTGCTCTGATGAGGGGAGGGTGCCTGGTCCATAGGAAAATGGCAGAAAAGGATGGAAACACCACAGAAATGGTTCAGGGACAGCATAGGGAGGATGTCTGGATGCATCTTGGACTCCAACATCGCTGCTGGGAACGATCTTTCGCCCGTAGTACGCCATTTTTACAGACTGACCGTAAAACACACAAAAAGGAAAATAAAAACGACTTTAGGCGAAAAATTGTTACCAAACAGTATTTGCTGTATATTTACTTGTATATCATCTGCAAATTCTCCCAAAAATTTCCTCGATTTTTCTGAACTGAGGCCATGATTAAGAGGGAAACGTGCGCAGAGGCAAATTCTCCCAAAAATTTCCTTGATTTTCAGAACTGAGGCCATGATTAAGAGGGAAACGTGCGCAGAGGCAAATTCTCCCAAAAATTTCCTTGATTTTCAGAACTGAGGCCATGATTAAGAGGGAAACGTGCACAGAGGCAAATTCTCCCAAAAATTTCCTTGATTTTCAGAACTGAGGCCATGATTAAGAGGGAAACGTGCGCAGAGGCAAATTCTCCCAAAAATTTCCTTGATTTTCAGAACTGAGGCCATGATTAAGAGGGAAACGTGCGCAGAGGCAAATTCTCCCAAAAATTTCCTTGATTTTCAGAACTGAGGCCATGATTAAGAGGGAAACGTGCGCAGAGGCAAATTCTCCCAAAAATTTCCTTGATTTTATTGAACTGAGGCCATGATTAAGAGGGAAACGTGCGCTGAGCTGACCATCTAAAACATTATGGGTAAGGGTCTGCTGCAGAGCTGACCATCCTAAACATTATATGCGAAGGCCCGCTAGTGAGCTGACGCTATAAAACATTATATGAGAGGGCCCGCTAGAGAGCTGACCCAATAAAACATTATATGAGAAGGCCCGCTGGTGAGCTGACCTATATAAAAATTGTCAAACAGGGCCCGCTGGTGAGCTGGCCCTATATAAAAATTATATCACAGGGCCCGCTGGTGAGCTGGCCCTATATAAAAATTATAGCACAGGGCCCGCTGGTGAGCTGGCCCTATATAAAAATTATATCCCAGGGCATATGGAAGAGGAGGAGGAGGATGAGAAGATTAAGAGTCAACCATATACCCGTTTTTTGGGTGGAAGGGGTGAATGGGAATACAGAGTATTCACATCATTGTAAATAACATATATAAAGTGAGTTTATGTTCCCCCGGGGCTTTCCTCCAGTGGAGTGGAGAAGTCAGGGGAAATCCAGGCCTTGTTCATTTTTATAAGTGTCAACCTATCAGCATTGTCGGTGGAAAGGCGGATACGCTTATCTGTTATGATGCCACCAGCAGCACTAAATACCCGCTCAGACAGAATGCTGGCGGCAGGGCAGGCCAGCACCTCCAAGGCGTAGAGTGCCAGTTCATACCACGTGTCCAGCTTGGACACCCAGTAGTTGTAAGGCACAGAGGGATCATTGAGGACGCTGACACGGTCTGCTACGTACTCCTTCACCATCTTCCAAAACTTTTCCCTCCTTGTGACACTAGGCTGCGCATCAGGGTGAGGGTGCTGGCGGGGTGTCATGAAGGTGTCCCACGCCTTGGAGAGTGTTGCCCTGCCTTTGTCGGAACTGCTGTGTGCTCCCCTTTTCTCCCCTTCTCGGTTGGCCAAGGTAGCACGTACTCTGCCGCCAGCGTTGTCAGATGGAAAATTTTGGAGCAATTTTTCAACAAGAACCTTCTGGTATTGCACCATTTTGCTTGTCCTCTCCACCGGAGGAATGAGAGATGAGAAATTCTCTTTGTAGCGGGGGTCCAGAAGGGTGAACACCCAGTAATCCGTGTTGTTTAAAATGCGTATAACGCGTGGGTCACGGGAAAGGCAGCCTAACATAAAGTCAGCCATGTGTGCCAGAGTACCAACAGTCAAGATTTCGCTGTCCTCACCAGGAGGATGACTCTCAATATCCTCATCCTCTTCCTCCTCTTCTGCCCACCCACGCTGAAGAGATGGAACTAAAGTTCCATGGCTACCCTTTGTAGCGGAGGCAACCGTGTCTTCCTCCTCCTCCTCCTCCTCCTCCTCCTCCTCATCCGCCTCCTCCAATTGTCGCTGAGAAGACGAAGTGAGGGTGCTCTGGCTATCACCTTGTGTAAGCTCTTCCTCCCCCATTTCCACCTCTTCCACATGCAAAGCGTCGGTTTTAATTGTGAGCAGCGAGCGTTTCAGTAGACACAGAAGTGGGATGGTTACACTGATAATAGCGTTATCGCCGCTCACCATCTGTGTCGATTCCTCAAAATTGCGTAAAACCTCACAGAGGTCTGACATCCATTCCCACTCCTCACTTCTGATTACAGGAAGTTGAACGGAGAGGCGACGACCGTGTAACAGCTGGTACTCCACTACTGCCCTCTGCTGCTCACAAAGCCGGGCCAACATATGGAAGGTGGAGTTCCAGCGCGTGCTCACGTCACACAGCAGCCGGTGAGCTGGCAATTGTAAGCGCTGCTGCAGCTTCAACAGGCCGGCCGAAGCTGTAGATGACTTACGGAAATGTGCACACACGCGGCGCACCTTGGTCAAGAGATCATGCACATTGGGGTAGGTTTTTAGAAATCGCTGCACCACTAAATTAAATACATGCGCTAGGCATGGTACGTGTGTGAGCTTGCCGAGCTCCAAAGCCGCCACCAAGTTACGCCCATTATCACACACAACCATGCCTGGTTGCAGGTTGAGTGGCGAGAGCCACTGCTCGGTCTGGTGACTAATCCCCTGCAACAGCTCTGAGGCCGTGTGCTGTTTGTCCCCAAGGCAGATCAGCTTCAGCACGGCCTGTTGACGCTTCCCCACTGCAGTGCTACACTGCTTCCAGCTACTGGCTGATGGGGGAGTGGCGCTGCGTGTAGAGAATTCGGAGGTGGAAACGGAGGAGGAGGAGCCAATAACGTAGGTGCTGGCGGAAACCCTGATGGAGGTAGGGCCCGCAATCCTCGGCGTGGGTAGCACCCGTGCCATCCCAGGGTCCGAGTCGCTCCCAGCCTCCACGACATTCACCCAGTGTGCCGTCAGGGAAATGTAGCGTCCCTGGCCACAAGCACTTGTCCATGTGTCAGTCGTTAAGTGGACCTTCCCAGTAACTGCGTTGGTCAGGGCACGGGTGATGTTACGGGACACATGGTGGTGTAATGCGGGGATGGCACACCGGGAAAAGTAGTGGCGGCTGGGGACCGCATACCGAGGGACAGCTGCTGCCATCAGGCTGCGGAAGGACTCAGTGTCCACAAGCCTAAATGGCAGCATTTCGATGGCCAGTAATTTTGAAAGGTGTGAGGTTAGTGCTATGGCCTGTGGGTGGGTGGCTGGGTACTTTCTCTTGCGCTCAAATGCCTGGGGTAACGACATTTGGACGCTGTGCTGGGACAGGGAAGTGGATGTGGTCGCTGATGGTGCTTCAGATGGTACAGGTGCAGGGCGGGAGGTATGCGGGCCTGCGCCTTCGACAGGCGATTGGCCGGCACCGAAAACAGGGGAAGAGGAGGCAGTGGTGTGGCCTGCAGACACAGATGGGCGATCCAGGCGTTCCTCCCACTTACTACGGTGCTTGGATGCCATGTGTCGGATCATGCTGGTGGTGGTGAGGTTTCTAGTGTTCATGCCTCGGCTCATTCTGGTGTGGCACAGGTTGCAAACTACAATTCTTTTGTCGTCCGCACTTTCCTTAAAAAAACGCCATACCGCGGAACACCTACCCTTTGGCAAGGTAGATTTACGCAAGGGGGTGCTCCGTGGAACATTTGCGGGCCGGTTTGGTGCGGTCCGCCTTCTTTCTGTAGCCACACCACTGCCTCTTCCAGCCTGTTGCGGTGCTGCAGATGGCTCACCCTCAGGACTGCTGTCATCGCTCGGCTCTACACCTTCCCAGGTGGGGTCAGTCACCTCATCGTCCACCAAGTCCTCCTCCACTTCCTCACTCTGATCATCCTCCTCAAGTCTTGATCCCACCACATACTCAGTCATTGACAACTGTATAACATTCTCCTCAACAAGGTCTTGAGACGGAAATAGTGGTTGATTTAATGGCAACTGTGTCTCATCATCATCATCATCATCCACTACTTCCTTTGACCTTAAATGCCGTTCACATCTGTCATCTTCTTGTGATTGGGTAGCCTCTAGAGGTTGTGAATCAGGACACAAGATGTCATGTTCCTCTGCAAGCGTGCTTGGAGAGAGGGTCAAATGAAGGATTGGTGATGAGACGAGCTCCTCACTATATCCCAGTGTGGGATCACTTCTTTGACCAGACCGTGTATGGTGGGAGGAAGGATGATCAGAGTGAGGATTATGTTGACCAGACTCTTGGCTACTGAGAGTGGACTTGGTGGAAGACAGGGTGGTGCTTAACCGACTGGAAGCAGTATCAGCTGTCATCCAACCGACCACCTGTTCGCAGTGGTCGGACCTCGAGAGTGATGTCCTGCGACGCCCTGTAAAATTAGACATGAAGCTAGGTATGGTGGATGTCTTTCTTTCTTGTGCTCTGGCACCAGGCACAGTTTCTCCGCGTCCTGACCCGCGCCCTGAACTATCAGGATCACGTCCACTTCCCCGTCCATTTTTACCCGCCTTCTTCATCTTACACGGAATATGTGACTTTAATATTTGAGTTTGAAAACTTAACAGTATTTCTTCCTATTCTGCAACTGTGCAGAGTACACAGAATAGGCTGCTAAACTGCGGTGACACACACTGAATGGAAAATGTGACTTTAATATTTGAGTTTGAAAACTTAACAGTATTTCTTCCTAGTCTGCAACTGTGCAGAGTACACAGAATAGGCTGCTAAACTGCGGTGACACACACTGAATGGAATATGTGACTTTAATATTTGAGTTTGAAAACTTAACAGTATTTCTTACTATTCTGCAACTTTGCAGAGTACACAGAATAGGCTGCTAAACGGCGGTGACACACACTGAATGGAATATGTGACTTTAATATTTGAGTTTGAAAACTTAACAGTATTTCTTACTATTCTGCAACTGTGCAGAGTACACAGAATAGGCTGCTAAACGGCGGTGACACACACTGAATGGAATATGTGACTTTAATATTTGAGTTTGAAAACTTAACAGTATTTCTTCCTAGTCTGCAACTGTGCAGAGTACACAGAATAGGCTGCTAAACGGCGGTGACACACACTGAATGGAATATGTGACTTTAATATTTGAGTTTGAAAACTTAACAGTATTTCTTACTATTCTGCAACTGTGCAGAGTACACAGAATAGGCTGCTAAACGGCGGTGACACACACTGAATGGAATATGTGACTTTAATATTTGAGTTTGAAAACTTAACAGTATTTCTTACTATTCTGCAACTGTGCAGAGTACACAGAATAGGCTGCTAAACGGCGGTGACACACACTGAATGGAATATGTGACTTTAATATTTGAGTTTGAAAACTTAACAGTATTTCTTCCTAGTCTGCAACTGTGCAGAGTACACAGAATAGGCTGCTAAACTGCGGTGACACACACTGAATGGAAAATGTGACTTTAATATTTGAGTTTGAAAACTTAACAGTATTTCTTCCTAGTCTGCAACTGTGCAGAGTACACAGAATAGGCTGCTAAACGGCGGTGACACACACTGAATGGAATATGTGACTTTAATATTTGAGTTTGAAAACTTAACAGTATTTCTTCCTAGTCTGCAACTGTGCAGAGTACACAGAATAGGCTGCTAAACGGCGGTGACACACACTGAATGGAATATGTGACTTTAGTATTTGAGTTTGAAAACTTAACAGTATTTCTTACTATTCTGCAACTGTGCAGAGTACACAGAATAGGCTGCTAAACGGCGGTGACACACACTGAATGGAATATGTGACTTTAATATTTGAGTTTGAAAACTTAACAGTATTTCTTCCTAGTCTGCAACTGTGCAGAGTACACAGAATAGGCTGCTAAACTGCGGTGACACACACTGAATGGAAAATGTGACTTTAATATTTGAGTTTGAAAACTTAACAGTATTTCTTCCTAGTCTGCAACTGTGCAGAGTACACAGAATAGGCTGCTAAACGGCGGTGACACACACTGAATGGAATATGTGACTTTAATATTTGAGTTTGAAAACTTAACAGTATTTCTTCCTAGTCTGCAACTGTGCAGAGTACACAGAATAGGCTGCTAAACGGCGGTGACACACACTGAATGGAATATGTGACTTTAATATTTGAGTTTGAAAACTTAACAGTATTTCTTACTATTCTGCAACTGTGCAGAGTACACAGAATAGGCTGCTAAACGGCGGTGACACACACTGAATGGAATATGTGACTTTAATATTTGAGTTTGAAAACTTAACAGTATTTCTTCCTAGTCTGCAACTGTGCAGAGTACACAGAATAGGCTGCTAAACTGCGGTGACACACACTGAATGGAAAATGTGACTTTAATATTTGAGTTTGAAAACTTAACAGTATTTCTTCCTAGTCTGCAACTGTGCAGAGTACACAGAATAGGCTGCTAAACGGCGGTGACACACACTGAATGGAATATGTGACTTTAATATTTGAGTTTGAAAACTTAACAGTATTTCTTCCTAGTCTGCAACTGTGCAGAGTACACAGAATAGGCTGCTAAACGGCGGTGACACACACTGAATGGAATATGTGACTTTAATATTTGAGTTTGAAAACTTAACAGTATTTCTTACTATTCTGCAACTGTGCAGAGTACACAGAATAGGCTGCTAAACGGCGGTGACACACACTGAATGGAATATGTGACTTTAATATTTGAGTTTGAAAACTTAACAGTATTTCTTCCTAGTCTGCAACTGTGCAGAGTACACAGAATAGGCTGCTAAACTGCGGTGACACACACTGAATGGAAAATGTGACTTTAATATTTGAGTTTGAAAACTTAACAGTATTTCTTCCTAGTCTGCAACTGTGCAGAGTACACAGAATAGGCTGCTAAACGGCGGTGACACACACTGAATGGAATATGTGACTTTAATATTTGAGTTTGAAAACTTAACAGTATTTCTTCCTATTCTGCAACTCTGCACACTACACAGAATGTGCTGCTAAACTGCGGCGAAGCACACTGAATGGAATATGTGACTTTGATATTTGAGTTTGAAGACTTAACAGTATTTCTTCCTATTCTGCAACTCTGCACAGTACACAGAATGTGCTGCTAAACTGCGGCGAAGCACACTGAATGGAATATGTGACTTTGATATTTGAGTTTGAAGACTTAACAGTATTTCTTCCTATTCTGCAACTCTGCACAGTACACAGAATGTGCTGCTAAACTGCGGCGAAGCACACTGAATGGAATATGTGACTTTGATATTTTAGTTTGAAGACTTAACAGTATTTCTTCCTATTCTGCAACTCTGCACAGTACACAGAATGTGCTGCTAAACTGCGGCGACGCACACTGAATGGAATATGTGACTTTGATATTTTAGTTTGAAGACTTAACAGAATGTGCTCTAATCTGCAACTTTGCACACTAAACAGAATGTGCTCTAATCTGCAACTTTGCACACTAAACAGAATGTGCTCTAATCTGCAACTTTGCACACTAAACAGAATGTGCTCTAATCTGCAACTTTGCACACTAAACAGAATGTGCTCTAATCTGCAACTGTGCACACTAAACAGAATGTGCTCTAATCTGCAACTTTGCACACTAAACAGAATATTTTTTTTTTTTGTTTTTTTCCCCCCACACAAAATAACCTGCTGCCCCCACACACAGTAGTCCTAAAAAGGACTTTTGGTTCTTTTTTTTCACAATTTTGGTTTTTTTCCTCCCTACACTGCCTTTCCCTTCCTATCCTCAGCTCTCCCTGGCTAAGACTGAGCCGAACTCGATGGTCAGGTGCTATACAGCACCCGACCACGGGTTCTGGCCAGCCAATCAGTGTAATGCCAGCAGCCAACATGGCTGCTGGCATTACACCGATGTCAGAGCCTCCCTGCACGTTTATTGGCTGCGCAGCAGCCGCAAAACGTGCGGGGAGGAGACCCGAACATGGCGGGCGAGCACATGCGGTACTCGTACGAGTACCGCCATGTGCCGAGCAGAGCGATGCTCGAGCCGATCCGAGCATCGGCCGAGCATGCTCGCTCAACACTAATAGTGTCCTGTGATTGGAGGAAAGCAGATATAGTACCAAAAAGGGGCAAAATTTAAACCATGAAATTAGAAACCTGTAAGTCTGACCTCCATGGCAGGTAAGAATTAGACGGATTACTAAGTGATAGTATTCAGGACTATGTGACAATCAACAACAATATTAGTAGGAGTCAATGTGGTTGCATGAACAAAAAAATTTGCATGAAAGGGTAAGTGGTAACTTTCACAAGGGTATTGCTGTTTATGGAGTATATTTTACAAAAGCCTTTGATATTTTATCTCACAAATTAAAAGGAAAGATGAAATTTTAGAATGGAGAGAATTGTAAATGGAAGATGATCTAAAGTTGCAAGTTTCTCAGGATGCAGTACTAAGGCCAATGTGTTTTAATTTGCTGATTAATCATCTGGATCTGGGCACTGAAACCAGTGTCTCAGTCTTTGCTGGTGACACTAAGCCTTGTACGGAAAGCAGAAGAACAGGATATATTTTTGTCTTCAGAAAGATTTGGATAAACTAAGTGAATGGGCAGGGAAGTGGTAGACAAGGTTTAATTTAGGTAAATGTGAGGTTATGTATTTAGGTTTCTGTGGGAAAAAATGCTACACACACACTAAATGTGAAATTAATTGGAGAATCCTTGTTAGAGAAAGATTTAGGGGTTCTGATAGACAATAGACTTCAAAGTGTGCAGTTTTACTCAGCTGCTACAGAAGCCAATAGGGTTCTGTCATGTATAAAAAGTTTTATGATTCAGTTCTTAAATATATATAATTGTACTGGAAAAAGTACGGAGATGTGCAATAATACTGATAGAGGGATGGAAGATTCTAGCTACAATGAGAGACTGGCCAAACTGGGTTTGTTTACATTAACCCCTTAAGGACCAGCAGTCCCAGGGTGTGTGGTCCTTTAAGGACCAGATAGAGAAGTTCGACATGCCGCCCCACGTGACTGATCATGTGTGCCGGCACGCCGAATGAGGGACTGAAAGAGATCGCTCCGGTCTTGGAGCGATCAACTTCAGTCCCTGGTATTACTCACCGTGCTCCTGCAGGATCGCGGTGAGTAAAAGGACGTGAAGTACCAGGACCGTCACTGGTCCTTAAGTGCCGGACCAGCATGACGGTCCGGGTACGTCATCGGACGTGAAGATATGTCTTAAGGGGGGACATGATTTCTATTTACAAATATATTCTATGTCAATACAAAAAATTGTCTGTGTAACTATTTACTCAAACAAGTGGTCATCCAATAAGATTAGAGGAAAGGTTCTTTCAACTAAAACAAAGGCAGAGATTTTTTACAGTAAGGAATTATTTATCTCAGACGAATGTTTGCAAACACTGTAGATGTGTTTCCAAAACATTATTAATATATTTCTATATATTCTATATTTCTATATTAATATATTTGTTTCTCAGAACAATATTAGAGTCACAAAGGAGTTTTAACCACTTGTGGCTTAGTTAGAAATGGTTTCATTATTGTTTACTGAGTCAAAAAGTGTGGCATGGCAAAAGCTGAACTTCCTGGATGCACGTCTTTTTTTGGTTTCATCAACTCTTACTATACCAAAATTATGAATCATTTGTGAAAATTCACCATGTTTCAAAGTATTACAGAATGAAGACACAAGGGGTAATTCTGGAGTAAACCAACTGAAGAATGATACAAAGGGTAATTCTGGAGCAAACCAACTGAAGGATGATGCAAGGGGTAATTCTGGAGCATACCAATTGAAGAAAGACACACAGGGTAAATATCTAATTGATTTAAATGGGGCTTTTAAAGGGATAGTAATATCTTTATTTTATTTTGTAAGCATTAAAAAAACATGAAGTACGATATAAGTCTTATCTCTCAAACCTTTTTGGTTTGAGAGATATTCACAAGCAAAGTTTCCCTTCCCGCCCATTTTAACTAATATAAGCCATCTCTTCTCAGATGTGGAATCCAGTCCATAGACCAGACAGATAACAGAAGGGGACAATCCTCTTCCTATGAGAACAATGAAAGCCCTGCCCCCCTTGACAATTTTTCAGGTTTTTCCCTTATCTTAATTGAAGATTGTCCCACTCTGCAGTTTACCTGGGCACCTCCCTTCTGATCTGGCTGAACAGTGTTACATCAGTAAAAGGGGCGGGAGTGGGATACTTTGTCGTTGAATTACTCTTGAACTACAACTCTGACAGAATTGAAATAACACTCTTCAAAGTCCAAATACTATTATGATTAATTAGAGCTGCTTTTATTATGAAACATATCTATCCCTTTAATACCTCATATGCTAGAGAGTGTAGTGGTTCTCAAACCCCTCCTCGATCTTCCCCAGCAGTGCTTGTTTTCAGGATCTCCCCAGCTGAACTTGGGAAGCCCTCTAGCCCTCTTTTTATTACAAGAGGATCTATCAGAACAAACCATTGATTCAACCACCTGTGATCAAGAGAGGAACACATGAAAAAAAAAGTTGATGGTTGATGATGCTTTAAGAACACATTTTTTTCTCTGTCACTATTACAATGTACTTTTCATTTTCACTCTGTTTAAACAATTATTTGCCAATGAACTACTGATGCGTTTTCACTGAGTATCTTTTTTTTTTGTGTTTTTTATATCTGTAAACTGTCTTGCTGGATAAATAATGTAATGTAATAAAAGCAATGTCATTTTTAGTCAGGCGGCAGGGCATTATAAAGGCTGGTGTGGGGCCTTGTCTGGCCCAGGGGTGGAAAGTTAGATCATCCTTTACTAGTGTTGTTTATTGTGACATTCTTAGCCAAACACTCCCTGAGGATCAGTTATGTCACCTGACTGCATTGAGGTTAAAATACTGTTATAAAATACTTCATTTTCTCACTCTGAGATAGTGGTATTTTGAATGCTCCATATGTTTTCCATGCATTGCTAAGCATTAGGTCGGAGACCTCTTTAGCATTCAAGCAGTGCTAGAATTACTGTTGTACCCTAGGCAAGGCATCTTTGCTTTCCTTAACTACACCCACAATCACACCACCACTTTTCAGATTGACTCTGCCCTCAGTCTCATTCACTGTTGGCTGGCACAGAAAATTTTCTTATGCTATTAACTGAAATAGAGCGCTCCCCCATGCAGTATTTGGTTTTAGAGACCTCTACAGCTTCCTAGGGTTAAATAACAGCAATGTTAAATGACAGAATGTATTACTATATATTCTGTCATTTGGTTAATTGACTAGCCTCCATAAAACATGAGCTGCCATGTTGTGGAGGGGGATCACTTTGTCTTACCCATAAGTTATAATGTAGATGTGGCCAACATAGCTTAGGTGTCCCTCAAAATTTGTCGCTCTAGGCCAGTGGTTCTCAACCCGTGCCCTCAGTGGCTACTAATAGGCCAGGATTTGAGAATTTCCTTTTAAGAGCACAGGTGAGTTAATCAATATGACTGAGCGTCTGATCAACACACTTGTGTTCTAGCAGGGAAATTCCTATGTCCTGGCCTGTTAATGGCCACTGAGGGCAGGAGTTCAGAACCTCAGCTCTAGGCTGTTTCCTAGTGAACCTAATGGGAAATCCAGTCCTGAATTCAAGGGGTTAATATTGTGACACAGAATGGATTTGGAGAAATGAAACTAGCAAGTGTCAGGAATCCAGAAGTAAAGTATGTGACTTAACCCTTTGAGTGCCAGAGGGGTAAGCAGTACATTGCTTTGTAATGCATTGCTTACCCCTCTGGTATTCAAAGAGCTGAAGGGGAGTTGCACCCTAGGAATAAGGGCTTTTAATTGTTTGGAAGAAGGAATATCTAGATGTCCTTTTTACTGTAATCGGCTTAATCTATTTATATATCTACTAGTTTAAAAGCCAATGTACACGGGCCACTGTGCCACCCAGCGGCCTTGGCTGGTGCCCCGGAGATGGGAGCGGAGACAGGCAGTGGGCCCTGGGGAGGAGGAGTCTGGCAGCACCTTGTTCAAACATAGAAATCCTGATTTAAAAACAGAAAGGAGTTATTTCTGGATATATTATGGGATTTTGATGGGAACACAGCACTGATTGGTTTCTTTCTTCTTTTTTCCATTTTTTCTGTCTTGCACCAATCATTACGTCATTGATGACGTGGACAATTGAACTTTGGCATTTTTGTTGTTCTTTTTATTTAGTATATATAGTAGGGGGATGGGGCTTTTTTCTTTGTCCTGACGAAAATGTGAATCGCACGTTGAAACATTGATAGTTAGTGAAATTCATTCTTTTCTAAGACCTGAGAGTGCTTACTCATCCTTTCACTATTTGTATCCACTCCTATTTAGTATAGCACCTAGGCATTCATTGGACCTCAGTGAGAGTGCTTCCATATGGACTATATATATATATATATATATATATATATATATATATATATATATACATAGCATATAACTGATTGCCATTTGTAAGACTCATGTCTAGGTAAGTACTTCCGCTAAAAATGAAGAGCTATTAATTCCTAGGGCATAAGTCACCGATTTCACTTGTGACAATGCATTTCCCATATGCAGCAACTGTTTAGACTGGGCTACTTTATATTATATTATATTATATTGCTATATAATCATGGATGGGCTTTATGGCTAATCTCATTCATACTGATAATATATATTATTTATTGTGACTAGGCATGAGCTGAATAAAGACATGGAATGGTACACATTGAATACAGGTGAGTGCAGATACTATGCATAAAAATATTGATTATGTAAGAAGAACTCCCACCTAAGTAAGTACTTCTGTTAAACACCTATTCTACCATGTATAGTTCCCCTTTAAGCAGCTGGGGTGAGTTTTATTACCCACGAATCAACTGTCAGACTGATGAGCTAGGCTGCAAAACCCCCTTGATAGCTCGGATGATCTACTCCCACATCGGAGAGGTAAACTATTATATTATAGCTCACATTTAACCAGGGGAGTTGCTAGGTTCCCCAGAAATATAGGGTTTGGGTTTTCTAATCCATTATCAGTGCAATCTGCAGCCCAATTGCACCATTAACTAGTAGGGAGATCAGCACCATTACATGCTCTTAGCTGACAAAAGCCCCCAGAACTTTAAGCATCAGACCTGGGGAGTGATACCTCAGCAAGTATCTAGCAATGCCTTGCCTTTAACCCTTTGAGTGCCAGAGAGGTACGCGACGCATTGCAGAGCAATGCGTTGCATACCCCTCTGGCACTCAAAGGGTTAACCCACCTGTGCTAATGCTTTTCTCTGTGAACTCAGAGAACCAGTGTTTAGAAACAATGTTTTGGAATAAACATCTGAGAAATTCATATTGCTTTGAGTTATCAGTGGCATATATTTCGGTGTAACAAAAGAAAATATTATTATTTAACCCTTTATCCCTTTTAGTGACAGAATAGCATCCAATGAATTGCACTGCATTGTACTAGATATTTCTCTGGCATTCAAAGGGTTAAGGGTTGAGTGAAGCAATGCATTGCACACACCCTGGTTCTTACCAAGTCAACATTTTGGTGTGACTTATGACACCTTCATCAAGATAAGGAGGCTGATGACAAATGTAGAAATGGGGAAAACCAATTGCATATGGCATCAAATAAACAATGACCAAATGGCCTTTAACTCACTGAATGTGACACCGTTAAAACCTTTATAGCATTCGAGGTGTTTACATACCTATTTAAAGCAACAAAAAATTGGGAAAGTTAGTGTGTCATGGTGCAATTGGTTTGCTTCAGTATTTTGCCATTTCGTTTTTAATAAATCAACCTCAAGGAATGTGACAGCAATGTTGAGGACAGATATATATTGGCTACATCCTTTAAGTAGCTCCTCCCACTAATCAGGTATGGATATTTCATGAATTATTCTCTTACCCATTCAGACAGCTTTGTCTGGTGGCTTTGCATTTTGAAAGGAAGGAGGGAAGTAACTACAGCAGGTGAAGGCAGTGCAGATGTGAGAGGGTGTATCATGCATGGGGCTCAATGTGCCCCAGGGACCAATCATTTCTAGCTATGCCACTGGGAAAAATGTTTGCACTGGGGAAATCCAATTCCACTACTGAGGTGAAAAAAATTATAATATGGAAAATTAGTAAAATAAAGCACATAAATTGCCAGTGGCATATCAAATTCATGACATAATGCATTGGAAGCCTCTGTGGAACACAGTGGGTTTAAAGGAATTACCAGAGATGTTCACTGATGATTTTCTAGTCTTCTGGAGCTCTTCCACTGATTTTATTTTGCCAATCGCTTTTTCACAGAGCTATGATCCAGTTAACTTTGAATTCAATTGTTTTCATTGGTAAGCGGAGGACGAAATGTTGAATTCGAATGAAGCTTGACACTTTGTTATCAATACAGATCTGGCTTTGTCTATGAAATGTAAGCATATTTGGTTCAGTGGTTTCTGAGCTAACAAGCTTGGAAAAATGAATTTGTATTCCCTTCACAGTTTTTGCAATTTAAACAAAATGACATACCAGAATGCATGCAGAGCAAAGTATAAACTATTAAACAACTGTCTATCAAATCCAGGCAAATTGTTACTTATCTTTATATATATATATATATATATATATATATATATATATATGAAATCTATGTGCCTGGCACACACACGCACACACATACGGTTGGCAGTAAGGAGGAGTTATTCATATATCTTGCATACTGCCAGACCAGGATATACATGGGGCAAGATTTTGACAGGAGTCCTGTCAACAGCTCTGCAAGGAGTTAGCCCACCCTAAACTTCCATCTGAACTAAAAAAAAAAAGTCTGACTCTCGTCGCTCCAACAGCTCACACATCTTCTCAGAACAATCCAGGTATGAAAAACAAAATTCCCTAACATGCTCCCCTCATCTCCACAGTTCCTTAAACATGCCCACATACTCACCCAGTTTCATCAGTCTGCTCAATCCTCTCTGTCTCCCCCATGCACTCTGCAGTGTCTGACAAAATCTCTGCAAACACTTTCCTGTCCCTCCCATTCACCTTGTCTCCCTTGAGTTGCCTCCTGCCTTTAAACCTGTGGATCCCAAAGGGGGGAGCAAAACATTGCATGTACTTAGTTACATACTAATACTGTGATTCCAACCATAAAGTGGACATGTCATTCGTCTACTTTACTTAGTAGTTGCAATACAGCATTAGTTTATTAGTCCATTGAGTGTCAGAGGGGAATGTAATGCATTACTTTGCAATGTGTTGCGTACCCCTCTGGCACTGAATGGGTAATGTCTACTTTGTTGCCCATTGTTTGAAGGCTGCTCCATCTCCTGTCCTGTGCTCCAGGGTGTCAGTGAATGCCATTTCCATAACAGTGGTACTGTGTCACAACAGAGACACCCAGCACAGAAGCACCAGCTCTTCTTGACATGAGAGGTGGGAGAGTAATAGGTAGCAGTAAAGGGAGGCCTGGATAGCACTGATCTGTTGATACGGAATGGTGGGAGGACTTCTCTTAAGATCACCCTCAACAGCACTCTGGAATACAAGGGATTACTCACTGATGAATTCTGCTACACAGGCATAATATAGGCCCTTGTATGGCCAACAGGTGCACAGCAATGTATTGTGTAGTCATCAACCCTTTAAGTGCACAAGGATTAAAAAAAAAAAGATGGGCAAAGCTATCCCACACTGGTAGCCTTGCGGAGCAAGGCGTTGGACACCTCTCTCGCACTCAAAGGGTTGAAAGAACACTAAGACCTTACGAAAATAAACTGCCACTTCCCTACCCCTTGATATCTTGAGCTGTCTGCAAAGAAATGTGTTGTATACCCCTCTGGTCCCCAAGTGGTGCAAAGTCTTTCTTTCTCTGTTAGACTTCAGCGGGAGGGGTTAGGTGTCCTTAAGGCCAGGCACAAAGTATCATGTCTACCTCCATGAACATGATATCCAGCACTAATTACAGAGAACCAGTTTATGAAAAATTGATACAAAATGGTCATTAAAATTTTCTGCCAAGATTAAGGTAAGTGGAAATGTATTATTATGTTTGTTAATGTGCCTTTAAAAAGATGTCTGTGCACTGATACTGATGTTTGTATAAACTATAAATAAATACAAACTGGTGGAAGAAAATGTAGTAGATAGATAGGGTGGGTAGGTAGATGATAGGGAGCTTAAGAGAGCGATGAATCGACAGATGGATAGATTGGTAGGTAGCTAGACAGATGATTGGTAGGTGGGTAGATGATTGATAGATTGGTAGGTGGGTAGATAGATGTTAGATAAGTGGGTAGATAGATGTTGGATAAGTGGGTAGATACATAATGGATAGGTGGGTAGATGATTGATAGATTGGTAGGAGGGTAGATAGATGTTGGATAGGTGAGTAGATAGATAATAGATAGGTGGGTAGATAAAGTACAGACTGTCAGCTTTAATTTGAGTGTATTTACATCCATAAACCATGAACCTTGTAGGAATTACAGCCCTTTACATACATAGCCCCTCCATTTTAGGGGATCAAGAGAACTGGACAAATAGAATTTGGACAGAATCATAACAAAGTCATCATATTTAGTACTTTGTTACAAGTCTTTTGCATTCAAAGTCTGCCTGAAGTCTGCGACTTAGTTATCAACAGAAGCTGGTGTTGCTCTAACACGCCTGTACTGCAGCCATCTTCAATTATTTCTTGTTTTAGGGCATTTATCCCTACATTCTTGTCTTTAACAAGTGAAAAACATAGTTGGTTTCAGGTTGTGTGACTGACTTGACCAGTCAAGAACATTACACGTTTTGGCTCTGAAAAATTCCTTGGTTGCTTTAGTAGTATGTTTGGGGTCATTGTCCTGCTGCAAGGTAAAGTGGTTTCCAATGAGGCATTTGGTTGGATCTGAGAAGGGAAAATGGTCCTGTATACTCCAGAATTCATGCTGCTACCAATGTCAACAGTCTCATCATCAATAATGACAAGAGTGCCAATTCTGGTGGCAGACATACATGCCCAAGCCATAGCATGATATCATGCTTCCCAGATGAGGTGGTATGCTTTGGATCATGACAGTTCCTTTCTTCATCCACACTTACATAGTAAATTTTGTAACATAGTAAATTAGGTTGAAAAAAGACACAAGTCCATCAAGTTCAACCTTCGCTTCATACCTCAGTAACTAAGAATTTTATAGCTTTCCTGCTACCAATTAAATTAGTCTTTATCAGACCTTCCTGATCTGCCTACTGATAAACAGTATAACTCTGTATGTTCCCTTTTGAAAGAAATGTATCTAATCTTCTCTTAAATGTGTCCATTGTATCTGCCATAACTACCTCCCTGGGCAATGAATTCCACAATTTGACAGACCTTACCGTAAAAAAACCCTTCCTCTGCTGAAGTTTAAACCTCCTTTCCTGTAATCTCAAGAGGTGTCCCCTGGTCACCTGAGCAGGCCTTGGAATAAATAGCTCACCGCAGAGATCCTTGTATTGACCTCTCATATACTTGTACAATGTGATAAGGTCTCCTCTTAGTCGTCTTTTCTCTAGAGTAAATAAACCAAGTTTGTTTAGTCGTTCCTCATATGTCAAGTCCTCCATTCCCTTAATTAATTATTTTTGCTCTCCGCTGTACCCTCTCTAGTTCTAGTATATCCTTTTTCAGAACCGGTGCCCAAAATTGCACTGCATACTCAAGGTGAGGTCTTACCAATGATTTGTATAATGGCAAAATAATGTTATCCACTCTTGCTTCAATACCTCTTTTTATGCAAGACAGGACTTTGTTTGCCTTTGCTACTGCTGTTTGACACTGGTCACTGTTTCCAAGTTTGTAGTTGACAAGGATACCCAGGTCTTTTTCTAGCAACGAGTCACCTAAAATTATTCCATTAAGTTTATAAGTAGCCTTGGGATTGTTTCCTCCCAAATGCATGACTTTACACTTCCCCACATTAAACTTCATATTCCACATGTTTGCCCAATCTGACATTGTATGTAAGTCCCTCTGTAGAGAGAAAATATCCTGTTCTGAATTAATGACTTTGCATAATTTAGTATCATCTGCAAATATTGATATTTTGCTTTCTATATCTATTTCCAGGTCATTTATAAACATGTTAAAAAGCAGCGGACCCAATACTGAACCCTGAGGTACTCCACTCTCCACTTTAACTATACTGGAGAATTTTCCATTTACAACCACACACTGTTCCCTATCCTTCAACCAGTTTTGTATCCAATTGCAAAGGTTATCTCCTAGCCCCAATTTCCTTATTTTATACACCAGCCTTCTGTGTGGTACTGTATCAAATGCCTTTGCAAAGTCTAGATATACTACATCTACTGCCTTGCCATTGTCAAGGTTGCTGCTTACCTCCTCATAGAAGCTGAAAAGATTAGTTTGGCATGACCTATTCTTCATAAAACCATGTTGATTCGTGCTAATGATCTTATTTTTTGTGTTGTAATCCTGAATATAGTCCCTTATTATGCCTTCTAATAGTTTTCCCACTATAGAGGTCAAACTCACTGGTCTATAATTCCCAGGTTCTGTTTTAGTTCCCTTCTTAAATAGAGGCACTATGTTAGCTCTTCGCCAATCCTGTGGCACTGAGCCTGTGGTAATAGAATCTTTAAAGAGTAAATATAGGGGTTTTGCTAACACTGCACTGAGTTCCTGAAGAACCCTTGGATGTATACCATCAGGACCCGGTGCTTTGTCGGTCTTAATTTTGTTCAGTCTTCCCATGACATCTCCTTGAGTTAACCCAATATCTATTAATTGTATTGTTTTATTTGATACTTGCGGAGGCTCTTCTACCATTCCTTGCTCCCTTGTATATACTGATGCAAAGAAAGTGTTTAAAACATCAGCCTTTTCCTTATCCTCACTAACCAACTCACCCATCTCATTTTTGAATGGTCCAATGCACTCCCTCTTAAGTTTTTTGCTATTTATATATTTAAAAAACTTTTTTGGATTAGTCTTGCTTTCCCTTGCAATTCGAGTTTCATTATCTATTTTTGCTACCATAATTGCCTTTTTGCAATCTTTGTTGCTCTCCCTGTATTTTAAGAAAGATTGTTCAGTTCCTTCTGACTTAAATAATTTGAATGCTTTTTTTTTCCTTGCCATTTCCTTCTTTACATGTGCAGTTAACCACATTGGCTGTGACTTACTTCTTTTGCACTTGTTCCCCATTGGTATATACAGTTGGGTACATTTCTGCAACCTAAATTTGAATTCTGACCATTTTTCCTCAGTATTTTTGCCTTTAAATAACATATCCCAGTCTATGTGTTGTATTGAGGCCCTTAACAATTTGAAGTTTGCTTTTTTAAAATTAAGAGTTTTGGTTGAACCTATACATTTTTGCTTTGCCAGACAGATCTCAAATGTAACCATGTTGTGATCACTGTTTCCCAAATGTTCTCTTACCTTAATATTGGATACCATTTCTGTGTTATTAGTGATCACTAGGTCCAATACATTGTTATTTCTTGTCGGCGCTCCCACCATTTGTGACATGTAGCTTTCGTGAAGCGTGTTCAAAAACCTGCTACCCTTAGCACTCTGACAGGTCTCATTTTTCCAGTTGATATCTGGATAATTAAAATCTCCCATAATTATAGTATGCCCAAACTGGGCAGCTTTCCTCATTTGCAATAGCAGTTGGGCCTCATCATTGTCATCGATATTTGGTGGTTTGTAGCATATGCCCACCAACAACTTTTTTTTACCTTTCACACCACATTTAGTCTCGATTTCTACCCACATGGACTCCACAGTTTGGCCAGTTTCCTCACTAATATCACCTCGCAAAACTGGATTTAGCTCTGTTTTCAAATATAAACACACACCTCCACCTTTTCTATTAATTCTGTCTCTTCTAAACAGGGAATAGCCCTCTATATTTACAGTCCAGTCATGTGCATCGTTCCACCATGTTTCTGTTATTCCAATTATGTCCAATTGCTCATTAACCGCCAGCAATTCTAGTTCTCCTATTTTATCTACCATACTTCTTGCATTTGCTAGCATACAATTGATTTTGAAGTCTTTACATATATTAATCCCTACATGCCTTTTATCTTCACCTTCATTTACTAGGAGTTCCTCCCTACTGACTAAATTTCTCCCCACCCTTTCTCCACCCCCCTGGTCATTTACTTGGACCCAGTTCCTATCTGCTCTATCTACCCCATTTTTGCTATCTATACCCACCCCCCCCTTTCCTAGTTTAAAAGCTCCTCCAAGCTTCCTTTCATCTTTCCATCACTCTGGTACAGGTTAATAATTGTTTAATCTATCCATAATACTTTGTTCCAGACCCTACATTTGTGTTTTTTATTTTTTTGTATGTATACATAAGAGTAAAGGGTAATCCAGACATTGACCCCTTGCTCTCAGTGCCTAGGGAATCCAGCTGCACTTAACTGATTAGACACAACAAGCCCAAAACATATGTATGGGGTTAGTTGGTGTTCACATGCTCAGGGGACTTGGTCACTTTGGAACTGGACTTCCCTTTTGGGCAGGATTAGTCTAATATGTACATGGAAACTTCTTCTATGTAGAGAGCTAAAGCGTGATGCTTCTGAGCAGCGACTAGCCAAAGAACAGGACTTGTGCTCAGAAGCACACACATTTTGTATGTAGCTTTCAAGACAACATGGGTCAAGTTTATTTATACTGTAATGTGCTACACTGTATTTCTTAGACTTTGGGCCTTATATATAATCGCACATTGGAGCAATTCTGAGCTAAACTGACTACACCATAAAAATTCCTGTTGATTTAATGGGAATTTTAATCGCTTGAATCCAGTGGATACTTGTCTATAATTGATGGGGTTAAAAGTCAATGGGATTTGGGTAAATATTATTTTTCACGTGAGGAGCAGTTTGTTTGCCATAGAAATGCTATACTTTCCCTTCATACTTTATGCCAATTATAATTTTTCTTAACCCTTTGAATGTCAGAGAGGAATCCAATGCATTGCATTGGACATAAATCCTTAACATATTCTGTACACATATTTACCTTTTAAGCACAATTTTAATTGGTATAGCTTTCTGCTCTGTAACAATGGCATTTTTCATAAACCTCTACATATCTGGTAGCTATATTCTTGAAATAATGTTTCTGTTATCCTCTATGGTAATTTCCTCCATTGGAACTCATGAAGCTTTTCATACAGCATAAAAAAAATAATGGTAGTAACTCTACTAATGGGTCTCTAATTGTGTTGTGTGCAGCAGTTTCAAGGATATCGCTGAGTCCAACCTGGGTCTACAGGGCTGAAAAAAACTGCCATACCATTTAATTTGAACTGCTATATGGTAATACATTAATAAAGTATAATGACGCTAACGGCAGAAATATAGATTTCAAAGAAAAAAATGGACTCCTATAGAGATCCCACAGAAGTGCATTTACAATGGATAAAATATAAAAATAAATGATTTGCTATAGCACTGTATTAAATGTGCCTGGTGAACATTAATAAGGCTGACAGCTCAGTTCTGGAATAAATTTTCTGTACATAGGGAACAAATACAAATTACTCAAGTCCCCATTGATTTAAATGTGGCTTATAAACCCCACTGAATGCTATCAATTGTGATTGTTACTTTCCCCTGCCTAGGGCAGTTTAAGAGCCCCTAAGGTCCCTGGAGGAATTATGGAGGCTCCCAAATTTAGGTTAACATTGAAACTCCTTTTTAGTTTTAACCTTCTTCTTTCTTTCTGCCTGTTTGTGAGAAAATCATCCATATTTACATGTTGTACACCCAGAACTGTCTTCTCCTCCCTGACCATCTGACCAAACGATTCATTTGATTCCTTTCTGTAATATATATTCTCTTCCTTATTTGACCCTAATCAGTCTTAGTTTCTCAGAATTTGCTGCAAATGTCCTACTTTTGCCATATTTTAAATTATTTGATTTGTTTAATGAAGTTGGTCTACGTGCACAAAGCAATCGGAGCAATTGTAAGGCAAACTAACAGCACTTAACCTTCTGAGTGAAAGAGGAGTATACAACTCATTTCTTCTCAGTGTGTTATGTACCCCTCTGGCATTAAAGTAAAAAAATTATTTAACCCCGTAATGACAAGTTCTTTTTTACACCAGAGGACAAGGGCAGTTTGGGCCTTCCTAGTAAGCTTTTTTCAACAATATTTCCCTCTAATTCATTTAGTCCACCCACACAAATTATATACCTTTTTTAAGGGCAAGTAGGGCTTTTCTTTTTATTCCACATTTATATGGATAATCCACCATTTAATTTGGTAGAAGTATTAAAAAGTGGAAAAATTTAAAAAAACAAAATTTTTATAACTTTTCCTGTGATAATTTGTACTCATTTGGTTCATTATTCTTTACTTCACTCTTCCTCACAATGAGGAAAAGAGAGGCAGAGAACACTGACAAAGGCAATACATTATACTATACATTGCCTTTGTCATTGGCTCAATGTGTAGTAGCGATCACATGTGTAGAGCCACTGGGGAATTGCTGAAACTGACTGTTCCAGTCCTGGAGCAGTCAATTATAACCTCCTCGGCATGATTACAGTACACCCCTTGGTGCGCTTCTATCATTTTACCAGTGACATACCAGGACTGTCCCCATCCTTAAAGGATGGAAATGTATGACAGTCCTGGCATGTTACTCGTTGTCAAGTGATTAAATACTAGTGTGTTGGATCTTATGTCAATGGAGGTGGACATGATTCTTTGGTGCTGCATTCTAGAACTTTAAACTCCCCCTACTGCAATCTTCCTTAGTACCTACAAAGCATATAGTGTGAGTAGTTTGGGGTCCTGCATGATGATTAAATGCCATCAGAGCATGAAACTCATTCAATGTTTTGGCATGCCAAACATATATTAATCATCTGCTGCCCTCTCATTCTAATGTCGCTGAGTTATAAGGCAAGGGTTGAACTTGATGGACTTGTGTCTTTTTTCAACTTAATTTACTATGTTACTATGTTTTATATGATTTCTTCAATAAAAACTTGGATTTTATAATTGCAATTACATCTCTTCAGTCTGGTTCTTCTAATCATAAGGTCTTGGAATCCAGTAACAAAGAATCATATCCACCTCAACAGACATAAATTCTAGTACTAATTGAATATTAATTTTGAAGAACCAGTCCACATAGAATTCATGCATACTGACCATAAGGATTTTGGGTCAGAAAAACATAAATGGGGGTGATTATCCTTTGGAGGAGTTAGTATATCTTTAAACTTCTAAGGTCCAGATCTGTACACAAAGCATTGCTTAGCAATGTGTTGCCCATTCTTCTTGGCTTTAATGGGGTTAAGCAGTCAGTATGAAATGTGTGAAGTGGTGAGTTGGGGCGACCCTAACCCATATGATTGTAAAGCAGACATTCTAAAAATGTAAAAACAAAAAACACTTCTGTCTCATCAATTATATTTTTATTTTTTAAATACACTGCTCTTGATGTAGCAAAGGCTCCATACACAATTTAAAGTGTGTCATGAAAATATATTCCTAAAACATGTTATAGAAAAAATGTGGGGAGAAACTGTTAATGATAGAAATTCTTGAGACGTGATGAGCTCACAAGCTTTGAACATTAACAGCAAACCACTTCAAAACACTAGGGATGTCAGGCAACAAATCGCAAATAATTGGTTTCTAGTGAATAGCAAATATGTCACAATTTCACAAAGCTTTTAAAAATTTAACACAACTGCTTCACTTAATGGTCAAATCCAGTAGAATAATAGAAAAAAAGAAATTGTGGTAAAGAAGCACCATGACACTATCTCTAATATATTAGATATATTTAGCAAAGCAAATGTAAGTGTTAAAACCCTGCTCTTCTATCAGTTGGACATTAAACATCTTGCAAAGCACTTATATGTCATCAACTAAGCGAAATGTAATCCAATGTCTCAATTACAAAATTATTGTTCTGCTGCTTTCATGAAAGGATAATTCTTTTGCAAGAGTATCTTGACCTGCATAAAAGGGCATTCCCTTAAAAGATAAGTTACAGATAAAGGGAAACTGCTATCTTGGTGAATTTCCATTCTGTGTTCTATAAATAATGTTGCTGTGCTATAGTTTACAGTATTCAATGTGTCCAAATTGTTTGATAGAATAAAATACATTGTATGACTCCAGTGTTCATCTGACATTGCATAGCTTCAGGCGTTCAATGTAATTTCAGTGTTCTGAAATGAAGAAAAAAAGAGATAAAAGTACTCTGTCTTTTTCATCACAATATGACACTGTCTATTTATTATGACATATAGAAAATGTACAAACTTACAAAAAAAGGTATAAAGACAGTGGGCAAGAAGCAGCGTGCGGTGCTGACGATGACCTAATGACATAACATCCACAACCTTATCTATGATAAGTGCATCTGCTGCTGCTGGAAGTGCTGCACCTTTGACATCTAGTAGTAGTAGTGTAATTGCAACAACATTTAGCCACAGTAGTAGTAAAAGCCCTTCAGGAACCCCGCAGCCCATGGAGATACGTCACTCAGGATCCAAAAGCTAGTCATGTTGCTATCTGTTGTCTGTGCTAAAAGCACGTGAGCAGGGGAAAGTAGGCTCACACCTAGGCATCTCCTCTATAAGATGCCATCTGAAGTACAACCACAGGTCTGACTGGGAGACATACTATCAACAGGTCATAGGTGCCACAACTAGCAGCAGCAGAAGCACTCCAAAAAGTTCCCAGGGATCAGAGACATATAAAAGAAGTAGTGATGTTATTGATGTGTCAGAGAGTGTGCCACTGCCAACAGTTAGTTCATTCCAAATATCACCTCTGGCTCTTGCTGCAGAAGAGTATGATGACTCTGGATTTGTTGTGGGAGATGGCAAGAGTTGTATATATTTTTTTAAAATCTCTTGACATGCTGCCCTTTTCTTTTGTTGAAAACAGAAGCTTTAAAGAACTGATGTCATGCATTGCATCCTGCTGGTATATCCCGGGCCACAGTTATTTTTTTAGGGTGGTTGTGCCAATTTTACTTAAGCAGGAAGTTAGTCTTATGGGCAAAGGACAAAGGCACTCAACCTGCCCATGATTTTTTCAAGGAATATGTTGCTGTAAGACTCACAAGAGTTCCCATGGTGAGTATCTTCTGCCAAGGTTTGTTGTTCTCATAGGAAAGCAGAACTGTGTGGGTAATCATGAGCATGTAGGGAAAATAGAGAACTGGAAAGCTGCAATTGCTCTTGTACCTAACCCCCGAGAAGTGGGATAGTCTTCAAAACATTGTGCACCTTTGCCCCTACATATCAATGCTGCAGCCTGACTGGCCCTAGCCTTCTACAAGTAGGTAAGAAGGTAAGGGCCAGTCAGGTGGTAACATCTATATGTATGGAGAAAGGTGCACAGTTTTATGAAAAGGATCCATCTGTGTGTAGCAGTTGTGAAGCCTAGCTGCTGAAATAGGTCAGTCTGTCTAATATCACCTCCGGTTGCACTCTGTGAAGACTGTGCCTACTCTGCTTGCCTCCGGGTATTTCCTCAGTATACTCATTGGTACCGTTACTTGGGCTGCCTTACCCGGTTATAGGTAAGGCCGGTAGAGCATATTCTCTCCCCGATCTATTGGGGTGTCTGCCCTGCAGTATCAGTCCCTCTTAGGGCTTCTCCAGACCTGTACTGCTGAGGATTTGTTCCAGTCTCTGTTCCAGTCATTTTGCATTTCTATATTTTGTTATCTGTTTATGCCCTGACCTGTGTCAGATTCAATATTGCTATCCTCTGTTTGGGTCTGGACCCGAGAAGGGAATCTCTGTTCTTTATTAAATTGTTTAATAAGGCTTCATTGTTTTTTCTTAACCAAATTGTCTGAGTGTTCAGTAAATCCGTACAATATACACACCTGTGTGTCCATTCTGCCCGGATGCAGACTCACAAGACCATGGATGCATATCTGGCTGGGAGGTTCATGTGTTTGTGATTTTGTATTTTTTTTTTATAATACAGAGTGTACAGAGTGCACTCTGCATAGCGTCTCATAATGTGGTATCTTCTCCCCCTTCTCTCATGATTTCCCCCTTATCTCACCTGTGTTCTCCCTCTTCTCTCTGCTGTGTCCCCCCTTCTCTCTTATGTGTCACCTGTTTCTCTCAGGTCAGATTCTCAGTTCCGCTCTCAGTGTCTCTCTTTGCACCTGATGCGGACCTGAGAGGAGACAGAGGTCAGCATCTCACACAGAGAGACACTGAGAGCAGAACTGAGAATCTGACCTGAGAGAAACAGGCGACACATGAGAGAGAAGGGGGCACAGCAGAGAGAAGAGGGAGAGCACAGGTGAGATAAGGGGGAAATCATGAGAGAAGGGGGAGAAGATACCACATTATGAGACGCTATGCAGAGTGCACTCTGTACACTCTGTATTATAAAAAAAAAAATACAAAATCACAAACACATGAACCTCCCAGCCAGATATGCATCCATGGTCTTGTGAGTCTGCATCCGGGCAGAATGGACACACAGGTGTGTATATTGTACGGATTTACTGAACACTCAGACAATTTGGTTAAGATAAAACAATGAAGCTTTATTAAACAATTTAATAAAGAACAGAGATTCCCTTCTCGGGTCCAGACCCAAACAGAGGATAGCAATATTGAATCTGACACAGGTCAGGGCATAAACAGATAACAAAATATAGAAATGCAAAATGACTGGAACAGAGACTGGAACAAATCCTCAGCAGTACAGGTCTGGAGAAGCCCTAAGAGGGACTGATAATGCAGGGCAGACACCCCAATAGATTGGGGAGAGAATAGGCTCTACTGGCCTTACCTATAACTGGGTAAGGCAGCCCAAGTAATGGTACCAATGAGTATACTGAGGAAATGCCCGGAGGCAAGCAGAGTAGGCACAGTCTTCACAGAGTGCAACCGGAGGTGATATTAGACAGACTGACCTAAGTAGCGTAACCGGAGGTAAAGGGAAAGAGCAGAATGACAGGACAGTCACCACGAATGACAGTTAAGGCAAAGGCAGTCTAGTAACAAACGGAGGCTACAGTGAGGCACAGGCTGTAAGGTAGCGCAACCGGAGGCAGTGGGTAAGTGCGACTGACAGGTGGTAGAACCGCTAGTGACTGGAGAGCACAGGCTGTATAGTATGCAAACGGAGGCTGCAAGGAGGCACAGGCTGAGAGGTAGCACAACCGGAGGCAGCGGGCAAGTGCAGACTGACAGGTGGTAGAACCGCTAGTGACCGGAGAGCACAGGCTGTATAGTATGCAAACGGAGGCTGCAAGGAGACACAGGCTGAAAGGTAGCGCAACCGGAGGCAACTGAATAAGTACTGACTGGCCAGCAACCGTAAGGGAAAGGCAATGGACACAAGACTTGGACAACAAAAGCACTAGCGACAAGCAGACGCTAGGCGAGTAGCCAAAGCCTGGAACGGTACACAGAGAGCGGAAGTCAGCCAAAGCCAGAATCGGTGTACGGAGAGCGGTAGTCAGCCAAAGCCTGGATCGGTACACAGAGAGCGGTAGTCAGCCAGAGCCTAGATCGGTACACAAAGAGCGGTAGTCAGCCAAAGCCTGGATCGGTACACAGAGAACGGTAGTCAGCCAAAGCCTGGATCAGTACACAGAGAGCGGTAGTCAGCCAAATCGGTAACGGAATCGTAGTCAGGCAAGCCGGGTCCAAACAATACGGGCAGCGAAGACAGGAGCAAGGTCAGACGAAACTGGATCATAGACAGAACAGGAACACAGCAACAAACGTCTGGTCAGGAACACCACGAAAGGGCACCGAAATAGTGACAGGAGGGCGTATATAAAGGCAAGCCCTGGGAGGGGTTGACAACCCAGAACCAATAAGAAGCAGCCAAAGCAAACCCGGAAGTAGGAATGTTGCTCAGGCAGAAGCACGGGCACCGTGATAATTGTGACCGGTCACGTCAAGCAATTACATGGACAGTTGGTGTGTCATGCATGGTAGTATCTATTGCCGGCACATGTGGTAGTAGAGTGCTGTTGACAGGCACCGTTGTGGGTGATCCGGTTCATGTGATTGTTATTATGTGTTGTTTTTTAAAATATTTTACTTAAACTTTTTTACTGTACGTATATATGCGATTTGGTGTCATACAGCTATAGATGTATATTTTGACACAGACACGATATATCAGATCCAATTAGGTGCCTTCAATGACTCCCGTACTGATAGTGTAGCGATGAAGGAGGAGGAGGACGAAGAGATGGGTTACGTTATGACTGTAAGGATACAGGTAAATGGCCAGCGAAGAGGATTGAAAAGGTAATGTTATTTTCATGTGCAGTTGTGCCTTAACCCTTTGAGTGGCAGAGTGGTCTGCAACACATTGCAAAGTAATGAGTTGTGGACCCCTCTGTCACTAAAAGGGTTAAAATGCCCTCTTCCACTCACAAGGCCTCATCAGCATGTCGGACACATAACAGTCACACTTAAGTGTTGCAAATGTGCTAAGGCACAGATGCACACTTAAGCGTGACTGTTGGTGACATGCTCATACGTGCCTGTGAGTGGAAGAGGGTATGTTAACCCTTTGAGTGCCAGAGGGGTCCGAAATGCATTACTTTGCAAAGCATCGTGGGCCTCGTTGGCATTCAGATAGTTAAGGTACAGATGGAGGTTATGCATCTTAAGTGTGTGCATTAGCGTGACACAGGAAACTACGGTCAGGCATTGCAACTATCGGTTGCTGTGCTATACAGCACCATTGAGAGTGATAGCAAGTTCAAGTTTTAAACAGAGTGGTGGGCTGTGCTCGATCTGCTCCATGACATTACGACGGGTGGTATACAGAAGACAGCACCATTTGGAGTAGAAAGAGAATGTGCTGGTTGGTTCGATTTCAGAGCAACAGTGTGAGGCTTAGTGGAGAGGTGAGAGTAAGCCATATTTTTGGTTTTCAACAGGGGATAGCGAGGGGTGTGGAAAATGATGTCCCTGTGTATGTTCGGCTCAGGCAGTGTGGAGGATATATGCAGATCTCCTCTTAGCTTCTTCCTGGGGGGGTGTATGTTGGGCTCAGTCAGTGTGGAGGATATCTGCAATTATCCACTCAGCTGCAACCCCAGGGTGTGTGCAATTATAATTTAGTGTGTAATGCTGGGCTCAGGAAGTGTGGAGAAGATATGCAGATCTCCTCCTATCTGCCTCCCTGGGGTGTGTGAGGCACAGACTTAGAATAATTGTGATCACATGACCGCTTCTTCTTTAATATGATAGATATAAATCTAAGTAATTCTGGTTTGCTGTCAGGTGGAGTGACTGGAAAATGCTCATTGATTGAGGAGGAGTCAGGGGGCTGCCACTCTGTTTAAAAAAAAACAACAACAACGTAAGACGTTACATGGCTTAGAAGGGGGGTAGGGGGTGAAAAAAGTCAGATATCATGGTTGGGCATCAGAACCCCTCTTGACACCCTCCAGCTACTGATCTCCGAGCCAATTCCACCCGGGCCCCTTGCTTGACAACCATAGGAAGCTATGCTTTATCTCTCTAGTATAGACATTTCTGTCTTCATATCAGTGTGACCCACTCATAAGGAATGTGTAGTATCAAAATGCCTGACAACTGTCATCTGAAAGATTTGTATTCTTTTCTCTGTAATTATTGTGTTGCTGAGGTATTCTAATTCATGTCCAATTTAAGTTTAATAGAATCAAAATATATTTTATGGCCCCGATTTTCAACTACCATTTCAATGTAATTTAAATTTTCTTAAAAATAAAAAGTAAAAATGTATGTAGCACAAAAGTAGTCTTTACCGTTCTATATCACATCATATATAAAATGTATAAAAATAGACTGTGATTGCATCCCACAAAATTGCCCCCCAGTGAAAAAAACCCCAACATAAAACAATCTCTAATTAAAAATGGTAGATTGTACCTAATATATATTAAATGACATTCTGCATAACATAGGGGAGAGCGAGAGACATGATGTTGAAGGGGGAGAGTGAGACATGATGGAGAAGGGGGGTAAGAGGCATGATGGAGAAGGGGGAGAGAAAGGCATGATGGAGATGGTGGTGAGAGAGAGAAACATGATGAAGATGAGGGGGAGAGCAAGAGACATGATGGAGATGAGGGGGAGAGAGAGATTTATGGAGAAGGGGGAGAGAGAGAGAGAGAGAGAGAGAGAGAGAGAGAGAGAGACAGAGAAAAGATAGAGATGGGGGTGAGAGAGAGAGACATGATGGAGATGGGCGTGAGAGAGACATGATATATGAAAACAGTACTTGGATGCACTCACTATAAAAGTAATAATTGACCTGGGTACATATCTGTGTGGGGTTTAATACATACAGTTCAGTGGTGGTCACATAGCACTTATAGGGTCCTTTGCTGATGAAACCAAAAAATGTGTTTATTAAATTAATGTGTCAGTCAACACTTGTGGCTAGCCAATAAACACATTTATTGTTTCATTAGCAAAGGTCACTGTGAGTGTTATCTGAGTGACCACCACTGGCATACACAGTAAGGAAGAGGTATCGCCTCTATATCTCCCCTATACTTGAGCTCCCATAGGTCCATTCATAGCCACTCCTGTGAAAATCTCTAAAGGAATTGCAGGGCTTTCTATACACGCACAATACAAACACATAAGACACCCACATAAACACAATACACACTCACACACAAAATACACATGTGCAAGCAATACACATAACACACACAAAATACAATGCAAAAATACACAAAACAAACAATACTCTCAATACACAACACACAATATAACTGCCAATACAAAAAATAAACATAGTACACACACTACACACACACACACACACACACTTTTTACAATATATACACAATACACACTCATACACACAAACACAATGGATACATTTAAGAGAATATTTGATGCATATCTTTGAAGAGGGCACATAAAGGGGTATACTGTGTATTATTAGGCAAACAGGAAGTTCCGGTACATAGACTAATACTCTAGCAGGAAGGCTCATATAATTATCCATTTTCTGGGTTATGAGGCAAAGGATGAACTTGATAGACTTGTGTCTTTTTTCAGCCTAATTTACTATGTTACTATGTTATGACACACACACATCATACACACAAGGAGACAACACACAAAACACACAATACACAAAAAAGGATAATACACACACACATACAAAATATACACAGTACACACAATACATGCATACAACACACAGACAATATACACACACACAAACAACACATGCAATGTACACACACAATACACACAAACATACACACACAATATACACAATACATGCACACAATACACAGATGCACATACAGTACACACACAATACACAATACATGCACAATGTTCATATTAGATCCATATATTTGTATATGATTGGATTACACAAATTGTCAAGCGGTGATAATTCTACATTCTTGTATTGTTGTCAAGGTCTAGTGGGTTTTTACCATACAGTCTTTGCGATATCCCACAACTTTCACATCTTCAGACACTCCCTGAACACTCTCCTCTTCAGGGAAGCCTGTCAACTACCCCATTATCTTATGAGCAAGGCCAGATCAACAGCCTGTTTACCTTCTGCTCACACTTGTCCCCTTCTAAAATGGCTTCACAATGCATGGAGACTACTCTAGCACCCAAGGGGGTTAAATAAAGTCCAGTAAGAAGGTATGGATACCAGCAACTAATCTAGACACCATAAACTAAGGTCCTTGGGATTATCCTGTCCACACCCACAACTCAGAACATGGGCATAGTCTACACCAAAAAGACTCCCCCTCAAAAACCTTGCTGTTCTAGGCAGTTACACACTCTACTGCATGCATGGAGCACATGCCTTCTCAATGGCAGCTGTGCAGACCTTCATCCTACTTCTTCTCTTCCCTCCCTTCATCCTTCCTTTTCTTTATCCTTAATTATCCTATTTCCTTCTTGCCATCATGCTTATTTTCCTCCTCTTTTCCTTTATCTCTGAATATCTACTATTCAGTCCTCCATTAATCCCTGTTCTTTCTCTATCTCTCCCCCTCACATTTGGTTATGCTTCTCCTTCTCTTTCTCCTCAATCATTTCTCCTTTACTATATTTCATACATCTACACTGCTCTCTTTCCTTTCTCTCACATTATCTACCCTTTCCATTCTTCATCCTTTCTGCATACTTCATAAAAGAAGAAAAGACAAGAGGGGCGTTCCTAGTGTGATATAGTTTGGTAGGAATGACCTTCACCAAATCACCACCATACTTTACTTACAATGTATAGAACCACCACAAGTGGTCAGTAGGACAAGTGAGGGATTCTGGACTGCCCTCACTCAGTCATTCCAATTGGATCAGGATTCAGCTCTCCAGCAGAAGTAGAAAGACCTCTTTCAAGATCCTTAAACTCAACAGAAAACAACAACCAGCAGGTGTTCAAACCTCAAATAATTGAAGAGAATAAGTATTAAAATAAGACTCACTTATTGGACCTTTCCGGCCTATATCAATAGAACCGGTAAGTATAGCATGCAGGGAATTAACTGTTCACCCTGCTCGGAGTTCCAACTCCGGTACAATTAAACCAAATCATCTTGTATAAAAATGTAAATTTATTGATTAACCCCTTAGCGACCCTTGACGTACCAGGACCGTCAAGGGTAAATGTGCTCCAACGACCCTTGACGGTCCTGGTACGTCAAGGGTTAAACTCTTCCATCGCGGCCGCACAGAGCGATGGAAGAGTTCAAGCTGCTTGTTACTAAGTGTCCCGGTATCGGGACACTTAGTAACAAGCGGCAGAAACATTGTTGCAACATGCGATTCGCTTCAAAAGCGAATCACATGTTGCAAAACCTGAATGACAGGGACAGTATTTGTAAATACTGTCCCTGTCAGATCTCTCTGCCTCCCTCCACCTTGCATACTGCTGAGGTGGAGAGAGACAGAGAGACATGCTGTTACTGCCTTACTGTAAAAAAAAAAAAGTAAAAAAAAGTTTAAATAAAGAAATTTAACCCTTTGATCACTGTTCTGCAGTGATCAATAAGTGCCCCCCCATCTGATCACTCCTGGAGTGATCAATTTGCTGCAGATCAGTGTTTTCTGATCTGTGGGACACCCCCCATCCCCCTTGAATTTTTTTAGATTTTTTTTAAAATTTTTTAAATTTTTTTAAATTTTTTTTTTTTTTTTTTTTTTTAATAGTAAATATAGTTTAGGTATTTTGGTAGGTAGTTGGGTAGGTTTAGTGTAGACGTGTGTTAGGGAAAGTTTTAGGGATAGATTTAGGTTTAGGGAAAAAAAACAAAAAAAAACCAAACCCCCCCCCCCAAAAAAAAAAAAATATATAATAAGCGCCGTTTAGATAGGTAGTTCAATTGGGTTAGGTAGGTTCAGGATATACGTAGGTTAGGGTAAGTTTTAGGGTTAGATTTAGGTTTAGGGATAGCGTAAGAAAAAAAAAAACCCAAAAAAACCCCAACACCCCCCCCCCAAAAAAAAAAAAAAATATATATAGTAAGTGCAGTTTAGATAGGTAGTTCACTTGGGTTAGGTAGGTTCAGGATATACGTAGGTTAGGGTAAGTTTTAGGGTTAGATTTAGGTTTAGGGATAGAGTAAGAAACCCCCCCCCCCAAAAAAAAAAAAAAAAAAAAATATATATATATATATATAATATAAGTGCAGTTTAGATAGGTAGTTCATTTGGGTTAGGTAGGTTCAGGATATACGTAGGCTAGGGTAAGTTTTAGGGTTAGATTTAGGTTTAGGGATAGCGTAAGAAAATAAAAAAAAAAAAGTTTTTTTAGTGGGCAAAATGCAGCGCAGGTACAGCGTTGAAGAGGCATATGCCTTTTTGGCGTCTGACTCTGAGGCAACAGACACTGCGTCAGATTTTGACATAGCGCAGTTTTCAGAAAGTGAGAGCAGCTCTAGTGATGACGCTGGGCCTTCTGTCAAGAAAAGACGCACTGCCCCAAGAGCTGCTCTGGCAACTGCCCCAGCACCTGCCAAAAGAACTGCCCAAAGACCTACCAAAATACCTACCCAAAGAAATGCCCCAAGTGCTGCCCCAAGAGCTGCCCTGGCAACTGCCCCAGCACCTGCCAAAAGATCTGCCCAAAGACCTACCAAATAAATGCCCCAAGTGCTGCCCCAAGAGCTGCCCTGGCAACTGCCCCAGCACCTGCCAAAAGATCTGCCCAAAGACCTGCCAAAAGACCTGCCCAAAGAATTGCCCAAACACCTGCCACTCCGGATCCTAATGAATGGGTATCAATTTATGCCCACAAATCTCAGAATTCACAGGCAACCCAGGGATTCAAATTGATGTGGAAGGATTTACCCATGATCATTTTTTTTTATTTGTTTTTGGGGGAAGACATTTTAGGTGAAATTGTTTCCCAAACCAATTTGTATGCAGCCCAGTATACTGCCGCCAACCCTAAGTGTGAAAAACGCTGTTTTTTTTTTTACTTACGTCATGGTTTACGAGGGATTGGTGGTAAAATGGCTGTGTATAAAATTGGAAAACACACCTAAAACGAGAGCCTGGGGTGTCTACTTTCCAAAAATATACACTTTTGGGGGGAAATCTTAAAAAAAGAGCACTGTTACACAGCCCCAAATGAGACATGGCACCAGTAACGCAAGCTGTGAAGATTCAAAGTGTGAACCTGGAAACGCGCATGTTCCAATTTGGCCCCCGTAGCTCCCCCAAACCATGAGAAAGCTATGCATATGGGGTATTGCCATACTCAGAAGAAGGAGCTGAACACTAATCAATTCAGTTTATAAAATCTTCACCTATTCTGTGCTTGAAATTCACATCAACATTGAAGGCAAAGTGTGAAAAACGCTGTTTTTTTACTTACGTCAAGTTTATGAGAAAGTGATGGTAAAATGGCTGTGTAAAAAATTTGAAAACACACCTAAAATGAAAGCTGGGGGTGTCTACATTCCAAAAATATACACTTTTGGGGGGAAATTCTAAAGTGCAGCACTGGAACATAGCCCAAAATGAGTAATGGCATCAGTTAACCAAGATGTGAAAATTCAATATTTGTTCAAAATTGGGCCCCGTAGCTCCCCCAGACCTTGAGAAACCTATGCATATGGGGTATTGCCATACTCAGAAGAAGGAGCTTAACACTAAACAATGCATTTTTAAAAATCTTCACCTATCATGTGCTTGAAATTCACATCAACATTGAAGTGCAAGTGTGAAAAACGCTGTTTTTTTAACTTACGTCAAGATTTACGAGCGATTGGTGGTAAAATGGCTGCGTAAAAAAATTGAAAACATACATAAAATGAAAGCCTGGGGTGTCTACTTTCCAAAAATATATACTTTTGGGGGGAAATCTTAGAGTGGAGCACTGTTACACAGCCCCAAATGAGACATGGCACCAGTGATGCAAGCTGTGAAAATTCGAAGTGTGAAACTGGAAACGCGCATGTTCCAATTTGGGCCCCGTAGCTCTCCCAAACCTTGAGAAACCTATGCATATGGGGTATTGCCGTACTCAGAAGAAGGAGCTGAACACTAAACAATGCATTTTTAAAAATCTTCACCTATCATGTGCTTGAAATTCACATCAACATTGAAGTGCAAGTGTGAACAACGCTGTTTTTTTAACTTACGTCAAGATTTACGAGCGATTGGTGGTAAAATGGCTGCGTAAAAAAATTGAAAACATACATAAAATGAAAGCCTGGGGTGTCTACTTTCCAAAAATATATACTTTTGGGGGGAAATCTTAGAGTGGAGCACTGTTACACAGCCCCAAATGAGACATGGCACCAGTGATGCAAGCTGTGAAAATTCAAAGTGTGAAACTGGAAACGCGCATGTTCCAATTTGGGCCCCGTAGCTCTCCCAAACCTTGAGAAACCTATGCATATGGGGTATTGCCGTACTCAGAAGAAGGAGCTGAACACTAAACAATGCATTTTTAAAAATCTTCACCTATCATGTGCTTGATATCAACAGTAGTATTGAAATGTAAGTGTGAAAACTGCAAAAAAAACAAAATATTACCACAATTTTGAAATTTTTTTCTGGAAAAATAGCTGCATGAAAAACTCCAAAATTCTCCTGATTATTTACCTTATGTTGTCTAGTTTTCAGAAACATATACCTTTGTGGGACATTTTTGGTTCTGGCACCGTCAGCTAAGCTATGATGCTCACATGCCAATTGTTGAGAAATCACAAGTTGGAAATAACGGCAGCCATCTTGTAATATTTACCTTGTAAATGTGAGTAAAGGACTAAAATACTAGGCATATGGGGTATTCTTATATTCAGGAGAAGCAAATGAATATATTTAGGGGTATTTTTTTTTCATTAACTAATAGTATGCAAATCCTGACAGAAAAATGTAAGCAAAATGTTGTTTTTTTTCAATTTTTTTCCTCTTTTTTTCTATTTTAATCAAATTAAACAATGAGGTATTCATATAATTGTGGTATCAAAAGAAAGCCCTACTTGTGCTTAAAAAAACAGTATATAATTTATGTGGGTGCACAAAAGGAATTAAAGAGAAAATATGGTTGAACAAAGGCATAGTCAAAAAAGTCAAAATTGCTCCGGTCCTTAAGTCAAATCAAACTCAGATTTTCCCGGTCCTTAAGGGGTTAAAAAGTTGTTTAAAAACAATGCAATATAGCGATTGATAGAAAGCCAAAAAAACGCTCAATGTGTTTCAAAGCAAACAGCTTCTTTATCAAGAGCAATCTGGCTATAAATGCAGAAGAATAATACCGGAGGTGGAACTCCGAGCAGGGTGGACAGATAATTCCCTGCATGCTATACTTTCTGGTTCTATTGCTATAGGCCGGTGAGGTCCAATAAGTGAGTATTATTTTAATATTTTTTCTCTTCAATTATTTGAGGATTGCGCCCCTGCTGGTTGTTGTTTTCTGCATACTTCATGCTCCTCTTTTTCCACTTCTTTGCAATGGGTTGAACACCCCTTCTGTCATTCAGAGAGTGCAATGACAAATAATAAAGCTACATATGTCATAAGTAGAAAATTGCTAACAAAGCACAAATGTGATTTATAAAGCTCTTTCAAATTAAGTTAATTCCACTTTAAAGGTTTCAAAATCAAGCCAAACAAGTATGAAATACTGAAAATGAATAAAGCATTAATGGTTTGCTCTATGACAGGACAACTCTCAAGAGCTTCTGGTTTTAGCTCACTAGTACCATTGCAGAGGAGACCTTTCCTTGTGCATAACAAATCTGATCTGTGCAGTGTCAAAACTTCTGGCAACTCTCCCCTAATTGAGAATACCCACAATCCCCAGATGCACATTCTTGCTGAGGTAAATTGGGTTACTCTCAATCTTTTTTTTTTGTCCAAGGCACTCCTAACATACAACAGGTCGTATGTTGTGCATAATAATCCTGAGCTGGTGCTCATAGCACCTTAAAGTGCCACATCACCCTGCCTGACACCCACTGCTCTAGGCACTGACTGTTAACTCTTTGTGTGCCAGAGGGCTATGCAGTGCATTGCCTAAGGAACCATAAGGAAGACGTATAAAAAGCCTTCTTTGTGTATGTTTACGAATTAAAGAAAAATAGCTCACAGAGCTAACGTACCTTAATGTATAGTAATATATATTTAATTTTTATTTTTTAATAAAGTGAACATTTGAAAGAAATTGTGTTACTGAAGTGTGCAGCAAGGAATGAGAGGGTTCTCCAGTCCCCCAAATATCAGGCAGAAGCCCAAAGTGCAAACACAAAACAAACAACAAACCTGCATTCCTCTCATCTAATTATGAATAGTGTGCCCTGTATTAGGCATGTATAATAACACTGTTGATAAATATGAGGTTTTAGTGCCCACAGTTTGGGCCAAAAAGGAGGTGTAAGCTTGGCAAGCTTACACCTTCTTTTTGACTAAGTTCTGAACACTAGAGAGAGAACTGCACATTGACTGCTGTGACAGAAAGCGAGTCCTGTGGTGGGCTACAAGAAAATGTACATGAAGCCCAAAGCTTTAGAGTAGTGTTACATTACAACACAAAATGCACTGCAGCTCCGGATCAAGGCTCAGTTCTCTAGTGTTTAGAGCTTTGTCTGGAAGTCATTTTTTATAGCCCAGCCGAGACATCACTTTCTGTCACAGTAGTTAATGGACAGTTCTCCTTCTAGTGTTAAGAACTTTGGGCTCTGGAGTCTTCATTCCGGCACTTTGTATTATCCCAGAAGGGGGTTGCCTGGGAAGGTTCACTTTTAAAAGGTCGGACGTAAAAAAGCATGAGACCAGATGACACCTTAACTATGTTGACATGATTAAAATAGTAACATGAGAATCTTGCACTGCATGACAACGTGAGATTCTCATGTTGCATATTGAACTTACCTTTAAGCAGTCATTAATTGGGCATCAGGCAAAGCTGACATTGTACTGCGTGTTCTCCTGGTAGCTGGGAGTGGATCTTCCATCATTCTCTTCACCACCTAACCATGCTTGGCTGATGCCCAGTTGAATGCAGAGATAAGTGGAGGAAAGTGAAACTGAGAAGCACTGCAATGCACTGCTGTTCAAATCGTCCATGTCAAGTTAGCTACACTTCTGGCACTTTATTCTGGAGGGGATGACTGCTTAAAGGTACGTTCAGTATGTGACATGAGAATCTCACACTATCATGCAGTGCGAGATTCTAGTGTTGTCATTTTTATCATTGAGGCATAGTTAAGGTGTTATCTGGTTGTACGCTCTTTTGCATGAGACCTTTTAAAAGGATACTGCCCGGGACAAGGGACACACACTTAAAATCCAGGACTGTCTCGGGTAATCCAGGACATGTGGTCACCCTAACTGCACTATAGGGTAAATAAATATTCCTAAAAGTCCCTTTGTCTTAAATGAGATTTGTAATCCCTTGAGTTCATTATGTATGCTACATGCCTGCTGCAACCTATACAATTAGGGAGATGCATTAACACTTCTTTTATGTTGTAGCTGAATGACAGACCTTGCCAGCACATCTTTGGTTTTAAAAATCAGACGTTTGAAACCCCCAAGCAAAAAGCAGAGACAAACAAAAGACTTCAATTTTTTGCTAATTATAGTTAGACATTATTTTTGTGCTTACTTTCCCTTCAGATGCATCCTTCCAGTGTATTTGAATAGCTGCCAAACATGAAGGGATTTATTATACAGATAGATACAAAGGATGACTAGAAACTTGCTTATCTGCATCAGCACATCAGCAAAAGAAAATCTAAAAATATCTACCGTGAAGGCAGCTTGCATGTATATATATATCCTATATATTAATTCGCTAGGATGTTTGTCACGATGCAGTCTTGTGCAGTAGAGACTGCCCACGTTCAGGCAGTTTCTACTACGCATGATTGCATCACGTGAGTGATGTGATGCAAGACTGCATTGCATGGAGCAGTGAGGTAGTGGCCTCTTAACCCTTTGAGTGCCAGAGGGGTACATAACACATTACAAAGCAATGCCTTGCGTACTCCTCTGGCACTCAAAGGGTTAACATTACTCAGACCTTGGCCTGTGTACATGAGCTTTTACACTAGTATATTTATATATATATATATATATATATATATATATATATATATATATATATATATAATCAGGTCTTATGAAATCATATTCCATACATAAATATTGTATCTTTATCTCGGGCACTCACTGGATTAATAAGTATTATTTTCTTCAAATTAAACATAGGTCTATACATTTATTTAATATTTGGTACTTACATTATAGAATCATTTGCTGACAAAAACTATATAAGTTTATAATATTTAACTCTTTTGGCTGGCATTTTACTCCAGAGAACCTATATCCACCTCTATTACTCATTGCTTTACTGAACATACACTCCCCCCTCTATAAATGTCTTTGGGTTGGGCTCTTACCGCACATTTTCTACACAGGTTTCTGCTAGGTTAGCTTATAACTGTCAGACGGCCATATGCACAGAAAATAGTTCAATCCTATAACATACCAGCTGTATTATAAAAGACAAATAAACATTTATCAAATTGATATTGGGCCTATCTGGGTTTTTAACCTCTTGAATGCTAGAAAGGGCTCCAAAGTATTACCTCGAAATGCATCGTTGACCTCTCTAGCAGTCAAGAAGTTAAAAGCCCCATTTAAATCATTGAGAATTTTAAATTCTCCTTAATGGTTTGCTCCAGAATTGTTCCTCTTTTGTTTTCTGCATTAGCTTCCTACTGATGGTTATAGAAGAGGAAAAATGTAGGGTGCCTGCTCCCAGCCCTGAAATGTTTGTGACTCTGGAAGAGGCTGATCTATTAAGAAAACTAGAACAATCTTGGAGCAAACCAACTGCACCACAGGGGGGAAATTAGAATTCGCCAAGATTTGTAGTAGTTTAAATTGGGCATTTATCCTCTTAAAATGTATCCAACACATGATGTACCGGTTGTTGTGGACCTCGCTAGAATTCAAGTAATTAAAAGACCCTTTTCTATGACCTGGAATTTTCATTTTCAGCTGTGTAGGTGGTTTGCTCCAGAATTGCTCATTGTTTGCTTTCTGCATAAGACCCCTGCTGCTATGTGTCAAAAGCAGGAAGCCTGTGGTTCCTGTCCCCAGGCCTGAATTACTTCCAGCTCTGTGTGAGACTGATGTACTAAGAACTGGGAAAATTCCAGAAAACACCAACTGCAAACAGGGACAGATTTCCCATTAGGCAGAGTAGACAATTGCCTAAAGAGCCGAATTATGTGCTGACCACACCCACATTCTAAATTGTGGGTGTGGCTAGTGCACCAGTTTCTATACCCTTTTACTGGCCATTATTTAAACCCTTTTACCCTTGTAAGATAGAGAGATCTCAAAAGCATTGCTAAGCAATGCATTTTAGACCTCTCTTGCAAACAAGGGGTTAAAATATTTTCTTTGTGTTTGGGATGTAAATTCAGCTCTTGGAACAAATAAAAATGCCCCAAATTCAAGTTGATTTAAATGGGTCTTTTAGTCTCTTGATTGCTAAAGGGGTTGCAATGTGTTAGAAGGGTTAAAAGACTCATTTCAGACAGAGGGAATTTTAATATACCCCTATGAGATGGTGTTTTACTACAGAACTGTTTCAGTTCTTAGTATGCCAGCCTCTGTCTGTGTTTTTATATGGCACAGGGGCTGCACAAAAAATAAACTAAAAAAGTATCTAACATGGCAACTTTGTAGAAAATTGTTGAAAAGTTGTAGAAAATGCTAGTAAAGAGTTACAGGTTCAGCTGGCTGCACAAAAGGAGGATGCGGGTGAGTTCAGGTCACTATAATGCTGGGTACTTGTGCCACCTGTAAAAAGCACAACAGCAAAATATGCTATGACCAGTCAAGAGGTAAATGAGTTTTCATCTGGGCAAACTATGCCACTGGGAAAAAATCCATAAACGGTGATTAAACAGAGTGATAATTTCAAAAAGAAAGGGCAGCGCATCTGATGCCACAACAAGTGCCATAGCTTGGATGGCAGCTTGCAGAGGTGGGGAAAGAACTTCACCCAGATAATTATTCAGCTGGAGGACAAAAGCATTTCATGAAACAGCCATTGTACATGGGTAAATAAAAAGAAGTATGAGTTAACACCTTTAGTTCTAGAGAGGTCCTTAACACATTGCAAAGCAATGAGGAGATATCTTTAGCAAACAAGGGTTAAACACAATTAAATGGGTACTAGAGGCAAGATGTCACACGAACTGAAAGCTATTGTTTTGTCAGTTGCCATTCAATGTAGGCAAGAAGGGTGTCTTAACAACTGAGTGCCAGAGGGGTTCCTAATGAGTTAACCCTTTGAGTGCCAGAGGGGTACGCAACGCATTGCTTTGCAATGCGTTGTGTACCCCTCTGGCAATCAAAGGGTTAAACAAGAGAATGTCAGTATGAAATAGACCAACGGATACAGACAGCAGAGATGGAGGTAGGCTTGGGTAGGAATAAAAGAATGGTTGAGCAAAGTGACAGCCAAGCAAAGGTGGCACTGCTGAATGAGAGGATGTAATGCACAATGCATAAGTCTGATCTACACACAGAACACACCAAACCAATGATTTCTAAAGTAGGGGGCATGTCGCTTTCTGGGGAGAGACACAAGGCTTTGAGTCAGAGCCATCCTTTCACTTTGCTATGTAAAATTTCATTATCCATTTGAGGACGACTGGTTCAAAGAACTGTTGTGAGCAGCACAGCCTGCTATGTTTTGTACTTGTTATACTCATACATTTTGGCAGGAAGCCTGTAAATATTACTTTCTTGAAATGACTGCATAATATATTGGTTTATTCAGACTATAGTGCAAAAAAATAAAATATCAATAGCAAAAAAACATAAATCCATGTGTAAAGGGTTATATTATTTCAATAAAAGGGGGAGTCATTAGGGTTTGGTTAAAAAAAAGGGTGTATGTCAAAAGTTTGTGAACTCAATCAGGGATGGATTTAAATTTCAGTTGCTCAGATGCACCCATAGCCCAACCCAGTACCCCACCTCTGCTCCTCACATGTCCTCATTCAACCCATGCCCACTGTTGTCTGGCACAGATAACACTTTTAGTCAAAACACACAAAATACCTCTTAACCCTTTGGATGCATTCCTTCTCAGAGACATTTCTAACATCCAAAGAGTTAAATAATCATACCTGGGAACTCTCCGGATTTGCCCCGGAGACTCCGGTTCTGACAGAGCTTTACCGGGTCTCCGGGGCAGAGGCAGATTCCTCCGGATGTGGAGAGTTTCTATTGAAACTCTGCCACATCTGCTTTTTCTCCCATTGTGCCTTCGTCCCCAGCCTTCTGTGTGACACATTTAACCCTCTGAGTGCCAGAGTGGTACGGAATGCATTGCTTTGCAATGCATTCCGTACCACTCTGGTACTCAAAGGGTTAAACCCCCCACACACTCGAGTTAAGCCCCACCCCTTTTTGACGCGATTAGCGTCATTTTTGTTACCCCCTGCTGAACAGAGGACTACCCTCCGGGTAGCCCTCAAATGAAAGTTCCCAGGTATGTAAATAATGATTGACAGGAGTATGCAAAATGATAAATAAACTGGCCAAAAACTGGTAAATTATTCAACACCATAAACACTGGGCTATGGCCACACCCACAAATCAGCGTATGGGCATGACTAGCAGGTATGTGGCTCCTCTCAGAATCTGATTCTCTAGGCCAGAAATATCCATACTAAAGCCCAGGAACCATATATAGCCCTGAGACATTGACAGTCAGGCCCTAAGTACCCATTTAAATAAGTATTTGTGGCAAACCTCCAATGCAGAGTATGTACATTGCTTTAGTAACATAACTTATTAACTTAGTTGTGGTTTGTGTATAATCGTTAATTTTTGGTCTGGATTCCATTGCATCTAATATGTTTCTCAAGGGTTGTAGCTACAGATTTTGCCATAGACTTCAATAGAAATCTGTGAGATAACTCCAGTAATAACATTTATCACCTGCATTGTAATCCAGCCCTTAGTGTATGTATGTATCTATGCATGCATGTATCTTTATTTATATAATGCCATACATGCACACAGCACTTTACAGAAATAGTAACAGTACGATACAAAACAAATGGCAGCGAGTGGCTAGTCCACTAAGAGCCGCATAAGGGGCACTGCTCTCCCTCCCCCTCCACAATGGTGTCACCCCCCGCTTGCACGTAGGCAGCCAGGGCAAGGAACAATGGATGGCTGCAGACGTGTGGCGGGAAAAGGTTCTGGGGGAGGGGAGAGGGGTTGCCTCTCACCTGGCCAGGTAAGGGGGGTGGTGAGAAGGGGTGGGCTTTCTAGTTATAAAAAGAAGCCAAACTAACACCAAGTTATTAACCTTGCTTTTCTTTTAACAGGACAGGATAAGTGAATGTGCAATCATTGCATTATTAGTGAGGTATAAGTGCAACCAATTGAATCATATATTGGTAATTTTCTTGCAAAGAGCATACATCTAATTGTAAGATCTGGTTGGCGTCTGAGATCACTCTTGTGTTTGCTATCCTTATAATATATTGTTGTATCTGGTCCTTGATTAATTGGAAATTTCTCAGTTGAAACTTCGGACCTTGAGAAAAAAAAACGTTTGGATGTGCTTGTTGTCAGGCCGTTGTCTACTTTGTCTATTTGGAAATCTGACCCCGATCTCAACAAAGACCTAGAAGGCAAGTACTCCTGCGTACAGACTGCATCGTCTTGTGAGAATTCCCTACAGGGCATGAGGCAGGTGTAGTCAATATTTGGAATTCCATCATTGGCTGGTTAGGGATTATGGGAGTTGTAGTCCCCAACAGCTAGTGGTGTAAAGATTGATGCTAATTGAATCCAACGCAGGCATTACAGAAAAAGGTATCAAAAGGAACAAAAGAAAGCAAAAAAAAACTAGATTTTGTTGTTTTTTTCCCTTTATCAGTCAGCGTGCCTTTATTTTTTTCCACATCGGTTTGAAATTAATTTTCATTTCTCATGTCATCTGTTTCAATATAACAAGATCACACCCCTTTCATCTTTCAAGTCTTGATTGTCAGAATAGTGTGAAGTTTTTCTAAAGTGTAGTGTTCTTAGTACTGAGAGATATATAAGGAGGTGACAGAGATCTTATTATTAGAAAAAATGTTTGGTGGAACACAAGCATAAGTATCAGGTATTCTATATTGGTCTATATGTATGAACAACCGTTTACATTAAAAATCATGCTATAATGTTAACAACGATAAACAGCACATTAACCTCTTCAACAGTGTTAAGATTACTTTGCTACAGAGAATCACGAAAAAGAAATCTGAAATTAAAGCATTAAAGCGACTTTGTCTCCCAGGGAAAAAAAATGACATTAATATAGTAGCATGTTACTTGGTAAAAATAAATCAGATATGTGTTTTTATTTTTGTCCTCACATGTCTTGTTCAGATATATTTATATATAACTACATATAAAAAATAGTTTCAATAGCTTCTTTGTTGCTATGGTAATGAGGAAAGGCATTATTTTACTTTGGTAATATCATCTGCTGAAATCTCACTCAGACCTCTCAGATCATACTGTTCCTTCATATTTCCTTCAGTGGTGTTGGTTTTTGATCATTGTGGCTGGTTTAAAGAGAATAGAAAAATTGAAATAAAATTACTTCTAATATATCTAAAGCTACTATGACTTTTATGTAATTGTTTTGGAGTATCAGAAATACACTTCTTAATGCTGTATGTTTTCTAGGTGACTCAGTGCCGGCCCTTACATGGGTCCCGGTGGGGCCATGGACCCAGACGGCACTCTGACAGGAGCGGCAATTTGCCGCCCCAAGTAATGCTATTTTATGCGCTGCGTCTCCCCACTGCTCTGCACTGATGACAGCTGGGACCGTGTCACACGCGGAGACCCCAATGTGGAGCATGCCGGGGTTTTCTTCCTCTGTTCGGAGGCCAGTGCAATTTTAAAAATGGCTCCCAGACTGATGAAGAAAATCCCAGCCTGCACCACGAAGTGCCTCTGCTGGTGACACGGTCCCGGCTGTCATCAGTGCGGAGCAGTAGGGAGACAGTGAAAAGCAAGAGGAAGAGCCAGAAGGAGAAGAGAAACAGGCAAGGGGGGGTGAGATCCAGACAAGTGGAGAATAGAGAGCCAGGGAGGGAGAAGAGAAACAGGCAAGGGGGCAAAAGAGGCACAAGGGGAGAAAAAAAGAGCCACAAGGGGTAAAAAAGGTGGAAAAAAGAGGCACAAGGGGTGAAAAAAGAGGCACTATGAGTGAAAAGAGGGAAAAAAAGTCACAAGGGATGAAAAGGGGAAAATGGAGACACAAGGGGTGAAAAAAAGAGGCACAAGGGGTGAAAAGAGAGGGAAAAGGCACAAGGGGTGAAAAGAGGGGGAAAAGAGGCACAAGGGGTGAAAAGAGGGGAACAAGAGGCACAAGGGGGGGAGAAAGAGGTACAAGGGGTGTTAAAAGGTAAGGGGGAGAAAGAGGTACAAGGGGTGTAAACAAAAAACATGACAGTTCTATGTGGTTTTACGGGCAGGAGAGGGGTTACTATAATTAAAGATGTGGTGTATTTTGGTGGGAATGGTTTTGGTGTGCGGAGGGGGGGGGGGGCAGCTTTTCATCCTTGGACCCAGGCAGCACAATGTCTTGAGCTGGCCCTGTGGTGACTGCCCCATAACAGGAAAAAAGTCTTCTACTTGACCTGCCATTTTGAATTAGATCTTCATCTTTATCAAAGCTATGGACACTTATTCTGATTGCACACAAAAACGAATCCAGGAAAAAAAGTCTACACATACTTAAACATTTTTATCCATCAATGAATTCAGCCTTCCCCTTGAAAATATTGTAATAATAATGCACATGGAAAATTATAGGTGTATAAGATAACCACCTACTCATATGGCTGGTACTAATGTTGGGGTGGACAAAAGTGGCTAAAGTGGCTCTGAGGATGATGGGAAATTTAGTTCAAAAAGTTCAGTTCTGCTGTTGCCTACCTATAAATTAGTGCATAAGTCATTGTATGCAAATTACACACTAGGCCCATCTTTCTCAGTGGAAACTGAAGGCTTAATAATTGTTTTGATCATTGCATATGTTTTACATTTAATTATTTGTATCTTTGTTTAATAGACTGACAATTCAGTTGTCTGTTGCAAACATGAAGGGGAAAAGGGATAAGGTGAATGTTAGTAGGATGGTGAGTAATGTAGATTTCAGTAAAGTAAGTAGTGACATCAGAGAATGTCAAGCTTTGTAGACGTTTATGAGGAGTTTGAGACGTAGAATCATAAAAGGAAACTTTTAGTTGTGTCAGTTTTATTGGTATGCTTTTGATTTAGATAAAACGTATCCAATTAATTTTATGTTTGAATAAATCAACATATACACATTTTCACTCAGGAATCATAACACGTTTATGGAACTGACACACCTAAATGCACTCTACACAATACTTTACATTTAAAGGGATAGTAATGTTTCATAATAAAAGCAGCTCTAATTAATCATCATAGTATTTGGACTTTGGAGAGTGTTATTTCAATTCTGTCAGAGTTGTAGTTCAAGAGTAATTCAATGACCAGGTAGACTGCAGAGAGGGACAATCTTCAATTAAGATAAGGGAAAAAGCTGAAAAACTTGTCAAGGGGGCAGGGCCTTCATTGTTCTGATAGGAAGAAGCGTGTCCCCTTCTGTTATCTGTCTGGTCTATGGACTGGATTCCACATCTGAGAAGAGATGGATTACACTAGGTAAAAGGGGCGGGAGGAGAAACTTTGTGAATATCTCTCAAACCATAAAGGTTTAAGAGATAAGACTTATATCGTTCTTCGTGTTTTTTTAATGCCTACAAAATAAAATAAAGATAAAATGAAGTATTAATATCCCTTTAATAAAGCCAAGTCATTTATTTTTGAGAATTTCTTTTAAGTAATGGAGGAGAGGCGCAATCTGTTGTTTTGTTGTGTGAGTAAGAGTTGTGTATAGAATATGTAGCATCCTGGGCACTAAGTAACCTTACCAGTTCTGGCATGGAATATGTGCTTGACCACTACATTCACATTAATTGCTAACATGTCCCTCTTCAGTTATCCACATCTTCATTACTTATGTTATTAATTGGCAGCTACCACAAATCACTCATGAATGTATGTTTATATGTGATCTATTCACAGCTGATAGGAATAATTCATTTTTTGTTCAAGGTCAACCCTTTCATTGTAGAAATATAATAGGTTGCATTAATTGCCTTGAGTTCCATGAATGACTCAAGGCTAACAGTATCAAATGAATGGCGAGATGAAAGGTCATCATTTTAACAAACAAGTAAAACATTAATCTGTATTTTTAAGTGTTGCGATTAAACTGTTTAATAATGTAATATGTAATTAACTACAACTCAGTTTTACACCCTTTGCACTTGAGGGTGCTGCATTGCTTTGTATTATTCGTGAAAAGAGCTAAACATTAAACATAAATACAATGTGGAAGAAAATGTGCTGTCAAATGGATTACTGATAGGCATCTTCCATTAAATGAGAAATATGGAAATAGACAATGAATATATCTCAAGTATTTGACAACTAAATATCATATTTCTTTTTGATTACAAGTACCTGATTATAATATGAATATAAAACAGTTACAGAAGTTGCTTGGCATAATCTGTAGGCAAAAAACAAAAGATGAGCAATTCTGAAGTATACGAGGAATGTAGGGTGAAGAGAATACAATGAAAATTCTGGCACTCAAAGTGTTAAAAGCTCCATTTAAATGAATAAGAAGTTGGTGACTTTTATCTACCACTGTCAGTGCAGTTGTTATTCTCCAAAGTTTGCAAAAAATGACTCATCCTTTGCTTATGACAAGGCATACCAACAGGTCAGGTTTTAAACCAGGGAGCTACACAACAAATATTTAACCCTTTGAGTGCCAGAGGGGTATGCAACTCATTGCTTTGCAATGCGTTGCGTACCCCTCTGGCACTCAGAGGGTTAAGCAAAGTGTTGTTTAACCCTCTGTCAATCAAAGGGTTAACTATTTGAGTGCCAATGAGGTAACTAACTCATTGTTTTGCAATGTATTGCATATCCCTCTAGCACACAGAGGGTTAAAGGGATAGTAATACTTTATATGTAAAAAAATATATATATTGTAGTGTTTAGCCCCCTGAGTAAAAAAAAGGGTACTATCACTGCTGAAAGGTGTTTTATTCAAAAGTTATTACAGCTCAAAGTTAAATTTTTTAGGTGCAATATCACAGTGGCCTGAAATTGTACAATGGTGCTGTTGCTACACCATCCTATGGACAGCTCTGGTCCATAGACCATAAATCTCCATAGGATGGTGTAGCAACAGCGCCTAACAAATTCAACTTTGAGCTGTAATAACTTTTGAATAAAACACCTTTCAGCAATGGGTGTACTCTTGTTTTACTCAGGGGGATAAACCCTACAACATATTTTTTTTTTTTACATTTTAAGTATTACTATCCCTTTAAGGATATTCTTTATTAAGCCAGATCAAAAGGACTGAGACACTGGTTGCTCTCCTAGTAACAGTCAGGGGTACCCTGAAAACCTGAGGATTGACATGAGAAAGTCTGGCTTAGTATATAAAGCCCTATAAGCATAGCTTACTATTAGTGTTGAGCGAGCATGCTCGGCCGATGCTCGGATCGGCTCGAGCATCGCTCTGCTCGGCACATGGCGGTACTCGTACGAGTACCGCATGTGCTCGCCCGCCATGTTCGGGTCTCCTCCTCGCACGTTTTGCGGCTGCTGCGCAGCCAATAAACGTGCAGGGAGGCTCTGACATCAGTGTAATGCCAGCAGCCATGTTGGCTGCTGGCATTACACTGATTGGCTGGCCAGAACCCGTGGTCGGGTGCTGTATAGCACCTGACCAGCGAGTTCGGCTCAGTCTTAGCCAGGGAGAGATGAGGATAGGAAGGGAAAGTCAGTGTAGGGAGCAAAAAAAAGCAAATTTGTGAAAAAAAAAGAACCAAAAGTCCTTTTTAGGACTACTGTGTGTGGGGGCAGCAGGTTATTTTGTGTGGGGGGAAAAAAACAAAAAAAAAAATTTTCATATATTCTGTTTAGTGTGCAAAGTTGCAGATTAGAGCACATTCTGTTTAGTGTGCAAAGTTGCAGATTAGAGCACATTCTGTTTAGTGTGCAAAGTTGCAGATTAGAGCACATTCTGTTTAGTGTGCAAAGTTGCAGATTAGAGCACATTCTGTTAAGTCTTCAAACTAAAATATCAAAGTCACATATTCCATTCAGTGTGCGTCGCCGCAGTTTAGCAGCACATTCTGTGTACTGTGCAGAGTTGCAGAATAGGAAGAAATACTGTTAAGTCTTCAAACTAAAATATCAAAGTCACATATTCCATTCAGTGTGCTTCGCCGCAGTTTAGCAGCACATTCTGTGTACTGTGCAGAGTTGCAGAATAGGAAGAAATACTGTTAAGTCTTCAAACTAAAATATCAAAGTCACATATTCCATTCAGTGTGCTTCGCCGCAGTTTAGCAGCCTATTCTGTGTACTCTGCACAGTTGCAGAATAGGAAGAAATACTGTTAAGTCTTCAAACTCAAATATCAAAGTCACATATTCCATTCAGTGTGCGTCACCGCAGTTTAGCAGCCTATTCTGTGTACTCTGCACAGTTGCAGAATAGGAAGAAATACTGTTAAGTCTTCAAAGTAAAATATCAAAGTCACATATTCCATTCAGTGTGCGTCACCGCAGTTTAGCAGCCTATTCTGTGTACTCTGCACAGTTGCAGAATAGGAAGAAATACTGTTAAGTCTTCAAACTCAAATATCAAAGTCACATATTCCATTCATTGTGCGTCACCGCAGTTTAGCAGCCTATTCTGTGTACTCTGCACAGTTGCAGAATAGGAAGAAATACTGTTAAGTCTTCAAACTCAAATATCAAAGTCACATATTCCATTCAGTGTGCGTCACCGCAGTTTAGCAGCCTATTCTGTGTACTCTGCACAGTTGCAGAATAGGAAGAAATACTGTTAAGTCTTCAAAGTAAAATATCAAAGTCACATATTCCATTCAGTGTGCTTCGCCGCAGTTTAGCAGCCTATTCTGTGTACTCTGCACAGTTGCAGAATAGGAAGAAATACTGTTAAGTCTTCAAACTCAAATATCAAAGTCACATATTCCATTCAGTGTGCTTCGCCGCAGTTTAGCAGCCTATTCTGTGTACTCTGCACAGTTGCAGAATAGGAAGAAATACTGTTAAGTCTTCAAACTCAAATATCAAAGTCACATATTCCATTCAGTGTGCGTCACCGCAGTTTAGCAGCCTATTCTGTGTACTCTGCACAGTTGCAGAATAGGAAGAAATACTGTTAAGTCTTCAAACTCAAATATCAAAGTCACATATTCCATTCAGTGTGCGTCACCGCAGTTTAGCAGCCTATTCTGTGTACTCTGCACAGTTGCAGAATAGGAAGAAATACTGTTAAGTCTTCAAACTCAAATATCAAAGTCACCTATTCCATTCAGTGTGCGTCACCGCAGTTTAGCAGCCTATTCTGTGTACTCTGCACAGTTGCAGAATAGGAAGAAATACTGTTAAGTCTTCAAACTCAAATATCAAAGTCACATATTCCATTCAGTGTGCGTCACCGCAGTTTAGCAGCCTATTCTGTGTACTCTGCACAGTTGCAGAATAGGAAGAAATACTGTTAAGTCTTCAAACTCAAATATCAAAGTCACATATTCCATTCAGTGTGCGTCACCGCAGTTTAGTAGCCTATTCTGTGTACTCTGCACAGTTGCAGAATAGGAAGAAATACTGTTAAGTCTTCAAACTCAAATATCAAAGTCACATATTCCATTCAGTGTGCGTCACCGCAGTTTAGCAGCCTATTCTGTGTACTCTGCACAGTTGCAGAATAGGAAGAAATACTGTTAAGTCTTCAAAGTAAAATATCAAAGTCACATATTCCATTCAGTGTGCTTCGCCGCAGTTTAGCAGCCTATTCTGTGTACTCTGCACAGTTGCAGAATAGGAAGAAATACTGTTAAGTCTTCAAACTCAAATATCAAAGTCACATATTCCATTCAGTGTGCGTCACCGCAGTTTAGCAGCATATTCTGTGTACTCTGCACAATTGCAGAATAGGAAGAAATACTGTTAAGTCTTCAAACTCAAATATCAAAGTCACATATTCCATTCAATGTGCTTCGCCGCAGTTTAGCAGCATATTCTGTGTACTCTGCACAGTTGCAGAATAGGAAGAAATACTGTTAAGTCTTCAAACTAAAATATCAAAGTCACATATTCCATTCAGTGTGCGTCACCGCAGTTTAGCAGCATATTCTGTGTACTCTGCACAGTTGCAGAATAGGAAGAAATACTGTTAAGTCTTCAAAGTAAAATATCAAAGTCACATATTCCATTCAGTGTGCGTCACCGCAGTTTAGCAGCATATTCTGTGTACTCTGCACAGTTGCAGAATAGGAAGAAATACTGTTAAGTCTTCAAACTCAAATATCAAAGTCACATATTCCATTCAGTGTGCTTCGCCGCAGTTTAGCAGCCTATTCTGTGTACTCTGCACAGTTGCAGAATAGGAAGAAATACTGTTAAGTCTTCAAAGTAAAATATCAAAGTCACATATTCCATTCAGTGTGCTTCGCCGCAGTTTAGCAGCCTATTCTGTGTACTCTGCACAGTTGCAGAATAGGAAGAAATACTGTTAAGTCTTCAAAGTAAAATATCAAAGTCACATATTCCGTGTAAGATGAAGAAGGCGGGTAAAAAGGGACGGGGAAGTGGACGTGATCCTGATAGTTCAGGGCGCGGGTCAGGACGCGGAGAAACTGTGCCTGGTGCCAGAGCACAAGAAAGAAAGACATCCACCATACCTAGCTTCATGTCTAATTTTACAGGGCGTCACAGGACATCACTCTCGAGGTCCGACCACTGCGAACAGGTGGTCGGTTGGATGTCAGCTGATACTGCTTCCAGTCGGTTAAGCACCACCCTGTCTTCCACCAAGTCCACTCTCAGTAGCCAAGAGTCTGGTCAACATAATCCTCACTCTGATCATCCTTCCTCCCACCATAGACGGTCTGGTCAAAGAAGTGATCCCACTCTGGGATATAGTGAGGAGCTCGTCTCATCACCAATCCTTCATTTGACCCTCTCTCCAAGCACGCTTGCAGAGGAACATGACATCTTATGCCCTGATTCACAACCTCTAGAGGGTACCCAATCACAAGAAGATGACAGATGTGAACGGCATTTAAGGTCAAAGGAAGTAGTGGATGATGATGATGATGAGACACAGTTGCCATTAAATCAACCACTATTACTGTCTCAAGACCTTGTTGAGGAGGATGTTATAGAGTTGTCAATGACTGAGTATGTGGTGGGATCAAGACATGAGGAGGATGATCAGAGTGAGGAAGTGGAGGAGGACTTGGTGGACGATGAGGTGACTGACCCCACCTGGGAAGGTGTAGAGCCGAGCGATGACAGCAGTCCTGAGGGTGAGCCATCTGCAGCACCGCAACAGGCTGGAAGAGGCAGTGGTGTGGCTACAGAAAGAAGGCGGACCGCACCAAACCGGCCCGCAAATGTTCCACGGAGCACCCCCTTGCGTAAATCTCCCTTGCCAAGGGGTAGGTGTTCTGCGGTATGGCGTTTTTTTAAGGAAAGTGCGGACGACAAAAGAATTGTAGTTTGCAACCTGTGCCACACCAGAATGAGCCGAGGCATGAACACTAGAAACCTCACCACCACCAGCATGATCCGACACATGGCATCCAAGCACCGTAATAAGTGGGAGGAACGCCTGGATCGCCCATCTGTGTCTGCAGGCCACACCACTGCCTCCTCTTCCCCTGTTTTCGGTGCCGGCCAATCGCCTGTCGAAGGCGCAGGCCCGCATACCTCCCGCCCTGCACCTGTACCATCTGAAGCACCATCAGCGACCACATCCACTTCCCTGTCCCAGCACAGCGTCCAAATGTCGTTACCCCAGGCATTTGAGCGCAAGCGAAAATACCCAGCCACCCACCCACAGGCCATAGCACTAACCTCACACCTTTCCAAATTACTGGCCATCGAAATGCTGCCATTTAGGCTTGTGGACACTGAGTCCTTCCGCAGCCTGATGGCAGCAGCTGTCCCTCGGTACGCGGTCCCCAGCCGCCACTACTTTTCCCGGTGTGCCATCCCCGCATTACACCACCATGTGTCCCGTAACATCACCCGTGCCCTGACCAACGCAGTTACTGGGAAGGTCCACTTAACGACTGACACATGGACAAGTGCTTGTGGCCAGGGACGCTACATTTCCCTGACGGCACACTGGGTGAATGTCGTGGAGGCTGGGAGCGACTCGGACCCTGGGATGGCACGGGTGCTACCCACGCCGAGGATTGCGGGCCCTACCTCCATCAGGGTTTCCGCCAGCACCTACGTTATTGGCTCCTCCTGCTCCGTTTCCACCTCCGAATTCTCTACACGCAGCGCCACTCCCCCATCAGCCAGTAGCTGGAAGCAGTGTAGCACTGCAGTGGGGAAGCGTCAACAGGCCGTGCTGAAGCTGATCTGCCTTGGGGACAAACAGCACACGGCCTCAGAGCTGTTGCAGGGGATTAGTCACCAGACCGAGCAGTGGCTCTCGCCACTCAACCTGCAACCAGGCATGGTTGTGTGTGATAATGGGCGTAACTTGGTGGCGGCTTTGGAGCTCGGCAAGCTCACACACGTACCATGCCTAGCGCATGTATTTAATTTAGTGGTTCAGCGATTTCTAAAAACCTACCCCAATGTGCATGATCTCTTGACCAAGGTGCGCCGCGTGTGTGCACATTTCCGTAAGTCATCTACAGCTTCAGCCGGCCTGTTGAAGCTGCAGCAGCGCTTACAATTGCCAGCTCACCGGCTGCTGTGTGACGTGAGCACGCGCTGGAACTCCACCTTCCACATGTTGGCCCGGCTTTGTGAGCAGCAGAGGGCAGTAGTGGAGTACCAGCTGTTACACGGTCGTCGCCTCTCCGTTCAACTTCCTGTAATCAGAAGTGAGGAGTGGGAATGGATGTCAGACCTCTGTGAGGTTTTACGCAATTTTGAGGAATCGACACAAATGGTGAGCGACGATAACGCTATTATCAGTGTAACCATCCCACTTCTGTGTCTACTGAAACGCTCGCTGCTCACAATTAAAACTGACGCTTTGCATGTGGAAGAGGTGGAAATGCGGGAGGAAGAGCTTACACAAGGTGATAGCCAGAGCACCCTCACTTCGTCTTCTCAGCGACAATTGGAGGAGGCGGAGGAGGAGGAGGAGGAGGAAGACACGGTTGCCTCCGCTACAGAGGGTAGCCATGGAACTTTAGTTCCATCTCTTCAGCGTGGGTGGGCAGAAGAGGAGGAAGAGGATGAGGAGATTGAGAGTCATCCTCCTGGTGAGGACAGCGAAATCTTGCCTGTTGGTACTCTGGCACACATGGCTGACTTTATGTTAGGCTGCCTTTCCCGTGACCCACGCGTTACACGCATTTTAGACAACACGGATTACTGGGTGTTCACCCTTCTGGACCCCCGCTACAAAGAGAATTTCTCATCTCTCATTCCTCCGGTGGAGAGGACAAGCAAAATGGTGCAATACCAGAAGGTTCTTGTTGAAAAATTGCTCCAAAATTTTCCATCTGACAACGCTGGCGGCAGAGTACGTGCTACCATGGCCAACCGAGAAGGGGAGAAAAGGGGAGCACACAGCAGTTCCGACAAAGGCAGGGCAACACTCTCCAAGGCGTGGGACACCTTCATGACACCCCGCCAGCACCCTCACCCTGATGCGCAGCCTAGTGTCACAAGGAGGGAAAAGTTTTGGAAGATGGTGAAGGAGTACATAGCAGACCGTGTCAGCGTCCTCAATGATCCCTCTGTGCCTTACAACTACTGGGTGTCCAAGCTGGACACGTGGTATGAACTGGCACTCTACGCCTTGGAGGTGCTGGCCTGCCCTGCCGCCAGCGTTCTGTCTGAGCGGGTATTTAGTGCTGCTGGTGGCATCATAACAGATAAGCGTATCCGCCTTTCCACCGACAATGCTGATAGGTTGACACTTATAAAAATGAACAAGGCCTGGATTTCCCCTGACTTCTCCACTCCACTGGAGGAAAGCCCTGGGGGAACATAAACTCACTTTATATATGTTATTTACAATGATGGGAATACTCTGTATTCCCATTCACCCCTTCCACCCAAAAAACGGGTATATGGTTGACTCTTAATCTTCTCATCCTCCTCCTCCTCTTCCATATGCCCTGTGCTATAATTTTTATATAGGGCCAGCTCACCAGCGGGCCCTGTGATATAATTTTTATATAGGGCCAGCTCACCAGCGGGCCCTGTTTGACAACTTTTGGTATAGGTCAGCTCACCAGCGGGCCTTCTTATATAATGTTTTATTGGGTCAGCTCTCTAGCGGGCCCTCTCATATAATGTTTTATAGCGTCAGCTCACTAGCGGGCCTTCGCATATAATGTTTAGGATGGTCAGCTCCGCAGCAGACCCTCACCCATAATGTTTTGGATGGTCGGCTCAGCGCACGTTTCCCTCTTAATCATGGCCTCAGTTCAATAAAATCAAGGAAATTTTTGGGAGAATTTGCCTTTGCGTACGTTTCCCTCTTAATCATGGCCTCAGTTCAATAAAATCAAGGAAATTTTTGGGAGAATTTGCCTCTGCGCACGTTTCCCTCTTAATCATGGCCTCAGTTCAGAAAAATCGAGGAAATTTTTGGGAGAATTTGCCTCTGCGCACGTTTCCCTCTTAATCATGGCCTCAGTTCAGAAAAATCGAGGAAATTTTTGGGAGAATTTGCAGATGATATACAAGTAAATATACAGCAAATATTGTTTGGTAACAATTTTTCGCCTAAAGTCGTTTTTATTTTCCTTTTTGTGTGTTTTACGGTCAGTCTGTAAAAATGGCGTACTACGGGCGAAAGATCGTTCCCAGCAGCAATGTTGGAGTCCAAGATGCATCCAGACATCCTCCCTATGCTGTCCCTGAACCATTTCTGTGGTGTTTCCATCATTTTCTTCCCTTTTCCTATGGACCAGGCACCCTCCCCTCATCAGAGCAGGGGGTGCCTGGTGTAGTGCTCGAGTCCTCCCATTGAATTCAATGGGGCTCGGGTGCTCGGCCGAGCACTCGAGCCTCCGGGGGTGCTCGGTCAGAACACCCGAACACCTGAGCATTGGGGTGCTCGCTCATCACTACTTACTATCCCTTTAAGAATATTCTTTATTAAGCCAGATCAAAAGGACTGAGACACTGGTTGCTCTCCTTGTAACAGTCAGGGGTACCCTGAAAACCTGAGGATTGACATGAGAAACTCTGGCTTAGTATATAAAGCCCTATAAGCATAGCTTACTATCCCTTTAAGGATATTCTTTATTAAGCCAGATCAAGAGGACTGAGACACTGGTTGCTCTCCTGGTAATAGTCAGGGGTACCTTGAAAATCTGAGGATTAACATGAGAAACTCTGGCTTAGTATATAAAACCCTATAAGCATAGCTGGTGTGAAACAATGCTTGGTATTTACAGTTGCTCTTTTTACAGGACCTAAGCATATTTTATTTATTTTGCCCTACTGCAAAAGGGTTTCATTTACAATGCTAATTGTCTCATTAGCCAAATAAGCTTTCCTTAAGCACTTATGTTGCGATTCATTTTCTGAGACTTCCTGTTCTGTGCTGGTCTCAGTTATTCATAAGACATCACAGGCCTCACTAAGGAAGCTAAAGAGGGGCAATTCTTGAGCAAACCAACTGTGCCATAATCGACAAATGAAGATTCTTAATGGATAGTAATGCATACATACATACATACACTAGAAATAGTGGCACTGAGTTACCCATGCAGTTTAGCTCTTTGAGGGTACCATTGTGGCACAGAAAAGGTTAACTGTTTGAGTGGGAAAGTCATATGCAGGGATAAAAACAATCCCCCCATGTATTGTGGACCCCTCTGACGCTGAAAGTACTAACCCTGGCAGGGGGTGGGAGGTAGCATAGACAACGATGAAAGACTAAGGAGAAAGTGGGACGGAGCAAAGACAGCAAGGTATCAAAATGGATATGGAGGGAGCAAAGGCAACAAGGAGAACAAAGACAATAAGGAGGGCGCAAGAATGGTGCAAAGACATCAACAGGAAGGGTGAAGGGAGCAAGGACAGGTGCAATATGGCAAATGGGGAGTGTAGAAGGGAAGAAGTACTGAGACGATGAGACAAATGGATAGATTGGGAGGGAGAAAGGACAGGGTGAAGAGGCGAGTGGGGAGGATGGGTAGAAGGGAAGACAGGGGAGATAAGGTGCATGGGGCAGAGGGAGGATACAGAGAAGGCAGTAAACTGCAGGGAGGTAAAAGTCCTTGCAGAAATTTTGACAGGGGTGGCTGGGGGGCATTGCCCCCCCTGCCCCTCCTATGAAAATCACACATCCTGTATCACTTGAAGAAGCAGTAAGGAAGAGATTGGCATATCTCTTTACTGCCGCCCGTGCTGTGGCTGGTATAGATGGGGAATTCTATATTTTATATGTATTCTCCTAACTAATACTAGGGTACCCCCCAGTGCTTAGAATATGTTTTATTCAAAACATATTGTAGCACAGACTTGCATTTTTGAGTACAGTCCTCCATGGCCTGCAGTATTACAATGGTGCTGTTGCTACAGTAGCCTGTAGAGATTTATGGTCAGTTGACCAGTGCTGTCTATAGAATTCAGTACCAAAAGTAATACATGGTATTTCAGTCCATGGAGATACTGCCATTGCCATAAAAAATACAAGTTTGAGCTGCTATAACTTCTGAATAAATGGGGAGTACTCTTGTTTTACTCACCAAGCTAAACCCTGCAATATGTATGTTTTCAATATTAAGCATTACTGTCCCTTTAAGGATTTAACATGGGCATTTCACCCCTTGAATGTTAGACAGATCTATGCATTGTGAAGCCATGCATTGGAGGCATTTCTAGCATTCAAAAGAGGTTAATATTCCCATTTAAATCAACACTGTAAATGAAGGCAGTCTGTCTCAGATCTGCCAGGAGGGATGGCTAAAAGGCCAGGGCCTAGATTCACTAAGGTTCGTAGAGGGCTGAAAATGTCAATGTCCTGTCGGAGCAGTGTTAAAGGCACATTGATAGTATTTGCTAAAGTGTCTACGACATCACATCACCATCACTCCGTCACAAATATGTTCATATCAACATCCATCTGACAGGTTTACGAATTTTCATTCATCACATCGACAATGGCCTTTTTCCATATGGAAATGCTGAATAATGAGACAGTTTTGTATGCAAGTGGGTGTGTTGAGATGTTAATGTGGCACTTTGAGACATTCATTAAACTCCGACAGCAGCCTCTGCTGTTGGAGTTCACAGTCTCAACTTCACCTACCCGAGGTTGGCGAAGTTGGGATCTAATATATGCAGTAACAGCCCTCAAGCAATCACAAGCAGGGAGGGCTGTGAAATGTTGTAGGTGTGGAAGGGATTTCCTCCTTCACACATCACCAACACTATGACAACTGGCTAGCAGAGGAGTAAAGGGAAGGCTTTTAGCACCATGGACAGCATTGGGTGCCATCGGGATGTGCAAAGGGTTAAAAAAATAGTACACCATGCGCTACACAATTATCCCCTTAGCTATGTATCAGCCTTCTTCCCTTGCCCAGGCATTGGCCATGGGGATTTGTGGCTAGCAGTGGGCAAGGGGAAAAGGCTGGAGAGGGTCAGACAGTGTACATGGGGATCTGTGGTTACCAGTGGTCAAGGGAACAAGTGTGGGAGCCAAGCAGTGTAAATGGGGTTCTGTGGCTACCACTGGGCATGGGAACTAAGATGGGGGGCAAATGGCAGCCACAAATCCCCACAGATCCTGCGTGACCCCCAGTCTTGTTCCCATGGGAGTGCACAACATGTTTAATATATGGAACATAGCTAAAGGGAGAATTATGCAGTGCTTGGTGTACTATTTTTTAACCCTTTGAGTGTCACAGGGGTAAGCAATGCACATCCCTATAGCACTCAATGCTTTCCATGGTGCTGAAAGCATTCTGTACACTCCCCCGACTGGCCAAGTAGGGAAGCAGAGAGAATGCTGTCAGACTCCACATCGATAGCACTTCGACAATCCTGTAGGCTAATAGGGATCTTCTACACCCCTCCCCTTACATCCAAACATTTTAGTGAATATGTTGATGTGTGTGCACATTGAAATTTTGAAGTGTTTTGAACATATCAACAAAATCATACATCAAACTTTAGTGAATCTAGGCCCGGGTCTTTTATGCTATTAAGCATCAGAAGGATGTGGAATGCATTGCACACACCTCTTTTTCAGAAACCTTTAACCCTTTGAGTTCTAGAGTAGTATTCAATGCATGAATGTATTGGATACCTCTGTCGCACTCAAATAGTTAAAGCGGAACTTTCATATGATTAACATAGCGCCGCAAATGATAGTTACATTAGCGATATTCATACTCTTATACTTGAAAACAAAACGAATTGCTGCATTAACGAAAAAAGAACCTTGTAACCAAGCAGGCACCAGCGGGGATCTTGCAGGAGGAGCTCTTGGTGCCTGCTCTGTTTGTCCCTTTCGTGCCATATGGCACAGTGGCAGTCATCTCACCAGTGGTGCAGTTGAAGGGGATGGACAGAGCAGATGCAGAGATGCTGGCTCTGCAAGATATCTGCATCTGCAGCAATTAGTTTTATTTTCAAGTATAAGTCTGTGGATATCGCTAATGTAACTATCATTTGCAACACTATGTTAATCATATGAAAGTTCCGCTTTAATAGGAAAACACAGCTTGAGATCCTAAATAATTATTTAACTGTCAGTATTATGTTGCCTCTGAATATAGATACTTTTTACTTCAAAAAATGTTTTCTTTTTTTTTTTTTTTTATTGCTTGGATTAGCAGTACAAAGTGCAACACTGGATACCATATGGAAATTATCAGTCTGGGGATTCTACATCACCTGTATAATGGAAACAAATTAATACCTAGAACTCATGTGATTACAAAATACCTGCTCAGTGTTTGTAATGGTAATAATTTACCCTTTAACCCTTTGAGTGTGTAAGGAATGGTTTTTGGTGTTCTCCTCATGGTCAGTTGGGGGTTAATGCTCTGCATTAGGTTTCGCAACAGCAGAGGGGCAGGCACTGTAAGACGTAGTGTTTATGAGTATCATTTAGAGATGTCTCTATACTCTGTGTGATATAACCAAGCACATACGCATGCGTAGTAAACTTCGAATTAAAACAGAGTGCCAGAGGGGTATCCAAAACAATGCACTGGCAACCCCTCTGGCACTCAAGGGGTTAATAAAGGTTCTATTAAAAAATATAACACTTGGACCTTATTTGTATAAAGGTGGCTGGGACGCGGGAGCATAGTCTGCTATGCCTTTATGCCCTTGTAACCTTACAGATGCCAAACCATACTTACTGCCCATTGTTGCCTCTGATCTAGGCTTGTGTGATACAAATCCCAGCTTAGTTAGCACTTAGCGTACTCACAGCTGCCACATTTCAGGTAGTTGTTAGAACAAAATGGATGCCTCCAGTTTTTGAAATTTCATAAATGTACTAAGTGATATGGAAAAGGAAGAGCCAATGAAAACTATTATTATTGTTTTAGAGGCTACAAGGCAGCAAGATATCTAGAAACAAGCCGAGGTTAAAGAAAGTGATCAAATGCAAGGTCAAAGCAACAAACCTAGAGGTCGGACACAGCAGGATAGCCAGGGGTGGCACAACAATTTAAGCAGAATAAGCGGGTGCTTAGGGCCGCCATTTGGTCAGAGAGTCCTGCAGTGCTTATAAAGTACTGCTGCCACATTTTAACAAAATCACATAGCAATGCCTTTTAAGAAATACAGACATAAATGGGGGCACCATGTGGATTTTTCTCTTAGAGTACCAAAAAGTTAGGGCTGTCCCTGAGGTTCACAATATCACACATAGCGAGAGCTAGACATCTTTATCAGGGAAGGGACAGTTTTCAAATCAGGGGTTTTCACTGGCAGCATACTGGTCAGGGCTTCATTACATTTTTCTCACATACCTTTGTTAACCTGTGGGCTCTGGACATACTCTGTGGCCTTTTGCATACAGTGGCTGTCCAGATTTCTTTGTGTACATATTCACGTGGAAAAAAATGGACTGCATTTCTTGATGCACATAATAATTTTGAGGTGTACTAAAGGCAGGGGACCTTTAATTATTTGAGTGCCAGAAAGATATTCAATGCATTCGATACCTCTCTGACACTTGAAGGGTTAAAGTCTAATACTCCCTGCATGAGCTCAGCTTAGAATCACAGGATAACTATAACTCAGATGCATTTCCATCTTTCAGCATCTTTTTTCTATATGATTTATGTAGAGCTTTTTCGCTGCACTCTGAATTACCTATGTCCATGACGCTTTGCCTGCCTGCTCTTCCAGTTTCTACAATCGTATACAGAAAGGCCAGAACAAAATGTGTCAATAAATCTTTTGACACAGCGCCTACACTGCAGTAGGGGAGCCTGAAACAAACTAGTACAGCAAAGGAAATTTACCACAAAATGCATAGCAGAAATGGTAATGTGAGAATGCAAAAAAATATTTTATATTATGCATGAATCCATGGGCATATTTACTCTCTAAACCAGTGGAAACACTGAATAAGGATACAAAATATTATCTCCATTAGCCCTTACCTCATTCCATGGTTTTCTGATATAAGTATGTAAGAAATAGGATCACTTAAAAATTTAGAAAAAGACAGTAAAGGTTAAAGATAATTCAAGGATGTTAACAAGATTTGGATGGAGGTGCACTAAGGTTTGATGTAATGGTGAAGGAGGGGAAGACACTTTAATCATTATCCTATAGGAATATTGATGATCTTTTAGGGAGGGCAACCTCAACCCCAACAACATCACCTGCCCTCCCTTAAAGGGATAGTAATACTTAAGATGTAAAAAAAGATATGTAGTAGTGTTTATGTCCCTGAATAAAACAAGGGTACTCCTACTGCTGAGAGATATTTTATTAAAAAAATATATCAGCTCAAACTTGAATTTTTTAGGTGCAATATTACAGTGGCCTGAAAACGTACAGTGGTGCTGTTGATACACCATCCTATGGAGATTTATGGTCTATGGAACAGAGCAGTCCATAGGATGGTGTAGCAACAGCGCCACTGTAAATTTTCAGGCCACTGTGCTATTGCACCTAAAAAAGTCAAGTTTGAGCTGTTATAATTTTTTAATAAAATATCTCTCAGCAGTGGGAGTACCCTTGTTTTACTCAGGGGTATAAACCCATCAACATATAGTTTTTTACATTTTTAGTATTATTATCCCTTTAATCCTGTGAGTGGAATAGGGATTTGCAGCACATTGCTCTGCAATGACTTACGCACCCCTGCAGCACTTAGAAGGTTATAATATAAACCATGTGCATCCAACATGAGGCCGTGTGTAAAATGTGGCCCATCTGACCCCAGGGTGAGGTCTTCCTGAGATAAAAAACCCCCCAAAATAATAGTCCATATTTATAAAAGCAAACTAGCGTTATTCTGGGGTAAACCAAATATACCTTTGGGTATGCTTTGAGCTCATAGAGCCCAGGAAAATTCCTGGCATCCAACTGGAGGACAGGTGGCATCACCTGACATGTTATGGCAATGTGTCACACCTGTGATGTCATATGCAATACAGAGGCTCCTATCGATATCAAGTACTGAATGACCCACCAAAGGTTCTCCAGCTACCTGCTTCACACCTCTGGAGGAACAATTGAGATTCCCACTGCAATAAGTGGGTGTTCAAAAAATTCACTCTGTTACATATAACTTTTTTAATAAATTGAACTTCAATATACATATTGCATTAATCATTATATATACACATGATAAAAGTGATTAGGCTATTTAGAGATGCTGGAAATTGTAGTCCTCAACATCTTAATGTCCAAATATTGACTACAATTTCTCTAAGTTGGAAAACAGGAAACATAGAATAACATACTGTAGGTACTGAAACATTTCTCTCACTAGAATGACCTTTATATAACCATTGTGCATAACCCCTACTTGAATCCTTGAATGGATTCCAGTGCCTTGCAAAGATCTTTTTATGAGTCATTTTGTCCTATGGGGCATTTCACACTGGTAGCCTTTGCTTTGATTGTTGTAAAGATCTTCAGAATGTTGGAACTTTCCTCAAAGTGTGATATCGTAACTACAATTTTCTAGTATTGATTTCAATGGAATCATGTTGAAATCACATTCAAATCACTCAGCTGCTGCAAGTAGCTGTGTTTCCCCTGCAATTTTATCATGTTTGGTTCTATTGAGAGATTGGGTTGAGATGAGAATGGGATGCTGCGAAATCCATGATACACTGTAATGCTAAAAATGCACCAACATTTTCAGTTGCTGTAAAACGTTGGTCTAGCAAAAAGGCTCTCTACAAAGTAGCCTGTGTGAAAGAGCTTTTTGAATTCAAGGGTTTAATCAGGGTGAGACCAGCTTCTTCCAAAACTCCAGCTATTATATGACAAACATGCAGAAAATTGTTTTATCACAGCTCAGTCCACAGACAGTGCATTTATTTGTGTGCCTTATTATTCAATATGTACAAACATCCTGTATTCATTAACAAGCAAAACATTTTAATTGGATGCAACCATTTCTTCCTATTGAGTTCATAATTACATCATGCAGGCCACAGCATGGTGACAAATTAAACCTCTTCAGTTTTGCTGTGATCACAGGGAAACTGTAAATTTGAATAACAAGAGAAATGACAAATGGTTTTCAATTGTTGAATTTTTAATAAATCAAATTCGAACATGAAATGCAGTTCTGAAGCAATTGTCGGTAATAAATACAGAAGATAACATTTTATCTACATGACACCTTATAACCTGTCAAAGTGCTGCACAAAGGGTATTTTAGGCAGTATATACAAAACAAAAAGGTAGAAAATTGTGAGCAAGTCAACTGCAGCAAAGGGTGCATATGGAATTCTCAATATCTGCATAGATTTAAATGGACCTTTTAAGCCCTTGAATGCACAGTAGACCTCTCTATAATTTGAAGGCTTAAAGGGATAGTAATACTTCGTTTTATCTTTATGTTATTTTGTAGGCATGAAAAAAACATGAAGAACAATATAAGTCTTATCTCTCAAACCTTTATGGTTTAAGAGATATTCACAATCAAAGTTTCCCCCTCCCGCCTTTTTTTCCTAGTGTAAGCCATCTCTTCTCAGATGTGAATCTAGTTGTAAGACCACACAGATAACAGCAGGGGACAATCTTCTTTGTATGAAAACAATGAAAGCCCTTCCCCCCTTGACAAGTTTTTCATATTATATCAGAAGACATCTTCATTTGTCCCATATGGTGCAGATGACTTGCTCCAGAATTGCTCCTCTTATGTTTTATGTATAAGGCCCTTTGAACTCAATTTTCTACACATTTAAGTTAAGGAATCAAACTGCATTAATAAAATAAATGTAAGTAATATGAATCTCAGCTTTTGCAGTATTCATTATCATCTTATCTCTTGTCAAAAGCTTGGGGGTCAAATGCCCTTGCCAGGCAAAAATGGTGAAAATGAGATGGTTCGTAATCTAATAAGAACCTATAATAGTCACTACAAACAGGTATTATGGAAATGTATACCCCATTGAAATAGACCCTGAGAAGGAGAGACTGCATAGGGAAAGTAGCAAGGGGCTATTGTTATGTCAAATGGCAACTTGCAATACTAGGCAATTGAACATGTGACCTCACAACAATATTGTAACCCAGAAGAAGGTCAAACACTCCAAAACAGCAAACACATAGTTCAATAGAACAGTTCCAGTAATGATGATCCAAGATCCAAGAGAGAAGTCAAAAGTCCAGGCAGAGGTCAGGCCAGACAGCACAGGTACAGTGGTTGAAGATCCTCGCAGAGGTCAGGACAGACAGCACAGGTACAGCAGACAAAGATCCAGGTAGCGATGGGCGAAATTTTTCGCCTCAAACTGAAATCGGAGAAATAACGGCACTTTCTGCTTGGCGAATAATTTCCCACAAAAGTGCAGTTTTTCCGCTTTTCCCGCCTTTTCCGCCCATTGAAATCAATAGGAAAAAAAATATTTCTTCACCACTGGAAAGCTTTCTACAGCCATATAAAAGGCTGTCAGGCTCTCACAGCAGCCATTCTGTGTTTGTGAGAGGAGAGAACAGCATGTTTTTGAGCTAGAGGAGATAGGCAAATAAAGGGGAATTGAAGCTTAGTTTAGGGAGTCATTTAGGTAGGAAATTTGTTTCCTATATTAGGGGAGTCTGGGGGCACTCTAGTTGATAAGAAAGGAGGAAGGAGGTTGACTGGCAAGACACAGGCAGCTAGGGACCTATTTGATTGCTGATCTTGCTGTTATTGTCTCTGTGCTGGGTGGGGAAGTCTGGGGAAAGACATTACTGATTTATTTTTTCAGTTATAATTTTTTTTTGGACAGACTGTCATAAGACAACAGGGTGGACAACTTAAAAAAAAGAATAAAAAACAAAATATCTGAGGTGACAGTGACAGACAGCTGACTGGGCTAAGGCAAGGCATCATACAGCTGCATCAGTTGTGTTGTGTACCGTACAGTAAAAAAACACAGTGTAGTTGCGTAATGTCCAGCAAACGCACAATTTTATCACTGCTATGACCTATACGTAATGTGTGTCAATTATCTGAGAAGGAGGGTAGAGTATGACCCTGGTAAAAATACATACACAAATCACACCATGCCAGTCCCCCACCACCACCAGCACTAGAATACACATCTGCCACATTGTAAGTTGTACTTTATATTTTATTAATTGACATCATCATGAATATGTGCCAGTGTCACTTAAGCAGGAATTTAGTGTTGTGGGCAAAGGACAAATGCATTCTGCATGCTAACACATTTTTCAAGCCATATGTTGCTGTAGGACTCACAACTTTGACTTTCAGCCACTTATTTCTAAACTTCAGCCCTCAGAAGAAGTAATATTACAGTGGGAAATGTAATACCTACTGTATATGAAATATAGGCGAAAAATGTGTTAAAATAGACGAAAAATGTGTTAACTTAGGCAGAAAATTTGTTAAAACAGGCAAAAAGTAGGAAATTTTTGCATAGGTGGAAAGGCAAAATTTTTGGCAGGAAAAGCAAAACATCGGCACATTTCGTGAAAAGTCATGCAGGAAATTTTTCACACTTTTCGCCCACCCCTAGATCCAGGCAGGAGTCAGGGCAGGCAGCATAGGTTCAGAGAGACAAGCCAATGGTCAATATTGCAAAGAAGTATACAGGGAAACACAAAGAAGCTCTGAAGATGGTCAGACAACTGAACACTGTCTAACTGTGAGTACTGACTTACATACAAAACCAAGCCGCCAAGTGATGACATCGCACGTGGGTATCGTGAGACAGCTGATGCCTCGCGTGTGCTGAAATATTGCAGAGTGACCGACTCTGTGCATGCTCAGAAACGTTGAGGAGTGACCAATGCAGCGCATGTGCAGAATCGTCACAGTGTTCAGCTGGATCCAAGACAGAGCAAAGGACGTCACAGAACCTTCACTGAGGCCAGAGGCCTAAGTGATGTTGTGCTTGGGTGATGTCCACAGGTTAATTGTTGCTGTATCCATTGGGCTACTTGTTGCCAGCCAATGGAGTAAATAGTTTAAAAGGATAGTAATGTTTCAGAAAAACATTATAAATTAAATAAATTTTCATAGTATTTGAGCCATAGAGAGTGCTATTTCAATACTGTCAGAGTTGTAGCTCAAGAGTACATGAATGATAAATTATCCCCCTCCTGCCCCTTTTACCTAGTGTAAGCCCCCTCCCCTCAGATGTAAAATCTGGTCCACATACCAGACAGCTCACAGCAGGGAACAATCCTCTTACTGTGAGAACAATGAAAACCCTTCCCCCCTTGACACGTTTTTCAGCTTTTTCCCTTATTTTAATTGAAGATTGTCCCTCTCTGCAATCTACCTGGACATACCCTGCCGCTCTGAGCTGAACAGTGTTACATCAGTAAAAGGTGCAGGAGGGGGATACTTTATCATTCAATTACTCTTGAACTACAACTCTGACAGAATTGAAATAACACTCTCCAAGGCCTAAATACTATGATGACTAATTAGAGCTGCTTTTATTATGAAACATTCCTATAACTTTAAGGTTATAACTTGGTTCCATTCTTGGACAAATGGTTTAACTTTGTATGTTCAATCATTATAGCCTGGCAAGTACCTTTTTGGGGTTATTCTTTTCTTTCAATGAAACTGTGGCCAATTCAAGACTAAAATGTGTTTCAGTGTGTTCGTTTAGCCTTCCAGTACCCATTACCTAGAAAAAAATGGGCTAAATAGGTTTCAGTTGTTTCTTACTGCCATTGGTATAACTAAAGGGGGTTGCAGAGGATGTAGTTGTGCTGGGGCCCAACATCCATCAGCCCCAGGATCCCATAGGTTCTAATTATGCGTCTGTGAAAATATTTTTGTTTTGAGGGCCCCAAAAATGCTTACACCGGATCCCTCCAATGACTAGTTACTACATATTGAGGGTGATGTACTAAGTAGAATTGGAGTCATTGTGGGGCACACCAGTTGTACCACATGGGAAATATACCACTCCAACTGACTTTACCCTTTCAGTGCCAATCTTTTGCGTATCCCTCTGTCACTGAAAGGGTTAATTGGAGCGTTGAACATTATGAATGCTAAGGGCATTGCGATTGTTGTGTTTGCTATTTTTGTTCTGTAGTCAGCAATGGTAAACAGTCCAGCTTGTTTATATACAGTTACACTGAAATTAGAAGTGCACCATGAAGCCCTGTTCAGATTAAGTTTTAACTCTTTTTGTGCTGATTCACTGACTTTAGAAGGAACACTGCATCAATATTGGCCCTCTTCTATTTTCCCTATTTATATCTGCCCAGGTATTACAGGAAGATTTCTCTGAAGTTAAAAGAGTTATCACTAAAAACAAAAAAGGTCACAATGGTTGGTACAAAGTGCAAATTACTTAAAGTGGAACTTTCACCGAAAATGAAAACTTAACCATGGGTTTTAATTCTTAACACAACATCAGCGTTGTGTTTGTTTTTATTCCCACACACCTAGTAGTGGAGATATTTAACCTGCAAAATCGCGCTCCCTGGGGCAGCTGGGAAGTCCTGAGGCATCATGCAGTCCCGCAGAACGTGGAAGTGCCCAATTTTGCAGGTTAAATATCTCCACTACTAGGTGAGTGGGAAGAGAAACAAACACAACGCTGAGGTTGTGTTAAGAATTAAAACCCGTGGTTTTTAACTCCGCAACATCCATTTAACCACTGTGAAAAACTCTAGTTGAAATTTAGCCATAGCCAACTCCTACAAATATCTTGGTATGTAGTTTGTTCCTCGCCTCACATTTGGTCTTCATCCTATATAATAATTCGCTAGGATGTTTGTCAGAAGCCGTCATGCACAGCAGAGACTGTCTGAACAGACAGAATGCTGGGAGCAATGCTGGGACCACGGAATCCTGGGAGCACGGAATGCGAGGAGTTCTGTGCTAGGAGCACAGAATGCTAGGAGCTCTGTGCTGGGAGCATTCTGTGTGGAATGCTGGGAGTTCTGTGCTTTCGGGCAGTCTCTACAATGCATGACTGCGTCGGTGGCAGGACGCGGAGCAGGACCAGCCCCTCTGGCACACAAAGGGTTAACATCACCCGGACCTTGGCCCGTGTACACTGGCTTTTACACTGTTGATGATATATTTGAATCTACTCTTTCTCCTAAAATAGATTCTCTGTTTAGAAATAAATCCTGTCTAAGTCCCCTGGTAAGAAAACATATTGTTCAGCAGATGTTAAGGCCAGTCATAGACTATGGGGATTTAGTGTATGTGCATCACAAATCCATATTGGCAAAATCAGCGCTCTGTATAATTCATAATGCCTTTTTGTCCTCCTGTGCAATTACACTACCCATCATTCTTATATGTTTAACAAACAAAATTGGCTAACACTCAGATCTAGATGAACCCTTCACCTATCTTTCTTAGTGGAAGCTACCAGACTGCCTGAGCAGTATACTCACTCCAGCTCCACACTAACTATAACCCTGTTCCACTAACAACTCACCGAGTATTCCACACTACAAGAAAGAAGCCAGAAAATCTGCCAACTCCAAAAGCATGGAATAACCGACCACCAAAAAATCTGATTTTCTCCTAGTTTCAAATCCATAATTAAAGGAACAGTAATGTCTCCCCCCCCAAAAAAAATCCAGTTTTATAGACTTAAAAAAAAAATGCTCCAAACCCGATCTCTCAAACCGCTATGGTTTGAGAGATATAGGGATTCAAAGTTCCCCCCTCCCTCCCCTTCTGATGTCAGCTGTAAAGCTGACAGCAGGAGAATCGAGTCGTATGACTCGAGGAGGCTCTGCAGCAGAGCCGAGATCGCATTATCTATAAAGAATTCATTCATTGGAAAGATCTACAAAGGGTGCTTGGTTTGCAATCACACTTTGTAGACATTTCCAATGAATGAATTCTTTATAGATAACATGATCTCGGCTCTGCTGCAGAGCCGCCTGTTGGTCCCCTGACCGGGATCTCCTGCTGTCAGCTAGACACGGACGTCAGGTGAAAGGGAGAGAGGGGTGAAATTTGAATCCCTGTATCTCTCAAACCATAGCGCTTTGAGAGATTAGGTTTGGAGCATTTTTTTTTTCCGTCTAAAAAACTGTATATTTTTTTTGGGGGGGCATTACTGTCCCTTTAAATGCTTCCTCTTATTTTAAAACAACATGTAATGCTATGTAAAGTTGTTATATTAGTTACTTATTATTTATGTATTTATATATATTTTTTTCTCTATATGTGTTAATATATAATTTTGTACTGCAAAATATATTCAGGAGGTACTTGAAAATGAGATAAATCACAAAATAAACAAAACAAATAAAAAAATAAATAATTCCTCTTTCCATACATTTATCTTACTCAATTACTATAAACTAGCGATAATCAGTTGTTGAAATTCTAGTTGTCGGTGACTACAAGTCCCATAATTTGTAACCTCTTGGCTGGTGGGGGTTAATGGGAGTTGTAGTCCCCAACAGCTGGATGCCAAGCAGTTGACTACCCCTTCAGTAAAGACACACCTGAGGTTCCAAGGACATCCCAGAATTCTGATAAAGCTGGGGAAATCAATGAAAGTGTATGAGGAAGGGACTGCACAGCTCCCAGAATAGGACACCAGAGTAATGCTAGGGTCAAAGACCTATACCACGTGATCACCATCCCTGTGAAGTTTCAAAATGGACTGATCCTGAGACCACTGACATATTTACTTGTAACCCTTTCAGTGCCACAGGGGTGTACAACTCTCTGGCGCAGAAAGAGTTAATGTCAATTCTGGGAAGTGTGTCCCTACTTGCTGTAACCCAAAGGTGCTCTAATCAGTCCACACGGACTGTTTCAACCCACATATTAAACTGATGATCATTAGTACCTGTTTGGTATAATTGTTTAATTATACACCTGATTATGGACTGGATTCAAATGCAGGAGATAAATGTTACCTTCCGTAAATGTTCCTATTGATGTCTATCTGGATGGCTGGAGATAAAAGCAGAGATAAAACTAGCACCTTCATTTGAATCCAGCCCTACATGTCTACAAAATCCATGATTTTGTGCAAGTGTACCTAGAAGAATTGATGCTGTTTTGAACTCAAAGGGTGGTCACATCAAATATTGATTTGATTTAGATATTTCTTCTGTTCACTCACTATGCATTTTGTTAATTGATAAAAATACACTATTAACATGCCTATTTTTGAAAGCATTCTTACTTTACAGTATTATTTCACACCTGCCCATGACTTTTGCACAGTATTGTGTGTGTATATATAAATACAAACTGGATATATATATATATATATATATATATATTTATTTAAGAACCCAAGTGAATAAGATATGGAGTATAGCAAGGAACAGTGGGGCATATTTATAAGATAGCATTATAGAATCTTAGTACTCAGGTGACAGTGCAAGCACATCCATTTCCATAAAAAGAACTACTATTTATTGAAAAACTATAATGTACAAGTGTTTATAAAAATATCTCCATATAAAAATTAAATTATAAAATATAAATAAAAAGGCACCTGTGCCACTAAATCTGATGTAGCCCAAAACCAGAATGAATGAAAAGAATTGTTAGTATGCCTGTGCTGTGATTGAGAACCACACCAACAGCATACAACACTATGTGCGGGCCTTCCACAATACAATATCTAAATGTAGGAGGGCAGATAATTATATATATTCCAGGAATGAGAAAATCCTGGCGTTATAACTACACAAGTCCCAATGTTAATATAATATAAGAAGCAAGGTCAGAAACAATTATCCAGGACATCACATAACAAACACAATACCATCTAAAACATATAAGGATATGTTGATAAATCCATATAACAGCAAAGAAATATAAAATTAAAAAACTAATGTACAAAACCACTTGATAGGAAGATGGGGCTAGAAACACATCACACCTGCGCTATCTGTATTGAAAATAACTAATCCGAAACCCTGTATATATCAGAAGCAAATGCCAAACAAATAGTAGATCAAAACACCTGGTACTGGGACTTTGATATTGAGTGCCAAAAGTCTCCCCATTGATACTAGAAAAATGGAGCGGAATGCAAGACACGTTTGTAATCACACGCATTTTATGAAAAAGTAAGTAAAAATATAGATGAGGGAGCGGCGGTTGATGTGATCTATTTAGACTTGCCAAGGCTTTTGATACGGTTCCACACAAAAGGTTACTGTACAAATTGAATGAAATAGGCCTAGGGGAAAATGTTTGTGTGTGGATTAGAAACTGGATGAAAGATAGAATGCAAAGAGTGGTAGTAAATGGCAAGTTCTCCAGTTGGATAAACGTGATAAGTGGAGTACCTCAGGGATCTGTCCTGGGTCCTCTTCTTTTTAATTTGTTTATTAATGACCTCCCAGAGGGCATAGGGAGCCAGGTATAGTGTTTGCCGATGACACAAAATTAAGTAAGGTAATAAAGTCTGAACTGGATGTGTCTACATTACAAGAGGATTTGGACAAATTGAATAACTGGGCAGGCAAATGGCAAATGAGATTCAATATAGACAGGTGTAAAGCTATGCATTTTGGGTATAATAATAAAAATACAACATATAGTTTAAATGGTGTTTCTCTGGGGAAATCTACGAATGAAAAGCATTTGGGAGTAATGGTAGACAATAGACTTAGCAGTAGCATGCAGTGCCAGCTGGCAGCTGCAAAGGCCAATAGGATATTAGCATGTATTAAAAGGGGTATTGACTCAAGGGAGGAAGATATAATTATGCCTCTTTACAGGTCCACGGTAAGATCCCACCTAGAATATGCTGTTCAGTTCTGGGCACCCTTTCTGAAAAAGGACATTATGGAACTAGAAAGAGTGCAGAGGAGGGCTACAAAACTAGTAAGGGGAATGGAAAGTTTTAGTTATGAAGAAAGGCTAGAAAAGTTAAACTTGTACACACTAGAAAAATGGCGTCTTAGAGTGGATATGATAAAACTATATAAATATGTTCAGGGCCCATACAAAGGGCTCTCCAAAGACATGCTCATTAACAGAACAGTACAAAGGACAAGGGGCCACCCACTTAGACTTGAGGAAAGGAGATTTAATCTACAACAGCGGAAGGGTTTCTTTACAGTAAGGACAATAAAGGTATGGAATTCACTGCCTGAGGAGGTGGTGCTATTGAATACATTAGATGCTTTTAAAAAAGGCCTGGATACTTATTTAAAAGAGCATAACATAGAGGGCTATGTACGTTAGTATTGGGATAATATTTAGTTAGGGCTTGTTGATCCAAGGAGAAATCTGATTGCCATTTGGAATCAAGAAGGAATCCCCCCCCCCCCCATTCAGGGTAGAATTTGAAATTGCTGTATTGAGGGTTTTTCTTGCCTTCTTTTGGATCAACGATGGTAAACAGGAATAGGGAAAGGGTTGAACTAGATGGATGCAAGTCTTTTTTCAACCTAAATTACTATGTTACTATTTACAGTGCATTTTTAATGGCAAAATGGTTAGCACCAAAATCTCACTGAATTGCACATTTTTTTTCTCAATTAGCGAACATTTGCTAATATTTTGGCGAATGAGTTTCAAAAACTGGGTGCAGCTCAAATGTCCTTTTTTTGTGAGAGGATTAGCAATTGCTCCTAATTTAGCATATTATCACGGTGCCCCGTGATTGCCTCTAGCAGATTTGCCATAGAGCAACATTATTCACTTCCTAGATGTCGCTCTCACTGAGTCGCTATTCTTATAAGTCACCATGTTGGTGAGGTCATCACTCCACCCACCTGTCAGGGTTTTTAAACCTCAGCCTGTGTCATTGCCTTTGCCCTTTCGTGGTGTACCTGAGCTTATTGTTGTGTTGGTCCATTACTGTTCCTGTGTATTACCTGGCTACGTCTGACTACCCGTTCCGGTTCTGACTCCTGGCTACGTCTGACTACCCGTTCCGGTTCTGACTCCTGGCTATATTTGACTACCAGTTCCGGCTACGACCACTGGCGACGTCTGACTACCCGATCCGGTTCTGACCATTGGCTGCCTCTTGGTTCGCTCTCCGTTGTTACGCTCCTTTGCCATTCTGTGCTTCGGTTTGGTTTCCTTGTTGCCTATGCCTTCCGCTCTGCGCTCGCTTCCATTAGCAGAGCTTGTTGGCCATTCGTGTGTTTGACCTCCCGTGGCCATCCCGGTTTGTGTGTTGCCTTACCTAGCCTCAGTACTGGTTACCAGACTATTGTATACCCTATCGCGAGGGTATTGTTGCGCTCCTTTATTCCTGCCGTCTGTGTGTGTGTGTGTGGGAGTGCTCTGCACTGCCCTCACATCTACCTGTGTGAGTCCCAGGGCCATTCAGATCTTGCTCATCTGCCTAGTGAAGGGTGAGGAAAGTGAGTCCACTGTTCCTCCCTGGTCTCGTGAAGGTGTGCCATTCAGCCGTATGCATGGAGTACTCGCACTGTTATTCCATCTACCTGTGTGAGTCCCAGGGCCTTTCCATTGTCACTCATCTGCCTGGTGAAGGGTGCGGAAAGTGAGTTCACTGTTCCTTCCTGGCCTCGTGAAGGAGTGCCATTCATACCGTGTGCACGGTGTACCCGCACTGTCCTCACATCTACCGGTGTGAGTCCAAGGGCCATTCCATTACTGCTCACCTGCCTGGTGAAGGGTGAGGAAAGTGGGTCCACTGTTTCTCCCTGGTCTCATGAAGGTGTGTCACTATCTGCTGCCAGTTCGTGTCATTACTATTACTACTGTTGTGTCATTTGTTGCACCAGCCTGTTTCTTCATTTCCTGTCATTATTGCACTTAATAAAGTTTTATCTTAAGTTCATCTGTAGTTGTCAGTGTGTTAATTTCCTAGTCACCCCGTGACACATATCAATAGCTCGCATTTTCATACTTTTACCTTTACAGTTAATTTAGGAGCATGTGCTATCTTTGATGTTAATTTAGAAGTACGTACTATTCAATATCAAGGCGCTAATAGGTTTCTTGCATCAAAACATGAGCAATCACAAATAGCACATACATTTATGGCTTTAGTAAAATAGCGGTTGCACTAGTTTCTTGCATTCCGTCCATAGATACTGACTAACTTCCTTACTGGATCGGCATACAAAATGTCAGAGGCTTCTGAGGATGAAGAACAGCACAATGGTCTGTCTTACGGCTAGTCACCACTCAGAAGCATCACGTTTTAGTTCTCTAGTTAGGGATTGGCAAAACTTGTCTTTGTGTTCCCGCAGGACATTTTTGAGGGAAAATCCGCTTTAAAACTAGCGGTTAAAATTTTCGCATCTTTCGCCCATTGGCCAAAATTTTTTGCCATTTTTTCAAGCGGCATTTGAGGAGATTCCATCCTGCAGAATATGCTAAGATGGAGGCAGGGAGGGTTCATCATTACTATTAAACTGTCAGGAAGTTGTTATGCGTCCTTATCGGCGTCTGGAAAAGGGGTATAGTGACAGTGGCAGTACTTGGTTTCAGGTGTCATGGTGTTTGGATACAGTTGTACCCCCAGATGTTATTTACCACACACACTGTGCACATTGTGGTTGCTGAGGAGACCCACTGATGCTGCTCTCAAGGGAAAAAATATATTCTAATAACAACACACCCATGATGATTTTGGAGGAGGGGCAGGTATAGAAGAATTAATGGCCAACATCTTATTTTCTCCACATAGACTGGGGGCTACATATTGTGCTGCTACTTTCTCAGGCGCATCACTGGAGCCAGTCGTGGCAAGTGGAGCTACTTCATCATCCATCTTCCATGTTACTGCTATTGTTGATCCCATTCCCCTTCAGCTGCCTAATCATCCTGCTGCTTAAACAACTCAGCAGCAGCAGTACGAACAGCAGTTGCAAATCAGTACTCAGGAGGACATTTGACAGTGGTCACTGGCCAACATGACCTGCTGGTATTAGGACAGTAGGGCATTTTTATTTTTTCTCAGGGCTTGTGTTTGGAAAAAAAAAAAAAAAAAAAAAAAATATATATATATATATATATATATATATATAAATAAAAACTCGTCCTACAAAAAAAAAACAATTTTTTTGGGGGGGTTGTTTCTAACAAGCCTAAGTCCTACAAATCAATGTTTCCTTAGGACTTGTGCCAAACAAGCTTAAGTCCTACAAATCAATGTGTCTTCAGGGCTTGGGCCTCTAATAAGTCTAAGTCCTACAAAGGCCTCTAACAACAAATCAAACAAATCATCCTCTACAAAATACTCTATTAAAGGGATAGTAATACTTCATTTTAACTTTATTTTATTTTGTAGGCATTAAAAAAACATGAAGAATTATATAAGTCTTATCTCTGAAACCTTTATGGTTTAAGAGATATTCACAAACAAAGTATCCCCCCCGTTCAACCAGATCAGAAGGGAGATGCCCAGGTAGACTGCAGAGAGGGACAATCTTCAATTAAGATAATGGAAAAAGCTGAAAAACTTGTCAAGGGGGGAAGGGCTTTCATTGTTTTCATACAAAGAAAATTGTCCCCTTCTGTTATCTGTACTGTCATACAACCAGACTCACATCTGAGAAGAGATTGTTTACACTAGGTAAAAGGGGCGGGGAGGGGAACTTTGCTTGTGAATATCTCATAAACTATAAAGGTTTGAGAGATAAGACTTATATCATTCTTCATGTTTTTTTAATGCCTACAAAATAAAATAAAGTTAAAACGAAGTATTACTATCCCTTTATGTCAAGTATCAGTCCACCCCAGTGGCAGCTTATGTCAGGGGGTTCCTGTCTCTGTCACTTTAAATACAAATATCTTATTTTATTTTATTGATTTATTTTTTATTAACTGTCCCCCCAATAGCAGTCAAGAAAGTCCCCAAAACAAATTCCCTGATCAAATGATTTATTCATTCACCAACACAGGTACCCTCCTCAGACCACTTTATACCATGTCTTATGGTTTTTATTTTATTTTATTTTATTTAGGATTTCTTTTTTATTAAGTGCCCCCCAATCCCAATAAACAACCCCCTAAAAACATTCCCTGTTCAACTGATTATTTCCCAACACCCCACCAACACAGGCACCCTCATGCTCCTTTTATACAATGCCTTTGGGAAATAAAATATTATTTGTAATGTGTTGTGTGTAACTTCTATGTTCCCATTGATTTCAATGGGCGAAAAAAGCGGAAGATTGGCACTTTTTGTGGTAAATTTTTCGCCAAGCGGAAAGTGACATTTCTTGCCGATTTCAGTTTGAGGTGGAAAGTTTCGCCCATCCCTACTCTAATGCCATTACAGAAGAGAAATTTCCATGTACATACTAGACTAATCCTGTGGTCCAGTTCCAAAATGACAGACAAGTCCCCCCTGCATGGGAAAACCAGCTAACCCCCAATGTATGTTTTGGCCTTGCTGGGCCTCGTCAGGAGAGTGCAACTGGATGCCCTAGGCACTGAGAGCAAGGGGTACATGTTTGGATTACACTTCACTCTTTGGGAGACCCTTACTGGTATAAATACATGAATGCATCTGTCTCTTAAAAAGCAAATAGAATTAAAAAATGAACTGTTCCCAGTAATGTATAGACAGCATTTAAAAGTGTAGCATAATGTGTGGATCGACAGCAGCGACAAAATATACCATACACTTCTGCTATACAAGACTTGGAATTTTTCTACCGCTGGTTTTCACATACTTCCTGTAGATGTGTTTCTCATTTTCATACATGGCTGGCTATTCTCCGCATCTTGTTAATGTATTTTCCCCCAGTGTATGGTCAGGACTTGCCATTAACCCTTTGAGTGCCAGAGGGGTATGCAATGCATTGCTCTGCAATGCGTGGTTTACCCATCTAGCACTCTGAGGATTAATATGTGCTAAGCGAAAATTTTCTCCATTTGTTGTCTCCAGTTATAATGTAATAAGTTCACCTAACATGTTTTTCGAGATCTAGTCTGACTTCTTCAGAGATAAATCTCTTAGGTATAGTCAATGTGACAAAACAGCAAAACACATAAAACAACTACCCTAACCCTACCACGACACACTAATAAGAATTCCACAACATTAAAGGGATAGTAATGTTTCATAATAAAAGCAGCTCTAATTAATCATCATAGTATTTGGACTTTGGAGAGTGTTATTTCAGTTATGTCAGAGTTGTAGTTCCAGAGTAATTCAATGACAAAGTGTCCTCCTCCCACCCCTTTTACTGATGTCACACTGTTCAGTCAGAGCAGAAGGGAGGTGCCCAGGTAGACTGCAGAGAGTGACAATCTTTAATTAAGATAAGGGAAAAACCTGAAAAGCTTGTCAAGGGGGGCAGGGATTTCATTGTTTTTATAGGAATAAGAGTGTCCCCTACTGTTATCTGTCTGGTCTATAGACTGCATTGCACATCTGAGAAGAGATGGCTTACACTAGGTAAAAGGGGCGGAAGGGGGAAACTTTGCTTGTGAATATCTCATAAACCATAAAGGTTTGAGAGATAAAACTTATATCATTCTTCATGTTTTTTAATGCCTACAAAATAAAATAAAGTTAAAATGAAGTATTACTGTCCCTTTAAGTATCAAAAAATAAACACAAACACATAAACTAATCCAAATGGAAACACACTACACAAATATACACAAAACATTCACAAAGAAACACTACAAAGGACCTAAAAGCACACCCACCATTCTACTACACGCCAAAGATTAACCTTTTGAGTGCCAGAGGGGTGTGCAATGCATTGCTTTGCAATTTGTTGAGTTCCCCTCTGGCATTAAAACAGGTAACTATGTAATTGATTATGTCATCTGTATGAAGTGTGGAAGAAACAACTATTAGAGGTTTGCTGTTCCAATGTACAAGTCAAGTCAAATGTCTAAGTATTAAAGAGCCACCAGATCCACCAAAAACAATTCTTCTACAAAACAATACATCACAAAACATATTAAAATATATCAATTCTCATAATTCAGCTTCCCAAATGACATCCTTTGGAGCACAAAAATCTTAAAAGAACATAATTTCATGTCTGCTTTCAATTTACAGGACAAATGTACCATTTGGCTGGACCACTTCTACCTTCAATAAGCAACCATCATTTCTACATGTTCATTAGAAGGTATTTTGTTAGCATTAATGCTTTTAGTGAAATTGTGAAGAGTTTGACTTTCTAGGGAAAATCGGATGCTTTGTATATATGAGTTGTGTGATTCATTATTAAATGTGCCAAAGCATGTACAGAGGAAAAAATTGCCCATTGAATAAAAAGGTTGATAAAACATTTTTTAGATATATAAGTGAAAGGAGGAAAATGAGACAAGGAATAGTTAGACAGAAAACAAAAAAAAGAAACTATGTAAATGAGAATAAAAGGCGAGATGACTGTCTCACTTAATATTTCTGTTCAGTTGTTACAGAGGAAGATGAAGGGAAGGGACCTCTGTGAGAAAAAAAGAAATGGCAAGAGATGGGAAACATGCATGTTTACAGAAGACGAAGGTCGACTTCAGCTTTCTAAGGTAAAAACAGATAAATCAATGGGATCAGATGGGATACACCAAAGGTTATTAAACTAAATTAAGTGTGTTTTGGTAAAACCTTTAACTGAATTATTCAATCAGTCACTATCAACAGGAGTAGTTCTAGAAGATTGGAAGGTAGCAAATGTAGTACCGCTTCACAAAAAAAGTAGCAGGGAAGAATCTGGTAACTATAGACCAGTAAGTCTTCCATCAGTAGTGGGAAAATTAATGGAGACAATGATAAAGGAAAGAATTGTTGACTATCTGAATTTGAATGGCTTGCAAGATACCAAACAGCATGGGTTTACAACAGGGAGACCTTATCAAAATAACCTCACAGAGTTTTTTGACTGGGTAACTAAAATAATAGACCAAGGGGGAACAGTAGATATAGCTTATCTAGATTTCAGTAAAGCATTTGACACTGTCCCTCATAGAAGACTCATAATAATAAATTGCAGTGTTTGTGTCTGGATGCAAAAATAGTTAAATGGATAAGGCAATGGCTGAGTGACAGGAGACAGAGGGTGGTAGTCAATGGAGAATATTCGGACGGAAGGAGTGTTACTATTGGGGTACCTCAAGGATCTGTATTGGGGTCCATTCTTTTTAATATTTATATTAGTGATATTGCAAAAGGTCTTCAAGGTAAGGTATGCCTTCTTGCAGATAATTCAAAGATCTGCAATATGGTAGACATTCCAGGGGGAATAAGCCAAATGAAAAATGATTTAGGTAAATTAGAAGAATGAACAAGAATGTGTCAGCTGCAGTTTAATATTGATAAATGTAAAATAATGCACTTGGGACATAAAAATCCAAAGGAAAAATATACTATTAAGGGTACTGTGCTGTCAGAGACAACAGAGGAAAGGGATTTGGGAGTAATTATTTCTAATGACTTAAAGGTAGGCAGGCAACGTAATAACGCAGCTGGGAGATGCAAGCAGGGTGCTGGGTTGTATAGCTAGGAGCATTAGTAGCAGAAAAAGGGAAGTGGCTAGTCATACCACTCTACAGATCTCTAGTTAGACCTCACCTAGAGTATTGTGTACAGTACTGGAGACCCCATCTCCAGAAGGATATAGATACTCTAGAGAAAATTCAGAGAAGGGCTACTAAAATGGTGACTGGTTTACCGGAAAAGAAATATCAGGATAGACTAAAGGATCTTAACATGTATAGCTTGGAGGAGAGAAGAGAGAGGATATGATAGAAATATTCAAATACATGAAGGGATTCAACAAAGTGCAGGATGGAAGTACATTTCAAAGGAGTAAAAATGTTAGGACAAGAGTCCATAGTCTAAATCTAGATTGACACAGGTTTAGACATCATGTAAGAAAGTTTGACTTCACTGAGATGGTAGTAGATAAGTGGAATAGCCTACCAGCAGAAGTGGTGGAAGTTAATATAGTGACAGAATTTAAAGGGATAGTAATACTTAAAGTGTAAAAAATATATAATTGTATGGTTTATCCCCCTGAGTAAAACAAGGGTACTCCCACTGCTGAGAGATATTTGATTAAAAAATTATAACAGCTCAAACTTGAATTTTTTAGGTGCAATATCACAGTGGCCTGGAAATTTACAGTGGCACTGTTGCTACACCATCCTATGGAGTGCTCTGGTCCGTAGACCATAGATCTCCATAGGATGGTGTAGCAACAGTTTGATCTGTTATAAATTTTTAATGAAATATCTCTCAGCAGTGGGAGACCCTTGTTTTATTCAGGGACATAAACCCTACAACATATATTTTTTTACATCTTAAGTATTACTATCCCTTTAAGCATGCATGGGATAAATATAAAGCTGTCCTTAACATAAGACAAGACCAAGGACCAAAAAAGGTTTGAGGTTTTTACAATAGGAAAATGGGGAGACTAGATGGGCCGAATGGTTCTTATCTGCCGTCAAATTCTATGTTTCTATGTTATCTATAAAGTATATATACACTGTAGAGGTGAAGATGGATATCATTCTTATTTCACAATTTGATCCAAAAAACCTCACATACAAACATAACAAATTTGTCTGTTCAGTGCAATTCCATGCATATCATATGATGATTAGACATGGCATATACAACTACATATGGCTGATTAGAAAATAAGCACAATAATACTAAGTAGCTAAGTATGCTAAAATATGCTTAAATTACATATGCGCTAATGATAAATTTACGAGTAGAAAACTGTTGGCAGAATGCATGAAACATGTGCATGTGCTAAATTAATTTTTCCTGAGAAAATAGATATTGTGCACGTTTTAATCAAGGAAGCCTATACCGAAAGCTTCTTAAATTGCGCATAAAAAATTAGCTTTAATGACAACACTCTAAAGAAATATAAAATCGTTTTCTATAGAATTTCCTGCATTAGGTGCATTCACTATTGCACTCAGACAGATTTATTAAATGGACAGTAATGGATTATTTTAAGAAAATGTAATATTGTAGTTTTTTAAAAAAAATTATAGTTATATTATATAACTATAGTTATATTATAAAACTATAGTTTGAGAGATATACGCTGCTAAAATTTCCCCTTCCCGCCCCTTTCAGACGTCAGAGCTCTAGCTGACAACAGGAGATTCTGGTCATTTGACCCACCGGCGACTCTTCAGCAGAGCCGAAATAGCACTATCGAAAAAGAAATACTTCTACAAAGTGTGCTTGACGTATTTATCTTTAGTTAGCCCTATTTCGGCTCTGCTGAAGAGCCGCTGGCCGGTCCTGGGACCAGAATCTCCTGCTGTTATCTAGAGGCTGATGTCTATGAAATAGGTGGGAGGGGGGAAACTTTAGCAGTGTATATCTCTCTCAAACTATAAAGGTTTGAGAGATCGGAATGGCATCAATTCATTTTTTTTAAATATCTACAATTTTAAATTTTCTTAAAATAAACCATTACTATCCCTTTAATCCTGAACACACTCATATAACAATGCTCACAAACCAAATATGCACAGCTGTTCGCTAATTTTGATTTTCATGAGCAATTCAACAACATTATGTGCAAACTTATTCATTGGTGATTTCCATACTCATAATAGGGATTCCACATGTTTCTTCCATCCTGCCATATACTCATTTACAAGTTGCAATTAACAATGATGGTGACCCACACAGTATAGGACAACTAAGTACCATAATACATGCATGAAAAACACAAGATGCAGTGATTTATATAAGACAATACTGATGCCCACATTTGTTCATAACTTCCACATATAATCCAAAATGTAAAGACATTATAAAATTTATACTTACACATTAGCAACCAATTGACAGACATGATATTATAGAAGTAATTTTCAGATTAAAAGTAATAGACCTCATCAAAAAACAACACATTTTTGGACAAACGAAGGGTGCAATGTGAGAAATGTATGATTAGGACCAAAATATTACTGAGTTGGGAATGTTTATTTCAGAATTAGTGAGCGAATGCACATTTTTGTGGGCGTGGCTAAAATGCCCAATGTTTTGTGAGAGGATGAGCGATTCCGTCTTATTCAGCAAAGCAGTTAACACACATTTTCATATGCCTGGCTAACTATGCAATTAATTTAGGAGCTTTCACTAACTTTGCCATTAACCAGGGGCATTCTCTAACTTTGCCGTTAGTTTAGGATCATATACTAAGAAGCATCAATGCGTTTGTATGTTTCTTACATCACAAACAGAGCATAAATGTATGACTTTCAAAAAATAGTGAATGCTCCACTTTCTTGCATTCTGCCCAAAATGTTACATGTACTTTATTGAGTGGCAAAAAAGAGGTTTACCACTTTTACATACTATGTCTACAAGAAAAAATACAACCCAACATAATAGCCAAATTATTTTCTGCAGAAACGTATAATCCAAATACAGATCTGTTAGTACATAATATTATACATGGACCTTGTGGAAACTACAATCACCATGCATGAAAGAAAATAAATGTACCATAATTAGTAAAACCATTCTGATTAGACACATATACTTCTGAAGATGGATATCCAGCTTATAAATGAAGACCACCTGAACAAGGTGGATTATGTAAACAATTTCTTCCAAAAAAAACACATAAATAACGCATAGATTATACCTTATAGCCCAATTCTATCCAGAGTCTTTAATATACACGTTAACATTCAATACTGCAATTCTGTTAAACCCATCAAATATGTACGCAACTACATTAATAGGGCTCAGCTCAGACCAAGCAAGGATTGCTTTATGTAAAGACAGTGATGAAATAACTCAATACCTACTCACAAGGAATAATTCTACTTTAGAAGCCATATGGAGAATTCTTTCACTTAGCTATTCACTTAGAAAATGGACAATGCATATTTTCCAAATCAAACAATATACAAACACAACTAAAGAAACTACCACAAACTACTTTATTTACATTTTAAGTCTCTGCCAGAAAGATAGCTTTATTGACCATGAATCTCCATTGGATGGTGTAGCAACAGCACCATTGTAGAATTTAAGGCCATTGTGATACTGCAACTAAAAAAAATTCAAGTTTAAATTGTAATAACTTTTGAATAAAACACCTTTCAGCAGAGTACCCTTGTTTTACTCAGGGGTATAAACCCTGCATTTTAAGTGTTACTATCCCTTTAATCTTTGAGAAGCTGAAGATCACTAAAATATAGAACTAACTGAAGCTACTCTGATACATGATAGATAGATAGATAGACAGATAGATAGATAGATAGATAGATAGATATCTCTATATGTAGACAGACAGATAGAAAGAGAGAGATACAGAGACAGAAAGACAGACAGACAGATAGATAGATAGATAGATAGATAGATAGATAGATAGATAGATAGATAGATAGATAGATAGACAGAACAGGTTGAGTGTTTAAAAGAACTAATTGGTGATGTTTAAGATTAAATAGATCCACTTGGCTTAAAGAACAGCACTAGTAATAAAAATGAAACCATTAAATAGTGGATTAAATATGAGGTAATTCACCATCGAGTATTCTCGGACCAGTAATGGATTGTAAGTGTATCATAAATATACTGGCTATCTTTGCCATGTCAATATATCAATGTTCCTCAATACAGTTAAATCTATTTTATGTGTTCTAAAAGAAGTAATAATCAAAGTAATAGATGCAATAATGATCATACCAGAGAATTAAATTATATTAACAAGCATTACAATGCCAAGAGAGGGGAAATTTTTTATATATATATATATATATATATATATATATATATATATATATATATATACAAAGTTTACAACTTGTTACTTGTTAAATGGCAATTAATTAGAAAAAACAATTTGGACAGTTAGCAACTGCTGTTCCCTCCTGTATGAATAATAGAATTATAAACTATCAGCTCTTGGTATACTGTTATTCCCAGACTCTTTGCCCCACTTCCTGCTGGAGCTTAAAGGGATAGTAATACTTCGTTTTTTCTTTATTTTATTTTGTAGGCATTAAAAGAACAATATAAGTCTTATCTATCAAACCTTTATGGTTTAAGAGATATTCGCAAGCAAAGTATCCCCCCCATTCAGTCAGATCAGAAGGGAGATGCCCAGGTAGACTGCAGAGAGGGACAATCTTCAATTAAGATAAGGGAAAAAGCTGAAAAACTTGTCAAGGGGGGAAGGGCTTTCATTGTTTTCATACAAAGAAAATTGTCCCCTTCTGTTATCTGTCCTGTCATACAACCAGACTGACATCTGAGAAGAGATGGCTTACACTATGTAAAAGGGGCGGGGAGGGGAAACTTTGCTTATGAATATCTCATAAACCATAAAGGTTTGAGAGATAAGACTTATATCGTTCTTCATGGTTTTTTAATGCCTACAAAAATAAAATAAAGTTAAAACGAAGTATTACTATCCCTTTAAGATGCAATCATAGCCTCATTCCTACTAAGCATGAAAAAAAGAAAATTTATCATATGCCTTACCAGAGCTCATAGTTTTGGGGTATTGATGCCAGAAATATGGAAAAATGCATTTACACACCCCTTTGGTTCTGACAGGGTTTTTTTTTTTTCCATTATAACGAATGACTTCCTGGACTTACCAGGTAAGTCGTCTGTCACTAAGGGGTTAAACAGATAAGGGTCAAAATTCACTAAGTGGTGATAAAGAGGTGATAAAGTAGAGATGCCTTCTCCAGTGATATCACTTCTCTAGTTCCTATGTTAATTTACAGAGCTTATCCACTAAGATCTCCAAAGTTGAAGAAATCTTAGTGCATAGGTGCTATAGAATAACTTAGGAATTGGACAAGTGATAAACTGGAGACGTTATCTCCACTTTATCACGTCTTTATTACCTCTTAGTGAATCTCTCCCAAGGTATAATTGTAATGAAGGAAGAATAAGGAAGAAGGTGTAAGTTATAACATTGATATACTAAGTAGAACTAGCATGAAATGAATTAAAGGGATAGTATTATTTCATAATAAAAGCAGCTCTAATTAATCATCATAGTATTTGGACTTTGGAGAGTGTTATTTCAATTCTGTCAGAGTTGTAGTTCAAGAGTAATTCAATGACAAAGTGTCCCCCTCCCACCCCTTTTACTGATGTAACACTGCTCAGCCAGAGCAGAAGGGAGGTGCCCAGGTAGATTGCAGAGAGGGACAATCTTCAATTAAGATAAGGGAAAAACCTGAAAAGCTTGTCAAGGGGGGCAGGGCTTTCATTGTTTTCATAGGAATAAGAGTGTCCTCTTCTGTTATCTGTCTGGTCTATGGACTGCATTCCACATCTGAGAAGAGATGGCTTACACTAGGTAAAAGGGGAGGGAGGGGAAACTTTGCTTGTGAATATCTCTTAAACCATAAAGGTTTGAGAGCCAAGATTTATATCATTCTTCATGTTTTTTTAATGCCTACAAAATAAAATAAAGTTAAAACAAACTATTACTATCCCTTTAAAAGCTCCCTTTAACTCACTAGGAAGGTGTATTGGTTCCTTATGGTACAGCTGGTTTGAATCCAAATAGTTCTTCATACGTCTATACAATGTGACGCAATGAATTGGAGATGTCTGTAAAAACCAAAAGGTTAATACCTAAATTATGTTGTTAGCATTTAATATTATAGCTAGGAATACATTATATCCTGATGTGATATATGTTAGAACATATTGTAATGGATAGCCCATTACACATAATTTCGTAGATTGTGCAAGGACTTAATGATTGGCTTCAAAGATCAATAGTAATTCATTACTTAAAATACAGCAAAGCCCTGATATTCTACTCCAGCAGGATATCCACATTACAGGCAGTAAAAGTCTAGTCTTAAGACCTTATGAACCAGAGGAATGTCCTATGCATTGCAAAGCAATGTGCTGTACACCCTTCTGGTTCCTAAAGTGTTAAAGTGGAATGGTTCCTTTGTACAGATTGGTGTTTTTTGAACAAGCTTTCAAAATAACCTGTATTTATGCTAGCCATTTTTTTTTATTTCAAACCATAGTTTATAAGATATTTCATTTGGTTTTTTTTTATGTTTTTATTATGCAAATTAGTTTGCACTGGAGGTTAGGAAGTAGCAGTTGGGATAGGAAGCAGTGTTAATTGTTAGCATCTGATTGACATGTCTGCCAGTGCTGTCTAATTTGTGTAAACTAATAAATATAACTAAATATCTCATTAACAATTATTTTAAGTAAAAAATGGATGAAATAAATATAGGTGCTCTTGAAATCTCGTTCAAAATCCCCCGTTTTTTTCAAAGTGACGGTTCTACTTTAAGAAAGTCTTAGATTGTCCGGTCTCAACATGGTATGTATTCCATTTCCATGTACGTCAGAGGTGTTTGGAGTTTAATAACTAGTTAAAACTTTATTTGGTTTGAAGTATTTAAAGGGATAGTAATGTTTTACAAAAACAGCAGCTCCAATTAATCTTCATAGTATTTGGGCCATGGAGAATGTTATTTCAATACTGTCAGAGTTGTAGTTCAAGAGTAATTGAATGATAAAGTATCCCCCTCCCGGCCCTTTTACTGAGTGTAAGACACCTCCCCTCAGATGTGGAATCTGGTCCTGGGACCAGACAGCTCACCGCAAGGGACAATCTTCTTACTGTGAGAACAATGAAAACCCTGCCCCCTTGACAGGTTTTTCAGTTTTTTTCCTTATGTTAACTGAAGATTGTCCCTCTCTGCAATCCACCTGGACACCATCCTGTTGCTCTGAGGTGAGCAGTGTTACATCAGTAAAAGTAGGCTGAACATATTTCCTTGAGCAAAAAAAAAAAATCATCATAAAAGTATCCATTATTTTGGTATCAGCAATTTTCTTCATGGATAATGCATTACCACCTTGTATATCCACCATACTGGGTAGATATTTACATATGGTGGATATGCATGGTAACATATTATCCCTGATAGCAACTAAAATATTAGATATTTTCTTTTGCTTTAATGAGGCTTTCTGTTATTTTTTTTTTAATTTCAAACTATATCTATATTCACTGCAACATGAATCTTCTCAGGTTATTAATCTGTACTGTATAGACACAATCACCCTCACCCATGTAATCATTTACATCTATGTGCCCATATGAGCCTATTTTAATGCTAGTGGATTTTAATATTGCCCCCAGCAAATAGACACATTTCCTCTGACTCCAGGTATAAAACATCACAACATCACATCAATCGTCACAAACATCATATGGTTTTATTAAGATGGCGATGCATCACCTTCCTCCTTCCTAACCAGGGTAAAGCTGATGGACCTTATGTATGAAGCCAGAGTGGATCAGTTCTAAGGCAAACCAATTGCTTTGGAGGATAAATACAAATTTCCATTGATGTAAATGTGGCCTTTAACTCCATGAATGCTGGATGGAGAGGTCTCCAACAAAATGTTTCACAATGCTTTGGAGACCTCCCTAGCATTCAAGGTGTTAAAAGCATAATATACATTAATGCACATTTTGTGAATCTTTAGTTGTCCTCTACAGTGTACTTGGTTTGCCCTACAATTGCCCCACTTTGTCTTAATACATAAGGCCTGACATGACTAAATGAATACACATAATGCCTTACCATAGTGGTAAAGCTGGTAAATTATTGCCAATGTTCCTAGAGATTCATGTGTAACACCTCAAAGCTTGTCCATTTAAAATGAAAAGGTTGTATTGCTACAAATTTCTCAGGGAATAAATAATAGATTTGCTGCATATTACAGGCAGCTCTACAGATCCACTGCCAGATTCTCAGATCATTTGCTAATAGACATCTTAGGTAAAGTAAGCATATTGGAGCTACTGGAATTTACTAGAAGCTCTTGTGGAATACAGCTGGTGATTACTTAATTTCCACTTGCAAAAATCACTGGCATAAATCAATTTTGGGAGAATGGTATAAATTTCAGCAAAGCTAGAGAAAAAAGAGAAAATAGATAGAATAGTATTAAAGACCAGCGATATGGCCAGCATTGGCTTAGTATGCATACCAGAATAATGTAAAAGCACAGTGGTTTCCAAACTTCTTGACATGATACAGATCCTCTTTTGTGTTTCCACCAAATCTTGGTGGTCTGCCTTTTAGTGATACAAGTACAGACCCAGAAGGCTGTGCTGTTAATAACCATTCTTTAATTCAAGCTGTCCCAACCTTCTAATTTTGATACATTTTTCACAATATTTATTATGTTATGTTGCCTAACAAGGCTTATGTTTGGTACTGAATAGTGTTGAGCGAGCATGCTCGGCCGATGCTCGGATCGGCTCGAGCATCGCTCTGCTCGGCACATGGCGGTACTCGTACGAGTACCGCATGTGCTCGCCCGCCATGTTCGGGTCTCCTCCCCGCACGTTTTGCGGCTGCTGCGCAGCCAATAAACGTGCAGGGAGGCTCTGACATCGGTGTAATGCCAGCAGCCATGTTGGCTGCTGGCATTACACTGATTGGCTGGCCAGAACCCGTGGTCGGGTGCTGTATAGCACCTGACCATCGAGTTCGGCTCAGTCTGAGCCAGGGAGAGCTGAGGATAGGAAGGGAAAGGCAGTGTAGGGAGGAAAAAAACAAAAATTGTGCAAAAAAAGAACCAAAAGTCCTTTTTAGGACTACTGTGTGTGGGGGCAGCAGGTTATTTTGTGTGGGGGGAAAAAAAAAAAAAAAAAAAAAAAAATATTCTGTTTAGTGTGAAAAGTTGCAGATTAGAGCACATTCTGTTTAGTGTGCACAGTTGCAGATTAGAGCACATTCTGTTTAGTGTGCAAAGTTGCAGATTAGAGCACATTCTGTTTAGTGTGCAAAGTTGCAGATTAGAGCACATTCTGTTTAGTGTGCAAAGTTGCAGATTAGAGCACATTCTGTTAAGTCTTCAAACTAAAATATCAAAGTCACATATTCCATTCAGTGTGCGTCGCCGCAGTTTAGTAGCACATTCTGTGTACTGTGCAGAGTTGCAGAATAGGAAGAAATACTGTTAAGTCTTCAAACTAAAATATCAAAGTCACATATTCCATTCAGTGTGCTTCGCCGCAGTTTAGCAGCACATTCTGTGTACTGTGCAGAGTTGCAGAATAGGAAGAAATACTGTTAAGTCTTCAAACTAAAATATCAAAGTCACATATTCCATTCAGTGTGCTTCGCCGCAGTTTAGCAGCACATTCTGTGTACTGTGCAGAGTTGCAGAATAGGAAGAAATACTGTTAAGTCTTCAAACTAAAATATCAAAGTCACATATTCCATTCAGTGTGCTTCGCCGCAGTTTAGCAGCACATTCTGTGTACTGTGCAGAGTTGCAGAATAGGAAGAAATACTGTTAAGTTTTCAAACTCAAATATTAAAGTCACATATTCCATTCAGTGTGTTTCACCGCCGTTTAGCAGTCTATTCTGTGTACTCTGCACAGTTGCAGAATAGTAAGAAATACTGTTAAGTTTTCAAACTCAAATATTAAAGTCACATATTCCATTCAGTGTGTTTCACCGCCGTTTAGCAGCCTATTCTGTGTACTCTGCACAGTTGCAGAATAGTAAGAAATACTGTTAAGTTTTCAAACTCAAATATTAAAGTCACATATTCCATTCAGTGTGTTTCACCGCCGTTTAGCAGCCTATTCTGTGTACTCTGCACAGTTGCAGAATAGTAAGAAATACTGTTAAGTTTTCAAACTCAAATATTAAAGTCACATATTCCATTCAGTGTGTTTCACCGCCGTTTAGCAGCCTATTCTGTGTACTCTGCACAGTTGCAGAATAGTAAGAAATACTGTTAAGTTTTCAAACTCAAATATTAAAGTCACATATTCCATTCAGTGTGTATCACCGCCGTTTACCAGCCTATTCTGTGTACTCTGCAGAGTTGCAGAATAGTAAGAAATACTGTTAAGTTTTCAAACTCAAATATTAAAGTCACATATTCCATTCAGTGTGTATCACCGCCGTTTACCAGCCTATTCTGTGTACTCTGCAGAGTTGCAGAATAGTAAGAAATACTGTTAAGTTTTCAAACTCAAATATTAAAGTCACATATTCCATTCAGTGTGTTTCACCGCCGTTTAGCAGCCTATTCTGTGTACTCTGCAGAGTTGCAGAATAGTAAGAAATAGTGTTAAGTTTTCAAACTCAAATATCAAAGTCACATATTCCATTCAGTGTGTATCACCGCCGTTTAGCAGCCTATTCTGTGTACTCTGCAGAGTTGCAGAATAGTAAGAAATACTGTTAAGTTTTCAAACTCAAATATTAAAGTCACATATTCCATTCAGTGTGTTTCACCGCCGTTTAGCAGCCTATTCTGTGTACTCTGCAGAGTTGCAGAATAGTAAGAAATAGTGTTAAGTTTTCAAACTCAAATATCAAAGTCACATATTCCATTCAGTGTGTATCACCGCCGTTTAGCAGCCTATTCTGTGTACTCTGCACAGTTGCAGAATAGTAAGAAATACTGTTAAGTTTTCAAACTCAAATATTAAAGTCACATATTCCATTCAGTGTGTTTCACCGCCGTTTAGCAGCCTATTCTGTGTACTCTGCACAGTTGCAGAATAGTAAGAAATACTGTTAAGTTTTCAAACTCAAATATTAAAGTCACATATTCCATTCAGTGTGTATCACCGCCGTTTACCAGCCTATTCTGTGTACTCTGCAGAGTTGCAGAATAGTAAGAAATACTGTTAAGTTTTCAAACTCAAATATTAAAGTCACATATTCCATTCAGTGTGTATCACCGCCGTTTACCAGCCTATTCTGTGTACTCTGCAGAGTTGCAGAATAGTAAGAAATACTGTTAAGTTTTCAAACTCAAATATTAAAGTCACATATTCCATTCAGTGTGTTTCACCGCCGTTTAGCAGCCTATTCTGTGTACTCTGCAGAGTTGCAGAATAGTAAGAAATAGTGTTAAGTTTTCAAACTCAAATATCAAAGTCACATATTCCATTCAGTGTGTATCACCGCCGTTTAGCAGCCTATTCTGTGTACTCTGCAGAGTTGCAGAATAGTAAGAAATACTGTTAAGTTTTCAAACTCAAATATTAAAGTCACATATTCCATTCAGTGTGTTTCACCGCCGTTTAGCAGCCTATTCTGTGTACTCTGCAGAGTTGCAGAATAGTAAGAAATAGTGTTAAGTTTTCAAACTCAAATATCAAAGTCACATATTCCATTCAGTGTGTATCACCGCCGTTTAGCAGCCTATTCTGTGTACTCTGCACAGTTGCAGAATAGTAAGAAATACTGTTAAGTTTTCAAACTCAAATATTAAAGTCACATATTCCATTCAGTGTGTTTCACCGCCGTTTAGCAGCCTATTCTGTGTACTCTGCAGAGTTGCAGAATAGTAAGAAATACTGTTAAGTTTTCAAACTCAAATATTAAAGTCACATATTCCATTCAGTGTGTTTCACCGCCGTTTACCAGCCTATTCTGTGTACTCTGCAGAGTTGCAGAATAGTAAGAAATACTGTTAAGTTTTCAAACTCAAATATTAAAGTCACATATTCCATTCAGTGTGTTTCACCGCCGTTTAGCAGCCTATTCTGTGTACTCTGCAGAGTTGCAGAATAGTAAGAAATAGTGTTAAGTTTTCAAACTCAAATATCAAAGTCACATATTCCATTCAGTGTGTATCACCGCCGTTTAGCAGCCTATTCTGTGTACTCTGCACAGTTGCAGAATAGTAAGAAATACTGTTAAGTTTTCAAACTCAAATATTAAAGTCACATATTCCATTCAGTGTGTTTCACCGCCGTTTAGCAGCCTATTCTGTGTACTCTGCAGAGTTGCAGAATAGTAAGAAATATTGTTAAGTTTTCAAACTCAAATATTAAAGTCACATATTCCATTCAGTGTGTTTCACCGCCGTTTAGCAGCCTATTCTGTGTACTCTGCAGAGTTGCAGAATAGTAAGAAATAGTGTTAAGTTTTCAAACTCAAATATTAAAGTCACATATTCTGTGTAAGATGAAGAAGGCGGGTAAAAAGGGACGGGGAAGTGGACGTGATCCTGAAAGTTCAGGGCGCGGGTCAGGACGCGGAGAAACTGTGCCTGGTGCCAGAGCACAAGAAAGAAAGACATCCACCATACCTAGCTTCATGTGTAATTTTACAGGGCGTCGCAGGACATCACTCTCGAGGTCCGACCACTGCGAACAGGTGGTCGGTTGGATGACAGCTGATACTGCTTCCAGTCGGTTAAGCACCACCCTGTCTTCCACCAAGTCCACTCTCAGTAGCCAAGAGTCTGGTCAACATAATCCTCACTCTGATCATCCTTCCTCCCACCATACACGGTCTGGTCAAAGAAGTGATCCCACACTGGGATATAGTGAGGAGCTCGTCTCATCACCAATCCTTCATTTGACCCTCTCTCCAAGCACGCTTGCAGAGGAACATGACATCTTGTGCCCTGATTCACAACCTCTTTAGGCTACCCAATCACAAGAAGATGACAGATGTGAACGGCATTTAAGGTCAAAGGAAGTAGTGGATGATGATGATGATGATGAGACACAGTTGCCATTAAATCAACCACTATTTCCGTCTCAAGACCTTGTTGAGGAGAATGTTATACAGTTGTCAATGACTGAGTATGTGGTGGGATCAAGACTTGAGGAGGATGATCAGAGTGAGGAAGTGGAGGAGGACTTGGTGGACGATGAGGTGACTGACCCCACCTGGGAAGGTGTAGAGCCGAGCGATGTCAGCAGTCCTGAGGGTGAGCCATCTGCAGCACCGCAACAGGCTGGAAGAGGCAGTGGTGTGGCTACAGAAAGAAGGAGGACCGCACCAAACCGGCCCGCAAATGTTCCACGGAGCACCCCCTTGCGTAAATCTACCTTGCCAAAGGGTAGGTGTTCCGCGGTATGGCGTTTTTTTAAGGAAAGTGCGGACGACAAAAGAATTGTAGTTTGCAACCTGTGCCACACCAGAATGAGCCGAGGCATGAACACTAGAAACCTCACCACCACCAGCATGATCCGACACATGGCATCCAACACCGTAGTAAGTGGGAGGAACGCCTGGATCGCCCATCTGTGTCTGCAGGCCACACCACTGCCTCCTCTTCCCCTGTTTTCGGTGCCGGCCAATCGCCTGTCGAAGGTGCAGGCCCGCATACCTCCCGCCCTGCACCTGTACCATCTGAAGCACCATCAGCGACCACATCCACTTCCCTGTCCCAGCACAGCGTCCAAATGTCGTTACCCCAGGCATTTGAGCGCAAGAGAAAGTACCCAGCCACCCACCCACAGGCCATAGCACTAACCTCACACCTTTCCAAATTACTGGCCATCGAAATGCTGCCATTTAGGCTTGTGGACACTGAGTCCTTCCGCAGCCTGATGGCAGCAGCTGTCCCTCGGTACGCGGTCCCCAGCCGCCACTACTTTTCCCGGTGTGCCATCCCCGCATTACACCACCATGTGTCCCGTAACATCACCCGTGCCCTGACCAACGCAGTTACTGGGAAGGTCCACTTAACGACTGACACATGGACAAGTGCTTGTGGCCAGGGACGCTACATTTCCCTGACGGCACACTGGGTGAATGTCGTGGAGGCTGGGAGCGACTCGGACCCTGGGATGGCACGGGTGCTACCCACGCCGAGGATTGCGGGCCCTACCTCCATCAGGGTTTCCACCAGCACCTACGTTATTGGCTCCTCCTCCTCCGTTTCCACCTCCGAATTCTCTACACGCAGCGCCACTCCCCCATCAGCCAGTAGCTGGAAGCAGTGTAGCACTGCAGTGGGGAAGCGTCAACAGGCCGTGCTGAAGCTGATCTGCCTTGGGGACAAACAGCACACGGCCTCAGAGCTGTTGCAGGGGATTAGTCACCAGACCGAGCAGTGGCTCTCGCCACTCAACCTGCAACCAGGCATGGTTGTGTGTGATAATGGGCGTAACTTGGTGGCGGCTTTGGAGCTCGGCAAGCTCACACACGTACCATGCCTAGCGCATGTATTTAATTTAGTGGTGCAGCGATTTCTAAAAACCTACCCCAATGTGCATGATCTCTTGACCAAGGTGCGCCGCGTGTGTGCACATTTCCGTAAGTCATCTACAGCTTCGGCCGGCCTGTTGAAGCTGCAGCAGCGCTTACAATTGCCAGCTCACCGGCTGCTGTGTGACGTGAGCACGCGCTGGAACTCCACCTTCCACATGTTGGCCCGGCTTTGTGAGCAGCAGAGGGCAGTAGTGGAGTACCAGCTGTTACACGGTCGTCGCCTCTCCGTTCAACTTCCTGTAATCAGAAGTGAGGAGTGGGAATGGATGTCAGACCTCTGCGAGGTTTTACGCAATTTTGAGGAATCGACACAGATGGTGAGCGGCGATAACGCTATTATCAGTGTAACCATCCCACTTCTGTGTCTACTGAAACGCTCGCTGCTCACAATTAAAACCGACGCTTTGCATGTGGAAGAGGTGGAAATGGGGGAGGAAGAGCTTACACAAGGTGATAGCCAGAGCACCCTCACTTCGTCTTCTCAGCGACAATTGGAGGAGGCGGAGGAGGAGGAGGAGGAGGAGGAGGAGGAGGAAGACACGGTTGCCTCCGCTACAGAGGGTAGCCATGGAACTTTAGTTCCATCTCTTCAGCGTGGGTGGGCAGAAGAGGAGGAAGAGGATGAGGAGATTGAGAGTCATCCTCCTGGTGAGGACAGCGAAATCTTGACTGTTGGTACTCTGGCACACATGGCTGACTTTATGTTAGGCTGCCTTTCCCGTGACCCACGCGTTATACGCATTTTAAACAACACGGATTACTGGGTGTTCACCCTTCTGGACCCCCGCTACAAAGAGAATTTCTCATCTCTCATTCCTCCGGTGGAGAGGACAAGCAAAATGGTGCAATACCAGAAGGTTCTTGTCGAAAAATTGCTCCAAAATTTTCCATCTGACAACGCTGGCGGCAGAGTACGTGCTACCTTGGCCAACCGAGAAGGGGAGAAAAGGGGAGCACACAGCAGTTCCGAGAAAGGCAGGGCAACACTCTCCAAGGCGTGGGACACCTTCATGACACCCCGCCAGCACCCTCACCCTGATGCGCAGCCTAGTGTCACAAGGAGGGAAAAGTTTTGGAAGATGGTGAAGGAGTACGTAGCAGACCGTGTCAGCGTCCTCAATGATCCCTCTGTGCCTTACAACTACTGGGTGTCCAAGCTGGACACGTGGTATGAACTGGCACTCTACGCCTTGGAGGTGCTGGCCTGCCCTGCCGCCAGCATTCTGTCTGAGCGGGTATTTAGTGCTGCTGGTGGCATCATAACAGATAAGCGTATCCGCCTTTCCACCGACAATGCTGATAGGTTGACACTTATAAAAATGAACAAGGCCTGGATTTCCCCTGACTTCTCCACTCCACTGGAGGAAAGCCCCGGGGGAACATAAACTCACTTTACATATATTATTTACAATGATGGGAATACTCTGTATTCCCATTCACCCCTTCCACCCAAAAAACAGGTATATGGTTGACTCTTAATCTTCTCATCCTCCTCCTCCTCTTCCATATGCCCTGTGCTATAATTTTTATATAGGGCCAGCTCACCAGCGGGCCCTGTGATATAATTTTTATATAGGGTCAGCTCACCAGCGGGCCCTGTTTGACAATTTTTATATAGGTCAGCTCACCAGCGGGCCTTCTCATATAATGTTTTATTGGGTCAGCTCTCTAGCGGGCCCTCTCATATAATGTTTTATAGCGTCAGCTCACTAGCGGGCCTTCGCATATAATGTTTAGGATGGTCAGCTCTGCAGCAGACCCTCACCCATAATGTTTTAGATGGTCAGCTCAGCGCACGTTTCCCTCTTAATCATGGCCTCAGTTCAATAAAATCAAGGAAATTTTTGGGAGAATTTGCCTCTGTGCACGTTTCCCTCTTAATCATGGCCTCAGTTCTGAAAATCAAGGAAATTTTTGGGAGAATTTGCCTCTGTGCACGTTTCCCTCTTAATCATGGCCTCAGTTCTGAAAATCAAGGAAATTTTTGGGAGAATTTGCCTCTGCGCACGTTTCCCTCTTAATCATGGCCTCAGTTCTGAAAATCAAGGAAATTTTTGGGAGAATTTGCCTCTGCGCACGTTTCCCTCTTAATCATGGCCTCAGTTCTGAAAATCAAGGAAATTTTTGGGAGAATTTGCAGATGATATACAAGTAAATATACAGCAAATATTGTTTGGTAACAATTTTTCGCCTAAAGTCGTTTTTATTTTCCTTTTTGTGTGTTTTATGGTCAGTCTGTAAAAATGGCGTACTACGGGCGAAAGATCGTTCCCAGCAGCGATGTTGGAGTCCAAGATGCATCCAGACATCCTCCCTATGCTGTCCCTGAACCATTTCTGTAGTGTTTCCATCTTTTTCTGCCCTTTTCCTATGGACCAGGCACCCTCCCCTCATCAGAGCAGGGGGTGCCTGGTGTAATGCTCGAGTCCTCCCATTGACTTCAATGGGGCTCGGGTGCTCGGCCGAGCACTCGAGCCTCAGGGGGTGCTCGGTCAGAGCACCCGAACACCCGAGCATTGGGGTGCTCGCTCATCACTAGTACTGAAACAAAGCCTTGCACCCAGCTTGGAAATGCCCCCCCCCCTTTGGAGAACAATGGTATAGACCTACCAATGTTTTTTGGCTAGAGCTTTTGGACTGTAGATCGTATTCAGAGGATGGACAATTAGCTGCACCATTAGGGGTGAGATAAAAATCACCATTAATATAAATGTAGCCGTTACAACTCCTTGAATGCTAGAGATATCTCAAACTCTAACATCTACAGCATTCAAGGGATTAAAAACCTCATATAAATAAGTTTTGGGAATGTTCATGTGTCCCCCATGGGGCATTTGGTTTACTCCATAATTGTTTTAGCTTCCTGAATAAGTACCAAAGTGCCTCAATCATCAAGTTAAATAGGAACAATTCTTGAGTAAACCAACTGCACCATGGAGCAAGGGAATAAATATTCCCAGAACTCAAATTGATATTATTATGTTTAACCCTATGACTGCTAGAGAGATCTCCAATGTATTGTTTCACAATGGGTTGAAGACAACTCTAGAATTCAGTGGATTAAAGTCACATTAAAGGGATAGTAACCCCCCGAACAACGTGATGTCAAAAGAGAGCAATCGTGCAAACATACTGAACTCCCTTATTCCCATCTCTCAAACCTTTACGGTTTGAGAGATGTAAGGCAAGACAAACCTCCACTCCCTCCCCCTTCTCATACATCCGCTGTATAGAGGACGTCATGAGATCCTGCTTCCAGCACCAGACGGCGGCTCTGCAGGAGCGCTATCATCTAGATATCTCCGTATTATTACTTCATCGGTATGGTCTAAAACGTGTGCCTGGCTTGCAAGCACATGTTGTAAACCATTCCGATGAAGTAATTATACAGAGATATCTAGATGACAGCGCTCCTGCAGAACCGCCAAAAGTCGGCCGACCGGATTCTGCCTCTGACAGCTTTACAGCTTGTCAGGCAGAAGGGGGAGGGAGCGGAGGTCTGTCTTGCCTTACATCTCTCAAACCATAAAGGTTTGAGATATGAGAACAAGGGAGTTCAGTATGTTTGCACGATTGCTCTCTTTTGGCGTCACATTGTTCGGGGGGGGGCTTACTATCCCTTTAAACCAATGATGGGGCAGTTGGCTTTCACCAGAATTGCCCAGTGTTTCATAACCTAATCCTTTTGGGCCCACCAACAGGCCAGGGTTTCAGGATATCTCCTGTTGTTCACAGGTGAGTAGGGATGTTGTTACAGTGCAGTCCATACATTTTTGGACAGCAACACAAGTTCAAGTTTTATTGTTGGCTCTGTACTCCAGCACATTGGATTTGAAATAAAACAATGACTAAGAGGATAAAGTGCAGATTTAATTTGATGGTACTTTCATCCATAAACAGTGACCCCCTCCATTTTAGGGGCCCAGATGTAATTGGACAATTGGCTACTCAGTTGTTTCTTAGCCAGATATGTGTTGTTCTATCTTTAATTTGTGCACAAGAGAGCTATCAAAAGTGAGGTGGCATATGCATTTGGTCTTTTGCTGTTGTCTCTACATGACAAGCAAAGGAGTGTCAATGCCAGTAAAGCAGGATGTTGTGTGGCTTAAAAATCAGAATTAATCAATCAGAGTCATAGCCAAATCATTAAGTGTGTCAAATCCAACTGTGTGGAACATTGTTAAAGGGATAGTAATACTTTAATATTACTATTCTCCATATTGTAACTATTTGAAAAATAATGTAATAGCCCCCAGGTTCATCTCTCAAACCTTTATGGTTTGAGAGATAACCGCATGCAAAGTCCCCCCTCCCTCCCCTTCCCTGAAATCAGCGTTGTACCTGACTGCAGGGGAAGTCTGTCTTACGACAGGCTTGCGGCTCTGCAGCAGAGCTGAGATCGGGTTAGTAAAAAATAATTATTTCACTGAAACGGTCTTCTACATATACTTGGTTTGGAAGCACACGTAGAAGACCGTTTCAGTGAAATATTTTTTTTTTACTAACGCAATCTCGGCTCTGCTGCAGAGCTGCCTGATGAAAATAAGACCGGATATCCCTGCAGTCAGTACAACGCTGACTTCAGGGAAGCGGGAGGGAGGGGGGAACTTTGTGTTCGGTTATCTCTCAAACCATAAAGGTTTGAGAGATGACACTGGGGGCAATTCAATTCTTTTTGAAATAGCTACAATATGGGTATAGTAATATTAAAGTATTACTATTCCTTTAATAAGTACAAATGCGCAGGTGAGTTCAGCAATAGAAAAAGACCTGGTATACAAAGAAGACCACAGTAGTGGATTTATTTCTTTAATGTATTTAGAAAATGTTTTACCAGGAAGAATACATTGAGATTTCTATCTTTTTAAAGTATGTCCTGGAGAGCTTTTACAGAAATAAGTTACATTTACACAAAATAGAGAAGCAATAACATAAAACACATATTAAAAATTATATACAGTTACATATTCTTTTTACAAAGAAGCAGTTATTTTTAGGGATTTTAGCCTGGAATAAGATCTGATTTTTTTCCTGGTAAGTTATTTCAGATGTTTGGAGCTAAGAATGAGAAGGCAGATCAACCAGCTTCTTTCATGTAGTGTGGGATACTCATTGATATGTTAACAGTGGAGCGAAGGTTATAACCAAAGAATGCATGCAATTGTGAAGAAAAACCCCTTTTCACCTGTCAAACAGATCAAAAACACTCTCCAGGATGTAGGAATAGAAGTGTCAAAAAAGCACCATAAAGAGAAGACTGCACCAGCATAACCCACAGAGAGCTTACAACAAGATGCAACCCACTGGTAAACCTCAAAATTAGAAATGCCAGACTACAGTTTAAAGGAGCAGTAAACTTTTTTTATGAAAAAGTATATATTGTAGGGATTTTCCTATTGAGTAAAATAAGGGTACATACACTGCCTAGAGATTTATAATTCCAAAGTTATTACAGTTTAAAAACATGTCTTTTTACATTAGCAGTGCCCTCTAGTGGTCAAATTCTAATTAGATTTCCTATTAGATTCTAATGGAGAGGAAAGTCAGAAAAGTCAGAGACATACAGTTCTCCATAGAATGTGATAGAAACTGCCTGTCACTTCCTGTCAGTTAGAACTTCCAGGAAATAAAACACAGTAAATTCACTTCCTGGTTATTTAAACTGCTATAAATTTTGAATAAAACATCTGACAGCGATGGGAGTGACCTTGTTTTATTCAGCAGGAAATGCTGTGTAAAATATGTGTTTTCATAAAAAAAAGTTTACTGCTCCTTTAATAAAAATGGAATAAAAACTCTAGAGTTCTGGAACAATGTCTTATGGACAGATGAGATGAAAGTCATGCATGTAAATACCCTCAAATTAAAGATAACAGTCTGCACTTTACCCTCTTAGGGTGAAATGCTCAAAAAGCTGAGGTAACTGAAATTGTCTGTAATCAGAATAAAAAAGATCTTACATAATGGTCTGTCCATTTTCTGGCATATTAACGTATTTTTTTTCCATCCAAATCCACCATCTCTGTGAAAGGGAAAAAGCAGTCTTAAAAGTGGGCATGGTTTAACCTACCCTCATACTGTAAATTATTTTCAGAAAACAATATTCTTTTATCCTTCATTTTTTTGTCAACCATAATTTTTTTTCCTACAAAATAAAAGTGGTGCAAACGTGAAGACAAATTAAAGTACTATTAGCAGATGAGATTGAGAAGCAGTGGTATTTTGTCAACTAGTTAAAAAGTCTTTATTTCACCCAAGCCATTATAAAGTGTTAGTTCCTTTGTGAAAGGCTATATAGTCGAAAAATGGCATTTCATCATACTTCATTATATTAACCCCTTGAGTGCCAGAGGGGTACGGAATGCATTGCTTTGCAATGCATTCCGTACCCCTCTGGCACTCAAAGGGTTAATTACTGCTGCAGCTATCTTCAACAGGTCTTCTATAATTCTCCCCTGCTCCATTTTTCTCTCACCAGGGTAATAGGTTTCTAATAACTGGAAAAAGGGATAAAAAAAGTTAGTTACCTTAATAAACTAGAGAGATTATTTTATTACATCAACTTCAGATACAGTGAGATCATACCTTAGATCTCAAATGATATTGATACACAGGTTAAACCTGTATTTTCTTTTGATCTATGGAAGGCAAACAAAAACCCAGCTGAAACCATTCCAATATGCATTTCAGAATACAAAATGTAAATTAGTTTTTCCCCTGGATACTGTAGTATTAACTAAAGATATACTAAAATGTTTCTTTGTGTGCTGCTGTTTAACCCTTTGAGTACCAGAGAGGGCTACGTAACGCATAACCCTGGCACTGAGGGGGTTAAGCCAGCTCAGCTTCTCCTGGCAATTTTTTCTATGTTTACTGCTCATAGTTTACTCACTATCTTCTTTGCTAAAATTAAAAATGTTCTCTAACTTCATAGGATGACCTTATTATCTAGGAATAAGTACATCTGATAAAGTGTTTTGTACTGACCTTGAATATATTTATACATGCTAATTATTTACTGACTGCTGTGCTGAGGGTCTCAGGGCTGGCTGCATCTTGGGGAATCAGGCCTCCTCCTCCTCGCTCCCAGTTTGCGTTTTGCACTCTTGCCAGGCCTTGCGTGGTCACCTCTCCTCTTAGTGACCATCTCCATCCATACGCAATAGCGCCACATCAAATGCACAGCCAATGAGAGGGAATATCTTGTCAAAGCATCTTGCATGTAGGAAGGTACTGGACGGCAGGGCATGTCTAATGCCGTCCGTACCTTTGATTCATATTGTATTAATTTGTTTTGGGGGCCAGCGGCACTGAGCGGCTGTATACATTGCACTCTCTGGCCACAACATTTGGGGCTGCCAAGGCTACACTCAGGGCTTCAGCCCCCTTAGCCCCCCCCAGCGACGCCCCTGGTGAGATGAATATCTTGGGTTTATTCTTTTGGTCACTTCTTGATTGATTATTAAGGGACGGGGTCATCCAGAAACTTTAGCCACATCAGAGGAAGAGTCGTATATAGCAGACTATGTAAGGCCTACTTTAAACTGGTCACGTTCCTTTTGAATACATTCACTTTCTTCCAAGAACTTTAAAACCATTAAAAAAAAAAAGGATTTATTTCTTTAAATATTTTAATTTAAAAGATAAAATTAAGGAGATAATTTATTTCTTTGAACATTTTCATTTCAAAGACAAAATGAAAGGCATTGTTAACATCAGAATCTTAAGGGAAATATTCATCAATCTCATCTTACAATCATACTTTATTATTTACAACTCATTACAACACATTTCAAATGATGGATTTACATCGGAAAATACCCTTTTACTACCAGCCAACAACCCGACAGTTTTTCATTATGATGACTTTGTGTGCTGGAGCACAGAGACAAAACAACAAGACTTGTGTCACTGTCCAAATATTTATGGACTGCACTGTATGTATTGGCTTATGGGGCTAAAAGTCCATGATCTTATGTTAAGTTTACTGACAGCCTGGGGCATGTAATGGCTCTAATTTCCCTGCTAGTAGTGGTGAAATTGGGTTGCACAGTGCACATATAATGGATCAGTCATTGGTCCTACAAACTGGGGAAAACCAAAATTCCTATTGATTTAAAAGGGGCTTTGTCTTTGTATCTGGTTGAATGCTAGAGAGGTCTCCAAAGTATTGCTTTGCGTTGTGTTAAACACCTCAATAGGATATAAGAGGTTAAAAGACCTTTAAATTAATAGACAATGTAAGTTTGGGGGTTTACTGTTTCTCTTGTGCAGTGAGCATTTGCCTAACCTTTATGTGCTGGACCTTCTGTGACAGGGCCCATACTGTAATGAATATGGACATTTCTTTTCCATAATGGCACAAGGAGTCGAAAAACATAACTGAGCAGTGCCTGAGCAGGCACTGTACCCAATAATGAACTATATTTACTCATTCTCGGTGTGAACTTGTATATATTGAGTTTTCAATTTGCTTGTGTGTATGTAAATACATTTTAATACTGTAACACCAGTGCTGTTCTCTGGGTCATTTTATAGGCTTTTGATGGGCCCCAAAATGAGCCCCTGAAAGTGTTGAACTGCATCATTCTGCAAAAAGGTCCTAATTTGTGTTTGATTCATGTTTTTTCCTGATTAGAGATTCAGCTGAAATGTAATTCAGGCCAATATCAATTTAACATATAGACTAGCATACTTGATGAACTGGATTCATTTTAAGAAAACCAATTCCATCATAGGGGAACATTTTAATTTTGCTTTTAACCCCCTGAATACTAGTGAGGTTATTATAAAAACTAAAGGACAATACCAAAGCAAAGAGTTGAAGTGTAGAAATAAAAAAATCCTGGATCCCTACTGAGGAATATAAAGTAATGAAGAATCAAACTCTAATATCAACGCAATGCTAGATTTAATAGTAACATGTGAGAAAGTAATTTGAGACAGCCTTGTGTCGGAGGGAGTAGGTATCAATGATGAGTCAGAGAAAATGAAACCTTCTATCACCTACAGTAACTATTTTAGCCTTCAAGAGACAGAAAACATGTAATGGCTTCTTGGTCACCATATAGGTGTCTGATTGGAGTGTTACATTTTGTATAGATTGCTGAAAAGCATCAAATGAGAAGTGCCACTTCTGGTAATAGGGTCCATCACTAGAAGTGGTTATCTGGCTTCTCTTCATATTGCAGGGACAGGTGTAGGTTATGTGGTTATGAGTCTTTATATTTGATCCTAGCTTTAACCACTATTTCCTATTGAATTTGGGTTTTCGCACCAAGGATTTTTGTATCACTTAGGATATATTAAAGTGAATCACCTTGTCTGCTTTACCATGCACTGCACACTCTCTGGTCCATTAAGATAATATACTTAATATTATTGATAAAAGCTGCATCTATGGTGTTCTAACTTTATAATTGTATTTGTAATATGTATTGTGCAAACGTTTTAGGCAGGTGTGAAAAAAATACAGTAAAGTAGAATGTTTTCAAAAATAGACATGTTAATAGTTTATATTTATCAATTAACAAAATGAATAGTGAGTGAACAGAAGTAAAATCTAACTCAAATCATTAGTTGGTGGGACCACCCTTTGCCTTCAAAACAGCATCAGATCTTCTAGGTACACTTGCACTAAGTCAGGGATTTTGTAGGCAAAATAGTCAGGTGTATGATTAAACAATTATACCAAACAGATGCTAATGATCATCAGTTTAATATGTAGGTTGAAACACAATCATTAACTGAAGCAGAAACAGCTGTGTACAAGGAATAACACTGGGTGAGGAACAGCCTATCAAGGTGAGGTTGCTGAAGATAGTTTAATATCAAAAGTCATACTCCATGGCAAGATTGAGTACAGCAACAATACACAAGGTGGATATACTGCATCAACAAGGTCTCTCCCGGGCAGACATTTCAAGGCAGACAGGGGTTTCTAGATCTGCTGTCCAAGTTCTTTTGAAGAAGCACAAAGAAAACAGCAACACTGAGGAAAGTAGACTCAGTGGTCAGTCAAGGAAACTTAGTGCAGCAGATGAAGGACACATCATGCATACTTCCCTTCACAATCAGAAGATATCCAGTAGTGCCATCAGCTCAGAATTGGCATAAAACAGTGGGACCCTGATACACCCATCTACTGTCTGAAGTATTCTTGTCAGAAGTGGTCTTCATGGAAGACTTGTGGCCAAAAAGTCATACCTCTGACATGGAAACAAGGCCAAAGCGACTCAACTATGCACAAAAACATAGGAACTGGGGAGCAGAAAAATAGCAGAGGGTGCTGTGGACTGATGAGTCAAAATTTGGCTGTAGCAAAAGGCAGTTTGCTTGCAGAAGGGCTAGAGAGTGGGAGAAGAATGAGTGTCTGCATGCAACAGTGAAGCATATTGGAGATTTCTTGCTAGTTTGGGGCTGCATTTCTGCAAATGGAGTTGGGGATTTGGTCAGAATTAATGGTATACTCAATGCTCAGAAGTACAGGCAGATACTTATCCATCATGAAATACCATCAGGGAGACATCTGTTTGATCCTAAAATGTATTCTGCAGCATGACAATGACCCCAAACATACAGCCAAAGTCATTAAGAACTATCTTCAGCGTAATGAAGAACAAGGATTCCTGGAAGTGATGGTATGGCCCCCTCAGAGCCCTGATCTCAACATCATTGAGTCTATCTGGGACTACATGAAGGGAGAGAAGCAGCTGAGGTTGTCTAGATCCACAGAAGAACTGTGGTTAGTTCTCCAAGACGTTTGGAACATCCTATCTTCCGAGCTCCTTAAAAAACTGTGTGCAAATGTACGTAGAAGAATTGATGCTGTTTTGAAGTCAAAGAGTGCTCACACCAAATATTGATTTGATTTAGATTCTTCTTCTGTTCACTCATATAAACTATTAACATTTCTATTTTAGAAAGCATTCTTACTTTACAACATTTTTTCACACCTGCCTAAGACGTTTGCACATTACAGTATATATCTATGTTTAGAAATGAAACATCATTTGCTAGTGGCACAGTATGGCATGATATGTTAATTAATTTAATGTACTGGGCCAATATTATCCCACACCGCGCTATGACTGAATGAGCTCATATACTGGTGGCATTTCTAATAGCAGAATGAATGGTAAGTTTGTACTCAGACATAACTAATTAGCATACTGTACAGGAAAAGAGCATAGAGTGCTGGACTGTGCCATCAAAACATAAAGGCTTATTTGTTAAACACATTTATTTTATAGAGACTGACTTGTACCACATATAGGCAGACTTTAATTTTGTGAAAAAAATCCCCTAAACTTGTTAAAATCAGTTTTGCTGTGGTCCTTAATGTCATTATATAGTGGTAGAAATGTATAAATCCCCCTGCGTGCCTCATTTACTGTGTTGACACATTAGTTGAAAAAATGTACCAGCTCATATGCTTGTACAAAGACTTTAATGCATATTGGTATTGAAATGGACCCGTCATGCATGAGCTGGACCTCCCCCATCACTTTTTCCCACCCTTTTATCAATAAAAATGTCATATTAATGCTTATCTCATCTCACCCCATGTATAAAACATTAATAAATTGTTGTCCGGCAGAAAGAGGGAGACAACGTCCATCTTTATTGGCAGTGCTCTCCCTCCAAGGAGCTCTCAATAGGTGAGGAAAAGCCTGCCCCTTCTCTATGAAGTCACACTGATGGGTTAGGAGGTTGTGGGTGGGATTTGAAGAGAGAGGGGAGGAAATAGAAAGCTGTGCAATACAGCTTGTACCGCCCTGACGTACAATGTAATGTCACAAGGTAAACTTTTGTTTCTTCTAACCATGTCCATCTAACAAATTTTAAATAAAGGCATACATGTAATTTGGAGAAAGGAACTGATTACCATTAGACTGAATAGCAAATTGAAGATATTTTATATGGACATCTACTCCTTGCTAGTACATTTCAAAAGATAAGCGAAAGAAGAGCGGAATGCCCTATGAAATCCAGGCACTCTTTGCCTTCCCCTCCCCCACCTTGGTGCATGTGGAGTAAATTAAGGTGGTCACATGTCCGGATTGGCCAGGACATCCCCTGATTTTAAATGTGTGTCTCACATCCCTGGTAACCCCTTCTGGGACAATACAAAGTCCCTGAAGGAAGACACCAGAGTACAGAGTGCAAAACACTAGAAGAACTGCCCATTGCCTACTGTGACAGAAAGTGGTGCCTCTGCTGGACTATAAGAAAATGGCTTCCAGGCAGCACTATAAACACCAGAGTCAGAAATGAGCCTTGACCCTGACATCAAACAGGAGCTTCAGTTATGTTGTAGTATAATGCTAGTCTAAGGATTTGAGTGTGATGTACATTATCATGTAGACCACCACGGGCATCGCTTTCTGTTACAATAGTCAATGGGCAGTTCTCCCCCTAGTGTTTAGAATTCTGTGGTCTGCTCTTGACTCCGCAGTATCCCTGAATGGCAGAATTTAAATGTGGTCATCCTAGTGTAAATAGGACAGTTTATGGTGCATACAAATCAGTTCATGCACCATATTTGTATTCCCCTGTTGGTAATTTACTGAGAAGAATGGAAGGACTTCTGTGGCAAACCCACTACACCATCGAATTCTCGAGAGTTCTTCAAATGTTTGGAGCCATATCTATTATTCAGGGAGTTAAAAACGCAATGAAAATGTAGGGAATCTTCATTCCATATATTGCATCTGGTTTCCTCAAATTGCTCTGCTTTCTTAGTAAATCAGCCTCTGTGTATCCTTTGGACTGTATCCATTCTAACATGTAAGGGTCTATTTATCAGTGTGCTACTAGTTAAGCTTGCATGTTAATGGGCACAAATTTCCATACAAAAGCCATTCACATATATATCAATTGTTTTATATTCTCATGTATCAGTGGGTGAGTACAAGAATAAGCTATGGAAATATCTATTTTGCTATGCCAAATTATGGCTGGAGTATCTCATACTAGTGCACATGAATGCATATATTGTCTCTGTATGCAAAAACACATAGGTTCTTATGTTCAGAAGCAAGGTGGAGGCATTCTGAGGCAAATCGTTTGGACTATTAGGGAGAAGTAATAGTTTCCATTGACGAAAATGAGGATTTTAACTCCATGAATGTATTGGAGACATCTGTAGCACGAAGGATGTAACATCCCCATTTAAAACAATAAGAATCTTTGGAATGTCTAGTTCTCCCCTATAGTACAAATGGTTTGCCTATAGAGCTCCTCCACTTATCTTTTGAACATGCGGCCCATAGTCATATTCAAAAATATTACAACTACCTGGCGCAGGATTTTGTGGGGGAAACATCTACTCACTTATTCCAACACTCCTCAACAGGAAGTCTTTTGTAGGTCATGCATGATTTTCACCATCATTCTTTTGGTTGACATTTTGTGATATCAAATGAGGGGAACTAAGGGTGTTTCACATGTATATTCCAATTGCCTGTTTATTTACCTACAGTGTTCTTGAAACCCCCAGGGAATCCCATCATTTGGTGTGCGTGTGTGTGTGGGGGGCATGTCTGAAAGTTGGCCTTTTTCAGTCAGACTTAATTAGCTGACACTTGGATGGCATCCATTGATTGGATCATTGTGATGAACATTAAAAATCACTAAGTATTGTGAATGATCAACATTGCAGTCCACAGGCCTCAATGAATATCTGTTTCAATTTTACTGTTTTGGGATGAACCCATTAAATGTAGCATGCTACAATAAGTTATGCCATGTGAGGGGATAGTAACCTGTGTGAACAGCCATATTGCAGGCCATCTGTTCTGTTTTTGGGAGATTAGTGCAGCTTAGACACGTTATGGTAATGTCTCCCATATGAAAGGGCCCAAGAGTAATTAAAGGGAATCTAACTAAAACTGAAATAGGCCCAATAATCTGATAATACTCTTGCTTTCTCCATAGATGTTCAGGCATGTTTTCTCATGGGCAATGTAAATATAAAGGAATTTTATTGCTCATATAAATTCAGACATTTTTAGCAAGGGCAGACTAGGTGGCAAAAGTGGTTCTTCTTTACTGTCAACTTCCATGACTTTATTAAAACACTAATATGATATTTTTTATGTCCTCAAGATCCTTTCAATAAAATATGTGTTTCATTTCACATTGTTATAAAATGCCCAATATAATATAGCTATTTAAAGGAGCAGTAACCTTTTTTTATGAAAACATATATTTTACAGAGCATTTCCTGCTGAATAAAACAAGGTCACTCCCATCGCTGTCAGATGTTTTATTCAAAAATGATAGCAGTTTAAATAATCAGGAAGTGAATTTACTGTGTTTACTTCCTGATAGTTCCAATTGACAGGAAGTGACAGGCAGTTTCTATCACATTCTATGGAGAACTGTATGTCTCTGACTTTTCTGACTTTCCTCTCCATTAGAATCTAACAGGAAATCTAATTAGAATTTGACTACTAGAGGGCACTGCTAATGTAAAAAAAAACATGGGTTTAAACTGTAATAACTCTGGAAATGTAAATCTCTCGGCAGTGGGAACACCCTTATTTTACTCAATAGGGAAATCCCGACAATATATATTTTTTCATAAAAAAGATTACTGCTCCTTTCAATGGTATCAGAAGTAGAAAGAAGGAACATAGGACAGAATGCAAGAAAAGGGAACATTCTCTATTTTTGAAAGTCATACATTTCTCACATTTTTACGCAAGAAATTTACTAACGCATTGATGCTGAATAGCACATGTTCCTAAACTAACAGAAAAGTTAGCCAGATGTATGAAAATGTTTGTTAATTGCTTTAATGAATTAAGCAGGGCCGGATTTGGCATAAGGCAAAGTAGGCACCTGCCTACAGGTGCACGCCACTGAGGGGCGCCTGGCAATGGGATACTTTTTTTTTTTCCATTCTTTGAAAAGATTAAAAAAAAAAAAAAAGGCCACCGCGCTGGCTGCACCGGCGACCACTCCCTCGCATTGCACCTCCCTGGCAGGAGGTCTGTCCGTTTCCTACCTCCCTGGCAGGAGATCTGTTACCTGTGCATCCTTTGGTACAGTCAGCCCTGTGGTTGCTGAAGCTCCCTCGTCAGCTCTGCAGAAATGCAGAGCGCTGGGAGATGACATCATCTCCCAGCGCTCTGCATTCCTGAACAGGAGACCGTGCGGGAGCTTCAGCAACCACAGGACTGACTGTACCAAAGGAGGCACAGACAACAGATCTCCTGCCAGGAAGGTAGGAAACGGACAATGGGAGGGAGGCAGGCAATGTGAGGGCAACATAGAGATGGTGGGAGCAAGTTGGACCCGAAGGGGGACATTGTGAGGGTAATTTGGAGTTGATGGGGGGCAAGTTGGATCTGATGGGGAGGCAACATGGAGCTGATGGGGGGCAATTTGGAGCTGATGGGGGGGCAATTTGGAGATGGTGGGGGCAATGTGGAGCTAATGGAGGGCAATGTGAGGGTAGCATGGAGTTGATGGGAGGCAAGTTGGAGCAGATGGGGGGGCAATTTGGAGATGGTGGGGGCAATGTGGAGCTGATGGGGGCAAGTTGGAGCTGATGGGGGGCAATGTGAGGACAATATGGAGATGGTGGGGGAAATGTGGAGCTGATGGGGGCAAGTTGGAGCTGATGGGGCAATGTGAGGGCATTAAAGACATGATGGGGGCAATGTGCACATTAGGAGCATTGTGGAGGTGTCCAGTGGAGATGGCCAATGGGGGGGGGGCTTTAGATTTCTGTGCCTACAGGCTCCTGAGATGTAAATCCGGCCCTGGAATTAAGCCTTCTTTTTGAAATGAGTTTGCTAAAAAATGAGCAAATGCTAGTCAGAAAAAACATACACAATGCAGAAACATTTTGTGCTAATCATTTTGCCATCTAAAGTACACTGTAAATTGCGATTGTGCACGTTTCTTGCATTCCTCACATATAATCTAATTTTTTACAACTGTGATTTGGATTTAGTGGCCTGCTTAGTAATGCAGTGCTAGGTTATTCTTCAGTGTAAAATGTGAAAATTAGCAGTTGTGTAGATATATTGGATTTATTTGTGAAAATGTAATGATTTTGAGCATATTTGCATTTTAGTTAAATATTCTGAAGAATGCTTTTGAGTAGTTTATGCAGAATATTTTTTTAACTCTTAAAGGACCAGAGCGGTACACAGCACATTGCTTCCCAATTGTATTCCTTTGGCCCTTAAATGGTTAAAATTAATTATTAACTAACTGGAAGCTTAAGCACTGCATTGAAGAACACCTCTATAGCATTAAAGAGGTAAAATCTATCCATGTACAATAACAGCTAAAAGAATATCTACCAGCTCCCAACTATAACAGACACAGTTATCGATGGCTACTTCATGTATGCAAGTAATAACATTTACAGGAGAAAAGGAACCACATGTATATATACAGGGCTCAAAATTTCCACTCGCCACTAGCCAATGGCGAGTGAAAATTTAGCCCTGGCGAGTAGAAATTCAGCCCTGGTGGGTATGTTATGGATTGCAATGGCAAGTAACTTTTCAGGTCTGACTAGTAGCAAAGGACTTAAAATTATAAGCCCTGATATATATATATATATATATATATATATATATATATATATATATTGTATTCAATTTAGATTATCTGTTAGTCCAGTGGTGTAGAGGCCAAATGACTGAGTATTGCAGTATGTAATATATATCTATATCTATATCTATATATATATATATATATATATATATATATATATATATAAAGATATTGAATGAGAGGCAGCACCAGTGGGACTTGGTTGAAATAATTTTATTGGGCAACAAAAGGCCTCTCATTCAATATCTTTATCTAACATCATATGAGGATTGTGCACCTGGGCATTCTAGCATGAGCGAGTGAGTGCTCCCACTCCCACTATTTTGTATGTGACACTCTGCTACAATGTAAAGTTGTGAGTGTACAGCCTGTATAACAGTGTAAATTTGCTGTCCCCCTCAAAATAACTCAACACAAAGCCATTAATGTCTAAACCTTGGCAACAAAAGTGAGTACACCCCTAAGAGGAAATGTCCAGATTGGGCCCAATTAGCCATTTTCCCTCCCTGGTGTCATGTGTCTCGTTAGTGTTACAAGGTCTCAGGTATGAATGAGGAGCAGGTGTGTTAAATTGGTGTTATCGCTGTCACACGCTCTCATACTGGTCACTGGAAGTTCAACATGGCACCTCATGGCAATGAACTCTATGAGGATCTGAAAAAAAGAATTGTTGCTCTACATAAATATGGCCTAGGCTATAAGAAGATTGCCAAGACCCTGAAACTGAGCTGCAGCATGGTGGACAAGACCATACAGCGGTTTCACAGGACATGTTCCACTCAGGACAGGCCTTGCCATGGTCGACCAAAGAAGTTGAGTGCATGTGCTCGGCGTCATATCCAGAGGTTGTCTTTGGGAAATAGACGTATGAGTGCTGCCAGCATTGCTGCAGAGGTTGAAGGGGTGGGGGTGGGGGGTCAGCTTGTCAGTGCTCAGACCATACACCGCACACTGCATCACATTGGTCTGCATGGCTGTCATCCCCGAAGGAAGCTTCTTCTAAAGATGATGCACAAGAAAGCCCGCAAACAGTTTGCTGAAGACAAGCAGACTAAGGACATGGATTACTGGAACCATGTCCTGTGGTCCGATGAGACCAAGATAAACTTGGTTCAGATGGCGTCAAGCGTGTGTGTCGGCAACCAAGTGAGGAGTACAAAGACAAGTGTGTCTTGCCTACAGTCAAGCATGATGATGGGAGTGTCATGGTCTGGGCCTGCATGAGTGCTGCCAGCACTGAGGAGCTACAGTTCACTGAGGGAGCCATGAATGCCAACATGTACTGTGACATACAGAAGCAGAGCAGGATCCCCTCCCTTCGGAGGAGTATTCCAACATGATAACGACCACAAATACACCTCCAAGATGACCACTGGCTTGCTAAAGAAGCTGAGGGTAAAGGTGATGGACTGGCCAAGCATGACTCCAGACCTAAACCCTGTTGAGCATCTGTGGGGCATCCTCAAATGGATGGTAGGGGAGTGCAAGGTCTCTAACATCCACCAGCTCCGTGATGTCATCATGGAGGAGTGGATGAGGACTCCAGTGGCAACATGTGAAGCTCTGGTGAACTCCATGCCCAAGAGGGTTAAGGCAGTGCTGGAAAATAATGGGGGCCACACAAAATATTGACACTTTGGGCCCAATTTGGACATTTCCACTTAGGGGTGTACTCACTTTTGTTGTCAAGGTTTAGACATTAATAGCTGTGAGTTGAGTTATTTTGAGGGGGACAGCAAATTTACACTGTTATACAGGCTATACACTCACTACTTTACATTGTAGCAGTGTCATTTCTTCAGTGTTGTCACATGAAAGATAAAAGAAAAATATTTACAAAAATGTGAGGGGTGTACTCACTTATGTGAGATACTGTATATATATGTAATATATATAAATATATATATATATATTGTAGCACTCACTGTTAGATGTCCTTTAAATCGCCTGGGTGCTCATCCGAATATAATGTTCAATATACAAACTTGGTTGAAGGAAAGCACACACCATATATGTAGAAATAACATATATATATATATATATATATATATATATATATATATATATAGTGAAAGCATAGGCAATGGCACTCCTCAAAAAAAATTTTTTTAAAATAACCAATGGAATCATTCAATTCAATAAATTCAAGAGGGTGCTCATCCCATAAAGTATATAAAAGAGTGTACTCAGCCAAAGCCAGAGCAGCGAGACGGCACACCAAGGATCAAAGAAGACAAGATTTATTCAAAGTATTCCATAAGTCCAAACGTTTTCGGTCCCTTTACAGGACCTTCATCAGGGCAACCAGAATGAACCCATTCCCCATCTTAAATACCCCTAGAAACACTCACCCCTTCACGTGCATTATGGCGGATCACCGCCCCGACGCTCAGCCCCACAACCGGAACAACGGCGGTGACGTGCCGAACGGGAGGCGGACCATCCGCCCAATTGACACGCACACAAAAAAAACACAACAGTAATAAGCGGCAACGATGGTAATACACAGCCGCATCAGGACCCGAAACCAGCACTCGCATCTGCTGGACAGGTCCCTAAGAAATATACCATAACCTGGAGTGCAATCCTCCACTTGCAACAAAGTATCACGAAAAAGTGAATGCACATTCAAACTTCCCCTTGCTACAAAATATCAGCAAAAAGTGAATGCCCATTCCATCATAATATTAACCTATCCCAAAGCATCCCACATAAAATCACTGTAATGTTAAATACAATACATGATGCTGCACCTGAAAAATTCAAACACAGCCACAAATAAATAAACCTGATGAAAATGAATATGGAACAAAACATAAAAACGAAAGAGAAAATAAACAGTCAGTAATGTCTTGATAGTTAGAATAATCAATAGTGGCAAAAGTCAGTAGTGGCTTGAAGGTTAGAAAAATACTGGTAAGTCCCTCTTATGATCATTTTAAATTATGGGTCAGTCTTGTAAATGAATAATATATAATTCAGGAACAAAGTAACGCCCGACTAGCGGTACTGTCCCACTATATTAGTCCAATCCATAACCACAGGCCAAAATCACTTCTTAATATTACAGTTCCATGTTATATCAAAGCACTTCCAAGGACTCAAGATGTTCATAAATCCCATTGAGGGGCTGATTACAGGCTCTTGTGCTTACTCAAAAATGTGGCTGGGTGTAAAACCTCGTGACTAACACAGAGGATTCACCTCTAGGCATACCACATTCAATGAATAAAACAATAATTATAAAAAGGAATTGAACGAAAGTTCATGATTTAAGCCCCTTGGATGTAGGGTATTAAGCTTGTAAATCATTTTAGCCTCCATCTGCAAAAGCAACCGATGTCTGTTGCCCCCTCTCTTGGGCACTTGAACTTGAAAAATTGGCATGAATTTGAAATCCACCATGGTATGTCCAACTTCTGCAAAATGTCTAGCCACTGGTTGACGGGCAATCTCACTTGAACCCAGGTGGCCCTCAAGCGCTTTTCTAATGGAACTTTTGTGATTATTTATTCGTTCCTTCAATGTGGTTATGGTCTTTCCCACGTAGTATAATCCGCACGGGCAAATGATGATGTAAATGACATATTTACTATTACAATCCAAATATTCATTGATATCATATTTTCTGGATGAATGAGGGTCTTTATAAGATTTGCCAGTAATAATATTGCCACAATTGCTGCAGCCTCTGCATTTGTACACTCCTTTGGGACGTACTAGCCAGCCTACACCACTACTGTATTTATCTACAGGGTCTGTCTGTATTAGCAAGTCTCGTAAGTTGCTATTTCTTTTAAAACAAAATAATGGAGGGCCCACTAAGTGAGGACCTAATTTGGGATCCCCCTGTAAAATGGGCCAATATTTCAACATAATATCACGTATCTTATTTGACGATGTAGAAAAGGTGGTCTGTATACAAAATCTCCCTGATTTTTGGTCATCTTTCCTATTTGGTTCAAGCAGAACATCTCTGTCCAATGCACTGGCTCTGTTTATAGCCTCGTCAATCACATCCGCATCATATCCTCTCTCAATAAATTTATTGCCCATCTTTCTCAATTCACCTGCTCTCAACAACGGGTCAGTTGTGGTACGCACAACCCGTACCAGTTGAGAGTACGGTAAACCCCTCTTAAGGGGTAATGGATGGTGGCTATCTGCATGCAGGAGGGTATTACGGTCAGTACTTTTAGTATATATTTTTGTTTCTAAATTGCCATCTTTTCGATATATTGTCATATCTAGAAAATTAATCTCATTCAAATCAAATGATAATGTAAAACGGATGGTAGAATCAATACTATTCAGATGTTCAACAAATGTACGTAATGACCCAACACTCCCCTTCCATAGCAGAAAGACATCATCGATAAAACGTTTGTAGAATATTATGTTGTGGGCAAATGCACTGGCAAGAATATGCAACTGTTCATAATAATCCATAAAGATGCAGGCATAGGAGGGCGCCATGTTTGACCCCATAGCGGTCCCTTGTAATTGGAGGTAGTAGGACTCCTCAAATTTAAAATAATTTTTATTAAGTACCAGATCAATTAATAGGATCATGAAGTCAATTGGTGGTCCCTCATATGCTGCATCTGATTCAAACACCGCTCTTACTGCCTCCTTACCTAAAAGATGCGGTATGTTAGTATAGAGGCTAGAAACATCCAGTGTTACCAATAGAGTATCATCAGAGATATATTTGGGTAACTTGTTGATAAAATCCGTAGAGTCTTTCACAAAACTAGCAATTTTAAACACATAAGTCTGTAAAAAGAAATCAATAAACTGAGAGATAGGTTGACACAAGGAATCCCTAGCAGAGATGATAGGTCTGCCAGGAGGATGGTCCAAAGACTTATGTATTTTTGGAATAGTATAGAAAACTGGTGTCTTGGGGAATGATTGAACCAAAAATTCCCCAGTTTCTTTATTTATCCAATGATTATGTAATCCCATATCAATCACAGAATCGATTTCCTTTTTGAACATCCAAGTGGGATTGCAATCCAACTTTTTATAATTGTTTACATCAGACAGCTGTTCCAGGGCTTCATCTCTGTAGTAATCATAGTCCAAAAGGACTATGCCCCCTCCTTTGTCAGCTTGTCTAATGATGACCGACCTGTCTTTGGCTAAATTTTTAATTGCACCAAGTTCATGTTTAGACAGATTGAAGTAACTGACAGGATTCTGAATTACATTTCTAGTCTCTTTTGAAACTAATCCCATAAAGGTATTGACATATTGATTATTACAAATAGGGTCAAAGGTGCTCCGTTTTTTGAAAGGATTAGAAACTAAAGTTGTGGGATTACTACTAAAATGATCCCTCAATTTAAGCTGTCTGTGTAACTTGAACAAGTCAATCTCCCATGAAAAAGGATCCTGTTGTGAAGTAGGTACATAACTCAAACCCTTGCTCAATACTCCCATCTCTAAATCATTCAAGGGTCGTTTAGACAAGTTGTAGACCACTACCTCGCCCTTTGACGCAATACCATCTGTTCGGGACCGCTGTTTCCTCCCTCCTCTCCGGATTTTTCTTTTGATATTTGTTTTTTGCTTTTGCGTTGTTTTCCTAAAAAAGTACTTTCAGCAGTACTATCTGATAATTCAGATTGAGCTGAAGATTCTGTCTCACTCTGTATATCAGTAGTTTGTTTACTTCCCTTGGTTTTATATCTCCTAAATGGAGGCCTACGTTCAGTCAGGCCAAGCAACCAAGGGTATACCCTAAGTTCCTTATGGTCTGTCTGAACTGCTTTAAGCTTTTCTTTTTTAGATACTGCCAAAGTATCCTTATATTTCTTAACAGCGGTTTCTAATTTATCAACAAGATCACCCGTTTTTTCTTTATTAAAGGAATCTCTGTGTTTGTATTGTATTTCAGTAATCTCTGTTTTGATCTTATCAATTTCTTTGGCTGATTGATCGATGACCAAAAGCATCAGGTCAAGAGAACATTTAGTTAAGATAGTGCACCACTTATTGCAAAAATCAGGGTTACTACGACCAATCGTGGGTTGATTCTTAAGCCTGAAACCTCTAGGAATCAATTTCTCTTTAAAATAATGGGTAAGAGTAACCCCATGCATATAGTAATCCACTTCCTTTTTCTTAAGTCTCAGTAAATCATTGAATATCTCTAAAGGTGTATCAGGTCCCAATGCCAACTCCAAACCATCCTGAAAAAGGGTTTGACCCTGCTCAGTGGTGCACAATCTAATATCTCCCAAACTAAATGCTCCACTAGAAGGAATTTCCATACCTGGTATTACTTATGTAAATCAAAACTATGATAATGCACAGAAAACAAAAGATTAAATGGTTAAAACCCTGTTACAATATTAATGACTTCAATATGTGGGTGCTCAATTGTCATAGATACAATAGTAGTGAAAGCATAGGCAATGGCACTCCTCAAAAAAAAATTTTTTTAAAATAACCAATGGAATCATTCAATTCAATAAATTCAAGAGGGTGCTCATCCCATAAAGTATATAAAAGAGTGTACTCAGCCAAAGCCAGAGCAGCGAGACGGCACACCAAGGATCAAAGAAGACAAGATTTATTCAAAGTATTCCATAAGTCCAAACGTTTTCGGTCCCTTTACAGGACCTTCATCAGGGCAACCAGAATGAACCCATTCCCCATCTTAAATACCCCTAGAAACACTCACCCCTTCACGTGCATTATGGCGGATCACCGCCCCGACGCTCAGCCCCACAACCGGAACAACGGCGGTGACGTGCCGAACGGGAGGCGGACCATCCGCCCAATTGACACGCACACAAAAAAAAAACACAACAGTAATAAGCGGCAACGATGGTAATACACAGCCGCATCAGGACCCGAAACCAGCACTCGCATCTGCTGGACAGGTCCCTAAGAAATATACCATAACCTGGAGTGCAATCCTCCACTTGCAACAAAGTATCACGAAAAAGTGAATGCACATTCAAACTTCCCCTTGCTACAAAATATCAGCAAAAAGTGAATGCCCATTCCATCATAATATTAACCTATCCCAAAGCATCCCACATAAAATCACTGTAATGTTAAATACAATACATGATGCTGCACCTGAAAAATTCAAACACAGCCACAAATAAATAAACCTGATGAAAATGAATATGGAACAAAACATAAAAACGAAAGAGAAAATAAACAGTCAGTAATGTCTTGATAGTTAGAATAATCAATAGTGGCAAAAGTCAGTAGTGGCTTGAAGGTTAGAAAAATACTGGTAAGTCCCTCTTATGATCATTTTAAATTATGGGTCAGTCTTGTAAATGAATAATATATAATTCAGGAACAAAGTAACGCCCGACTAGCGGTACTGTCCCACTATATTAGTCCAATCCATAACCACAGGCCAAAATCACTTCTTAATATTACAGTTCCATGTTATATCAAAGCACTTCCAAGGACTCAAGATGTTCATAAATCCCATTGAGGGGCTGATTACAGGCTCTTGTGCTTACTCAAAAATGTGGCTGGGTGTAAAACCTCGTGACTAACACAGAGGATTCACCTCTAGGCATACCACATTCAATGAATAAAACAATAATTATAAAAAGGAATTGAACGAAAGTTCATGATTTAAGCCCCTTGGATGTAGGGTATTAAGCTTGTAAATCATTTTAGCCTCCATCTGCAAAAGCAACCGATGTCTGTTGCCTGACCATCCTCCTGGCAGACCTATCATCTCTGCTAGGGATTCCTTGTGTCAACCTATCTCTCAGTTTATTGATTTCTTTTTACAGACTTATGTGTTTAAAATTGCTAGTTTTGTGAAAGACTCTACGGATTTTATCAACAAGTTACCCAAATATATCTCTGATGATACTCTATTGGTAACACTGGATGTTTCTAGCCTCTATACTAACATACCGCATCTTTTAGGTAAGGAGGCAGTAAGAGCGGTGTTTGAATCAGATGCAGCATATGAGGGACCACCAATTGACTTCATGATCCTATTAATTGATCTGGTACTTAATAAAAATTATTTTAAATTTGAGGAGTCCTACTACCTCCAATTACAAGGGACCGCTATGGGGTCAAACATGGCGCCCTCCTATGCCTGCATCTTTATGGATTATTATGAACAGTTGCATATTCTTGCCAGTGCATTTGCCCACAACATAATATTCTACAAACGTTTTATCGATGATGTCTTTCTGCTATGGAAGGGGAGTGTTGGGTCATTACGTACATTTGTTGAACATCTGAATAGTATTGATTCTACCATCCGTTTTACATTATCATTTGATTTGAATGAGATTAATTTTCTAGATATGACAATATATCGAAAAGATGGCAATTTAGAAACAAAAATATATACTAAAAGTACTGACCGTAATACCCTCCTGCATGCAGATAGCCACCATCCATTACCCCTTAAGAGGGGTTTACCGTACTCTCAACTGGTACGGGTTGTGCGTACCACAACTGACCCGTTGTTGAGAGCAGGTGAATTGAGAAAGATGGGCAATAAATTTATTGAGAGAGGATATGATGCGGATGTGATTGACGAGGCTATAAACAGAGCCAGTGCATTGGACAGAGATGTTCTGCTTGAACCAAATAGGAAAGATGACCAAAAATCAGGGAGATTTTGTATACAGACCACCTTTTCTACATCGTCAAATAAGATACGTGATATTATGTTGAAATATTGGCCCATTTTACAGGGGGATCCCAAATTAGGTCCTCACTTAGTGGGCCCTCCATTATTTTGTTTTAAAAGAAATAGCAACTTACGAGACTTGCTAATACAGACAGACCCTGTAGATAAATACAGTAGTGGTGTAGGCTGGCTAGTACGTCCCAAAGGAGTGTACAAATGCAGAGGCTGCAGCAATTGTGGCAATATTATTACTGGCAAATCTTATAAAGACCCTCATTCATCCAGAAAATATGATATCAATGAATATTTGGATTGTAATAGTAAATATGTCATTTACATCATCATTTGCCCGTGCGGATTATACTACGTGGGAAAGACCATAACCACATTGAAGGAACGAATAAATAATCACAAAAGTTCCATTAGAAAAGCGCTTGAGGGCCACCTGGGTTCAAGTGAGATTGCCCGTCAACCAGTGGCTAGACATTTTGCAGAAGTTGGACATACCATGGTGGATTTCAAATTCATGCCAATTTTTCAAGTTCAAGTGCCCAAGAGAGGGGGCAACAGACATCGGTTGCTTTTGCAGATGGAGGCTAAAATGATTTACAAGCTTAATACCCTACATCCAAGGGGCTTAAATCATGAACTTTCGTTCAATTCCTTTTTATAATTATTGTTTTATTCATTGAATGTGGTATGCCTAGAGGTGAATCCTCTGTGTTAGTCACGAGGTTTTACACCCAGCCACATTTTTGAGTAAGCACAAGAGCCTGTAATCAGCCCCTCAATGGGATTTATGAACATCTTGAGTCCTTGGAAGTGCTTTGATATAACATGGAACTGTAATATTAAGAAGTGATTTTGGCCTGTGGTTATGGATTGGACTAATATAGTGGGACAGTACCGCTAGTCGGGCGTTACTTTGTTCCTGAATTATATATTATTCATTTACAAGACTGACCCATAATTTAAAATGATCATAAGAGGGACTTACCAGTATTTTTCTAACCTTCAAGCCACTACTGACTTTTGCCACTATTGATTATTCTAACTATCAAGACATTACTGACTGTTTATTTTCTCTTTCGTTTTTATGTTTTGTTCCATATTCATTTTCATCAGGTTTATTTATTTGTGGCTGTGTTTGAATTTTTCAGGTGCAGCATCATGTATTGTATTTAACATTACAGTGATTTTATGTGGGATGCTTTGGGATAGGTTAATATTATGATGGAATGGGCATTCACTTTTTGCTGATATTTTGTAGCAAGGGGAAGTTTGAATGTGCATTCACTTTTTCGTGATACTTTGTTGCAAGTGGAGGATTGCACTCCAGGTTATGGTATATTTCTTAGGGACCTGTCCAGCAGATGCGAGTGCTGGTTTCGGGTCCTGATGCGGCTGTGTATTACCATCGTTGCCGCTTATTACTGTTGTGTTTTTTTTGTGTGCGTGTCAATTGGGCGGATGGTCCGCCTCCCGTTCGGCACGTCACCGCCGTTGTTCCGGTTGTGGGGCTGAGCGTCGGGGCGGTGATCCGCCATAATGCACGTGAAGGGGTGAGTGTTTCTAGGGGTATTTAAGATGGGGAATGGGTTCATTCTGGTTGCCCTGATGAAGGTCCTGTAAAGGGACCGAAAACGTTTGGACTTATGGAATACTTTGAATAAATCTTGTCTTCTTTGATCCTTGGTGTGCCGTCTCGCTGCTCTGGCTTTGGCTGAGTACACTCTTATATATATATATATATATATAATATACACAAATATACTCGGCCTGAGGGCTTGAGCAGAGACAGCACTCATAGCTTCTAATGTTGGACTACAGAATAAGCCTTATTTCCATGTTGAAACAATGCATTTGGAATGTCTGGATAAGTATCCAGGGAGACTGAATCCTCAAATGGCCTGAACCAGCAAATTCGGCAGTAGCTCTGGAAAATGGAAATCTCTAAACAAGCGAGATAACTCAGTAATGCGATGTGTGCCGTAATCCTTTACATGCCTATATGTGTAAATATGCAAGAAAGTCAAGTGGGAATCAACAAAAGAGAAAACTAATTACCATGGCACATTTTATTAGACAAACATAGCAGGTGTCTGTAAAGCAAATATCTTTTTTATTAATATACTTTATGGTCAGAATATTTCCACATTACACAGATATTAAAAATAAATTGAAGGCATTGTTTAAACTTGTAATAGAGACTTCTGTAGATGCTGGTTTATTTGATACATGTGTTTTTAAGAAGGAAAAAAGCTAAAATTTAGTTTTGATTGATGAAATTAAGCAGCTTTCACAACCTTGTGTCATTTTGTCAAAGCAAGAATTGTTCAATTGGGAGCCGAAGTAACTGAAAATCCCAATTAGCTGCAATAAAATGTCTTAACGGGACATTTCTGATGGTGTTCTGTGTGCTATTTTTCCAACTCGCATTCAGCACTGAATAAATGAATGATTAAGTGGAAATGTAATCCAGGCCAGAGTTGGCAAATACATATTACAGTCTAACAGGATTAGCTTTTTATTGCAATACATATGTGATAGAAAGCTAGCTTGCTATATAGATAGCTAGCAAGATACATAGATAGACATTTAATATAACATAATTAGCTGTCATGACTATTATACGTATTAAGTGTTACTACAAAATAAACTAATACAAAATACAAACATCTTGTTACAAAAATGAATTCTAGACACAATAGCATATTTCCTTCAGCAGCAATAAATGGCCCAGCCAGAATACATTTTACAGCCATTTTTGATTTATTCCGAGAGCCTGCTAATGTTGCTTAAACTAATAAATTTACATTGTCTCTCAGTTGCACACGATTGTGACACAGAGAATAACTGCACAGCTAATGCACTCCTGCTAGGAAAACAGTCAAGATGGCATCAGTTTCAATTTATGCTTGAACGTATTTTAATTAAACAAAATCAATATGGAAATATATTATTTTAGGGGTTTACAGTGGCAGATTACAACAAGAAAATGTCTGATTCATTTAGCTTGGTGGAGTTTTAATAGCACATAGCGTTTATTGTAAGGCTGTTTTTTTTTCGAGCATACTTTAGAAAGCAATTAAAAACTGACACAATAAACACTTGCTGGGCTTTAAAGAGCTGCATCTTTGCAAGCACTTACAAATTAAATTTCTTTTCACAATACATATTCATGAGCTTCTCTTAGATTATATTTTGGAATATGCACATTTTTTGTTTGCGTGTGGAAATAAATAACTTGTTTTTTTTATGGACTGTTACATTGTATGTAATGGCAATACATGCAGAAGGCAACTAGAGAAATAACGGAGCAAACCAACTGAAACGAAGGGGCCAAGAAAAACTTCCAGCTAATTTAACCCTTTGAGTGCCACAGGTGTATTCAATGCATGGTAATGCAATGAGCTGGATACTTCTCTAGCACTCAAACGTTTAAAAGGAACTTTTAATCCCTATAATGCTAGTAGGGTCTCCACCACATGGCAACCTATTCATTATTAAAGGGGAAAAGTCCCCATTTAAATCTATGTTACAATGTTTTTTTTTTCTTAAGTTCTCCCCTGTGGTACAGTTTGGTTTGACCCACAATTGCTCTTATTTTATTTTCAGTATAAGCTAAAGAGGATATACTCTGGAGCGAACCAACTTAGGGGACAAAAGAACATTCCCCAAATCCCCACGGACTTGACACTTTGAGTGTCAGAGAGGTATCCTCTCTGGCACTCAGAGGGTTAAATGGAGCTTTAAATCCCTTGCATTCAATGGGTTAAAATGCCCATTTAACCCTTTGAGTGCCAGAGGGATACGGAATGCATTGCAAAGCAATGCGTTCCGTACCCCTCTGGCACTCAAAGGGTTAAAATAATGGAATGTTCATTTATCCCCTATGATTTAGATGGGTTCCTCCAGAACTGCTCCTATTCAGCTAATTGAATAAGGATCTGTGTCTGATGCATCATAATAATGGCTTGACAGCTTGATATTGAGGATTCTATGCAATTGCTTCCAATCAAGCAGCAATACTCACACTTCAGTTAATTCAATCAATACTATTTTAAAAGCCGTTTGGGAGAAACTAATGATATTTTACTATTGATTACTATTGATGTGTTTTTAGTTACCATTTGCAATCAAGAAGAAAGACATTTTTTTAAATACAATATTAAGTTGTTTCGTTAGTGTTGCTGATGGGAATTATAATGTTTTATTTTAAAAGGTACTCTATTATTTTATAAGTATATAAATAGATATTTTACCTGCTGGATTTATTTTCCCTAAATCCTGTGCACTTATCTTGAATCAGCTATTTGCTCATCTATTGATTTCACTTTAAGTGGTATGAATGTCCTCTTCCTGTAATCTGTAAAAAAGAGTATGTGACTCAACTGTTTATTGAAAGGATGATAGAAGCTGTATCTGTTGTGTGTCTTTCTTTTCTCTAGTTACATGCACTGGATTTTCATCGAAACAGAGAACAGACATTCAGACTGATGTACTAACACAATAGCAACTCTTGGCAAACCAGCTGCACCTTAGGGGAGAAATAAACATTCATGGGGATTATGCACTAAGGCATGATAAAGAGGTGATAACGTGGAGATAACTTTTCCAGTGATATAATTTCTCTAGTTTCTGTGTTATTCTATGGAGCCTATGTAAAATTTCTCAAGTTGGACAGATGTTAGCGCATGCGCTCCACAGAATAGCATAGAAACGGGAGAAGTGATATCACTGGAAAAGTCTCCATGTTATCAACTCTTTATTACACCTTAGTGCAGGGCTCAAAATTTCCACTCACCACTAGCCAATGGCGAGTGAAAATTTAGCCCTGGCGAGTAGAAATTCAGCGCTGGTGGGTATGTTATGGCTTTTCAGGTCTGGCTAGTAGCAAAGCACTTCAAATTTTAAGCCCTGCCTTAGTGCATGATCCCCATGTTATTTTAAATGGGGATTCAACCGCTTAAATGCTAGAGAGTTTTCCACCTTTGTAATGCACTGGAGACCTTACTAACATTGTGGTGGTTAAAAATCCTAATTAATTCAATGGGGATTTTAGACATTTTTAGTTGTCTTCTACAGTGAAGATGGTTTGTTAGAGAATGTCTCCAGTTCTTCTTAGTATACCAGCCTCACTGAGTGATAAACTCACATATACGCAAACACATACAAAAACATGTATATGCTCACACATGCCTGCACACATACATAGGCTCATGCATACATATACACAAATACAGGTTCATTTTTTTCTCATTGCTTTTTTATTAACAACTGCACTTCCTAAAAATGAATGTCAATAATCATAAAAGAGTGCATATTTTCTAATTGTATTTTATTGTGGATCATCTGTTTACAGACATAACAGGTATATAAACGGGGGATGTACTTGCATAATTCTCCTCTAAACTAGACATTGTAACCAATTTTTTTGCTCTGCTTACCTAATACCAGTTATCCTGTTTACACTACATGTTTCAGTGGGAGGGCAGACTAGAAGTAAACATTGCTTTTCTCTACAAGCAGAAAAAAACAAGATAAAATTATTCCATTTTCCTGTTCAGGCTATAGATGAAATGCTCAGGGCTTGCTTGCAATATCCATTTGCATGCAAACCTCGTAAATTTTACAAGGTTTGCAAAGTGGGCTTGAAACAACAACCTCCTGAATTTTATGAGGTTGTGCTTATAAGCTTCTCACTGCACTTCTTGTGCAGGGAGAAACTTCAAACTGGCCCTGTAAGTAGAAATGGGATTTCCTTTAAAAACTAAAACTCACACAATCACTATGATGGCCAATGTTTCAACCCTGAGTGTTGAACTAAATATAGAGTGGGATCCATTGATTCTGCATTATAATAAAAGAAAAAAACTTTCAGATCTTTTTGGGCAGGGCATCACCATCCCTCCTGATACCCCTTCCTGGTATTGATTCCTCAATCCCTCCAAATTTCCAGGTTGATTGAGAGTACTTAGAAGAGACACTATTGTCATCTCAATGATTCAAGTTCATTCAAGCCAACCAAGAAGTTTGGGGAACTTCAGGTTGAGGAGGGAGAGAAGGCAGATGGTGAGTGCCTTCCAGGTTGCAATCAAATAGGTGATCCGTGTGTGTATGGGGGGGAATCAGAACAAATATTGGTTTGAATAATAATTGCTTTGCAATTTATTGGTACTCACAAATGTACTGCCTGCTTCCCCAGTTTGTTCTACTGTCTACCACATATTTATTTGACATACCAGTAGACTTGTGAACGGGCAAAATTTTCGGTAAAATTCGAATTCGGACGAATTTTTTTTTTTCTAATTCGGATGATCCTAATTTCGGACCGGGCCTATTCGATTCGGACAAAATTCTGATCCATTCCGAATTATTCGTCCGAATTTAACATGGGTTAAATTATAGCAGTGCGCCTCCGTGCACGCTGCTATCATTATTTGCAGACAGGGTGTGCATTTAGAAAAAGATCCATCCCAAAAACGGACATTGTCATACATTGAAAGTCTGTGCATGCCTCTACTCTAGCATGGGATGCCAGTCACAATGCAAACGTCGAACATCGAAAACCCATGCCTGTCATTCAATTTAGCATGTTCGAACATCGAAACCCCATGCCTGTCATTCAATTTATCATGTTCGAACATCGAAACCCCATGCCTGTCCTTCAATCTAGCATATGTTCGAACATCGAAACCTCATGCCTGTCATTCAATTTAGCATATGCTCGACATCGAAAACCCATGCCTGTCACATCCTACTCAACATAAGTGGTCGACTCGAATATGGACAAACTACATGTCACATTCTATGTTAGTACATGGGTAAAGATTAAGGTTTCATTTTCTGGTACCAGCCTCCTACCCTACTGTCCCTCTTTTGTACCCAAATTCCTCTCTCTCGTTTTCCTATCCTGATTTACCCTCATATCAGATAACTCTATGTGTATATACATTGTAGAGTTTCATACTACATCAAGAATAAACATCAATGATTGTAATGTGATAGATGTAATGTGTTAACCCTTTGAGTGCCAGAGTGGTACGCAATGCATTGCAAACCAATACGTTGCATACCACTCTGGCATTCAAAGGGTTAAAAAGAAAAATTGAGACATTCTGTTGTGAACAAACTGCAACACAGGAGAGAAATAAAAAAAATGCTTGACATCTATACTGAAGAGGGGTCCACAGCATTGTCTTAGTATAGCAATATCACCGTTTTCCGTGAGTGTGCAATACAGGGCTCTACGGTAATTGCTGGGCATTTCCCAATGTCATAATCAGGGGATGATGGGAGTTGTATTCTAACTACTGTTAGGAAACACATAAGTGATGCACATTCATCTCCCACCTAGAAATTATTTACACACGAGGCAACTCCCCCAAGTAATACCTAGCCCCTTTCCAAGTGAAAGGACTTCCAGAAAGGCTTCACATCTCTTAGTGACTCACCTGTTATTGCCAGTCAGCGGGACCCGGAGAGTAGGAGGGGGTGATGCTATGGCTGCACGGCACGGTGCTCTTAGTTGGTCACTTGTCGCAATGTTGAAGCTCAGCCCGGCCAGCACCTTCTGGGTGGAGACACCTCACAGCAATCCTGTTCAGGACACATCATGCACTGTTGTGCACTCATACTAGGGATCCCAAATGTTTAGACTCATTTTGTACAGGGGGCACCCTCCTGTATTTGTAAAACCTCTCTAGCAAATCTGGGATGGTAGACCTATTTACTCAAGTCTTGACTTTAGGTGGGCGATAAACAATACAAAATAGGCATAATGTTTCACTATCACATAATTCACGTCACTGAAGCAGCCAGCAGGCATCACCACTGAGTGAGCATAGGGCTGCCCGGCTGCTGACAGTCACACTGATGGGACACCCTGCAACACAGAAATGGCGGAAGAGCACAAAATAAACATGCTATGGGACGGCAAATTGCCGCCCCTGTCAAAGTGCCGCCTGGGTCCATGGACCCACTGGGACCCATGTAAGGGCCGGCCCTGTATTCAAACAAATACCTAATATTTTTTTATATTTTGCACAGGAACAAATATTACTTGTTCTTGCAGTGGCAATAACTGGAACTAATGCTGGCTGCCTACCTATGCCTAGCCTAATGCTACCTGCCTGCCTACACAACAACTGTACACTCTCTAATCTCTTCTCTCTCTGAGCTCCAACAACCCAATGAGGAAATGCAGGCAGTCTGTCTGTGTGACTGTGTCATTAGTCCAACCCCCATCATGAAACGAAGAAGGCTATTCGAATACAGACAAAAGAGGGAAGTAGTGCATGAAACGGAGAATGGAATTGGACTAGAGACATGGAGGGAAAATTATGGAGGGAAAGTAATTGAGCGCGCACAGGAAGTACAAAATGTCCTGGTCAAAAGTAGTCAAAACTTTTGGAAATGTGTCGATTGCCGAAACTTCCGAAAGTTTCGATGAATTTCGGACCTGGGCTGTTCGGAGTCGGATCATTTTTTCCGAATGACCCTTGAGTTACGGATTGGCCGAATGTCTCCGAATGACCCCATTTTCGACGAAATCCGAATGTCTCCAAATGAATTCGCACATGTCTACATACCAGCCTGGTTCCACTGTAAACCAGTAACCACAGAACCACATATATACTTTCTTCTTCCCCAGCCTTGTCCCAGTGATAGCCATAGAATCACACATGCCCTGTCTGACACCTCAGCCTTGTTCCAGTCCCCAGTGGTAGCACAGAACCACACATATACTATCTACTTCCCCAGCATTGTCCTGCTGGTAGCCACAGAACCACATATAAACTGCTTAACACCCCTGCCTTGTACAATGTGTAGCCACAGAACCACACATGCAGTTTTTGTTTTTCAAACTTTATTCCTCTGGTAGCCATGCTCCTGGCACCCCAGTGGTATGTCAATTCAAATGGGATACCATATTTCACACTCTGTCACCAGGTACTGAATACAGTACGAAATTCCCTGCTGTTATCTTTGTTTTTTCCCTATAGCAACAATTTCTGGGAATAGTTTTGTAAACTATCCTATGGTAGAAGTCAAGTACTCCCTCATTTGATGCAGCTGGCTGTCTACTTTGCAAAACGCTTTGTCTAACATAGTGGAAAAATGAAATTGCAGATAGCATAGTCTTGTGCTTTGGACTCCCCCTGCAGTATGTGAAGTCACACCAAAAGGGTGTCAATTTTCTCATAAAAGCATTAGTTAATGAACATAATAGAAAATGCCAGAGTTTTCAAAAGTTACAGTACATTTGAATGGGAGGAAATGTAAAAAAAAATGCCTATTTTTCCTTAACCTTTTGAGTGCCAGAAGGGTATGCAAAGTATTGCAAAGTAATGCATTGCGTACCCCTCTGTCACTTAAAACTTTTAAAGCCATCTTCTGGAAACATTTATGCATGCCAGGAGTTGTAGAAAGTAATGTGAACCCTCATATGATGCATTAGGATATCTACTTATAGGAATTTGCTTTTATGGGATGATTTTGATGTTATGGAGTAATTAAGCCTATAAACTATGCTTAGCACATTTTGGCTCTTTTCCTGAACATGTACAAGGCCCAGTTTGGAACATCAGGAAAGACATACATTTGAGTACCTCTACATAATGGGCATCAGTGTATTTTAAGTTTCCTTGAGATACTGTAAAGTAAATTGTGACTTTTGTGTACATTTCTGAAACATTTCTGAACCCTGTTTTAACAAAATTCCCTTGCTTCATCATTTCATGTTAGGAAGAAACCAGACCTTTTCTGATCTGTATGTTAATCTACTTTCAGGCTGTATTTGCTTTTATATAGTTACTGTACTAGCAATATAGGCACTGCGTTGCTATGCAGTTAATAAAACAATGATTGGTTTAATAAGTGGCTTGTTGAATTTTCAGTGCTTACTCCTTTCAGCTCCATAAACAAGTACAACACATTTCAAAACACTGCATTACACAACTCTCCATCAGTGAACACGTGTGAGCAAGCTTGTGTGTATGAGCGAGCCAGGAAGCCCGTGTGAACAGTTGGTGACAGGTTGTGGTGTCACCTGTATATGTGGATGAATGATTCCTGATAGGCAGTGGAACATGGCTCACATGGCAGGCATAGTTGTGGCTACTAGCGGGACAGTAGAAGAGTGTGTGTGGGGGTGGGTGGCACAGTGTGAGGTTCTGTGACTATGTGTGAATAGTTGGAGAAGGCTGGTCTGGCAGAACAGTGTAGTGACTAACATTGAACAGTGGGGACAGACTGGGTATCACAAAGTATATGCGTGGGTCAGTGAGAACCAGTAGGACAGTGGAACACAGCTGGGAAGGAAGAACAGTGTAGATAAATACAAGTGGAATAAGCTCTCCTTTTCCCTGCCTCCTTTTACACATTTGCCTTGGTACAAATGGTGGAGGGTATGTGCCTGCATAAGAGCATGTCTGACTGCCCACATTTTAACCCTTCGAGTGCCAGAGGGCAAGGCAACTAATTGCAAAGCCATGCGTTGCCTACCCCTCTCGCACTCAAAGGCAGGCAAGTATTGTGTACCCCCCATCTCCGAACATCTCATGTATACCATTTTCAGGCAGCCTGCTTCTCAGGTGATGTTTATGGGTTGCCTAATCCTTGTGGGCAGTTTTTAAAATCAGTAGCCGCAATTTTTTACCACCTAATGTATAATTGGCCATTACCAATCCTATAAATCTAGCAGTGCCACTGCTTGACCAAAGCACATTGTTCGGGCGAATCACAGTAATTATCCTTCCCTTGTGCTGCCTTTCTCAGGAAAGTGCCGCTGACCTCTCCCCAGGGTTGCCCCGTACGTGCATTTTGGGGAGGTTTCTGTCTTCTGTCCCTCTGTCACTGGCAGCCCTGTAAAGGGTTTCAGCTCTCACCCTTCCTCTCTCAGCACTGGCCTGGGTAGGTTTGTTCCTTCTGTCCCATACTCATGTCATGTCTGTACACACTTACCATGATTTCCCAGTTCAGATCTCTCCGCAGCTTCTTGACAGAGAAGTGCCTGTGAGTGCTGCTTCTGTTTGGGGAAGGGACTGAAGAGATGAATGAATGAAAGGCAGGGGTATGCAAGGCGGCGAGTGTAAGGTTGCGTAAGAGTTTGTAAGTGAAGTTGTGATTGTGAACTTGGTGAATGTTAGAGACAGGGAAGAGGAGGTTGCGTGAGGACTGGAAGTGAAATGTGAAGGTGGGAGATAGTTGGGATGAGGCGAAATAAAGGGAGGACTGAAGGAATGATGGGCTAAAGGGAGGACATGATGAATGTAATGGAACGGACAGAGCACATGATGAGAAAGTGCATTTTAGTAATCACCCTTTTATGCTCCTGTTCATTAGTGGCATATGCAGGGCATGAATGTATATAAAACAATGCAAATATGTTATCGGTGTAGTCCTGGGATTCAGGGCTTTTAAAAAATAATTCACTGTGACAATATGTTTTTGATATATATCTATCTATCTATCTATCTATCTATCTATCCTATATAATAATTCGCTAAGTTGTGTATAACGCCCGACATGCGCAGTAGACACTGCTGCGCGTGCGGCAGTCATGCGCAGTACAGACTGCCCGTGCCGCAGCTGATACAGAGCTGGGTGCTCCGAAGGAGCGTCCAGCTCTGTATCAGCAGCGGCGCGGGCAGTCTCTGCTGCTCGTGACTGCCCCGCGACCGGCTGCCAGAGGCACTGTGGCCCGTGTAACGGGCTGTTCAGCTAGTATATATATATATATTGTTGAAATACAGTCAGCTACCAGGAAATATATGCACTCACAGTATAGGTTCCCTACCTCACAGATTACCTCTCTCATATGCCTTACAGAGTATGGGTCTCTATTTGCGACCAGAATCTGTGATGTGTGTCTAACATTACATTGGAATTTGTGTTTTATTCCCCTGGAGTAGGCTATATGGGGACATTTTACAATTTATTTCAGTTTTTTTCCCCTTCCCAAACTGCGCTCTCTCTTTGTATTTTTGAACTAATTCTTATTTTGCTGTGTCTTGAGGCGCACATGGGTAAGCAAGATGCAACTATGAGACAACTCTCGCATTGCAGGAGAAAATCTCCAGTATGACACTTGTATTCACGCGTTGAGCCAGACATGGTACTGTTCCTTTTTATACCATTTCCCTCGGTAATGAATCTTGTTTTAAGTTGGCTACTTAGTTATTGTACTACTCTCGCTGTATCAATTCTTCACACCAATCATGTGGTGTATTGTTGTGACCAATAGGATTCGTCCATTCCCCGCTATCCAATCACATGCAGAGGAGTGATGACGTCACTAGGGTCATGGGCAATGCCGAGAAGAGGTGAGTTTAAATACACAAGCAGTTCTTTTTTCAGATGTGTTGAGAAAGGCCCCATTCCGGGACCGAAACGTTGACCGAGCTGTTTGCCTGATTACAGAATAAAAATATCTTTAACATGTCCCACGGGTGCTGCCCAGCCTCTTTTCTTCTACATTTACAACATTGGGATTGTGCATGTAGGCATTGTCTTACACCAGGAGCGAGTGCTTTCACACCCCTACCCTTTGGATATATCTATATATCTATCTATATATATATCTATATCTATAGCTATACATCTATATATATATAACTAGAGTATCATTGGCACTCACATTTAGTTGTCAATTCTATCCACCATCCACCCACTGGGTGCTGTATTGTTGAAATACAGTCAGCTACCAGGAAATACACACCACAGTATAGGTGTAAATATATAAATTGTATTAAAGGGATAGTAATACTTCATTTTATCTTTATTTTATTTTGTAGGCATTAAAAAAACATGAACGATATAAGCCTTTATGGTTTGAGAGATATTCACAAGCAAAGTTTCTCCTCCCGCCCCTTTTACCTAGTGTAAGCCATCTCTTCTCAGATGTGGAATCCAGTCCATAGACCAGACAGATAACAGAAGTAGACAATCTTCTTGCTATGAGAACAATGAAGGCCCTGCCCCCTTGACAAGTTTTTCAGGTGTTTCCCTTATCTTAATTGAAAATTGTCCCTCTCTGCAGTCTACCTGGGCACCTCCCTTCTGATCTGGCTGAACAGTGTTATATCAGTAAAAGGGGCGGGAGGGGATACTTTGTCATTGAATTACTCTTGAACTACAACTCTGACAGAATTGAAATAACACTCTCCAAAGTCCAAATACTATGATGATTAATTAGAGCTGCTTTTATTATGAAACATTACTATCCCTTTAAAATGTCATCTTAACTAGGGATGGATGAAAATTTTCACCTCCAACTGAAATCGGCGAATAATAGCTTGATGAAAAATTTCCTGCGAAAAGTGCCATTTTTCCGCTTTTTCCGCCCATTGAAATCAATGGAAAGAAAAATATTTCTCCACCACACGAAAGTTTTCTACAGCCACATAAAAGGCTGTCAGGCTCTCACAGCAGCCATTCTGTGAGAGGAGAGAGCAGCATGTTTTTGAGCTAGAGGAGATAGGCAAATAAAGGGGAATTGAAGCTTAGTTTAGGGAGTCATTTAGGTAGGACATTTGTTCTCTATATTAGGGGAGTCTGGGGGCACTCTAGTTGATAAGAAGGGAGGAAGGAGGTTGACCCCCAGATACTCCAATATTCCATGTGACTAACTGGCAAGACACAGGCAGCTAGGGACCTATTTTCTTTCTGATCTTGCTGTTATTATCTCTGTGCTGGGTGGGGAAGTCTGGGAAAAGATGTTTTTGGACAGACTGTGATAAGACAACAGGGTGGACAACTTAAAAATAAAAAAAAAAATAAAAAAAGAATAAAAAACTAAATATCTTAGGTGACAGTGACAGACAGCTGACTGTTAATAGGCAAGGCATCATACAGCTGCATCAGTTGTGTTGTGCACCGTACAGTAAACACATAAACACAGTGTAGTTGCATAATGTCCAGCAAATGCACAAGGGGGAGGGGTGGAGCAGTGCAGGGATGTGAGAGTAAAGTAGTAGTTCAAAAACTGACTGCAGCAATGGTTGCTGCAGCTTGTGCAATCAATGATGATGATCCCTCTACTCCAAGGGAGGATGCAGTTTGTCAAGGTCCCAGCAAAACTAGTTCCAACACCACCAATGCCAATAGAAATAAAGAACCATATAAGAAGAACACTGAAGATGACAACAAGTTGCATTCAAGTGTTGATGATGCTGGCAATAGCATGACAGAGGAAGGCGTAGCAGCTGAACTGTCTGCTGCATCAGATAGTGAGACAAACAAGCACCAAAACACCCACAGTAGGGAACTTTGTTACAGTAAAAGTTAAAAGAAATTGTTGAGACCTCCAAAAGGAACATAAGGATGACCTAATGAAGACTGATGATGATGCAGATCTAGAATATATCCCTCCAGCATCCTTCTCTTGTTCAGATACAGATGAAGTTCAGAGTGAGGATGGTGACAGGGCTATAGCAGAAAGTCAAAGACTGAATCTTCCACCACTTTTAAGGAGCAATGTGTCTGTCTATAAGAAAGCCATTGGAAAGTCTGACCCTGGACAAGCACAGATGTCAAAAAGCACACAATCACCCTATCAGTCATCATCGGCATCATCGCCTCTTCAAAGTCCAAGTCCTACTCAACACACACCTGTTTTGAGTACCCAGCAACAGCAACACAGGTTAACATTCACAGTGTTAGATAAGACAAGTAACTCTGGTGCTGCTGCTGTAAGTGCTGCACCTTTGACACCTAGTAGTAGTGGCAGTAGAATTACATCAACATCTAGCTCCAGTAGTAGTAGTAGTAGCAGAAACCACAGATGACAGACAAAGCCAGGACAAATATATTAACAGCAGCACAGATGAGGAGGTGGAGGACAGATGGGACCACTGCTATGACTGATAAGTAATGTGTGTCAATAATCTGAGAAGGAGGATTGAGTATGACAATGGTAAAAATGTATACACAAATCACACAATGCCAGTCCCCCACCACCACCACTGCAATACATATCTGCCACATTGTAAGTTGTACTTTATTTTTTTTTTATTACTTGATGTCATAATGAATATGTGCCAGTGTCACTTAAGCAAGAAAGTGTTGTGGGCAAAAGTCAAATGCATTCTTCACGCTAACAAATTTTTCAAGCCATATTTTGCTGTAGGACTCACAACTTTGATTTTCAGCCACTTATTTCTAAACTTCAGCCCTCAGAAGAAGTAATATTACAGTGGGAAATGTAGTACCTATAGGAAATATAGGTGAAAAATGTGTTAAAATAGGAAGAAAATGTGTTAACATAAGAGGAAAATATGTTAAAATAGGCATAAAGGAGGACATTTTTGCATAGACAGAAAGGCGAAAATTTTCACAGGAAAAGCAAAAAATCGGCACGTTTTTGCGAAATTTTTCACCTGAAATTTTTCACACTTTTCCCCCACCCCTAATCTTATCAAATAAAAAGCACAACCAGCAGCAACATTTCGATCTGCTTAGTGGGATCTTAATGGGGGCTTGACAAAGATCCCGTTAAGCGATTGAAACGTTGCTGCTGGTTGTGCTGTGTATTTGTTAAAATGACATTTTAATACAATTTACATATTTACACCTATACTGTGAGTGCGTATATTTCCTGGTAGCTGACTATTATATATATATATATATATATATATATATATATATATATATATATATATATATATAAATAAAATTATCTGTGGGAATAATTTCTAAACGGTTTGATATCAAAAGATCTGAAAATATATCCAGCCTCCAGTGCGCCCAAACCTTTGGCACTAAAATGGTTAAATTATTAAAAACACAGCAACATAACATATCTGAAATACAGTAACAAAACACAACATAGTGATTAATAGCATACAAAATTATTTAAAATATTTCCCTTATTTAATTTAAAAATGTAAAAAGCTAGAATTCTTCATATGAACTATTGAATATGATCTGCAAAGCTAAAAAGAGTGAGAAAAAAATCAGGAATGCAGATATTGTTTTTTTAATTATTTTTTATTGACTAAATAGCTAGAAGAATGAGTTCATATAATACAATATGACATCAGGCTAGGAGATATATATTACAATATGGTTTACCATACGTTATTATAGGTATTAGACATATTGGATATCACAGTAACCAGAGACTGTCCTAGCTTTTTAGTGGTATATGCAATAAACAGTCGAGTTCCTGCACCCGCCCTGCCTTCCCAAGCCAAACCACCACATCACAGAACAAGAAACCTCTGACAATAGTTGATTATGCTTGTCCAGGCTTAATCACTACATTGTCCATAACAGCAATGCAGGAAAGAAATAGGGATAATGGACTAAGCCTATTACTGGCAGTACTAGCTAATGTGGACGATATTATTAATACAGCTTCTCTCCCTTTCTAAGCTCTCTGATTAATTCTACTTTCAGTATTTAACCCCCTTAATGACTGTCAGATCCGGCGCATGCGTGGCCGTTAAGGACCACAGAGCTTTTTTTTGCGCATATTATTCTGGGATGGCAGAGTGGCATGCAGCTTCACTTCCATCCCAGAATTCCATGATGTGCCAGGACCATCACCAGACCTTAAGTGCCAGGGCAGTCGTGATGGTCCTGGCACATAATGGGTCCTTAAGAGGTTAACCAGGGATCCCATATGGTGTGATTTTTTTTGGAATTCCCCTGTAGATGTGGAGTAATTTATAGTGCAGTATATTGTCATTGGCTAAATTAACCATCCCTGATACTCCGGAGGGCTCTCAGACATCCAAGCCATGACCATCACCTTCCTCGCATCACAAGCAGTTCCTTTACCAGTCTACTCCCAGGTCCCTGATTTAGAGTATCCAACAGAATAGATAAGGTACAAATTTTTGGCTTGAGGGGGATTAGTTGTTTCAGTACTCCCCGTTACTCATTCCCAAAAGGACAGGACTCTTGGATAGGGTGGACGAAAGATCCTGTTCCAGTGAAAAAATCAGTGAAAACTACCATCGTTGTTTTAGCCTATTGCCAAAATGCATGTGCCTGCTGCTAGTGTGCCAGTCTGCCTTCTTCATCTCAATAAACGGCAAGTGTGACAGTCAGGGACCCTTTGTTATATCTGTCATCATCAGGAACCAGTTGGACTATCACTGAGAAGCAGCAGTAGCAAAGAGGGACTGGTGGTGGTGATGAGGAGGGTGATGGTGGAGAAGCTGGGATGGAAAAGACATTAATGGCCATTTTAACCCAACGTGAGAAGGAATGGGAGACCGAGATACAAATGGGGTTGGGTAACATCACCACTAGCAGCAGTGACATTATGGAGTTTGCTATTGTTGTAATTCCTGCTGCGGCTAAGTTGCAAGGGCAGCAGTATGAGGATAAGCAGGTTATTGTGCCACAGACCAACATGGACACAGTGGGAATGGGGTCCAGCAGTAGTGATGTGGGTCTAGGACAGGTTCCACTTGCCTGCAACAATTCTCATCCTTGTCCTAGCTGTAGTGTTGATTCTGCAGCAGCAGCAGCAGCAGCAGCAACATCATCCTCTGCCATAGCCAGTGAAGGGGATTGTGGATGAAGAGGTTATTCTTCTCTACCTTTCCCCTCTCCCCTGGGGTCCTGGGTGTGGGACAGTTTTTCTCTTTGGGCAGACACAGTGTACACAACAGCGACAGCACTTGCATGATTTGTGATAAGCCAGTGAAAAGGGGAAAGGAGGGAACGCACCTTGGCACAACCGTTCTTATAACACATATGAAATATAGACACCATGACATTTATGTGAAGCATGTTAAAGCCAACCCCCACCAAAGAAATTGGGCTCCGCTGCTGCTGTACCCCCTGACTTTCTCCAACGGCAACAGGACGTGAGGTGGGAATCAAAGAGGAGAAAGAATAGTGAAACCCAGCCAAAGCAAAGTTTGGTGGTGAGAGAAACACCTGGCTTGCCATCACCTTCTGAAGCTAGGGTCTGGGTGCGTGAAGATGTACCAACGTATTCTGGTAATCCATGTCTGTCAGAGTTACCTCCCTCACCAGCTGATAGCCGTGATGTATATGTCAGGATGTGGCAGTTAGTGTCCACCCATCGCACACTGTGTGGTACGCTGACAACACATGGCAATGTGATTGCGGATAATAGCAACCAGGGCATCAAGAGGAATCTGAGGTGATTCCATGCTGCCGAATATGCTAAGATGGTGGCAGGGAGGGTTTATAATTATTAGTAAGACTGCAAGTTGTCAAGTGTCCTTAGCAGGGAGCGGACAAGGGGCAAAGTGACAACAGCAGTGCTTGGTTTATTGGGGATTATTGATTTTACATGGACGTAAGCATCAAGGTGTTTGCTTTCAGTTGTGCCAGATGCTGATGTGAGTGCATATGTTTTGTTGTTCCCAGTCCTTCCCCTATTTCCTACACACCCTGTGCACGTTGAAGTTGCTGATGAGAGGCACAGTTATTATCTGCTCTCAAAGGACAAATTTATATTCCAGCAACACACCCATGATTTTGGAGGCGGTGCAAGAGGAGAAGCATTAATGGTCAACTTCTGTTCTCCACATATATCTGAAGTGGTGGGGGGTCTAATTGTGGTGCTTGTACTGCTACAGTCACATCACTGGAGCTAGTAGTGTTGTTATTGAGCCCATTCCCTTGGATCTGCCTAATCATACTGCTGCTTAAATAACGCAGCAGCAGCAGAATGAGCAGCAGCAGCAAGAACAGCACTTCCAAATGCTGCAGTGACACAGTGGCATTTTCCAGTGGCCACCATAACATACATAACCTGTTGGAACTAGGCCAGTAGGCCATTTTCTTTTTATCAGAATATGTTCTTTATATATAAAAACAATATTTGGGGACTTTATTTTAACACGCCTAAATTCTACTCATCACTGATTCCTCAGGGCTTGTTATTCTAACAAGCCTGAGTGCAAAACATTATCACTAATTCCTCAGGGCTTGTGAGGCTAACAAGCTCGAGTGCATAAAATTATCACTGTCTCCTCAGGGCTTGTGACGCTAACAAGCCTGAGTGCAAAAAATCATTACTGATTCCTCAGGGCTTGTGAATCTAACAATTCTGAGTGCAAATTTTCACTGATTCTTCAGGGCTTGTGATTCTAACAAGCCAAAGTCATGCAAATCAATGTTTCCTCAGAGCTTGGGCCTCTAACAACAAGTCTAAGTCTTACAAGTCATCTGTTACAAAATACTCTATCACATCAAGTACCAGTCACAGCTTACGTCGGTGGGGGGGTCCCTGTCTCTGTCATGTTACGTACCAATTTTTTATTTTATTTTTATTTTATATTTTTTTATTAACTGTCCCCCCAATCCCAGTCAACACCCCCCACAAAAAAATCCCTGTTCAACTGATTCTTTACCCAGACTCCACCAACACATGCACCCTCAGACCCCTTTTATACCATGCATGTGGAAAATAAAATAGTATTTGCTAGGTGCTGTGTGTAAATTCAGCCTTCCATGGATTTCAATGCAATGTCCTATGGGAAAAAATTGGGAAAACAGCACTTTTCGCTGGAAATTTTCCACCAGGCAGAAAGTGCCATTTTCTGACAGTTTTGGTTTGAGGTGAAAATTTACACCCATCTCTACTCTTGGACATTGCCACAGTATGTGCCAAAGTTAACTTCCTCATCTTCACACCTTTGGCAGCTATCATTATCAAGTCTACCCATTTTGTACAGTTGCCTAGGGATATAATATGAGCTATGTAGGATTTTGAGCTGTATTTATTAGTGTCTAGTTGTCACTGATACCACCATGGACCTTCTTCTAGCCAAAGTCCACTCCCAATTCTCAAGGGAACCCAAGGCCCCCTCCCATCTGGTTGTCAGTTCTGCATTATCTGAGTACATCATTTTCTCCCATTATTTACAAATAAATTAAATTTTGTTTAATGGATGTCTCGTGCCGACCAACGTATGTAAGGGTATTCTAAGGATGTGCAATGAGTGTGAATGCCACTGTGCCTGAATCGCATGTCTTAGCCTAGGCATAATAGTGAATAGTGATTATTAGGCAAATTGGAATTGTCATGCAATTGTTGAAAGGTTTTTAACACATCATAGTTGTACAATTGACCCAAATTATATGTCCCATATGCCCTCTACGTAGGGCCAAGGTTGAGAGTCCTAAGATGCTGCAAGCAAGCTCCACCCCAAAGGTAAGTTTCTGGGTCCACTACAGAAGGTTCTACAATTGTTTACAATTTAGATAATTTCTTATATATGACCTGCGTTGTCATATTCGGGTGCATACTCACTTCCAGACCCTTCATTTTAGGTGGGTGAGGCCATATCCTTCACAGAGGAAAGGCTCCCCAATATTCTGGAAAGAATATGTAAAGACAGAGCTAATATATGCCAATATATAAGCACTACCACATATTAACTAAACAGATCTGGTAGGGAGATCCTTCCTTCCTCGGAGGGCCTTTTCTGTAACGATAATTTTATTCTGGAATTATCCCCAGACCATAAGAATCTATTGATAATCTTGTCAATTTTGTTTAAATATTCTTTGGGACCTGTACTAGGGAGCTTTGAAATACATGCAAGAATTTGGGAAGGAAAATAATTTTGATTATATTAGCCCTACCAATCAGAATTATGGGGAGATGGAGCCAAAGAGCAGTTTTCTCCCGAAGTTGTTCCATACATAGTTCTGAAATGATCACAAAGATATCTGTGTTGTGCTGTTGTTATTTTTCCACTCAGATATTTGATAGAGTCCTTGCATCACATAGGGGCATCTACAATACATGAGTCATTTGGCATTGGATTAACAAGAAGCAGAAAGGATTTGTCCCAACTGATAGTTAGGCCTGAGTACAAGCCAAATAATTTGACTAGCTGAAGCATTGTAGAGAGACATCTGTCTGTATCCCGAAGGAATAGAAGGATGTCATCTGCATATATGTTTTTTTTCCTCCCTATTTCCCATCCTAAAGCCTTGAGTATCAGTATTCGCCCTAATCAATGCAGTGAGTGGCTCAAATGCTAATGTGAATAATCCAGGTAAAAGGGACCATCCCTGTCTTGTGCCCATCAAATACCATGTTTCCTGTTAGTACTTTAGCCTTCAGTGCAGAATAAAGTAGCTGTATCCATTGAATAAATGTCAGACCAAACCCAAATAACTTTAGTATATGATAACCAATGTCAGACTCTAACTGAAGAGCCTAAAATTCATAATGCATTTGCTGAATGCTTTGCTCACCTTTACACATCTAGCTCATCTAGTACTACCCCACAAATTGAAGAATGCAGAGATGCTTAAACTTTTCACTTCCAGAGGGCTGTCCAATGCATTGCAAAGCAATGCATCAGATACATATCTGTTACGGCAAAGTTTAAAGTTAGGAAGGGAAGACATCATGCAGAGAGGACAGAATATAGTCACACAGATTACAGGAACGGAAGTTTGCAAGACCATAGAGAGTGCAGGAGATCTTGAAGAGAAATAACCAAGGCTGTCAGTAGTTGTGTGAAGAACTCTCTGCCTTGCAAAAAAATTCTCTGGAAAATAGGATCTTCCACAGGAATTCCTATGAGAAGGCCAGCCTCTTCCATGAGATGGAAAGGAGTGCATGTATGTGCAAGACATTAAAGCATGAACTTCAGAAACATAGAGTATTAATGTCAGAATTCGGTAAGGTAATGACAGACCTTGGTGCAGGAACACATCTCCAGAATGGTTCACAATAGGCTTTATCATCTAGAGGAAAGTTTCATCTGCATTTACTCCCAGTAGGACTTTCAGTGGTAAGGTGGAATATCGCTCTTTCTCAGTGGAAATTCCTTAAAGAAGGAACCACAAACGTGCACAACCCTTTTAGTTCGTTCACGTGGCACTACAGACTCAGCTAACCCCCTTCCCTTGCTACTAGCTTTGCATCTACTACATCCAGTAATATCTCCTAATAGTAACTCTTAATTACCTTATTATGAGCATACAAGTGTAATGACCCTATGATTTTTTCTTTTGTTCAAGTGATAAAACTTCATTCATTCCTGGATGTCCTGTACACAACAGCTGCTGGCAGTAAGTGTGTATGGTGGTTATTATGAATTGTTGCTTTCTCTTTAAACATGGCATTTCTGTATCCTTTTTCACCTTAAATTCATTTTCCTGTACAATACCCACTGTTCTAACTAAAATATTAAGTTACATGTATGAAATAGGCGAGCAGGACATAAGCATTGCTTACATATATACTTTTAATAAATGAGCACCTGTGCTTATGTGCAGACATATTTAGTACATTTTGGAGCACAAGTCCTCCAGGTGATAATTCCTATGCAAACAAGTACTTAAAGGGCAGTTTTTTAAGATCCATTTAAATACTTAGATCTTACCACAGAGCTATGAAAACTGGGTACCCGTTTCCATCGTGCTCTCAAATCACAGAAACCAGCAAGACTGGGTGAGGCCAGTGCCTTAATCAGTGCTCATTGGAGATTTTTCTCCTCTCTGATAAAGTCTATAGATGTCTCATGTCAGCAAATCCACTATCAATCACCTTCTGTAAGGAGGAGAGCAATATCCTATGGGTTCCCGAAGTAAAGATATGACATCACCAACCTTGCAAATCAACATGATCTCTAAGGCAAACTTGGGTACAACAGAGGAGTTTGGAGGTATTGGAACTCAGTTTATGTGGCTTTTGGAGCACAGCCAAGCACATAAAAAGGATCTTGTATGACCCTATTCTACTCTTAACAACCCCTTAAAGTGATAGTAATACCTCTATTAAAGATGATGTCAGAGTCTTCTTTACTTTTTTGTAAAACATAGTACTATATTTAGCTACTTACAGGTTTGTAGTTCAAGTTCTCTTCAAGCTGAAAGGATCCCCCCGCCCCTTCTGGCTGCCTCCCCTTAGATCTGGAAATCTGGTCTTGAGACCGGACAGATGCAGTGAGGGACAATATTCATCAAGTATAAGGAAAGCCCTGCCCCCCTTGATGCACTCCATCTGGACCAAACTGAGAGGCTCAGTGACGCAGGGGAAGTGGCAGAAGGGGCACCTTAACTACAAACCTGTAAGTAATGAAATATACCACTATGTGTTACAAAAAAAGTAAGACTTGGAAATCAACTTTAAGTGATAGTAATACCTCTATTACTATCACTTTAACCTCTTCAAGGACCAGAATGGTCCTCGAGGGGTAAAAGCAGGAAGAAAGAAAAGGAGGAATGTTGCAATGATTTCCTCTGTTCCCATTTTGTTCATTGTGTGCCTCTAGGAGTAAAAGACTAGAACTCCATGCAACATCCATAGACACCATACTGTCGAGCCTATGTTGGACACAGCACAGATTATCCATTTTGTCCTGTAAAATACTTTATAGGTTATCATAAGGGATGGTGCAGTGCACAAAAAAGTTCTTTGTAGTGAATAACTGCATTCATACATTCTTCTTATTAATTCTTTGTTCATGTTAAAGTTATGCAATGCAAATTCAGATGTCTGTCATGCATGAGAACTGTCAAATTAATTAATGTGTTCTCCATTTAATTCCTTTCTGGTCTGTTAAAAACCTAAATCAGAAAGCCTCACAGAAAATCCATTTTTTATCTAAATCATTTCTTCTGTTATGTGGCCTACTGAAACAAAAAAAAATGAAACACTGTAAAATTATGTTGAAAACCAAAACAAACAATGAACCCTATCTATCTTTGCCATTCTTTGGATCACACAACAAGCGCTGTTATTCAGGATTAGGGATGGGTGAAAATTTTTGCCTTAGACTGAAATCGGCAAATAATGGCACTTCCCACTTTGTGAATCATTTCCCGCTAAAAGTGCAGATTTTCTGCTTTTTTTGCCTAGCTCATTCCATTGAAATCAATAGGAACATTGAATTTACGCACAGCACATAGCAGATATTATTTTATTTCCCAAACGCATAGTATAAAAGGGGCATGAGGTTGCCTGTGATGGTGGGGTATGGGGAAAGAATCAGTTGAACAGGGAATGTTTTTATGGGGGAGGTTGATTACTGGGATTGGGGGGTAGTTAATAAAAAATGAATTCTAAATACAATTCGAAAAAACCCATAAGACATAGTATAAAAGGGATCTGAGGAGGGTGCTTGTGTTGGTGGGTCGAGTCCGGGGAATGAATCAGTTGAACAGGGAATTTGTTTTGGGGGGTGTTCTTAACTGGTATTGGGGGACAGTTAATAAAAAATAAATAAAATAAAATAAGAAATTTGTATGTCAAGTGATAGAGACAGGAACCCCCCCTGACATACGCTGCCACTGGGGTAGACTGATACTTGACAGAGCATTTTGTAGAGAATAATTTGTAAGATTTGTTGATAGAGGTTCGGGCCCTGAGGAAACATTGATCTGTAGGACTTAAGCTTGTTTGACACAAGCCCTAAGGAAACATTGATTTGTAGCAGAGATCCCTATTCCAGGCAGCAGTATAATAACATCTGTGAAATTCTCTATACAGCACCACCAATTTTGTTATTTGACATTGATTTATAGGACTTAGGCTTGTTAGAAACAAACTCCGCAAAATTGTTCATTTTTTTGTAGGGCTATGTTTTATTTATTTATTTATTTTTTAAGCACAAGCTCTGAGGAAAAAAATGCCCTGCTGGCCTAGTGCCAGGGGGTCATGTTGGCCAGTGGCCAATGGCTATTGTCAAATGCCCTGATGTAGATGAGGAAATTGCAACAGCAGTTCTTGATGCTGCTGCTGAGTTGTGTAAGCAGCAGGATGATTAGGTAGCTGAAAGGGGATCAAGAACAGCAGTAACATGGGTGACGGTGGATGATGAAGGTTCCACTTGCCACGACTAGCTCCAGTGATGCGCCTGAGGAAGTGGCAGCTCAATAAGTAGCCCCCAGTATATGTGGAGAAAATAAGAAGTTGGCCAATAATTCTTCTCCACCTCCCCCTCCTCCAAAATCATGGATGTGCTGTTATTAGAATGTAATTTTTTCCCTTGAGAGCATGAACTGTGCCTCTCATCAGCAACTGCAATGTGCACAGTGTGTGTGATAAATAACACCTGGGAGCACAACTGTATCCAAACACCATGACACCAGAACCCAAGTACTACCACTGTCCGCACCCCGCTAAGGACATATGACAACTTGCTGACAGATTAATAGTAATGATAAAAGCTCCCTGCCACCATCTTAGCATATTCTGCGGAATGGAATCTCCTCAGTTGCCGCTTGATGCCCTGTCTACGATTCTACTCTACAACACTGGCATGTGAGGTCAATGCACCACACAGTGCAATGGGTGGAGTTGAACTGCCACAGCCTAACATCAACATAGTGGCTATCATTGGTGGGGGAGGTAATGATGAACAAGGTGGATTGGCAGAAGATGTAGTACCCTAGAGGAAGAAAGTGATGGTGAGCTAGTTGTTTCACTCGTCATGGAACTTGCAGTCTCTGCCTGAGTTTCTCTATTCTTCATCCTCTTTGATCTCTGCCTTGACTCTTGTTGCCTTTCTGGAGAGTCAGAGGGTACAGCAACAGCAGTGCTCAATTTCTGTGGTGGGTGTTTGACTTTAACATATTTGACATAAATGCCTTGGTGTCTGTTATCAGGGGGTTGTGCCAAGGCGCGTTCCCTCCTTTCTCCTTCTCACTGACTTGACACAAATTGTGCACAGTGCCGTTGTTGATGACTGCACTGTTCCTGCCCCAAGAGAAATATAGTCCCACATCCATGACTTCAGGGGGGATGGAAAAAGTGGAGAAGCACGGCCTCTTTCTTCTTGTCCTCCACATTCCGCTTCACTGTCTGTGGCAGCGGCTGATGTTGCTGCTACTGCCTTAGAATCAGCACTGCAACAAGGATCAGGACTCGGAGTATTGCCGCCCCTGGCAAGTGGAACCTGTCCTAGTCCCGCACCTCTTGTTGACCCCATTTCCACCGTGTCCAGGGCGCTTTGTGGCGCACTAGCTTGCTCCTCATCATCCTGCTACTTTTGCAACTCAGCAGCAGTAGGAATTAGAACAGTTGCAAATTCTTCAGAATTCCAAATACTCACTGCTGGTTGGAGGAGGCCATTTCTTGGTGACATGAAGACGCAGACTGGCAGCAGTAGCAGCAGGCACAGGCAGCTGATCTGTGCTCCTGGTGGTGGTGGTAATATTGCGGTGGCAACAATTCTGCCTTCTCAAGGATCATGTCCCACTTGGACAATGACATGGAGGGAAGGGGACTCCCAGGGTCAGGGGAATAGTGTGGGCTCCCTTGACCGCTAGTCTGGATGCTGTCAATTGCTTCCCATACCACTCTCCTAACACTAACCCTACCGGCTGCTTCACCATCACTGTTACTACTTCTATTCCTACTACTAACACCAACCACATCAATTTCAGCCTCTGAGTCTTCCTCCACAGTCACTTGTAATATGATGATTACCCCCTCCTTCGCTCCTAATGCTAACAAGCTGCTGGACCTTAGTAGTAGTAGTACTAGCACTGGCGGTACTGCTTGGGGATGGCAAGTGTGACTTAGGGTCCATTGCTGTCACACTTGGTATCATCTTCTCCCCCCCCAAATATTACAAGACACACTACCAGTTGGTTCAGCACTGGTGGCGCAAGTTCAGCACTGTCAGCAGGCACAGCACTGGTTGCAACAGGGGCAGCACGTCTGACGGCAGGCACAGCACTAGTGGCAGCAGAGGCAGTACTGGCAGCAGGCACAGCACTGGTGGTGGCACTGGCAGCAGGGGTAGCACATCTCACAGCAGGCACAGGACTGCTGGAAGCAGGCACAGCACCTCTGGCAGCAGGCACAGGCAGTTGACCTGTCCTGCTCTTATTTCTACCCTGTTGTTCCTCCTTTGACATTAATTCCCCCAAAAATCATAGGGTTGATTTAGGGGGACTGGACAGCATTTGTTCAGTAGTGCTCACTTCCTCCTCAGACTCAGACTCAGTGGACACATAATGGTCCTTCCAGTTCCTCCATTTATTGGTTTTAAACCTGCTCATGGTGATAGCAGTCACTATGACCCTCTCCTGCCTCAATTTGATATAAATACACAGCAGAACAGCACAGCATGTCTACTTCACTTTGTAGCTGTTTCTATGGTGTTTCACTTCTTCGAATATGTCACTTTTTATTATGAAAAGGTGAAAACCATGTAAATCAGCAGGTGGAAACCTCCTAGCCATTGAAAAAATGCCTAAATTTTTTGGCCAAACAATTTTAATAGCTGGTTTTAAAGCAGATTTTCCAGCAAAAAAAGCAGACAACAATGTCGTTTTAGCTGGCTTTCTCACGGGAACACATCAAGAACTTTTGCCCACCCCTACTCAGGATTCCCCTGATGGACCAATTAATGGACATAAAATCAGTTCTAAAATGTGTCCAGACATTCATAAAAGACTGGTATTCACACACCACAGAATGTGATTAGTCATACATTTCATTTCTCATTGCTAATATTATTATTATTATTATTATTATTATATATAATTTTTGAGGGGGTGGGGTTAATAGATTTTGTTACTTGTTTTTATAGGACTATTCCTGCTCTTTCAAAGGGTACTCTCACTGTTGTGATGTGTCTATTACTCTCATATTCTATGGAGGACTGTAGAGAGTTGCTCACCTCTCATAGAGAAGGCTGCAGAATAAGTGTTTGGAAACAAGCTAAACTATAGAAAAAAGAATTCCCTTCTTTCAAAAGAGAACACTACTAGAAGGGCTAATGTTTTTGGGCATATTTATTAAAGGGTACGAGGGGGCAGAAAAATATCCCCAGCGGGACTAAAGTACACTAATCTGATAAAGTAGGTAACCTCGCACCAACCAACACCACCCCCAGCTACTCCATTGAGACAAATTGTTAAACCATCTTTGCCAACTTGCAGTGATCTCACTCTTCCAGCAGGGGAAGGGCTAATTATGATAAGTGAATGTAAAATAAATAAAAGCACACACATTTTGCAAATAAACCATTTGGGTGGGATAGTGGAGATCCAGGTTTTACTCACATATTCAGCTTTACCAGTATTATATACAACTTAAATAGCCTTTACTTCATATGAGCACCTGTAAAGCATCTCTCGTGTTATATCTCCTGGGCTCATTTTATCTACCTCAGAAGTATGAAAGGCTGAGGTGACTTTGCCAGGACTAGAACCTATGACTATGAGATTCTATAGCTGGTACATTAACCAGCTGAACCCTAAAGTCTAGTCTTACATATTTTCTGAGGGAACAGACATTTCTGCCTTTTATATGCCTCCAGAACTCACACTGATTGTTCAAGATTATTTGTAATTATTGGCTGAGATAAAATAACAAACTTCCTGTATACAAGAGCAATGGGCAGGAATCAAAATCAGTTAACTGACATTTACTCTTATCTCTCAATGCAAACAGCCCAAACAACATTAACCCTTTGAGGGCCAGAGGGGTGTACAATGCATTGCATACCCCTCTGGCACTCAAAGGGTTAAATAAGTGCTCCCTGAACAGGACAATTTAAACATACAATAGAAAGCAAGTTTTGGATTATATTTAGAGATGTAACTTGAATAATATTTACATTTGCTAGCTGTAATTAAAGTTATATGAATCTATTTCATTGATTGGTGTTAGTGTTCTTTTAATTTGACTTAGCCATTGAATGATTCAATATGGGACCCCTGAGCCCCGTAGTCATTTCATTCATTGTCTTTCATTTTTTTGGTTATATTTTATCTTTTAATGCATCAGTATGAGGTATCCTGATTTCTTCAGCATGGAGAGATGGGGTAATAATGTTATTGTGACTTTTGGCAAGTTAACCCCTCTAATGTCAGACAAGTTTCAACGCATTATTCACTGAGCGATGCACAGCAATGAGCTGCAAACTGCCTGGCATCGGAGGGGTTATGAGGGCTTGTGTAAGAGTGGAGAGGATGTTTGGGTGTATGTGGAGACTTTGGAGATGCTGTGGTTGTTGTGGCCTTTGGACAACTATTAGGCCTTTTTCCCAGGTTCTGCAGCCATAAACTGCCAAGTCTGGAAAGGCCCAACCAGCTGGACAAAGCAGCCTTGCAAAGATCATTCTCCTTGTATGTAACAGCAGAATGGCTGTTTGCAATGCTGTTTTGTGCCATTTTTATATGGACATCAAATTGGCAAATTCAGAATACAATGAGATGGAATGTGATTTCCAAAGTAAGAAAAAGGTTCAAAAAGCATTTTTCCCACACGTATGCCAAATAAATTTCTATTCTAAAGGAATGGAATCTCAGCCTCAGTAAATAAAAGAAAATCTATATGTGTGGTGTAGTATTGTGCTGTTTGCATCCCCCTACAATATAACAACACATACTAATGAAGTACCATGTTTCTCAGCCTGGCAGTAAGTAAATTGTGTGGATATAAAATGCAACAGTATCTTTGAAGTAACAGAAATGCGTCACCAATTTAAGGATAGAAAGGCAAGTTATTTTGATGTGGTGGATTGTCTTCTTTCCACAAACTGCATGCTGTAATTGCTTCTTTTTAAATGCTGTGTTTGTTACAACCATTTTAGTGCAGGTATGTTTCAAATGAAAACAAAATAAGAAAACTGACAGATTTTGGTAGGTGCAATTTTGTTTCCCTGGCACAACCTATATATAGCATGTCAATTTATAAATATGGGGGACCTTTTTTATTATCTTGGCAGTAGGTAGTGAGAACAGTAGGGAATTCCATGGTTATCAAAATAATCAGTATCTTTGAAATGAAGAAAATGTAAAAAAAGCCTTATTATTTACCATTTTCTAGACACATGAGTGTACACCAGTCATTTGATGTGGCCTTTTGTCTACATGGTATGCCTTGTCTGCCTTTTTCTTTATGTCTGTACTTGTTATAAACATTTTAGCACAGGTTATTAAAAAAAAGAAAAGTAATAGGTAAAGTTTAATGCTCCTGGCACACCCTACATTATGTCAGCCCATGCTGAATGACTTCCATTTTTTTAGGTTATAAGTAGATACAGAATACAGTAGGAAATTATATATTATTCAGATACTTTAATATCTTTCAAGTGGTTGAAATGTAAAAAAACTTTTGTTTTTCCTGTATTGCAATTTTCTGGGATCATTTATGCCCACTTGTCTAGGGGTAGAAAGGTAAGTGGCCCCTTAATGCAAATAGTTATGTACTTTCAAATATTATTGTTGTTACAACCAATTAAATCATAGTTTAAAAAAATATGTAAAAAAACCTAAAACAACACAGATTGTTGTAGACATGGTTTTGTGCTTCCAGAACCCCCAACAGTATGCCAGCTGATATTAATGGGGTACTTGTTTTCTGGGTCTGGCAGTAGGTAGGAATTGGTTCTCAAGATATAAATATATTTGAACTGGAGCAAATATGAAAAAATCCTATTTTTCTTACATTGTCAACTTCTGAAATATTTTTGCACACCAGCCTATGAGCAGAAAGGTAAGTTACCCCTCATTCAGGGCTCAAGTTAATTTTCCCCCAGAAAAACTGTTGATAGGGCAAAATTGGATAACAAATGGCACACACACCGTGTTACCATAGGAATTCAGTTGCCCTACCAACAGGAACCACAGTGTGCATTGGGACACAGAACCTGACTTGTGGCCTAACGTTCATCATGTGTTTTTGTTCCCAAAACTCACTCTAAGTAGCGTGATAAATGGGAACATAACTGGAAAACGGCTAACCGAGTGTTAGTTGCTTTTCTTTGATGTTGCCATTTCTCACACTATTTAGTATGAGTTTTGGGAATCAAAAACACACAACGAATATTGGGCCACATTGTGTCCCAATGCTCGTTATGGTTCCTGTTGATAGGGCAATTGAATTCCTACAGTAACACTGTGTGTGTACCATTAATAATCCATTTTTGCCCTACTGACAGTTTTACTGGGGGGAAATTAAATCAAGCCTCAAATGAGGCAGATTACAGGTAACTTTATTTACAGGGGATGTTGTTAGCTTTAGGGGAATTAGCCCTGTGAATGCCAGTGGGGTATGCAATGCTCTGCAATGTGTTGCGTTCCTCACTGGCACTCATATGGTTAAGTTTTTTTTGCTTTGCTGGCAAAACTGCCAGTGGCAGCAGCTTGCAAGTATGACATGCTTAAATTTGGGGGCATCTTTGATTTCAGCATTATTTAATTTGAACATAGTGTTTTTTTTATTTATAGTGGCATTATATATCGGAAGAGGATGATGATAAGAAGAAAGGAGATAGGAAGATGAATATTGAAGATGAGAAGAAAGAAGAGAGAATATTACAGATGAATACTTACAGTGGATGACCAGGGTGCTGAGACCCCACTGGACATCAGATTACAGGTAAGTGTTTATTTACAGGGGATGTTGTTAGCTTTAAGGAAATTAGCCCTGTGAATGTCAGTGGGTATGCAATGCTCTGCAGTGTGTTGCGTACCCCACTGGCACTCATATGGTTAAATTTTGTTACCACCCAACTCATGGAATTAAATCTAAAATTCAGCATCTTTTTATTGCTTCCAATGGGCGCAACATTTGGCATCTGAAGGGTTTTTTTCTTCAGTAATTTTATCACAGCACAGGTAATTGGATGGCTTACTGTGCTTGAAAAACTACAGTTGGCTGTTTTCTTTCCAGTGGGAATTAAATAGTGCCCTTGATGTGGCACTGATAGGTTGTCTTCTTTCCAAAACTGCATGACTTGACTACCTTTTGTTCATCCCTATGTTTGTTACAGTAACTCTATTCCAGGTAAGTGTATTTGAAAATAGTAAGAAAACTGACAGATTATGGTAGGTGCAGTTTTATGCCCTGGAATCCCCTCAAAGCCAGATTAGTCACTATACAACCTAAAGTACTGCCTAGAGCCTGTGGCAGTGTGAGGGGCCCAGTCAAAGGAAACTCTTCTGTACCTGAGAGACAAGCTGTTGTTGGAGAAAGAATGTGATGCATGCTGGGGTGTTATATTGAATCTGGTGTCAGTGCTGGTAGATTGAAAGATATAAGAACATATTAGAAACACAGCCCAACATCCATTGCATCCTCCCTTAGCCACTGCATGTCTCTGTGTTACTGTAATAGTCATAGGAGACATGCTGTGGTACCTTTATCTTTTCTCTGTTAAAATCCCTTGAATAGTAGAGTAGTCTCTGCACATTGCAAAGAAACATGTTGGATTACTCTGGCATGCAAAGGATTAATGTATGGTCTGCCCCCCCCCATGTACAAATGCTGTGTCTCTCACGGAGTGCCACTGTCATCAGCACCTACCAGTGAATATGACATATGTGTCTCACCAATAATAGGAAGTGACTCATTCATCTCTGAGATGTACATGACAGGCTCTCTGGTAGATACTGATGAGAGAGAGACAGCAGCTGTGTGGATTCACTTGTATATATGGGGCATGGGACACACACACACACAAAAAACACACACACACACACACACACACACACACACACACACACACACACACAAAACACATACACACACACAACACACACACACAAACCAGGCAGTAATCCCTTACATTCCAATGTAATCATGTAATCTTCGACTCCATTCTTTGTACTGCATTGAGATTACTTTAGCATCAAAGTTAATTTAATTAAAAGCAGTTCAGGCATTAACCTTCTGTGTTCCAGAGGAGTGTCCACCGCATTGCTTTGCAATTTGTTGGACATCCCTCTGATACTCAAAGAGGTATACCATGCTTGTTAACAGTTTTAAAAAAATTAAGGGATACTCACATTGGAGAATATCACTTACATCCACAGTACTGTGTAGAGCCCTCCTACATTTCCTCTCCCTAGCACCTATGTCTTTCCTCTAGTCTCTCTTTGTCTCTCTCACTCCCAGTAGGAATGGCCGCAAATTTTCGCCTCAGCACTGAAATAGGAGAAAAATGGTACTTCCTACCTACCTTTTTTTTCGTTTAGCTCATTGCATTGAATCAATTTTGAAGAGTGGAATAACACACAACACATAGCAAATTGTATTTGTTTGGGAAATTATTTATATTTTTTGTTTGGGGGGGTGGTTGTTGAATGGGATAGGGGGATAGTTAATAAAAAAATAAAGATAAAATTAAAAAAATGAAAATAAAAAATTTGTACGTAACATGACAGATACAGGGACCTCACTAACGTAAGTTGTGACTGGGGCAGACTGATACTTGACAGGATAAAGTATTTTGTAGAGGATGATTTGTATGACTTAGTCTTGTTGTTAGAGGCCAGAAGAAACATTGATTTGTAGGAATTACACTTGTTTGGCACAGGCCCTGAGGAAATTTTAGTTTGCAGGACTCAGTTTTGTTAGGCACAAACCATGAGGAAACATTGATTTGTAGGATTTGAACTTGTTGTTAGAGGCCAACATCCTGAGGAAATATTGATTTGTAGGACTTACAATTGTTTGGCACAAACCCCGAGGAAGCATTGATTTATTGGAATATGAGTCACCTTTGTTCGTGTGTAAAATATTAAAATTAATATTAGGGATTTGTTTGAATAATTTTCAGAGTGACACATCAGCCAGTCTCACAGTTGTGTATGTGTATTTTGTGGGCAGGCAGGGTGCCTTATTGCTACATCCATACTTTAGCTACTTCATCCATAGTACCATTAGGCTAAATGCCCACCTTACCCTGTTCCACCATCTTCATTTAGACCCTGAAAATGGTTCCATTCATTTAATTTTCATTTTTTATTGTATTTTTAAAGTTATTTTAAAGTTGTTGAAAAATTTGGACTGTCTCCAACTTTCATACGAGTCGAACAGGTTGGATCCAAACTGCGGAGTCGACGAATGAAAAAAAAAATTTGTTCGACATCGAATTTTACCAAAAGTTTTTGTTGTGCACGAGTCTACTACCCAGTTCTGCCTTACTTACAATTCTCCCTCAGATCCATGCTGGAGGTGGTCACAGTCCTTCTAGCTCCTTCTTTTTTTTTATGAGACTCTACTGTCCTTATTCTGCTCACTAAGGGCTCGATTCAAATGTTGGAGTTAAGACTACAAAACTGGAGTCGCCAAATATTTGACCTCATCGTCGACGCCAAACACGCGAGAAACGCGAGAAACGTCTCCAAAAGCAAAAAACAAGCAAAACGTCCAACGTTACCAAGCGCTCCAGCCAATCACAGCCCCCCAAAGTATCAAGTTCAGTCGAAAAAACTATAAATAGACCCAAAATCACCTACGCACCTTTGTCTGTTATCGAGTTCACAGAGCTAGATCTCAGGACCCAAGGAGTGGAGGTTAGTTTTACAGAGTGAGAGGTAGAGAGGAGCACAGCACACAGATAGGAGTTGGAGAGCATTGGGACACCATAAAAATACACATAAAACACTTTTGCACATATCCATCACACACATTCAAACACAAACACACATACACACACATAGCTCATTTTTATTTTGATAACACACCACACCTTTATTTTTTTTTTGACAGTGTGAGTCTGTGAGTGCAAGTGAGTGACAGAGAGTGAGTGAGTGAGTGTGTGAGGGCCTGAGTGAGTGCCTGGGTGTGAGTGTGTGAGAGCAATGGAGAGGAGAGGAGAGGAGAGAGGGGTGGGGAGTGTAGGAGGAGAGGAGGAGGAGATGCAGGGGGGCATCCCTGGTCAGGGTAGGGGAGGGAGAAGGAGATCACTGGGGCGGAGGGGCAGCCACCTGAGGGCAGGCACATCCAGTGCAGGGGCAGAGACAGTGGGACGAGGGGTAGACCCCCTGCACCACACACAGCCAGGGCTAGTGCAGGCAGGGCTGGACAGCCACAGCCAAGGCTCTCAACAAACTGTTGGTGGTGAGGAGGAGGAAAGGGCGAGAGAGCCCAGGTTCTCTGAGGAGGAGAACCTTGTCCTCTGTGAGGCTGTAGTTGCAAGGGAGAGAGTCCTGTTCTCCAAAGGGCGCCTTGCTGGTTTGAGCTCCAGGAGGAAGGCAGCCTGGAAGGAGGTCGTGGCTGCGGTCAACGCTGTATCCAGCCGCAGCCGGTCAGTGGAGTCGGTGAAAAAAAGGTGGACAGACTGCAAGGCCAAGGTAAGATAGTAACATAGTAACACAGTAATTCATGTTGACAATAGACTTGTGTACATCTAGTTCAACCCTTTTCCCATTTCTGTCTCCCATTGTGAAGGTGAAGAGGAAGATGGGTGAGCAGGCCTTGCATGCTGCTGGTACAGGAGGTGGTCCGCCCCTGCGTGTGGAATATACCCAGTGGGAGGAGGCTGTACGCAGGACAATCTCCGCCATCACGGTCCATGGTGTTCCTGGATGGAGCGACACTGGGGATGAAAGGAGCCTCCAGTCCACTGGTACGTGCATCAAGGCCCACACACATCACACATAACTGACACCTAACAGACAGAGACAAACACAGTGACACCTGAACACATGGACAGCATTCCACACCACAATCCAGCCACACAGCTTGGAGGGATGTCAAACAAGGACAGAATACCTGACGAACCCAGCCAGAATGGTAATGCTAAAGTCCCTATTGAACCCTCTTCATGCTGTCCAAAACAACATCATGCACAGCACAAATCCAATGCACACTGTCATGTGTCAGTCACAGATCTAAATGTTCTGTGTATCACAATGTCATACAAAGAGTGACAAAGAGGTCAGCACACAACCCCTTGAGTGCCACAGGGATAAGCAATGCATTGTTCAACAAAACACTGTCTAGTCCCCTGGCACCCAAAGGGTTATCAGAGAATAGCAAGGAGGGGAATTGGTGTGTTTCATATTGTATTGTTACTGCATGTCAGAGCTAGGTGTTGAACATGTAGGTAGTTAGTACAAGTGGAAGTTTCAGCATTCTGCATCATATGTAGACTGCAGGGTGTTGCTGGCCAGGGGACATTCCCCACCATCACCACTCTGCAGGACATATGTGATTCACAAGGCTAAATCCTGATGGGGGGGGCATTCACTAGGGTGTCAGAAAGAGGTGGCAATGTTTACATGACGACAACAACAGTGTCATCACACCTGCAATCCCTGTGTTATCCTTGGGAGCCAATGCACTGAGATCTAAACAACATGTGATACACCAGTGCTTAGGCTCAACATCATGACATAGGAAAACAAAGAGGTAACCCCTAACAGTACAGCATAACCATGCACATGTTTGCTGTGTGTTATGATTATGTCTGTCCTGGGTTGTGTGTGTGTGTCCTCCAGCTGATTAGGTTGTTGGGTACCACAGATCATGTTTCTTGGTGTGCTTGGTCTGTTCCTGACACCATCGGTTGGACTCTGTGGTCATCGTTCACCACTGGTGCATTGTTGTGTTAAGAGGTCACAATGTTTCTGTTGTTGAAGCTAAGTGTATGACATGCAATAGGTTTGTGTCACTCAAGGTGTCATGTTTTATTTTTGGTCACCACATGTATTATGATGAATGGGGATAGCAAGGAGGTATATGCCTTGCCATCCCCACTGCTCAGGATACACATGATGACCAAATCTACAACACTGTAGGTTAGAACAATCAATGTATGGGATCACATCAAGCTAAGCAATGTGTGTCAGGATGGTAACCAATGCATTGCCAAGCTATGCAATGGATACTATCCTGCCACTCAACGGTTCACATGTCATTGTAACAGTAGTGCAGCACTCCTGTCACGGCTCAAATCACTAATTCCATCATGTCATTTGCCCCCACAGCTTACCAAACATCCCGAGCAGAGGAGTCCGGGGAAACCTCCTGTGAGGAGGCCACCACCTCAGGAGTGCTGCCACCACCACCACAGCAGCAACCACAGCAGCAGCGGCCCAAGCAAGGCCCCCAGCAGCAGCAGCAGCTGCCCCAGCAGCAGTGGCCCCAGCAAGGCCCCCAGCAGCAGCAGCAGCGGCCCCAGCAGCAGTGGCCCCAGCAGCAGTGGCCCCAGCAGCAGCAGTGGCCCCAGCAGCAGCAGCAGCAGTGGCCCCAGCAGCAGCAGCAGTGGCCCCAGCAAGGCCCCCAGCAGTGGCCCCAGCAAGATCCTGGCGTCCACGTGTCTCCACCACTGCAGCCTATGGCGAGGCACAGAATGCCACAGGCTGTCCAGATGCCAGGACATGCAGAGTCCAGCATGTGGGCTAGGCCTCAGCCCCCCCTAAGGAGATCCGGAAGCCAGGAGGCATCCCTGATGTGGCCCCTGGACTACCAACATATTGGCCTGATCTGGGAGCCACAGCAGCCACAGGGGCGCACAGTTTTCACCCCACCACCACCACCAACGCCATCCCCCCCAACCACACCAACAGATGTGCCCCATCCTGAGGCTGCGGTAACAGAGGGTAGTGAGGGGTCCAGGGATCGGTTCTCCACATCCCCCCACAGCCTCCATGTTGCAGTCTCTCCTGAGGCACCCCATGGTCGTCCGCTCACACCACCACCTCTGCCAGCCTCCATGCCCACCATGCCTGTGTCACCTGCGCCCACAGCAGCCCTCGATGCGGCATGTGTGGCTGTCCAGGGTGAGCAGGTGACAGTGTTATGGAGGTGTGCCCGATCCCTGCGTAGGATTGAGGTGGATATAGGGAGGATCATGGGGTGCCTCCGGGCCATGGAGGCACAACAGGTTGTCGCCAACACCCAGCAGGCGCAATTTAACACCGGCATGATGGAGGTGCTGGGACACATGCTGGTGGAGATGCGTGAAACAAACAGGCGGGAAAACCAGCGCCACAACATGGGCCAGCCATCACAACAGGGGTCCAGTAATGCATCTCCAGCCAGCAGTGATCCACCACCACCACCACCACCATCCACCAGACACCCACGGGTAACCCGCCGCAGTCAGAGGCAATCCACCTCTGCAGCCCCCCCCCCTTACCCTCCCAAGAAAAAGAAGTAGGGCCAACCTTCTTCAGGCCCGTTTAATAAATGTTTGCACTTTTTCACTACATCTGTGTCCATGCATGTTTCTCATCCAATATGTGGTTTGTTTGGCCGAGTTGTCTCCAATGCATTGCAAAGCTATGCAGTGAACACAACTCATTCACATCTAACATGGGTGTCAGGGAATGAGTTGTCTCCAATGCATTGCAAAGCTATGCAGTGAACACAACTCATTCACATCTAACATGGGTGTCAGGGAATGAGTTGTCTCCAATGCATTGCAAAGCTATGCAGTGAACACAACTCATTCACGATGAATGGAGTCACAAGCTTTTACAGCAGGGGTGAACACACACATCACATACACACGTTTGTCCAAGTTCAAATCACAGACATTTGAAAGTCAAACAACATCAGGATGTTGTTCCATGATGTGACTTGAACTTGAACAACATGAACACATTACATACATCAACAACATGATCGCAATTAAGGGGATAGTAATGCTTGGAATGTGTCATGATATATGTAGTTGGGTTCACCACCCTGATTGGAACAAGGGAACTCCCACTGCTGAAAGGTGTCTCTTTCCAAGGTTATCCGAGCTCAGAGCTTGAAGTCATGGGTCAAATATTACATTGTCCTGAAGGTGTTAAATGGCGCTGTTGCAACTTCATCCTATGGGGATTCATGGTGCAGGGACCGGAGCTGTCCATAAGATGTTGTATCAACAGCGCCACATGACACATTCATGCCACTGTGATATTGGATCTATGGATGTAAACTTTGAGCTGTAACCACTTTGGAATAAAACACCTGTCAGCAAGGAAGTTCACTTGTTTTACTCAGGGTGATAAACCCAACTACATGGATTTCCAAACATTACAGGTATCACTATCATCTATCTCTTTGAAACCCTGATGGGAAAGGTAATCAGTGACACAAGATATATAGTCATATCACATGTTTTATTGACATCAACACAAACAGATTATCCTCATGGACGTCGAGTCAACATGTCACCGGAACAAACTGCTGGACCATGAGGAGTCATGCCATAGATGCCTGCAGAGAGTGAAAACGAGATTTGTAGATGCACTATCAACACAACAGTCATGCTATTGCTTTACCACCATCATGCCCTTGAGGTACACAACACATTGATCAACAATGCTTTTGAGACCTTACTGGCACTCCACGGTGACAGCTTTGTTATGTGACAGAGTGAACAATCTATTTGTTGTCAACGTGTTGTGTAGCCATCATGACCTTATTTTGTTTGGATAAAGGTGTTGGCTAGCAGACATATGTATATGTGTGTGGACACACACATCATATCGTAAACCAAGCCCCCTGGAACAGGTGAACTATTTAATGGATCTCGATCTACATACTGATAAGGTGTGTGTGCTCAGGGTCCGTGTCACATACATACATATGTCTGCTTGCCATCCCCTTGATGAACACCTCATATGGTCATAACACATGGACAACACACATTGTCAAACAATGGAGTGGAATATTCCTTGTGCTATATACACACACACAAACAAGTCAGCATGGCAGGCCTTGCAACCTGACTAACGGATCATTACTGCCATACCTTAGACAACACCACACACAACCACCATCCCCATTCAGCTACATTGGGCACTGCTCACATTCTAGCTAAGTCTGATCCATTATCCCCTGAACCATTCGAGTGACAGAGGGGTACACAACTGAGTGCCTTGTAATGTTTTGTGTGCACCTATGGCCCTCAAGGGGTTAAAACATGGTATTGCTATGTGGCATCCATTACATGTCATTGCATTGGGTATTCCTCTGTGACTCACAGGGTTCCACATGTGTCATGGCTTTGCTCAACTTGGTAGATGTAGTTTCACATCAGTACAACTCAGTATGTGATAGACATGGACCATATGGTTTACCTTTGATGCGAGGATGAAGGATGATGTCCTTGACATGGTAGGACTATGCTGTTGGGTCATCCTGTGGAGTGGAACAGATAATCATTGTTGGTTTACATGTTTGCATGCATTCCACAAGCACATCCACAATCACACATGCATGGTACTCACAGGTGAAGTAGTCCCTGATGAGCCTGTTTCGCATCTGTGTCCCTGTCAACAGATCCTCCCCTCCATCAGTGGGAACAGGGACCTCCACAGGCTGGTGTGGCTGCACATCCTCCACGAGACGTGTGTCCACAGCTATGTTATGCAACAAGGCACATGCCTGGACGATGTCACATACCTTAGCAGGTGTATACTGCAGAGCGCCCCCAGACTGATCCAGGCAACGGAACCTGGATTTGAGCTGGCCAAATGTGCGCTCAATGACATTCCTGGTCCGGACATGTGCCTCATTGTAGCGCTCCTCAGCAGGTGTCTGTGGATTTGCGATTGGTGTGAGCAGCCAACACTTGCACCCATAGCCAGCATCACCTGTAGATGAGTAGTAACATGGTTTCATGTTACATGGATGATGTATTCATGGGGTGGGGAGTCACAAAGCAGTGATGTAGAGGTGAAGTGATGGAGATGACTTCTCTGGTCCATCACTTCTCCAAATTCCATGTTATTCTATGGAGCCTATGCACAGAGATGTCCACAGTTGAAGGGACGTGGGCACATGACCAACATGTCATTACATGGAAGGTGCAGACGTGATGACATGGTAGAGTCATCTGATCTTCATCACCTCTTCATCAACACTTGGTGTTTCCCCCCCCCCCCTTTGTGTCATGCACATACTGAAATGGGTATGTACATGTGTCATGTGCATGCACCTGTGGATGTGGGTGTGTGTGTTCTCTGTTGACTCACCCAACAGCCATCCTCCTGTATGTGTACCGTTCTCAAAATCCCTGTGTACAGAGGAGTTGGTGAGGATGTGTGAGTCGTGACAACTCCCAGGGAATTTTGCACACACATTGGTAATCCTCATCCCAGCATCACACACCATCTGTACATTGATTGAGTGGTAACTCTTCCTGTTGACATAGAGATGTGGATGATGTGCAGGGGCTCTTAATCGGATGTGTGTGCAATCAATGGCCCCCATGACCCTGGGCATTCCTCCCCTGGCGTAGAAGGCCTGCTTAACCCGTGCCCACTCCATGTTTGTTGTAGGGAAGTGGACGTAGGCACTTGCCTTCCTCTTCAGTGCTGTCATCACCTGTGTCAGTGCCCTGGAGCAGGTGGACTGGGACATTCCAGACACATATCCCTCTGTGGATTGGAATGATCCACTTGCCATGAAGTGGATGGAACACATAAGCTTCTGCAGTCCTGTCAGGGCATGGTTTGCAGAGTAAACAGGGTCTATGTCATCTTTGATCACCTGATACAGGTTTAGCAGGCTCTCGGATGTCAGCCTGTATCTGTCCCTGACTTCTTCCTCAGTCATTCCCAGCAGCGTTACCCTGGTGCGATATATCCGGGGCCTGGCCATTTGTCTGCCAGCCCTCTGCTGCTCCACAGGTCCCTGTGGCAGCTGGGGGGCATCCTGTCGTTGCAGCTGAGGTGCTGCTGGTAGGTGCTGTCCTCCAGGTGGGGATGGCTCTTCAGCTGGAGCATGAACAGCTGCAGGAGGTGACGGCTGTTGCACAGGGGTGCTTGGAGGGGGATGGGGAGCCCTAGCCCTCTCACGCCTACGCCTCCGCTGTCGCCTCAGGTAAAGGTATGTGTACATACTGTTGTTCTGTTCTCTTCTGTTGTGTTTTTTTTTTTTTTTCTCTCTCCATCTGAGAAGGGTGGGCTGTAACTTTTAAACAGCAGTAGGGTGTTGTCAATGAGCAGTCATGTGGTCATAATGGACTAATGATAAGGTGTGTGTGTTATCCAGGTAATTGTTTTCTGGTGTGTCTGTGGTTAGTGGTGTGATTATTTATAATTGGTATGTAGCTGTCAGGTGTGTGTTTTGTCTCCATGTACTGCTAAGGTTACATTGGTGAGTTGATTTGATGTTGGAGTGACAGGTGTGCATGTGGTGTTGTGTGTTAACCTCTGTTGGTCCAAGGTGTTTTGGGATGTCTTATGTTGTGCTGCTTTGTGTTCCCCTTGTCCCTGTGGAGTTGCTCGATTGTTATTGTTTGTCTGTGACTTGTTTGTATGGTGTAGGCCAGTGGTTCACAAGCAGGGTGTCATGTGATGTTGGTGTGCCATGTGTACCAGCTCAGGGTGCGTCACTTTTCCCATGTTGTTATGTTCTGCATTGGTGTTTGATGATATTGATTTTACACATTTTTGGGTAGATGTGCATATGTGACATTTGAGGCACCATTTCTCCACATTGTCATTGACACAGTTGGACCTGATGTTGGGCATATGTTATTTTAATTTGGGTATTCCCTTGTGCCCTCAGGGGATGCCCTGGAATATCCAGATTGCATGTTAGGTGTGTTTTGGGTGGAGGGGTTGTGTATCACTGTTGTGGGCCTTGTTGTTGTATTTGCTAGGCATTGCAGGGGTTAATATTGACTTCTGTATGCTTGGCTTCTGTCCTTGAATGACCTGCCTCTCTCTTTTATTTTCAGCGAAGGTGATTTTCTAGTCTGAGTTGTGTGTTTTTCTCCAAAAAAAATAGGCGTTAGATTTCTGGAGAGAAATGTTGCAATTTAACGCGCGTTAGCCCTAACTCCAACATTTGAATCGCTTTTGTCATCGCTTGTACATTATCCTCTATGGGTGAGATCTTGCTGTTCTGGCGACGGGCGACGTGTGTTTCAGAACTGGTGTCGCTTGTTTCTAGTAGAACATTTGCATTGCTCAATTGACGTTAAAACCAGCGTCGCCAGTTTTTTCTGGCGACGCCAACATTTGAATCGAGCCCTAAATCACTACAAAGTCATCTAGCACCCTCTGTATCTCTCTAGCCGCTTAGTTTTGTATTTCACTTCCTGGAAATGTCTCATGTTTTTGGCACAAAAATGTGAAGTACACGTAAGTAAACTGAGGGAAGTTTGTAGCCATTGAAAAAAATAGAGAAAACATTTTGGGAGTAGGCGGAGAAGGAAAACATTTTAAGAGAAATAGAAGACAACCACGTAGTTGCTGCAGATGTTTTTTTGTGGGACCTTTCACCCACCCCTACCCCCCCAGTCATCACCCTCAGCAGCCTCTCACTATCTCTCACTCACACTCCATTCTACCTCCCCTATCCCAGACCTTCTCTCCCTTAACCCTTTCTCTTTCTTCTCAATCATTCCCTCTGTCTACCCTCAGGCCTTCTTTCTCTCTTCTCCAGTTCCTTTTTCTGACTGTCACCTTCAAACCCCCTCTTAAACACTTTCCCTATACCACCTTTCTGTCTCACTTCTCTGACCCCCATATTTGTATATTCCTTTGTCTGTCTTTTTACTCCAGCCCCAACTTGCCACTCTTCTCAACCCCCCTTTTGGGCTAATATTTGGCTTGGAGTTGTGAGTGAGAGCCTATGGAAGCTTTCTGAAGAGTATTGTAACAGTGTGGTTGAAGGCTAGGGTCATTTGAAATAAGACTAACTGAGTGTGTGTGTGTGGAGGTATGGGGAATGGGACCCCAAATATGTACTCTGCCCTGTAGAGTCTTAATCTGGATCTGTGCCTCTTACAGTCAGACAATTCATGGGGCTTGCTGATGGTAGAGATTATCCTCAGACAATCATAATGGTGACCAAATACTGAAGTACGCACAGTGAAGTCCACCTACTAGCATTAGAGGCTAATGCTAGTGTGCATGTACTGGCAAATACAAACATTTGACCCGGTATACTATTCTGAAATATATCTATCCACAAATGATTTAGTATTCAATATCCATGTGGAAAACAAATATGCAAACCTTTTGATTGAGTAACTGGTGGAACTCATTTGAGCAGCATTGACTTCAACTAAGAGTTTTCTGTCACTGTTGCTCAGTGTCTTACATTGGTTTTGAGGAATTTTGGCATTTCCATCCTTACAGAACTGATTCATCTCTGTGATATATCTGTGAAAGCTTGCTTCAAGTCCTACCACATATTTCATTGTGGTTTAGGTCCTGACTTTAACTGTGCCATTCTAAATTATGCTGAATTTCTTCTTCTGCAGCAAAGCTTTTGTGGATCTGCTTGTGTATTTGGGATCATTTCCTGCATTACTTTTTGCGAAAATCTGACAATTTTTCTCTTTTTTTCCAAAAGTGTTCTCCTTTTCTCCAATGCAAAATGTTCCTCCTTTTTGCCTATTCCAGCATTTTTTTCACCTATTCCAACACATTTTTCTCCTATTCTAACACATTTTTCTCCTATTCCAACACATTTTTCTTCTATCCTAACACATTTTTTCCTATTCCAATAAATTTTTCTATTACGTTTAATATGGTGCAACGTTTCTCAGCACAAAATTACTTCTGAGGGCTGTAGTGGAGAAATAAGTAGCTGGAGTGAGTCCTACAGCAACATATACCTTGAAAAATGTGTTAGCATGCACAGTGCCTTTGTCCTTTGCCCACAACACTTACTTCCTACTTAAGTGACTGGCACATATTCATGATGATGTGAACTGATTAAAAAAAAATAAAGTATACCGTAAAATCTCAGGTATAATACGCACCTGTGTATAATATGCAGGTGTATATTATGCCCAAGATTTTAGGGGAAAACAAGAGTGCCTATGTATAATACGCACCCTTGTTTTCCCCTTTACTTAAAAAAAATTATTGCTGCCGGCTACCTTCCCTCCCTCCCCACACAGCGCAACCCGATTTCAAAAGAATCCTTACTTTGTTTTGCTGCGCTGTATCTGGGTGAAACTCTGTCCCATCTTCCCTGCGGGCGGTCGGCAGGCTAGCATTTGCTGCCCGCTTCCTTCAATGGACTGTCAGGGCCCTCCGCCTCCAGCCAATGATAATGCAGGTGCATTATCATTGGCTGGAGGCAGAAGGTCCTGAAAGTCCATTGAAGGAAGCGGGTGGCAAATGCAAGCCTGCCGCTCGCCCACAGGGAAGATGGGACAGAGTTTCACCCAGATACAGCGCAGCAAAACAAAGTAAGGATTCTTTTGAAATCGGGTCGCGCTGTGTGGGGAGGGAGGGAAGGTAGCCGGCAGCAATAAAAACATTTTTAAGTCAGCAAAGAAAAAACTCTTGTGTATAATACGCACCACTCACTTCACATAAGGTGAAATGGGGTAAAATTGTGCGTATTATACCCGAGATTTTATGGTAACCTACATTGTGGCAGATGCGTATGGTAGTGGTGGTGGGGAACTGGTGTGGTGTGATTGGTGAGACCTTGACAAACTGCATCCACCCCAGGAGAAGAGGGATCATCATCATTTACCGAACATGCTGCACTAACCATTGCTGCAGTCAGTTTTTGAACTACCACTTTATTCCTATGTCCCTGCATTGCTCCATGTTTCCTCCTCCCCCTGGTGCATTTGCTGAATATTACTAAAATAACGTATGTGTGTTTACTCTCTACAGCACACAACTGATGGAGTGTGATGTCTTGCCTTGACCCTCAACAAAACTTTCAATGTTGTTTGCTGTCTATCAAGTCTGCCTCAGTCACAGAGCTCACAACAGGCTCCCAGTCAGTTGTCTAATATATTTATTTGTTTAATTATGTGTATATTTTTTGTTTATTTATTTTAAGTTGTCCACCATATCTTATCACAGTTAGTTAAAAAAAAAAAAAAAAAAAAAAAAAAAAATATATATATATATATATATATATAAAAAAACTAAAAAAACAAAATCAACAACTTCTTTCTCCAGACATCCCCAGCACAGAGACAATAAAAGCAAAGTCAGCAAGCAATTTGGACCCTGTGTCTTACCAGTCAGTTACACCAAATTTTGAGGTATTTTGGGTCAACCTCCTTCTTCCCGTCTTCTCCCCCATTGTGCCCCCCAGATTCTCCTACTACAGAGAACAAATGTCCTACCTAAAAGATTCCCTAAATTAAGCTTCATTTCCCCTTTATTTGCCTATCTCCTCTAGCTCAAAAATGTGCTGCTCTCTCCTCTCACAAACACAGAATTGCTGCTGTGAGAGCCTGACAGCCTTTTATATGTCTGTAGAAAACTTTTGTGTGAAGGAGAAACATTTTTCTTCCCATTGATTTCAATACAATGAGCTAGGCGAAAAAAGCAGGAAAACGACACTTTTCGCAGAAATTTTTTTGCCAAGCGGAAAGTGCAATTTTTTGCCGATTTCTGTCTGAGGCCCCATCCCTAGTCCTAGTCGCAAGGTCTGATTTTATTAAAAAAAAAAAGACAAGTACGTGTATTTTTTGAACAAGATATAAGTGTTATGGGGTAGTAACTATTGGGTATTAACTGTGTGGGGGCACGTTATGTCGGATTCTACTTGGGGGACATCATTTCGGAGTTATAAGGGGTAACATGTCTGATGTTTACATTATGGGGTATAATGTCAGATTTCTATATTATGGGGCAGCATAGAGAACATCACCATTGCCATTGTGTGTTAGCCCCACTTACACTGTCTGACACCCCGCAGCCTTGCTCCCTTGCCCAAGCAGTGCCCATGGGGATTTGTGGCTACCAGTAGGTAAGGGGACAAGGTTGAGGGTGTCAGACAGTGTACATGGGGATCTGTGGCCAACAGTAGGCAACATAACTAGGTTGAGGGGGTCAGACAGTGTACATGGGTTTCTGTGGCTAGCAGTTGGCAAGGGAAATAGGCTGGAGGGCAGCTGGTAGCCGCAAATCCCCATTGATGCTGCATGACCCCAGCTTTGTTCCCTTGGGAGTGCACAACATGTATAAAATATGATACAGAGCTGAGGGGATGATTATGTAGTGCTTGTTTTTTTAACTCTTTGAGTGGAGCTCAGTGCACATTCCTATGGAGGTTAAAGGGGAACTTTCACCCTCTTGTGACTTTATATCACTGTCTTAGTTTTTTTTGAAAAAAAAAAAAAAAAAAAAAAAAAAATATATATATATATATATATTTTAATCTTTCTAAAACTGCAGATATTTTACTTTAAATTACGTGACATCTTCTGATCACTCTGTGCGGCAGTAGCCATGCTGAACATAGCAATGTACAAACCCTCCTCAGTGGTAAATTGACTCCCCCAAGCTTTCCCAACTAGTTTCCATACCTGAGACAAGAACATGCAAAAAAACATGCCCTGTTAAGAAGGGGACGTGTTCAAAGACATGATAGACATTGGAACATAGACAGAGTGCTGCCTCTCATGCAGAACGTTGCCAAGATGGCAGCACTCTAATTCTTGGATTAATGGACTTTTAAGTATTATTTATATGGAAAATGGGCACCATAACCATTTTATCTACATGTATTACCAGGGCCAGATTTATATCTCAGGAGCCTGTAGGCACAGAAATCTGAAGCGCCCCCCCCATTGGCCATCTCCACTGGACACCTCCACAATGCTCCTAATCTCCACATTGCCCCATCATCTCCATATTGCCCTTACATTGCCCAATCAGCTCCAACTTGCCCCCATCAGCTCCACATTGCCCCCATCATCTCCATATTGCCCTCACATTGCCTCCACCATCTCCAACTTGCCCCCCATCAGCTCCACATTTCCCCCACCATCTCCATATTGTCCTCACATTGACCCCCATCAACTCCAACATGCCCCCATCAGCTCCAGGTTACCCTCACATTGCCCCCCATCAGCTTCACATTGCCCCCACCATCTCCAAATTGCTCCCCATCAGCCGCACATTGCCCCCACATCTCCATATTACCCTCACATTGCCCCCCATCAGCTCCAACTTGCCGCCATCAGCTCCATGTTACCCTCACATTGCCCACATCAGCTCCAACTTGCCCCCCATCAGCTCCACATTGCCCCCACCATCTCCAAATTGCCCCCCATCAGCTGCACATTGCCACCACCATCCCCATGTTTGATGTTGCCCTCACATTGCCTCCCCCCATTGTCTGTTTCCTACCTCCCCCCATTGTCAGTTTCCTACTTCCCTGGCAGGAGATCTGTCATCTGTGCCTCCTTTGGCACAGTCCTGTAGCTGCTGGAGCTCCCACACTGTCTCCTATTCAGGAATGCAGAGAGCTGGGAGATGATGTCATCTCCCAGCGCTCTGCATTCCTAAAGAGCCGAAGAGTGAGCTCAGCAGCTACAGGCACAGACCTGTCCTGCCAGTGAGGTAGGAAACAGACAATGGGGGGGGGGCAATGTGAGGGCAACATGGAGTGGGCGCCGGGTGGAGGAATTATTGTTCTGCCACTGCGCAGCCAGTGAGGTGGCTAGTTTAAAAAAATAAAAAATAATAAAAAAAATAAAAAAGAATCCCAAAGGCAGGTGCCCCTTGGTGGCCTGCGCCTGTAGGAAGGTGCCTACTCTACCTTATGACAAATCCGGCCCTGTGTATTACAATCATTTGTGGCAGGCAAAAATATATAACACGTCGCTTATGTCAACATTACAGTTCCACTTTAAGGGAGTGATCCTGTTCGTGGAGTTGAAAGGATTCTCTCCACTCCCCTTCTGACCAAGTGGGGCAGCAGAGAGAATGCTCTCAGACTTCAGGACTGTCATGCTGCTGTTGATGTGTAAGGGAGAACATCCCTTCCACATCAACAGCTGTTCCTAACACTCAGTGCCTCAGGTAGGTGAAGTTGGGACTGTGAACTCTGACAGCAGAGTCTGCTATCGGAGTTTAGTGAATGTGGTGAAGTGCCACATTAACATATAACTCACCCGAATATGATAATGTCTCATTATCCTGCATTTCCATATGGAAATGAGTCAGCATGCTTCATTTCTATATGGAAATAGGACATTGTCGATATGATAAGTGAAAATTCATAAACTGGGTGAAGGCATGTGGGACGGATGTCAATGTGGGTAGATTTTTGTCAGACTGATGGGGATGTGATGTCGAAGACACTTAAGTGCATATTGTTGATGTTCCTTCGACACTACCCCTCCAGGACATCAACATTTTGAGCCCTCTTCATCCTTTAGTAAATCTGCTTCATGGAGTTATAGGCAGTTGACTACTCTGCCTAATGGGAAACTTGGCCCTCTCTGTCTACCTATATTTCTGTCTGTCAGTATGTCTGTACTGTACTAGAAAACTGTTGTAAATTAGAGACTGAGAAGAACTGCAACAGCATGAACTTGTGACCCTTCGTAGCCTGGCCAGTTGCCCCTCTTTCCCCACCACCAGTTATGTTTGGGCTTATACACTTAGAATGTGGGCTATTTCTTTCTTTTTTTTTTTTGAAGAATTATATTAGTGCTTTTAATTCCTTCACCTAATTATCCATGCTTAGAATGTGTTCTTTCATCTAGCTTGATAATCACACAAAAAGACGATAATTGTTTTTCATTTATTGGCTATATCCTTAAAGCAATATTTCACAGTTCCTTGTTATGAAAATGTAACAGTGTAACCCTCAGGATGATTCTCTATCTTACATAAAATACAATTAGTCAAAAAAGCTAAACATAAATAAATTAAATGGCTACAAGGCAGAAATGTATACAAATCAGCTAAAGGCAGCTTTTTGTTATATGACTACAATAATGTTCTGTTCTCTTGGTAGCTTGAATGTTACCTCTCATTTGACACAGTTTAAAGAGACACCAAGGGCTCAATTCAATTCCCACCGTAAAAAAAAGAAACAAAGCTGACGGCAGTTTTCAAGCAAAGTAAGCCATCCAATAACCCATGGTATGAACTGTTAATGTGAGATTAAAAAATGACAACGGCCTGGAATATTTCACCCATTGAGAGCAATGGAACAGTTCTATCCATGTGCAATTAATTTCTATGCAGCTGGTGCCATTTCATGATAAACAGACACATTAACTCACGCTAATCCGTATGCTGACAAGGGTGATGATGTTTCCTACGACTTCTTTTTACTTGCCTCTTCCGCCTATAATACTGCACTAATGGAACAAAATGTGCATTTCTTGATATTCCAGAAACAGAAACTATTTGAGAATGGAGATAGAGCAGGGAAACTCCCACTTAGTAGGAGCCAGAGAGTGCAGACGTTCCATGACGTCTATATATAACAATTCTGGAAACCTTGTACATGATGAAATGGACATCAATGCTGTGTTTGCGGGCTTCTATTCTAATTTATATACAAAACAGATGGTTTCCACTTGTCAGCAGATGGACGAGTACCTAGCGGGGATTTCTCTGCCATCCTTGTCTTTTGATCAGAGACAAATGCTGGACTCCCCCATTTTGTTGGGTGAGGTTGTGGCGGCTATCGATTTTCTTCCTGTGGGTGAGTCTCCTGGAGGTGACGGGTTGCCGGCTGAGTGGTATAAGCGGTACGCTTATACGCTGGCTCCACAATTACTTAACACTTACTATGATGCCTTGGAGGTGGGCAGATTGCTGATATCTCTTACTGAAGCAACGATAGTAGTGCTTCCTAAGCCGAGTAAAGATTTGACCAAATGTAACTCATACCGGCCTATCTCTTTGCTTACATCGGAAGCTAAAATTCTCTCCATAGTACTGGCGGCAAGACTCAGCCTGGTGATCTCTGATCTTATTCATCCAGACCAGGCGGGATTTATGCCCGGGAAGTCTACGTTTCACAATCTTAGGAGATTATTCTCTCACTTGCATTTGAACCACAACAATGCTGGTCACAGAGTGGTGGTCTTTCTGGATGCGTCCAAGGCATTTGATTCTGTAGAGTGGGAATATCTTTGGTGAACACTCTGAGGGTTTGGATTTGAACCAACATTTTTGATGTGGGTTCAGCTTCTTTACACGGAACCGTCTGCCAGGGTTCTGATTGGGTCAGTCCGGTCCGGGCCTTTTAGGCTCAGAAGAGATACGCAGCAGGGATGTCCGTTGTCGCCGGGTCTGTTTGCACTTGCTATTGAGCCATTGGCCAGGTTGATTCGTAGCGATCCGATGGTGGAGGGGTTTTGGATGAGTAATAGAGAAGAAAAATTGGCATTGTATGCCAATGATATATTGTTGTTTCTAGGAGACTCCCCCAGGCCTCTTCCACATGTCCTAGCTTTGGTGAATACTTATGGCAATTACTCAGGATTGCAAATCAATTGGGCTAAATCCTCCATGCTGCCTGTGGACCCGGTTGTGGATGGGGATCCTGGATTACCCATACCTTTAAGATACGAGGAATCGGTGAAATATCTCGGACTTTCGGTAACCACTTCGGTGAGTAGCTATCTGAGGGATAATTTGGAGCCTCTAATCGATCATTTTAAACGTAAAACTATGTCTTGGATTGCACTCCAGTTAAATGTTATTGGTCGTTCTAACCTAATTAAAATGGTATTTCTTCCAATGTTTTTATATGTTTTTCAAGGCTCTCCCATTCTTATACCTAGAAGATACTTTACGGTAATTGATAAGATAATTAGATACTTTCTCTGGTCGGGTGGCCCATCTAGGATTAGGCTATCCACCCTTATGCATCTGTTGAGTGAGGGCGGAATTGCCCTCCCTGATTTCTACAAGTACTACCTGGCTACGCAGGGACAATTTGCATTAGCATATATACTACCTGATACCCTACACATTTTCCATAAAATCTACGAGTCTTTACTTAAACCATGCTATTCCTTGCCACATATCCCTATGTTGGGTCCAGATACACTTAAAGATTCACCTACCACGTTTAGGACTGCTTGTACCGTATAGTCCCTTATTCAATCTGCTTCGAATTATGAAGCAAAGGATCCTGATGTTCCCCTTTGGGGCTCAGGGGGATTGTTACAGCTTCAACACTTAGATTTTGGAAGGTTTTGGCTGACAAATGGTATTTCTACGCTTGGTCATCTATACCAGGGCAATGTCCTGAAAACGTTTGAGCAGTTGCATCTGGAGTTTGCCTTACCTGCTACTTTTTAATCCTATTTGCGAATGAGGCATGCTCTGGATGCTTTATGGGGTGCCAAGGCACCGTGTTTGAAGGAATTCCCGTTGACTACCCTGGCTAAAAGGAGACGACCGCTTCGGCCTGTCTCGTTAGTATATGCGTGGCCAGATAAATGTTCTTTGGATGAGAATGATGGGCTTAGGTCTAGATGGGAGATAGATGTGGGAGCCCTTGAGGATTATGAGTGGGAAATGGCCTTGAATAGTCCTGCAGCAGTAGCTACCACAGCTAGACATCAGCTAATTCAGATTAAAATTCTGTACAGGTCTTATTATACTCCTGTGCGTCTTTTCGGGATGGGTAAGTTGGATGATGACCGGTGCAGGAGGTGTGGGGAGGCAGGCACTGCTTTCTTGCACCTTCTGTGGGAATGTTCCCTGGTTCATAGATTTTGGAACGACGTGTTGTGCACTGTGTCAGCTGTGATACAATGGGACTTACTACCTTCTCCTAAAGTATGTATATTTTCTATTTTACCTGATCAACTTCACACTAATTTCCATAACGTATTGATTAGGGAGCTGTTGGTTATGGCACGGAAGGTGGTGGCGCAGTTGTGGATGTCAGAGCATCCCCCTAAGCATGTCCATTGGATGACCCCGGTGGCTAATAATCTCCCTCATTATAAGGGACTCTACTTGCATAGAGGAACCCCGAATAGATTCAATTTGATTTGGGGCTCCTGGACTTCATATTGTAATGCTAGAACTCTTTACTCATAGAGATTATTGAAGCGTTGTGTATGGTTCTCTGAGTCATGAGTGGTATCCTGGAGATTCTAGTTATATATATACTTGCATAATTGCCATTTAATTCATGCCTACGTTCTTATTTGCTATGCCTAACAATAATTATTGCGGGAGGGATTGTGCTCATCTCCCAGGGAGGGTGGGTGGGTGGTATGGGTTTTAGTAGGGGTATGGTGGGGGTTATAGTTGGGTGAGGCGGGTTCTGTTTTTTTTTGTTTTATTTTTACAATAAAAATATAAAAAATGGGACAGCTGTATCTCTAAGTTATGATAATTACTTGTCTTACAAGATGTATTTTACTTGTCCACTTTGTGTATTCTTTGTGACTTTGTAATGTTTTTTATTACTGTCCTCTCAATAAAAACATTAAAAAAAAAAAAAAATCACTCTAATCCAGCGTCAACTTTTTTTGGCTTACAGAACAAAACCTCAGTTAAAAACCCCTGTCGAAAAAACACAAAAAGGCAACAAACAGCTCAAACAACACTTAGTACATAGCACAATAAAATTAACCTCTGGAATGTCAATGAACCACCCGTCAAATGTGTATGCCTTCTACAGAAGTGCTGGACAATCAACAGCAACCCGGCACATACCAAAAGATATGTACTCACAACACAATATGCACACATGGCAATGGCTAAGTATCCCAAGCCTGCCTGTGCAACATCAGTAGCCAATGGAGAGCTAGGGTGCAACAGCATCTGCAACCACACCGGACAACTTGACACACACACACACACCTGACATGTAAACAGCAATTACAACAAACACATTCAAACAAAAGCAGCCACACTGGCATAAACAACAACAGTCACACCGGACAGCACACACCTTCTCATTTTTCCCTCCATACCTCATAACTGCTCCCGAACAGCACCACACCACTGTCTTAAAGGGACATCTCTCAGTCCTCAGATGTAGCATGTGTTTACAGTGAGACCACTCAGACAGCGATTAAAAGCATTATGTTTCCATTGCAATGCCTGCAAAGATGTCAGAGAAGGGGGAATGCGAGAGCTACAGAGCCCCAGGAACCACCAAGCACACCTGCACATCTTCTACCTGTTACAACTGCAGATGATCCATCTGGTGAGCCAGCCAGAAGGTGATCTCTACCTAGAGGACCAGGCCAGGCAGCATCACCTCAGCTGTCACATCCGGATCTCCCACAGCTGCCACAGCTGCCAAAGGGACTTGTGGAGCACAGGGAGGACAGACAAACACAAAGTCCAAGGATATTCCGCACAAGGGTCATGCTCTGTGGAATGATGGATGCTGAAGTGATAGGCAGTATCGACAACTTACTTAAGGTGATCTCATATTCATCACCAGCCGTGCCCTAGACAGTATGCAGAAGCTGCTGTGTGCCATACATTTCATGGCAATGGGATCCTTCCAGTCTACAAAGGGACATGTCTTGGGATGGCCCAGGCCACATGATGCAGGGTGTTGGGTCAGGTGTTGATAGCCCTGAAGAAGAAGGCCAGAAGGTACATCCACTTCCCTTCCACCCAGATATAGTGGGCACATGTCAAACAGGAGTTCTATACAAGGGGAGGCATACCCAGTGTTGTGGGGGTCATAGACTGCACACATTTGCACATAAGAGCTCCTCTGCATGTGGGACATCTCTACATCAACCACAAGCATTTCCACTCAATCACGCACAGAGGGTGTGTGATGGCAACATAAGGATCCCCCATGTCTATGCTTCCTTTCCTGGAAGTTGTCACGACTTCTACATCCTCAGGCATTCCTCTGTCTACCAAGACTTTGAAAATGGAACCTGTACATCACATCTACAGGGGCATGCACATGATTACTGAAAATACAGCTTAACATGGTCATGACACACAACAAATATGTCCTCATCACACAACATCATCCACATACCCATGTGGTTCATCTGTCACAATGTCACTTTTGTTACACATGCAGGATATGGCTGCAAACTATGGTTCCTCATACCTGCACCAAGTCCACCTGCACAGGACTGCTTCAATGAGGCTCATGTCAGAAACAGGAATGCTATTGAATGCACCTTTGGCCTCCTTAAAACATGATTCTGCTCCGTACAAAACTCAAGGGGGGCTTTGCAATATGCACCTGGCAAAAGTCTGAGAAATCATCTTAGCGTGTGAGACAGGCTCATCAGGGATCTCTTTACTAGTGAATATAATACATGAATCAAACACAATGCATGTATGAAAATGATTAGGTATGGTTAATGTGTCAAAAAATGTGCCTCCCGCCTTGCCTTGAAATTGCCTGCTTCAACATCACATTGACATAGCTGTAATGACACATGCAGCTGACATGCCATGTTTGGGTCTAATGGAAGCTGTGAATTCAACTGACATGCAATTCCGTTCAGCCATAATGACATTGCCACATCAAAGATATAAACTATCCCCTTGCAAACACTGCTACACACAATTGTCCATCATTTTCCAGAAGTATTCCATACAGCAAATAACCAGGTTTAGATATAAACATATTCATATCAAGCATATAACCCTTAGAGCATTAGAGAGGTATCCAATGCATTGAAATGTAATTCATTGGACAACCCCCAGCCTGTTAAAGAGGTAGTAGAGGTAGTAGAGGTATTAGGACACCAACAGATTTTTACTTGAGTTAGACACCAACAGATTTGCAATACCTAATCCAGATGAATAGGGATGGATTTCCTGGGTAAAAGTGTTGGGTACTGCACAGGAGTAACTAATTGAGGGTGTGTGTTTGTGCAGTACAATGAAAATGGGCCAGCAGCAGACACCAGCTTCAGATTCATATGGGTTAGTTTATTTACTATGTTTAATATAGGTGTGATGTCCTGTTCATACATACCTATGGCTGGTTAGCTTGCCCTCATTCTTAACCAAATAATTTCCAGAGGGCTATACAACCCATTGCGAGCCTATGGGTCATATACCCCTATGGAACTCAACAGATTACCACAGAGTTATGCAGTGCAGTTTCAACTCCTGTCATTCCTTCCTACAGGCATCCATGGCATGACCCATCATGGAACAGAGGAATGTCCAATTTACACTGGTGAATCACTGACCCCATTTCCATTTATAGTGCCCCTCCTCCTTCTTCCTAGTGCTACTGTATGTTAAAATCATATGGCACAATGTAATTTCAAAGACATGCGTCATGGTGGGACTTGATGAGGGCATATCTGTTCCCACTCAGTGGAACAAAGGAGAGACATGACCGATCTGACATGACCAATTCTCAATAAGCCATTACTATGTTTGCACTGACACAGTGTAGCTGTATCACACATCATCCACAACATGAAGAAAGAGATGTTGAGGACCCACACAAAATCCATAAGTTGTTCCAACTCAAGGTACATCATTTGAAATCCACATTTGTCCATTGTTTGGAATTTTGCACAGTTATGATATGCACCTCCTAATTGCAGTGTAATTGAGAAGGAACCCATCAAGAAGATAGTTCAACAGTGAAGGTGGAGCAGTTCTTCCATCAGAACAACATGTGGATCTTGCATATGTTCAGCCAGGCTGGACTTTTGAATAAAGATGGTTACACATATATGTGTGATGCATTGAGTGACCTACTGGCATCCCATGAGTCCCCTAAGAACACTGAAACATAGAATTTGACGACAGATAAGAACCATTTGGCCCATCTAGTCTGCCCATTTTCCTACAGTAAAAACCTCAAACGTTAAGGACAGACTTATGCCTAGCCCATGCATGCTTAAATTCTGTCACTGTTTTAACTTCTGCCACTTCTGCTGGTATGTTATTCCTGTTATCTACTACCCTCTCAGTGAAGTAAAACTTTCTTACATTACATCTAAACATGTGTCCCTCTAGTTTTGGACTATGGCCTCTTGTCCTAACATTTTTACTCCTTTGAAATATACTTCCATCCTGCACTTTGTTGAATCCCTTCATGTTTCAATCATATCCCCTCTCTCTCTTCCTTCCTCCAAGCTATAAATGTTTAGACCCTTTAGTCTATCCTGATATTTCTTTTCCTGTAAACTAGTCACCATTTTAGTAGCCCTTCTTTGAATTTTCTCTAGAGTATCTATATCCTTCTGGAGATGGGGTCTCCAGAACTGTACACAATACTCTAGGTGAGGTCTAACTAGAGATCTGTAGAGTGGCATGACCACTTCCCTTTTTCTCCTACTAATACCCCTAGCTATACAACCCAGTACCCTGCTTGCATTCCCCACTGCTTTATTACATTGCCTTCCTACCTTTAAGTCATTAGAAATAATTACTCCCAAATCCCTTTCCTCTCTTATCTCTGACAGCACAATACCCTTAATAGTATATTTTTCATTTGGATTTTTATATCCCAAGTGCATTATTTTACATTGATCAACTTTAAACTGCATCTGACACACTCTTGTCCATTCTTCTAATTTAACTAAATCATTAGTCATTTGGCTTATTCCCCCTGGAATGTCTACCCTATTGCAGATCTTGGTATCATCTGCAAAAAGGCATACTTTCCTTGAAGACCTTTTGCAATATAACTAATAAAAATATTAAAAAGAATGGGCCCCAGTACAGATCCCTGAGATACTCCACTAGTAACACTCCTTTCATCCGAATATTCTCGATTGACTACCACCCTCTGTCTCCTGTCACTCAGCCATTGTCTTATACCATTTAACTATTTTTACATCCAGACCCAAACACTGCAATTTATTAATGAGTCTTCTGTGAGGGACAGTGTCAAATGCTTTACTGGAATCTAGATAAGCTATATCTACTGTCCCCCCTTGGTCTATTATTTTAGTTACCTAGTAAAAAAATCGATGAGGTTAGTTTGACAAGATCCCCTGCTGTAAATGCATGCTGTTTGGTATCTTGCAAGCCATTTAAATTCAGATATTCAACAATTCTTTCCATTAACATAGTCTCCATTAATTTTCCCACTACTGATGGTCTGTAGTTACCAGACTATTCCCTGCTACCTTTTTTGTGAAGCGGTACTACATTTGCTAACTTCCAATCTTCTGGAGCTATTCCTGTTGTTAATGACTGATTGAATAATTCTGTTAATGGTTTTGCCAGAACACACTTAAGTTCTTTTAATAACTTTGGGTGTATTTCATCTGATCCCATTGATTTATCTGTTTTTACCTTAGAAAGTTGAAGTAGAACTTCTTCCTCTGTAAACATGCATGTTTCCAATGTCTTGCCATTTTCATTTTCTAACAAAGTTCCCTTCCCTTCATCTTCTTCTGTAAAACCTGAACAGAAACATTCATTGAGGCAGTCAGCTAGCCCTTTATTCTCATTTACATAGTTTCCATTTTTTGTTTTCAGTCTAACTATTACTTGTTTCATTTTCCTCCTTTCACTTATATATCTAAAAAAATGTGTTATCCCCCTTTTTTATTGACTGGGCAATTTTTTCCTCTCTCTGTGCTTTGGCACATCTAATAATGCATTTGGCCTCCATCAGCCTAGTCTTGAACCGCTACCTATCTTCTTCCTTCTGTGTCTGCTTATATTTCTTAAATGCTTCTTTTTTCTCCTTTACTGTATTTGCCACTTCTGCTGAGTACTACAGTGGTTTTCTTTTTCTTTTACCGTTGCTGACATGTCTAATGCAATGCTCTGTTGCATTTAGTAAAACACATTTCAGATAATCCCATTTCTCCTGGACTCCATCTAAAGATCTCCAAGTTGTTAAAAACTGACATAAAAATGATTCCATTTTAGAAAAATCAGCCTTTCTAAAGTCTAGAACCTTTGCTTTTGTGTGGTGCAACTCAGCCTCTGTCTTTATATTGAACCACACAGATTGATGATCATTGGAGCCCAAACTCTCTCCTACAGTTACATCTGATACCAAGTCTCCATTAGTAAATAATAAATCTAGTGTGGCTTCCTTCCTAGTAGGCTCTTCTACTAATTGACTAAGAGATAATCCTTATAAAGAATTTAGGATATCTCTACTCCTAGCTGAACCTGCTGCTTGGTTTTTCCAGTCCGCATCAGGAAGATTAAAGTCCCCCATAATTATAACCTCACCTTTCACAGTCATCTTAGTTACTTCCTTGGCCAGCAGTTGATCCAACTCCTCTGTTTGTCCTGGGGGTCTATAGTTCACACCTACACGAGTGAACATCTTATTCCCATATTCTAAAGTTATCCAAACAGTCTCTGTGTTCTCCTCCATGCCCTGTGGGGTGGGTGAAGAGTGATAAAAATTTCCCGTATGACTTTTCATGAAAAACTGAGAATTTTTCTCTTTTTTCGTGAAAGTTTTCTCCTTTTATCCAGTGCAAAATTTTCCTCCTTTTTCACCTATTCCAGCAAGTTTTTTGCCTATTCTAACACGCATTTCTCCTATTCAACACATTTTTCACCTATGTTTCCTATGGTGCAACATCTTCCCACACAATATTACTTCTTCTGAGGGCTGTAGTGGAGAAATAAGTAGCTGAAAGTCAAAGTTGTGAGTCCTACAGCAACATATACCTTGAAAAATGTGTTAGCATGCAGAATGCATTTGTCCTTTGCCCACAACACTAACATCCTGCAAAAGTGACAACCTAGTATACAACCTACAATGTGGCAAATGTGTATGGTAGTGGTGGTGGGGGACTGGAATGGTGTGAATGATGGGACCTTGACAAACTACATCTATCCCGGAAGGAGAGGGATCATCATGATTTACTGCACACACTGCAGCAACCATTGCTGCAGTCAGTTTTTGAACTACCTCTTTACTCCCAAGTCCCTGCACTGCTCCACCTTTCCCCCTCCCACTGTCCCTTGTGCTTTTGCTGGGCATTACTCAACTGCCTAATATATTTTTTTGTTTAATCATTTAAGCATTAATTTTTTATTATTATTTTATTTTTTATTTTTATTAAGTTGTCCACCCTATCTTATGACAGTCAGTAGAAAAAAAAAAAATTAACTAAAAACAAAACCAACTACTTCTTTCCGCAGACTCCCCAGCACAGAGACAATAAAAGCAAAATAGGCAAGCAAATTGGACCCCAGTTGGTGGTGTCTTTCCAGTCAGACATGCTGAAATTTGAGGTATTTGGGGTCAACCTTCTTCCTTCCTTCTTCTGCCCCAGAATGCCCCCAGAATCTCCTAATACAGAAAACAAATGTTCTACCTAAATGACTCTCTAAACCAGAGGTTCTCAACCCGTGCCCTCAGTGGCCACTAACAGGCCAGGACTTAGAAATTTCCCTGCTAGAACACAAGTGTGTTGATCAGAGGCTCAGTCATATTGATTAACTCACCTGTGCTCTTAAAAGGAAATTCTCAAATCCTGGCCTGTTAGTAGCCACTGAGGGCACAGGTTAAGAACCACTGCTCTAAACTAAGCCTCAGTTCCCATTTATTTACCTATATTCTCTGGCTCAAAAACATGCTGCTTTCATCTCTCGCAAACACAGAGTGGCATGCTGTGAGACCCTGACGCCCTTTATATCCCTGCAGGAAAAGAAGAGAAAACTGCCATATCGTGGGGAGAGATTCAGTCTTCCCATTGATTTCAATGCAATGAGCTAGGTGAAAAAAACTTTTTGAGGGAAATTATTTGCCAAGAGGAAGTGCCATTTTTTGCTGATTTTGGTTTGAGGTGAAACTTTTCGCCCATCCCTACCCAAAAGCACACCCCTTATGAACAAACACCTTATGGGATGCACACTGGTTATATGTTTGTATTCCAGACACTGTGTATTGTGAGATGTGCATTTGTGCAGTGTGATCCCTGTGCCACATGCCTGATATTATCTTATTTGAATCAGGTGTGTGATTGTGTTGGAGTGCTACTGTCCCTGCTGGTAACAGTGATCCTTTGTGTGATCAGAATAAGAACTGTGAACTGTTTCCATCAGCTTTTGTTGAGTTTCAACTCATATCATACCCAGACAACACAAGATTGAGTCTAAGTAGAAGATACATGATACATTTATATAAGCCGAATATCAAACAGGCTATATAGGCATTTTATATTGCCCACCACACAGATTCTTCACGGAAGCTTACCACAAACATGCTCCTCAAAAGAAGAGATAGAAAAAGCCAGAATCCATAGGAAACAGGAGAGCGTTCTTAACAACACATCAATAAATGGAAAATGTAAAACACAGATCTGATTACTCATTTTTTCTTAACACGAAAAAGTGAATAATCAGATCTGTGTATTACATTTTCTATTTATTGATATATTGTTAAGATCGATCTCTTGTTTCCTATGGATTTTGGCTTTTCCTCTGGGTGTGGATGTATTCCTCATCCATCCTGCTGTTTAAGGTTCCTGTGGCACATGATGATGGTGTGTATGGTGCAGATGGAGGTGTTGCTGATGCCTCTCCTCCTTGCTCTGTGTCCATGACATGACCAGTGGTACCCTCATGTTCAGAGTGTGTCTTCCCTGATGCTGCAGCGGGTGGTGAAGAAAATGTGTGGAAAGGTGTGCGGGGGCCAGCATTTGATGCATTAGAGGTTGAGCATTGTGCCCCACCCCCACATTTATGGTCTCCTCACTCACTGTTGATCCATGTTCCCCAGGTTCAGTGTGTGCTAGTGATGTGAATGTGGCTTACCTATGAGGCCAAGGGGTTGGTAGTCCAGTGGCCATGGGTCATACTTTGGCCACTGGGATGTGTTCCCTTCCCACCTTGTTTGTGGCTATAGGCTGGTATTTTTCAGGGGTTGCATCCAGCTGTGTTGCTGTGGCCATGGCGTGGGGCCATAAGACCCATATTGCAGGGTGCTTATCATGCTGGGCATCCAGTGACATCCCATTGGTGGTGGTGGGGGGCATCCAGTACTGCCCTGTTAATGTTGTTGGCATCCACCTCTGTTACATCCACTCTTGAGCTGTTGTTGGTGGCATCCTGTACAGTGACTGTGCTGGTGGCATTCAGCCGGCTGTCTGACGTCGCTGTTCCTCCTGCTCACTTTCCTCCTGCACAGATGCAGGCATGGATGTGGGGAAATAATATTGTTTGATTAGTAACCCCAGGAATGGCAAGAGGGATGCAAGATGATGACATTGATATGTGAGCCCTTGATTGCCCTTGATTGCAATGCATGGGATACCATCCTGGCACTCGTTGACTGGACAACTTGACAAGATCCTGTACATTGATGGAAGTGACCTACAGTGGTTGAGCTTTGGTAATCATATGTATTCTGAACAGTGTGGAGGTATGCATACATGTTGTGTACGTATTATGTGACATGTAGGACCCATCTGTCTGAAGCCAGTGGTAATAAAATGTGAGCACTATTCCCATTATAACAATCATGTATCATCTGCTTGTTAAGACGTGTGTGCTGTGGTTCCTTAATGTTCTGGTTTGGCAGTGTTGCTAACCCGTGTTTGTTCCAGCCACACATCTGGATGTGTGCTTGATCAGATTCTCCTTGTGGGTGAAACATGTGTCCTCCAGCTGCTTGTGTTGCTGTGTTCTGTTGTCTTTGTGTGTTTGTGGAGTAGCTTTGTCTGTGTGTGTGGTGTCATTGTTTCAACTTAGTTATGGTTGTGTGAAGAGTGCACATGAGTGATTTGGGGCTATGGGGTTATTGCTCACGCAGCCTATGAGTTGAACATGCAATAGTTTTGTGTTTGTTGAACTGTCATGTGTGTGCTGACCCCTGAAGACCTGTGGAACATAACCCTGGTGTCATGTGTTCATCTTCTGTTAACCCTTTGAGTTCCAGGGGGTACCCAACACATTGCAGAAGTAATTATGATTGATCAACACAGCACTGACGGTGTTAAACTTGTACTTGGACATGATTTGGCCACCTTGCAAATGATTTAGTGGCCTTTTTACTTTGCTTGTACCAAGAGGTAAGAAGTGTGGGTATGTATGAGCATTTCTATATGGGCATACTGATAATTTCTTGTATAACTGCACATACTAACAAGGCGCAGAGGAAATCATTGTTAAATTTGTTATTTTCCTTCTATGCTGTAGGAGTGGCATTTGGGATCAGTAGTCATTACTGCTTATAAGCACAGAGAGGAGCCCAGCTGGCAGATATATGCATTCTACCAAATATGGAAACTTTGTGCCTGTAAATTATGTAGCAAGTATAGTAGGACTGGTGTCTGGTTTTTTTTGATCATTCTCAGTGCACTCTAGTTCAGGGATGGGTAACATTAGGCTCTCCAGCTGTTTTTAGACTACAATCCCATCATCCACTACAAGCCATTGGTTGGTGGTGGACGATGGGAGTTGTAGTCCAACAGGGTCTGAAGGGCTTCTAAGTACTGACCGATGCTCTAGACACTTGTATGTGTGTGACAAATCCAGTAGAGCAGTGATGTCTGTTACTTGCACCAGCACATATGACACCTACTACCATTCCATACTCTTGTGGGGGCCTATGTCATACTAAGGAGAGCATGTGTGTGGGTGAACATTCACTTTGATTGATATTTAACTTTTAACCACTTTAATGTTTTGGAGACCCCTCTATCATTGAAGGCATTAGATACTTCATTTAAATCAATTGGGATTTGGGCAATTGTTGTTTGTGCTGTATGGTGCAGCTGATTTTGCCATCCCAGCCTCACAGGCAGGAATGGGAGCTAACTGGTTATTGAGACCAATGGTAACTGGTGGAATGCAGTGCATGGGAACACTTTAATCTCTGCACCCTCACAGCTTCCATGTTTATGCACTTCTACCACACTAGAATTAGGACTCCTTCCTGGGATCTTCCCCACGTAGTCCATGAGTGCCAGAGGTGTATGAAACACTACCCCTCTGGCACTCAAAGGGTTAAGGTAGGGGTAATAATCAATTGTTGAACCTCAAGCTATTTTGCATTACTACAATTCCCATCATCCCTTAGCAGAGGTTTGTCTCCAACAGTTGGAGGTCCAGCAACTGACTACTTCTGCCCTGAGATGTAGATATTTACTGAACTAGCAGTGTGTTGTTAGGGTCAAAATGAAAAAGGCAACATGAATATCCATCAGCAGTAGAAATAAGTCTACAAAACCATGATTGCTGCCCAGTAAAAAACGACTTTTAGTTTATTCACCAATAAAATATGTCAAGGTACAAAAATCTATTCATGGCCAGTACAAACAGAAGGAAATATATGTTTTTTTCTGGTTTGTTACTGGCCTTGTGTACATTTCTATACCTTGGTATGTGTTATTGTTGAACACAGTGAAGGACATGCTTTATTAAACAGCAGTACTAATGTGTTATATCAGATATGTCAAACTCAGATATAGTCACGGGGCACATTCTTAACATATCCTTCTGAGGAAAGCAGCAACAGTTATTGTTATTGCCATCTGTGCATGTCTATATATATATATATATATATAGAGAGAGAGAGAGAGAGAGATACAGAACAGAAATTGGGCAGTGGCACATAGCAAGTATGTTAATGAAGATAAAGATAATACTACAAAGATGGTGTACGTCCCATAAGATATTAACAAATGCACTCAGTCTGGGTGTCCAGCAAGACACAGCACTCTTCACAACAGATGGTAATTGACTGAAGAGGCTTTTTAATTCATCAGTGTAGCAATGCCGAATGTTTCATGTCCTACATGGGACTTTCCCCATGTAAGACCAGAAATGTCTGTGATTGCTACACTGAAGAATTAAAAAGCCTCTTCAACCAATTACTATCTGCTGTGATGAGTGCTGTCTCCAGCTGGACACCAAGGCTGTGGTGGCCTTATGAAGAGAATGGGACACTTCTGGGGAAAATCAAGTGCTGCACCTAATACAAATTCCCATAAATCCTATTGATTTATTCTGGGATTTTAAAACCTTGAATATTAGAGGGATCTACTTTTTAATTAATTAAGCTAATTTTAAATTACTGGGAAGTAAAAACATTTAAATAAAACAGTAGACAACAGTGGGTTTTACTTATCTTATAACATATATGTCTTCACTGAAAAAAGTTGTCTGCTCTTTTAACCAAAGACATATAGGAAATATACATATTTCAGGGTTGCACTAAAATCAAGGCAGATTGACAGTATGCATTTTTCATGTGTCCCAGGTTAACCCTTTGAGTTCCACAGGGGTACTCAACGAAATGCGGACCGCCTTTGACACTCAAAGGGCTAAAGATGAGGTTTGGCAGCCTACTCTATTATGGAGGACTCTGATAATGACAGACAAACAGCAGTTCTCAACCCTGAGACAGGGCAGCCTTAACCAAATACCATGGGCATTTTGGGTTATACCCTTTGAGGTCCATAAAGGGTTAATGATAACCTTTTCTATAATGCGTATGTGTTATGTGAGGTGACCCTGCCAGAAAATGCCTGTTAAAGATTAATTTTGGAACTTGAGCTGGTGTTGTATTTTCTCTGAAAAGAATATGTGGCCCACGGGCCAAGGATTTGACATGCCTGCTTTATAACATTCATTGCTTTTTATGACTGGGCACCAACCATTAACAAATGCACTATCATTTTTTTAATCAATGATTGAAAAGAACAATAAAATAAAATGACCAGACCTAATCTTTAACTGGTGACATCTGAAGAATGTATACTGCAGGTTGCAATATGCCTATTTTATATATTTCTCCAATTAAAGGGGAGGTCAGGTCAGCTTAGTGTATAAGCAGATGTTAATGCAACTATGCACAATCAATTTTCATGATATATTTTAGTGCCAATGTTTCGAGGTTAACGTGACCCCCTTCATCAGGATAATACTGTCCGGAGGAAGGAAGCACTTTATCTCTGAAACATTATAACTAAAATAAATCACTAAAATTGATTATACAAATCTAGGGTTGTGGTAATCTTTACTTCTAAATGTAGAGTTGGGGAAATGTTTGCTTCTATGGAATGTAATGGTAGGTTCAGCATCCACTTTACATGGCACCTGGCATATTGCTCTATTAAAGGGATAGTAATACTTTGTTTTATCTTTATTTTATTTTGTAGGCATTAAAAAAACATGAAGAATGATATAAGTCTTATTTCTCAAAGCCTTATGGTTTGAGAGATATTCACAAGCAAAGTTCCCCTCCCGCCCCTCTTACCTAGTGTAAGCCATCTCTTCTCAGATGTGGAATCCAGTCCATAGACCAGACAGATAACAGAAGGGGACAATCTTCTTCTTATGAGAACAATGAAAGCCCTGCCCCACTTGACAAGCTTTTCAGGTTTTTCCCTTATCTTAATTGAAGATTGTCCCTCTCTGCAGTCTACCTGGACACCTCCCTTCTGATCTGGCTGAACAGTGTTACATCAGTAAAAGGGGCGGGAGGGGGAAACTTTGTCATTGAATTACTCTTGAACTACAACTCTGACAGAATTGAAATAACACTCTCCAAAGTCCAAATACTATGATGATTAATTACAGCTGCTTTTATTATGAAACATTACTATCCCTTTAAAGGAGTACCTGTGTCAGACCATTGTACCTCCAGTGTCAGGGAAGTACATTACACTATGCAGTGCTGAGTCATGGATAAGGCCAGCTCAATCCTAATATTCCTTCACCAGACTCCTGCTTCTGATTAATGGTGGCCAGATAATAAAGACCCTTATAGTGCCTGCCTTTTGATGGCCAGATTATTTAACCCCTCAAATGCATTTGTATTTTTGTATTGTATGTGTGGTATCCCTAATGTGTACTGATGCAGAAAACCAGAGTCATAATATTGGATAAGCCCAGGCCTGCACACTCTTTGCAAGGTCACCAGTGCGGCAGTTTACTGTGGACTGGGGAATAAATGGAAATATACTGTATGTGTGTCTGGATACAAATATCATTGTGTGCCCATTCTCCTTGATACAAATTTCATTTGTGTGGGCTTGTTACTCTTTCTTGCTCTGGGACAATTCAGAGAGGGTGTCCTGGTGGTGGTGGTAGTGGTGGGGGGATTTGACTGCAAATCATTCTATTGCTGTGTCTGACTTACTGAAGGAAACATCAGGAAAGATCCCCTGATGGGTTTCCCAGTCAGTCATGGCACTTTAGTCTCAGAAGGAAGGAGTATAGTCCCCACTGAAAATCATGGAGAGAAAGTAGGCTCTGTGGGGATTGGTAGAATATCCTCATAGAGTTGAATGGACAATGCAGGTGCTCTGATGATCTGCAACTACCCGGGACTTCATGAAAGAGCTGTCCAGTGCCCTGTTAGTATTTCTAAAGGTCATGGGAATGCCCCTGCCACATGATTGGGCAAATCACATTCTCAGAATTAGCTGGACATTTAAAAACCTTTTATGATCAATTGGATATCCAAGCCTCCCTATTTTTTTCCTTTCTACGCTAATGTGACCATGCAAATGCAATTATTTTGTTCCACAATGTGCAAATAACAGAGAATACCCTACATGGAGCAGTAGCTGCTGTTCCAGGGCTACAGGCAATGCAAACAATGAAGAGCTATAATCACTACCACTCCTGTCTGCATCTTCATTTCAGCTGATGGACCCAGGCACCTTACCATGCAGTAGCAAAATAGCTTTTGTTCACTGACTGGATTCACTTGCTTTGGGAAACTACATCCAACCAGGTACCTGCTTCCCTCACCAAGCCTGTTCCTGAGGATTCCTGCCACAGGAGAGATAGAGTGCCCACAGTTCTTTCCTTGCAGTATGTTAAGACAATCTACTGTTGTATTCTGTCTAGGCAGCAGTGGATGTGGATGGGTTGTTAGAGATATAGGGATGTGTCCGTATGCACAGCCAAGGGCACCTAGGAAGTCATGAACAGGGGCTAATGACATGTCTTTCTGGCAATGTATCTGATAATCTCTTGCTTTTGCTGCTCCGTAATTAATGCCCTTAAATTAAATTGGGAACAGAAAAACCATATTTTTTGAAAATGTGATAATTTGATTGATCTTGATATACCTTAACTGAGATAAAACATATTTTTGGAAAATGTGATAATTTGATTTATATAATAACAGGTATTTATATAGTGCCTTTCTCCCAGTGGGACTAAAAGAACTTTCAGAATTAACCAAATAGACAGCTGAATAATAGATGTCATTATTACCCAATCAATGGTACTCGATTATCAACCTCGGAAGGATGAAAGTCTGAGTTGACCCTGCAACCCTGACTGTTCAGCAGGCTCTGCAGTCAGGGTATTTACCACTGAGCTATTTCACCTATCTTGATTGCCTTCACTGAAAGCAGACAGATGAACCACACAGATGTATTATTTAATATCTAATCTACAAAATCAATGAATGGAATGCTATCACCTCCTAATAATTTAACACTACTTACCTTAAATTGGCGGAAAATTCTAATGGTCACTATGAATCACTTTTATGTGGATTGGACCTCCAAAATAAGTATTTAACTAGTACTGGATATCATGTCTAGAGAGGCAGAAATGATTCTTGGCTGCTGAACGAGTCCTGTAGCCTGTAAATATGATACAATAAAAAAGGTGTGACAAGAGAATACTAAGAACAAGTAAAACTTAACCCTTTGTAAGCCATTGAGGTAAGCAACACATTACTCTGCAATGTGTTGCATACCCCTTGGCACTCAAAGGGTTAACAGTTTATTATTGGGCATGGTGCCCCTCAAGTACTGCTTAGTCATGTTTTGTTATTCTCTTGTGCTGTTACAGAGAAGAAATATTCATATCCATATCAGTCTGGTCCCTACCGCAGACAGTCCAGTACAGAAATGTTAGACAAATCCTCAGCTGAGGCACGCTTCAAAATTTGGAGCTCTAAGGAGTTGCCTACTAGCCCTATTGGGAAATCTGGCCCTGTCTGGGATTTTCATGTTTCCCTCATGCAGAGAGGATTTGCCTGACATTTCTGTACTGGACTGTCTGTGGTAGGGACTAGACTGATATGGATATGAATATTTCTTCTCTGTAACAGCACAAGAGAACAACAAAACATGACTAAGCAGTACTTGAGGGGCACCAGAGTAATGTGTTGCTTACCTCACTGGCTCACAAAGGGTTAAGTTTTATTTGTTCTTACTATCCTCTTGTCATACCTTTTTGTTGCATCATATTCACAGACTTCTATAGAGGTGATAGTTCATTTTTAAATTAAACTTTTATTTCCACAAATGCTTCATCAAGCTAAACATGTAAACGGCTGGTGCAAACCAAAAGCAGCATAGGTTTGAAACTAACATTTTTTAAATTACCATTAACGAAATGGGGTTTTTAACCCATAGATTGCTAGTGCAGTCTCCTACACATCCAAAGAGTTAAAAGCCCCATTTTATCAACTGGAATGTCCCTCCTCCTCTCCAAGCAGTGCAGTTGATTTGTTCCAGAAATTCCAACCCTGTAGCTTGATGAATAAGTTCAAAGAGTACCATGGATAATCTGCAGATCTCAGATCCCACGGATCATTTATACATCTCTATTTCTGGCCAGTAAGTTCTATCCTTCAGAACTCTGTAAGGTAGAAGGAGCTGTGGTAAGTAAACTGGGACACTTGTTAGCTGAAATAAAAGCTATGCTACATCACAGCACATTTAGTTATCTATGCTACATAGCAGTGCAAACGACTTTCTCTCTCTGAACTACACCAAGTTCTAAATGATTTCTTAGAATAAATTATGAGCATGAGACTGGCCATTGGGCATACCGGGCATTTGCCTGGTGGGCCGGTCCGTGCAGTGCTTGCTGGGGTTTTGTTTCATCTGCCTGGATGCCACTTTTAAACTTGCACTGTCCTCAGAAGAAGTTTGAAAAGTGGCGCCCAGAAAGATGAAGAAACCCCAAGCATACACCACGTCTGTGTCGCGTGTGTCACATGGTTCCGGCTGCTGTCAATTCGGACTCAAGAGGACTTCACAAGTGACCAGCTCCCTTCCTCCTCACATAAAGAGGTAAGGGGAGGGGAAATGAGGCACTGGGGGAAAGAGGCAAAAGAGGAGTCAAGACTAGAAGGGGAGAGAAAGAAAAGGGTAGAGACTATGTGATAAAGGGTAGAGACTATGTTATAAAGGGGAGAGACTATGTGATAAAGGGGAGAGACTGTGAAAAAGGGGAGAGACTATGTGATAAAGGGGAGAGACTGTGTGAAAAAGGGAAGAGACTGTGTGAAAAGGGGAGAGACTGTGTGAAAAAGGGGAGAGACTGTGTGAAAAGGGGAGAGACTGTAAAAAGGGGAGAGACTGTGTGAAAAAGGGGAGAAGACTGAATGAAAAGGGGAGAAGACTGAATGAAAAGGGAGAAGACTGAGTGAAAAGGAGAGAAGACTGAATGAAAAGGGAGAATACTGAGTGAAAAAGGGAGAAGACTGAATGAAAAGGGAGAAGACTGAATGAAAAGGGAGAAGACTGAGTGAAAAGGAGAGAAGACTGAATGAAAAGGGAGAATACTGAGTGAAAAAGGGAGAAGACTGAGTGAAAAGGGAGAAGACTGAATGAAAAGGGGAGAGACTGAGTGAAAAGGGAAGAAAGTCTAAAGGGGGGACAAGACCAGGGGCGGATTGTGGTCAGATACTTTTTTGTGTAAGAGGCTACATAAGGGGCAATTCCGAATTTCCAGATGATTTAATGCCTTGCAAAGGGTTAAATGGGGCTTTTAATATATATATATAAAAAAATAACGCCCGCCCGCCACCGCCCCCCCATGGGCCGCTCAAAAATTAAAAATGGGCTGCTCAGCGTTAAATGCCCAGGCCTATTTTTTGTCCCAGTCCGTGCCTGATTATGAGGGGCCGTTAGGGACATAATTCAGTGTTGCTTATACAGTGAGAGGTATGTATCATATAATGAAATGCATATATCATACACTGAAATACATATACTTTATAGTGAAATCTATATGTAATATAATGAAACACATACAATAAATACTGAAATACATGTCATATTCTGAAATACATATGGAATATAGTAAAATGTATATATTATATGCTGAAATTGATATTATATACTAGAATCCTTGTCAAATAATGAAATCCATATATTGTATATTAAATGCTATATGCTATATAATGAAATCCATATATCATATACTGAAATGCATATGCTATATAATGAAATTAATATGTTATATTATGAAATCCATGTATCATATACTGAAATCCATATGTCATATACAGAAATACATGTTATATATGGAAATTAATATCATATACTGAAATCCATGTCATATAATGAAATCCATATATTATATATTGAAATCCATATATCATATACTGAAATCTATATGTTGTATAGTGAAAATTATATATCAGATACTGAAATCCACGTCATATAACAAGATCAATATATCATATACCAAATTCCATGTCATTTAATGAAATGCATATATCAAATACATAAATCCATGTTATATAATGAAATCCATACAGCATATATTGAAATCTATATACAATATACTAAAATCCATATGTCATTTATTGAAATTCGTATGCTATATACTGGAATCCATATGTTATATAGTGAAAACCATATATCATATACTAAATTGCATATGTCATATAATGAAATGCATATAGCCTATATTGAAATCCATATGCTTTATACTGACTTGCATATGCCACATATTGAAATCCCTATGTTATATGCTGAAATCCATATGTTATATACTGAAATCTATGTTATAGAATGAAATCCATATGTCATATAATGAAATCCATATGCTATTTGCTGAAATGTATGTTTTATACTGAAATTTATTTGCTATAGAATTAAATCCATATACAACATATTGACATTTTTTTTTAGTGAACAACATATTTTCATATATTGAAATTAGTGATCAGTTGCATGATGTTGATCTTGCCCTGACCCTGGCCCCTGGATTCTGTTTCTTGTGACTTATTCTATATTTGCAGGTAAAAGAAGCAGACCTATCTGATACAATAGGTGACTTCATTAAGGACTATCCAATATTCCCAGCCCAGTGATCCCTACTATAGGACTTTTATTTGTTAAGCCTTTGAATGCAATTCATTTTGACCTCTCTAGCTTTCCAGTGGTTAAAATCCCCATTTAAAACAATAAGAATGTTTGATATTTTTAGTTCTCCCCAACAGTGCAACTGGTTTGTCCCAGAACTCATCCACTTTAGTTTTGGACATACAGCCCATAGGAATAAGTGCCTTTTGTCTTGATTTACAGAATGATATACCTAGGGAAGTGTCCTTAAAGGGAGAGTAATGTTTCATAATAAAAGCAGCTCCAATTAATCTTCATAGTATTTGGGCCATTGAGAGTATTATTTTAATACTGTCAGAGTTGTAGTTCAAGAGTAATAGAATGATAAAGTATCCCCCACCCATCCCTTTTACTGATGTAACACTGCTCACCTCAGAGCAGAAGGGTGGTGTCCAGATGGATCACAGAGAGGGACAATATTCAATTAGCATAAGGGAAAAACCTGAAAAACCTGTCAGGGGGCAAGGTTTTCATTGTTCTCACAGTAAGAAGATTGTCCCTTGCTGTGAGCTGTCTGGTCTGTGGACTAGATTCCACATCTGAGGAGAGGAGGCTTACACTAGGTAAAAGGGGCTGGAGGGAGATACTTTATCATTCAATTACTCTTGAACTACAACTCTGACAGATAAAAATATCCGTTGATTTAAATAGGGGGAGTTAACCTTTGAATGCTAGAGATTTCTCCAGCGCATTGCCAATCATTAGGAACTTTGGGAATATTTATTGTCCCCTTTGGTGCAGTTGATGAACTCCAGAATGTTTCATTTTTCTGTCTATATATTTCATACATCTCCCCCAACGATTTCAGTATTTCTGAATCTCATCATTTATATAGTTTATTGATTAAGAGGTAAGCAAACAAAAACCCAGTTCCCCTGCCAATTCTGTTTTAATTGATAAAAACAAATGTCTTCCTGTCTCCAGTAAATGGAAATGATACAGCATCTCTGCCTAGATCAATTACTTGTTTATAGATTAACCTGTTCCACATATCACTCCTGTTGTTTCTTTACCAAAAAGAAAAACAGTTTCATGTCAAGCTTCTGAATAAGTGGTGGAAAGGGGATAGGTTTATTGCATGCAACATTGATGTTCAAGCTTTCAGGTCTATTTAAAGGAATACTAATAACAGATTTGTAAGTAGAACCTACCGGGCCCTCAGGCGAAACCTGAGACCCCCCCCCCCTCTTATATGGTCTGTATGAAGTCTGCACAGAACTTACTTAACTCCTTAGATGCTATAGATTACATCAACATTTTGTGAATAAATATACTGGAGTCTTCTCTAATATGCAGGAGCAGTATTCAACAATGATCTGACACAGATCCAAGGTGCAGTTTCTCACCAGAGGATTTCAGGAGGTCTTGACATGATGAGGGAAGATAGAGAAGAAAAGCAATTCATTTGCAGCACCAGGAAGCTGCTGCATCATGATTCATGACCTACAATCTGACAGTGAACCCTTTTAGTTCATGAAACATGTCCCACATCTTGCATTGTATTCATTGGAACTCTCTTAGGTCCTACACGGTTAATAAAAGAAAGGGCTCAAAGATTCAGTTATTATCGTACTGGCTGATGGCGACTGTCTGTGGGTGCCAGCTAAGATGTGAAAATGGTCTGATTGTTGTACCGTGGTACAGACTTAACGGGTACCCGTGGGTGCCAGGGACCAATTACAATGCACCCCCTGGACCACCCATAGTTACATCCTTGACTAACATCTTATAATAAATAAAACCTCACTTAGCTTAATCTGGGTGGAAAATTCTGCCAGTGTTTCCTCTAAGGAGATCAATCCAGCACTGAAAGAGTTAAAGTGGATTTTATATGTAGGGCAATTGAAAAACATTCACTATGCATCCTACTCACCTTTAATTATTCTTTTCACAGTTTTAGTGCTGGGCTTCTCCCCTTTTCTAAACAAAGAGCAGAATAGGTAACATCTGACACTCTATCTGTTGTGGACTGCAAATCCCATAATTCCAAACCAGCCATTGGCAGTTGTAGTCTCCAACAGCTGGATCGCTACTGTAAATGAATATCCCCTCCCACTGACCTTATCTAAGGAAGCTTTGGGGAAGTTTGGGGTCCCAGACTCCGGCAGCAAAGTATTATATCTACCTTCAGACTAAAGAAAGGGGAATAAATGGCTCTTAATGTATTTGACATATTATAGTATAGTGTTTTATAGTATATGTATTGTGGCTAGTCCGCCATTTTAATGTGGGACACATACCAATTATTTCATTGTGCAAGACTGCACGGGAACCTTTACAGTCCTGCGGTGTGTGTGTCACTCGCTAGTGTTATGTTTGCTGAGATTCACTAAAGGTCGAAGAGGGCTCAAAATGTTGATGTCCTGTCTGAGCAATGTCAAAGGAACATCAACAATATGCACTAAAGTGTTTTCGACATCACATCCACATCAGTCCGACTAAAATTTGCCCACATTGACATCCATCCAACATGCCTTCACCAGGTTTACGAATTTTCACTCATCACATTGACAATGGATTATTTCCATATGGGAGGGCAGCATAATGACTAATTTCCATAAGGAAATGCAGGATAATGAGCCATTATCTTATTTAAGGGGGGTGTTTATATGTTAATGTGGCCCTTCACAACATTCACTAAACTTCCTCTGCTGTCGGAGTTCACAGTCTCAACTTCGCCTACCTAAGGCTGGTGAATTGGGATCTCTCTATCTTTCCTATGCAGTAATAGCCCTCAATCAATGTTACGGTTAGCAAAACAAGACAAGGAGTTATACGGTATAGTTAAGAACACCTTTATTATTATTAATAATAAATAATAATAATAATAATAAGCAAATGCAAGTAAGTATGACAGTGCAAGCAGAGGGTGACTGGAGAGACTAGAGACTCTATCAGCAATAGGAGCCTGCCGACAGGTCAACCACACTGCTGGAGACTAGGCCGAAGCCAGCTGGAAGTCACCAGGTGGGCAGAGTAGAGTAGAGTAGAAACTCTGCCCACTTGTGCTCCATCCCGCCCGGTTCCTCCCACTCCCCGCCCTCTTACCTCCATTTTGCAGTTTTTTTTGTCCCGCCACCTGCGACTAAGCGCCGCCCCTTTTATGACGTGAATCATGTCATTTTCCTCCCTGGTTGGCACTGACAGGGTTACCCTCTGGGTAGCCCTGCTTCAAAAGTTCCCAGGTATGCCAATAAGGATGACAACAATGGAGACTACTGACTCACACCTGCAGTCAGTAAGGCCGGAGCCTGCCAGAGCCCCAGGTCTGCACCAGGATGGGTGTCTGTAGGTAAAGGAGCCACAAGAGGAGTAAACAGAGCCATAGGTCAGCACCAGCTAGGATAGTCAGACAAGCCAGGTTCATACACGGAACAGGTAGTCAGTCAGAGCCACAGGTCTGTACCAGATAGGATGTCCACTAGGAGTAAGCTACACTGGGAGGATAGTTGGGCAGAGCCCTAGGTCAGCACCAGAATGGATAGTCATACAAGCCAGGGTCATACACTGAGCGGTTAGTCAGCCACAGCAACAGGTCTTCACCAGATTGGATGTCAAGACAAATGGAGCACACAGAGAGAGTGGTCAGACAGAGCCACAGGTCAGCACCAGAATGGATAGTCAGACAAGCCGAGTCATACACAGGATACATGAAATACTGGAACTAGAAGTGCTTAGAACAACAGCTTAAGGGTAATAGAGGTTTATAAAGGAGTAGGAGAAGGCGGGACCAATTAAGTTTCCCAGGCTGGGCCTATAACAGGCGTCCAGGCAAGTGCCTGATTCATGATGCCAGTAACATTGAACCAGACACAACCAGGCTGCAGGCAGAGAGGGATGCGGCTAGTGATGCCGGATCATCAGTCCAGAACCCTGCTCCCGGCCAAATGGCGCAGGCCGAGGAAAAGCACTGTGACAGTACCCCCCATCAAGGGCCCCTCCTTCGCGGACAGGGTCAGGGCTTCATAGAAAATCAAGCATGAAATCTGCGCACCAACACAGGAGCGTGCACATCATTGGTAGGTATCCAGGAGCGCTCCTCTGGACCATAACCTTTTCAGTGAATCAAATACTGAAGGCGCCCACTGACCCATCTGGGGCACGATTCTGTTACCAGCTCTAAAAATAAAACAGGCGCTATGTTTTTTAAAGGGATAGTAATACTTTGTTTTATCTTTATTTTATTTTGTAGGCATTAAAAAACATGAAGAATGATATGTCTTATCTCTCATATGATCTCATAAAATAGAGTTCAGGCTACTCATTAGAATCAGGATGTAGGTTTATGTAATATTGAGGAGCACTGTTTCCACTAATTCTTTTAACCCTTTGAGTGCCAGATGGGTAGCAAACACATTGCAATGTGTTGCTACCCCTCTGGTACTCATAGGGTTAATCTTGCAAAACAAAATACGAGGACATGTGGAAAAAATAGGAGAAGAAAAATGTCGAATTTAAATGGTGAAAGAAAGTCATGGGAGCACTGTAGTCGAATTTTCAAGGGGGAGGGGTTAAAATGTATAATGTTGACAATATTAGTCGAATTAAAGTGGTGAAAGAAAACACTGCAAGTCGACTTTTAAAAGGGGGGGTTAATATGTCGAAAGGTGGCACTCTGTTGGATTTTGTTATGTGGAGAACACATCTAACACTGAACTTGATCTTTCTGATGTCAAATGTACGCCTATTTCCTTGGACTTTTTTGTAGGTGGTAGTCGAGAAAAAGCAGACAGCACCAGTTTTGTTACTACTCTGAAAAGTGCTGTCTATCAGTTTTGTTTTACTGTGGTTCTGCAATAGAATACCGACGTAACACATGTTTGCAAAATTCACACTACTTGTTTTTCTTGTAACTCCGGTTTTAGAGCGGGTAATAGAATCGAGCCCTTAGAGTCCAGAATGCTCTGTACCACAAATTCCTCATGATTGCCAATCTTCACTGAAGCTGGTCGAACCGTACTGGTGGTATATCAGTTACAAACCAGAGGTTTGAGCAAGGAGACGTGGAGCACATTGTGAATGCGCATGGAGGTGGGAAGCTCCAGAGCATATGCCGCAGCGTTAATTCTGCTTAACGCATGGAAAGGACAAATAAATCGAGGAGCCAGTTTATTACAAGGTACCTGTAGGTTAAGATTCCGGGAAGACAGTCACACCCTCTCTCCCACCTGAAAGGTAGGTGCTGGCAAGCGTTTAAGGTCAGCCTGCCTCTTCTGCCGCTGCATGGAGCCACATAGGGTATGCTGTACCCGTACCCAAGAGGAACGGAGCACCCTCAAATGCTCATCAAGAGCCAGAATCTCCTGTGCCTGAAAGACTTCGGGAAGAAGAGAGGGTTGTAACCCATAATTAATCAGGAACGGAGAACTCTGTGAGGAAGAGTTCATGGCACAATTCCTGGCAAACTCCGAGCAAAGGTAACACGGTAGTCCAATTATCGTGGTGGTCAGAGATGTAATTGTCCAAGGGCCTGGTTAGACCGTTCAGCCGCACCATTAGACTGTGGGTGGTACGCAGAAGAAAATGCCAACTGAATCCCCATTTGAGCACAAAAGCTTCTCCAGAACCGAGACAATCCCACTGGGTATGCCATGGAGTTAGAAGACCTCTCTCACGAATACCACCGCCAATTCCTGCGCAGATGGTAGTCCTTTAAGTGATCCAAAATGCGCCATCTTAGAAAATGTATCAACGATCATAAGGATGACTGTGAAGCCAGAGGATGCCGGTAAATGAACCATAAAATCAATGGACAAATTGGGCCAAGGACGTTCACCTTTGGCCACAGGTTGAAGGAGACTGACAGGGAGATGTTGAGGCGATTTGTTTTGGGTACAAGTAGTGCATGATGCGGTAAAAGCAGCGCAATCTGAATGAAGGCTCGGCCACCAGATTGGATGTCAAGACAAATGGAGTGCACAGAGAGACTGGTCAGACAGAGCCACAGGTCAGCACCAGAATGGATAGTCAGACAAGTCGGGTCATACACAGGATACAGGAACAACTAGAACTAGAACTGCTCAGAACAACAACGTAAGGGTAACTGATACATAGGCCCATAGAGGTTTATAAAGGAGTAGGAGAAGGCTGGACCAATTAGGTCCCCCAGGCTGGGCCTATAACAGGCGTTCAGACAAGTGCCTGATTCATGATGCCAGTAACAATGAACCAGATGTGACCAGGCCACAGGCAGAGAGGGATGCAGCTAGTGACGCCGGGGAGCCAGTCCAGAACCCTCATCCCGGCCGAATGGCACAGGCCGAGGTAAGGCACTGTGACAATTAATTAGTAGCATGGAGGGTTGTGAATTGCTGTCAGTGTAGAAGGGATGCTCTCCCTCACACATCACCACCACCAATACGACAGTCCTGAAGACTGAAGAATTCTCTCTGCTGTCCCTCTTGGCCAGTAGGGGAGTGGAGAGAATACTTTCACTACTATGGACAGCATCACTACCAGATGTGCATTGCTCACCTCTGGGGCACTCAAAGGGTTAAAAAAACAGTATACCAAGCACTACATAATTATTCTCTTAGCTCTGTTTCATATTTTATATATGTTGTGCACTCCCAAGGGAACAAGGCTGGATTCAGGAGTCAACCCCACTTTTAATGAATGAATGAACTCAACTGGCTTTTTGTGAATGACCAGGATGAGTAGAAAGCAGGCGGCTTGAGTATGATGTAGGCAGCAATTGCTTTCCTGGTTGCTGCATTGATCACCTATGGATAGGTTGGATAGGTGAGCAATGCCAGAATGGGTCCCGATGCACCCCTGCGACATCTGATTTTATTTTACAACTTAACCCCTTCCCGCCAATGGACCTACATGTACGTCCTGCAGAAACTTAGTGACAGAGGACGTACATGTAAGTCCAGGAAGTCATTGTAAGTAATGGGGAAAAAAGTTTGGTGGGCATTAAGTGCCGCCCGCATGCACGCGCAGCCGGTCATTAAGGGTTAAAAAACTGCAATATGTCTTTTATTTAATAAATATATGTTTACTCAGTTATTACACGTATATTAACCCTTTGAGTGCCAGTGGGGTATGCAACTCATTGAAAATATATTCATTTTTTAACCCCTCTGGTACTCAGTGGGTTAACCGTGTGGGAGGCATCATATATTGAATGGAAGGAGCATCATATGTCGGATTTAACAAGGGGAGGCAATATATATTGAATGGAAGGAGCATCATATGTTGGATTTAACAAGGGGAGGCATCATATATTGAATGGAAGGAGCATCATATGTTGGATTTAACAATGGGAGGCATCATATATTGAATGGAAGGGGCATCATATATTGGATTTAAAAAGGGGAGGCATCATATATTGAATGGAAGGAGCATCATATGTTGGATTTAACAAGGGGAGACATCATATATTGAATGGAAGGAGCATCATATGTTGGATTTAACAAGGGGAGGCATCATATATTGAATGGAAGGAGCATCATATGTTGGATTTAACAAGGGAAGACATCATATATTGAATGGAAGGAGCAACATATGTTGGATTTATCAAGGGGAGGCATCATATATTGAATGGAAGGAGCATCATATGTTGGATTTAACATGGGGAGGCAGCATATGTTGAATGGAAGGAGCATCATATGTTGGATTTAACATGGAGAGGCAGCATATGTTGAATGGAAGGGGCATCACATGATAGATTTCACAGGGGGAGGCAGAATTTTTCGATGCCCCTTGCATTCAACAAATGCTGCTCTCACATGGTTAATATTGGACTTTACAGGCGAGAGGCAGCACGTGCTGAATTTTAACTGTGTATGGGTGGCATATGTCAAATTTTAACTGTGGGGCAGTGTATTGAATATGAATATTGTGGAGGAACATCACCATTGTGTGTTAGTCCACATACACAGACTAACACCCCCCCCCAGTCTTGTTCCCTTGCCAAGCAGTATCTGATTTGTGGCTACCAGTAGGCAAGGAAAAAGGCTGGGGAGGATCAGACAGTGTACATGGGGTTCTGTGGCTACCAGTGGGGAAGGGAACAAGGCTGGGGAGCAAGTGGTAGCCACAAATCCCCATGAATGCTGCCTGACCCCCAGCCTTCTTCCCTTGGGAATGCACAACATGTATAATATATGATACAGACCTAAGGGAATAATCGGGTAGTGCTTGATGTAATTTTTTTAAACCCTTTGAATGCCAGAGGTGTGAGCACTGCACATTCCTATGGCACTCAAAGGCATAAGGGAGTGATGCTGTCCATGATAATAATAATAATAATAACTAGTATTTATATAGCGCCTTTCTCCCAGTGGGACTCAAAGCGCTGTCAGCGCACGCTCTCGGAATTAACCAAATCGGCAGCTGAAATAATAGGTGTTATTATTACCCAATGAATGGTACTCATTTATCGACCTCGGAAGGATGAAGGGCTGAGTTGGCCCTGCCGGGATTCGAACCTGCAACCCTGAGGTTGAATAGGCTCCATAGTCAGGGAATTTACCACTGGAATTTACCACTGAGCTATCTCACCGGCATGATGCTGAAAGTATTCTCTCCATTCACCTTGAGACCAAGAGGGGGCAGCAGAGAGAATGCTGCCAGGATTGTCGTAGTGTTGATGATGTGTGAGAGAGTGTCCCTTCCACATCAACAGCACTTTGAAAATTCTGTATGCATCCTTAAAGTTTAGTGCATATGGCGATGAGTGTGTACATCAAAATATAGAAGTGATTCGAACACATCAACAAAATCATATCGCCACAGCATCGACCTTTAGGGCATCTCCCCCAATGAGTTGGATACCTCTTTGGCACTCAAAGGGTTAAAATGACAATCTGCTCACATAAGATATAGCTATCATTTTATGTTCTCCTTGTATCTGCAGTTTCCTCCATGTAGTGATGGCTGCTGATGTCTGCCACAAGGTCACACCTCCTTCACTTGTTCTGAATGAATTGTAACATAACTGTAGGTATTCATATAGATTCTTTGATCTATTTTTATTAAAAGATTACAGTATTCGAGTGTTAATATATAAATATATGAAATTAGCCCATTTTAAACTACACACCATAAGGATAACTCATATATATATCATTGAGTCACTAGATAATGCATGTATCATGAAATCTTCTATTTCTTAAATGTAAATTTAATTTTATGGTGAATGCATGTTGGTATATGCTACCTTTTTAATATTATATAAACCTAAGTGTTATACTGTATGGCAATGTCAAAATATGAATCTTTAATACCTTTTCAAAATATATATGTCAGAGCATTAACTGTATAAAGAAACACATTTAGGATATTATTGGACATCCACTTAGAACAATTGTCTATTTAAGTCGTATAAGAAGTGTTATCTTGTGCATTATTGTTAATTCATTGATGAAGACAGAAGACTCGATCTGTAATTGTATGTTTAATATACTGTCATAAAGCATCACCACAGACCGGTTTCTCCCCCCATAGGACCGTGAGTGACATCACGCTCACGTAAATACAAGCTGAACGAGGGCATGCGCCCTTTACATGTTTAAACTTTTTTTTCCCTGAGGAAGGGACAAAACTTGAGTCCCGAAACGCGTTGGAAAATTTGGTCTATTCGAGGCATTCCCACGAGGAACACGACCCGACCGAAAGAACAATCAAACAAGCGGTGCAGAAATCGCTACTAGGACACCTAACAATCGGTTCCGGAGAAGACGGGAGACGTGAACTCGGCCTCTTAGACACGCCAGATATAAAGAAAATAACAAGTAAGCGAACTACAAGAGGGGGAAGGACGGCTATACATATGGACCCAGTATAACTAGTATTGCTATACTATATTATCTATGAGGTAATTGCATTATTATCTCAATTGGGATATGTGATTGCCACTGACACCCCTAATATTCCGCTTTCTTTATATCTTTAACACAGTGGATCACTGTATTTACGAGTGCTTTTTTATATATGGTTTTTTTATACATATGTTTTACAATATATTTTTTATACAATAAACGCATAATCACCTTTTTTTTATGATTATCAGCTTTTTTACTTTTACTCTCTATTTGATATGACATATGGAAGTCCAGCATTGACTTGCACCAAAGACCCATAGAACTTTGGTAGGAGGATACTATAATGCATGAAACGTATTAGTAGATACATTATAAATCAACACTACACTTAGATCTGATTTTATCATTCTCTCTATTTTTTATTTATACATATTCCCACACTTGGAGCGCTTGAAAAACTACATCGGTGATACTTTAATTTTAGTAAAATAAATGGTGGGTTATCCATATAAGTGTGGTATCAAAATGAAATCCTACTTGTGCCAGAAAAACAGTTATAATTTTCATGGGTAAATAAAGTAGTTAGAGGGAAAATGCTGTTGAATAAAGACATAGTCAAATGGTCAGAATTGCTCTGGTCCTTAAAGGGATAGTAATACTTAAAATGTAAAAAAAATATGTTGTAGGGTTTATCCCCCTGAGTAAAACAAGAGTACTCCCACTGCTGAACGGTGTTTCATTCAAAAGTTATTAATTTTCAAAGTTGCATTTTTTAGGCGTAATATCACAGTGGCCTGAAATTGTACAGTGGCGCTGTTGCTACACCATCCTATGGAGATTTATGGTCCCGGGACCAGAGCTGTCCATAGGATCGTGTAGCAACAGCGCCACTGTACAATTTCAGGCCACTGTGATATTGCACCTAAAAAATTCAACTTTGAAAATTAATAACTTTTGAATGAAACACATCTCAGCAGTGGGAGCACCCTTGTTTTACTCAGGGAGATAAACCCTACAACATATTTTTTTTTTTACATTTTAAGTATTACTATCCCTTTAAGTGAAATCCACCTCAGATTTTCCCGGTCCTTAAGGGGTTAAGATTAGTGTTGAGCGAGCATGCTCGGCCGATGCTCGGATCGGCTCGAGCATCGCTCTGCTCGGCACATGGCGGTACTCGTACGAGTACCGCATGTGCTCGCCCGCCATGTTCGGGTCTCTTCCCCGCACGTTTTGCGGCTGCTGCGCAGCCAATAAACGTGCAGGGAGGCTCTGACATCGGTGTAATGCCAGCAGCCATGTTGGCTGCTGGCATTACACTGATTGGCTGGCCAGAACCCGTGGTCGGGTGCTGTATAGCACCTGACCATCGAGTTCGGCGCAGTCTTAGCCAGGGAGAGCTGAGGATAGGAAGGGAAAGTCAGTGTAGGGAGGAAAAAAAGCAAAATTGTGAAAAAAAAGAACCAAAAGTCCTTTTTAGGACTACTGTGTGTGGGGGCAGCAGGTTATTTTGTGTGGGGGGAAAAAAAAAAAAAAAAAAAAATATATATTCTGTTTAGTGTGCAAAGTTGCAGATTAGAGCACATTCTGTTTAGTGTGCACAGTTGCAGATTAGAGCACATTCTGTTTAGTGTGCAAAGTTGCAGATTAGAGCACATTCTGTTTAGTGTGCAAAGTTGCAGATTAGAGCACATTCTGTTTAGTGTGCAAAGTTGCAGATTAGAGCACATTCTGTTAAGTCTTCAAACTAAAATATCAAAGTCACATATTCCATTCAGTGTGCGTCGCCGCAGTTTAGCAGCACATTCTGTGTACTGTGCAGAGTTGCAGAATAGGAAGAAATACTGTTAAGTCTTCAAACTAAAATATCAAAGTCACATATTCCATTCAGTGTGCGTCGCCGCAGTTTAGCAGCACATTCTGTGTACTGTGCAGAGTTGCAGAATAGGAAGAAATACTGTTAAGTCTTCAAACTAAAATATCAAAGTCACATATTCCATTCAGTGTGCGTCGCCGCAGTTTAGCAGCACATTCTGTGTACTGTGCAGAGTTGCAGAATAGGAAGAAATACTGTTAAGTCTTCAAACTAAAATATCAAAGTCACATATTCCATTCAGTGTGCTTCGCCGCAGTTTAGCAGCACATTCTGTGTACTGTGCAGAGTTGCAGAATAGGAAGAAATACTGTTAAGTCTTCAAACTAAAATATCAAAGTCACATATTCCATTCAGTGTGCGTCGCCGCAGTTTAGCAGCACATTCTGTGTACTGTGCAGAGTTGCAGAATAGGAAGAAATACTGTTAAGTCTTCAAACTAAAATATCAAAGTCACATATTCCATTCAGTGTGCTTCGCCGCAGTGTAGCAGCACATTCTGTGTACTGTGCAGAGTTGCAGAATAGGAAGAAATACTGTTAAGTCTTCAAACTAAAATATCAAAGTCACATATTCCATTCAGTGTGCTTCGCCGCAGTGTAGCAGCACATTCTGTGTACTGTGCAGAGTTGCAGAATAGGAAGAAATACTGTTAAGTCTTCAAACTAAAATATCAAAGTCACATATTCCATTCAGTGTGCTTTGCCGCAGTGTAGCAGCACATTCTGTGTACTGTGCAGAGTTGCAGAATAGGAAGAAATACTGTTAAGTCTTCAAACTAAAATATCAAAGTCACATATTCCATTCAGTGTGCTTCGCCGCAGTTTAGCAGCACATTCTGTGTACTGTGCAGAGTTGCAGAATAGGAAGAAATACTGTTAAGTTTTCAAACTCAAATATTAAAGTCACTTATTCCATTCAGTGTGTGTCACCGCAGTTTAGCAGCCTATTCTGTGTACTCTGCACAGTTGCAGAATAGGAAGAAATACTGTTAAGTTTTCAAACTCAAATATTAAAGTCACATTTTCCATTCAGTGTGTGTCACCGCAGTTTAGCAGCCTATTCTGTGTACTCTGCACAGTTGCAGAATAGGAAGAAATACTGTTAAGTTTTCAAACTCAAATATTAAAGTCACATTTTCCATTCAGTGTGTGTCACCGCAGTTTAGCAGCCTATTCTGTGTACTCTGCACAGTTGCAGAATAGGAAGAAATACTGTTAAGTTTTCAAACTCAAATATTAAAGTCACATTTTCCATTCAGTGTGTGTCACCGCAGTTTAGCAGCCTATTCTGTGTACTCTGCACAGTTGCAGAATAGGAAGAAATACTGTTAAGTTTTCAAACTCAAATATTAAAGTCACATATTCCATTCTGTGTGTGTCACCGCAGTTTAGCAGCCTATTCTGTGTACTCTGCACAGTTGCAGAATAGGAAGAAATACTGTTAAGTTTTCAAACTCAAATATTAAAGTCACTTATTCCATTCAGTGTGTGTCACCGCAGTTTAGCAGCCTATTCTGTGTACTCTGCACAGTTGCAGAATAGGAAGAAATACTGTTAAGTTTTCAAACTCAAATATTAAAGTCACTTATTCCATTCAGTGTGTGTCACCGCAGTTTAGCAGCCTATTCTGTGTACTCTGCACAGTTGCAGAATAGGAAGAAATACTGTTAAGTTTTCAAACTCAAATATTAAAGTCACTTATTCCATTCAGTGTGTGTCACCGCAGTTTAGCAGCCTATTCTGTGTACTCTGCACAGTTGCAGAATAGGAAGAAATACTGTTAAGTTTTCAAACTCAAATATTAAAGTCACTTATTCCATTCAGTGTGTGTCACCGCAGTTTAGCAGCCTATTCTGTGTACTCTGCACAGTTGCAGAATAGTAAGAAATACTGTTAAGTTTTCAAACTCAAATATTAAAGTCACATATTCCGTGTAAGATGAAGAAGGCGGGTAAAAAGGGACGGGGAAGTGGACGTGATCCTGATAGTTCAGGGCGCGGGTCAGGACGCGGAGAAACTGTGCCTGGTGCCAGAGCACAAGAAAGAAAGACATCCACCATACCTAGCTTCATGTCTAATTTTACAGGGCGTCGCAGGACATCACTCTCGAGGTCCGACCACTGCGAACAGGTGGTCGGTTGGATGACAGCTGATACTGCTTCCAGTCGGTTAAGCACCACCCTGTCTTCCACCAAGTCCACTCTCAGTAGCCAAGAGTCTGGTCAACATAATCCTCACTCTGATCATCCTTCCTCCCACCATACACGGTCTGGTCAAAGAAGTGATCCCACACTGGGATATAGTTAGGAGCTCGTCTCATCACCAATCCTTCATTTGACCCTCTCTCCAAGCACGCTTGCAGAGGAACATGACATCTTGTGCCCTGATTCACAACCTCTAGAGGCTACCCAATCACAAGAAGATGACAGATGTGAACGGCATTTAAGGTCAAAGGAAGTAGTGGATGATGATGATGATGATGAGACACAGTTGCCATTAAATCAACCACTATTTCCGTCTCAAGACCTTGTTGAGGAGAATGTTATACAGTTGTCAATGACTGAGTATGTGGTGGGATCAAGACATGAGGAGGATGATCAGAGTGAGGAAGTGGAGGAGGACTTGGTGGACGATGAGGTGACTGACCCCACCTGGGAAGGTGTAGAGCCGAGCGATGACAGCAGTCCTGAGGGTGAGCCATCTGCAGCACCGCAACAGGCTGGAAGAGGCAGTGGTGTGGCTACAGAAAGAAGGCGGACCGCACCAAACCGGCCCGCAAATGTTCCACGGAGCACCCCCTTGCGTAAATCTACCTTGCCAAAGGGTAGGTGTTCCGCGGTATGGCTTTTTTTAAGGAAAGTGCGGACGACAAAAGAATTGTAGTTTGCAACCTGTGCCACACCAGAATGAGCCGAGGCATGAACACTAGAAACCTCACCACCACCAGCATGATCCGACACATGGCATCCAAGCACCGTAGTAAGTGGGAGGAACGCCTGGATCGCCCATCTGTGTCTGCAGGCCACACCACTGCCTCATCTTCCCCTGTTTTCGGTGCCGGCCAATCGCCTGTCGAAGGCTCAGGCCCGCATACCTCTCGCCCTGCACCTGTAGCATCTGAAGCACCATCAGCGACCACATCCACTTCCCTGTCCCAGCACAGCGTCCAAATGTCGTTACCCCAGGCATTTGAGCGCAAGAGAAAGTACCCAGCCACCCACCCACAGGCCATAGCACTAACCTCACACCTTTCCAAATTACTGGCCATCGAAATGCTGCCATTTAGGCTTGTGGACACTGAGTCCTTCCGCAGCCTGATAGCAGCAGCTTTCCCTCGGTACGCGGTCCCCAGCCGCCACTACTTTTCCCGGTGTGCCATCCCCGCATTACACCACCATGTGTCCCATAACATCACCCGTGCCCTGACCAACGCAGTTACTGGGAAGGTCCACTTAACGACTGACACATGGACAAGTGCTTGTGGCCAGGGACGCTACATTTCCCTGACGGCACACTGGGTGAATGTCGTGGAGGCTGGGAGCGACTCGGACCCTGGGATGGCACGGGTGCTACCCACGCCGAGGATTGCGGGCCCTACCTCCATCAGGGTTTCCGCCAGCACCTACGTTATTGGCTCCTCCTCCTCCGTTTCCACCTCCGAATTCTCTACACGCAGCGCCACTCCCCCATCAGCCAGTAGCTGGAAGCAGTGTAGCACTGCAGTGGGGAAGCGTCAACAGGCCGTGCTGAAGCTGATCTGCCTTGGGGACAAACAGCACACGGCCTCAGAGCTGTTGCAGGGGATTAGTCACCAGACCGAGCAGTGGCTCTCGCCACTCAACCTGCAACCAGGCATGGTTGTGTGTGATAATGGGCGTAACTTGGTGGCGGCTTTGGAGCTCGGCAAGCTCACACACGTACCATGCCTAGCGCATGTATTTAATTTAGTGGTGCAGCGATTTCTAAAAACCTACCCCAATGTGCATGATCTCTTGACCAAGGTGCGCCGCGTGTGTGCACATTTCCGTAAGTCATCTACAGCTTCGGCCGGCCTGTTGAAGCTGCAGCAGCGCTTACAATTGCCAGCTCACCGGCTGCTGTGTGACGTGAGCACGCGCTGGAACTCCACCTTCCACATGTTGGCCCGGCTTTGTGAGCAGCAGAGGGCAGTAGTGGAGTACCAGCTGTTACACGGTCGTCGCCTCTCCGTTCAACTTCCTGTAATCAGAAGTGAGGAGTGGGAATGGATGTCAGACCTCTGCGAGGTTTTACGCAATTTTGAGGAATCTACATAGATGGTGAGCGGCGATATCGCTATTATCAGTGTAACCATCCCACTTCTGTGTCTACTGAAACGCTCGCTGCTCACAATTAAAACCGACGCTTTGCATGTGGAAGAGGTGGAAATGGGGGAGGAAGAGCTTACACAAGGTGATAGCCAGAGCACCCTCACTTCGTCTTCTCAGCGACAATTGGAGGAGGCGGAGGAGGAGGAGGAGGAGGAGGAAGACACGGTTGCCTCCGCTACAGAGGGTAGCCATGGAACTTTAGTTCCATCTCTTCAGCGTGGGTGGGCAGAAGAGGAGGAAGAGGATGAGGAGATTGAGAGTCATCCTCCTGGTGAGGACAGCGAAATCTTGACTGTTGGTACTCTGGCACACATGGCTGACTTTATGTTAGGCTGCCTTTCCCGTGACTCACGCGTTATACGCATTTTAAACAACACGGATTACTGGGTGTTCACCCTTCTGGACCCCCGCTACAAAGAGAATTTCTCATCTCTCATTCCTCCGGTGGAGAGGACAAGCAAAATGGTGCAATACCAGAAGGTTCTTGTTGAAAAATTGCTCCAAAATTTTCCATCTGACAACGCTGGCAGCAGAGTACGTGCTACCTTGGCCAACCGAGAAGGGGAGAAAAGGGGAGCACACAGCAGTTCCGACAAAGGCAGGGCAACACTCTCCAAGGCGTGGGACACCTTCATGACACCCCGCCAGCACCCTCACCCTGATGCGCAGCCTAGTGTCACAAGGAGGGAAAAGTTTTGGAAGATGGTGAAGGAGTACGTAGCAGACCGTGTCAGCGTCCTCAATGATCCCTCTGTGCCTTACAACTACTGGGTGTCCAAGCTGGACACGTGGTATGAACTGGCACTCTACGCCTTGGAGGTGCTGGCCTTTCCACCGACAATGCTGATAGGTTGACACTTATAAAAATGAACAAGGCCTGGATTTCCCCTGACTTCTCCACTCCACTGGAGGAAAGCCCCGGGGGAACATAAACTCACTTTATATATGTTATTTACAATGATGGGAATACTCTGTATTCCCATTCACCCCTTCCACCCAAAAAACGGGTATATGGTTGACTCTTAATCTTCTCATCCTCCTCCTCCTCTTCCATATGCCCTGGGATATAATTTTTATATAGGGCCAGCTCACCAGCGGGCCCTGTGATATAATTTTTATATAGGGCCAGCTCACCAGCGGGCCCTGTGATATAATTTTTATATAGGGCCAGCTCACCAGCGGGCCCTGTTTGACAATTTTTATATAGGTCAGCTCACCAGCGGGCCTTCTCATATAATGTTTTATTGGGTCAGCTCTCTAGCGGGCCCTCTCATATAATGTTTTATAGCGTCAGCTCACTAGCGGGCCTTCGCATATAATGTTAAGGATGGTCAGCTCTGCAGCAGACCCTCACCCATAATGTTTTAGATGGTCAGCTCAGCGCACGTTTCCCTCTTAATCATGGCCTCAGTTCAATAAAATCAAGGAAATTTTTGGGAGAATTTGCCTCTGCGCACATTTCCCTCTTAATCATGGCCCCAGTTCAGAAAATCAAGGAAATTTTTGGGATAATTTGCCTCTGCGCACGTTTCCCTCTTAATCATGGCCCCAGTTCAGAAAATCAAGGAAATTTTTGGGATAATTTGCCTCTGTGCACGTTTCCCTCTTAATCATGGCCTCAGTTCTGAAAATCAAGGAAATTTTTGGGAGAATTTGCCTCTGCGCACGTTTCCCTCTTAATCATGGCCTCACTTCAGAAAATCAAGGAAATTTTTGGGAGAATTTGCAGATGATATACAAGTAAATATACAGCAAATACTGTTTGGTAACAATTTTTCGCCTAAAGTCGTTTTTATTTTCCTTTTTGTGTGTTTTACGGTCAATCTGTACAAATGGCGTACTACGGGCGAAAGATCGTTCCCAGCAGCGATGTTGGAGTCCAAGATGCATCCAGACATCCTCCCTATGCTGTCCCTGAACCATTTCTGTGGTGTTTCCATCCTTTTCTGCCCTTTTCCTATGGACCAGGCACCCTCCCCTCATCAGAGCAGGGGGTGCCTGGTGTAATGCTCGAGTCCTCCCATTGACTTCAATGGGGCTCGGGTGCTCGGCCGAGCACTCGAGCCTCAGGGGGTGCTCGGTCAGAGCACCCGAACACCCGAGCATTGGGGTGCTCGCTCATCACTAGTTAAGATAAATATGAATTTATTATTAGAGAGTGTTAGTGCACCTTTAATTAAACCTTTGAGTGCCAAAGAGGTATCCAACATATTGCAATGTGATGTGTTGGATAACTCTCTGGCACTCAAAGGGTCAAATGGACATTATTGACAAAAATGAATTAGGTCTCATTCCCTTTTAAGTATCATGAACTCTTTCGCAGAATGTATAAAAATGACTACTTAGGTGCATAAGGCCCAATGTACAGTATATTATAAACATGTTTTTTCTGTTCATCTGGAGGCAGCTTGGCATGACCATCTGACCCCTCTATACCTCCCAACATTTCAAATGTCAAAAGAGGGACACTTTTGTTTTCTGTGGCATTGCTGGGGGCGTGGCCTGTGGGTGGGGCATTATCAAGAATTTTGAGGTAATTATTTCATGATCTATTGACTCCTCTTTGTGTAACAACAACACCAATGTATTTTACTTACACAGGCTAATTTATAAACACAAATACTGACATTTAAACAAACATTAATGTGAGTTATATTGCTGTGGAGCAATGTGATACACTTATATACACATCACACATATGCACACGCACCAATACCTTAACCCTTTGTGTGCCAGAGGTGGATAAAGTATCCCCCTCCCGTTGCTTTTAATGATATAACACTGCTTAGCCAGAGCAGCAGGGTGTGTCCAGGTAGATTGCAGAGAGGGACAATCTTCAAATAAGATAAGGGAAAAAGCTGAAAAACCTGTCAAGGGGGGCAGGGTTTTCATTGTTCTCACAGTAAGAAGATTGACCCTTGATGTGAGCTGTCTGGTCTATGGACCAGATTCCACATCTGACGTGAGCATTGTTATATCAGTAAAAGGGGTTGGAGGAGGAAAGGTTATCATTCAATTACTCTTGAACTACAACTCTGACATTATTGAAATAACACTCTCTATGGCTCAAATACTATGAAGATTAATTGTAGATGTTGTTTTTGTGAAACATTACTATCCTTTTAACCCCTTAAAGGACCCGGAAAATCTGAGTTCGATTTGACTTAAGGACTGGAGCAATTTTGACTTTTTTGACTATGTCTTTATTCAACCATATTCTCTCTTTAATTCCTTTTGCCCACCCACACAAATTATATACTGTTTTTTTAAGCACAAGTAGGGCTTTCTTTTGATACCACAATTATATGAATACCTCATTGCTTAATTTGATTAAAATAGAAAAAAAGAGCAAAAAAAAACAAACAATATTTTGCTTACATTTTCCTGTCAGGATTTGCATACTATTAGTTCATTACAAAAAATACCCCTAAATATATTTACTTGCTTCTTCTGAATATAAGAGTACTCCATATGTCTAGTATTTCAATCCCTTTCTAACATTTACAAGGTAAATATTACAAGATGGCTGCCATTATTTCCAACTTGTAATTTTTCAACAATTGACATGTGAGCATTATAGCTTAGTTGATGGTGCCAGAACCAAAAATGCCCCACAAAGGTATATGTTTCTGAAAACTAGACAACATAAGGTAAATAATCAGGATAATATTGGAGATTTTTATGCAGCTATTTTTCCAGAAATATTTTTCAAAATTGTAATATTTTGTTTTTTGCGGTTTTCACACTTACATTTAAATATTACTGTTTATATCAAACATGGTATAGCTGAAAATTTAAAAATATCCATTGTTTAGTGTTCAGCTCCTTCTTCTGAGTACTGCAATACCCCATATGCATAGGTTTCTCAAGGTTTGGGGGAGCTACGTTGCCCAAATTGCAACATGGGAGTTTCCAGTTTCACACTTTGAATTTTCACAGCTTGCATCACTGGTGCCATGTCTCAGTTGGGGTTGTGTAACAGTGCACCACTCTAAGATTTCCCCCCAAAAGTGTATATTTTTGGAAAGTAGACACACCAGGCTTTCATTTTATGTATGTTTTCAAATTTGTTACGTAGCCATTTTACCACCAATCCCTCGTAAATCTTGACATAAGTTAAAAATAGAGCGTTTTTCACACTTTGACTTCAATGTTGATGTGAATTTCAAGCACATGATAGGTGAAGATTTTTAAAAATGCATTGTTTAGTGTTCAGCTCCTTCTTCTGAGTACGGCAATACCCCATATGATTAGGTTTCTCAAGGTTTGGGGGTGCTACGTTGCCCAAATTAGAACATGGGCGTTTCCAGTACCAGTGCTCCACTAAGATTTCCCCCAAAAAGTGTATATTTTTGGAAAGTAGACAACCCCAGCTTTCATTTTAGGTGTGTTTTCAAATTTTTTACACAGCCATTTTACCACCAATCTCTCGTATAACTCGACGTAAGTAAAGAATTCAGCATTTTTCACACTTAGATTTCAATGTTGATGTGAATTTCAAGCACAGAATAGGTGTAGATTTTAATAACTGCATTGATTACTGTTTAGCTCCTTCTTCTGTGTAAGACAATACCCCATATGCATAGCTTTCTCATGGTTTGGGGAGCTACGGGGCCCAAATTGGAACATGAGCGTTTCCAGGTTCACACTGAGCAAGATGGAGGGAGGCAGAGAGATGTGACAGGTACAGTATTTACAAATACTGTCCCTGTCATTCAGCTTTTGCAACATGTGATTCGCTCATCAAGCGAATCACATGTTGCAACAATGTTTCTATTGGCTGTAACTAAGTTCTCCAGTACCGTAGCATTTAGTTACAGCCATCCCACGCTCTCCTATCACTCTGTGTGGCGGCGATGGGGGAGTTTAACCCTTGACATACCGGGACCGTCATGGGTCCTTGGAGCAAATCTACCCATGACGGTTCCGGTACATCATGGGTCGCTAAGGGGTTATCGCACCTGTGCACAATCAGGGAAATCCATACATCCTGGTCTGTTGGAGGCCTTGGATGACTGCACTTGGACAGCCCTAATTTAGGTAAACAAATAACTATGAGATAAGAGCTTCAGTGAACAGAACTGGGTGGGTTCTAATTGCAAAATAATATTGCTGTTTCTGATTGTATTGATTCTTTAACAGGCTTGGTAAAAAGTGGCCATATTAACTGTTATTTTAGAACATTGACATACCGGGACCGTCATGGGTCCTTGGAGCAAATCTACCCATGACGGTTCCGGTACATCATGGGTCGCTAAGGGGTTATCGCACCTGTGCACAATCAGGGAAATCCATACATCCTGGTCTGTTGGAGGCCTTGGATGACTGCACTTGGACAGCCCTAATTTAGGTAAACAAATAACTATGAGATAAGAGCTTCAGTGAACAGAACTGGGTGGGTTCTAATTGCAAAATAATATTGCTGTTTCTGATTGTATTGATTCTTTAACAGGCTTGGTAAAAAGTGGCCATATTAACTGTTATTTTAGAACATTCAAACCAAACAAAATATTTAACCCTTAATAAAAGTCTGATACACATACCTGGGAACTTCTTACTTGGGACTGCCCGGAGGACAGCCCTCTAGTGCAGACGAGAGTAGAGAAATTATGCAATTTGCATAATTAAAAAGGGGCAGGGCTTAATTGTGAGGGGGCGGGACTACTAAATATAAAAAAATATATAGAATACACTGGGGAAGGGGTAGAAGAGAGTGCAGAGTGGGAGGAACAGGGTGGGATTGAGCACAAGTGGGCAAGGTTTCCCCACATCCGGAGAATCTGACTCTGCCCCAGAGACCCGGTAATTCATTGTCAAACCCGGAGTCTCCGGGGCAAAACCGAAGAGTTCCCAGGTATGCCGATACGGTATGGGGAGGCCATTAGGGCCCACTGAGCTTTTTTCTTTTTGTGCAATGATTTCTGGGACGGCAGAGCTTTGTGTAGCCTCACTGCCGTCCCAGAATTCCATGACATGTCAGGACCATCATTGGTCTTTAATGTCCAGACCGGCATGGCAGTCCTGCCACTCCATATGTCACTTATGGGTTAAAAAATTTGGTCTAGGAGTACATAATATTTTATGGGATTTGAGCTCTTTTCTTTTTCCTTTATCACTTCGCAATGTGTTGGATACCACTCTGGTACATAGAGGGTTAAGTCCCTTTTTCAAAATGCTGTAAGAGAAAAACTGAAATAATCTGTTTATATCCACTCACACAGGCACATCACATTGCATATGTAGTACAGATATGTAGTACAGATGATCACTGTCACAGTTATATGAGGATGAAATGCAAATTGCTGATACATTTAGAGTGGTTATGGGAGATGTGACCATTTGATACTCACAGCCTCACTCAAGTGTTAAATGGATTTTCAGATTACATTGTTCCAAGAAAATGTTTCTAAGAAATTGTATAGCGCAAAAATTATACTGTATTTATACATACAAACTATATGCATTATTCATATAACTAGTGATGTTTGAAGTCTGGATAATGTTAATATTATCTAACAAGATTGGATAATATTGATTTTGTGTGTTAACCATTTAAGAACCAGAGGTGTGTGCAATGCATTGCTTCTACTTAATGTTACTGGTAAATGTGATACATTTAATGAGACATAAGATAAGATATTTATCAGTTTACATTATACACAACAATATGTGGAGTTGTAGCAGATCTTTGGTATGTATTCCTTTAAATAAAAGCACATATTGGGACTTAAATGTGTAAGCACCAACAGAAAAAGTAGCGTGCGTACATTCTCCAGCTGGTACTCATGGGGGAAGGGGGCTGGCTATTTGTATTGGGCAGTAAGTCTGCCTTCTTCAATGAAAGATGGGTCATGTATTCTGATTACACAACATATTGCATGCTCAGATTGATCACAGGATTGGCCTTCCTGATTCAACAGCTGGTTGGTTGTTCATCCTAACTGGATAAAGAATTGGGCTTCCTGAATGGAGAGTGAATTTGTCATCCTTGCTGAGTGTCAAATTAGTTATCTTGCCTTATCAACTAGCTTGGTGTACTTACTAGCTACTGAAAGTTGTCCTACTGTTTTGATTGGACATTCTTTTGAATGACTTGATTAGACAGCTACATATTTTTCAGAATGAAGGCGCTATGATGGAGAAGGAAGGAAATAAGTGGTCTGGCAAAGACAGGGCAGGTGGGAAGAAATATAGGGAAGAAAGATGGGGATAGTAAGACAAGGGAACAAATAGTAAAATGAATGGAAAGAGTGGGACAGACAGGGAGGAGAGGGATACATGTGATTAGTTTGTTCTGAGATAAATCATTTGTCTGTCAGTTCAGGAAGACAACATAAATGCTTATTGTCTGAAAGAAAATTCAAGTGCACACTATAGTTGCTATTCAATAAGCTAAGCATATGTAATATTGGAGCAAACCAACTGCACCATAGGGGAGAATGAAAATTCCATTTGATTTAAACAAAGATTTTAACTTTTTGAATGCTATAGAGACGTCCACTGCATTGATCTGCAATTTATTAGAGAACTTTCTAGCATTCAAGAGGTTAAAGGCCAGTGAGAATTCTGAGAATTTATATTGGCTCACTACGGTACAGATGGTTTGCTCCAGAATTAGGGAACAAGTCCATCTTTCATGAAGATGACAGACAGAGATGAATCAGGAAGCAATTAAAATCAATGAGCATTTCCAAATTCAGAAGAAGGTTACTACACAGCAGGGTCACATGAGTCCAAATGTACAAAATGGCAGACCCAGAGGATTATAACAATTTGGAAGGGCACACAAGCACCCAAAAAGCTCTATAACATACATAGGGGCAAAAAGAAAATGTCATGCTCAGTCATCCAAGAACATATAGTATACACTGGAAATTAGGAAGGTTAACTTGTCAAAGGTGAGTCTCACCAACATGCAGTTGGATGTGTTTCAACGTGGAGAAAGTTTTGCTCCTACAACAGGCTTTTCTCCTTAGATCTGTCCTTCACTTGAAAAGGTTTATTAGAAAATGAGTCTAAAATATTTTTTAGAAGAATACAGAGGGGCCTGGGTTGACCTCTGACCTTAATTTAGACAGTACTGATATGAATGATACTAACCCTGACAATATACTGTGCGTGATTCCTTGAGGCATAGTGTGAAAATGTGTATTTTGTTATCACTTGTAGAAAGTCAGAAGATCTGGACATCTCAATTAATTTTCAAGATCCTGAGAATTATGCCAGACATATAGTGCATAATGGTTTTAAGGAATCCTCTGCATTTTATTGACTACATTTTCATTTTAAATTGAAAGACATGTTCCAAAAACTAGGAGTGTGGGATTTTCCTCAACGGGAGTGAATATCAGGCAACCGACCAGAATCAGGATAATACATCTATAGTGACTTGCATACATATGCCAAACAATTCTACTAGGTGACCCTTAAGAATACTTTACAGCAAATTTTCAATCTAGGAATTCTGAGTGAAGAATTATATTACATATGGTGAGAAGATCCATTTTTTCCCATTCGGATATCTATCGCCAGAGGCCCAGTGTTGTAATGGAGCAAAGTTTTCCCCCTCTCATATGACAACTTAGGTATGGGTTGTTGGGATGGAGGTATGTTTCTGAGGATTGTAATCCTTACAGAGACATGATTATAGTTGTCACAGATACACTGACAATTTGGTGCTTGTTTGCTTGTGTAGCCGAATACATGAAGAGGAGTTTCCGTATGGTAATAGAAAAGACCAGAATGTAATCATCACTTGCAGTTTTGTTCACAGCAGTCTTTCGTTCTTAGATTTAAAAAAAAAACATATAATATTCAGGATGACAATATCTGAGAACCTTAGTGTATCACAACAAGATTGAATGTAAGACTTTGCTAAGAGCAGACAGCTGTCATCTTTATCCTCTTCTGGATGGAATCCCAGTTGAACAGTTTCATTTGGCTTGCAGTGCACCATGGAGACATCTGGTGAATTGCAGAGTAGATCGCTGGGTGCCTCCTTGGTGCTTGGACTGTTAAAGGGATAGTCATGTTTCACAAAAACAGCAGTATTTCATAGTATGTGGGCCATGGAGAGTGTTATATCAATACTGTCAGAGTTGTAGTTTAAGAGTAATTGAAGGATAAAGTTTCCCCCTCCCGCCCCTTTTACCTAGTGTAAGCCATCTCTTCTCAGATGTGGAATCTGGTTGTAAGACCAGACAGATAACAGCAGGGAACAATCTTCTTCCTATGAGAACAATGAAAGCTCTGCCCCCCTTGACAAGTTTTTCAGGTTTTTCCCTTATCTTAATTGAAGATTGTTCCTCTCTGCAATCTACCTGGGCACCTCCCTTCTGCTCTGGCTGAGTAGTGTTACATCAGTAAAAGGGACGGGAGGGGGATACTTTGTCATTCAATTACTCTTGAACTACAACTCTGACCGAATTGAAATAACACTCTCCAAAGTCCAAATACTATGATGATGATGATAATTAGAGCTGCTTTTATTATGAAACATTACTATCCCTTTAATTTAATATAGACATGTATTGATTAATGTGCATAAAGAATGCTTATATGACTGATTTTATTTCAGGATTGTGGAATTGGTTGAGTCACTAAATGTGTAAAGATACTCAACATAAATATTGCTGGCAACTACTGAATTTTTGCTTATAGTTTATCTCACTTATTATGGTATTGGGTATCCAAATAATAAAACTAAGAATTTATATTGCAAACTATAGATTATTATTCAGAATATGCAAAACCAAGATAAACAACAAAATAGCACAACCAAATGCATCCCTAGTGAACTCAAATGGTTATTAGCAAGAACAGAAATCCCCCTAATGAGAGGGGGAGCACTGAGAAAAAGGGTTGAAGGGATGAATAATTAAAACATAAACTTTATGAACTCCTACATAAAAGATAGGGATAAAAATAAGAAAAGTGATAAATGAAAAACAAATTGCTTTAATAGCATCTGTCTAAGAAGGACAGTGAATGATATGCCAAGACCCTCTTGTCCTGCACATAAGATAAATGAGAACAACAGCATTCACACAAATCAATCATTAACGTGGTTCTAAAGTCAAAGATAAAAACAAGTTTCTGTTGGCTGTTAACGTGCTATTTCTGTAATTATTAAAATGTATACTGCTAGTTACCCACTCTACTTCATGCTACAACTGAGATAGACACTTTATTATAAAAACAGACTAACCAAAGGATTTGGTATGTGTGGTAGGAAGACACAGTTTTTCAAATGATCAATATCCTTGAAACTGATGGATCATTACCTGATTGTCAAAAATTCCCATAAACTAATTATCAAGTTTCTATTTCGGTACTTGTAGCATTATAAAGTATGGCTGAGGCCTTCTGATGCGTGTTTCATGGAAAGCTTTTTCAAATGGTGCCTGCGCTTGATATGAAGAGGTCCTCTCTTTACTCACATTGAATATTACATTTTACAAATAAAGCTAAGGCACTATTAAAGGTTCCAATAATACTCCATTGTTTGGAGATTTAGCCTACATATTTGTTATTTACACATGTGGCCTAAGACACTAGGAACTATATGTACACTCAAATGGTGTGAAGAATGGCTAATGGTGTCACAAGCCTGGAGTTACGTGTAATATCCAGTGTAGGCGAGAATACTGGGAGGCAGGAGAAGCCTCCTATAAATGTGAGTAGAATATAGGAGGGAGAGGTTTCTGATTGTCCATTGCACCACTACCAACTACTACGCTTAGAGGGTTGTGTTGCAGTGTTTCTCTTCTTTCTTTCATTTTCTATATAGTGTTGTGGGTGGCGACCCGTGAGACGCAAAATTAAACAGCGGCATCCAGTACCCTAAAACACACTCAGTTATTCCACTCATGGACCAAGTGCCTAACAAAATACATTCCTTCTTTTATCCCCTGAGGAAGAACTGGACTCGGAGGATGAGGAGGACATGGACTCTTCCTTCTCTTATAGAGATTCCTAGGAGGCTGATCCTGTTGCTACTGTTGAGGAGCTCATCAAGGTTGTGTTGAGGACCCTTCAGGCCTCTGAAGCTGCATATGGGGAGTCTACCTTTTCAGATATTTTTCAGAGGCACAGGAAAGATTCCCCAATTTTTCTCTCAAATAATACTCTCAATCATAACCTTATGGATGAGTGGAAAACTCCAGATAAGAGACTTTTCCTTAATAAACGGTTCTCTAAGCTATACATAGAAAAAGGTGCAGCTGTTCCATGAAGCAATATTCACTCTGCAGGAAAAATAGGTTCTAGTGCCAGTCACAGCCCCAAAGTGCTTTTCAGGTTTCTACTATGACCTTTTTGGGACCCAAGAAGGACAGCAGCTGCTGTCTTATACTGGACCTGAAATGTCTCAACACATACATGGTTGCTATGCTCTTCAAGATGGAATCTTTGTGTTCTGTCATTGCAGCTGTGTGCTCGGGGCAGTTTCTGGCCTCCCTGGATCTTCAGGATCCATATCTACAGGGACTACATGAGAATTCTGAGTCAGTTAGTTTCTGCTATGATGGCAGTCTCCTACTCACCGTTCCATACGAGGGAACTTCTTATGAACATTCTCAAGATGTGGTCCAGAAATCCAGAGCATCTCACCCATCAGATGACCCTGTCTCCAGAGGCCAGGGAGGATCTGCATTGGTGATATCATCATCCACATCTTGTGAGAGGAAGACCCTTTGTGATTCCAGAGTGGAACCTGGTGATGATGGACACTAGCCTGAGGGGCTGGGGTGTGTCATCTGGGAGCCCAGGGTAGGAGGAAAGGGAAGGGGAGTCTGTCCTTAATATTTTGGAGCTTAGAGCAGTTTGTCTGGCTCTCTTTCATTGGTTCCAGGTGCACACTGGGACTCCGGGGAGAGTTCATTCAGTCGACTCCACAGCAATGGCATACATCAACTGCAAAGAGAAACCTCACAGCGAGATAGTATAGAGTGAAGTGAAGGCTCTCCTCACTTGGGCAGAAGTTCACGTTCCAGCTATCTCAGCCGTACACATTCCGAGATGGTACATCATACTAGCAAACTTTTTCAGTCATCATGTAGATCCAGGAAACTGGAAGCCCTGTCTAGAGGCATTTTACCTGATAGTTCAACCATGGGGGGGTCCCTGCAATAGACCTGATGACTATCAGGAAGGACAGGAAAATACTGATGTTCTGTGCTCAAATGAGGGACCCTCATAGATGCCAAGTCCATTCCATGGAGTTTTCACCTGTCTTATGTGTTTCCTCTGATTCCCAGGGTGATTTGGAAGATCAGAATAGAGAAGGCGATGATCATCTTAATCACTCCATTCTGGCCAAAGATGGCGTGATTCCCAAACCTCCCAAATATTGATTTTATTTACATTTTCTTCTGTTCAGTCACTATGAGTTTTGTTAATTGAAAATATAAGCTATTAACATGCCTATTTTTAAAAACATTCTTATTTTACAGCATTTTTTCACACCTGTCTAAAACTTTTGCACATTACTGTAAATATTTATCATATCACTCACATTCCCTACTCAGAGGATTAGACAGCACCTTAGCTCTGATTGGGCTATTACAATTTAAATGTTTGGTGTTTTTCTTTCACAATTCCCAATTATTCAAGTTCTCTAGCTCTTGTATTTTGATTGAGCTTCATGGTTTCTGGCCCTTGGCTTATTCCCTGATGTTGCCTTTGCCTTCTGAGTTAACAAATTCCGCCATCCTCCTGATTCAAGATCCTGGCTTAGTATATTGCTTTCTCCCCACTTGCCTTCCAATTCTACTGAGATGCCTATATCCTTATTGGTATTCTACCCTGGTTCCATCTTGACTACCTGTTTGTCTGCAGTTTCTGAATAGGCACCTTATATTCACTCTACTGTTATTGACCCTGGCTCCACCCCTGATTATGTTACCATTCTGTTTCTTTTCCCTACCTGTTTAGCAGTTTACTGCTTCCTGTCAACTGCTCCCCTTTGGCAGTGGAAAAAGCTTTTCATTCTCTCTGATCCCCTTGCCTGTGAAGATACATTGTTCCCTGTTGTCCTGAGACTTCTACAGGATAACAATAAGCTTTCCTGCTCTCTGATTCCCTTGTGTGTATACATTGTTGCCTGTTTGTCTGAGATTCCTGCAGCAGAGGAGTAAGCTTTCCCCACATACTGATTACTTTGTTTCTACACTGTTGCCGGTTAACTGAACTCTTCTGTAGTGAAGTGTGCTCTCCCCACGAGTTGTTCTCCTTGTTCAGTGTTCTTCTGTGTTTTGCTGCTCAGCACATCTGATCTCCAGCACTGACCTGCAACCTAGGCGTCTGCATTATTCAGTAGCAGGGCTCAGTAAATCTGATATCCGGCACTGATCTGCTCCCTAGGAGTATTTAGTATTCAGCATCAGGGCACAGTACATCTGATCTTCAGCACTGACCAGCAGCCTGGGAGTCTACACTATCCAGTAGCATGGTGCAATACATCTGATCTCAGCACTGATCAGCAGACTGGGAGTCACCAATATTCAGCAGGGCACGGTGCATATGAACTCCAGCACAACAAGCAGCCTGAGAGTATTCAGCAGCAGGGGCTAGAACATCTGATCTCCAGAGCTGACCAGTTGTCTGGGATTCTACACTGTCCAACAGCAGGCCACAGCTCATCTGATCTCCAGCACTAACCAGCAGTCTTAGATTTTGCATTCACTAGCAGGAGGACACAGTACATCTGATCACAGCACTGGTACTCTGTTTGTGGATTTCTGTATTCAACATTCAAGGCACTGCAGGTATACCTTGACCTTTCTACTATATCATGGAATTCCACTGTCTTGATTCTGGGCTTTTCTCCACATTCAAGGGGCCATCTCACAGTTTCCCTCTTCTTTGAAGTTCTTCACTGCTCTACCACTCAGTGCCGTGATACTCATCCTTGTCCTGGCCCCTGCTGAACTGGGTCCAGACATCTGTATTTTGGCCAGCACCTTTAACTCTGCTATCATTGGTACTGACTTTGCTCCCTAGCACTGCTCTCTAGCGTCACTCACAGTATCTATCAATAGTGAGGAATATTGTTACTGGACTGTGACAATATATAAATATTCAAAGGCAAATCTAGTCTTTTTCTAGACTACAGAACTCCTTACTCAAAAAGAGCTGAACAAAAAACAAGGCAAAAGCAGGGATTTTACACTAAGGGCAGTAAGGATGTGGAAATCCTTACCTTTGGAGGCTGTATTGGCAGATAATCTTGCTACTTTCAAAAAGTATTCAATGCATTATCATCTCAGGACAATATAGATAATTATGACAGTTGTTTTCATTGCTTAAATGGCTTACATTTCCTGTATATTGTGCCACGCGTTCCTCAAAACACTGCAAAACAGTACATCCATTAAAGTTACATTTGTTAAATAGTAATATTTCACAATACATGCAGCTCCAATTAATCTTCATAGTATTTGGGCCATGAAGAGTGTTATTTCAATACTGTCAGAGTTGTAGTTTAAGAGTAATTGAATGATAAAGTGTCCCCTTCCTGCCCCTTTTACTGATGTAATACTGCTCTTTTCAGAGCAGCAAGTCTATCCAGATGAATCACAGAGAGGGACAATCTTCAGTGAGCATAAGGAAAACACCTGAAAAATCTGTCAAGGGTGGCAGGGTTTTCATTGTTCTCACAGTAAGAAGATTGTCCCTTGCTGTGAGCTTTCTGGTCTTAAAACCAGATTTCACATCTGAGGGGAGGTAGCTTACACTAGGTAAAAGGGGTGGGACACTTTATCATTCAGTTACTCTTCAACTGTAACTCTGACAGCATTATAATAACATTCTCTATGGCCCAAATACTATGAAGATTAATTGGAACTTCTGTTTTTGTGAAACATTACTATCCCTTTAAGTAAATGAAAGAACCATTTTACGTTCTGGATAATGTTGACATTATATGGATAATACCATACAATTAGTTTTGAAATACCTTACTGGTAAATAATAGTGTGTAAGGCCCATTTCACATGGGCAACACTATGCAGTGCTATACTAGTGATGATAATGGCCATTGTGAAAGGTCCTACATTGGATTATGGTGCATTTCACAAGGGAAAACATAAACGTTCAGCATGTGGCATCTTTACTGTTTTCCTGTGTGAATACTGTAAAGATGCTGCAAGGAAAGTCTGCACATCAGCACATGGGGCCGCCAGCACACCTTTCACATGAGTGAAGCTGGAGGTTTGATGCTCATCTCAACCTCCACTGCATGACTGACATACAGGAGGGCCAGGCATCAATATTTGTCTGGTGCTCATGTGGGCCAGCCCCATGACTTGCTCCTTCTGTGACTGGATTGTCTGTAGAATGCAGGAGAAAGGTGAGTTGCAAGTTACAAGGGTGATAGAACTGTAGCAGGGGACTATTACAGTTGTTGTATATATGAAAGAGCCTTTAGGGCTCTTCCACAGGGGAGACTTTTGTACAACAGCTTTTTTTCTAGTACAATTGTTTTATAGCAACTGCAAATGTTGGTTCATTTTTAGTTCTACAGTGAAGAAAGGTATTCACAGCATCTAACTCTCTCAGTATAAAAAGAGGTGACCAAATCACAGGAAAATGCAGCTAAGTGTAATAACTATGAGAGTTCAATGCAATTCCATTGAAACCCATACTACAAATTAGTAGCTGTGTTAATGCACCATCTGAGGAAAATTGCAGTGTGCCACAATAATAGCACATGTTGCTAATGTGAAATATGACATAATGGGCGTTATGTACTAAGGCGTGATAAAGAGATGATAAAGCGGAGATAACTTCTCCAGTGATATCACTTCTCAAGCTCATAGGGATGGGCGAAACTTTCCTCCTCAAACTGACATCAGTGAAAAATAGCACTTTTCGCTTGGTAAAAAATTTCCCAATTTTCTGCTTTTTTCGCCCATTGAAATCAATGGGAACATAGAAGTTACACACAACACATTACAAATAATATTTTATTTCTCAAAGGCACAGTATAAAAGAGGCATGAGAGTGCCTGTGTTGGTGGGGTGTGGGGAAAGAATCGGTTGAACAGGGGATGGTTTTTGGGGGGTTGTTTACTGGGATTGGGGGGCACTTAATAAAAAAAGAAATCCTAAATAAAATAAAAGCCATAAGACATGGTATAAAGGGGTCTGAGGAGGGTGCCTGTGTTGGTGAATGAATTAATCATTTGAAAAGGGAATTTGTTTTGGGGAGGTTTCTTGATTGCTATTGGGGGACAGTTAATAAAAAAAAATAAAAAAAAAATAAAATAAGACATTTGTATTTAAAGTGACAGAGACAGAGACAGTGACATATGCTGCCACTGGGATGGACTGATACTTGACTTGTTAGAGTATTTTGTAGAGGAGGATTTGTTTGATTTGTTGTTAGAGACCTTTGTAGGACTTAGACTTATTAGAGGCCCAAGCCCTGAAGAAACATTGATTTGTAGGACTTAAGCTTGTTTGGCACAAGCCCTAAGGAAACATTGATTTGTAGGACTTAGGCTTGTTAGAAATAAACCCACCAAAATTGTTTATTTTTTAGTAGGACTAGTTTTTTTTTTTTTTTTTAAAAACACAAGCCCTGAGAAAAAAAATAAAAATGCTCTACTGATCTAATGCCAGCAGGTCATGTTGGCCAGTGGCCACTGTCAAATGTCCTCCTGAGTCCTGAGTTGCAACTGCTGTTCGTACTGCTTCTGCTGAGGTTTTTAAGCAGCAGGATGATTAGGCAGCTGAAAGGGAATGGGATCAACAATAGCAGTAATATGGAAGATGGATGATGAGGGTTCCATTTACCACTACTGGCTCCAGTGATGTTCCTGAGGCAGTAGCAGCACAATAAGTAGCACCCAGTATTTGTGGAGAAAAGAACAAATTGGCCATTAAATCTTCTCCACCCGCCCCACCTCCAAAATCATCATGGGTGTGTTGTTATTAGAAAATAATTTTTTCCCTTGAGAGCAGGATCAGTGGGTCTCCTCAGCAACTGCAAAGTGCACAGTATGTGTGTGGTAAATAACATCTGGGGGCACAACTGTATCCAAACACCATGACACCCGAAATTAAGTACTGCCGCTGTCACTGTACCCCTTTTCCACACCTGCTAAGGACACATGACAACTTGCTGACAGTTTAATAGTAGTGATGAACCCTCCCTGCCACCATCTTAGCATATTCTGATGTAGTTACCCTACAAGGTGATGGTGAGCTAGTTGTTTCACTTGTCCTGGAACTTCCAGTCTCTGCCTGGGTTGTTCTATTAGTCCTCCTCTTTGATCTCCTCCTCGCCTCTTGTTGCCTTTCTGGGGAGTCAGGGACAGCAAAAGCGGTGCTTGATTTCTGTGGTGGGTGTTTGGCTTTAACATGTTTGGAGTAAATGTCATGGTGTTTCTTTGTTTCATGTCTGATATGAGGGCGCTTGTGCCACGGTGTTCCCTCCTTTCCTCTTTTCACTTACTTGTCACAAATTGTGCACATTGTCATTGCTGATGACTGTACTGTGCATGCCCCAACAGAAAAATAGTCCCACACCCTTGATGACTTCAGAGGGAAGGGGAAAGGTGGCTAAGAATGGCCTCTTTCTTCTTGTCCACCACATTCCGTTCATTGTCTGTGGCAGCGGATAATGTTGCTGCTGTTGCTGCTACTGCCTCAGAGTCAGTACTGCAGCTAGGATCAGGAGTATTGCTACTGCTGGCAAATGGAACCTGTCCTAGTCTTGCATCGCTTGTTGACCCCATTTCCACTGTGTCCATGGTGGTCTGTGGCACACTAACCTGCCCCTCAGCATCCTGCTGCCCTTGCATCTCAGCATTAGAAGGAACTAGAGCAGCTGCAAATTCCTCTAATTACAAGATGTCTTTGCTAGTGGTGGTGGTGATGCCCATCCTCATTCCTGTTTCCCATTCCTTCTCAGTTTCTGCTAAAAAGGCCATCAATGTCTCTTCCATCCCAGCTTCTCCAGCATCATCACCACCACCATCACTAGTCCCTATATGCTGTTGTTGCTGCTGCTGCTCTATTCCAGACATCTCACTGCTGCTGGGAGGAGGTGACGAGCAATGTGACAGAGGGTCCCCTAATGTCACACTTGCCATTGCCTTTTGACCTGAAGAAGAAGGCAGACTAGCACTAGCAGAAATAGCAGCAGGCACAGGCAGCTGATCTATGCTCCTGCTGGTGGTGGTGGTATTAATTCTGAGCCTGCTCTCCTCTGGCCTATTCAGGTTCATGTTCCACCTTGACACAGTAGTGAAGAGAAGGAGAGGACTCCCAATCCCAGGGTCAGGAGAATGGTGTGTGCTCCCTTGACCTCTAGTCTGGATGCTGTAAAGTGTTTCCCCTACCACTCCGGCAGCTTCACCATTACTGCTACTACTAACACCAACCACATCAAGTTCAGCCGCAGAGTCTTCCTCCTCAGTCTCACAGTCACTAGTAATATCAGGATATTGTTGATTACCCCTCCTTCACTCCTAAGGCTAACAAGCAGCTGGACCTTAGTAGCAGTAGTACTAGCAGTAGCAGGACTGCTTAGGAATGGCAAGTGTGATTTAGGGTCCCTTGCTGTCACACTTGGCATCATTTTCTCCTTCCCCCCTGAGTACTACAAGAAACACTAGCAGGAGGCAAAGTATTGGTGGCAGCAGATTCAGCACTGGCAGCAGGTTCAGTGCTAGCAGCAGGTTCAGCACTGGCAGCAGGTTCAGTACTAGCAACAGGTACAACACTAGTGGCTGCAGGATCAGAAATGGTGCACTGGCAGCAGGGGCTGCACATCTGGCAACAGGTACAACACTAGTGGCTGCAGGATCAGAAATGGTGGCACTGGCCGCACGTTTTGCAGCAGGCACAGGCAGCTAACCTGTCCTGCTCTCACTATTCTTTTCTCCCTTCCTTCCCATTCCCTTTTCTCCCTTCCTTCCCTTTTATCCCTTCATTCCCATTCCCTTTTCTTCCTCCCTTCTTATTAAATTCTCCAGGATCCCTTGGGGTGATTTAGGGTCACTGGATAGCATTAGTTGAGTACTGCTAGTCACTTCCTCCTCCTCCTCAGACTCAGTGGACACATAATAAGGGTCCTTCCAGTTCCTCTTTTTGCTGCTCATTGTGATAGGAGTCACTATGAGCCTCTCCTGCCTCACTTTTTGCTAAATATCACAAGAGAACAGCACAGCACATCTATCTCACTCTGTAGCTGCTTCTATTGTGTCTGCCTTCAGCGAAAACATCACGTTTTTATAGCGGAAGTGCAAAACAATGCAAATCAATGGGCGAAAACTTTTTAGCCATTGAAAAATTGGTGAAAGATTTTGGCCAATGGGCGAAAGATGCAAAAATGTTATCCACTAGTTCTAAAGCAGATTTTCCCACGAAAAAATGGATAACGACTTTGTTTTCGTGAAATTTCTCACGGGAACACGGCGACAACTTTCACCCATCCCTACTCCTATGTTATGCTCTAGAGCCAATACACTATGATCTCGAAAGCTGGAGAAATCTTAGTGAATATGCTCTATAGAATAACATGGGAACTGGAGAAGTGATATCACTGGAGAAGTTATCTCCTCTTTATCACCTTTTTATCATATCTTAGTGCATCTCCCCCAGTAACTCACATCTCATGTTTTTTCTTGCATTCCTATCACTGTAACAATGTGAACAGGACCTTATCCTAAAGGATACATTTAATGAAAATAGGAAGTAGGCTTAATTATCATATCATAAAAACATGTCTGGTCTCTCCTCTCAACATTATTTTTGTTGTTTATAGTTCCTTCTGTTTTTTGTAAGTGGAATGATAAAAACAATATCTGGGAATTAATTTGAAGTAAGGCATTGCTTTTCTTTTGTCTCTTTTAAGTTTGCTTGCTACAAGATTGTACATCAGCCATTAGGGAAGTACACTTCAAAGAGAAATAGATAAAAACAATCTCTGTAACTAGATGATGTTTTTCTAAGCCTTTTTGGCTGTGCAATGCAGTTGCACCATTACTAAAAGGAGTTAACACAGTTATATGCCACAAAGCTAGCAACCAAATCTGGGGCTTTAAAGGAATAGTAATACTTCATTTTATCTTTATTTTATTTTGTAGACATTAAAAAAACATGAAGAAAGATATAAGCCTTTATGGTTTGAGAGATATTCACAAGCAAAGTTTCCCCTCTCGCCCCTTTTACCTTTTTAGTATAAGCCATCTCTTCTCAGATGTGGAATCCAGTCCATAGACCAGACAGATAACAGAAGGGGACATTGTTCTTCCTATGAGAACAATGAAAGCCCTGCCCCCCTTGACAAGTTTTTCATCTTTTTCCCTTATCTTAATTGAAGATTGTCCCTCTCTGCAGTCTACCAACGCACCTCCCTTCTGCTCTGGCTGAGCAGCGTTACATCAGTAAAAGTGGTGGGAGGGGGATACTTTGTCATTGAATTACTCTTGAACTACATCTCTGACAGCATTGAAATAACACTCTCCAAAGTCCAAATACTATGATGATTAATTAGAGCTGCTTTTATTATGAAACATTACTATCCCTTTAAGCATGAGACCCTGGCCTTTAAACCCCTCAGGCAGTACTTAGAAATGCCCTTTCAGTGGTGAATGAAAAACCATATATGACTGATGACATTCATGTATGTCACAGACTAGACATTTTAAAGGGATAGTAATACTTCACTTTATATTTATTTTATTTTGTAGGCGTTAAAAAAACATGAAGAACGATATAACTCTTATCTCTCAAACCTTTATGGTTTGAGAGATATTCACAAGCAAAGTTTCCCTTCCTGTCCCTTTTACCTACTGTAAGCCATCTCCCCTCAGATGTGGAATCTGGTTGTAAGACCAGACAGATAACAGAAAGGGACAATCTTCTTCTTATGAGAATAATGAAGGCCCTGCCCCCCTTGACATGTTTTTCAGGTTTTTCCCTTATCTTAATTGAAGATTGTCCCTCTCTGCAGTCTACCTGGGCACCTCCCTTCTGATCTGGCTGAGCAGTGTTACATCAGTAAAAGGGGCAGGAGGGAGATACTTTGTTATTCAATTACTCTTGAACTACAACTCTGACAGAACTGAAATAACACTCTCCAAGGCCCAAATACTAAGAAGAATTATTAGAGCTGCTTTTATTATGAAACATTACTATCCCTTTAATTAGCTAATGTAAAGTGATGGCCTGTTAGAGGTACTTGAGGACAGGTTTTCCTGTTGTCTCTCCTGAACATCTGAATGATCAGCACTCTGAATAAATTAGCTCATAGAATTTGCCATTATTAAATGAACACTAAAAACGATCTGGGGTTGTATATAATTAAATACACCTTATTTCATGATAGCCTCTGCAAAATGTCCCTATTTGTATTCTCAGTCTTCTGAGGAATAAAATCGAGTCCTATGTCATGCTCTTTGGGAGCGTCCATTGTTGTTTTTTGCGGGATCCGTGGCTATCAAAAACATGGCAATCTTGATAGGAGTCAAGTGATTGTGCTATATCGTCTTTAAACAGCCTGAAATTAGGTTCCAGCCTGTTTCAATTCAAGAGAAGTGGATACTAATCTCAGTAAAATAAATCTCTTACTTTTTTATTATAAACTAGTATGAAAGCCCGTATACACGGGCTAAAGTGTACCCAGCAGCCCCGGCTGCTGTCCCGGAACTGGGAGCAGAGACAGGGCGTGAGCCATCTGGAGCGGGGCAGCCAGTTCAACATGACTGCAGTCACGTGCAGTAGAGACTTGCCAAACACGCTGATCCTTAGCGGGGAGCTCCAGGCGGCTCACAGCGAAGCTCCCTGCTCATGTGTGGTTACGCTCACAGTGAGCGACGCATTCTACCACTTTATGTTATATAGGATAACACACAAAAAAGTTAAGCAAATGCTAACATAACATACTTTTTTTTAACAGATGTTAGCAGTATATACCAGATATTTAAATGTATGTCAACCATTTTGTTTTCAGGTGTTAGAGTTCCTTTAAATTGTGTCATGAATTGTACAAGCTGCAGACTGGCCATAAAAATGACCACTAGGCCAAGCAAGTGCAGAGCACCCTAACACCATCAACTGTTTATTTTTAATATTAATCCAAATAAGTCTGTGTTAGTTCTGTCACAATTTAAAAGGCTAATAAATATATTTTTATGAATATTTCTCCTTTAAATGTGAATCCTGAATTATTAGATTGTTTGACATGAAATATTGTATCAATAAAAACTCAGCATGCTGTACCGCGCACATAGCTGCTCCTTGGATCTAAGTGTCAACTGATGAATCATGACGTGCCTTTAGGATTGTGTCAGACAGTACAATAACTTACTCCGATTATATCTGTATTCATAGACTTGGCATCTGCTACCTGAGTAGCGATTTATACTCTCAATCTATTGTACAAAAAATGTAAATTATTAATCAAAGACACCACAGTGGTGCTTCTTTTTAACACTGGAGCCTCTGTTTTCAAATTCAGCTAAAACCTAAGTAGCTCTATGCTTTAACCCTCTATGTGCCAAAGTGGCTTGCACAAAGTGTTAAAGAGAATGGAACATGAACACAAAAGAAAGCAGTTTTGGAGCCAACCAACTGTACAATTTGGGGCATATAAAAATGTCCAAATTACAAAAATTTAAAATGGTGATTTTGGCCCCTTGAATGCCAGAGAAATCTCCAGAACATTGTGAAGCAATACTTTGGACAAATATATAACATTCAAGGGGATAGAATCCCAATTAAAATCAAACATAATTTTTATTTTCTCTATATCGCAGATCGGATATTCATATTCTTTTCTGTTGTGTATAAAGCCCGCTGTCTTTACAATTAGAGAATGAAGGAATCAAGCACAATCATTAAAAGGTCCAGTCACTGTCATCCTTGTGAAACCCTCATTTTAACTGAAATGATCCACATATAACATCAATCATATACATTTTAAGCATTCTCATAGAAGTCAAATTATTTTTAATGTGACAGAAACCTCCCCAATCAACTAAAAGTTTCCTTAATGTACAGTAAACATTTTCATATTAAAAACAGATAGTTATGCTTCATACTGGAAAATATATATTGAAAAATTTACACTGCTGAATAAAACAAGTGTACCCACATGGCTTGAGATCCTAAATTCAAAAGTTTTTGCAGTGAAAACTTGCATTTTCGGGGTAGTACTTTCATGGCCTGAAAAGTTACACTTGTGCTGCTTCAACTGGCTATGGAGGTTTCTGATGAACTGATCAGAACTGTCCATAGATTAGTAAAGAAACAGCGCCACCATAACGTTTCAGGCCATGCAGCCACTGCTCCCCAAAATATGGAATCTTGATTTGCAATAACATTTGAATAAAATATATGTCTGCAGTGGGAGTACCCATGTTTTTGCCAGCAGTATACACCCTTAAAAATAAATAAATAAAATGTGTGTGTATGTATTGGGATGTATATATATATATATATATATATATATATATATATATATATATATATAATATTTAAAATTATCTTTAGCCATTGTCAATCCAGTGCAGGATGACTGCTTCCTCAGCAAGTTTCCAACAATTGCAGTACTGTGCTTTCTACTGCCACCGTGCATCAACAAATTTGATAATTTCATCAACCCATCTTGTCTTTGTCTTCTTGAGCGTTTTGTATCAAGATGTATCCATTCCAAAATTAGTTTGATCCATCTATCATCAGTTTTTCTTGCTATGTGACCTTCCCATTTCCATGTTAGGCTTTTTTACTATTTTAATGATGTCATAAAACTTTGTTTGCTGATTAATCCATGCACACATTTTTCTTTCTTGCTGTAGTTCTTCCATTCTTTCTTGCAGTTATTTAGGACTACTGGCAAAGATATAATCTGTAAAACATAAGTGATATAGGTAAATTTCGTTGAACTTAAGTCCATTTATCCAATTTAGTTTGCCAAGAATTTCTTCTAAACATACAGAATATAGTTTTGGCCAGATTGTGTCTCCTTGTCAGATACCTTCTTTCTATGTTGATCTGAAGTTTATCATTGTTAACCTGTGTTTATGCAGTTGTACTTTTATTTATTGGTTGGAGGGTATTGATGTAAGCTCTGTCAATTCTTTGGTTGATCATGGCATTGACTGTATCTTGCTTTTTTTTTTATCTTTCATATACCTTTTCATAGTCAATGAAGTCTATGCATAATGAAAGGTTGTATTCTTTATCCAAATCTTTAATAAGGATGGGTGAAAGTTTTCTCCTCAGTAGGGAAATAGGAGAAAATGGCACTTACCACATAGTGGGAAATTTCCAGCAAAAAGTACAGTTTTTCAACTTTTTTTGACTAACTCATTACATTGAAATCAGTAGGGAGACTGAGAAATCCCTGTTGGTGAGCAACCTACAGTAGTTAATGTTTTGTTCCCATATGTGTCCTGACAATAGTGGATGGTCTAACATCCATCTATGCCATTACCACTCCTGAGGATCCATGTGACAACCAAATATATGATATGACAATTCAAATGAGAGCAAATGATTGCATACACAACACAAAGGCCTACTTGGATATCATTTAATTCAACAGTGTGGGTTATTTTGAGGCCTGTGTGTTGCACATATACTTAGCTAGTCTCAGTGGCACTGTGATGTGTGACCTGATCCATCTTTATAGAGATTCAGTGAGCAGTGATGAAGGGTTGATGACGTGGAGGTGAAGTGGAGATGATGACTTATCCAGTGATATAATTTCTCCATTTCCTATGTTTTTCTACAGAGTCTATGCAATGAGATCTCAATAACTTGAGACATTATTGAATTTTCACCACAGACTAACATGGGAATAGGTGATGTGATGATATGGAAGGGTTGCCTTCACTTCATCATCTCTTTATCACAACTTAATGATTGTCCCCTGTGGAGCATTTAATTGTAACACTGTCGAATTTTCTTTGTTGTTGGTTAACCCTTTGAGTACCTGAAGGGTTGCCAATGCATTGTGGAATGATGCATTGATGATCGCTCTAGCACTCAAGGGGTTATGTGCTGACTTCTCTGTGGGTACATGGGTGACATTGTGGAGGAACAGTAATGATCTTTAACAGACAACATTTTGTGAAGCATTGTTGTGTGGACTGTGTCTGATCGGCACAGCAACAAGAGGGTTGAACTGAGACTTGGACAAGATTGGGCCTGGCTGAAAATTCCCATTTGGGCTTATATTGTGTCCTTGTTTGAACCCTCAGGGTTCTGTGTTGGCACAGTTGTGTGGATCAGTGATGGCCATGTGTTGAGGTGTGACTGTGTTTGTGTGTGATGGCTGTGTTGGTTGATGTGGTGTGTGGTTATGTGATGATGCACTTACCAGTAGTGTGGTGGCTGCTTTCTTCCCCATTGTCCAATCCTCCAGGGGCCCCCTCAACAGCCTTGGCTGACAGGTTCTGCTTCAGCATCTCCTCCCAGCTGCTAAAGGTGATGTTGGCGGGGGACCACCTCTGGTGCCTCTGGCATACAGGGCAACCTCCCCCATCTTTTTCTTGACCAGTTTCTTGCAGTTTCCCCATCTTTTTTATGGAGTCCATGGTCTGTCTGCAGGTGGACAGTGACACTGAATTCACTCTGCTGCAGACTTGGTTCCAGGTGGCCTTGGCTCTCAACAAAATTCTTAATCTCGTCTGCTATGTATCAAGTCAGTTGCTCAGCTCACATAAGGGTCCCAGTCAGCTGTCTGTTACCTAATTTATTATTATTATTTATTTATTTTTCTTTTTTTTACAGTTATACATCCTATCTAATTACTGTGCAAAAAAAATGTACTAAAAAAAATCAACAACTTCTTTCCCCAGGCTTCCCCAGCACAGAGATAGTAGCAGCAAGATAAGCAAGGAAATTGCTTGGACCACAGCTGCCTGTGTCTTTAAAATCAAATGAATCAGACAAAATGTTGGGGTATTTGGGGGTCAACCTCCTTGGCTCCCTTCTCACACCCCAGGCACGTCCAACACAGTGATAATAACAGCAAGATCAGCAAGGAAATTGCTTAAACCGCAGCTGCCTGTGTCTTTCAAATCAAACCAGTCAGACAGAATGCTGGGGTACTTGGGGTCAACTTATTTTGCTCACTTCTCATACCCACAGACATGTCCAACACAGATATAATAATACCAGCAAGATCAGCAAGCAAATTTGCCCAGAGCTACCTGTGGGAGACAAAGAATTGTGAGGAGCACCCATCACGTGCGAACAAGATAAAGTGTCTTGTTCTAGGCATGGTAGCATCTCATTGGTGCTACAACTCATTTTTTTCACTCCCATGTGCCATTGCAGAGAGGAAATCTCCATATCCATATTAGACTGGTCCTGCCCACAGACAGTCCAGCTCCAAAATGTCAGGCAAAACCACAGACGTACATTTTGTCCTATGTGGGCCTCATTGGTGTGGTGTAGGTGAATCCCTTTGGGAGCATAGAAGCAAGGACCCATGCTTGGGATGCCCTTATACTTAGGGAGACAAAGCACAAACAAGGTAATTTGTCTTGTTCTAGGCATGGTAGCCTCTCAATGGTGCTACAACTCACGTTTTTCACTCCCATGTGCCAGGGAGAGGAAATCTCCATATACATATCAGACTGGCCCTGCCCACAGACAGTCCAGCTCCAAAATATCAGGCAAATCCTCTCTGCATGAGTGAAACAGCAAAACCACAGACATACATTTCTGCCTATGTGGACCTCGTTGGTGTGGTAAGCGACTTGTAGAGCAAGACACTTTATCTTGTTCGTTCTCAATGGGTGCTCCTCACAATATTTGTTTCTTAGTTTCCCTAAGTGGAAGGGGATCCCAGGCATGGGCCCTTGCTCTCCATGTGCCTAGAGGGAATCAGCTGCACTACACCGACGAGGCCCCTGTAGGCCAAAACGTACTTCTGTGGCTTTGTTGATTCTCTCATGCAGAGAGGATTTGCCTGACATTTCGGAGCCGGACTGTCTGAGGGAGGGACCAGTCTGATATGAATATGGAGATTTATTCCCTGCAGTGGCACATGGGAGTGAAAAACGTGACTTATAGCACTATTGTGGGGTCACTATGCCTAAGGACAAGACACTTTATCTTGTTTGTTCTCGATGGGTGCTCGTCACAATATTTGTTTCTTAGTCTCCCCAACTACCTGTGTCTTGCCAGTCATTCACAAAGAATTTTGGGGTATTTGGGGTCAACCTCCTTCCTTCTTCTCCACTAGAGCACCCCAAACTCCCCTAATACAGAGAAGACTCACTCAACTAAGCTTCAATTCCACTTTATTTGCCTAGCTTCTCAAAAATGTGCTGCTTTCTCCTCACACAAACACAGAATGGCATGTTGTGAGAGCTGACACCCCTTTAAATGCCTGCAGGAGGAGAAAAGAAAACTACCATGTGGTAGGGAAAAATTCAGTCTTCCCATTGATTTCAATGCAATAAGCTAGTTTAAAAAAAGCTGGAAAACTGAACTTTTGCTGGGACATTATTCACTGGGCGGAAGTGTAATTTATCACCTATTTTGCTTTGAGGCAAAAATGTTCACCCATCCCTAATTAGGCAGAGTAAGAAGCAGCCTGGGCCACCACATTTTGAGGGGTGCATCAGTGTTGCTGGCTATATGTACTATGCTGAGCTGTGGCCATGCCCAATACAACTGTAATTTCAACACATCAGAAGCTCCTTTTGATACATTATGAATTATTTCTTTACATTTTTATATATTGCTGTAATTGTGAGTATATACGTTGTTTTTGATTTTTCTGAATCTGTTATTATCCGTTAATATCATTTTCTTTGCCAGGGAAACATGGATAGAGCGGGAAGCAGAGGAGTGGGAGGAGTTTTAGGGAGGTTATGGGTGTGAGCAATAGGTCTTAATTGTATGTTCAAAATAAATATGGGGGAATTCTAGGACAAACCATTTGCACTATAGGGAAGAGCTAAAAAGTCCCATTTATTCAAATGAGAGATCAATGGGATTTTTTGTTCTCCCCTAGAAGGCATTCGATTTGCCCCTTAATTCTTGTAAACATACAACCCTTAGAGTACCTTGTGTAGGGACATCTAGGATGTAAATCAGCCTTGACCCTGAGACTGATGTATAAGCATACCTGGGAACTTGCCGGGTTTCACCCGGAGACTCCGGATTTAGAGCTCTGTCTCCGGGTCTCCGGATGAAACATTAAAGTCTCCGGGTAAGGTGACACTGACACCTGTCTGCGGCATTGTATTCAGTGCGCCGCTTAGACCTCTTTTTATGTCAGTGTCACCACCAATAATTCAATTATTATCACCTCTGGCGCCTGCCGAGGTGATGATGAGTGACTGAGTGACCCCCACTGTGTTACCCGATGCCCCCGCGAGAGACAGACAGCACGAGACAAGCCAGCCAATTGCTGCTGTCTGCTGTCTGTATTTATGTGCATGGCAGTCGGTGTCTGTCTAAGAACACCGAGGAGTGGAGGCAGAGCACTGTCAGCGTTGCACCGACGTGCAGGGAAGCCGGACAACAAGGAACACAGAGGGTTGGAGGCAGAGCATGAGCACGGTCAGCACAGCAGACCTAAAAGAAAAAACTGAAGGTACAAACTGTTTGGGAAAAAAAAGTAAATATGGGGCAATAATGTTATTTTACTGTACTGTTAACCTTCAGCATGCAATCATGTAACAAATGTAACTCCTGGGTGCTCATCTGAAAACATAGACACATTCTTAACCCTTTGAGTGCCAGACTGGTATGGAATGCATTGCAATGCATTCCATACCACTCTGGCACTCAAAGGGTTAAGGAGAGGTGGAAAGCACTCAGAAGAAACTTTTTTGCAGTGAACAGGTGGATTTATTCAAATCATTTCATTGCCAATAATGTTATTTTACTGTACTGTTAACCTTCAGCATGCAATCATGTAACAAATGTAACTCCTGGGTGCTCATCTGAAAACATAGACACATTCTTAACCCTTTGAGTGCCAGAGTGGTATGGAATGCATTGCAATGCATTCCATACCAGTCTGGCACTCAAAGGGTTAAGAATGTGTCTATGTTTTCAGATGAGCACCCAGGAGTTACATTTGTTACATGATTGCATGCTGAAGGTTAACAGTACAATAATGTAACATTATTGGCAATGAAATTATTTGAATAAATCCACCTGTTCACTGCAAAAAAGTTTCTTCTGAGAAGAAACTTTTTTGCAGTGAACAGGTGGATTTATTCAAATCATTTCATTGCCAATAATGTTATATTATTGTACTGTTAACCTTCAGCATGCAATCATGTAACAAATGTAACCCCTGGGTGCTCATCTGAAGACATAGACACATTCTTAACCCTTTGAGTGCCAGACTGGTATGGAATGCATTGCAATGCATTCCATAGCACTCTGGCACTCACAGGGTTAAGGAGAGGTGGAAAGCACTCAGAAGAAACTTTTTTGCAGTGAACAGGTGGATTTATTCAAATCATTTCAATAAATCCATCTGTTCACTGCAAAAAGTTTCATGTGAGTGCTTTCCACCTCTCTTTAAGAATGTGTGTGTGTGTGTGTGTGTGTGTGTGTATGTGTATTTGTGTTAAGAAGTACCATTGTGCTCACTTTGTGACACACTGTAACGTGACTGCCCCTGGAAAAGTGTCACAAAGTGTTCAATGTGGTACTTTTTAATGCAACAGAAAATCCTATATAATAATTTGCTAAATCGTGTGTAACGCAGCAACATGCGCAGTAGACACTGCTGCGCGTGCTGCAGTCATGCACAGTAGAGACTTCCCACTCTGCGGCTGATACAGAACTGGGCGCTCCGAAGGAGCATCCAGCTCAGCCGTGGCGCGGGCAGTCTCTACTGTGCATGACTGCCCCGCGATCGGGTGGCAGTGGCACTGTGGCCCGTGTAACGGGCTGTTCAACTAGTGTTGTGTAAAAGTCTTTAAATTAAAGGGGAACTTTCCCCTCCGCATTACCATTGTTGTATCCCTTCCTTTGTGTCCCCTCTGTACATTGCGGTGTTTCTTTTTGCCTAAAAATCTGTTTAAATGAAGCAAAAAGATACTTGAATTTTGTACCTGATGACGTTAGCAGCCGCACAGCTGCGCACCGTATGGTGCAGAAGACACTCCCACAGCCTCAGCTCCTTTCATCGGAGGATGCTGGGGCAAGTGAAAGGAGCTGAGGCTGTGGGAGTGTCTTCTGCACCATACGGTGCGCGGCTGTGCGGCTGCTAACGTCATCAGGTACAAAATTGAAGTATCTTTTTGCTTCATTTAAACAGATTTTTAGGCAAAAAGAAACACCGCAATGTACAGAGGGGACACAAAGGAAGGGATACAGCAATGATAATGCGGAGGGGAAAGTTCCCCTTTAAATTGCTACATTTTAATAATATAGCAGAGCTAATTAATGTGTGAAACATTTACCTTGAATCCCTAAATAAACATTTGCATAGTGGAATGAAACAAGATTACATATATTTGTGTAAAGAATTCACTTGGTTTTTTTAAATATCACCGCTATGAGATTTATAGCAAGAGAATTAACCAACTCCATTGCTGCTGAATATTGAGTTGTCTTTACCCTAATAAATCCCATCAAACACATTTGCTCAATAGATCTTTGTACACACACACACACACACACACACAAATACATACGTATGTGTTGTAACCGCATTCTGCGATCTGATGCTGGTGTGGAAAAGGTGAGGCCCTCCAGTGGCTGCCAGACTACAACTCCCATCATCCGCCGCCAGCCAATGGTTAACGGGGGAAGATGGGAGGTATAATCTGGCTGCAGCTGGAGGGTTTCATGATGCGCAGCTCTGCATAAACTATCTTGCAAGTGCTACGACATAATCACAAGGAAGACTATTGGTATCCACACATGTTTTGTAATCCACTTGACAATATCCGGTAGTTACAAACATAGAGCAGAACTACACAAGTGTGGAGTGCTATTTGCGCATCCTCTAAAAATCAGTGGTTTGCCTACTTTTTTGCAGTACAGGGACACAAATGTCACACAAAATGCACTCATTCTGGTGGAGCTGTAGTTGTGGGTCAGGATTATTCCTGGAGCTTATTGATGGGACTTGTAGTTTACCATCAGCTGAGGAGCTGTAGGTTGCTCATCTCTGTGCTATATCAATAATATAAATCAATAATTTTTTTGGTTTGTTTTTTTGTTTAGATTGTGCCTGACAGCACATATCCTAAGACGCTGCTGATACAGAGAGCTACTTACCATATTGATTTCAGTACATGCGTAGTACTAATCAATTGTAGGAAAATGCCTAAACGAAAATATACATGCTCTTACAAAGAAAACTATACAGCCACATATCCTGTACTAAAGAAATCGCGCAAAGGAGATGGGCATATATTTTGCTCTGTTTGTTGCATGGATGTTTCACTTGTTCACAAAGGCCTTGGAGATTGCAAAGCACATGTGGAAAGCTGTAGCCATAAGGAGAAAGCTGCTGCAAGGCATGATAAGTCACAGGGTAAATTAACTTTTGTAAATGTCAAAAGTGACCTGTCCCAAAAAATAATTGAAGCAGAGACACTTTTTACTGGATTTTTAATTGAGCACAACTTGCCACTTGCAGCAGCAGATCATGCAGGCACACTTTTTAAGCGAATGTTTAGTGATTCTAATATCGCTAAGCAATATGGATGTGGACGTCGCAAGACCACAGCCATAATAAATAATGCTCTTGCTCCAAGCTGCACAGATTCCATAATTGAACTGATAAAAAGGGAACCATTTACGCTGTGTCTTGATGGAAGCAATGACACATATGGTGATAAGCTATATCCACTGCTTGTTCGGTTTATTGACCCTTCATCTTCAGGCCAGATTCGATTAGGAATGTTGGAGATGCTTGTTTGCAATGACGATTCCTCTGCAAGAGGCATTTTTAACTTGGTGGATGGCTTCTTTACAAGAAAAGGAATCCCTTGGGAAAACTGTGTTGGCTTATCTTTGGACAATGCCAGTGTCAACATGGGAAGAATAAATGGCCTGAAGAAGCTGGTTTCTGATCAGAATAAGCATGTGTATGTGCAGGGCTGCTTGTGTCATCTGCTCAATCTGTGCGTGGAAAAGGGGCTGTGTGCCCTGTCTATAGATCCTGGTTATGTTGTCACTGTTATTTTCAACTATTTTTCAAGAAGTTCAAAGAGGATGGCTGAACTTCAGAATTTTTGTGAATTCTGTGAAATAGAAAACAGAAAGATTCTAAAGCATGTGGCAACCCGCTGGTTATCCTTGGAGAAGGTTGTAAGGAGGATTTTGGATCAGCTGCCTGCACTAAAATCATATGCTGAATCACAAGAGGGAAAAGATCCACAGCTAAAGAGGATAAAGAATATTCTCCGTGATCCGAAAACTGAGCTGTACTTATTATTTGTTAATGCCACGTTACCTCTCTTTGTGCAGTTGAACACATTCTTGCAACAAGAACAAAGTATTCTGCACAAGGTGTTTCCAGCGCTTATGGAGTTTTATAAAAAGTTGCTCAGAAGATTTGTGAAGTCTGCTGTCATTGCAGACGGCTCCGTTCTGGAAATAAATGTGGAAAATCCATCCTACTATTTGGAAAAACAGTGCCTGTTTATAGGCTTTACCACTAAGCAGTACATCAGTTCCTCTTCAGATCTGACACCTGGTGATGTGGACAAATTTTACACTGATGTGCTAAATTTTTATGTGTCAGCTGCTCTCTACTTTCAAAATAAGATGCCAATCCATGACCGTGTTCTGAAAGATGCAGCTCAGGTTCTTGATGTCACTAGAAGAGCAAACATAACCTTTGGATGCTTGGAGACCTTTATGGAAGCTTTTCCAAATGTGATACCAGATGAAAGCAAAGACCTGTTGGCAGAAGAGTTCAGTGACTATCAGACTCTGACAGACACTGAAGTCCAGGAACTCCAATGTGAGGGCACTTCTACATTGCAAGAAAATCTGTGGTTTAGAGTCTCACAATTGAAGTCTGCTTTCACTGGATCTGACCGTTTCCCTGTGTTATGGAAACTTGTTAAGCATCTTTTAGTACTTCCTCACAGCAATGCAGACATTGAAAGAGTTTTTTCACTGATAAAAAAGAACAAAACTGAGTACAGAGCTGCATTATCGTCACAGTCCACTTTGGCATCTCTGATAAAATGCAAAATCAACATGTTTAAAATGGACACCTGTCACTCCGTTAAGCATGAAAATGAGGTTCTTCAAAAGGCCAAGAAGGCAGCCTATACAGCCACTAGGACAGGACCTACAGAAGCCACAGGACCAGAAGAGGAGGAGATGTTTGGAGATGCAGCAGCATGTTCTAGTTAATGGAAAGAAGCATTCTACGGACTGGGAGACATCCACTAGACTATAATAAATGCACTAACATTTGCTGCTGTTTATTTATTGTTTGTCTCTGTTGAAGGACTGTTAGCACTTTATAATTTGCACTACATATTTATATTTTGTTCTTTATAGCTATATATTTGAAACACAATAAACATTTGATGTTTGTTTTATTTATTTCTGTTGAGGGCATTTTAGCACTGCAGAATTTGCACTACGTATTTATTGTTTTGTTCAAGTTTACATGCATCTGTACATATTTTAAGAAATAAAAATGTTTCATGTTAACTCTTCCCGCCATTATTTGTGTTATAAAATCATCCAAAACTTGCGCAATAATACTTCCAGTATATCTTTCAACGCCATTGCAAAGGTTTGTTTGTTTTTTTTTTGTTTTTGTGGGGGGGGGGCGGGGGGGCGGGCGAGGCGTGGCGGGGTGTGTGGCGGGGGGCGGGCGAGGCGTGGCGGGGGGGCGGGCGAGGCTGGGGAATCTCAGGGTGAGCCATTTCTGAAAGTTCCCAGGTATGTGTATAAGTAACAAACTGGAATAATCCTGTACTACAGAGGATAGATAAACATTCCTATTCATGTAACTGGGGCTCTGAACACCTAGGGGTTATAAAACATAAATGTAAATTATTTAAATTGCAGAGCAATGAAATCCTCAGCAAAATAGTAATATCAACTATTTATATGTCTATATACTCATATTTTCATTTGGTAATATGAGTTAATGGGACAGTTGTCACTCAACCTATCACTGCTCAGGCCACATGGGGTCATTTTGTTCTTACATTCTGGAGATACAGCTCTGGGCGTCTAGTGGTCCCTTATAGGATGAAGGATGCAGGCACATACCTGCACACATAAAAGAATGACAGCTATCTAGGTAAATAGTTTAATTTTGTTAACAAACTAAGAACCACATATTTCCATAGATCTAGTTTACCTTTCACCATTTGAGTGCCAGGCGGATGTGAAGGCATTGTAGTGTAATGTTGTCAAACCCCTCTGTCACTTAAGAATTATTAATATATTGAACCAACTCAAGTTCTAACCTCTTAGATAGGGACAAGGTTACTACTGTGGGCCTGGATTCCATTCACACTAAATTGCTGATCAAGAAGGAAATTCACAGAATTGCTCTATGAGAGTTTTTTCCTATTTGAGTGATTCCATTATAGCTGGTCAGAGTCTTCAGGAGTACACTTTGGGGCTGATAAAATCACAATACAACATCAGCAATAATAGCAAGTTAAGCAATTGCATTGCATTCGATTGGGATTTTTGATGTTACTTCAGCTCCCGATAGGACAATCTCTGTTTCAACAATTATAGGTTGTTCAAGTGTATAGATTTAACGGTTTGGAAGCTGAATTTTAAATGTTGCTTTCTTGAAATCACATGCTTTGACTAAAGGAACATGTATGGAAGCTTCAATTACAAGATTAAACAAATGAAACCTGTCTTGATTTTGAACCCTTTGAGGGCCAGAGGGGTGTCCAACGCATTGCACTTTAACTCTTTGACTTTACATATTCTGCAAGCACACACACACACACACACACACACATATATATAAATTAGCTGGTGTGTGCGTTGCAATGCATCAGATACCTATGTGGAACAGAAAGGGTTAATTATATTAATGTCAGACCTCGTGGTGGAGTATCAGGACCCTCCTGATGCCTCTCCAGATACTAATCTACCAGCCAGTTTGTCTTGGAGATCAGTACAGGCAATGCAGATCTCCCCTGCATCCATGCTACCTGGACCTGGGTAGGAATGGGCAGGATTGAAAAACCCTCTCACATCAATGAGGGATGCGTTCACTGATTAATGTGAGAGGATTTCCCAATCCCACCCACTCCTACCCCTGTGCTCCAGGTAGAATGGGTAGAATATGTTGCCTCTATTGATCTCCCAGACGAATCAGCTGAGAGATCAGTAGCTGAGGGTTTTGATGCACCACCACGAGGTCTGACTTTTAGTTTTTAAGTGGATGGCCGAGGAGGCATGGGGCAACTACTAATTAGATTTATCTTATGTTGACATCCATTTCACAGCATTGCATGTTTGTCCCTTCAAACATGCAATGCTGCATCTATTCATAGACACAGAGGAATGCAAAAGTTATAGAGCATTACCGATTTCTCACTTTAGGGTTGAAATTTCCACAATAATTACTGGACTTGCATGTTCATTCCTTTCAGGCATTTGTTTAATAGTATAGGACTCTGGTCCCAAAGACCTTTTTCTGGACTTAACTGTAGCACTGCTGCTCACCTGTGATTGATGATACACGAACCTGCTGCATCCACCATTCACATTTATAGAGTGACTGGGGTGAATGTACAACAGCTATTCTGCCATAAATCAGGAATTAATTTAAAGACCCTACATCTGTCTAATATCAATTTACTAAGCTATGTATGCCAATAATTATCCCCTTAACACCACTTGCATCAAGGGGGAACACAAAGGGGCAGTCTATAAGCATTTTGATGTATTCCTTTCCTATATGACTTAAGACAGTGTATTAAACAAGGTCCGGTAGCTATCTTGGTAAATCTCACATTTTTGACTCTTCTTCTTATTCAAATAAAAATCTGCTTTAATCCGATTGTTTCCAGATCTTACACCCAATATTGGCATGGATACTTGCCCTAATTGTCAGGTGTCCATGGATATACTTATTTGTGAAATTTAACACAGTTTAAGTGCACCATTGGCACATTGTGGCCTAGGCTGCAAGGCCACAGGCTAAATTTATCTCACAGATGCCTACCATGCACTTACACTATTGATACAAACCTGATTTTCAGTGCATTTGTCCCATGGCTTGGGATAGAGTGGAAGTGAACTGGTAGAGGTCCTCCCTGTGTATCGGGTCACCATTTTTCTTTAGCCACATATACTTTCCAGTTTCTGTCCTCATAGAATGTCTTAATGCTCTATGAGCAGGAACCATTGGCATTCATACTCTTGTGCCCCCAACTCGTATTGCTCCCTATCAAGCACTTAATTAATCATGCCAGTTTAGTCTGATTACACACACTGAGTAACCTCAGTCAAGGAGCTATATATTGTGGATACCTTACGTTGGTTGCTGGAGGTCAGAATCCACATCAATGATTTATCCTGCATCACAAAGCAGTTTCCTATTTGAGTTTGCTGAACAAATGTTTTAACATGTCGTGCTATCATGCTGCTTATTAGCTTGATATCCTGCATCCTCTCTTACCAAATATAATCTATGTTTAGCCTCACAATTTCCCACTTTCATATGCAATGGGTAAAATAAAAATCTGGAATATAAATCCAAGCTTAGCAAATATCCCAAGAGACAACTAGAGGAATACGAGTTGGAGGCTATGCTAGATGCACATCATCTGCGTCTCCAGCTCAAGCTTCAGAATCAAATGACACTTACAAGTCCCACTTCACAGAGCTCATGGTGGCTATTTCCAATTGTCAGTCTTTATTAACTAATAGAATTGATACTTTTCAAATGGATCTTAACCTACTTCATCCAGCTGAACTATCTATGCATGAAAATATTGGTGAAGTTCAGCGTAAGGTCTCGGAAGTTTAAAGATCAGTTGTCATCACTATGCCAACAGATTTGAGATCTACACAAGAAGTAATGACTTGGAAAATAATCTTTTAGAAATAATATTCATATACTGGTTCTCCCTGAGAGATGTGAGGTAAGAAGTCTGGAAAACATCTTGAAGTCCTGGATAAAAGATGTATTTCAAGAAGAGGGGATTTCAATCACAATCCTGAATGAAAAAGCTCCCTACCCAAAAGTGTCTGCTTGGTTCACCACTGATACCGCTGATTGCCAAGATTCTTAATTATAGGGGTAGAGACACCATTCCCTGCCTGTTACAGTAAAAAGGTCTTATGTCTTATGAAACACAGCAGATTTCCATGTGTCCAGCTTTCTCTGCAGATGTGCAAAAACAAAACATCAAATGTTGACTGCAAGACAAAAACATTGTAAATTCCATGATGTACCTGCCAAAACTCAGGATTGTTCCTAATGACTGCACTCTCTTTTTCACCACAGAGACAGAGGTACAAGCATGGCTAAAGGGTCTCTAAGTTGCCTACCCACATTTATTGAGACTGATCTTGATTTACTTTAGATGTTTGGCACTTGGACCTAAAGCTTTTCCCATTGGCCTTCCTTGTGGCTGAGGTTTGATTCTCATCCTCTCATACTTCACACAAACTATGAAGTCTGCCATCCTTTTCAGCCATGTGGCGACTGATTGTATCACTATTCCTGCTCTGGACTGGACTGCTGCAGCTGTGATCATTGGTTAGAAACCCTGATCTGCTGGATACACTAATCTATGTTTTGCAACCCCCTTCTTTTATTCTACATCCCCTGTATATGTTTAGATTTCCTAGGATATGCATTATTACATAGGAATATAATATCAGCATTATTGGTGATATAGAATCTGATCACCTCAGAGTAAGCATTTGTCAGAGAGTAATGTGTCATTAAATACTGTCATTGTACCTGCCTACTCCTAATGTTTCTGCAGAAAAATGGCTGTCTCAGCTCAGGTACACTTCTGCCTGCCTGCCCTTATAGTCGGTTTTTATATTTGCTTTTGTCATCAAATAAAGCAAAGATGTGAAGATATTTCACAACACTTTGATAGATTAAGTCCTCATTGGAAGGAGGGAGAGGCTGAGGGGGGCCTAGGTAGGGGAAGATTTGGAATAGACTATACTGCTGTACGTCTGCAGTGACACCACTGGAGGCATGGTACAAATCTTTAATTTTATTTTCTCATATGAGTGTCGGTGTCACTGTTATGGAAGTAGATAGTTTGTATTTGAGTATGTGATAATGTATAATTGACTAACCAGTTATACCATTACACTAGCTTCTTACCACTGATTATGCTATCTAATGGCTGTTTCGAATAATTAAACTGTATAACAAGTTCTTAAAGGGATAGTAACGTTTCAAAATGAAAGCAGCTCCAATTATTCTTCATAGTATTTGGACCATGGAGAGTGTTATTTCAATACTGTCAGAATTATAGTTCAAGAGGTATTGAATGATAAAGTATCCCCTCCTGCCCCTTTTACTGATATAATCCTGCTCACCTCAGTACAGAAAGGTGTTGTCCAGATGGCTTGCAGAGAGGGACAATCTTCAATTAGCATAAGGGAAAAACCTAAAAAACTGTCGAGGGTGGGCAGGGTTTTCATTGTTTTCACAGTAAGAAGATTGTCCCTTGCTGTGAGCTATCTGGTCCCAGGACCAGATTCCACATCTGAAGGGAGGTGGCTTACACAAGGTAAAAGGGGTGGGAGGGGGATGCTTTATCACTCAATTACTCTTGAACTACAACTCTGACAGTATTGATATAACACTCTCCATGGCCCAAATAATATGAAAATTAATTGGACCTGCTTTTATTTTGAAACACTACTATCCCTTTAAAGCAGTCATGCTTTCATGATTCATTGAGAGTACAGCCATGTAAGGCATGAAAAAGAAGCTGTTATCTATAACTCTTCTACATTTATTTCATTATAGTTGGGGGGGGCAGTAGGTATTGGAAGGCCGGTGGAGAAAGAGTTAAGTCAGTTTATACCAAGGTATTATGTTGCAAAGTCACTGGTGGCATGTTGTAATTTGTTTTTGTTTTTTTTCCCCTCTTTTCCTCACTTCTATAGCTATAATATTCACCTTTACATGCATATGCATGTGTATGTCTACTGGAAGTATGATTTCCTTCTTCTTGGGCCTCCTTCCTTTATTTCCCCTTCTTCTTCTTTTTTCTCATGCAATTGGGTATTAGTGAAGCAGTCTCACATCTCAATGAAATACAACCTTGTTGGACTGCAGGATGTATTCAATTTTTTCTTGATGCATTTAAACAGGACCCTAAAGTTCCTATGAATGTTATTTGTTCACATGTTACATTTAGGAGTAAAGGTCTCAGTTAAGTTTGAGGTGATGGAGATAGGGTGGGCTTTGATTTTGTTTTTTTGTCACTGCTTAGGAGAAGGCCATACTCACAGGCAGGGTCCTCTCCCCTTTTTGGGTGGTGTTTTAGTCTGTAGTAACAGCATGGTGGATGATCGTTACAACAATGGCAGACAAGATTTTTGATTATTATTTTGATTGTTTCATTTATCTGAAATTTTGGTCCCTCAGTTTCTTGATACATACTATGAGGCTCCAGAAGTGGGAACCTTCCCAGTGTCGATGAGATGGGAAACCATTATTGTTCTACCTAAACCAAGAAAAGAACCAGTCCTTTATGACTCATACAGGCCCATTTCACTTCTCACCAAAAATGTATAAATGTTGGTAAACATTCTGGTGACCAACATTAATAAAGTTATTAACAAAATGATATACCCAGATCGGACTGGCTTTATCCCTGGTAAGTCAGCAGCACCTAACTTAAAGGGATAGTAATACTTTATTTTATCTTTATTTTATTTTGTAGGCATTAAAAAACACATGAAGACCGATATAAGTCTTATCTCTCAAACCTTTATGGTTTCCCCTCCCGCCCCTTTTACCTAGTGTAAGCCATCTCTTCTCAGATGTGGAATCCAGTCCATAGACCAGACAGGTAACAGCAGGGGACAATCTTTTTTTTTTTTTCAGGTTTTTCCCTTATCTTAATTGAAGATTGTCCCTCTCTGCAATCTACCTGGGCACCTCCCTTCTGATCTGGCTGAACAGTGTTACATCAGTAAAAGGGGCAGGAGGGGGATACTTTGTCATTGAATTACTCTTGAACTACAACTCTGACAGAATTGAATTAACACTCTCCAAAGTCCGAATACTATGATGATTAATTGGAGCTGCTTTTATTATGAAACATTACTCTCCCTTTAAGATGTTTAAGACTGTTTAAAAAACAAATCAAAAAACAAAACAAGTAGATGAAATTGTGTGATTAATGCCATTTCCCTATGCATGCTATGGGGCTGGTGTACAGAGCTTACTGGAAGTCCCTCTACTGGTGGAGATTGTCTACCAATATACACTACACTACAGAGATCAAACATTGTAGCTCATACCCTAAAGCACAGTCACTGGTGTTAGAGGCTAATACAGGTGGAACTGCATTAGTGAATTAGAAAATTCCCCCTAATCTTTCTAGCTTCTTTTATTCTCAGTATGGTGTTTTGACAAGCTCTGGTTGCACTTTTTGTAGTCTTGATTACAGTTTGTCTACTGCCTGCTAATGGCTGCTAAATGCTGTATGATGACAGCTTTAGACTGCCATCTGCTACCACCACTGCTAGGTTGTGTGACCTATTGCTTTAGTCTGCCACCTTCTCATCACCGTTTCAACTAGGTTTGATTGCTGCTTCCATCAAAATAATTAAGTTATGTGCCTGTGCACAATTTACAACCGTCTTCAGTCTGTTTGCTCCTAACCTTTTTGAGTGCCAGAGCAGTAGCATATCGTTGCAAACCCATCTGACACTCGGTGGGTTAATTCTGTTTGGTTTTCAGGCTATGAACACTTAAATGCACATAGGGAACATCAATATAAATGTTAAACCATGGATTTAAGACTGTGGCATTCAAAGGCTACAGTTATCCGTTGAAAGTTTCTGACCTGTAAGTGCTTACTAACTATTTGCTCTCACCTGTCAGAGTCCAATTCAGCACTGTGTACATAAGCAGCATTTAATATTACCAGCCAGGATCCAGATTCAATGACCACTGGTAGGCTCACTCTATATATATTCCTGTCTCTGCCATATACGTTTTTCATCCTAATCTGACCAGGCAGCCGTGGCAATTGTAACCGTTATTAATGAGCATTTTAGGCTCTCTTGATATTTATCCAGATTTACTATGGGAATGTTTCGGTAGGAAAAGTAGCCTTATTTATTAGTGTAATTTCTGATGTGAACAGTTATGTAATCAATTGATTGTAGTTGGCAGTCTACTGAATTGAAAAATCACTCAGGGAGAGGCACAATTGACTCTGATGGAATCTAGACCATTAGTAAATATACTGCAAAACAAAATATACCAAAGAAAATCCTATTTGCATGCAACAGCACAGCATTCACAGTCAATAATAATAATATTCTGTGATGCCAAATAAGGAAAATCAATGTGATGAAACAGAGTACTAAGCTTCCTAATGTTACTCTGCATTGCTGTCAGATAGAACAAGCATTAATGAACATTGTCTAGGGATTCTGGGAAGTGCAAAATCCCCTCAGGAACACAGTCTAAACAAACATACATTGGGCTACAGTATAATACATGCACTGTGTAAAATTGGCCTTTTACATTTATATAATTTCCATTTATTATCCCTGTCAGTGTTAATACTAAGCACAAACACTGAGTATTTGCCCTTATCAACACATTTTCTTCCTAGTGATAATGCCCAGACAATACTGGTTCTATGGCAACTAAGGGTCACATGTTCAAAAGAAAAGAGGAAGATTTCTGAGGTAAATCATTTGACCCAGGGGGAAGAACTAAAAATTCTATAAAATTCCCTTTGATTTAAATGGGGATTTTAACCACCTGAATTCTAGAGAGGTCTCCAACGCCTTATGAAGCAATGCATTTTTAGACCTCTATGTTATTCAAGGGGTTAAAATTCTCATTTAAATCAGCAGGAAGTTTTAGTTCTCACCTGTAGGGAAAATGGTTTGATCCAGAACTCCTCCACTTTACTTCTGAACATATGGCCCTAAAGTCTTTTAATATATTACAGTCTTACACACGGCATCACTTGGCATTCCTTCCACTAACAATGTTCTTGTCCTTATTCTAGGTATCCCTAAATAGTTCTTATGATTATGACAGGATTATACATCACTTTTATTTCTACAGCATTAGTATTCCCTGAGAAATTTTGGCAGCATCTGCTGAAAGAATAATCATTAACCAATTAAGGACCAGAGGGGTGTGCATGGTATTGCTTCACAACGTGTTGTGTCTCTGGTGCTTAAAGTGTTAAGGCATATATGCATGTGTATGTTTTATACAATTATCTCTTTAAATTATATAGCTGCAACATGTGTGTTGAATTACATGTACAGGACGCTGTATATTGGTTTAAAATGGCATAACCCTTTTCACTTCTTAAATCCGGACCAACCACTTTTAGTGATTGCTTTAAAATAAGTTTGAAAAGCATAAAACAGAAAATGTGGCATGTGCAAAAGTTTGGGCACTCTTCCAGTTGATCCACTGGTGTTATTTATTTTTCTATGGCCTCAGAACTTAATTGACTTGTTAGGCCTTAATCTAAGTTAGGTGATGTTCCAGAGCTTATTAAATCCCCTGACTCTATGAACCGCTCACGGTGTTGTGCTTACAATCAACCATCATGGGTTTAAATAATCAACTGACTCAGGATCAGAAACTAAAGATAAGTGACTCTTACAAAGCAGAGGAAGGTCATAAAAAGATATCTAAATTTCCCCTGTCCAAAAAGTAATTAACCCTTTGAGTGCCAAAGTGGTACGCGCACACACACTAGGAGAACCAGAACAAACACATATCCAAAAGGACATGCTGGAACAAACACTCAAACTTGGGTTATCAACACTTTCAAACCACACTATCAGAGAACCACAACATACGTGTCTGAACAAGCACATGATACATGATATGGGATAATGGGAATGGTGCTTACAATATCCGTGGTGCCACAGGTTACTAATCACACTATTTCCTCACACAGCATCCATGCCTGCAGCTCAGGAGGAGGAGGAGCAGACACAGCACAGAACACTAGGTCACTAGGGAACAGGGCACTGGGAGGAGTCTTAGGAGACTCCTGGGATGCCAGTGGGCATACCTGGGAACTCTCCGGATTTGCCCCGGAGACTCCGGTTCTGACAGAGTTTTACCGGGTCTCCGGGGCAAAGGCAGATTCCTCCGGATGTGGGGAGTTTCTATTGAAACTCTGCCACATTTGATTTTTCTCCCGGTCTTCCTCCTTCCCCAGGCTTCTGTGTGACACCTTTAACCCTATGAGTGCCAAAGTGGTACGGAATGCATTGCTTTGCAATGCATTCCGTACCACTATGGCACTCAAATGGTTAAGTCCCCCCCACACACACACTCGCGTGAAGCCCCGCCCCTTTTTGACGCGATTAGCGTCATTTATGTCACCCCCCGCTGAAAAGAAGACTACCCTCCGGGTAGCCCTCAACTGTAAGTTCCCAGGTATGCCAGTGGGTCATCGAGTTGATAACACACATATATGCATTGGGTAACCCTCTTGCATTCCAGGCTGGCTGAACACATACAAGATCCACAGGTTGTTCCGAAAGAAGCACTGCTCATACATCACTGTTGAACTATGTTCATAATGGGTTCCTTCTCAGAAATTAAAAAAAAAAAAAACAGGGGCGACCAAACTTTTACATACAACAGTATACATTGTTACTTTTTTCAATAAGTGCAGGTGGTGATGGTTGCACTTGCCACTAGCTCCAGTGATGCACTGAGGCAGTAGCAGCACCACAACTATCCCCAGCCAACACTTCAGGTATATCTGGAGAAAAGAAGTTGGCCAATAAATAATGCTTCTCCTCCTGCACCTCCTCCAAAATCATAGATGTGTTGTTGGAATAGTATTTTTTTACCTTAAAAGCAGGAATGAACTTTGGCTTTCATCTGCAACTGCAATGTGCACAGTGTATGTAGGATATAGGGGAAGGACTGGGAACAATGCACACTTCTGCACTTATATCAAACAGCTGGAACAAGTGAAAGCTTGATGCTTAGATCTGCAATGTTAAAATATCCCTCCAGAAACCAAGGAGTGTGGCTGTCACTATACCCCTTGTCTGCTCTGCTAATGACACATGAAACTAGAAGACTTAATAATAATGATGAATCCTTCCTGCCGGCAGCTTAGAGTATTTTGCGGGATGGAATCTCCTCAGATGCTGCTTAGCCCATGTTTGTGATTGTACTCCACAACACTGTTATGTGCGGTCAGCACACCACACAATGGGCAGTGGGTGGACACTTGCCAACTCCTTGATCTGCAGAATCACTATCAGCTGGTGGGGGAGGTAACTAATGCAAGAATCTGATGGTGAGTCAGGTGTTTCACTTGCCATCGAACTTTCAGACTAAGTCTGGGCTTCTCTATTCTTCTTCCTCTTAGATTTCTACCTCAATTCTTGGTGCCCTTGGGGAGAACATGGGGGATTGGCTTTAACATGCTTCACATAAATGTCATGGTGTCGGTATTTCATGTGTGTTATCAGGGCAGTTGTGCCAAGGTGCGTTCCCGCCTTTCCAACCTTTCACTGACTTGTCACAAATCATGCCCACATTTGTCATCATTGCCAACCAGTGCAACTCTCATAGAACAGTAGCTAGGAGGGACTGGTAGTGGTGGTGATGCTCATCCCTATTTGAATATATGTCTCCTATTCCTTCTTGCTTTCTGCTAATAGGGCCCTTATTGACTTTTCTACCCAATCCACTCCACCATCTGCATCATCACCACCACTACCAGTTCTTCCTAACTGCTGCTGCTGTTGTATGAGAGTTGCACTAGCTGGCAATGATGACAAATGTGACAGAAAGTTGAACCATTTTGGTATCTTTGAAGTAACTGATGCATAAAAAGCATGTTTTACTATAACGCCACATTCTGAAAATAGTTGTGCACTAGAAAGACAAGTGACCCCTCATTTAATGTAGCTAATTGGCTACTTTCAAAAAGCACATGTTTTATCTACCTTTTCTTCATTTCTGTCATTGTTATAACCATTTTACCACAGGAAAATCATATATAAAAAATTATGACAAATGATAGATTGTAATTGGTATAGTTCTGTGGTTCTGGAACCCTCTACAGTATGTCAACTCATACCAACAGGATGGAATTTTTAATGGCAGAGTAGCTAATGATTACAGTCATAAATTTCATGTTTTTTCAAGGCTATCTGTATCTTTGAGGAGGTAGAAATATAAAATAATTCAATCTTTTCTTATTGTGACATCTTCTGGAAACAGTTGTGCAGGAAATTATGTGTTTTTCAAAGATTTTAGTACCTTTGAAGTAGTAGAAAGGTAAAAACAAAAAATCAAAACAGGTATTTTTCCTATAGCGTCGCCTTATGGAAGTATTTGTGCACGCCATCCAAGGGGTAGAAAGGCAAGGGATCCCTCAACTGATGTGAGTGAATGTCTACTTTCCAGAAGTGGTTTACTTTGCATACCTTTCCTTCATATCTCTCACAGTTATGACCATTTTAGTACAGGCAGCCATTTAAAAAGCAAAAACCAAAAACAACAACAAAAAACAGGTATGAGTAGCTTTGTACTTTTGGTACTCCCTACAGCATGTGAGCTCATAGCAATGAGGTGCCATAGCTAATGAATACACTTGAAATTCCATAGTTTTCAGTACATTTGAAGGGGTGGAAATTTAAAAAAAAAATGCAATTGTTTTCCTTACAACCATTTTAGTACAGACAGGTCATATTAGAAAAGTTAGATTGTAGTTGGTGTAGTCTTTTGTTTCTCGCACCCCCTATAATTGTCAAATCATACCAATTGACATTTTTTTTTTATTTTTTGTTTTCTTTTTTTTTTTTTAAGAACAGTAGCTAACATGCAGTTGGAAATTCCATTCACAAATTTCAGTATGATTGAAGGGATGGAAATGTAAGAAAAAATTGTTTTTTTCTTTAGAAAGTGGTAGAAAGGCAAGTGACCCTTAATTTGACGTTGTGGGTTATAGTCTTTCCATAATGTTATGTTTTCCACCTTTTCTTTGCTTCTGTAGCTGTTATAGCCATTTAAAAGGAACAGTAATTTCCCATTAAAAATGCTTAGGGTTTGTAGAGGTTCAAAAATTAACTATATGCCACAAATCATATCTCTCAAACCACTACGGTTTGAGAGATATTCGCATTCAAAGTTCCCCCTCCCTCCCCTTCTCCTGATGTCAGGAGGCTCTTCAGCAGAGCTGAAATCACATTATATAAAAATAATTCCTTCATTGGAATGGTCTACAAAGTTTGCTTGCAAACCAGGCACACTTTGTAGACCTTTCAAACAAAGTAATTATTTTCCAATAATGCAATTTCGGCTCTGCTCCAGAGCCACCGGCTGGTCCCCGGACAAGGATCTCCTGCTGTCAGCAAATCGCTGATGTCAGGAGAAGGGGAGGAAGAGGGGAGCTTTCAATGCGAATATCTCTCAAACCATAGCAGTTTGAGAGAGAGGATTTGTGGCATATACTTTATTTTTTGAACCTCTACAAAACTCTAAGCGTTTTTTATGGGATATTACTGACCCTTTAATGTAGGAAAATTGTGTGTGATAAACTGTAATTCAAATCAGAGGTTGTAGATAGGGTAGTTTTGTACTTCTGGCAACCCTACAATATGTCAGCTTATACCAGTGGAGTGTAATTTTTCTTGTAAAAGCAGTAGGTAATTAATAAAGTGGGAAGTTTAAGAGTTTTGAAAGATGTTGGTATATTTGAAGTGGGGGGGAATGTAAAATATGCATTTTTTTTCATTCAGGGACCCCTTCTGGAAACATTCTTGCATTCCAGGCTAGGGGTAGAAAGGCATATAATCCCTAAGCCTATACAGTGCAGATATCTGCTTTCTGAAAATATATTGTTTTATGTAGTTATTCAGCTGTTGTAGGGTAGTTTTACCATATAACATTTGGAATGTGAATATTATAAAGTTTAATATACCATTTTGCTCTCCTGGTAACTAGGGGTCTGCACAGGCTACGCATGTTGGTAAAACAATACATATTTGGTATTTTTGTACTTAGGGAATCTGGTGCTTTTTCAAAAAATTTAAGCTTTCACAATCAACATATATATATATATATATATATATATATATATATATATATAAGTAGAAATCATAACTAAACAGATGGATAGCTGAAAATGTGTCTGACCTACAGTGTCTAAGAAATGGTCCAAGAAACTAGCACTCAAAGGGTTAAATATGCATATCCAAGCACTGGAAGAACTCAATTTTTTGACTGAATAAGAGAAGCTTTTTCATAAAAGTATACTGCTCCTTTAAAAGATGCAGAAGTCCCATGCAGGTGAATGTGCCATCAATGGGCTTTTTATGGGGAGGGAAGACATTTGTCAATTAAGGAGCTGACATGAAGTAGCTGTATAGGTCTCTGTGATCTGCGCAGCAAACTGGGATGGAAGCGGTGAGTTATGAGTATAGATTTAAAAGGTCTTTTAATTACACTATACTGCCCATTTAGGGATCAGAGGTAGGTGTACAAAGGTTTAAAATTACCACTCTCATTGAGCAGAATTTTTATCCTGTCATCCTGCCAGCAACTGTCACATCTGCCTCATGGCTATGACTTCCAGGACTGACTGACAATGGTATATCTTTAACAACAGCAAAAGGGCAGAATTCATAGAATGTTCTCGATTTTCTCTATGGCATTCCAGGGTTTTAATCTCCATCTAATTCAATTTTTGGAATTTTCATTTTTCTCCTTTGGTGCAGTTGGTTTGCCACAGACTTCTTCCACGTTTCTTTTGCACATACTACACTATAGTAGGGGCACAAACAGATTTTTTGGGTGCACTTGTCTAATTTCTATGTACTAAACAATTTACCCTGCTGATTTTCCTGTTTATGCCATTTGCATTCACCAAGGCATTTAGTGCAGACTCATTTCAGTATAGGATTAACCCTTTCAGTGACAGAGGGGTATGAAACGCACTGAGGAGAAACGCACTGCACAACGCTCTGGCACTGGAAGGGTTAAAGCAGGGAGGACTGTTACCCCTGCACTGATGCTGTATAATGAGGTTGTGGCTCACAACACTGAGGATGATGTACAAAGACAAACCAAACTGTACGAGAGGGGACAAACAAACATCCCCATTGGTATAATGTGGCTTTTAACCCACTGAATACTGGAGAAGTCTCCAATACAATGCGGTGAATACCTGGTCTAGCATTCAAGGTTTTATTGAGTGCCAGAGAAGGTTTAAAATCCCCATTTGTACCAATTGTAAATTTGAGACTTTTTCTCATCCCCTATTGTGTAGCTAGTTTGCTCCGGAACTGATCCAGTTTAAAAAGTTATTTATAGGGTTTATTGTCACTTTAACTCTTGAAAGGGAAACATTCACATATAAAAAATTGAGCATGGGTTTCAATCCATAAAGCAAGTTTAGCGCTGTTTTTTTTTTTCTTTAAACTTACCTACGAGTGGAGATATTAAGACTTATAATCGGGCACAGTATTTGCGGCACAGCGGAGCAGGACTTCCTGCCTCCCTCTCTCCCAGATGCCCCAAGGAGTGCGTTCACGCTTCTCTTCATAGCTGTATTTATGTGGGCTAACTTTACAGCAAGCTCCGTTTACCATGCTACTGAGATTGCAAGCTCAGTAGCATGGTAAATGGAGCTTGCTGTAACGTTAGCCCACATAAATACAGCTACTAAGGGAAGTGTGAACGCACTCTCTGGGGAAGCTGGGAGGGAGGTGGGAAGTCCTGCGGCGTCGTGCGGCACATACAGGGTGGTGCAGAATGTGGAAGCGCCCAATAACACTTAATATCTCCACTCCTAGGTAAGTTAAAAAAAACAAAAACACAGTGCTAACCCTGTTTTATGGATCAAAACGGATGCTCAAATTTTTTCTTTATGTGAATGTTCCCCTTTAAAGATATAGTAATGTTTCATAATAAAAGCAGCTCTAATTAATCTTCATAGTATTTGGGACATGGAGAGTGTTATTTCAATTCTGTCAGAGTTGTAGTTCAAGAGTAATTGAATGATAAAGTATCCCCCTCCCGCCCCTTCTTCTGATGTACCACTGCTCACCTCAGAACAGAAGGGTGGTGTCCAGGTGGATCGCAGACAGGGACAATCTTCAATTAAAGGGATAGTAATACTTAAAATGTAAAAAAAAATATGTTGTAGGGGTTACCCCCCTGAGTAAAACAAGAGTACACCCACTGCTGAAAGGTGTTTCATTCAAAAATTATTAATTTTCAAAGTTGAATTTTTTAGGTGCAATATCACAGTGGCCTGAAATTGTACAGTGGCGCTGTTGCTACACGATCCTATGGACAGCTCTGGTCAGTTGACCATAAATCTCCTTAGGATGGTGTAGCAACAGCACCACTGTACAATTTCAGGCCACTGTGATATTGCACCTAAAAAATTCAACTTTGAAAATTAATAACTTTTGAATTAAACACCTTTCAGCAGTGGGAGTACCCTTGTTTTACTCAGGGGTATAAGCCCTACAACATATTTTTTTTTACATTTTAAGTATTACTATCCCTTTAAGATAAGGGAAAAAGCTGAACAAGCTATTAAGGGGGCAGGGTTTTCCTTGTTCTCACAGTAAGAATATTGACCCTTGATGTGAGCTGTCTGGTTTATGGACTGGATTCCACATCTGAGGGGAGCAGTGTTACACTAGGTAAAAGGGGCTGGAGGGGAAACGTTATCATTCAATTACTCTTGAACTACAATGCTCACAGTAATGAAATAACACTCTCTATGGCTCAAATACTATGAAGATTAATTGGGGCTGCTGTTTTTGTGAAACATTACTATAACTGTAAGTACCAGACAGCTATCCAATGTATTACATTGCATACCACTCTGTCACTCAAAGGGTTAAAGAACATTTTTCTTAGTATAACCATTTTAATCACTGCTCTTTTAAATGCAACATATAAACTGATGTTTAGATTAATAACTATCTCCGCTACTGTAATTAAAACGTAATATGTGTTCTATAACAAGTAATCTAATTACAGAATGAGTCTGAAATACTATAGGGAGAATGTATTTGATTCCATACTAAAACAGGCTGTAGTACTGATATCTTAGTGCAGTTGTAGCCTAGTACAAACTTACTAAGCTACTGACACTGAGAAACGTCCTCTGTACACTGCTATCACTGAGGGAAATGTAGTGAGGACGTATATAGGGATTATTATTAGGGTGATAGGGTAGACCTGCAGATGCTATATGGGAAGTGTTTGGTCCATAATCACATTGAAGTTTTGGGGCAGTATGTTCAAAGAGGAAATGGAGGCACTCTGGGACAAACTTATTGCACTTTTGGTATGAACATATACAAATCCAAGAATTCCCCTTAACCCTTTCAGTGCCGGAGGCTCGGGCCATTTCCTGTACCCTGCAGGCCAGACACTTTTTCAGCATTTTTGCTATCCTTCCGTTTAGGCTTGATTTCCTCTGGGGATTTTTAGTTACATATGGAAAACTATACATTGTTTTTTTCAGAACGAATTGAGCTTTCTCGTGGTACCTTACATGAAGAGAATTTTACATCGTGCTAAAAGCTATGATGTCATAATGACAAAAAAAAGTGAAAATTTACTCATTTTGCTAAAATCACATACTATGTATCAAAAACATTTACCTTGATTGTAAAAGTTTCAATTATTTGAAAAAGCCCCGAGTCCCCCGAATAAAAAAATACCAAATTTGTATAGTTTTACCTATGTCCATGGCTAGCGTAGAGCCCTTATCACCAGCAGCGCAAAATTACATTTTCAACTTTATAAACTAATATGCGCATTCTAGGGTTTTTGTGGTAAAACTACCCTAAAACAGTGGAATAACTATATAAAACTATATATTTCTGAAAAGTAGACAACCTGCCGCATCTAATGAGGGGTAACTTGCCTTCTTAACCCAAGCCTGGTGTGCACAAATGCCTCCAGAAGATGGCGCTAATGAAAAAAAAGGGCATTTTCTTACATTTCTGCCCATTCAAATGTACTAAAATGCTTGAAAACCATGGCATTTCCAACTGTATTCATTAGCTAGTGCTCTTAGGAGAAAAATGACACCCCATTAGTATGAGTTTAACTACCTCAGGGGATGCTAGAAGTGCAAAATGACACCTACTACAACCTCAAATTTTTCTAACATTTTCTCAAACATTACTTGTCTGTACACAAATGGTTATAACAACTACAGAAGTGAAGAAAGGGTACACAAACCATACCATTTTGAAAAGAAGACACCCTGCCGCATTTAATGAGGGGTGACTTGCCTTGTTACCCCAAGCCTGGAGTGCACAAATGCCTCCAGAAGGTGGCGCTAATGAAAAAAAAAGGCATTTTCTTACATTTCTGCCCATTCAAATGTACTGAAATTTGTGCAGACCATGGCATTTCCAACTGTATTCATTAGCTAGTGCTCTTAGGAGAAAAATGACACCCCATTGGTATGAGTTCAACTATCTCAGGGGGCGCTAGAAGTGCAAAACGACACCTACTACAATCTCAAATTTTTCTAACATTTTCTCAAATATTACTTGTCTGCACACAAATGGTTATAACAACTACAGAAGTGAAGAAAGGGTACACAAACCATACCATTTTGAAAAGAAGACACCCTGCCGCATCTAATGATGGGTGACTTGCCTTGTTACCCCAAGCCTGGAGTGCACAAATGCCTCCAGAAGGTGGCGCTAATGAGAAAAAAAGGCATTTTCTTACATTTCTGCCCATTCAAATGTACTGAAATTTGTGAAAACCATGGCATTTCCAACTGTATTCATTAGCTAGTGCTCTTAGGAGAAAAATGACACCTCATTGGTATGAATTCACCTACCTTAGGGGGAGCTAGAAGTGCAAAACCACACCTACTACAACCTCAAATTTTTCTAACATTTTCTCAAATATTACTTGTCTGCACACAAATGGTTATAACAACTACAGAAGTGAAGAAAGGGTACACAAACCATACCATTTTGAAAAGAAGACACCCTGCCGCATCTAATGATGGTTGACTTGCCTTGTTACCCCAAGCCTGGAGTGCACAAATGCCTCCAGAAGGTGGCGCTAATGAGAAAAAAAGGCATTTTCTTACATTTCTGCCCATTCAAATGTACTGAAATTTGTGAAAACCATGGCATTTCCAACTGTATTCATTAGCTAGTGCTCTTAGGAGAAAAATGACACCCCATTGGTATGAGTTCACCTACCTCAGGGGGCGCTAGAAGTGCAAAACGACACCTACTACAACCTCAAATTTTTCTAACATTTTCTCAAATATTACTTGTCTGCACACAAATGGTTATAACAACTACAGAAGTGAAGAAAGGGTACACAAACCATACCATTTTGAAAAGAAGACACCCTGCCGCATCTAATGATGGTTGACTTGCCTTGTTACCCCAAGCCTGGAGTGCACAAATGCCTCCAGAAGGTGGCGCTAATGAGAAAAAAAGGCATTTTCTTACATTTCTGCCCATTCAAATGTACTGAAATTTGTGAAAACCATGGCATTTCCAACTGTATTCATTAGCTAGTGCTCTTAAGAGAAAAATGACACCTCATTTGTATGAGTCGACCTACCTTAGGGGTGCCAGAAGCACATAAATACACCTACCTGTTTGCTTCCTCGAAAATGGCTGCTTGTACTAAAATGTTCATAACTGTTAGCGACATGAAGGAAAGGTATAAAAGGTATACCATTTTGGAAAGTAGACATTCACCCGCATCACATGAGGGGTCACTTGCCTTTCTACCCCCTGGCTGAAGTGCTCAATTATTTCCAAAAGGTGGCGCTATAGGAATAAATACATGTTTTTTTTTACATTTCCACCACTTCAAAGATACTAAAATCTTTGAAAACCATAACATTTCCTACTGTATTCAGTACCTTCTACCAACATGAGAAAAATGTTACCCCATTTGTGTGGGATAACATGCAATATGTAGGTGGTAGGATCACTTACCTAAACCCGACACTTTTGTTTTTGAAATTATCTGCCTGCATGAAAAGTGTCATAACCATTATAGATATGCAGGAAAGGTAGAGAAACCATACCATTTTGTAAAGAGGATAACTTGCCGCATCTAATGAGGGGTCACTTGCCTTCTTACCCCAAGCCTGTTGTGCCCAAATGCTTCCAGAAGGTGGCACTATAGGGAAAAAATGCATTTTTTTACATTTCTGCCCCTTTAAATGTATGGAGCTCTGTGAAAACCATGCAATTTTCAACTGCATTCACTAGCTCGTGCTCTTAGGAGTCAAACAACACCCTATTGGTATGAGTTGACCTACCGTAGGGGGTGCTAGAAGTGCAAATGACACCTACAACAACCTCTGATTTTTCTAATATTTTCTCAAATAATGCTTGCCTGTGCAAAAATGGTTATATCAACTACAGAAGTGAAGAAAGGGTACAGAAACTATGACATTTTGGAAAGAAGATAACCTGCCACATCTAATGAGCCGTGACTTGCTTTTCTACCCCTAAGTTAGAATGCACAACTATTTCCAGAATGTGGTGCTACAGAAAAAAAATGTTTTTCTTACAAATCAGTCACTTCAAAGATATGGAAATGGTTGAACACTATGGGATTTCCCAGGAGGACCTCCTGCCAGCCTACAAAAAATGGTGCCCAATGCTGTGGGTTGACATACCATATTGGGTGCCAGGAGCGTGGCTACCAGTGGAACAAGGATGGGGAAGCAAACAGTGTACGTGTGATTCTATTGCTACAAGTGGTCAGTCAGTGTAAGTGAGGACTTTTGTCTGCCAGAGAAACCAGCTCGGGGAAGGGACAAGGGGTCAGGCTGTGTAAGTGGGTATATCTACCAGTGGGCAGTGAGCAAGTGTGGCGGTGGTGATTGTGGAGAGGTAAGTGCATATGGGGGATTTGTGGTTACCAGTGTGCATTGTAAGTCCCCTCATGCACTGTTTGATTCCCAGCCTGAATCCAGGGCGTACTGGCACTTGTATCTACCAGTAGGCAGTGGAATCAGGCTGGGGGGGTCAGACTGGGGAAATGGGACTGCCAGTAGGCTGTGGAACTAGGCTGGTGGATAGGGTATGTGGTGGGGGGGATTGGAGGCATTTTGTGTGCATGCCACAGAGGTGTCCTATGCACTGAAAAGCAATGCACTGGACACCCTGTTGCACACAAAGGGTTAATTTTTTTTAGCTGTTATTTTTTTATTCATACCTCATTGGGGGGCATCAGTACCACTTCTCATGCCCCCCCAACAATGTCTGAATAAAAAATAATGGGAAAAAAATGTGTCACAGGGGGTCCAGCGCATTGTAAACCACTTGTATTGGACCCACCTGTAACACATGCAGGTTTTGTGGTGTTTCCCCCCCCCAAAAAAAAAAATAAAATAATTATATATATATATATATATATATATATATATATATATATATATATATATATATATATATATATAAAATATAATGTGCGTAGACCTCATTGGAGGGCATTAGAACTGATGCCCCACAATGAGATCTGAATAAAAAGTAATGAGGGAAAGAAAAAGAAAAATCCTTTGTCCGCCACAGGGGTGTACAATGCATTCCAAAGCAATGCATTGGACCCACTGTGGCAAGCAGAGGGTTAATTTTTTTTTCTTTTATTGTTTGTTATTCATACCTTGTTGGGGATCAGGTCTACTTCTGATGACCCCCCAACAAGGACAGAATAAAAAATAAATAAATGTGTGTGCCACAGGGGGGGTCCAACGCATTGCAAAGCACTGCGTAGGACCCCCCTGTGGGGCACGCATTGTTTTCCTATTTATTTAATTTTTTTTTACACCTTGTTGGGGGGCTTCAGGACCCCTGATGTCCCCCAATGAGGTCTAAATAAAGTAAAAATTAAGGGGGGGGGGGGAAACACTTTGTCTTCCACAGGGGTGTCCAATGCATTGCAAAGCAATTCACTGGACCCCCTGTGTCACACAGAGGGTTAATTTTTTTTAATTATTATTATTTTTTATTCATAGCTTGTTGGGGGACATCAGGGCCCCCCAACAAGCTTTGAAAAAAAAAAGAAACCCAAACCAAAGTCCTGTGTGTGCCACAGGAGGGGGGGGGGGTCTGCATTGGAACCCCCCCCCCTGTGGCACACACAGGGTTAATTTTTCTATTTTTTATTTTTTTTTTAATAGACCTCATTGGGGGGTCATCAGGACCTCTCCTGACCCCCCAATGAGGTCACAGTTAAAAATAATGTGTTGCAGGACAATGGACCCTGTGACTGCCAATGGGGTCTCCAGCGCATTGCAAAGCAATGCGCTGGAAGTCCCCGCGGTGCTCATAGGGTTCTTTTTTTTTTTTTATTTATTTAATTATCTTCAGACCTCGTGGGGGGACATCAGGACACCTTCTGATGTCCCCCCAGTAATTGATCTCCCAGCCGATTGTGCTGGGAGATCAATCTGGCGACTGCAGGAGAGCAAAGGCTCTCCTGCCTTTCACTCCTACCACCGGTAGGAGTGATCGCGATCGGGGAAGTCACCTAAGGTCATCGGTGACTATGTCACCGATGACGTTAGGAGGTTTCCCCCGGTCCCGCCCACTCCTACCCGGAAGTTCGGGGTAGGAGGGCGGCGGAGGGAGAAGCTCTGTTTCTCAGAGCTTCTCCCTTGGCGATATTGATCTCCCAGCGCGATCGGCTGGGAGATCAATACCTGGGAGGACATGAGGAGTAATCCTCATGTCCTCCCAAGAGTGCCAGGCTGCATATCCGCTGAAATGCGGCCACTGCCAGCCGGTTATACCGGCTTAAGCAGTGACCGCATTTTAGTGGGTACATTGTACGAGCTTGGCACAGCGGGTACAGCTGTCCAAACTCGTACATTGTACCCACCTGGCACTCTAGGGGTTAACTTAAATGGGTATTTACCTCTTTGAATAGTAGAAAGGTCTCTAACACATTGATTCACAATACGTTGGAGACCTTAGCATTCAAATGGTTTAAATAACACTTAAGCCAATGGTACTTTTTAGTTCTCCCCTAGAGTGCAATTGGTTTGCCCCAAAATTCCACCAATTTTCTTTTGGACACATGTACATTAATGATGGGAGAGTATATGCATCAGTATGCAATAAAGCTTTGATACGTTCTAGGGCATGAGTCAGTGTCCCAGTACAGAAAATGTGCTGCAACTGCAAATACTTACCCTACTTCCTGTTTCTTTTCTTTGTATCAAAATGCTGGGGATTCCGTGTTATGATCAGGAATGTGCTGACGTTTGCATTTCCTCCTTTTTGCAGGATTTTCCATGGAAAATGAGTTATGTTTCTCCTTTCTGCTGAAATTCCCAAGGGACAGAAATTCTGCCTAAAGAATAGTGTTACCACTCTGCTTTTCACTGCTCCACTTTCTTCCCTTTTCACACTGCTCTCCTGTTGTCCTGAATACAGATTATCATGCACTCGCACACATATGTCATTATGTATACATACATACATACATGGATACATTAAAGGGATAGTAATGTTTCACAATAAAAGCAGCTCCAATTAATCTTCATAGTATTTGGGCCATGGAGAATGTTATTTTAATACTGTCAGAGTTGTAGTTCAAGAGTAATTGAATGATAAAATATCCCCATCCTGCCCCTTTTACTGATGTAACACTGCTCAGCTCAGAGCAGCAAGATTGTCCAGATAAACTGAAGAGAGGGACAATGTTCAGAAACCTGTCGAGGGGGGCAGGGTTTTCCTTATGCTCACAGTAAGAATATTGTCTCTTGCTGTGACCTGTCCGGTTAAGGGACCAGATCCCACATCTGAGAGGAGGCGGCATACACTAGCTAAAAGGGGAAGGAAGGGGAATACTTTATCATTCAATTACTCTTGAACTACAACTCTGACAATACTGAAATAACATTCTCCATGGCCTAAATACTGTGAAGATTAATTGGAGCTGCTGTTTTTGTGAAACATTACTATCCCTTTAATGCTTTCCTCTACTCCAATAATGTTTGCAGTAAAGGGCGTTCCCTTTGGAAGTCTAGTGGGTTGCAGGAGACCCTGCTTATGAGAAAAAAAATATCTTGCTGCATCTGAATGTTCTGAACACAGCTAGGTACGATATGGTGTTGTATAAGTAAAACAGGAGGATGTTACAAGTTCTAATCATGTGCAGACCTATCAGCTGTGAATTCAATAATAGTTGACAATGGATAATACTGTATTCTGCTGAGATGAGAATTTCATATAATACTCTGCTGATTATTTGTGAACAATAAAAAATATAGTAACATGGACTACATCTGTATACAGAATACCCACAGAGACTAGTCTAATGTGCTAAGGAGCACCACCTTAAATGCTAGAGGGTTCTGCAAGGCAATGCAAAGCAATATCTTGGAGACCACTGTAGCAGAAATCTCAATGTATTCTTCCTGGTAAAACATTTTCTAAATAAATAAATAAATAAATTTATGGGGGTAACAGCTCCATTTAATTCCAAGGGAAATTGAATTTGTCCCCTGTGTTGCAGATGGTTTGCCATAAAGTTGCTCTTGTTCAAAGGTAGTCATCCTTTAGGTCTTCAGCTGTTGGGGACTGAAAACTCCATTATGTGGAAAGCCAAAGGTTTGCCTGCACCTACTCTAGTTCTTTTTAGTACTTCAGTCTCTGTATCACTATTTTAATACACTTTGAACACCATGCACAATGAACAGCATTATCAAGGTCTGTTTTTATAGAAAATCATATTGTACTTTTCAATTGTGGTTTTTTTTTTTCTCCATTTTATTTTACTTTCTACAAATAAAGGCAGCGCTCTTAAGCATGATTCAGGATCCTTAATAAAAATTGCTATAAAAAAAAAGCAGAATTATTACCGGTCGTAGGCATGCTGTTCCAGGTCGCACTATTTTCAGCAACATTAATGGGATTACAAAAAAGTCTTTTTCAGTAGGTGAAAGATTTTTCATAGAGAGCTCATGTACGTTTGCTCATTCTATAATCGGTGTCACTAGAATGGATATGTCAGAGCAGGAGAGATGCAAAAACTAATTCACGAATATGAAGATGACCTTATAGTATAGAATTGGAATCGCTGGAGGGGCCTTGGAAGACTGCCATCAATCGGTATTTATAAATCCTATTTTCAGTACGTATTCTGAGCAATTTAATTAAGACTGCAATAAAATAAATTTACAGCAGCAAAAAATTAAGTGCTATGAAACTGAAAGAGCTGGTTTAAAAAAGGTTGAGATTATAGGTCCATAAAATAGATTTTTTTTAAGAGTGCATTTTCATGGCATTGAGGGTTTAAAAGGATTTATCAGCTCAAGTTTCATTAATGCTGATAATGTCATAATGAGTGCCTGATGTTGTAAATGCAATGTTCAGGTCTGGAAAATACAGCTTGATTAAACTCACAAGAGACAACACTACACAGTCGGGTGCACCTTGCATGAAATCATTTCTTAGCAAGTTACCCTGTGGAATCGTACTCCTATTTAAATAAAAACACACAATTTGTATCAAAACAAAGATTTTATAATTATTTAAATAGAACAAAAAAAAAGAATTACACTGAAATCATACCAACTGACTGAAATGAATACTGTTCAGTAGATAATAACACTGGTGTACTAAGAATTGCAGCAATTCTGGAGCAAGCAAAGTGGACCAGAGAGGGCAACTAAAATATCCATTAATGGCCATTGATTTAAATGGGACTTAAATACCATGATTGCTAGATAGGTCTCCAACACATTATGAAAGAATTAAATTGAGACTCCTCACTCATTCAAGGATTAAAAATCCAATTTAAATCAATGGACATTTGCAATACCCCCCAATGATATAGTTACTGTCAACCAGAATTACTCAAGATGTTCTTAGTACATCACTCCCAATAAGGTAAATGCATGATAACGTCAATGCGGCCATAGTACATACCAGCGGACAATCTCCACCATTGTTAGAACTTTAATGCCAGCAAGCACCCAGTACACCAGCCCCATGGCATGTGCAAGAGAATGGTGTATAATCACTCCCTTTCCTCTATCCTATATAATAATTCTCTAATGTATGTTTGTCAGAAGCTGTAATGCACAGTACAGACAGCTGCGCACGCTGCAGTCATGCGCAGTACAGACTGCTCGCGCCACGGCTGATAACGGAGCAGGGCTCTCCGAATTCAGACTGTAGTCCTACGGTCTGAATTCAGAGCACCCCGCTCCCCTATCAGCAGCGGCGTGGGCAGTCTGTACTGCGCATAACTGCACCATGGCCGTTGTTGCCTGGCACTGTGGCCTGTGTACATGGGCTGTAGTATTTAATATAATGCCTTAACCCCTTAACCCTTTGAGTTCCATAGAGGTATCTAGTGCATTGCAGTACAATGCATTGGATGCCTTTCCAGCACTCAAAGGGTTAAGAACCAGAGAGATGTGCAACGCATTGCAATGCAATGCCTTACACACACACCTCTTGTCCTTATGGGTTTAAACAAGACATAGAGAAAATGAATGCCCTGAAACGCCATTGACTGCCCCATTGTTCTTTCTTGGTGCAGGCAGCATTAAGGAAAAGAAATTTGGTGTACGTAGCTTAGTAAATTAAGCAGGCGTAGGGTCAAAAAATCAATTCCATCATCTGATTTAGCAAAGAATCGCTGTCGTACATTCACCCTGATGTCTTTCTCCTTCATGATGATAAAAACCTGGCACTTTCCTATTACATAAAAATTCAGTACAAGCCTGTCTCAATGCATAAGTCAAGCAATACAGAAATAGTAGTCAGTTTGTTTGGTGTATAAGAATTAGTTATATATGTGATGTATAATCACTCATATTTACTACTGTTCCACTTAGTTAGATGCGCCATCCAATTAACTTTGTTTGTCTGGCCTTGTGTTTAATGTGAATTGTTACAGCTCTATAGAATTCTAATAAACATTGGTATATGTTTCAATCTTAATGGTGCTCTGAACCAAGACAATGTCAACCTATCTTTGTATTTCACAAAGTTTTATACTTGACAGCTGGTATTGTCTTCCCACATACATTAATAAAAGAACTTTTCTACTGATTCAGTTGTGAAAATGTCAGAATGTGGAAAAATGTCCAGGCATATCTACTTAATCAGCCCAGTATTCTCCATGTTGTCAAAAAAAATTATCTTTTGAAATGATTGTTTGCTAACGTGTCTCCCAATACAAAACTGAGGTTAACAATGTATTAACAAAACACTAAAAATTTCCTAAGCATATACCTCACTTATCTTAATCTGTGCAGAAAACTGTGATGTGACTGAATTAATTCTGTGCGGATTGCTTTTCCAGAGTGGACCTTTAATTAGTATTAGATATCATGTCCATAGAGACAGACATGATTCTTTCCTGCTGAAGGCTTCTCAGGAAGCCTTCAGTGCTTCAATTGGAAGAGTATGGATAGCTGAATCTTGCACAGTTAATCATGTCAGTCTCTGTGGATGTGATATCCAGTATTAAAAAAAGAATAATTTTGGAGAACCAGTCTTATTGATTCATAGTCATACCTGGGAACTTTCCATTGATGTCCACCCGGAGGGGAGTCCTCTGGTGCAGCAGGGGGTGAGAATAATGATGCAAATCACATCAAAAATGGGCGGGGCTTGATGCGAGCAGGGGGGGCTTAAAGGTGTGAGACAGAGCTCAAAAGAAGGCTGGGGAAGGAGTTACAACAGCGGAAACAGCAGGAGTGGGTAGAGTTTCAATACAAACTCCCCACATCCGGAGGAATCAGCCTCTGCCCCGGAGACCCAGTAAAGCAGTGTCAAAACCGGAGTCTCCGGGGCAAATCCGGAGAATTCCCTGTAAGTTCATAGTGGCCATAAGGATATTCTGCACAGATTAAGATACATAAGGGTTTGTTAAAAGGAGATGTTAGTGTTCCTCAAACCTCCCAGTTCTTCCATTTACTTTTCTCCATCACATTTAATTGAAAGAGCCAAGGATTTGAAATTGTTGGATAAAGAGACAAAGTGACATCAGTGTCACATGAACTGATTTGCTTTAACAACATTCATCCTAACAAATATTTTTTGTATTTTAAAATATGCACATCATAATAAGAAAACAATCAGGTAGAATGGCATTTGGGGCACAAAGGAACAGTGGACAGGTCAAGTTAACTGAAACAAATACATTATTTAATGAGAGTAGACATTGTACAAATATTGCTCCCCTGCACATCCCTTTTCACTACAGCAGCTGTAGGCAACCTTTGGTACTCCATTTGGATGATGGGAGTTGAAGATTCCAACAGTTGCAGTGCCAAAGGTTTCCTATTTCTGCTCTATATTGTCTATAAGACTGAGTAGATAAAAAGGGTAGACTAAAATGTGGTAATATAAAAAGGCAAAGCAACAAATGAAAAAAAAATGCCTCTTGGAAGCTCATAAATTTACTATAAAAAGTCTCTGACATTAAATCAGCACAATTTCAAATATTAAACAATTGGTTGAGCAGATGGCTCACTTTTGAGAGCCATGGATATAGCTACTCCTCATTTTTAAATGCTGTTTTCTTTCCTCCAGAACTGGAAATCAAAAAGGCAATATATTATGAGTCTTTGTCACTGTCTGCACCACCATACATATCTGCCAGTTTTTTAAATCGGGGTCCCCAGTCACTGAGGTAATCATAGTCTTGATCTCCATCTGTTGTAACTGAATCCAAGGAGCTGAGAGATTCTGCAACTGAACCATTTCCTTCATAGGCATAAGTCGCTAAGGAGTCATAGGGAGGTGCAGTTGGATCCATATCATTATCTTTTAACCTTTGGTTAATGAAATCTCTGACATCAGTGTTATCTCTTGCTGATTGATTTCGCCTTGGGAAAAAGAGTGTTTCTGGCACAATATCTCTACGTAATTTGCTGTCTTCTATGGCTTCTGGATTCCTCAGTGTACCAATATCGAAGGCCTGTGTGTCTTCCTCTCCACCCCCTTCATCATTGTAGCTCACAATGTTATCTCTGATATCTTCTTTTGAAACAATTAGTGGTTCTTTCTTTCTTTGTCTTCTTAGGGCTGCAAACAGCACCACTGTCACTTGAAAGACAAACAAGGGAGCATTATTTCCTCTGATATTATGTCAAAACAAACGTTATATAGCATTGAAATATAACAAGATATAATTTAAACATGAAAAAAAGTCTTGCTCATTAGATTGATAGACAGATTGTCTCGTTAAGAAATGTAGACAACAGCCTTGGGAGAACCTAACTATAAGGGAAGCATCAGCTGTGCTTTGGATAAGCACAATTCACGTTTGCTAACTAGGAACTGGTTTCTGGTGGCCAATTTATCTACCGTTTTTTTATTTTGCTGTAATATCCAGTTTACAAAGACAAACTGGAAGTCCCAGCGGCATACCAACTGAGATGATTCAAACAATGCTATAGGTTAATGCTATGAATAAGTTAAATAATAACATATTTATTAGACATTTAAAAGAACATAGGTCTGAAAAGCAATACTTTAACAAAACTGCCTTACGCATTTCTCTTGCTCAAAGCCTTTGAGTAAGTGCTGTGCGCGAAATGCACAATGCAAATTTGTAACATGTTTCTCTGCAGTTCTTTGTTCTTTTCAATGTGTCTAATACTTTTTGTTTTAACTTTTGAGCACTGACCTTTGGTATTGTTTGAACCAACACACAGATTGTGCTTTCAGATTTCCAATTTGTTTCTACAGTCTGATATTGCCCAAGACTACTGGTGCAACACTGTGTGGTTACCATTCAGAAGTATGCTGGTTGTTTGTATACATATATGCATATCTGGGAACTCTCCTGGTTTGACCCTGAGTCTCTGGGTTTTGACTCAAATCTCTGGGTTTCAAGGTGAAGGGCCAAAATCTCAGGGTGAGAGAGTCCAGCGTTATATACTATATGATGTGCACCAATTAAATGTTTCTTTAGTCTCTAAATTGCATCCATTTGTACCAGAAAGACAGGGGAAGATGTCCTGCTTGTCGTGTTTGTGTTTAGTCAGTGAGATCTTTAAAGGAATAGTAATACTTTGTTTTATCTTTATTTTATTTTGTAGGCATTAAAAAAATATGAAGAACAATATAAGTCTTATCTCTCAAACCTTTATGGTTTGAGAGATATTCATAAGCAAAGTTTCCCCTCCTACCCCTTTTACCTAGTGTAAGCCATCTCTTCTCAGATGTGGAATCTGGTTGTAAGACTAGACAGATAGCAGAAGGGGACGATCTTCTTTTGTAAAAACAATGAAAGCCCTGCCCCCCTTGACAAGTTTTTCAGGTTTTTCCCTTATCTTAATTTGAAGATTCTCCCTCTCTGCAGTCTACTTGGGCACCTCCCTTCTGATCTGGCTGAACAGTGTTACATCAGTAAAAGGGGCAGGAGGGGGACACTTTGTCATTGAATTACTCTTGAACTACAACTCTGACAGAAATGAAATAACACTCTCCAAAGTCCAAATACTATGATGATTAATTAGAGCTGCTTTTATTATGAAACATTGCTATCCCTTTAAGTTGGATGAAGTTAAAGGTTCCTTGCAGAGTGACTAGAGCACCTCCAGGATAGTGCAAGCAGTTATATATTGCATAAAATGTACACAATGTGAACCTACAAGAGTTAATATTTCAATGTTCTCAGGGTCAGCTAATGTTGAAAGTTCCCAGGTATGCATATATGGCACATGTTTATCCTACAGGGCTGATGTAGCAACTCAAACATATCTGTGTTATCATATTCAGTTTACATACCAATTCAGGCAGTTTATCTTTAAGCTTGTATACCCATTTACTTTAAGATTATTTAACCTCTTGGGCACCTCTCTAGCAGGCAAAGGGTTAAGAGTTTTTGTCTGATTGCATAATATAGGCTTATGGGTAATTTTGTGGAAGACAACAGTAGATACATCTGGGGGAGTGGGGTTATCTGAGGAATAAGGATGTGGCCATTGGCAGGGCTAAATGCACCTTGTATACTTTGCCTAGCGGAGCAAGATTTGGCCAGCTCTGGAGATAGATATGGACAATATTATGTGTACAGGAAGGCCTGCTTTTTTTCAATGAATAATCATGTACAAAACAATACAAAAATGTTTAAGTAACTGATTTGCACCATATGCGCCAACAGAGGAGAAGGCAGTATGAAAGAATGTGGACATTTCAAGACATGCAATTTTCTGTGTCCATCCACAGACTTGGCTTTACATATGAAAGTAAACAGGTGCACATCCAGAACAAAGGGTATATAAAATGGATTTTAGCATTGTTCTGTATACACTCACAGCTCAGAATGTGAGACTGGCCAGCACAAAGTAGATCCCCAGAACCTGGTTCTCAATATGACTGCCTACTATGAATACTGGGAAATCTGACTTGGTTGAGCTCCAAAGGAGTTATGTTTTGAAATCTGTATGCATGCACAGGCACAGATTTAGTAAAATGATACTGACGTACAGGTCATGTCCTCTTATACATTCTCTTAAAGGGATAGTAATGTTTCAAAATAAAAGCAGTTTCAATTAATCTTCATAGTATTTGGGCCATGGAGAATGTTATTTCAATACTGTCAGAGCTGTAGTTCAAGAGTAATTGAATGATAAAGTATCCACCTCCCACCCTTTTACCTAGTGTAAGCCACCTCCCCTAAGATCTGGAATCTGGTCCTGGGACAGGACAGATCACAGTAAGGGACAGTCTTCTTACTGTGATCATAAGGAAAACCCTGCCGCCCTTGACAGGTTTTTTCCCCTTATTCTAATTGAAGATTGTCCCTCTCTGCAAGCCATCTGGACACCACCTTTCTGTTCTGAGGTGAGTCAGTAAAAGGGGAGGGAGGGAGATACTTTATCATTCAATTACTCTTGAACTACAACTCTGACAGTACTGAAATAACACTCTCCATGGCCCAAATACTATGAAGATTAATTGGAGCTACTTTTCTTTTGAAACATTACTATCCCTTTAAGAGAGCTTCTATATGCAAATCAAAAATGCAAAGCAGGTGGTTCGATCTCATGTAGGATGTTATAAAATTAAACAAAAATGTAGAACATGTCTGAACTGATATGACCATTTTCAGTAGGAATGCTTAGTATTTTGTGTACTTTATGAAACTAATACTAAAATGTAACCCTTTAAGGACCAGAGGGGTATATAATGCATTAAAGCGGAACTATCACCTAAATTCAAACTTTTATAGTGGGTTTTAATAGTTAACCCAACATTAGAGCTGGGTGTATTTTTTAAAAAAAAAATTGCTTACAGATGCAGACATTAGCACATCAAAATCAGGCACTTCCGCGTTCTGCGGGACTGAATGTCCCGCTTGACTTCCCAGCTGCCCCAGGGAGCGCGTTCACTCTCCCTTTCAAAGCTGGGTTTCTGTGCTGTAGTGTTACAGCAAACCCCGTGTACAATGCTACTGGGGTTGAATCTAGGTGATAGTTCCGCTTTAAGAAAAGAAAGTGTTGCACTCCCCTCTAGTTCTTAAATGATTAAATTAAATATGATAGGAAAAAAGTGTTTCTTGTCATGTTGAACAGGAGAGTAGAACTCTAGACAAAAGTTGGACATTGGCATTTAACTAAAATGCTTACATTGTTCCAAAGGACCACTGTTGGTGTATTTTATCTTGAGCCTTAAAGAGATAGTAATGTTTCACAAAAACAGCAGCTCCAATTAATCTTCATAGTATTTGAGCCATAGAGAGTGTTATTTCAAAACTATCAGAGTTGTAGTACAAGAGTAATTGAATGATAAAGTTTTCCCCTCCCGTCCCTTTTACCTACTGTAAGCTGCCTCCCCTCAGATGTGGAATCTGGTCTCTTGACCGGACAGCTCACAGCAAGGGACAATCTTCTTACTGTGAGAACAATGAAAGCCCGGCCCCCATTGACAGGTTTTTCCCTTATGTAAATTGAAGATTGTCCCTCTCTACAATCAACTCAGACACACCCTGCTGCTCTTTGCTGAGCAGTGTTACATCAATAAAAGGGGCAGGATGGGGATACTTTATCATTCAATTACTCTTGAATTACAACTCTGACAGTACTGAAATAACACTCTCCATGGCCCAAATACTATGAAGATTAATTGGAGCTACTTTTATTATGAAACATTACTATCCCTTTAAGATTCAGTCACTGTCTTGGGAGACCCAGTAAATAAGCATAAAACTGGATTACCCCGGTCAGATCTGGGGAGTTCCCTGGTAAAGGCTCTGCTATTCTTATAACTTTAATGCCAGCATGCTCAGTATATCAGCCTTATAACACGTGTAGAGAAATGGCATAAAACCACACCATTTTCTCTATGTCTTGTTTAATACATTGCCTTAAAGGGATAGTAATACTTCGTTTTATCTTTATTTTATTTTGTAGGCATTAAAAAAAAACATGAAGAATGATATGTCTTATCTCTCAACTTTTATGGTTTGAGAGATATTCACAAGCAAAGTTTCCCCCTCCCGCCCCTTTTACCTAGTGTAAGCCATCTCTTCTCATTTGTGGAATGCAGTCCATAGACCAGACAGATAACAACAAGGGACAATATTCTTCCTATCAGAACAATGAAAGCCCTGCCCCCCTTGACAAGCTTTTCAGGTTTTTCCCTTATCTTAATTGAAGATTGTCCCTCTCTGCAGTCTACCTGGGCACCTACCTTCTGATCTGACTGAGCAGTGTTACATCAGTAAAAGGGACGGGAGGGGGACACTTTGTCATTGAATTACTCTTGAACTATAACTCTACAAGTATTGAAATGACACTCTCCATAGTCCAAATACTATGATGATTAATTAGAGCTGCTTTTATTATGAAACATTACTATCCCTTTAAACAAGCAGTAGAGGAATTGTTTTTTTTTTCAATTGTCCCATATGGTGTAGTTGATTTGCCCCAGAATTACTTCAGTTCTCTTTACTACAACAACATGAGGAAGTAGGCCAAGGATGTCTCAATAGAATTTTCAGCTGCTCTGTGTCTAGCCTGAACTAAGAATGACTAATGGTCTGAGTGCTGCAATTTAATTGTCTTATTGTACCTAGTACTTCTGCATAAATAGACACACTGACTGAAGCAACTGCACAGGAGATCTAAAATAGTCTGTTCTATAATTACAGATTTGTACTAAAATGATCCTTTACTGTAAATCAAAACAAATGAGTACATGAACTTCAGGTTTGAAGGAAGTGTTGTGGTTTCTTCACCGTGGTTTGTGAGCACATTTATATTAAACACCAAGAATGCAACAACATGTAAGACTTTTTGGAAAGGTTCCCAATGAGGTCATTCCTGGATTGCTTCCACTGATATCATTGCTGCATTATGTGGTTTCCGAATACAATCCAATGACTGAAGGAGCTAAAGCAACATCAATTTTAATTAAATTATATAATTTTTTTAAATATACTTTATTAAAATGTTTCACGTTAGTAGAAATACTTAACCTAATTAAGAGTAATTACTTGGAAGGGAAATGCAGTAAGGTTGCATAGCTAATTAAAAAAAAGGATGTGGGTGGAGAGACAAATCTTGAGCTCAATAATTAACAAATACAATTGTAATGAACATTAGTTTTAAATTAAGAAGTGGGAGTAACACACTGCACATGGAATTGCATTGTACTTGTGAAACTGTATGACTGGTCAGGACAGGCCATCTCTAGTCCAGGCTTCTCTCGCCCTGCCTATGACCACACCCCCATTCCACTCATGGCCAATCCGACAGGATCATCCATACGGCTTTATTCTTCAAGATAAGAGGTGCAATTCTGGAACAAATCAAGTACACCATTGTGTTGAAATGAAAATTGATTTAAATGGTTTATTTACACTTCAGTGTTAACCCTTTGAATGCCAGAAAGGTCTCTGTAGTGCGTTGGAGACCTTTTTCGTATTTAAGGGTTTAAAATACCCATTTAAATAGTCATTATCCCCCTACGGTGCAAAAGGTTTGTTCCATAATTACACATCTGTAGCTTGATGAATAAGGCCAACACAAAGTTCAAGAACGTACTTATTTGCCCACAAAACAGAAACACAAAAATGGTCTCAAATAAATTGGCCAGCAGAGTGGTGTATAAACAAGTCAACAAACTGCCCAAATTATCTATATAAGCTTTACATGAGTGCCAGATACTGAGGTCAAAGAATTCACAGGACACATAGGACGAGGTGAAAGGCAGTGATAGTAGGTCAGAAAATACTCTCAGCCAGTTAAACCCAAACAATCACCAAATACTTGTAGAACCAAAGGTGAGCATTATCCCCTACTCACAGGAGGGAATGCATCCCCATACCAGTCACAACATAGTGGCAAGTATGTTCCTGAAATAAACAAAGGTCAGCCAAGCCAGTTACCTATCCAGACTCCTGTACAAGAGATCACAAAACAGCCTGGCAAGGAGTATCGGTGACCCCGACCAATGACAATGTTATTGCCCCAATAGTACAGCGCTGAGGAATTAGTTGGCGCTATATAAATTAATAATAATAGTAAATAACTTTAAAATGACTAATTTTAAAGAAACACTGACACTGGAATCCTGAGCTAACATGAACTATCTGAGTAACTACATGTAGAAAAAGAAGGGAAAGAAAACAAGTTAAAAGAATAGCACAAGGAGATGAAAAGGAACAAAAAGAAAAAAAGAAAATCATGTTACCCGGCCAGGGAGGGTTGGACTGCGGAAGTTGTGCATAATCCTTAAATGTATAAATGCGTAAAGGAGCCAATGACTCCATGAATCAGGAGCTGGTTTCTGGTAAAGGAGGAAAGGCATTGTGTTGGCCACGCACACAACTCTGCACAGGTTTAGTGCACCTTCAGTTGGTTCCTACTCTAATAGCAAACCTAGTCCTGGACCAGGCCATGTCAGACTCTGCAGAACACTCTATTAACTCCATGGATATTATAAGCAATGAGTGTGATCCCTCTCCAGCCCTCCTCAGTGGTTTGACTAAATTACTTTTGATCAAGAGCCCACTGAAGATTCAACAGGTTTTTTTTTTGTATTTTTAAATAAAGCAGGCAGCATGCTTAAAGGGTTAAAAAAAAATAAACTCACAGTGATAAAACACCATTATATATATGTGTGTGTGTGTGTGTGTGCATGTGTGTGTGTCAAAAATGGGGCAGCACATGTGGGTCCTGTAAATATGCAATTTATTGGTAAAAAAAAAAAAAGGTTTTTGCTGATTTACCAATAAATTGCATATTAACAAGACCCACAGGTGATGCCCCATTTTCTACATATTTGTATATTCACTTTCAGGGATTGTGCACCTGGGTAACAGATTTCATGCAGAGTGAGTGCTTTCACATATCCTATATAATAATTCACCAGGATGTTTGTCAGAAGCCATCATGTGCAGTAGAGACTGCCCAAATGCACAGAATGCTGGGAGTTCTGTGCTGGGAGCATGCTGTGCTTTCAGGCAGTCTCTACTGCGCATGACTGTGTCTGTGGCAGGATGCAGAGCAGGACCGTCCTCTTAACCCTTTGAGTGCTAGAGGGGTACGCAACGCATGTGTATATATATATATATATATACACATATACACACAAACAGAACTCGAATGAAATATGAAGTGCAGAAACGAATGAGGAGACCAAGTACAGTACCCAAATTGAAAACCCTTTGCTTAAAGGCTTAAGATTACCTAGTTCAGTGGACATGACATCCAGGAATGACTGGGGGTTATGCACTAAGGTGTGATAAAGAGGTGATAACGCAGAGATGACTTCTCCAGTTTATCACTTCTCCAGTTCCTATGTTATTCTATGTAGCCTATTCACTAAGATTGCCAAAAGATGGAGAAAGCTTAGTGTATAGGCTCCATAGAATAACATAGGAATTGGAGAAGTGATAAACTGGAGAAGTTATCTTCACTTTATCACCTCTTTATCACACCTTAGTTCATAACTCCCATTATCTCTTGAACAAAGGCACAAGGGAAAAATACACTGGGACCATTAGTGTTTTCTGGCCATAGTAAGGCAAGTCAGGGATTATTAGGAGGTACTACTTCTGTAACACCTATTTTGCAAGATGTGTTTTGAGTCCTTGTGAAATACCTATTTTGTTTGAATAAGGAATGTATGGAATCAGTTTGTTTATCACTATTCTCAAATGTTCCAGATACCTCACTATCATTCATGTGGTTAAACTCCCAATTTAAATCAATGGGAATTTTCATTTTCCCCTCTGGGGCAGATGGTTTGCCCCAGAGTTGCATCACTTTTCATATTACATCAGCCTCACTTTCATTTTTGTTTATCAATTGTATCCAATAAATGAAAGCATTCCAGTGCACCATTCTCTGTGTTATTCACTGTGCCGGACATTTATTTAAATGAACATATACCTCTGATTTTTATATTTATGAAGGGCTAAATGCCCCATCAGAAATGGACAGGGGAGTGGGCAGAACATGCATGGGAGTGTGCAGAACTGGACAGGGAGCGGGCAGAGTTACCATAGAACTCTGCAAACCAGAGAATCCCCCTATCTCCGGAGTCTCCAGGGCAAAGTTCCCAGCTATGCCTTTTCCTGCTCTGATGCCACCTCCCCTCAGATCTGAAGACCGGTCACTTGACCAGACAAAGCGCAATGAGGGACAGTCTTCCCTCAGTCAATATAAGGAAAAACTCCTAAATCTAACTGAAAATTCTTCCTCATTGTGATCCACTGTTAGATCTCAGCCTGAAATGCTGATGTCGGGAAAAGAGCTGGAGGGATTCACTTCGGCATCTAATGACATTATAACTAGACAGTTTTGGAGAATAAGCATCAGCCGGCAGTACTATTCCTTGTGATGAACAAACTGAGCTACATTGCAAATGAAATATTACTGTTCCTTTAAAGTCTTAACAAAGAGAATGTGCACACTATTATGCAATTAAGTGAGCACACGCTCTAGTGCACAGGGGCGGATTGCCATATCGGGGGATCAGGCATCCCCCGGTGGGCTGCCCAGTCATGGGCCGGTAGGGAGATGACCTCTCCTCTCCAGCCCACAACGCCATGGCTGTAAGGCACAACTGACTCACCAAAGCTGTGCAGCACTGAAGACCGGGTCCTGTTCTCTGTACCTGTTCCACCCCCAAGGCAGACTTAGCTGGCCGTGCTCTGCCTGAAGCGTGTGTCTGGTGCAGTGCATGATTGATTAGCAGGCAGAACTTCTGGGACCTAACTACCTAGCAGATTAAATAGGTATTATTATATTCTTCTTAACTAATTGTACCCTTTTCTAGAGAGGCTTAATTTACCATCTGTTAACCCTTTAATCCCTTTTATGTTTTAGAGAGGTATAGATCAGTTATTAACCCTTTGCATACCAGACAGGATTACAGCAATGTTTTATTCTGTTATTAACCAACTGAATTCCTCATAGGTGCAGTACCTCATGGATTAACCCCTTGTATGCTAGAGAGGCATAATTCATCAGTAATCAACTTCTTGTGTGCCACAAAGGTGAATAAAGTTGTTAATTACTGAGGAATTATGCCTCTTTTGCACACAAGGGGTTATTCATTGAGGTACACATTCCTGTGCAATGTGTTGTGCACCTATGAGACATTCAATGGGTTAATCACAGAACACATTGCTGTATACATCTCTGGCATGCAAGGGGTTAATAACTGATCATTTATTGCATACTGTATGTTAAGGGGTTAATAGCTAGCCATTTATGCCTCTTTAGCAATGCATACAGTGGGTTAGGTTAACCCTTTGAGTGCCAGGGGGTAAGTAATGTATTGCACAGCAATGCTGTACATACCCCTCTGGCACTCAAAGGGTTTTAATATATGCATACAGATTAGAATACCAGCTAGTGGGCCGGTTAAATAAAAAAAAAAAAAAAATCCACCGGGCTGGTATTGCACCACAATCAGCCCCTGCTAGTGCAAATCCTAAAGTGCAGCCACAGAGGTTGGAGGTTAACACCAGCTGAGCTGGACTGAATGATTCATATATTGCTCCCATAGAGGTTGATGTATTAACCCTAGAGTGCCAGAGGTAATTTAGAAGACAACTAACTGCACCATAGGACACAAATACAAATCCCCTTTCATTTAACTTGGCCTTTTAACCCCTTGAATGCTAGAGAAGTCTCCAACCCATTTTAGACCTCTCTAACACTCCAGGGGTTAAAAGTCCCATTTAAATAGCTTGAATTTTTATTGATCCCATATGGTAGAATTACTGCAATACATTTTCGCACATCACCTTCATTAACAGTCACCCATCTCTAGGATATAGTTCTCCATTAATCCTTTGACTACCAGAAGGGCATCCAAAACATTGCTTCACAATGTGCTTGAGTCTGTTAAGAGTCTCTTGAGGACTGCAAGTTACACACCCCTGATTTATAGGTTGGGCTTGATGTTATCTCAGCAGCCATTTGCAAAATAATTGGAATTCAAGTCGTTTTTTTTCCCCTCTATTGAATGCCTAAACAATGCTAATTATTTAATCGAATCAGTCTGAAAGAGCTGCACACTCCAATTTGCATTTACCTTCATTCTTTTTATTGGTGCAGAAATTAGTAAGAATGTCATATGGACAATACCTTATTGTTCCGCTGTTATGCATAAGTGACTGGCAGCTCGTTCAAATTCCCTGTTTTTGTTATTATCAGAGAAGAATAGCTAATCTCTCTTGCTTATTACAAAGATGGTGCTTGGTTATGCAAAAGACATCTTCCTCTTCATTCCCTGTTTTCCTTGCTGTGGACTATAATTTTGTTTTCCGCTTTTCAGCTTTGCTTTTAATTCAACTGAGAAATTAGTTTTTGAAATTAAAATATTAGCAGCGTTGGCAGAATGCCACTGCCCTAACATCCATTTGCCCAACACTGTCCCTAATGCTTAGCATCTTTCTTTAGCCATCCCTGGCACATACGCACTAACATAATTATCAGTTAGTGCACCCAGGGAAGAATTGCTGCTCCAATTATAGTAATAAGAGACTTGAGAATCCAAGAGATGTGCGCGAAGGGTTCACTACGCACAGGAGCTAGCAAATTAAACGCTAAATCCCTGTATCAACAAGAAACAAGTCATCAATCTAATATATGCTATTTGTATTTTCAATTTTATAAACTTCACTACTGTGTAAGCCGAAGTGTCTTCTAAAACACTGTAGAAAAAAAAATATGATAGAAATATGGCTTAATAAAATCAATATATGCATGCTGTAAAATCAACAGCTGAAGCGTAGAGAAACATGTCATGGTGAACAATTGTGCCTTTGCCTTCATATTTCATATTAATGTGTCCCACTCCTTAGTTTATTCTCAAAATGCAAAAAGGAGAAAACGGTTACAAATAATAGGAAAGCCTGCCACAACTGGCAAATAAAATGTCAACATGCTAATTCAAAAATAAAAGAGTAAAACAAAATGGGAGGAAGTTTGTGTTCAAAACCCACAATTATTTTATCTGCACAGAACTCTCCTTTTGAAGACAGCTAAATGAAACAACTTTATATTGAGGCCGATGTGCTAAGAAAAATGGGGCAAATGTAGTAAGGTGTGATAAACAGGTGATAAAGTGGGGATAACTTCTCCAGTAATATCACTTCTCCTGTTCCTATGTTATTCTATAGAGCCTATGCACAAAGATCTTCAACGCTGGAGAACTCATATGGGGAGATTCACTAAGAGGTGATAAAGTGGAGAATATTTCTCCAGTTTATGACTTATCCAGTTCCTATGTTACTCTATGCAACCTATTCACTAGGATCTCCAAAGATGAAGAAATCTTAGTGTATAGGCTCCACAGAATAACATAGGAATTGGAGAATGATATCACTGGAGAAGTCATCTCTGCTTTATCATGTCTTTATCACACCTATCACACCGGGAGTGATTGTGGGGAAAACTTGCTTGCTTAAAGGGATATTATTGTTTCATAATAAAAGCAGGTCTAATTAATCATCATAGTATTTAGACTTTGGAGAATGTTATTTCAATTCTGTCAGAGTTGAATTTCAAGAGTAATTCAATGACAAAGTATCCCCCTCCCGCCCCTTTTACTGATGTAACACTGTTCAGCCAGATCAGAAGGGAGGTGCCCAGGTAGACTGCAGAGAGGGACAATCTTCAATTAAGATAAGGGAAAAACCTGAAAAACTTGTCAAGGGGGGCAGGGATTTCATTGTTCTCATAGGAAGAACATTGTCCCCTGCTGTTATCTGTCTGGTCTATGGACTGGATTCCACATCTGAGAAGAGATGGCTTACACTAGGTAAAAGGGGCAGGAGGGGAAACTTTGCTTGTGAATATCTCTCAAACCATAAAGGTTTGAGAGATAAGACTTATATTGTTCTTCATGTTTTTTTAATGCCTACAAAATAAAATAAAGATAAAACAAAGTATTACTATTCCTTTAAATTGGGGCTTTTTAGTCCATGAGAGTTTTGGGGGATTTTCAATTGATTGAGATGATTTTATTTATCTTATATTTGTTCCAATTCTTTTAGAACATTAGTCACTTTCTGGATGATGACATCATTGTATTTGCGCCCATTACTCGTTTATCAACCATTTCTGATTGCAAATTATTATGATATTATGCTAGTAAAAAGCCATCATATGATGAGATAAAAAGAACAATATTGGCATGACACATTCTATGGTTTTTGAGCAGTATGTGGATGTGGCTAGGGATGTGCAAAATTTGCATTTCGTCCATATTAGAACATCCATGGAAATGCAGCTACACTTCTACTTTCAGTGAAAATTTATATGGGGAGGAAATGAAGAGAAAATGTGCCCCCGGAAGGTGAATCCCAGCTCTTAACCTTCTGTCTTCATGTTAACACTCTGAGTTCCAGCATTCTCCCACTGACATCATAATGCACACATGCATACATCACAATGCATGCACATATACATCATCACAGATACATGGCCATTATTAAAGAAATGGTGTCATCTGTTACAAACAAATAATGCCGTACGGGGATAAATACACATTTCCTTTGATTTTAATGGGGCTTTCAACTTCTTGAATGTCAGAGAGGTTATCAACGTATTGATCCTCAATATGTTTGAGACATCTGTAGCATTTAAGGATTTAAAAGCCCCTTTTTAATCAATAGGGGTTTGAAAAAAATGCTATGTGTTCCTTATGGTGAGGCTTATCTGCTCTAGAATTGCTTAAGTTCTTCATAACATCATCCTATTGATGCTAAAAATCCATGTGGACCTTCTTCATGAGATGTAACTGCTTTAACCTGTCTATGGCAGTTAAAGCAAAAATAATCAACACACTGTAATAGCAATTAACTTTTAAACCAAGGAAATAAATTGCTCTCCTTTCCTGCTAGTGTAAACAAATGACTTCTTGTAACATAATTTTATGGTGTATTTGAATTTAAGCCATTTAATTAATAAGATTTTTTCTTAGAAGCAATTGAGATATAGCAGAAATATAAATATTAGCAAATTATTATTTCAAATTCGTTTTTCACTGAGGTTCATGTACTAAAATGGACTAGAACAGTCCTGGTGCAAACCATCTGCACCATGGGGGGAATAAAAATCCATTTTGATTTAAATGGGGCTTTTAACCAACTGAATGCAATGTGTCTCAATTTAAAATAATACATATTTTGGAAATTATGTGTTCCCTATAGTGAAGTTGTCTTGTTCTAGAATTGCTCTAGTTCCTCTAGGATGGCCAGCCTCGCTGTCAACTTGTGAACAGTAGTGAAGACAAGAGTTCTTGTTGGAGATTCACTAAGCGGTGATAAAGTAGAGATGACTTCTCTAGTTTATCACTTCTCCAGTTTCTATGTTATTCACTTATAACATGAATAAATCTTAGTGCATAGGCTCCATAGAATAACATAGGAATTGGAGAAGTGATAAACTGGAGAAGCCATCTCCACTTTATCACCACTTTATCACTGCTTAGTGAATCTCCCCTCTTATGTTCACCGATACGATGTTATTATATTGAGTAAGCCTGCCTGTCTCCTTTCACTTCTGTTGTTCTTCCTTGATGGCAGATGAATAAGACTTCCACATAGGCGACTGCAGCAATAGCAAAGCATACGGATCATTGTGTCCTATGGGGCATTTAACATAGGCAGCCTGTGCTGCTCATTACAGAAAGACCCAATATGCTGTAATTTCATAGTCCGACCACTGTGCAAAGCCAATTTACTAACCTACTTAAAGGGATAGTAACACTTCGTTTTAACTTTATTTTATTTTGTAGGCATTAAAAAAACATGAAGAATGATATAAGTCTTATCTCTCAAACCTTTATGGTTTATGAGATATTCACAAGCAAAGTTCCCCTCCCCGCCCCTTTTTCCTAGTGTAAGCCATCTCTTCTCAGATGTGAGTCTGGTTGTATGACAGTACAGATAACAGAAGGGGACAATTTTCTTTGTATGAAAACAATGAAAGCCCTTCCTCCCTTGAAAAGTTTTTCAGCTTTTTCCATTATCTTAATTGAAGATTGTCCCTCTCTGCAGTCTACCTGGGCATCTCCCTTCTTATCTGGTTGAACAGGGGGGGGATACTTTGTTTGTGAATATCTCTTAAACCATAAAGGTTTCAGAGATAAGACTTATATCATTCTTCATGTTTTTTTAATGCCTACAAAATAAAATAAAGTTAAAATGAAGTATTACTATCCCTTTAAGCCAAAACTTCTTACTTTATCACCACTTGCTCCAAAGGGAGTGCATGGGTGTTTTTATTCATCCCCTATGCTGTAGTTGTTTTGCTCCATAATTGCTATAGTTCACCTATGTACAGCAGCTTCATTGTCACTTTGTGAACAGGAGGGGGAGTTCTTACATGCAACAGTATGATGTCATTCTAATGAGTATACCTGCCTATCTCCTTTCTTTGCTGTTGCTTCCTTGGGTGGCAGAAGAGGATATGCTGTACATACAATTATGACATCATCCAGAAAGAGACATGAGGGTAGGGGGCAGGTACCAATACAATTCCATACTATAATATGCACTGGAACTAAGTTCTTAGTCCTACACATGCCTAATGCTAATTTACTGAGCTACTTAAGCCAGAAAATCTCCCCTTAACAAGGAGATTATATAGGTGTTTTGGGGTATTAAACAAGAGGAATAGTCAGTGGTGTAACAACAGGGATCGCAGGGGTCATACCTGAGACCGGGCCTGTCACTCCAGGGGCCCGGCCGCCCCCTGTGAACCCATCGCCACTTGCCCGCAGCCCGTGCCCGCAGCAGCTCAGCTGATCTCCCGGAGCTCTAGTAATGCAAAGCGCTGGGAGATGACATCATCTCCCAGTGCTTTGCATTACTGAGAACCGCACAGGAGCGGGTGATGGAGGTAGGAGATGGACATGGGGCAGTGTTAAGATGGGGGGCGCCGGGCCCATGGCAATTTCTGCAACAGGGCCCGGTGGCTTCTAGTTACGCCACTGGGAATAGAGTAACTTCACTCCATTTCACTGCTCATGCAAAAGGACAGGAGTTCGGGGCCTGCTTGCATTAACGTTGTGACGGCGGCTGGGTTGTCAGCGAAATAAAGTAAATTGCATTAAATAGCTCATACTCACTGATGCATAACCCCAAAGTACAGGGATAGGAGTTAAAGCCAAATTCAAAGACTCAGTGCCCATAGAGGCTGACGTACTAAGAAATGGAGCAGACCAACAAATTCCCACTGATATACATACCTGGGAACTTCCAGTCGAGGGCTACCCGGAGGGTAGTCCTCTGTTCACCAGGGGGTGACAAAAATGACGCTAATCGCGTCAAAAAGGGGCGGGGCTTGCCGCGAGTGGGGGGGGCCTTAACCCTTTGAGTGCCAGAGTGGTACGGAATGCATTGCAAAGCAATGCATTCCTTACTACTCTGGCACTCAGAGGGCTAGGGACTGAGTATCAGCAGGAGAAAAAGCGGATGTGGCAGAGTTTCAATAGAAACTCTCCACATCCGGAGGAATCAGCCTCTGCCCCGGAGACCCGGTAAAGTTCTGTCAGAACCGGAGTCTCCGGGGCAAATCCGGAGAGTTCCCAGGTATGCTGATATATAAGGGGGATTAACTTTTTGAATACAAGACAGGTCTCCACTGACAAGCAATCATTGGAGACCTTTCTATCAATCAAGGTGTTAAAAGTTTTAAACACCAAAATAAATTAACAAGTGTTTTATTTATCCTCCAGGGTACAGTTGATCTGCCCCATTTTTGCACTAGTTCAGAGATGTCCAAACTAAGGCCCGGGAGCCATTTGTGGCCCTTGGACAAGTCAGTGTTGCTCTTCATGAAAATCCCATTACATAGTAAAAATGTGGTCTGCTGCAAAACATAATCACCCTTACCTGATCTTTAGCAATGATGTATGAGTATGTAAGTATATGGAGCCAAATAGAATGTAGCTTATGGATTGCACCTAGTAGTCCATATAGTCTAATTCTGTGCATGTTTGTCTGTATGCCATTGTAGTATTTACTGGTATCTGGCTCTGGATTCATTGTTGTTCTCTCAGTCTGGCACCAAGATTGAAGAATATGCAAAGAAATTCAAAGGCAACCTCCATAGCATTCAAAGGGAGTAATGCTAAGGTGACCCGACCCCCACCTTTAACTGGTGACATGAAAAATACATGCTGCAGGGCTACTGTGACATCAGTGCAGTCCTAAAACATGCCTATTTCCTATGTGTCCCCAGTTAAAGGTGAGGTTTGGTCACCCTAAATAAAACTCTTTTTACATCAGATATATCCACTATAGTACAGTTGGTTTGTTACCAGAAATACTCTAGTTCTTTTATGTACATGCCTCCTAAAGCCCTTCTTTATATAGAAGACTTTTATTTCCTTTGCCTGAATGAATGAATGAATATGTTTATTTATATAGTGCCACAAGTGTACACAGAACTATTACAGGGGAATGACGCCTACAGGAATAAATCATTCTTAAAGAGGACCTAGGACTTTAAAAACAGTTTTCCCAATAAGTCAACTAATTTAAATTAAAAATTAAACGTTTTGCGCTGTTTTCTTCATTTTTGTTATGAGGACTTATCACATGTTCAAAGGATTTGTGTGATTATTTGTCCTTATCATCTAATCCACACCTCTGGAGGAAACTGATGGCTTTTTCAGCCTAAAAAGGTGGAGTTATGTGATCGTGTGGACATAGGAGTAATTAATCATGTTGCTTTATCTGGCCAAGTCAGAGAACAAGGCTCTACTGAGATTTAGATTCCCTTATGTCCCTTTTCAACATGGGTAACCAGTGGCTCAGTCATCTTGATTGCTCTATCTGCGCAAAATTATGGATATCATTAAAACCTGAACCATCGGTGTGTTCTGAGGAACTCGAGCTGAGAATCAGTTATTTAACCCCTTAAGGACCATTGACGTAGCAGGACCGTCACGCTGGTACGGCACTTAAGGACCGGTGACGGTCCTGGTACGTCATGTACTTTTACTCACCGCGCTCCTGTAGGAGCGCGGTGAGTAATACCGGGGACTGAAGTTGATCTCTCCAAGACCGGAGTGATCGCTTTCATCCCCCCATTTGGCGTGCCGTCCCACGTGATCAGTCACGTGGGACGGCACGTCAAAGTTTACTATCTGGTCCTTAAAGGACCACGCACCCCGGAACCACTGGTCCTTAAGGGGTTAATGGGAGTACATTCTGTTTAGTTAAAATATCTTCTTTATTTAGTTTAGCAGAAAGACTTTCTTCACCCCCCAGTGTATCTATGTATATACTTTTGCACAGTAATCGCAGCGGCCTTGATTTAACAATAGCATTCTCAGATCTGTATTTAATTCACAACTCCTCACAAGAGACAATAGACATCTCTGAATGATATAAGCCATAGTGAAAGTACCACCCACATTTTGCAGAATCATGTAAACATTTGTGGATAATGAAATGTCCTTGTCCTGATGTAGCCTGCAACAGCGTTCCATAATAAAAAACTATATACATATAACCTGACTGCTGTATGAACAAGACCTGCCTATGTAGATCATTTTGTTAAACAAAGTAAGAGATACTTATTCCAATAGGTATAGTTCTGCTTTAAGCGAGACATTTCAATATAGAACTACAGATATCATCTGTCTGGTTCATGGTGGGAACTAGTCACCTGTCCACATGTTTACCTCAATGGGAGCATCCATGTTGACAGGATTTGAATCATTGTCATTGGCCATTGTATGCAAATTAGGTATTACTGTCCAGCAGGGATAGGAAGATGAGGAGATCAGTGTGGAATGTATCTGGCTGGCATATCAGAAAGTACTGTCTAATTTGCATAAACTGTCAATTGACGTCACAAAAAATGTCTTAACAAATAGGTGATTTTGGAAGCTCTTTGAAATCATCAAAGTGTAACTAAGTGACAGTTCCCCTTTAACCCTTTAAGGACCTGTGGGCCATTCTACTTCAGTGTGGCAAATGGAATATTTGGATTTTTTTTTTCCTATATGGAAATACTGATGTTTTACTTACAAACTGGATGGAAGACCACATAGCATCCGGTTTGCATACTTCTAATAATTATGCTAATTTAAGGAAGCCTGAAGTTGTTTCATGAATAAAGCTTGTACAATACGAATTGACAATGTGTGATCATTATTTATACGTTTCAGGACATCAACATGAAAAGTATTCAAGCATGAAATTAGAATGTAGCATTCGAAGGCTTGATCATCTTGTCTAAAAGTGGTCCAGGTTCAATTGAATTATTTTATTTTACAAATGGTATGCACTGTTACATACAAATGTCAATACTAGATATGAAAGGTCATACCACAAAAGGAGACATTTAGTACTCAGCTTCCAATAACACCTATTCATTTTTTTGGGACCATGTGAATGAATATGATTTCCCTAGCATGTTTTTCACTTTGCACAAAAAGGTACAATAAAAGTGACCTATGATTTAACCCCCTATAAGTGCCAGAAAGGTATCCGATGCATTGTGCTGCAATGCATTATATAATGCATTATATACTGATCTGGCACTCAAAGGGTTAATAACACAAAGGTTTATTGATCTATTATCCAGCTAAGAAGCAGAGGACAACACAACTCATGAAGCAGTGTCTTGAACCCCCACCCCATCCTTAACCCCTTAAGGAACCATGATGTACCAGGACCATCAAGACGATTCTGCATTTAAGGACCAGTGACGGTCCTGGCACGTCATGGAATTCAGGGGTCCCCGCATGGCTGCACGCCACTCGGGGGCTAATGAATGCAATGTGAGAAAAAGAAATGCCCAGTGGTCCTTAACTGCCGGTCATACGACATTAAGGGGTTTAAGGGGTTAACAATCGTAGGTTACAAAAAACTCTTCAGATAATTCTGAGTCATTTCTCCATTAGCCCAACTGGAACAATTCTGTAGAAAACATAGTACACCAAAAAGGACAGATGAAAAATCCACTATTGATTTAACCCCTGAAGTGCCAGAGAGCAATATAGCGCAATACATTGGATACCATTCTGGCACTCAAAGGGTTAAGGGAATGCTAACACCTCCTAATAATACCAGCCCACTTACCTTAATCTGAAGAGAAAATCCTAACAACCATTATGAATCAGTTCTACACTTATTTGCTCTCCAAAATGAATTCTTATTAATATCACATCCACAGAGGTAGACATACTTCTTTATTGCAGGAATCCAGGACCCCAAATCCCTCCTACTGAAGTATCCAACTGAAGTGTTCAATGGAAATGTTTTGGGGTCATACCAGTCACCATGCACATGATATCCAGTTTTAATTAAAGTGTTAGTAATGTCCACAAAATGTTGTTTGCATTTAGAAGAGCTTAAAAAGCTGAGCTAAATGCAAAAAGCCATATCTCTCAAACCGCTATGGTTTAAGAGATCCGGGCGTTTAAAGTTTGATCTCTCCTACTGACAGCTGTAAAGCTGTCAGCAGGAGATCCATGTCGACCGACACGGAGGAGCTTGACCAGAGCCGCAATCACGTTATTTACCACGAATCCCTTCATTGGAATGGTCTAAAATGAGTGCTTGAGGTCACGTGTACCGGCGCTTCAGCAAGGATCAAAGCGATCCTTATGGGATGGAAACGTCCCAGGACCACTGGTCCTTAAGGGGTTAATGATGGCCATTAAGATTTTGTTGTCCAGATTGGAGGTTTGTTATTAGGGAGTGTTGGAATTCCTTTAAATGGGGGTTTTTAACCCTTGAATGCTAGACTGGTCTCTAAGACATTGCAAAGGAGACCTCTCTAGTATTCAAGTGGATAAAATCCCCATTTAAATGAATACACATTTTTATCGCTCCCATACAGTTCAGCTGGTTAGCCCCAGAATTGCTCCAATTCCACTTAGTACATCAGCCACAATGCACTGGAAATGTTTCTATTATTCAATGGATTAAAAATGAGGTCACTGTCATCCATTCTTTATACTGACAAGAATGATGGCTCACCTTGAAATAAGAGAAACAGGTGATAAAAAGCAATCTTTCCCAAGTCACATTTTGATACAGACAATGTAACAAAGATAGTAAGTACTTCAATGTCACTTGCACATCATTGTGCTCAAGCTTTCTAGTTTCATTTGTACATTTGCAATGAATTTCTGTTAACATACTTTGAATTCTTACCTAGCAATATAATGATGCAGAGAAGAATAGCAATTAACGCTCCCGTGCTTAAGCCAGTAGGATGGATCAGAGCTTCAGCTGTGCATGATTGCTGATTTCCCTTGTGGTCACAGGCACATACACGAATTGTTAGTGTACCCGTGCTACTCTGAATGGGGTAACCATAGTCAGAAATGACCACTGGCAGGAGGTATGTATTCATCTCATGACGGCTATATCCATTTCTACGGGTAATTACACTAGCTGTGTTATCTGAAAAGAAAAAATATATATTATTACTGCAAGGAACACCAATACCTTCTATCAATAATCCCCACCACACACCCACACACACACACACACACATACACTCTTTCCTTACTATGGCCTGAAATTCATATGAGCCACTATGAATTTTAACATTTTGTCTTGGTAGAGGAGATAATGGAGGAGATGCATTAAGAGATGATAAAGAGACGACTTCTCCAGATATGTCACTTAGCCACTTCCTATGTTATTTTGTGGAGCCAATGCACTAAGATTTCTCCAACTATGGAGATCTTAGTGTATAGGCTCTACAGAATAACACTGGAACTAGAGAAGTGATATCACTGGAGAAGTTATCACCACTTTATCACTTCTTTATCAAGCCTTAATGCATATCCATACCTGGGAACTCTCAGGGTTTGACCCTGAGACTCAGGGTTTTGACCCAAATCTCAGGGTCTCAGGGTGAAGGGCCAAATTCTCAGGGTGAGAGGGGTCTGTGTCAGCTACTATATGAATTTCCCCAATTAAATGTTTCCTTAGCCTCTAAACTGGTGCCATTAGTACCAGAAAGAGAGTGGGAGATGTCCTGCTTGTCTTGTTCCTCTTCAGGCAGTGAGTTATCCAAACTGTAGCATGTTAAAGGTCCCTCATACACGGACCGGAGCACCTCTGTGTTAGAGCAAGCAGGCACATATCACATAAAATCTACATCATGGGAAGCTTTAAGGGTTAATATTTCAAAGATCTCAGGGTCAGCCCATCCTGAAAGTTCCCAGGTATGATGCATATCCTCTAACATTTCCATGTTGGCAGATTTTTCAAACTGAAGAAGGCATGGACTTACTTTATCCTTTAAAGGGTTAGTAATACCTTTAAACCAACATAGCTCCGATTGATCCGCCTATAAAGAGGATTATGTAACTCTTTTTTTTAAATGTGCTCCGTGTTCTAGTTCAATAGAAATTCTCTAGTAATGGGTTCCCCTCCGTCCGCTTTCCCCTGCGTCACACTTACTCTTTCAGCAGGTCGGACAACATGCACAGAGGGACAATCTTCACTAAGCATAAGTAAAATCCTGCCCTCCTTTTTCAAGGGGGCAGGGTTTCCCTTATACTTAGTGAATGAAGATTGTTCGACTGTGTCCGGATTCCACATCTAAGGGGAGGCAGCTTGCAGGCTGTAAAAGCTGCGGGAGGAGAATCCTTTAGCAGTGAATTTCTATTGAACTAGAACATGGAGCATATTAAAATAGTGTGTTACATGATCCTCTTTATAGGAGGATCAATAGGAGCTGTGTTGGTTTAAATACATTACAATCCCTTTAAGGAATATAGGGATATGCAACTCATTGCAAAACAATGTGTTGCATATCTTTCTGGTCCTTAGAGGGTGGAGATTACTATAAGCAGAGGGTTTTGTCCTCCTCGATGGACATAAAATCAAGGACTGACTGAAGCTGTTATCTCATGAACCAAGAAGCCTGGAAAAATTCATTAGGGCCGTTAGGATTTTCGGTCTATAGTAAGGAAAGTCTGTATCTGCGTGTGAGTGTGTGTGGGGTATTATTAGAGGACATTAGTTCTTCTTTAAATAGAAAGGTTGCCCGTTTTTTGTGTAAATAAAATTATTATATCTGTATTTACCTCGGTTATCTCTGACTGTGAAGTTGGCGCTATTGACTGCTGGTGAGGCTAAGGAAAATGAAAACTGTAGCCCACTGAATGAATCATCCTTATCAACAGCACTTACAGTGTGTATTATCTGTAATGGTTCAAAGAAAAAACAAATGGGTTCAATAGTGTGATGAGAAGCATTTTTAAGATAATTAGCATTGACTTGTATCATTACATGTTCAGCCAAATAAGCTTCTGAGATAAATTAGGTTGTCTTCAGATAGCCAGTTAAGATCAAAAGAGTTTCGTTTTCCACTGACATCGAGGCCTAGATTTGCCAAGCAAATGAGAACATTCTCCAGTTACAGTCTCTATGATCCCTATATTAATCTATGGAGCCTAATTATCTAAGTAGCTAAAGAAAATATCAATTTCTTTATAATTAGGCTCCATTTTTTTTCTGACAGAAGGTTTCCTGCCATTTCTTAAACCTTGTATTTGATTATTATACAACAAAGTAAAAGCCCGTGTATCCTATAATATATAAGGCCAGCACAGAAGAGACTGCCCAAATGCAGCACTACACCTCCCAGCATTCTGTGCATTGGGGCAGTGTCTACTATGCATGACTGCCTGCATTCGGGCAGTTTCTACTGCACGTGACTGCATCGAACAAACATACATCTGGCCTTTTATATTATAGGATGGTGGAAACGTACTAAAGTGACATGTTGAGACTGAAGTACTGAAAATTTGGAGTATTTTAGGGGCAAACCAACTGCAGTATAGGGAGGCAAATAAAATTAATTCATTTAAATGAAGCTTTTCACCCTTTGAGTGCCAGAGAGGTATCCAATGCATTGCGTTGCAATGCGTTGGATAACTCTCTGACACTCAAAGGGTTAAATTGAATGCTAGAGAGTTCTCCTGCGCATTACAAAGCTATGTGTTGGTGACCTCTCTAGCCTTCAAGTGTTAAAAGCTACATTTAGATCAACAGGCATTTTTTACCTTCTCTCCTTGGTATCCTTTAAAAACGTCACAGATTTGGGCTCAGTTCAGGCAGAGGAACATATCTAATCAGTCCTGATCTGGCATTTATGCTCCGATCAACCGGAGGGGGGCAAGGAGATACAGACATGAGAAACTATGTCTAGCACAACATTGAGATATCTTGAAGCAATGTTTTATGATGCAACATGAGAATCTTGCACTTTGATGAAGGATAAGATTCTCATGTCGCCCTTTTAATCACGCAATATGGTTAATAAGCAGTGTAGTAGCACGCTGTTTTGTGTGCAACATTTTGTAAAGTGAACCCTCCCCACTTATCCTTTGTATATCAGCCTCGATAATAATATAGACCACATCTGTTTACAACTGTCATGTGCTTGCCATATTTCATTATTTTATACCAATCACTAAAATATTAAACAGGCATAAACCAAAAATGGCAAAATAGAAAATAAGAAATCTTTATGTATGCAAAGGCCCATATTATAAAAGCAAACTGGAATTGCATACCTCCCAACATTTCAAATTGCCAAAGAGGGACACTTGTGTTTTAGGGGGTGTTGCCAGAGGCGTGGCTGGTAGGCGGGGAACTACAGAGAATTTTTAGGCTATTTCATAACCTATTGACACCTTCTTCTGTGACCTAATAAATTACTTATAACAAGTCCAAACTATTTTATTTACACACACTAATTTATAAACACATATACTGATGTTTAAACAAACAATAATGTGAGTTTTATTGCTGTAGATCAATATGATACACTTATATATACACCTCACCAGTCTGATCTCCTAAAAAGAGGGACATCAAGGTGGGAAAGAGGGACAGAGGGATTTGGGTCTAAAAGAGGAACTGTCCCTCCTAAAGAGGGACACTTGGGAGGTGTGGAATTGGTCTGGAGTAAACCAACTGCATCATAGGGACCAAATAAAAAATTGTGTTAAGTTAAACTGGGCTTTTAACCCTTTGAATACTAGAGACATCTCCAGTGCATTGCAAAGCCTTTCTTGCATTCAGCGGGTTAAAAAAGCTGTATTCATGTGCATGTGAATTTAGGAATTGTTATTATTCCCCGATGGTGCAGTTGGTTTACTCCAGAATAACTCCAGTTTGCTTTTATAAATTTTGGGCCAAAATTCTTATCACTACTACTACTACTACTACTACTACTAGTACTACTTCTACTACCACATCTATGACTATTGCTCCTACAACAACAATAAGAACAACAACTACTACAACTACTACTACTTCTACTACCACAGCTATGACTACTGCTCCTACAACAACAACAATAAAAACAACAACTACTAGTACTACAGCTACTACTTCTACTACCACAGCTATGACTACTGCTCCTACAACAACAATAAAAACAACAACTACTAGTACTACAGCTACTACTTCTACTACCACAGCTATGACTACTGCTCCTACAACAACAACAATAAAAACAACTACTAGTACTACAGCTACTACTTCTACTACCACAGCTATGACTACTGCTCCTACAACAACAATAAAAACAACAACTACTAGTACTACAGCTACTACTTCTACTAGCACATCTATGACTATTGCTCCTACAACAACAATAAGAACAACAACTACTACAACTACTACTACTTCTACTACCACAGCTATGACTACTGCTCCTACAACAACAACAATAAAAACAACAACTACTAGTACTACAGCTACTACTTCTACTACCACAGCTATGACTACTGCTCCTACAACAACAACAATAAAAACAACTACTAGTACTACAGCTACTACTTCTACTACCACAGCTATGACTACTGCTCCTACAACAACAATAAAAACAACAACTACTAGTACTACAGCTACTACTTCTACTAGCACATCTATGACTATTGCTCCTACAACAACAATAAGAACAACAACTACTACAACTACTACTACTTCTACTACCACAGCTATGACTACTGCTCCTACAACAACAACAATAAAAACAACAACTACTAGTACTACAGCTACTACTTCTACTACCACAGCTATGACTACTGCTCCTACAACAACAATAAAAACAACAACTACTAGTACCACTACTGCTATGTCTTCTACTCCTACAACAACAACAACTACTACTACTTCTACTACTATTACTACTAGTACTTCTACTGCTATGACTTCTGCTACTGCTGCGTCTTCTACTGCTACTACAACTACTACTACTAATATAATAATTATGCTGGAGGCCTCACTAGTATTCAAAGGGTTAAAAAATATTCCAATGAATACAAATTTGCACAATTTTCATTTCAACAGAACTGCCCTTCTTTAAGCTGACCTTCAATTATTACATAAATTCCTAACAATTCAGGGGTTAAAAGCCTCATTTAATTCAATGGGAATCTGGGGAATTGTATTTATCCTCTATGGTGTAGATTATTTGCTCCGTTATTGACTCTTTTAATCTTATTGAATGCAGTATTTTATTTGTTACTCTATAAGAACAATTCTAAAACAAAAAAAAATCTATACAGAGAAAAAACATTTCAGTTTCTTCAACTGACTAAGTTACAGTTTTCACCTTGTGGCAAAAGATGTTAAATGGAGCATAACACATAAATGATGGTTGTCTCCACCTGCCATAGACAGTCTGATATCCACAGTGCTGACCATCATCAAGAAAAGAAAAACTAATGTATAATAAAAGTTGTCCTTGTATCACAGAACATGTACTTATATTTATGAATTATGGATCTTATGTAAAAAGGCAAAGTGGAGCAATTGTGGGGCAAACCACTTGCATTATAGGGGACAAACGAATATCCCCTTTGATTTAAATGGAAATTTTAAAGCGGAGCTACCACTGCTAAAAAACTTCATCTCCAATAATTCCCCATCTGGCGACTAGCTGCTCAGTAGCATTAGTCGCCAGAATTATTACCTTGTTAAATAGAATTCTCCATTCTTCCCGGGCTGACAGGCAGGGTGGAGCGCAGACATCTTTCCACAGTGACGTCTGCCCGTCTGCGCTGTCAGTCCCTTTTGGACCCGAACGGCTCCTAGCAATGCCTCCTAGAGCCGACTGGGACTGACAGCTCAAGCGTGTAGACGCCACTATGGAAATATGAATTCTATTTAACAAGGTAATAATTCTTGTGACTAGCACTACTGAGCAGCTAGTCGCCAAAAGGGGAATTATTGGAGATGAAGTTTTTTAGTGGTGGTAGTTCCTCTTAATCCTTTGAATGTTAGAGAGTTCTAAAATGTATTAGAGAAGCATGCAAGCTAATCCAAGCTCCCACTACACTCATACTATGTTCCAGTGCTTCAGAACTCATGCAGGCTGATGATCAATATTAGATGGCGGGTGAGGCCTTCTGCCTCCTAATCCCACCCAATTACTACTTCAGGCCTCCACTAACTGTTTCTGATGCAGTCTAACCAACAAATTCAAAAGTAAGTGATGTAAAAATTATAACTAGAGATAATATGGCACATATGCAGCATTAAAGCACATTGTATGTAGTTTAAAGTGATGTATTTTATACTGTCCCAGATTTCTAGGGAAATGTTCTAGTTTTAAATTCCTTTCCCTGGATCCTGACATCCTTGTTTTTTTGTTTTTTTTTTACCCATATTATAAAGTTTAATTTTAACCTCATATTCTCTGTTCACTATATGCTTGTTATTAAAGACTAAACAGACATGAGCTTCCCAAAATGTTAACATTGTGACTTGATAATGGGCGTGTTGCTCTTGAAAGCTTGACCCTAAAATTGAATATGTATATATATCTATATCTGTCTATCTATCTATCTATCTATCTATCTATCTATCTATCTATCTACACACATACATGAGTGTGTGTGTGTATATATATATATATATACTAGCAAAAGAAGCATGGCTGTCTATGCAATAAGATGTGTATAAACATATAGACATAGACACACGGGCAGATACACAGCCATTCACTGTAGGCCAAATGATTACTGACTACCTGTGACTCTCTGTAATGTGTCTGCCCAGAAGACAAGTGTTCCTGGAAATGCTGGACATGTTCCTGGAAATCTTGGCAAGTATGGTATTACTTGGGGTTGGTGTATGTAATGTCTCTGTTAGAATAGGTTTCTCTAAAGTTAATAAAGGTCATACTGAGCAAAAACATAATAGGAAAGAAGCTGGAATTATAGATGTATCTGCTAATGCCTACCCCAGCACTAACAGACATTAACTTTGAGGCTTTACAATGCTCTCTGGCCACCTTCCCTTCCCATTAGCACTGGGTGCATTACTCATTACTCATGCTACAGAAAGCATCCAAGAGGCTGGAAGTTCGACAGCACAAATATTTCTAATTAAACCAAAGAACAAACCTGCGCTCCTCCATACCAATGTGCAAATGTGTGCCCTGACGTAGGCTTAAGTAATAACTGTGTATATATGTGTGCCCTGACTTAGGCATATATAATAACTGTGTCAATAAATATGAGGATTTAGTCTGTAATTTGGCCAAAGAATGTTAAGCTTGCCAATCCCGTCAAGGTACCTCATGATCTGGCAAGTACCTACTCTAATGCACCTTTAAATCCCTATCATACACTGTCGACACAGTTATTATAGATGCCTAAATCAGGGCACACATATATACACAGTTATTATATATTCCTAATTTAGGGAACACATTTGCACATTGGTATGGAGGAGCGCAGGTTTGTTTTTTGTTTTGTATGTGCGCTTTAGGTTTCGGCCCAATGTTTTTGGAGGTACTGGAGAACCCCCTCATTCCTTGCTGCTATCTAGATGCCAGTTATTTAATACTTTTCTACATGTGTATATATTATGGAGAGTTAGCGCTGCGGGCTTTTTTCAGTTTTTACTTTTATCTCTAATTAAAGCACGATCAGTGCTTTGATTGTTTGGCAGGGATATATATATATATATATATATATATATATATATATATATATATAATTTTTTGTGTGTATGTGTTGGGGGGGTATCATACATGATAATATAATTTTGTAATGTTATTTTTGCAAAAAAAAGTGCCGGTACTGATTACCCTTGAATACCTCCCCAAAACCGCTGGTTTTAAGTATCTCTGGTTAAAGGCCATATAGATAAAACTTCCCCAGATTCCCAAAGATTTAATGTAGCACTAACACCTCTGTTAATAACCCCTCTTGTACCTTAATCGGGCAGAAAATTCTAATTGTCACTATCAATATCTTGTGGGTTGGCGCCTTAGAATTTCTCTTTAATTCGTACTGGATATCATGTCTACTGGGGCAACCGCGATTCTTTGCTGCCAGAGACCAGGATGCCAAACTCCTCCCCCTAACGTTCTCCTCCTCTTCAACGGGAAGAGTTTAGAGTATTGGAATCCAGCACCAAAGAATTATGTCTGCCTCTGTGAACATGATATCCATTGTTAATTAAACAATTATTTTGGAGAGGCAGTCCAAGCAGTATTGATTAATAGAGACCATAAGGATTTTCTACAGAGATTAAGGTAAGTTGCATTTTATTATTATTAGGAGGTGTTAGTGGTGTGAATATATATAAAACTATTCAGCTCTAATGCTAATTTATTAAGTTACTTAGGATGGAATGCAAGAAACGTGCAAATTTGCTATTTCCAGTGTGAAAACCACTAGAGAATAGGTTGCGCATGATTTTCTTGAATGCGAAAGAAAAATGAAGATTAGCGAACAGCTGCAAATATAAATTTTTTGTAGGTGTGGTCACTATTAATGAATCTGTCTGAGTGGAATAGCAAATGCTCCTAATGTAGGAAGTGCTATAGTGAATGATTTTATATGTCTTCGTAGTATTGTCATAAAAGCTAATTTTTATGCGTAATTCAAGAAGCTTTCGGTATATGGCTTCCTAGATTAGAACATATCTATCTGCTCAGGAAAAATGCCTTCAGTGCATGCCCAAGTTTCTTGCATTCTGCCCTTATTCCTGAAATTGTCCCTTTAATGCCTCTTGTGCCAAGCAGAGGACAGTGGGTTTCTATGAGTATTTCTGGGCACTGGAGTAATTTTAATTCACCCCAGTGTTCCTTGCAAACATTTGAGTGCCAGAAGAGTGTGTATCCCTCTCTAGCAATCAGGTGTTTAAAAGCACATGTAAATCCATGGAAAAATTATTATTTTTTACTTACGGTAAAATTGGTTTACCCCAGAATTTCCCCACTTTCATCTGTGTGTGTGACAATACTGCAGTAATATATTCTATCCTTGGCTTGTATAACAAAAGACTGGGAGCAAGGAACTGTAAACATCTAGTAGAACTGTTTGGAATACATTTATGGAAGGTATGAGACAACATGTAAATGTCCAATTGCAAAACAATGTGATATTTAAATAAATATTCCACCTGGCTGCAAGAAGGTCAAATGTAGCAAAACAGCAACAATATCATGTTTATTTCTGTTACTCCAAACAACATGCTTGGCATAACATCAAGACAATTTACACCGTGCCGGAACTGCAATTCAATTTTCTCCACAGAAGAGTAAGATGATTCCATCTATTTATATTTCCATAGTATTTTTTCATTAAAGGAGCAGTAAATGTTTTTTTATTAAAACCTATATGTTATAGAGCTTTTCCCGCTGAGTAAAAGAAGTTATAACAGTACAAATAACCAGGAAGTGAATTTACCTCACGTTTACTTCCTTTAAGTTATAACTGACATATGACCATACCTAGGAAAGGACTCCTCTGATGCCGCTGGGGAGTATAATTGCTGCAAATTGTGGCAAGAAAGGGGGGAGGAGTTTACCCACGAGTGGGGGCGGGGCTTTCCAGGGCATCACACAAGTGGGAGGAACTGGGTGGGAAGGAGCAGAAGTGGGAAGAGTTTTAAAGCAAACTCCCCACATATGGAGAATCAGCCTCTGACCAAGAGACCTGGTAATGCACTCTCAAAACCGGAGATTCCTCATTGTCCACCATTAAGTGGATTATTTGTGGAGTATGTAGTTTAGTAAACAAAAGTTAGTCATGTGTAGAGCTAGGAAATATATTACAGAGCATAAGTTACTACTGAATAGTATTCATATAGCCACTCCTCTGTAACTACTAGTCAAATAATAAAAAAGACATTTTGACCTGTAATAGCATTGGAATCAAGCATCTTCCAGTAGTGGAATTACTGTTGTTTTACTGCACAGCAAAGGTCCTACAATATATACATATATACAATATGTACAGATCACAACCGTATGGACAGATGAGGGATCCAGGACTGCTCCCACTCAGTTAATTTCAATTGTAAACAGAATTCTGCTCCCCACCAAAGTACGGAAACCTCTCAGGGACACTTAATACGATGAAACAAAAGCAAGAAGGGGCGCAAACCACAATTTGATACAAATATATTGAAGTGAATACTTACAAAAAGGTCAACCACTGGCTATAATGTGATAAAGCTGCTCATAGAAGTGCAGGGTATTGAAGCTTGCCCCGCTTGGGGATACACCTCCTGACTAGAGGAAGAATAACTGGATTGGCTTAGAAATAATACTGAACTATTTATTAAAACAACTAATACAATGTAATAATAGCCAAATGCTCAACGCATTTCTAAGCACGCTGCTTTTTCTTCAAAAATGTATTTTTTTTAGTGGATCCATTCTGATTTGAAATTGTTTTATAATTTGTTTTCTATATTTTTCTGATATAAAATCATTGTTTGTCCATCCACGCATCCGTAGTGTGCTGGTAACATGTGATTATACCAATGCTCATGTGTCATTCCATTTTGGGGGTTTAGAACTGGTTTGCCAAAATATAAAGGGAGACGCAGACCCAAATGGTAAGACTTTTTGCCTTTTGTTCCTGAAGGAAAAGCAGCGTGCTTAGAAATGCACTGAGCATTTGGCTATTATTACATTGTAAGAGTTGTATTAATAAATTGTTCAGTATTATTTCTAAGCTGATACAGGTGTTCTCCCTCTAGTCGGGAGGTGTATCCCCAGGCATGGAAAGATTCAATACCCTGCAAGCATACGTTACCAGCTTTATCCCATTATAGCCAGTGGTTGACATTTTTTGTGAGTATTCACATCGATATATTTTTTATCACTTGTTTCAAACCGTGGTTTGAGTCCCTTCTTGCTGTTGGTTCATTCTGCACTCACAGGTCTTAAATAAAAAAAAATTATGTTTATTTCATGTTCAACATTTCGGTCAGGCTTGGTTGGCCTTCCTCAAGACTTCTTGAGGAAGGCCAGCCAAGCCTGGCCTAAACGTTGAACATGAAATAAACATAATTTTCCCATGTTTAACACCTGTGAGTGCCTGGTATCTTTCCATTTTGTAGGATGCTCTATCCAGGCAACCATTGGACTGGATGTAAGAGTGCTTTCCATCTACAGAATTAGGGACTGCCTGAATGCACAGAATGCTGGGAGCACAGAATTCTGGGAGTTATGTGCTGGAAGCATTCTGTGCTTTCGGGCAGTCTCTACAGTGCATGACTGCGTCGGCGGCAGGAGGCAGAGCAGGACCGGCCTCTTAACCCCTTAAGAACCCATGACGGTCCTGGACCGTCATGGGTTGTTATATCCTTAAGGACCCATGATGGTCTAGGCCAGTGTTTCTCAACCACTAAGGGTGCCCCATTGTGTCTACAATGCTTTGACAAAAAAGTGAATTTAGATTTCCAACTGTATATTTAAGGCTATTACTATGCACAATATGTTTATTTTAGTTGTGAGGTCTAACAATAACTCTATATTTATGTATTTGTAACCTTCATTACACCTTTAACAAATGACAAAAAATTATTGGGGTGCCCCAAAAATGCCAGACTGCATGTTGGGTGTGCCTTGAGCAAAAAAAGCTTGAGAACCACTGGTCTAGGCCGTCATGGAATTTCGGGCTCCCTGCATTGGCTGCATGCCATTTGGGGAGTCCGGAATTGGATTCGGGAAAAAAAAATGGTCCCTAGTCCTTAAGTGATGGCCACGTGCGTGATCGGCCAGTCCTTAAGGGGTTAATATCACCCAGACCTTGGCCCATGTACACAGGCTTTTACACTAGTATATAGATAGATAGATTCATATTAAAATACTAAACATGTTATAAATAATCTATGAAGGATACAGGGAACAAATAGAAATGCACATGGATTTATATGACGTTTTTAACCTCTTGAATGATAGAAAGCCTCCTTTTAAATCAATGGGAATTCTGAGATATTTCTATTTTTACCCATTGTCTAATTGGGCTGTCTCTGTATGTATGTTTGAACATCCTTCCCTACAGGCAGGGAGTCTAGGTTAGAACCCTCTCTCCCAACACACCTTTAAAATTGTCATTTTTATTTGTTATAAAACCAGATTTCCTAGTGCAAACTTTTACTTAATAGTGGATAAGAAAAACAAATTCCCATGATAGATTTCCTTTATGGTAACATCACACTGATGTATTGCTAAAAAGCTGCTCTTTTATGTGCATTCATGTTTGGACCTACGGGGATTTTTTCTTTAAAAAAAAAAGGTGATGCAGATAATGAGGCATTTGCCTGCTCCCATTGTACATTATGTCATATTAATCTGCAGCCAAGGTGAGATACAAAGAAAACCCATGAGAACAGAGCATAAGAGTTAAATGTCTCAGCTGGTTTATTATTTTCAATGCCATTTAATTGAAAGTAAAGTGAATATACACACCTGTTCTGCCTTTGCGTTTTCACACACGTAGATCTCGTACAACATGGCAAACTCAGGGGCATTGTCATTCACATCTAGAACCTTAATGAACACCTGAACATGGCTGCTTTCTTTAGGATTACCTGTACATAAAAGACAAAGAAGACTGTGTTTTGTGACTGTATAAGGATGAATTGTTCAGGAGAAGCCAGCTGCTAACTGTTAGGTTTGAGGAGCTTTCTTTTATGTCATTGTTTTTATTTCTGTGTGGGTTTTTTTTGGATCTGACAATGAAAATCCCAATTAGAAGGTTACAAGCTGGGTATTGACTGTTTTCCTGAAGGCCTGTCAAGCAGGACGCTGGTGTCACAGTATGAAACACCATGCATCCAATAATGATACATCTAGTAGTGAGGTAGTAGTCTTACCTTTCAGTAGAATGGATATAATCAAAACTTTAACAGTTTGGTTTGCTGATCAATTTGGCTTATGCTGGAAAAATTCCTGTTACAGCCAAATCGATTCTTGGGTAGGGGGAAGAGACAGTGAGAGGGGAAGCGAAAAGGGGTATGGGAAAGAGAGAAGGAAAAATAAAAAAGGATAGAGAGGAAAGAGAGGAGGGGTAAAACAGAAAAAGAGACAGAGAAAATATACCCCTCCAGCACTCAGCCTCGATCAGTTAAAAACCTGCAGCTGAGGGAGGCTAGAGTCCCAGATCTTGTCAGCTTGCATCATGTAATAGTCATACCTGGGAACTCTCCGGATTTGCCCCGGAGACTCCGGTTCTGACAGAACTTTACCGGGTCTCCGGGGCAGAGGCTGATTCCTCCGGATGTGGAGAGTTTCTATTGAAACTCTGCCACATCCGCTTTTTCTCCTGCTGATACTCAGTCCCCAGCCCTCTGAGTGCCAGAGTGGATGCATTCCGTACCACTCTGGCACTCAAAGGGTTAAGCCACCCCCCCACTCGCGGCAAACCCCGCCCCTTTTTGACGCGATTAGCGTCATTTTTGTCACCCCCTGGTGAACAGAGGACTACCCTCCGGGTAGCCCTCGACTGGAAGTTCCCAGGTATGGTAATAGTGCTAATCCCCTACTAGTAATAATGAAATAGGGCTGCATAATGCACTAAAATGTTTAGGTTGTCCCAAGCCCAGGGTCTTTTGGAAACCCAGGAAATCTCCTAGATGGTAATAATAACCTCTGAAGCAGGTCCCTTTCCTCAGATGTTTAGGGACCCAGACAAAAAGCTATTCAGAATGAGGCTGAGGATGTGCAAACCTGACCTTTTTTGTGTTTTTCTAAATTCTGATTGATTTCTGGTCTTGTAAAACAGCATGATACTAACAAATACTAAAGTTACCAAATAATTTATCTCATCCTTAGAGTTAGTGGAATAACTAATCATTGGAGGTCCCTTGTGCAGATATTTTGGGCCTGTTAACAGAAAATATTCACCTTCAGTTTTCCTCTGTGGCTGAATTACATGCTATACGTTCAAGGATGTTGCAGTGTGTCCACGAAATCTGGGGATTGGGCCTACCTACTGCATTATTATTGCTTTGAATGTCAGAGGGGTATCAAACGCATTGCAAAGTAATGTATTGGATACCCCTCTGGCACCAAAGCTTTTATGGGCAGTATTGTTGTTCATGAAATCAGCACAATATTAGGCCATTACCTTTACCTTGCAATGCATTAGAGGTGTATCTATTGTTCAAAGGGTTAAGGTGATCAGCTCACTGTTACTATCAGAGCAATACCACACCATTTACATGTCTTGAATAGACATATTATGCTTTAACTATGAGAACAGAGGCAGGACTCAGAGACCCTTTAGCCAATACCTAGCGGCTTCTCTGCACACCTAACAGATGGGTACTGTTTTTGTGAACGATTACTATCACTTTAATGTTCAAGGACAGGGCCGATGGGGTCAGTATTTTGACTCTGAAAATTACTGTCTACTAGAACTTTATTTGTACCATAATATGAATTCACTAAAATGTTACATCCAAAAGCTACGCAGTTTGCATTTGTCCAGGACCAATACGGTAATCAGTGAATTGCTCTAGTAATGGGCAAGCATGAAAAGCAAAAATCTATTATCAGTACATTCTAACATTAAGATAGAGTTAATGAACTGGACAACTACCTGAGGCATAGAATCTCAAGGACAGGACTCAGGAGCTAGACAACTTTCTCTTTATGCCTTGCTGTACAACATAATGGGCTGTACGGTAAGAAGAAAGGCAGAGGCATTCTGGGACAAAGCATTTGCACTATAGGGGATACCTAAACAACCCCACTGATTTAAATGGGTATTTTAACCATTTGAATGCTAGAGAGGTCTCCAACATGTTTTGAAGCAATGCACTGGAGACCTCTCTAGCATTCAAGGAGTTAAAATCCCCATTTAAATAAATGGTATATTTTTTAGAATGTTTAGATCTCCTCTATGGTGAAAATAGTTTGCCCTAGAACTCCTCCACTTTTCTTTTGACTATACAATCCTATAAATTGATGAAAATATTATTAAAATTGTTGGGTTATGTACATTTTAATGGTTCTGTTTTAAGGGTCTATTTTAATAAAATAGTGTTATAAAAGTACAGCAAACAAGACACTTTGCAATCAACATGTAAAATATATATATTCTTGGGTATATCCTCCTGAGTAAGACAAGGGCACTATCACTGCTTAGAGCTGTTTTATTCCAAAGTTACTTCAGCTCAAACTTTTATTATTTAGGTGCAGTATCACAATAGCCTGAAATTGTACAGCAGCATTGTTGCTACACAATCCTATGGAAAGCACCACTCAGTTGACCATAAACTTCCATAGGATGGTGTAGCAACAGCGCCACTGTAAAATTTCAGGTCATTGATATACTGCACCTAAAAAAATCAAGTTTGAGCTGCAATAACTTTTCAATAAAACAGCTCCCAGCAATGGGAGTACCTGTTTTGTAAGCAGGAGGATACAATCTACGATATACATTTTATTATATATTAAGTGTTTCTATCCCTTTAATTTTTGAATGTTAGTGTTGGTAATAAAACAAGTACCTACATTTACACTATATAACTGTATGGAGCTAAAGATGCAGGGAGTTGTTGCTCTCCTTGCATTGTCTAAAGAGATGCCTGCAATGTGACTTCATCTCACCCTGTCAGTCAACCATTTTGTTGTCTTAAAACAAGATGATTGGCTGAAGAGGCAGAGATTACAACAGCTCCCTCCATTTTTAGCTAAATACAGTTGCATATCAAAAATATAGGCATCTTTTTAAAACTATTTTGTAGTAATTTTATTTAATTAAGATCAACGCATTGCTTATACTGTGTTTTTATAGCATTCTTTCGTTAAAGGGATAGTAATACTTAAAATATATATATATAAAAAAAAAATGTTGTAGGGTTTATCCCCCTGAGTAAAACAAGAGTACTCCCACTGCTGAACGGTGTTTCATTCAAAAGTTATTAATTTTCAAAGTTGAATTTTTTAGGTGCAATATCACAGTGGCCTGAAATTGTACAGTGGCGCTTTTGCTACACCATCCTATGGAGATTTATGGTCCCGGGACCAGAGCTGTACAATTTCAGGCCACTGTGATATTGCACCTAAAAATTTCAACTTTGAAAATTAATAAACTTGTGAATAAAATATTTTTCAGCCATGGGAGTACTCTTGTTTTACTCAGGGAGATAAACCCTACAACATATTTTTTTTTTACATTTTAAGTATTACTATCCCTTTAAATATACCTCTTGGAAACTGCTGCTGGGTAAAAATAACACTGTACTTTTCATGTTAAAGGCTTTTCAACAAATGTAATTCGTATTATCTAAAATTTGATAATTTCCTGAAGATTCTTTGAAGTAGCTCAATCCTGAATTCTGTTTTATGTTCTTTGATGGAAATAACCCATTGGTAGCCTACAAGATGAAATGTAAATGTTTGTCTTAAGAGCATACATCTGCCAATACCAGGTTCTCATTTGTAATTATGTCTGGCTTTCAGATTGACTACATAGTTGCTACTAATTATATTAACTCTAATCTTTCTCTGGGTGACTTCCAGTAAATAGAAGATTGCATTTGTGAGTTCTGACTAAGAATATGGTTTACCAGGCAATTAGACAATGGTCATTGTTACAGAATAATTCAATTATTATACCAAAACATTATACGTATACCAAATTACATTATCTCATCTTTTCTGCTCAGACAATTTATCTTATTTTGGAAACAAAAAAATGATATTGAATTTCTTTCTCAACAGGCGTCTGAGCTATCAGTTCTAGTTCATTCTGCCTAAGGTACTTGTGACCCATGAACACATAAGGCTGAAGCTTTCTTTGCTATGATTAACACAAAATCATCAAAACAGTCTGGCATCTTATCAACCGTGCTTTAGGCCTGGTTTACACAGGTGACTTTTGCCTGACAGAATCATCCATTCAATAATATTGTTTCTGAGTCAGATAAGGAAAATGAAATTAGTCAAGAAATGACAATTTGCTGCTACTTGATTTTTTATGCACTTAAAGGTATAGCAATGAGCGAATGAACAAACAAATAAAGAAATAGATATGTTTATGGTGTGTAAAATAAAGGTATTCTCAGTGTTGTGAGATCATTCATTTAAATGTTATAATAGCCCGAATGTGTTGGATTTATTGTCTATTAACCACTTAACGACCGGCCGTGCAGGCACGCAGCGGTCACTAAAGGATTCCGGACTCCCTGAACGGTGTGCAGTCGCGGGGGGAGCCCGGAATTCCATGACGGTCATAGTACATCATGGGTCGTTAACTCAGATCGACCCATGATGTACTATGACCGCCAAGGGTCGTTAAGGGGTTAAATAGACCAGTAGGTGGTGATGTTTCATTGGACTCTAAGGAGAATTTCTGTCATATATACATACCTGGGAACTTTTTATTGTTGTCTCCCCGGAGGGGAGTCCTCTGCTGCCATGGGTGGTGTGAAGAATGACGCACATCGTGTCAAAAAGGGACGGGTATTAACATGAGTGCCGGGGGAGGGCTTAAAAGAAGGCTGGGGGAAAGGAGCTACACCGGGGGAAAAAGTGGAAGTGGGTAGAGTTTCAATAGAAACTCCCCACGTCCGGAGGACTCAGCCTCTGCCCCGGAGACCCGGTAAACATACCTGGGAACTTCCAGCTGAGGGCTACCCGGAGGGGAGTCCTCTGATCAGCAGGAGGTGACAAAAACGACGCTAATCGTGTCAAAAAGGGGTGGGGCTTGACACGAGCGGGGGGGTGCTTAACCCTTTGAGTTTCAGAGTGGTACAGAATGCATTGCAAAGCAATGCATTCCGTACCACTCTGGCACTCAAAGGGTTAAAGATGTCACACAGAAGGCTGGGGACGGAGGAACAGCGGAGAAAGAGTGTAAGTGGGTAGAGTTTCAGTAGAAACTCCCCGCATCCGGAGGAATCAGCCTCTGCCCCGGAGACCTGGTAAATCAGTGCCAAAACCGGAGTCTCCGGGGCAAATCCGGAGAGTTCCCAGGTATGCCGGTAAAGCAGTGCCAAAACCGGAGTCTCCGGGGCAAATCCGGAGAGTTCCCAAGTATCCATATATAGTGTAAACCTTTCCAAACACTGATAGAGGGAGGCATTATTTTAAGCAGTATATATATATATATATATATATATATATATATATATATATATATATATATATATATATATACAGAGAGAGAGTGCCACAGAGGTACCCAGTGTTTTGCCTCACTCTGTGTTGGATACCAGTCTGGCACTCAAATGGTGAAATCAGCCTTGAAGACTAAAACACCCTCCCATACAATTTCCTGATTGGCAGCAGTCAGCTCTCTCTAAACTTCCCCATCATAGTAATGCAACACAAATAACATGCGGCATAAGCTGGAAATTTGTGCCCATCGCATTTATTAATTACAAACATCAAATCAAGTTAATTAATAATACTAATTACATTTTTGTAAACACATTCTAATGCACAACTCATAATTTAATAGAAAATTAATAACAATGAACTATAATCTTTTTTTCTAAATTGGACCTAGACAACTAAACAAACATCTCTTATCCATTAACTATGTCCCACCAGCTGGCAGTCGCTTCCAAACAATGGGCACATACTTTATATTCTCTCCACCATCCACATTAACTACAAGGAACATGACATTAGAGAAAAGGGATGTTTGCTTCCATCCATTTCTAACTTTCCTTGCTATTCTTAGCCAAAAATGATCCTGTTTAATCCATAACCCTTCCGAGAGCCGACAACCTGTGCTGGATATTAATCAATAAATTACCTTCAATTAAATGAAATTAAGGAAGAGTAAGTAGGATTAATTCTGAACTGACTCCACAGATCAACAAATGTCAAATTGCTACTGCTTCTCTTTATCCAATTCCATAACTCCACTCTTTAAAGGAATACGCACACCAATGCTGCATGGCTTAATATTAACCATTTGAGTGCCAGAGAGGTATCCAGTGCACTGCATTGCAATGAATTGGATAACTTTCTGACATTCAAAGGATTAATGTATACATTATAGGCTGCACCCAGTTATGTATTTATTTATGCATTTATTAATTTAATGAACAAGAAGAAAGAGCACAACAGGATACCTCTAAGTGTAGCAATCAATAATATAATGGTGTATTAACACTTTTCCCTCCAAAATGTCTACTCACATAAGTTGGAGGTTTCTCCTGCCTCTCAGTATGAACTGCCTGCACTGGGAATTCGAGCATCACTCCAGGCTGGTGACTTCCTTAATGGCTCTTAATGTTTTTCACATAAATGTATGTGAGGATATGTAGTTCCCAAAAATAGTCATAGACCACATATATATGGTAGAGATATGAAGGCTACCCCTCTCAGAATCAGAGGATGCTTCGAATATATTAATGTGGTAACAAACAACAAAAAAAAATGTATTCAATGTGAGTAATCTTTTCATATTATGAGTGTATGTAGGATTAAAAATGAAAATATGTGTTTTTCTTAAAACTTTATTTAATAGTTAAAAGTCATGACAGAAGATATATAGTGGTCATTCTAGTCCCTCATCCAAGGTTTAAGGAAGATATGAGCAACGTTGCAACATAAATCTCCACCACAACCAAGTTCTAGATAGTGTCCTCCATAGAAAAAGAAGATTTGAGTCTTACTTGTTAAATCCTTTTCTCTTAGTCCATATAAGTTACTGGTAACTTTGGGTAGGCGATCACCCCCTTTAATAGGCAGTAACAATTCTGAGAAGTGACTGCTGGGTGGAGCCTACCTCCTCTACTTAGCTTAGAGCTAGCCAATCCGCAACCAGTAAGATTTGCAGACTAACTATTGACTACGAAGTAAGAAGGCAAAGGAAGACTCCTGTGAGCATGAACCCGAAAGGACCCCCGTGTTCTGCCACAGGAGCGCCAAGCATGGTCCCTTGACAGGGTGGGAGACCAGTAAGAGAAAAGCATTTAACAGGTAAGACTAAAACCTTCTTTTCTCTGTCGTCCAATACAGGTTACTGGTAACTTTGGGATGTCCAACCATTAAGTTTCCCAGGGCGGGAAGAAAGGCAAGGACCAGGCGTAGGTCTCCAAAGTCACCAGAGCACCAATGAACCTATAGATCATGAATAGCTCAACACTAACCATGAAGTGTCAATGAACACTGAACAGGGCTAAAAACAAACCCCATAAACTGTTGCACAGCACACGAATTAGAGCCAACAGGACTCAAAGGTGAATGAGTACTGAGAAACCAAGGGGATCCTAGACAGGCAAGGCTGCCTCCAGCATCTTCCTCCCAAAACTGGCATCAGCCAATGCCAGCATATCCACACGATAGTGTTTAGAGAAGGTGTGCACAGATGACCAAGTGGTTGCCTTGCACAACTGATCAGCTGAGACCTGGTTCTTGTAGGTCCAAGAAGCCCCAATAGACCTTGTAGAATGAGCTGTGACCCTGAAGGGAACAGGCTTCTTCCAAAGTTCGTAGGCCTTACGAATCGTGAACTTGACCCAAGAAGCAATGGTAACCTTGGAAGCAGGCTTCCCTGCTCTAGGACCCTCAGGAATGACAAAAAGAGTCTCAGACTGCCTCAAGGACTCAGTGCGGTGCACATAGAACCTGAGACAACGCACAACATCCAACAGATGAAGATCGATCTCTTTGTCAGAAGTAGGGATAGGACAGAAGGAAGTAACCACAATCTCCTGACTGATGTGGAAATCGGACACAACCTTCGGGAGAAACTCTTGGGAGGTGCAAAGCACCGCCTTGTGCTTGTGGAAAACCAGAAAGGGTGGTTTGCAAGACAGGGCATGCAGCTCCGCAACTCGGGGAACAGAAACAATCGCCAGTAGAAAGGCCAACTTCCACATCAGCAGATGTAGAGGAATGGTAGCCAAGGACTCAAAGGGAGGACGCTGGAGTACTTCCAAGACCAGATTAAGATCCCACTGAGGCGCAAGGAACTTAAACACTGGATGGGTATTAGCAACCCCCTGGAAGAAAACCTTGACATCAGGAATGATAGCAAGACACCTCTGAAAAAGGACAGAGAGCGCAGAAGTCTGAACCTTGAGAGAATTCACACTGAGACCCTTATCCACACCATCCTGTAGGACGGAAAGAACTGTATGAAGGTCAAAATCCTGAGACAGGTCTCTGTCAGCACACCAATATAGAAAGGTAGACCATACACGATGGTAGACCTTAGATGAAACAGGCTTGCGGGCACTAAGAATAGTAGCCACCACCCCAGTAGAAAATCCTTTCATCTTCAAAATCGAGGATTCAATCTCCAAGCCATCAAAGCCAGACGATGAACATCTTCATTCCAGAGGTAACCCTGTAGAAGAAGATCTGGACAGGGAGGAAGTGGAAGAGGTTCTGCTACAGAGAGGTCCAGAAACCAAGCTTGTCGAGGCCAGTACAGAGCAATCAGAATGACTGGGCAGATTCCAAAGAACTCTGGTCAATAGAGGAACAGGAGGGAAGGTATAAGCCGGAGGAAACATCCACAGGATCGATAAGGCATCCACTGCCAGAGCCATGGGATCTGCCCAGCGAGAGCAGAAGGTTGGAACCTTCCTGTTGTGTCTGGTTGCCATAAGTTTGATGCATGGCAGACCTCACTGCTGGATGATGAGGTTGAACACCTCTGGATGCAGCTCACACTCTCCGCTGTTCACTGTGTGCCAACTGAGGAAGTCTGCCAGAGCGTTGTTTACACCAGGAATATGAACTGCGGAAATGGCAGGGACATGCTCCTCTGCCCATGGTAAAATAGCCTTGACCTCTCACCAAGCTGCGAGAATTCTTGTGCCACCCTGCTTGTTGATATAGGCTACAGCTGTGGCGTTGTCCGACTGCACCCTTACCGAGCAATCCTCCAGTGGTCGTGTCCAGTGATGTAGGGTATGAAATATCGCCCGAAGCTCCAAGATGGGAAGAAGAGATTCTTCCTGAGACCACTTGCCCTGAACACTCAAGTGCCCCAGCACCGCTCCCCATCGTGAGAGGCTTGCATAGGCTGGCATCCGTCATCACCGTGGTCCAAAAGGGCACCAGGAAGGGTCTGCCTTTCAGGAGATTGTTCAGGTTCAGTCACCATGAGAGACTCTGCTACACGTGAAGAGGGAGAGACAGGGATCTTTCCAGTAGATCTGGACTGCCCCTAAAGGCCAGGATCAAAAACCTCTGAAGTTCCCTGGTGTGAGCCATGGCAAACGGAACTGCTTCCATGGTGGAAATGAACTTCCCCACCAAGGAGGACAACTTCTTGGCTGGAACCGGATCCTGAGACAGGATAGCTTTGTTATAGTTCAGTACACTCAGACAAGGGGGTATAGGTAAAAACACAGCTTTATTGAAACACACGATGAACAAGGTAACCCTCATGGGTCCAGTTTAGCACACTGACACAAGACAGGTTACAAATGGTTAACCCACATAGTGCACACAATACTGACACAGGTCAGGTATTTAATGGATACAATGTATGATGCCCTCTTAACTAGTGAAGTGCTGGTCGCAACACTCTGCAGGCTAAATGTCGCCTGACATAACGGAGGCCACAGGAACGGACTGCCAACTCAGGCTCTGGACGCCTGTGAATGTGACCAATGGTGGACACCCACCTACAACTAAAGGAGAGGTCAGAGCTCGTGCTTAATGGAGGCCTTACCGAAATAAACCAGCTCCGTGTGCACACACTACCTGACAGGGTTAATGGGCTATGGTATAAATGGATGGCCACAGGAAGCGCCCTACTTGTCAGCGGAATACCAAGCCCAACCAATACTTCCCAACGGAACCCAATGGTAGTGACAACGAGGCCCTTCCCCCGAAGGGGTTAATGAGCTGTGGTCTGTACAACAGAATGTAATGGAGGTGCCCTAATGAGCCAACAGAGACCAAGCGAGTGCAACACAGAGGGGAAAGCAGCGAGACTCTGACAACGGATGAGAGTGTGCAGACAACGGACACAGCACTTTGACCAAACACAGGATTGGTGCCCAATCGGGAGGCTGGCAAGAAATACAAATCGCCAACGGGAACAGCAGCACAGGAACCTCATCCGGATAGGCGGTAGCGAGATCAGGAATTTCAGCCAGGCCAAGTCAGTACACGGAGCAGGATCCTCAGACGCGCCGGTTCGGTACACAGAGCAGGGTCGTCAGTCACGCCAGGTCGGTACACGGAGCAGGAACGTTAGCCGGGCTGGGTCAGAACAGGAAGCAGGAACGTGAGCCAATCCGAATCGGTGCACAGCAGCAGCAGGAATGAGACTAGAGAGTGGTCAGACAGTCCGGGGTCATACACTGGATCAGAACAACAATACTAGCGCCAGGCATCAGGTGCACCACGAAAGGGCACTTGCAGAGTGACAACCCGGGGTATATAAAGGCTGTTACTAGGAGGAGCAGTACAGGCAGCCAATAGGAGCATAGAATCAGCCATGATGGACAGAATGTCGCCATATCACGGGCGCCATGATAAGCTTGGACCTTCAGTGCTATCTGATGAGCCACTTCATCTGTCAGAAACACCATCCCCCTCTGAGTGTCGAAGAGGAGGCCTAGAAAGACCATCTTCTGAGAAGGAACAAGGTCTGACTTGTCCAAGTTGATGATCTGCCTGTGATGGAAGAGAGCATGAATGCAGTCCTGCACCTGCTGATGAAGGAGTTATGGAGACGAGGCCTTCAGGAGGAGGTCGTCCATAAGTGGAGGGCAGAGAACTGGAAGTGCCCTCGGTCGCAGGTAAAGAGGAGATACTGCCGACTCTCTGGTTGAATGGTGATGTGCAGATATGCATTTGAAGGTCCAGAGAGGCCAGAAATTCCCCAGAAGACATGGATGCTATCATTGTGCTCAGAGACTCCTGGCGGTACTGGGACCTGACCACAAAGGAGTTGAGGTCCTTCAGATCCAAAATGGAACGACAGCCCCCATCCTTTTTGGAAACCACAAAGAGGTTGGAGTAGAATCCCAAGCCCCTCTCCAGAGGGGGAACTGGCTCCAGGACTGCCTTCTCCAGAAGGGCCTGTATAGCTTCCTCGAAAAGGCGTCTCTTTTCTGCTCCCAAGGGAGAACGAGAAACAAAGGTCCTTGGAAGAGGAAGGGAGGTGAAGGGAATCCTGTATCCAGGCCACCTCCTGTAAAACCCATGGGTCCACCACAGAGGCCTGACAAGCAGAGAGGTAGTGGCATAGGTGGCCACCTACCTGCGGGTGGGGACCTGGGTTCGGTGAGTCATGCAGAAGAAGGTTTGCAAGCCTTGGGCTTTGTGAAGGACTTGGCTCTCTATTGCTGCTTAGGCTTGGATGAGGAGCACAGAGCCTGAGGGACCATCTGGGTCACTTGGCGCGAGTCTGCTTGAAAGGAACGAAAAAGCTGATTCCTTTTAACAGATGCCTTCTTCCTTAGGACCACTGGCAGGTGAGAACTTTTCCCTCCAGTGGCCTCATTGATGAGATCCTTAAGTTTAGGCCCGAACAGGGAAGAACCCTGAAAAGGCAAAGACAGGAGAGCCTTCTTAGAGGCCGTGTCAGCTGACCAGATCTTAAGCCAGAGAGCCCGTCTGGCTACCACAGACATGGTAGATGCCCTAGCTACCATACTTACAGCATCAAATAAAGCAGCAGAGACATAATACTGAGCCCCAGCAATGTTAGCGAGAAGACGCAACATGTCAGAAGTAGCGGCTCCCTGATGGACAGAAGAATTGAGCTGTTCAGTCCAAACAGCTACAGCCCTATTTACCCATGCATCAGCAAAGGTAGGGCAAAGGGCAGAGCCTGCAATCGCAAAAATAGCCTTGAGAGAAGTCTCAAGCTTCTTGTCAGTCCAGTCTTTAAGAGCAGAAGCGTCATCCACTGGCAAGGCAGTTGATTTAGAAAGCCTGGACACTGGGGCATCCACTTTAGGGGGATGAACCCACTGAGTAAGGGCCATTTCAGAAAACGGATAAAGTTTAGCTAACTTTTTAGACACAGATAGTTTCTTGTCTGGAAATTTCCACGCCTCTGATACCAAGTGATCAAGGGTGGGATTAGGTGGAAAGCAGGCATGGGGCCTAACAGGCTCCTGGAAAACATCAGAGGGGTCAGAAGACACCTCCTGCACCAAGGGAATGTTCAGGGTGGACAACACAGCCCTGATCAGGCCCTCAGCTGAGGTAATGGGGTCTGCCTCGAAGGGGTCCCCAAAAAACTGAGATGAAGGAACAGCTGAACAGTCATCATCATCAGAGTCCACCAATAATCAGACACATCAGGTACACCCTGCAGTTTAGGCAGGGAAAATCTGATGGGGGTAGAGGTCTGCAACGAAGTGAAGACTCCCTGTAAAGTAGATGGAAGTAGTTGTAAGGTGGACTGGAGGTCCCTAGGAGTAGCTTTAAACTCTTGCATCCATATTGGCTCTAGTGCATAGCTGGAGGCCCCAGCAGGGGATTCAGGGGCAGCAGCGCATGCTGAGCAAACATGACCAGAGTATTCTCTAGGTAACCCTGATTGACATAAGGAGCAATGAGCAATGGGGGACATAGACACCCCAGTATCCTTAGTCTTAAGTTTAGCCCCAAGGTCTAACGGAGTAGACATTCCCACAGAGTCAAAACGGTCAAAGTATCAAAACACCCACAATAAAGCATGTATGATAATTATTGCACCCCAGAAACACTAAATTAAGACTTATCTGGTAGGCAAAGGGTTAAGCTGTGGAGGAGAGAAGGAGAGTCCAAGCCCTGTGTAGAATACTCAATCAGTGAATACACAAAATGGCTGCCGCGACGGGAGCCAATGAGAAACAAGAACACAAAGCAGGAGCTCATGGGAAACGTAGTTTTGCTGACAGAGTACCCCAACAGTACCCAAAGCCCCATAAAGCCCCCAACATCCTCAGAATGTTGACAGGATGACAGAGTAAGGAAAAACCCACAAAATGAGCCATCTCTGACCACGCTACGTGGAGTGGTTGCAGAGATATGTCCCAAACCGTAAGGTCCCATAGAAGTGAATGGAGCAATGGCGTCTATGCGGTAAACGTGCACCTTAAAGGCATAGAACATAAAGTTAACGAGGTGAATACCAACACGTAAAACTGAGCAAAAGCCAACTCAAATAAAACAGGAGACCCAATAAACACTGGTCCAGTAGGAAAAGAGTCCAAAACCCCCCCAAAACTTGCTAACCAGCAACAAAAGGGTTAAGTTACCAAAGAAGCTTGCTCCAGACACCTCACAGACATACAGATAAACCCAATGAGCACATTAATATGTAATAGGATCTCCAAATGAGACCCCTATGCGGAGGGGAAGCATGGGACATGTGGACCCCAGCACTCAAAGGGTGCTCACCTTTTTCAGCAGGTCTTCTGTCTTCAGATTACCATATATCAAGAAGAAGCCTCATTGGGCAACTCCTGGGGAAAGAACTTGCATCCAAGATTTTCCCCCCAGGTCTTAGGTCCACAGAAGCTCCTGGTAAACTGAGCTTATCCACATTTGGGTGATGGCAATTGTCAGTGATGGTAATCCGCCTAATGGTGGTATTCCATTTCTAACAGAAAAATAATAAAAAAAAGCTAAAACTATAGCAGAACTGTTCTCCTGCTTGTGTCTTGACCAAGGAACAAATCTTACTGGTTGGGGATTGGCTAGCTGCAAACTAAGGAGAGGAGGTAGGCTCCACCCAGCAGTCACTTCTCAGAATTGTTCCTGCCTATTAAAGGGGCTGATCGCCTACCCAAAGTTACTAATAACCTGTATTGGACGACAGAGAAAATAAATAAAAATAAAAACAATACAACAATATCATGTGGATAACAGTACCAGTGATTCTGGCAAATTCAAAATTAAAATATAATAAAAGCAATATAATAATATCATATAGACAACAATACCTTTGATTCTGGCAAGTCACCAGCCTGGAGTGATTCTCCAAATTTCCAGTGCAGGTGGTTCATACTGAGAGGCAGGAGAAGCCTCTAACATATGTGAGTAGACATTTTGGAGGGAAAAGGGTGTATACACCATTATATGATTGATTGCTATGCTTAGAGGTGTCCTGTTGACCTGCTTCTTCTTGTTATTTAGTGATGTGGATTATGGGGTGGGATATCCACTAGGAACAGCAGCAAAGAATACCTTGGTGATTGCCTTCCTTCACGGACTAAGCGCATACCACTCCTTGCCTTTGTATTTATTAATTAATATCTTCTCCTTCTTAGAGCTTTCAGGTAATGGGGTAGCTAACTTTCTTCACCTCTTGAAGTCCTGACATGTAGTGTGGGTGCAAACCCTTTACCTTAACCACTGTTTGTTTGGAGGACAGCCATGGTCTTCCATTATGCACATCACTGAGACCTAGTAATGCTCCAGAATATAAAACTATTTAAGTGCTTTTTGGAAGTAGTGTACGATTGGAATTGCTTGTCCCAAATTAACACTACTTCTAGAACACATTAGAATAACCTAGTTCTCACACACACACACACACACACACACACACACACACACACACACACTATCACTTGATCCACGTGAACTGCCTGATGTCAAGTGGGGGGTTGAGGCCAGACATAGAGTTATTTGGTGAGTTTTTCCACTCACTTCCCATGCCCTACAACTATGCAGGTTCCTACTTATGGCTCCTGACAAAAGGTAGGTTAGTTTAAAAACAAAGTTAGAAGTTGTATAGCAGTAAAACATATATACTGAAATACTATGCCATTTTTGTTGGGGGTCTGGGGGTGAGTGTTCCTTTAACCATCCCTAACTATTCTACCACTTAAAAACAAACTTATTTATTTTGCTCTTCCTAGATTCTATCATGGAGTCTATCATGGAGTCCTTCTGCCTACCCTACACTCTCTCCATATTCCATATCCATGGCATCCCATTGGTTAGAAAGGCAAAAGCTATTCTTTAAAGGGATAGTAATACTTCGTTCTAACTTTATTTTATTTTGTAGGCATTAAAAAACATGAAGAATGATATAAGTCTTATCTCTCAAACCTTTATGGTTTATGAGATATTCACAAGCAAAGTTTCCCCCTCCCGCCCCTTTTACCTACTGTAAGCAATCTCTTCTCAGATGTGGAATCCAGTCCATAGACTGGACAGATAACAGCAGGGGACACTCTTATTCCTATGAAAACAATGAAATCCCTGCCCCCCTTGACAAGCTTTTCAGGTTTTTCCCTTATCTTATTTGAAGATTGTCCCTCTCTGCAGTCTACATGGGCACCTCCCTTCTGCTCTGGCTGAGCAGTGTTACATCAGTAAAAGGGGCGGGAGGGGGATATTTTGTCATTGAATTACTCTTGAACTACAGCTCTGACAGAATTTAAATAACAGTCTCCAAAGTCCAAATACTATGATTATTAATTAGAGCTGCTTTTATTATGAAACATTACTATCCCTTTAACAATTTTTCAGCAAGTAACAGCTTGTTCCATTTTCACTGTGAAAGCCACACGTATAATTTGCACAGTATGAAACCATGATAACTATTTTTTGTGATTCCTCACAGCTTGAACAGCACAGAGTCACCTATGTAACCTGGTCCTAATTCTCACTTCGTAAGGAGACAATGGGGGAAATTCACTAAGCAGTGATTAAGCGGTGATAAAGAGTTGATAAAGTGGTGATGACTTCTCCAGTTTATCACTTCTCCAGTTCCTATGTTATTCTATGGAGCCTATGCACTAAGATCTCCAAAGTTGAAGACATCTTAGTGAATATGCTCCATAGGATAACGCAGGAATTGGAGATATGATATGATATCACCGGAGAAGTCATCACCACTTTATCACCTCTTTATCACCGCTTAGTGAATCTCCTCCTTTGTGTTTTAGCCAGTAAGCTAAATGGGCACAAATCTGGAGAGAATGAACTATGCCGCAGGGGACAAATTAACGGTTTATGATTAGGAGGTGTAATTTTCTATTAAGGACAGTGGTGGCATCTAAAAGTGACTTACTCATCTCCGTTGCAATTACTGTAATGTTATGCCACACTACAGCTTCCCGGTCCAAAGATTTTGATGTGTAAATTGATCCATTGTTAGAATCGATGTTGAATATTCTATCTAGGTCAGTGTGGCGATCCACAGAATACCTGCAAGTACAGAAAAAAATGATTAAATGTCAAGCTATGCCAATATGCTACTAAACATATACATTTCAGTGCTTAATAATAATAATACATTGAATTATAAATGGCCTTTAAAAATTACTGTTGCATGAAAAAGCAGCAACAAAAGTGTAAAATTGCTTAAAAAGCTTGATATGTCATTAAATTGTTTAGAGCGACAAGTTGGTAACAAGAAATATCTAACATAAATGTCAAAGCATTTTTTAAATAAAATCTCAGTGGTATAACAACATGAAGTGGGATAATCCAGTTTTGATTGAACCTTCAGTTGCAGGTTTTGTAAAGATACACTGCAAATTGTCCTTAGGCATTACAGTATGTTAGCATATTGGTGTTGAAACAGCCCGAGGTGCTCGTGCAGGAAAAGTGCCGTCACATTTCGTGCTCTCCTAGTCCCAGTCTGTGTTCCGTGTCCTCTTGTGGGTATGCAGTGCAGTTTGTGGGGCCAGGTCAGCCTTCAAACCCAATTACCATTGAAGGCTTGTGGGGCCCTTTGACTTCTCCTCCTCCCCGGAAGGAGAGGAGGGCATTTACCCTGGGGGCTTCTGCAAACAGCTTCCTTACCCCAGGGCTTCCGTCTTCGGCTCCCTCCGGAGAGAGGAGCTTCCAAGTCTTTCAGAGGAACTGGCCCCCCAGTTCCCCCACCAAAGCACTAGTCCAAAGACCTGGCCCCATTATGGTAATTCCTAATGTTTTAAGTGCTGGTGTTGTGAAGTGCTCCAAAAATAAATAGTGAACAGTCCATCCATCAGCAGTGCAAACAGTGCACAGTGAAGTGAATAAATAAATAAACAGTGCCAGTTAAGGCCCCAGCCTCCTGACTGGGATTATAAAAATTCTTCGCTCCATAACCAGAAGGCTAGGGCAGCAGAATTGAAAAGTGCAAAAATAAGGTTGCCACCCAGCCGGTATTTTGCCGGCAGGCTGGTAAAAAATTGGCTTCTTTCCAAAGTTAAGTCTATGGAGGGAATGCCATGGCCAGTATTTTTTTGAAGAAAAAGTGGCAACCCTATGCAAAAAGAATCCTCGGTGACGTGCCAGTGCTCCACCATTGCAGTGTCCAAGTTAACCACGTGCAGTAGCATGAGAAAAGGCAAAAAGCACCTCGGGCTTCGCTGCTCCCCGGCCCATGGTGTCCGATCAAGTGTTTTCCTGCCTCCAGTCGGGTGTCCTACCTCACCCCTTCGGAACAGGTACTACACTTGATCTTAGCCAAAAGGCCGAGAAGCGATTATGTTATCATATTATCATTGTTAAAATGAGTGATATTCATTTAGGGCTGTAGGATCAAATGAAAAGTCGAATAGTTCTGGGACTAACCATTTGAACTAGCTTGAATGCTAGCAAAGCAATGTGTTGGAGACCTCTCTAGCATTCAGGGGGTTAAAATCCCCATTTAAATAAATGGAAAAGTTTGCAATCTTTAGTCTTAGAATTCCTACACTTTTCTTTTAAGAGATATTCACAAGCAAAGTTTCCCCCTCCCGCCCCTTTTACCTAGTGTAAGCAATCTCTTCTCAAATGTGAATCTGGTTGTAAGACCAGACAGATAACAGCAGGGGACAATCTTCTTACAATGAAAACAATGAAAGCCCTGCCCCCCTTGACAAGCTTTTCAGGTTTTTCCCTTATCTTAATTGAAGATTTTCCCTCTCTGCAATGTACCTGGGCACAGGGGAGGGCTGGCAACTTGTGGCCCAGGGGGCAAATACATTCAAGTGGCCCATTTCTATTATAGTTCGAGCCCCCTGTTCCAACCCACCCCTTTTTGTTAATTTTAAAACTGGCATTAATGTTGTGACTTATGTCAAGTGATACCAAATAGTTTACAGTTGAAATGGGGCTACACAAGTGCACTACTATAAAGCTTACAATTTAAGTAAAGCTTACCTAGTGATACTATGGAGCTTACAAGGGAAATGGTTTATGCTACTAGTTTAGCTCCATTAGGATTGTACCTCTGTGGTATCATTAATGTAGCTCCATTTACAGCAGCAATTGGGAGATTTAGTGAGGTGCAGTGGCCCACCAGCCCAGACATATGACCAGCCCAGGGGGCAATTGCCCCCCTGCCCACCAGGCCAGCCCTCCCCTGCCTGGGCACCTCCCTTCTGCTCTGGATGAAAAGTGTTACATCAGTAAAAGGGGTGGGAGGGGGATATTACTCTTGAACTGCAACTCTGACAGAAATGAAATAACACTCTCCAAAGTCCAAATACTATGATGATTAATTAGAGCTGCTTTTATTATGAAACATTACTATCCCTTTAAATCAATGGAACTTTAGATTGTTTTTTTGTCCTAGAATTTCTTCACTGTTTATACACATGCTACTTAGGAATATTAACATTAACCCCTTGAAGACCAAATATTAGCAAAATTGTGAAAGGTGCCTTGCCTGTTTTGTGGGCTTAGACTTTTTTAAAGGAATAGTAATGTTTCAAAATAAAAGCAGCTCCAATTAATCTTCATAGTGTTTGGGCCCATAATGGAGAGTGGTATTTCAATTCTGTCAGAGTTGTAGTTCAAGAGTAATTGAATGATAAAGTATCCCCCTCCCGCCCCTTTTACTTATGTAACACTGCTCAGCTCAGATGCAGAATCTGGTCTCTTGACCAGACAGGTCGCAGCAAGGAACAATCTTCTTACTGTGAACTTAAGGGAAACCCTGCCCCCATGACAGGTTTTTCAGGTTTTTCTTTATGCTGAAGATTTTCCCTCTCTGCGATTCATCTGGACAGTCTTGCTTCTTTGAACTGAGCAGTGTTACACCAGTAAAAGGGATGGGAGTGGGGGATATTTTATCATTCAATTACTCTTGAACTACAACTCTGACAGTATTGAAATTACACTCTCCATGGCCCAAATACTATGAAGATTAATCAGAGCTGCTTTTTTGTGAAACATTACTATCACTTTAAACTCATTGTCCTTGCATGAGCTACTTGCAAGTTTATTTATCAGAGCATATATTCCTGTATAAATCTAGCCTGGCACTGAGTGGGATGTGTAACATACACAGTATTATATTCCCACATCATCTTGTCAGTGTTGTCACTCAGTACTGTCTTTCTGACACTTTCCCTTGTTCTCTCTTGCTGTCCCTTTCTTGTTCTCTTACACTCTTCTCAATTTCTTACTCTCACTATTGATGAATTGCAATCACATCTCAGTTTCACTGTCTCTCTTGCATGAGCTCTCTCTCTTGCCCTATCTTACATGCATTCTTCTCTATAATGGGCTGCACTTTCATGGGTGCTACTTTATTTATTTATCCCATATGAGTATAGCTGGTTTTGTCCAGAATTGTTCAGATTCTTATTAGCATGTCATCTTCTGTATGTGAATGGAAACGTTTGCATAATTCGGCATTGCCAAAACTCGTTTAAATCTTAGCTCCCACTTGCTTAATTCTTGGCAGAGGAAATCTTATGGCTAAAATTGATGGTAGCTTACGTACACATTTACTAACAGAGATAAGAAGGATTAGGCCAGTAATAGTTTAAATATACAAGTTTTTTAATATTAGTTGAAAACAGAAGAAATTCATACGCACAGAAAACAAAATGCAATCATGGATAAAATCCTGGATATTACAATTGGAACATCTTAATTGTTTATTATCGATCTTTATGTATAATTTCACCATTCCATAGCTCTATATGATAAAGAACAATGTATGTATACTATTGGTTAGAACGTGCAATGAAGGATTTATGGGGAATGCTCATCAGGGCTTTCAATCTTGAGGAAATGAGAGAGATGGATTGAATATCCAGTGTTGTGGTGTGGTCCTCCATATGTAAGTATGGTCTATCCACACAGCTGGACCCATTAGGTAGGAGTAGTCAATCTTTGGACCTCTAGTTGTTGGAAACTACAGTTCCCATCATCCCCAACCAGCCAACAGATGAGAGTTGTAATAACCAACATCTGGAAGTCGAGCAATTGTCTACACTTGCATTAGGGAATACAAGGAAGATGTGCTCCATAGGGAAATATTTCCCATTCTTTCAGCTAGCTCCAATAGGAAACAGAAGTAAGATGTGTTCCATCCATACAACTGGACCAGTTAGGAAATATAAAGAAGATATGCTCCATAAGGAAGTATGACTCATCTAGGCTCATGACTCCAATAGGATGTAGAAGCCAGCTGTGTTTTTCAGGGAAGAATGGTCCTGCTGTTCAGTTGGTTCAAATAGGGAATAGACAGAAGATGTATTCCATAGGGAAGAACACAGTTAATCCCATTGTGGAAAGAAAGTAGAAACCTTTCAAAGAAGTATACATTTTTTGAGGTTTGTTTTACTCTACATGAAATGCCCTGTAGCATATATTTTTTTCACAGAAAATGTCTACGGCTCCTTTACCAAGTATTCTCTTTAGGACAAGGGGGGCTTGTAAGAGTGTGTCTAAGGAGCATGCTTTCCTGTGTATAAATAGAAAAGGTAATACTTGCACCACTACTTCATATCAGAATAGTTTTCCAGTAGTCAACCAAGGCACGTGATGAAATGTAAAGTACTGCACATGATACTTGTTTAAGCCCAATCCATTTTTTACAGGATTACTCTTTCATATATACACAAAAAAAGGGGAGAAGAAGAAAAAAATGCATTTGTTAATTTGATAACTGCAGGCAGCGGGGTAGTCCCCATTTTCTAACAGACCGATATTCTCCTATATCTGCATTTGTAAAAGTACTGCCATTTTATGTTGGATCCTTAACCCCTTAGTGACTATCAAGGGCTTTTTACACTAGAGGACATGAGCAATTTTGACCTTCTCTGTATGCCTTTGTTCAGTCTTATTTTCCATCTAATTCATTTAGAGGGAGAATTACACACGATTAGATACCATTTTTTAAGGATAAGTAGGGCTTTCTGTTGATTCCACGTTTATATGGATAACCCATCATTTAATTGGTAATAATATAAAAAAGTGGAAACACTAGAAAAAAACACAAAGATTTGATAGGTTTTCGTGTTATAATTTGTGATCATTTGGTTCATTTGTAACAGGAACTGGATAAAAGGTATGAACGGTTGTCCTTTTTGGTTGGGTAATGGTACTCTGATGTGAAAATCCATATGTCGTGGTGTCCCTCTGTATAGGAGATAAGACTATGTGGTGTGTATATATATATATATATATATATATATATATCTGTATCACGTTACTTCAGAGTAATAAAACTCGCATTAATGTTTGTTTAAATGTCAGTATATGTGTTTATAAATTAGACTGTGTAAATAAAATACTTTGAGCTTGCGCTAAATTATTTCTGCAGTAACACAAAGAGGGGAAAAACTGTAACACATTTTTTTGTTATAAGAACCCCCCCACACACACACGCACAGTCTTGCTCCCTGTATCTAAAAAGTGCCTCATGTTGATTTTTTTAGTTTGGCTCACATTTTTTGTTAATTTTGTAGAGAAAGAGAGAGAAGTCCTGGAAATAAAATGTGTTACCCATTAGTTTAAAACTGGGGAAAATTAGGCCTAGTGTTATTCACAAAACATTTTGATATAATTGCAAGCCAACAACAAGACTGAAATTGCACAACTGTCCACAAAAAGTGAGTGGTAAACATTTTACAATGGATGAAGAGAAGTATCTGGGAGACGTTATGTGTCAGTTGGTGAATAAAGAATAATATATGCATCTGGACAGGAGCCCACTAGAGGAGATACAAAACTCATTGTTGAATTTATTGTCTGCTGGTTTGAAGGACATAAATCACAAACCAATTCCCTGGAGTGTTCTATTATTTTGTGACTAGAAGGACAACTGAGAAACGGATTCAGAATGGTGACAAAGCACAATGGCTATTTCCAACTTCTTTCATATGATGTTATGTGCCTTTGGGGGAAATTAGTGTTAGTTATTAGTTACAGTACTTTATCTCCTTTGTAGGATTTTGTAGGATATGTTATGTTATGACAAGGTAAGAGCATATGAATAATGTCTTAAAAGTAGAAGCTGGAAATATAACAAGCATACTAAGTGTGTTATGGATGTTCATGTATAAAGACTGCGAGCAATTCTGGGACAAATTATATATAAGCACCAAAAAATTGATTTGATAATATAATGTACAAACAATGAAGGAGAGCGCCTACCACCTGTACACCCACCTAAGCATGCCAACACCTACTTCACTACATTGATATTATATCTCTCCTTTGGGAAGTAATGACATTGGAATTGATATTTTGTAAAGAACTAAACAAAAATTATTATATCATACAAAATCTCTGGAACAGTGTAGAACTAAATGTATGAAATATAAATGAATACCAGTTACAGGAATATACAGGAAACCCACCACAACAAAGTATTTACTCAGTTCTTTGAGGAAACTGGTTGTGATGGAGAGAGGGTGAGAGGCAGAAGTATTTCTGAGACAATCTAATTGTACCATAGGGAACAAAAATATTCCCATTAATTTAAATGGGATTTTAATCCCTTGAATGAGAGTGAGGTCTCCAAATCTTTTGCATTGGAGATCTCTATGATATTCAAAGGGGTTAACTCTTTGAGTGTCAATGCGTTGAGTGCCCCTCTGGCACTCAAAGGGTTAAAAGCCTTGTTTAAAGAGATAGTAATGTTTCACAAAAACAGCAGCTCCAATTAATCTTCATAGTATTTGGGCAATGGAGAGTGTTATTTTAATACTGTCAGAGTTGTAGTATAAGAGTAATTGAATGATAAAGTATCCCCATCCCGCCCCTTTTACCCAGTGTAAGCCACTTCCCTTCAGATGAGGAATCTGATCCCTGGGCCAGACAGGTCACAACAAGGGACACTCTTCTTACTGTGAGTATAAGGAAAACTCTTCCCCCCTTGACAGGTTTTTCAGGTATTTCCTTATGCTCACTGAAAATTGTCCCTCTCTGAGATCCATCTGAACAGTCTTGCTGAGCAGTGTTACATCAGTAAAAGGGGTGGGAGCAGGATACTTTATCATTTCATTACTCTTGAACTACAACTCTGACAGTATTGACATAACACTCAACATGGCTCAAATACTATGAAGATTAACCGGAGCTGCTTTTATTGTCAAATATTACCACCCCTTTAAATCACTGGGGATCTGGAGATATTTGTCTCCTATTATGCATTTTGTTTCACCCAGAATTACTCCAGTTATTTTAGTACACCGGTCTCCTAGTATTCCAGAGATGGTGGGCAGTTTAGGAGAAGACTTGCATGCAGGCTTGATATAACTCATTGGTGAAGCAAAACTCTTATTAAGAAGAAACATTTCTTTCTAGCGATCAGGGTAATAATTGGAAAAAGAGCAGCATTTTAATCTCTTGGATGCGGAAGAGATCTCCAAAGTAATGCGTTGGAGACCTCTTGCATAAAAAGGCACATGTGAAGTAAGGATTTGACAGATTCCATCATTACAAAGACATTTAGAGGCATTTCAGTGGACTTACTTCACTGGACTTCTGACAGCGTCTGGATCTTGAGCTGACACTGTCCCTATGACAGTGTTTATTTTGGCATCCTCTTTCACCTCAAACACATAGGCTGGCTTGCTGAACACAGGAGGCTCGTCCACATCATCCACCATGATTTTGATGGTAGCGATGTCCTTGAAAGGATCCATGTACAAAAAATGTGGGTCACGACTGTTGATAGCTTCAACTTTCAAAGTGTACAGTCTCTTTTTTTCATAATCCAATGCCTGTTATACAAATGTAAAAAGAAGCTTGAAATGAGAGAAAGGCAGACCATAGGATGCCTGTATCAGAGTTAGTGAGGCTAATGTATAGATGAAATGTATTAATTCTGGATTAACCATTTGAGTGCCAGAGGGTTATCTTCATACCTGGGAACTCTCCGGTTTTGCCCCGGAGACTCCGGATTTCAAAGTGAATTACCGGGTCTCTGGGGCAATGTGTGAATCACCGGGTGGGCAGAGTTTAAGTAGAAACTCTGCCCACTTGTGCTCCATCCCTCCCGGTTCCTCCCCGCCCTCTTACATCCATTTTGCAGGGAGGGTTTGTGGGGTTTTTTTGCCCCCCCGCGACTAAGCCCCGCCCCTGGTATGACGCGATTCGCGTCATTTTCCTCCCCCTGGGCACTGACAGGGTTACCCTCCAGGTAGCCCTGTTTCAAAAGTTCACAGGTATGGTTATCTTCTCTAGCACTCATAAGGTTGAAGCAGCTGCACCATAGCGTTCCTTGGTGCTTGGTGAAGACATTTTATTTGGACTGTGTTTCTATTGTAAGACAAACTCTCCAGGGATCCTCTCTATTCTTCAGGTCAATTGCATTAAGTGTTGGTAATCACAAAGTTTATTTAAAACAATGCAGCTAATAGTGTGTGACAGTGGTTCCTAACCCTATCCCCAGGGACCCCTAACAGGCCACATCTTGTGAATTTCCCTGACTGAGTACAAGTGAGTCAGAGTCGGTCATTTAATTAACTCTCTTGTGCCCATGCAGGGAAATCCTAAAGACAGGTACTGTTGGGATACTTGAGGATAGGGATGGGAACCACGTATGTATGTATGTATGTATCTTTATTTATATAGCGCCATACATGTACACAGCGCTTAACAAAATTTGAAATAATATATTACAAAACTACAGAACTGGGTTAAGAGCATTAAGCTTAAGTGCCATCATTGCAATATTTGTGGGGGAACGTGCAGAAATGGAATCATAGACTGGGAAAGGGACCCTGCCCCAAGGAGCTTACAATCTAATTGTCTAGGATATAGCATTGAGAACAGCTGGCTGGCTAAGGATGTTGTTGTGTTGAAGTCCAGCACAGCTTTGCCATTCATTGGAGACATCTGTAGCAATCATGGGGTTAAATTCCTCATTTAAATTACTGGAGTTTTAAATCTCCCCTTTGGTACATTCAGCTTGCTCTAGATGTACACCAGCTCTACTTAGTACATCAGCCTCTGTTTAACACACAACTCACAGAACAAAAGTAAGTGTTGTACACAAATGGCAGAATGGAATCTGAGAACCATAATGCACTACAGATAAGTGACACACACACTGCTCTTGTTGTGCTTTGATCACAGGAGGGAGGTAGCAATAGAAATGTAAGTATAGACAATGTGAGAGTAGGTTTGTTTTCAACCTGATAGCCATACAGTAGTATAAACTAAAGAAGAGTTTTTGATGAAAAAAGTACCACATCTGCATCCTAGAGTGTCCCAACCTCACTACACCACTGGACATGGGAGGGCTTACTTAGAAGGCAAGTGCCCCCCCTCCCGGGCTGGTCATAAGCCTTGGCCAGTGGTCCGCTGCTTCACTTAATTTCCCACATTCTGGTGCTATAAATTGAGTACACAGAGTTTACAGAGCTACACTAGTAGTATAGCTCCATTTCAGTTTTAAGCTCAGTGTTATCATTAGTGTAGCTAAGTTTCAATTGTAAGATTTGTGGCATCACTAGAGTAGCACCATTTCCAGTGTAAGTTCTGTGATATCATTAACATGGCTTATTTTCAGCTGTAAGCTCTGTGATATCACTATGGTGCTACCATTTCAGTTATAAGCTCTGTGGTATCACTTGCCTCACTTCATAACATTAGTACCAGTTATACAATTAACCAAGGAAAGTGAGTTGGGATATTGGAATTAAGTTATAGAAACAGGCCACTTGATTGTATTTGCCACCAGGCCAAAAGTTGTCAGGACCACTTTAAACTGGATGAAACAAGTGATACATTTATTACCTGGAGTATAATTCAGTTAGCGATATCTCATCCCTCTGTAATTGTAAACTCAAACATAATCATACAGATTTAGGGTCTGTCTAAAAACAGACCCTTATTTAAGAGAGCACACAATAAATCTTTGAGTGCCAGATGGTTATGTAATGCAATGCAAAATATATTAAAATATTATTTTGTTTATCTGTTCCTTAGCTCTCTGGTGTAGACATCTCTCTGGGAACTGGGCTCCATTGAATACCTCAGTGTGTTCTGTTTAGTGTTGGGGGGTACAGAAAGCAGAGAGGAGAACAGACTGTCTGATATCCACAGTGCCGTCTTCAAAACACATTATTTTGTACTAGAGATAATAAACAAAAATGTAACCATTGAGGTGCAAATAAATAAGATAAAGATGTGCTATTCTGTGCACTTATGGTGACCCAGAAACAGATGACAACTTAGTAGAGAGACCTACTGCACTCACACCATCTGTGGGTTTTGTATTTACGATGAAAATTGCAAAGGTAAAGAGCAACCATAAAAAAAATTGATAGGCCAGCCTAAAAACAGCAGACCTGTATCTTGAAACACTCAACTAGACACAAAGGTGGTGGTAACCCATCAATATAGTCAAACTGTAAAAATATGAATCATGAAAAGTATAAAAGACTCCTTTGGAGTCTGTTATATTTTCTCATAGTTCATATAATTAATTATTGTATCAACTGATGTGTTAAAATCTTTGTGTATAGTTGAATGTCACATTAGGTAGGTCTGTTATTTTTAGGTTGCCCTATAATTTCTGGTAAAAACCTTTTCATTTTTCATTATTTATAGTATTCACTTACTCTTGGCACTTATCAGAATCTCTGATGAAATCCTGAAAGTAAATGGCAAGAAACACGTAAGGTGTGAATTAAGTGAATCTGTGTACTAAGTTGCCATCATCTCTGAGATAATAAACCAGCATATGGCTTTAAAGGGATAGTAATGTTTCAAAATAAAAGCAGCTCCAATTAATCTTCATAGTATTTGGGCCATGGAGAGTGTTATTTTAATACTGTCCAAGTTGTAGTTCAAGAGTAATTGAATTATAAAATATGCCCCTCCCACCCCTTTTACTGATGTAACACTGTTCACCTCAAAGCAGCAAGACTAACCGGATGGATAGCAGAGAGGGACAATCTTGAATTAGCATAAGGGAAAAACCTGAAAAACCTGCCAAGGGGAGCAGTGTTTTCCTTATGCTCACAGTAAGAAGATTGTCCCTTGTTGTGAGTTGTCCCAGATTCCACATCTGAGGGGAGGTGGCTTACACTAGATAAAAGGGGTGGGAGGGGGATACTTTATCATTCAATTACTCTTGAACTACAACTCTGACAGTATTGAAATAACACTCTCCATGGGCCAAATACTATGAAGATTAATGGGAGGTGCTTTTATTTTGAAACATTACTATCCCTTTAAGAGTCATTGTACTGTGTGTCACCTGTCACTACTGTATTGTTTGTATTTGCTGTGGTTTTCAAACACAGCTGATTCCAGGTACAGCACCTACTCATGAAATTGTGTTCTGGTGAAGAAAGCAGGAGTGCGGTAAGCTATTTGCTTTATCTTCTCACTGTTAACTCATATTCATTCCCTAAGGCTGTGTGTACACCAATCCAAAGAGGAACACCTACTTGTGGCAACCAGCTACATCACTGCAAACAACTAACCAAAATCCCCACTTATTTAAATGGTGCTTTAACACGTTGAATGAGAGAGGTCTCCAGAAATGCACCAGAGATCTTGCTAGCATTCAAGAGTTTAACCCTTTGAGTGACAGAGGGCTTTGAAAAGCATTGCTTCACAATATTTACTCCTCTGGTATTCAAAAGGTTAAATCCTTCATTTGAATTCATAGGAATTGTAATTTGTTGGTCTGCTTCTCTTTTGTCCCTGTGCATATGTTCCTTAGCAGGCTTCTCCAGATATAGACAATTACTTTTAAGCATTGCTGCCTCTTTAAGAGCTTCAGAACTGTCTAATTTATTATTCTCAACAGTGCAAACTTGTCTTCTTTGACACATAGCTGTCTGTAGTGTCTGAGGTATAGTCACTGCATATCTTCACACAACAGGTGGGGAGACAGAACAAGATGATATTAGATCAATTACATTTAATCTTATTATTGTCTTCCTGGCTTATGGTTTTACATTAGCAACCATAACGCGATTCACAATATCCTTAATATATGTAGTGTCAGTGAGATACAATAAACATTCCTGGAGTGTCACACTAAACAATATTGTTGTCATAAAAAATGAGAGTTTGCACTCCTGCTGGTACATATAAACAGAGAGCAGGTGTTCTTGGCTAATACCCTAAAAAACACAGATCATTTGCATCCTCCAAATAAAAACACAACAGGAAGTCGAATGTAAAATCACAACAATACGTTTAATTAAATTTAACCATTTCTCAGAATATCAACATTTCAGTCCTCTACGGGACCATTAACCTCGATGACAATCCCAAAGAGTATCAGAGAACATTGTCACTCTGGGAAAACGCTTGTGCTGAATTAAGCAAGTTGAATGAATTGCATTTAAATAGGCAATGTCTTGTTTTGCTTATTTTTTTATTGCTGTAATATGGCCTTATGCAAGGAAAAACCCCAAAAGAGCATTTCTGGGGGAATCCTACTTTATTAATAAGAGACATTCAAAATCACCTTGGCTAAAATGCAGTTTTATAGGAGAAATACAAAATCACCTTGGCTAAAATGCAGTTTTTTAATTCCTTGAATGCTAGAAAAGTCTCTAATACATTGCCAAGCATTGCGTTGGATATATCTCTAGCATGAAAGGGGATAAAAGGCTTCTTTAGATGGTAACTGTTAATAGCTACAGTAGTTGCCCTAGAAGCAGATCTGTTCCAGTGGAAGCAGACCTGTTATTGAAGCCAAGTCTGCATTGTGAGCATCAGTGGAACAACAGAGAAACTGAACAGGAGTCTGAATAAAGACCCATGATGCTCCTCCAGTGTATCAATGCTGCATTGCACAGAATACATTCCGATGCAGATCTTCACTGGGTCTATGGGGAATGTGAATGCAACCCATGAGTTTGTTGCTGAGTTCCATTGACTTCCAGGTTGCATTCCAGCTGATGGGGCCTGTTTAATGACCCTCCCCATATGGGGCTGTAAAGAGCAGCCATAGGCTTTTTTTGTAACTTAGTTTTCTCCCTATTCATCAAACATAGTAAAACATGACAATTGTGCTTTAAATCAGTTGGAATTCTGGCAATGTTTATTTGTGTCTTATGATGAAGTTGATTTGCACCAGAATTACTTTTTTCTTTTGTGCAAAAGGTGCATTATTGTGAAATACATAGCCTCTAAAGATTCTGCTTGCACAGGTCAGTTTTGCCTCATATAATTCACCCTATTGTTGTATATTGCAACTTGAATGTGCTCATGCATTGGGACATCCTAGTTTCAGCTTGTTCTATCTATACGGCAGACTATGGGTAGCCCACTCAGATCATGCACATGGGCAATATTGGAGGCTGTTATGTTGTTTGCAACCTCCAATGACTGGAAGACCCATATAGGCATCAGCCAATAACATATGGCCAACACCAATCCTTCTGACAGACCTATGCCAAGCCCTACCATGCTAGAGATTCTCTGGGGGAATGCAGAATATTGGAGATTAGTAAACATAGGCAGCTTTTTTTTTTTTAAGCATTTGGCTAAAATGGAGAGCAGCCAGGTCAGGAGTGTTATAAGTTTTCCACACTCTAAGTTTAGATCATAACCTCAGGTTTGCTATTCCCACTCCTTTACTTCATTGCTTGACTAACTTCAAATCATCTGAAATAATATCCCTTTCCTCTAATGTTTTGTCAGCAAAGTACCATCAAGTACATCACTTGATTAACATAATAAAAAAAAATCAACTAGATTTCTTTGGCTAGGTTTTCTAGTCATAAAGCCATGCTGCAGTTGATCTTGCACATCAACAGCCTTCAGATATTAAATTCTTCCATTCAAGTTGTGTTTCCATAATTTTCTGAACTACTAATGTCAGACTCACGGGCCCTTAATTGCCAGAGTCCTCTCTACTATCCTTTTTATATAGTGGCATTACAATGGTCACCCAGAACTATTCTTTTTAACAGAAATAGGTTAAAAAGTTTAGTTAAGATGTTGCAAGCACAGACCTAAGCTCTTTAATACAACTGGATGAATATGATCTCAACCAATTGATATTTTCACTATACATTTTGATAACATCAGCAATATTTTCTCCTCTGCAGACTGACTCATTCCACAAGATTAACATTATGTTAACTGAAAGCTGAGATTGTGCTTTGTACAGCTACCATTTGTTCAGGAACCAATGCCTCAGAGACCATCTAGGAGGATGGCAGTCTGGCTCTAGTAGAGTGAGGATTGTGGATCGTAGACATGTTCTACAACCAATGCCTTTGCACAATTTCTTTTTTGAATTTGCAGATGAGACTGATTTAAATCTGAAGAATCATGAAACAATGTTTTTTTTATATATTTCTATATATTACCTATATATAACTAGTGGATATATATTTATTCATGGTACCAAAAAAAGCTTATTTGATCCCCTCCAAAAAAGATAAAAGTTTCTGTGGGTGCACTTCATGATAAAACAGCCAAACCGTGTTTAACTGACATCTACTGGAAACTTGACATTTTTCATGGTCATAAAGGTGAGTTTTTTCAAGTTTTTTCAAGCTCCTCCCAGATTTAGCAATTTTTATTGACATTACATTTACTGATATTTGGCAATGCTGGACACTAATTTTTATGGCCCATGTTTTTCTTTTATGCTGACTTCATGTTCAAAAGAGAACCTGAGTCATTTTGGAGGAACTACACTGCACCGTAGGGAACATATACTGATTCCTCAAGCTCCTTTTCATTTCAGGAGCGTTCTCAACTCCTTGGATGTTAAAGGGATAGTAATACTTTGTTTTATCTTTATTTTATTTTGTAGGCATTAAAAAAACATTACGAACAATATAAGTCTTATCTCTGAAACCTTTATGGTTTTCCCCTCCCGCCCTTTTTACCTAGTGTAAGCCATCTCTTCTCAGATATGGAATCTGGTTGTAAGACTAGACAGATAACAGAAGGGGACAATCTTCTTCCTATGAGAACAATGAAGGCCCTGCCCCCCTTGACAAGTTTTTCAGGTTTTTCCCTTATCTTAATTCAAGATTGTCCCTCTCTACAGTCTACCTGGGCACCTCCCTTCTGCTCTGGTACAGCAGTGTTACATCAGTAAACGGGGAAGGAGGGGGATACTTTGTCATTGAATTACTCTTGAACTACAAGTCTGACAGAATTGAAATAACACTCTCCAAGGTCCAAATACTATGATTAATTAGATCTGCTGTTATTATGAAACATTACTATCCCTTTAACGTGGTCGCCAACACATTGTTTTGCAATGAGTTGGAGACCTCTCTAACATTCAAGGGGTTAAAAATTCAATTTAAATCAATAATCATTCTTATTTGCCCCGTGACACAAATAGTTTCATCCAGTGCTGCTGGAAATGCTGTCTGCAGTGCTTTGAAAGAACACCACATTTTGGTTTTATCTATGATCTTTGTTTCTGCATTCAGTATGGCAGATCGTATTAAAGCTAAAATGAATGATCACCATATTGTGGTTTTATGATCTTATATCAGCTTGCTTGCCACAAAAGTTCAGTCTGCCAGAATAGGTAATAAAGCAGGTACTCATGAGTTCACTAATCTAATTAACACTTAATTAAACAATTAAATGAACTCCTTTCCCATTAGAAGAAAAATATACCGCTACCCTTTTTATGTTAAGAGTATATATGATTTAGTGGCACATAAAGTGCCAAAAGGAATGTTTTCACCTCATGTAAATTAGCTTTATTGTAACAAACTATACGAGCGAATCGTTTTGCAAGGATCTTGTGTAATGCAAATCTTGCTGATTTGTTTACACTACAACTATCCTCATTTAAGTGTTGATTTTTGTTTTGTTCTTGAGGTGGATATAGTAAAAGGAACCGGAACAAGCCCAGGGCAAGCTCTCTGCACCATAGGCGGCAAATAAAAAATTCCTAAAATATAGCTGAATGTTCGTTTCTTGCATGTCATGGGGGAGATTCATTAAGTGGTGATAAAGTGGAGATGACGTCTCTAGTTTATCACTTCTCCAGTTCCTATGTTATTCTATGGAGCCTGTGCATTAAGCTGAAGAAATCTTACTGCATGGGCTCAATAAAATAATAAAGGAATTGGAGAAGTGATAAACTGGAGAAGTAATCTCCACTTTATTACCTCTTTATCATGCTTAGTGAATCTCCCCCATGATCTCTTAACCCTTTAAGGACTAGAAGGGTGTGCAACGTGTTGCTTCAAAATACATTGCACAGCCCTCTGGTTCTTTAAGGATTACCCTTTAAGTTTTCACTTGCAACCAGTGGTGTAACAACAGGGGTTGCACCTGTGACCAGGCCCGCCACTCCAGGGGCCCGGGCGCCCCCTGCGACCCCACTTCCCAGCACCAGCAGCAAGCAGCTGAGGTCTGTGCTTTCTTCCGCACAGACCTCTAGCAAATGAGGCTCCCTCTTCAGCACTCTAGTAGTAATGCAGAGCGCTGGGAGATTACATCATCTCCCAATGCTCTGCATTACTGAAAAAAACGACCTCATGGGAGCTCCAGCTAGAGAGTCCTGTCCAGAAGGAGGCACAGACCTCTCCTGCCATGCCGCTGGAACACCAGGGAGGTAGGAGATAGGCACGGGGGGGGGGTCAGTGGAGGTGATTGGGGGCAATGTGGAGGCAATTGGAGACAATGTAGAGGCAATTGTGGCAATTGGGGGCAATGTGGAGGCAATTGAGGGCATTGTGGAGGCAATGGGGGGAACAATGTGGTCGGGGGGGGGCCATGGTAATTTTTGCACCAGGGCCCAGTGGCTTCTAGTTATGCCTCTGGTTGCAACTGTCAATTTTCTAACACCTGATTGTAGCATCCCTCTCCCAAATCCTCCAAATGATTTATATGGGTTTTTAATGAATGACAGAGAGGTCTCCAAAGCACTGCTTGGATATTGGTTTGTTGCAAAATGCCCCAGTTCTTCTCAGTGACCTCAGCCTCCTTCTGTCTACACCAATAGGATTACAGGGAATGTGGTCATTGTACAGCATAAATAAGGGATTATGGACAATTTTCCTGAGGTGCTTAGACAGGGGAGGATATCTGTGCTATGCAAGCAAATAAATCACAACCGTATTCTTTCTTGCTCAAAAGCCTCAGGTTTACTGTGCAGTACTATGGTGTACATCTTACATGGTCAGCTATCATTATCAGAATTAGATGGCAACCCTACTTTCATCTCTTCTATCCCTAACTACTTACTGATGGGTTGTATGAATGTGTCAGTGAAGCTCATTTTCTGTTCTTGCATAAAAATAATGTAGCTGTACTTGAAAGAAAGTACTACAGAGTGTGATTGCTTTAGTGCAAACCAGCTCACACGCTCTCTTCAATCTCTAAGACTAACACTATCAAGACCTGGTCACCTCCCTGATGCTCAGGAAAATTGAGTCCTTTTACATTGATTTCCACTGAGCATTGTAAGTACAAAGCATTGAAAGCACTGAACAAGTTGCAGAGGAAGGGACGCCCCACCCCTCCATATACCCATACACTTTCCTACTGCCTTCTTCTTGGTGCAAGGGTCATAAAGAATTTTCAGCATAATTAGCTTAGCAAATTGGTTTTAGCAAGGCAAGCACTAAAAAAATCAGTTGATACACATATTTTAGAGCAGAATCTTATTAGTACATCACCCTACCAAGTCTGGGCTATGTGTCTGGCTTACACCTGTATTTGTGTTAACTTCCATTTAAGTTTGTGTAATTAAAAGCACCTGTGATAATGCACACTAATTAAAACAAATGTAAAGTTGTCAGACACCGAAACACAGATACTCATATAAGCAGATATCCATGTTGAAAATACAGTGCATTGCAATTAAAGCATCTCAATGCCTTTAATGTTTTCTAATACCTCAATTTTGGGACATTTCCCAGATTACATTATAATGAACATCACTTAGAAACACAAAAATGTTTACAATCACCAAACAGCGAGCTTTTATATGCAATGGCTCTCATGTGTCTTTGGACCCATGTGCTGCTATAAAATGGAAGACCTGTGAATTGCAAATGATATAGGCTCTTGGGATAACTAATCTGAATAAAACTATTGCACATAGGAACATGCCCTATAAATTCCATTCTGTGTATGCCTAGGAGAAAATGAATTGGAAAAAGTGGAGCAAGCTGATTAATGTTACTCTAGCCTATATTGTATTCCATACAAAGACACAACTGTAAAATAAAAGACAGAGATAAAAAGAGGACAAAAGCATTATTCTGCTTTCGATTTGAAATGTAAATTGTAAAATCCTGACTGCCACTAGTCCCCCTGCCACTGGCTTTTTGATATAAATGCTTGTGTTTATAATAACCTACAATACTGTTAAAGGGAAACTACACTATAGGAATAAATGGCTTATATTTTGTTTAAAGGAATGATTTACCTAGGTAAGTATCTTTTACACATCATTTGGATACATCTCTGTAGTTTGTGTTTGTGTATTTGATCAGTATTGTAGTCCACTAGTTCCTGTTTCCAATCTGAAGAAGACTTGTGACCCTTATGAGTCATACAGTTCTATGAAAGCCAATATGTATTGTGAAGAGGTATGATCGAGAATCAGAAACTGAATAGCAATCACTATATACCCATAGGAAACTGCAGATATAATGCAAAAATTAAACTGATATACCTGACAACAGAAAAAAGGACACATACCAAGGTGAAGTCATTTGTTGAACTAATAAATGGATATGCCACCTTAAAGTAGCACTAACACTTATAAAATATTAGATTGTATACACTCTTAAATCCAATGTAGGCCAGGCTAGACTCTGTAAAAATTTTCAGTTTGTATTCTGGGGCCTAAAATCTAGTTTTACTCTTTCTGGGAGTTCTCATTTCTTCTTTTTCCATGGCTCCCTTTACAACATACAGTGGCGTAACCAACAGGGGTCACCTGCGACCAGGTCTGTCACTCCAGGGGCCCGGAACCTGCAAGAAGCAAGCCGAGGTCTGTGCCTTCTTCGGCACAGACCTCTAGCAGCTTAGCTCTCCGTCTTTGGCACTCTAGTAATGCAGAGAGCTGGGAGATGACATCATCTCCCAGCGCTCTGTATTACTGGAGAGATCACCGCACAGGAGCTCCAGCTTCTAATAGAGGTCTGCTCAGAAGGAGGCACAGACCTCTTCTGCCATGCTGCTTGACCATCAGGGAGGTAGGAGATGGACACTTGGGGTGTCAATAGGGGTGAGGTGGAGATTGGAGACAATGTGGAGATTGGGGCAATGTGGGGACAATGTGGAGATTGTGGGCAATATGGAGGCAATGTTGAGATTGGGGGCAATGTGGGGACAATGTGGAGATTAGGGGAAATGTGGCGCTATGTGGAGATTGGGGGCAATGTGGAGATTGGTGGAAATGTGGGGGCAATGTGGAGATTGGGGCAATGTGGAGGTGGTCAATGGTGGGGGGAATGTGGAGATGGCCAGTGGAGGTGACCAATGGAGGGGCAATGTGGTCGGGGTGGGGCATGGCAATTTTTGCACAAGGGCCCGGAGGCTTCTAGTTATGCCTCTGACATCATAATCTTAATAGGTAAATCAAAAGTGATAGTGATTTATTATCTGTTAATAGGCCTGAGATATCAATCTTTCTGAACAGAAGGACAGTGGGCACTAATCTGAATACATTAACACAATTAGCTGTGCACAAACAGATAACCAGATTGCATCTATATAGGTAGCCTACAAATGCAAGCTAAGGTTAGATTTTATATACATGATATATTTAAAATTTATGTAACCCAGTTACATTTTTTGGTATTACTGTCCTTTTACGACAAGTTTAGATTGTTTTACATAGATTTAAAATGTCCATATATAGATGTTTATATTTGGTGACGTGTGAAGCTTTATGCTAATTGCCTGCCCTGTATGTTAATTAGTTATATTTGTGGCTTATTTATGTCACAGTGTATGATAATATCAGCTGAGAACAGAAAACAATATACAAGTGGCACCAACAAACAAAGGCTAAATTCTCAGGAACTATGTATATCTATTACAAGATATAGTCAGTTTTTAGTCTAGCTAAAATTAACTAAGCTTATCTTGAGGTGCAGGTCCTTTAATTAGTTAATTATTCATAGGGTAAAGTTCACTTTAAGAGACATTTATTTCTGTTGTTAAAGTGAACTTTAAAACAGCTTTCAATGTGAACCCAGAGTGATGTTCAACATATTGCAAATCTGGGAAGTTGCAGCAGTGAACGTCTGAATGATGCAAAAATGTTGGTCAGAGATGCCCTCCTGTGTTTAAGAACCTGCAAGGGTGTGCAAAAAGCTCAATAAGACTAGCGTCCTTTACGTCCTTTTAGCTTAAACGTGCCATACACAGAGAAGACATACTGGGAAGCATACCATTCTGGCCTTGTCAAGATGACAGTCCAGCTATGAAATGCCATGCAATTCCTCTCTGAACGAGAGAAGCAGCTAACCCCAGAGGAACATTTCAGACTCGATGGGCCTCATCAGTGAGGTGCAGCTGTTCTTTCTAGGCACCAGTGACCAACCCCAAGAGTAATTTACATGTGCAAAGGCATTGGTCAGAGATGCTTAGCTGGGCTTATGAACCTGTAAGGGTATGCAAACAGTTAATCATAATCAAGACTTGAGTGATACACCCATTTTGCAATGTCTAATAGGAGCCCTACTTAGCCACCATTCAGGTCATCCACACAGGTGACTCAGTCTTTGTGATGCTCATGCCACAGATCCAATCACTGTCTGGCTCATGTAGATACATAGAAAATCATCTAAGGATTAATACAAGTCAGACTACCAATCACTCTAGCAATGCATGACCAGGGCAAACAGTGACTTGGGAAATTGGGGTATCTTTAAAATGTTGCATACAAAAGAGTGTGCAACTAAACAGCACATTAACCATGTCGCTGTGATGAAAAGAGCGACATGAGAATCTTGCCCTACATCAAAAGCATTAGATTCTCATGTCACAGCATTAAACAACGCTTCAACCCTTCATCCCAGAGGGATGTCCAGTTTTGCTGACAGCTGCGCCAAGCTCTCTCTCCCTTTTTCTCTACATACAGAAATATTCCTGCACTTAGATATGAAGGTCATCCAGTTCTGTTGTTCCAGGACTATTGAGGACTCCTTTTGTGAAGCAGAAAACTTTTGCAATAAGCTAAGAAATTGTTTGACAACAATATCAGATTTGCCTTACTCATCTCTCTCCCTTTCTTCTCACCCTCCCTCACTTTCGCTGATCTGCCTTTTCTCATGTCGCTCCCTCCCACCTTTTCTTTTGACATTCTGCCTTTTCTCCTCTAAATTCTACCCTCTCTTTTACCGATCCTCATCTATGCCCATCCTCTTTCTTCCAGCTTCCCTTCTTCTGCTCTGTCTCTTCTTCTCTCCCTCCTGCCCTCATTTTTACCACTCTAACTCTACTCTCCCTCCCACCCTCTTCTTCACCACTTCATCCTCTCCCTCTCTTTCATAGTCTCACACATGCAATGTGGTGCTTCTATTGCTAGTACACTAATAAATATATTTCATTTGATAAGATCTATGGGCCTTATCAAGCTATACAGGAGTAATTCTGGAAGAAGCCAATTGTACCACAGGGACAAAATAATTGTTATGCAATTAAATGGGGCTTTTTAACCCACTGGTTACTACAGAAGTCACCAACTTATTGCTCCACAATTCATTGAAGACCTTCCTAACATTCGAGTGGTTCAAAGCCCCATTTAAATCAATTGGAGTTTTAATTTCCTTCAAATGCAGTTAGTTTCCTTCAATTACACTACTTTATCTTGATTAACATGGCCCTATATGGCCTTGTCAGAAAATGTTGAAAATTTCACGTTGATAAAAAGGTGTAACATTTTATTTCTGCTGTCTCTCCTTTTCTTTTTCTAATTGGCTCTTGGCTATCAGGCCAACTCTAACTATAACAGAATTATCACTTAGCAGCTATCCTATAATATAACACATGTGGCTTTCTCTGTAACATTTATTTTGTGCATATTTTTGGTTTCATATTTGGTTCATGGATCTGATTGTGTCCCCACACAAACTCTGTAAAGAGGTGTCCATAGCATACTTACAAACTAGCTTTATTTCTCTACCTCCTGTTCCTTGGAAGAACATTGTATATGCGCTCGTTATCTGCCACAGAGTTTTCTAAGTCATGCCACAGTTGCACTAATTGGCAATCAGTCTCGCTTGGCTCCTTACACATCTCCCCAGTGTCTCTGTGGGTGGTCTCCAGAGTGACTGGGGCGTCTGTAAAATGTTGCTTATTGTTGTTGATTGCAATCTTGTCAGTATACTGCCTGAATGTATGTCTGTTTGACAACATCTCAGTTGGTTCTGCCATTTGGTTTGTAGAAGGAGGATTGATACTGCAATTGTTGGATAGAGTTATTTAAGATTTGATGAAAGGCAGTCATGATTCTCCTTGTCTTTCTCAAAATTCAGGTAGATATGTCTGCTCAATATTTCACAAAAACTCTTTCATCATAGGTCTTATACCCATTTTCTTCTCATAACTCTAATCTTACACCGTCTGTAACAAATGTTAATTAAAATGTGCCCTACGCATTTTTAACATTTCTGATTTAAATGAACATAATGTGTATATGCATCTGTATCATGCCAAGGCTTCTCCTTCTAACTGTCCATCTAACCAATTAGGAATAAGGAATGTGTTGGATAACCCCTATAGCATTCTAAGGGTTAACCCTTTCAGTGCCAGAGGGGTACGCAATGCATTGCGTATCCCTCTGGCGCTGAAATGGTTAAAAAAATTAATGTAAGGGAAAAAAGTGGAAACCTTCACCATCACCCACAAGGGTAATACACTTGGCATAGCATGCCATTTTAATTGATTACGTTTCACAATGTTATCAAGGCATTAATGTCTGCTTATAATAAATGCGTCCTCTTTCCATAAGTCTCTTGAATTGAATCATCTTTATCATTCAAAGGACAAAATCGCAATATTTCTGTTATGTCTGGATGAGAACGTCCTTTAGACAATTGTCATATATAAAACAAAGAAAACACAATGAGGGTGTTGTACTAAGAGGGAATGGAATAATCCTCTTGAATGCTACAGAGGTCTCAATGCACTGCAAAGTGATATGTCAGAGACTTCTCTAGGATTTGAGGGGTTAAAGGCCCCTTTTAAATCAGTGGGAAATTAAACACCTCAATGCTACAGTAAGAGCAAAGGGCTGCTTAAAGGGATAGTAATACTTCGTTTTAACTTTATTTTATTTTGTAGGCATTAAAAAAACATGAAGAATGATACAAGTCTTATCTCTGAAACCTTTATGGTTTAAGAGATATTCACAAACAAAGTATCCCCCCCTGTTCAACCAGATCAGAAGGGAGATGCCCAGGTAGACTGCAGAGAGGGACAATCTTCAATTAAGATAAGGGAAAAAGCTGAAAAACTTGTCAAGGGGGGAAGGGCTTTCATTGTTTTCATACAAAGAAAATTGTCCCCTTCTGTTATCTGTCCTGTCATACAACCAGATTCACATCTGAGAAGAGATGGCTTACACTAGGTAAAAGGGGCGGGGAGGGGAACTTTGCTTGTGAATATCTCATAAACCATAAAGGTTTGAGAGATAAGACTTATATCATTCTTCATGTTTTTTTAATGTCTACAAAATAAAATAAAGTTAAAACGAAGTATTACTATCCCTTTAAGTGTGAAAATTTGTCAATGTGGGGGCAGTGTGGGAGTGTATAGGCATTTTGGGTAGGGCTGGGTTTATATCCCAGACATCCCTAGGCAAGGCATTCTAGTCTCCCTTTAGCTCTGCCCATGGCCACATCCCCATTCCTCAATGACCCCACCCACAGGTCCATCCACTATTCCTTGGCACAGAAAATACCTTTAGCCTATAACAGTTTAAAATCACAAACCCCAATGGGTTAAATTGCCAGTAAATAGGTTTTATAAACACTGAGATTGCAGAGGCCACACCCACAACTCAGAATGTGGGTGTGGCCAGTGCAGCTGAGGCATACCTCAAGATTTGGAGCCTAGCCGGTTGCCTACTCTGCCTAATAGGAAATTCTGTCCTGGTTTTGGGCTGTTCAGTTACTCTGTGCCCTATTCTACCCCATGTACTTAAAGGACACAGAGTAAATCAGTGTAAAATTCTTCCCTTTTTTACTCCTGCTGTGGGGTGGTGGGAAAGACTAGTTCACATTGAAGCTGTGCCCCCTGGTGGAGTAGTGGATGCCAATATGTAGTGAGGCATCTATACCCAAGCACAGGTACCTTGTACTTCACCATATAGCTTAGTTTGGGTAATATTCATGAAGATACTTATAGAGAAATATCCAGGGGACACCCCTTGAGATTAGAGGAAATGAGGTTTAGACTTAAGCAGAGGAAGGGCTTTTTTTTACAATAAGGTCTGTTAAATTATGGAATTCCTTGCCCAAGGAGGTGGTTATGGCAGATACAATGGTTACATTTAAGAGAAGATTAGATACATGTCTTCCAAAAGGGAACATACAGGGTTATACTGTGTATTAGAAGGCAAATCAAGAAGGTCTCATAAAGACTAACTTATTTGGCAACAGGAAAGCTATATAATGCTCATGTCTCTGGGTTATGAGGCAAAAGTTGAACTTGATGGACAACCTAATTTACTATGTTACTATGTACTATGTTAATATGTTACATTCTGGAGCACACCAATGGCACCACAGGGAACAAGAAAACATCCCCCTTATTCTCATTGAATTAAATGGGCATCTTAAAGTGGAACTACCATGTCACAAAATGTTTAGCTTAACTAAGTCCCCTTCTGGTGACTAGCTGCTAAGTAGCGCTAGTCACCAGAATTATTACCTGATTTAATAGATATATGCTTTATTCCCAAGCTGTCAGCAGCATGGAGCATGGATATCTTGCCAGAATGACATCCATGCGCCTGCGCTGTCAGTCCCAGCCGGCTCCAGCTGGGACTGACAGCGCAGGCGCGCGGACGTCATTCTGGCAAGATGTCCACGCTCTGTGCTACTGACAGTTGTGGAATAAAGCATATATCTATTAAATCAGGTAATAATTCTGGCGACTAGCGCTACTAAGGGGACTTAGTTAAGCTAAACATTTGTGTACCCCTCTGGCTCTCAATGGGTTAAATAATTGGAAATGTGCATTTGACCACTATGGCACAGTTGGTTAGCTCCGGAATTGCTCTTCTGATGCCCTGAATATAACTCTTTCGCATATGTCAGCCATATCCCATTGAGTGCCTGGGGGCTGTCCAACCCATTACTTCTCAATGTGTCAGACATGTCTCTAGCACTTAAAGGCATAGTAATGTTTCAAAATAAAAGCAGATCCAATTAATCTTCATAGTATTTGGGCCATGGAGAGTGTTATTTCAATACTGTCAGAGTTGCAGTTCAAGAGTAATTGAATGATAAAAAAATCCCCTTCCCACCGCTTTTACTGATGTAACACTGCTCTCCTCAGAGCATTGGGGTGGTGTCCAGATAGCTTGCAGAAATGGACAGTTTTCAATTAACATAAGGGAAAAACCTGTCAATGGATGGCAGGGTTTTCATTGTTCTGACAGTAAGAAGATTGTCCCTTGCTATGAGCTGTCTGGTCTGTGGACCAGATTCCACATCTGAGGGGAGGTGGCTTACACTAGGTAAAAGGGGGGGGGGAATACTTTATCATTCAATGACTCTTGAACTACAACTCTGACAGTATTGAAATAACACTCTCCATGGCCTAAATAATATGAAGATAAATTGGATCTGCTTTTATTTTGAAACATTATTATCCCTTTAAAGAGATATACTTTATTATTTAGGGTGGTAGAAACATTACTATGCAAATAAAAAACAATTCATATCTCCGTCTGATGACTCACATGCTATTTTCCAATAAAATGTACTGTATAAATATTACCTTTTTCACAATGATAACCCCTTCCTGTGTGTCCTTGTCCGTGATGATATCAAACATGTTGGCTTCATCACCCCCGCTGATATGGTATTCAGTCTCAGCATTTACCCCTTCATCTGCATCATTAGCTTTGATTCTGCCAATTGAAGAACCCACAGGGGAAGACTCCAGCGACCTAAATTGATAGGCACCTAGGAAATTACATATTGATGGCTTTTACTACTTTTTATTGTTTTTCACAGTGCTGTAGAAAATATGACATGAATGCATTTATAGGAACTGTAAAGAAAATTAATAAAAGACTGGAATAGCTTTGGCCTGGAATAAGCAAAATATTACAAAACCCTTCTGTTAAGAAAAGCGTTCCAAGTCTATTTTATTGAGTCTAGCTAGGTATTGGAGAACCTCTCTGTTTGATATCTTTTTCTGATTGGAAAAATTGTACTCACTGCTTCAAAAATCTGGGTTAAAGTTGTAAGAATACTCAATGGCATATATATATAATCTTTTCTTATTTTAAAAGAATTGTATGCCATAGTTAAATCAGATCTGTCAATTTAAATGAAGAATGCACAATTGTATACTTTGTTCAAAATTGCATATGTATTATAATATCCAAAAATACCAGCAAATGCTTCATTTAGGACTGGACTGTGCAAGTTCAGTTCTCGAGGGCCACCCACAGGCCAGGATGTAAGGATTTCCCTGCTTAAGCACAGGTTAACCAATCAAAATGAATGAGCCACTGATTATCTTACCTGTCCTTAATCAGGAAAATCCTTACATCCTGGCCTGTTGGTGGCCATTGAAGGGGAACTCTCACCTCTGTTACAGTATTTATCATCTTAAAGTGCTATCCAACATAATCTTTAATCTTTTTTTTTTAATGTAATGAAGTATAGTCCAAGATTTTACCTTTTAATAATAAGCCAGTGATGTTGATTCAGCTCTGTACCACAGTCTGTCAGTCTTCGCCTCTTCCCCTCCCCACTAGTGCCTCCTCTGATGACTGAGGATTCCTCCATGTCAGCTGTAGCTCTCTCTTGCCAATGACAGCATTCCAGCTCACACTGAGGAACCCTTTGTCAGAGTAGGAGGTGAGAACAAGGCGCTACTTGGGGTGGGGGGAGACGAAGATTGACAGGCTGCGGTACAGAGCTGTACCACAGCCTGTCCTGAACTGACGCCACTGGATTATTTTTAAAAGGTAAAATCTTGGCCTATACTGCATTAAATAAAAAAAATAAATAAAAAAAATTACAGATTAACTGGGATAGCACTTTAAAATTATACGTACTTTAACCTGAACAGCTCTGATTTAGGATATATTTATAATTTTAGTTATGATAATCAATCTCAGTGCAGAAGTGCATGCAAATTAAGCATTCGGTGCAGCACAATACTAGGACCTGTATTATACTGTAGTTAATAAGGTTATCATTGGTTTTATCTACATCTCCTTCTATACACCTCAGTAGGAATCAGAAAGATAAAATCAGTGATAAAAGTTATCACCTACAATGTAATATATGCATTAATTAGAATTCCCCACTCATGATTCATAAATTTTTATTTCTTGCAAACTATGCATTTGACCAAACTTTTATGTGCATTTAACTTTATTTTGTGGCCATTATGTTGTTAAAGTATATCCCAGCAAAAGCCCTTTTTTCATAATTAGGGTTTATGTTCCCCTAAAGAAACTATTTCTTTAAGATCCAATGAATATTTTCAATGTATTGTTATATACTTAAGTAACTCTTTACTGCCCCTTTAAGAAATCTCTATATCACCTTGCTGGGAGTATCTGTCATAAGTGGACCTACATGGTTATTCCTTCCCATAAATTTATTCCACCCATAGTTTGGAAGCTGGTATGTTCTGGCAACCTCTGAAGGAGGATTGAGAAGGAAGGAATCCGTTTCAGGACAGGTGCATAATTAGTTAGGTATGCTGTGATGCAAAATCAGAGAACTATGCTCTGTACAGGATAAAGAGTCCATAACTACAAAACAGGAACTATCTAAAACCATTACACTGACTGAAAAACTGATTTGATTCCTGTGATAGCTCCTTGTTACATTCACAGGCCTATTTACAAATCATTACATTTCTAAATTGTTAAAGCACATTATTCTACATACAAAATCTAAAAAAAAGTATTTCTTGCCAGATTCGGAATAAAAAATGACCATAAAAATGCAATCGCAAACCCTATTTCTAGATAGCAAATGTTTCTTTACCCATAATCCCAAATGTCTGATTGGGTTACACTGAAAAATGTTCTTTTAGCATTTTTTAGTAAACACCACAGTAGTAATAGACAGCCTGAAACTACAAAAGAGGACATTTGAAATATTGACTCTATTTTTATTCTGTAATGAAATTGCTTCAGTTTTGTCCTCTCGTTTTTCCATAACAGTCTTTTTTTTAGATTTTGTACTCTGGCAAACAACAGAGGCAGTTAAAGACAAGATACGTTGAAGTACTAAGAAGATATGGAACAGCTCAGGGACAAACCAATCTCAAAACAAGGGAGAAATGTATACTTCCAAAACTCACATTAATTTAAATATGGCTTTTAACCTCTTGAATGCTAGAGAGGTCTCCAACGCGAGAGCTCTCTAGCATTCAAGAGGATGAAGGATCCATTTAAATCAATGGACATTTTTATTTCTTCCCTACGGTGCAGTAATGCAATGAAATGTATAAATATCCAGCATTCAAGGGGTTAAAAAAGTAAATCAATGGAATGTGGGAAATTGTATTTGCGGCAGATATTTTTCCTCAGGATTGTTCCACTTTTTGTTTGTGTATATAACCGAATGGATATTTGTTCAAGACAAACAAGCTTCATCATAGGGGCCAAATAAAAATTCATATTGATCTATATGATGCTTTCATCTCCTTGAATGCTGGAAAGGTTTCCAACGTATAGCTCTGCAATGCTTTAGAGAAAAAACACGAGTTTAAGGGCTAAAAAGCCCCTTGAAATTAACTGAGATTTTTTTTATGAAAGTATTTTACCAGGAAAGATACATTGCGATTGTCTCTCATTTTCAAGTATGTCCATGACTCATTTTATCTTACTCAGAAGAATGAAAGGCTGAGTTGACCTTGTGGGACTAGATGCTGCGACCTTGAGGTTTGAACAGATTCTACAGCTGGTGCATTAACCAACTGAGTTACCTTACCCTCCCTATGATGCAGCTAGTTTGCCCCAGAATTGCACCAGCTCTTAGCTTCATAATAATAGCATTCAATGGGTTAAAAAAAAACACTTAGATCAATAAGTATGTTTATGTTTCCACTATGGTGCAAATGGTTTGCCTGATAATAGCTTCAGTTCCTGTTAGTACATCAGCCTCTGATGCTGCAATTTGATGAGGAACAAATATAAACGAAGTTAAGCTGTAAAGATCTGAAATGCATGAAGGAGAAAATCTTTAAAGATACATTCATTTCAAACATGATTACATTTCATGGTTAAAGGAATCACAGAAACATTTTCTCAGAGGAATAACTGTTCGGAGATATCCTTTGGCGGAAGAGCAAGCTGTGTGCAATGCCAAACAAAGATACATCCCTCATATCGATATATACAATATATGGAATTTGGAATATCCAAGTAAAGCCTCAAGGCTAGAATAAGACCACGGGCAAAATAAATCAAAATGCTCTACAGTGCAAAATTTAATGCCGTTTTCATCCCTGCGGGTTTATAGATGTAAAGAAACAGTTTCTCCTTCTTAGCTTTGACAATCTTAAATAGATCACAAGAAAACAAAAGTTAAACAGATCTTACTCTGGGGGAAGCGAGGCGGGTTGTCATTGACATCTGACAAAGTAATATTCACTATTGTGGTCCCGGACAGTCCTCCCAACTGTCCCCCCATGTCTTTGGCCTGGATGACCACTTGATACTTTTCCCTGTTTTCTCTGTCCATATTTGGCAAAGCTGTCTTGATGATACCTGCAATAAAAGAATAATTCTGTTATAATATCAGCTTTGTAGATGCAGGAAAGTGTTTACTGAAGAAGCCCGTTTGACCCTCCTTTGTCTCATAACAGGGTTATCTCTCTTAAACCAAAGATAAAGTGGATTAACATTTAAAAAATCTCTTTAACATCACAGACTTCTTAAAGGGAATGAAAGCAGCTCCAATTAATCTTCATAGTATTTGGGGCATGGAGAGTGTTATTTCAATACTGTCAGAGTTGTAGTTCAGGAGTAATTGAATTATAAAGTATCCCCTTCCTGCCCCTTTCACTGATGTAACACTGCTCACCTCAGAACAGAAAGGTGGTGTCCAGATGACTTGCAGGAAGGACACTTTTCAATTTGAATAAGGGAAAAACCTGAAAAACCTGTCAAGGGGGGGCAGGGTTTTCCTTATGTTCACAGTAAGAAGATTGTTCCTTGCTGTGAGCTGTCTGGTCTATGGACCAGATTCCAAATCTGAGGGGAGGTGGCTTACGCTAGGTAAAAGGGGCAGGAGGGGGATACTTTATCATTCAATTACTCTTGAACTACAGCTCTGACAGTATTGAAATAACACCCTCCATGGCTCAAATGCTATGAAGATTAAATGCAGCTGCTTTTATTTTGAAACATTACTTCCCCTTTAAAAACACTTTTCTTTTATTAAATAATGTTAAAACAGTAACAAGTACTTATCGTATACCTTGTGGATCGATCCATTCAGAATGCGACTAGTAGTAGTAAAAGTGGGCGGCTATTCAAGGAAAAGTGTTTTTAAGAAGTCTTAACCCTTTGAGTGCCAGAGGGGTACGTAACGCATTGCAAAGCAATGCATTGCGTACCCCTCTGGCACTTAAAGGGTTATAAGGGATTTTCTAAGTGTTAATATACTTTATCTTTGGTCTGGATTCATGTATAGCCGATGGAGAGGCATAAACGGTACCTTAAGGATAAAAGCAGACGATCTTACAGAGGTATATATTGTTGCAACTGTATTTGAAATTTTTTGGCACTTTTGTGAATACACTATAATTTAAACTACCAGTTTCTGAGCTGCTGAAAGCTTCTTTTTTATGGAGGAGAGTCCCGCCACTGCATAGCAATACATTTTATACCCCTTGGCACTCAACAGGTTAAAGTTTGACAGCAACTGACATTTTTTTTTTACCCAATCAAATAGTATCAATAAGTGTAAATATTAGTTGAAGTTTGTGAATAAAGGCTAAGGTGTTTACTCACCAAGATAAACTGGTTCAATTGTAGACAAAACCAGCTGCACCACAGAGGAGAAATATAAACTGTCACTAATTTAAATGGGGCTTTTATCTTATTGAAATAGACACATTCCATCATAAAGCACTGCAGACATCCCTAGCATTCAGGGGGTTAAAAGCCTCATTTGAATCAGTGGGCATTTTGGTAATGTTAATTTCCCCCCTAGATGCGGTTGCATATCTTTAACCCTTTGAGTGCCAATGTGTTGGATACCCCTCTGGCACTCAAAGGGTTAGAGAAGAAACTACATTGGGCCCTTGTTCAAGAGATAACATCTTTAATCAGTACTGGATGTCAGGTGACACATCCACGGAGGCAGCCATGACAGTTAATATCGGGACCACAAGGCCTCATACTCTGCACATGGTAACCTTAAATAGACTCCTGTACTATTTAACCCTTTAAGGGCCCATGACATGACAGGACCATCATGGGTAAACTTGCGTTAAGTACCAGTGATGGTCCTGGCACGTCATGGAATTCAGTGGTCCCTGTGCGACTGCACAAAGCTTGGGAACCCCTGAATCCGAATCACGAAAAAAAAAAAAATGACGTGTGGCTAGTGGTTAATGGGTTAAGCAACTGTTTTCCTCTAAGGACACGATATCCAGGACTGATTAAAGATGTTATCTCTTACACCATTATACAAGAAAAAAATGTATAGGGGCCGTTAGAAATATCTGTCATTAGTAAGATTAGTAGTTCCCATTTAAGACTTGTTTAGCTCCATCCACAAGTCCATAAGAGTGCAAAGTAACTGTGACAATATCCTAGGCCCAGCACACAGCAATATAATCGTACATCTTTCACAAAGTTTTGTTTTTTAGCCATTTGTAAAGAAAACTCAGTCCCATTTCTTGTTCAAAGAGAAAACTATTTTGAATCCAGTCCTAATTATATTTCAGCTTTGATTTTTAGGTTGTAATAATACAGGTGTCATGTTTACAGATGTCTTGCTCGATTGAGTTTGTCAGTTTGTGCAGGGTGGAAAATGTAATCTCTTTCAAATTTTGTCTAGTCTGTCCTAGCTTGACTTAACATGTCATCTTCAATTACAGAAACAAAGACATCGCTAAGGTCTCCTGACCTGTCTCAGACTCGACTGAGAAGTATGGCTGTCCCTGCAGAATACTGTAGACGACTTTTGCACTGTTTCCGTAGGTTGGATCGTCAGCGTCATTGGCTGTAACTTGCACAACAAACGTTCCTGCAAAGAGAACAGAGGAAATAGAGAACTGTCAAATGAAGGTTATTACAATGATAATAATCTGTAGAGGATGAAGCAGTTTCAGTCTACACTGTGAAAACAAAACGGCAAACACTTAGAGGTTGATTTAACCCTTTTAGAGCCAGAGATTTATGCAATGCATTGCAAAGCAATGTGTTGCGTACCCCTCTGGCACTAAAAAGGTTAATAAGATAAACTGGTTCAGATCTGGAGCAAACCATTTGCACCAAAGGGGACAAATAAAAAGTCCTCCAACTTCCAGTTGCTTTCAATGGGGCTTGTAACCCTTCGGATGCTAGGGTGGTTAAGACATCTCTAGCTCAATTAAATCAACATTTTTATTTGTCCAGTTCTTATTACATCATCCTGTTTTTCAAGAAGAAAAGGCACGTTTGGCCACATGCATAGGTTGACCATATTTCCTTGAGACAAAAACGGGATGGGGTGTGGGACAGATGGACAGCGGGACGCCGTCACTCTGAGTCCGATCGTAGTAAGCCGCAAGCAGTGAGAATGCGTTTGTTCCATCTCTTACTAGCGGTGATCTCTCTCTCTGACCAAAAAGCCTGCCCCTGAAGTAAATAGGAACTTCCTCACACACTAGTGGCTTTACTGTGTTTACTGTACGCATTGATTACCATAGAGTCTTTTGACTCGTTGTCATATCACTGTCTAAGAGACTCTATGGTAATTTACCATAGACTCGAGAGTCTTAGACAGTTATGAGTCACTCAAGTCATAGACTCTATGGTAATCAATTTGTACTGTAAAACAACAGTAAAACCACTAGTATGATGAAAGGAAGTTCCGAGTTACTTAATCTTATGAGAAATAAACAAGCCTCATTCAGTTTTTTTACAAAAAATGAAATACTATATATAAGTTATATTAAAAAGCGGGATAAAGTTGACATTTATATTAAAAAGATGGAACGGTCTGGAAATATAAAAAAAAACTGTACTATCCCATTTAAAACGGTACATATGGTCAGCCTACATATGCACAAAAAACTGGGAGTAATACTGGGACAAACCAACTGTACCATAGCGGAGTGATAAAAATCATGGGACTTCTAATTCCTTAATTGATAGCGAGGTCATGAGTGCATTGCTTAGGTCATTTATAAATAAATAATTTATATCACTGAAACATAGTATACTGCTTAACACTGGTAGGTTCATTTACTAAAGAGAGAATTGAAAACACCCCCCATTTCTAGCACGTTTTCAGTCAGGGGTGAATTTCCCATTAAGCAGAAGAGACAACTGTTATGGGTGTGGCTAGATCATTCCAAATGTCTCTGCATTCATAGTTTATGTTAAACTGGTTTATTTACCTGTTTAAATAGGAATTTACTGGCTATTATTTAACCCCTTAGATGCTAGCGAGGTCTCCAACACACTGTGAAGCAATGTGTTTGGACACCTCACTAGCAGCCAATAACTTAACCCCTTATAGACTTTTGATGTGTCAGGACTGTCACGATGGTGCCTGTGTTAGGGACAGGTGACGGTCCTGGCACGTCATGACTTTTTTCAATCCCAGTGTGCCTATAAAGTGCACTGCAGTCACTGGGAGAGCCTAAAACTGACTGCTCTGAGATTGGAGCAATCAGTTTCAGCCTCTCCAGGGGAGAACCGGTAGGTGTGATTGCTCAAGTGTACCAGCTCTCCAAACACATAAAAAAACCTTAGTCCTTCAGCGCATCCCACCCCTGGACCCCATGTTCTTTAAGGGGTTAAGAACTCTTTTATGTTTTAATGCTATAGGCTAAGGGTATATTCTGTTCTAGCGGACGTGGCTCGGGTCATGTGAAGAGTTAGACCATGGCCATGAATGGGACCACAGGTGAAATCAGGAACCTTCAGTAGGCCCTGTATTTGATTATTTCATGTATCAATGTGCAAGCTATATTCTTGCACATGTTCATTTCTCAATGTGCTACTACAAGTACATGCCACTCAAATAAGGCAAAACATTCTTCACCTGGTATGATCAGGCAAAGATAAGATTAGTAAATGGGAGTGAGCATACACATATGTAAGCTATATGTGAGTATGTTTTTGTCAGTGGGGTAGGGTAGGACATTTCATACAGAACATTCTACTTGTATTCATTTCTTTTGTATATTACAGTGTAAAGTACTCCAGCATGTGTGTGTCACCGTGGAAGAAAACTGACAATTGATACAGACCAGAAGGGTACTGAGAAGAAAAGCAGTAGTGGCCAGTTTATTAGGACTTTCTAGCATTGAAGGAGATAGAAGCCCAATTTAAACAAATATCCAGTTTGATTTGTTCCCAGTGATGCCACTTGTTTACACCAGATTTGCATCACTTTTTTCCTTGGTACATCAGCTTTAGTGAATATTTTTTTTTTTATGTGAAAGTATTTTACCAGTACAAGTATGTTCTGGACTCATTTTATTTACCTCAGGAGGGTGAAAGGCTGAGATGACCTTGCCGGGACTAGAATCTGCAACCTTGTGACTTGAACAGATTCTACAGCTGGTGCACTAACCAACTGAGCCATCTCGCCTTTAACCCTTTGAGTGCCAGAGGGGTAGCTAACACATTGTCTGGCACTCAAAGGTTTAACTCACCAGAGGAGTTGCACAAATCATTGCAAAAGCAATGCGTTTCACAACTCTATTGTCCTTAAAGGGTTAAGCAAAGGATGTATATTCAAAATAGAAATTAACTTATTGAGCGCTGGAGGGATAGCCGATGCATTGCAAAGAAAAGCGTTGGCTATACCCCTCTAGTACTCGAAGGGTTAACCGACCATGATCAGTTTAGTTCATCGGGATTAAAAAAAGCAAAGTTAACGTGTAGTAGTTCATAGTTTCTGGGGTTTAAAGGCGAAGTAACAATTCTTAAAAATATTCCCCCCCACGTACCATGCTATGGCCAGAAAATCCAAATGGACCTATGAATTTGGCTCTTGTGCATCTTCAATCAGTGATCTCATGTCCATGGAGATAAAACACAGTAAGCAACTGTCAGTTCTGCCACCAATCTACATGACATCCAAGACTGATCCAACACTTATTTAAGATGTCTTGAACTAAGTCACAGGTGCAAAATTCATAGGTGCCATTAGGATTTTATGGCCATAGTAAATTAAGTGGGGGGATATCCTTACGAGGTGTTACTTCCCCTTTAAGGAAAAGAAGGTATATGTAAATTGTAATAAACTCTCTCTGATCATTGTTTATCAGTCAGGGTCAGAAACATTGCTGGGTACAGACTGAATAGGTTAGGGATCTGGAAGTCCTGTACTGAAAATCTGTGTCCTTATATTTATTTATTAAATAGATTTCTCCCCTATTCTTTGTGTCGTAATAAGCATACCTGGGAACTCTTAGGGTTTGACCCTAAGACTCAGGGTTTTGACCTAAATCTCAAATAAATTTCAAATATCTCATCTGGAAAGTTCCCAGGTATGGTAATAAGCCAACCAGACTGTTCCATAAAAAGTAATATAATTTATAGCATTCCAGCACTTGAATGGATATAATTTCCTAATTGGCTGCATATTATGCGCAGAAGAAAAGAGGGGCAATTGTTGGACAAACCAGATATGCCAAATGGGACAAGTTTAACTTCCTTTGAGTTTAATGTCCTAGGTCTTGTTACCAACATGGGGAATGTAATAGAGCTAACCAATTGCTGTGATGGTACAACTAAATTTCACAGTGCACTAATATTGAATGAGGTTAGTCCAAGCTCTGGGTCTTTGAAGACCCTAACAACTCTTGACCGTGTAGATCATTTTCCCTCCCCCTGGCTCTGTTTTTGGATAAGGAAATAGATGTAACAGAAGAAAAAACTGAGTATTGCACTTTGGCAAATAGTAGATGTCCAATAATGATAATGGCTGGCCATTAACAATATTGGCCATTTTTGATTTTTGTCTTGAATGTATTGTGAAAATATGTTTAAAAAAGCAATTTTACATTTTCTTACAGATCAACTTTATAACACAATTATTCATACAATTTCTATGACTGTAATTTATTTCTTCATTTTAAAAATAATGATCCTTTCATCCTAATGTTTGGTGCTTTAAATCCTCCACACTGATTTCCTATAATTTCCTGTAACTACGATGTACAAGGTTATATATGCCAGTCAGATAATGGCTGGATGCGGTGGCATATAGAGAAAAAGTAGGGTAATGTGCAGCCAATTATGAAATGATTTCCATTCAAGTGATGGAATGCGATCAATTATATTACTTTATATGGAACAGTCTGGTTGGCTTATGAGGACACAAACAAAGGGTGAAAAATCCATTTAAGAAATATAGGAACACAAATTGGCAGCATAGGACTTCCAGAACATTAACCCTTTGCTTTCCAAAGAGGTATCCAATGCATTGGATACCTCTTTGACACTCAAAGGGTTAAGCAGAAAGAAGAGAAGCAATTTCAGAGCAGTCTGCATCATAAATGACAAAAACAAATCCCTATTGTTTTAAAGGCATAGTAATACTTGAAACAAAATGCAGCTCCGGTTCGTCTTCACACTATGGGCCGTATGTTCAAAGGGCTAACGACAAAATATTGTCATATGATAAACCAAAATAATTCATTGAATGCATGAACAACATATTTTCTATAGAGTATATGACAAAAAATTAGTAATGTCCGTTGTGTATGACACAACTCCAAAATTGACGGGCAAAGTGGCGGGGTAAGGGCGTGGCTAAACTATTCTCCAGTGTTGTATAAAGGAAAAGAAAATTTGTCGTAAATAATGACAAAAAAATATCTTTCAAAAGACAAAATTTGTACGCTAAGAAGAAAGTGGACAGAATGTGTTCTGAACGTGAGAATTTTTATCTTTCGTTAAGACATTTTTGCCGTTAAGAAATTTTTAAAGAAATTTTTGTCGTTAGTTAAGACATTTTTTTGTTGTTACAAACAACAATTTCAGTCAGGACAAACGACATATTTCCTGTCACAACCGACACTCTCTGAAAATATTAATGATCCCAATGTCACTGTACTTTGAAAAGTCGTTACAAACTACAAAAGCTATTTCGCTACTTCTTTGAACATATAGCCCTATGCGTCCCATCTAGCACTGTATTTCAGTACCATCAGTCTTGTAGTTCAGCAGCAATTGAATGAGAAAGGATCCCCCTCCCACCCCTTTTTTTTACTTATGCTTACTGAAGATTGTCTCTTGTTGCACTCCATTCTGACCAGATTGGAGAGGAAGAGATTGATGCAGGTGAAAGGGGTGGGAGGCTGATCCTTTCTCATTCAATTGAACTGCAAGACTGATAGTATTTAAATACAGTACTACATGGGACAAATAGTATGAAAAAGAATCGGAGCTGCATTTTGTTTCACATATTACTATCCCATTAAAGTGGACTTTTAAAGAAGATGCACCACTAAGCCCCCTTCTCAGTGGGAGTCTCTATCTTGAAAAAAATTTAAATATTATTAGTCCACTCCTCTCATTAAAACTGAGGTTTTAGCAGCCTAAGATGGGAGAGGAAGGTGATCAAGACAGAGAACAAAGCTCTACTGAGATTAGTTTTCCCAATTATTAAACCAAAAATCTCTAAAACTATTGGCCAGTTTGTAAAAAAAAACCCCAAAAAAGCAGAGGTTATAGATAGTATAAATATATCTATTTAATGGTTCTATAAGCTGTGTAGCTAACAGATCCACTTCAAGTCCTTAAATACTTGAGAAGTAATCAAGGGCCATATTCATTTCTGGAGTAAACCAATTTATCCATATGGGGGTGGGAGGGTAAAAATCCCCAAATACTCACTGATATAAATTGAGCTTTTAAAATGTCCCTTTGAATCAATGGGAAGTATGATTTGCTTCCTATGGAACAGATGGTTTTGTCCAGAATTGCTCATCTATAGCAAGGGACAATCTTCTTACTGTGAGCATAAGGAATACCTTGTCTCCCATGACAGGTTTTTCAAGTTCTTCCTTATGCTTACGGAAGATTGTCCCTTGCTGTGAGCTGTCCAGTCAAGAGACCAGATTCCACATGTGAGGGGAAGTGGCTTGCAATAAGTAAAAGGAGTGGGAGGGGATAGTTTATCATTCAATTACTCTTGAACTACAACTGTCAATGGCCCAAATACTATGAAGATTAGTCAGAGCTGCTTTTTTGGGAAACATTACTATCCCTTTAAGGAGCAGAGACATGACAGGACCATCACTGGTGGATTTGCGTTAAGGACCAGGTGCACCTGCATGCCACTCTGCCATTCCAGAATTCATTGTGAAAAAAGTGCCTTTGTCCTTAAGGGGTCATTAATTGGTTAAGGAATATGAAATTACAGGCTGTATAAAGAAACCAAATGTTGACCATTGTTGAAGTATTTCTACAGCAGTACAACACCACAAGAGGGGGACAATTCCCAAATTCTCATTGATTTAAATGTCATTTTAACTCCTTGAATGCTATGGAAGTCTCTATCACATTGCTTCACAACACACTGGAGACCTCTTCAGCATTCAAGCTGTTAAAGGAACAACTGCAATCAATGGAAAGGGTTATTTCTCCCCTATGGTGTAATTGGTATGATCCAGACCTGCTCATCTTCTCATACGTTCCAAGTGTCCCTCTTTAGGAGGGACAGTTGATCTTTGAGACCCAAATCCCTCTGTCCCCCTTTCCCACCCTGGTGTCCCTCTTTTTATGAGCTCTGACTGTGTGGTGTGGATATAAAAGTATCATTGCTTCACAGCAATATAACTCACATTAGTGTTTGTTTAAACTTCAGTAAATGTGTTTATACATTAGTCTCTTTAAATAAAATACAATAGGTCTTGCTCTAAATTATTTATTCAGTTACACAAAAAGGTATAAATAGGTCATTAAATACCCTAAAATTGTCAGTAATGCTCTGCCCACTAGCAGCACTCCCAGCAAAACCACCTAAAAACAATAGTGTCTCTCTTTGGCCATTTGAAATGTTGGGAAGTACGACTTCTGCTTTCTGTATAAGGGAATACATGTTCTGGTTGTCAGCAGGCTAGGGTAAGCAATATTCCTTACACCTATCAGTTCCTTATTAGTAGTCTGAACTATACTGTGTAAAACAGCAGGAAGTGGGGACTGCATACCTCCCAGCATTTCAAATTGCCAAAGAGGGACACTTTTGTTTTAGGGGGGTTTTCTTGGGGGCGTGGCTGGTGGGTGGGACGTTACCGAGAATTTTTAGGCCATTTCACGACCCATTGATATCTCCTTGTGTAACCAAATATACGACATAACAAGATCTAAGTATTTTATTTACACAGACTAATTTATAAACACATATAGTGACATTTAAACAAACAATAATGTGAATTTTATTGCTGTAGAGCAATGTGATACACTTCTATACACACCATGCAATCCAATCTCCTAAAAAGAGGGACATCAGGGTGGGAAAGAGGGACAGAGGGATTTGGGTCCAAAAGAGGGCTGTCCCTCCTAAAGAGGGACACTTGGGAGGTATGGGACTGCAAAGCATAAATTTGTCCTACAACTTGTTCAACCCCTTAAGAACTGTGTGGTTCAGGGCTGAGGTGTACTGGAGGACCAAGGCTTTTTTTTATGTGTCAGGACATCTGGTACGAGTGAGCGATCACACGTACTGGCTCTCCAGTGGTGGTGGTGGTGGGGGGGGAGCTGAAACTGACTGCTTTGATCACGGAGCACTCAGTTTTAGGGTTTCCCAGTGATCACAGTACTCCTTGTAGGCATGAGGCATGCTCAGTTCAAAAAAGTCATGATGTGCCAGGACCGGCACCGGTCCTCAACGCAGGGACAGTTGTGATGGTTGTGACACGTCATCGGTCGTTACGGGGTTAAAAACAGCAAACACAATACAATATCTCTTGGTTTTTATATATATGCAGCGATAAAAGTTACAACATACTTTTTAATATACTAGGAAGATGTATTTGAGCAATAATGTTTCCTTAATTATGAAACTTCCTTTCACAGCCCAGCTGACAGAAGCTACAAAAAGGAAAAATGTATCACTGATACTCACAGAACACTGTGATACTCTGACAGGAGCCTCAGGGAGATGTGTAGGAAGACTGCAAATTAACTCTATGGATACTAGAGACATGCCCATCACATTGACTAGAAAGTTAAAGTTTCTACATCCAACAGGTCATGAAAGCAAGGAGATTATGAGGCGAATGCTAACATGTCTGTTGCTGTTAACATTTTAATATTGCCTGAGAAAGCATATTGTTTTTTGAGGTCAGAGGGGTATCCAACGCTTTTGCAAAGCAATGCTTTGGATACCCTTCTGGCACTCAAGGGGATAAGCAGAGATTTAAAAGTATTATTATTTTATTTAAAAAATATTGCTGGCTTATGTTGTATAGACTTTTAGTAAAAAGCAAACAACACTGTATGGTAAAGCTCAGTCTATTACTAGTTAATCACTGTTATTTGTGCAACTGGTATTAGCATAATTATCTACTTAGAGCCCTAATTGTAAAAGGTGTCCAAGCTTCTTGTCCTTCCTCCTGCAGTAGAAGCTGCCATTGGCATACTCATTCCTATTGGATGCACAGGTGGCGAGACTTTACAGCAGTCAATTGAAATCATCAGGTGACTCACTGGAGCACACAGCACCACCTCTGGGGAGGTGTATCCCTAGGGGAGACCTGAAATTGTACAGTGGCGCTGTACAGTGGCGCTGGCACCTAAAAAATTAAATTCAACTTTGAGCTGTAATAACTTTTGAATAAAACACCTTTCAGCAGTGGGAGTACCCTATTTTACACAGGGAGATAAACTCTACAACATATTTTTGTTTACATTTTAAGTATTACTATCCCTTTAATATTAACATTTTTGTCAAAGTCATCTATTGCAGATTTGGCTGAGCATGCTGCTGTCCTCAAGAGGACTGCTGAACACTATTCTTTGGTACCAGCATATATTTGTGTCTTGCTAACCCGTTTCTCTTACAGTATTTAATGTATGCTGATGCTAAGTATTCATTTATATTATTACTGAAGCTGCTTTCCATGTTGTTTTTTGTGGACATTGCATTATTTTGCTATGTCCCTTGTGCTCTGCTTCATCCTTATGGGCCCAAGGACATTACTGTATTTGTATTGTTGATACAGTATAAATAATCCTATTTAATAATTCGCTAGAATGTTTGTCAGAAGCCATCATGCACAGTAGAGACTGCCCAAACGCACGGAATGCTGGGAGGTGTAGGAATGCTGGGAGTTCTGTGCTTGGAGCATTCTGTGCTTTCGGGCAGTCTCCACAGTGCATGTTTGCGTCCGCGGCAGGACGCAGAGCAGGACCGGCCTTTTAACATCACCCGGACCTTGGCCCATGTACAGGGGCTTTTACACTTGTATATTAATAAATATTTTGGACCACTGCATGAAGGACATACCTAGGTAAGCCAGTCTGTTAAAAATCCTATACTGGAAGGGGTACAATTTTCTTTTAGACTTGTCTAGAAAAATTAACTGAACTTTTATATTTTTTTCTAGATTATTTTATAAAAAGTATAATCTCTGCAAATACACATAAAGTAATTCATCTTTCCACAAATTATCATTATATTTTGTGCTTCAAGCAAGAGTGCTAATCATTAAATATTCAGAGATGTATGGATTTCTAATAATGGTGGCAGGTTTTATCTAACAATTTCCCCACAGACATACTGTAAATGAGCGAGAAAATGGAATATACATTAGATGGTTCAAAGGCTCCAGTACGAATATGTGACCACCAAGTCATAAGAAAAAGGGAGAACAGACACTTGTGTGCACTCGGGTTGTTATCTCTGTCTACAAAGGCTGCCCTAATGAGAACTAATTATCTGCTCCTCTCTCCTTGTTGCAGGATGAAAGATCAACGGATCTGATATGGGGAACTTGGTATTTTTCTATTGTTCATTTGTGTTGCTGTATTACAAAAAACTGTCATTTTCTGGAGATGTGTGGTTCTAAAGACTGTTTCTTGGAGCACTTATATTGGCCTATTAAAAATATCTTTCTTTGCACACATTGTCTGATTACATGTTTGCTGTGCTGAACCGTTTCCATTTTATCATGTTACAGAAATATTAATGTCCTTATTGTTGGCTCATGTTTAGCTCTCTTTCTATTGGTCAATAAGTACTCTTGCAACATTGAAGGGAGAGGATGCACAAATATTTGCTAAGGGTTCTGGCTGGTGATATTGTGGTGTATTTGCCTCAATTCTATCTTGTCATATGCACTAAGATGTAGATGTCCTCAAAGTAAGGTGTCCATTTCCCTTAGATACTAACCTAGCTCTGCACTGTTTACATTATGTGCTGACTGTCACTTTTGCAATGTATACATGGAACAGATGATTGTTGGCTCTGTGGGCTAGCTTTCAAGTGTCTTATTCTTTAGTGCTTCCTAGATGTGACTTAAAGGTCTTGATTGTGAAATGTTTTTCCACCTTTTGAGTGGATGAAATGCATTATTTGCCCCTCTGGCACATAAAGGATTATGGGAGAAGTGATGAATCTAGGGGGAGAGAGCATCCTCTCTGCTCCCACTGATGTTCTCAAAACAATGGGAGCTTTACTCCAACATTGTATTCTAATGATCAACGTCTCTTCCATTCTATCTATCTATCTATCTATCTATCTATCTATCTATCTATCTATCTATCTATTGTCATACCTCTTAATAATAACACTTAGCATTCAATGTCCAGAAAAATCCTAATTACCCGCAATGATTTTTCCCTTGCTCCTTCTTCAGTCAGTCCTGGTTACCAGATCCATGGACACTTGCTAGCAGGACCACGAGATATCAAATTCTGCTCACTGTAAATGGTCATTGTAACCCTTCAAGAATCAGAAGAAAGTGCAACACATTGCTTCACAATGCACTGTGCGCCCCCTCTATTTCTTAAATAGTTTGGTAGACTCACACATTCTGCATGCTTCAGTCTGAAAGAAACTACAAGGGGTATCATGGACATGACATCCAGGACAGTTTTAATATGCTATCTCCTGAACCAATGGATAAGGACAACATTAATAAGGGCTGTTAGGATTTTCTGGTCATAGTAATGTAAGCAGGGATATATTATTAGGGGGTGACCAAAGAGTGCTGTATATGTTTGTTATGATTAAAGAGTACTGTATATGTTTTTTATGGCCAAGGAGTTCTGTATATGTTTGTTATGACCAAAGAGTACTGTATATGTTTGTTATGGCCAATGAGTACTGTATATGTTTGTAATGACCAAAGAGTACTGTATATGTTTGTTATGGCCAATGAGTACTGTATATGTTTGTAATGACCAAAGAGTACTGTATATGTTTGTTATGGCGAAGGAGTACTGTATATGTTTGTAATGACCAAAGAGTACTGTATATGTTTGTTATGGCCAAGGAGTACTGTATATGTTTGTTATGACCAAAGAGTACTGTATATGTTTGTTGTGGTCAAGGAGCACTGTGTATGTTTGTTATGACCAAAGAGTATTGTATATGTTTGTAATGACCAAAGAGTACTATATATGTTTGTTATGGTCAAGGAGCACTGTATATGTTTGTTATGACCAAAGAGTACTGTATATGTTTGTAATGACCAAAGAGTACTGTATATGTTTGTTATGGTCAAAGAGTACTGTATATGTTTGTTATGGCCAAGGAGTACTGTATATGTTTGTTATAATCAAAGAATACTCTATATGTTTGTTATGGCCAAGGCGTCCTGTTTATGATTGTTATGGCGAAAGAGTACTGTATATGTTTGTTATGACCAAAGTACTGTATATGTTTGTTATGACCAGAGTACTGTATATGTTTGTTATGGCGAAAGAGTACTGTATATGATTGTTATGACCAGAGTACTGTATATGTTTGTTATGACCAGAGTACTGTATATGTTTGTTATGGTCAAAGAGTACTGTATGTGTTTGTTATGGCGAAAGAGTACTGTATATGATTGTTATGACCAGAGTACTGTATATGTTTGTTATGACCAGAGTACTGTATATGTTTGTTATGACCATAGTACTGTATATGTTTGTTATGGCGAAAGAGTACTGTATATGATTGTTATGACCAGAGTACTGTATATGTTTGTTATGACCAGAGTACTGTATATGTTTGTAATGACCAGAGTACTGTATATGTTTGTAATGACCAGAGTACTGTATATGTTTGTTATGGCCAAGAGGTCCTGTTTATGTTTGTTATGGCCAGTGAGTTCTGTATATGTTTGTTATGACCAGAGTACTGTATATGTTTGTTATGACCATAGTACTGTATATGTTTGTTATGGCGAAAGAGTACTGTATATGATTGTTATGACCAGAGTACTGTATATGTTTGTTATGACCAGAGTACTGTATATGTTTGTTATGACCAGAGTACTGTATATGTTTGTTATGACCAGAGTACTGTATATGTTTGTTATGGCCAAGGGGTCCTGTTTATGTTTGTTATGACCAGAGTACTGTATATGTTTGTTATGGCCAAGGGGTCCTGTTTATGTTTGTTATGACCAGAGTACTGTATATGTTTGTTATGACCAGAGTACTGTATATGTTTGTTATGACCAGAGTACTGTATATGTTTGTTATGGCCAAGGGGTCCTGTTTATGTTTGTTATGACCAGAGTACTGTATGTGTTTGTTATGACCAGAGTACTGTATGTGTTTGTTATGACCATAGTACTGTATATGTTTGTTATGACCAGAGTACTGTATATGTTTGTTATGACCAGAGTACTGTATATGTTTGTTATGACCATAGTACTGTATATGTTTGTTATGACCAGAGTACTGTATATGTTTGTTATGACCAGAGTACTGTATATGTTTGTTATGACCAGAGTACTGTATATGTTTGTTATGACCAGAGTACTGTATATGTTTGTTATGGCCAAGGGGTCCTGTTTATGTTTGTTATGGCCAGTGAGTTCTGTATATGTTTGATGTGCTTTGAGTCGTGATGAATTAAACAGAGTAAACTCTGTTCATTCTGAAGTTGTGAATGAAATAAAAGATAAAATAAAAATGTCCAGTGCCAGGAATGACTCCTTTTTTATATACTTTTCATGCAATTTAAAGAGAATAGAACTTATCAAACTCAATATGATTTCTAGTCTTTGATGACATCAGTTGGGCATGCTCAGTTTCTTCTGGTACTTGGCAACAGGTACCTGTCCATTTTGTGTACCACAACACTTTCTGTATTCCCAAATTATTTATCATGTTTTATTTATTAAGGGAGAACTATGCAAAACTATCTAAGTGTTTTGGCTAGAAAAATGTTGTTAACCTTTTGTGTGTCAGAGGGGTACTCAAAGCATTGCTCTGAAATGTGTTGTGTACCCCTCTGGCACGCAATAGCGTAAGCTTATCAGGATTCCAGTACCTGGTAGTAAGGAGAGTCCAGGTTAGGGGTTCCATCAATGATAAAGTCAATCCATGAGAGTTCCCAGGTACAATCATATAATATTACATGTAAAGTGTGCGTGACCACGCTCATTTTACACCTCTGCCCCAGTTTACACTTTAGCACATTACATAATGATTTAAATGGTTCTGTTTAATGAACACAAGCACTTAAAATGGAATTATCAGTGTCAGTTTAGAGGCAATTCTGAATTATCACTTCTGTGACACCTATCAAGTTTGCATATGCAAACGAAAGCCCTAAGGCACTGCACAAGTTGTGAATACATGCCTCCACAGGACATATTTAAAATTAGATTTGCAGGTACAAGATACAGATTATTATTATTTTTTTTACAGATGCTTGTTTGTAGCACAGTGAGGGTTACATAATAAATGCATAGGTTACCTTGACGCATGAGGTGCAATTATTTGTTCCTGTCTTTGCTTTAGTTTTACAGTTAGAAACACACATGAATGGATTCTGGTTTTCAGCCTGATACATCCTTGGGCTGACAATGGGCATTACAAAGTTACATAGTAAATATGGTTGAAAAAAGACTCAAGTCCATCACATTCCACTTTTGCCACAGTACAACCAAGAAAACAAGCCTTCCTGACTCCTAAATGGGTATTACATAGTTGACCACAACTTACTGTTTTACCTACTAATAATATACATTACAATAACCCTGTATGCTTCCTTCTGCTATAATTGTATCTAATATTCTCATAAATGTATCCATTGTATCTGCCATTACCACATCCTTGGTCAAGGTGTTGCAAAATTTAAAGGTCCTTACTGTAAAAAAACATCTCCCTCTGCTGAAGTTGAAGCCTCATATACTCTAATCTTAGGGGTGGCCCGAGTTATTACACTGAACATAGCTAGATGCTTTGCTAGATGCACCTGCTGCAACATGCATAAGCACACAGTCAGAGAATAGTTGATCTAAAGCATGCAAGGGCTAATCAGGAGCTTTCTCAGTCACCTACTCACCCCTTACTCTGACTAATTGTCCTCTATTTATAATAAAACACCACCACAATTCACAATGTATGTTAAACCTTTGAGGGCCAGAGAAGTGTGCAAAGCACTGTTTGACAATGCATTGCAGCCCCTGAGGCACTCAAACTGTTAATCCTTAAAAGAGAGTGTTTGTGTGTACACCTCTGTGTGTCAGTGAATGAAGGAATGTGTGTGGTTGTGTCTGCAAGTCAGTGAATGTTAGGGGCAATGCAGTATATTTTTTTCTAGTAATTTATACAGCACTTGACATAAGACCTTCAGTATGTATATATCAAGGACAGTCAATTGTCAGACCCTTAACTTGTCGGGAGCTAAAACAGTTTGGCGGCTTCAATAAATGGGACATGTAGTTCCCAGTAAATAGAGATCCATCAATTGTCTACTTCTCCTCTAAAGTATCTAAATGGGATTACATTTATTAAACATATATCTGAAAATAAATAATCGTTACAATATGAAGCAATATATTAAATTTAAACACTTATGTTTCAATTAAAACAAATTAATTGTAGTGGTATCTGAGATTCCCCAAAGCTACACACAAAAACACAGAATCATCAGCACTTACCCACTTCTGACATCTCTGGGACTGTGGCAGTGTAAATATCTTGTGTAAATTTTGGCTCATTGTCATTAATGTCATGAATCTTGATAACAAACTCGGATTCAGGTTCAACGGGTATTCCTGTTGCTTTGTTCACAGCTTGTGCACGCAATACATACACTGGCTTTTCTTCCCTGTCCAGTCTTTTTGTAGCTTGAATGTCTCCTGTTTTTTCATTAATAACAAACACGTCTCCGGCTCCATCTCCTGAGAGGATATACTTCAGTGTTCCGTCCCCTTTGTCCTGGTCTGAGTGGAGCTGGTGTTAAAAAATAAGAATGAGATGTTTTATTAAACATTTGCTTTGCATATTCAGACATAATCAATTAGTCTCAGGTTAATAGATCAGCTGAACACTTAGTATACATACATATATATATATATATATATATATATATATATATATATATACACATATTAACATACACAAAGACATTAATTAAAGCCAATTTTAATGTTCTCACTTGTGATCAAGAGCATGGAAATCCATGCTTTAAGTTCTAAGGACATTATCTCCACTGACCTCCCTGCCCATGATGCTTTGTTGATTATAGCACACCTAACATGATAGTTAATAGAATTAAAGCATTGGGAGAAGGTTAATGTTCTCAGAACTTCAACTATGAAGTTCTATGGTTTTGATTATACGAAAGAGAACTTTATTTTTTCAGAATCATAAATTGTCCTTTGAATGTTTCATCACATATACTTAAAAAGATTGTTTTGCACACTTTGTCACATTTTTATATCTTCATTTTTGGGATTGATGAAATAAAGATTGCATGCTTGATAATTCTTCTGGAGACTAGATTACAAGATCGAGCAAGTCTGACCTATTGGTTTGCCCTTTTATATTTTGGATCAACCAAGCAACCTCATATGCTTGATTAATTATCCGTTTGTTTATGCTGAATTGCATGAGTTAGAAATGTATCACTGCCTTTAATTAAATTTTTTTGCCTTTTCATTCAAACAGATTTTTTAAACTGATTTTCAGGAACCAGCTTTACAGAGGTCTAGCCACAGAGAATCATGTCAAACTCTGTAGATATGCTATCCAGTACCAATTATAGATTCATTTTGAGCTATCAATCCATGCAGTCATAATGGTCATAAGGATCCTACACAGATTACGGTAAAAAGAGGATTATTAGTAGGAGGTATTAGTGACAATTTATGTCTAGAGTTTAAGTAAAAAGTTTGAGGTGGGAGCTGGGGGAGTAAGGGTTGTTTGGCCTCTCGAATTGGAAATACATTCCTTGGCTGCTGCTTTTATTTAGCTAGAAAATACCTATACTCATTTTTTTCATAATAAGTGTTTACTATAGTTTAAAAAACAGTTTTGTATACTTGGAGCCCTTCTATGGGTTTACTCAGGGATTCCAATGAAGTGGGCAAAGTTTGTGTCCTGTGGTCCAGCTAGCAACTCTCATATCCGCCTCTATGGACATGACATCCAGGACTAACTGAAAATATAATCCCTTGAACAATGGGAGAATCATAGGGGCCATTAGGATGTTCTTGCCATAGCAAGGTAAGTGGGGTTTATTCTTAGAATGGGGTAGCCAACCCTGGTCCTCAAGAGCTACCAACAGGTCATGTTCACTGGATATCCTAGCTGGATCACAGGTGGGCCAATTAAGGTAAACAAGCCAGCTAGGATATCCAGAAAACATGCACTGTTGGTATATCTTGAGGACCAGGGTTGGCTACCCCTGCCTACTTCTCCTTTAACATAACTTTTGACGGTACAAGAGTTAACATCTTTTATAAATATTTTTACTTTTATTTTCTTCTAGACTTTTAGCTCAGCAGCTGATGCCATCTGTTTTTGTACAGTATAGAATCAAAGGTGATATTCTCTGTCACAAAATCTATGTAGTGTCTCTCTTTATCCTACCCCATTCAATCTCTCTGTGTATGTGCATAATCAATCCTCAGCAGAGACTGCACTGCTGGTTTGCAAAGAAAAGTTGTTAAGACGTTGTCTCTTTTTTGCAACAATAGCAGAAACAATCATTTCATAAAGTCTAAGACAAAGAGACAATCAATATATGGACAGTAGGGATGGGATTTCAACGAATATATATCTTTGTTTCATTGTTCTGCATCAGCGCCTTCCAATCTTATTTTATTCTGAATCTCAGTTACAATAGTACAAAAATGCCTATACGACATTTTTTACTAGTGTTTGATAGCATTTAAATGTATAATAAGAATTGCTTTTAATTAAGCATTGATTGCTTGTGTAGCTGAATTTCATTTAAAGGAAAAAAAAGAGATTTAAAGTGGAAAAATTTTAATTGTTTTTGTTGCCTTGTGTAATATTTTTCATACAGTCTTATAGCCTTATGCTCAAAAGAAGACTGAAGTAAATCAGGGAACAAGCCAAAAGCTTCCTATTGATTTAAATGGGGTTTTTAGACCCATGAATGCTAACAAAGTCTCTAACTTATTGTGAAACAATGCTTTGGACACCTCTCTTACATCTAAGAGGTTAAAGGGATAGTAATGTTTCAAAATAAAAGCAGCTCCAATTAATATTCATAGTATTTGGGACATGGGTTTTAATTGTTCTCACAGTAAGAAGATTGTCCCTTGATATGAGCTCTCTGGTCCTAAAATCAGATTCCATATCTGAGGGGAGGTGGCTTACACTAGGTAAAAGTGGCGGAATGGAGATTCTTTATCATTCAATTACTCTTGAACTACAAATCTGACAGTATTGAAATAACACTCTCCATGGCCTCAATGCTATGAAGATTAATTGGAGCTGCTTTTATTTTGAAACATTACAATTCCTTTAAAAGCCCTGTTTACCTTAATGGCAATTATTCAGATCTGCATTTTGTCCACTGTGGTATGTTTCAAAGCTGGGAACAAGAGGAGGAAGTCAGTTGCCAACTCTGAAATCCTTTAGAAGGATCTACATGATCCAATTTATGCATTATCAGGCAAGTTGGCTCTGTAACGGTACAGTACATGATCATATACATTTACATTGTAGCAGCACAATGGCATCTGAAAGACAAAGACTTTCAGCTACCCATAACTCTGCTGCAATGCAGGTGGGGGGAAGAAGTGAGGACACCAATACTGGAACAGATGCTATGATCTAAGCTATAGAAGTAAATGTGGGCACATGATGGACATGAGTATTGCACATACAACGGATTGCTACTAATTCATATTTTTAGCAATACTTCACATTGTGAGTTCATATTCATTTAATGCCTAAAAATAATAGTCATTGTCATGTTCTGTTCTGACATATTTTTACACATATGTTGCACATAACTTCTCAGTGGTGTGGCCATAATACTGGTTGCTACTCAGTTTGCTTATGGTAGAACTGTTTGTTTTTTCACATCATTATTTCATCTCATCATGAGTCTCTAACACATCAGCTTTTTAACCATTTGGATTCCAGAGGAGCACCTAACTCATTGAGAAGATACTATATTGCCATCTCTATGTGTATATGGGTGGAACATATTGTATTGGCCAATACTAGAGGCAGAGTTATTTAGAGGTGTAGCTAAAGTACCAGTAACTACCTAGATTGCTTATCGAGGGACAGTACATTTCATCCATTTATACTAGACAATATGTAGATGATGATAAACTATATGAATATATACAGCTGGAGAGGTTCATGTGATATCTGAGTTATGACATTGTTATATCACTTTGGTCACTTGGAACAATACATTCATGTGTGTTTTGTGTTGACCTAAATATACATACAGATTTTAGGGTACTGGTACTTAATGCCTTGAGGACAAATTAATTTTGTACCCCTCTAGTCTTCAAGGGGATCATATATTATAGATATAGTTTGTGGTTTTTCAAGTTCATATATGACAAGTGGTTTCATGAGTGTATAACTGTAATTTATTTTGTATTCAGCCTTCATTCTAAATATGCCTGAAGAAACCTAGTGTCTTGAAAGCTTGCATATTATAGCTCCTCAGTTAGCCAATAAATGCATCACTTTCACTCTATCAGTCTTCTTCTTTTTGTAAAGCTAACACTGTACCACCTATAACCTATACTAGAGTGGTTTAACTGCATAGTTAGTAGTCATATGCTTGACAGAGATCACATTGTGTGCATAGCTTCTCTTAATTTTTACTTATAAATATTTACTTATTTTCCTATTTTATAGTACCACTATTTTTTATAAATTTGTTATCTACATCTTTCTGATCATGTTGTTTTTACTAACAGTAGCACTAAGATATCCAGTCTTTTTCATGGATTTTTACTTTCCAAGAGTGAGGAATTCCTTTTTCTCTTCACATTAGCTGGTGTGTGTGTGCTGTGACCTTATCCATCTTGCACGACTAGTTTTAGTATTACATACATAATTCAATTACTTTGGTTCATAGAGGTTGATGGTCCTGTAAAAGGTTAGTATTATTCTGCTTGAAGTATAATTTTTCTACTTTTTTTTTGTGTAACGTTTATTCATAGACTTATATATGACACATAAATATTAATGTATTTCATGCAGTAGAAATATCCAATGCTCTGCATAAAATACAGAAAAGTATTGATCTGTATACATTTCTGCTAAACATTGATTTGGTTTATAATGTGCTCAGCTATTGATCTCCATTAGATGCAAGAAGTCCATAGCTCAGCATATAGCACAGCTGTACATCTTTCTCCTACATCACAGGCTTAACATTAATAGCACGGCCTACAACAGGGGTGGACAACCCGTGGCGCTTTATCTGTGGTTGTTTACCCCTGATCTCTAACATACACAGTCTCAGTAAAAAATGTAATGTTTCCATGGAGTTAAATGCAGCTAAGTATTTTCCTTTCACAGTAAAAGTGTAGTCTTCGTAAACTTGCACACACACACACACACACACACACACACACACACACACACACACACACACACACACACACACACACACACACACACACACACACACACACACACACACACACACACACACACACACACACACACACACACACACACACACACACACACACACACACACATATATATATATATATATACAATAGTAGTTGTGGAGTGGACTGCACATGCTGTAGTTCAATAGCAATTGCCTGGGTGCATATCAAGAAATAAAGATGATACATACAGTTTGTAAAGATGATCGCACTCACAGGACTTCAATTCAAAGAAGAATACTGTTACATTTTTATTGAGATCTCAATAAAAATGTAACAGTATTCTACTTTGAATTGAAGTCCTGTGAGTGCGATCATCTTTACAAACTGTGTATATATATATATATATATATATATATATATATATATATATATATATATCAGGGCTTAAAGTCCTTTGCTACTAGCCAGACCTGAAAAGTTACTCGCCATTGCAAGCCATAGCATACCCACCAGGGCTGAATTTCTACTCACCAGGGCTGAATTTTCACTCACCATTGGCTAGTGGCGAGTGGAAATTTTGAGCCCTGTATATATATATATATATATATATATATGGCTCAAAATTTGCACTAGCCACTAGCCAATGGCGAGTGAAAATTCAGCCCTGGTGAGTAGAAATTCAGCCCTGGTGGGTATTTTATGGATTGCAGTGGCGAGTAACTTTTCAGGTCTGGCTAGTAGCAAAGGACTTCACATTTTAAACTTTTTGTATAATATCTGCAGTTGTGTGTATTTAATGATCCTAATTTTAGGTGTGTTTATCTCACACCTCCTCATAATAAACAATATTATTTATTAATCAGAAAAAGATTAGCCATAGAAGGAAAAAGTCTGATTACTAAGAAGACAGTAAAGGGATGGTAGAGGAACAGAACAAGTCATGGCAATAGCAATGCCACAGTCATTGCTGAGTCTTTATAAATTTAGCAGCATGGCTCTTCCAGAGTCACTGTTTTCTACAAGAAGGGTAATGTCACAGATTGTCTACGTGTTCATGGGAGAACTCCATAGAGCCCATTTTAATCCTGTGTCTGTGACACTCAGCTCTTCACTGGTTGTAATAGTAACAGCAATGCCAGGCTGCAGGATTAGGATATACTGATTTTTAAGCACAGAAGAAAATAGGAGAATTCAGGGGCAAACCAACTGCACCAGAAGGTATAAATTAATATTAAAATGTCAAATTTTCCCTTCCCCCCTCCCTCCCTATTTACCCATTCCAAATTCTACCTCCTGACAGAGACCCAGCGGGCGGCATGCTTGCATCCACCTCCCGCTTCCAGCATGGCCCTGTCAGGACCTCCTCTGCCCAGCCAATGGTAGTGTCTTGCGAGGACAGCAAGGTCCTCGCAGGCCAATACCATAGATCCAATGTGCAACTAAAACACTACCATTAGCTGGGCAAAGGAGGTCCTGACAGGGCCATACTAGAAGCGGGTGCCGGATGCGAGCATACCACCCTCTGGGACCCTGTCAGGAGGTGGAATTTGGATTTCCATGCGAGAGAGGCAGCAATGGGTAAGCGGAGAGGGAGGGAAAATTTGACATTTTTTTTTTTTATCCGACAGGGGAAAACAAGGGTGCATATTATACACAGGTGAGTATTATACCTGAGATTTTACAGTAAATGGGGCTTTTTTGAGTGCTAGATGTGTCCATCTCAAAGCAATTCACTGGAAACACTTTAGCTTTCCATGGGTTAAAAGCCCCATTTAATCACGGGGAAGTTTTATTTGTCCCTATGTGCTGTTGGTTTGCTCCAGAGTTGCCCCTGGAGCAATTCTGAAGCAAACTAATTGTGTGACAGGAGACAGATGAATTGTACCACTGATTTAAAGGGGACTTTTAGTTCATTGAATGCCACAAAGGTCTTGAACATATTGAGAAGCATCAACATGCTTAGTATTCAAGGGGTTAAAAATCCCATTCACATTTACAGAAATGTCAGGGATTTTTTCAGCTCATATGGTTTTTCTCCAGTTCTTCATAGTTCAACCTCAACATCTACACCATAATCCTTTAAAATCATGTAAAGATTCCCTTAAATCTCAATGGCCATTTACAGAGTATAACAGAGAAGTATATTGTGAATAGTACATACCCTGGCAATCCTTGTTATGCTCGCAGAAAGAAAATTGTCCCTTGATGTAACCTGTCTGGTCAACAGAACAGATTCCACATTGAGGGGAGTTGGCTTACACTAGGTAAAAGGGGTGGGAGGGGAATCTTTATCATTCAATTACTCTTGAACTACAGTTCGGCCAATACTGAAATAATGTTCTCCATGGCCCAAATACTATGAAGATTTATCAAAGCTGCTTATTTGTAAAACATTACTATCACTTTAAAGTATTAATTGTTGTGAAGACCTAGAGGCAGACTTCAATAGAGATAGCCATGTACAGAATAGAGATAGCCATGTACAGAAAACTGAAGTTATAATAAAAAGTATATAGAGTTACTAGAATTGGGGGCACTGCGTTGCCCATAAATTAACCTACAGAGTGTCAGAGGGCTATGTCCACTATGTTCACTGTGAAGCAACATGCATTCTGAAAGGAAAGGTATCCTGAGAGAATGCGGAGAAAGGGAAGAGAAGGTGCAACAATGGTGAAGGGGTGTTATAAGGACACCTCTCTCGCCCAGCCCTTATGTCTACTGCATGGAGCAGTTCATATCCACTCTGTGCAGTGTGAAAGGACATGGAGTGAAAGGGATGGGAACAGGGCCAGATTTCCCAATAGGCAGACTAGGCACCTGCCTAGAGCTCCAGATTTTGAGGGGCGCCTCAGCTGTGCTGGCCACACCCACATTCTGAATTTTGGATGGGGCCAGAGCAATCTCTGTATCCATGCAGTAGCTTATACACCCCTTTACAGGCAATTATTTAACACCTTAGATGTAGTGAGATCTCCAATGCATTGCAGAGATCTCCCTAGCAACCAAGGAGTTAAAGCTTTTATGTCCTTGCTTGTTGAAGGCCAAAGGTATATTCTGTGCAAGAAAACAGTGAAGGAGACTGGTGACATGGTCATGTGAGGAGTGGGGTGTGGCCATGGGCACAGCTAAGAGTGCCCAGAGTACCTTGCCTAGGGGAGCCTGGAATGTAAATCCGGCCCTGGATGGGAACCAGAGAAAGGGAGAAGGATGGCAATGGGAGAAAGGGGGAACAAAGGCACAAAAAAGGGACGTGAATGGGAGGGGAGGTGGATGAGAGAGGGGGAGGGAAAGTAGGAAAAGAGAAATAGAAGAGAAAGTGAAAAATAGGGGGCTGCAAAGTGGCAACCAGGAGGGAAGGGGAGGCAAAGCAGTACAAGGTAGGGTGGGAGGAGATAATGTTCAGGTGAGGTGGTGAACTGTAGGGTGGGAGGGGACAATGGATAAAGTGTGTGCATAGATTTAGACAGTAGTGGCCAAGGGGCCTTCTTCCTAACAACTGGTAAAATCTCTGCCCCTGACTCTGCCCTCCTGTCACCCTAGGGGTGGAGGTGTCAGTGAATCAGAAATAGAATTTTGTATATATAGACATTTGAGCACTGTATGAAAGGTTCCTACCTATGTAAGTCTATCTGTTAATTAAATAACAGCCACTTGTTCCTAGAATATAAGTAATGTAATAAGACTTAATAACACCACTGTGTTTGGATTGCTTTGCAATGCACTGCAGACCTCGTTAGTATTCCTGAGAATGTTTATTTGGCAGAAAACACAGTTCAGCATCTCCAGAACCCACACTCAATGGAAATGAACACGTTGAATGCCAGAGGCACTGACAATTTCAGTAATGGTGTATATGTATAGATGAAACAATGTAATGAATAACCTCCAAAGAACAGCTGTAAATTAACTCTTTGAGGTGTGGTGTGTATAATCCAGAGTTCCTCCTAACACTCTAAAGAACACTAATAACAATGCAGTAGTCTGCACCAAACACCGGCCTCACAAAGGAAAATGAGGTACCATATAAATAAACTCATTGAGCTCTGTTGGTGGCACCATCTGCTAACCATGAATCTCTCCTCTTGCATAGGACATGAACTGCTGTTTGTTATGAGATGGGTACTCTTTAAACGTTTTGCTACAATAAAGGATCAAATGTTTTTATGATACCTTGTTTTCCCTTGTTGGACTGGTGTTTATTGCGGCCTGCTTCATTGTTATCAGAATTTTTATTTGACCCCATGATGTAGTTGGTTTGCCCATAAATTAATTTCTCCACTTAATCTGTGCATAGGTCTCTTAGTATATTCCATGTGTAAGACATGAGTGATTGTACATCTCGCTCTAAAAACCTACAGCTGTAGAGATGAGTGAAACTTTCACAGTTCATTACTCAAGTCAATTTGCTGGATGATCTGAAAATTTCTGGAGGTTTATTTAATAGGCCAGTGCTGTAACTGAACAGCACTTTATTAAGTGCTTTGTTAAGTTGTAAACGGTGGTACCGTGGTAGCCATGAAAAAAGAAGAAGCGTAAGCAGATTTAGAGTACAAGCTTTAAAAACTACGAAGGTCTCTTCATCAAGTCTCTACAAACTTTCTTAACTACTGAGGTCTAGATGGGGAGCAGCACGGTGAGATTTAGGTGTGCATGTTTGTTTTATGGCGGTTCCTTAACCGCATGAGCAGCAACTAGGGTTGCCACCTTTTCTTAAAAAAAATACCGGCCAAGGCATTTCCTCCATAGACTTAACATTGGAAAGAAGCCAATTTTTTACCAGCCTGCCGGTAAAATACAGGCTGGGTGGCAACCCTAGCAGCAACCCACACAGGAACCTATTCTAATTAAACGTTTTTTGTAATTGTTCACATCATGTGACCACTTTTCTTCCAATCCTGTTGGTTAAAAAGTTGGGTGAAGAGCTTATGAAAAATACATTTAGTAACTTGCAAAACAGCAAAATTCAAATGCATGCCAAGCTTACAAAATCAGTTTGTATAGGGGGCGAAACCAGTGATTGTTCAGCTTGTTTTTTTTTCTACTACAAGACACATCACCCTTCCTTAGCTAGCCCACTGCAGGGTGAGGATTATTAGAGTTGTATTGTAACATCTCTTACAAGTTGTTCACCTGAGTATTTTGCTTAAACGGGCATTACTACCTAATACTTTGGTTATTTTAACTCTTTGAGTGTAAGAGAGGTATCCAAAGTACTGCAAAGCAATGTGTTAGATACCTCTCTGGCACTTAAAGGGTCCTAAGACCTTTTAAAATCACCTATAGGTATATGACATATTGGACAATTTGTAGATAGAAAGCTAGATTTTGAGTTATTTTTCTAGATAGATTTTTATAGATTATGCTAATTGAGACATACCATGCCCTACAAGCATTTTATGTCTTAGATCTACCTTATCTCTCTCAGTCACTGACAAGTAGCCCGATCAGTGCTAGTGGAGGGGGTAATACATTGCTGAGCGATGTTAATGAGTAAGGGAGGTAATGTAGGGCTAAGACAGGAAGTGTCTACATGGCATGCCTTAATTAGCATAATATATATAGCTAAATAACCCAAAACTAGATATCTAAATAAAAATGGCTAATGTAACATATAGATGATTTTAAAACCTTATCCAAAACCATTGAACTTGCGTTTAGGTGACAGTGCTCATTTAACTTCAGTCAAGATCTCCACAAAAGTCACAAACTGGGAATTAGAAGAAATGAAATAATCATCATAAAGTCTGTAATTCCTTATTCACTGGAGCTTTGCCTATACTCTGTTTCTTTGCTCCTTGTAATAGAGGCTGTAAACAAAAATGTCAACAAGTCCTTTCTATCTCATAAATTTCAATCAACTCGGTCCCTGAGTGCTTTAAGTTTTCAGTAGCAATAGACCTATTAGGCCACTTGTACTTCAGTATTCAGTGATACCCCTTTTATTTGAGATAATGATTTCACTTTTATGATAAGCTTTTGAGATTTCAAACCTCTTCTTCAGGTCAAGTAGTACTTATTGCCAAAAGCTTTTGGGAAGAACACAGATGTGCATAACTATGAGAACCATTTCAGATTAAATGTCTTTCCTTAATATTTGGAAAGGCACTTTCACAAGTTACTAAGGTTCATGTACTATTAAGAACTGGAGACGTTCTACACTACAATGTTTCTGAGACTTTTCTAGAATTCAATGGGTTAAACCCCAGTTTAAATCAATAGGAATTTTCATTCCCTCTTTGGAACAGTTAGTGTGCTCTAGAATTACTTAATAACACATCTGCCTTGTGGGATCAGGCAGAGTAACCAAGGGCTAACTCCAGATTCAAAATGGCTCCTATCAGCCATTTTATATAACAGAAAAGCTGGTCCAACAACTGGCATGAAGATAAAGTCTCTGATCCATATGTACATAACAAACATGGTGCAATTTTTGTGCAAGCTAACTGCACCATAAGAAAAAAAGACAATATCCCACTAATTAAAAAAAATATTTAAACCAATTAAATATTAAAAAGCATGTCAAAGCATTGAATACAGTGGGGGAGATTCACTAAAGCATGATAAAGAGTTGATAAAGAGGAGATAACATCTCCAGTGATATCACTTCTCCAATTATAATGTTATTCTATGGAGCCAATGCACTAAGATGTCTCCAACTTTGGAGATAAGTAACATAGTAACTGGTGAAATTACATCACTGGTATGAGCATATATCCTTTTTCTTCTTCTGATACTGTGGCAAATGTGCATTATCCAGATAACCATTTAATAGTCTTTTTGTTTGATTGCTTTACCCAAATGTTTCTATCCCCAAAGTGGTATGTGATAGAATGGCCACAAAAAATAATTTGCAAGTGTGGGTGTTTAAAGGATTTGTAATTATTTTTTTGATACAATATCGGCCACCTTATAGTTTTGTATATATGTTTTGGACTAACTGTGTGCATGTTCTGAAAGGGACAGTAATGTCCCATAAAAATTGCTTAGAGTTTTGTAGAGATTAAAAAATTAAACAATATGCCACAAATCCTATCTCTCAAACTGCTATGGTTTGAGAGATATCTTCCACTAAAGTTCCTCTTCTCCTGATGTCAGCTGTAAAGCTGACAGGAGATCCGTGTCAGCTGACATGAGAAGGCTCTTCAGCAGAGCTGCAATAGGCAATTTAAAAATAAATACTTCTTTGGAATGGTCTAAAATGTGCTTGCAAACCAGACACAATTTGTAGACCTTTCCAAAGAAGTATTTCTTTTTAAATTGCGCTATTGCGGCTCTGCTGAAGAGCCACTTTTCGGTCCCCGGACCAGGAACTTCTGCTGTCAACTTACAGGTGATGTCAGGAGAAGGGGAGGGAGAGGGAACTTTAACAGAGGATATCTCTCAAACCATAGTGGTTTGAGAGATATGATTTGTGACATATTGTTTATTTTTTTAATCTCTACAAAACTCTCTAATAATTTTTTAGGGGACATTACTGTACCTTGAAGAGGGATTGTATTTGTTCTTTTGTTGTTTTTGTTTTGTTTGGCTATATGCGGTTTGCATTTAACATTTATTCTATTTTTTTTCTCAAATTTCACATTACTATTAAGTACACTGGATATATTTACAGCCTGCATCTTACTTGGAGGAATGGAATGTTCTGAGTACAAATCCAACCTTAAGGTTAGAACAGTCACAGTCACATTTCAATATAATACATACTAGAAATAAAGCTGCATGTTCCTTATTGATGTTTTGTCTTGTTATTCTATGATTAAGTGGTATGCAAAAAGAAAAACATAGGAAGCGGAGGGATATGAAAAAATGGGTTAAGGTGAGTTATGACTGATGTGTGGAACAAGCAGTATATTTAAGACCAGCATCTCTTTGGAGGTGACTTTCTTTTATCAGTTTAAAGGAGCAGTAAACATTTTTTATGAAAAAATATATCTTGTAGGGATTTTCTTATTGAGTAAAATAAGGGTACTCCCACTGCCGAGAGAGTTATATTTCCAGAGTTATTACAGTTAAAACCCATGTTTTTTTTACATTAGCAGTGCCCTCTAGTGGTCGAGTTCTAATTAGATTTCCTGTTAGATTCTAATGGAGAGGAAAGTCAGAAAAGTCAGAGACACACAGTTCTCCATATAATGTGATAGAAACTGCCTGTCACTTCCTGTCAGTTAGAACTATCAGGAAGTAAACACAGTAAATTCACTTCCTGATTATTTAAACTGCTATAAATTTTGAATAATACATCTGACAGTGATGGGAGTGACCTTGTTTTATTCAGCAGGAAATGCTCTATAAAATATGTGTTTTCATAAAAAAAGTTTACTGCTCCTTTAATGTAAGCCTTTGCCGTTTATTGCCTAGTGTATAATGATTATTATGTGGGAACTCATGCATACTCAGATAAACATACACATTACCTATCTATGTATCCATCTATTTATCTATCTCGATAGATAGATAGCTAGATAGCTAGATAGATAGACAGATCAATAGATAGGTACATAGATAGATAGACATGCACACCACCCTCCCTAATACCCAGTGTAACGCGGTACAGAAGGAAAAAAAAAATGTTAACATAACGTAAATAAAATCAAAATAAAGTAAAAAGTACCACAGTATATAAATCCTTATCTAAGTACTTTAGGGGAAAAAGGGTTAAGCATATTAGTGCATAAAACATCTATAAGTAAGTGAAACAATCGCCATAGGCAAGTTACATATGGCCAACAATTTTACAGACATTTTCTCCATTGCTCCAGTTTTATAAATCTCCCATAGTCACTCGATCAGTTCAAGATATGTGAATATCCACTACAGTGAACTGACAATCTGAGTTGATAATTTTCAGGAGAGGGAATAAGGGAGAGGAAGAAGGGGAAGGTGAGTAACAAAACAAAAAAAAAAAAAATAAAAAAAAAACCATGAGATAAAAAAGTCCAGAAACAGCCTGCCCATTCTAGAACAGTCCGGCATGCTTTCACTGGTCTCCAGATTGTTGAGGGTTTGGAAACAGTTTGATCAAGTCTCAGAGGTTAAGGTAAAAAATAGGGAAAGGGGAAGGGTGGCAAAACATAAAAGCAGATAGTTGTTATTAAAACACTTTCTTAATGCAACAGGCTTTGATATGCTACTAAGTGAACCTTATGTTACATGAAAATATGCCCTGAAAGATGACTCTAAAAAACTGATAGAGAAGTAGAAAGGAAGGATTTGGGAGAAGAAAGAGGAATATTTATTAAGAGGAGACAATAATATAGTCAAAAGAAGGAAGAAAGGGCAGAGACAAATCAGAGAGAAAGGGGTGGGAAATGATGGGATAAAATGAAGATCTAACTGGTGGAAAAGAATGGAGAAAGTTATAAATAATCAGGAGGAAAAGGAAAAAGAGGGAAAAAAAGGAGAAGAAGCTGCCAAGTTTAGATATAAGGAAGACTTAATATAAGGCATTGAAAGATAACACCCTCAGTGTTTAAGATATTACAGTCCAGATCAGTAAAGGCTATCCAGGGATGCCAGATTGTGCAGAAATTAGCTTGGCAGTTGGACATCCAAGAGCTCAGTCTCTCCATCAAATATTCTCCAGAAACTATGGATAAGATAGTTTTAGTAGGAAGAGATAACTGGCTACACAGTCTAGGACTAAGACATTTGTATTGGATATACTGATACTTTAATTATCGGGATGGGAGGAACATTGTATCCAGCCCGGCGGTAAGGCCATGCAGCAACATGGACATTCCAAGAGACTGATATCACAGATGATCCTTGCTGTAAGGAATGTGATAGCCTCCTATTGAAAGAACAGGAGCTCTCTAATGAAAACTCTCTTATACAAGGTATAAGCAAAGAAATAAAAAACCTGGTACTCACCCAATTAAAAGTTCTTTAATATGTACTCAGCATAAACTGACAGACAGGGAAACAAGTGGTTGTCCATAAATGTTAAGCCTACAGCTGTTTCATGCCTCGCGGCACCCATATGTAATTGCCTTGACAAAGTACCATGAGGCATGAAACAGCTGTAGGCTTAACATTTGTGGACAACCACTGGCTTCCCAGTCTGTCAAATTATGCTGAGTACATATTAATCAACTTTTAATTGCATGAGAGATGGCTTTTTCACTTCTTTGCTTATACTGTTTACTAGTTACAAAGCCCATATACATGGGCTGATCCGGAGCGGGGAGCTCCGGATGGCTCACAGCCTGTCTGTGCTCCCGGCTCCGGGATCCGGAGCCGGAAGCACAGACAGGCTGTCAGCCTACCGGAGCTCTTCGCTCTGGATCAGCCCGTTCTGCAAGTCCCCACTGTGCATGTGAGGTTAAGCACACAGTGAACGACGTATTCTAGGACTTTATGTTATAGAATAAGACAGTTTTAGTTAGAGAGCTCCTGTCCTTCCAACAGGAGGCTATCACATTTCTTACATCAAGGAGCATCTGTAATCTCAATGTTCGGGAATGTCCAGGTATGCCTTGCTTTTGAAGCCTAGTACAAATACCCATGAGATTGACTACCACCTTCCAAAATTCCTGTGCCACCGGGCAGCCCAGCCACACACGTGGCACATCTCCCTGCTCCTGGTATCCTCTGAAACTCCTGGATGTGAGATAGGAATGCACTTTACTGATTTTAGTTGGGGTTAAACATCTTCTATATAGAAGTTTATATGCTCTTTCCTTATATGTAATGCAGACGGAGCTGCAGACAGAGTCCGCCCATATCTGGGCCTAAGATTCAGTGGTCAGCTCCTATCCAACATTTTGCTCCAAAGTAGCATATGTTTTGTTTTGGTATCTATGGGAGAGTCATGTATCCCTGTATGCATTCGTGAAAGGAGAAATGGTGCATGAGAGGACTGCAGTGTATGTATGAAGTGTGTGATCAGTACATATCTTAAAGCTTCACTCATGGGGATGGTTCATCTTTCAGCCATGGTATCAAAAGGAATTATTTTATCTTCCAATTGTCCAGGCACTTCAGTCTGGGGACTGAGTGTCCAAATCAGTCTGAGCTGGTATCAATTGGCTGGTAACAGTGCGAGCAACAATACAAAGTTAGCAAATTCTATATATTGATGTTTGTAAGCCCCAGATGGCAGTAGATTGTGTTAATGTTAAAAGTGTGTGTGTGTGGGGGGGTTGAAGATGTCATCTCTTGAGCAAAGAAGCAAGGCCAAAATTCATAGGAGCTATTAGAAATTTCTGTTCATAGTAAAGCAAGTGTATGTAGGGATGTAGTTATTATTAGGGGTTGTTGACACTCTTTTAACCCCTTGAGTACCAGAGGAGTAGGCAACGCAATGCATTGCATACCCCTGTGGCACTCAAAGGGTTAAAAATGCAGCCTCAATTAACTATGACAAATCAGAAGCTTTGCTAATCCATGACGGATCCTCCTCCTCAGATATTTTAAAGTGGCATTTCAAGGTGAAACAGTCTGATTCCCACATTAAATATCTGGGTATACTTCTTCCTTCAGATCTCTCTACTCTTGTAGAGCTTAATATCCCCCCTCTCCTAGATTCATTTTGGAAAGATTTACTGTTATGGTCTGATCTTACAATATCATGGATGGGGAAAATCAACCTCCTGAAGATGATGTTGTTGCCAAAATGTTTGTTTTTGTTTAATGCTCTCCCGGTCAAAATCCCCTCTCATTTTCTCAACACTCTCCAATCGATGTTCTTCTCATTTATTTGGGGCAATAAACCTCCTCGTCTTCGTAGGGAAATAATTTGCGGTTATGAAAGAGATAGCGGCCTCTTGGTCCCTGATATAACTAAATACTATCATGCATCCGCGTTGGCCAAATTCTTTGACTTTCGCCCTTTACGGTCCATCCCATGGACCAAAACGCTTTGTGATGTCCTGCAAGGTGTTGCTCCCCTCAAGCTTCTTTGGACCCCTCCTGAGGCTATACCCCCTCGTCTTTTTGTTCATCCGATACTGGGTCATTTGCTGACAACTTGGAGGAATCTAAATGATACTTTCTCACTCGCCCCCTCTCCATCTCCTCTGACTTCGATTATAGGTAACCCAGACTTTTCATTAGGTTTGGGGAAATCCACTTTCCAATTTTGGCAAGACGCTGGAATTGATCTTTTAAAACATTTGATTTCGAGCAGTGGTTTCAGAACTCTTAATGATCTTTCACTTGCTGTTAGCTGTGATACTAAAATTTCATGGTGGTCATATCTTCAAGTTAAACACTGGGCTACCTCCTGTTGTGGCAGAGGTTCACCGGATAGACCCTTAACCAAATTTGAAACACTTATTAACACTCCTTCCCTTTCCTTTCGCCCCATGTCAGTTTCTTATTCCCTTATTAACTCCAAAATACATGTTGTTAAATGGTACTTTTTGTTAGCCTGGGAATCGGAATTGGGGGTTACTCTAACTGAGGAACAATGGTCCTTGATTTTCTGCACTGCACGGAAATGCGCTCGAGATGTTAGACTACGTGAATCAAACTACAAGTTTTTGACTAGGTGGTACCTGACACCTGATAAGATTGCTAGATTTACCCCGGGCCGTTCTAAATTATGCTGGAGATGTCGCTCCTAGGTTGGCTCCCATCTACATATCTTCTGGTCATGTCCTATGCTACAACCTTTATGGTCTCATGTCATTTCTAGTATTAATGGAGCTTTTTCAGTGCACCTCTCTTTGTCCCCTTTGACCTGTTTGTTTCTTTATCTAGATCGGGACCAGGGTAATCTCAGATCCCGTACTAAACAGGCCATATGTGCTCTGCTATCCACTGTTAAATTACTCATCTCTCAAAATTGGTTGTCTCAGTCTCCTCCTTCTATAGCGTCTTGGCATGACTTGGTACACCATAGGTTACAACTAGAGAAATATTTCTCTATCACCACTGATACTGAGGCTGCTTATTTGGAATTGTGGGGTTCATGGCTAACTATTTTTCCCAAATAGGGCATTCTCTGAACCATTCTTTGAACCAGCTACTGCTTTGCCTCCCGGGACCCCAGCCCTCCTCCCCTCCCGGACTTTGAGTGTATTTCATAATTATAGGATCTCGAGGGTAATTTTATAAGATGTAACCACGCGCGTTGACTGTTGGTCTAGTGTCTATTACTTTTCTCACAAACATAGATGGTCTCATTCTGTTAAATTTTTATCAGATTGGGTTGCCTCCGGGCGAGAGTCCGGGCCGGGTCGTGTCTCAGTTCTGGTCCTGCTGCCTTCCCCCCCCTTTCTCTTTTATTCTTTCCCCCCTTCCAGTCCAGATGTTGGGTTTGTTGGATTAGTCTTGTATTTGAGGCCCTAATTTACTCACCTGTTCTACTACAACTCGCTTTTCAATACGTTTTTGATATTCATAGTCCTTCCATTTCTAGGAAATATGGTATTGCTATTGTTATTATATTTAATGTGTAAATTCTATACCCATTATTGTATGTCTACATATAGCTTTATTTTGGTATTTTATTGCTATATTTGCATAATTAGACCTCCTGCCTGTGTGCAGGACATTTTGTTTTATTGTCGTTTGTACTTGTGTAATTTCTCAATAAAACTTATTTAAAACAAAAAAAAAATGCAGCCTCTACTGCACATTATGCTACAGAGTAGAATACACCTACAAAGACTTGTGACAGTACCTATTATATTAAATTGTCTTGACATTTGATGAGGGCACTGCTCACAAAAGTATAGATTTTATATTGTAAGTACAAAGAAAGAAGGAATTCTGTCACAGACCAATGTCACTACAGAAGTCAAATAAAATACTGACAGATTTAAAGGGATATAATACATAAGACGTAAAAAAATATATGTTGCAGGGTTTATGTCCCCAAATAAAACAAGGGCACTCCCACTGCTGAGAGAGATTTTATTAAAAAATTATAACAGCTCAAACTTGAAATTTTTTAGGTGCAATATCACAGTGGCCTGAACATTTACAGTGGTGCTGTTGCTACACCATCTTATGGAGATTTATGGTCTACAGACCAGAGCAGTCCATAGGATGGTGTAGCAACAGCGCCACTGTAAATTTTCAGGTCACTGTGATATTGCACCTAAAAAATTCAAGTTTGAGGTGTTATAATTTTTTTAATAAACTATCTCTCAGCAGTGGGAGTACCCTTGTTTTACTAAGGGGGATAAACCCTACAACATATATTTTTTACATTTTAAGTATTACTATCCCTTTAAAGGGATAGCAATGTTACACAAAAACAGAAGCTCCAATTAATCTCCATAGTATTTGGGCCATGGAAAGTGTTATTTCAATACTGTCAGAGTTGTAATTCAAGAGTAATGGAATGATAACGTTTCCCCCTCCTGCCCCTTTTACCTAGTGTAAGCCACCTCCCCTCAGATGTGGAATCTGCTCCTCATACCAGACAGCTCACAGAAAGGGACAATCTTCTTACTGTGAGCACAAGGAAAACCCTACCCATCCTTGACAGGTTTTTCCTTAAGTTTCCTGAAGTTTGTCCTTCTCTGCGATCCATCTGGACAGTCTTGCTGCTCTGAGGTGAACAGTGTTACATCAGTTAAAGGGGCGGGATGGGGATAATTTATCATTCAATTACTCTTGAACTACAACTCTGAAAGTATTGAAATACCACTCTCCATTGCCCAAATACTATGAAGATTAATTGGAACTGCTTTTGTTGTGAATGTAGGAATGTAGGAAGCTGTCAGTGCAGTACTTTTTCTACATACAGTCCTCTATATATCATATTATAGGAAGTGAAGGAAAGGTCCATCTGCTCAAACCACAAGAGGAGCAATTCCCAAACTGATGGTTATTTATATATACTAATATGTTCATATATGTTCATGATCACAAACATTGCCATGCTATAAGATATGCCACCATAACTGACTTCTCTAGATCTTTCTTTTAATACCTTGCTTATATAGATAACCCAACATATATTTTTATAAAAATAAAGTAAACTATAAAGAAATGTAAAATGTATTGGTTCTCTTGTGATCATTTGTGCCCAATGGTTTAATATTTTAATGGAGACTGCATGAAAGGTACGACCGGTCATTTAGACCTACAAAATGTGCAGTTTTATGGGGACACTGGTCCTCTGGGGTTAAAATCCCCATGTCCCGCTTTCCCTCCCTATTTTCCCACATTTTTGGAGCTATGATTGTGTGGTGTGTATTGCATTGCTTAATAGCAATAACACTCCCATTAATGTTTGTTTAAAGGGTTAGTAATGTCAGAAAAAAGCATTACCTATATGTTAGATACAATTCAAAAGAGATTACTTGTACTTATTCTTAGCTCTCAAACTGTTATAGTTTGAGAGATATATTAAAATAAAGTTCTCCTCTTTCTCATATGTCAGCTGTATAGCTGACGGCATGAGATCCTGGTTCCTTGACCAGACAGCGGCTCTTCAGCATCTCTGACATGTCGATACCTAAAAATAAATACTTCATCGGAACGGTCTACAATGTGTGCCTGGTTTGCAAGCACACGTTGTAGACCATTCCGACAAAGTATTTATCTTTAGATATTATGTCGGCACTGCTGAAGAGCCATGTTTGGTCAAGCAACCAGAATCTGCTTCTGACAGCTTTACAGCCCTTTCAAGCAGAAAGGGGAGGGAGCAGAGAGCTTTATTTTCATATATCTCTCAAACCATAATGGTTTGAGCGATACGAATAAGTGCAAGTAATCTCTTTTAATTGTCTCTAACACATAAACGTTACTATACCTTTACATTTCAGTAGACGTGTTTATGCATTAGTAAATTGTAAAGCGCTGCATACACTTGTGGTGCTATATAAATAAACATATTCATTCATTCATTCATTAGTTTGTGTTAGAGAATACTTTGGTATTGCTCAACTTTATTAAAAAAAAAAAAGAAAAAGGTTTCTGTCAGTAGGCCACACACCCTGCTCCCAGCACCAGCACTGAAGGGTTTAATACCCCCAACTTTGGCCTCATTCTGTTTATTCTGTTTATCATGGGTCATTGAGGGGTTAAAGATGTAACAGCTCCTACAAGTCAGTCCTACCACACTTAACTTTTTATGTTCAGAAAATCATAATGCCCTCATAAATTTTGCTTTTGTGACTCTGAACTGTCGGTCCGCCCTGCCATATCCATGGAAGCAGACATTACAGCTGCTAGCAGGACCACACAACACAAACTCCTGCTTCATTGTGGGAAAAAACTGCCTGCAACTGTCAAGTCTACCTCCATGATATCCAGCATTAATTGAAGATGTTATGTTTTGCAAAATGGCAAATTTCATAAGGTGTATTAGGGTTTTTTGGATACAATAAGGGAAATAGAAAGTGTTACTTCTTTAACCCTTTGAATGCCAGTGCAATGTGTTGCATACCCCTCTGGCAGGCAAAGGGATACTATAAAGCATTCCTGTCTTCAACACTGAACAATGAGAAGTCATTCAGTCGCACAGTTGTAATTCTTTAAGATGACTGAAAGACTAAAGGTAAAATTTGTCAGAATAGACTCAAGGAATGGCGGGGTAATAATGATGCTTTTATTGGTTAACGGATGGTTATAGATACAACCTTTCAAGACTGCTCAAGATCATTCCTCAGAAATGACTCATCTATTTCCCTTATGAATTGAGGTCATCGAGCTAACACAGATGCACTCCTGTTATTATTTTGAACAATAAATTATAGCTTTATCACTTCCAGAATATGTGACAAAATGACAAAAAAAATCTTCCATAAAATGTTTCAAATACACAACAATCATCCAAAAAATCTGTTGTAAAAGTAGCTTAACTTTTTTTTAATAAAAAAATACAGAGGAAGGGACTATTTAATCAAGTACTATGAGTATAATTATGAAATGACACAGGTCGAAGTGCAGTCCCAGGCAGTTAAAGAAATAAACATTGCATTGATAAATACTGGATGAAATGATGCATGACATCAATTAGTATGCATTACAATGCAAACCTCTTTCATAATCATACCTGAGGCTGTATAGTAGAGGATGTAAGAAAGAGAGATGAAGGAAGGTGGTAGGAAAAAGAAGTGAGGAGAATGTGTGGGTGAAGGGGATCTGAGATCTCACAATTGAAGAGACAGAGCTAATAGATCAGGGCCAAATCATTGAGGCATATATGTTAATCACAAAGACAAGAAGTTGAGGTGAAGGTCTAAAGGAGAAATGTAGGCAAACCATGGAGACATACATTTATAGAATGCACCTGAAGTACCATGTGAGTAAGCGGCCATTTTTCTATTGAAATTATCCAATTTAATTTGTAAACTCTTGTATGTTAAGTAAGCACAACTTACAGTGTTTAGTGATGAAACAGTTGTGGGGGAAGAAACATGCTGAAGAAGTGTGTTGACTCTCATGTCATTTGAACATTCAAAATTTCTCCCATGAGCCTGAATGATAGGACTCCTGGACCTCAGGACAGGTCTATCATGTATGAAGTAAAGAGCCCTGAGAGCCATAAGCTTTAAAGCAGAATGGGGAATGAGTCTTATAATGCCTGTGCAGTTTTATTGGGGATAAGGTAATACTGAAAAATTCTTTATTTGGCTTTTGTTTGGTGAGAACAATAAAGATTTTGGCTATATTATCAAGGATAGTGACCAGCCTTCTCAATCCAGCTTCCAGTTCTTGCTCCCAATGAAGTATTAACTTAACTATGGTTTAAAGGGGTCCCATAGGTTCAGAATAATTGCCATTTTATTTGTCTAACACATTTACTTACCTAGGTAGGTATCCTTAATAGAGCAGTTAGGTAAATCATCTACATTTTTTTGTACATTTGAGCTCTCTTGCAGTCTACTTGCAAACTTATGTGCGTTTGTGTGTGTTTGTGTATGTGTGTGTGTGTAGTTCCCTTTTAAACTTACATTTGGATGTAAATGACTTTCCTACATGTTCTTTATTGCTTCTACACATTTATTAAAGTGTTCTAATATAGTTCATATCTGGATAAGATATAATACAACATCTTTCAAGTATTATTTTACAGATTTTCATGTAATGAATTTTGTGGGCTGTGAAGGAATGGGCTTAATGGATCACTGATTTGGCAATGTGCAACATTTCTTTGTCTTCGAACTGTTTCCAAAGGCTGCCTTGTTAATGTCAATTATAGGATAAGTAGAGAATATTTGTTCAGAACATTTTTTCAAATAGATCAAGCATGCACCTAGTGTTTCCTTAAAACTTAATATCGTTAATCATCATCTTGACTATATTGCTACAAAGAACTGCAGTCATCATTTCTGTTCAAGGGCCATATCATTATAACATTTCTTTAAACAATGTTTCTGCAGTCTTTTATAGTGTCTGAAGATCATGAAAATCTCTTTTTGGTAAGCAATCATGATTTTGGTTGCATAGGAAATTCAAGAACAACAGATTTATTAGCACTTTGACATCTAGAGGTCTCCAATGCATTGAAACACACTGAAAAGCAATGTGTTGGGAATCTACCAATCAAGAGGCTTGGTTATGCTGATTTACACCTAACACTGTCCAACATGTTGGTATGACTTTGCTCTCTGAAGTAAGCAGTCAACGTTTTCTATCTATCTATCTATCTATCTATCTATCTATCTATCTATCTATCTATCCTTATCACTTACTAATAGACCCTTTTTCATTAAAACACTAATTTTATAGAGCTTTGACTGCTGATTAAAGTAATGGTGCTCCCTCTGCTGGAAGTTTTTTGTTCAAAAGTTTTACTAGTTCAAACTTGGAGTAAATTAATAAAAGCTTCATTACTTCCCGAAAGTTCAAGCTGACGGAAAGTAATAAAGCTGTCACTATAACATTAAATGGAGAACTGCTATCAATGACTCACTTCTTGCATAGAATACAACAATATAACTGTCTGAATCTAGCTGCTAGAGGGCACTATTAATGTAACAAAACAACAGTTAAAACTGCAAAAACTGTATAAAAATGTACTGATCCTTTAAGTTAATGCTTTTACAGAGTTTAGAGCAAAGATATGATTAGGAGGGATTATGCTTCTACTGCTATAAATATTTTTTTCTAAATTTGCTATTGCTTAGGAGTAGTAATGCATATATTATTGCTTTATACATATACACAGGTCAAATGAAAACACAGTTGATACAGCGTTAATAGGCCAAACTATATCTAGTTGAAGACATTTAATGCAGATACAAAAAGATAGTTGATACAAAAGAAAGCTTGTAAAGTATTCATTCTTCTAAACTCAGAAAGAAAAAAATGCAATGAATTACTTTTTTCAAAATTCTTTGTTATATTTGGGGCCTTGAAATGTTTTCAAAGGTCGCTCAGAGCAGTAATAAAGAAACACGTGCCGAGTGAGAGAAAGGGAACTGCTTTTGATATCTGTCATCTAATTTAAATTATGATGACTTCAGCAGCAGTTAACAGAATATCTTCGCTGGGGGAGCACTCAGATGCAAGGATAGAAAGCAATCCAATCTGGTCAAAAAAATAAAGATATCCGTGATAGGATGTTAAATAAAACATCATGCCTTCTCAGCAGGTAGCGGCCTTTTTACTACTCCCTTGTGTATAGGTCTGTAGGTAAACTTAAATCCTGTCTTTGCTGACAGATGACCCCTTGATATTTTAAGTGCTTGAAGCTGATAGACCTCTCTATGACATTCTTTGTACTACATTCATCATCCACTTTCTATCTTCATACAGAAGTTTATACATTACTAGGAGCTATGCCATAGGGAGCCATCATGAAAACAATTTATGCTTATAAGTCTCTCCTAACATAGGGTAATCTCAGGAGTGGTATCAGACAGAAACTAAGTTATTTCTTAAAAATCTATTGAGAGGAAAATAACATTTGCATTATTTACAAGAATGCCTTCAATGTATGTGGCATTTAATCAATAAGGTTTTATTAATATGTTTATTTGTCAAAATTAAATCTGACTCAAGGTGCACATGAGCTTTCCTTTTTGGTTAATTCAATAAATGTGCACATTGATGGCAATGTCTGTAGAATAACAAAGGATGCTGGGAAATTATATTGGTTAGATCAAGACTAGTTATTCTTCAGAACTCTAGCTATTGGAGACAAAAACTCATCATCAACAAAAGCCAACAGCTGAAAGACTGATTATCCCTGGGTTAGGTATACCAGAGTGCATTAAAATATTGCACATATGTAAATATTATTCTCCTTATAATATATGTATGTTAACCAAACAGCTTAAAAAGAGCCAGTGCCTGAATGCTCCAGTATATTTGTATTTTCCGACTTGTACACCATCCTAGAAGATCTCACAACAAAATACAGCATTTGCTAACCTTGACCAGTACATTTACATTATTAACAAGAACAAAGAAGAAGCCTGTGGATGTTTGGGGTAATCATATGAATTACAGTCCAATCAAAAATGCATCAGGGTAATTCCACTAAAACATGATATTTATATGAGTGGAAATTTGTGAAACTCTTAAGCTGGGGTGAGATGTCTCAAACAATATCTCTGGCTGTTATACAGTGCATGATTTTTTTTATTTTTTATTTTTGGTAAAATAAATGCTATGAATTAATGAAATGATCTTCTTGAATTTTCACTGGAATGTTTACATTCATATTGTGGTTCTGATGAACCTGAACAACAGTGGGTTCTTTTGTTTTTAGCAACAATTTATTTTAACATGTGGCCAAAAAATAGTTTCAATTAAAATTATTTAGCTACCCAATCTTATTTCTTTGCTTAGAGGGGATGTTTACCCCCTTCACAACATTGGCTAAATCGTTTCAGTACCAATAATAACTAATGGAAAGTGTGTTCTTTTTTTTAAAAAAGTCTGTCCGTTTGAAGAAATTCTAAGTTTAAAAGTACCTCTGTTCCTACTTCCGGCAGACAGTGGTGACCAGAACTGTATCGTAGTCTCAGCTTCTATCCAGCCTCTTCCGATGACGGAGGCTGTCTGTCTCTAAGCTGGAGCACTTTTATTGGCCAGAAATCGATATCTGCCAATGAAAGTCCTCCAGCTTAGAGACAGACCGCTTCCGTCATCGGAGGAGGCTGGATAGAAGCTGAGACTATGGTACAGATCCGGTCAGCACTGTCTGCCGGAAGTAGGAACAGAGGTACATTTAAACTTAGAATTTCTTGAAACGGGCAGATTTTTTTAAACAAAGCACACACTTTCCATTAGTTATTATTGGTACTGAAATTATTTAGCCAAATTTGCGAAGGGGGTAAACATCCCCTTTAAAAAATACATTACAGTGTCTTTATTATCATATATATATTGTAGGGTTTATCCTGCTGAGTAAAAAAAGGTGCATCCACTAGTGATAGATGTTTTACTCAAAAGTTATTATATCTCAAACTTACATACATTGGGTGTAGTACCTCCATGGGCTGAAATTTGACAGGGGTGCTGTTGCTACACCATCCCATGGTAATGCTGACCAAGGCTCTCCATAGACTGTTGTAGCACCCCCACCCTCTCCAAATAAAATTTTGGGCCATGAAAGCACTATACCCAATCAAGTTTGAGCAAATAATATTTGAATAATACATCTCCCAACAATGGGCATAATCCTTGTTTTACTCAGCATGATAAGCACCGCAGTGTATAATGCATTTCTAACCCTTTAATGATGACTGGACCTGTCTAAGGAAGCCTACAGGAATCATATTGCATTGATCGATTGTGTTTATTTTGAAATGCACTTTCCATTTATAACAAATAGAACAGGCTAATATCACAAACCTATATTTAACAGACCATAACTGAGACAGAAATATTTCGACTGACAATGACATAAATGTTTCATTTATAAATCTGTGTACAGGGGCTCTGCTTTATTCTTTAATCACTGCCTGCCGGAAGCGATAATTCTTTGCTTTTGCAGTGATAACTGAGTAAATAAGCACTTCATTTTTTCACCAGGATTGTCTTTTCTTCATGTGTAGTTAATGCTATTTAAAATGTTTTTTTTAGCCTAAAGATTTTTTTTTAAGCTTGGAAGAATAAACACTAACTGTGGTGGTCCAGTAGCTGCAGTAGCTACAGTTATAAACACAAAGGGCCTTGGGCTGATAGAAAAAAAGGTACGATTCTAGAACTAACCAACTGCATCATAGGAAACAAATAAAATCCACCTTGATTTAAATGGGGCTTTTAACATCTTGAATGCTAATATTCAAGGGGTTAAAAAGCCCATTTAAATTAATGGGCATTTTGGGTGATTCTACTCCTTACAAGACTGCACCTAAGAGGGAGCAGTGTGGGAGTGAAATGCATCAGAGGAAAGGCAGTTTGGTTGTTATTGTTTCAGATTACTTGATGTTAGGCAAGCAATGCAGTAAATCAGTGGGAAATGCAAACCGGGTTCTTGGTTACATAGCAGGAGACATTAGAAGCAGGAAGAGAGAGGTAACAATGCCAGTCTATATATATAATAAGTAAGATCTCACCTGGAGAGCTGCATACAAACATCTCCATAAGGAGATTAATACATTCATGACATCCAGGGCTGATTGAAAATGTTATCTCTTGGACCATTAGGGTCATTAGGATTTTTTGCTCACAGTAAGGAAAGCATGGGGTTCTACTATACGAATTTGTATGAACCCACGGGTACAGGCTTGTGGTTCTTAAGATAATATAACACAAAATTATCTATGCTGGTAAATTCATAGATTCTTACAATTGGCCATATAAGCTATGGCAAAATGTAGCAATTCTGGGACAAATTATACAATAGGGAACAAATACAAATTCTTATTGATTTAAACGAGGGCTTCTAGTTCTAACCCTATGAATGCTAGATATGCCTCCAATGCATTGCATTAAAATGCAATGGAGACTTCTCTTACATTCATAACTCACAAGCTTAGACCTATTTAAACCAATGAGCATTTTGGGAATTCCCTGTACAAACATACACCTACCTACATTGCTCCCTTTCCTTGACAGACGACATTCTTAGAATGACGCCAATCCAGTGCAGTAGATGTTATCTACTCCATCAGCATTAGGCTCTCCATTCCTGGGTCATTAGCACTTAAAGGGATAGTAATACTTAAAATGTAAAAAAAAATATGTTGTAGGATGTATCCCCCTGAGTAAAACAAGAGTACTCCCACTGCTGAAAGGTGTTTCATTCAAAAGTTATTAATTTTCAAAGTTGAATTTTTTAGGTGCAATATCACAGTGGCCTGAAATTGTACAGTGGCGCTATTGCTACACCATCCTATGGAGATTTATGGTCCCGGGACCAGAGCTGTTGATAGGATCATGTAGCAACAGCGCCACTGTACAGTTTCAGGCCACTGTGATATTGCACCTAAAAAATTCAACTTTGAAAATTAATAACTTTTGAATGAAACACCTTTCAGCAGTGGGAGTACTCTTGTTTTACTCAGGGGGATAAACCCTACAACATATTTTTTTTTACATTTTAAGTATTACTGTCCCTTTAAGCCAATACAATCATAGCCACTTTCGTATAGTGGTGGAAATACTAGTCAAGAGGCATAGGGAAGTTTTCAAGAATGTTATTTGGGCCAGTGTACTGTTCCACTATGACTGAGGGCACACAACCCACTTGATGGAAACAAAGATGTTTCATAACCTGTGCTTGCATGTTCTACATTATTGCCTACGAGTTGAAGAGCCCGTTACACGGGCTACAATGCTACTGCCAGCCGGTCGCGGGGCAGTCATGCACAGTAGAGACTGTCCACGCCGCGGCTGATACAGTGCCAGCTGGTCGCGGTGCTGTCATGCTCAGTAGAGACTGCCCGTGCCAAGGCTGATACAGCGTGGGACGCTCCTTCAGAGTGCCCCAATCTGTATCAGCCTTGTCATAGGCAGTCTCTACTCTGCATGACTGCATCGTTACAAACTTTCTAGCGATTTATTATATAGGATTGTTAAGTGACACACGCTTAATAATTACAATGGACACGTTAACAGCTTTTAGACTCATGAATTGCTATCTATTGACCCCCCATAATGTGCTTATTTTGTTTTCTAATCAGTTTAATAGCTTTATAAATGTTTTATTTGGTAGTAGAGAATTCTAATCTCAGCAGAGTTTTGTTCTCTGACTTGGTGAGATAATTAATTACTTAGATGTTGAGAAAATCACCTCCTTCTTAGATAGATGAAAAGGAGGCATAATCATGCATATCCTTGCAATTTGGTGTGCGGTCCTTTAAAAATATATAAATAAAAAGGTGCATCTCAGAAAAAATAAACATTGAATGTAAAGTAAACGTTTAATTTTTACCAAATAGACAAAAGTGTTTTTAAAGTAACACATCAAAAGTAATGTAACAGTACTTTTCAATTAATAGGCAAAACTACTTTTAAAGTGAAAGGTTCATGTTAAACCTTTCAAAGTCAGAGGAAAGCCCTGCATTGTTCGCTCTAACACTCAGTGAGGATGATTCAGTAGGAACAATTGTGCGGCAAACAACTGCATTATGGGGAGGGGAAATCCCGAAATCTCCATTGATTTATGGACTCCCCAGAGGGAGAGTTCACAGATTTGTTAAAGGGATAGTAATACTTCGTTTTATTGTTATTTTATCTTGTAGGCATTAAAAAAACATGAAGAAAGATATAAGTCTTATCTCTCAAACCTTTATGGTTTGACAGAGATTCACAAGCAAAGTTTCCCCTCCCGCCCCTTTTACCTAGTGTAAGCCATCTCTTTTCAGATGTGGAATCCAGTCCATAGACCAGACAGATAACAGAAGGGGACAATCTTCTTCCTATGAGAACAATGAAGGCCCTGCCCCCTTGACAAGTTTTTCAGGTTTTTCCCTTATCTTAATTGAAGATTGTCCCTCTCTGCAGTCTACCTGGGCACCTCCCTTCTGATCTGGCTGAACAATGTTACATCAGTAAAAGGGGCGGGAGGGGAATACTTTGTCATTGAATTACTCTTGAACTACAACTCTGACAGAATTAAAATAACACTCTCCAAAGTACAAATACTATGATGATTAATTAGAGCTGCTTTTATTATGAAAGAATACTATCCCTTTAAGGAGTTAAGGGATTGAGGGCCATATGCACAAAGTCAAAAGTGTAACAATTCAGGGGGGGCCTGATTTTGCGCATATGGCCCTCAATCCCTTAACTCCTTAGCATAGCTGGGAACTCTCCGTCTGGGAAGTCCAGAAGAAAAAGTTCCAAGGTTGCTCCTAAAGAACCAGAAGGGTACTCAACACATTGTGAAGCAATGAAATACACATCCCACTGGTCCTTAAGGGGTTAAATCGAATGTGCAGCACTAACAGCTAGTTCGAAAAAGCATCTTATTTTGGATTTTTTTTTTTTCCTCAGCCGGGAGCTGCTTGTTTTGACTATGTGATCAGCATTTAAATTAACCACTAATGATATCCTCCTCTCCTTGAAAAGGGTTTTGCTACATCATTCAGCCTCCTTCTACCTCTAGAAGGACATGTTCTTAGTTAATGCTGCTGACACATTAGGAATATATATGGGGTTTCATTTCAGTTGAACCATTGGCACTCTCACTTCCATTGCAACTGAATTAGTAAGCAGAATAGTATACAGTGGCTGCAATTCCTATTATGTAAAAACAATGCATCTAACAAAAATGTATTTTTATCATATTAATGAAGAGTCCAATACAAATATTACTGAAGACAAAATTACCTGCAAAAATAAAAATGGAAAATATAAGGAAAAAGAACTAGGTCAGGCATGCCAATTAGGTGATCCCATTACTAGATATTTTATATTGTTTGTGGCCGATGGGGCTGAAGATGATGGGAGTTGTAGTTTAATAACAGCTGGAGGGTTACATATTGCCCACTATTAACCATTTGAAAGGGTTAAACATCTCCATTAACCCCAAGCTGTTCAGAAATACAGATAATTATCCCCATTGCTCATCTGAATGCAAGAAGTGTTAACAAAGCAATCATAATCATCCTCTAGCACTTAACATTGATAAGGTATCCAGTGCAGAGGTTCAACTGCCTTACTTTTATATCTTGATAGACATGGAGCTCCATTGTCTATGGGTTCCACCTACAGAATCACTCAGTATTCAGCCACTGAATTAATGTTTGTGTATATTTATGTCTACCTGTAATAGCTATGGGACAGCAAGGTAAGAGAGGCAAGGGAAAAGGAAAATGGACTTAGATGTGGAGGAGAAAGAAAAATGGAGGTTGAAAGAGGGAGCAGACGGAGGTAGATGTTATTAGGAATAGGGGAAACAGAGAGATTGGTGATAGATAGTAGGGGATCCTCATCTTCCCAACATTACATAGCTGATGGCTAAAATGACCTCTGGTGCTAAAGACCTAATGTTCCCCCAATATACTTTGTTGACATAAAGCTGTGACTGTACACTGTACTGAGTTTATGTCAGTAAGGTATAACTGAGGGATATTTGAGAGTTTATCTTAATCTTACCTTACTGCACCCCCACTGATTGTTTAAAATATTTGGACTGTGTAGGTCAGAGCAGTCAATCTTTGAGCCTCCAGCTGTAGGCTACTACAATACCTATATCAATTTTAGCTTAAAGGGGAGCTATTTCTATAGGAAAATGTGGCTCTTAAAGCCTTTAACAAGTAGGATTCCTTCATACAGTGGTCAAATATTACCAGTTATATATATTTTGATTAACATCTGCAGCTTGTACTTGCTGTGCACCATTTAGGTCTGTAGTTAGTTTTCACCTCCACACAACAGACTTTATAAAGATAGAGGCCTACTTCTAAAGGGCTATGAAAATCTATTCAAGTTAGGAAAATAAGCTCCTGTTCAGTCATATAATAATAGTTTAAGAGCCCATGTACACGGGCCACAGTGCCACCCAGCAATGGCCGCGGTGCAGTCATGAACAGTAGAGACTGCCCGCTCCGCTGCTGATACTCTCTGAATTCAGACCGTAGTCCTCTCTGTTCACCTTCGGTGCTCAGAGAGGACTACGGTCTGAATTTGGAGCCCCACTCCGTTATCAGCCTTTGTGCGGGCAGTGTCTACTGTGCATGACTGCAGAGCATGAAGCCGTCTCTACTGAGCATGGCAGCTTCTGACAAACACACATTCAGCAAATTTTTATATAGGATGTTAAAGATCAAATGGAATAAAAACAATCCTAAGCATTAAAGAATAAGGGTTACTTATGTCAAGGGTATTGTTCCCCTTTAGAGACAAAAAAATATGAGTCATTTAGTATATGAATTAGTCAGAGGGAAAGGTAGCAGGCCACATACTAGCTGTGGTTCAATCCTTTTAACTGGCTTGGCTAGATGGATAACAGGATCATTGGATTTCCAGTAACTCTGTATTCTGTTGTTAATATGTGATGTGTCTGGATCCCACAAGATTGAATCCCATTACTCAACATGCAACAATTAACAATTCTAAAATCATTCCAGATCTCATGGTAGTACAATGTGTTTTTAGTTTAGGGGAATTAATGGGTGGGGTAAGACAAAAAACAAAAAAAACAACTGCATGGTTTCTGATGAAATATTAATGTTCTTTTTAATGCTCTAGTAATTTTAAGAGAAAATTCAATTTGTAATATAAAACTATAAATGTGTATCTCTTTAAAGGGAGGAATATACCTTAGGAATAAGTGTCTCTTAATATAACAGAAGGGCTTACCTAGGTAGGTATCCTTCATCTATCAGGCAGTTATGTCTATATACTTTCTAATTTGCATTAAGATAGCTCAGTGGTAAATGCCCTGACTGCGGAGCCTGCTCAAACCTCAAGGTTGCAGGTTCGATTCCCGGCAGGGTCAACTCAGCCCTTCATCCTTCCGAGGTCGATAAATGAGTGAAATTGATTGGGTAATAATATCTATTATTCAGCTGCTGATTTGGTTAATTCTAAGAGTGTGCACTAAAAGAGATTTGAGTCCGACTGGGAGAAAGACGCTATATAAATACTAGATATTATTATTATTATAATCCCATTTCTATACTACTAATTGTTTTAATTCACGATCTGATATAGTCAAGTAGGAAAAAATGAAACATGCAAAAAATGGCACTTCCTGCCCTTAAAAAGTGCAGTTTTTCAGGTTTTCTATTGCATTCAAATCAATGATAATAATGTAATCCACACACACACACACACACACACACACACACAGTTTCCCCTATTTATTTCTACCATGCAAACTAGCCAGTATAAATGAGCCTGTCAGTTTTCAGCATTTTTTAAGTCTGTGCTTGGGAGAGAGAGAGGGAGACTGATAAGTTGACTTTTTGTTGCTAGCTTGTGTAGAGGCATACAGAACAACAGTAATAATTATGACAGCTGGCTTCAAAGCAGATAGAATGTTGATCCAGGGAAGTAACCCAACTGCCTTTTACAGTCAGAAAGGATATTTTTAACCCACTTGGGGCTTAATTGGAAATGGGTTCAATAGGGTTTTTTTTACCTTCCTTTGTATCAACTATGGTGATATGGCATTGGCTGAATTTGATGGATGAATGTATTTTTTCAGCTTCATCAGCTATGTATATTAATTATTGGTGGCACACAGTTGTTCTCTAGACAGTCTGTTTAATGTGGGTTTGATAGGAGAAAAGAGAGTTTAAATAAAATAAATATATTTTTGACTGATAAAATGACAGTGACAGTCAGATAGACAGATGTTCCTTCTTAGCTGACTTCGCTGAGCCTGAGAGCTGCCTATGTGACAGATACTACACAGAAATATATACTGCATCATACACTTAAAACAAGACAAAAAGACAACAGGCACAACTTCACATACTGTGCTACACACATTCATTTCTACATTTAAACAGAGAAGAATAAGATGGATAAGCATATAATGTGTTGTGTGTTGTGGTGTTGCACTTAATGCTGTGCATTTTATCCTTTGCGGCAACTTGCAAAGCTGCTTCTACTTTAGAAGCTAACAGGTAATCCTGAACTTATATAATTTAAACTGCAGTCCTTGAGAAAGAAAGACAAAACTTCTTAAAGGGATAGTAATGTTTCACAATAAAAGCAGCTCTAATTAATCATCATTGTATTTGGACCATGGAGAGTGTTATTTCAATTTTGTCAGAGTTGTAGTTCAAGAGTAATTCAATGACAGTATCCCCCTCCCTCCCCTTTTACTGATGTAACACTGCTCAGCCAGAGCAGAAGGGAGGTGCCCAGGTAGAATGCAGAGAGGGACAATCTTCAATTAAGATAAGGGAAAAACCTGAAAAACTTGTCAAGGGGGACAGGGCTTTTATTGTTCTCATAGGAAGAAGATTGTCCCCTTCTGTTATCTGTCCAGTCTTACAACCAGATTCCACATCTGAGAAGAGATGGCTTACACTAGGTAAAAGGGGCGGGAGGGGAAACTTTGCTTGTGAATATCTCTCAAATCATAAAGGTTTGAGAGATAAGACTTATATCTTCTTCATGCTTTTTAATGTCTACAAAATAAAATAAAGATAAAACGAAGTATTACTATCCCTTTAAATTTTGACACTAGATACTAGAGTAGAGCCAAACATTCAAAGAGGGGGAGCTGTAGTTATGGCTGCAGGGAGTATGGGTATGATTTGCAGACAGTTACATTGATAGATGGACAGTTTAACATAAATAAATAAATACTTGTTGTCACTAATAGGTGAGTCATACATCATACATTATTTCCCGTCAGAAAAACCATCACTGTGCACAGTAACAGCTCTGTTGTGTACTTTACTAAAATAACTGTGGCCATAGTTGCTGCAGTTTGTGCAATATTTTATAAAGATCATCCCACTCCTGAGGAGGCTGTGATATGAAATGTTCCACCAGTAGCAGTAATAAGCCTTTTAATACTAGAGACAGCAAGTCACAATATAAAAGTATAGTAGAGGAAGTGTATGATGCTGCTGATGTTGATTACCTAATTATTGATGCTGATTTTGTACTTTAAAATATGTCCCTAAATAAAATAATCCAAAAGTATGCCTGTAGAATGAAAAACTTAAAAATATTTTACCCTATTCTTTTGTTGAAAACAGAGATCTAACCCCCTTGCGTCCGATGACGTACCCAGACCGTCACACTGTTCCAGCACTTACTGCAAGAGCTCGTGAGTAATACCGGGGACTGAAGTTGATCGCTCCAAGACCGGAGCGATCTCTTTCAGTCCCTCGTTCGGCATGCCGGCACACGTGATCAGTCAAATGGGGCGGCACGTCGAACTTCCCTATCTGGTCCTTAAAGGACCACACACCCCGGGACCGCTGGTCCTTAAGGGGTTAAAGAATTGTGGTGCCTAGTTGTGTTATCCCAAGCTGCAGTTATTTTTTCAAGGACGGCTATGCCACAGTTGTTGAACAGGCAGTTAGTGCCTACTCTTAAGTGGCAACTGTTTTTTCAAGGCTAATGTTACTGAAGTGATAGTTAAAACTAATAAAACTAAAATCTGTCTAGTTAAATTTAAAGGGATAGTAATGTTTCAAAATAAAGGCAGCTCCAATTAATCTGTACTGATGTAACACTGCTCACCTCAGAACAGAAAGGTGGTGTCCAGATGGCTTGTAGAGATGGACAATCTTCAATTACCATAAGGGAAAAACCTGAAAAACCTGTCAAGGGGGGCAGGGTTTTCATTGTTATCACAGTAAGAAGATTGTCACTTGCTGTGAGCTGCCTGGTCTTAAGACGAGATTCCATATCTAAGGGAACGTGGCTTACACTAGGTAAAAGGGGCAGGAGGGGATACTTTATCATTCAATTACTCTTGAACTACAACTCTGACAGTACTGAAATAACACTCTCCATGACCCAAATGCTATGAAGTTTAATTGGAGCTGTTTTTATATTGAAACATTACTATTCCTTTAAGGTAGAGACTGGTAAAAATAAATGTGATACCTTTATTGGCTAACTCAGTAGCTCTAAGTTGCAAGCTTTCAAGACAAGTAGGTATGTTCTTCAGGCACATTTAGAAGGAAGGCTGAATACAGAATATATGACTATATACTCATGCAGATTACATTTAAATAACTGTGTTTTCACTTAATGTCTGTCTGTAAAACTAAACTGTCTTGCTATGACCTCTTTGCTTCAAGTAGTCAAAATAGATAATTGGTATGTGTTGAGTGAACAGTAGCCAGCAAGTCTGACTGTGTATTACATCAAACACAGCGTCGGCACCTCCCTCCTACTATTCTTAGTTTTATCTAGTTATATATTCTGTGACATAATGGGAGGAGACTCACTAAGGCGTGATAAACAGGTGATAAAGAGGAGATGACTTCTCCAGTTCCTATGTTATTCTATGGAGCCTATGCACTAAGATATCCAAAGTTCTAGGAATCTTAGTGAGTTGGCTCCATAGAATAACACAGGACTTGGAGACTGAATATAAAGCTAGCTAGGTAACATTGTAGAGAATAAGGCTAAGTCAGCTATTAAGTTGAAAGATCATGGTAATCATCAAGAACCACAGCTTCTATCATCTGTAGAAACATTTTTATGCTACAAAACCATCATAATAGTGCTGAAATCAAAATAATCTCTATAGCTTCATTCACAAACTCAGAGAGAAACCTCCACCACACGGATTTATCCCTGATTTTGTTGTAGTAATTTAGTTGCAACATGTTGCACAAAATGTGTAATTCACATTTGTGACTTTTAAACCTATGGTAAATTTGAGTGGCAAATTTGAGTATCTGCAACATCTTGCTACAAAGTTGCTGCAACAAAGTCACCAAACATGCCAGACATGTTGTGTTTACTTTAAACATTCTGTCCCAATAGTCTGGAGAGATTTCAAGAGTCTGCGTAGATAAAGAAACATCTTTGTATACAATGCCTCTAGAGAAGGAAAATTTGATGGATTATGTCTAGACAAGTGAATTGCTATTAATATTATTAATGTTTGATGATAAATAATAATTTGGGTTGTTTTGGTATTACAGTGTTTATTGAGTATAATTATGCAACATCTTTGTCACAAAGTTTCTAAAATCTCAAAATCCTGGTGGCATCTGAAATTGTAACTGATCCCACCATTGTTACCTGTGGTAGCTGATACCGGTTAGGGAACATCTAAACCAGTGGTTCTCAATCTTTTTTGGTTAAGATTTCTCCAAGTTTGTGGATCTTAGTACACAGACTCTATAGAATAACATATGAACTGGAGAAGTGACATCCCTGGAGAAGTGCTCTACTATATCACCTCTTTAATCACCCCTTAGTGAATAATACCCATTTTTATTTATAGGTTTCACAGTGTGGATGAAAACAACATGTACATATTGTACACAACAAATTCCCTGCATATAGATATGAAAATCAAGATTCCCACTTTAGTCTTCATAGGGAAACTGTGGCACTCCAAGCTATTTCTCACAGCAGACCAAAGTGCCACGGCACCCTGGCTGAGCCAATGATCTAAACAATATTATGCCTATTGATTGCTGCATTCAGGAAGCAAAGAAAGTGGAGTTATGGACCAAACCAACTACAACATAGGGGACAATAATAATTACCTAATTTACCATTCATTTAATTTTGGCATATAACCCTTTGTGCTATAGGAGTCTTTAAAGCAGAATGTTGGAGAGCTTTCTAGCATTCAGTGAGTTAAAAGTCCTGTTTAACCCTTGGATTGCATTGGATACCTCTCTGGTACGTAACGGGTTAAATCACTGGTCATGTTGTTGTCATGTTGTAGTGTAGATATCTTGCTGAAGAATTGCTCTTCTTTAGCTTTTTGAATATGCCTTTATTTTTAACTTCAAGGCGTTGCTTGCCACCCTTGCCCTTAAAGGGTTAATTTAGTATTACTGGACTTTACTGGGGGCACGTACCATTTTTATGTTGATACAGGGTTGACCCTTTGGATACTAGATGAAATGCATTGTTTTAGAGACTTCTCTAATACTCAGGATGATAGATTTAATGTGTTAACCCAATGTATGTTAGAGAGGCCTACAGAGGGTTAAACATTTGATTATATTAACCCCTTGGATGTTAGAGAGCTCTACAATGGTTTAAAATGAATGATTATCGTGGTTCTATGGAGATTTCATTTCAAAAGAAAAAGTCCCACAACAGCATAAACCATTGAGAACCCCAAATGTGTAAAATAGATTGCTTTACAATGTATTGCACACTTCTTTTGCTCTCAAGGGGTTAAAAAGCTAAAAAAAAAAAAGCCCCCCCAAAAACACACCAGTATAAGGCTTTTTTTTTTTACCAATAATTTACATTGCATTGTAGGGATGCACCGTTACCGATACCAGTATCGGTATTGGTGCCGATACTGAACAGTTGCACAAGTACTTTTACTCGTGCATACTGTTCTGATGCTGTAACAGATACCTTGCTGCCCGCTCGCCGCCCTGCTCCCCACTTCGCCGGCCTCCTGTTGGTGCTGCCCATCGTGAGCCTGATGTTTATTCGGTTTTGGGTACAAGCTGTATAACAGAACATGAAGAGGCTGGATTGTAAAAGGGGTGAGCCAAATAAAAAAATATTAGCATTGCTGTCCCTCTGCAGAGCTGGCAGGCATTATTATGACATAATCAAGATGGAGGCTGTCACTCTCTGCAATGTGGAGCTGAAGCAAGGGTATTTAGTTACACAATATTAGCACTATAAGGAAGCTTTGTGGGTAAAGGGGAAACATAACGGGGCTGATTTAATTAACTGATATAAATTTTATACACATTTATGTATTTTTTTTTGTTTTGTTTTGTTAGGAGCTGGTGGTGTGTTTTTTTTTGCTTTTTTTTTTTTTTTTTTTTTAAGCAACCCAACTCCTATCATACAAGACAACAAGAAAAAAAATAGTGGATACCCACTGGTGTGATGGTGTAGGTGGCCCATTTAGCATCTACGGGTGAGGTTCGGGTGGTCGCATGTTCTGTTTGCTGGTGGGGGAGTACTCCCAATGTACTGACACCTTTGATTGCAGGGAAATTGACTTAGAAAGTGAGGTACGAGGCTGAATCGGCGATGTGGGTAGCATCCTCACCGAGGCAGATCCACACCCCATCCCAACTTCAAGGAGCTAACATATGGGAGAGAAACGTTCCCCAGGGGAAAATCGGAAAAAGTAGTAGTGTTAGTGGAGACAATTCCCTCCACCGCTACTTCTCCACAGAAGGCATAGGCATCACAAAAAAGAGAGTGTCATCAAGGGGGGAACATACTTTTACTAGTATCATATAATAAAATCATAAAAATCATACCCATTGGGTTCCAGACCAGGGGGGAAGGAAGGTGGAAGTTATGAGAGGGTGGTAAAGTATGAGAGTGTAGGGTACCTGGGCCAGCTAACGCGTGGGAGATATCGGTAATTGGTATCGGTGAGTACCTGAAGGAAAGTATCAGTACCCGTACTCGGTCTCAAAAAAATGGTATTGGTGCATCCCTACTGCATTGTATGATAAGGGTTATAACTGACTTCATATAACAGATTTTCATTGAGTCTACAGGCCATATGTTCAAAGAAGTAGTGAAATAGCTTTTGTTGTTTGTAATGACTTTTCATTGTACAGTGTCGTTGGGAGAATTAATATTTTCATAGAGTGTCGGTTGTGATCAGAAATATGTCCTTTGTCCTGACTGAAATTGTTGTATATAAAGACAAAAATGTCATACGTAACGACAAAATTGTCTTAACTAACCACAAAAATGTTTTAACTAAAGACAAAACTTCACATTCCCTCCACTTTTTTCTTAACGTACAAATGTTGTCATTTTGTAAGACTTTTTTGTCGTTGTATACAAGACATTTTCTTTTCCTCTATATGACACTGGAGAATAGTTTAGCCATGCCCTTGCCCCACCCCATTTACCCGGCAATTCTGGAGTTGTGTCGTACAGAACAGATATTACTAGTTTTTTGTTGTATACTCTATATAAAATATGTTGTTCATGCATACGATTACTTATTTTTGTCGTTCATACGTTTTCCCTTTGAACATACAGCCCTATGGAGAAATATGTAGATAAAACCCTTGGCAAAGTTATCAACTGCTTTACAGTCCAGAACATTATATGACTGCCTTGTCACTTTATGAAATGGAAAAAACAAGGTACCATACAATTAGAGTAACCAAAGGCAAACAGGCTCCTAAACATCTGTTTACTGTACTTGCCCAGTTACTGGGAGGTAGCTATAAAAAACATTCTTTGTGTATGTTTAAATCTTTGACAATTTTTGGATACTTTTTTGCACACAAAGGGTTAAGAATCATTTCTAAAATTCACTACGACAGGTCATATTTAGAAATAAGCAAAGTCAGGTTTTTTATATGTCTCTATATTTTTTCACATACATAGTTTATACACTATCACCATATAAGGCCATTAAGAACAGGTTACACCTGACGTTAACACTGAACCCTTTAAAGATCATGTGACGTGCTATGACCATCACACGGTTTTTGCCTTAAGGACAGGTGACGGTCATAGCATGTCATGTACTTTTTACTTACCACTCTCCTGAATGAGCGCTGTAAAAACAGGGACTGAAATCGACTGATACATGATTGGAGCAGACTCTCTCAGACCCCAACTCTGTTGTCCGGTATGTCCGGTACGTGTACTGGTGCATTGGTAGGGATCAAAGCGGTCCTTAAGGTAAGGGAACTTCCCTGGACTGCTGGGTTAAAGGGATAGTAATAATTATTACGAATCCCTATATTAAAGTCATATTAAAATTTAATGTATTGCCCCAGTGTCATCTCTCAAACTTTTATGGTTTGAGAGATAATCGCTCCTAAATTTGCCCTCTCCCTCCCCCTTCCCCGTAGTCAGCGTTCTAGCTGACTGCAGGGAAGTCTGTCGTACGACCGTCAGGCGGCTCTGCAGCACAGCCAAGATCATGTTAATAAAAAATAAATCTTTCACTGAAACAGTCTTCTACATGTGCTTGGTTTGCAAGCACACTTAGAAGACCGTTTTAGTGAATTTTTGTTTTTATTAACATGATCGCGGCTCTGCTGCAGAGCCGCCTGATGATCTATGACTGGATTTCCCTTCAGTCAGCTACAACTCTGACTACGGGGAAGGGGGAGGGAGAGGGCAACTTTAGGAGCGATTATCTCTCAAACCATAAAGGTTTGAGAGATGACACTGGGGGCAATACATTTATTTTTAATATTACTTTAATATAGGGATTAGTAATTATTAAGTATTAATATCCCTTTAAACAAAAAACTGCCTTTATTATTGGAGCAATTCATAAATTTCATTTTACATAGTTTGTGACACACAATTCAACTCTTTTCAAAAAGTCAACTGATTGGTGTTAGTACTTAATGAAAATGTTGTTAAATATTTATAAATCATTATGCCGGTTTCCGACAATTTTACAGTCAGTATAATTATTACACAACTTTTATACACAACCCCCATTGTCATTAGAAGTAACATCTCATTTAGAATTTCTTTTAGGTCCTTGGTTTTTTTTTTTTCTTTTTAAACAGTACAAGGTTACAGAAGCTAGCAGACTATAACCATTTAATATTTGATGTCCTTAAACTAGTGTGAAGCTCAATCTCTTTCCTGTGGTTGCAGCAATCTCTTCCCTGTGGCTGAGGCAATCTCATGATTAAATGTGTATGGGAAGTGCCTGAGATGTAATATCTGTCTCTACATTGTACCATTGGCTTGACAAGTTTAGGGACATTTGGTTCCTATGGTAAATGTGTGTGGAAGACTGCACTTTTTAAATAGTGCCAGAGGGTTGTACCATGCATTGTTATGTTAGAGCATTGTGTACAATACTGGAAACTCCATCTCCCGACGTATATATATATATATATATATATATATATATATATATATACACTCTACAGAAAATTCAGAGAAAGGCTGTTAAAATGGTGACTAGTTTACAGGAAAAGAAATATCAGGATAGACTAAAGGATCTGAACATATGTAGCTTGAAGGAGAGAAGAGGTGGGGAGGGGGTATGACAGAAACATTCAAATACATGAAGGGATTCAACAAAGTGCAGGCGGAAGTATATTTCAAAGGAGTAAAAATGTTAGGACAAGAGGCCATAGTCTAAAACTAGAGGGACACAGGTTTAGATGTAATGTAAGAAAGTTTTACTTCACTGAGAGGGTAGTAGATTAAGTGGAATAGCCTACCAGCAGAAGTGGTAGAAGTTAATACAGTGACAGAATTTAAGCATACATGGGATAGGCATAAAGCTGTCCTTAACATAAGAAAAGACCAAGGACCAAGAAAGGTTTGAGGTTTTTACAGTAGGAAAATGGTCAGACTAGATGGGCTGAATAGTTTTCATCTGCCGTCAGATTCTATGTTTCTATGAGTGTCAGAGGGGTACCCAATGCATTTCTTCCCCTGGTACTCAAACGGTTGAGTTACTCTTTTGAAAAAAGCCTAATAGCACTTGTTGATGTTACAACCAAAAGAATAATAGAACTGGAATATAACAAATGGTGATCTTTTACCTGATGACCCATTTGGGACTTTTGTATTAAAGTAAAATGGAGGAATTCTGGAGCAAACCAACTGCACCAAATGAACATTTGCAAAAATGTCATTCCTACTAGCATGCAAAGAATTAAGACCCTGTATAATCAATGGAGATGATTATTTATGCCCCTGCCGTGCAGTTAGTTTGCCCCAGAATTGCTCAGCGGGGAGATGTGTATGTTTAAGAAACAACACTTAAATACACAGCGACAGGTCATATTTATAAATATGTCTATGGGCCATATGTTCAAAGAGGTAGTGAAATAGCTTTAAGCGTTTGTAATGACTTTTCAAAGTACAGTGTCATTGGGCTCATTAATACTTTCAATGAGTGTCGGTTGTAATTGAAAATATGTAGTTTGTCCTGACTGAAACTGTTGTATGTGTGTAAAACAAAAATTCTCACATTTTCTCCACTTTTTTTCTTAACATACAAATTTTGTCTTTGTATACGACAATTTTTTTTTCCCTCTATACAACACTGGAGAATAGTTTAGCCACACCCTTGCCCCACCCCTTTGCCCGGCAATTCTGGAGTTGTGTTGTACACAACGGACATTACTAGTTTTCTGTTGTATACGCTATAGAAAATATGTTGTTCATGCATTCAATTGCTTATTTTTTGTCTTTCATACAATATTTTTTTGTCGTTATCCCTTTGAACATACGGCCTTATGTGAGACTATTCTGAGTAAAGTTGCAGACAATTTAGCAAATGAGAATATTTTTTTGCATGCATAGCTGTCGCTATACGCGTCTTTCTCCCTGTAAGCTGGTGTGCTCTCATTGGCAGAGATCGATATGTCTCAAGGTCTAGGTGCACAGTCCCAAAAATAGTACAAATAGTAGAAAGGAGGGTCAGCGCCTGTGGGACTTCTTAATGTAGCAAAATCAATTTACTTAGGCAAAAAACAAACTGGTCAAAGTTTTGTCCACACAGGGACCTTTTTCAAGACACAGACATAGAGTCTCCCTCATGTTTAAACCTTTTGTATGCCTTGAATGAACAAAAGTGGAAAATGGACTACTTATAGAGTGCATTTGCTATTTTGTATCTACATGTTGGGAGCAGTATTCCATAACAGCCGGAGTTCCAAAGGTTGACAACCGCAGGGCTCTCTGCACCTCTTGTTTCAGTAAAAATCTATTGTTATACTGTTGATTTATTTTTTTTTTTATCATTGTTCCCCTTATTGTATAGCACTGATGAAACTGCTGGTGATTCATAAATAAAAGATAATTACAAAATTTTAATAATAATAATTGCATAGGCGGAGCTTTCACTTAATCACTTGGGTACCAAGGACATTTCAGTGTATTAAAGATGCATTTAGCATTCGTGAGATTAAAGTAATTCTAGTAATTAAAATATGTAAGATAAAAGATATGTTGTGTTGTAGTCTAAAGCAAACAAAAATGCCCTATGCAAAAATCTGTCATGTTTAAAAATGCTCTTTAACTTTTCAAGGCATTTTATTATTTTTATTTTAATAATTTATGCAAATGATTTTTGAAAAAAAAGTAATTTTAAACTGGAATTTGAACTGAAAATAAAACCAAAATATGTATAAACGAAATGATAATACAAGCTGGGAATCTGTCTATTGTCATAACAATTTTTGTTGAGTGGAGAATTCTATGTAACAAAACCAATATCCTGTTTCGTCTGAAGGTCATTAGGTCTAAGAGTCATCCAGGCTAGGAATCAGCAAGACTGAATGGTAGCAGTGACCACATATCATTTGTGGTTCAATCCTATTAACTGGCTTGCCTGGCTGGATAATGCAGGCATGTGAAATGGAGTAACTATTAACCCTGCATTACTGTGTGCACCTTCCTAATCTATTTACGCTCACACAATCCCAGAGTGCGGAATTCAAAGATCAACATGCAGGAATACACACTTCTGACAGGGTTCCAAACCTTGTGGTAGTCAGGTGCCTTTTTAGTTTAGACCATGGATATGCAATATTTGGCTCTGCAGCTGTTGAAGATTACAACTCCCTTCATCCCCAACCAGCCACCAAACTACAACTCCCATCATCCCCAACCAGCGATGATGGGTGTTGTAGTCTACAAACAGATGGAGAGGCAAGGTTGCCTACACTTGGTTTAGTGTCTTAAAGTGGAACTACCACCCTTTAGCAACATGGCCCCAAATAATTACCCATCTGGCGACTAGCTGCTCAGTAGCGCTAGTCACCAGAATTATTACCTGGTTAATGAGAATTATACACTGTTCCTGGACTGACAGGTAGGAAACAGCACAGCCATCTTTCCATAGTGACGTCTGTGATGTCATTCCCAGCCTGCTCTAAGAGGCGTTGCTAGGAGGCATTGGGCTCCAAAAGGGACTGACAGCATAGGTGCGCAGACATCACTATGAAAAGATGTCTGCACAGTTTTCTGCCTGTCAGTTCGGCTGCAGTCTATAAATCTCATGAACGAGGTAATAATTCTCGCGACTAGCGCTACTGAGCAGCTAGTCGCCAGATGGGTAATTATTTGGGGCCATGTTGCTAAGGGGTGGTAGTTCCGCTTTAAATGATAACACAAAATATGGAAATACAGTTGATGAACATAGGACATAAAACACAAACATATAGACCATGTCTAATGTTACTGGGGAAAATAAAATGAGTCTATAGGAAAGGTTGAAGGGAAAATATCACATATTATCAGGTAGGCTCCTAGGACCCCAAGAGTGAGAGTGTGTGCATGTGTGTAAGTGTGGGGGGATTGCACTAAGTTGTAAAATGCAGCAATAACTTCTCCAGTGTTATTAAACCTCCAGACATTATATTTTTCTGTCTTAGTAAATTGGCTCCATATAATAACAAAAGAATTGGATAATTTATCATACCAGTCGTCTCCACTTTATTACCTCTTTATCACAACTTAGTTCATCTTCCCCAGGGCTTTGTTCTAACCTAGTACATTAGTGCACCATGCAGTCCAGTCACGCAATTACTAGCAGGGAGACTGGCACCATTACATGGGACAAGCTGGCAACAATACCCAGGGCTTTAAACTTGAGACCTGGGACTTTAGCAACCTCAGCCAGTGCCTAGCAATGTCTGTCCCTAAAACCAAGGGATAATAATGTCTCTATTAATGTGACGCTCTGAGTCTTCTATATGTCTTTATAACACATAGTGCTATGTATAATTACTTACAGTTCTATAGTTCAGAAGCTTTTCAAGCTGAAAGGATCCCCTCCCGCCCATTCTGACCACCTCCCATTAGATCTGGAATCTGGTCGTGGGACTGGACGGATGCAATGATTGACAATCTTCACACAGTAAGTATGATGCGCTCCATCCAGAGACAGACTAAGAGGCTCAATGATGCAGGGAAAGGGATGGGAGGGAGATCCTTTCAGCTTGAATAGCTGCTGAACTACAGGACTTTAAAGAAGCAGTAAACTTATTTTTATGAAAACAAATAGTTTACAGAGCATTTCCTGCTGAATAAAACAAGGTCACTCCCATCACTGTCAGATGTTTTATTCAAAATTTATAGCAGTTTAAATAATCCTGAAGTGAATTTACTGTGTTTACTTCTAACTGACAGGAAGTGACAGGCAGTTTCTATCACATGCTATGGAGAGCTGTATGTCTCTGACTTTCCTCTCCTTTAGAACCTAACAGGAAATCTAATTAGAATTTGACCACTAGAAGGCACTGCTAATGTAAAAAAAAACATGGGTTTAAACTGTAATAACTCTGGAAATATAAATCTCTTGGCAATGGGAGTACCCTTATTTTACTCAATAAGAAAATCCCTACAATATATATTTTTTCATAAAAAAAGTTTACTACTCCTTTAATTAATTATGTGTTATAAAAACCATATAGAAGACTTGGAGCTGCACTTTAATAGAGACATTATTATACCTTTAAAGGCAAGCTGCTATCATTTACTTTCCCTGTGGCAGGCTTCCATAGGAGCTGATCTGACAAATTAATAGGATCTCCCTTGTGAAACTCCAAATAACAATATATTGGAGCCCTCACTAGCATTTAAGGGTTTAAAAGCTCAATATAAAAGAAAATGTTATCTGTCCCCTATGGTGTAGTTAGTTTGATCCAGAATTGTTACAGCCCTTAGTATATGAACTTTTTTTTTACCCTTTTTAATGTTGACCTCCTTTCAGCCAAAGTCAGTTTAAGTCAGTAACAACAGTACTGGTTATACAGATCTTCAATAGTATGTTGTGTACTGTATCTGAAGGCAATTACTACAGACAGCTTAGGGATATTTTTCTTGCCACTGAAGAAATTAAATGGCCAGCTAGAATGACAGGTTGCCAGTATTCAAGGGATCAAAATGTAGACTATGTATCTATGTACTCTCTGCCTTGTATAACCTTCAGTCTTATTCAGAACCAATGACCCATATCAGGCGCAATCTTAAATTTGCATTTTAAAAGTGCTGCATTTTGTAAATTGTGGACAAAATTTTGCTACATAAAACTTTTCAGCGCTATTAGGTGTGCTTCATCAGTGATGAGACAATTTATCCTCCTGTGATCTGCACTCAATCATTTTCTATCTTACAGGTACTAAAAAGTGATTGCCTTATATAACGTTAGGTCTTAAATTAAAGTTATATTTATGTTGTGTCATCTGGTATTGGGATCTTTCGTTCATTAAATGCTCAGATCTTTTTAATGGTCCTTTCACATTTAAAGTTGCCAGAAAGATTCATTTATGTTGAAGTGAAAGGTTATTTCCAAGTAGGTGAAAATGTTCAAGGTTTTAAACTGTAAATTAGGACAGAAATATAATGTAGTATTTTTGTGGCCTTCAGCCTTTTATTCCCATATCCAAATTTGGCACAGCAGATGCTAACAGACCTCCTCTAAATATTTATAATTATAAAATAAGTGGTCTCTATGCAACTTTAAATATATTATTCATTGGGTGGGATATAAAATTTAATGGGAAATGATACATTTCGTTTATATATCATTTTACTTTGTTAGAGTGCTGCGCACACACTTCTCACCAAGATAGAGAAAGCCATTCTTCTATGTCATGAGGGGACATATTCCATATGGTTTGAATGAATCATAGCAGATGGTACTAATTCCCAACATGCAGGTGAATCCTATCACTCATTGAGGTTGATGTACTAAGAGGAGTTGGGGTGACTCTGGAGCAAACCAAATGTACCATAAGGGACAAATAAAATTCTCAACATTTCAAATGGTTTAAACGAGGCTTTTAAGCATCTGAATACTAAAGAGATCTCTATGTAGCACAAAGCAATGCAAAGGAGACCGCTCATATATTCAAGATGTTAAACCCCTATTGAAATAATTGGAAATTTGCTAATTCTACACAGTACGTGAGCCTCATTCTCATTATAAATTAGAACTTAAAGGAGCAGTAAACTTTTTTTAATGAAAAAAACATATATTGTAGGGCATTTCCTGTTGAGTAACATAAGGGAACTCCCACTTCTGACACATGCCTATTTCCAGAGTTATTACAGTTTAACCCCTTAAGGACCCATGACAGTCCAGGACTGTCATGGCTTGTTTTCCGTTAAGGACCCATGACGGTCCTGGACCATCATGGAATTCTGGGTTCCCCGCATGGCTACACGCTGTTCGTGGAGTCTGGAATCGGATTCAACAAAAAAAAAAAAATGGTCCGTGGTCCTTAAGGGGTTAAACATGTGTTTATTTACATTAGCAGTGCCCTCTAGTGGTCAAATTCCAATTAGTTTTCCTGTTACATTCTAATGGAGAGCAAAGTCAGTGACTTACAGTTCTCCATAGAATGTGATAGAAACTGTCTGTCACTTCCTGTCAGTTACAACTATCAGGAAGTAAACACAGTAAATTAATTTCTGATTATTTGAACATTTGTAACTTCTGAATAAAACAAATGATAGCAGTGGGAGTGACCTTGTTTTATGCAGCAGGAAAAGCTCTATAATATAGACATTTTCATAAAAAAGTTAACTGCTCCTTTAAATACAAAAAAATCTATAGCCATTCAACCCCACCTTAAAGAAACAGATTCAGGGCAAAAACTCCTTTAATGCTGGACATGCCTTGCAGACCTGTCTATCATTCAAAGTGTTAAAAGGAAAGTATCATGTTGTATGGAAAAAATATATATTGTAGTGCTTATATTACTGAGTAAAACAAGGTCATCTGCTACTAAAAGATGTTTTATTCCAAGGTTATTACAGATCAAACTTGTATTTTTGGATGCAGTACCTCCATGGCTTGACATTTTACAATGGTGCTGTTGCTATTTTAACCTATGGAGGGTTACTGTCATTGACAATAACCATCCATAGACTGCTGTAGCAACAGCACCCCCATTAAATCTCAGGCTACTCACAAAAAAAGAAAGTTTTAGTATAATAACATTTGCAAAAACATCTCTCAGCGTAGATATACCTTTGTTTTCCTCAGGATAAAGTATATGCTTTTTTTTCTAGTACACAATAATTTCTCTTTAACCCACTGAGTACCAGCGAGGTATACAAGGCATTGCAATTGGTAAGGAACTTTATGGTGATAGTGCCAATGTATTTCATTACTATATTTTATAAAGAAATATGCACTAGAGGGAGATATAAGGATATAGTTTCTTGGTTTTTCATTGTTTGTAAGGTCAAGCTCTTACAAACCTCTCTTTGACCTGTTTAAATATTTTAATCATTAGATCATTTTTTTAGAATTTTTTTATGTGTCCTTTAATTAGAAATGAATTTGCCAAACATGAACAGGTCTGGCCTGCAAACTGCATTATGAGTTCCAAAGAGACCAGTTGAGTCAACTGTGCAAGAGATCAAATTAGATCATTTACTAAAGGGTGAATCACAATTTTATGAAAGATAATAGTTTTTTTTATTTTTATTATATTATAACTATTTACTCTGAGCTATTACATGAGATCAAAAAGTCTCTAACGTATTGCTTTGCAGTGCATTTGTCTATAACTGGTAACTTTCTGCATATGCCCCGGAGACTCCATTTTTTTAGTTAATTCTCCAGGTGAGTCCCATGGTAACCCCGAACACTTCCTTCCCCATTCCACCTCTTTTCATGACAAACCCTGTCTTTTCTCAATCCAGTCTTGCCCATTCCCATTAATTCCACATACATTATTTGTCCATTGGACATCCCCACCCCTAGCTCCATATGTTACTCTGCAGGCTACGGTCATCAAGGTTCCAGGGTATACATTTGTGATATTTCTTGCATTTAGAGTGTTAATAGGCCCACTAAAATGAATGGGAATGCATTTTATTCAGTATGGTACAGTTGGTTTGCCCCATTATTTTGCCTTTTTTTTTAAAATTAGACCCATAATTATTTACTCATGTCTGGGAAAAGCAAATCTGACTCACCTCAGTGGGAATGTTCCTCAGAAGCAAGTCTTTGAATTGGGTACTTTACGAGCATGATGTCATTTATTGCCCACAATGTACCATTTACAAAAGATGGGTCAACCAGATGACCTCTATCATTCCCAGCCAGCATCTTTGTCATCACATTTTCAGTGTCGTTACCATTTAGCATTTGCAACTTTCTACATAATAAGAAATGTTCCATGCATAGCCAGGCCTCCTGGGCTGCCTTTCCCTTTTCACTATATAGAATACCTCCACCCTTTTTACTGTATAGAATACCTCTACCCTTTTCACTGTATAGAGTACCACCACTCTTTTTAATGTATAGAATACCTCCACCCTTTTTACTGCATAGAATAACTCCACCCTATTCGCTGTACAGAATACCTCCATCCTTTTCACTGTATAGAACACCTCCACCCTTTTCGCTGTATAGAATACCTCCATCCTTTCTGACGTAGTAAATCTCTACTCTTTTTGTTGTACAGAATACATCAACCCTTTTTGCTATATAGTATACATCCACCCTTGTCACTTTATAGTATAGTATAGTTTGTAGTATACATCCACCCTTTTCGCTGTATAGTATACCTCCACCCTTTTTGTGATACATTATTCTTGTACCCTTTTGCTCTGTAGTATACCTCTACCTTTTTTTGCTCTATAGTATACCTCCACCCTTATGGCTGTATAGTATACCTCTACCCTTTTTTGTTATATAGTATACCTCCACCCTTGTCACTTTATAGAATACTACCACACTTTTTTCTGTATAGTATACCACCATCCTTTTCACCATATAGAATACCTCCATCCTTTTCGCTGTATCTTATACCGCCATACTTTTTGCTGTATAGTACACCTCCACCCTTTTCACTGTGTAGTACAGCTCCATCCTTTTTGCTCTATAGTATACCTCTACCCCTTTGGCTCTATAGCATTCCTCCACTCTTTTTGCTCTATAGTATTCCTCTACCCTTTTTGCTACGTAGTACACTTTCACCCTTTACGCTGTATAGTATACCTTGACCCTTTTTGCTGTGTAGTATACCTCCACCCTTTTGTCTGTATAGTATACCTCCACCCTTTTTGTTGTGTAGTATATCTCCACGCTTTTCACTGTATTGCATACTTCAACCTTTTTATTGTATGGTATAAGTCCCCCCTTTTGTTGTATGTTATACCTCCCCTAATGATGATGGTGTACTAAGCTGACCAGAGGAAAGATTCACTTAGAGGTGATAAAGAGGTGTAGATGACTTTTCCAGTTCCTTTGTTATTCTATAGGGCATATGCACTAACAACTCAAAAGGTGGAGAAATCTTAGTGCATAGGGTCCATAGAATAACATAGGAACTGTAGAAGTGATATCACTGGAGAAGTTATCTCCACTTTATCACATCTTTACCACCGCTTAGTGAATCTCCCTCCTGGAATATTTTTTGGAGCAAACCAACTGCACCATGGGGGACAAATAACATTTCAAAACTGTTCTTAGACTTAAATTGGGCTTTTAACACTTTGAATGTTTCAGCAGTCTTCATCGTATTGTTTTGCAATGCATTGGATACCTTGCTAGCATTCAAGGGGTTTAAAGCCCCATTTAAATCAAAGGGAATATTTATATGTACCTAGCAATGCAGTTTGTTTGCTCCAGTATTGTTTCAGCTCTTCATAGTAGAAAAACTTCCATGTGTCTAAAAATGTCTGTAGAATAATGAATGAGCTGGTGAGTTTTCTTATCTTTTGATCAATTTAGACCTCTGTTTGTTATCACTGAATATTTGTGCATATATGCTATGTCACAAAGGAGTCTGTTTGTTTTTACCAGTGTCAATAAAACATAGCATCCTGCTGGGACTAACACTGCAGCATGTGTGCGAACCTCATCCTAGTGATTCTGTTCTTGATGTTCAGTAAATTAGCATGGAAGGATTTCACAAGAACATTGTTTCTACTGAGAAAATTGTAACCCTTAGTGTGCTAGGACCATACAGTTTATTTCAGCGGTTCACAATCTATTTTTGTTCACAGTAGCCCTATAACACAGTCTGCTATTTTCAGGGCAACCCTAAAATTGTATATGTCATTTGTCAAGGGCATAATTAGGGCCACAGATACATAACTAAAGTAATGCTTAGGTCTCACAATCAAAATAACACAAAAAACTACATTTTGCATTTAAGATTTCAGTTAATCTACTTTTGAAAACTGTTGCAAAATTATTCATAGATAAATCAGAGAGCTCTACGTGGATGACCAAGGCACACCAAAATGACAGAGCACCCTGGTAGATATCCATTGGTTTTGCCCATGTGTTTTCTAAATGTCCATGACCATTTGCCACACTGACTTGGTTTAATGTTGTTCCTTCCAAATGCATTTTCTTTTATAACCAGACCTCACTGGGGAGGGATCAGGAGGTTAGAGGGCAACTATCATACTATTATGCCAGTTACAGCCTGCATAGTGAAACAGGTGGGCCAACCAGGAAGTGAGCTCCACAATGTATGTCTGAAAGGAGACCAGTGTCTTGTTGTTGCATTACACAGGATAGTTTCCTGTTCTGAGCTATGAAGGCCCCCAAATCCCAGAACAGCAGATATGTGGGGAACGTGCATACATCTCAGGAGTTTGTGACTGAGAACCATAGCTCTCCGGGTTATGTTCCAGTTGAGGGGGTCAGTTTCCTGGTAGGAGTCATTTTGGGGTAGCACAGTGCTAAGTCTGATCCCATTGGAGCAGACATTGTAAAATATGATAACTGCCATGTAAAGAGGAACTAACATCTTCTAACAACTTCGATTAATTAGAAAGGCCTTAAAAATCCAATTGTATGTATTTTTTTTACTTAAAACAAAAGCTTATAAGATATTTAGCGTTATGTATTTGTCAGTTTATGCAAATTAGACAGTAGTGGCTGGCACTGCCGTGTGAAAAATACCCCTCAGGCAACCTGGCATCTGCGCTGGGCAGTATTGTTTAATTTACATTAACTGACACATTGAAAAGTTAAATAGCTCATAAAATATTATTTTAACTAAAGACAATGGCTAACAGATAAAGATTGTCTTACCAATGCTTCCTTTCGTTTGCTCTGGAGTAGCTCAATATTTAATAAAAGTGGAGTTATTCTGGAGGAAACCAACTGCACCAGAGGGGACAAATACAACTCCTGTTAAATTGCATTGGGATTTTAAAAAGCTGTATTCAAGTGCATAGATATAGCATTTTTATTTATGCCCTATGGTGCAGTTGGTTTACTCCGGAATAACTCCACTTTTATAAATATGGGCCTATGTGACATATCTTCTTCTGAAATCAAAGCCTGCTGATGTTTTATAACAGAGCTTTCACAAACAGCCTCGTTGTTACACTGTAAACATAGTAAATTAGGTTGAAAAGAGACATAAGTCCATCAAGTTCAACCTTTGCCTCATAACCCAGAAAAATGAGAATTATATAGTTTTCCTGCTACCATATAAGTTAGTCTATAGCTGAGCTTCCTGTTTTGCCTACTAATACACAGTATAACTGAGTATGTTCCCTCTTAAATGAAATGTATCTAATCTTTTAAATGTATCCATTGTATCTGCCATTACCACATCCTTGGGCAAGGGAATCTACAATTTAACAGTCCCTAGTGTAAAAAACCCTTCATCTGCTGAAGTCTAAACCTCCTTTCCTCTAATCTGAAGGGGTGTCCCCTGGATATTTGTTCAGACCTTGGAGTGAATAGCTCACCAGCTATATCCTTGTATTGACCTTTCATATAATTGTACATTGTGATAAGATCTCCCCTTAGTTGTCTTTTCTCTAGAGTAAATAAACCAAGTTTGTCTAGCCATTCCTCATAAGTTGAGCTCCATTCCCTTAATTCATTTTGTTGCTATTCATTGTATTCTCTCCAGTTCTAGAATATTCTTTTTTTAGAATTGGTGCCCAAAGCATATACAAGGTGAGGTCTTTCCAATTATTTGTACAGTGACAAATGCGAGATAGGACTTTATATGCTTCTGCTACTGCTATTTGACACTGGTCATTGCTTCCAAGTATGTAGATTACAAGGATTCCCAGGTCTTTCTCTAGCAAAGAGTCCCCTAAAATCCTCCCACTAAGTTCATAAGTAGCATTGGGATTTTTTCTTAAATGGATAGTAATACTTCAAATTACTATCCACCATGTTAATAGCCAGTAAAAAACTGAGTTAAATGAGACCAGCAGCATCTCTCAAACCTTTATGGTTAGAGAGATATCCACTTTCAAAGTTCCCTCTCCCCTGACATCAGCATTCTAGCTGACGGCAAGGGAATCCGTTCCCGGGACTGGCGGAGGCTCTGCAGCAGAGCCGAGATCGCATTAATAAAAAATAAATCCTTAACTTAAAAGGTCTTCTATGTATGCTTGCAAACCAAGGATTTATTTTTTATTAACGTGATCTCCACACTGCTGCAGAGCCGCCGGCTGATCCCAGGAGAGGATTCCCCTGCTCTCAGCTAGAACTCTGACGTCAGGGGAAAAGCCAAAAAGAGGGAACTTTAAAAGCGGATATCTCTCAAACCATAAAGGCTTGAGAGATTCCGCTGGTCTCATTTAACTCAGTTTTTTTACTGGCTACAACATGGGGGATAGCAATTTTGAAGTATTACTATCCATTTAATGGATCTCTACTAGTGTTGAGCGAGCGTGCTCGGCCGATGCTCGGATCGGCTCGAGCATCGCTCTGCTCGGCACATGGCGGTACTCGTACGAGTACCGCCATGTGCTCGCCCGACATGTTCGGGTGAAGGGGATCTGTGCCGGAAGAGGCACAGATCCGAAGACTCCGCTGGACCACCAGGGACTGGAGGTACGGGGGCATTGCGGAGATGAAGGGGGCATTGCGGAGATGAAGGGGGACATTGTGGAAGAGGGGCATAGACTCTATGCCCCTCTTCCACAATGTCCCCCTTCATCTCCGCTATGCCCCTCTTCCACAATGTCCCCCTTCATCTCCGCTATGCCCCTCTTCCACAATGTCCCCCTTCATCTCCTATGCCATAGAGGAGATGAAGGGGGACATTGTGGAAGAGGGGCATAGCGGAGATGAAGGGGGACATTGTGGAAGAGGGGCATAGAGTCTATGCCCCTCTTCCACAATGTCCCCCTTCATCTCCGCTATGCCCCTCTTCCACAATGTCCCCCTTCATCTCCTCTATGGCATAGGAGATGAAGGGGGACATTGTGGAAGAGGGGCATAGCGGAGATGAAGGGGGACATTGACCAGGCACCCTCCGCTCATCAGAGCAGGGGGTGCCTGGTTTAATGCTCGAGTGCTCCCATGCTTTTCAATGGGGCTCGGGTGCTCGGCCGAGCACTCGAGCCTCAGGGGGTGCTCGGTCAGAGCACCCGAGCACCCGAGCATCGGGGTGCTCGCTCATCATTAATCTCTACTAAGAAGACCCACACATTCTATTGTTTCTATTGATGTAGTGAGATAAAACCTCTATAGAGTTATTCAGCAGCATGTGAGGGAAACATTTAGTAAACAAAGGCAAATCAAGCAGGAATACTGCAGCCCCAAAAATTGCTAATATAACAAAAAAAAGAAAAGAAAAATGACACTACACAGCATTTACCCCCATTAAGGACCAGAGTGGTGGGCAACGTATTGTTAATTAAAATGCAAATGAGGCATTGTTGAAATAGTCACTGTAAAGTCATAAACCTGTTGAAGGTTTTGTAAAAACATGCTGATAGTGGTGTGTTTGCAACATAGTCACAGGGATATGATAGAGAAGACATCTTAGTACATAAGCATAGCTGGGAACTCTCCGGTTTTGCCCCGGAGACTCCGGATTTAACACTTTATTACCGGGTCTCCGGGGCACAGTCTAATTCGCCGGATGTGGGGAGTTTCCCTTGAAACTCTGCCCACTTGCGCTCCATCCCGCCCCGTTTCTCCCACTCCCCGCCCCATTCTCCTACTTCCCAAGGCTTTTCTGTCATTTTTTTTCTTTTTCTGTGGTTTTTTTCTTTTGTTCTTCAACCCCCCCTCCCGTCGCGATTAAGCCCCGCCCATTTTTAATGACGTGAATCGCGTCATAGAGCTCACCCGGCGGCTACCCTCCGGGTTGCACCTTATGTAAAGTTCCCAGGTATGTACATAAGTCAGAATGTAATTAAAGCTAAATTAGCCCCTAACTGAACCTTAATGCATCTCCCCAGTGGCTTATCTAGGACAAACCAAATGCACCATTAAAAACAGGGAAACATACAAATTCAGCATCACAGCATGGGTTATGTACTAGATCATTTGATCATGCATGCCTACTGGTGCACACTTTCTACCTTCATTAACCCCTTAAGGACCGGCCACGCACGACTGGCACGGAGCATTTTTTTTAGATCAGATTTAGGGCTTCCAGAACGGCATGCAGCCACACGGGGAGCCCTGAAATCCATGACGTGTCAAGACCGTCACTAGTTCATGGGTCCTTAAGGGGTTAAAACAATCCTTTGAGTGCCAGATAGGTATCCAATGCATTGGCACTCAAACCGTTAAAAGCAAGCAACCCCTGAATGTTTCTCTAATGACACTCAGGAAAACTGAGCAATCTTGAGTTCCTCTATGCATCATTAGTCCTGGGCCCAAGGCTTTTTAATTTGTTTATAAATGAATTAAAAGTGGGTATTGGAATTAATATCTCAATCTTTACTGATGACGCTATGCTGTAAGGAAACACATATGTTTTTTCTCTGTAAAAAGATCTGAAACTGACAGATGAGATTTAATATAGATAAGTGTAAAGTTATGCATTTGGGGTGCGGAAACAAACATGCTACATAAACACTAAATGGGAAACAACTTGGGGAATCCTCATTAGAGAAAGACAGACGCTGATAGACGATAGACTTCACAGCAGTGTGCAGTGCTGCTACAAGAGCCAATAGGGTGCTATCCTGTATGTCAAGGGGTATAGATGCATGGGATGAGAATTTAATCCTACCTCTATATAAATCCCTGGTAAGATTCTGTGTTTGCAAATACTGTAGTTACTTTAAAAAAGTAATGGATACTTTTTTATCTCAGTATAATATTGTTAATCTCAAAACATCTTCAAAACAGATAGGATTGGTCACAAAACACATAGGATATTGATCCAGGGAAATATCCGACTGCCATTTGGAGCCACAAAAGAATTTTTTTTTAATTGGAAATGGCTTCAACAGTGTTTTTTTGCCTTCCTCCGAATCAACAGGGGTGATATGGCATGGGCTGAACCTGATGGACACATGTCTTTTTTTCAGCCTCATTAACTATGTTACTCTGCCTAACATGAGAAAAGGTGTAGAGGAATGAAATGCCTTGAAATGACCACACGCTCCCACACTGCCTCACCCTTAATGTAAACGCTTATGATCAGCACTGAACAATTATTACATCCTTTCTATTGAGGCTGGAACAATCAGCCAACATCACCATAGGGGGAACAGATACAATTTCCCTTTGATTTAAATTTGTTTTTTACCCCCTTGAACACAAGAGAGGTCTTCTAAGCATTGCTTTGTTTTAGAGATTTTAAGAGACCACTCTAACATTGACATATTTAAAAGACCTATTTAAATCAATGAAAATTTGTATTTGTCACCCCTATGGTGCAATTGGTTTGCCTGATGATTGCTGCTGTTCTTGTGTAGACATTATTTATTATGCTGTAATGTATGTAATTTACTGCGTGATAGAAATAAATATACCTTTATAAAGAAACACAGTATATAAATAGGTGATGAATAAATATAGAATATGAATCAATGTGTGACAATTTAGGAGCAGCAGTATATGCATGAGTCTTGTAGTCTTCCATCACACATGAATGTAAAATGTTCACTTGAGAATAGCAACAATGTCAGCTTCCAACCTGCTTAGATAAATATATGTGAATACTAATGGAACTGGCATGTTTAATCCGTTAATGTCTAGAGGGGTGTGCAACACATTGTGATGCAATGTGTTGCACACCACACTAGTCCTTAAGGGGTTAATGGGTCAGACCCTCAGAGGACTGAAAGCCTAAATTAGCCCAACAGAGAAAACATTCCAATTTCTATGTCATTCTTCATAGCCCTGTTATGAAGGTGTCTAAAAATGTGTCTGCTTGATTGCTGAGCTCCAGATAATCATATAAATAGATTACCTTTGCCTAACTGGTGAGTTTTACATTGGTTAATAAATATAGACTAAACTTCAATAATGATAACGGGGTCACATTTGTGTAATGATGCATTCCCCTGGGCTGTCCAACTGGAATGACCTCCAGTCAACTTTTCTATTTGGTCCGCAGTGTTTTTCCTAATGATTCATGTCACCAAAGAAGTTGAACTGTGTAGACATTTAACCTTTTGAGTGCTAGAGGAGTATACAACACATTGCAAAGCAATGCTTTGTGTACCCCTCTGGCACTCAGAGGGTTAATACAGGGGAATTGTACAAATCTGTTAGCTCATTTTATGTGGTTAGGTCATGGGTGGGCAATGTGAGGGATAGACAACTCCCATCATCCCCCATCTAGGGTGACCACATTTCCATTCTGCCATTTAGCGATAGTGTGGTGATGAGAGTACTTCTCTACATCTCTATTGCAGCTATGTAGGAGGGGTCAGTGTACATCACTGGACATCAGTGCTCAAATTGCTCTTTACCTGGCCCTCCACAGAGTTCTAAACACTATAGGGAGAACTGTCCATTGACTTCTGTGACAGAAAGTGTTGCCTGTGGTGGACTACATGATAATATTCATCACACCCAATGCCTTGGACTAGCATTACACTACAATAAAGTTGAACTGCAGCTCCTGTTTGATGTCAAGATCAAGACTCAGTTCTGACTGTATTGCTTAGGGCTCTGTCTAGAAGCCATTTTCTTGTAGTCCAGCAGAGGCACCAATTTGTGTCACAGTAGGCAATATACAGTTCTATTTTTAGTGTTTAGAGTCTTTATTCAGGAACTTCGTATTGTCCCTGATAGGGGCTGCCTGGGACATGGGACACACACATACATTCTGGGACTGTCCCTGGCAAACAGGGACATGTGGTCACCCTACCTCCATCATCATCAATGGCTGACAGGGGGATGATAGGAGTTGTAGTCCCACGACAGCTGGAGGGCCTCATGTTGTCTAGCTCTGGCTTACATCATATCATTATCATAAAAAACATGAGCTTGCCTGTGGGGAAATGTACAGATCCACCAGATCATCTCATTTCAGTGCTTAGACGTTGGCATAAAAATTATTGCATGTACAGTGTACCACAGTGAAGATTTGAGTAAGTCCTGATTGGCTCTCCTATAGCCTGCACAGGAAAATGGACTAATTTTAGTCTGGTTTCCACTGTTCTCTGTTACAACATGGCAAGAAACAAGACAAAGAGTAACGCATATCCCCAAACACTCATACACTCCCCTACTGCTCTCCCCTTAGTGCAAACAGTGTTAAGATGAGAGATTTTGGCACAGATAGCTTGTAATTTAGGAGTTAGGCAGGAGCAGAACACAATAATCTGTTCCAGTGCTTAATTTAACACTGAATCATTACAGTACAATCCCTTTATAAGTCTTTCAATTTTTTGCTTCTAATTTATGTGTTTATGTCTTAGGCAACATTAAAAGCCTTACTTCTTCAAACCTGTGATTGACTACTGCTATTGTAAAGCCATTTCTTTGCACCAATGCTATTGTAAAGCAATTTCTTTGCTTCCATAACAATGTTATTTCGATAACGTGATGTAGTGGTGTTGTATAGTAGGTCACTGGGTGTTTGATTAGTTTGTACCATGTTGTAGCCCTTAAAATTCTGAATTCAATGATACAAGCAGCATCTCTCAAACCTTTATGGTTTGAGAGATATCGGCTTTCAAAGTTCCCTCTTTTTGGCTTTTCCCCTTGCTCACACATGCTCTCACACGCTGTTGCTCACACATGCTCTCACACGCTGTTGCTCACACATGCTCTCACACGCTGTTGCTCACACATGCTCTCCATGCTGTTGCTCACACATGCTCTCACACGCTATTGGTCACACATGCTCTCACACGCTGTTGCTCACACATGCTCTCCATGCTGTTGCTCACACATGCTCTCACACGCTGTTGCTCACACATGCTCTCACACGCTGTTGCTTACACATGCTGTTGCTCACACATGCTCTCACACACACTGTTGCTCACACATGCTGTCACATGTTGTTGCTCACACATGCTCTCCATGCTGTTGCTCACACGTGCTCTCCATGCTGTTGCTCACACATGCTCTCCATGCTGTTGCTCACACATGCTCTCCATGCTGTTGCTCACACATGCTCTCACACGCTATTGGTCACACATGCTCTCACACTCTGTTGCTCACACATGCTCTCCATGCTGTTGCTCACACATGCTCTCACACGCTGTTGCTCACACATGCTCTCACACGCTGTTGCTCACACATGCTCTCACACGCTGTTGCTCACACATGCTCTCACACACTGTTGCTCACACATGTTCTCACACGCTGTTGCTCACACATGCTTTCACATGCTGTTGTTCACACATGCTCTCACATGCTGTTGTTCACTCATGCTCTCACATGCTGTTGCTTACACATGCTCTCACACGCTATTGGTCACACATGCTCTCACACTCTGTTGTTCACACATGCTCTCACACGCTGTTGCTCACACATGCTCTCACACGCTGTTGCTCACACATGCTCTCACACGCTGTTGCTCACATATGCTTTCACACGCTGTAGCTCACACATGCTCTCAAATGCTGTCGCTCAAACGTTCTCAAAGCTGTTGTTAAAACAAGCACGCACTCACACACACACTCACACACATGCGCTCACACATACATGTGCACACAAACAAGTTAACTGATGGAGAGTTGTGTAATGTAGTGCTTTGCAATGAGTTGCACACCTTTTTGAACATGAAAGCACTAAGCGCTGAAAATTCAACAAGCCAATCATTAAACCAGTCATTGTTTCATTAACTGCACAGACAAAGCCGTGCCAACATTGCTAGTATAATGATAAATTATTGTAACGTACGTTTTACAAAGACAAACTGGTAAAGATTTACTAAGAACGAATGAAGCAATTATGGAGCAAATCAGAAGCACAGTGAACAAATAAAAATACCTATTGATTTAAACCATTAAGTGCCAGAGGGGGTGTGCGTACTACTCTGGAACTTGAAGGGTTACATGTGGCTTTAAACCCCTGTTAGAAAGGTCTCCAATACATTCATGGGGATTCAATTCTTATTTAAATCAAAGGGAATTTGGGATATTTTATGTGTATCCCCAATCAGGCTCACTGTCTACAAACAGGTAAATATATATTTATTTGTATTTGTAATGTCTCTTAATTGGAATTTGGTATTAATATGTACTTAAGAAACTTTACCTTGCCAACGTATTGATTGTCAGATCCAGTATACTCCTCAAGAAGAAAAAACTGGTTCCACATCCAGCTCCTTTTAGAACGGCTCCTCTCCATTTCATTTTCTTCAGGGAGTTGTTGGTCCTCTATGATTGGCTGAGCGCTGGGACTAGTCCTTTCTGGCAAAGGAGTCATACAGCTTTGTTGGAGTTGACAAAGGCAGATTATAAGCAATAACACACATCGGAAAGTTCTCATGGTGCAGTAAGAAAGATGTGAGGAGAAAGCATTCAAGTTTGAAGTCTTGTTTTAATTCACGAACTGGGTTAGTTCTTCCTCTGTATTCAGCATCAATCTTGCCACTGTTCCATTTCTAGGTCTCCAAGGATATCTGCAATACATTCCAACAGAAATGATTATGTTTTAGCATTAAAACAAAAGTGTACACTGAAAGAAGAGCTAAAAAACAACCAAACTGAAATGTCTAAATACTAATCATACAAAGTACAATATTAGACATCAAGAACGGCCTTGGAAATCAAAATTATATTACAAGGTTAATTGATAACATTTATTTTACAATACATTTAATTAAAATAGAGACATATTTCTCTAGTCAAACTTATTTATTTCATTGACCTCTTGGCCTTAAATCATAAAAGTTCAATAACTGACATAGCATAGGGAATGAATCACCACAAAATATCCATCTGATCTGCATCATCAAATTTCATGAAACAGATTTTTTTTAATACATTTTTTTAAATACATTTTACAGAACTGAATTTTATTTCAAAGCAACAGTAATACCTAAAAGAGATAGGTCCTACATGAAAGAGAAAAACATAAAGATATCAGTCACAATATTTATAATACACTGAGATGTAAACTGATATTATGAGCTTCTGAGCAAGCAGACAGACTGATGTTCTGGTCAGCGAAACAGGCAGATTAGACTACTCTCTTATTGGTTCATTCCCCATGCTGACTTTTATATGACCTCAATCTCCTTCTGTACACCAGATTTATGATCAATAAATGACATATTTAAAATGAGGGATAGTGTAAAAGATCACAGTTAGATGGTAAATGGAAGATGCAAATTAGACTCAATAATTCAGGGAATGTGAGTACTTTTAAAGAGGGATGAAGATTATGTATTTTTTCTTCAAAACACCTGTACTTTCTCTTGTCTTGTATACCCCTTTGTATCTTAAAAGATACAAGCCAACCATGCAATATAAAAACACAGCTCAACTAGTTTATTCATTTTGTGATGAAATAATAGTACAACTCTGATGTGCATTATATTGCATAAATGACACTGTGGTCAACCATGTTAGAAGTACTTAACCACAAAACATTTCAGCAGCAAGAAATTGTAAATTAGCTTTGAGAAAAGTAACACAGTTGTATTTAACATTTTATGATTTGGATTAAACACAGTTTGAAGGATTTAAAGGGATAGTAATGTTTCACAAATACAGCAGCTCCAATTAATGTTCATAGTATTTGAGCCATAGAGAGTGTTATTTTAATATTGTCAGACTAGTTGAACAGCCCGTTACACGGGCCAGAGAGCCTCTGGCAGCCGGTCGCGGGGCAGTCACACGCAATGGAGACTGCCCGCGCCTCGGCTGATACAGAGCCTCTGGCAGTCGGTCGCGGGGCAGTCACACGCAGTGGAGACTGCCCGCGCCTCGGCTGATACAGAGCTGGACGTTCCTTCGGAGCGCCCAACTGTGTATCAGCCGCGGCGCGGGCAGTCTCTACTGCGCATGACTGCCGCACGCGCAGCAGTGTCTACTGCGCATGTCGGGCGTTACACACAACTTGGCGAATTATTATATAGGATTTGTAGTTCAAGAGTAATTGAATGCTAAAGTACCCCCCTCCCGCTCCTTTGACTTAGTGTAAGCCACCTCCCCTCAGATATGGAATCTGGTCTTGTGACCAGACAGCTCACAGCAAGGGACAATCTTCTTACTGTGAATATAAGAAAAACCCTGCCCCCCTTGACAGGTTTTTCCCTTATGCTACTTAAAGATTGTCCCTCTCTGAGATCCATCTGGACAGTCTTACTACTCTGAAGTGAGCAGTGTTACATCAGTAAAAGGGATGGGAGGAGGATACTTTATCATTCAATTACTTGAACTACAACTCTGTCTGATAGTATTGAAATAACACTCTCCGTGGCCCAAATACTATAAAGATTAATTGGAGCTGCTTTTATTGTGAAATATTACTATCCCTTTAATTATGTAGTGTTGACCAGTTAAACATATACTACAATAAGGCTATATTCATCTGCTTCCAGGGGTGGGGTGTCAAGTGCCGCCCCTTGCCTCCCTTACATACTTGACCCCTGCACATAAACATATATAATTTCATGTTAGCCATTCTCACATTTATTATTATGAGACTAGTTCATGTACTTCTATTACCAGTTAGTGACTGCTAGCCTATACTACAGAAATAGAACATTTTCACATCCCATATTTTGGATGATGTATGTTGTGTTAATTAATCACTTGATTGTGAGAGAATCCACAGGGGTTAATGCACAGAAAACTAAGCATACACATGTGTATTTCTTTTCGTGCAAATAAGGATCTTCTATGCAAAATACACACTAATAAATACCTAAAGGCCTTAATTATTGTATGCAAGCAGAAACAATAAACAGCACTTCAAATCTGTTGCATTCCCTGCAGCTTACAAAGTACACCCAGGAGTGTACAACCCAGACATCATTGAATTTGCTGAGCATATTGCAGTTCAGTCCTGTGGGTTCTAGAAACTTACAGCACATCGAGGCTGATGGTCTAAAAAAGAACTGGATCAATTCTAACAAATGCAGGGCTGGATTTACATTCCAGGTACCCCTAGGCAAGGCATTCTAGATTCCCTTTTTTCCACCCATGGTCACACCCACAGTCCTCATACAAAATGTTTAACAATGTGCTGGAGCTCTCTATTGCCCCAAGAGGTTAAAGAGTACCTTATATAGGCATATAAACCTGGTGCAGGGACACAGAGATTGCTTTGGCCACACCCACAATTCAGAAAATGTGTTGCTCTAGCCAGTTGCCTACTCTGTCTATTGGGAAAATTGACCCTGAACAAATGGCACCATAGGTGATGTATACAATTTCCCAAATTTCCATTGATTTAAATGGGGCTGTAACCCTTTGAATGCTAGTGAGATCTCCAGTACGAGGTTTCCCTAGGATTCAAGGGGTTAAAGGAGCCATATAACTCAATGGTAATGTTTTATCCCCCTCATAGTGCATTTGGGAATGTTTTATCCCCCTCATTGTGTATTTCAGCCTCAGAGAATTGAACACCTTTCTAGGATGCAAAAGGATAATTAAAGCCACATGGAGACCAGACAGATAACCTCTGGTAGGTATCAAAATTGTTAATAAAACCTGCAATATTATTAACCCTTTGAGTGCCTGAGGGGTATGCAATGCATTGCTTTGCAATGCGTTTCGTACCCCTCTGGCACTCAAAGGGTTGAAAATTTTACAAACCTTTAAAAGTTATATTATCCAGCACTGGAATTACATGCCTGTGTTGCCATAGAGCTACACCATGCAATCTAAGCTAATGAAGCAAGATCCAGCTGTGTACTGATAGATCACTACATGATGTCATTTATTACTAATGACTAGTGATGAGCGAGCACCCCAATGCTCGGATGTTCGGGTGCTCTGACCGAGCACCCCCTGAGGCTCGAGTGCTCGGCTGAGCACCCGAGCCCCATTGAAGTCAATGGGAGGACTCGAGCATTACACCAGGCACCCCCTGCTCTGATGAGGGGAGGGTGCCTGGTCCATAGGAAAAGGGCAGAAAAAGATGGAAACACTACAGAAATGGTTCAGGGACAGCATAGGGAGGATGTCTGGATGCACCTTGGACTCCAACATCGCTGCTGGGAACGATCTTTCGCCCGTAGTACGCCATTTTTACAGACTGACCGTAAAACACACAAAAAGGAAAATAAAAACGACTTTAGGCGAAAAATTGTTACCAAACAGTATTTGCTGTATATTTACTTGTATATCATCTGCAAATTCTCCCAAAAATTTCATCGATTTTCTGAAGTGAGGCCATGATTAAGAGGGAAACGTGCGCAGAGGCAAATTATCCCAAAAATTTCCTTGATTTTCAGAACTGAGGCCATGATTAAGAGGGAAACGTGCGCAGAGGCAAATTCTCCCAAAAATTTCCTTGATTTTCAGAACTGAGGCCATGATTAAGAGGGAAACGTGCGCTGAGCTGACCATCTAAAACATTATGGGTGAGGGTCTGCTGCAGAGCTGACCATCCTAAACATTATATGCGAAGGCCCGCTAGTGAGCTGACGCTATAAAACATTATATGAGAGGGCCCGCTAGAGAGCTGACCCAATAAAACATTATATGAGAAGGCCCGCTGGTGAGCTGACCTATATAAAAATTGGCAAACAGGGCCCGCTGGTGAGCTGGCCCTATATAAAAATTATATCACAGGGCCCGCTGGTGAGCTGGCCCTATATAAAAATTATATCCCAGGGCACGCTGGTGAGCTGGCCCTATATAAAAATTATATCCCAGGGCATATGGAAGAGGAGGAGGAGGATGAGAACATTAAGAGTCAACCATATACCCGTTTTTGGGGTGGAAGGGGTGAATGGGAATACAGAGTATTCCCATCATTGTAAATAACATATATAAAGTGAGTTTATGTTCCCCCGGGGCTTTCCTCCAGTGGAGTGGAGAAGTCAGGGGAAATCCAGGCCTTGTTCATTTTTATAAGTGTCAACCTATCAGCATTGTCGGTGGAAAGGCGGATACGCTTATCTGTTATGATGCCACCAGCAGCACTAAATACCCGCTCAGACAGAACGCTGGCGGCAGGGCAGGCCAGCACCTCCAAGGCGTAGAGTGCCAGTTCATACCACGTGTCCAGCTTGGACACCCAGTAGTTGTAAGGCACAGAGGGATCATTGAGGACGCTGACACGGTCTGCTACGTACTCCTTCACCATCTTCCAAAACTTTTCCCTCCTTGTGACACTAGGCTGCGCATCAGGGTGAGGGTGCTGGCGGGGTGTCATGAAGGTGTCCCACGCCTTGGAGAGTGTTGCCCTGCCTTTCTCGGAACTGCTGTGTGCTCCCCTTTTCTCCCCTTCTCGGTTGGCCAAGGTAGCACGTACTCTGCCGCCAGCGTTGTCAGATGGAAAATTTTGGAGCAATTTTTCAACAAGAACCTTCTGGTATTGCACCATTTTGCTTGTCCTCTCCACCGGAGGAATGAGAGATGAGAAATTCTCTTTGTAGCGGGGGTCCAGAAGGGTGAACACCCAGTAATCCGTGTTGTCTAAAATGCGTACAACGCGTGGGTCACGGGAAAGGCAGCCTAACATAAAGTCAGCCATGTGTGCCAGAGTACCAACAGTCAAGATTTCGCTGTCCTCACCAGGAGGCTGACTCTCAATATCCTCATCCTCTTCCTCCTCTTCTGCCCACCCACGCTGAAGAGATGGAACTAAAGTTCCATGGCTACCCTCTGTAGCGGAGGCAACCGTGTCTTCCTCCTCCTCCTCCTCCTCCTCCTCCTCCTCCGCCTCCTCCAATTGTCGCTGAGAAGACGAAGTGAGGGTGCTCTGGCTATCACCTTGTGTAAGCTCTTCCTCCCCCATTTCCACCTCTTCCACATACAAAGCGTCGGTTTTAATTGTGAGCAGCGAGCGTTTCAGTAGACACAGAAGTGGGATGGTTACACTGATAATAGCGTTATCGCCGCTCACCATCTGTGTCGATTCCTCAAAATTGCGTAAAACCTCGCAGAGGTCTGACATCCATTCCCACTCCTCACTTCTGATTACAGGAAGTTGAACGGAGAGGCGACGACCGTGTAACAGCTGGTACTCCACTACTGCCCTCTGCTGCTCACAAAGCCGGGCCAACATGTGGAAGGTGGAGTTCCAGCGCGTGCTCACGTCACACAGCAGCCGGTGAGCTGGCAATTGTAAGCGCTGCTGCAGCTTCAACAGGCCGGCCGAAGCTGTAGATGACTTACGGAAATGTGCACACACGCGGCGCACCTTGGTCAAGAGATCATGCACATTGGGGTAGGTTTTTAGAAATCGCTGCACCACTAAATTAAATACATGCGCTAGGCATGGTACGTGTGTGAGCTTGCCGAGCTCCAAAGCCGCCACCAAGTTACGCCCATTATCACACACAACCATGCCTGCTTGCAGGTTGAGTGGCGAGAGCCACTGCTCGGTCTGGTGACTAATCCCCTGCAACAGCTCTGAGGCCGTGTGCTGTTTGTCCCCAAGGCAGATCAGCTTCAGCACGGCCTGTTGACGCTTCCCCACTGCAGTGCTACACTGCTTCCAGCTACTGGCTGATGGGGGAGTGGCGGTGTGTGTAGAGAATTCGGAGGTGGAAACGGAGGAGGAGGAGCCAATAACGTAGGTGCTGGTGGAAACCCTGATGGAGGTAGGGCCCGCAATCCTCGGCGTGGGTAGCACCCGTGCCATCCCAGGGTCCGAGTCGCTCCCAGCCTCCACGACATTCACCCAGTGTGCCGTCAGGGAAATGTAGCGTCCCTGGCCACAAGCACTTGTCCATGTGTCAGTCGTTAAGTGGACCTTCCCAGTAACTGCGTTGGTCAGGGCACGGGTGATGTTACGGGACACATGGTGGTGTAATGCGGGGATGGCACACCGGGAAAAGTAGTGGCGGCTGGGGACCGCGTACCGAGGGACAGCTGCTGCCATCAGGCTGCGGAAGGACTCAGTGTCCACAAGCCTAAATGGCAGCATTTCGATGGCCAGTAATTTTGAAAGGTGTGAGGTTAGTGCTATGGCCTGTGGGTGGGTGGCTGGGTATTTTCTCTTGCGCTCAAATGCCTGGGGTAACGACATTTGGACGCTGTGCTGGGACAGGGAAGTGGATGTGGTCGCTGATGGTGCTTCAGATGCTACAGGTGCAGGGCGGGAGGTATGCGGGCCTGCGCCTTCGACAGGCGATTGGCCGGCACCGAAAACAGGGGAAGAGGAGGCAGTGGTGTGGCCTGCAGACACAGATGGGCGATCCAGGCGTTCCTCCCACTTACTACGGTGCTTGGATGCCATGTGTCGGATCATGCTGGTGGTGGTGAGGTTTCTAGTGTTCATGCCTCGGCTCATTCTGGTGTGGCACAGGTTGCAAACTACAAATCTTTTGTCGTCCGCACTTTCCTTAAAAAAACGCCATACCGCGGAACACCTACCCCTTGGCAAGGTAGATTTACGCAAGGGGGTGCTCCGTGGAACATTTGCGGGCCGGTTTGGTGCGGTCCGCCTTCTTTCTGTAGCCACACCACTGCCTCTTCCAGCCTGTTGCGGTGCTGCAGATGGCTCACCCTCAGGACTGCTGTCATCGCTCGGCTCTACACCTTCCCAGGTGGGGTCAGTCACCTCATCGTCCACCAAGTCCTCCTCCACTTCCTCACTCTGATCATCCTCCTCAAGTCTTGATCCCACCACATACTCGGTCATTGACAACTGTATAACATTCTCCTCAACAAGGTCTTGAGAAGGAAATAGTGGTTGATTTAATGGCAACTGTGTCTCATCATCATCATCCACTACTTCCTTTGACCTTAAATGCCGTTCACATCTGTCATCTTCTTGTGATTGGGTAGCCTCTAGAGGTTGTGAATCAGGGCACAAGATGTCATGTTCCTCTGCAAGCGTGCTTGGAGAGAGGGTCAAATGAAGGATTGGTGATGAGACGAGCTCATCACTATATCCCAGTGTGGGATCACTTCTTTGACCAGACCGTGTATGGTGGGAGGAAGGATGATCAGAGTGAGGATTATGTTGACCAGACTCTTGGCTACTGAGAGTGGACTTGGTGGAAGACAGGGTGGTGCTTAACCGACTGGAAGCAGTATCAGCTGTCATCCAACCGACCACCTGTTCGCACTGGTCGGACCTCGAGAGTGATGTCCTGCGACGCCCTGTGAAATCAGACATGAAGCTAGGTATGGTGGATGTCTTTCTTTCTTGTGCTCTGGCACCAGGCACAGTTTCTCCGCGTCCTGACCCGCGCCCTGAACTTTCAGGATCACGTCCACTTCCCCGTCCCTTTTTACCCGCCTTCTTCATCTTACACGATATATATGACTTTAATATATATGAGTTTGAAAACTTAACAGTATTTCTTACTATTCTGCAACTCTGCAGAGTACACAGAATAGGCTGCTAAACTGCGGTGACACACACTGAATGGAATAAGTGACTTTAATATTTGAGTTTGAAAAATTAACAGTATTTCTTACTATTCTGCAACTCTGCAGAGTACACAGAATAGGCTGCTAAACTGCGGTGACACACACTGAATGGAATAAGTGACTTTAATATTTGAGTTTGAAAAATTAACAGTATTTCTTACTATTCTGCAACTCTGCAGAGTACACAGAATAGGCTGCTAAACTGCGGTGACACACACTGAATGGAATAAGTGACTTTAATATTTGAGTTTGAAAAATTAACAGTATTTCTTACTATTCTGCAACTCTGCAGAGTACACAGAATAGGCTGCTAAACGGCGGTGAAACACACTGAATGGAATATGTGACTTTAATATTTGAGTTTGAAAACTTAACAGTATTTCTTACTATTCTGCAACTGTTCAGAGTACACAGAATAGGCTGCTAAACTGCGGTGAAACACACTGAATGGAATATGTGACTTTAATATTTGAGTTTGAAAACTTAACAGTATTTCTTACTATTCTGCAACTCTGCAGAGTACACAGAATAGGCTGTTAAACGGCGTTGAAACACACTGAATGGAATATGTGACTTTAATATTTGAGTTTGAAAACTTAACAGTATTTCTTATAATTCTGGAACTGTACAGAGTACACAGAATAGGCTGTTAAACGGCGGTGAAAGACACTGAATGGAATATGTGACTTTAATATTTGAGTTTGAAAACTTAACAGTATTTCTTACTATTCTGCAACTCTGCAGAGTACACAGAATAGGCTGTTAAACGGCGTTGAAACACACTGAATGGAATATGTGACTTTAATATTTGAGTTTGAAAACTTAACAGTATTTCTTATAATTCTGGAACTGTACAGAGTACACAGAATAGGCTGTTAAACGGCGGTGAAAGACACTGAATGGAATATGTGACTTTAATATTTGAGTTTGAAAACTTAACAGTATTTCTTATAATTCTGGAACTGTACAGAGTACACAGAATAGGCTGTTAAACGGCGGTGAAAGACACTGAATGGAATATGTGACTTTAATATTTGAGTTTGAAAAATTAACAGTATTTCTTACTATTCTGCAACTCTGCAGAGTACACAGAATAGGCTGTTAAACGGCGTTGAAACACACTGAATGGAATATGTGACTTTAATATTTGAGTTTGAAAACTTAACAGTATTTCTTATAATTCTGGAACTGTACAGAGTACACAGAATAGGCTGTTAAACGGCGGTGAAAGACACTGAATGGAATATGTGACTTTAATATTTGAGTTTGAAAACTTAACAGTATTTCTTATAATTCTGGAACTGTACAGAGTACACAGAATAGGCTGTTAAACGGCGGTGAAAGACACTGAATGGAATATGTGACTTTAATATTTGAGTTTGAAAAATTAACAGTATTTCTTACTATTCTGCAACTCTGCAGAGTACACAGAATAGGCTGTTAAACGGCGTTGAAACACACTGAATGGAATATGTGACTTTAATATTTGAGTTTGAAAACTTAACAGTATTTCTTACTATTCTGCAACTCTGCAGAGTACACAGAATAGGCTGCTAAACTGCGGTGACACACACTGAATGGAATAAGTGACTTTAATATTTGAGTTTGAAAAATTAACAGTATTTCTTACTATTCTGCAACTCTGCAGAGTACACAGAATAGGCTGCTAAACGGCGGTGAAACACACTGAATGGAATATGTGACTTTAATATTTGAGTTTGAAAACTTAACAGTATTTCTTACTATTCTGCAACTGTTCAGAGTACACAGAATAGGCTGCTAAACTGCGGTGAAACACACTGAATGGAATATGTGACTTTAATATTTGAGTTTGAAAACTTAACAGTATTTCTTACTATTCTGCAACTCTGCAGAGTACACAGAATAGGCTGTTAAACGGCGTTGAAACACACTGAATGGAATATGTGACTTTAATATTTGAGTTTGAAAACTTAACAGTATTTCTTATAATTCTGGAACTGTACAGAGTACACAGAATAGGCTGTTAAACGGCGGTGAAAGACACTGAATGGAATATGTGACTTTAATATTTGAGTTTGAAAAATTAACAGTATTTCTTACTATTCTGCAACTCTGCAGAGTACACAGAATAGGCTGTTAAACGGCGTTGAAACACACTGAATGGAATATGTGACTTTAATATTTGAGTTTGAAAACTTAACAGTATTTCTTATAATTCTGGAACTGTACAGAGTACACAGAATAGGCTGTTAAACGGCGGTGAAAGACACTGAATGGAATATGTGACTTTAATATTTGAGTTTGAAAACTTAACAGTATTTCTTACTATTCTGCAACTCTGCAGAGTACACAGAATAGGCTGTTAAACGGCGTTGAAACACACTGAATGGAATATGTGACTTTAATATTTGAGTTTGAAAACTTAACAGTATTTCTTCCTATTCTGCAACTCTGCACAGTACACAGAATGTGCTGCTAAACTGCGGCGAAGCACACTGAATGGAATATGTGACTTTGATATTTGAGTTTGAAGACTTAACAGTATTTCTTCCTATTCTGCAACTCTGCACAGTACACAGAATGTGCTGCTACACTGCGGCGAAGCACACTGAATGGAATATGTGACTTTGATATTTTAGTTTGAAGACTTAACAGTATTTCTTCCTATTCTGCAACTCTGCACAGTACACAGAATGTGCTGCTAAACTGCGGCGAAGCACACTGAATGGAATATGTGACTTTGATATTTGAGTTTGAAGACTTAACAGTATTTCTTCCTATTCTGCAACTCTGCACAGTACACAGAATGTGCTGCTAAACTGCGGCGAAGCACACTGAATGGAATATGTGACTTTGATATTTTAGTTTGAAGACTTAACAGTATTTCTTCCTATTCTGCAACTCTGCACAGTACTCAGAATGTGCTGCTAAACTGCGGCGACGCACACTGAATGGAATACGTGACTTTGATATTTTAGTTTGAAGACTTAACAGAATGTGCTCTAATCTGCAACTTTGCACACTAAACAGAATGTGCTCTAATCTGCAACTTTGCACACTAAACAGAATGTGCTCTAATCTGCAACTTTGCACACTAAACAGAATGTGCTCTAATCTGCAACTGTGCACACTAAACAGAATGTGCTCTAATCTGCAACTTTGCACACTAAACAGAATATATATATTTTTTTTTTTTTTTTTTTGTTTTTTTCCCCCCACACCAAATAACCTGCTGCCCCCACACACAGTAGTCCTAAAAAGGACTTTTGGTTCTTTTTTTTTCACAATTTTTGTTTTTTTCCTCCCTACACTGCCTTTCCCTTCCTATCCTCAGCTCTCCCTGGCTCAGACTGAGCCGAACTCGCTGGTCAGGTGCTATACAGCACCTGACCACGGGTTCTGGCCAGCCAATCAGTGTAATGCCAGCAGCCAACATGGCTGCTGGCATTACACCGATGTCAGAGCCTCCCTGCACGTTTATTGGCTGCGCAGCAGCCGCAAAACGTGCGGGGAGGAGACCCGAACATGGCGGGCGAGCACATGCGGTACTCGTACGAGTACCGCCATGTGCCGAGCAGAGCGATGCTCGAGCCGATCCGAGCATCGGCCGAGCATGCTCGCTCAACACTACTAATGACAGATCCACAAGTAAAACTAAACAAAATTGAATCCATACAGAGATTATCATTATAAAAAAAAATTAGAGCATCTCTAGAGTTTGAATGAAATAGGGTCTCAGCATTCAAGTCACACTAATAATTATGTTGTCTTTTCAAACCTGCCACCCAGCTGGAGGGTCATCCTAAATCTGTCAGAAGTTACAAGACCTCAAATGTGTGACTGTCTAGCACTGCAAGATTCCACTGTTTTTCCATGCTTTTCTATTGCTTTGTTCACACTTTCCTGCTTCCTATGCCCTGTTATAACCAGTATGACATTAATGCATGCTGGTCTATTCTCCCAGGCACAATTACACCAAAAAAGAAGACAGTACAATCTGCATGCATGAGTGAATCTAGCCATACCCAGCACTGTACAAATACCATTACAAAAACTGAAATATATTCACATGCACGTGAGGGGAAAGCAATGTTTTTCTTTGTTTATTAAGTTTATTAAACTACTTACTTTTCTCAGACATGCTATCATTCAATTGCAGTGTATCGTAATGAGCGCATACCGTTAGCATTTAAACAACCTTGCAATTTAATACTGGTAAAGGTAAAGAGTGTCAAGTGTCTGCCCAAGCGATTGGAAAATGAGACAGCAGACAAGGGTTACTGTATCCACAGGAACAGCAGAATGCCCTATTAGAAGCTACCAATTAATGACGATGACAGAAGCAACTGCAATAGTGGTTGTATTTCTAGCACAGAAACATGTAGTTAAGCAGTTCCCAAGAAAACATCTGCTTTTTTATTTCATTAGTTGTGACTAATCAGCTGCTGCTTTCTGCCAACAACAGCACACTTTATAATTAGTTACTTAGATTATTGTCAGTGAGTTTTAATGTCCACTCATAAATTAAAATATTATAACACACAGTTTTGGCGTTGAGGATGTTAATTGAGTTATATTGTAAAAAAAAGTTAAAGGAGCTGCAAACTTTTTTCTTATGAAAAACAATAAGAAAACGTTATAGGGATTTTCCTGTTGTGTAAAGCAAGGATCCTCTCACAGCTGGTAGATCTTTCATTCTAAAGTCATTACAGCTAAAACCTGTGGTCATTGATGGAGCTCTTACTGTATTTTAATATGGAGAATGACTGTCTATGGCTTGAGCTCTCATAGAGTGCATTATAAAAAAATCACCTTTTGAACGCAAGGTAGCACTGTTGCTAACAACTTTTAACCATTTGAGTGGTGCTCAAAGGGTTAAATGAGAAATCACCCAAGAGCTGGAATATCTTTACTTTCTTCTTCTGCTATTAGTCCTTGGATGTTATTCCAATTCACTTGAGAAGTAATGTACTGCAGATGTCTTTAACCCTTTGAGTGCCAGAGGGGTACGCAACACATTGCATTGCATACACCTCTGGCACTCAAAGGGTTAAACATCTGTGCCAGAAGGGTATCCAAGTCATCAATTTGTTGGATAACCCTCTGGCACTCAAAGGGTTAATATCCAATTGGATAAGTTACATTTTTTGTAAAGTATGTTTTGTTATTAGTGCACTGCTGTAATATCTACCCCAAATGCATGACTGTAAAGAAACCATGTAGCAAAACAAAGACATTGTAATTTTCATATGAAAGATTTATCCTTACAGTTGCCACATTGATGTATGTGTATCGGGGGGGGGCTGGCCTGGGGGGCAGGGGGGCAATTGCCCCCTGGGCTGGCCATGTGTCTGGGCTGGTGGGCCAGTGCCCCACTCAATCTCCCACTTGCTGCTGTAAATGGAGCTACACTAGTGATACCACAGAACTTATGAAATTAATCTATATGCAAATGATACCGCAGAGCTACAATCCAAACATAGCTGCTCTAGTAACATAATCCATTTCCCTTGCAAGCTCTATGGCATCACTATTGTATCTTTACTTTTGAGTGCCAGAGGGGTATGCAACGCATACGCATTGAAAAGCAATTTGTTGTGTACCCCTCTGGCACTCACAGGGTTAAATTGTAAGCATTGTAGTATCATTAATGTAGCCCCCTTTCAACAGTAAGCTCTGTGGTATCAATTGCTTTAATTCACAGCATTAAGGACAATTTTAATATTAAGGAAACAGGGGTGGGCTGGGACAATGGGCTTGGACTATAGTAGATAAGGGCCACTTAATTGTATTTGCCCCTTGCGCCGTATGTTGCCAGCCCTCCCCTGGTGTGTATAGATATATAGTTATAGCTAGCGTAGATAAACAGAAAAAGATAGATAGATAGATAGATAGATAGATAGATAGAAAAAGATAGATAGATAGTGTAACGGATCCTACCCGTTACTGGGAGCTCTTGTCTGGGCATGGCATTTATTCACCACTGGGCCCAAGGATTATGGATATTGGACACTCCTTTGTGCCCTGGCATGCGATCTCTCAAGCCCTTATCCTGGACTAAGAGACTTTGGCTAGCCTTATGTGGATAGGCAGCTGTACCAGAGGAAAGAACAATTCAAGGCTTGGGTGCTGCAAACTCTTCTGACCTGCAAAGGGTTAATCATTTGAGTTTGAGCATATTTACTTTCAATATGTATTGTAGTCCCCCAAGCCTTTTGCTTAATTACTCAAGTCATTGTATTGGGCACTGTCCTGTGACCCCCTGCTGTGTGATTAATCCAATCATGTCTGCCCTATTATGTTTCCCTGAATCATTTGTTGTTGGTTCTTGGACCCTTCGTTGTGACTGAATTATCCCTGTGACTACCCCATTGTATTCTGCCCTACCATTTGCTGTGTCCTATTGATGAACTGTGATTGAATTAAGTCTCCTGTACTGTGCTCCAAGTTAGTGTGGTTTGAAACTGTATAAATATGCTGTGGTTTGTTGTAATAAAGTGAGTTCTGTTTTGGAGTGAACAAGGAGTCCTGGAGTCTTGTATTGCTTATGGTCTAAAGTATCCACTCTGATACCCATCTGCGCCAAGTATCCTGAATCGCCGACCGCCTGCTGCCAGTTTCCTGCGACCTAATTTCGTGGACTGTCAGGCGGCGACGTGGACTCTTCCCTGCTTCCCTGCTTCCAGCGATCCTGTGGCTGTTTCCAGTGACCGTCAATACTCCAACCAGTGCACCTGACGGCGCTTATCTGCGTCGAGAAGGAGAGACCCAGGAACGACGGCGGAAGGCGACGCGGTCCCTTCCCAGCTTCCGTTACATTGGTGGCATAGCGGTGGGATTTCTCCTTCTTTTATTGGGTGTACCAGCTAAGAGATGGCGGCGAAAGCGCGGCTACCGGAGGCCATAGGAGTGTATGACATGCGGTACCACTACATCGGATGTCAATGGGAGACCTTCCTAGGTGATTTAGCCGAGGAGTTTTACCGGGAGGTCACCACCTGCATCACAGAGGAGCTCCGAGTCCAGGACGGATACTGGGAAATGATCAAGTGCCTTCACAAGGAGTATACAGGAGTTATGGTTAACTTTTTCCCGTTCAACTTGCGCCTGAAACTCCAACAACTGGTATGGATGGCCTTTCAGGAGGATGCTACTTTCGGCCAGAGGAATTACAGTCGCTACTGCGAGATTTGGGAGAAAAGAAAGGCCATGTTTGGAAGTTACTTTCCTCCAGACCTGGAGGGGAACCTAGACCGTTTAGTTGAGCAGGAATGGAACTTGGAGCTAATGTACATGGGCTGGATAGAGGAAGCCCAGGAGATACAAAGAGAGGAAAAAGACTGGGGGGGTTACGCATCTGAGGAGGACTTCAGTGGAGCTGAGGACTTAGATGGAGCTGCCCCTGTTCACTCCACACTGGTGAGTGGGAATGCGTTCCTCACCAGTGCCCCTGTTGTTGCCCCTGCATCAGGAAGTGGGAAAATCATCCTTCCTGATACCCCTTTGCCCCTGGACTGTTTGTTGCCTGAGCTGAGGGGTGGGAATTCGTTCCCCCTCAGTGAAGAGAATGCCTCTGCATCAGGGGATGGGACGGACGTCTCCCCTGATAGGCATATTGCCCCTTCCCATGTTTTCCCAGCTGCGGTGGACGAGACGCAGGTCCCCACCAGCAGCAATTGTATGCCCCAACTGATGGGTGGGAGAGAGCCCATCAGTCCCTGTGAACCCTCTGCTGTGGTGAGGGGAGAAGAGCTCACCAGCAGCCCCAGAAAGATGCCCCCTGTTCTATTGGAGAATGCCCTGGGAGAGGAGCAGTGTGTGCCCCCTAGGGCCATGGATGATGCCGCCTTGAGGGATGGGACTGCGGTCTCCCTCAAGGCAGAAGAAAGGCCTATGTGTAATGGCCTACAGGAGGAGGACCCCAGTGGGCTGGGAGAAAACAGTGCCGCTGGCCCTCCTAAAGATATGGACTGTGAACTGATGGGTGGGAGCAAGCCCATCAGTCCCCCTGAGGCCCCTGCTGTAGTGGGTGGGAGAGAACCCAGCAGCAGCCTCAAGATGTTGCCCCTGGTGGGGGTGGAAGATGCCCTGGGAGCAGAGCCGTGCGTGCTCCCCAGGATTACAAGTAATGCCACCTTGAGGGATGGGACTGCGGTCTCCCTCAAGGCAGAAGAAAGGCCTATGTGTAATGGCTTACAGGAGGAGGACCCTAGTGGGATGGGAGAAAATAGTGCCGCTGGCCCTCCTACAAATATGGACTGTGAACTGATGGGTGGGAGCGAGCCCATCAGTTCCCCTGAGACCCCTGCTGTAATGGGTGTGAGAGAACCCAGCAGCAGCCCCAAAATGTTGCCCCTGGTGGGGGTGGAAGATGGCCTGGGAGCGGAGCCGTGCGTGCTCCCCAGGATTACAAGTAATGCGGCCTTGAGGGATGGGACTGCGGTCTCCCTCAAGGGAAAAGAAAGGCCTGGGTGTGATGCCCTACGAGAGGAGGACCCCAGCGGACTGGAAGAAAGTAGGGCTGCTGGAACTTCCCTGGATATGTTGTATGACCTGATGGGTGGGGAAGAGTGCCCCATCAGTCCCCCTGTAACCCCTGACTTGGTGCGTGGGAGCAAGCGCACCAGGTCATGTGAAGGCCTGGCTGGGATGAGTGGGACAGCCGTCCTCATCCCCAGCCCAGCAGTTGTTCTGCCTTTCCCTGAGACCCCTGGCCTAGTAAGTGGGGCCACGGTCATCCTGAAGGAGCCTGTTTGTACCCCTGCACTGGAGATCCCCACCTTGGTGAGTGAGACCGCGATCCTCACCAAGGATATTTGTGTTGCCCTGTCCCCTGTTGACCCCAGCTTGATGGGTGGGAATGTATTCCCCATCAGGCCCATACCTGATTTGACTCAGGAGCGTGGGAACTGCATCCGCTCCTGTGCCTCTGGGGCCCTGGCCCAACTAAAAGGGGGAGATGTGCCTCTCTCCCCAAACTCTGACGTCCAGAAGCCAGAGTCACAATTGCCCCAGGGAGATCCCCCTTATAGACTGGCTCTTGACCCGGAGCCACTGGCCCCAGACCCAGAAGGATTTGTCCTCAGCACTGCCTGGAGAGGGGCCCAGGAGAGGCCACCTAATTTGATGTTGGTCAGGGCAACCAAGCAACAATTTCCCTGGCCCAGAAGTAAGGACAAAAGAACTGTGCGCTGTTCCCCTGGCCCGGACAAGGGGCTCATGTTTTCTCCGGGCCCAGGACAAAAAGACTGTTCCAACCTATGGCCCAGGATTAAGGACCAAGGGGCTTGCTTGTTGTTTCCCTGGCCCAGGACAAGGGGCTCCACACTTGTGACTGGCCTAGGACCAAGGCCTCCAGACTAATGAACTGTCCAGACAAGGGGCTCACAGCAGCAATGCTCTCTTACAACTCCAAGCCAGCATTTACTATTGCAACCGCTGGCTTGGTACAAAAAAGGGGGAGAAATGTAACGGATCCTACCCGTTACTGGGAGCTCTTGTCTGGGCATGGCATTTATTCACCACTGGGCCCAAGGATTATGGATATTGGACACTCCTTTGTGCCCTGGCATGCGATCTCTCAAGCCCTTATCCTGGACTAAGAGACTTTGGCTAGCCTTATGTGGATAGGCAGCTGTACCAGAGGAAAGAACAATTCAAGGCTTGGGTGCTGCAAACTCTTCTGACCTGCAAAGGGTTAATCATTTGAGTTTGAGCATATTTACTTTCAATATGTATTGTAGTCCCCCAAGCCTTTTGCTTAATTACTCAAGTCATTGTATTGAGCACTGTCCTGTGACCCCCTGCTGTGTGATTAATCCAATCATGTCTGCCCTATTATGTTTCCCTGAATCATTTGTTGTTGGTTCTTGGACCCTTTGTTGTGACTGAATTATCCCTGTGACTACCCCATTGTATTCTGCCCTACCATTTGCTGTGTCCTATTGATGAACTGTGATTGAATTAAGTCTCCTGTACTGTGCTCCAAGTTAGTGTGGTTTGAAACTGTATAAATATGCTGTGGTTTGTTGTAATAAAGTGAGTTCTGTTTTGGAGTGAACAAGGAGTCCTGGAGTCTTGTATTGCTTATGGTCTAAAGTATCCACTCTGATACCCATCTGCGCCAAGTATCCTGAATCGCCGTCCGCCTGCTGCCAGTTTCCTGCGACCTAATTTCGTGGACTGTCAGGCGGCGACGTGGACTCTTCCCTGCTTCCCTGCTTCCAGCGATCCTGTGGCTGTTTCCAGTGACCGTCAATACTCCAACCAGTGCACCTGACGGCGCTTATCTGCGTCGAGAAGGAGAGACCCAGGAACGACGGCGGAAGGCGACGCGGTCCCTTCCCAGCTTCCGTTACAGATAGATAGATAGATAGATAGATAGATAGATAGATAGATAGAAAAAGATAGCAAGAAAGAAAGAAGGAAAGATAAAGAACAAATAAAGATAGATAGATAGATAGATAGATAGATAGATAGATAGATATAACAGACAGACACGGACACTTGCACAGACACAAACACTTTTAACCTCATATCACAATTATGAATTAATCAGTATAGAAAAAAGGAAGAACACTTTCTGACATCTTACAAGAGTTTGATACAATTACTTGATACATCAACATATATTTTTGGGCATTGCCTACTGAACTTTAAATAGGTCACAAGAGCAAAAGCACATCTCTAATTAACTATGATATTTCTATTCCTGAGCGAATTGTTATGAAGAAAGCTTCATTCTCTACTCTCTTCATGTTCTTCTCACTGTAAAGTTATTGAGCAATAATTATATATAAAACATCTCAGTAATACTGGCTAAATTATAAATTCAAGTACTTTATAGGTTAATAAATCTTGTTAATTCACTTGTCTCATTCACTTGCAGGTACTGTTAACACAGTGCTAAATATACAATAGCAAGGATATGAAAAATCAATATTAATATCTCTGCAATTAAAGTGAGTAACTGTGCAGTTGTCCATAAGTATTCTTTTTCCATAAAGAAAGGAGACCTATATAGAGTTATTTTAAATAAAAGTTACTTCTACCAAGGTGATAAGCCTATAGAGGAATATGTAATGTATGTTAAATTTACAATAGACACCAAAAAGTCAAATGTGAGTTTTCTGGGGAAGGTTTTACGTACAATAAAATACAGATTTAGAAATGGGATTCAAAATTGGAAAGACAATATAATACTAGAATAGAACTTTTCTCACATTCATCAAAACCTTTTTTACTATAATGTTGTCAGTGTTGATTCATATAGAATGGCATTTTTGTTTCTGCCATAATCATGGGAATCAGTGGCGTAACTATAGGGGTCCACCTAGCGTCTGCAATCTCGAGCCAGTGCTCTAGTAATGCAGAGCGCTGGGAGATGACATCATCTCCCAGTGCTCTGCATTACTAAGAGGACTGTGCGGGAGTTCCAGGTAGGAGATGGGGGCATTGTGGAAGGGGTCAATGTGGTGGGAGGGGGGGCCAATACGGTGGTGGGGGGCCGTGGCACTTCTTGTACCAGGACCTGGAAGCTTCTAGTTATGCCTCTGATGGGAATCGAATTATAGATTTTGCAAAATGTTCCATACTCTCATTAATAAATCTTTAAATATGATGGAGAGTACACAGCTTTGAGGCAGACAAGGGATTTGCACCAATCTCAGGTGTCTAGACAATGGTGAGCAAGCTACATATCCTTTTTAATCACAAACATGTAACTAAAACCTCACTGTTTAAGGTAGGCCTTGGGTTGTTTCTTGTTAAAGTTAGGATTTCTATTTTGTTTATTTTCAGTGTATGTTGCCAAAATAAAATCTTTGCTACTCTTCAAATAGCTAAAATTACTATATATAATTGCACAAGCAAAAATTAAAATGTATACAAAATATATATGCAAAAACCTTATTAAAGGATAGTAATGTTTCATAATGAAAGCAGCTCTAATTAATCATCATAGTATTTGGACTTTGGAGAGTGTTATTTCAATTCTGTCAGAGTTGTAGCTCAAGAGTAATTCAATGACAAAGTATCCCCCTCCCGCCCCTTTTACTGATGTAACACTGCTCAGACAGAGCAGAAGGGAGGTGCCCAGGTAGATTGCAGAGAGGGACAATCTTCAATTAAAATAAGGGAAAAACCTGAGAAACTTGTCAAGGGGGGCAGGGCTTTCATTGTTCTCATAGAAGAAGATTGTCCCCTGCTGTTATCTGTCTGGTCTATGGACTGCATTCCACATCTGAGAAAAGATGGCTTACACTAGGTAAAAGGGGCGGGAGGGGAAACTTTGCTTGTGAATATCTCTCAAACCATAAAGGTCTGAGAGATAAGACTTATATCGTTCTTCATGTTTTTTGAATGCCTACAAAATAAAATAAAGATAAAACAAAGTATTACTATCCCTTTAATAGTGTTCAAATAGTTGCACACACCCACATGTCGTACGTGTGTGCGCGACTGCAACTATTTGAACACTATTAAAAAGCACAGTTAAGCTCACCAGGTTTTTGTATATTTATTCTGTATACATTTAATTTTAGTTTCTGCGATTAGATATACTAATTTTAGCTATTGCACAATAGCTTTACCTGCGTTACAGGTTTCTCCAATAAACTCTTGCACATTTTGATGGCTCTCTGCCCAGCTGGGCACCCTAGACACTTATTTGGCACACAAAAGAAAGCAAATTTACATTGATTGGCACAGAGAAATAAGCATACATTTAAGTGTTTTCTGTTCTGAAAATATAATATAACAGTATGAAATCTATATTTTCTTTTCATGATTTATAGATTGTACAAATTTTATGTTAACTATATATATGTATAAAGCCAAGAGTTACCTGGCTGAGAAATGGGATAGTTTGAATATTTGAACTACCAATTTATATTTTGTCAAGCTGATTTGCAATATATTTCTTACTAGAAGCAATAACAGCTATATCAAAGAGCATAACTTTGAAGTCTAATATGAATCAGAAATATGTACTTAGTTTGTTCTAAAGCACATACTGTATAGATCAGGAGAATGCAACTGTTCTGTTAGGAAATGTACCTAATGTTTATAAGTAACATACCAAAATGTGAGAGGCCCTGAGGTGAAACAAAAGAAGATGTGGCTTGTTCTAAGCAAATCAGTGCTCAGAAACATCAGGATTTAGCTCTCTAGTTCCATTATAATGGAAAAATGTTCACTTATATGTTAGACTAACCCCATCTAAAAGGGAGGTCTAGTTCCAAAATGACAGACAAGTACCCTCTGCACAGGAACACCAGCTAACCATACACGTACATTTCGGCCTTTCCCTAGGCCCTAAGAGCAAGGGGTCCATGTCTGGATTATCCTTTGATCTTAGGGAGACTCCCAAGAGTATGCAGAAAACATTCCAAAATGCGACAGGAACTGAGGACAAATAAAAGTACAAGTGGCTCATCCTATGGCTAATCTTTGCTCAGATGCATTATGTTTCAGCTCTCTAGTGCCATTAAAATGGACACATTTCAATGTAATATGAGACAAATCCTGAACAAAACGGAAGTTCAATTCCATAATGGCAGGTAAGTCACTCTGAAGTGTGTTTTGACCTTGTTGGTCCTTGTCAGAAAGGTGGAGCTGTTGTTCCTAGGCACTAACCTTCCCCCTTAGGGAGACCCCAAGAATATTCAAAAACATACCAAATGAACTTAGCAATATACAATATCTTAATGATATATAAAAAATACATAATTATGTTAATTATATTTTCCTGCTGAGTAAAGGTACTCCAACTACTGGGAGTTATAACATTTTAAACAGTGCCACCTAGTGTTCAGAGAGTTCAGAGTTCACTTGGTGTCAGACAAATATTCTATTGTATCCCATGGGAAAAGTAAGTCCTTGACTACAGGTCTCCAAACAATGAGATAATGATAGGTCCACCACCTTATAAAAGATTGAACCGTCATAACTTTTTTAAATAAAGCAGCTGCTAGCCGTGTCAGTGACCTTGTTTTACACAGCAGGAAAATCCCTTCAATGTATAATGATTATTATTGTTATTTCAGTAATAAAGGTATACTATTACTTTAATACCACTGACTAGAATGTACATAATACACAAACATAAATTTACATTTCAGTTATCACAGATAAAAAAATATACACCCAGTGGATAACAAAACAGCACTGATTAAAATTATATTTCACTTGTGATAGTTTTAACCCCTTAAGGTCCAGGGGTGGGGAGCTCTAGAACGGCACGGCACTTTTTTCTCCACAGGAGTGTTCTGTGATCACAGTGTGGCGTGTAGCCAGCCCTTAACGTCATGACGAGCGAGACAGTCCTGGCACATCACATGTCCTTAAAGGGTTAAAGGAAACATATTCTGATAAAACCTGTTGTTATTTGTGTATTATATATATACTAGTGTAAAAGCCTGTGTACATGGACTTAGGTCTGGGTGATGTTAACCCTTTGAAAGCCAGAGGGGTACGCAGTTTGTCACCCAGCGGCCTCCACTGCTAACCCGGAAGCACAGACAGCCTGTGAGCCATCTGGAGCTCACCGCGCTGGATCAGCCTTGAAGCCAGTCCCTCCTGAGCATGACTGCATAACTGCGCATGTGCTGTTTAGCACACAGGGAGCTTCGCAGGCTAGTGTTTTATATATATACTAGTTGAACAGCCCGGTACACGGGACACAGTGCCACTGCCACCCGGTCGCGGGGCAGTCATGCACAGTAGAGACTGCCCGCGCCACGGCTGATACAGAGCTGGACACTCCTTCGGTGCGCCCAGCTCTGTATCAGCTGCATCGAGGGCAGTCTCTACTGAGCATGACTGCAGCACGAGCAGCAGTCTTTACTGCGCATGTCACGGCGTTACATACGATTTAGCGAATTATTATATAGGATATATATATATATATATATATATATATACAAAAAATGTCGTATCATAGAATGAAAGGATCATTGTCTTGACAAAGACCCATGTGGGGGTCGAAACGTTGACATTTAACTTTTATTTTTGATATAATAAAGTTTATTTTTTTTATGAAGACCCTTGTGTGCCTGCTGACGATATCATAGGTTCTATGATACGACATTTTTTGTATTCATTTATATGGCAGTAGCACCTGGGCAGTAAAGAAAGAGAAGTTTTGGAGTGCCCAACCACCAACGTGTATATATATATATATATATATATATATATATATATATATATATATATAAATATTAAGTCATTTGCTTACTTTGTGGAACGAATATACCTCTTGCAACTATTTCCATACCCTTCCTGCTGCTACTCTATCATAGGCAGCCTAGACTTTGTTACAAGTTTAAAGGGATAGTAATACTTAAAATGTAAAAAAAATATATGCTGTAGGATTTATCCCCCTGAGTAAAACAAGAGTACTCCCACTGCTGAGAGGTCTTTCATTCAAAAGCTATTAATTTTCAAAGTTGAATGTTTTAGGTGCAATATCACAGTGGCCTGAAATTGTACAGTGGCGCTGTTGCTACACCATCCTATGGAGATTTATGGTCAACTGACCAGAGTTCTCCATAGGATCGTGTAGCAACAGTGCCACTGTACAATTTCAGGCCACTGTGATATTGCACCTAAAAAATCCAACTGTGAAAATTAATAGCTTTTGAATGAAAGACCTCTCAGCAGTGGGAGTACCCTTGTTTTACTCAGGGGGATAAACCCTACAACATATTTTTTTTTACATTTTAAGTATTACTATCCCTTTAAATAGATTGCAATTCCATATATGGATACACAATGACATCTATTGCTACAGTCCCTCATTGAAGACTAAGGTATTTTATTCTTTCCAGACATTAAAAGGCATTACTATTTATCAGACTAAGACTTGTGGTAAAATGATCAAGTGAAACATTTACTCATAGGTCTTGTAAAAGAGTGATTTAAGGCCAGTTCTCTCACTAAGTTTGAGTCACTATTGTTAAACTATTTTCTTCATGAGAAACTCATATCCATACCATACCATACATGATACTCATTACAGCAAGCTGCTCTTCTGTTGGGAAAATCAGATGAACTTATCTAAAAGCTCTGTTGACTGTGATATTTCAAATGATTAAGCTTCCAGGGGGACACATTTCTGAATTTTCACCAGATGATATTGTACTTCTTAGACACTGTCACAAATATTCTCCAATTGCTCAGATATTTGCTAGAGATTTAATTCTACAGTGAACACTATGGGTGGAATGCAAAAAAAGCTATCTGAAAGCCATAAATGTATGCACTATTTGTGATGGCTCACATTTTGATACAAGAAACATACTAACACCTTGATGCTGAATAGCACATGCTCCTAAACTAACAGCAAAGTTATCGAATGCCCCTAAATTAATGGCAAAGTTAGTGAACGCTGCTAAAGTAATGGTAAAGCTAGTGAATGTACCTAAATTAATGGCAAAGTTAGCCAGAAGTTTGTAAAGGATGGTTATAAGCCTCCCTTTGGAAAGAACCTGCACTTAGGGCACTCGAATGCCCTAAATGCAGGTTCTTTGCTGAAGGGAGGCTTATAACCATCCTTTACAATCTTCTATAGTATGTTTCTCCTGTAGGCACCTTCACTGGGCTACTATTAACAGAATAGGTATCTGAATAGTGCGGGAACCCACTCCTCACTTTTTCCCTTAACTGAAAGTTAGCAAGAAGTATGAAAATGTGTGCTAACTGCTTTGCTGAATTAGGTGCAATTGCTAATCCTCTCACAAAATGGCGGACATTTTAGCCACGTCCTCTTTTTGAAATGCATTCAGAGCAAACGCTAAATAATTCTGAAAGGAAATTCACAATTCAGTAACATTTTGGTGCTAATCTTTTTCCATCAAAAGTGCACTGTAAATAGCGATGGAGCATTCCTTGCATTTCGCCCCGTGTTTCATATCAGGTCAAAATGCCCTGGTATTGCAGTCTTTTGGCAAAATGTGCATAAAGAATTTTATTCTCATATTAATGTATCCATCCCCATACCTCCCAAGTGTCCCTCTTTAGGAGGGACAGTCCCTCTTTTAGACCCAAATCCCTCTGTCCCTCTTTCCCACCCTGATGTCCCTCTTTTTAGGAGATCAGACTGTGTGGTGTGTACATAAGTGTATCATACTGCTCTAAAGCTATAAAACTCACATTAATATTTGTATAAGTGTCAGTATATGTTTAAAAATTAGACTGTGTTAATAAAATACTTTGGTCTTGTTTTAAATCATTTATTAGGTTTCACAAGTAGGTGTCAATAGGTCATGAAATAGCCTAAAAATTCTTGGTAATGCCACGCCCACCAGACACGCCCCCAGCAACACCCCCTAAAACACAAGTGTCCCTCTTCGGCAATTTGAAATGTTGGGAGGTATGCATACCATAGGATCTCTGGGTTTACATTTACAACCTCTATAGAACCCCTGACTTGACCCAAGTATAATTTACTTTATTTATCTTTACACATTACACATCCCTATAACCTACTTTGCCTTCCTCTGTGTGTCTTGGAGAATGAAATTGCCTTTAATTGTCCTTCTTTTCTAAATTAGAATTACCTGATTCTGTACCATTAAATAAAATCACTGATTAGCACATTGTTTGGGATCCCTGGAAAAAATACTTTTGGAACATTATTATAAAAGTATCTTTTAGATTTCCATCTAATTACGAGTTTTTTTCTCTCCTCTCCCTGCTATATTTTCCTATTCTTGCCTTCTGTTTTCTCACTCTTCACTGGTTCTCCTTTCCCAATCTAACCACACGTTTTTAAAGTGGAACTATCACATATATAGGTGCCCCCCTCCAATTAATTTTTTCTATAGCGGTAAGCATATAAATCCTTTTATAATTCTTATTAAGTCCAGCATTATTTATAAATCTAAGTTCTTAGGAGACTCACCTTCAGATGACAGAGCAGGAATCTTGCCGAAGAGGCATCTGTTTGTCTGCTCTTCAATATAAAACAATTTGGAAATTTTAGTTTATCCTCTGTTGCACACTTGTTTTACCCCAGAATTACTCCTGTTTCTTAGTACATGAGTCTCCCTGTCTTAAACTTCACTACTCATTTCTATGTGGACCCTGGTAAAGTGTTCAAATACACAAACACACCGCATTAGAATTATGGGAATGAAGCATTGTCAGTAAAATAACCAATAACACAGCTTCAAGCAAAAATCCCCATAGGCAACTGAGATTTTTTTCTATTATCTCAGTAAATTATTATAATGTAGAACACTAAGCCTGAAGTGTCATTTTTTAAAGCAATTGTATCAATATGTACATTGCATATAAATGGGATAATATATAGAATGATTAGAAATGTCAATTATTCTAGATGGCTGAAGCTTTGAAATTTATTACAGGAAAGATTATTTCCAACAGAAGACAAATCTCATGGTCATATAGCCTTGATCATACTAATCAACAATTCATTTCTTTTACTACACAGGAAATCAATTTTTAAATATTATACCCAAGTCTCTGTAAACTCCTATTAATAAAATCACTGTTCACAGTTTCATTCTGTTCCCAGCATATGACAAAAATGAGTAACTGTAATTAGGCTAATTGAAAGTTTAAAATCTTTCAATCAAGGCCAAATGATTAAGAGTCTTCAAAAATCCTTGCCTATGTATTTGTTGGGTGGTCTCTCTTTTTTAGTTCCCTGCTGGGAAAACCTTTAGAAAGCTGTCAGAGATGATTTGCTATCACTATCAGTCTTTGCTGAGCAAAGGGCTTTTTCCTGGGGATGAATTACTTTTATGGAATTAAAAGTAGGGTCAGTCAAGAACAGGATAAATGGGAAAAAGCAATTGGAATGGAACACGAATACAAATAAATGCTTTTGTTGATTAAAGGGGCAACTATACCTACAGGAATAAGGAGCTCTTAATTTGTTTAACAAAATGATTTATTAGGTAAGTGTCATTCATATATGAAGAAAAATATCAACCGCAGCATTGTCACTTTCTTTCTAAACACCAGTCTCAGTTCACAGCAGTGATCAAAAGTAAGTTTTTATGATCAACTAAAGTCATTTAGGAACAGATTAATCCACCTGTGCACAATCCTATATAATAATTTGCTAAAATGTTTGTCAGAAGCTGTCATGCGCAGTACAGCTGGCTGCAAGCGCTGCAGTCATGTGCAGTACAGACTGCCCGTGCCGCTGTTGATAACGGAGCTCGGCTCTCCGAATTCAGACCGTAGTCAGTGCGCATAGAGGACTACGGTCTTAATTCGGAGTGGCCCGCTCCGTTATCAGCCGCTGCGCGGGCAGTCTCTACTGTGCATGACTGCACCGCGGCTGTTGCTGGGTGGCACTGTGGCCCTTGTACACGGGCTCTTCAACTAGTGAAGTATATTGTGAAAACGTACTCTTGGTAGCTCTTGATTACTTAAGTTGAGTACACTCGGTATGTATGTATGTATGTATGTATATTTATATAGTGTCATACATGTACAGATAGTAAAATACAAAAATACAGGACTGGATTAAGAGCACTAGGCTAAAGTGTGTTCATTGCATTATTTGCAAGGGAAAATTGCATTAAAAGGGAATGATACACTGGGAAAGGGACCCTGCCCCAAACAGCTTAAGCACTAATTAGAAATCATGACGATATACAGAGACAGTAGGATGAAGACCATAAGTGCAAGTACAAGGTTAGTGAAGGAAGTGCAGAATTGTTCTGATGTGACTATCAGTGTGCGCAAGGAGAATTTTGCTATTGAGATGCCTCCTTGAGCAGGTGGGTTTTCAGGAGATGCTTGAAAGTGATGAGTGTGGATGATTGGTGAATGGTGATAGGGAGGGCATTCCAAAGTTGAGGGACAACCAGAGAAAAAGATTGTAGCCGAGAGATGACTCGAGTTGTATAGGGAGAGGACAGTAAGAACCCTTGAGAAGAACACAAGTTACTGGAAGAGGTGTATCATTAGATAAGAGCAGAAATGTAAGAGGGTACTAAAGAACAAAGAGACTTAAAGGAGAGGAGGAGAATCTTGTAAGAAATACTTTATTGGTAGGAAATAGAGGGATTTCTGGAGCAGATGAGAGGGAAGGTATCTGGGAGCGAATGTAGTAATTCTTGCAGCTGAACTGAGAACAGGCTTAAGTGGAGGAAGATGAGAGGCAGATCACCTGAGACCCTTCACCTGTTTAGTCCTACAAATCACATCACCGCCAGCTAGGGATGACTGGAATTGTAATCCAAAACAACTGGAGGGCATCATGTTGCCCAACAACGGTATAGAACCTTTGTTCCAGACTGCATGCTGCTTCATCTGAAAAAAGAGCTTAGATGAATATATTGTACTTAAATAATTTGTTTATAATTATGGACATTGTGATTGTACCATTCAATATTTTTACCCAACTCTTCCAGAAGAAGATACAGCGTTTATTCTAAATAACTGTGCAAGTTATGAATCTTACTAACCCTATGAATGCGAGCAGTATCCAATGCATTGCCCAGCAATGTGTAGGGGACATCACTAAAGTTCAAGGGATTAAATCTTTGCTAGCCTTTGGTAGCTAACATATTGGAGCAAATGTATGAATTTGCCAGTGCAGTCCTACTGACGTTAGTGATTAACACTAGTGTTGAGCGAGCGTGCTCGGCCGATGCTCGGATCGGCTTGAGCATCGCTCTGCTCTGCACATGGCGGTACTCGTACGAGTACCGCCATGTGCTCGCCCGACATGTTCGGGTGAAGAGGATCTGTGCCGGAAGAGGCACAGATCCGAAGACGCTCCGCTGGACCACCAGGGAATGGAGGTACGGGGGCATTGCGGAGATGAAGGGGGCATTGCGGAGATGAAGGGGGACATTGTGGAAGAGGGGCATAGACTCTATGCCCCTCTTCCACAATGTCCCCCTTCATCTCCGCTATGCCCGTCTTCCACAATGTGCCCCTTCATCTCCGCTATGCCCCTCTTCCACAATGTCCCCCTTCATCTCCTATGCCATAGAGGAGATGAAGGGGGACATTGTGGAAGAGGGGCATAGCGGAGATGAAGGGGGACATTGTGGAAGAGGGGCATAGACTCTATGCCCCTCTTCCACAATGTCCCCCTTCATCTCCGCTATGCCCCTCTTCCACAATGTCCCCCTTCATCTCCGCTATGGCATAGGAGATGAAGGGGGACATTGTGGAAGAGGGGCATAGCGGAGATGAAGGGGGACATTGACCAGGCACCCTCCGCTCATCAGAGCAGGGGGTGCCTGGTTTAATGCTCGAGTGCTCCCATTCATTTGAATGGGGCTCGGGTGCTCGGCCGAGCACTCGAGCATCAGGGGGTGCTCGGTCAGAGCACCCGAGCACCCGAGCATCGGGGTGCTCGCTCATCCCTAATTAACACCAGTGGCTGCACTTATGGAAATTAACTAAAGTGTATGAATGTTGTAGTTCATATGGTGGATACACTCAGTACTGAACATTAATGCAAGCAAGCCCAGCATGCTAGTCCCATAGCATGCTCAAAGAAATGGCATACACTAATGTCACTTAATCTAGGCCTTGCATAGTACTTTTGCCTAAGAAAGAAGCAGAGGAAAGGACCACCCAGAAATGTTCACGGACTGCCCCTTTGTCATTCCCTTGGTGCAAATGGAACTAAGTAGAAGATTTTGTGTGTAGGTAGATAAGTAAATTGATGTTAGACAAGCTTAGAGAAAGAATGAATAGAATTGGCATGACACATTCACCCCAAATGTTCATCTGGATTTTAAATTCATGAAATGATATAGCATAGTCCAGTACCTACAGTACACTTATGTGTACATATACATGTCTGAAACAAATCAGAAAACATGTTATTAGAAAATAATCCAAAGTTTATAATATTTTCAATGCTTTCCCAGAATTCATGTTTCCATTGCATTTGCTGAATTCAAGCGGAACTATCACCCCAAATAAAGCCTCCCCCAATAATTAGTCATATAGCGATAAGCTTAGAAATAGTACTATTATCCATCATAAGTACCACTTTATTAAGAAACCCTACTTCTTCTTGGTTTAGAGACATCTGCGTGTCTGTGCCGTCAGTCCCGCTCTCCTCTATTGTACCTTAAGGTAACAGGAAGGGATGGCACAGGCGCACAGATGTCTCTTAAGCAGGAAGCCTGGCCGACAGTCTCAGAAGAAGTAGGATTTCTTAATAATGCAGTACTTATGCTAGATAATAGTACTATTTCTAAGCTTTTCACTCTATGACTAGTTTTAAAGCCCGTGTACACAGGCCAACACTGGCGACGCTGCAGTCATGCGCAGTACAGACAGCCCGCGCCGCGGCTGATAAGGAGCGGAGAGCTCCAAAATTCAGACCATAGTCCTCTCTGCGCACCTTCCGTCTGTACTGCGCATGACTGCAGCGTGCACAGCCGTTTCTACTGTGCATGATGGCTTCTGACAAACATCCTTAACAAATTATAATATAGGATTATTGCAGGGGGACATTATTTGGGGTGATAGCTCCCATTTCAATGTGAAACCTGCAAATTACATCAATGTTTGTCAGTTTTTGCTGACTGTAACCTATATTGACTGCATGGCAAAGTCTAGAAGGGTCACAGAAGAGAGTGGGTTAAGTTGAATAAAGTTGAAAGATTTTCTAAATTACACTGCGTATGTAAAAGGAAAGCTGCTCTAAATGAGGCTTATAAAGTTAGAAGTGTTCAGCTCTCTGAGCCCATCTCACACCTGCTTAGTGCATTTCAAATCAACGCTTTCAGCTGTTCTTAACATTGGCACTGCAGTAAATTAGATTTTTATTTGAAGCCAAGGTGCTGGAATCAATAAATTCTACCATGTGATCATTGTAATTAGTAGCCTCCCATTACATTTTGATTTGTCTGTGTTTTTATGTGTAAATGCAAACATTTCATGCAGTAAATCAACTTCTGCTGTTGGCAACTTATGTTGCAACACAAAACCCAAATAGATTCTATTTTAAATGTGAAACACAATTTATTCTGAGTGATGCCCTATGGCAAATGAACGATCAGTTATCTTTTCCATTTCCAACATATCATTATTCCTTTCCATTTTGGGCTGCCTATTTTTGACCCACAGCTGGTGATTTCTAACATTTAGAACATGCTTATTAAGATGAAACACTATGATAAAAAGCAATTTAATAAGCAATGAGGGAGTCATGTATAAAATGAGGTTGGTTGGCTCAGTGGATTATGACAAGCTATGTAATTTTGCACATCAATGTCATATTATTAGGACTCAGTAACTTATGCTCATACCATTAGGTTTTGCTACTTTCCTCTTAATGTTTAATGACTCAAAAGTAGGAATGGGCAAAAATTTTCACCTCAAATCAAAATCTTTGAAAAATGGCACTTCCCGCTTGGTGAAGAATTTCCTGCGTTAAGTGCTATTTCCCTGCTCTTTTCAACTAACTCATTGCTTTGACATTAATAGGAAGACTGAATTTTTCCCCACACCGCAGTTTTCTCTACTTTTTCTGCAGGCATATATAAGGATGTCAGGCTCTCACAGCATGCCATTCTGTGATTGTGAGAGGAGAAAGCAGCATGTTTCGGAGAAGATAGGCAAATAAAGTAGAATTGAAACTTAGTTTAGGGAGTCTTTTAGGTAGGAAATTTGTTCTCTGTATTAGGGGAGTCTGGGGGCACTCTAGGGGAGAAGAAGGGAGGAAGGAGTTTGACCCCAAATACACCAAAATTTGGTGTGACTGACTGGCAAGACACAGACAGCTGGAGTTCAATTTATTTGCTGATTTTGCTGTTATTATTATATCTGTGTTGGATGTGTCTGGAGGTGTGAGAAGGGAGCACAGGAGGTTGACCCCAAATACCTCAACATTCTGTCTGGCTGATTTGATTTGAAAGACACAGGCAGCTGAGATCCAAGCAATTTACTTGCTGATCTTGTTATAATTGTCTCTGTGCTGGGGAAGTGTGGGGAAAGAAGTTTTTTGTTATAATTTCTTTTGGACAGTAATAAGTTAGGGTGGACAGCTGTTTAAAAAAAATATCTATATCTATCTATCTATCTATCTATCTATCTATCTATCTATCTATCTATATAGTAGATGACAGACAGCTGACTGGGAGCCTGATGGGAGCTGTGTGATGGAGGCAGAACTGATAGCAGACGACATTGAGAATTTTGTTGAGGGCCAAGGCAAGGCATCACACTCCATCAGTTGTGTTGTGTAGTGGAGTAAAACACACAGAGTAGTTGATTAATGTCCAACAAACACACAAGGGGGTTAACGTAAGCTTCAAGTAGACACGGACCATTAAGTGTAAGGCAGTGGGGTCAAGCTGTGGCTCATCTACTACTGATAGGCTACGACAACCAACATCCTCAATAACCCATTAGAAGGCCTAGGGTGAATAAAGCTGTAGTCTAAAGACAGTAGGACAAACCCAGCTTACCCATGCCTTGTCTACAGGGCAAGGTGCAGGCAGAGCACCTTAATGGCATGTGTCTTCTTGTAGTATGCGTCTGCATCAAAGAAACACTAATGCCAAAAAATGGAATGGGCTCATATCAATTTAAAGGGGAAATATCGATACCTCTATAAAAGTTTGCCTCTATGTAATCTTCCTATAGCATTAACATGTAATCTGTGTTTTTTGTTTAATGCAGGCTATGACGCAGTTTACCATTTTAAAAAATGAGCTGACTATGTCACTTGAGGACAGGCTGTGGTACAACTCTGTTGTCTGTTCACCTCCCCAGGTAGCACCTTGTTCCAACCTCCTCCGATGACAGAGGATTTCTCCATGTAAGCTGGCGTGCTATCTTGCCAATGAAATGCATGGAGTGAAGTGCATGGTTATGTAAAGCACTGTGTAACCCCCAGTCCAAGGGTTTAATTATACACATATATATATATATATATATATATATATATATATATATATATATATATATAATTTTTATTTATTGATTAAGTACATGCACTGGAGATGTCTTTAGCATCCAAGGGGTTAAATTTACATAACTACATTGTATATTTTTAGGTGGAAGTGTTCCTTTAATTCACAGGCTTGGACATTCCATTGCATAAGCAACACAAACACCAGGGGCTTACTATTAACCTTGTGAATGCCAGAGGCGTGCAATGCCTTGCACTCAAGGGTTTATGCATCTCTCTACACTTTTCAAGTTCCTTATAAGATCAGATTCCGTTCAATGCCACTGGAGTTCTAGAGAAGTATTCCATGTATTGTGCTGCAAAGCAGTGGATACCTTTCTGGCCCTCAAAGGGTTAAACGTTTTGTTTTGTCTATTATTTGATTGTTTAATAACGTTTTGAGACTGGCATGAACCCTTTTGGGTACCAGAGGCATAAGCAATTCATTGCTTTTACAATGCATTGCACACCCCACTGGCACACAATGGGTTAAGCAGTTTGTTTATTTTCATAAAATGATAACTTGGTTAACCCCTTTAGAGCACCCCCCAACACTGGTTCTCAAGAGGTACATATACAGTATTTCCTGGTGGAAGTTCAGTTCACTCTGAGAAAAGGTTTTCATTGTTTCTTTTTTTGGTTTACGGAACCGTTGAGGATTACACTATTTAAATGATGTATGGTATTTGATTCCTTTACCAGACTATCCATGCATCTTTAATAACCCGGGGCACTGAACAGCATCATGTACATTTATGGAAGATGCAGTGTTATGAACAGCTGGTCTTACTAAGAATGTATGTAGAATAAACATTGACTTTCTTTCTGACTGAGTTTTACCATTTTGATCCAATTTACTGGGTCTTATTTGTCTTGTGGCTCTGTCAAAGTCACACTGAAGTACTCAAGAGAGAAGTGGTAGAATTTAGGGGTAAACCAACAACACTATAGAAGACAAATTAAAAATATGATTGAGTCAAATGGGGCTGTTAACCCATTGAATGCCTAGAGAAGTCTGCAATGCATTGTGAATGCATCTAGTATTCAAGGTGTTGAAAGCCCCATTTAAATCAACAGGATATTTGGGAATCTGCATTTGACACCATAATGCAGTTGATTTGTTCTAGAATTGCTACAGTTGTTCTTAGCAAATCAGCCTCCCTTTATATGTTTTCTGTATCTTCATTTTGTCCAAGTGGGTATGCAAAAGCACTGTGTGTTATTAACCCCTTAAGGACCCATGACGGTCCTGGCACATGCGATAAGGACCCATTACGTGACAGGACCATCATGGATTTCAAGGCTACCTGCATGGCTGCACACAGTTCAGGGAGCCCTCTGTCGAATGAGAAGAAACAAAAAATGCTCCGTGGTTCTTAAGTGCCGTCCTTAAGGAGTTAAAAACCTAAAGTACTTCACATAGTCTTCATTAATGGGTTAATGTGAAATATCTACAAATTAAAATAGGTACTTTACCTTGTATTACTTAAATTTGATTTGTGGTAGGCCTCATGACACTCATTTGTTTAAGCCTGATAGGTTCTCAAAAGCGATGACACAACAATGTCTGTAAGTTGTCAGTGATAAGATAGTACCACCCCTGATTAAAAGATTTCTGTATTTTCACTACCACCAATGAAATTCACACACAAACTTGGCAATTTTCACATTTGCTTTCTATGGCCACAAGAGTTCTACCTGCGACGCTGTGAGTTTTAGTACTCTGCATTCGGTCTGTATAGGGCCAGATTTCCCAGTAGGCACTGTAGGCAACAGCCTAGAGTGGCACATTTTGAGAGGCGCCTCAACTGTGCTGTTCATGCCCACATTCTGAATTGTGAGTGTGACAAGAGCAATCTCAATGTCCCTGCACCAGTTTTATAGACCTTTACATTCTATTATTTAACCCCTTGGATGCTAGAGAGATCTCAACACGTTGCAGAGCAATACATTGGAGATCTTTCTAGCAACCAAGGGATTAATGTTTTTTTGTCATTGCTTGTTAAAAGCCAAGGGTGTTTTCTGTGCCGGGAAACAATGGATGGGGCTGGGGTCATGTGAGGAATCGGGTGTGGCTGTGGGTGGATCTAAGGGCACCTATAATGCCTTGCCTAAGGGTTCCTGAGATGTAAGTTGGGCCCTGTGTCTGTGTACATAGTTTGTACTCTGGCTACTTGTCCACATACCTGTGGTCAAGTGATCTTTCTTATCTACTAGCCCTTTTCCCAGGTCTCTAACATCCTGCTTGAACAGCTATAGCACAGTGAAATGCATGACAACAGTTCCTTAGAACTTCTGTTCTACAAGAGAAAAGGGCAGCATATCGGTCACCAACATCTTGTCAAGACTGCCATTCCAAAGGTGTGTTTTGGATTGTGTGCATTTTTATTATTGCTTTCTTAGAACTCTGTAAGTTTGAGTGGACAGCATATAGAAGAATTATTTAACATGCCTAGTGGTGAAGGTGATGGTAGCAGGTGTGACCCTTGTCAGGACGCTCTGACTAGTTTTTGGATCATGAGGGAAGTATATTCATACTAGAGACTACTACTAGATGTAGATAAGAGTTGCACTGAACCTCAAACAGCAGCAGAAGTGTTCATAGCTAGGTTTGTTGGCATTGTCCTGTGCTGCTGTTTAGTCATTAATAACCAGTGTGTCTATACAGGGGTTGGACTTGGAAGTGGTGAAGGTGATGATGACCAAAATGACTGTTTATTTTAAGCATGTTTACTTATCCAAACTTCCAGTTGATCCCTCAAAGAGCTTATAAATAGGGATACTGCTCCATTTCAGTGTTGGAAGATTTAGCATTTTCCTTTCTGATGAAACAAATTTTGCCATATCATTATCTCTCTACTTGAGCTATATCAGAAGAAGGGGAGGAATGTGGAGGGACAAATTTTAAGTCAACATTATTAATAAGTAGGTCAGCAGCCTCAGCAGAATCATCTATTAGAACAACATTCTCTTCTTCACCACTACTTTCATATTCTTGTAGGTTTTTAATATCTGAAAAAGTTTTTTTTTCACTTGTACTATTACCAGGATTTATAGAACATTAGCAATGACCACTACCTTGTGATCAGGTATGACTGTCATTGTCCGATGAAGCAATTGGTATCACTAGTGGTAAATCTTTCTTTGCTATTGAAACAATACTAGAATGTAAATTATTGTCATTTTTAGTTTTAAAAGGCTTAGTACTACTATTGGTGGAATGCTTCATTTCTCTTTTATACAGAACCTCATCAGGAAGAAGAGGAATATCAGCATTTATTGACTAAGCTGCAGCAACTTTTTCCACAGTGAGTTTTTTCAGTGCAACTTTACTACAACCAACACGATGATTCAATCCTCTTTCCTAGTCATTTCTGCTTACCCTTGGTCATAATGATAGTAGTGTTGAATTTTACAGTAAAGCACACACAGAGTTGTTAGATTCAAAAGAATGATTCTGTAGCACAGCAGAAACACCAATATATGCTTTTCCTTTACTTGTCTGAGTTTGGAGTCTGCTATCTGTCTGAAAATAATGTATGATGTATGACTCTGTCTCTAGTATCTGTCAGTGTCTCATTCTGATCTTAAGTAGGATGGCTTGCCTGTCTGTCATCTATCTGTCAAAATATTCTTATTTCATTTTGCAACTGTCCTTTTTACTGTCTAGAAATTATATCCACAGTCCCTACACTCAACCTGTCACTCACTATACTCCTTAAATCAAGCAATTCCAGCTCTCCCTCTTTGCCTGTCTGCCTCTACATAAATAAGCTAGTGTCAAAATGTTGGCAGCATTCTCCCTGTCTCTCCCAAGCACAGACAAACAACCCCCACCCCCTTTTTATACTGTTGATTAGCAAGATGGGAATACATGGGGAAAAGTCTCCATGTGGGGTGAATTACATTATTATTATTTATTTCAATACTAAGAAAAAGTGGAAAAAAGCAAAAAAAAAAATATATATTCACTGGAATTCTTGTGGAATGAGAGAAGCAACTTATTTTGCATGTTGCAATTTGAGGCAGAAACAGTCACCCATACCTAACATGGAAGCTATGTAGTAAGAGAATGGAGCATTTCCACAGCAAACCAAGTACAGCATAGATAAAAATAAAAATCCCCATTATTTTAAAGAGGGGTGTTTTTTAACATCTTCCATGCTAGTGATATCTCTAAGGCATTGCAAAAGAAGATGTTGGAGACCTCTCTAGCATTCAGTGGATTAAAAACTTCAATATTATCAGTGAGAAAATATACATGTTTATTTGTTCCCTGCAATGCAAGTGTCTACTCCATTGTTTCAGTTGTTCTTAGTACATCAGCCTCATTCTGAGCTAACTTGTTGCCAAGCAACAACACAGATGCCATTTATCAAGTTAGACATTTCTAATAATGTGTAAGGGAGAAAAACACACAAATACGATATTACCATTTTCATTTTATAAGTGCCAAATTAGTACATATCACTGTACAGTTGAAATAGAACAAGGAAAGCACATGATTCATATGGAAAAAAATAGATATGATTCTTTACATAGAGGGCAGTTGCATTAAGACAGTGCAATCTGCAGATTTGGATAGAAAATCATAAGTCATCTAGATGTAACCAACAAAACATTCTACTTGAATTAAGTCACAATAGCCTTAAGAAGGACTGCAGTTTTAGAATAAGTCAGATACTGTGAATAAGTCTATACTGTTGATAATGAATATCTTAAGTATACTAGTCATTGCATGTCTTGTTCTGATTAATGAATAGCTCTAAACACAATCTCCAGAAAGGAATAAGTGGTCAGGGCAATGACCCCACCATCTTGTAGTTAATCTTTCTTCTAAGGCAGGGGCGGGAAGCCTGTAGACAATCCAGCTATTATACTACAAGCAACATCCAAATCGGCAAGCCCAGTACCTCATAATTATAGAAAATATCAACTTTTCTTGGATATTTGCATGCCACATCTAATGTTCCCTTTCAATAAAATAATATCACTTTTTTCAAGTGCTTGAAAAAAAAAGTCAACATTTAATATATTTTAATAATCGGCCTGTACACCAAAGAGTATGGAATGTGAGGTCTCTTACATTTCAAGCTTCTGAAACTTTTTGTGACGGGACCTTGCCAGAATGTTATTCACTCAGGTAAGATAAACTTTATCATGAGAGATACTCTCAAGCTCCTATGTTATTCCATGGATTCTCTTTTTCAAATATCCTGGTGCATATGCTCCATAGAGTTATTAAGTTTATATCGCTGTTGAGATTATCACACCCTTATCTCCTGTGTTATATATTAGATTAAAGGGAGGAATGCATAACTGTGCTGCTGGGAACTTCAGGGATTAAACCAATCTGTTTCCTCCTGGACTGATCTATATGTAGAGATGGGTGGAATTTGTCACCTCAAATGCAAAACAGGTGAAAAATGGCACTTCTCTCAGTTCACAGTATGGAGATTCTTCATTTTGCTATCTTTTATCTGTGTAAGAAGCCTGTGGCCAGGAGGAAAGAAGGCTCACACATAGGCACCTCCTCATTGAGATCCCAACTGAAGCAAAATCACAGTTCTGATTGGGAGACAACATCAACCTGTCAGAGATGCCACAACTAGCTGCAGCAGGAGCACTCCTAAAAGTACCCGGGGCCCTGTGGCACATAATAGAAGTGATATTGATGTGTCAGGATTTCGTTCATTTGAAATAATACCTATGGCTACTTCTCCAGAGGATTATAATTCTGAGTTTGCTGTAGGAGATGACAAGAGTCATAGGGGAAGATTCACTATGTGGTGATAAAGTGGAGATGACTTCTTCAGTGATATTACTTCTCCAGTTCTTGTGTTATTCTGTGGACCCTTTGCACTAAGATTTCTCCAACTTTGGAGATCTTAGTGAGTATACACTATAGAATAACATAGGAATTGGAGACGTGATATCACTGGAGAAGTCATCTCCGCTTTATCGCCTCTTTATCACCGCTTATTGAATCTCCCCCATAGAGTTCTTCCACTATGTATTGCCATCCCACTCTTACTAAGTTCTTAAAAAGATGTAAAAACCTGCACAAAAATAATGCAAAATTATGCTTGTGGAATAGAAAACTTGCCAAAATGTTGACAGTTGACATGCTGCCCTTTTTTATTGAAAACAGAGGCTTTTATATAAGTGATGTCATGTGTTGAACCCTGCTGGAATATCCCAAGCCACAGTTGATTTCACAGATGGTTGTGCCAGTGTTACACAAGCAGGGGGTTGGGTAAAGGACAAAGGAATTCAGCTTACTAACAATTTTTTCAAGGCATTGGTTGCTGTAGGACTCACAACTTTTACTTTCAGCTGTTTATTTCTCCACTTTGTTTGCTCCCTCAGAAGTGGTATTGTGGCGGGAAATTGCAATCATAGAAAACACAGGCGAAAAATGAAAAAGCTATCGTGGGAAATTTATTGGCAGTGGAGCAAAAGTGAAAATTTTATGTATTTTCTACGGACGGAATTTTTTAGGAAAATGCAGGAAATTGTTTCTGGCAGAGCAATTTATTTTATTTTTCACCCATCTCTATTCTTTACTTGCCCAAAGTCAGACTTTTCAATTGATTTCTCAAACAGTTTATAAACAGGCACAGTGTTTTTTTTTCAGTGGCAGAAGACTGAGCCTTTACATTTCATATAATTTCTGGCCATGTCTTCATCTCTCTCATAATCAACTTCATCTGAATTTGAAAAAGAAGAGGATACTTAAGGTATATATTCTAGATCAACATTCTTATCAGTAATCAGGTCATCTTCAGCATCGCCCACTGCTTCTTCCCCACTACATTTATATTCCTCTAGGCTTTTTGAAGTCTCTAGCAATTTCTTTTTACTTTTCTTCTTAGAGGGATTTTCAGAGCATTCTCCACTGCTTTGAGAGAAAATCACAAAAGCCATAGATGTATTAAATAAACTAGAGCAGGAATGGATTGAGCCCCACTCTTGAGCTAGTTTTGTGTCTGATAATGACTCCCAGATAATAGCTGCCTTAACAATAGGTGATATGGTACATTTAGCCTGTTTTTCCCATGTCCTAAATTTAGTTGTGATTATAATCAACTCACAATCCCAAACCCTCAAAGAGATGCTGAACATTGCCTGCAAAATATGTGGTAATTTTAGCCACTCCTACAGCGCTCACATGCATACAAGAACATAACAACCTGCCCCATCACCAGCTGAAAATAGAGGTCCCAACCAGGTGGAATTCCACATTGTACATTTGAGTATTTGTAGGGCTGGATTTACATCTCAGGAGCCTGTAGGCACAGAAATTTGAAGCCACCCCCCCCGTGGACCATCTGCACTGGATACTCCAGAATGCTCCTAATCTCCACGTTGCCCCCCATTATCTCCATTTTGCCCTCACATTGCCCCCATCATCGCCACATTGCCCCCATTAGCTCCAGCTTGCCACCATCATCTCATATATCACCCTCACATTGCCCCCATCATCTCCATATACCATATTGCCCTCACAATGCCCCCGTCAGCTCCATACTGTCCCCATCATCTCCATATACCATATTGCCTTCACATTGACCCACATCAGCTCCACATTGCCCTCACATTGCCCCCCATCAGCTCCACATTGCCCTCACAATGCTCCCCATCAGCTCCATATTGCCCTCACAATGCCCCCCATCAGCTCCATATTGCCCCCATCAGCTCCACATTGCCCTCAAAATGCCCCTCATCAGCTCCAACTTGCCCCCACCATCTCCATGTTGCCCTCACATTGCCCCCCCATTGTGCGTTTCCTACCAACCCCCCATTGTCCGTTTCCTACCTCCCTGGTAGGAGATCTGTCATCTGTGTCTCCTTTGGCACAGTCTTGTACCTGATGGAGCTACCGCGCTGTCTCCTATTCAGGAATTCCTAAAGAGGCGACGAGGGAGCTCAGCACCTACAGGACTGTGCCAAAGGAGGCACAGACCTGTCCTGCCGGGGAGGTAGGAAATAGACAACGGGTGTGGGTGCCACCGGTGCAGCCAACAAGGTGGCTAGTTTTTTTAAAGCAACAACAAAAAAAGAATATTAAAAAAAAAAAAAATCCAAATGGCAGGCGCCCCTCGGTGGTGTGCACCTGTAAGCAGGTGCCTACTTTGCCGAATGGCAAATCCGGCCCTGAGCATTTGTATAAGAAGAATAAGACCATTAGCGAGTGTACAATGCAAAACTGGAAGGCTTTGGAGAGAGAACATCTTTGTCACCTGTTCAGTGACAACTAGTGTGAGATGGACATGAGATCTGAAACCTTTTGAGGAGGCCACTTTGCTGTTTAGTTATGTAGGAGCAGGAAATTATGAGATTTTCCCACTGATATATTTACTTCAGAAAAAACTAGGGAGCACGGCCAGTGAGTCCCACAATAATGACAACACAGACAAGAAGATATTAGCATGCTTTGAAGAAGATCCTTGCATAGTATCTATTAAAAAAGTAATGAAAAATACATTCTGGCTACTTTGCTGGACCTACTTTTTAATGCGGAACTTTCACCTACATTAAAGGGACAACAATACTATAATGTAAAAAAAAAAAATATACTGTATGTTTTATCCCCCTGAGTAAAACAAGAGTGTTCCCACTTCTGAAATGTGTTTTATTCAAAAGTTATGAAAGCTCAAACTTAAATTTTTTAGGTGCAATATCAAAGTGGCATGAAATTGTACAGTGGAGTTGTTGCTACACCATCCTATGGACACCTCTGTAATAAATTTTGAATAAAACATCTTTCAGCAGTGGGAATACCCTTGTTTTAATCATGCTGATAAACCCTACAACATATTTTTTTTACATTATAAGCATTACTATCCCTTTAAAGTTAATTAGCTTCTTCTGGTATAGTTAACATATAATATCCCTTTTTAAAAAAAAATAAATAAATAAGACTGTTTAACCCCTTCGAGTCCGATGACGTACCCGGACCATCATGCTGGTCCTGCACTTAAGGACCAGTGACGGTCCTGGCACATCAAGGATTGACTTTCCCATCGCCGCCGCTGTGCTCGATGGGAAAGACGCAGGCATGATGTTACTAGGTGCTCCGATATCGAAGCATCTAGTTTCAGCCAATGGCCGCATTGTTTATACATGTGATTCACTACAATAGCAAATCACATGTATAGAATGCATATGACAGAAGCAGTGTTTTCAAAACACTGCTTCTGTCACATCTCTCTGTCACCCTCCTCCTCAGACACACAGAGATTGTTACAGTGTGTCCTGTGTTCCAGCTACAGTTGCAGAGTTGCAACTTTGTTTAAAAAAAAGAAAAAAAAATGTTTTTTTTTTCATTTGATCACTGTAATACAGTGATCTGTGATACAGTGAAAATTCAAAGTGTGAAACTGGAAACGCACATGTTCCAGTTTGAGCCCCATAGCTCCCACAAACCTTGAGAAACCTATGCATATGGGGTATTGCCGTACTCAGATGAAGGAGCCGAACACTAAACAATGCATTTTTAAAAATCTTCACCTATCCTGTGCTTGAAATTCACATCAACATTGAAACCTAAGTGTGAAAAATGCTGCATTTTTTCCTTTCATCAAGATTTACGAAGGATTCGTGGTAAAATGGCTGCGTAAAAAAATTTGAAAACATACATAAACTGAAAGCCTGGGGTGTCTACTGTCCAAAAATATACACTTTTGGGGGGAAATTTTAAAGTGGAGCACTGATACACAGGCCCAAATGAGACATGTCACCAGTGACGCAAGATGTGAAAATTCAAAGTGTGAAACTGGAAAAGTGCATGTTCCAATTTGGGCCCCGTAGCTCTCCCAAACCTTGAGAAACCTATGCATATGGGGTATTGCCGTACTCATACGAAGGAGCTGAACACTAAACAATGCATTTTTAAAAATCTTCACCTATCCTGTGCTTCATATCAAGAGTAATATTGAAATGTAAGTGTGAAAACTGCAAAAAAAAACAAACTAAATATTACCACAATTTTGAAACATATTTCTGGAAAAATAGCTGCATAAAAAACTCCAAAATTCTCGTGATTATTTACCCTATGTTGTCTACTTTTCAGAAATATATACCTTTCTGGGACGTTTTTGGGTTCTGGCCCCGTCAACTAAGCTATGATGCTCACATGCAAAATGTTGAAAAATTTCAGGTTGGAAATAATGGTGTCCGTCTTGTAATATTTACCTTGTAAATGTGAGAAAGGGGTTGAAATACTAGGCATACAGGGTATTCTCATATTCAGGAGAAGCAAATGATTATAGTTAGGGGTATTTTTTGTACTTAACTAATAGTATACAAATTCTGACAGGAAAATGTAAGCAAAATATATTTTTTTCCCTCTTTTTTTCTATTTTAATCAGGTTAAACGATGAGGTATTCATATAATTGTGGTATCAAAAGAAAGCCCTACTTGTGCTTAAAAAAAAACAGTGTATAATTTTTGTGGTTGTATTAAAGGAATTAAAGAGAAAATATGGCTGAACGACGACATAGTTAAAAAAGTCAAAATTGCTCCGGTCCTTAAGTGAAATCCACCTCAGATTTGCCGGTCCTTAAGGGGTTACAGAGATATTGAGTTTGTTCTAGGTACCTCCTGATACAGCAAGCTGGTCCATGTGAGTCTAAGTGTCCCGCAGCGCTTCTTATATCCTCCCTTATGCCCGTCAATCCAGCCCACCCTCTTCCTGACATGTACCTCTGCCCTGGAGCACTCTCGGTCCTATGCGTGTCCAAGTCGGAGAAGGATAGTGAAAGCATGTTCACTGAATGCTATCTCACTATATAGTGTAGCATCCTGCTTTCCTTGCCAAAAATATATGGCAAGAGAAGCGGACTGCACCAAAGCATAATTCTGTGGGAGAATGAATAGCTATTAAGTTTTTAAGAGGTAATTATTCAAACTTATGTGTAATTTGGTTTAACCCTTTGAGTGCCAGAGGAGAACGCAACACATTGCTAAACAATGCATTGCGTGTGTAGTCCCCAAATTCCCATTGAACTTAGAGGGACTTTTAACCTTGAATGCTAGAAAGGTGTCCAACGCATGATCGAAGACTCCATTTAAATCAATTGTATGTTTCCTTTGACCTCTATGGTGTAGTTTGATTTCCCCCACAGTGTTTCCAGATCTTCTTAATACATTAGTCATATTGAATGTATTTACTAATATGAATCTGTTCTAAAATGGTCACTGGAACCAGTATGTGTGGGTTGTACCTACATAACACCTATATAACAAGTGGTCTACTTTGAAAAATTGTCCTCCTTGCACCATTTATGTCAAGGCAAGGACAGTGGAGGCGTAATGGGCATTTTGGGTGCCCTGTTCTTCTGTGCCTTGTGCCTTGTTTCTCTCCATGTGCTAGAGTAAATTCACAGAAAATGAGTCCTTATGCATGTTATGGAGTAATACGCAAGGCTTGCTCATATAAAAGGAATATTAAACTTGAAAACATATTTGTTTATAGGTCTTATCCTTCAGAATAAAACAAGGGTTCTCCCACTGCTGGCAGTTGTTTTATTAAAAAGTTATAAAAGTTCAAACTGACAAGAAGTGCTGGAGTTTTTGCTATCACATTCCATGGAGACCTGCTGTCAGTGACTCACCTCTCTACCATAGAATGCAGTGCAATAACTAACTGAACACCAAGTCAAATGGGTGAACTTTCTTGACATCAGAGGCCATGGTTCATGTAAAAAAACAACAACAGTTTAAACTGTATTAACTTTGTAATTACATATTTTCCAGAAGCGGCAGTATTATTGTTTTATTTAGGAGCAAATGTCATACAATATATGTTTTTAATTAAAAAAAGTTTATTTGTTTTGAAAACCTAAATGATGGTTGAGTATGTGCGTGCTGGTATGCACTAATGCAATCATGTGGGCTCATACCTACTTCAAAGTACTTATGATTTTGTTATGCTAATTTATAATTGCAGAACATGAACGCTATATATATAAAATCATCAGTGGAAACATCTGGGTCATCTGGAATCTAAGTTTATGATATGATATAATAGCAAAAACCAAATTAATTTCATTTTTCAAACGATATCAGCTTGGCAGGTGCTAGCTGCTTTTGGAAATGAAAACTTTAAAAGGGTAAAACAGTAACTAAGCTATGTAAAGTATCAATGTGTATTCAACAATGTTTATTTTTACCACTTGCAGCTGATTCTGATGTAAAAACCTATTACTGGTTGTTTGTTACGAGTCATCAGATTACAATTACATAAAGATGCTGCCTGCAAAAGAAATTCAAACCCTCAAAGAATCCACTGCAGTTTACTGTATAACGTGTATTTTAAAGGGGAAATGTCATTTGATATTTTACCTTTTTAACAAGTCTGCAGATGTATCGATTAACCAGGATGTAACTTGCACAGTTCCCGTTATGGCTTATAACAATGGATTTGCTTTTGGGAATGTGACCTATAAAGGTATTTTAGTATTTAAACTAATTAAATGTAAGTAAAAATGTGTGGAATAAATTAACTACACAATAAGGGACCAATAAATATTCCCATATATCTAAATGGGGCTTTAACCCTTTGAGCGCCAGGGAGTATCCATTGCATTGCAAAGCAATGTGTTGGATACCCCCTGGCACTCAAAGAGTTAACCCTTTGACTGCTAGAAAAGTCTCCAGCGCATTGCTTAGCAGAAGAATGTGAAGGTGCTTCATGGTCATCTGGTCTTTACTTGTAAGGTTGTGCCCATGGGCAAGACCTTTTGCCATCAATTATATCTTTTGACAGTAGGGGTATGGTTGTAGCATAATTTCATCAGCATTATCAGTTATCAGCTTATTTTGGTGTATGACAGACATCCCTGGCAGAACACAATGGACAGACATGATGGCAGGCGGCTGAGGTCACCAGTTTTGACCTTGAGCTGTATGCTGATGCACTGGGGTTGGATGACTTTGTAACTTACCTCTTCAGTGAGTTGTGTCTGTCTCATTGGCTGGTCCCTAGGTTTGTGTCAGAACTGATTTTCAACTTGACCTTCATGGAATTATTTGTAGTCATGGATACAGTTGAAATCTGGGGAGAACAGCATTGGACTCAGAAGGTGTTATTTTGAATGGACAACATAAGCGTGGTGAATGTGATCAATCATTCTACATCTAGTGCTCATCTGATGCTTTCACTTTTATGGTTTTTAGTTCTTAAGAATAGGTTTAGTGCTTGGCACATGTCCACTCTTGATAACTCAATTGTGGATTCTCTCCCCCATTTTCAGCTGGTTTGCTTTCGAGAGCAGGTACCAGATGCAGTGGCAGAGGGTCATTCATCTCCATGGCACTTATGGAGCCTTGTTCCATGCTGGACTCAGGGGTCTTTGAATTCTTCCATGTTATCATTCTACAGTTCTGTGTGGCATACATCTGACAATTGATGGTTTGGATTATGTATTGGTTAGAGTTGGCAGTTTTCTCTTATTTGTCTGTTCTTTATTCTTGAGGTGTGTTGGTTCAAATGGTATGGCCTAATCCATTGTCTCATGCTTTTCATTTTCATTTCTTGGGTTAGTCTGACTATACCAAGAGGTTTTTAGTGAAGCATATTCACAGGGTTAGGAATCATTCAGGGCTTCCTTCAGCTGATTCGATGTGTCCTGTGTCACTTAATTTCCCAGAAGTTCACTGTCAGATTTTTCCTGATGTTTGATTTAATTACTTTTAGGACTTGGTGTTTCCCAAGTTTTTCATTGCTTAATTTTTTGGGGCCTTTCATGTTGGGGAAGTGGTTTCTTATAGCACATTGCATCTGGGTGGTTTTCAGTTGACCAATGTCTTGTTCCCGAGTTGTTCCAAGGTTGATCAGTCAGGCTAGGGTCGCACTGTCTCTTTGTCTTCCATGGTGGGACCTTTTTGCCCTGTGAGTTTGATCTTCTTTTCTTACATTGGCGTTGTGCTGCGGAGGGTCCTCTTTTTTGTTCATGCTGTCAGAATAACCTCTTCCATGCTGATTTCTTTATTATTTTTGACCTATCAAGATTTGCATTGCATTGCTTTAGGAGTGGGGTGGCAATGTTTACTGTGCCTTTTGGTTTTCCGTTTGGACAGTAAGCATTTAGGAGGGTGGGTGTCTGATTGTTTTCATTCTCATATTCATCCTCATTTGCTGTTTTAACCTTTTTTCCTTTTAAGTTGCCCACCTGTTACAGTTTGGATTGTTGGCCATTCGTTTGTCTACTGGATGGCACAGCATGCTGGGAAATGATCATATGAATGGGAATTCTTCTCCTGAGTTTGGCAGAATTTGTTGGGTGGAGCTGGGTCACTCTTAGGGAGGAAAGTCTCTTCATTCTCAGAGTTGTCTTCTTCCCCATTCTGGCAGTAATGACCTTGGTGAAATACACATGGTTGACTTAAAGGGATAGTAATACTTAAAAATTACTATCCCCATGTTGCAGCCAGTAAAAAACTGAGTTAAATGAGACCAGCGGCATCTCTCAGACCTTTATGGTTTGAGAGATATCCTCTTTCAAAGTTCCCTCTTTCTGGCTTTTCCCCTGACGTCAGCGTTCTAGCTGAGAGCAGGGGAATCCTCTCCTGGGATCAGCCGCCGACTCTGCAGCAGAGCTGAGATGGCGTTAATAAAAAAAGAAATCATTTACTAAAAAAGGTCTTCTATGTGTGTTGGGTTTGCAAGCATATGTAGAAGACCTTTTGAGTTAAGGATTTCTTTTTTATTAACACAATCTCGGCTCTGCTGCAGAGCCTTCACAGGCCCCGGGACTGGATTCCCTTGCTGTCAGCTAGAATGCTGTCGTCAGGAGAGAGGGAACTTTGAAAGTGGATATCTCTCAAACCATAAAGGTTTGAGAGATGCCGCTGGTCTCATTTAACTCTGTTTTTACTGGCTACAACATGGGTGATAGTAATTTTTAAGTTTTACTATCCCTTTAAATAAGATATCGCTAGACTGTTTGTGTTGAAGTCTGAAGTCCCGAGGCTGAGCTGGTTGATTGCTACACACATTCACACAACTGAGCAGTGCAGACCTAAGCTTAATGCAGCAGTTCCTCACTTTGTACCAAGGATCAATGGGATGTGATTAGCCATAGGGATTTGAAAGATTTGAATCTGGCTTGTTTCAGATGAGTGATAGTGAGCATCTCAACCACATTGGTTTGCACATCTTCAATGCTGGTTTACAGGAAGGTACAGAAAAGGGAGTGGAGCTACTCTTGCTAGTCGGGAGCAGCAGAAGCAGTTTGGTCCTCACTAATGGACAGTGAACTGTTATCCTGCCCTTATGTGCTTTTGGGAATCTCTCTCACCCTCTGGCTAACAGCTCAGATGAGGGGCTGAGACTACTGGTTTGGGTATTCACTATCAAGCCTCCAGCATGCACCAGAAAGAAGGCATATTGTTTAGTTATTGTTAATGTTTAATAACCGCTGTGGCCTTTTTTTACTCAAGCAGTTCTTAGTGTTCTTTCTTGGGTGGAAAAGGGGTTTCTTTGTTTTGGGGTATCATGGAGTATGTGCCAGATCAGCAGCCAATGGCTAATATCGCATGTAGGTGATTTTGAAAGCTCTTTTAAAATTTCTACTTTTGTTTTAACTAAAAAAACTAAACTATGGTATGGAAGTGTAAAATCTGTCATACCCATAAACAGATTTCAAAAATTATAAATTATATTGCAAACACTATAACATATAAATGAACACTAAAATAGTAATTAAAATTAATTTGATATTGTTATAATTGAAAATATTTTTAATTAAGCTAAAGGCAAATTATAAACATTTTCACCTGATTGGAGTAGCTTGTAAAACTCTGAATACTACACAAAATCTTCATAGAAACACTGAAGCATCATTGAGGCATCTTGGCCCTGACGCATTGGCATATGCACATTAGAAATAATTGGAGTGCTGGGATATTCTGATATTTCATAACAAGCATTTTAATTAGGAACAAACAAACCTGAAATACTTAATGTTCATCACTAATAAACCTGGAAGGAGTCTACTTTCATGATGTTATCATTAAAAAACACTGAGGGATGTAGTGCTGTTAATGTATTCTGAAGATTACTCTATATGTCATATTTACTTGAATATAAAAGAAAATGAGGTTCATGTACTAAGAAAAGTGGGGAAGTTCTGCGGCAAATCAAGGGCTGGATTCTATTGCAGGTGATAAATGTTAACACCCGTTTAATCAAATATTTTCCTATTGAAGTCTATGGAGAAAATTGGAGATAAAAGCAGAGATAAAATTAGCACCTGGAATAGAATCCAGACCCAACTGCTCCATAAGGAACAAATGAAAATTCCCATTGGTCTCCAACACATAGCATTCAAGGGCCTAAACCTCTGAGCGCATTGCTCTGCAATGTGTCGTGTACCCCTCTGCACCCATTTAACTCAAATTTGTATTTATTTCCCATGATGCACTTAGTTTACTCCAGAATTGCACCACTGTTTATTAGTACATCAGTATACCTTCCCTGGGCCGTATGTACACATGAAAGAGAAGCAATTCTGATGTAAACCATGAACAAATTAAAATGTCAGTTGATTTAACCCCTTAAGGACCGGTCGCGCATGCATGCGGCGGTCACTTAACCCCTTAAGGACCATTGACATGGCAGGACCATCACGCTGGTCTGGCACTTAAGGACCAGTGACGGTCCTGGTAGTTTTACTCATCGCGGTGAGTAATAACGGGGACTGAAGTTGATCGCTCCAAGACTGGAACGATCTCTTTCAGTCCCCCATTTGGCGTGCCGCCCCACGTGATCAGTCACGCGGGACTTCACGTCAAAGTTTCCACATACCCCAGGACCGCTGGTCCTTAAGGGGTTAAGGACCACAGAGCATTTTTTTTTTTTTTTTTTTGCCATTCGATTCCGGACTCCCCAAACGGTGTGCAGCCGCGCGGGGAGCCCGAAATTCTATGACGGTCCAGGACCGTCATGGGTCCTTAAGGGGTTAAAAAGGAGCTTTAACCCCCTGAATGCTCAGCTATGATTGCACTATTTAAATGTATCTAATAATGTCATTTTTCCTTTAAAAAAAAAATCATAGCAGGGCACCATCTTTAAAGGGAAATAACACTTTACATTGTGAAAAAACCTATACATTGCAGGGCTTATCCTGATGAGAACAATAAGAGCATTACCACTACTGAGATATGTTTTATTCAAAAGTTACTACAGCTCAAACATGCATGTTTTGTGCGCAGGACTTTACGGCCTGGAATTTTACAGAGACACAGTTGGTACATCATACTATAGAGGTTTAAAGGGATAGTAATACTTTGTTTTATCTTTATTTTATTTTGTAGGCATTAAAAAAACATGAAGAACGATATAAGTCTTATCTCTCAAACCTTTATGGTTTGAGAGATATTCACAAGCAAAGTTTCCCCCTCCCGCCCTTTTTACCTAGTGTAAGCAATCTCTTCTCAGATGTGGAATGCAGTCCATAGACCAGACAGGTAACAGCAAGGTACAATATTCTTCCTATGAAAACAATGAAATCCCTGCCCACCTTGACAAGCTTTTCAGGTTTTTCCCTTATCTTAATTGAAGATTGTCCCTCTCTGCAATCTACCTGGGCACCTCCCTTCTGATCTGGCTGAGCAGTGTTACATCAGTAAAAGGGGCGGGAGGGGGACACTTTGTCATTGAATTACTCTTGAACTGTAACTCTGACAGAACTGAAATAACACTCTCCAAAGTCCAAATACTATGATGATTAATTAGAGCTGCTTTTATTATGAAACATTACTATCCCTTTAAGGTCAGCTGAATAGAACTTCCCATAAACTTGAATAGATGTCTTATTCTGCAGAAAAAAACACAGAGGATATTCACACAGGGAAAATATAAGAAATCATAAATCATATAAAAATTAATCTTCCAACATCTGGCATTCTTGTCTCAGACACTCAGTTTTACATTACAAATTTATATTTGCAGCCAGGGAAGCAATTGGAAGAGCCACAACAATTGCAGAAATGACCAGAGGTGGAATTAACGGAATGAAAATACTGCATAGAGCCATTATATGGATACAGAGCAGGGTTGGGCAACATGTAGCCCTCCAGCCAGCCATTGGAAATGATGGGAATTTTAGTTTTTAGTAATTTAGTACTGAACACCAATGATGGTGGGCAACAAGGGGTTAACTTTGCTTGCCCACTCACTGGGGATACCTATACTGAGCTGAAATAAGAGTGCACAAGATCTTTAGCCATACTTAACCTGCTTACCTATTTGTATCTCTCTCTACTTCTACATTTCACTATGTGGTTCAGTTGAATCACTACTACACTATTTTATATCTGATGTGACTCAGGGCAGGTGTACCACTTTGGAAATCCAACCTGGGAGGTAACATTAGTGCCTTACTTCTTATAAGTCTCCAGCGACCTTTGCTTGCAGCTTTACTATCCTTCTTACCACTATTAGGATGATAGACTAACAGTTTATGGTGCAATATAAAATGTAATCAATCAAATCTCCACATGGATATAACATACCCATCACTCATGATTATGTTTTAACACATGCAGAAAGGAACGGGCTATCCAGCAGGCATGAACCTTTTATTCTTGATTAAACTGGTCAGACAAAGGCTTTTTAAATAAATTCATGTAAAGTTATATTTTAGTGACATAATTAATTCAGTGATACTTTGCAATACGTTGCTCCTCAAGCGCTGAACGGACTTCTAAGCGGTGGTTGCAGAGGTATGCAATTAATTTTACTACATGCATACACACCTGCAGAGTCTCACTTATAGTTGCTAAAAATGTGTCTGTGGTGCAACAGTCTTGAATCCACACTTGTAGTATCACTAATTATTAAGTAATGCAAGATACACTTTATTTTGAAATCTCTTTCAAAATTGCCATTTTTTTTTTTAGGTGATAGCGTTCCTAAAAAGGAAACAAAAAAATGTGATATGTGGAAAATTTGGTTTTATTTTGGTTTGATATTCTATTATGGTACCACCATGAAATGTGTGTTTATAAACAGCTGTTAGTCCTGAGGTGCTGTAAGGTCATTATACAGGAACCAAAACATGAACAGTTCTAGAGCAAACTGCACCACGGGGGAAATAAATATTCCCCAAATATCTACTGATTTAAATTGTCATTTTAATCACTTGAATTCTAGGGTGGTCTCCATGGAATTGGGAAGCAATGTAATTGAAGCCTCTCTTGCATTCAACGGGTTCAAAATTAATGGACACTGTTCTTTCTCCCCTTTGGTGTCGCGGGTTTACTCCAGATTCAGTCATATTTTGTTTTCTATAAAAGGCCCTTTGTGCAGTCAACTCAGGGTACATCACACTGTACAGTAGCAAATGTTACTCAAGCATGGGTGACATCATGCTTTGCTAGCAGACGTGTGTACATTTCAAAAATATTTAAATGAAGGCATCCTTCACCTACTGTAAAATATTGGGCATAATATTCACTTTTATTCCTTTTTTTCAGCTAAGTTGAAGTAGAGGGTGTATTATATGTGAGATAAACAAAATAATAAAATAAAAAGTGAAAAACACCTGTGTGAAGCAGGCAAGGAAATGGACAGCACGTTTGAATTTGTTAACCAGCTCCTTGGCTACATCGCTAGTTCTTTTAAGGTTCTGCTAGGACCTGTCTTTTAATGCACAGACTCTGTGCATTGAATGTCAAGTCCTGGCAAAACCTGAAAAGATCTGGCAATATAGCCAAGGAGCTATGTAACATGTTTGAATTTGCTGTTCACCTGTCTTTCAAAGAGCAGACTCACTTTGCAAACTGAAAGACAGGTCCTGGAAGGGCAGGGAAGACCTGGCTACATAGGCTATGAAGTGAGTGGCATATCTGATTTTGCCACTCATCTCCATGTCTACATCTCCAGTCCTTTCTGATCCTGTCATTCAATGAGCAGACTCACTGAAAGACAGGTGCACTGAAAGACAGGTGCTGGAAGAGCATGAAAGCATCAGACTATGTAGGCAAGGAAGTGGGTGGCATGTTTGAATTTCCTGCCTACCCCCTTGCCTACATCAACAGTCCTTTTAGGTCCTGTCTTTCAATATACAGACTCTCTCTGTGCATTGAAAGAGAGGCCCAGGAAGGGCCTGAAATGACCTGGTGAGGTAGGTAAGGAATCTAGATGCACGTCTGAATTTGTTGCCCTCTTCCTGGCCTACATTGTCAGGTCTTTTCAGGCCCTGCCAGGACCTGTACTTCAATGCACACTGAAAGAAAGGTCCTTGCTGGACCTAAAAGATCTGGAAGATAATAGACAGATACAGTTGGGAGGGAGGAAGATTGCATTGCGGGTGCATATGATAAACAGGCACAGGAACCAGGTTTTTTAACATAAAAATCTGGTTATAATTTACTCCTGTGTATTATACACAGGTATGTATTATACCTGAGATTTCACAGTATATAACCAAAGATAATTTTAATCCATTTTACCCATCATCCATTTCACTTTTTTATTCCTTTTTTTTTTTCTTTTTTTTTACAGTGCTATTGATTATAAATAAGTATATATTTCCTTAGAAGAACCCTAACACTAAAAAATAAAATTGAGCTATATATATATATATATATATATATATATATATATATACTTAACTACCATGTACTCTAAGGGCTTTTTCACATGGGCAAGAAAAATGTAGCAGTCACTTATTACAGTTCTGTTTTCCTTGTTCTGAACTCACCTTTACCCTGACTTCCCCTGCTGCTCCTGACATGGGGTATCTGACTGACAGCAGGCCCATATGAAGGCAATCTGTGTATTATTGGATGGCACCTACATGGATTAGCCTTTTACTTGAGGTTCCAATCAGCATTGCAACAGCCAATATTTCTTGTTTGAAAGCTCTGCTTGCTACCCCAAGGACTCATGCTGATCTTCACTGCTGCATCTGTACCGCTTCCATGTGTGAACACAGTACATTTGAAGTTTGATGGACTTTGGTGTGTTCATACAAGGCAATAGTCATCCATGTGAAAGCCACCAAAGAGGATTGCTGGGAAATTAACTGTCATAGACCTTGTGTTTTGTATCAAACAGCACAAACAAAATTAGCCAAATGGAATTTGTATAGGATGGTCTACTCATGCATTAGAAAAAACATATATAGGGAATTTTAGGAATCTAAGTTTTGTTATTTAACTGTACATAACAGAATATATTTATGTGAGAGTGTTCCTTTAAAGCTAGGTAAAGTAAACCTATGGTTTAGTGTTGAGTAATAATTGGATTGAAGATGTTTGGGGATTTGTCAATAAGGCTTTTTTAAGCTGATTATCTGCTTTACAACAGTATAAAGGAATACTAGAGAGGGGACAACTAAAACAGTACATGTCAGTGTTGAAACAAGGAACCCACATTAGGATTTTCAGAATATGCTGAGCATAGTTATAGATGAGGAGAGAAGATACATAGATTATAGTCTAGTCTCTATCTATTTGTTGGGACATGGTGAAAGAAACTGATCTGTTATAGATTATTAATCATGAGATTCATTTTATTCCCCAAAGCCAGTCAACCATTTCAGTAAAGAAATATACCATTATCTTGACAGGGATATTGTTATCGTTAAATATCTATATATAATCAATTGAATCAAGAGTAATGCAAATGTATTTATCTTTTTTATTAAAGGGAATCAATCAATATAAAAATGCTATGACCTTATTTACCATTAAGCAATGTCTTAAAGGCAAACTAACACCTCATTTTAATAACCCCACTTATATTACTAGAATAGAACACCTAACGGCCCCTACGAATGTTTTTCATTTGTAAAACACAACAAATTCTATCAGTACTGGATGTCTTTTTTTTTTCAAATTGAAGCAGACAGAGCACGAGTCTACTTAACCCTTTAAGGAAAAGAGGGGTGTGCAATACATTGTGAAGGTTCTGTGGTCCTAGTACAAACCGTCATGTCTGCCTCCATGGACATGACATCCAGAATTTATTATAGATGAACAAAGGCACAAAAGAAAAATTCATAGGGGCATTAGGATTTCCTAGTAAGGTAAGTGGGATTATTATCAGTAAGTGTTCCTTTTGGTCATGTTTCTAGAGTGTCCCATATTTCATTGATGTATAGAGTAGTGGGAGGTTAAGCCCCTAATTGTGATGTATGCTTTAGTCTAAATCAGGGATGTTCAAGTTCAAGTACAGTCCACAAAGGTCACCAACAGGCCAGGATGTAAGGATTTCCCTGATTAAGCACAGGTGAGTTATCAGTGCATCATTCATTCTGACTGACTCACCTGTGCTTAATCAGGGAAATCCTTACATTCTGGCCTGTTGGTGGCCCTTGAGGACTGAACTTGGGCAGCCCTGGTCTAGATAAAGGGTAGTCAATCTTTGGACATCCTGCTGTTTGGGACTACAACTCACATCATCCCTAACCACCCACTGGCTAACCGTGAATGATGGCACCTATATTCTCCAACAGCTGGCAATAAAAAGATTGACCAATCCTGTACTAGATTTTGATAGGGCAGGTTCAAAGCCATCAGTAATGCATTTGTTTATTGAACTATGTGCATGAATAAAAGGGCTCATAAAACGGGTAGCTATACAGCTCTAGTACTGAACTGGCATTACATAAATCTTCTAATGTCCAAACTGTTACCTTTATGCCCAAACTCTGACACTCATCTGAGTATTTGATCCATAACACAAGAAACTCTGATAAACTAATATATCTTTGTTGGCCAAATCACAAAAATTATGACATCAGATTAAAGGGAAATGTATATATTTGACTTAGTGGCTTTTAATTTGCTTAGCAGAATTAATTACTTAGCTTTATTTACTTGTCAGTTTATGCAAATTGGGCAGTATTGGCCAGTACACTTTGGTGAGCCAGATACTAATTTATAACCCTCCTTCCCAACTGACACTTCCTACCAGGAATTAAAGTCTAATTTACATAAGTGACAAATACATAAAACTAAATATCTCCAAACCTAAACTGTAGCTTTAAATAAAGAATGGCAAACATAAATATTGATGTTTTTGAAAGCCCTCTCAAAATCTTCCAAGCCATTATAAAGTATTTGTTCAACTTAACATTGTATGTGCCAAAGAGAAGTCAATAGGATAGTCTGTGGGTTTTCTGGTGTGTTCTTTCTTCTACGTCTTGCATTAGGCAATGTACTAAACAAGGACTAGAGGAAATTGTGTAACTTTATGCCAATTCCATGCACATGCTATGGAACAGGTACAAGATGCTTAATGGCAATACAATTGCTTGTTGGTATGCACTACAGAGATCATATGCTATAGGGCATATCTAGGTATACAGCCAATGCCATTAGTGGCTAACACCAGTGGGACTTCACTATCTAATTGATAGACTTACTCCATTGTGTTCTAAAGAACCATTGATGTTTTTTTCCTCTGTAGTATTCCACCATCAGACCGTTGAATCTTATTGCCCAGTGTGAGCTAGTGTGAACTACATGTAGACTAGAATAGAAATCAGTACTCAGGTAACTGTAGCTAGTATTCAATAAATATGTAAATAGGTACAACATACTGGTTCATGAAAAACTTCTACCTAAGTAAGTCCTTCTGATAAACAAATTAAATCCACTTGTTCCAATAGTTATTATTTTGCTTTAACCCCTTAAGCGGCTGGCAGTGAAGGACCACAGAGCTTTTTTTTTTTTTTCCAATATAGAATCAGAGGTTTGCCAGAAGTGTGCAGCCGCGCAGGGACCCCTGCATTCCATGACGTGCCAAGACCGTCATAGGTCCTTAACGCAAGTTTACACATGACAGTCCTGGCATGACATGGGTCCTTAAGGGGTTAATATTTACTGCATAATAGGGGAATGTACACATGCCAGCAAAGCCCATTTTTTGCGGTTTCACATTAGCCTCAAAAAATGCTCCTGTGCAGGCCCGGACTGGCCATCGGGCATGCCAGGCATTTGCCTAGTGGGCCTGTCCGGGCGTTTAAAAAAAAAATAACGAATGTCCTGCCACCGCCACCCCCCCCCCAATGGGCTGCTCAAAAAATAAAAATGGGCCTCTCAGCCTTAAATGCCCGGGCCTATTTTTTGTCCCAGTCCGGGCCTGCTCCTGTGCATTGGCTTTGTATGACGTATATGATCTCTTTAGTGCATACTGGTACATATACTTCTCCATTGTTAAAGGGATAGTAATACTTCATTTTAACTTTATTTTATTTTGTAGGCATTAAAAAAACATGAAGAATGATATAAGTCTTATCTCTGAAACATTTATGGTTTAAGAGATATTCACAAACAAAGTATCCCCCCCCTGTTCAACCAGATAAGAAGGGAGATGCCCAGGTAGACTGCAGAGAGGGACAATCTTCAATTAAGATAATGGAAAAAGCTGAAAAACTTTTCAAGGGGGGAAGGGCTTTCATTGTTTTCATACAAAGAAAATTGTCCCCTTCTGTTATCTGTACTGTCATACAACCTGATCCACATCTGAGAAGAGATGGCTTACACTAGGAAAAAGGGGCGGGGAGGGGAACTTTGCTTGTGAATATCTCATAAACCATAAAGGTTTGAGAGATAAGACTTATATCATTCTTCATGTTTTTTTAATGCCTACAAAATAAAATAAAGTTAAAACGAAGTGTTACTATCCCTTTAATCCTTTAATGCAAGCACTTACCAAAAATGCCTCCCCTGTAGTATGCCCAGGAATATGAAGCGATCTTATGTCAATTTCCTCTGTGCCTTGTTAGAACTTAGTGATGCACAAGGTCAAGGAGCTAAGGAACGTATTGTCCCAAAATGCCCATACACGCACAGAATGTCCTCCCATTAGTAGAAGCTACCTAAACACAGCAACGTTTGGAGTAAATAGCTTAGAATGGCATTAGGCAGGTTCAGCACTAAACAAATAGATCCCAGCACCTATTGTAGTGTGGAATTCTACAGACACAACATTGCACTAGAAATTAGGATGTACAGATGAATAAGCTTAAATGTTGCTTATTTTGTTTTTCCAATTCATATATTTAAACTGAAATATGTTGTGTTACATATAGGAGACTCCTTTAAATTATTAACATATATATATGGTGTTAGCAAGCCTCTTTCCCCAAGGTAAGTTTTTGTGTTCTAGTACTTGGCTTACTATGGGATGTACTCTTTCTCTGTATGTACTGATCTGTTTTCATTGAGCTGGATATGTGAAAACTTAACCATTTACAGTCTTAATGATGGAGCATGTGTGCTCCTCTATGTACGGAATAGATCAAATGTAAATTCCCAGAATGCAGCTGCATAAATTATATGCCAATTATGAGTGCAGAAAATGGGCTGTGCTAGTAGATTTGTACATTACCCCAGAGAAGCTGATGTTCTAAAAGAATGTGTGCATTTGGGGACAAACCAACAGCAGCATAGGGGATACATAAACATTCCTATTGATTTCAGTGCAGCTTTTAATTAACTCTCTTGAATATTGAATAGGTCTTTAATGCATTGCGTAGAATTGGAGACCTCTCTAACATTCAGATGTTTAAAATTCCTTTTTAAATTAATGTAAATTTGTTAGTTTTTGTCTTGTGTCTTGCTTATGGTTTACTCCGGATTTAGTACATCATGCTCAGACTACCTAAGCAACAAATATTGATGTTGATTGTTGACATGTTTGCTTTCATTGATTATATGTTTTAAGGGATAGTAATGTTTCATAATAAAAGCAGCTCTAATTAATCATCATAGTATTTGGACTTTGGAGAGTGTTATTTCAATTCGGTCAGAGTTGTAGTACAAGAGTAATTCAATGACAAAGTATCCCCCTCCTGCCCCTTTAACTGATGTAACACTGCTCAGCCAGATCAGAAGGGAGGTGCCCCGGTAGACTGCAGAGAGGGACAATCTTCAATTAAGATAAGTGAAAAACCTGAAAAACTTGTCAAGGGGGCAGGGCTTTCATTGTTCTCATAGGAAGAAGATTGTCACCTTCTGTTATCAGTCTGGTCTATGGACCACATCTGAGAAGAGATGGCTTACACTAGGTAAAAGGGGCGGGAGGGGAAACTTTGCTTGTGAATATCTCTCAAACCATAAATGTTTGAGAGATAAGACTTATATCGTTCTTCATGTTTTTTTAATGCCTACAAAATAAAATAAAGATAAAACGAAGTATTACTATCCCTTTGACAAACAAACAAACAGGAACACACTGAAAGTAAACTAACTAGCTTGCATGTAAAGTCAATGTATCTGCTTAAAATAATGAGCAATTGAAACACAGTATTTAATTAAATGATTTAGTTAACTACATCAGCAACATGTTGTGGTTTGACCTAAAACATCATTAGAGTAGCAATCTTCTGTAAAGAAAAAACAGTTTGCACTGATGTCTACTGAATGGTGTTTTTACTGCTACTTTGTTTCTGTCTCTCTGAGATGTAGAAAATAACTTTAGTGCACCTGCTATGATAAATCTGCATAAAGGGAAGGCTTAAAATCACACTCATTACTTTGTCACATGTTTGAGCTTGTCATAATATACTCTTAAAGGGAAACTAACAACTAAAAATAAAATGTTGAGTCATCTGTAATTGTAGTGCCAAGTACAGATGAGAGAAACATCCAGGATTTGTTTCAGGATTGATTCAGAGGACCCAGAGAAAATGTTGGATATATCAGAATCAATTTCAAGAAATAATTTGTGGACAGTGGTGGGGGAGAGGGATTGGGCAGAATGTAAAACATGCAAAGAGAGAGAGAGAGCGAGAGGGGTGCAAATGTTGGTGAGCACAAGAGATGTAGGGTCCACAGGGCCGGATTTACATCTCAGGAGCCTGTAGGCACAGAAATCTGAAGAGCTCCCCCCCATTGGCCATCTCCACTGGACACCTCCACAATGCTCCTAATCTCCACATTGCCCCCATCATCTCCATATTGCCCTCACATTGCCCCCATCATCTCCACATTGCCCCCATCATCTCCAAATTGCCCCCCATCAGCTGCACATTGCCCCCACCCTCTCCATGCTGCCCTCACATTGCTCCCTTTTGGCTCCAACTTGCCCCCCCCATCTCCATGTTGCCCTCACATTGCCTCCCACCCATTGTCTGTTTCCTACCTCCCCCCGTTGTCCGTTTCCTACCTCCCTGGCAGGAGATCTGTCATCTGTGCCTCTTTTGGCACAGTCCTGTAGCTGCTGGAGCTCCCGCGCGATCTCCTATTCAGGAATGCAGAGCGCTGGGAGATGATGTCATCTCCAAGCGCTCTGCATTCCTAAAGAGCTGATGAGTGAGCTCAGCAGCTACAGGACTGTGCCAAAGGAGGCACAGACCTGTCCTGCCAGGGAGGTAGGAAACAGACAATGGGAGGCGGGCAATGTGAGGGCGACATGGAGTGGGCGCCGGGTGGGGGATTTATTGTTCTGCCACTGCGCAGCCAGAGAGGTGACTAATTTAGAAAAGAAAGAAAAAAGAATCCCATTGGCAGGCGCCCCTCTGTGGTGTGCGCCTGTAGGCAGGTGCCTACTCTGCCTTATGACAAATCCGGCCCTGAGGGTCCAGAAGTACTGCAGAGTGCAGGGAGAGAGATGGTGTGGGAATGCAGGAGAGAGAAGGGTAGGACCACAAAAAATGGCAAACAGTTGGAAAGATGGAGAGGGACACAAACAGACACAGGAGGAAGGGAAGAGAAGGAGAGTGAGAATGGGAAAGACAGAGAAGGGGAAAATGGACAGACAAAGTTCTTCCTGCCTACTAACCCGCCAAAGAAGCTTTCCTAACTTGTTCAGATGAATCATCTAGAGAGGAACCTGTTTTAGAAATGAAGATAAGCAAACTTATTTTTTTTTGTTTCTGGGCATCAAGGATTTGCTTTTCCTGTAATCTCTGTGGTAAAAACAGCAAATGACACATGCAATTAAATATCTTTAGTTTCACATCTTGCAAAGTGGCATGCTTCATAAGAATTCCAAACTTACACAATCATTTAGTTCATCCTAGTGCCAGAGTGCATCTGTACAAATTATCTGGTGCATCAGTCCTAAAATTTGATGTTAATTTGCTTGTCCAGTGTGTGTAGACAATCATGTTTCTGTGCTAGAGAAATAGTGCATAATTTTTATCACTAAATGAGACAAAAGATCTGAAGCAGGTAATTAAATGACATTTGTTCCCTCCCTTTTCGGAGAGATTGAAAAGACTTTTGTCTTATAGCATTCCTACCACTGACTGAAGGCATTACTACTGGCAGACCTATTGAAAACCTGCAAATGTCATCCTGAGCAGCAATGGATGCCTCTAAAAGGCAATTATAAGACAACATTTTGGATGAATAGCATAAAATAATGTTTTTTTTTTTAATTTATTCATTTATTTGTATTATTGTTTATTTTTTATTATTATTTTTTTTTCATATCCTGGTAAAATAGCTCAGTTGGTTATTGTACCAGCTATAGAATCTGTTCAAACCTCAGGGTTGCAGGTTCTGGCAGAGATAACTCAGCCCTTCATCCTAGTGAAGTAGATAAAATGAGTACTTAGGATATGCTTGAAAACAATATCTTCTTGGTAAAATACTCTCACAAAAATATATATGCTAGGTAGGGTTGGAGACCTCTCTAACATTCGAGGGGCTGCAATAGATGGCAATGTGTGTGTGTGGGTGCACTCCATAATATGTTCCATAAATGCATTGCTCTACTTTTATACATACAGGTTCAATAGCTTATATATATGTATACAGGCAATGCGGAAACATTTTGGAACAAACCAACTGCACCGTAGGGGACAAATAAAAATTCCCCAAATTCCCTTTGCTTTAAAGGGTTCTTGTAACCACTTGAATGTTAGAAAGGTCTCAAAGAATTGCTTAGTGGAGTATTGGAGATACCTCTAGCCTCCAATGGGTTAAAATCCCACTGAGATTAATGGGAATTTTATTCATCCCCTATAATGTGTTTTGTGTGCTCAAGAATGACCCTATTATGCTTTTATCCATAATAATTTTGTCAATATTTCCCCTTGAAATTTGAATAAATATGCAATGGGAAACTGGTTTCAGAGAAATAACTATTAGCAAATAACATTTTTATGGAACTGGAACATGATTTCAATTTTTTAAAAGATAAAACCTATATACATTAGGATCTGTGGATAAGAAGTATCTAGTTATTGTCTACTCTGATGTGATCACTGTTACAAGCACACTAATGAGATCTATAGGACAAGAACCCACTGCGTCAGGGTGCAGTCATCCTTGCTGACAAGGTAAATGAGCCGAAACATCTGACATGGTGTCTATAGCAGCTGACGGTGCAATGCTGGTGTGTGTATATATATATATATATATATATATATATATATATTTATATATATATATATATATATATATATATATACATGATATATATATATATATATAAGCATGCTGGAGCTGGGGCTCTGCCAGATCATTCTTAGAAGAGCAGATGTAGCTTTAACCCTTTGAATACCAGAGGGAGCACACAATACATTGAGTTTCCTTGGCACTCAAAGGGTTAATCCTTTGAGACCCAGAGGGGTATGAAATGCATGTGCTACTGGCACTCAAAGGGGTAAGTAGAAATGTTCAGTGCAAATTGCATGTTATTTTAACTCACTCTGACCGGCCTATATCCCCTATTGCATATGCTTCATTAAACTGTTTGCAGGTCTCAAATCCAATTCAAGACAATAAGGGCTATATGTTCAAAAGAAAAGTGGAGACATTTTGGTGCAAACCATGCACTCTATAGAGGAGAACGAATAAATCCCACTTATTTATGTAGGGATTTTAATGCCTTAAATGTCAGAGAGGTCTCCAGTGCATTGCAAAGCAATGCATTGGAGACCTCTCTTGCATTCATGGGGTTAAAACCCCTATTTAAATCAGTGGGATTTTTTGGAATTTTAGTTCTCCCCTATAGAGAAAATGGTTTGCCCCAGAATTTCTCCATTTTCTTTTGAACATACAGTTTAAGTCTGAGGTAATTTTGGAGCAAACCAACTGCACCATAGAGGACAAATACAATTTTACAAATTCTCATGGATTTCAATTTGGCATTTGGGTTTCCAATGCATTGGGAAGCATTCAAAGGATGAAAGATCCCCATTTTAATCAATGGAAATGTTTATTTTCCCCTATGGCACAGATAGGTTGCTCCAGAACCAATCTATTTCTATTTCAGACTTCATTAAATGTGTGGGAGGACCAAACCCTTAACCAGAAGTGTGCTGGTGTAGATGACGATGTATTGACATTTACCTTGAGGTATACACTAATGCAGGGTCTCAACAATATTACACAGGGCACACCAACATGCCAGGTTTTAAGGATATCCCTGCTTGATCACAGGTGGGGAATCAGTGGATCAGGCCTTGTGAAAGATCTACTAGTATGAAATCAGTGTTATCCTTATAACCTGGCCCATTGGTGTGACATGAGAACTGGAGCCGAGGATAGCTGCACTCAGAAAAGAGAAAACATTTCAGTGAGAGAAATTGCTCTTCAATACCCATATGATTGTGCTGAGCCTCAGTTTCATGATGGCGAAATTTCAATCATTTTAGTCAATAAACTCAGTAGAATAAGATAGGAAATTGAGTGAATTTCCACATCTTATTGCATATCCCCCAAAGCACTGATGCTTTTTCTGACACCCACTGGAGTAATTCATTAATTTACCAACCCCGTTTGAATGGCATGAACCTCGAATGGCAGTTGCTGCACTTCAGAGTATGCAATAGATTGATTGATTGCTTTAGTGCACACCAGACAACATTCTGTGCTGTTGTTAAGACTTTAACGCCAGTAAGCCTCTTACACCTACCCCACTGCATGAGCAGAGGAATAGCATAACGTCCCACCATTTCACTGCTCCTTGGTTAACACATGGGGGAGATGCACAAAGCTGTGGTAAAGAGATGATAAAGTGGTGATGACTTCTCCAGTTTATCACTTCTCCAGTTCCTATGTTATTCTATGGAGCCTATGCACTAAGATTTATTTAACTCTGGAGATCTTAGTGAATAAGCTCCATAGAATAACATAGGAACTGGAGAAGTGATAAACTGGAGAAATCATCCCCACTTTATCACCTGTTTATCACCGCTTAGTGAATCTCCCCCCTGGTGTTAATCCCTTCTGGACTAGAGGGGGTGCACAATACATTGCGCTCCTTTCTGTTCCTTAAAGGGATAGTAATACTTAAATATTACTAATCCCCATATTGTAGTCATTTTAACAAGAATTTAATTGCCCCCAGGTTCATCTCTCAAACCTTTATGGTAACAGAACGCAAAGTTCCCCCCTCTCTCCCCCTTCCCTGAAGTCAGCGTTGTACTGACTGCAGGGATATCTGGTCTGACTTTCATTAGGAGGCTCTGCAGCAGAGATGAGATCGCGTTAGTAAAAAATAATTATTTCACTGAAACGGTCTTCTAAGTGTGCTTGCAAATCAAGCAGATGTAGAAGACTGTTTCGTTGAAATAATTATTTTTACTAACGCAATCTCGGCTCAGCTGCAGAGCCGCAAGCCTGTTGTACGACAGACTTCCCATGCAGTCAGGTACAACGCTGACTTCAGGGAAGGGGAGGGAGAGGGGAACTTTGCAATTGGTTATCTCTCAAACCTTTATGACACTGAGGACAATTAAATTCTTTTTAACATGCCTACAATATAGGGATTAGTAATATTTAAGTATTACTATGCCTTTATGCCTATATGCTACCCTACTCTCCTGCTTTTAGCGCAAGCAGCATTGAGTGGAGTTCCTTGTATGTAGTTTAGTAAACTGACTTTAGACAAGCCCAGGGCTAGAACATAAATTCCAATATCTGTTTTATTCCCTCAGAATTATTTGTACATTGCCCCTTTGCGAGATTTGTTTAAAAACAAACAAACACAACTTTATTGCTATTATTGCAGTACAATAAATAGCAATAATAATTGTACGCTCTACGGGGCAGGGACCTTTTATCCTAATGTATACTCACCTGGTGTTCCCTTACGACTGTCTTTATAAGTACTTAATCATTACACTTATTGTACCCCTGTTATATCAAATGTAAACTGTAAAGTGCCAAGTACACCGGCTGGTGCTATATAAATATACAATACAATATAATACAATACAATGCTTGATATATGTACAATGCATAGCATTGGTCTTCAGAAATATGTGCATTAGAAAAGAAAAAAACACATCTGGCTGCCAGCCTTTACTTTCAGATAAATGATTTGTTTGTATATTGTATTTTTAGTCTTTTGACTGTGTAGTTAAATGGATTGTTATCATTCAGAACATGTCAACTGATATTTTAACTCCTTGAATTCCTCACAGTGCATTGGAAACCTCCCCAGAATCCATGGGTTTACATTTATTGATGTTTCTTTCATTAAAGAAAGAAGTGTATATATAGTCTAATTTCTTCCATAGTTCCTATTAACCTTTTGAGTGCCAGAGAGGTAGCCAATGCAAAAGGATTAAAAGTTTTTCAAATTATCATCAAATCAAAACTGACAATCAATAATTGCCCACTTGAGGGAGCTCCAGACTTTACAAAAAAACAAATCCTTGTCTAAGACTCAGTGTGCCTAGCCTGTCAGATGGCATTTCACGTATCAGAGATTAAATATGACACGTGGTTATGTAAATAATCAGTGGGTTGAAATTAAATGAGAATCCACTTTCAGTGAAACAAAGGGTCCCTTGCTGCATTAAGAATGATGGGTCATAAGAATGGTAAATCCTTTTAGTGCATCACTAGGGTTTAGGAAGTGTTTCAAAACAGACCTATATTTAAAAAATCATTAAACAAGTCGACTGGAATCAAAGAAAAAAGCACAATGTAAAATATTTACACAGATGTAATACACTTTATGAAATTCACTTTTTAGCTTTCTTTAGCCAAGGCATATTTTACCCTAGAGAGTATATACATGGTGCTAAGGTTTTAATATTGGAAATTCTAAAGTACTGTACAGGTCAACGAATTCTAACTATATCTACTGTCAGCGCTCAGTCGAGGCATGAAATAAATACGTACATTTTCTTAAATGTATCTAAAGCAGGATTAATACATGCAGTGGCTAATCAAACAGTCTATTTGATATTTTAAAATATATATTTAAAAAATATTGTGTTTTCAGACTCTAGCTCCAAATAAATTAATTAGCAGAAAAAGGGCTGAGGAGTCTGTTTTAACATTCGTCCTATTATCCGATCCAGATTGAATTTCTGCAAATTTTGCAGACACACTGTATATTTTTTTTTCTTTTTGAATACGTCTCTCCATAAGGCATAGTTCTGAGCCAGAATTCCTCACTGTGGCCTAAGGTGTTTTTCAGCACCAGAATATACTTTCTGTTAAGAACCTAATTTAATTTGGAACATGCAATAATTTGTTTTGACAGTTTTCTTTCTTTTTTTTTCATTTTTCTTTTTTAGATTATTATTTTAAGGGTCCTTTCACACAGGTGATAGAACTGTTGCAGCCCTGTGTTCCTTCTAAGGTTAGCAAATTATATAAGACCAGTAATATAAGAGTTAAAGAGGACTGGTCATGCAGGGCTGCATTGGAATAACAGATGCACCATGCTGCCCTGTGCTGCTTTAATTACTCTTCTACCTGTTTCAGTGATGATCACTCGTCTATGCTCACTTTACAGGGAAAACTAGTAATGTTGCTTGTATATTTGTACTCACCTCTCTCTTGCTTTCCAATGCCAATTGTAATATAAGGGAGGAATGCCATCTGACATGGGTACCAGTCAGTATTACTGTCTGCTGCCCATGTCAGCCATTCACTGAAGACTGCAATAATGACTGCAACCCTCCAAAACTGCTATTGTGAATTATCTGCCTGCAGCCACATAATCAGCTGTGCAGGCCTTCCTTGTAGCAACTTAACTGTATTCCTAAAGTTGCAGCATGCAGGACTTGGTGTGGTCACATGTGGTGATAGTCTCTCGTAAAATACACCATAGTAGAGCATTTACCTTTCACAATGGGTGACAGATCCAGCACAGCGTCACTAAATTTATGTAATCTATGTTAAAGGGGAGTAAATAAGATGAAAGTAGGTTGGATAAGCCGTGGCAGTAGATTAAGGCCACATGTTGAAAGAAAATGGAGTAATTTGGGGGCAAACCAATTGCACCATAAGGTACAAATAAACATTCTCACTGATTTAAATCGGTCAACCTCCAGCAGGATCCACAATGTATTGTTCCTCAATGTACTGAAGACATCTGAAGTGGGTTAAAAGCATCATTAAAAGTGGAACTATCACTTTGTAACACATAGGTGATTTTGAAAGAGCTTTCAAAATTATTTATAGTTATGTTAGCCATTTTGTATTGAAAATAATAGTTTGAGAGATATTTGGTTTTATTTATTTGTTAATTAATGCAAATCTGGCAGACATGCCTGCCAGTTACTAACATTCCACACTGCTCCCCATACCAACTACCACTCACTTCCTGTCATTACTAACTCATTTGCATACACTGACAAATAAATGACCTCATAAACTATTGCTTGAAATAAAAAATGGCTAAAATAATCATAGGCGATTTTGAAAGCTCTTTCATAGTCATCTATCCATTACAAAGTGACAGTTTGACAGTGGAAATTTGGGAAATGTTATTTGTACTCTATGGTGCAGCTGGTTTGTTTCAGCATCTACCCAGATTTTCGTTAACTCATTGAGTGCCAGAGAGGTTTCCAACGCATTGCATTGCAATGTGTTAAATACCTCTCTGGCACTCAAAGGGTTAAGTACAGAGCCCTTAGAATATATTGCCACACATTATCCAAAACAATTACATTTAATAAAAAAAAATAATAATAATAATAATAATGATATTTTTGTGAAAGCATTTTCATTGAGATTGTCTCTTGTTTTCAAGTATGTCCTGGACTCATTTTATCTACCTCAAAAGGGAGAAAGGCTCAGCTGACCTTTCCGTGACTAGAACCTGCGACCTTGCAGCTTGAACAGATTCTACATCTGGTACATTAACCAACTGAGCCATATCAATAAATATAAGGCATATTGGAGCATATTTGTTTATATTTTCAGTATGATAAGATATAATTTGTACTTATTTAAATGGAAAGGTAGACAAGTGATTCACACTGGTCGCATTAGGTAAATGACATTTTAATGTATTTGTAATGTCCTGACATGCTTACTTAATGTATTCAGTAAGATAAATTACCTGTCTCTTTTTACTCAGACTTTTTTTTTTTAGAGGCAAACTATGACATTTCTGTATTTGTGTTTACTGAAAATCTTCAAAGCACAGACAGACATATATATGTCTAGCTACTGTTTTTTTGTTAGAAGTTCAGTAAAAGAGATTTGCTTTCAAATGTAAATATACGTAGATTAGTATAGATTTCTGGAACCTATGGATACCTGTCTGCAAAGAAAAAAAAAACATTGTCAAGTTTTCTTTTTAATAAAGATTGTTCAAGCCATTCTTAATAAATGTTTATGTATATTTATTTACAATATTTCTTTAAGGAATGGTGACAAGATCATGATCATATAGACAATTCAAACTCATTTCAGTATCCCATTTTTTCTTGTGTAGGACCTACATTCCCCTGTAAGCCAAGGGGATTGAGAACCAAACAAACAAAAAACAATGGGTAAGCCCATGCAAGATGCAATCCATACTTGACTGGCTGGAGACCACTTGCGTTGGTCTGTAACTGGATGTTTCAGTGATGAATCAGAAATATCCAGTTGATAATATGAACATCTACATGGTGCCACTAGGGTTGTCTCTATAATTGGTATCAAAGTGTGGGAATATGAAGAGCTACAATATATACAAAGTGTACAAATTAGTGCATCCCAGGTTTTAAATGTGTTTTTTTTTATTAGAACTGAAATGTATATGAGAAAATTAGTTTTTTAAAATGCTTTATATAATGGACCTTAATAATCATTGAAAAGAATTACTTTTGCTTAGAGCAGTTCTCAGCAAAGATGCCGTTGCACAATGGCGTTCCATGGACATCCACTGAGGATGCCCCTGTTATTCTATAAAGACTTTGATAAAAATCTGAATAATGATTGTGAGAAAACATATATTTATGGAAACTGTTGTGTTTTTTGTTAGTTTAATTGTGAGATTTTTACTCTTTGATAAATGACAACAAATGTTAAGTGTGCCACGAAAATTCAAGACGAACCAGTGCCTTAGTTACATAGAGCAGAATTCAAGAAAAGTGTAGCATTAGCCATTTTTTTGAAAGACATAACTTTATTTGGCATTTTTAATTGGACACGTATAGATGTAAGAAACATACTAATGCCTTCATGCTGAATAGCACATGCTCCTAAATTAACAGCAGAGTTAGCCATATGCATAAAAATGGGTGCTAACTGCTTTCCTGAATTAGGCACAATAACTAATCCTCTCACAAAATGGCAGATATTTTAGCCATACCCACTTTTTGAAAATACATTCACTAAAAAAGAGCAAGTATAGTCAATTTAGAAAAAAATACATACAATTCAATAACATTTTGGTGCTAATAATTTTTAATCAAAAGTACACTGTAAATAGTGATTGCATGTGTTTCTTTCTTTCCTCCAATAGAATTTGATGAACTTAAAACAACTGAAGCAATTGTGGGCAAACCAACTGTAGCCAGGGCAGTTGACCTTGAGGCCCCTGCAAGTAAAGGTAAACACTGAATCCTATTAGACATTTTAGAGAGAGGGGCCTTCAACTCATAAAGGAACAATGTGTTTCATACGCGTCTGGCAAATAAAGGATTAAGATTACTTGTAATTTTGTTTCCTTCTTATTTGGGGACAAATTTCCCACATGTATATGATGTGCATCCAAAACAGCATCCCCACAGGCCACAGTATTAAACTGGTTCCTATCTATAAAAGTGGGACTGATGAAGACCCAAGGTGATACCCCCTGAAACTGAAGAGCCCCGTAAACATCACACATAAGTGAAACATATATCCACATGTAACCAACATATACACCATAAACATAGAAATACACACATTATGGGGATGTATTAACACTATTCCATGCTAAAATAGGCAACAAAGGGAGGATGGTAAAGATGTGTATGGGTGTTTTGTTGTGTTCCTTTGAGCCTTGTTTAAGACCAGGTATTAATAAGACACAGATAAAAATGACACACAATGATGCAGTTTTCCTGTGCATGGCATAGGTGTGGTGTCCTAGGCTTTCTTGCATGAAAGTTTTTTTACTATGACAGAGTGTGTGCACAGATTTCCAAATAGGCACAGTAGGCAATTGCCTTGAGCTCCAAATTGTGAGAGGTGCATCAGCTACGCTGGCCACACCCACATTCTGAATTGTGGGTGTGGCCAGAGCAATATTAATGTCCTTCCACTAGGTTTATGCCCCTTTACAAGCTATTATTTAACCCCCTGGTTGTTATTCACAAACACAATGCAGAACAATGCATTAGAGATTTCTCTAGGAACCAAGAGGCTAAAGATATTTTATTTCCTGCTTATTATAGTCCATAAGGTTTTTTCTTTGCCAGGAAACAGTGGATGGGACTGTGGGGGGGGGGTGTCATATGAGGAGTGGGAATGTAACCATTGGCAGATATAAGGGTGCTACAGTCAGGGCCGGCCCAAGACATTGTGCTGCCTGGGTCCAGGAATGAAATTCTGCCCCCCCTCCACCACCAAAACTACACCCACCAAAACACACCACAGGGGTGCTTGTATGCACACCACCACCTCCAGCTGCCATAAAATATGTGACCAATATAAAATAGACAACTATATAAAGTACTAATCAGAATAATACAAAAGAGTAGAATATGGAATAATAAAATATAAATCACACACACATTAATTAAGTGATGGCTAAAATCATATGAAAGGACTAGATTGAGCAGATGTATAACAGTTACCCTATTACCACATATGGTCATGAGCAGTATACTGGGATAACTAAATAATCTGAGTAGTCTGAATTTATATACAGAGATAAGAATACTAGTGTAGGTAATGAATGCTTACTGGAAGGTAGCTAAACATTGTATTTATATGCACAGTTCAATGATGACATCCAGGTTTTTGGTAAATATGTGCCCTTACATAATGATGATCACCCCTTTCACTCTCATTTCATGAGAAGGGTTCTGCCGGTCTGCCTCACTGGATCGTAATGTGATTCATGAAACACTCCTATAAACAGAGGTGTAGGAGCCCCCACAAATCTGGGGGGATAGCATTTTTACTGTCCGGGTATATTCTTTTGGCTGGAGGGGAGTGAAGCGAGTGTAGGTTGTAGGAAGGAGATATAAAATAGTGGGTACAGGAGATTGGGGCAGCTTATGAAGCACTTCAACCCTTTCAGTGCCAGCGGAGTACGTAACACATTGAAAAGCAATGCGTTCCGTACTCCTCTGGCACTCAAATGCTAAATCTTATCACTCCAGAGGGATGTGCATCAAATAGGTCAATTTATAGGAGCATTTGACTTCTTGAATGCTAGATAAATGAGTTGAAGTCCTCAATAGCAATAAATGGGGTGGCCTGTAGTGCACTTGGCTTGCCTCATAATTGTTCCACTTCTCATTAACCCTTCATGGACCACAAGGTGGTACAGTCCTTCATAGGTTGCTAAATCAGTTTAAGTGGATTTTGAGCACCACTTAAAGGGACAGTTTACACAATGCAAGCAATTTAAATTCCTTATTGCAAATAGGGATTCTTAACCCTTTGAATGCTAGGGGTACACAAGTAATTGCGAAGCAGTGTATTTTGCACTGGTCTTGCACTCATGTAGCAGTGGCAACAAGACCAACCCATGAGTGTTCCCACACAAACTTTTAACTCCTTTGATAATGGGAGAGATCCTGTCCATCATCAAACGATTTACATATTTAACCATTTGACTGTTGGAAAGGCGTCTCAGGCACTCAAAGAGTTAAAAAAGCAATATAATTTAATATAGTCACACCTATGTGGCTAATCATATCTACATACACTCTAAAGCAACTTCACTCAGTCCAAATCTCTCGGTCCCATTTTCCTACCCTGTTGTCCCATCGCAATGTGTAGTGTATCACAGTGCTCCACAGCCATAACACACACACACACGCATTGTTTGCTTAACTCTTTAAGTGCCAGAGGGGTGGATATCATCTGGCACTCAGATGGTTAAACTTCAGTACATTTGTTTATGAATTAATATATGTAAAAAAATACTTTGGTCTTGCTGATAATCATTTAATTACATAAACATCTGTCAATAAGTCTTGAAGTGGCCTAAACATGCTCAGTAATGCCCTGCCTACCAGACATACCCCCCAGCAATAACACCACCTGGAGCAAGAGTGTATTTGGCCATTGAACTGTCCAATGTAAAAGGGAACAGGACTGTCCATTCAATTAAATAATACCGGACGACCCCCCAGCAAAACAGTTTGCTTGCCAGGTGGGCAACCCGTGACTCTACAGATTCCAGCTGGTTTACAGAGTACAGTTCCCATAATCTTCAAGCTGCCTTTGTTTGGAGGGCCACGTGTTGTGCATCTATGATCTAGATATATTAAACTCTTTTCTCTGTGGCAGTGGAAGGGGTTAAGGCAATCCAGCTGGATCAGGCTGTAAGGGAAAGCAGCCGAGATCCTTGCCCTCACCTCACATATTAAACATGACCCCAAGTGCCTCTGGCTTGTGGTGAGCTGGAGTGGAGGAAGCCCTCTTGTCACTAAACAAGCCTGTGCGTTCTCAGAAATGGTTCACAAATCTTCTAGCGACTACCGATCCCCTGGCTCTGCGGGGAAGTGGGGAAGGGAATCCAGCTGCCACTCTCTCTCCATTGTGTGTTGGGGGAGGCAATGGCATGTGCAAGCCATTTATTGGGGTGAGTTCTGATCCACTACCCGGTCTGACAGGAAGCAGCTTGTTGCACTCTGGCTCGGCAAGCAGCTTCCTGTCAGACTGGGGTAGAGGATACAGCAGCTCCTCTACCTGCGGTCTGCTCTGATTCGCCACACACATTACAAGGAGGTGAACAGCAGGAGGGATCGCTGTGCAGTGTGCTCCCTTCCTAATGGTCACCCAGAGTTTACTCCCAGGGGGGATTTCTATAAATAGGCCCTGCGCTCAGTCACCTTACTCCCCTTCCCGGACGTAAAATATGATGTACATAAACACAGCACTGACACAGATCAGGACACAGGGCTGGGCTGGCACACAAATGAACATGCCTGGGGATGGAAAATTGCCGCCGCGGTCAGAGTGCCCCACCGGGACCCATGTAAGGGCCGGCTCTGGCTACAGTGATGTACATCCAGACCTGTGTATACTGGTAACCTAATAACATATTTGGAGAAAAAAGACATGCATCCATTAAGTTCATCCTTTGATTATACACTCAAATTTAGTGGTTCTGAAAGCTGACCTCAGGGACCCTTAACAGGCATGAATTTAGGAGATGTTTGAAAGCCACTGATCTAATACATACCCAGTGGTGAAAGCTCATGAATTTTATGACTTCTTACAAGCACAGAAAATGAGCTGGTGGATTCATATACCCCCCTCATCCCATTGTAATAGCCATTGACCTGGTAATGATAGCCCTCTGGATGAAGATTAAGCAATCTTTTGCATTCTAGTTGCTGAAGACTACAACTTCCATGATCCACAACCAGCCATTGTCAGGTTGGGGATGATAAAAGTTGTAGTCGTCCCCAACAGCTGGAAAGATAAAGGTTGCATTCCCCTACTCTAGTCCAACAGCAGTTAAGGCAGCTGGTACCCTCACCTACATAAACCAAGACAACGTCTGCCTAGCCATTATTTCTTACAAAATGGATAAACAATTGCTTTTAGTGTCTAACAAGATTTGTGGCTTGAATATAATGCAGATGAAGAAGTGAAGCACAAAGTCTCTTCCCAGAAATGAATGGTTTTATTTTCAATTGCCTGTTATTAAGACATGTTTTGGAAATTTCTACAATTAAAGTGTATATTTCAAAGCCTAATTAAATTATTGACACCCTGAGTAATAGACTTGCATGACTGTTTTGTTTCACTAAGATTGTAAAATAACACGCATTCTTTTATCTGTTCTTTCTGTTCCATTATTGCCGAGATAATGGAATTTACATTCTTAATTATTTCCAGTGGTAGCTTGAACTTTCATTTCAATGCATTTCATAGCGCTCAATGTTTTCTATACTTCATTCTCAGGACTGTCATGTGCAGTATATTTTTGTCTTTTAGTTCAAATTTTACTGATATGTCATAAAAATTGATTTATCTCAATTCTTCCTTTTTCCTGATAAATAGTTTTTTCATACAATTTGTGTAAATTTAACAATAGACCATCTTGCTGCTGTATACAAAGTGAAGCACATTTTGCAGATTATTTCACTAACACAATAGGGAGATTCACTAAGCAGTGATAAATATCTGATAATGCAGGGATGACTTCTCCAGTTTATCACTTCTCCAGTTCCTATGTTAGTCTGTGGAGCCTATTCATTAAGATCTCCAGAGCTGAAGAAATCTTAGTGCATTGGCTCCATAAATTAACATTAGAATTGGAGATGTGATAAACTGGAGAAGTCATCTCCGCCTTATCACCTCTTTATCACCGCTTAGTGAATCTCCCCCAGTGAGTATTATGTGAAGATATTTTAGAGCAAACTAACTATACCACAGGGAACAACTGCACATTCCCTTGATCACTAAGGAGGTCTCCATCGAAATGCATTGGAGGCCTCTCTGGCATTCAAGGTATATTAGATGCCCCATTTAACTCAATGGGAATGACAGTAGGCAATGCCTTAGACACCTCTCTCTCATCCAAGGGTATATTGAAGTACGCCATGGTTGTAATACTTTTTCACTTCTTACTTACTCCACCTTGGAAATAACACTTTCCTACCAGCATTTGTCTCACCTACCTCCTTCAAAAATTAATTTCTAATTCCATGCCTGATAGACTCTTTGTGACTGATACAATAAGAAACGATTGACAGTCACTTACACTGATATTTTAATCTACTGAATGCTATAGAGGTTTCCAATACATTTGAAAGCAAGGCACTGCAGATCTCTATAGTATTTGGGTGGGTCAGAGGTCCCTTTAAAATCAGTAGTCATTTTGGGAATTATTATTTTTCCACTACGGTGGATAGAAATGTATAGAAATACATTGATTTATTTATAAGATTAGAGGGATATTGGTTAAATAGAGGGCAAAAATAAGAGTAATTTAGATATCTTTTAACTATTACACGTTGTTTGAATTAGGATGTATAAAGTTATAGAAATATAGAATGTGATGGTAGATAAGAACCATTTGGCTCATCAGCCAATTTTTCCTACTGTAAAAACCTCAAACCTTATTCCTCTGTTTTGTCTTATGTTCAGAATAGCCTCATGGCTATCTTATGCATGCTTAGATTCCATCACTTTGTTAACCTTTACCACTTCTATTGGTAGCTATCCCACTCTTCTACCACCCACTTAGTCAAGGAAAACTTTCTTACATTACATCTAGGCCTCTGTCCCTCTAGTTTCAGACTATGAACTATTATCTTAACATTTCTACTACTTTGAAATGTGTTTCTCTCCTGTATTTTGTTGAATCCCTGTATGTGTTTGAATGTTTATATCATACCCCCCTCTTTTTTCTCTCCTCCAAGTTATACATGTTCAGATCCTTCAGTCTATCCTGATCATTTTTATCCTCTAATGCATTCACCATTTTAGTAGCCATTATCAATGACCACTTCCCTCTTTCTCCTACAAATGCCTTTAGCTATACAACCCACCACCCTAATTGCTTCCCCTGCCACTTTGTTACATTGTCTGTCTACCTTTAAGTCGTCAGAAATAATTACTCCCAAATCTCTTTATTCTGTTGTCATCAACATCACAGTACACTTAATACTATATTCTGTCTTGATTTTTGCATCATTTTACATTTATTGACCTTAACCTGCAGCTACCACACTCATGTACGTTCTTCTAATTTAGCCACATAATTCTTTTTATATTCATGTAGACATTCTGTAACTTATGTTAAAAAGAATGCTTTATTTGGAAATTCTGATCTAAGTGCTTTTTTTTAGTTAATAAAATTCATAAAGCATAACGTCGCTATCAGAATTGACAGAATCACAACCATTTTTTTGAAATTGAGAGAAACATTCATTGAAAACAGGAGACATACATACATGAACGTATGGCATTTTACATAGATTATAACATTATATTTATTTCAGCAGTGTTGGAGGTAAAACTGGAGTAAAAAATATTTTTAGAATATGATTTTATTCAATGCTAAATTTGACTATGGACACTTTTAAGATTTCTTTTTATGAAAGAAGGTCTTTCATGAAATAGATAGACTAAAACCTGGCTTTGTCTCATTAAAATGTATCATTTTAAAGACAAAAAAGATTCAGACATCAATAACACAGATTTAATAATTTACATATAGAGCCCTTTTGGCTCATATATGTTTGAAAGACACAAGATAGTCATGAGCTTGACCAGTAATTTCTATCACCATATGTAATCTGTGTTAGAAGTAGATTATGGTCACAGATAGATCCAAGAGACTAGATTTACAACCACTGTCCATAGAAGACAGCTGGTCATATGTTACACACTCCACAGACATTTCAGTAGTACAGTGATATGATACACATCTTAAGTAGACTGACTGCTTTTAACCTTAGGGCACAGGTGGAAAGAGGAGATGGACAGACTTTGAAGATGAAGTTAGCAGGAGACAATGTACAAGACAAATGAGAAAGGGAAACTGTTAGGAGTGAGGGAGAGAGAAAAAGACGGAGAGAGATGGAATTGAAAAATCATAGAGGAGAAAAGGAGAGAGATGGGGAATACAAGATAAAAATCAAAGGGGAAGATGAAGTAATGTATGGCAATATACTGAAGTAAAAAATGGAGGGAGAAAAAGAAAAAAAAGAAATAACACAGGTCATATCACCCATATATTTCTGCCTCTTTGGTCTATCCCTGATTTTGGACTTGATTATACCACATACTAAGTATCAGAAAAAGGTATAGTTACTCTTTAGTAAAATGGGCGCATTGTTCATTGTTGCAAATGCAAACATTATAAAATAAATTCAAAGGTGGATTCTTTTTTATAAGAGCAAATAAATGTAATATATAGCAGGAATCAAATGTCATATTAATTAGCTGAATTCCAAACAGTAACAGAATTAGGGTGCACCATTTACCCATGGAGAGTACCAAAGCCATGTGCCCCCTCCCCCTTGCTCGGAATCTCCCTATATACTGGACCCTAGACAGCTGCCCCATTCACTCATTTATTAATTAATCAAAATGACATCATATATGTTTTAAATGAATTGGTATACATTGCAGTCTTACAGAATAAGTAATCAGTAGGTAATAAGCAAAGGTATCCATTCATATGGCAGTAGTTATGTGATTGTTGAGCAAACCAATTGATGGTATGCCTTCTCCATTTACACATTGACTCAATTATTGGCAATCTGGTCATTTAGCAATCAGATTTCAATTTTGGTAATCTGTTCATTCAGGAATAAGATTTTATGTAGATCGCAGTCTGAGGGTTTACAGACCAGAGCGGACAGGCCCGATACCCAACATACAAATAACTGCAATTTGGAATGTTGCAAACACACACACAGTCATTTGATTTTTATAATGTTAGGCTGCCTTTCGGGAAATAAAAAAACATTTAAGAAGTTAAGGCTTTGTCAAATGTTTGCTCAAACGTCTCTGAAGCAAAGCAGTGGTATTGTTTTCAATGACAAAACGCAGGTGCAAAATTATTTTTAACATTGCCGTCTGGAACAAGGTTGAAGTACAAGTTTGATAAATTTTCCCCATGGTGCTCTATTCTGGCTGCTCATAGATTTTGGATGGTAAAATGTATTGTCAGTTTGTACTTTTAGCTTGCTGGATGCAATGATGCATAATGCAATTTAAATCTTTATCTAATGCACTCACACTTTACTCAGGAGACCAAAGTGTTTTGAAAAGCAAATAATGCTTTAACTCTGGTCTCCCAGAGGTGGTAAAAATAATGTAAAGCATGTTAAATTGAAAATCTAACATAAGGTTATCTATCTGTCTATCTATCTATCTATCTATCTATCTATCTATCTATCTATCTATCTAATCAATCTATATATACACACACACTCACACACATATGTATATATCATCAGGAAGGCAAGCAGGAAGACAGATTAACAGACACAGATATAGATGTGCACGTCTAAAAAATATAGAGATGTGCACACTGACATACAAGTGATACGGACAGACAGAGAGGCAAACAGATAGATAGATAGATAGATAGATAGATAGATAGATAGATAGATAGATAGATAGATAGACAAATAGAGAGACAAACAACTAGATATAGATAGATAGATAGATAGATAGATAGATAGATAGATAGATAGAAAGACAGACAGACTGACAGACGGATAGATAGATAGATAGATAGATAGATAGATAGATAGATAGATAGATAGATAGACAGTCAGCGTTACAGAGTAGCAGAAAGAATGACAAAAAGACAGACATAGATTTGTGCATGTCTAGAAAATATAAAAATGCAAACACTGAAATGCAAGGAAGATAGATAGATAGACAACTAGATAGATCGATAGATAGATAGATAGATAGATAGATAGATAGATAGATAGATAACCACAGATGTATGTTTCAGCCTTGCTGGGCTTTGTTAGTGAGGTGTAGCTGATGTAGATGTATGTAGATTCTCCTTTTACTCTTTTGCTGACCGATCCCAAGGGTGATTTGCATATGCAAAGTGCTTGTATAAAGATGCACACACTCACTTGTAAGCAATACAGATAGATAGATAGATAGATAGAAAATAGATAAAACATATATATATATATATATATACATATATATATATATATATATATATATATATATATATATATATAAATGTGCATATTAACATGTGAATGCGCTTACTGACATGTAAGCAATTTCTACATATCTGACTACAACTCATACTTTATCACAGCAAGAGAAGCTTGTGAAAATCCAATATTTTTGCATATTGAAACAGTAATTACAGTGTTTTACGAATTAAGCACAAAATAGTATTTAGTAATTGCTTATAGTATAATAAAGGAGTACAAATGAAATATATTACTTTTGATAACCCTATTAATTAATGCTAAGACATATAATTATTATTATGACTTTTATAGAAAATTATATAATTACATAAAAGAACTGTGGAGAAGAAATCTTTTTTTTTCTTGAAAACAAATTCTCAGTTGATTTGGTGTAGGCAATAACTTTTTTGACAAATGAATTTTCATTCCAAGGGGGCTATGTATTAATCTGGTACATTCTCCTTAAAGGGGAACACTTAATTTGGAGTCCTTCATATATCCGTCAGATATGTCTGTCTGTCTATCTATCTATCTATCTATCTATCTATCTATCTATCTATCTATTTTTGCTTAGTATTTGCAGGTACCTAATCACCAAAATTCAGATCTGTTTCAATTGATTTCAGAATGACTCATAGAAGGATAAAGGAAAAGGGGGAAAGGGTGAGGGGTGGTAAGGGAAGAGAAAGAAAAGGCTTGCCAGACCGAAAGTGTCAAGAGGCTGGAAATTAGTAGATGGCAGGCCAAGTGGAGCAAGAAAGAGAAGTGAAAAGAGATGGAAGAATGGCGAGTAGGCCTGAGGAGAGGTGGATGACAAGTTTAATTGGATGCAGAAATATGGTCCTTGCACAGATACTGCTGTGGTCAAGAAAACACTATGAATGGCATCTACAGGTGTTATATTTATCGTGAGCTCAAGATGTTCTACAGCTAGGTGGCGCTGTTGCTACTGCATTCTATTGAAAGCTTGTGTCTGCAGCAATCAGCTCTTTATTTTTTGTGTGGTATATCAACAGTACCACATTGCTGCACAAAAATCCTGAACTCAAACTCCCAAACAAATGTAAGTTTGCTCTGTTTTGGTGAGAGCAGAAGTAGGTTTATCACACAAAAAATGTCATAATAAGATTTACTTCCACTTTAAAGACTTCATGTGAAACTTTGCATTTTTATTTTGAGCCAAGAGTTGTTAAGGTTTTGAAATCTACCTTATAATTTTGCAGTCTTGCATTCTTTTCATAGCACGGGCAAAACAATCCATGAAAGTAATTATATTTGCTATGTGTGTTATTATTCGCTTTGTCCTTTTGTTCGAAAGTAGAAAAGCTATTGTTCTAACTTATCTACAAAAAGCATTGGAAATGACACCTGCTTGTGTTTCTTTTGTAATACAAATGATCCAGTGTGGCACTGTGTGGTGTATTATATATACTTAAATGAAGATTTTTAACTGTTAACTACTTCACTGACACATTTGGAGGGGCAAGTATCACATTTTACATAATCTGTTCCAATGGGATCTGCCCCAAATGACCCCTATGAGCTGTATGGGGAGGTCAGAAAATTGACTTCCTGTCTGTTCTGCTCTCTTGTTGGTGTGCCTGAGCTCACACTGGTGGAGAAGTGGGGACTCATTTTAGATGCTTGTTTTTTCTTCTTTTGGTGTAATATAACCCCCAGTCCCACCCACTCTTTCCTGGCAAAGAATATAGCCTTGGCCTAAAACAACGAATAATGAAAAAAAAACATTAACGACCTTGGTTGACAGAGAGATCTCCAAGGGTTAAATACTAGTGCAGGGAAATTAAGATTACTCTGGCCATACCTACAATTTAGAATGTTGGCGTGGCTAGCAAGCTGAGGTGTCCCTCACAATTTGGAGCTTTGGGCAGTTGCGTACTCCGCCTATTGTGAAATCTGGCCCTGGTTCGAATTCTCTTGTAGGGATAAGTGAAATAATTCTTTAAGACCAGCATTTGTATTAAACAAACTGTTTAGCAAACACACTTTGTGAAGCACATATTTTATTTGCCCTTTTTTTTCCTTTTTTACCAATCAAGGGCTAGATTCTATTGCAGGTGCTAAATGTTAGCGCCTGTTTTATCAAACATTTTCCTACTGAAGTCTATGGGGAAAACGGGATAAAAGCAGTGATAAAATTAACACCTATAATAGAATCCAGCCCCAAATTGCATGAAAAGTGATCAAATAGTGGATGATGCAATGCATTAACTACGCATTTAATCTTTTTTTCCATTAGTTATTTTCACTTAGGTAATTAACTATTTCTCCCTTCTACAGGAATTCCCACAGGTACTTTACATAAACAGAAAATAAAACCACACACCTGCACACAGACAACATCATACCTGATCACACACACACACACGCACACACACACATGCATACACGGTCATGCACACCACGCACAGCCACAGAATCACATATACACTATCCGCTTTCCCAGCCTTGGCACACTGGCAGCCACAAAGCAGTGGTTTCAACCTCTTTTTTTGTCCAGAGCATGCTTAAAATGCAATTTAGATTCTCCGGGGCACACCAAACATTTCAAGGGTCATTTGTCAAGGATGTTATGAAGGTTATAAATAAGTACCATGTCACAAGTCCCAAACATATTGTGCATAAATATTTCTATAATATAAATCTGAAATTAAACTATCACAATTTTGTAAAAGTCTTCATAAAAAACAAGGGGCACCCTAAGTGGATGTCAGCGGTATGCCAAAGTACCACGGAACTCTCATTAAAAACCACTGCCACAAAGCAACACATACAATTTTCGGACACCCCATCCTTGTTCCACTGTCCACTGGTAGCCACAGAACCATCCACACTCTATCTGGCACCCCAGTCTTGTTCCACTATTCATTGGTAGCCACCCATGTCTGACACCCCAACTCTGTTCCACTGTCCACTGGTAGCCACCATTGTATGAAACCCCAGCGTTGTTCCACTGGCCACTGGTAGCCACAGAACCATCTATACTCTATCTGGCACCCCGGCCTTGTTCTACTGTCCACTTATAGCCACCCATGTCTGACACCCCAACCTTGTTCTACTGTCCACTTGTAGCCATTGAACCACCATAGATACCCTGTCTGACACTCCCAACCTTGTTCCATTAATAACCATAGAAACAAACATAAATGTTCTGCTTCTCAAGCCTTATATGTATAATCTGTGGGAAATATGCTCACAAAATGTTTTGTTTTATAAATTACCTACAAAATAAACAAATAAAAAATCTTGGATTGCATTTTACCACCTTAGTTTGCCTGCTTCAGTTTGAAGAAACTGCCAGAAACTATAATCTCTGCCCACTGGCCATAACAGTTGTGTTGGGGGTTATTATTATATTTGTGGAAAAATAATAGAAAATTACACTGTAAATGAACAGAATTGAAAGAAACAGAAGCATGCAAATTATTGGACAGCAAATTATTGTTCTATCAAATAGCTTAAATGAAATGTTTATAAATGATTTGTTTTTGATTACATCTTATTCAAATACCACAACTGCCACTTCCTCCAAATAACAGGCCTGAATATTACTTAAAAAAACTGCAAATAAACAACTGATGGGCAGGGACATTTTTACTATAATTATCAGTTTGGATGTGTTGATTGCTTTCAGGGCCTTATGCAGAAAACTAAAGAGATGTAATTCAGGAGAAAACCAATTGTACCACAAGGGAAGGGGGCAAACAAATGCCCATTGATTTAAATTGGGGTGAAACCTCTTTAGTATCAAAAGTGAGATCAACAGGAATTTTGGGAGTTTTCATTGGTCTTATATAGTGAACCACTCTTACTCCAGACCTCTTTAACTTCCTGAATATGGCCAGTCTTCTTTAAAGGGATAGTAACGTTTCAAAATAAAAGCAGCTCCAATTAATCTTCATAGTATTTGGGCCATGGACAGTGTTATTTCAATACTGTCAGAGTTGTAGTTCAAGAGTAATCGAATGATAAAGTATCCGCTTCTCACCCCTTTTACCTAGTGTAAGCCACCTCCCCTCAGATGTGGAATCTGGTCTTAAGACCAGACAGCTCACAGCAAGGGACAATCTTCTTACTGTGAGTATAAGGAAAACCCTGACCCCTTAGACAGGTTTTCCTTATGCTAAGTTAAGATTGTCCCCTCTGCAAGCCATTGCGACACCACCTTTCTGTTCTGAGGTGAGGGGGGCCGGGAGGGGGAAACGTTATCATTCAATTACTCTTGAACTACAACTCTCTCAGTATTGAAATAACACTTTACATGGCCCAAATACTATGAAGATTAATTGAAACATTACTATCCCTTTAATTAGGAGAAGCAAATCAATTCTGGGCCAGACTGTAGCATACAAATAATTACTCTTATTGATGTAAAGGGGCTCTTAACCCCTTAAATGTTACAGAGGTCTACAGCATATTCCTTCACAATGATTTGTAAGGGTTAAACTCCCCATTGATATCAATGAAAAAGTTATGAATTTGTAATTCCCCCCCCCCCCCGATTGGTGCAGTTTTCATGCTCCAGAATGGTTCATCTTTTGCTTTCTGTGGAAGGTGAAAGGTCCTTAAGACCTTTTTTTTCCAGTTATTCTGATCAATGATTGTTCTTTGTAATTTAGTGCCAGTAATTCACATCATATTGAGTAATATGGAGCAAACCAATCGCAGTATAAGGCCTGAATATTAATTCCCCCTGTCGTGCAGTTGGTATGTTCCAGAATTGCTCATCTTTTGTTTTCTGCATAAGGCCCTAATATTTTAGCCCTTTTAGTGCCAGAGGAGTATTCAACACATTGCTTTACAATTATTTGGATACTCCTCTGGCACTAAAAGGGTTAAGTCAGATTTGTGAATGTTTATTTTGAGTAATTTAGTGCCCGTGTACTGCATCATGTTGAGACATGCTTATTGTCTAATTTAGATACCAGGGATGGATTAACCTCTGTGTACCTAATAAAGAAGTGATATTTCCATGACAGTGCATATTGCTCATTATTAATATTTACATGTCACTTTTTATTTTTCCCCAGAAAAATATGTGTCATTTTACATCTTTAGTTACGGATCTCAAAAAACTGTACCTATAATTCATGTTGGTTTTCTAGGCTTTCTACTCTGAAAATAGCTATATTTTATATAATTAAACATTTGCCTCAGGACAGCTTTAACCCTTAAGGTGTGTGGCCACCACAGGACCACAAAGCATTTTTTTTTTTTTGGCTTATCTGATTCATGGCTCCCTGAAAGGCGTAGCTAAAGTACCATAACTACCTAGATTGCTTATTGAGGGGCAGTAAATTTAATCCATTTATATTAGACAATACACAGATGCTGATAAACTATATGAATATATACAGCCGTGAGGGGAGCTCTGAATTCTATGACAGTCCTGGCACGTCATAGGTCCTTATCGCAAGTCCAATCCATGATGTGCCAGGACCGTCATGTTCCTTAAGGGGTAAAGTATAATTTGGGGTTATGCACTAAGGAGTGATAAAGAGGTGATAAAGTAGACAGAGGAATAACTAGAAGCCACTGGGCCTTGGTGCAAGAATTGCCATGCCCCCACCGACCACACTGGCCCCCTCAACCACATTGGCCACCTCCACATTGCCCCCCAATCTCCAAATTGCCCCTTCCACAATGCCCTCTTCATCTCCACAATGCCCCCTTCATCTACACGTTGCCCCTTCCACAATGCCCCTTCATCTCCACATTGCCCCTTCCACAATTTCCCCTTCATTTCCACAATGCCCCCATCTACACATCACCCCTTCATCTCCACATTTCCCCTTCCACAATGCCCCTTCATCTCCACATTGCCCCTTCCACAATTCCCCCTTCATCTCCACAATGCCCTTCCACAATGCCCCCATCTCCACATCACCCCTTCATCTCCACATTTCCCCTTCCACAATGCCCCCATCTCCACATTGCACCTTCCACAATGCCCCTTCATCTCCACATTGCCCCTTCCAGAATACCCCTACCTCCAGTCCTGGTGCTCTAGCAGCCTGGCTTGACAGATCTGTGCCTCCTTCGGCACAGATCTCTAGAACTGAAGCTCCCGCGCGCCGCTCTAGTAATGCAGAGGCTGGGAGATAATGTCATCTCCCAGCGCTCTGTATTAATAGAACGGCGCGCTGGTGGCCATAGTGGGAGATCAGCTAAGCTACAGATGGAGGTGCTGCGGGCGAGGGGGTTGCAGGGGGCGACTGTCCCCTGGAGTGACGGGCCCGGTCGCAGGTGCAACCCCTGTGACCCCTATTGTTACGCCACTGAAAGTAGAGATTACTTCTCCAGTGATATCACTTCTCCAGTTCCTGTGTTATCCTATGGAGCCTATGCACTAAGATTTCTAAAGTTGGCAAACTTAATCTATGTAAATTTTCTCTGTGGGTGGCATGCTTGCATTTGCCTCCCACTTCCTTCAAAGCACTGTCAGGACCTTCCTCTTACAGTATTGCCCTGTGAGGACCTTGAGATACTCACAGCGCATTACCACTGGTTGTAGGTGGAAGATCCTGAAAGTCCATTGAAGGAAGCGGGTGGCATGCTTGCAAATGCAAGCATGCCTCCCGCAGAGAAGATTTACACAGATTAAGTTTGCCTTCTCTTCTGTTGGCTACAATGGGGACCTCAGTGGAACATAGTAAGCCTTATTTTGAAAGCGGATAGCGTGGGGGGAAGATATCTGCCAGCCATTCATTTTTTTTTTAGTAAGGGGGAAACCAAGGGTGCGTATTACACATAGGCACTCTTGTTTTCCCCTAAATCTTGGGTATAATATACACCTGCGTATTATACACAGGTGAGTTTTATACCTGAGATTTTACAATATATATATATATATATATATATATATATATATATATATATGTAACAAAGGTTGGTAAGGAAGCACTCGCAGTTCAAGAAAATAATGCCTGGATGCAGTCTGTAATGCCAGCTATACACACATAAGAGCAAATTCAGGGCTTGTAAAAATAAAAACTGAATTTATTGCCAATGTTTCAGCCACACAAGATGGTCTTGAGAAAGGCCATCTTATGTGGCCAAAACGCTGACAATAAATTCATTTTTTATTTTTACAAGCCCTGAGTTTGCTGCTGATAACTCTTATTTGTATATATATATATATATATATATATATATATATATATATATATATATATATATACACACACACACATATATATATATATATATATATATATATTATTTTTTAAATTAAAACGTTTACTGCTCCTTTAAGTACTTGCAACAATTCCATTTCCAGCACTGTACACACCACTGGTGAAACAAAAACAATGATTCTATCTGCAGGCCACAACTGCAAAGTGGCTTCTTAGCAAAAAGCTTTCTTTTCTCTCTGCAGTGAAACATTTCCATACCATCAAAGTAAAAATGTTTTTGCTAGCTTAATCGAAAAAGAGATGTAAACATACATTAGCACAGTAGCTTAAAGCATAATAATCCAAAAAGGAAAATTATCTATCTGGTGCTTTTTCCCCAAAAGATTTAGTTCCGATATTATTCATTTTCCTGTAGAAGTCTTCTCTATTTAACTCCTGATGAGTCTTTCCAGTGCAGGCTTTCCAATGTTGACAGTTCTCCTCATTAATTGATTTCAGGAAGAGTGGAACAACCATCATAAATCCCTCAAACACTGAAAGGATTTGCTAGAAAGAAACAGATGCGATTAAAAGGCAAGTGATAAATCTGGCAGAATTTAGCAAAACTGGGATTCGAAGATCAGCAAATTGATGAACCTCTGTGCAGCTTTTGAAATTGAGCTTGTTTTATTTTAGGGGAACTCACTGGGTATATTGGCCTTTACTAAAGCCATTTGTTCTTATTTTTTTTCACATAGGTAAAAGTTGGTGCCGTATTAGCCGTAGAAAAAGCAGGAGAGTAAACGTTATATCTTTATTGGTTGAGTAGCTGTAGAAAGCAAGCTTTGAAGACAACTTAGACCTCTACCCTCCACCATCTCCCCCACCCCATGTTTATATCTCTCCTTCACTTCTACCATCCACACTCAACTCTACACACCAACTCCTTACTCTTCTCCGCTCCAGCACTCCTCCACCCCACACTAACCAAAAATCAAATACACACAAATCACTCTCTCATCTCCTGTCTCTCTCCTTTCTTCTGTTAATGGCAGCTGGAGATATCTCTCCAAACCCTGCCCTATTTCCATTCACAAACACTCTACCTCCACTCAGCATAGGAACAATTCAAATCTAATCACCATTCCCTGCCTTCAACCTCAATTTCTTCCCTTTTCCTGTGCTTAGTGGAATGCTCGCTCCATTGCTAACAAATATAACACTGTGCATGATCTCTTAAGCTCTCGCTCCCTCAATTTGCTTGCTATTACTGAAACTTGGCTCTCTCAATCTGACACTGCTTTAGAGGAGCAATCTCCTATGGTGGTCTCTCATTCTCTCACACTCCACGCTCAGCTGGACGTGGGGGAGGTGTGGGTTTGCTGCTCTCTGAACATTGTCATTACAAACCAATTTCTCCCCCCTCCTCACTCCACTTCTCCTCTTTTGAACTGCATACTGTCCGTATCTTTGCTCTAGTCTCTCTACAAGTTGCAGTCATCTATCGCCCACCTACCACTAAACCTTCAGACTTCCATTCTGACTTTGAATCATGGCTCTCCTTCTTTCTTTCATCAGACACACCTTCACTTCTTCTGGGGGACTTCAACTGTCATGTGGATGATCCCTCCATCTCCTGGGCATCCCGTTTTCTCTCTTTAACATCTGCAGTTGGAGTAACCCAGTGGACGAATGCTAGTACTCACAAGGATGGTCACTTCCTAGACCTTGTGTTTACTAGAGGCTGTGCACTCTTGGATTTTAATATCTCTCCTCTTCCACTATCAGATCACCATCTTCTAACTTTCAGCACTACTTATACACCTTCCGCAATCCCTGCTTCCTCTCCCCTCTTCACGCGTATCCTCAAATCCCTTAATCTCATGGCCCTACAGTCCTCCCTGGTTACTGGACTTTCATGTATTTCCATTAATCCTGACACTAACAGCCTTGTCAAAACATACAACTCAGTCCTATCCTCCTCTTTGAACCTGCATGCGCCTCTGTCTCTCTGATCGGCTCGCAGAACTAACCCGCGGCCATGGCTTAATAAAGACACCAGCTTCCTCCGCTCCTGTACCCGTTCAGCTGAACGACTGTGGAGAAAGTCTGGCTCTCTGGAAGACTTTCACCACTACAGGTTCCTCCTTTCCTGCTTTAACTCTGCTCTGTCCCGCGCAAAAAAACATTACTTCTCACAACTAATAAACACTCATAAATCCAACCCCCAACGACTTTTCTCTACCTTTGACTCCCTCCTTCACCCTCCATCTGCTTCCCCCGCTAACTCCATATAGCCACAAGACTTTGCTGACTACTTCAAAGCCAAGTTGGACTCCATCCAGGATAATATACCACCTTGTATATCTCCTCCTAGCCTCCCTCGTTCCCCTCCTGGCACTCTGGACTCTTTCTCACTAGTCACTGAGGAGGAACTGACTAACCTACTATCCGCCGCTCCGTCCACTACATGCGCACTTGATCCGCTCCCCTCTCACCTCATCCAATCCCTCTCCCCCACACTAATCCCTATCCTATTACAAATCTTTAACTCTTCCTTTTCCACTGCTACCTTTCCTGATGACTTCAAACATGCCTTAGTAAAACCTATCCTCAAGAACAACTCTTCTGACAGTAACACACCCTCTAGTTATCAACCAGTTTCTCTTCTGCCTTTTGCCTCTAAACTCTTGGAACACTTAGCCTACTCACACCTGCTTGACTTCCTCAATGCATACAACCTGCTCGACCCTTTACAATCTGGATTTCGTACTGCTCACTCCACTGAAACTGCTCTTACAAGAGTCGTCAATGATCTTCACATTGCCAAATGTCAAGGACACTATTCAATTCTTATCCTGCTTGATCTCTCAGCAGCTTTTGATACTGTTGATCACGCATTCTTCACTCTTTAGGAATCCGCAACACAGCACTGGGTTGGCTCTCCTCTTATCTATCTAACAGATCCTTCAGTGTCTCCTCTGCCACCTCTTCATCCTCCCCCGTCCAACTCTCTGTTGGGGTTCTTCAAGGTTCTGTTCTAGGACCGCTTCGGTTTTCTCTTTACACAATAACACTTGGTGATCTTATTAACTCATTTGGTCTCAAATATCACCTCTATGAAGATGACACCCAGATTTACTTATCTGTACCTCAACTCACTTCTGATATCCAGGCTAAAGTCACTGATTGCCTCTCGGCTATCTCACACTGGATGGCTCATAGGCATCTCAAACTCAATATGTCTAAAACAGAGCTGCTCCTCATCCCACCTAGACCTGGCCCTGTAGTGCCCTTCCAGGTGACTGTAAATGGCACTACCATAAATCCAGTATCAGAAGCGCGGTGTCTAGGGGTGATAATTGACAACTCTCTCTAATTTTTCTCTCATATTAATGCCATTACTAAATCCTGTCGCTTTCTTTTGCGTAACATTGCAAAAATCCGTCCCTTCCTCTGTTCCTCCACAGCTAAAATTCTTATACACGCAATCATCCTCTCTCTATTGCAACATTCTTCTGTCCGGCATTCCTGCTTCCCATCTCCAACCACTTCAGTCTATACAGAATGCTGCAGCATGAATTACTCTTCTGTCACCTAGGTTTGTCCCTGCCCCACTCCTCCTCAAAACTCTCCAATGGCTGCCTATCAAACTCTGGATATCTTACAAAATCTTACTTCTCTCTTTCAAGACACTTCTCTCCTCTACTCCTTCCTACATTTACACTCTGATCTCCCATTATACCCCATCCCACCACTTACGTTCAGCCAATGACTGTCTTCTCTCAGCTCCTTTTGTCTCTACAGCTCTGTCACGTATCAAACCCTTTTCTGTTATTGCTCCATATCTATGGAATGCTCTACCATCCAACCTGCGCCACTGCACCTCTTGGATAAAATCTCAACATGCAAGAAGGCACTGATGTTGTAACAATGAACGCTCTTATAAATTATTTACATTACTGATGTCCTCTATCATCATCAGAACTAGCACTGTATTCAGCACTTAACCCTAATGTACTCTGTATGTCTCCCATTACCACTTTAGATTGTAAGCTTTCAGGCAGGGACCTTGCACCCAATGTTTCACTCTACAAAGCACCTGTAACTCTGTATTGTTTAAACCCTGAAATTGTAAAGCGCTGCATACACTTGTGGCGCTACATAAATAAACATATTCATTCATTCATTCAAGACCTAGGACATAATTTGCCTTGAAAGCTTGCACTCTAAAGCTACTCAGTCAATAAAGATATAATTTTTACTCTTCCAATCTTCTGCTTTTATTTTCATATCAAACTGGCAAACAGCTCTTCATTTGAAATGACAAGGTGGTGGAGTGGGGAATTCAAATAAGTACGAGTAACTTGGCATCCAAAATAGGACATTGGACCTGGCGAGAGCCAAGATGTGCAGCCCACTGGGTAGATGTGTAGCCTGCATCCATTTATCCCTTTGAGTTCCAGAGGGGGATGCAGTGAAAGTAGGTTTTATTTGCTTTAAAGTGCAATGATCAGGTTTTACTAAGCCTGTTCAGATGAGAGTAGACTTAGCACAAAGTCTGGTGCTACACTGTACAGCTTAAAAGCCACATAAATCTGTCCCCTACCCCATGGGGAACACAGCTGGAAAGTATGTGGCTCTCAGCCACAAAGTACTTGGGTTACAAACCCAAAGTGGAGGGTCTATGATGATCGCTTCACACAGGTCAAGACTAGAGACTGATCTGCAAGACTTCAGTCTTGTAGGTCAGTCTTTTCTCACAGGCCCAATGATATAACATCTCCAACCAGTCCTGAATGACATGACCATGGAGGTGGACATGACAGTTGCTGGCTAAACCACATGAAGTCAAACTCTGCTCACTGTACATGCATGCACTCTATTTGCTTTGGCTTGGAAAAGAGTCAGTAAACAAAATGTCTACCAAGATGGTCATGATATACAAGAGTGATTGAAAATGTTATCTCCTATATAAAGCCACAAGGTCAAAATACATAGAGGCCATTAGGAATATCTGACCATAGTAAGGTACGAGTGATGGGTTATTATTATGTGATGTTAGCTCTCCTTTAAATCCTGGCTGACACTCAGTCACTTAAAGAAGAAAAACAAATACTGTCTTCAAGCCTCTAATTTTGCTACTGCCCCAATATATAAATTAAACCTTAAAAATCAGAATCAACACACCCAGCACCACCAGCATATATAACCACACAATTCAGTATGAAACAACTGCAATCCAGCAAGCAATTTGGAATGGAATCTCCGACCCCTAGTGTTGCCTCTAAGGTTAGCAAAGTATAAGAGAAGCCCCTGCAAAGCTGTGTTCTTAATTCTCTTGCTGTTGGTGTTGAAGCTTTCCATATCATTGCACTTTATATCCATTTCAATTGTGGTTCTGGCAAGAGTTTCCTGTCTTGGCTTTCTTATTTCTCAGGACTTAGTTCATTGTACGAGAGCTACAATAAATGGTATATATAAATCTATGTGCAATGACATTTTCCACAATTGAGGGCTTGTGTCTTGTCCTTTTAACTCCTCTGCACATCTCGGGGATGCCCTACTCCATGAAGCCCAAAATCATATTTTAACCATTAAGAAAATCAAAGGGGATAAAAGAAATATACCTATTTAATATTATTCAGAATATACTCTAATATAGTTTTTATGCTGGAAATTTTTCCCTGGAGTTCTTCAAATTATGATTTAATTTTTTGTACTATTGAAAGTTATGAGAAAAGGGAATATTAGTTTATAGGATATTATATTATAGTCTGATAAATTGATACTACTTTATTGCACTTCTAAGGGAGCCCTTTGAGTACTACATGAATTGGATTTGGCTGACCCACTAATATGATTTGTACCCTCATCTTTGGGAGAATGCCTGTTACCCACATGTGATTCTGACTGCAATCAAGGAGGAAAGACTCCAGTTCATGGATTTAGCATGCCTATAATCACTAACTATTCCTTTTTAGCCTGTGCATCCTGTTTAAAGCCCATCCCTATTATGATACAAACTCCTAACCGTGCACTTTACTGTCCTCCATGGTTTCTGCAGTGAGATATTTCCAGGTGTGCATGCATTTATCAGTGACATTTTACTCATTCATATTTCAACGATCACAGAGATGTACTTCATGTTTGGTTGCTGTATCATGTTTGCAAAGGAAAGCAAAACTTAAATAATGCAAACAGCAAGTGTAGCAGCCCTGATGAGCAGCCAACAGTGTATGTTTTCAGCATTCTTTACTGCTTGTGGATTAAACTAAGTAAGTCACTGATTGATCCACCTGTACTAAAGCCAACATATCCTGAAAAATACACTATAGGTTGCATAACATGCCAAAGCTAGCTACCAATAGTTATAATATAACATAGGACATTCTACACTGAAATTATTACTCTGATTCTAAAGTATCAATGGGGCTAGATATCATTAGCCAGTGAAATCCTCTAAATTTTAAGATACTCCCCAAGTGATATCAATGAAGTAACATTGAAGAGCAAAGTACCAGGTAAGCTGCTCTCTCTACCATTTGATAAATGTCAGCTAGTATAGTGGAAAAAACTCTCTAGTCAGAAAAATCTGTATAATTGCTTTATTATTCTACTGAGACTTAATCAATCTATGTCTGACATTCATTAAGCAGAGGTTACAGCAATGTATGAGATACCCTGCTCTTTGTTGCACTCATTGACATATACCTTTGAGCATTTATCAATGATCAATCACATTTTCTTACCTTGGTTTATGTTCATAAAGACTGACATGGTAATATGTATACACACACACACACACACACACACACACACACACACACACACACACACACATATGTACAGAGTAGGTGCATATGTGTGTGTGTTCTCCTCCATAGGTTTCTATGGGATTTTGAAGCCAAAAGCTGAAACATGGCATCTATCTATCTGGATAGATGGATATATCTGGCACCCTCTCTGTAATGAATGACTAATGGCCAGATATGATCTCCTGCTGAGGAAATGGAACCTCTGATTTCCTTGTGCATTCAGCCATTAGCAGCTTGATCAATTACCCCCTAATTCTGTGTATGATATAAACTGGGGCATCCATCTGGGCTTCCAACTGCTGGAAACTACAGCTCCCATAATTTCCAACCAGCCAATAACTGGGAGTTGGAGATTAAAAAAGTGACTGCCTTTAATGTAATGTAAATTCTTGTAACATTGCTTATTGATGTGCAGTAGACCTTTCAAAACCCCACCATGTTGATTAAGATATAACCAAACATTTATTATGTAAAAAAACCCCACAAAATGCCATGTTTACCTTGAAACTTAATATTAACATACACATCATTAGTTTTCTAATATACTTTTAATGTCACACGATCATTGGTATAGAAAATCCTGGGAAATCATCACTTAATAAATATGAATGCAATGTGTTGCAGAAAAATGACACTGATTCTGGAAAATTTTACTTGTCTTCCTGTCCCAGTAAAAAAATACAGGTTTCTTTTTTTAATAAAGAACTGAATGTTTTCATTTTCTAAAGGAAAAATGAAAGCCGTAGCTGCCAAACCAGTTTCCAGCTGTAGAAACATAATTAAAAACTGGATTTTGACTGCAGAAAGTTTAATTGCCTTGTGTCTCTTGATATTACAATTCCACAGATATATCAGGCAGATTTCCCAATGGAAAGATAATGGTTAACGTTAAATGGGCAGCTAAGTTAGTGTTGAGTTATAATACTTATGAGTCTTGATTCTTTTCATAACTACACAATTTTGTTAGGTAAATTAATTCTTGTAGTTTTCACATCGCCTCATATTGAGGGTTATTTAGAAAAATGGATGATACCAAACAATGGGTCTTATTCATCAAGCTGATTAAAAGAGCTGGGATTGTGTACATTAGGGAAAGCTATCTAAGGGGTTATATGATTAGTATTTACAAATATATTAAAGGCCAATACAACGTACTCTATGGGAAGCTCTACTGAAATAGCTGAGTAAAAAACAAGGGTAAATCCCTAAAGACTAGAGTAAAGGTACTTTCAACTTAAAGGCATGACTTTTCTACACTAAGGGCAGTAATGATGTGACGACCTTTCCTCAGGAGACTGTGTTAACAGATACTGTAGATACTTTAAAAATGTTAAGATCACTTTTCATCTCTGAGCAATATAGAGAATTATAATAGTTTCAAAACATACAGGATGTTCATCCAGGGGCATAACTGATTGCCTTTTGGAGTCAGGAAGGATTTTTCCTTACTCACCTGGGGCATAATTGGGAATGGCGTCAATAGGGTTTTTTGCCTTCCCTTGTACCAGCAATATCAAGATTGGTATGGCAAAAGTTGGACTTGATGGACGCATGTTTTTTTCAGCCTCTTCATTTATATTACAATGCAAACACTACAGTGGGAGAAATGAAAATGAAGCAAATGTACACTGATTTAAAGGAGTGTTTTTAAATCACTGAATGCTAGAGCGGTTGCCAGTGCATTGCTTTACAATGTATTGGGGACCTCTCTAGCATTCAAGGGATTAAAAGCTCCATTTAAATGAACAGGAACTTCACACCCCATGGTGCAGTTGTATGTATCCATTACAAAATGTCACTGCCATACTTATTACTGAATTTTAATGAGGAACAATTATGCAATACTTTCCCTTATACATGTATGCTGATATGAGAGCTGACCTGCCAAGCAGGGATGGATTGAAACATTTGCTCAAAAAGAGAAAAATCTGAAAAATGGCACTGTTAGACTTCTGCTGAAATTCCCATGAAAACTGCAGTTTTTCACCTTTTTTTCTGCTTTGACTCAGCCTTGTCCCACAGTAGCCATAGAACCCCACATACTGACTCTCAGCCTTGTCCCACTGTACTGATGGTCATAGAACCAAACATATTGTCCTCCAGTCTTGTCCATCTGCACAGTAGTAGTCACAAAACCATGCATACAGACCCCAGGCTTGTCTCATAGTACCCACAGAATCACACATACTGACCCCCATCCTTCTCCCACTGCACTGGTAGCCAAATAACCACACATGCTAACCCTCCCCAGCTTGTCCCACTGTAGCCATAGAACCATACACACTGACCCCCCCCCCATCCTTGTACTGGTAGCCATAGATCCACACATACTAACTCCCCAATCTTGTCCCACAGAAGCCACAGACTCACACATACTAACCTACCAGCCTTGTCCCATAGTAGCCCTACAACAACACATACTGACCTCCAAGCCTTGTTCCACTGCACTAGTAGCCATAGAACCACATATGCTTCCCCCCAACCCTGTCCCACTGTAGCCATGGAACCAAGCATTATGACCCTCCATCTATGTTCAATTGAACTAGTAGCCATAGATCCACACATACAACTCCCCAATCTTGTCCCACAGTAGCCATAGACCACACATACTGACCTCCAAGCCTTGTTCCACTGCACTAGTAGCCATAGAAGAATACATATATCCTATCAAAGCAGATAGGATGTTGATCCAGGGAATTATCTGATGGCCATTTGGAGTCAGGAAGGATTTTTTGTACCCATTTGGGGCTAAATTAGTAATTGCTCCAAAGGGTTTTTTTTTTGCCTTCCACTGGATCAACATGAGCTGGACTTGATGGACACATGTCTTTTTTCAGCCTCATCAACTATGTTACTATGTATATAGACCTCCAGCCTTGTACCACTGCACTGGTATTGCTACAACCACACATCTTGAGTCTAAACTCCCCATCCCACTGCAACCAGCAAAGTTCCTGCAGAAATTTTTTTGGAGTTAATGAAAAGGCAGAAATGAACTGGAAAGGCAGCAAAGAACACTTTCAAGTACAAAATATAGGTAAAAGGTGGTGCCGTGTTAGCCGTGGGAAAAGCAGGAGACTGGCGGTAATGCACAAATTGCAGCCTACTGGAACTACAGAGTAACAGATGCACAAGTGTAGTGGTTTTGGCTTAATGGATCAGTAAAGTTTTATTTTGGGGGAAAAAAATCTATCCATCTATCTAGCTATCAACATTTTGCAGGGTTTTGCCTTTTTAGTAAAATTAGGGTACTGGCAGTTACACTCACATACTTGAGTGCTGAATGCTGAACAATTCCTTCTAAGGTGGGTCATATACTCAATGATTACCTCCAAGGAGTGCCACATACTCAATCATCCCCTCTAAGGAGTGCTGCATACTCAATGATTCCCACCAAAGAGTGCCACATACTCAATGATTCTCTCTAATAGGAGCTGCATACTCAATGATTCCCACCAAAGAGTGCCACATACTCAATGATTCTCTCTAATAGGAGCTGCATACTCAATGATTCCCACCAAACAGTGCCGTATACTCAACTCTTCTCTCCAAAGAAGGCATCATATTCAATGATTCCCTCTAACGACTGCTACATACTTAATGATGATTGTCCCTAATCTGATAATGAACTCAGTTTCTAGCTTACCTCAACAACAGGGTTATGGTAAAGGCAACCTTTAGCTTTCAAACTATTGGAGACTACAATTCCCATCATCCCCATCCAGTAAACAGCTAAAGTGCCAAATGTTATCTACCCCTTCTCTAGAAGGATATAGCAAACCAAGCTGAACTACAATGGAATTTGGACCAGCAGGGCCACATTCTAGTTAAGTGCTGCATGTGGCCCAAAAGCCACATGTTTGAAATGTCCTAGGCATGAAAAGGCTTAGTAAAATGTGATCATTCCTCTAAAATATATAACACTGGTAATGTTTAACCCCATGGATATTAGAGAAGTCCCAAATGCATTATGAAGCGATGTTGGCAGTGTCTCTTGCATCTAAGAGGTTAATTCAGACTTGCATATTTTTGGATGAAAATAAAAGAGCTGCCTAGAATGAAAATTCATTATTATCTTTAATTGTGCAATATGGACAGTTCATTAAATTGTTGCAGTAAAGATTCAGTCACAATAAAATCTGTTCTCTAACATTATCTCCGAATAAATCTATACCATTTTTTGGCAAGTGTGTACTTTGTAAATATTATAGCAATGTTTTTTCATTTCTACAGAGGTTTGTAAAGTTGACTATATGGACAAAGCCCCAAACACTGACACTAAGCCAAGTCAGTTACTCTTATACCAGTCTTTGTACTGCTTAAAGGGATAGTAATGTTTCATAATAAAAGTAGCTCTAATTAATCTTCATAGTATTTGGACCTTGGAGAGAGTTATTTTAATTTTGTCAGAGTTGTAGTTCAAGAGTAACTGAATGATAAAATATCCCCCTCCTGCCCCTTTTACTGATATAACACTGTTCAGCTCAGGCAACAGAGAGGTACCCAGGCAGATTGCAGAGACAATCTTCAATTAAGATAAGGGAAAAAGCTGAAAAAACAGTCAAGAGGGGCAGGGCTTTCATTGTTTTCACAGAAGAAGATTGTTCCTTGCTGCTATCTGTCTGGTCTATGGACAAGAATCCACATCTGAGGTGAGCAGTGTTACACTAGGTAAAAGGGGCGGGAGGAGGAAAGGTTATCATTCAATTACTCTAGAACTACAACTCTGACAGTATTGAAATAACACTCTCTATGGCTCAAATACTATGAAGATTAATTGGGGATGCTGTTTTTGTGAAACATTACTATCCCTTTAAGTTGTGAGAAGCATCAATGCCTGAGGCAGAACTTTTGAAGGGATATACATATCTAAAGAAAATGGCTCAATGAAACTCCGCCATATGTGCTTTGGTAACCCGTGCTGTTTCCCCTACTAAAGTCCCTCGCTTGTATGGAATTTCAAGACCAATTTTTACACTGTTAATAATAATGAAATAGACATAATTTGAGTTGGTTCCCATTGGTCTCCATTAAAAATAAAAAAATTGGTACTGGTTTATAATTCATTGTGTGTATAAAATGTAAATATATTGCCCTCCATTATTCTCATAGTTTATGTTTTAAAAAATGAATAGCTGTGTATATCATATAACATAAACTACATAAAACCTAAGGAAAATTAATATAAATAATGCAATAATGTGGCTACTGCACTTCCGTGGACAAATTCTTGCACTGGTGTATACAGGCATGTGGAAACAATCCAGCGGCAGCTAGAGACCCGCTATCTGGGACTCACTTGTACTGCTGGTGAGTAGAGATGTGCAGAAGGTTCATTTTTCAGTAGGTTCAATGTTTTCAGTGGGAGGACCCTTCCTGGTTCACATTCCTGATATTCCCCCACACACAATATGACACTTAGGCATACATTATAACACACACACAACATATGTCATCATTGACATATGACACATACACACTCACATCCTTTATTCATGTGGAAGATGTCAGTAGAAAAGTCCTTCATTAGTGAATTCTGGCAAAAGGCTCTACTTTCTAGAGAATCACTTCCTGGGACAGACACTTCTATTCATCCCAACAAGTTAGCTCTTTAAAATATAACCCATTAATTATTCCTACATTTTACCTCATTTTTAATGAATTATAGTTTTTACTTAAGAAGATTTCTATTTATTACCCAATTTCTATAATCTAATTCATTAATACATTGATCAGGTAATTGTCTTTGTCTATTAAAGATACATTATTGTGTATTATTAAGTTTATTTCCTTGAGAAAAGCTTGGGACTGCACTGTACAGCCCCAAAACAGCTCCTCTCAGCCATCTGGGTGGTCAGAAAACTGAACCATACCACCAGGTGGCAATGGGCTGGAACACATCTCTGAAGAATGTGATTCTTAGCCACAAACTTTGCGGGCTGCACAAAAAGCCACAACAGACCCACTTTCATGCCTAACACAGAGACTCTTTGGTGACTGTAAACAGCACAATGAGACTAAACTGAGAGATTTCAGCCTTGTAGTTCAGTGTCTTCTTGAGGCACCAATGAGTGAGTCCCAGGGATATCTTTACAGTCACTTGTCCTGCTCTCATGTTGGTCTGTTGGGGCTAACAATGCAGCTCCATCTTCATCTGTAGGTCTGCTCAGAGGAAACCAGATCTGCTGATAGGGAACTATCCATGTCACAGCTGACTTTTTCCCAATAGGGCCAACCAACAGCACCAAAAGAGACAAATATAATTTCCTACAAAATCCCAGTGATTTAACTTGAATGCTTGACCACTAGGGAGCTACCAACAGATCATGAAGCAATGTGTTTGTGGCCCTTTCTAGGATATAAGGGGCTAATAGATGCATTTAAATAACCAGGAATGTTTATTTGCCCCATTGATGTGGTTGGCATATCCAAGAATTGCTCCAGTTCATTTTAGATATCCAGACTCTCTATAGTCTGTGTTTGTTTGAAGCCTGATTAGCTATATACTATAAATGGACTCCTTGCATTTTATACTGAATAACTAGAGTAGACAAATGGGATGCACATTACACAACATACGCTGACACTTTTCTACAGCACTACATATTTATATGTTATTTTTGGAGCAATCCAAATGACTATAATTAACCATCACCTTTAATTGGTTTTCCAGTTATAAAGAACTTAGATATACATGAAAAACACCTTTCTAATGAGAGATCTTCAACTAATCAAAATTGTTGAATAATAAAGTATGTTATGTACATATTTTGCTCTAGTTACCATGTCTAGATCACTCACAAACACATTTTAATTACAATCAAATACTCTTGTTTTTAAATGTGGTATATATTAAATCAAAGTCATCATTAATTCAGTAAAAGTCAAGATTACATTCTAGTGGACTACTGTATATAATTAGATATGTTGAGCTCGTTTCATTACCAGGCTTTAAGGGTTGTACATAGAAAGAATTCACGATGAATTGTGGAGCAAACCAACTGTACAACAGGGAAAAACATAATTTCCTAAATTAAAATTGATTTAATTAGGTATTTTAACACCTTGAATGCTCAAGAGGTCTTGAATGCATCACTTTGCAAAGAGTTGAATACAACTTTAGCCTTCAAATGGTTAAAGACCCATTCCAAACAGTAAGGATTTTCATATCTCCTCTATGGCACATTTGGTTTTCACCAGAACTATTGCTCTTTTAATTTGTACGAAGGTATCAGATGTTTGGTTGTGAGTGATTAGGAGATGAGAAAATATGCTGCTTTAATCAAAAGCCTGGATAGACAAGAATGTCTTTTATCTCTCTTTGAATATATCTTAAGTGGTAGAGTATTTGCACTGCAGAGAGTTCCAGAAGGTTGCTGTTGTATACATGAAGCTTGGGCCCTTAGATTTAGATAGAAACATTTCTGCTAATATAATGTATCTTTAAGATGGCAGTACATGAGTTAGAACGCAAGAAATGAGGAGCTCCTTCAGGTAGCTAGGGCACTGGTCAAAGAGAGTTTTGTATGTCAGTAAATCATGGTTGAAGTGTGTTTCATAGGGAGAACAGATATTATGTAATGTAAATAGGTAGGGTTTGTTAATAACCTGGCTGCAGCATTCTATATCCTTTGCAGTTTGTGTAGCTCTTTATTTGGAAGTCCTATATATAGAGAGAATTGTATTAGTCTACTTTTAAGGCTACAAAATACAAATATAATGTAGAGAGATCTTCTGAGAGTATTAGGTGCTTTAACCAAGCTATGTTCTTCAGTCACAGTTGACAACTGATTATTGAGAGTCAGGCCATAGGATAAGTCAACTCCATGATTTCACACTGATTTTAACAAAAGTGATCCCTCAAGTTTATCCAAGTTTAAGGGTGACTGATGTGGAAGAGTTGTTGTCATGAGCTGGGGGCCTCACCATGAGAACCTTTGGCTTTTTTAGGTTCAACCTCAAACATTTTGTACTCATTCATTTTGGTGCTGATCCACTAAAAGTTGCTTCTGAATTCTTTGTATATGTAGCTAATGATAGGTAGATCTGTGTGTCATATGTGTAGCAGTGAAAATTAAAGGGATAGTAATACTTTGTTTTATCTTTATTTTATTTTGTAGGCATTAAAAAAAACGTGACAAATGATATAAGTCTTATCTCTCAAACCTTTATGGTTTAAGAGATATTCACAAACAAAGTATCCCCCCCCCCGTTCAGCCAAATCAGAAGGGAGGTGCCCAGGAAGACTGCAGAGAGGGACAATCTTCAATTAAGATAAGGGAAAAAGCTGAAAAACGTGTCAAGGGGGGAAGGGCTTTCATTCTTTTCATACAAAGAAGATTGTCCCCTGCTGTTATCTGTCTGGTCTTACAACCAGATTCACATCTGAGAAGAGATGGTTTACACTAGGAAAAAGGGGCGGGAGGGGGAAACTTTGCTTGTGAATATCTCTTAAACCATAAAGGTTTGAGAGATAAGACTTATATCATTCTTCATGTTTTTTAATGCCTACAAAATAAAATAAAGTTAAAACGAAGTATTACTATCCCTTTAAGGTTGTGTCTTCTAATGATATTGAACAGAGGTAACGTGTACACAGAAACAGCAGTGTCATGTGGAATGCCACACCATTGGGGCATGAATCTAGATGAGCATGCACCTGAATAAACTCTCTGTATCCTACTAGCAAGAAAAAAATGACTACTGTGCACTGTGCTAACTAGTCCACATACATTGTTTAGTCACTCTATTAAGATGCAATGGTCCACAATTTCAAATGTTCCAGAGAAATTAAGGACCATTAGGACTGAGCAATTCCTTTGGTCTTTTGCCACCAGAAGATAGTGTTTATATAATGTGTGTGTGCATACATATCTGTGTGTGTGTGTTTGTGTGTGTGTGTATCTGCAATTAAAAATGCATGTATGGATGGAAAAATTAGGATTTAATCACAGCTGACACCTGATGTTAGTGTCCGGCTAATATCTAAAGAAAAACCCTGAAGATGTTGCACTTGTTCAAGTTTTTACTAATTTGACCCACAAGGTCAAGGGCCACATTTTGATGTAAAGGAGCTGTTGCCCTGTGATAGGCTCTCACATGAGTACTTCTGTCTTTTTTGTGTTCAGCCTCAGTCGGTTGACATTCATCCATTCTTGGAGCTCTATCAGACATCCACTGAGGCCTGATTCTTGATTATTTGAATCTAGAGTAAAGGCCAAGCAGAGATGTGTGTCATCCGTGTAGCAGTGATAATTAGAGAATCTATCATGCAGAATAAAGTTTATATTATTAAGAGGAGAATTGCCTTTTGCATATACCAGTATTTTTCATTTTTCTCTGCAAAGTGTAAATTAAGAGCTATGTAGGTATTTTGTAAAATTATTAAACTGTTTACTGTTGACAACAGCCTTTCTTTTCACTGCTATACCGTAGGCATAGCATTTAAAGTAATAGTAACCATTTATTTTGACTTTATACACACTGATAATACATAACATGCATAGTCAAATTGCCTATACGTTTTGTATTATTTTTATCGTCACCTATTATTTTTACAGTTTATATCCTTGACAATTAGCTCCTTGAGTTTGTTTTCAAAGAGCTTTCTTACAGGGAATATGAAAGCATGTCTAGTGATGCAATATAAAAAAATTCAATTCAGTGCTCCACAGAGACTGTACCATTGTACTATATCCAGCTTTGAAAAATTTCTGTAAACCCGTATCCAAGTAGACCATTGTCAGTGAAGTAAAAGTATAGGCAAGTTGACTGTACACATTATGCACTTGCAGGATATGTTAAAAAAATAATAAAGAGATAGTACTACTTTAAATGTTCCTTGCTAAGACACTGCTGGGAGTTACCACAATTATTTAAATCTATCCATTCACTTTCTCCCATACCTCCTAGATCAGCTCAGTCTCTTTCTAATCCACAATTCAATCGACAACAACCTAAACAATGCACAAACTCACGCTTACTTTCAGCAATACAGGGGTACTTTTTTTTTTGGGGGGGAGGAGTGGAGGGATACATAAAAATATGAGTTTCTGTGTAGAGAAACAGACACCAACAGTATATAAAGTAAAAATATATGTTAAGTTTGTGTGTTTTAACAAAGGATTTAAGGGAAAAAGGCAAGGCATGGAACATTTAATAGCAACTTCCTGCAAGTTACTGAAAACATAACTCCAGGAAGTGAAGCTGCAGGATGTAATCTAAGTTTCTTAAACCTGGGCTATCCGAATAAGAAAAAAACAGCTGGCTGTGTTAACTAAGAGTGGTGACTGAGGAAGCCCAGCAAATGTCGGCTCCCACATAATGGAGTAACAAACCTGAAACTAAAATGTTCTGGTTTTATATACTGCAGAAAAAAATGTCACAGCTCATGGTTACTAGGTTTTCCGCCATACCCTGTAAAATTAGCATATTGCATTAGGCATGACAGGTTCACTTTAAGACTGCATTTTCTGATGCTTACTAGAGGTGATGTACACCTGAAACAATATTGGTGTTAACATAAAACCTTGTGGCACCCCCATGATAAGAGCATGGGTCTAAAGTACGGCTGTCCATGTTCAGCCATCAAGGGCCACCAACAGTCCAGGATGTAAGGACTTCTCTAATTAAGCACAGGTGAGTCCATCAAAATGAATGAACCACTGATTAACTCACATGTGCTTAATCAGGGAAAGCCTTAGTCCCTGGCCTGTTGGTGGCCCTTGATGAATGAACTTGGACAGCCCTGGTCTAAAGGATCATGCACCTGAAAACCCTATATGGGGGAAAATTAGACAAAGGTTTTAAAGGGATAGTAATATTTCACAATAAAAGCAGCTTCGATTAATCTTCATAGTATTTGGGCCATGGAGAGTGTTATTTCAGTACTGTCAGAGTTGTAGTTCAAGAGTAATTGAATGATAAATTAACCCCCTCCCGCCCCTTTTACTGATGTAACACTGCTCACCTCAGAGCAGTAAGACTGTCCAGATGGATCTCAGAGAGGGACAATCTTCAACTAGCATAAGGGAAAAACCTGAAACCTGTCAAGGGGGATAGGGTTTTCCTCTGGTCACAGTAAGAAGATTGTCCCTTGCTGTGAGATGTCTGGTCCCAGGACCAGATTCCACATCTGAGGGGAGGTGGCTTACACTAGATAAAAGGGGTGGGAAGGGGATACTTTATCATTCAGTTACTCTTGAACTACAACTCTGACAGTATTGAAATAATACTCTCTATGGCTCAAGTACTATGAAGACTAATTGGAGCTGCTGTTTTTGTGAAACATTAATATCACTTTAAATCAGCTGAGAACTGTAACAACCCCTCCAAAATAGTTCTTCAGCCTCACTATTCATATGCTGTGGTTCATAATATCAAATGCTGCAACGAGGTCAAGGAGTATTAGGACTGAAAATCCCGTCAGTCTCTTTGCAACAGAAAATTATTTAACACACAAAAATATATATGGTTGTGTACATATGTGTATATACATAGGTGTGGGGGCCAATATCTCAAGATACAACTGAACATTTTCACAATATATGGGGATCTTTTATATCTTTTACAGCAATTATTGTTTATCTATGAAATCATAACCAGAAAGATGAGACATTTAATAAAGATCCCAACATAAATACCTTATGAGTCTTATGCATGCAAAAAACACCTCTATTGAATACAATTACTAAGAGAAACCAATATATAACTGCTAAATGTTCTTTATTATGTATTGCAATGAAAACTTGAATAAGTCTACACCTGCTATTTAATATAATTAATGTTTAAATAATGAAACTTCTCTTTTTCAGAATTATTGTCTTTCTTTATCTTATTTTATTTATTTAAAATAAACTCATATGAATATAACCTGTAGTCGGAAGGAGATTTAAATATCAAAATGATAGAATTCTGCTAATCCTTTCTTAAGCAAGACATAAATTGTTAATCAGTCTCTAGGCAGTATTGTTTAATACTAACTTTAATAAAAATGCTGCCTAAAGCAGTGAGACAGTTGGGATCCAAAGTCTCAAAGTTTGGTAGCCCAATCAAGATTTGTGTAGCCTCAGGCAACTGAGCTACCTCTTTGAAATGTATTCAATTTTTGAATACATTGTAAATTATAAAGTATATTATTAATGCAAAAGATGAGGTGTGAAGAAAGTTAGATCAGCACTTTCAGAAAAAGGGTAAAAAGGAGAAAATAGTTTAGGGAATATTGAAGCAAAGGACACCACTTTGATGCTGATGTGCATCAGTGATACTGAATTTAATATCAAAAGAAGCATTGCAAATCAGTTGTGCCTGCAAAGCCTTGAAGAGCCACACAAATGTGTGTTTGAAGTGTTCTGCATCATGCTATCTTTTCATATTCTGACCCATGATATCAAAGCCTGTTAGTGTGAATTTTGATCTACATTTCTCTTTTGGAATTTTTTAAAGGGATCTTATCAAATAAAACAACTTTGGTGATTTTGAAATAGCATTCAGATAAGCCAATATTTTGAATTGACCATTTTTCTTTAGAACATCAGTTTCTGAGTTAGATGTATGGATTTTGCTAACAATAGTATGTCATGAAGGTATTTCCTGTCTTAGCCCTACCAGGATAGTCACCAGGATAGTGTCCTATTGGCATATCTGTTCTGGGGTGGCAGACCTGCTGATAAAATCAAGGCTACCTTGTGAGCCCCTGAGGATAAGCTGTGGAGCAGTACAGGGATCCCCTCCCCCCAGACATTCCCCTGTTGGTCCCAAGGAAAGAGACTGCAAGACTGAAGTCTTGAAATTCAGTCACCAGTCTTAAGCAATTCTCTTGCCATAGACCCTCTGTATCACGCTTGAAATCCAGACACAAAAAGTTTATGATGGTTGCACATGCAAACTACAACATTTGTAGGTGAATACCACATATTTCAAAGTTTCACTCCAGCCAAAGGGGTCCATTTTCAGAACCCCTCTCCAAATGGCTGATAAGAGCCGTGTGGTGACTGTATGCATATTACAGTCCCAGGCTTTTTGCAAAGTCTGCTTCAATAGAATAAGAAGACACTAGGGGAGGTGGGTATGCATTGCTGAGCAGTGCCAGTGAATGGGGGAGGGAAAGTATAGCTAAGACAGGAAGTCAGTGCTAGGGGAGGTGGGCTATGCATTGCTGAGCAGTGTCAGTGCATGAGAGAGTTAAAATATAGATAAGACAGGATGTATCAGCTAGCAGAGGTGGGCTATGCCATGCTGAGCAGTGTCAGTGAATGGGGGACGTAAAATAAAGCTGAGACAGGAAGTCACTCAGAGGGGAGGTGGGCTATGTCATGCTGAACAGTGTCAGTGAATAGGGGAGGCAAAGTTTTGCTAAGAAAGGAAGTTACTGCTATGAGAGATAGGCTATGTATTGATGTCAGTGAGTAAGGGTTGTAATGCAGGGCTAATAAAGGAACTGTCTGCACGGCATGCATTAATTATCATAATCTATACATCTAAATAACTAAAAATCTTGTTTTCTCTTTAAAAATTGTTAAAACGTCATATAGGTGTTTCTGTAAACTCTTTCAAACTCACCAAAGTTGTCTTTACATTATAGCATCCATTTAATGCAATTTAATTTTATTTCCATTTTTAAAATGTGCTTATTTACTTAAGTGGTCAAACTATGGGCCATATTCAGTAAGAGGTACAATTCTGGAGCAAATAAACTGCACCATAGGGGTTAACAAAAATGTACCAAATTCCCAATCATTTAAATGGGGATATTAATCCCATAAAGAAAGATCACCAACATTTTGAGAAGAAATACACTGGAGAGCACACTAGTGTTCAGAGTTAAAAGCCACATTTATATAATTTAGAATTTTCACTTCTCCACTATAGTTTGCTCCTGAATTGCAACCCTTGAGCTCCTGAATATGGTCCTGTGGTTCCATTATTCTACACTAACAGTAAAAATGGCAGAAGGGGGTGATTGTTAAGGTGGCCTGCCATGGAAATGGTTTTCATCTCTCTATTGACAGGGCCTCTAAGAAATGCCAGAACAGAGTATAATTTTCCTTTGACTTATTGTTTAAATGTCAGCTATACATTATATGTTTCCATTACCTCTTCACTTCAATGCCTAATGACAATACACAGATATACCGTATTCAGTTGCAAAGCATTTCAAAGGGCCTTCTGGTGATCTTTAGGCTTTGCCTCTTGCCAAGTCTTAACATTTGTTTGGGTGGAACTCTTGGTGGTTTCTGCCTGAGTAGTGCTTTACAAAAACTGAAAGCTGTCATCACACATACTTTCCTCCAAATAAATGAAGAGAAACTGTGCGATTAGGTTTTACTGAGCATTAGGAGGGATTATCTGAACTTCATCATTTGGATCTTCAAAATGAAATTTGCATTTGCAAAGAAGACAGCCATCATGTCGCTCACAGGTCTATATTATGTTTAGTTTTTCATGAATCACAAATAAGTCTAATTCCAATAGTTGAATGTTGTTTAGTCAGAGATTAGTGGAGTTGTTCATGATTTTAATGTATTCATTGTACAACATCCTTGATAGATTCGGCAACTAAGCAGAAGAGTGTTGTTTGAAAAATATGCTGAATTTATTTGCATCAATAACTGCTGCTAACATTAGAAATGTGTGCTTATATAATGTCTGCCCAGCAAGTTTCTGCTATTGAAAGTTAATCTCACTGGCACTTTGAGATGGAATGAATCATTTGCTCACCAGTGGTTATATGAAGCTAAAAATATCCAACTTATAATTGCCCATTAACATTACTATATGTTGACATTATTTTTGGAAGGAAATAAATTGCATAATCTACAGAGATACCTAGGTCTTTCATTCACACTGAAAAGAAAATACTATCCACCTAATTGTTTGTATAGTAGCAAATTTTTACAATTACCTCAGTACAAAACATTACCATCTTGTCAGTGAAATACTGGTTAAGTGACAACCTTTGGTATAACTAGAGCTACAGTACATTTTTAAATAAAGTTCTTGACATTTTGCAGTAAGGATGGGTACACCCAATTAAAACAGCCCCCGTTGCAATCCAATCCTCTTAAATGAGCAGTGAAATTAATAGGGAAAAACATGTGGCCTGCCTATAGAAATTACCCTGCAGCTTCCTCCCCTTATTCCATGCCACTAGGGGCTATATTTCCAAATGAAAAGTAGATTAATTCTATAAGAAACCAACTGCCCCATACTGTAGGGGATAAAAAAGTCACAACTGATTTAGCTGAGAATTTCAACACCTTGATTGCTAGAGACATTAGAGACACTGGAGACTACTCAAGCATTTAAGGGATGAAAAGACACATTCAAATTGGCGGGAATATGGTGGTTTTTCATTGTCCCCAACAGGTCAGTTTGGTCTGCTCCAAAGTAGCTCCACTGTCCTTACTAAAGTTCAGCCCTAGCTAGGCCAGACAGTATTATGCAGTCTAGCTCCATGATGATCTGTGCTACAATGTTTGTAGTTTAATACATGTGCATCAGATGTGCACTAACAATAATAATAACTAGTATTTATATAGCACCTTTCTATCCCAGTGGGACTCAAAGCTCTTTCAGCACACACTCTCAGAATTAACCAAATCAGCAGCTGAAATAATAGATGTTAATATTACCCGATCAATGATACTTATTTATCAACCTCGGAAGGATGAAGGGCTGAGATGACCCCGCTGGGATTCGAACCTACAACCTTGAGGTTTGAACAGGCCCCATAGTGACAGAATTTACCACTGGGCTATCTCACTGGCTTGGAATTAAAACTGGTGGCACATTCCATAAAACAGGTAAACCAAACCAGTTGATTAGATAGTGTGGTGATTTCCTGCAAAACTATGCCCTAAAAGTGTTAAGAAATATGAAAAATGTGAATTAACCCAAGCTGTATCTATGCAACCTAACATTACATACAGAAGAACATATACCTACGAAAGAATGTCATAAATCGTAGGTGTAATATGTGGCCCTTCAAATGTTGTTTTACTTCAACTCCAGTCGAGCTGGATTTAAATCTCTGGTGCCTCTAGACAAGGCAACTAGGGCACCATTAGTAATACTTATGACATCCACATTTTTTGCTGCTCCACCTCCAGCTATATATGCTATTACCTTGCACAGGAAACTTCTTTAGCTTATAAAATATCTTGCCAACATTTAATGAGGGTGACCTGATCACATCCACAACTCAGAATATGGATATTGTGAACACAGCTGAGGCATCCCTAAAAAATTGGAGCTCTAGGCAGCTGCATACTTAATATAAAATCCAGCTCTAACTCCATTCTTTCAGATGATGGGTGTTGTAGTCTAGCAATGGCAGGAAAGTCATAGCCTGTCCACCACTACCCTTAAGAAAACTTAAACTCTACAGTGAGAATGATCTTAAAATTCTTGAGAGCTTGTATATTCTTCTTATCAAAGTGTATAAAACCTATCTTGTATATTATAGAAGGGGTAGTCAAGCCTAGTCCTTAAAGGGATAGTAATACTTCATTTTAACTTTATTTTATTTTGTAGGCATTAAAAAAACATGAAGAATGATATAAGTCTTATCTCTCAAACCTTTATGGTTTATGAGATATTCACAAGCAAAGTTCCCCTCCCCTCCCCTTTTACCTAGTGTAAGCCATCTCTTCTCAAATGTGAGTCTGGTTGTATGACAGGACAGATAACAGAAGGGGACAATTTTCTTTGTATGAAAACAATGAAAGCCCTTCCCCCCTTGACAAGTTTTTCAGCTTTTTCCATTATCTTAATAGAAGATTGTCCCTCTCTGCAGTCTACCTGGGCATCTCCCTTCTGATCTGGTTGAACAGGGGGGGATACTTTGTTTGTGAATATCTCTTAAACCATAAAGGTTTCAGAGATAAGACTTATATCGTTCTTCATGTTTTTTTAATGCCTACAAAATAAAATAAAGTTAAAACGAAGTATTACTATCCCTTTAAAATCTACCATCAGTGAATGATTACAGGACAGCCTTGCTTGATTCCAGATGGATAAATTCATATGATTGATCCACCTGTGATCAAGCATAAGTATAATGAACATGCATTATTGGTTGCTCTTGCGGAGTAGGCTTGGCTATCTCTGTTAAATGTGCAGTATCGGGTCAATACAAAACCATTTGATACCACTGCAGACCTATATGAACAGAGCGTCCATAAATCACAACTGATCCTTTGTCTGACAGTTTGCTGGCCAGATCACCAATATCAGCCCAGCTGGGTGAGATAGCCACCTTATGTTGTGCTCATTGAAACTTTTTTGCTATTCATAGCGGTCCATTGATGGTATATTTGCATACACTGGGCTTCTATGGGGCCTTTGTGGCAACAGGAAATAGTTTGCATCTTTGCAGAGTAAGGCACTGACATCACCCAGCTGTGCAGATATTTTTTATCTGCACAGCAAACCAGCAGACAACTGGAGGGTTATGAGGTATGAACATCTTAAATGGAGACCTGAGCCTTTAAAAACAGCACAGCTGGGAGATCAAGAGGGAGATACACTAAGATGTGATAAAGAGGTGATAAAACGGCGACGACTTCCCGGTGAAATCAGTTCTCCAATTCTGTGTTATTCTATGGAGCCAATGCACTAAGACTTCTCCAACTTTGGATAACTTGATGCATAGCCTCTATAGAATAACATAGGAACTGGAGAAGTGATATCATTGGAAAAGTCATCTTCCCCTTATCACCTCTTTATCACTCCTTAGTGCATAACCCCCTACATGTTCCAGATTGCCTGGGACAGTCCAATATATTAAATGTGTGTCACTCATCCAGGCAACCATGTTCTGGGACAATAGACAAGGTTAGAATAAATACTATAGGGTACAGAGTTCTAAACACTAAAGAGAGAATTGCCCCTTGAAAGCTGTGACAGAAAAGGAAGACTGTGCTCTGGGCTACAAGAAAATGGAACAGATTTCTAAACACTAGAGAGAAAATTAGGTACTACTTCCTGATGCAAATAAGATTTGTAAGTCCTTTTCCTTATAGGATAAGGCTACACTTGGCTACATTTTCGTATGCCACAGAACAGTCATCATTTTCTGTCAAAGCAGATATCTGATCTCTGGTCATTGGATAAAACATCTGTTGCATACTGACATCCAATGACATCAGCATGAGGTCCTCTGATTCCTGTGACACTGCCTGTGGACTTAGACTAGAGCCAAAGGAGAAGTACTCTGCCACTTTAATTTGAGGCCCTCCAGCTGTTCAGGACTACAATATCCATAATTTCCAGCCAACCACCTGCTGAATGATAGTGATAGGATCTGTAATCCTTAACAACTGGAGAGCCTCAGGTCTCCCTTTCCATAACTGAAGTACGTTGAAATGAAATGGATGTATAACTGTGACTTATTCAGATACTAAAATAATCTGCTTCCCTTTCATCTTGTAAGATTTCTACATTCTGCACAATATGGTGCACTGAGCCTACTGTCCAGGCACCTAAGAACTCAGATCTAATTTTCCTAATGTCTGATCTTTTTTCTATTGAAGCAGTACTGTTTTTAGAGGGATATTTTATATTGCTCTCACTTGAGCTGACATGTAAAAATGTAACATTTTCATATAAATCCCTGTTTAAAGTAACACAACAAGGATGAAATATTAAGGAGAGCTACAGCAAATCTCAGATGAACAAAAGGCACTATAAGGGGCAAATACAATCCGCCTATTGCCTTCCAGCAACACACAACATATAGCTGACATTTAACCATTTGAATGCCAGAGGGGTACAATGAGTTACTCACCCTTGTGGAACACAGATGGTAAAACAATGGGTCAAAGGTCAATTATACTCAGTTGTGGCATTTCTTAGAGGCCCTCTTCATTCTTTGGATTAAAGCTATTGCCATGGCAGACCATGTTAACAATCACCACTTCTGCTTGATTTCCTGGTAGCAAAAAATAATGGGACCAGAGAGCAGTATTAAATAAGCTAGAGGCACATTCCTGAAGCACAACAACTACACCATAGGGAAGAAATTAGACTTTTCAAATGTCTTAAACTGGGCTTTAATGCTTATTCAATGTATTAGAAACCTGATTTGCATTCTAGGGATTATAATCCTCATTTATTCAATACAAAGAAGGGAAAATTATATTTGGTTCAGTTTGTTTGCCACAGAATTGCTCAGGTTCAATAGGGAAATGGGCAGATTGAGTTATTTTCTGTCTTTGAAATCTTCATTTCTTTCTTGTTCATATTTAATCAGCCTCATAGTTCTTAAAGTACCTGTCACCAAATATATTTTATCCTTGTTTATTTACTGAAACTGCCTATGGTATGTCTTGTTCTTTTATTTATTTGATCAGTAAAATGGTTTTAGAGTTTTTGGTTTAGTAGTCAGTTTCAGACCTGTCAGAAAAAGCCCTCGAAATAAATACTCACATCCTAATGATACTGCTGCATATTCTTCACAGAATTTATTATACACCAATTAGACTGTTTAAAATGAGGAATTCTGGTACTGACCACTGCCATCGATGTGACAATGTTCGAGGCACGTATTTGCACATGATTTGGGAGTGTCCTGAGGTTGGGAGGTTTTGGTCAGAGGTAATGTGTATTTTGACCCTGGTGTTGGGACGACCTGTTCCTGCGACTCCAAAGATTTGTTTATTGTCTATCTTCCCCGATGAGATTGAGGAGGCTAATGACAAATCTCTTTTGCGTGAGCTCTTGGTGATTTGCGAGAAAGGTAGTGGCCTTGAATTGGATGTCAGACAGAGCTCCCAATTATAGGGCGTGGATTAACCTGGTTTCACAGTGTTTTCCACATTATAAATTGGTTTACTTACACCGAGGTACTCCAGCTAAGTTTGATAAAATCTGGGGACGGTGGCAAACTTGGTGGACAGCTAGAGCAAGTACTTCTGTAGCTCATGGCGATGTATAACTTGTTGGAGCTGGTCGAATGAGCCCGTATCTGCTTGCCGTGTGGATGCTTGTGACATATACTTGTTGTTTGTCTTTGTGTCTGACCCCTGTCTACGATGGGATTTTGTGGTGACACTGGCTGGTGGTTGGGGGGTGCTGTGGGCTTGGGGGAGAGAGGAACTGGGATCGAGGGATATAGTTTTCACATAGTTAGGTTAGATGCTTGAAGTTTGGGTTGCATTATTATAAAAACCTCAGGTCGACTCTGTACGCCCTGTTAATATGTATCTGTTCTTTTTAATGTTATAAATGTTTGCATACTCCTGCTGTACTTGAAAGATCTTACTTGTACCTTTTTTCTTTATATATGTATGGAGTGATCTGATAATTAAATATATTAAAAAAAAAATTACTCACATCCTAAAATCATCACTCTTTTTTCCTGAGGATTCACAGAGTGTTGGAGACCTCTCTAGCCTTCAAATGGTTAAAAGCTGAGTTTAACAATAAAAAATGTTATGAATTTTTAATCAGACCCTATGCTGCTGTTGGTGTGTGCAAGAATTGTGTCAGTTTGTCTTAATTTATCATAAACCTCAGTAACATTAAGGCCTAGATTACAGAGCAGGCGATAAATATTATCACTGATTTTATCTCACTAATTTCCATTGAGATCTATCCAGAAATCTATAGATCAAGCAAATTATAAAGTTATCATCTGCAATGGAATCAAGGCCTAAATTAGCTCAAAAGGAAATTAACTCATAAAAATGAAAAGGCAGTAATGTATTTGGGCTCTCCATTGCTGTAGAACATGCAAAGCCCCTCCAACACATTTTGCCACTCCCACACTTTATCTGGCCAGGTCCACGGACCACACCCCCTTATATTAGAGATGCAAAATCACTAAAAGGTCATATCAGTTAACTATATAGTTAATTTCAATATGTCTAGCCAATAACTTGATGGTATCCAATCAGAAAAAAAATCTAAATACTTTCTATATCAAAAAGTTAATTATTTTGCTGCCAGACCTCCCTTGAACATTGAACTATACTTGCAATAAGTGCACTGCTGTGACTGCACAATGTAAATGTAGGGGTCTGCGGGACTTCACCTTGAGTTACAGAAATGAAAAAAATAAACTGCTATAATAAATAATTTCAACTGGCCAAATCCAGCTAAAATGCTCTACACCATGATATCTGCTGCCCCAAGTCTACTTGTCCTAGGACTAAATGTATTAATGAGAAAAGGGGTCATATACGTTCAAATAACATTTATTCCTAGTTAGTATCTTTAAATGTTGAGGCCTAAAATCTAGTTTTAATTATCTTCTATCCCAAAATGTGCTGGCAGACAAATCCCTGGGCTATTGTCAAGTTCCTTTTATTTATGTGAATTGAAATTAGGATCATATCAATAATAGAACTGACACACATTCATGATCGCATACAATACGCATGACACATACAGACAGAGGCCAAGGAATGTCTTTAATGCTTGATAGCACTAGACAACTCAAACAGCCTAAAATGTATGCATGTCAGCACAACACCAGAGCAACGTTTAGAAGGAACATTGACTCTGAAAGGGTTATAAAGTTAGTGAGGCCATAGCCCTGGTATTCTTTTTAAGAAAGCATATAAAGGCTCTACATTTGCTGTCATGTTGTCATCTATTGCATTACAACTATCGTAACAGGCAAAAATGTCTTTGTATTAGTAGGGCTATCCTTGTTTTGTTACTCAGGTTGGACCTCCTGGTGCTTGGGTAGTGTCTATCGCATCATTAAGCAATGTGCTAGATGCCATTCAGGAAACCTGGAGGTTAATGATTTTTTATCTATATTTCTATAAAAATAGTTTATTCTGTATTATGGTAAATACAGTACATGTATATAGAGCAGTGTGGAGACTTTGCTAGTACTCAGGGTGTTACAAGCCCTATTTAAATCAATGGAAATTTTTGTTTGTCCCATATAATGCTGTTGGTTGGACACAGAATTGTTCCATTTTACTTTTAAATATAGAAGGTCCCCAGGCAATGCAGTTTTTATCACTTATTACAGACAGCCATAGTCTATGACTCAAGCTTTCCTGTAGAGTGCGCTATAACAAAAAATTGCCCTTGGAGACCAGCTGCATTGTTGCTAACACTTTCATAAAAAAATTATAATAATGAGGTTGAACTGTAATATCTTAATAATGGAAAATCTCCCAGCAGACAATTACCCTTGTTTAACCCAACAGGAAAAGCCATACAACAATCAACATACAACATCAATGTTTCAATAATTATTTAATTTCTAAATACATAGTAACCCTATTGTCTTAACATATTTTGCAAGTTCATAATATGTAAAGTCAAATATATAATTTTAAGTCCTTTGCTACTAGCCAGACCTGAAAAGTTACTCGCCATTGCAAGCCAAAACACACCCACCAGGGCTGAATTTCTACTCGCCAGGGCTAAATTTTCACTCGCCATTGGCTAATGGAAATTTTGAGCCCTGTAATAATACATATATAAATATATATATATATATATATACAGTTACATTTTTTTGCCCCTGACAATGAGGTCTCTGGATATGTTTCTAAAGAGATATTTCTGTCAGGGACTGTGAAATTAGTGAATGTGATATATTGTAATACAACATAGAAAATTCTGCCACCAGTCTGCTAAATACAGCATACGGAGTCCAGTGCTGTCGTTTTTACATTGTTGTACTTCCTGTGCTTTCACAGTCTCTGACCAGAGAGCTCTCTGGTCACAAAGATCCAGATATTTCACTGTTGAGATTGTAAAAGTGAAAAAAATATAAAAATAATAATAATAGATGATGTTGGAAGACGCAAACATACATTAAAGTATAAGCAATTTGACTTTACATATGCACAAAATATGTAAAGCCAAAATAAAAGTTACTATCACTTTAATGTAATACAGCACATCAGCACTTTCTCTCACCATTATAACACTTAGAAGAATAACACAAATTACCAAAGAACGTTATACCCTTCCTACAGCTTTTTCTGCTTATATTGTAGTGTACATATCCAATAACACCAGTGTTCTGTGGGGTTGTTTGTCAGTCGAGATAGATGTGGTTTTCTGACAATAGATTGTAGTCTCCGAAATGTGATATGAAAGAAATGGTTTCATGTATATGTCCTTAATAATAGATTATAAAGACTTCTTAAAAGCAGACTACATCTATAAATAAAAGAAAAACTAAAATAAGCAGACTCTCTGAACAATATAGCATAAAGGAGTCGCCACTATCGTTTAAATTTGTATCATATTTTCATTTTTATAGTCCTTCCATATGTTAACCCTTTGATTGCATAGCGTATTGAAAATCAATATGTTTCTCACCCCCATGGCACTTAAACAGTTAAAGCATTATAGTTCTTTGTGATCCACAATGTAATCTTTTTTTTTGGTACATCAATATGGTTTTTGACCTGGTAGATAAGGGAGGGCAATTATAAAAATAATACGAGCATCAAACATTTTTAGGAGGCATCTGGGAGTTTTAGGAGGCACTGAAGAGATGCAGCAAAATGTTAAGGTGCCTGAGGTGTTTCCGCCCCTGCTGGTAGGTATAGTATAATGCTAGCTGCTTACATTTCATTATTTATTGACCTCATCAGTCAAGTTTTTCCCAGGACAGTCTGAGTTTTTGGTTGTCTATCTCAATGTTCTGGCTAAAACTCACCAGGGGGTTATGCACTAAGGTGTGATAAAGAGGTGATAAAGTAGAGATGACTTCTCCAGTGTTTTAAATTCCAAGTCCTGTGTCATTCTATGGAGTTTATGCAATAAGATCTCTCAAGTACAAGAAATATTAGTGCATTGGCTCCATAGAATAATATAGGAATTGGAGTGTTTATCACACTGAAGCAGTCATCTCAACTTTATTACCTTCCGATTACACCTTAATGCATCTCACACTCCCAGAACCATTAAAAGAGTACTAACATCTCATAATAATAATCCCTCAACTTACCTTACTATGGCTAGAAAAACCTAATGGCCCTATTCATTATTCTAGTAGACTTTGGTTCCAGAGATAACATTTCAGTCAGTCCTAGATTTTATTTCCATGGAGGTGGAAATGAGGACCAAAAGACCTCAAACTTTGCTCATTTCACATGACGATATTAACTATGTATGGATCAGAAAAGCGTGCAAAGCATTGTGCCTGCCTGCTTCAGTTAGAGAAAAGCTCTCTGTAACTGTCATGTCTTCCTTCTTGTATATTTATTCAAAATGAAGAAGCAAGCACAGGTAAATACTCAAATTTATATAACCATCTCAGTTAGCGTGACCACATTTCCATCCTGCCATTCCGGGACATGTGGTCACCCTAGTCCTGTGGCAGAGGCTCCCGCCGGCACTGACCATCTTTTCTGAGGCTGACAGAGGTTAAAGGGATAGTAATACTTCGTTTTAACTTTATTTTATTTTGTAGGCATTAAAAAAACATGAAGAATGATATAAGTCTTATCTCTCAAACCTTTATGGTTTATGAGATATTCACAAGCAAAGTTCCCCTCCCGCCCCTTTTACCTTGTGTAAGCCATCTCTTCTCAGATGTGAAATGCACTCCATAGACCAGACAGATAACAGAAGGGGACAATTTTCTTTGTATGAAAACAATGAAAGCCCTTCCCCCCTTGACAAGTTTTTCAGCTTTTTCCCCTATCTTAATTGAAGATTGTCCCTCTCTGCAGTCTACCTGGGCACCTCCCTTCTGATCTGGTTGAACAGGGGGGGGATACTTTGTTTGTGAATATCTCTTAAACCATAAAGGTCTGAGAGATAAGACATATCATTCTTCATGTTTTTTTAATGCCTACAAAATAAAATAAAATTAAAACAAAGTATTACTATCCCTTTAAGAGTTCCCACTGGGAACTCTTACTCTGTGTCAGCCTCAGAAAGATGGTCAGCTCCGGCGGGAGCCTCAGCCGCAGGTCTCACTTGCAGCACCAGCATACCTGCTCCACCCCAGCTGTCTCGCACACACCAGTTCAGCCAGCCAATGAGGATGATATAGCAAATACATTTCATTGGCTGGCTGGACTGGTGAGTGTTGCTCCATTCCGGGACTTTTTGTTGTCCCGGTGGGGGTTGACCCGGGACGCGGGACACAAACCCCCAATAAAGGACAGTCCCGGGCATTCCGGGATGTGTGGTCACCCTAATCTCAATAGTGTGGTGCACTCAAGGACCCAAAATACTAGAATCTAACAAAAGAGAGGGGAAAGACACAAGAGAAGTCTTCTCCTACTGCCCCCTCAAAAAGCAGGTCCAGTAACAGAGGCATACAATAGCACAATATTACGAAAAGTATATACACAAAAAATGTTTATTGATACAAAAAGAAATGCAAGATATACAAAGATGACACTTAAAAACATAAGAGAGGGAAAAATTCCCTTCCTGATTTCCATATATACTCAAATATATCACAGTAGTGTAAAAGCCCATGTACACGGGCCAAGGTCCGGGTCACGTTAACCCTTTGAGTGCCAGAGGGGTATGCAAAGCATTGCAACCCTCTGGCACTCAAAGCGTTAAAAGGCCGGTCCTGCTCTGAGTCCTGCCGCTGACGCAGTCATGCACTGTAGAGCATGCCCGAAAGCACAGAGCTCCCAGCATTCCTACACCTCCCAGCATTCTGTGTGTTCGGGCAGTCTCTACTGAGCATGACGGCTTCTGACAAACATCATAGTGAATTATTATATAGTGTGTGAAAACCATGGAACCTGGTCAACTAGATGCCTATTTCCTTATAACAGCCCCAGGGGCCTTAGTAACTACAAATGCCCACTACTTCTTGTGTACACATACAGAAAGTTTGAATCTGGTGAACTGCCATTTGGACAAACAAAGGAATTCTGGAAAAGATTAAGCTTGATCGAGTTCTGTCTTTTTTAAATTCATCATCTATGTATTTAGCAAGACTATAAGTTATCATGACAATCAAATATACATGGGGAGAACATTTTTGAATAAGTGCTAACCTCAGAGTTGGGTTGCCGATACACCTTTCTCAGAAATCCTACAATTTTCTTGAGGGATGCCCCCATTTTTTGCTTCAAAATTATGGGAGCACTGTTCCTACAAGAGATTTTCCAATTGTTGAACTCAAAGGGTTAACAACCTGGACGTTTGCTATTCATTGGCTCATTGAGGCCTATAATAACTAATAACATTACAACAATAAGACATACAGTGCTGCTCAAACATACGAGGCCATTTCCTAATGAATGTCTTGTGGGCATTTAGGATACAGCTACAGAATCCCACAAAGGACACAGTTTGTAGTTCTGGGGAAAGATGAATAAAGGTATGATAAAGTGATATAAACTATCCAATTCCTCTTATTCTGTGGAGGCTATGCGCAAAAGTTCTGTTTAAAAATGCAATGCATTGGACACCTCAATGAGTTAACATGCATATGTGTGTTGGTTTATTACATTCTTATTACTCTGTTGATATTATATTTTTGCTAGCAAGGGAGGACATCTCATAGCTCACTGCATTTAGAAGCAGAGGTGCCATTTTAGAACAATTCACTCCGTGGAGATGTCAGTTCAAACCGATAAAAATGGCATAAAAAAGGAGTGATCTAACCACTGTAAAATGTTCATCTTATAGGTAATTCAAGAATTTATAAAGTAGCAACATACAACAGATTTGGTTACAAAAGAGTCTGCTATTTGTTAAAAAGCAAGCATGATTCAACATTATAGTATCTATTTAAATCTTAAAGAGAAACTATATCTTTGGAGTAAGGTTACCTATTTATTCAGCAGAAGGTCTTACCTAGACAGCAGTCATATACTTGTTTGCATTGTATCTGCAGTCGCCTATATTTGCTGTGCAGCATTTTGGGTCTGTATTTAGTTTTCAGCTCTACATAATAAACAACAGACTTCATCAGTCAGAATTATATATTAGCCATTGAGAACTTCACTCATGATTCCAGCTGTACATGAGAAACATCTCAAGGCAGTAGTATGCCAACATAGAGTTACAGACTACATCAGAGTTCAAATACAAAAAACAGTAAATATATATAACTGACTCCTGTATGAAGGACAGAAATCTAAGCAATTCATTGTAACAAGATAAGAGTCACTTGTTTCAAGGACATAATTCTTCTTCAGTCTCTTATGTGCCACAACATTCATGCTTCTGATATACATTCACTGACATTGTGGTCCTCTGCTTTGGACAACACAATAGCCAAGAAATTGACAAGGTTTCACGTGAATGGAAAATAAGCTTCTTCATTCACTACAATGATTTGTCTCCTTTTGTAATTTATTTAACGATAATCCATAGAGCTAGGATCTGTGAAGGTTAACCTTTATCCTCATATGTATTATTCTGTTATTGACACTTTGCTTTTTAGTGAAGTGGTTTATATCATATTGCAACATGCTATTTATCATAAGATGCCATTCACTGGAATACAAAATAACTACTACTACTCTATCACTTAAGTAAAACAAAAATATAAATGATCTCATTAGATGAATGGAGACAGGTCTCCTGTGCATTATGAGCCAACAAGTTAGTCATTGTTAGCATTCAAGTGGCTACAATTTTAATATCAGTCATTGGACATTTTAATTTGGTGCAGTTGGTCTGCTACATACAGCAATTACTCTAGTTCATATTATGAAGTCAGTCACTGTGTGTACATTATTAGTTAAATATTAATCCACATTCTTTGTAGATCCTTTGAAGTGCTTCCATATGGTGTCATGGATATTAGCAGTACAAAATTACAAAAAGTCAGTTATTTTTATGGTCTGATAGGCTTTTGTAACCAGCCTCGATAATCACTTTGTTACATGACAGTAGATAAGAAAACTATAAACATTTTGAGAAAGTGGTTTTAATTGAATTATGAATAAGAAGGAATGCTTTGAGATAAATGAGCACACAGAGTATAATACCATTGCTAAGCATTGCTTCTTGGTTCATTATGACTTAATTAATCGATCATGTTTCTGTTTACTTAAAAGAAAAACTTTTCACTGATCAAATACCATCTGTAATATGTAATTGGTAACAGCACATCAAGTCAATTTGACTTGCTTTAGAATAGTCTGGTAGCTTAATGTTTAGATATTGGCATTGCCTCTAAGTAATTCACAAGGTAGATCTGTTAGGACAAGACATCAGATGTCTACGCGTTTGTATGCACCTTCCTTTTTTTCAGTCTGCTTGCCATAGCCAAAATTTCCAAGCTGTTTTGCAAATATTACAGCTGCTGAAAATTTTAAGATAAGGAGTCAGACCAGACAGTGGCACTGAGTAGAAGAGAAACTGTAACGTTTGGAGATTCATCTCATAAAAGACTCAGTCAGTTAGGAATATAAATAAAATCGTCCACACTCAGTAAAGATTTTTCTGCTTAGAGAACACAGGCCCATAAAACATATCATCAAGCTACAATAAACCCAACAGCCTGCCCCAACCGCCAATGGGGAAATCACTCAAATCTTTATGCTGCACTGCACAATCACTCAGAGGAAATAAAATTAAACTTTTTCCTTTCATCAAGCATAAACCGTCAATTTATTTGTTTATGTAAAAAAATCCCAGACAGTTATTTCTTTCTAATTCTCTTTTACAAAAGCATTCATATTGATAGAATGACAGGCAAAGAGGCTGTTGTATTAAGAAGAATTAGATAATTTCTGCAGCAAACAAACAGCAGTTTAGTGGACAACTGATGTTTTCAGATTTGCCATTGAAGTAAATGGGACTTTTAGCTGACTGAATGGTAGTGTTTAAACTCTTATTGACCAGTGATGTGCCAGGACCACTATTGGTGTTTGTAGCTTAAGGACAGGTGACGGTCCTGGCATGTTGTAGAATTTCACTGTCACTGGTGCGCTGTTCCCCAGTACACACCACCCAAGCACCACAAAGTCCTTAAAGCGGAACTACCACCCCTGAATAAATGTGTCCCAAATAAATACCCATCTGGCGACTAGCTGCTCAGTAGCGCTTATCGCCAGAAATATTACCTGGTGTTTGAGAATTATACACTGTTCCCGGACTGACAGGCAGGAAACAGCGCAGACATATTTCCACAATGACGTCTGCACGCCTGCGCTGTCAGTCCCAGGCTGCTCTAGGAGGCGTTGCTAGGAGCTGTTCGGCTCCAAAAGGGACTGACAGCACAGGTGCACAGACGTCACTATGGAAATATGTCTGCGTTGTTTCCTGCCTGTCAGTCCGGGAACAGTGTACAATTCTCAAACACCAGGTAATATTTCTGGCGACTAGCGCTACTGAGAAGCTAGTCACCAGATGGGTATTTATTTGGGACAAATTTATTCAGGGGTAGTAGTTCCGCTTTAACCCCTTAACGACCGGTCGATCGGCGCGGCGCAGTCAGTTAAGGACCACGAGCATTTTTTTCGCTCTTCTGATTCCGGACTCCCCGAACGGTGTGCAGCCGCGGGGGGAGCCCGGAATTCCATGACGGTCATAGTACGTCATGGGTCATTCAGTCAGATCGACCCTTGATGTACTATGACCATCAAGGGTCTTTAAGGGGTTAAAAGCCCCATTTGAATGAATTAAAATTATAGTTAACCCCTATAATGCAATTAATTTGCTCCAGTAATTACTGCAATGTGTTGGGCACCCCTCTGACACTCAAAGGATTAATCAGCCTCACGGAGTGGATTTATTTTACATTGTGATTTTGTGAGTGGAAATTTGACTTTTATTAAACTGTATTGGATGCTTTCATAGCACATTATAAAAGAATGCTGTCACTCTAAACTACACCAGAGCTGTCTGACTGGGGGCATCCATTATATATGGTTAATCTAAGCACTTTGATTCACAGGGGGAGATGTGTAAAGAATGATCTAAGGTAAATGCAATAATGGGTTGAATGGACTGTTTTCTCGAGATCATATGTATTATGTATTTGCACAAGTGTTATACATACCTATTAGGCCAAGGGCGTAGTAACTACTACGACTGCAGAGGGTGCACTTGTGCCAGGGGCCAGCATCCAAGGGTTCCCCATAAGGGTCACACTGGTGTTAGTTATGGCTCTGTAAAAATATTTGTGTTACAAGGCCCAAAATATGTTTGCACTGGGTCCCTCTAATGACTAGTGATGCCACTGTATTAAGCTTAACCCTTTGACTGCCAGAGGGGTACACAACACATTACAAAGCACTGCATTGCACACCCATCTGACACTCAAAGCGTTAATAAAATGTTTCCAATTGAGACCTTCCTTTGTCATTGCTGTGTCTTTTCTTCCAGCATCGTGACATTTTCTACATATCTTTTTTTGTGATTACACCAAGGAGATGGTGGCAGATAAATTAGAGGCAAGAAGTGATCTTAAATGCAACAGCTTTTATCGATAGTTTCCAACACAATTCTAATATGTGCCATGCCCACAAGTTATCCCAAAAAAACTGCTTTGGTGCACACAGAGAAAACAAGGATTTTTTCTGTGCAAACCTTTATATTTATATATGCTATGAAAACATCGCCAGATATTTGTTTGCATCTATACAGCACTATTCCACAGGACCAATCTGATTTCCAGACCTTTCCATACTATAAATATGTTCACCTCCCTTTGTTCCCTCTAAATTGTAAGCTCTTGCAAGCTGGGAAATCATCTCTTATTATCTTGCTTTCTCTGTATTGTTATTCCTATTTGTTTGACCTATTCCCCACTGTACACCTCTGCATAGTATGATGATGCTTTATAAATAAAGAATATAAAGAATATCAGGCCAGAACATTCTAGAAAACAAAACAACAACCAAAGAATATGAACAGCACTGCCCGAAGTCCACAGATAGCTTCACAACAGAGAATGAGGATGATATAATTTAAAGATGACTGAGGGTAAACTGACCACATCATACTGGATTAACCCTTTGAGTGCCACTGAGGTATCCAATCAAAGAATAAAAAGAATGCTAGCAGGCCAGCACATTCTAGAAAAAAACAACCAACCAAAGAATATGAACAGCACTGCCCGAAGTCCACAGATAGGTTCACCACAGAGAATGAGGATGACATAATGTGAAGAAGACTGAGGGTAAACTGACCACACCATACAGGGTTAAAGCTTTGAGTGCCACAGAGGTATCCAATCAAAGAATAAAAAGAATGCCATCAGGCTAGCACATTCTAGAAAAAAACAACCAACCAAAGAATATGAACAGCACTGACCGAAATCCACAGATAGCTTCACAACAGAGAATGAGGATGATATAATTTAAAGATGACTGAGGGTAAACTGACCACACCATACAGGATTAATCCTCTGAGTGCCACAGAGGTATCCAATCAAAGAATAAAAAGAATGCTATCAGGCCAGCACATTCTCGAAAAAAAACAAACAACCAAAGAATATGAACAGCACTGCCCAAAGTCCACAGAGAATGAGGATGATATAATGTGAAGAAGACTGAGGGTAAACTGACCACACCATACAGGGTTAACCCTTTGAGTGCCACACAGGTGTCCAAAGAATATGAACAGCGCTACTCGATATTCACAGATAGCTTCACCACAGAGAATGAGTATGATATAATATGAAGAATACTGAGGGGAACTGACTAAACCATACAGGATCAACGCTTTGATTGTCAGAGAGGTATCTAATGCATTGCATTGGATACCTCTCTGGCACTCAAAGGGTTAAATTAATGAGAGATTGGGGAATTTTTATTTGTTGCCTATGATGCAGCTGATTGGTTCCATAATTAGTCATAGTGCATCAGCCACATTGCACTGTATCAAAGCACCAGGGACAAAAGATAGTACCAGCATTGTTATGTTAACTGTTTGAGTGTCAGAGGGATACACAAACACTGCAAAACAATGGTTAAACAATAACTAACACCACTTAAAAATAACCCCCACTTACCTTACCAGGGCCAGAAAATCCCAATGTCTCCTAATAATTTTGCCACTATGTATTTGTTACAGAGAGAACATAATCATTTAATCCTGGATGTCATATCCATGGAGGTGGACATTACATCTGCTAGCAGGACCACTGAAACTCAGATCACTGCACAATGTAATCAGAACAATTTATTGTGCACACCTCTTTTCCTTAAAGAATCAAGTATCCCTTGAACAAAGGCACAAGTGAAAAACCCGTAAGGCTCATTAGGATTTTCTGACCAGAATAAAGAAGTTGGAAGTTATTATCAGGAGGTGTTCCTTTTCCTTTAACCCTTTGAGTGCCAGAGGGGTACGGAACGCATTGCTTTGCAATGTGTTCCACACCCCTCTTGCACTCAAAGGGTTAATAGCATACAGAAGTTTCTATTTTGCTGATATTCATGTTAATTAAAGGGATCGTAACACTTAATATATAGTAACATTTATATAGTAAGGTTTATCCTCCTGAGTACAAGGGTACTTCCTCTGCTGAGAGGTGTTTTATTCAGACTTGAATGATTTTAGTTGCAGTATCTAAGTGGTCTGAAATATTACAGTGGTGCTGTTCCTACACCATCCTATGGATGTTTATTGTCACTTGACCAGAGCTGTCCATAGGAAAGTGTAGCAACAGTGCCACAGTAAAATTTCAGGCCATTAAGATACTGCACCTACAAAAAAAAATCAAGTTTGAGCTGCTATAACTTTTGAATAAAACTTCTTTCTGCAGTGAAAGTGCCCTTCTATATACTATACTATATATTACTATATATTAAGAGTTACTATGCTTTTAATATATATAAAAATGTTTAGTTGTGACTAGCTCATACCCTTTGAAGAGGACAGCATTTTTGGAATCTTGTTTTTATTGTCATAGTTACATACCTCCCAAGTGTCCCTCTTTAGGATAGACAGTCCCTCTTTTGGACCCAAATCCCTCTGTCCTTCTTTCCCACCTTAGTGTCCCTCTGTTTAGGAGATCAGACTGTGTGGTGTGCATATAAGTATATCACATTGCTCCACAGCAATAAAACTTACAGTAATGCTAGGTTAAACTTCAGTATATCCTATATAATAATTCGCTAAAACGTGTGTAACGAAGAAGTCATGCGCAGTAGAGACTGCTGCACGTGCTGCAGTTATGCGCAGTAGAAGAGAGTCCAGCTCTGTATCACCCGCGGCACGGGCAGTCTCTGCTGCGCATGACTGCCCCGCGACCGGCTGGCTGTGGCACTGTGGCCAGTGTAACGGGCTCTGTCTTCAACTACTGTGTTTATAAATTACTCTGTGTAAATAATAATAATTCAGTCTTGCTCTAAATAATCTATTCATGTACATGAAGAGGTGTCAATAGGTCATGAAATAACTCAAAATTCTTGGTAATGCCCCACCCACTAACCCCGCCCCCAGCAATACCACCTAAAAATCAAGTGTCGTTCTTTAGCCATTTGAAATGTTGGGAGGTATGTAATTATTTTGATGTGTATTTTCTTATTAATAGGTCCAAACCTTGCAGTTAGTACACCCCAACCCCTGCTGTTTGTTAAAACTTTCTCCACTTCACAAAACAAGGCAGAGCTCATTTCCAGGACAACATCAAAAGCTCATAAAATGTTTTATCTTAATCTTGTCAGCTAATTTTTTTTTTTTAATTTGCCATTGTCTCTAATGAGAAGGGATTAGCGGCCTTGTTAATTTGGGTTTTGGGTTCATGCTTCTGCCATAATATATAGATCAAAAAATAGATGCAACTGAGCAAGGAAAATAACTAGAAAAGTTTTACTGGGGGATTATCAAGACAAGTCCTGGGCACTAGTGCACATTTTAAACGAACACTAACATAATAATGCAATTTGTATATTTAATTTTACTGTTGAAAACAACAGTGATTTCAATGTATTCTTCCTGGTAAGGCGCTAACTCACATGAATAAAGAAATATAATATCATGCACTTCCAGCGAGCATCTGTAAAACTGTTATTTTATGTTAAAGTCCTAAAATTACGTTTGAATGTATGTGTATACTATCCTATATATACACAGTTAGGTTAATTGTGCAGAGCTACTGCTGTTAATGTATTGAGATTAGTAGCTACTGCTCATTTATTCAGAAAGGGTGTTCCCTTATCTCAGTCCATTTAAAGACAACGTAGATCAATGATTTCTTTGACATCCTATCAAAATTGCTATGTCAATGGGAGCCCTAGAAAATACAGAGATGGAGGCTGCTGTATCGCATATGAAAAAGAAGATTTTATGCCTCAGAAGATATATAGAGAAGCCTTACAGAGGCTAGCATGGAGTAGAAGGTATTTACGTGTGAATAACCATAGATTAGTGATTCTCAACCAGGGTGCCGTGGCACTTTGGTGTGCCACAGACATCAGCTTAGGGTGCCCAGTGTTTTCTATAAAGACTAATAAAAAAATGCACTTGTAAATGAAGATTTATCGAAATTGTTATACACACTGTTTAGTTTTGTTACTATGATTGCAAGATCTAATAATAACTGTATACTTATGTATTATACCCTTCATTATGCCCTTGATAAATTACATTAAATATGTTATGGGTGCCCCAAATATTCTAGATTACGTGTTAGGGATGCCCCGAACGAACCACTGCCATAGATCGTTTTTAAGGTGTTCGTGTTTCTTTAACGCAAAATGTCCAGGACCCGGTTTACCAGTAGGCAGCATAAGTAGTTGCTCAAGGAATCTAATTGTATGTGGCTCCTTTGCTGACCGGACTGTGGCTCATCTGCTAAACTGGCCACACCCACCACATTGAGTTCTGGTCATGATGTGTGTACCCTACACTAGTTTACAAACTTCTTAACTGTCCAGGTTATTTAAACTCTTGGATAAAATAGAGGTCTCTAATGCACTGCTAAGCAATTCCTTGGAGACTCCTCTAGCAAATTAAGAGGTTAAGAGCTTTCTTGTACTTGTATCTAATTAAGATGGATCTGGAAATTGGGCATCGTGAGGAGTAGGAGTGACCATGGGAGGGACGAGGATGCCACAATGGCCTTGCTTATAATTATAGAAATCCAATAGGGTTTCTTCTGTACTTAAGTTTGAATATGTTATTTTTATTGACCATAACATTTGTTTGTAGCACAAAAAGTAGACAAATGTTTGAATTCTAGGTCACAATGGCAGTTCCTTCAAATCATAAAAATTGGTTTTGTAGTTTCCGATTACCGCGCTGTTTATTTTTCAAAATTGGTCCTATTAGAGATTTATTCTGACCAACAGCCCAAACTAGCATATACATTCTCACCACAATTTTTTGAAAGGGATAGTAATACTTAATATGTAAAATAAATATATATTGTAGTGTTTATCCCCCTGAGTAAAACAAAGGGTACTATCACTGCTCAAAGGTGTTTCATTCAAAACTTATTATAGCTCAAAGTTTTGTTTTATGTTGCAATATCACAGTGGCCTTAATTTGTACAGTGGCGCTGTTGTTACGCCATCCTATGGACGGCTCTGGTCCATAGACCATAAATCTCCATAGGATGGTGTAACAACAGCGCCACTGTACAATTTCAGGCCACTGTGATATCGCACTTAAAAAATTCAACTTTGAACTGTAATAACGTTTGAATAAAACACCTTTCAGCAGTGGAAGTACTCTTGTTTTACTCAGAGGGATAAACCCTACAACATATTTTGGTTTACATTTCAAGTATTACTATCCCTTTTAAGTTAGCTATTAGGAGAAGTGCATCTGGAGATATTAGCAAGTTACTAAAACAAGATAATTTTTGGTCATAACATAATTGGTGCACATGCTTAGTAGAGAGCTCAGAGTGAAACAATAATCTCTGTAATTACTATTCCTGCTTTTATCAATAGATGGAATTGCAGCACTACAAATGAGATTTTATGGCAAGACCCGGAGGCTCATATTATTCAATATCTCTCTCTTTACAGTAATTTTATCCTTTTGTTCCTGTGGTTAATTTTGACATTTTGTGTTTCATCAAATTCGAGGATTTCCTAACCTAGTGACGGAAAGTTAGAATTTTATTAAAGACACAGAGGCGCCTAAGTCGTCAGTTGTGCAGTGAGATTCGGCGCCAACAGCAAGCCGAGCATGCGCAGAACAGACTGAGGGCAAAGCCGATGCCTGAAAGCAAGATGGCCGCCGCGTGGTCGGAACGAGAGAAAGAGTAAGGTGGATTAAGAACTGGCGGGAGACCTAGCCGCATAAGAGATAAACACACTGAAGAAGTAAATGAGTAAAGAATGGGGAATAAGAACATATCCGTGTTGAGGATACCAAGATAAGCAAACTCAGAAAAGTAAAATGTTTAAAGGAAACGCACAATAAGAGGGACAGGTTTAGAATATAAGGAACAATAACAATTAAGCTATAGATACAGCAATAAAAACCCTTGTAAAGGGTTCATCAAAATATATCAAATTTTATTTCAGAATAAGTGTATAGGCGATAAATGGAAATTCAAACATTAGTCAATGCAATTCAAAAATATAAGAGACCATTTATATACTTATCTGCTGGCAAGCAGCAAAGAAAAGGAAGTGATTCTACGTGATAAGGATGATATACACCTGGAGTTTATGGGGATTGGATATTGATATATGAGGGTGGGGTTACCTATTCACCAAGTTTGTTTTACCTTAAAAAAGTTTGTTTGATCTTTGCTGCTAAGAAAGTAAGGAGAGAGATATTACATAATACTCGCGTCTGTATCTTTAATAAAAGTCACTAGGTTAGGAAAATCCTCGAATTTGATGAAACAAAAAATGTCAAAATTAATCACAGGTAAATGTTGGAACAAAAGGATAAAATTACTGTAAACCCAGGACATTTATTATAGCATAAACATAAGATGAAAAGATATAATCCAATAATTAAAGGTTATGAAAAAAATGTGACAAGTGAATTTTACCACGTCAGGTCCTAGAAGTATATATCCAGTCACACACAAAATTAATAATAATCTGGAAAAATGGAAAAATATTTTGTTAAAGTTCTCAATCAAACATTCAATGACACAAAAGTTTGTATATGGGAGCATGTAATTAACCCCTTAAGGACTGGTCCCGCACACACGTGGCCGGCACTTAAGGACCACGGACCTTTTTTTTTCGATCCTGGTTCTGCCTCGCGGCAGAGCCCTGAAATCTGTGATGGTCCTGGTACGTCATGGGTCCTTATGGCTCGCCAAACCCATGACGTACCAGAACCGTTAAGCTGTAAAAACGTAACCAGTGTTTCCTGGCTTTTATACCGTTGGATGAACTTAACTGTGGCTTTAATAAAATATTTTTGCTATTTAACAAAGATAAAGCACTGAACAGTTCCATGTTTTACAGTGAACAAGTGTAGCTGGCATGAAAAATATAGCGGGAAATTTCTCCTTCATACTAGAAATGTAGAATTAGACCTCAGATAAGGACCTCTTGGCTGATATAGACTGACAAACAGCTGGTCCTATTTCATATTTAGGATAACCAGGTGCATACGTCTCAGTACGTTTTATTCAGAGGAACGGGAGAGATTCTGGAGTAAATCCAATACACTAAAATGGATACATAAACAATTACAATAATGTAACTGTGGCTGTTAACCCCTTGAATGCTAACATTCATAGGGATAAAAGCCTAATTTAAACCAATGGGAATTTATATTTTTTATTTGTTCCCTACGGTGCAGTTGGTTTGTTTCTTCTTATTACATCAGCATTAGTGAATGTGCTGGAGAATGCTGAAGCATTTATGGGGTTAAAGTAGCAATCTGACACATTATTAAGAAGCCTGCATTCATCTGCTTTACAATGCAACATTTTGTTGTATCCTTTCTGTCTTTTTTCCCCTCTGAAACAACCTTTCTTTCTATACTTTGGTGAATTTCTTAATTCAGTTTGAGGCATCTGTCATGTCTTCAGAATAAACACTGATGGATGAGAGGGGAATGGATGGGATAGGAGCCTGAGGCCGTCTCCTCGCTGAAATTAATCACTGCAGGATACGAATAGGAAGAGGGGAGGGCATGACTGACACCAGGGACAGTGTAGCCATACTGTGAAGTCTATGATTGCAGTAAGCCCCAAGACATGGTGGTTGCTGTAGGGGTTAGGGGGTACCTTTTGTAGTCCCCCACTGTGCTTAAATCGACAATTAGGGAACTGCTGAGAAAAGCTATAAATGTTTTAAATAGGGTCTAAATTCCTAGCAGTGTTCAAATAAACTCTTAAATCTTACCCTGGCTGACATATAGCCTAAGGATCATTCTTAATCTACTCCAAATATATATATTTTATGTCCGTTTGATCTGAGCTCCTCTCTCATCTCCCTCCACACAGATAGAAGAGATGCTATGGATGTCCGTATATATATATATATATATATATATATATCACAATAGAAAAAGGAGAGCACTCCTAATCTATATAATATTTAATATAGGTAAAGATAGAGAGGGTAAATATAATACCGTATCAACATATAATAAAAAATATGCATATCTATATCTATCTATCTATATCTATATATATGATCCTTTACAAGAAAATATGGTACCATAAAAAGAGGATTTTAGTATTTTAGTCTTACCTAGTAAATCCTTTTCTCTTAGTCCATACAGGTTACTGGTAACTCTGGGTAGGCAATCCACCCCGTTAAGTAGGCAGGAACAATTCTAGGATTGATTGCAGGGGGTGGAGCCTACCTTCCCTCCTTGGATGCAGTTAGCCAACCAGCTCCAGAAAGATTTGAGACAATAACTATTGACTAGTTAGTGGAAGGGAAAGAAGACTCCCGTGAGCAGGACCCCGTAGGACCCCCACAATCTGCCACAGGAGAGCCAAGCATGGTCCCTTGGCAGGGTGGGAGACCAGTAACCTGTATGGACAAAGAGAAAAGGATTTAACAGGTAAGACTAAAATCCTCTTTTCTCTGTTGTCCAGTACAGGTTACTAGTAACTCTGGGATGTCCAACCATTGAGTTTCCCAGAGGCGGGAAATAAGGCAAGGACCAGGCGCAAGGCCCCCAAAGTCACCAGAGCAGATATGAACCATCACATCAGAGATAGCCCAACAACAACGAAGTGTCAACGGACACTGAACAGGGGTAACAACACCCCAACTGTTACACAGCACACTGAACTAGAGCCAACCGGGCTCAAAAGTGAAGGAAGCACCAAGAACCAAAGAAAATCCTAGACAGGCAAGACTGCCTCCAGGATTTTCCTCCCAAAGTTGGCGTCAGCCAATGCCAGCACATCAACACGTTGGTGCTTCGAAAAGGTGTGCACAGACGACCAAGTGGCAGCCTTGCACAACTGATCAGCAGAGGCCTGATTTTTGAATGCCCAAGAAGCCCCAATAGATCTAGTAGAATGAGCCGTGACCCAAAAGGGAACAGGCTTCTTCCTCAGCTCATAAGCCTTATGAATAATGGACTTGATCCAGGACACAATAGTCAATTTGGATTCAGGTCTTCCTGCCCTGGGACAGTCAGCAATGAGGAACAGCTTGTCAGATTGCCTGATAGACTCAGTGGGATGTACATAAAACTTGAGACAATGCACCACGTCTAACAAGTGGAGATCTCTCTCCTTGTCAGAGGTGGGGTCAGGGCAGGAAGAAGGCACCACAATCTCCTGATTGATGTGGAAATCTGAAACCAACTTTGGAAGAAACTCCCGAGAAGTGCAAAGCACCGCCTTGTCCTTGTGAAACACCAAATATGGTGGTTTACAGGACAAAGCACGTAACTCTGCTACACGGCGAACAGATACAATCGCCAGCAGAAAGGCCATTTTGCATGTGGATAGGTGTAGAGGAATAGTAGCCATGGACTCAAAGGGAGGGCTCTGAAGAACGCCCAAAACCAAGTTAAGATCCCACGGAGGGGTGGGAGTCTTGAAGGCAGGACGAGTATGAGCAATGCCCTGGAAGAAAACCTTGACATCAGGAAGGATGGCAATGCGCCTCTGAAAGAAAACGTAGAGAGCAGACGTCTGAACCTTAAAGGAACTCAAACTGAGGCCCTTATCTTCACCGTCCTGCAAAAATGCCAGGACCGTAGGCAGATCAAATCCCTGAGACAGGTCCTTATCAGCACATGAAGATAGAAAGGTCGACCAGACGCAATGGTAGATTTTAGAAGAAACAGGCTTGCGAGCACAGAGCATAGTAGCCACATCAGAAGAAAAACCTTTCTTCTTCAATATTGAGGATATAATTTCCAAGCTGTCAAGGCTAGCCGATGAATGTCCTCCTTCCACAGGTAACCTTCTAGAAGAAGATCCAGACGGCAAGGGAGCCGGAATGACAGATCCAGAAGTTCCGGAATCCAAGCTTGGCGAGGCCAGTACAGAGCAATCAGAATGACTGGACAGCGCTCCAATCGTAATTTCCATAACACCCTGTGCAGCATTGGAAGGGGAGGAAAGATGTAGGCCAGAGGAAATAACAATGGAATAGACATAGCTTCCACTGCCAGAGCTAGAGGGTCCCTCCATCGAGAGCAGAACATCGTAACCTTCCTGTTGTGTCTTGTCACCATCAGGTCGATGTAAGGAAGACCCCACTTCTGAACAATGAAGGTGAACACCTCTGGGTGCAGCTCCCACTCTCCGCTGTCCACTGTGTGTCAGCTGAGGAAGTCCACCTTGACATTGTCTACGCCAGGAATGTGCACTGCGGATATGGCAGGAACGTGTTCTTCTGCCCGGGACAAAATAGCCTTGACCTCTAACCAAGCAGCGAGACTTTTTGTTCCGCCCTGCTTGTTGATGTAAGCCACGGCTGTGGCGTTTTTGGACTGTACACGGGCTGGACAGACTTCCAACTGAGATGCCCAATGATGAACAGCATGCAATATCGCTCGAAGCTCCAACACGGTGATGGAAGGAGAGATTCCTCTGGAGACCACCGACCCTGAGAACTCAGGTGACCCAGGACCGCTCCCCAGCCAGAGAGGCTGGCATCCGTTGTCACCGTGGTCCAGAAGGATACCAGGAAGGACTTGCCCTTCAGCAGATTGGAGAGGTCGAGCCACCACAACAAACTCAGTTCCACATGAAGAGGGAGGGATACTGATGTCTTCAGAAGGTCCGGCTGACCCCTGCACACCTGGATCACAAACCTCTGGAGTTACCCGGTGTGAGCCATGGCAAACGGGACCACTTCTTTGGTGGAAATGAACTTCCCCACTAGAGAGGACAGCTTCTCGGCTGGAACTGGATCTTGAGCCAGAATAGAGTAAACCCTGTGGGTGATCTGGTGAGCCACCTCATCCGTGAGAAACACCATGCTCTTCTGAGTGTCGAAGAGAAGGCCCAGGAAGACCAGACGCTGGGATGGGACAACGTCTGACTTGTCCATGTTGATGATCCACCCATGATGAGTGAGGGCGTGAATGCAGATCTGAACCTGATGATGAAGAAGTTCCACAGAAGGGGCTTTCAGAAGCAGGTCGTCCATGTATGTTCTAACTCTAATGCCATCCAGGTGGAGGACGGACACTAAGGCTCCCAAGACATGGTTGAAGACTTATAGTCAGACCAAAGTAAAGAGCTGAAAACTGAAAGTTCCCTTGGTCGCAGGCAAATCTGAGATACTGCCTGCTCTCTGGATGAATGGCAATATGAAGGTACGCGTCCTAGATCCAGAGAGGCAAGGAATTCCCCTGGGGACATAGCAGCAATCACTGTGTTTAGAGACTCCTGGTGATAATGAGTCCGGATTGCAAAGGAATTTAGATCCTTCAAGTCCAAAATAGGTTGACAACCGCCGTCCTTCTAGGAGACCACAAAGAGGTTTGAGTAAAAACCCATACCTCTCTCCTGAACTGGAACTGGCTCTAGGACATCCTTGTGCAGAAGGGCCAGGATAGCTCTGTTGAACAGACAACGTTTATATGCACCCTGAGGAGTATGAGAAGGAAAGAAGTGAAAAGTAGGAAGAGAGATGAAAGGGATCCTGTGCCATTCCGTCACCACCTTTAAAACCCACGGGTCCGCCACTGAATCCTCCCAGATGTTGTGGTAGTGACGCAGATGGCCACCCACAGCAGAGTGGGGACCTGGGTTCGGTGAGTCATGCCGAAGAAGGCTTGGAAGCCTTAGGCTTGGAGGAGACCTTGGGCTTCCACTGCTTTTTGGGCTCGGAGGAGGCACGTGGAGCTGAGGGAACTGCCTGGTTCACCGGACGTGTCTCAGTCTGAAAGGAAAGAAAAAAACGATTACACTTGAGAGTCGCTTTCCTGGGGACCAAAGGCAAAAGTGTACTTTTACCCTCAGTGGCCTCACTAATCAGATCCTTAAGATCTGGCCCAAACCATGAAGTGAAAAGGCTAAGAAATATTGTGCTATAAAAATATAGATCCTATATAAAACTCAGAACTTCTACGTGTTTCATATCTACACGATACTTCCTCTTCACCCTTCACTATTAGTGTGGTATCTGTGCATCAAATGTCTGCTCTATATTAAGCTTCAGATTACTGACAAGTTACTGAGATGGTGGGGACAACTGTTAACAGTGCTTTGATATTCACCAGCACCAATTTACCTCTGCCTGCTAAATTGATCACACTGAAGGCCAAGGAATGCTTTATCTAGACGAGAGAGATTACTAGACATCAGATGTGGACCTCTGCCCATTCATCATCAACATCTATTCCTGGTTGGATCCACTGCCTTATTGTTACACCAGCTACATTGTAGCAACATAAGAGATAATTACTACAAGGAGACACCCTGCCTGCTGACTGTTCCATCTGACGTCAATATTTCTGCACAGATTTTTAACTACATATATATTTTTATACACATTTTTTTATAGTGATATCACTGATTTATGGTACTATATATATATATATTTTATTATATGTTGATACAGTATTACAATTATGCTGTCTATCTTTACTTATTTTAAATATTATTGAGATTAAGAGTGCTCTTCTTTTTCTATTGTTGCCTCTACTATTTTTTGGGTTCTTAATACTATTGGACCGTGATGATATTAGCAACTCATTATCTCTTATACGTGTCCCTTGCTTAATGAACAGAGTTACAAAAGTTCAATCAAATTGCAGCACACATTTCATTTCCAACTTATATGTCAAACTCACACAAAATGATTGAGTTGGGCACACTCATCAAGCTGTTAAAACGTAGCTTTTAATTTCCAATTACATGATCATGAAGCTAAGTTTTAACAGCTTGATGAGCATGCCTGATTCAATTGTTTAATGAAGGAGTGCTGTTTTTCCACTCTCATATATATATATATATATATATATATATATATACATATACATATATATATAGATAGATATGTATTCAAACATACTTCTATTTGGACCTGTAATATGCTAACTACTACTAAAATGGTGACTGGTTTACAGGAAAAGAAATATCAGGATAGCTAAAGGATCTGAACATGTATAGCTTGGAGGGGTGAAGAGAGAGAGGGGATATAAACATATAGATACATGAAAGGATTCAACAAAGTGCAGGATGGAAGTACATTTCAAAGGAGTAAAACTGTTAGGATAAGAGGCCATAGTCTAAAACCAGAGGGACACAGGTTTAGACGTAATGTAAGAAAGTTAATAGTGACAGAATTTAAGCATAAAGCTGTCCTTAACCCCTTAATGACCCTTGACGTTCATGGCATGTCATGGGTTATTTTGTGTTAACGACTCATGATGTGCCAGGACTGTCATGGAATTCTGGGCGCCCAGCACTGCTGCACACCGTTCGGGGAGCCTGAAACTGGAAGGGGAAAAAAAAGGTCCGTGGTCCTTAAGTGCCGGCCGCGTGTGTGCGCCGCCGGTCCTTGAGGGGTTAACATAAGAAAATACCAAGGACCAAAAAAGGTTTGAGGTTTTTACAGTAGGAAAATGGGCAGACTAGATGGGCCGAATGGTTCTTATCTGCCGTCAGATTCTATGTTTCTATATAGTAAAGTATGCTGGCATGGATGCACTAGCTTCATACTTTGAAAAATGATGTGCTTAAAACCTCTGTTTGTATACAGATTGTTGGTTGGATAAATTCATGTTGGAATTAAGGAGTGCACTGTTTTTTTTTGTTTTCATATATATACAGTATTTTAGTGGTTCCCAAAATTTATCACCACACCCCATTTCTTGTTTTCACCAAACCGTTAATAGGATAGTAACATATATTATGGTGATATATTAAGGCTATTCCACTGTTGAGAACTTAATGATTAAAGAGATAGTAATGTCTCAGCATAAATTAAGCTTATATCATTGCTTATACACTTAGCAATAATATTCTCCACCATTGCAAGTGTTCGGATCAGTCTACTTTTGAGTGTATTATAACGTTCCCCCTCCCACCCCTTTTATTAACATCACTCTTCTTCACTTCAGATCAAAAAGCCGGTCTGGATGGATCGCGAAGAGGGACAATCTTCTGACGGTATAAGGAAAAACCTGGTCTCTTTCGTCAAAGGAGGGCTGGGTTTTCCTTCTACTGATAGACAGAACATTTTTCCTTATTGAGATCTGTCCAGTCAAGTGACCAGATTTCCGATCTGCGGGAAGATTGACATCTGTAAAAGGGGAGGGAGGGGGAAACTTTATATTACTCATCAACTCGACTGATCTGAACAATGGCAAAGGTTATTACTAAGTGTAAGGAATGATGGAAGCTTAATTTATACTGAGGTAATATTAACTCTTTAAAGAGTGGTTACAGCACACAGTCTTGTGAGAGACTGATGCAGTAATTTTTGAGACCATTCAATTTTATGGACATGATGTTGCTGTTGCAATCTATTAAGAGCTGTGATCGTACGCGTAGTTGTGGTATTATTATTTCTTAAATGAATCTTCTGCCTAACACGCCTCCATAATAAAAGTAAGTCAGGTAAGAGTTTTCCAGTTGTGTAGCCATTTTATAGCACTGGAAGGAACCTGCTTCAGGCTGACTGAACAAAAAGAAGAACAATTCTAGAGAAAACAGATGTCTCCAACATATTGCTTCTCAATGTATTGGAGACTTTTCTAGCATTCAAGGGTTTGAAAGCCAAATCAATTAGAATCTTCATTTGTCCCCTATGCTGCTGTTGTTTTTTATGTAAAAGTATTTTTGTAACAAGAAGAATACATTGAGATTATCCCCATTTTTAAGTATGTCCTGGATTAATTTTATCTACCTCAGAAGGGTGAAGGGCTGAGCTGACCTTGACAGGACTAGAGCCTGAGGCCTCAAGGTCTGAGCAGATTCTATAGCTGGTGCCTTAATCACGTGAGCCATCTCTCCTTAGCTCCAGGATTGCTCCTTTTTTGTGTCATGCATATATGCCTTGGTTACCTTTAGTGAAGCACAAAACTGATGGATATCAGTGAGTAGGGCAACATATATTGGGAAATTTGCATACACATTAACAGGGATTCCTCTTGACCTTTACATTGGTGATGTACCAATATGATTCTGTGTTAACTCAGCCACTGGAGAGATTTTCTTACCCCCCCCCCCCCATGCCTAATGACATTTTACTAATCTACTTATAACAAAACTCGCTCCACGAATGACGTTTATGCCAGAGGAAAGGAAGTGAGAAAGTCTATGGGTGTTTTTAGGATTGCATTCCTCTATGCCAGTGGTTATCAACCAAGGTGCAGTGGCATGTTATTAAGCCCTGGATACCAGCTTTGGGTGCCCCATTAAGATTCATGAAAATTCTGACAAAAATTTGAAAAGTTTAAAATTTATTTTTATGGAAATTTTAATGCACAATATGCTCTGTGTTGTCATGTATACACATTTATGTATTGTTCCCTTCATTACGTTCTTGAGAAATTACCCATAAAATCGGGGTGCCCTGAAAAAGTACATCTAGCATGTTAAAGGAGCTGTAAAATTTTTTATTAATAAAACCTATAAAACCTATATGTTATAGTGTTTTCCTGATGAGTAAAACAAGGCAATTCCCAGTGCTATCACTTGTTTTATTCAAATGTTATAACAGTTCAAATAACCAGGACAGGGATTACTGCACATTTACTTCCTGGAAGTTCTCACAGCAGTTTCGATCACATTCTATAGAGAATGGTTTGTCGGTGAATCAACACTCCCAGGAAATGAACAAAATAACTAATTGGAATCTGATCACTAGAGGGCACTGTTAATGTAGAAAACAGGAGTTTAAACTATAATAATTCTGTAAATATGTATGACTGAGAAGTCGGAGTAACATTGTTTTACACAACACGAAAAGTCCTACAATATATCAATATATATATTTTTTTTTTCTTTTTTCCCCAGAAAAAATGTACTGCTTTACAGTGCATTGAAGAAAAAAAGACTGAGAATCAGTGCTATACACTGTGTTTACGTCTATGTACTAAACAAGGTTTAGAGGAAATTGTGTGATTTATGTCATTTTCATGCCCAGGAGCAGAAGGGGTTAACTTGCATTAAAATGACATTGTGTCCACCAGTATGCACTACAGTGATCATACACTTACTGCCACTGGCATTGGCGTATGCACTGGTGTGATTATATATATATATATATATATATATATATATATATATATATATATATTATATATTAATAACACTTTTTCCAGTAGATCACTCTGTTGGCTTTCTCACTGAATAAAAACATTATTTACATATATTAGAGTTAATAATATACTCTCCAACTGAGAACCATCATATATGCCCACTTGATAGAGACCAATTTGCTTAACATGTGAAGCGGTGCAGAAAGGTACCATAGCTTAACTGTGTTATTAGTTATTTTATTAAAATTCTGTTTTATCATAAGCTCTTGAGTGCCAGAGGAGTGCAGAACCCATTGCTTTGCAATACGATGCTCAACTTTTGGCACTCAAAGGGTTCATTAATATTTGAATTAAAATCAGAACGCAGCACAAGCCCATGAGCCAAAAAACAAGACGATGAACAAGCTGTACGTTCTGTATAAAACGCATGAAACTTATCCCTGTTTAAACATAACATACTGTCTATAATATTAATTCTTGCTAGCAGCCGTATATAAACATAACCTTAGGTGATCTCGCTGTATGTAAATATTAGCAGTTCTTTCTTATCAGACAGGCTCTGCTTCCATACACCGAACATACGCATTGTAACATGTCTTTCTATTTTATGTGCCCACTTATGATACTCCATAAAGTTTATGCCCACTGCGTGTTTAATATATTTCAAAGTTTTGTCTCCTATGCAAACTATTCAAAATGTTAAAGGTGGAATGGAATACTTTACATTTTTTTCTGCTGTTCTGTACTCTATCAGTCTGTCTGTGATCTGATCTAGGATAAGACCATAGAAGTCTTTTTTTTTTCAATGTACATTACACAAACTGCCATGTGAGTGCCAAAGGAGTGTCCAACACATTGTTCACCCCTTTGAGTACCAGATAGGTGGACCTGTCAATTTACATTTAATCCGTAAAGAGAATTAAAATTTGCTTGTATGCTGACAATCATTTGTTGGCAATATTTTTGGCAATATTTTTGACAAATTGACCTTTATTTGTTAATATTAATTACCCCATACTTTGCTGTGCATTAATCTAGGCAGAGTCCACACAATGTGTTCATTTCTACTAGAACAGCTAGAGGGAAGTTTAGTCATGAATAGAAGTTGCATACTCTGAAGGGAATTAGCATGGAGTGCCATTTTGTGCCATCAAAACTGAATGATTCATTTCTCAAAAACAATTTATTTAATATGAAAATAGATACAACAACATAAAAGCAGTATATAATTTTTTATAAAACAAACTAAACTTGTCTTAGGGTGACAGGTCCACTTTAATGTGGGAATGAAAGGTTAAGGAGAGGGTTATTCACTATATAATTTTGATCTTTAAAATTTCAAGTGTTATTTGATAAAGGGCAGAAATAAATCTTAAATAAAAATAGAAGCGGACAAGAACATTCTCGCTCCTTCTCTATTTCACTGTATTTTTTCACTCATGCCTCAGGTCCCTCACATAATCCCATTTTAGACTATAGGATAATTTGTTCAGCAGCCCAGTTTCAGCAGTGACAGGTATGTAATACCAGTGTTAAACTACTGTTTGTGTGTATTTTTAACTGAAGCCTGGAATGCATGAGTAGGTTTATGCTCATTTAGTAAATATCAGACTTATACATTGTCATTTTTGTGAGAACAGCAATGAAATTAGCACTATGGTTAAATTTTCATCTTTAAAAATACCAACAATGCTGGATGAATGTATATAATTTTTTTATTATCCTATATAATAATTTGCTAATGTATGTTTGTCAGAAGCTGTCATGTGCGGTACAGACAGCTGCACTCGCTGCAGTCATGCACACTAGAGACTGCCCGCCCCGCTGCGCATGACTGCACCTCGGCCGTTGCTGCCTGGCACTTTGGCCCATGTACATGGGCTATTCAACTAGTTTTATAGTAAAAAGAAATAAGGTACATCTTAACATAATACAGTAATTCTTAGAAAAGCCATAAATCTATTCTTGGATACAAGCAAATGGTTGCCACCTGCACTGTATTACATTTCTTCATATAATTTCAAATAACCCTGTAGCTTCTATCATACCAACTATATATATTAAAGCGGAACTACCACCCATTAATAACATAGCATCACATCATTGCCCATCTGGGGACTAGCTGCTCAGTAGCGCTAGTCGCCAGAATTCTTACCGGATTAAAGAGAAATATATATTCTTCATGGACTGACAGCAAGACGGAGCGCGGACATCTTGCCCTAGTGACGTCCACGCTCCTGCGCTCAGTCCCTTTTTGAGCTGGCCGGCTCCTAGCAACGCCTCCTAGACCCGGTTGGGACTGACAGCGCAGACACATGGACGTCACTAGGGCAAGATGTCCACGCTCCGTCTTGCTGTCAATCCATGAAGAATATAGATTTCTCTTAAATCCGTTAAGAATTCTGGTGACTAGCGCTACTGAGCAGCTAGTCACCAGATGGGCAATGATGTGATGCTATATTATTGTTTGGTGGTAGTTCCGTTTTAAAGGTTCTGGAGTCTTTCCTGATATGTTTTGTTACTTAGACTAGAGCTGCAATGCATTAGATACCTCTCTGACACTCAAAGGCTTAAGGATTTCAATGATTAAGCACAGCTGAGATAATCAGTGGCTCATTCATTTTGATTGGCCCACCTGTCATTAATCAGGGAAATACTTACACACTGGCTTGTTGGTGGCCCTTGAGTACTGACCTCGGGTAGTCCTGACTTAGACCATGCACCATCTGCCCTTATAGATTCTATAGGATCAGATGAAACCATGCCAGTGTTAGCATAAAAAAATATATATTTTCACACGTGATCCTTGATTTAACTATATGTTCCATATGTGATCTGGTGCTTGTATAATATGGAGCATAATAATGATGATTTAGTATATTTTTGCAAAACATAAGTACCTTTCAGTCACATCATTACCAACGTATTACAGTGTAAACCTAGAATATTTTATTTATGTTCTAATCTGTAACTTACTATTTGCTGATATAAATTGATACTGGCCTCAAAGCCAGCATTTATATAAGTGAGAATGTTTTAATGCGTACATTCATTTCTGCATTCTAGCAGGCTTTCTGTAAACTGTATTTGTTACAGAGAGAGCCAATCACTTTATAATGGGCAGCACTGACACCCACAACTTGACGGATGTCAGAAGTCAGATGCCTTTTAATACTGTATGTACACTTTCAGCTATCCAGTAGCTTGCAGCAAGTGAATGTAATAATGAATCCAACAGCACTGAGATCTCCTTGGGGAGGTGGGAGAAAGGTGTTGAAGAATTAGTTAGTGTAGGTGTTTTGTGCCTGGCTGTTCTCTATCTATCTATCTATCTATCTATCTATCTATCTATCTATCTAGCTATCTTCTGCTTGTCTAATTATATGTTCTCTTATTTAATAAATACTATTGACTATACACTGTGTTTTGAGAGTAAATGGTTAGCTTAGGCATGTACCAATGCTTTAATGCATACTGGCAAACACACGCCACCAGCATTAACCATCTGAGCGCCAGATGGCTATGTAAAGCATTGCTTTGCAATGTGTTGCATACTCCTCTGGCACTCAACGGGTTAAAAAAGAATTAATGCCCCCTAATAATAAACCCCCAACCCTCATTTATCTTACTATGGCTTGAAAATCCTAATGTCCCCTATGAATTTTGCTCTGTTGCATTTGCATTTCTGGGGAAAACCAACTGCACTGTAGAAGGAGTATGAAAATGCCTAGAGATGTCGCCAATGTATTGAAAAGCCCAGTTTAAATGTTTATACGTTTTTATTTCTCCCCTACGGTGTAACTGGCTTGGTGCACATTTGCTGTATATACAATGCTGTGATGCAGTGACCTATGTCCCACGGCATCACCATGCCCAGTTCCCTCCAAAAGCTCAAAGGCCCATATTTATAAAAGCTGGAGCTATTCTGGAGTAAACAAAATACACAACAGGAGACACATACAAATTCATAAATTCATATGCACTTGACTAGAGCTTTTTCACCCTTTCATTGCTAGAGATGTTTCCAATTTAACAGGAATTGTTATGTGTCTCCTATGTGTGAAGAATGCATTGCATACCCATACCTCCCAAGTGTCCCTCTTTAGGAGGGACAGTCCCTCTTTTAGACTCAAATCCCTCTGTCCCTCTTTCTCACCCTGTTGTCCCTCTTTTTAGGAGATCAGACTGGTGAGGTGTATATATAAGTGTATTATACTGCTCTACAGCAATAAAACTCACATCATTGTTTGTTTACACATACGTATATGTGTTTATAAATTAGTCTGTGTAAATAAAATACTTTGGTCTGGTTATAAGTCATTTATTAGGTTACACAAGCAGGTGTCAATAGGTCATGAAATAGCCTAAAAATTCTCAGTAATGCCCCGCCTACCAGCCACACCCTCACACACACACCCTAAACCATAAGTGTCCCTCTTTAGCAATTTGAAATGTTGGGAGGTATGCATACCTCTCAGGTCTACCATATATATTGTGGGAGGAGTTTGTGTCATAAGGTCCTATTAGCAACTGTCATGTCCGCCTCCGTTAACATGACATGACATCCAGGACTGATTGATGATGCTATCTCTTGAATCAAGGAGCAAGGAGAAACTCAGGGACTCCATTAGAATTTTTTGGCCAAAGTAATGTAAGTGGCAGATTATTATTAAGGGGTGTTACTTCTCCTTTAAAGATGATGAATTGTGTGTGTGTGCCAGTATGCACTAAAGAGATTGTACACTATAATATATATCCAGAAGTGCAGGAGTGGGATTTATGTGCATATGTTCAAGAGCAGTAAATAAACTATGCTGGAGGATTAGTACATTCCTTCCTCTGAGTGCACTCAAAGGGTTAAACAGTTGGTCCGGTTTGAGGATTAAACATAAAATACAGTTTGGGACTCTGAAACCAAATCTGCAGCTCTAGAGGTGAGCCTGGCTGCCTATCACTGCTCCACAGAGTCTTTATCAATAAGATTTGTGCTTTTGAAATCCCCTCCTTGCATTTTTTATGCTAGGGAAATGATCCACCACAATCACCATGATTAATCAGTCTCTGCAGCCATTTTATGAAGGTAGTCTGCATTTAAACTAAGCTTTTTACAGAGACTGGGTCTATTTCCCACTCTCCTCTAGTTTCACCTTGAAACATATGAATGCTTCTTACAGTGTTCTGTACATAAGGAAGAATAATGTGACCCTTTTTCCAGAGCCAAAGCATCTATGTCACTAAATAAAAACATGCTGGAAAAGCATACTGCTTACTAGCTGCCAAGCAGCTGCACACATTACACCCAGATAACAGAATTAGCAAGCTTGGGCAGATTCTCTGGGCTTTATGGTCAAAGCAAAGTAGAGCAAATCAGCTGCATCATAGGTGACAAGGAAAGATTCATTTGGATTTAAATGTGGCTTTTAACATCTTGAATGCTAGATAGGCCTCCAGTGCATTGATTTGCAATGCAATGGAGACCACTGTTGCATTCAAGATGTTATGAACCCCATTCCAGTCAGTGGGAATTTGAGGAATTTTTATTTGCACCCACGCCCCCAACAGTGCAACTGTTTTGCCCCAGAATTTATTTGAATGTAGGTTTAAAATAGTATACACTCTGGTGTATTGACAATCTCTATTAAATGGGAACTTTGTCTTAGGAGTAAATGTTTTTTTAATTTGTTCAGAAAGGCTAAAGTAGGTTGATGTCTGTTAAATAGCAGTCAGTTTTATGGTTACACTTTTTATCGGCATTTATTCTCTGTTGTAGTCTACTATTTCACTTTGAAATATGATAAAGAATAGTGGCCCTTATAAGATACTTAGGTCTATTGAAGCCTATTGTTTGTTGTGAGGAGGTCTGATCTAGAACACAGGTTCTCAGCCCGTGCCCTCAGTGGCTACTAACAGGCCAGGACTTTTCCATGCTAGAACACAAGTGTGTTGATCAGACGCTCAGTCATATTGATTAACTCACCTGTGCTCTTAAAAGGGAATTCTCAAATCCTGGCCTGTTAGTAGCCACTGAGGGCACGGGTTGAGAACCACTGATCTAGAGGCAGACTTCAACAGAAAGATTATATACAGGTAACTAATGACAAAGTGCAAAAATAAACAATATATCTGAGTGCTATATGAAGGGCACCTTCCTAGGTAAATTAATTTGTTTAACATATTAACTTAAGTAATTAATAGTTATTTAGTCATAGGCTATACTCAGTTCCCCACACATCTTAATAATAAAACTCCATTTAACCTAATGTGGTCAGACAACCCTAATGAGAATTGTGGAATATCTCTCCAAAATTAATTTTTAATTAACACCAGATATCTTGTCAATGGAGGCAGATATAATTCTGTGTTGCAGGACTCCTCCCTCTTAGTAAGCTTTTAGTGTTATGAGTCTAGGGTTCTAAAGTCCTGCAGCAATTAATAACATACCTCCCAAGTGTCTCTCTTTAGGAGGGGCAGTCCCTCTTTTAGACCCAAATCCCTCTGTCCCTCTTTCCCACCCTGATGTCCCTCTTTTTAGGAGATCAGATTGTGTGGTGTGTATATAAGTGTATCATACTGCTCTAAAGCAATAAAACTCACATTATTGTTTGTTTTAAACGTCAGTATATGTGTTTATAAATTAGTCTGTGTAAATAGAATACTTTGGTCTTGTTATAAATCATATATTAGGTTACACAAGGAAGTGTCAATAGGTCGTGAAATAGCCTAAAAATTATCGGTAATGCCCCACCCACGAGCCACATCCACAGCATCACCCCTTAAAACACAAGTATCCCTCTTTGGCAATTTGAAATGTTGGGAGGTATGTAATAATGTCTGCTTCCATGATCAAACATCCAGTATCCAATTATCTGTTTATTTTTAGGAAATGTAAAGTACGTGATAAACCATTTCTACCTGAGAAATAACAGAACACATAACAGATGCAGCAAATAAGGCTTGTTTTTCTGCAAAGAATTAATGGGAAATAGTCTACTGCACATTTTCCAGTACTAAATGCTACCCATGAAATATAGTTGCTTCCACATTGATTCAAGAATATAACACATCTCACTGTCAGCGCAGAACTGTTTCGCAGACAACTAAATCACAAGGCGAGATTATATAGCTTCAGCAGGTAAATAGATCAAAGCTACTTAGGTCTGGCTGTGAAAAAGGTCATGTGACAGGGCAGGAAAAGCACACTGCGTTTCTTTGACCTGAGTACCACAGAAAAGATGCATTACCATAGCACTGGTATCTATTTCTCCTGTGGACATACAGAATTACCTTTTTGCTGTTGTTTTAAATCTTTTTATTGTTATAATATTTACTTCTAACCCATCGAGTGCGAGTGGTGTTGTGCAGTGTGCTTTGCCCACTTCTCTGGCATTCAAAGGGTTAACCCTTTTCATGCCAGAGGGGTATGCAATGCATTGCAAAGCAGTGTGTTGCATAAACCTTAGCCACTCAGAGAGTTAAGGCCACTTAGCCACTCCCTCTAAAACAACAGCTTTCTTGAAAAGTGCTTTGTAGATAATGAGAAGAATTAGCATTATTAGAGCAAACCAAACTGCGCCATACGAGACAAATTAAAATTCCGCAACATTCCCATTAAGCTGTATAGGGATTTAACTCCTTCAATGACAAAGGTCTACATCACATTGCTTCGCAATACAGTGAAGACTTCTCTGACATCCGGAGTGATAATAGCACCATTTAATCTATGGGAATTTAAAGATTGTTTCTTCGTCCCCTGTGGAGCCTCGTATTTGCCTCAGATTTGCTCCAATACTTAGTACATCAGCCTCAATGGGGAAATATATGAATCTGTCTGAGTAACTCACTTTGTGACATAGGCATAGCTCCTACACCCTCCAGTATGTCCTATAGCATATGATCTCTTTACTGCATATACCACAAACTCCACTGTTAAGAATTTAAGGCCAGGACACCTCTCCGATTTAACACTGAGTACCTCTTTTCCTTGTTAATACATGGCATTAAACATGGAAGCAACACCCAATTACCCTCACTGTACCATAAACGGAAATAATGGAATAATTTTCGCCATATATTAGTATATGGGCGGAAGGTGTAGTCATTGCACATAAATACAGTTCCAGAGGCTGTTTTAGTATTGAGTCCTATACTTGGGAACCTTTTTTTTACCAAGCCCTGGAGTAAGAAGATGGGCAGGCAATAGGAGTGTCTTAATAATGCGATTCAAGGCATAAAGTGGGTGGGGCTTAATTTGGGTGAGCAGGACTGGGAGGAGGAAAGTTGGATTAGGAGCTAAATGGCCAGGAAGTAGACGTAATTGGTGGTGAGGGGACAGAACAGATGGGGAAGTGAGTGAGGTCTCCTGGGAAACTCATGGAACTGGATACTCAGTCTTTGTCCCCTAGATCAGATTAACTCTAAAAGCCAGAGTCTCCAGGACTGAGCTGGGAAGTTTTCAGACATTATCATATCTTTGAGAACATAGAACAGTAAAACTTATTTTTATTATTTGTATATATCTGTATATAACCACTGACTGGGCTGTGCAAACAGCATCAATATTCATTTGTACTGCAATGAAAGCACTGTCACTATTCTCTTTTATGTAAATGTGCTTAGAATTCAGATATCCCAAACATTCCATTTCTACAGGAGTGTATAGGGCCAACTGGGCCACACATCTAAAAGAAAAGCTGCACCATAGGGATAATTCAAATTTCCAAAATTCCCACTGATTTAAATGGATTTTAACCACTTGAATTATAGCAATGCATTGGAGACCTCTTTAATATTTAGATCATTAAAATCCACATTTAAAGGAATGAGGAGTTTTAGTTCTCCCCTATAATGCAGATAGTTTGCCCCAGAATTACTCCACTATTTTTTTTGTAAAATGTGAGGCCTTCCAGCAGCTGCCACACTGCAACTCCCATGATTCCTTGCTAGCCATGATGGGAACTGTAGTCTAGCAGCAGCTGGACAGGCTCACGATGCCCAACACTGTCTTAGTGTCATGACTAAGCAAGGCGTGAATAAGCCTACTCAGCCCCCCCCACCACCACACACACACAATTTTATCTTAGCTAGAACACATTTCAGATGCTCCAGTTGACGTTCAATAGCAAGGCAAATCCTGCATTTAATCAGCAGCAATATTGATTCACCATGCAGAACTTTCTTCCTAATTCTAATATGGGCACATGTTTCCATTCGAATAGTGCAAGGAAATTGAAGAGTGTAAATGACAAACTAATAACATTTCAAGCTCTGGTTGTTTAAATTCTGAAAACTCTCAATTTTACTAATTTGTCTAAACTCATTTAGCAGTTCATATTCTGATAAGAAACATTCTGAATTATTCACTCAAAGCTATGTCCCTATTTGGCTTATACTAGTCTCCATAATGCAAATTGTAATAGTAACTCCATAATGTCAGAATAAGTTGTGTGTGTGTGTGTGTGCGTGGGGGGGTGTATTAATACAATTCCACACTACTACAGGAGCTGGAATTGATTCACTGGTAAAGCACATGTATATCACCTATTGTTCAAGAGATAACAATCAGTCCTAGGGAGGAATGCTGTAAAGTTTGATAAGGACTCAGGATGGTGATGTTGTGTCATATCTGTATCAGAAGCACATCAACAATATGCACCAACATGTCTTTACCATCACATTCCTGTCAGTCCACTGTCATCTCCATGAATCACCATGCCATTGACACATCGACAATGGCTCATTTACATAATGAAATATCTTGTGTGGTGTGTTTATATGTTATTGTGGCACTTAGCCACATGCACTAAGCTCTCTTAGCTGCCTCTGCTGTCGGAGTTCACTGTTCCAACATCACCATCCTGAGGTGGTGATGTTGGGATCTCCTTCTAGCTCTCTACAGACCATCACAATTCTCTCTTATCTCTTCGAGTGACAGTGGGGTAAGTAGCACATTGCAGAGCAATGCATTGTTCATTCCCCTGTGGCACTTAAAGGCTTAAGATTGTATGTTATTTCTAACAGCCCCATATCCAAAAAATAAGAACAGAGAATGAGTATGCAACAGCCACTCCATTTGATGGCAAACAATCCAGTGATCCAAAACTATGGAAAGCCTGACCTGCCCTTGCTGTCTGTGTGGCAGCAAACTCCATGTTCAATAATGAATCATTCCCTGTGCTCTGTAAGACCAGCGGAGCTGCAGATCAAAGTCATTTACACCAAACACTGAAAGGACAGCATATGGTGAATTCACATCCACCAGACACTGGAAGGTCAACACATGGTGAAATCACATCTGCCAGACACAGAAGACACAACATATGATGAAATCACTTCCACCAGACACTGATGAATTCACATCTGCTCACCTCGCCAGACATTGTCCAGTGTACATTCTTATGAAACTAATAGCACTGGGGAGGGATGCTGTTAGAGGCACTGAAGTCTGAGTTGATCATCTCTGCTCCCCCAATAAGCAAGTGTGGGAGAGGAGAGAATGCACTCAGGCATCAAAGTTGTGGAACTGCTGGTGATGTGTGAGGGAGGGCATCTCTTCTAGAATGCCAGCTGTTGTACAACCATCCATGCTGATGAGGGAAAACTCCCTCCCCTCTCATCCCTAATTCTTACTGCATATGGAGATGGGTGTCTCCATCGCCAAGGCATTGTGCTCACCACACGTCACCAGACAAACTTTGCCACAGCCTCGCCTCTTAGTGCATCTCCCCACCGCTGCTAATAGATGCATGAAGGTGGACAAAAAAGTTGCTGACAGTTGTTTCAAAATGAAGCAAGCAAAGGGCATGAACATAATTAACCCTTTTATGACCAGGGGGTATATGTTGCATACTCCTCTGGCACTCAAAGAGTTATGAGGTGCTACTTCTCCTTTGCACCAAGGAGAAGGTAGTGTGAGATTGTATATGCATTTCACAGCTTTCCGTTCCTCTAAGCCATGTTTATTGCTATGTAATTGACGAGGTATGGAGGAAATTTGCATAACTTTATTCGCATTAAAGTCTTAACAACTGCGGTTACTCCGATATGCACTAAAGTGATAATAAATTCTAGTGCATAACCAGAAGCACAGCGGTGGCTAAGATCTTATTGCAGAAAATGAGCAGTGCTGGCAGATTCCCTCTGTTGTGTCCTACTTGATATAATCTCTCGGGTAGCATTCAGATATTGTAGTCCTGAACATCTGGGGAGCCTCAGGTTGTCTATAACTGGTCTTATAGTTCTCTTCTTGGAATTAAAAGGGATCCATGCCCTAGTGATAAGTGCCTCTTATTTTGTTTAACCCTTTGAATGTCCAAGATGACCTTCAAACGTCAGCCATGTACATCTATGTAGTACATTTTCGAGCATTTGATCTGTCTTGTAGTATGCTGTATTCTTAGGGTTAATTTCCCTTTTCAGGAAAGAAAATATTTTTAAAACAGAAATAAAATGACCTTGCTAATGTCAGAACCTAGGGTTAACCCTTCGAGTGCTAGAGAGGTATGCAACACATTGCTCTGCAATGCGTTACGTACCCCTCTGGCACAAAAAGGGTTAACAAGCACATTATGGGACATTTTTCACTAAGCTAAAGAGGTGCGATTCAGAGACAAGCCAGCTGCACCATAAGGAACAAATGCAAATTCCCACGGAATTAAACTGGGGTTTTAACCCCTTCACTGCTAGAGAGGTCTCTAGCATTGGAGACATCTCTAGCAGTGAAGAGATTAAAAGTCCTGTTTAAATCAATGGGGATTTGGGTCATTTCTATTCTTCTCCTGTGGTGAAGTTGGTTCACCCCACAATTGTACCTCTATGCCGAATACGGCCCAGTGAGAAGTAGTTCTGCTCTGCTTGGGCTTATGGGAAGGATGACATCTGATTGGTTAGGTATAGATGCTTCTTATTTTGGCCAAGAGACCTAGCCATTATACATTGTGGCTGGCCATAATCAAATCTGCCCAGTCACGGACATTAGCTGCACCATATCCATCAGTAATTCTTTGATAACTTCTTAGAACTTTCAACAGATAATTATATTGGGGCATATATATATATATATATATATATATATATATATATATATATATACCAAAAGTGGAGACATTCTGGGTCAAAACAACAGCACCACAAGGCACAAATATAAACTCCCAAGGATTTTAATGAGTCCTTTAACCCCTAAAATGCAGGAGAGGTCCCTGAAACCTTTATGGAGCAAGGAGTAGGAGATATCTCTGTTATCCAAGGGGTTAAACATCCCCCTGAATAAAATGGGAGTTTTGTATTTTTTCCCCTATGGTGGTGTTGGTCTTCCTCAGACTTGCTCCATTTATGGAGCTATACCTATGTGCATTGTATTATTAAGAGGTAAGACACAAATATAAATATCTAGGGAATATCAACCAAACTACGTCCAATACATACTCAGGACATAAACCCTTAGATTAGGGGTTGTCAGTTGTTTTGGAGACTTCATTTCCCATAATCCTCAACCAACTGCTAGCTAGTTGTAGATCCCAGCACCTGACTGTCCAACAATTGACTACCACTACCAAAGATTCTAGAGATGGCTGCAATCTTTGTGGTCTCCATATCCGAGGAGTTAACCCTTTAAGTGCCAGAGGTGTGTCCAACGCCTGATACTCCTCCGGCCCTCAAAGAGTTAATTTGGAATCAAAACTAATGTTGCCAAATAATTGAGCAAGTGCAACAGTAAATACATTCCTTGACCTAGCCGTCTGTTAAAACCTCATGCCCTGGAATCATTAGACGTAACCCACATCCAAGGCAGTCAAATAAATTAAAGGGTCTCCTTTGATGGGAACAGGCGAAAAAGCAAGGAGAAGAGAATCACATTTCCCAAGGGAATAAGCATTTGCTTCAAAGAGAAATCAGGCTGGAACATTAGTTCAATCCCACAGGAGCAATGTGGGAGGAACTAAGCACTTTCACTGTGAAATGAACTTCAGCTAAGTTCTTAATTACTACTCCTTTTTTTGTTTTTTTAACACCTCAAGCGCCAGGGGGGTGAATAATGCCTTGCTTCTTAATGCATGGTTAAACAGCAAAACCCTATCCTGTTAATCACCTTTATCTCTTTGTTACTGTGTTGAATGAGAAGAGAATTAGGATACAAAAGAAATACGCTGTAATACTACTAATACATTAACAATTAGACTATTTATTTAGAAAATGGTTCACCAGGAAGAATACATTGAGATTTATCTGGTTCTGAAGTATGACGACATTAAGGATGAAGCAATATATTGGAGAAATTTGTAGTGTTCAAGGTTAAAAGTTACATTTAAATGACTGGGAATCTGGGGGATTTTTATATCACCAATTGGTATGGAAGAAAGAATAACTGAGTCCAGAAGAGGCTTACCCCCCCCCAAAAAAAAAAACATTATATAAAGAAAAAAAAACACCCCAAAAACAGATTTTGTGGTAGCAACATCCTGTGTATTATTATTTACCACAGGCTCCCAAACACAAAAGTCACCTTTCCTCAGAATCGCTTCTCTTTTCTTCCCTGCATAAGGCCCATTAAGGCAGATGTACTAAGGAATTGCAGCATGCCTGGAACGAACCAGCTATGCAAGGGGGAATACCAAAATCCCCCAAATGCACTTTGACTTAACCCTTGAGGACCAGAGTTTAGGGCACTACGCAGCAGCAACCCTCTGTTTCTCAAGGGGTAAAATTGGATTTTTAGCAGCTTGAATGCTAGATAGGACTGCAACGCATTGCAGAGCAATGCGCTGCAGACCTCTCTAGCATTCAATGGGTTAAAAGCCCTATTTAAATGAATGGTAATATTTATTCCCTCACACACACAGCTCAGTTGGTTTGCTCCAGCAGACCTCCAATAAGTCTTAGTATACCAACTTCGATAAAAGGGAGTGTCTGGCGAAAACCAACTGCACTTTAGTAGACAAATAAAAAATCCCAGATTCCTCATTGATTTAAATGAGGTGTGTAACCCTTTAAGTGCCAGATAACTAGCCAAAGCATTGCATTTCATTGCAATGCGTTGCATAACTCTCTGGTATCCAAAGGGATAACCCCTAGAATGCTAGCCCAGTCTCCAAAGCATTGGGAGACCATTTGTTGGAAGTCTTTCTAGCATTCAAGGGGTTACATTTTCAATTTAAACAAAATGGAGTTTGTATTTGGTCCCTGCATATGGCAAATTGGTTTGCCCCAGAGCTACTTCAGTTGTTCACAGTCCAACGATTCTCAGTTCAAGTTCACAGGACACACTGACAGGTCAGGATTTTGGGATATCCCTAATTAAGCACAGGCAGCATAATCACAATGACTGAGTCACTGACTACTTTCCTGTCATTTACCATTTGAGTGCCAAAGGGGTGTCAAATGCATTCTGCAATGCATTGGACACCCCTCTTTCATTCAAAGGGTTAAGCAGGGAAATCTAGAAAGGATGACATGTTGGTACATTCCAATGACTAACAATGTGCAACAATCATCACATATATTTAGAAGCAGTCCTGGGACAAAACAACTGCAACATAGTAAACAAATACATTATCCTATTGATATCAGAGGGACTGTTAACCCACTAGATAGGTCTAGAATTTATTGCAAAGAAATGTGTTGGAGCCCTCTCTCTAGCATCTAATGGTTTCAAATACCCATTTAAATCAATGGGAATGTTTACTTGTTCCCCCCTCATGTATTATAGTTGGTTTGCTCCAGTACTTCTTTAGCTGCTTAGTACAGCAACCTCAATATCTTTAGGCAGTTTTTTTTTCATTCCAGCATTGCAAATACTTACTGTCTCCTAACAAAGTGATATGAAAAAAAAATACTGCATATGTCAATTTGTTCCCAGGCATGTATGCATTTGAGTGAGTTGATGGCTCCAAATTGGCTTTCCTGGACAACCCAAGGGGACATTGAATTCCCTGGAGGAATGGAAGCATGCCCATTTCATAAATGACTGCATAGAACAATAGCGGAAAAAGGAATAGTAGTAAAATATATATATATATATATATATATATATATACAGACACACAAATTTATAGTTATGTATATATACAGTGTACAGTAGTAGTATTGCCCTCCTCAGAATAGGTGTGTCCAGTATATTACAAAGCAATGCATTAGTCTCCCTCTGCCATATAAAGGGTTAAGCCCCCCAAATACAATGACCTGGAGATATCTACTGAGCGGCCACTTACCAGTTTTCCCCAAATCCCTTTGATGTCTATAAAACAACTAACTTGCATTATTCACTAGACCAGGGGGAGGCAACATTTGGCTCTCCAGCTGTTGGTGGACTACAACATCCCCAAAAAGCCTATACCTGGCAAGGGAATGATGGGACTTGTTTTCCCCAACAGCTGGACAGCTTAAGGTTGCCCCCTACTGCACTAGACCAACAAAACAATAACAGAAATAGTGTATAATATGTAAATATAGCAGTAATATCAGGTCCAAAATAATCTCTAGGAAATTCAAATGAAGAGGGGAGGGGGTTAATTTTCTTAATACCGTTTTCATTTCTGTCCCCGGTTTCCATAAGAATGCACCAATAAACTGAAACACCATCAGAAAGTAACCCGACTGAAAATGATATGATTTGTTTCTTATCGTGAATCTATGGGCAGTGAGGTGTGCAAATCAAATTAATGTCCTTATCTAGCATTAGTGCTGACTGTCTTTGCACAAAGCAGATCTCTCTTAACCCTTTGGGTGCCAGAGGGGCACCATGCGTTGCACACTCCTCTGGCACTCAAAGGGTTAATACAGCCAGCAGTGACAGACTATTCTCTTTCTAATGTAGAGTACAAAATCCTGCTTGTTATGTGCCCAGATACAGACAGTGTTTCTATACCTGTGGTAACTGGGTCTTTTATTATTGTATTGTACATGCTAGCAGATGTAAGAGATACCTCATGCCAAATTCGACTATAATTGCTCTTTCTTCGCGCTTGTCACTCTATTATATGACTGCTTCCCATTTTTCAAACAGCAAAACACTATTATCCTTTGCAAGGAGGTCAGACTAGTGTAGGTAGGAATTTATACAGCTGAGATCGTCCAATTCGAAAAAAGGAAAAAAAAATTCCAGTAATTGCATCGATTCAGAACCTTGCTTCTTGCATTTTTAATACAAACATTCATTCTTAAAGATCGAATTTGCACTCTGCTCTCTGTGTTCTGGCTGCCATAAAACTGGGATATTCATTGTACAACTTCTGGTAAGAGAAGATTTCGAAATTGAATACATAAAAAAGTAATAGGTTTCCCTTTTTCACGCCTTGCTTAACCCCTTGAGTGCGAGAGGGGTACGGAACGCATTGCTTAAGTTTTGCAGTGCGTTGGATAACCCTCTGACACTCAAATTGTTAACCCTTTGAGCGCCAGGCAGTGGGAGTGCCCCTCTGGCCTCAAAAAGGGTTAATTAACATCCCCCCCAAAAAAAATAATGGCATTAACCCTTTGAGTGTCAGAGGGTTATCCAACGCATTGCAAAGCAATGCGCTGGATACACATCTGAGGTTCAAAGGGTTAACAGTCTCAGATAAAACAAAATCAAATGTCATATCATTAAACGATTTACCAATGCAGTAATATAATGCATTCTCAATGCCTGGCACACAGAGGGTTAAAGCACATCCTAAGACGGAAAATACTCATAATGATATGCGATATACATTACCATCTTAGTCCGAGCTAAGCAATATCAAGCGATCAACGGCTTGCCAGAGCAACAACGTAAGAGTGCCTTAATAGCTCTCTGGCACTTAGATAGTTAAAGTACACTGCAAAATAACAATACTTGTTGTGCATACATTGAAGTGAACTCATGGACCAGAAGGATATGCAATGCATTGAAAAGTTATGTGTTACACACCCCAATCTGGACCTCAAGGGGTTAAGATGACTCAAACCAAAGACATTTACAATATCAATAACCCGTTTGTAATGCAGCAAAGCAGAAATGCGCTGATTGTTTCATGGTACTGAACGGGTCAATAATATACATCAAAACAATAATGATATTAATTGTTCTACACGCATTGAACTTAGTCCGAGAAAAGCAAAATACGACTGTCTAATCAAGAGGGAAACTATTTGCAAAGACAGCATAATAGCAACACTTTTGCATGGTCCCATCATTCAAAGGGTTAATGCAGATCTTAAAATAATACTACCAATTGCTGTACACACATTGCATTTAGCCTGATCCAAGCACAAACAGTTATCATAACAGAGAAATGATTGCATTGTATGTCCCGTGATATCGAATGGGTTACTGTTCCTCACATACCTAAACAAATAAATAATAACGATAATGGCTGCACACATATTGAATTGTAAGTCAAGCAAAATAATTGCCATATCATTACAGAAACTATTTGTAAAAGCAGCCGATGTAAACGTACGATATACGATCTGGTCTCTGCTGGCTTGTTTCATAGCACTTTGCTTCTCTAAAGAGAAATCTAGCTCGTTCACTTTGTAAGGTGCAAGAATTAACCCTTTGAGTGCCAACCTTACCTCTCTGGCACGTAAAGAGTTAATCCTGTATTGTCCTATGTTCTGAAGTAATAGAGGTTTATTTACTAAAATGGATTGATGCAAGTCTGGAGCAAACCAACTGCACCATTGCAAAAAACATTTCCATTAACCCACTGAATTCTAGGGAGTTATCCAGTGCGTTGGAGAACGCCCTATCATTTAAGGGGTTAATAGACCCGTGTAAATCAGTGGGTATTTGCAGATTTGTTTTTAATTTGCCCCCTATGATGTTGGCTTGCTCCAGAACTGAATTTCTTTTTCACAGTATATCAGTCTTTAAAATCCACATTGCGTGTGGAGAGAAAAAAGCACCTGCACTTCTATAAGCTGAACAAAGTAAGTAGCTACAGTACGTCCAGGCACTGTATCAATAAACAATGTACAAATGTCCAAGCCAACTGACTGTGACTACTGCATGTAATAAAAAAGTGTACAGAACAATACTTTGCCTTGGGCTAGGTTCATGGTTCATTTCCAGGAGAATGATCTTTAGGTATCACCTGTGCAAAAGAAAATAAAAAGCACTGCAGCCAAGCAGGGTTTTATGCCTTGCAGACAGCAGGATAACATATCACAAGGTTATATTCCATCTGAGTTTGCAGCGCATATCCCTCTGTGTGAGTGAGGTGACCTTCAATAACCTAACTTTTTACATAACCGGCGGTAATATAACCAGCATTCAGATCAATAGGAGGCAGCTGCCGCTGCTCCTGGAACGTTTAATTCTGCCTTAAGAAAAAAGGAAGAAAGCCAGGGCTCCTTACCGGCGATTGGTAGTGGTGGTGTGGCAGGCAGCAGGGTGAGAGACTCATTCAGTAGTACGCTGGTCAGCGCCTGTGTGCTGCTGTCACTTGTTTTCACCCCACAATATATGTGTTCAACACCTCCTCCTCTGCTGTATCTACTTCAGTCTATCTGGGGCTCCGTTCCACAGCATCACTTTCAACTCTGACAAGCAGGGAGAAGAAACCATGGGGGCTTTGTGGTTGATTAATTATGGTGAAAGGGTGGGGGAGAGAGAGAGGACATCATCCCTCATGCACAGAGGCTCTGCTGGATCTGGAGCTGCAGCACTCGGCATGGAAAGGTTAAGGACTGAGGGAAGCAAGGCTCTAACACACACACATACACATCCACTGATTTGCAAGTGAATTCAGTGGGAGGGTACAGAGAAAGGAGGGCTTTTGTTAAAGACCCCTTGTCAAAGAAGGACTTTTTTGTATTTCAAAGTCTGGACCAATCAGCCAAAACGGACACAATGTCAGTTAAAGGAAGAAATGAAATGAGGTCAAGGCAGAACCGTATATAACTTCTGTTTTATATTTGTCTACAAGATGGGTTTTTTTTATTCTTTCCTGTCACCACAGGAATTCAAAGATTTAATGATGCACAAGTGAAAACGTGTTAACCCTTCTGTGTTGCTCACCCTCTGGCACTCAAAGGGTTAACCGTTGATAGGTTGCATCCCCCTGGCATTCACAGGGTTACTTCCTGAACTTTTAGTTATTAGGAAAAATAGATATGCAGAAGGTAGACCGATTATAGATATAGATAGATAGATAGATAGATAGATAGATAGATAGATAGGTATGCTGATAACTAGAGATAGATAGATAGATAGATAGATAGATAGATAGATAGATAGATAGATAGATATGCTGATAACTAGAGATAGATAGATAGATAGATAGATAGATAGATAGATAGGGGATATGTATGTAGCTAGATAGACAGAGAGACTACTAGATGGATAGATTAATGATAGATGATAGGTATGTAGATAGATGATAGATTGATAAATTATAGATAGTTATAGTTATGTAGATAGATTATAGCTAGATGATAAATAGATAGATAAATAGCTAGATAGATAAAGATAAATTATAGCTAGATGAGTTTTGGTTCTGTAAAAACATTACCATTCTGTAAGTAGATGTTCTAAAATGATTTCACATTAAAATAGGTGCTTAAAGCAATTCCTTTGAATTGAACCTGCCTAACATCAATTTTGTCTTATGTATGTCATTTGCACCAAAGAAGGAGCAGCGGGGAAGTGTAAGGGCATTCTTTGGGAGTTTATCTTCTTTGTGCCTTGTATAACTGTATGTACAAGGTGCAGAGGAAAGTGGTGTAGCTGTACTCCATTTTTTGCACATGCTATAGGGGAAGTGTTCACTGCTTAGTCACAGTAAAGTTTTAACAATGGCGTTGGTATGCACTAAAGTGTTCATACAATATAGTATGCAACTGGCAGTGCAGGCGCATGAGCAGTAAGCTAACTTATCCATGCTCTTGTAATACAGATGGCTTTCCACATCCCTCCACTATCTATCATCTATCTATTTATCTATCTATCTATCTATCTATCTATCTATCTATCTATCTATCTAAACCCCTATTCTTTCTCTCACTCTAAAACTACTCAGCCAATAAAGCATTCATGTTCACTGTACTAGTTGCAAGTATGTAGGCTTTAGTGATGTAAAATTATATTGACTTTTTGTGTCAGAGGGGGGTGAAATGCATTGCTTCTCAAAGTATTGTACACCCCTCTGGCAATCAAAGGGTTAAGCATTGATGGCTTGCATACTCCGCTGGCAATCAAATTGTTAAGCATTGCATCTGTAATTATTAAGAAAAATAGGTTGGTGAAAGTGAGCACACTCAGCTTTGATTGGTTGTTTGTTTTAATTCTCTCTTGTGTTCATAAAAATCCAGATATTAATAATGCACAAAGGAGACTGTTAATCATTTGAGTGCCACAGGGTACAATGCAATGGTTTGCACACCCCACTGGAACTTAAAATGTTAAGTAGTGATGATTGGCATACCCTTTTGGCACTCAGAAGGCTTTCATATTAACCCTTTGAGTGCCAAAGGGAAAGAAATGCGTTCCATACCCCTCTGGCACTCAAAGGGTTAAAGGGATAGTAATAATTAAATTGTAAAAAAAAAAAATATGTTGTAGAGTTTATCCTCCTGAGTAAAACAAAAGTACTCCCACTGCTGAAAGGTGTTTTATTCAAAAGTTATCACAGCTCAAAGTTGCATTTTTTAGGTGCAATTTCACAGTGGCCTGAAACTGTACAGTGGCACTGTTACTACACCATCCTATGGAGATTTATGATTTACGGACCAGAGCTGTCCATAAGATGGTGTAGCAACAGCGCCACTGTACAATCTCAGGCCACTGTGATATTGCACCTAAAAAATTCAACTTTGAGCTGTAATAACTTTTGAATAAAACACCTTTAAGTGGTCGGAGTATCCTTGTTTTACTCAGGGGGTTAAACCCTACAACTTTTTTTTTTTTTACATTTTAAGTATTACTATCCGTTTAAGTTGTCTGGGCAAAATTTTATATATATCCTATATAGTAATTCGCTAAAACGTGTGTAACGCTGTGTCATGCGCAGGAGACTGCTGCACGTGCTGCAGTCATGCGCAGTAGAGACTGCCCACGCCGCTGAAGGAGCGTCCAGCTCTGTATCAGCCGCGGCGCGGGCAGTCTCTACTGTGCATGACTACCCCGTGACCGAGTGGCAGTGGCACTGTGGCCCGTGTAACGGGCTGTTCAACTAGTGTATATATATATATATATATATATATATATATACACACACACACATACATACATAGATTTAAGTCTTGAATTCATAACAGAGCTCAGACAGCTCCCACTGTAACAGAAGGTGAAAATTGCAAGATTAGAGGTCTCACGTTTGATTAATTTCCACATTTTGATTCTGTACAATGGTTTTCTCATAGCACGACAGTCCAAATTTAAAACTTCCAGTTCTGTTCTGATGAGGTTGAAACAGCAGCTTAAGAAGCAGTTATCAGATATGACAAATTGTTTAGACGCTACAGAAGAAAATGTACAAAGCATTTTATTACTGTCTAGAATTTTTTTTGTAGATACTATCCTTTGGAGATGCTCCTATCATCAAATTAAATCAGTATTCTCCTGAAGATTCACCATTTATATATTTATCATAAGTAATATATGCAAAACACCAGGTATACCACTTACAGTGCATGCCACATCAGTTACGGTATAAAAAAAAAAAAAAGAAAACTAATCAATGATAATGGTCTGAGGCAGAATGTAAATCAAGCAGTTCTGGAGCATACTAACTACACCAAGGGGGGGGGGCTAAGTAAAATGTCTCCAGATTACACTGGATTTTAACCCGTTTCATGCTAGAGAGGTCTCCAATACATTGCAAAGCAATTTGCTGGAAACGCTATAATTCAATGGGTTAACCCTTTGAGTGCGAGAGGTACGCAACGCATTGACTTGCAATGCGTTGTGTACCCCTCTGGCACTCAAAGGGTTAAGCCCCCTATTTAAATCAACAATATGTTTTCTCTCCCTCCTGTGGTGAAGTTAGTATTCTCCAGAACTGCTCATCTTTTGCATTCCGCATAAGGCCCTAAATATTAACCCTTTATGAACATGTCAGATTTCATATTTCCTGTTATGTGTTTTTTAAAGTGGTCGTCAACCTCTTTTTTGACTTAATATATTCTGCAAATGCTTATACCTTTTTATTATTATTATTTTCACCTTTGTTTATTTTTAAAGCTTTTATGTTCCTGATATTAAGCTCAGTGAATTTCTGTTTCTGCTGAGTTTTCTGCTGAGTTTTCTGTGAAAGCAGAGACTTCAATAAAAAGTTGTGCTATCTCTGCAGTACTGAGCTCTCTGTATGCCATGGTAGAGATGGGCTTTTCCTCTGCAGGGATAGTGCAGCATTGTATCACCATCCCTGCTTTCACAGTCCCTGACAGAAAACCCTCTGCAAACAGAAATTCAGGAAGTTTTCTGTCAAGGACATAAAAATGTAAAAAAATAGGTGAAGATGAAAAAACAAAGTATATTCAAGTTAGCTTACATATTAAATACTAACAGAATATGTAAAGTCAAAACAGAGGTTGACTGTCAAATTTTAAGTGATTTTTCCCAGTCGTACTGTTTATTGTGCTCATGGCAACTATGATTTTTTTTTGGGGGGATAGAAAACTATTATTTCATACTATATGTAAATATATTTCCCCTAATTTTATACTGGTAAATATATAATTATCTGAAAACACAACCTGAAATTCTGCTCCTGATTAAAATGCAGTCCATACATATTTGGACAGCGACACAAGTTTTATTGTTGGCTCTGTACTCCAGCACATTGGACTTGAAATGAAACAATGACTAAATGGATAACGTGCAGACTGTCAGCTTCAATTTGAGGGTATTTACATCCATAAGTTTCTGAATTATTTAACTTTTTACATGTAGTTCTTCCATTTTAGTGGACCAAAAATAATTGGACAACTGGATGCTCAGCTATTTCTTGGCCAAGTGTGTTGTTATATCTTTAGTTCATGCACAAGAGAGCTAACAAAAGGTTCTCAGGTTAATTCTAGTGTTGGCGTTTGCATTTGGAGTCTGTTGTTGTTCTCTCTCAACATAAGGGGAAAAAAAGTATCAATGCCAGCAATGCAGGCCATCATGAAGTGCTCCCTTCCAGTGGTCTTCTTGTTTGTTGAAGCATTTTGCCGAGGCTGTTGGGGGCTGCACCTGAATCACACAGGCCTACAGACTGGGTGAATTATTTTTACCTTATATTATGGGCCTGTTTATTTGGGCCACAATTAACTAATGTATATATATATATATATATATATATATATATATATATATATATATATATGTAAATATGTCAATTGTAAACATTGCCAGAACATTAGGTGTGTCAAAATCAACTATGTGGTACATTGCTAAGACGCAAGAATGCACAGAGGAGCTCAGCAGTAGCAAACAACCTAGTAGACTATAGAAGACCACTGTAGTGGATTACAGAACCATGCTTGCATTTGTGAAGGAAAACTGTAGAAGAGATCAAGAACATTCTCCTGAATGTAGACACATAAATGTCAAAGAGCTTTCTTAAGAGAAGACTACACCAGCATAATCACAGGTTTACTAAAAGATGCACACCACTTCTAAGCCTCAAGAACACAGAGGTACGATAACAGTTTTCTAAAAACTACATACAAATCTGTAAAGTCCTGGAACAAAAGCTTATGGACAGATGATGAGTAAAAAATTAACCTGTACTAGAGTGATGGAAAGAAATAAATGTGAAAAAAGAAATGGGCTACATATAATCCAAAGTATGAATCCTCATCTGTAACATATGGTGAAGGTAGCCTTATGGCATGGGCACATATGACCACTGCTACAGACTCTCTTGTCTGTTGATGATGTGCCTGGTATTGGCACCAGCAGGATGAATTCTGAAGTGTACAGAAACATTTTATCTGCAAACTGTCTAAAGACTCATTGGAAGGCACTGTAATTTGCAGCAGGACAAAGACCCCAAACATGCTGCTAAAGCAACCACAGAGTTTTTTAAAGCCTAAAAGTGGAATGCTCTTGACTGTCCAAGTCAATCAACCAACATGAATCCAGTTGAGCACGCCTTTCACTTGCTGAAGACAAGACTGAAGATGACTGCAGTACAGGCCTGTTAGAACATAGCAAGGGAAGATACCCAGCATCTGGTGATTATGTCTATGGATCACAAATTTTAGCCCTTAAGGACCCATGACGTGTGAGGACGTCATGGGTAAACTTGCGTTAAGGACCCATGACGGTCCTGGCACATCATGGATACAGGGGTCACCACGTGGCTACACACCGCTCTGGGACCCCTGGAAAGAAAAGCTGTGTGGTCCTTAACTGTTATTAAGGGGTTAAGCAATCAACACATGCAAAGGATTTGCAGCAATGTTATTTGTCCAATTACTTTTGGTTCCTTAAAATGGAGGATCTGTGTATAAAAAGGGCTGTAATTCCTACATGGTTCATGGTTAATGGATGGAAATACCTCAAATTAAAGCTGACAGTCTGCACTTTATCCTCTTAGTCATTGTTTAATTTCAAATCCAGTGTGCTGGACTACAGAGCCAAAATAAAACGTGTGTCGCTGTCCAAATACCTATGGATTGAGCTGTATTTGTAAGCCAACTTTTAAAGTGGAAAAATCACCCTAAGATAAGTTTAGTTCATTTTTAAGCAGAGCTATCATGCACACTTAAATTATCCCCAATTAATTGTTAGTATCTTGTTAATAATGAAAATAGCATAATAAAGTTTATTAAAGGGATAGTAAAGTCATGAATAACATAATAGCTATATTGTAGACATAATAAAAAGAGATCACTTGAGGTCATTCCTATCTCTCAAAAATATGAAGCTGAAAGATCTCCCCTCCCTCCCCTTTCTCATACGTCAGCTCTATAGCTGACAGCATGAGTTCCTGGTCCCGGGACAGGCCGGCGGCTCTTCAGCAGAGCAGACATAGCGATATCTAAAGATAAATACTTCACTGGAACGGTCTGTAAAGTGTGCTTGCAAACCAGACACTCTTTGTAGAGCATTCAAATGAAGTACTTATTTACAGATATCGCTATTTCGGCTCTGCTGAAGAGCCTCGGCTGGTCGTGCGACCAGATTCTGCTTCTGACAGCTTTACAGCTCACGTCAAGGAAAAGGGAGGGATGGGAGAACTTTATCTTCATATATCTCTCAAACCATAAAGGTTTGAGAGATAGGAATAACCTCAAGTAATCTCTTTTTATTATATCTACAATATAGCTATTACGTTATACATTACTTTACTATCCCTTTAAAGGAATAGTATTGTCTATTTTTTTTGTTTTTAAAGAATCTTGTAGCTATTACAAAATGAAACTAATTGACCCCAGTCCCATCTCTCAAACCTTTATGATTTGAGAGATATTAGCCATTAAAGCCCCCCCCCCTCCCCTTTCCCTGATGTCAGCTCTCTTACTGACTGCAGGGGAATCTGGTCCCGGGACCGGCAGAGGCTCTTCAGCAGAGTCGAGATCGTGAGATAGAAAAAGAACTACTACATTGGAATGGTCTACAAAGTGTGCTTGGTTTGCGATCTCGGCTCTGCTGAAGAGCCTCTGCTGGCTACAAGATTCATTTTTTTTTTTAATTAGACAATACTATCCCTTTAAGTGCAAGTTGAGTTGCAGTCGTAACTTCGTATGAAACTTACATCAATAGGACAGTGCAGGCATCTTGGTGAAGAGGGATCTGTGCGCCTGTGCTGTCCTTCCCTGTCTCGTTACTGATAGGTTATTTGCCAGTGGGGGGAGTTGCATTGTTCCGGATGGTACAGGCAGGGATGGACAGCGTAGGTGCACAGATCCCTCTTCGCCAAGAAGTCTGCGCTGTCCTATTGATGTAAGTTTCATACAAAGGTATGATTGCAACTCATGCTGGCACTTATGAAACTTTAATATGCTATTTTCATTATTAACATGATACTATCAATTAATTGGGGATAACTTATATGTGCATGACAGTTCCACTTTAAGAGAACTAAAAACTTTCTACATGTTGTTCTAGCCATTTATATAAATAATTTTTGAGAAATTAACCTTTATTCTTTTGGTGGCGTAGTGTGGTATGTTATGCTAATTAGTTTATGCGCTGGGCCAATATTGCTATGAATTAATCTAGACTGGCCAACATTAATGCTCTTATTTAAACAATCCCATAGGTACTGAAGGGTTAAGTTAAAAGAAAAGTGAATACCGATATACTGTAGCATTCACAAATATATGCGTGGGTGTATTTCAAAATAGGCTGACTCTGAAATCTTGTATACTTTATCTCTTGAAGTGCAATGTAGTATAGCTTCTCAGCTAGAGATGGGCGAAATCTCTCACCATGTTCCCGCGGGAAATTCCGCGAAAACCGCGTTATTGTCCGCTTTTTTTGTGGGAAAATCGTCTTTAAAACTAGCGATTAAAATGTTTGCATTTTTCACCTATTAGCCAAAATTTTTTGTATTTTTTTCAATAGCTAGAAAGTTTCCGCTGATTGATTTACATTGTTTTTTCATTTTCACTATAAAAACATGACATATTTGCGGAAAGGCAGACACCATAGAAGCAGCTACAGAGCAAGATAGAAGTGCTGTGCTGTTCTGCTGTGATATTTTGAAAATGCTTGTAGTGACTTCTATCACTATGAGCAGGGTAAAAAATAATCAATGGAGGAGCCGGAAGGACCATTATGTGTTCACTGAGTCTGAGGAGGAGAAGGAAGGGACCACTACTGAACCAATGCTGTCCAGTCCCCCTAAATCACCCCAGGAAGGGAGAAAAGGGAATGGAATGGCAGGGAGAAAAGGGTAGTACTAGTGAGGACAGGACAGGTCAGCTGCCTGCAGGGCCGGATTTACATCTCAGGAGCCTGTAGGCACAGAAATCTGAAGCTCCCCCCCAACTGGCCATCTCCACAATGCTCCAAACCTCCACATTACCCCCTATATCCATATTGCCCTCACATTGCCCTATCAGCTCCAACTGTCTTGCCCTATCAGCTCCACATTGCCCCCATCAGCTCCAACTGTCTTGCCCCCACAGCTCCAACTTGCCCCCATCAGCTCTAACTTGCCCCCATCAGCTCCAAGCTCTAACTTGCCCCCATCAGCTCCAAGCTCCAACTTGCCCCATCAGCTCCAACTGTCTTGCTCCATCAGCTCCAACTGTCTTGCCTCCATGAGCTCCAAGCTCCACATTGCCCCATCAGCATCAGCTCCAACTTGCCCTCACATTGCCATCAGCTCCACATTTCCCCCCCATATCCGTTTCCTACCTCCCTGGTGGTCTAGCGGCAGGAGTTGTCTGTGCCGCCTTCTGCACAGACCTGCAGCTTCTGTTGCACCCCGCGTGGTCTTCTCTTTAAGAATGCAGAGCTCTGGGAGATGTCATCTCCCAGCGCTCTGCATTAGAGCTGATGAGGGGGAGCAACAGCAGCTACAGCCTTCTGCACAGACCTTAGCAAGCGAGGGGGGGGCCGGGCGGCGGGTTACTCTGCGCAGCGTGGAAGTGCTCTCTCTCTCTCTCTCTCTCTCTCTCTCTCTCTATATATATATATATATATATATATATATAAAAAAAAAATTTCAATGACAGGCGCCCCTCTGTGGGGTGCGCCTGTAGGCAGGTGCCTACTCTGCCTTATGACAGATCTGGCCCTGGCTGCCTGTGCCTGCTGCCACCGTTAATTTTTATTACATAGTCTTTCACTTAAGAGTAATGTGTATGTTAGTATTACTGTTGCTTTAAAGGGATAGTAAACCCCCCAAAAAACTGTAAGCCAAATGATAGTTATAATAAAAACATAGTTAACGCCCTCATTCCCATCTCTCAAACTGTTATGGTTTGAGAGATGTAAGAAAATAAAGACCTCCACTCCCTCCCCTTTCTCATGCGTCCACTGTATAGCGGACGTCATGAGATCCTGCTTCCGTGACCAGACGGCAGCTGTTCAGGAGTGCTGTCATCGGGATATCTAACTATAATTACTTCATCGGAACGGTCTACAAAGTGTGCTTGCAAGCCAGGCATACGTTGTAGACCATACCTATGAAGTAATTTTAGTTAGATATCCAGATGTCAGCGCTCCTGAAGAGCCGCCTACAGTCGGGCGACTGGATTCTGCCTATGACAGCTTTACAGCTTGTCAGGCAGAAAGGTGAGTGAGCGGAGGTCTTAGTTTTCTTACATCTCTCAAACCATAATGGTTTGAGAGCTGGGAATGAGGGTGTTAAGTATGTTTTTATTATAACTATCATTTGGCTTACAGTTTTTTTGGGGGTTTACTATCCCTTTAAGAAGGATACTAAGCCACTGTATCATGGCAACATCAACACTTTGCAAAGCAATGTTCTATAGATCTCTAGCATTCAAGGTGTTAATAATCTGAGGACACTGTAAAAATAGAAGTGAAATTCTAAAAAATATTTCATCCTAACGGCAAAACAACAGAAATTTATCTTCTGAACACTTTGTCACAATATTTCTTTTATGACATTTTTGAAGGTTAACTTACCTCCATCTAAACCAGATAGCAATGACCTTGATGTGAAGTTTATTAGGTCAGAACTCAGTACTTGAATGAATCTATTCCACCTCAAAATCAAGATATGCATTATCTGTATTAGAGAGATAAATGCACATACTTGAATTAAGGGAGGCTACTGCAGGTGTTGACATTTTCACTTGAGTGATTTAGAGGTTATTGTAAAAGTGCTTAGTCAGCAAATGACTGCTGCGCGATATTACCAAAAAAAAAAAAAATAAGAGAAAGCAACTTTGGGATATTTTAACTGAATTTGGATAGACATTATACAGTGTAAATGTGAGCAATTCTGGAGCAAACCAGCTGCAACATCAAGGAAAAAATGGATATCCCCATAGATTTATGCAGCTTTTAACACCTTGATTGCTAAAGAAGTCTCAAGTTCATTGCTTTTCAATTAATTGGAGACCTCTCTAGCATTCAATGGAAATTTTGGAGAATTATGTTTCTCTCATACAGTGCAGTTGGTTGTACCTAAGGTCCTATCATTATGTTCATATAGGCGAGACAAACATGGCACTGACAAACCAGGGCACTGGTCTAACCCTGAGAGACAGTTGCATGGGAAGCAGCCTACATGGATGTTGGCCACACATGATTGGCTGATACCTGCATAGGCCAACTTGTTAGGAAGAGCAAACCAGCACATGACCATTATGGACTTGTAAGCTTCACCAAGTCATCAGAATGTCACCCAAACAATGGTACACTTAGCAAATAAGAAAGCTCAGGCTTGGAGACAACAATGCTAGCGTTTTAAAAATATAAAGCCACAATGACAGCAATAAATAACAATAAATAGGCATTTCACAGGCTTAGTCACTAGCCATTTTTCTGTAAAATATTTTTTGAGAAATTAACCTTTATAGTTTAGTGATACAGTGCTGAATTTTATACTAATTTTCTCTGTGTGGTACCAAACAAAACATACAATGTGCTATTAGAACTAACCCCAGTTTGTGTGTGCTTTGTCTAAATTAATTTATAGCACAGTGTGTGGTTACGTTGGCTTGGTGTACAAAACATTTAAAGGGATAGTAATGTCTCAAAATAAATGCAGCTCTGATTATTGTTTATAGTTTTTAGGCCATGTAGAATTTTGTTATCATTCTCTATGATGTGTAGTTCCAGAGTAACCGAATCATAAAATGTCCCCCCTCCCGCCGTTTTTACCTATATAAAGCTGCACAGATAGACCATCCGGATGGATCACAGCAAGGGACAATATTCTGTTAGCATAAGGAAAACCCGACCTCCTCCTTCAAGGGGGGGGGGGGGTGATTTCTTTATGCTCACAGCCAGAAAATTGTCCCTTGCTGTGAGCTAACCAGTCAAGTGACCAGATTCCACATCTGAGGGGAGGTGGCTTACAGTAGGTAAAAGGGGCGGGAAGGGGACACTTTATAACTCAATTTCTCTGGAACTACACATCGTAGAGAATGATACTACTGCTCTACATGGTCCGAAAACTATAAAGAATAGTTGGATCTGCATTTATTTTGAAACATTACTATCCCTTTAAACATAAAATTACATACTTTACCACCTATAAATAAACATATTTATATTACAAAAAGTATTTATATTACAAGCAAATGGCAATGGCAACATAGACACAATTTTAATTCTAGAATGAACTGGGCTTATGTTAAGGCAACGGTCCACTTTAAAGGGATAGTAATACTTCGTTTTAACTTTATTTTATTTTGTAGGCATTAAAAAAACATGAAGAATGATATAAGTCTTACCTCTCAAACCTTTACGGTTTATGAGTTATTCACAAGCAAAGTTTCCCCTCCCGCCCCTTTTTCCTAGTGTAAGCCATCTCTTCTCAGATGTGGATCTGGTTGTAAGACCAGACAGATAACAGAAGGGGACAATTTTCTTTGTATGAAAACAATGAAAGCCCTGCCCCCCTTGACAAGCTTTTCAGGTTTTTCCCTTATCTTAATTGAAGATTGTCCCTCTCTGCAGTCTACCTGGGCACCTCCCTTCTGATCTGGCTGAACAGGGGGGGGATACTTTGTTTGTGAATATCTCTTAAACCATAAAGGTTTGAGAGATAAGACTTATATCATTCTTCATGTTTTTTTAATGCCTACAAAATAAAATAAAGTTAAAACGAAGTATTACTATCCCTTTAAGTTTTAAGTGGCTCTCACTTAGAATAGTATAGGATAGAATTTGAAGAATATAAAGAAAATAATGCACACTCTGTTAGACCTGAAGGTATGTGATATTAAATATGCTGGGTTTAAGGTTGCTGTCTCATTCTTTTAAATCCAGACACATGATGAATACATGTTGCAGGACTGTATTGGATATTATAAGACTACACTGCTTCCTTTGCATACCTGCAGCATATATTCTTATATAGAGCTGGTGACGCTCTTTGCTGTTTTTTATCAGCAAACTAGGTAAAACAATTTTCTTTTACAATTCTCACTTCTTTTTAAAAAATCTGCAAAGTAATGTGTAAGACGCAACAGGAGGAGATGATGTATTTAGGCTTTCTACTGCCCGAGGCCTAATCAAGTACAATGATTCCCCCTCCTCCTTGAACAATCTGCCATGCCCTCATTCTGTCCAGCCCCTTACAGGCCATGCCCCTTCCTTTAGAGACACAGAAGCATGATGTAATTCAAATGACTAACATCTAAAAGGCTAAAGGAGAGTTGGAAATGTATTTTCTGAAGAAAAACCATTTACTTATGTTCAGTTGGAAAAAGAGGTGCCTTTAAGGAGGCAATAAATCCTAAGCCTCGAAGGTCAACATTTTTAAAATAACACATTTCCTTATAAAATGGATATATATGCACAAAGTAGCAAAGTTGCCCAATCCGCTGCCCTATGCCTGAATATGTAACTGGAAGTAGAAAGTTAGAAGTGCAAGGAAAGCACATATCATGAGTTCTAAGAACTTATGGAAACCTTTCATATATATTTTTGTTACAGCTTGGGATGGGTAAAAAGTCCAGTTTCTTGCCCACTAAAATCCAAAATTTGGCTCTATGTCTGAGAACAATTCCAAGCAGAGAAACCCCCCATAAAATCCCCTCCTTGTTGCTATCATAAAAAAATGTGCAGAACGAACATTGTTGGTTTCTGCCTATACCTGATGCATCGTACCAAGACTCAGACTCAGTATATGTATTTCTATGGCTACCAGTGCAGTGAGACAAGGCTGGACACAGAGGTCAGTATGTGTGGTTTTATTGCTACCAGTGCAGTGCAACAAGACTGAACTCAGCCATCAGTATGTGTGGTTCTATGGCTACCAGTGCAGTGGGATAAGATGAGGAAGGAGGTCAGTATGTGTAGTTCTGTGATTACCAGTGCAGTGAGATAAGGCTGAACTCAGAGATCAGTATGTACAGTCCTGTGGCTACCAGTGCAGCGAGGAAAGGCTGGACTCAGAGGTTTGTATATGTGGTTCTATGGCTATCAGTGCAGTGTGATAAAATGGGGAAGGGGGTCAATATGTGTGGTTCTGTAGCTACCAGTTAAGTGGGTCAGGGCTGGAGGTCAGTATATGTGGTTCTATGGCTACCGGTGTGGTGGAACAAGGCTTGGGGGAGGGTCAGAATGTGTGCTTCTGTTGCTACCAGTGCAGTGTGACAAGGCAGGGGGTCAGTACGCTTGGTTATATGACTACCTTGGGACAAGGCTGTGGGCCAGTATATGTGGTTCTATTACCACTGTGGGATAAGGCTGGGGATCAGTTCATGTAGTTCTTATGCAGTAGAACAAGGCCTGTGGTCAGTATGTGTGTGTGGTTGAAAAAAGTGGATGGCAAAGGAATTCCAGTAATTCCAGTGGATGATGGCAAAGGGCTATTTTTCGCACTTCTCTCTTTTGAGGTGAAGGTTTTTGCTCCTTTCTAGTTCTCTCTAGTTCCAACGTACTCTTTTATATAATAGCAAGTTTTATTTTAGCATTAGAGAGCCATTAAAAGAACTCAAAACTAGGGCAAAGCATTCCCTCCTGTAATCTGGGCTATTTCCTTGCAACTCATTCACAATTGTAGAGGAAAGGGAATTCAGTAGGAACTTGTTACTGCTAGACTGCAGAAGTCATTGAGGCTGATAATGTGTTGGCTCTGTGCAGTGCTTTGTTTCTGTGGGCCTTCTATATAAAAGCAAGGTGGACCAATTCTGGGGCAAAACAACTATGCCTTGGAGACAAATAATCATTCCAGCTGAGTGAAATGCATGTTTTTAACCCCTTGAAAGCTAGAGATGTCTTCAGCGCATTGGTAAGCAATGAGCTGGAGACCGGTTTAGCATTCAAGGGGTTAAAAGCTCCATTTAAACCAATTGATATTTTGGGAATTTTTATTTGTCCCCAGTGGTGCAGTTGGTTTGCCCCAAAATCGGGGCACTTACATAAGGTATCCTATTGAAATGTCACCCTCTATTTGGCAACATCAAAAGGGCAGGTTCATAATGTCGCTCGCATCAAAAGGGAGACATTGTGATGTTGCACAATAAGGCCATAATTCCTTCCTGGACTATTGCTTTAATAGTGCTGTCCCTAAGAGCAGTTGACTGACAGCATAACTTGACATCCAACATATCCCAGTTCAACCCAGTGTCGGGTAAACAAAGGGTAAAAAATGTATTTGTCTTGTTTAGCTGTCCCACTAGATATATCAGTAGATGGTAGTCTGCTGTCCTAGCGGAATCTCTTCTAGTTTGTCTTTTCTCACTATGTTGTGCATGTACATACTTGTTTGGAGATGTCACTGATATTCTGAGAAGTCTCAGTGGGAAATCTTCAACTTGCCACGGCATCATCATTTAGACTAATGATTACACTAAAATTACATGAAGCAGATGGTCCCTATCTACAAATATTAATAATACTTTATGATCATAGGGGACATAAGTTATCCTGGTAAAGGATCTTTGAAAGTGAATATTATATTCCCTCCTTGATGCTGTAGTGCAGCCACAATAGGTAACTTTTATCATTGTAAAGAGATATGCATACAGAATTTTTCCTTGGAAAGGAAGCAGCAGTGATGCATAGTAACACAGTATCATTGTTAATAAGGTTGAAAAAGACATGTGGGCATCAAGTTCAGCCCACTCCATATCACCTCTGTTTATCTTGAAGAAGGCAGCTCCCTCAAAAAAACATGGAAGCCATTTCCAATTAAGCCCCTAATGGGTAAAACAATTCCTTCCTGACTCCAAATGGCAGTCAAATATATCCCTGTAGTTAAGCCCTTGCCAGTGCACCAGGGCAGCAGGACAAAGAAGCTGAAGTTGAATCTGCCTACTGTGGTGGTACACTGGCAAGGGTATAACTACACATGGTTCAGAGCATGCAGCAGGGGCGTAGTAACCAGGGGAGATGGGGGGACACATCCCCCCAGGAAATCATGCGGGGGACAGATAATGAAGAAATCCCCACAAGTGCTAGGCTCTCCGGCCTGGAGGACACAGGCTCTGGGTGACAAGCAGGAGGGGAGCACATTGCACAGTGCTCCCCCCTGCTGGACACCTCCTTGTAACATGGCCAAGTAGAGCGGACCGTGGGTAGAGGAGCTTCTGTATCCTCTACCCTGGGCTGACAGGAACCTGCTCTCCAAGCACAATGAGCAGCTTCCTGTCAGACCAGGTAGAGGATCAGAAGCTCCTCTACCGCAGTCCGCTCGGCCATGCTACAAAGAAGGTACAGAGAGACTGAGGGGGCAAAGTGACGCACAGAGGGGCTGGGGGTTAAAGAGATGCACGGGGGGGCTGGGGGGTGCAAAGTGACACACAGGGGAGCTGGGGTAAAAATGCTATTCCCCCAAGATTTGTGGGCTCAGGCATCAAGGAGGTCCCATTGGCTCTGAACTATCCTGCAATCCCCTACAACCAAACCAGTATCTTATCTTGGCTGTGGATGCTGTCATCCTCACAAAAGGCTGCGACCATCCAGTAAGATTAAGATAACAGTGATGAGCCCCTTCACTTTACTTCATTAACCCTTTGGAGCTCTAGGACATAAGGGGTGGGGTGCCCAGCTTCAGACTTTGCTCTTTGGCCCTGTAGGTCCTAGTTATGTCTCTTTTCACTGATTCTGTGCATCTAAATGATGAATGGGTGTTCTTTGTGTTCTTCTTCAGAGTTATCTTCCAGCAGAACCATCCCAAGACAGATCTGTAGGAGTTCCAGCAAAGACAAGGGTTTTATATATATGTACTGAAAGGATTGTTTTTCTAATGAGCAAAGCAAATGGGAGATTTTTCAATCAGAAGCTATTTCTTTAGAAATTAGTTAAATGAATGAATGGATTGATTACATTGATTAAAGTTTAAGTTCATTTTTAAGCACCAACTAATGTCCCAATAACAATAATAAACTGCGGGAATGCACACATTTACCAATGCAGCCCCATTGACCCTTTGAAAGCCATAGGTGTATACAACGCATTGCTTCTTAATGCGTTGCACAATCGCTCTGGAACATAAAGGGTTAATACTTTAATGTCAGCAAGCCATACCCTCCAGCCTATAGCATGTTCATGGAAATGACATTGAAGCATGCCATGGCATATAGAACAGGAATGTCTCAAATATCCATGTTCTGCCTCACCTTTTTTCAAGGGGCATTAAGGGAGGAATTTTGGTGTACCTAGCTAAACTGGCATTAGGCAGGCATAGGGCGAAACATTTGATTCCAGCACCTGATTTTGTGGTGAATTGTCATTCACCACATTGACTTCTCCTAATGTAAATTCACCCACTGTACTTCATCCGTTGAAAATTCACCCCAATGATTTAATCTTATGTACTTAACCCTTTCTACTTTAACCATTGTACATTCATTCACTGTCCATTCATGGCACTGTCTTCACCCATTGTACATTCACCCACTGTAATTCACCCAGCCTACGTCACTCACTGTGCATTCACACGACTGAACATTCACACACTGTACATTCACTCCACTGATTGTGATTCTCAATAGTAACTTATAGGAACATCACCCAGTGAATACAAAATTACAGTTTAATAATAATAATAATAATAATTAAAAAAAAAAAAAATATATATATATATATATATATACACAAGTTTCCAGCTGTAAGGATTTTTGAAATAAATATCTTCCTTGTTTTACTCAGTATGAAACTCCTAAACATATATTTATCATTAAAAAACATACATTTGATGTAGACTGCAAAGAGAAATAAATAATAAAATCAATTTGAAGAAGTATTTTTATTCTCAAGCCCTTTTTTAATGAACTATTTTCTTTTATAAAGAGGAATAAAGTGTTTCTAGATATATATATTGCTACCTGATCTTATAATTGAAATTATTCTGTTTAGTAAAATTATAGGTGGGTGGCGCTACAATAGGGAACAGTGTTGTCCAACCTCTCTTTCTAATTTCCAACCTCTCCTTGGCTCATATTTGTGCTGAAAAACTTCCAAGCCACTTCCAGTAATGTCAATTGTGCAATCTGTCTGGTTTCTAATATTATACCCTTTCGTGCCATAGACAAACCTCTAGCCAGTGGTGTAACTATAGGGACAGCAGCCATGTTATCACTCATACATGTGTGATCTGATGGAGAGTGTGGCAGATGGAAGCAGAGGAATGTAGTGTGAGCAACCCAGCTCTGGAGGAGACTACCAGATGGTCCTCTGTGGAGCAGCAGGCAGCACTGAAGGTATCAATGTTCAGGGAGTTTACAGGTCACTGTGTAGCATAGACTGCTGCTGCCTACCAGTCTGCTCTGCTTACACCAGTAACACACAGCACAAAGCAACTATGATGTGTGCATGGCTGTCTGTATTGCAATATCTGATTGAAATGATAGAATCAGCTACTGGAATATGTAAAAAGATACACAATACAAAATATACTCTGTTTGATCAGACAAAACCCCACCCCACACATAAGAACACCCTCAGAACACTGCCCCAGAAATAAATCCCTATTCTGTCCCTTCTGGTTATCTTTCTTTTATCCGTTTCCCTTTTGGAAACTGCAATCCACTGAGTCTCAACCCTTGTCCTTGTCCCAGAACCCAACACTCCATATTCACGGACACACACATTTGGAGCCCTGCTGCTTTTAGCTATCGCACTACAACTGCCTCCATCCTCAGCTGGCCACTGACAGGCACAGATCACAAGAACTGTAGTCCAAACCCATCTGAGAAGCCACCCATGCCATGTAGGATAAATAATTAGTATACTTTCAGTCTGGGTCTTGAGGCATGGCAAGAGGAAGGGAGTTCATATAAGGGGAGTCCCTGCTTCTAACATCCAAGGGGTTAATTCAAGAACACCACTCATGACACTGAATTTAATTACCAGATTTTGGTGAGGATTTTTTTTTCACTTGTACTCTGTTTATTTTAACCACTTAAGGCCCAGAGGTTCATGCAATGCATTTATTTATTTAGTACCATACATGTACACAATGCTTTACATTGCACACTCCATTAACATTGAAAGGGTTAAAAGAAGCTTTTGGCTATTTAGGTTTAATGTCTTTGTCTTATTTGCCATGGTGATAATTTAACCAAATATTTGATTAGAGTGTATGTACAGCCTATAGTTTCTGGGGTTCCTGGGTCCAGCATGCTCCTCCTGCATCCTGCACAATGCAATACATTGGTCACCTACTGCTGTACATACACTTAGATACAGCTATTGGTATTAGAGGCTGATGCCATGCGGCTGCACTGATGCATTCATATATTCTTCCCATTTCTCTTACTGCCAGCATTTAACTCACTTCACCCCAGCAGTTAGCTGTCATTTTTTCCACTACATGTGTCATTCCCTTTCTATTTTCTTTTTCTCCCTCACCTTTTGTGCTTTTTGAGATCTTTCTACCCCAAAGAAAAGAGTAACATCTTATGCCACATGACAGGCATCTATGTTCTAGATCAAACCAGCTGAACCATAGGAGACAGATACAATCGTCATTGACTGAAATGGAGACTTCAACCCGGCTGGAGGGGTCTGAGGTGATTCAGATTGCATTGCACTCCTCTCTGGTTCTTAATGGGTTAACACTTAAATTCAAACAAGTCCAGAATGCCTGCCTCATGGTGCATGCAGAGAAATGGAGCAAAGTAAATACTTTAAAGTGATAGTAATGTTTCACAAAACAGCAGCTCCAATTAATCTTGATAGTATTTGAGCCATAGAGAGTGTTATTTCATTACTGTGAGCATTGTAGTTCAAGAGTAGTTGAATGATAAAGTTTCCCCCTCCTGCCCCTTTTACCTAGTGTAAGCTCCCACTCCTCAGTTGTGGAATCCAGTCCATAGACCAGACAGCTCACATCAAGGGTCAATATTCTACTGTGAGAACAATGAAATCCCTGCCCCCCTTGACAGGTTTTTCAGCTTTTTCCCTTATCTTAATTGAAAATTGTCCCTCTCTGCAATCTACCTGGGCACCTCCCTGCTGCTCTAAGCTGAGCAGTGTTATATCAGTAAAAGGGGGGGAGGAGGATATTTTGTCATTCAATTACTCTTGAACTACAACTCTGACAGAATTGAAATAACACTCTCCAAGTCCAAATACTATGATGATTAATTAGAGCTGCTTTTATTATGAAACATTACTATCCCTTTAAGGACAAGAGTGGTGTCTGTGCAATTCTTTGCTTCACAATGTATTGAGGACCTCTCTTGTCATTAAATGTTTAACCCTTTGAGTGACATAGAGGTATCCAACACATTGTGTTGCAATGTATTAGATACTTCTCTGGCACTTTAAGGGTTAAGCCAATTCCATCTTCACCTCATTTAGAACTATACACCATGTTAAACAAGTTGCAGAGGAACAGAACTCTCCAAAATGCCTCTATCCTCCAACACTGATGTTTCTTTAGCGTAAGCAATATTATATATATTATGTATTATATATTCCCTGTAAAAAATTAGTAAGTAAATGATAGGCAGGAGTAGCAGTAAATTATTTCTAGCACCTGTTTTAGCATGGAATCCATATTAGAGCATCCCACCAAGCCTGCTGGAGTTATTCAAAGCTTGTGTCTAATTGATCTGTGTTGTCAAAAGGCTCAAGAGAGAAGAAAATATAATGGTTCTGAAGTTGGAAAGAACCTGATTATCCTGGCTCCGCCACACTGTGGTAAAGGTTAATTTATCTCTACTGATGTTAGTTGCTAATGAAAGTGTCTGCACCCCATGGTATACAATAGAGTGTATGATTGCTGTAGTGCATACTGGTGGGCAATATCTACCATTATACCAGGAAGCCCTGTACTCCAGTACCAAAGCACACACAAGAAAATGGAATATAACCACACAATTTCCCATTCCCTTGGATGCTAGACAGATCTCCAATGCATTAGTTTGCAATTAGTTTGTGACCTCTAGCAGCCAAGGAGTTAATACATTTCATGAAACAATGAGTAGAGGAAAAGAATGCCATAAAACATCAATAGACTGCCCCCCCTTCCTTTGGTACAAGCAGTGGTAAGGGTAGAATGTTTTTACTTAAGGCAGGAGTAAAGCACAACATACTATAATATATTTTTAAAATGTTGCCGGCATTTTATTTTTTTTTCCTAAAAAGCTTTATTTTTCTATATACACATACATATTTCTTTATAGTATTGCACTAGGCAGCATTGTACTCTTTCTCTCTGTAGTTTTAAGAGGAAGTCACACTTTTTCCTACTGTTTTAAGCAGGGCTGGATTTACATCCCAGGTGCCCCTAGGAAAGGCACTTGTGGTGTGCTTTGCTCCAGGCCCACTCCACTCATGACCCCACCCAAGTCACATACACTTCTACTTGAAGAAGAAACTTGGCCTACAATAAGAATGAAAAAAATACCCCTTGGTTGCTAGCTAGACCTCCAACACATTGCTCCAGAATGCACTGGAGATCTCTCTAGCATTCAAGGAGTTAAAGGGATAGTAATGTTTCATAATACAAGCAGCTCCAATTAACTGTCATAGTATTTGGGCCATGGAGAGTGTTATTTCAATACTCAGTTGTAGTTCAAGAGTAATTGAATGATAAAGTATCCCCCTCCTGCCCCTTTTACTGATGTAACACTGCTCAGCTCAGAGCAACAAGACTGTCTGGATGGATAGCAGAGAGGGACAATGTTCAATTAAGATGAGGGAAAAACCTGAAAAACCTGTCAATGGGGGCAGGGTTTTCATTGTTCTCACAGTAAGAAGATTGTCCCTTGCTGTGAGCTGTCTGGTCTGTGGAACAGATTCCACATCTGATGGGAGGCGGAGTACACTAGGTAAAAAGGGTGGAAGGGGGAAATTTTATCATTTAATTACTTTTGAACTACAGCTTTGACGGTATTGAAATAACACCCTCCATGGCCCAAATACTATGAAGATTAATTGGAGCTGCTGTTTTTGTGAAACATTACTATACCTTTAAGATCTTAGTGTATTGGCTCCATAGAATAACATAGGAACTGGAGAAGGGATATAACTGGAGAAGTCATCTCCACTTTATCACCTCTTTATCACACCTTAGTACTCTCCCCATAATGTATCAAATTCTATCACTGTATACATAATTCCAAAAATGTTTCCAATATTAACAAACATTGATAGTAAATAGGGTTGCCATCCATCCGGTATTTTACCGGCAGGCCGGTAAAAAATCAACTTCTGTCCAATGTTAAGTCTATGAAGGGAATGTCATGGGCGGTATTTTTTTAGAAAAGGTGGCAACCCTAATAATAGAATGCACCAAACAAAACCAAAAATCACTGTATAATCTCTGATATTGTGTGCAACCATTTGTCAAATAAAGAATATAAGACTATCTGCACCACTGGTTTTCAGTTTGGGTTCAGTGGAGCCCCAGTTCTAGAGAACATATGTAAGGTGGGCAGTGCTATCAAAGCTGAGGTGGCAGACAGTGTATGTGGACTGGTTCACATAGGCTTTATCTCCTAGTTTATTTGCCTCAATTATGATATACCTTTAAATTATTTATTAGGAGGTTTGACTACGCAGATGGGGTTTAACCCCTTAGTGACAAGAGGACAAGAGCAATTTTTTACCTTTAAAAAAAATGCATTGATAAGTTTTCAGCTACATCTTCTAAGTACGACAATGCCCAAAATGCAATGGTCTGTCAGGTTTTGGAGGAGCTACTGAGCCAAATTTGCATTTACAGAGATGGAATTTGCTTCCCATTACAATTTTGACAGTGTTAGTTCTAAGGAAAGATGTGTTAAAAAAATAGTAAAAATATAGAGGGAAAAAGGGATATTTCTAGGGGTAAAAAAGTGGTCATATAATGAAATGGTAGCTGTTAAATCACTACTGCATTGCAGTTGTGTGATAATGCTTAAAGGGATAGTAATGTTTCATAATAAAAGCAGCTCTAATTACTCTTCATAGTATTTGGGCCTTGGAGAGCATTATTTCAATTCTGTCAGAGTTGTAGTTCAAGAGTAATTGAATGATAAAGTATCCCCCTCCCACCCCTTTTACTGATATAACATTGCTCACCTCAGAGCAGAAAGGAGTGTCCAGATAGATTGCAGAGAGGGACAATCTTCAATTAAGATAAGGGAAAAAGCTGAACAACCTGTCAAGGGGGCAGGGTTTTCATTGTTCTCACAGTAAGAAGACTGTCCCTTGATGTGAGCTGTCTGGTCTATGGACTGGATTCCACATCTGAGGGGAAGTGACTTACACTAGGTAAAAGGGCAGGAGGGGGGAACTTTATCATTCAATTACTCTTGAACTACAACGCTCACAGTAATGAAATAACACTCTCTATGGCTCAAATACTATGAAGATTAATTGGGGCTGCTGTTTTTGTGAAACATTACTATCACTTTAAAACAGTTTTCCAATGCAGAGCCCAAGTTGGGAAGGGCAATCAGGACAGTAAATAAAGATTCTGTCCTTTCCTGTTGCTGTAGCACTCTGCACCTTTCTTGTGGGCTGTTTTTTTTGGGGGGAGGTTGAGGGAATTTTGAAAGGAAAATGTGCTGGGCTAGTTCTCATTTCTCTAGATAATGCTGCAGTACCAGGTGCCTGACATAAAAACTCATAATTATCTGGAGTTTATACTGTATAAATGTGCACTTTTGTGTGGGGTTTGCCATTTTAAAAATTAAATATGCATTGTGAATGGCAATCTGTATCGTATAAACTGCCAACTTTTCATATCAGTCCTTACTTCTCCTAATAATGACATACGGCTGCATAATCCAGTCTGCTAAATCTATCCCTGCCTCCCATCCTGTTGTAGTCCTTGATGTAGAAGGGTTTTCTAAGCACCTGATCTTTGCCATGGACTGAGACTGGCACGGTGCTGTTATCATGGATGGTGATTAGCATATACACATCTTTTTTTTTCTTGAAATTTGATTGCTAACAGTTCTTCTTGGTGCAAAACTGAGGACTGCCTCCATTTCAGCCAGCTAGCTGTTAGAAATCCTTGCAGTTATCTCTTACTGTGCCACAGGCAAATGTGTCTAAACAATAAACGGAACTTAAATAAAACACAGCTGGTGTAAAAACTATCAATGCATAAATTATATATTTTGTTTAGTAAGAGGATAATAAGGTACCAAACTATCTTTCCATTGGTTCCCAGAAAGTCTGGGCAAGCAGGAAGATCAAGGTGGCAGTCCTTGTGGTCATATACTCTGAAAGAATAAGTAGTAATTTCCTGTTATCCGGAAACATTTTCAAAACTAATTCCTGTTGTTATTTCCTGTCAGAATCTGTCCTGTTTTGTTAATATTAAATAGTATTAAATAATCCTATATAATAATTAGCTAGAAAGTTTGTAATGACGCAGTCATGCACAGTAGAGACTGCCCGTGACGAGGCTGATGCAGAGCGGGATGCTCTGAAGGAGCAACCTGCTCTGTATCAGCCATGGTGCGGGCAGTCTCTACTGAGCATGACTGCACCGCGACCGGATGGCACTGTATCAGCCATGGAGTGGGCAGTCTCTACTGTGCATGACTGTCCCGCGACCGGCTGGCAATGGCACTGTGACCCATGTAACGGGCTCTTCAACTAGTATTAAAATATTAAAAAAAAGATTTTTGAAACATGTTTGAGAAATGTTTAAAAAATGTTTTGAAAATGGTTGTTTTGAAAATGGTTCCGGATAACAGAAAAGTACCGAATAAGTATATCCAGTGGCATCACACAGCTTGTGAAATTTAACTCCAAACCTGGAGTGCTTAGAAGGGATATACTGTTTGAATCCCAGTCTTCCAAGGAATTCATCAATGTAGATATTTTCCTGTGGTGTTAATATCTACAAATTGGGCCTAAAAGTAAATTATTAGGGGGAAGGGGGAATTTTAAACAGCCTGACATATGGTGGATGTTCTTTTCGCAGACACTAAGTGTTGTGTTAAAATGCACGAATTGAAAGAACATTTCATAACTATTTCTGGTGATATTTTGCCATTGTTTGCCATTGTTAGGACCAATCATTTCTTCAACTTCTCCATATTTGTGAGTTGACAGGAATGCGGCTTTGCAATACAGGATGATACACTGGCCTCAAGATAATGGACTGCATATTTTTTGCTCTTTTGGGAAACAATTTCCCCCAAATATCTTCCCCCAAAATAAATAAAAAACTGGGCAGATGTAAATTCTGACACATCCACTTTAATCTCTGGGTTGCCTGTGACTACAGGAATTTCAGGACAAAAGCCAACTGATGGTACACAATCCGTAGGGTCAGGATGAGGGGCAGTACTTGGAGCAATATGGCTCTTTTTAACAGGGGGCCAACAGTGTTAACTAGAAGTGTCACTAAACTGGGCTGCATAAAAAATCTGATTCAGATTCAGTTGCCTCAGCATCTGATGCCAAAATGGCATATGCCTCTTCAGTAGTGTACATTCACTACATTATTATATTTGTAGCTACCTAACCTAAACAACTTAATGCCTAATTTCTACTAAATAACTACCTACCCAAACTTACTAACCTACTTAACTTATCTATCTATGTATTTTTTAACCAATAATCTACCTTAAATGGATAGTAATACTTAATTGTATGTCTGTTTCATATTATAGGCATAAACAAAAACTATGAAAAATTATGTAAGGCTTATCTCTTAAAACTTTATGGTTTAGAGATATGCCTCGCTAAAGTTACCTTTCCTTGCACTTAGCTGACAGCTGCAGAATCCGGTCATTTGACCGAATGGAGGCTCTTCAGCAGAATCGAAAACGCGCAATCTGAACCGTAATACGTCATTGGAATGCTGTACAAAGTGTGCCTGGTCTGCTAAGGATTGATATAGTGGTAGAATTATATTCCCCTCCTGTGCATATAAATGCCCCTTTTGTATACATGATAATACCCTATTGGCTCTTGCAGCACCAGACTGACACTGCACACTGCTGTGAAGTCTATTGTCTATCAATACTCCTAAATCTTTCTCTAACGATGAATCCCCCAGTAGAACAATGGATTTCTATATAGTAGAATATATTGTAACCATAAGGTTCAATTGTCTTTATCAAATTGTACACTGAAACAACTAGCAGTAAACTTCAACATATATCACATTCAAATAAAGCAAGTATAAAGATACTAGTGTAAAAGCCCGTGTACACGGGCCAGAGTGAATGGCACTGAATGGGTTAACCCTTTGAGAGCCAGAGGGGTACGCATCGCATTGCAGAGAAGTCCCTGCAACATCAGTAACAGCAGCGCGTGAGGTACCAGGAAAGGGTGTGCGTGCGGGAGTGTGCCTTGACCCAGAGTAGGGGGTTCATGAACACGCCTCACTCCTCTGGGCTCAGCTAGACATTGCTCAACCGGGGCCGGGGCTCGCAGGGATGAAAGAGCGGCTGGGACTATGGTGTGTTTTGTCCATTCATGCAGTCTCTACTGAGCATGACTGCATCTGACAAACATACATCTGGCCTTTTATATAATAGGATAACTACTTTATGATGTACCTAAATATTTTGTACTGTTAGACAAATGAAAAGTCACTTATTACTTGGGTAAGTTACCCTTGTAAAATCATCCTAGATCAGGATGGACTACTTGTGGCTCGCCAGCTTTCTCACCATACCCAGTGGATCATTGACTCCCTAAGAATGATGAAAGTTATTATCAGAGTGCAAAAGTTAGCCCATCTTTGACGTAGACTGTTATTTGAATCAAAAGCTGATCTGTTATATTGTGTTATACAAGTGATGCAGTGTGCTATCTTCTTCATGACTTAGCCTTGACGTACCCTTCCTTTCATTCTTATAATCTTTGTCCACCTCGAATTTCAGTTACAATAGTGGTGTACCTAAATAAATAGCTTTTCACTGCATTCTAGTAAACGAATCTAAGTGACAAAAATGTATGAAGGATTATGATATCAACAGCTTTGTGAACAGCCTATTTTTCTGTTGAATTTTGTATTATATGGTTCAGTGATTTTTGATCAATAACAATACTACAAACAGATAATTATCTTTAAAAATATCCTGCGAGGCTGGAAACGTAGCCAATATTTTATCTTGTACAGAAATTCAGGATATCGAGCACCCAGTTTACTTGGAAGTGTTTTATCCAGTGGCTAAATTAGAAAAAAGGAATACTTTTTTAAACTTAAATAAGACATAGTCACAGATGCGTGACATTGGTATTTTGTGTTTATAGGAGCTATGACCACAGAATAGCGGAAAGGGATGTGTCACTGGAATCATGAACCCTTTGACTTTATTCACTCATCCATAGTCAGTGATGTGATCTTTCTAACACAAGTGTGGGCAATAGTGGTGTTCCAGCTGTTTACAATTACAGTTCCCATCATGCTCAACTGGCATTGTATCAGTGTGGGAGTTTATGATGTTATGTTCACCACCATAAGCCTTGTTTCCTGTAATGAAAATGTGCAGAGGAAACTGGAGTAAGATTGGTCTCTTTTTAATGCATTGTATAGGAGGTCTTTCAGTAGTTTATCATTTGAGAGAATTCACCAAAGGCAGACCTTAACATAAGGAAAGCATATCTGAGCTGATTATTTGTGATTAATTATTGTGGATAATGTGAGAGGGGGGTAGTATGGAGCCGTAGAGTTATTTATGGGTTGCAGCAGTGGGCCAGCTTCTTTTTTGAGTTGCAAACAACTAGTAGTATCTAGTGGCATACATCCCCTCCAAAAGATTAAACATGTACATATATCCAGAAGGGTGTGCAGGGAAGGAAAATGGAGGAGGCTCCTGGTTAGGGAGTAATTGGCACATTGTAGCGCAACAACTTTGGAAGAGGTGGGCCTTTCCTCATTGAGGACTGTGAGGAAGACACGGCATAACAACCCAACAAACACAGCTCTGCTGGCAGACTTGTTGACCTCCGAAGAGGAGCCCGGAGAGGAGAAGGGCATAGGTCCCAGATGCTTCTGGAACTGTGGTAGTCAGGGCTGCCCATTTCAATGCAGAGGAACCAGCCTCTGGGTCAATGAGTGGAGTAGATAAGAAGAGCTGGCAGAGTACCAGTGGCCTGCAGAGGTAGCACTCCAGGACCAGAAGGGCATCTCATGGCAGTGATAGGGACTGGTCCTGCCAGTCGGGGCCGGATTTACATCTCAAGCGCCCCTAGGCACAACACCATCCGGTGCCCCCAACCCCGCCTTTGCCCCACCCCTAAACACACCCCTCACCTAGCCCCACCCTATTTTGTGGCAAAACCCATTTTTAGACATGCTTCACAGTAATGTAGTAATTTCCACAGGCAGATTAAAATGTTACAAATAGGGATGGGGTATATATACAGATAGCAGAAGTGACCTTTACTAGCTATGTAGCCTGCCCTTTCCCCCATGTTTAAGACCCAAGTAATGGGAAGTACAGGTACCAACCATCAACCCAATATTGAAAAATCAAGCAGTGAGCAATACACTGTACAGTGCAGATCACTTACAGCTACTGTATAACTGAGTGCTATAAGCTTTCTGGAATGTCTTTTAGCTAAAGCTACTACAGTAATTCTAAATTAAGCATTATCATGTGGCACACACATAAGGAGAGATGCACTAAGCTGTGATAAAGTGGTGATAAAGTGGGTGATATCACTCCTCCAGTTCCGATGTTAATCATGCAGCCAATGCACTAGTGAATAGGCACTATAGAATAACATAGGAACCGGAGAAGTGTTATCACTCGAGAAGTCATCTCCACTTTATCACATCTTAGTGCATAACCTCCATAGTGTCAGTTTTATTAGTATGTATGTTAGCTAATTCTGTCTGTGTGTTTTCTGTCTGTGTGTCTGTGACTACCTGTGTCTGTGCCCGCCTTTGTGTCTGTGACTGCCTGTCTGTGTGAAGACAGCTATGTGTATATCTGTTAATGTGATGATTATGAGTGTCAGCATGAATCGTGTGGGTGTCTATAAGTGTGAGTGTGTGTGTGTGTATTTTTTCAGACAACATTCAAGGGATTAAGAGACCAGTTTCAAGTCAATGGAAATTTTATTTTGTCCCCTTTCGTGCATTTGGTTTTCCACAAAATTGCTCCTCTTTTCTGCAAACTGTAAATTGCATGACAGCTTGTGCTACCACTGTGTACAGAGCAGCTATACAATGGCTACATATTCTGGGGCACTTTACATTTTAAGCTCTGTGCCTCAATTCACTCACAATTTCTGCATATACATTGTCCACACTGCCCACCTCCACTGTCCACATTGTCCACACTGCCCATCTCCACACTTCACAAATTGTCCATTGTCCACACTGCTCACCTCCACTGTCCACATTATCCACACTGCCTACCTCCACACTGCACAAATTGTCCATTGTCCACATTGTCCTCACTGCCCAAATGGTGCATTGTCCACACTGCCCACCTCCACACTGTCCACATTGTCCACCAACCACACATTGTCCATCGTCCGCACTGCACACCTCCACACTGTCCACCCTCCACACATTGTCCATCATCCACACTGCCCACCTCCACATTGTCCACATTGTCCACCCTCCACACATTGTCCATCGTCCACACTGCCCACCTCCACACTGTCCACCCTCCACACATTGTCCATTGTCCACACTGCCCACCTCCACTGTCCATTGGCCACACTGCACAAATTGTCCATTGTCCACACTGCCCATTGACCACACTGCCCATTGTCCAACTCCACACAGCCCACCTCCACACTGCCCAGTGCCCACTTAATTCATTGTCTACACTGCCCATATTGTCCATCCATTACCCACACTGTCCATCCATTGCTCACTTGACCTTGTCCATCCATTGCCCAACTTCACACCCCTCCACTGCCCCCTTTGTCAGCTGTCACTCACACTTCAGATTCCCCCTTTGTGCTTTGTTGCCCTACCTTCAGCTTCACTTGCAAGGCAGCCGAGCAGTAGCACTAGCCAGAGCAGAGGCAATATAAGCGAGCCGCGCGATGAGCAGACTTTTTTTTATTGGTGCCCCACAGGTTCATCATCCCGCGCCCTGCCCTCAGTGCCTGCAGGCTGTGATATTACTGTGCATGGTATGCTGAACTGAAGGTTGTGTACACATGCAAAGTCATCAGCAAGCTTCCCTTCATTGAGTCTCAGTAGACTCAATGAAGAGAAGTTTAACACTTTGAGTGCCAGTAGTGCTTACCTCTCTGGCGCTAAAAGGATCAATAGCACAGGCACCAGCCAGGCAGCGGTGAGCAGACCCCCTCTCTCCCGGTAACGCCACTGGTCATAATATTACCCGGAGCTCCCCACTCCCCAGCCTCCCTTGACCCACTGAATCCAATCAAATGTGTTGCGAGAGTGTCATGTCGCTCCGCAACACATTTGATTGGATCCGGCGGGTCAAGGTAGGCTAGGGAGTGGGGAGCTCCAGATAGTATTATAACTGAGTGAGTCAAGGGGGGTGGTCCAAGCAAGGAGTCGCAGGCAACAACGAATTGTATTGGGAAGTTGAAGTGGGTGTGACTGGGCCATTTCCAGGCGCCCCTGAAAATCGGGCGCCCTAGGCAAGTGCCTTGTCTGCCTATTTATAAATCCGGCCCTGCTGCCAGTCCATTAGACTAGACAAGTGAGACTGCTTGTGGTTGTGTTTGTGAAGATTTGTTCACACTAAAGTACAGAAAAAAAGAATGAAAAAATAATATTAAGCATAATAAAAAAAGTCACTTAACATTAAACTGTCTTTACTAATTCACCATGAGGTTCAGTAATCCCTGAAGTGACCTGTCTGAGGTCTGGGCAGGTGGCTACAAGCAGGAGGGAGCATGCACGGAGCCTTATTTTTACAGTGGCATGAGGCTGGTTAAAGGTCGTCTGATGTTCTGAAAGGTGGTGGAAGCTACTGTCTGTCCTGGGGCAGTTGCAGAGGGGCACCTGGTGTTTTTTTCCATGCATAGGTGGATTCCAGTCCTGGGGGATCTCGAGTTGTGTACTAATGTTTAGAATGTTCCAGTTTGCTGTATCTCTGGTCAAGGTATTATTGGGTCTGGGGTTTCATATGCTGTGGGGGTACAGGGTACCACATATTGGGAGTATAGTCTCATTGGTCAGACAAGATCAGGGTTGAATTAATTTACCATCACATCCTGTTGTACAGTTGGATGGGCAACCAGGCTTGCCATGAGTTCTTTTAAGGGAGTCAGTGAAGTCAGGGTCCATTACTCAAGGACCTGCAGGTGTTCTCACCACAGGACTTGGGGATGTAGACTATATATCTGCTACAGTCAAGTCTAACGCACAGCTGTTGGGTATTTGCATGACAACTGTGGCTGATTCTTCTTTGGAGGACAGTCTGGTACTTGCCCCGATGGAAGCTTGTGTGGCAGCTTATATGTGTTGGGCAGGATCCCAGGGCCTTCACTTGAACTCAGAGGTGAAAGAGAAGATTTGGAGGAGAGAATTTATGAAAGTTTACTGCCTTCTTCCGTTGCATGAGACTCCCCTAGATATGGAGTTAAAAGATGTAGACAAGAAGGAGGAGAAGGATTGTAAAATATATTGCAAGATACCTAAAATGTTTGGCAACTGGGTGTGGGCTTTCACCATACTGACCAGCGTGATTGGGAAGCATTTTCTGCAGAAGTTTGCCTCTGTTCTGTTGCCATGGCATCACATAGAACTCTTGCAGGATTTATGGTGACTTGGAGTGGTAGCCCGTACAACGAACAGTTTAGCCAGCGAATGGATGTCCATCCCACTATCTTTTGGGACCAAATGGATATTGGTTTGTTTCTGGCTAACATGACTGGCATTGACAATTGTCAAGGTGACCTTTCATTGTTTCAATCTGGAGCTGTGGTTTGGGGCTCACCTACCTATCTTCTTCCACCACAAAAAAGTGGGTATTGATGGCAATATAATGAAGGTCACTGTAAGTGAGGCATGTCCTGTAAGTTATTCCATAAGGGTGGAAACATGGAGTGCAAAGGGGAAGACTCTGTCATGTGTAGAAAAGATGCACCCCTGGCTAAGGGTGTGCAGGGATAGATGGGAAACGCAGTTGCTTGAGGAAGGGTTTTTGGTGGCCTTTCAGATTCCCTTCCATGGACTGTAAGGGGTGTTTGAAGCAGGAACAATGACATAGTCAAAATGGTCAGAATTGCTCTGGTCCTCAAGTGCAATCCACCTCAGGTTTTCCTGATCCTTAAAGGGTTAAGACTAGAGGAAAGGCACTTTTGACTAAAAAGGCAGGGCTTTTTCTACAATTAGGGCAGTAAAGTTATGGAATTATTTGCATCTGTATGCTGTGCTTGCTGATACTGTAATTGCTTTCAAAGATGTAATGGATAGCTTTATATCTTAGAGCAATATTGAGAATTATTACAGTTAGCTTCAAAGCAGATAGTATGTTGATCCACATATATATTCAAATACCATTTTGAGTCAGAAAGGAATTTTGTTACCCACTTGAGCTTAAAGGGATAGTAATACTTAATTTTAACTTTATTTTATTTTGTAGGCATTAACCCCTTAGTGACAGATGACTTACCTGGTAAGTCCAGGAAGTCATTCGCTATAATGGAAAAAAAAAACCCTGTCATTAAGGGGTTAAAAAAACATGGACAATGATATAAGTCTTATCTCTCAATCCTTTATGGTTTATGAGATATTCACAAGCAAAGTTCCCCTCCCCGCCCCTTTTACCTAGTGTAAGCCATCCCTTCTCAGATGTGAGTCTGGTTGTATGACCAGACAGATAACAAAAGGGGACAATTTTCTTTGTATGAAAACAATGAAAGCCCTTCCCCCCTTGACAAGTTTTTCAGCTTTTTCCCTTATCTTAATTGAAGATTGTCCCTCTCTGCAGTCTACCTGGGCACCTCCCTTCTGATCTGGTTGAACAAGGGGGGGATACTTTGTTTGTGAATATCTCTTAAACCATAAAGGTTTGAGAGATAAGACTTATATCATTCTTCATGTTTTTTTAATGCCTACAAAATAAAATAAAGTTAAAACGAAGTATTACTATCCCTTTAATTGGAAATGGCTTCAATTGTGGATCATCCTAGTTTTAGTGAAGCGATAATCTGAATTTTAATAATGACAGGAGGTGAGTATTTGCATAACTTTCTTTACTACATCACCTCCAGTAGCAGCAAAGGAAAATATAATAAACAACCAATCAGAGAAAAGGTACAAGTACAAGTACAAGTCACTGAGTAAATCCTTTCCACTTCCTCTTTCTTGAGGCGAACCCAAACAGGGAGAATGTAGCTCCAAAGTACAACGAATTCCAGTGAGGGCGACTCGCCAAACAGAATGACTTCACATTCAAAATATCAGGCTGCGAACCAGAAACCTGAGGTCCAGACGAGGAACTTGAAACCAACAGGAAGAACAGGGCTTCTTCTGAAGAGTATGATCAAGCTGAAAAACACAAACAAAAGAAGGTCATAGTATTGATGTAAAGAACTGGATGTAATGCATTTTTTAAAAAAAATTTTAATAACATAACAAAAGAATAAAACACATTCTTTGATGAAAACTGTAGAGTTAGGAAGAAGTAAATTTAAAACATAACTAGGTGAGTGGAAAGGGGGGGCAAAGACAGTAGGAAGAGAAATATGGGTGGGAAATGCTCGCCTCCTGTCATTAATAAAATTCAGATTAACTCTTCACTAAAGCTAGGATAATCCACAATTTTAAAACATGACAGGAGGCTCCTATTTACAGTTTTAATGCTCTGACAACAGCAATAAACCAGGATGATCTAAAGGACGAAAGTAGAAGACCCGAAAGGTACTCTTGCGAGACCAATCCGCACAATGGAGAATGTCGGAAAGAGAGGCTCCCAAGGAAAAAGCTGCTGATGCTGCAGCTCCTTGTTAAGAATGGGCTCCAAAGTTAGGGTCAATACCGGCTAAGGACAAAATCCAACAAACCCAACAAGCCAACGTGGGAGTCAAGACAGATTTTATCAGTTTAACATAAGATATCAAGAGTTGTCTTGAATCTGGAGAGCGGACAGCTGCAGATCTGTCAATATAGCAGAGCAGAACTTTGGCGACACAGAGCTTAGGTTCCGCTGGGAAAAAAGGGTAAGAGATCGATTTGTAACCAGATTTTGTGAGGTAAGAAACGGAAGCAACAACTCCGTTTGGAGAAAAAGTTATGCAGTCCACATAAAAAGCCTTGACATCGGAGACTCCACAATAGGAAATCAGGCACCAAAGAAGGGTATGCTTGGAGGACAACTGGCGAAGTGAGAGGAGTTCATTCTCTGGCTATGTTCACAAAAACTGCAAAACCGTGGAGACATCCCACGTAGAAGAGTATCTAGGTTCTAGAGGGAAAGCAAGTCTGATTCCATGCATAAGGTGACACACAAGAGGGTCTTTACCAATAGGAAGACCATGAACAGGGACATGAGTGGCTGAAATAGCTGATCTGTAGACATTAATAGTTCTATAAGCTTTCCCTTCATCACATAAAAAAGAAAATTTATAACTAAATGAACAGAGGCCGTAAAGGGATCGATATTCCTTCCCATACACCAGCTAGACCAGGATCCACAAGCTGAGATGTAACAACTTCGTGTTCCTGGAGCCCACAAATCCCAAAGGAGCCAGCGAGCTAATTCCGATAGTCCCTGGATATTCTGAGATCCCCTGAAAGAGACCAGGCTACAAGTTGTAGATGCTACTGGTGTATTAAAGGATGCTGTTCGCCTTTCGGATTCGACAGAAGATCCAGAATGGATGGAAGCAGAAGAGGGTCCTTGACTGAGAGGCAGAGAAGGTCCGGGAACCAAGGTTGACTCAGACAGAGGGAGGTTATCAGTGTGAGCTCTGACCCATGTATCCGGAGATAATGGAGCACCCTGGTGATCATCGCAAAGGGTGGGAAAGGGTATGCACCCGATCATGGCCAAGCTTAGAGGAGGGCATCCACTGCCCTGGAATCCGGATCCAGAAGCCAACTGAAGTAGTCTCATGTCTGATGATTAACCCAAGAGGCAAAAAGGTCTAGGACAAAGTGGCCCTGAGTCCTTGCTAGTAGAAGGAAGATTGAACGGTTCAACATCCAGTCGCTGGTATCTCTCCAGTGTCTGGAATACCAATTCGCCTCCAGGTTGGATTCGCCTGGTAGGTATTCTGCTTGAAGTATGATGTTCCTCTGTAAGCAGAACTGGTAAATGTCTTTGGTTACTTCTGAAAGGACTCTGGAACGAGACCCTCCAAGGCGATTTATGTATTGAACTGTGGAGATGTTGTCCATGCGGAGCAATATACAGCAGTCTGTTAGGTCTATGGCAAGACTGCGAATGGCAAAAGAGCCGGCGATTAATTCTAAACAATTGATGTGTAAGCCTTCTTCTGATTGTGTCCATATTTCTCCTGTGGAAGAACCGGAACAAGTCGCTCCCCATCCCCATGGGCTGGCGTCTGAGTTCATAATATGGATTGGGACAGAGCCGAAAATAGCCCGACTGTTCCACGCCTGCCTATGAAGAAGCCACCATCTCAGTTCCATACGGACTTCCGCGGAAAGCGGAATCAGCTGATCGTAGGAAGGTGTGTGACATAGAAATTGAGCCTTCAGGCGTTGCATGGCTCTGTAATAGAGGGGGTCGGGAAAAATGGTCTGGATGGATGAGGAAAGAAGTCCCACTATATGAGCCAAGAAACGCAAAGGAATCATTGATGACCAAAGAACTCGTTTAAGTTCCTTCCTGATTGCGACAATTTTGGCAGGGGCAAGGAAATGTCTATTTTGAAACCGAGAAACTGGACCATTTGTGAGGGAGTCAGCTCCGACTTGTCTGTGTTGATGATAAAGCCTAAATTTTCCAAAAGGTCTACTACGTACTTGGTCTGAGAAGCTAGATGGACTACGTCCGTGCCGAAGAAAAGAATGTTGTCCAGGTATACAATACAACGAATGCCGGATTTTCTCAAGTGAGCCAGAACAGGTTTTAAAGGCTTTGTAAAACACCATGGGGCTGATCTGGGTCCAAATGGGAGACACGTGAATTGCCACAGATCTCCGCCCCACAGGAAACTGAGAAACGTTGGCCCACCGGGTGTATAGTCACGGAAAGGTATGCGTCCTTCAGGTCCAGACAGGTAAACCAATCATCTTTCAACAGGAGATCTCTGAAGAGATGGATACCCTCCATCTTGAAATGCCTGTATCGAATTAAATAATTGAGTTTCTTCAGGTTGATGACGGGTCTGGATTCCCCTGATTTCTTTGTCACCAGGAAAACATTGCTGAAGAAGCCGCCGGCAACTGGCGCCCTCTGAATTGCTCCTTTGTCTCTGAGAGCAACAAGCTCTTTGTGAATGAGTAGTAGATGAAGAAGAGACATCTGAGTGGGAGTTGGTAATGTATATTACTGAGGAGTTGTATGAAATTCTATCCTGTAGCCTTGTAGAGTCTGAAATATCCAAGCATTTGAGGAAATCAAGGTCCAATTCTGTAGAAAAAGGGGAAGTCTGCCTGCGGTGAAATGAGGGAAAAAATGGTTTAAAGCAGTTGAACTCACCTGAGTAGAATTTGGAGCATCCGCAAGCCCTGTATCCTCGAACTCCTATGTTTCCTCTCAGTGGTGGAAGATGTGTTCTTGTAGAAGATGTTTGGTAGAAGGATTGAGATGGATAATTCCTGGGGCCTGTAGGCCAGAAACGGCTGGTGACACGGCCCTGCTGTCTCCCAGCCCGACCAAAAACACCTCTCTGAGGAGTAGGTCGGAAGACTTTTTTCAAGGAAACTTGTGCTTTACTCAAGAAAGAGAAAATGTTTACATGTTTCTGAAGTTGCTTCAGGAAAGGTTCCCCGAAGAGCATGCCATTTGCAGAAGGGCCTAGTTCTTTGATACTAAGCTCTGCAAGTTTAGGATCTATGCGAAGTAATGCAGCTTTACGTCTTTCATTGGAAATTGCGACTTTGGCATTTCCCACCATACAGATGCAACGTTGTATTCATTCATGGATCGAGTGGGCATCTAAGAAAGAGCCTGTTGAAATTGTGGAGTCTGCCAGATATAATATTTGTGTCATAGGTCCTGTAACATCTAATAACTTGTCCTGAGCGGACTTGAGGCCCTTCTCTAAACCCTTTTTTGGGTCTCTCCCCGATCTGGCCATGAAAGTACACATTGTCGGGTCAAACTCAGGGGTTAATGCCACTTTGTCTGGTATGACTGGAAGAGGGCATTCACTTTTCAGATGAGCCCTGACTTATCTAGAAGTTATCGCAACCAATAGTGCAAGTATTGTGCCAGATGAGGGGAGGAGTCCATTCTGCCAAACAAGGGTGTCTAAGGCCACGGTGGTCAAACATGGGTTTGCCCATAGAATCTTTGATGTCCTTGAAATTGCTATCCAGAGTAGGGTCCGCATCAGAATGGTCATTAGAAAAAGGGGGCTCACCCGTAAAAGGTTTGTGTTTATCTGAACATTCCTCATAGAGGCCCTCATCCTCTGAAAAATCCAAAAAGTTTGCCTGCCATGAGTCCACTTCAGTAAGATCAAGTAGAAATTCTGGGTCCTCCTCATCTGAGGACAATCTAGAAGCCCCATGTACCTCAGGGGAGGAGGTCAATTTGCCCTTTTTTGCAGGATTTTTTCCTTTGTCAGGGTTAGGTTTAGAGCAAGTACCCTTCCAATGTCTTTTGGAGGAGAGTGATGCCTGTAACTCTGAAGCACCAGAGTCTGCAGAATCCTTAGCTGTAGGAGGGGGTAGGTTGGTCTGAGGGGGAGTAGGCAATTGGGGTAGTGTGCCAGCAAGCGCTTTTTCAAAAGATGCTGCAACCGCAGCATTAATAATTTCCTGCAGATTGCTCACTCCTAAAGCAGGGTTCAGAGTGTTATCCATAAAAGAAGGAAATATATTGTGGGGCTCACCCAAATAGAGAATGTGGAAGAATTTGAGAGGGTCTCACCCAGTAGAGGCAGGAGAGGGATTTTTTTTGTATAAGGTAATATCTCCCAATGACAAAGGTCTAACCTGTTTTGAATGAAAATATAAATATTATGGGCTGACAGTCGGTTTATGGAAGGTAAAAGGAGACTGGTGTAGAAAGTACTGGGGCTCACCCAGTTAAAGGGTAGTGGAAACAATGGTATTATAAAATATATACTGGAAAAGCAGTGCTGTTCCAGAACAGAAACCAGTCTGAGATATAAAGGATGGGGCTCACCTTGATAAGAAGTAGGAAAAAAGTTAAGGTAAATTTTATGGAGTGGCACGATGCAAAGGGAAGTCTGGTGCAGAATACACTGGTGCTCACCCAGTTAAAATGTAGAGGAAGACAGTGGCAATAAGTTATAGATGTTGTAATGACAATGCTGTTGAGAAAACTGAAACCGTTTCAAGGCAGATACGATGCGGTTCACCCTGATGGCACTGACGATGCAAAGAGGCTGAACACTGAATGATGTCCAATAGAAGCGCTGACAAAAACCAAAATGGTGCCGAAATCTTGCGAAAGCTTGCAAGTCCGCGAGATCCAGCTACAATGTCTGACACGATAACGAGCGCAGAAGGAAAGACAGTGATACAAAAGGGAAGAGGACTAGCGATGCTAGAAGACACAGAGGAAAGAAACAAGCAACTTAAGAGGTTTTTAAAAGAAGAATAAACGGGCTTAGTGACAGGTTTTAAGAGGACAGAAAGGGCCCAAGGGAACAGCAAAGTAATGTCAGCATATAATTAGAAAATAAATAAGTAAGACCAATAAATCTTAAAAAATTATTTATGAGTCTTAACAAAAAGGCAAACATACATGCTAAACAAAATTAAATGAGCAACATTAAGTCAAAAGAGTACATGACCTGTTTCTGAGGTAAGCAGCAAGAAAGAGGAAGTGGAAAGAATTTACTCAGAGACTTGTACTTCTACCTTTTCTCTGATTGGTTGTTTTTTATATTTTCCTTTGTTGCTATTGGAGGTGATGTAGTAAAGAAAGTTATGCAAATAGGAGACTCCTGTCATGTTTTAAAATTAGGTGGCATGGGCTGAAGTTGATGGACACGTCTTTTTTTTTCCTTATCAACTATGTTACTATCTTATTATGCTGCACCTTTTGAGAAAACTGGTCTTAACGTGTCTGCATCATTATGTTACTTTTTAGGCTGCTTCATGTGCCTGGCATCTTGAATACTGCAGCTGATGCCATGGAATGATTGGAAGGAGTTGGACCACCTAGCTGGCTGCTCATGGGGAGACAGAGGAATGGTGGACAGAGCACTATGGCTATTGTGGAATTGTATAGATAAGTATTTGTCACCTTTTGGTATTTCAGCTAAAGTAGCTGGGTTGGCATTTTGGATTAAATTGCAGTGATTTAGGACCTATACAAAGTATTTTGTGGTGACAATGGCTGTTTGCTGTCTTTGCATGGTACAGTCAAGAAAAATATTCACAGGCCAGTTTTGTTCCAGCTGATTCAGCGTTTGTTGCCGTATCTGCCCACAGTTTGTTTTGACAAGTACAAGGTTTTGCTGTTTTGCACAGCATTTAGCCTATGTTTTCATTTGGCACTATGAGAATAGAGGAGCTGGTCAATAGCAGTAAGAAAAATATGGGTGGAATTTTATGAGCTTATGTTAAGTTGCAAGGGGACACCATGGAGTTTTGGATTGGTAAATATAAAACTGAGGTTTTGAGGAGTGGGAGATGGGTTATGTTCTTTGCTACAAAGGGTTTTAGTTTTTGCCCAGTTATTTTGCTGCCAAGATTTCTAGACTGTAGGATGGTGGGCCATTCCAGTTTGTTTGGGTTTTCAAGTTGAGGGCTTTTAGGCTTGGGTGTCACTAGCATTGAGTTCGAAGGGCATTCCTTCTTTATCAGTGCTGCTACAGAAGTGGCCCAATTGGGGCTGGGGGATAAGGTGATGAAGTGTATTAGCTGGTGGACGTTGGCCTGTTTTTGTCTTTATCTGCAACCCAAAAGGATGGTCACCTGATGAGAGCACAATTGCAATGTAGTGACTCCTCCTTTGTTTTTGTTTGTGTTTTAGATCATTTGTGAGAGATAAAAGAAAAACAATATTTTTGAGCTAGTTAGGATAGGCAAATAAAGCAAAGCTGGGGTGTATTATAGGGAGTCTAGAATACGATCAGTTCTGTTAAATACACCATCAGTTTAATAATGGCCAGCAGACATACTAGGAACAAGTGGAGGACAAAAGGAGTAGGAGCAGTGCAGGGCGTTTTAGTAAACTGATAGCTTGAAACTTGACTGTATCCATGGTTGCTGTATCATGTGCAGTAAGTGATGATGATGATCCTTCTCCTCCTGAGTTCCACACCACCAATAATATTAATAAACCATCTAAAAACACTGAAGATATAATGACTCACATTCTAGTATTGATGGAGTAGTGGAAGGAGTTGCAGAACAACCAACTGCTACATCTGTCAGTGAGACAAGCAAGTAGAACACCTGTCCTGAAAGCAGTAGTGAACATTGAGAAAATCCCTCTAAGGGAAAAAAGAAATTGCGTAATGATGTTGATCTAGAATATATCCCTCCAGCATCCTCTTCTTCTTCAGATACCGATGAACTTGAGAGTGAGACAGATGATGACATGGCCAGAGTATTAGCTGAAAGGCAAAGGCTTTCCCCCACACACACATTGAAAAAGGAGAACTGTGCCTGTTTATAAACTGCTTGAGAAATCAATTGGCAAGTTTAACTCTAGATAGGTAAACATGGCTTGATCTACAAAATCATCCTGTCAGTCATCATCAGCATCTTCACCACTTCCAAGTCCAACCTATACTCAGACACACACTAGTGCTGAGTAACCAGCAGCAACATAGGTTATCAACATCCACAACCCTAGCTATGATGAGTGCCTCTGCTGCTCTTGGAAGTGCAGGTTATCCTATTGAAATGTCGCCATGTATTTGGCAACCATCAAAATGGCACGTTCAAAATTTCACCTAAATCAAAAGGGCAACATCAGAATGTTGACCGGTTTGGAAGAGCGACTTTCTGATGTTGCACGCTTAAAGGTTGCCAAATAGAGGGTGACATTTCAAAAATAAACATGTCTCCATCTGTGCTTTAACACAGGAGAGGTCCACAACGCATTGCAAAGCAACCCCTCTGGCAGTCAATGGATAAATGTAAAGTTGTACCTTTTTGAGTGTCCAGCTTTAAACCCTGTCCTTACCCCTATCTTTTATCTCAGTACTCTGTATTTCCTCTCACCTTTCCGTACCACTCTTGTTACTCCCACTCTCCTTCCCCTCTCTTTTTCTCCCTCTTAGAATAGATGTCAGTAGTTTTCTTAAAACTTGCTCTAGGACAGCATGAAGTGAAGTCTGCAGCTGTTATCCTACTGGTCTCCTCTTCATCACCAGACTGCAGCTCTTTGGTTCTGGGATGAGCTTCCGGAAAATGTTCTGTGCCTTTCTGTTCCTTGTGTCCACAGATCAGACCATCTCTAGTGAAATCACTGCTTGCTAGCTCCCTGCTCTGCCTCCTGGCTCCAGATCAAGTGACAAACCTACAGACCCTTTAGCTTGTGGGGGGGGGGGGTTAACCACAGAACAACTCTGATATGATTATTTGGGAATCATATTATAAGATATAAAAAATCAAAGCATATAAAGAGGTCTAGTTAATAGATTTGCACCAGCAAATTACAGGGCAAAGAAGCGGGAATAGCAAGAATGGTACAAGAAAGAGGGTCTGCAGGTCTGACAGCTGATACAGGGCAAATAAGCGGGAGTAGTAAGAGTGGTACAGGAAGGAGGGTCTATAGGTTTTCACATGAGCTGGAGCTGGTTACAAACCTACAGACCATCCTTTATCATTCAATTACTCTTGAAGTACAACTCTGACATTATTGAAATAACACTCTTCTTGGCCCAAATACTATGAAGATTAATTGGAGGTTTTGTTTTTGTGAAACATTACTATCCCTTTAAATAAACTAGAGTAGGTGATAGAGGTATGGTTTGTATCCCTCTCTTTGAAAGCTGGCTTTGTGTCTGCTGATAATGGCTCCAACATAATAGCTTCTTTGAGAATTGGTGATATGGTGCATGTACCCTACTTTTGCACATGTCCTAAATTTAGTTGTGATTAAATTCCTCTTAGAATCCAATACCCTCAGTGAGATCACTATGTGCCCATTTTATCTGCTCATACAGTGCTCGCAATACAAGAGTTGTGTTACTGAACAGACTCCTTTATTTATGCTATAGTTGACTGCAGTGATTTCAAAGGGTAATGAAATCCGCTGTTAGAGCCTTTTTTGTTTTATTTTGGTATGCATTGATATAGGTGATAATCTAATTGCTGATTAGCAAAATTTATGAGATTCATTTAGTGGGCTGATATGGCAGGCCTTTAGTAATTTCTGTTTGTGGACAATCTGATTCAGAACAAAGAGAGAGAAAGAGAGAGACCTCCACTCAAGCAATTCCCCTACCTTGTTTAGAGGAGTAGCGCCCCATACAGGAACCTGTGAATGATGCTGAGGGTATGCTAACCTGCTGTTTTTGTTTATTTGTTTTATTTAGATCACTTTTCTTGCTTTTCGAAAAACAAAATGTGAAAATGAACCTCCTGTTTCTCAAAAAGTGTTTTGAGTCTTGTGAAAGAGCATCTCATTTGTACACTAATCTTACTTGTTTCATTTATCACTACTTATCCCACCTTCACTAATTCCCTACCTAGGTCACTGAAGTGATTTTGGCAGATTTAATTTGGCTTCTGCCACTCGACTCCTGTTCTGCCATCTCCCAGTGTCACCACAGTGCAGCCTCTATACTTGCATCTAACAAGAACCAGACTGCTCTGGATCTTGTTATGTGCAGATGCATAGATATTGTCAAAGGCACCAGGAAGTTTCATTAGAAAGCATAAATAACTATTTATTTGACAAAAGCATAATTAAAGGCATGTCTTGGAACATATACTCCCTAGGGTGTGTGGGTTCATAGGTCCTTGTTTAAAGAGCCCTAATGAAGTGGAAGATAGATTGAAAATATGTATTTCATGAAACACTGGTTACCCTAAGTGATAGAAACACTAATGGGCTGAAGAGTGTCCATTATCCAGTAACTAGCTGGGCTATATATATAACAAAAGAAGCTGATGAAAATGATAACCTGCTGAGCAATTGTCTAATCTCACAGGAGCTGAAAAGCAAGGGCACCTCATTTAGGTACGCACATGAAGTTTCCATGGTTCTGCATCAGTATTAATTAATTGTTGGCTCTCCAGCTGTTGTGGACTGCAACACCAAACATGAATGCTAGGAGCTGCAGTTCCCAACAACTGGAAGTCCAACAGTTGACTACTTACTTCTGCACTACATTATTAACCCTTTGAGTGAAGTGGATGCCTCTCTGTCAATCAAAGTGTTGGCCCTTTGAGTGCCAGAGGGGTATGCAACCCATTGTATACCCATCTGGCACTCAAAGGGTTAAAGGAACACTAACACCTAAAATGAATTGAGGTAATATAATTTGAATACCCTGTACTTCTTTGTTGCATCTTTAACCCCATAAGGACCGGCCGCTCATGAATGCGGCTGGCACTTAAGGATCACGGACCAATTATATTTTTGTGACTGGAATCAGAACTGCCAGAATGGCATGCAGTCACATGGGGAGCCCTGAAATCCATGACAGTCCTGGCGCTTCATGGGTCCTTAGCTAGGCTGACCAGACCTCACCTTTAACCGGGGACGCATAGGAAAAATCCATACTGCAGGACTGCATTGATTTCAGTGAAGCACTTGAAAATGGCTATTTCCTATGTGTCCCCCGATTAAAGGTGAGATTTGGTCAGCCTATCCTTAGCGCACTCCCACCCATGACATGCCAGGACACACATGGGTCCTTAAGGGGTTAAACATTTAAAACAGTAATTCCTGCCTTTTGCAGGGTTCCAAGCAATCCTGATGTGATTGTCCAGGACTGTGTAAATGGGCTGAGATAAGATAACAGAATGTCTGAATACAAGAGCAGTCGGCACAATCACAATAAATGAACTGCATTTAGTTCCTATCTTTCACTGCAATCAGCACTAACAAAATGAAGTAAAGAGACAGGTCATGCATGTTAAAAGGCAAACATAGAATTATATTTTATCAGTGTAATATATAAATACTTAGTTACATAAGATAGCTGTTAATACATGTATTTTCATTTATAGCAATCTATTTAATACTTAGGTGTTAGTGTGCCTTTACCTGATAATTCCCAGGAATCTCTTTGAAATGTAAATATTTAATGTATAATGTCATGTTGCCCATTATAATAACGACTATAAGTGCTCTAGTTATGTTTTTTGAAGTCTTGTTGACCTAGAATCTCAGCTTGTGAGGATATATTTTGTAATCAAAGACAGTCATAACTTTCCCTCCCCCCACACATCCTTCTGCAAATGCCTCATCAATGCTTTGCTGCTTGTTAGCACTCTCTAAATTAAAGGGATAGTAATGGTTAATTTTCTGATTATTTAATATTGTAGGCATTAAAAAATATATTAACAGTGATGTAAGTCTTATCTCTCAAACCTTTATGGTTTGAGAGATGTACTTTGCTAAAGTTACCTCGTTACAGAAGTCAATTCTCTAGCTGACAGCTGCAGAATCCGGTCATTTGACAGGATCGAGGCTCTTCAGCAGAGCCGAAATCATACGATGTAAACATAAATACCTCATTGGAATGGTCTACAAAGTGTGTTTGGTTTGCTGGGGAAGGAGGAACACAGGGAGAAAAAGCAGATGTGGCAAAGTTTCAATATAAACTCCCCACATCCGGAAGAATGAGCCTCTGCCCTGGAGATCCGGTAAAGCAGTGTCAAAACTGGGGTAAATCTGGAGAGTTCCCAGGTATGCAAAGTGGGTGTGGCTTGATAGGCATGGACATGATTGGGGAGGGTGGAGATTTGGAAGAACAGGGAAGACAGTGAAAGGAACTGGCAGTGAAGTGCACTGAGTTACAGGGAAGCTCACTGTAACTATAATTATTTGTTTATTAAAATAGAAACCAATACAATATATGAAATTCCAGGCAGATTTGTTGAGAAAGTTTGAAACATAAGAATAAGTGTTGCAGAGTGCAGAGTCTAGAGCTACACCTTTTGAGGGACACCTCAGATGTGCTGACCACATCCATGTTCTGAGTTGGGGGTGTGGACAGAGCAATTCCAATCTCCCTATCACCTTACTGAACCACAGATTTAAACATTTACTGACAGGGACATAACTAGAGGCTACTGGGCCCTGATGCAAAATGTGAGACTGGGTCCTCACTCCATGCTCTTGAGAAAATTTGAATCATCGGCCAAGACAGACCAAAAGTGCAATTCGCTACCAGAGCAAATCCGAAGTTCTTTGTGTAACAGAGGAAAAATATGTTAATTTGTAGTACCAGGTAACTGCTGCATCATGATTTGTGACCCACATGCTTATCTCTAACCTGTTTAGTCTCATAGGGCTATCCAACAAACTGCTTTTAAATGCACTGCCAATGCCACTGGCTATCAACAGGGTAATGAGGAAAAGAGAAGAAGTTGATAGCAATCATGTGTAATGTCAGAGCCCAGCATGCATGACTGGAAACTGGCCTGAATATAAGGGTTTGCAGGATAGTGCTGATGGGTCCCATTGGATGCCGGGCCCTGTCACAACTGCACCCTTTCTAGCACTCACAGTAGTTACACCCTTAGCGCTGAACACCTCTCTAGCATTCAAGTGGTTAAGAGATGGAGTTAAAATTATTCATATTTGTATTTTATGAAATAAGGGTGTTTTCTGTGCCTGGCAACAGTGAGTGAGGCTATGGGAGAGGTTATATATCATCGCTGGTAGGGTGGCTCTGACTAAAGGAGCCTGAGATGTAAATCCAGTCCTGATAAGAACAAAGGCTGTACAGAAAAAGCCAATTGCTATTAGACTACCGCCTGTAAATGTCATCATTATGGTGGGCATTCAGTAAGCAACAGAAATAGCCTACTGGCACAGATATAAATTTCTCTTAATGTCTTGAATATGGAATAAGACTTAATTTCTTGTGAATTGACAATTAGAAGAAGCATAGGGCAACCAACAGTTCATTAGGTTAATATTTAATTTGTTGTTGCTGCACATTGGCCTCATTCCATAAATGTCATGAGGCGTAAATCGTGTATCTTGGGTCTCCCTGGGGAAGGTGGAGCATGGTGGAGAAGGTGCTGGACTGGGGATGGTTTTTCTGGTTCCTGGGTTAGTTTGTGGGGCCTGTGCATTGGTTCTTCTCAAATGATAGTGGTGGGGTTTCATGGTGCGTGGGCTCTGTGGGGTGGCATGGAAGTCATGGTGTGGTGTCGCTGGGGGGATAGTCTCCAATTTGTTGTCTCTTGGTCACACACTGGTGTCTCTTCCCCCCATGGGCGATTAGAAACAAGAGAAAGCTGAACATCAATTTATTCATATGCCGCTTTTGGTTCATATCCGCATTGTCATCTTTACAATTTGGACTTTGGACTATGCATTTAAATAGTCACTTTTGGAACTTTATTTTTTAAAAGGATTTATTTATAGTAGATGGCATCCAGGGCTGGATTTACATTCCAGGCTCCCCTAGGCAAGACAATCTGGGCACTCTTAGCTCCGCCCATGGCCACACCCCACTCCACACATGACCATGCCACCAGTCTCATCCACTGTTTTCTGGCACAGAATATACCTTTTGGCCTACAACAAGCAAGGACATAAAAGCTTTAACCCCTTGGTTACTAGAGAGATCTCCAACGCATCAAAGGGGTTAAATAATAACCTGTAAAGGGGTGTATAAGCTACTGCATGGATACAGAGATTGCTCTGGCCCCACCCACAATTCAGAATGTGGGTGTGGCTAGCACAGCTGAGGCACCCCTCAAAATTTGGAGCTCTAGGCAGGTGCCTAGTCTGCCTATTGGGAAATCCGGCCCTGATGGCATCACAATGAGTGCATATCAGACAGATTAATGTGTTAGTAATGTCCAAAAAAAAGTTTTATTTGCATATAGAAGAGCTTAAAAAGCTGAGCTAAATGCAAAAAAACCATATCTCTCAAACCGCTATGGTTTAAGAGATACAGGTGTTTAAAGTTCGCTGTTTCCTACTGACAGCTGTAAAGCTGTCAGCAGGAGATTCGTGTCGGTCGACAAGGAGGCGCTTGAGAAGTGCCGCAATCTCGTTACTTACAAGGAATCCCGTCATTGGAATGGTCTAAAACGTGTGCCTGGTGTTCAAGCACACGTTTTAGACCATTCCAATGATGGGGTTTGCTGGAGACAGCGAACTTTAAATGCCTGTATCTCTTAAACCATAGCTGTTTGAGAGATACGGTTTTTTGCATTTAGCTCAGCTTTTTAAGCTCTTCTATATGCAAAAAAACTTTTTTTGGACATTACTAACACTTTAAGTAATAAAACAATAATCTGCAGAGTGATTGTACATTACAGGGCTCAGAAATTTGGTATAATATATAGCATTTTACATTGATGTCATCATCCACTTTTTTATTTATTGAACTTTGCCCAAATATAGACCCTAACTAGTACCAAACCCATCCGGAGCTCAATAGAACAGCAAACCAATGAAAAAGGACCAAAAAAACAAACACAGAAAGCAGACACAGAGCCCAGTGTAAGTACACTGGAGCAGCAAGACTCCTAAAACCCTCCCCGTGCCATCCTATCCGAGCTGCCAGTACAGGCCCCCCCAACCCAAATCACCTGCATTATGGTGAGACGCTTTTTATAAAAGCACACCAGGCCCAGCAGAAGAGAAGTAAGGCAAGGAGTAGGGCAAGGAATGGAATGAACAAGGTGCAATAGCCTCACAGGTCAGCTTGTGAAGAGCAGAATGGAAAGGCAAAGAGTTCACGGACATATCCTCTCTGACCACACACTCCAGTATCGTACCTATAGACAGGATCATCGGTGTGGAGTCTAAAGGTCTGAGGAGCCACAAACACTGTCATCCATGCACAGTCCGAAGATCAGGAACCCCTCATCAATGCACTACAAAGGGAGGAAGCTCCAACCCCTATCACTAATCAGCATGTATGCCGAGGCCTGCCATGGCCCCCATCTCCTGTCAAATTTTCCAGGAGCTCCTCTGTGTATATGCTGAAAGTTACTATTTACCAAATTACATCAGTACTGAAACTGTGGCAGATGATAGGAGAGCCATACCAAAGCAAAAGTCTTTTTAGCCGCAATCATAAGTTCACTAATAAGTTGTCTGATAGCTGCAGGTTCAAGGCCATCAGAGAACATGGACAGAAGGCCAGACATGGAGACACAGCAAGAGGTCTCTTCACCACTTCAACCACAGCTTTAAATATTATTTCCCAGTACATAAGTGCCAACTTACAAGACCACATAAGATGTAGAAAGGAAGCCCCCAACACCACATTGAGCACAATCGTCGCTATTCCTGTTGCCTACGCTATATAGTGTAGTTGGGGTAAAATAACTTCTGTGAAGAATTTTAAGTTGAGCCAACTGATGCGGGGCACTGTCCGCAACTAATGCTAGACTGAAGAGGGCCAAATCCCACTCCTAGTTCTCCAGAAATTAGTATAATTAGGGCCTACTTACTCCATTGACAAAAAATGTGCATAAACATTTCCTAAAAGCCTGAAGTAGACAACCATGAAGTCTGTGAACATCCTCTTCGATTCCCCTCTTGTACACTGGTTGGCCAAGTGAGAGAAGGGTAGGGAAGGAGGTGAAAGGGATAGAGGAGGGGTGGCAGAGTGGCGAACATGTGGAGGAGTGGTAAGAAAGTAAAGTCCTAGCACTTTACTGGTTCCTCACTGCATGACACACTGCCAGCAAGGGGAGAGCAGTGGCAAGCCATAAGAGAACTCAGGGCTGAGCCACTGCTGATGAGTCAGTAGCAGCCCCTCCAATAAATCTAGATGGTCTCTGTCCTTCATATGTGCAGGAGAGGAGGAAATGGTTTATGTTACTTCTTTACATTTTTTAATACGGTTTGGCTGCTAGAAGTGTCTCCAAAGCAATGAATTGCAGACACCTCTATCAGCCAAGGGTTACATTTTTATTCAGTTTATTTAGAATAATGTTGTGTGTACATTATGAATATTAATTTAACAAATGCCATGGAGCTGTGGGGATGATTACGCATTGGTTGGTATACTGTACTCTTCTAAAACTTTGAGTGCCTCAGGTGGCTCTGGTGGCGATGTGTAAGGGAGGTCAGCCAGCAGTATAACAACTCTATATGCTTATGATTGATGGTGGGCTGTTATTTCATAGGAAGCTATAGGGACATCCGAATATCTCCAAAATCAGGTAGGCGATGTTGGGTTGTGAACTCCAACAACAGATATTATCGATGTTCAGTGCATGTGGCTAGCAGCTACATTAACATATAAATACACCCATGAGAATATGACAATGGCTCATTCACCCCTTAACAACAGATGACTTACCAGGTACGTCCCGCAGAAACTGTCACTTAGTGACAGAGGACGTACCTGGTAAGTCACGGACGTCCGGGTCTCCGTGCGGCTGCACGCCGCTCGGAAACTCTGGACTCGTTTGCAAAAAAAAAAAATGTTCCTCGGGCGTTAAGGTGACAGCCGCGTACGAACGTGGCTGTCACTAAGGGGTTAAACTGTATTTTCATATATAAATGAATCATTAGCCTGCAACTGAGCCAATGTCAGTATGGTCAGTCCAAACTCATAAAGCTATCGAAGGCATGGCAGATTGGTGCCGTACTGAAGGGGATATGAAGTGAAGACAAGTTAGTGCATTCTAGTGATGTGCCTTTGACACAGATTCAACAAAACATCACCATACTGAGCCCTCATTGAACTTTAATACATCTTGGCAAGTGACTTACCTAGGTAGGTGTCCTTTATACAATTGTCAGGAATATTTATCTATATATTTATTGTATTATATCTGTAATTTCCTGTAAACAGTGACCTCTGTTGAAGTATGGCTCTAGGTAACAGCTCTTTACATGAAACAGTGGGCTTTAACAGACATGAATAGCTCATAAGGCTAAGTAGTTCTTAACAGACTGTATAATGAAACAAGAGACACTTATTATTAAGGTATATTTTCCCTTTAAGGCTTTTTTAACCCTCTTGGATTGTAGAGAGAACTCAAACGAATTGCAAAATAAAGCATTGGAGACCCCTCTAGCATCCATGGGTATAAACTAAAGAATATGAAAAAATGATGATTCACTCTTTTATAAATGGTAAACCTATGTAAGTGAAAGTTATTAGAAAACTATGATAAACTGCCTTTAGTGCATGTTTCTCAGGAATGGCTATCAACCCAGCTCATCCTGTTTCTATCAGAAGGCTCTGGTTTTAGTATTATTTAACCCTTTAAAGACCAGGGGGTGTATAGTTCACTGCTTCACAATGTGTGAAACAACCCTTTGGTTCTTACTGAACTTCGACATATTACGCAGCCCCTGATTTCAATGTAATGACAAGCTTACCTGGCGCAAGGATTTTATAGATAAATGGTACAGGTTTATTGGAGGTAATAGGTTTATACTAGGTTGCCTTTATCCACAAACAGCTTTCATGCCATCTCAATCCTGTAACTGCCTTTTGAATGAAGATAAAAATTGGTTCATGCTCTGACCTTTTCAAGACAGTCCATTTTAATTGGTTGTGAATGAGTCATGTGATTCTGCCACTGTCAGACAGGATGGACATTACATACCTCTTTCCAGCTTAAAGGGATAGCAATGTTTCATAATAAAAGCAGCTCTAATTAATCATCATAGTATTTGGGCCTTGGAGAGTGTTATTTAAATTCTGTCAGAGTTGTAGTTCAAGAGTAATTGAATGATAAAGTACCCCCTCCCACCCCTTTTACTGATATAACACTGCTCAGCTCAGAGCAGCAGGGTGTGTAAGAGGTAAAATCTTCAATTAAGATAAGGGAAAAAGCTGAAAAACCTGTCAAAGGGGGCAGGGTTTTCATTGTTCTCGCAGTTCCTTGCTGTGAGCTGTCTGCTCCATTCCACATCTGAGGAGCGGGGGCTTACACTATGTAAAAGGGGCAGGAGGGGGAAACTTTCTCATCCATCAGATGAAGGTACATTTTATGTATAAATATGTTATAATATTTTGTAACTTTATGCCCCTGATGAAGTCCCTATAGGACGAAATGCGTAGGGTTATTGTATTTTTATACTATTTTATTTGTCATTTCTGTTTTTTATCTATCTCCAATAAAGGAGTATTTTATTAATATTATACTCTAGCCGCAGTCTATTACATACATTAATTTGCATTTATTGCAAGTAAGTTTCATGTCAAGATAAGAGTGCAGTCGGCGGAGTGATATATTTGAGACGTGCTGGAATACCCAGAGGCTGGTCTAGCCTCCACGAATAGTGAGTACCCATAATAAGGGAAAGGATCAAGTGGGAAATTTATTGAAACAAACAGTCTGCACTTAGCGGCTTTTTTGCATTGTTCTTCTTGTCTGTCTATGGTGTGGGGACTTATGACTCGGAGGCTTTTTTGCATTGTTCTTCTTGTCTGTCTATGGTGTGGGGACTTATGACTCGGAGGGTTTGGCTATGTCATATCTTCTCTTTTGAGTGTTTCTGTATTGATTGATTTATTCTGAGGATTAATCAGTTTTATATTTTTTTAATTTGTGGAGTTATATTTTGATTTAGGTTGTGTGCCTATTTAGGTCCTGATCTTTGTTCTTGCGATTTCTTCTAATGTTATTTCAATACTGTCAGAGTTGTAGTTAAAGAATAAGTGAATGATAAAGTATCCCCCTTCCGCCCCTTTTACTGATGTAACACTGCTCACCTCGGAGCAGCAAGGCTGTCTGGATGGATTGCAGTGAGGGACAATCTTCAGTGAGTATAAGGAAAAACTTGAAAAACCTGTCAAGGGGGCAGGGTTTCTCTTATGTTCAAAAGATCAGATTCCATATCTGAGGGGAGGCAGCTTACACTAGGTTAAAGGGGTGGGAGGAGGATACTTTATCATTCAATTACTTTTGAAATACAACTCTGACAGTATTGAAATAGCACTCTCCATGTTCCAAATACTATGAAGAGTATTTGGAGCTGCTTTTTCTGTGAAACATTACTATCTCTTGAAATCATGTCCATGCAGGTGCAATCCTACAACTGAGGTGTTCTTAAGAATCCTTCAGTGTGTGTGTGTGGGGGGGGGATGCAGTTCATGGGTTTTGCTTTGATGGACATGATATCCACTACTAATTAAAATTAATTTTGAAGAATCTGCTCATGCAGAATTGATCCATAGCATCCCTTAGGGTTAAGATATATGGAGACTGATTAATTGGTGGTGTTTCTGTTCCTTTAAATAGTACTTTGAAGAATATAGGAACGTATTCAGTAAGTTGAAGAGGTTCAGTTCTGGAGAAATAATTGGAAAAATGAATTAAAGCACTAAGATATCTAATGTGAATTACACAACTTGGTTCAGCAATATATTATAAATCCACTACCCAATCTGTGCATGGTGAGATTCTTATTGAGTTTAGCCTGCCACTAATTCCTAGTGGAGTTTTATTATTACATAGACCTAGTGGAGACTGTGATGAAGTAGCTGTTTTGATATTGGTTTGAGCTGTTACCAGAGGATTTATACCACCATTATACCATCAGTACAGATAACTTATCTCTGTGTGAGTTTGAACAATGCACTGGTTATCTCTGTGGCACTCAAAAGGTTAAACCCCCTTGAATGCTAGAGAGATCACCAATGAATTGCTTTGCAATACATTAGCAACCTCTATCATTCAAGGGGTTAAAAACCTAATTCAAATGAGAGACAATTTTGTGCATTTTGTATTTGTCCTCTAAGGTGCAAGTGGTTTGCTCCAGAAATAACCTCCTTAACTTATTTAACCCTTTGCTTTGCAATGAGTTGTACACCTCTCTGGCAATCAAATGGTTAATACAGCCAATTATACTTTATTGTTTTGTCAATTAATAGTGCAGTTAGTGCAGCTAGAGGGTATATTATATCATGAACAAACATGGACATATCTCAAAATTCCTCCCCAGAGCGCCTATAAATTCCCAAACATGAGGACCCTTCCAAAGGATAACTGGGACTGGGCAGGACTGTCATAGACTGAGGACATGTTGGGAGGAAGCAAAAACACTACTTCCTCAGTCCCATATCTTGTGACAAAACACATGGGGGCTCCTAATCTTAGCTCTTGATGAAAATACTTTTGTCTAGAACAGGGTTGTCCAAGTTCAGTCCTCAAGAGCCACCAACAGGCCAGGATGTAAGGATTTCCATGGTTAAGCACAGGTGAGTTATCAGTGGGCCATCCATTCTGACTAACTCACCTGTGCTTAATCAGGGAAATCCTTACATCCTGGCCTATTGGTGGCCCTTGAGGTTTGAACTTGCACAGCCCAGGTATAGAAACATTGTGCTGGTTTCATGCTGTTTAATATGTATTTGATTTTTGCAATAGATTTGTCAATATTATTTTAATTGAAGAGAGATTCATTGCCCTTTGGGCAGGAATAGCCTAAGCCAGTACCATACCAGCCAGGCAGAGCTGCAACTGTGTGTTTTCTCCCTAGATGGTAGGTAATGATCCCTTGAATGTGAAAGAAACTTTCAGCAGGAGCAGCCTTGAGATTTTGTTTTGTCTGATATCCCGTGGCCAACCATCCTGCAGCTTTTATCTGAAAACTAGTTTAAAAGCCCATGTACACGGGCCACAGTGCCACCCAACAGCCTCGGCTGGTACCCGGAGCCTCTGTACTCACTGGCCGTGCTGCAGTCATGCGCAGTACAGAGTGCCCGAACACGCCATGGCACATTTGGCACTCTGCACTGCACATTACTGAAGCACAGGCAGTCTCTACTGCACATGACGGCTTCTGACAAACATCCTAGAGAATTATTATATAGGATGAGTACTTTTCATTTCTTATTTCCAATTACTCAGTGACTGTTACTAGTTACTAGTGCTGATTTTCCTCTTTTTTCCACTTTTTTTGCCCATTGAAATCAATGGGAACATAGAAGTTATACACAACACATTACAAATAATATTTTATTTCCCAAAGGCACAGTATAAAAGGGGCATGAGGGTGCCAGTGTTGGTGGGGTGTGGGGAAAGAATCAGTTGGACAGGGGGTGATTTTTGGGGGGTTGTTTACTGGGAATGGGGGGCATTTTAATGAAAAAAATCCTAAATAAAATAAGACCCATAAGACATGGTATAAAGGGGTCTGAGGAGGGTGCCTGTGTTGGTGAATGAATGAATCATTTGAACAGGGAATTTGTTTTGGGGGGGTTTCTTGACTGCTATTGGGGACAGTAAATAAAAAAATAAATCAATAAAATAAAATAAGACATTTGTATTTAAAGTGACGGAGACAGGAACCCCCCAACATAAGCTGCCACTGGGGTGGACTGATACTTGACTTGATAGAGTATTTTGTAGAGGATGATTTGTTTGATTTGTTGTTAGAGGCCTTTGTAGGACTTAGACTTATTAGAGGCCCAAGCCCGGAGAAACATTTTTGCATTTAGAAGAGCTTAAAAAGCTGATCTAAGTGCAAAAAAATATATCTCTCAAACCGCTATGGTTTAAGAGATAGGGGCGTTTAAAGTTTGATTTCTACTACTGACAGTTGTAAAGCTGTCAGCAGGAGATCCGTGTCGGTCGACACGGAGGCACTTGAGAAGTGCCGAGATCTCGTTACTTACACGGAATCCCTTCATTGGAATGGTCTAAAACGTGTGCTTAGAATGCTAGAAGTCTCAAATGGATTTTAAACCAACACATTAGAGACTTATTTAACATTCAAGGGGCTAAAATTTGGATACATTTTACATCCATCTATGGCACAGCTGGTTTGTCCTAGAATCGCTCCTTTTTATCTTCCAAAACATGACCGTAGGTTCCTTGATATATGTTGCATTATGGATACTGTATTTATGCTAGCATCAGGCAGCATTATTTATTTTCATCCCAAAATGTTACTGTTGGTTTCTAGGGAAGAAAATACCTAGAAACTCATTTCTGGACCAATGAGATCCAGAGGGTAAAGTGTAAAATGTGCTTACATCTAGTTTTATTAAACTTGCATTGGTGCTTAGTACATTTTAGTGCACAACTCCTCCAACACATAACTTTTAAAGGGATAATAATGTTTCATAATAAAGGCAGCTCTAATTAATCATCATAGTATTTGGGCCTTGGAGACTGTTATTTCAGTTCTGTCAGAGTTGTAGTTCAAGAGTAATTGAATGATATAGTATCCCCCTCCTGCCCCTTTTACTGGTATAACACTGCTCATCTCAGAGCAGTAGGGAGTTGCCCATGTAGATTGCAGAGAGGGACAATATTCAATTAAGATAAGTGGAAAAAGCTGAAAAACCTGTCAAAGGGGGCAGGGTTTTCATTTTTCTCACAGTAAGAAGATTGTCCATTGCTGTTATCTGTCTGGTCAAGCAACCAGATTCCACATCTGAGGTGAGCATTTTTACACTAGGTAAAAGGAGCGGGAAGGGGATACTTTATCATTCAATTACTCTTGAACTACATCTCTGACAGTATTGAAATAGCACACTCTCTGGCTCAAACACTATGAAGATTAATTGGAGCTGCTGTTTTTGTGAACCATTACTATCCCTTTAAGTAATCCAACCTCTTAATATGGCTAAAGGGTTGTACCAGTAACATTTTGGTGCTAATCGTTTTGCCATCAAAAATACACTCTAAATAGAGATTGAACATCTCTTGCATTCTGCCCTTTATGCAGAGTGAACCAAACCAAGTGGAGTTTATTCATTCAGTGTTTTGGCCAGCCCTGTGGCCTTTATCTAGCCAAAATGTTGATTGAATAAACTCCTCTTGATTCACCCTTTTTAAAGTCCTTCAAGTGTTGTCATTTAGCCCCTAGGCATTATGTCTACTGTACATGTGTGCCTCCTACACTAAAATCTTTATATTCTTATACAACTTTCCAAGACATTGAATTCTAATCTTTCTCTACAGTATTTCCTTTAAAAGCCAATGTTCCAGCTACAGAATTGTATGCAGTATTAGTAATGTAATAACATTCCATTGCAACACAATTACTTCATTTAAAAAAATAAAAAAACATGACATGTTTATTTATATAGAAAGTGCTTTACCAGGATGAATTTATTGAGATGTCTCATCTTCAAATGTGTCCTAGAGAGCATTCACAATACAAAGTTACACATTTATACAAACAGGAGACAGAAATGAAAAATTACACATTAGCATTTATATACAATTGCATGCTGTTTTTAAATGCAGAGAAGCAGATGTATTTAGGGATTTAAAACTGGCAGAAGATTTTATATTTTCGGGTAGTTTATTCCAAGTTTGCAGAGCTCTGTAGAAGGCAGATCGATTCACTTCCTTCTTGTAATGTAGGATTGTAAGTGAATTGCTGGCAGTGGAGAGGATGTTATAGGAAGTGTTGACAGCTGGAGTGAGGATATTGCTCAGGTAGTCTGGTAGCTTTCCAGGGAAGTGGTTTAAAAAATAGGAAAAAAAGGTCTAGATTCAAGTGTTCACCAGTTTAGTCTTTTTCTAGATTACAATCATGGGTAGTGCAATTACATTCATTAAATTGGAGAAAGAAATCAGCATAACAATTATTTAGTGTTGAGGTTACAGAGGTGAATTTGTGGTGCAGAATCATTTACTACATCCCTGTAGTTGATGACTGACATTAACATCTGTTGCACAATACAGTTTCTTACCAGTGTTACTTTAGATTATGATTGATTTTTTTAACCAACTCAATGAAGCTAATGTAATGAGAAGAATTGGATCAATTCTGGAGCAAACCAAATGCACCATAGGGATGAAGAAGATTGTCAAATTTCTATTTGATTTAAATTGAGCTTTTAAACTATAAATGCTAGAGATGCAATGTATTTGAGACCTATCTCACATTCAAAGGGTTAAAGTCTCAATTTAAATCAATTGTGGCTGTTATTTCCTCCTATAATATAGTGGTTTACCCCAATTCCTCTTAGTACATCAGACTCAGGGGGACTTTAATGCATGGGCATACTGGACATTTGTCAGGGACCTCCAGTACCAGGGGGCCTCAAGTTGGCTCGCAACAGTCTTAGTTTTATAAAAAGAGCCCAACTGAATCCTTTGGTCAGATGACCAGTGTGGAGTGAGGCATTTCTGGGTTCACAAAATGTAAATGTGGTTACTTTCCCACAAACAGAAAGAAAGGAAGAGGAAGGCTACAATTAATATTACGGGTCCAAATTTGAACTTATATTTGGGGTTCCTCCATTCATAATTCCACTGGATGCCTCAGGGGTTCTTACATCTGTCCTCCCTCAAAATATCAGCTAAATATTCTGCACTTTCCACATTATTTTTTTAACTACATTGACATTAATCAAGTTACTGAGGAAACCAAATAACTTTATTGTCACAACAAAGGGTGTATATTGCAACCCTTTGCGAGTGTCCCTTACCCTTCTGACATAAAAAGACTGAAGTATATAGAAGGACTTGTGCAATCCTGACACAAACTAACCATGCCAAAGGGGGGAACAGCAGTTTAATTTGGTTTAAATAGGGATTTAACCCCTTGATTGCTAGAGAAGTCCAATGGGAATTTGGAGATATTTTTGTAACGCAAGCTAAAGATGGCGGGTTGTCCTTAGCCATCTTTCTGGGTTTCCTTCCCCTTGATGTGGCTACAGTTGGGTAGCCATGCCGGTCCTGCAGAGTAGAGTTCCTAGGAATGGGGTGGGGGTCAAAGGGAACACTTTAAACCATTCCTGTAACAAAAGACTCCACACAGTTTCTATTCCAAAACGAATACTATCATTTATTGGAAGTAGCCAGGTTTTATATAGTCTCATTGTCAGGGCAAGGAGGATGTGACATGCAATCAGATTAATATTATTAATACATAGCACAATGGAAGCAGGTTTTACAGACAACCACAACACAAGACTAATCTCATCACACACATGACAATGGTGAATACAAAACAGTGCTGAAGGGATTAGGTAAGTAACAGCTAATCAGACCTGGACCAGACAGTGGGACACACACAATGGAAGATCATAACGTGATAACACAAAAAAATACAACAATATCCATATAAGATTGTACGTGTATTACAGATGCACTTATAGTCCTCAACTCTGGACTGTGGTAACGGCTGCAGGTCTATTACAATATTAATTGTCCTCTGTGGTATAGTTGGTTTACTCCAGAATTGTTCCAATTATTCATAGTACATAAGCTTCAATGAGTTTTATTCTTTTCCTTTCTTTTACAATTGGTTGTTATTTTTAACATCATTACTGTTATAAAAGTCTGTTGAGATTCAGGCTGTGAATTAAACAGTTTGGAAAATGATTCCATTATTAGCAATTAAATATGTTGGTTTCTTCTCTGTAAAACCCTGCTTGCTGTATCCAGATAGCTGGGTTATAAGAAAGCTATGGTTGTCAGACTTACAAAATGGCCATGAAATGATGGATCTGATATGGGCAGCCATAACATATTCTGTTTGCCTGCAAATATATCTTCATCTGCTATGGTTACAGCTGAGATATTCTACATTTTACACATATGTATGCATTTCTCAAAAAGATTCAGATAAGACTGTATGGAGCGGTATTCAATCTTTTGAACCTATAGCTGTTGGGGACCAAAATTCCCCTCATCCTCAACCAACTAACAGCTGGAGGTTACAAGAAAATTAGCCCTGCTTTAAAGTCACATAGCCTTTTTTTCTTAAAGGGATAGTAATACTTCGTTTTATCTTTATTTTATTTTGTATGCATTAAAAAACATGAAGAATGATATAAGTCTTATCTCTCAAACCTTTATTGTTTGAAAGATATTCACAAGCAAAGCAAAGCAAAGCTATCTCTTATCAGATGTGGAATCCAGTCCATAGACCAGACTGATAACAGAAGGGAACAATCTTCTTCCTTTGAGAACAATGAAAGCCCTGCCCCCCTTGACAAGTTTTTCAGGTTTTTCCCTTATCTTAACTGAAGATTGTCCCTCTCTGCAGTCTACCTGGGAACCTCCCTTCTGCTCTGGCTGAGCAGTGTTACATCAGTAAAAGGGGCAGGAGGGGGATACTTTGTCATTGAATTACTCATGAACTACAGCTCTGACAGAATTCAAATAGCACTCTCCAAAGACCAAATACTATGATGATTAATTAGAGCTGCTTTTATTATGAAACATTACTATCCCTTTAAATAATCTTTTTAAAAGAATATGGTAATGCAGTGATCCACCGAGCCAACTTACAAAATACATGTATAAAATACAATGTGTAATACAAATAATGTATTAGATGTTGAGAGCTGAATATGTGATCCCAGGTCAATGACCTACAGTGTTTAATCTTGTATTTTATTTTTAACAAACCTTGCTATGCCCTTTTCTTCTTTACCTAGTTTCTTCTGTTTTCTTTTTGAGAAACATGTCCTCGGCTGCATAACAATGTATAGTGACATGGTCTAATTACACCCAACAGTGGCTCAGAGAACAGCTCTTATTCAGTTTAATACAGTGCATTGTAAAAAGCAGTGACACTCTAATAACCTGTTGCCTCATTGCTTGTGGAATCTTAACTGTCTATTTGGATAAAGCAGCTGCTTTAACACCTTAAAGGAGCAGTAAACTTTTTTATATGAAAACATATATGTTATAGAGATTTATCTGTTGAGTAAAACAAGGGTACTTCCACTAGTGTCAGTTGTTTTATTGAAACTTTATAACAGTTTAAATAACCAGAAAATGAATTTATGTGTGTTTACTTCCTGATTGTTCTAACTGACAGGAAGTGACTCAGCAGTTTCTATCACATTCTATGGAGAACTGTAAGTCACTGACTTTCTTCTCCATTAGAACGTAACAGAATAACTAATTAGAATTTGACCAATAGAGGGCACTGCTAATGTAAAAAAACACAGGTTTAAACAGTAATAACTCTGGAAATATGCATCTGTCAGCAGTGGGAGTACCCTTATTTTACTCAGCAGGAAACATGCTACAATATATATGTTTTCATAAAAATTTTTTACTGCTACTTTAAGGATTAGAGGGGTGTGCAACACATTACTTAGATGTAGTCCCATCTAGTCATCAAGGGCTTATTATTTATTTATTTATAAAACTCTAGCAGATTCTGCTGCGCTATACAATAAAGTTGGTATCCCTAATGATTGGCCTTCATGTCATCAGTATTAAATAAACTGTTGTACTAAAATGAACTGTAGCAATTCTGGGACAAATCAGCTCATCTGTATGGGACAAATACAATGTCCCCATATGTCCATTAAGTTAAATGAGATACTTAACGCTTTGATTACTAGACCGGACTAAAAAAGCATTGTGAAGCAATTTAAGGGGTTAAATGCCCCATTTAATTGTATGGGACTTTTCTACCATGGTGCAGCCCATTTGCCTCATATCTATTCCTCTTTTTCTTTGTGTACATGGGCTGCTCAATAGGGCATATGATAGCTACTTTATATAAGCAACAATTGGTATCTGTATGTGCCCTCATGAACTGGTGCACAAACAGATACCAAAAAAGCACAGCGCCCTATGGGAAAGACCCCAGGTCCCACCAATGGGTAGAGGCAGAAGACAGAAAAAATAGTCTGGAAACCTAGCCACCCTATTCAACAATATCTATCAACAGTCTTTCATACAGATGTAGATGAAAGTATGAAAGTATGAAATGATGGATGGATGAAATGAAATGCAGTCACACACGCTTTTTATCTTGAACTCCAGACACCTTTCAGTTTTCCGTTCCCCAATATTGCTGCCACATCTAGTGCACTCCTTCTCCACACTGTTTCCAATCGGTTCTATAGAACAGAGGGCACAACAAGCGGGAACAAATCTAAAAGCGGTGTTTGTTCCAAATAAATAACTCCCCCACAAAATATTGCACTTACAAAATAAAATATGAAAAAACAGCATCAAATCACAATCCTTTTCCTCAAGCGGCTTTAAAGACGGGCCAAACAATCTTATAAGAATCTTCTATATCAAATATAAATTTACACAAATTTATGCAAAAAAGTGTCCAAATTCAGCTATATCCAAAAAGAGGAACAATATCATACCATCTTAACTTAAAAATGTAAAAATCTTTAAACTTATTCTAAAATATTCTAAACATGTTCCAAGCATGCCTCAAATATGAACCTATACCTAATAAAACATCTTAAAAACTTAAATAAAAGAAGCAAGGTCTATATCCAAATTGAGTCCTGCAGGGCACAGGCTTCCTAACTGGTAAATCCAATATGTCTCAAGTTGTTTCAATTTTAATAGCCTGTCTCCTCCTCGCCTGTCAATAGGAACAAAATCAATAGCTTTGACCCACAGCTCATCAGAATTTTTATTATGAACTTCTTTAAAATGCTTGGGCACACTATGATTCTCTATGCCCAATTCTATATTTTTCAAGTGTTCTGTCACCCGGGTTTTCAGCTTTCTTGATGTCCTCCCCACATATTGCAATCCGCAACTACACTCCAGTAGGTACACCACGAAAGCTGAATTGCAGTTGAGAAAGTGTCTAATACCATATTTTTTACCAGTCTTATTGGAAACAAATATGTTCTTATCTTTATATTTCCTTTCATTATTAACCATCCAATCAAACAAATAATGTTTGCATGTAGAGCATTCTTTCCTACCACACTTATACATTCCTAATGGTTTACTCATCAAAGGGAATTCATAAGTCTGATCTTTTTTTTCCTGATTATTCTCACTTCTTTTCTTTATAATATCACTCGGGGCTACTATATCCTTTATGGATTTGTTTTTCCTAAACAACACTTTAGGTCTATCTCCTATAACTGGACCCAATATAGGGTCCTCTTTAAGGATATGCCAATGCTTAGTGCGGAGAAGGGGAGGACGCGGATATCAGATCTCTCCCTCTTTTTGGCATCAGGGAGGTTAAGATTTACTGGTATCCACAAAGGAAATGGGAGGTTATATATTGACGGCCCACTAGGGGGCCATTAGTTCCCTTGAGAAAGCCGGGAGTAAACCGGCAGTACGCGTGGGGAGAATTGACCTATCTATGATATGGTTGTTTGGTGCTTGGCAACGTAACACTACAAGCTACATTGTGGCAGTGGCGGGAGAAGTTTAGATACCTGGATAGATGGGGACCGGAGGAGAGAGCAAGGATTGGAGCGGGAGAATCTGAGTGAGACAGAGGTACCGTGTCTAGCTGGGCTCGATACTCCAGGGAGTCCCAGAGCTCCAGGGTGTCTTGGCCCGTCTTTAAAGCCTCTTGAGGAAAAGGATTGTGATTTGATGCTGTTTTTTCATATTTTATTTCGTAAGTGCAATATTTTGTGGGGAAGTTATTTATCTGGAATATATACCGATTTTAGATTTGTTCCTGCTTGTTGCACCATCTGTTCAATAGAATAGCTACTTTATATATTGTAGAATCTGTACATTTGTAATGCAGAGGTACTAATTCCACTGGTATATTTTCTTAAAGGAAGAGTAAACCTTTATTATCAAAACACATGTATTATAGAGCCTAGATTTCTAAGTAAAACAAGAGTATGCTCACTGCCGGGAGATGCTTTGTTCCAAAGTTATTATAACTATTTAAACTCTTGTTTTTTTAACATTATTGGTGCCCTCTGGCGACAGTTTAGCTGTTGCATCCTTTAGGACAGGTGAGCCTCTGGCTACAGTTCTCTATAGAATGTGATCGTAACAGCTTCATCACTTCCTGACAGAAAGAAAGGCCTCGGAGCACTGGAAGTACCCTATAATAAATGCTTTTTTTATAATACAAGTTTACTACTCCTTTATATTTAATAATATCAGGTGATCCTGATACTGAATGCATAAGCATTATTGAAGAAGTAGAGCAATTCTATGGAACGCTAGGTATGTTTTTCCTTTACATAGAAGTTCCTGGTGGAAGAAGAATGCCACTGAAAATCCTATAATTTGTATCCCAGTAAGTTAACCCTCTGAGTTCCAAAAGGGTGCCCAATGCATTCCTTCAGAATGAATTGGGCGCTCCCTAACACTGAAAGGATTAAGTCCATTGATGTCAATGGTCATAACCGTGTGGCAACACCTTTGCTAACACGTACACTTAACCTCATACACAAATCCACCCACCATCACCACCATGGGAAGACACTGGTAGAAACAATCTTCCTGAGTGAATTCCTTTGGGGGATAAAACAGGTTGCAATCCTCCTATTTCTTCATGCAGCACCATTTTTCATGCATACCTAGCAGCTGGTTTACCCTAGAATTCTTCAACTACATAGGCCCCTCTAAATCTAAATCCTAAAAGGGAAATGTACCTTGAGAATAAGTGGCTCTCATTTATCTGAAGAAGTAGATTTCCTTTAAACAGCAGTCATTTACTTCTATTTACTGTTTTGATCTGCATTCAGTCTCTGTTATACTCTGCTGTTAATTGTTTCAGTTTATAGTTTGATAAGAACTAGTGTGTTTTATGAGCCATTCATTCTACTAAAGGCTAGCATTTGTTGTGAGGTGTGACCCAGAGGCACACTTTAATAGAAATAATTACATGCTGTAAAGGAAACTGCACATATAATGATAGAAATATATATATGACCTCAGTGTGAAAGACACTAATCTAAGTACATCAATGTGTTAAACAAATAAACAGTTGTTTATTCTTAGAGTATAGTTTAAGTAATCATACTGCTCATTCATGGTAATAGGCCATAAATGTTTTATGATATGGTCATTAAATGGTTGTGTCAGGCCAGTTTTATTTACACAGTGAGGTTATGTATTGAAGTCACTGCACTACAAAACAATAGTACAAAAATGATAAAGGAATTCTGGTACCCAGAAATGATTTTGAGTTATATATACTTAATATCCTATACTTTATGCCAGCATCCATAAAAAAATATCTATTTGTTTCCCATTGCATAAAATCTAGTATTACATATGCTATGGCGGTCAGGGCTGTTACAAGAATTATGAGATTTAACACCTCCCTCACATGTCATATAATAACCATAATCCCATTATTCTACTGTCCACTTGCAGACACTAAGGATGGGTGAAAAGTTTAGATTTTTGCGGTGGGAATTGACAGGGAAAATATATGATTTGGTGCTTCGCCCGTGGAAGGTACAGTGCATAGAAAAGGCAAAAATGTTATGCCTTCTCACCTCTACTAATTCATTTCTTGTGAGAACTTTGTTGTTCCAGTCTATGCATGTTCCAGTCTATGCATACTATACATACCTACATACACAAGATATATACATAGAATATATTTAATATATACATTTTTGTGCTCATCATTCTGTAAATACAGTTGCCCCTGACCAATCAGTTGGTAAGCAATTTGGTGAAGATTTTCGTTAGTAAACAAAATTCTTTCTCCAAAAGTCTTACCATGCCCCCCTCCCCCAACCCAATTTTAACACTTACCTTGATGTCAGAGGACCGGCGGTGTCCTCAAAATATGCATCTTGTCTGTTAAAAACAATAAAGAATAAAATAAACTCTAATACCCCACAGTCACTGTTGCTTCCACCACAGCTACAAAAAATAGCTCCCACCTCCCCAAGGGTGGAGGAATGACATTAGCCAATACGAGCATGATAATTCATATGAGCATGAATCGCCATTTAAAAACCAATCCCAGTTCGCTTTTTTTCCCTCATTCTGGCTCGAGCAATGGCTTAAGCAGGATTAAGTGATTGCTTTTTCTTTGTTGATGTGGTGGAGTTGACGTTGGCGGCAGGGTATTAGAGTTTTTTAAATTCTTTAATGGTTTTTCAACATTAGGAAACACTGACATCAATTAAAGTGTTATCCGTGTTGTGAGTATGTGTAAGTGTGTGAGTATTCATGTGAATGAAAGACTGAATGAATGAATGCAACCAATGTATGTGTACAGAGTGTGTCATTCGTGTTTCTGGAATTGCGTGTTCCATAAAATTCGCATATCCTATATAATAATTCGCTAGGATGTTTGTCAGAAGCCATCATGCACAGTAGAGACTGCCCGAACGCACGGAATACTGGGAGTTCTGGGCTGGGAGCATTCTGTGCAGAATGCTGGGAGTTCTGTGCTGGGAGTATTCTGTGCAGAATGCTGGGAGTTCTGTGCTGGGAGTATTCTGTGCGGAATGCTGGGAGTTTTGTGCTGGGAGCATTCTGTGCTTTCAGGCAGTATCTACAGTGCATGACTGTGTTGGCGGCAGGACGCAGAGCAGGACTGGCCTCTTAACCCTTTGAGTGCCAGAGGGGTACGCAACGCATTGCAAAGCAATGCGTTGCTTACCCCTCTGGCACTCAAAGGGTTAACATCACCTGGAGCTTCTTTTACACTAGTGTGTGTATATATATATATATATATATATATATATATATATATATATATATATATATATATATATAATTACCATGTACTAGGACCATGCACTAGCTTTTGACAGACTCAGCACTTGAACTCACAGTACTTGACACCCTCATACCCTGTTGTCTGTCTCTTATTACCATTTAGTCTGTAAGCTCCTTGGGGCAGGGACCTCTCTCCTATTGTTCCTATGACTGTGACACTTCTTTTATCCCCTTTTATTTATTGTAACATACTATTGTTGTAAGGAGCTGTGTGGCACCATATAAATAAACATATACATAGATATATAAAAAATGCTCCGTGGTCCTTAACTGACCACGCCGCGCCCATCGGCCGGTCGTTTAGGGGTTAAATCAAATCATATTTTACTGCATGTCAGCGTTTCAGCTTACTCTTAACCCCTTAAGGACCCATGACATGCCAGGACCATCAGGGTGGTTCTGCACTTAAGGACCAGTGACAGTCCTGGCACGTCATGGAATTCAGGGGTCTCTCCGTGCGACCCCTAAATCCAATGCGCAAAAAAAAAAAAATGCCCCGTGGTCCTTAACTGATGGCTGGGGTTAAGCCTTTATCTTTTTAAAGGCTTAAGTGTAAGCTGAAACGTTGACACACAGTAAAATTTGATTTTATTTAATGTTCCTGACGAGTGTCAGTCCGTTACTTTGGTTTTACATATAAGAACATAATAACAATCAACTGTTCCTTAGAAGGTCTAAAAATTAGGTAAATACAACCTCAGATGAACAACAACAACACATGACCAATTACACCGTGTCATGATTTATTTAACAAAAATAAAGCCAAAATGGAGAAGCCATGTGTGAAAAACTAAGTACACCTTATGATTCAATAGCTTATAGAACCACCTTTAGCAGCAATAACTTGAAGTAATTGTTTTCTGCTTGACTCTATCAGTCTCTCACATCGTTGTGGAGGAATTTTGGCCCACTCTTCTTTGCTTCAGTTCATTTAGGTTTGTGGGCATTTCTTTATGCACAGCACTCTTAAGGTCCCGTTACAGCATTTCAATCCAGTTGAGGTCTGGACTTTGACAGGGTCTTTGCAACATTTTGATTCTTTTCTATTTCAGCATTTCTGTTGTAGATTTGCTGGTGTGGTTGGGATCATAGTCCTGTTGTATGACCCAATTTCAGCCAAGCTTTAGCCATCGGACAGACTGCCTCACATTTGACTCTAGAATACTTTGGTATACAGAGGAGTTCATGGTCAACTCAATGACTGCAAGGTTCCCAGGTCCTGTGGCTGCAAAACAAGCCCAAATCATCACCCCTCCACCACCACCATGCTTGACAGTTGGTATGAGGTGTTTGTGCTGATATGCTGTGTTTGGTGCAAACGTGGCACTGTGCATTATGGCCCAACATCTCCACTTTCATCTCGTCTGTCCAAAGGACACTGTTCCAGAAGTCTTGTGGTTTGTTTAGATGCAACTTTGCAAACCTTAGCCATGCTGCTGTGTTCTTTTTAGAGAGAAGAGGCTTTCTCCTGGCAACCGTTCCAAACAAACCATACTTGTTCAGTCTTTTTCTAATTGTACTGTCATGAACTGTAACATTTAACATACTAACTGAGGCCTGCAGAGTCTGAGATGTAACTCTTGGGTTTTTTGCAATTTCTCTAAACATTGCACGGTCTAATCTTGGGGTGAATTTGCTGGGATGTCCACTCCTGGGAAGATGGGCAACTGTCTTGAATGTTTTCCACTTTTGAATAATATTTCTTACTGTAGAATGATGGACTTTAAATCGTTTTGAAATGGCCTTATAATCCTTCCCAGACTGATGGGCAGCAACAATTGCTTCTGTTAGATCATTGCTGATGTCTTTCCTCCTTGGCATTGTGTTAACATAAACCTGAATACTCCAGACCAGCAAACTGCTAAAACTTTGGCTTTTATAGAGGTGGTCACACTTGCTGATGATCAATTAATCAAGGGCATTTGATTAGCAGCACCTGTCTGCTACTCAGCATATTAATTCCCATGGAAACAGTAAGGGTGTACTTAGTTTTTCACACATGGCTTCTCCATTTTGGCTTTATTCTTGTTAAATAAATCATGACACAGTGTAATATGTCATGTGTTGTTGTTCATCTGAGGTTGTATTTACCTAATTTTTAGACCTTCTAAGGAACAGGTGATTGTTATTATGTCCTGATATGTAAAACCATAGAATAAAAGAGATTGTACTTTCTTTTTCACACAACTGTATATATATAATATATTATGTGTATATATATATATATCATGTAGAGTTTGGGAAGCACTCACACTTATTGTTAGACAGCTGCCTGGGTGCTGATGTAGAAATACATTTATATTATTTTTTCTTTTGAACATAAGCACTCACAGGACTTCACAGGAAAATTTGAAACAAAGATTTTCTTTATTAGATCTAATAAAACCTTTGTTTACATTTTTTCTGTGAAGTCCTGTGAGTGCTTATGTTCAAAAGAAAGAAGTATATATATATTTTTTTTTTTTGCAGAGTGCCTGCTCGACAATCAACAGTTTGATTAAATGCTGAGATCTATGAGGCACTGTCTGGTATTCCAGCCTTGTTCCGCTCTCCACTACTAGTTACTGAACCACACATGCAATCTGTGACACCCCAGCCTTGTTCCACTGTTTTCAGGTAGTCACCACACATACATAGTCTGCCACTCACAGAATCACGCATATACTGTCTGGCACTGCACCTCAGCCTTTCCCCGCTGGTATTCACAGAGCCAAACATATACTGTCTTTTTCCTATGGGGTCTCAACTCTCCATATCAGGCTCTCGCCTGGAGCCAGGTCTCCCCCCATTCACAAGCAGGTGTCAAGCGATGTCTTCCTATTCTGTCCCTCCCCCTCCTACAGGTTTCTTATTCCTCCATCCAGTACCATCTTCCCCTCCTTTCATCTCCACCCTAGCAATGTATTTCTGAGTTTTCCAGTCAAATTTCCCTTGCCCTACACCAATGTTTCTGTTATCTTTTCATCCTTCCATAAGCCCCACCAACACACATATAAATACAAAGTCTCTCTTTCTTTAGCTCTCAGGTCTCCATCTCCAGCAGCCAGGTCTCTTCAACCACTATCCTAGCAAGGCTCTTTATTCTCCTGCCTTAACAAGCCAACAAACAAACAAAAAATCTTTCTAAACCTCTTAAACCTCTTAAACTTTCCCCTGACCTCCAACAGATCTCACGCACCACATAAAGGTGCCCATCCCCTTACCACCCATAGACTCACATTACATAGAGACCAAAGAAAATAGAACAAGGGGCAACACACCTTGTGCTAATAAATGTGGTGCTATGTTGGGGAAACCAACTGCCACATATACAATACATACAAATTCCCATTAAATGCTCTAGCATTCAGGGGGTTAAAAGCCCCATTTAAATCAATGGGAATTTGTAGAATTTTACCCCCACCCATGGTGCTGTTTTAAATGGGGCTTTAACCTATTAGATCTGAGGCAAGTGTTCAAAACAAATATAATGCAATATATTATTCAAGTTGTTAAAAGCCCCTATTTAAATCAAAGTAAATTTGGGGAATGTTAATTATTCCTTTTAGTTCAGTTAGTTTGCACTAGAATTGCACCATTTTTCTTAGTATATTAATCCCAGTGCCCCAAATTATCTGCTCTAGCATTCATAGGCACCAGTCCCACAGTATTTGGGAATAAAATGTTCAAAATGATCTGCTCTGACCTGCACACACATTCTCCTCTGCACCTTCCATTCCTGGCCTGTACAGCCTGCAGATCTCTCTGTCGGTGCCCCTCCCCTCCATACTGATGATGCTTAAAAAAAGTTTTCTTCTATGGAGGGTAGCACATTAGCATTTTTTATATGTTTTACATGCCTGGTATAGAGGCTGGAAAGCAGAAATAGTGGCTGCCTCCTGCATCTACAGCCAAACGTTGATTCATCCATTCTTTTATGAAATGACATGATGGGTGAGTTTACTATATGAATTAGAGGGAAAATATGGTTGAATTAAAAAGGCCAAAATTGCTCTTGTCCTCTAGTGTAAAAAAAGCCCTTGTCGCTAAGAGATTAGAAGACTTCGGTTTGGGAGGTGATTTATGTGCCTCGATAGAGAACTGGTTAAATGATAGATGGCAGATACTTGTAAATGCAAGCTTTTCATGTTGGTCTAAAGCTGCAAGTGGGTGTGCCACATGGTTCAGTCATGGGCCCCATGCTTTTCAGTTTGTTTATTATTGATCTAGAAGTGGAAATTGAAAGTGATGTCTCAGTCTTTGAAACTGATACTAAGGTGTGTAAGGAAATACATACAGAGCAGAATGTTTTTTCTCTGCACAAAGATTTGGATTAACTGAATTGATGGGTGTAAATATGGAAAATAAGACGTAATGTAGATAAACGTAAGTTTATGCATCTGGACTGTATAAACAAACATCATATATATATACACTAAATGGAAATCTACTTGGGCATACTTCTTAGAGAAAGATTTAGCAGTACTGATAGACAATAGACTTCACAGCAGTGTGCAGTGTCACTCAGCTGCTGCAAGAGCAAATAGGGTACTATCCTGTATAAAAAGAGGTAGAGTTGCACATGATAGGAATATAATTCTGCATCTATATAAATCCTTGGTAAGGCCTCATCTAGACTATGGAGTACTATTTTGGAAACCATTTCTTAAAAAAAGATATTATTGAACTGGAAAAAGTGCAGAGATGTGCAATAAACTGATAATAATAATAATCCTTTATTTATATAGCGCACACAGATTCCACAGCGCTTTACACTCATATTGGTTCCTGTCCCCATTGGGGCTCACAATCTAAATTCACCTATCAGTATGCTTTTTTTTTGGAGTGTGGGAGGAAACCGGAGTACCCGGAGGAAACCCACGCAAACACAGTGAGAACATACAAACTCATTGCAGATGTTGTCTTTGGTGGGATTTGAACCCAGGACCCCAGCACTGCAAGGCAACAGTGCTAACCACTGAGCCACTGATAAAGAGATTGGAGGATCTGATTTATAAAAGGAGACTAAACTGGGCTTGTTTATATTATAGAAGTCTAAGGGGTGGTATGGTTACCATTTACAAATATATCTGAGGTCAATTCAAAGAACTATCCAAGGAACTATTTACTCAAAGGGAGAGATTTTTAAAAAGTTGTGGCAACTGGAATTATCTGTAATAGAATAAAAAAGTTCTTATACCACGGACATGTCAATTCTCAGACATGTTACTGTCATTTTTGCATCCAATTCCACCATCTCTGCCAAAGGGGAAAAAGTGGGCATGGTTTAATCTATCATCATATTATAAGGTATTTTTTAGAAAAAAGTATTCTTTTAACTGTCACTTTTTTGTCTCATTAACGGCATTTATTCCCAACAAAATAAAAATGGTCTAAACTTGGAATAAAGACAAAAAAAAAAATCTTTGTTTCTTGAAAAAATTGGTTTCAAAGGCAAAATCAAAGACATTTCTGTAACATCAGAATTTTTAAGGGCAATATTCATCAAGATCTTCTTACCATCATTTTTAAGACTTTATGACATTTTCAAACGTGACAGATTTACTTCTGAAAATATTGTCCTTCTTTTACCACCAACTCATGATCCGACAATGTTTTCATTATGATGACTATTTGAACATCTCAGCCAAACAGCTGAACAAAGAACAAGAGGTCATCCATTATGACTAGATGAAAGGCATTTTCAATTAAAACAAAGGCATGGATAGTTTTACAGTAAGGCAGTAAAGTATTTGCATCTGTTGTGCTTAAAAATTCTGTAATTGCTTAAAAAAAGTAAAGAATAGCGATCTAGAACAGAACAATGCTGAGAATTATGACAGCTGGCTTCAAAGCAGATAGGATGTTAATCCACAGGGAAATATCTGACTGCCATTTTGAGTCAGGAAGGAATGTTTCAACAGAGGTGATATGGAATGGCTGAATTTGATGGACGCATGTCTTTTTTCAGCCTCATCAAACGTTACTAGCTAAGAAGCATAAAATCCACAAAATAATTGTCTCATAAATTAATGTTTGAAATAACTAATGGATAACATTTTGGCAGTTCTACTTTAAGGTGCACAACACATTACTTTGCAGTGTGATCTCTCTGGTCCTCTGCTTTTCAGTTTGTACAGTGCCAATGTATATGTTAGCACTATATACCTGATAGATAATAATAATTTTATAATAACTGTCATGTCTGCCTCCATGGACATGGTATCAAGGACTGATTGAAGATACTATCTCTTGAACAAAGGTACAAGAGCAGAATTCAGAGTGGCCATTAGGATTTTCTGGCCATAGTAAGATAAGTGGAGAGTTATTATTAGGCGTGTGATTTCTCCTTTAAAGTCTTAGAGATGTTCAAAAGAAAGGTGGAGGAGTTCTGGGACAAACCATTTGCACTATAGAGTAGAATTAAACATTCCAAATATTGGTATTTGGAAACCTGTCTAGCATTCAAGGGGATAAAATCCCAGTTTAACTCAATGAGAATTTTTAGTTCTCCCCTAGTGTTCCAGAACACCTGCACTGTTCTTTTATACATACGGTCCTCATTGAAACATTTGCTCTGTGACAGTGCTGTGCAAACTGTCTTTATGCTTTTTAACCCCTTAAGGACCATTGCCGTACCAGGACTGTCACGGCAGTCCGGGACTTAAGGACCAGTGACAGTCCTGGTACGTCATGGAGTTCAGGGCTCCTGGCACAGCTGCATGCCGCTCCGGAAGCCCTGAACCGGAATCTCAAAAAAAAAAAAAAAAAAAAAAGCCCCGTGGTCCTCAAGTGCCGGCCACACGTGCGCGCTCTGGTCCTTAAGGGGTTAAATAATGTTCACCAGTGAAACAATACAATGGTCTATGGTCTACGGCATGATAAAGAGGTAGTAAAGTGGAGATGACTTCTCCAGTGATATCACTTTTCCAGTTCCTGTGCTATGCCAGAGTTGAAGAAATCTTAGTGCATTGGCTTCATAGAATAACATAGGACTTGGACAAGTGATATCACTGGAAAAGTCATCTCCGCTATCAAGCTTTAGTGCATCTCTCCCAGTGTTTGGCTTCAGGAGCAGTAAGCAGCCACTATACAGGTCTGATGCGAGAAGATGCACAGGTAAGTCCCCTTGCATCTTCATATGCAAAGTGTATGTTTGGGGGAGGTTATACGCATCTACACTAGATTTTATTAAGAAAAGAGCAGCAAACGATTGCACAATACTCTCATAATGCAAATCTATTTAACCCCTTAGTGACCGGCCGCGTGCACGCGGCCAGCACTTAACGCCCACCGATCTTTTTTTTACATTACATAAAATGACTTTCGGGACGTACATGTATGTCCTGTGTCCACCTGGGACATCCGCTCGGGACGTACATGTAGGTCCTCGGGCGGTAAGGGGTTAATAGACCTACAATGCTAACAGAATTGTGTGTGCCTTAAGGCATTAAAGCATTCTTACATAAGCATAGGTGCATACACATAATTTTAATCCTTTAAGGACCAGAGGATTGTGTGACAAATTGCTTCATGGCCTTTGCACACCATTGTGGTCTATAAAGTGTTAAGCTAATGTATAAGCACTTGTGGATTCTTGTTCTGCCTTTTTGCCGTATAACCCTGAAAGAAAGAATATTTATAGATGCTACTAGACAGTACAGGATATTAAATATGTATGGCCCCATTTTCAGTTTTTGGTGTTGATTTACCTTAAAATAAACAAGCAAGAAACAAGAAAATCATCCAAACTAAAAGAAAAAAATAAAAATAAATCAAAAAACAATACAACCCTCCCCCCCACACACACCAAAAAAAATCAAAACAAGAATTTCATGATTGATAAGCCCAAAGAGGAGTTTCTGTAACAATTGTACTCTGGCTTTGCAGAAAAATAATAAGGAAACTTTGTAAAGGTCACTGATCCTTATGCATATGTATATGTAATAATGGTGTCACCTGATGCCTGCTTTACTGTGAAATGTCATTTTACCCTTTATTTACAATCATGCTCTAGTTTTTCTTCTACTGGATTTTCTAATCATTTCTAATTGTTCAGTGATTTGTTAAGAGAGAATATGTATCAGCGCACACAGTTAATCCAATAATAATATGCTAGTCAATTTGCAACCTGTCTCTCCCTTGACATAAATCCAAGTAAATCAAAGCATAGCTTTATACAAAGATTATAAAGGCCTGGCAACAGGAAATACCCATGACATGTTCAGCCTGCAGTTTACAGAATGCACTGACGTCTTAATCATCACATGCAATGGATTGGAGACCTCTCTAGCATTGAATGGGTTAAAAGTACCATTTCAAGTCACAGCCAACCTCCTTTTTGGCTTTACATATTCTGCTAGCTCAGTACAGTAAAGTCAAATTTCCTTTACTTTTATGTTTTTTTTCATCTACACTGATTTTTCAATGACAGTAAGCTCACTGAGTTTATCTTTTGAGAGAGCTTTCTGTCAGGGAAGGTGAAAACATTGATCGTGATAGTGATACACTGAGGCAAATGTATTAGCTCACAAATGCAGCTCCAATGGTGGTTGTCTCGACTTTCTAATGCCGGAGACTGCATTTCGTATGATCACTGTAGTACATATCAGCAGCTTATCTCTGCCATTGTTAGGAATTTAACCATTTGAGTGCCAGATCAATGTGTTAAGCAGTAAATTGGTGTAAATCATATAGTAGGAAAAGCTGGAGTTTCTCATCATGAAAATTTGGCCCTTCACCCTAAGATTTGGTTACACACTTTAATCCATAGCCATAAGCAAAGAGTACAGGGACACCCACAGACTGCCACATTCTCCTCCCCATGGTGCAAGCAGTGTTAAGGGAAGGAATATTGGTGTGTTAGCATATTAAACTGATGTTAGACAGACATAGGGAAAAAACATTGATTTCCAGGGATAGTAATACTTCGTTTTAACTTTATTTTATTTTGTAGGCATTAAAAAAACATGAAGAATGATATAAGTCTTCTCTCTCAAACCTTTATGGTTTAAGAGATATTCGCAAGCAAAGTTTCCCCCTCCCGCCCCTTTTACCTAGTGTAAACAATCTCTTCTCAGATGTGGAATGCAGTCCATAGACTGGACAGATAACAGAAGGGGACACTCTTATTCCTATGAAAACAATGAAATCCCTGCCCCCCTTGACAAGCTTTTCAGGTTTTTCCCTTATCTTAATTGAAGATTGTCCCTCTCTGCAGTCTACCTGGGCACCTCCCTTCTGCCCTGGCTGAGAAGTGTTACATCAGTAAAAGGGGCGGGAGGGGGACACTTTGCTTGTGAATATCTCTTAAACCATAAAGGTTTGAGAGATAAGACTTATATCATTCTTCATGTTTTTTAATGCCTACAAAATAAAATAAAGTGAAGTATTACTATCCCTTTCAGTTCCTGATTTAGTACAGAACCACCATCATACAATCACTGTATATGTAACACTCTGCCTACATATAATCAATTTGACTGTTATATTATGCACTTACAGAAAATGTAAAGTTAAAAAGGAAGTTGGCTGTCCCTTTAAATCAGTGGAAATTCTCATTTCCTCCTTATGACTCATCCAGAACTGCCCCTCTTGCTTGATGGATAAGCCCCTTGGAGAAGAAAATACCATTATTTTGAATTTCTCTTCTGAATATCAGAAATATACACATGATGAAACCCCTTGTTAATAATCAAAGTATGGCTGTAAAATTAATTAGGCGTGTAGTCGCATTCACAGATGCATAGAAGCTGTCAGCATATAACATGACTTACTCAAGATGCTCATTAATGTAATACTTCTCTTCTAACATATTATACATTATAAAAAGAAGATTAAGTGAGGCTGATGTACTAAAGAAAACTTGAAAAATTCTGGAGCAAAAAGATTCCCTTTCATTTAAAAGAGGCTTTTAACCCCTTGAGAGCTAGAATGGTCTCCTATACACTGTAAATCAATGTACTGGGGACCTCTTTAGCACATAATGGGTTAATAGCAGAATGGAGATAAATTCAGCATTTGAAACAAATCATCGATAGAACGGTGGGTGAGGAGAGCAGGCTAAAGAAGGGCGCCCTGACAACATCACAATTTGATTTGCAATTAACAAGGAAGTTTATTAAATACAATGCAACACTGGGTGAGAACTTAACACTCTGTGTGCCAGAGGGGTTTCTCTCTGCCACTCAAAGGGTTATAGCTAGTGGCATCACATGCAGGGTCTTGTACCCACCCGACATCTATCTTGTGATATTCAAAAACAATAGAGAAAGTGTGAAAGATCTTATAAACAAATTTTATTACAAGAACCTAAAATCAAATGAATTGCTGTTGGGAGATCCAACAGCATGTACTGTATAGTATTTGTATGTATAGCACTTGAACTGTAGATGGCACTGTGCAGTTCAGGGTACTGTTTTGTATTTGCATGTTAACTTGTTGGTATACTGAAAGGAAGGAAGTTCTGTATCCACTTGCTCTTTTGTCTCTCTTACTTTTACCTTCTCTTTGCTGGATGCTGTTTCAAGTAACTGATGTGTTCTAAATGTTTGCTGTTTAATCCACATAAGTAAAGTCTAATATTGCATTTTCACAAACTACCAGTGTCTCTTCTTGATGCATAACCAACAATTGTAACTTTAACTGTTCCCCCATCTAGTGTCTGTTCTGTGCTTGGAGGGATCTTGGGAGATTTCCTGTGGCTTGGGAACAGCAGTGGTCTTATTTGTGACTAAGTTAAGGCAGTCTGAATCAAATCTTCCGCTTGTCTTACTGACCGTTCATGGTAGTATTTTTTTTATTGTGAGTACCACAGTATCTGATAGATGATACTGGATTTTTAGAATTTAATATGCCATGAGTGTCCCTCTGTTTTTCTGTTCATTTACTAGGAAAGTGGGAGGGCACGCAAAACAGATGGGGGTGGGATCTCAGGAGAAAGATGATGAGGGATAGAAAGTGTCAAAATGGGACAGAAATCCAGGATGTAAGGGATATACAGAGAACGAGGCGTGAGAGGGGAAGAATTGTCTGGCAGTCCCGCCTGTCTACTAATCTGATGAAAACTTTCTCCTACCTTGTTCAGATGAATGACACACTGTAAACTGTGTGATTGAAGATGGAAGTTAACCAAACCATTTATTAAAATCTGAATGCTTTTGGTGCTTTCTGATTGGTTGCTTTGCAAGATTTATTTTGGGTCTTGTAAAACAAACTGTTTCATATGAATACAAAACGTATAGAATCTTTTTCCTCAGGCCTACTTAACTCTTTGATTGACAGATGTACACAGCACATTGTGAAAGAATGTGTTGCATGCTCATCTGACATTCAAAGGGTTAAAATCAGTGGCTTTTGTTGTCCTCTATGGGGCAGCTGGATTACCACAGGATTTCTCCAGCTTCTTAGCACATCAGTCATAATGTCTACATTTGGGAAACAGAACCTTGCATCAATTAATAGCTTAGTAAAACATTTGTAGTGTATCATATTTCATTTTGACAAGCCTGACACTAGTTTGGACCTAATGCAGAACTCTTTAAATAGTTTAATTCATGCCCCCAATTAACCAAGCTACAGTATTTTAGCAATGTTTCAGAGTGTGATCTAGAATAAAATGTTACCTCTTGTCTGGAGAAATTTGACTGAATCATGAGTTCAGGGCTGTGTTTCCCGGTAGACCAAGCAGGTAACTGAATAGAACTCTATATATTGAGGGGTGCCCCAGCTGGACACACCCACATTCTGAATTGTGAGCATAGCCAGGTCAATCTCAATGTCCCTACACGAGTATTCCGCTATACAGGCTATTATATAACTCCTTTCAATTTGTACAGATCTTCAAAGCACAGCAGAGCTTTGGCAACAAAGGAGCTTTTTACATTCTTGCTTGTTGTAGGCCTAGGGTATTTTCTGTGTCAGAAAACAGTGGGTGGACCTGGGGTTAAGTTATATGAGGAGTGGGGTGTAACCATGGGCGGGGCTAAGAGCACTTAGGGTACCTTGCCTAGGGGCATCTGGGATATACATCTGGCCCTGCAGGAACTTTAGATGTGGAAATGTAGTAGGGTGTCTATATATGAGCAAAGCATAACAATAAACAGTGAAATGACTATAGTATCAGTGCTGATTGTGTTAATTACTACCACCACTGACAATGTGTTAAAATTATATTGTTATTTAGTGTGACAATACTGGGGCAAAAGTGGGATTTAAAGAGAGGGGTTTCCAGATAACTAAAATAGACTTAAAATAACAATACCTAGACTTTTCTTATGTAATTCTGCGTGCAAGAGCCACTGCAGGCCCTTGAGTATAGACCAGGAGTAGACAGACTGCAGTGCTAATGACCGTCTGTGGATGATGGAGAAGAGCCAATATGCACAACAGTAGCAAACGTTTTTCATTACCGGTGTGTTAAAGCTTTTCCTTATCTAATCTGGTAAGGCAAAATAGTCCAAGATTGGGGGTTTTGGCAATGGTTGACCCTTGACAGCTAGAGAGGTGCGCAAAACATTATAAAGCAATGTATTGTGTACCCCTCTGGTACTCAAAGGGTTAGCTTTCCTTCAGTTTGCAGTTGCCATACTGGTGGTTTGTCAGCTATGAACAGGTATGGCATTGCCAAGTCTTTCCCAGGCATATGTCGACCTGGGCCAATAATTTTTCTATGGCATAAGATCCTATAATACCTAACCTATCTAGAACTATCTTGCTAAAATAACATTCTACCTGGTTTGCATTTTAATCTAATGCAGTTTTATACTATACGTATCTCTATTTTGCATAATATAAATCAATTAATGAGTTTCTCCCTCTGGATCCTCTTCACAAACTATCTTATTATGTGTTTTTTTAACTGAATATATTAAGTTAACGCTTATTAAAGCCAATGATGCACAACTATTTAAAATGTGTTGAAGCAGAAATTAAATACTAATATTTAAATGCGGTGTGAATTATTTTGAAATCATTTGCATTTTATTTTTTAAAGTAGTGTGTGGGGCACAGGAACAAGTCCCCAACATAAGCCGGTCAAGTAGATTTATCTCAGATAAAAGTGTAAACTCCAAAATATGAAATTATAAAATAACTTCTTGCTTCTTATGTCACATTTTTTTCTTGCTTAATAGTGATGACTTGTGAAAAAAGTTGGCATATTACAAATAAACAACAATAATAATCTAATATAATCCTATATAATAATTCGCTAAAACGTGTGAAACGCCACAATCATGCGCAGTAGAGACTGCCAGTGATGAGGCTGATACAGAGCGGGGCGGTCCGAAGGAGCAGCGCGGGAAGTCTCTACTGCGCATGACTGCCCCGCGACCATCTGGCATTGTATGAGCCGCGTCACGGGCAGTTTCTGCTGCTCATGACTGCCCCGCTACTGGCTGGCACTGTATCAGCCACGGCGCTGGCAGTCTCTACTTTGCATGACTGCCCCGCGACCGTCTGGCACTTTATCAGCTGCGGCGCAGGCAGTCTCTACTCTGCATGACTGCCCCGCGACCGTCTGCCAGTGGCACTGTGGCCCGTGTAACAGGCTCTTCAACTAGTAATATAATAATATAATTGTATTGGTAGATATTCTAGTTACACAGTAGGGAAAGATATAAAGTCGCCAGAGCAGCTCATTTTCTATGCTTGGCCTTTGGCTTACTACTCGTGCCCCTACACTTCAAGATATGCCATATGAGTACTATAGTCATACCAGTGTACATCAACATCAATATTTGAAAGAGACAATCATACATCCTACAGACCTCTTGTAAGCAATATGTAGTATTAAAGCACATACTATATGTTCTAATATTATGAATTGCTAGTCCCTGTAACTTAAACACATTTTAATGTATGGATTTTTGAAATCATTGATGTGGATGCTTCTGTATTCATTTGTGAGAGCATTAAGGGGACTTGGAGTGCTTGGGAGGTGTATGTGGGGGGGAATCTGCAAAGCATTTGTACATAGGCCCCTAATCTACTTCTACTTGGCATTGCAACGTCTTAAATGCTGTGAATGTAGTGTGAGGCTGGGACAGCCTGCCCCACCCTCCCTCACACACTACTTTCAAAATGGTGTGTAATGACATGTTAGGTGGGGCCTCCATCCAAAGAGACACCGGTGAGGGTACAGAGGCTGAACCATCACAGGTGTCAAGGGAATGCTCTGCACTCCAATGGAGGTGGGGAAATTCAGTATCCCAGCTCCAGAAAACACTGGTACAAATAATATAACCATGGGTGTCTGGGGGGGGGGGCAATGGGGCACTTGCCCCTCCTTATAAACATAGGGAATGGGCGGGATTGCCTAGGGGTGATATTATGGCTTTGTCTCCCCTGGAAACATTTCTGTGGACGTACCTGTAATAACTTTAGATGTATAACCCTGCGGCCTGTCAGGCAGACATAATATTAAAGCACACAATATCATATAATATATTACTCTAGTGAGGCTGATACACTAAGGATAACTGGAGAATTTCTGAAGCAAACTATCTGTACCATACGTGAAAAAATAGAAATTCCTTCTGATTTAAACAGGGCTTTTAAATTGGACTCTTCAAAGTAATGCTAGACCTCTCTATTATCCAAGGGATTAAAAGCTCAAACTAAATGAAAGGGAATTTGGGCAGTTTTTATTTTTTCCTTAGCAGTTTGTGCAGCATAGCTCCATCAACTTCAGTATATAGTATGACTTATTTCCCTCCAAGTGGTTCCAACACATCTCAATAAATCAGAGGTAATACCCCCTGAGAAGCAAAGTTACAGTGAGTAAATTATGACCACAGAGTGCAATCAATGCGATGTGCTTAACCCCTTAAGGACCAGCGGTTCCAGGATGTGTGGTCCTTTAAGGACCACATAGGAAATTTTGATGTGCCATCCCACGTGACAGATCACGTGAGCCAGCACGCTGAAAGGGGGACTGAAGGAGATTGCTCCTGTCTTGGAGCGATCAATTTCAGTCCCTGCTATTACTCACAGCGCTCCTGCAGGAGTAAAAAGTATGTGACGTGCCAGGACCGTCACTGGTCCTTAAGTGCCGGACAGCTGTGACGGTCCTGGCATGTCCCTGGATGCGAAGTGGTTAATGGAGAGTAACACCTATAATAACAACACCCATTTACCATAATATGGCCAGAAAATCCTGTTAATGTTTCTATTAAAGAGTTTCTCCGAGTCTTCTCTGTGTTTTTTATAACATGTAGCTCTATATTTCTTTACTTACATATTTGTAGTTTAAATGCTGTTCAAGCTGAAAGGATGCCCCTCCAGCCCCTTCAGGCCTCCTACCCACAGAACTGAAATCCGGTCGTGAGACTGGATGGATTCTGCGATAGACAATCTTCACTCAGTAAGTAGAAGGAAAATCATGCTTCCCTTGATGAAGGAGGGCAGGATTTTCCTTTTGCTTACTGAAGATCGTCCCTCACCACGCTCCATCTGGACCAGACTGAAAGACAGCTTGATGCGGGGAAAGGAGCGGGAGAGGGACCCTTTCGGCTTGAATAACATTTAAACTACAGTAAATAAGTAAAAAATATAGCACTACATGTTATAAAAACCATAAAGAAGACTTGGAGCAACACTTTATAGCAACATTATTATCCCTTTAATCTCTGGTGAGATAACATCTCCAATCAGTACTAGATGTCATGCCCATGGAGGTGGACATGATAGCTTCTACCTGGTTCATAATAGGACCTCAAACTCTGCTCACACACATAGTAATCTTAACGCATTAAGGACAATAGAGGTTTGTAACACATTGCTTTGAATTTCTTTGTGCACTCCTTTGGGCCTTACATACCTGGAAATTCTTGGGATCTGCCCCAAAGGCTCTGGGTTTCATACCCAATTACTGCTTCTCCAGAGACTGATTCTCCAACGGTGGTGAGTTTCTTCTCCTTTCCACCCTGTTCTGTGTACCTGTCACTGTATTTGAAGACTCTCAGACTTAAGGTTTGGTAAAAACATAACTTTATTGAAAAGTTTAAGGCAGTCCCCATAGAGTAAACATACATAACAATACAACAATAATAGTGCGTACCATAGGTTCTACCGTCCTTGCCTAAAATACCGGACAAGGCAACCCAAGTGACAGTATCAATAACAGGCTCTACCGGCCTTGCCTATACTGGGTAAGGCAACCGTGAGATGACATATACCGGTTCTACCGGCCTTACCAATACCGGGCAAGGCAGCCCAAAGGAGTACTGTAGTAGGCTCTACCGGCCCTGCCAATACCGGGTAAGGCAACCTAAAGGATGGTAACGTACAAGGTTCTACCGGCCTTACCAATACCGGGCAGGGCAGCCTGAGCGAGTAGACCAGCTGTCAGATGACTTAAGACAGCAGAGAGAAATAGGAGTTATGGACTTACTCAGCAGAAGTCTATTGCCAGGGATAATCAGACGACTGCATAGGAGTGGACAGCGACCTGGCCAAAGTACTGGATCATTCAGGAGCAAACCAACGTCCGCATGTTGGGACCAACAGTAAATAACGCCACCAGGTTAATGGAGTAAACCAGCGTCCGCACGCTGGAACCAACAGTGTATCTCGCAACCAGGTTTAATGGAGCAAACCAGCGTCCGCACGCTGGAACCAACAATGTATATCGCAACCAAGTTTAGGGGAGTAAACCAGCATCCGCACGCTGGAACCAACAATGTATATCGCAACCAGGTTTAGTGGAGTAAACCAGCGTCCGCACGCTGGAACCAACAATGTATATTGCAACCAGGTTTTAGTGGAGTAAACCAGCGTCCGCATGCTGGAACCAACAATGTATATCGCAACCAAGTTTAGGGGAGTAAACCAGTGTCCGCACGCTGGAACCAACAATGTATATCGCAACCAGGTTTAGTGGAGTAAACCAGCGTCCGCACGCTGGAACCAACAATGTATATTGCAACCAGGTTTTAGTGGAGTAAACCAGCGTCCGCATGCTGGAACCAACAATGTATATCGCAACCAGGTTTAGTGGAGTAAACCAGCGTCCGCACGCTGGAACCAACAATGTATATTGCAACCAGGTTTTAGTGGAGTAAACCAGCGTCCGCACGCTGGAACCAACAAAGTATGATCAGCAGCGAGAAGAACAATGTCGCCGGAGCGACGGCTGAAGCAGGAGATTCAGGAACTCAGTAAGATTAACCTGCGAGGTGCTGGAACACAGGAATACTGGAATACAGGCACACAGGAACACTGGAACACCAGAACACTAGTATACAGGAACACTGGAACACCGGAACGCTAGCATACAGGAACACTGGAACACAGGATCAGCAAGTACAGCAGGAACAGGCCCAGCAGACTGACAAGCAGGTCAGAAACACCACGAAAGGGCAACCTGGAAATGCTCAGCCTGGGTTTAAAAAGGCTGTGTGAGGAGGGCTAATCACAGACAGCCAATCATGATTACTCAGCAAGTGACAGACACTGAACAGCACGAATCACGGGCACCATGATACTACCTCCTGCCCACTCCCTCTCCTTCCCACCCTATTCTACCCACTTCCAGCCCACTTTTTGCCACATAGATGAATAAGTCCTTCCCACCCTATTAAGCCCCACTCATTTATGATGCAAATAGCGTCATTGACATCTTCTGGTTAGCACCAAATGAACCCTCTCTGAGGGCTCAACTGGAAGAAGTTCACATGTATGCTTACATCTCCTTTTGTTGCACACCCCTCATGCACTCTACCTGCTTCAGTGGAAAGAACTGCCAGCAACTGTGATGTCTCCTCCACGAACACGATATCCAGCACCGACTTATCTCTTGAACTAAGACACAACGGCAAAATGAACAGGGGCCATTGGGATTTTTCTGTCCATTGCAAGGTATTATTGTAAGCTGTATTAGGTAAGGAGTTATTATTAAAAGGTGTTATTTCTTCTTTAACCCTTTGTGTGCCAGTAAGGTATAAAACGCGTTGCATCACAAATGCGTTGGGTACCTACCTGGCACTCAAAGGGCTAATTAATTACTAGAACTATCATCTGCCTAAGAGACCACATTTATAAATGAACACAGGCAAACTAACTCATGGCAGTAGTCTAAGATGCGAACTTGGCAATTGGCAGAAGGATGGTCGTCAAAGTCTTATACAGAGAAACCTTCCTTGTCTTCCTTTGTTAGAAGAAGGACAGTCTTGTGTTTAAATGGACTACAGCCAACACCAAGCATTACAAAAATTACATTTCTTCAACAAAGCTGCATAGCTAATTTGGGACTAAAATGTCATATTCATAAAAGCGATATAAAAAGAAAAACATCTCACTGATGACATCTTGCCAGAAAATTATGTTACAGTATTTAGGACCAGGGCCATAAGTCAGTATGAATAATTCACATAATATAATTCATACTGGGTTATATTTTGCTTTATTTGCAAAGATATTAAAGATTAACCCTTGAAGGTTGATACTCAAAGGGCAACTTGACCAATTCTGGTTCAAACCAACTGCACCAGAGGAAAAATTAAAAAGCCTCCAATTCCCATTGATGCAAATAGGACTTTTAAGTAATTAAATCAGGAATTGGCAGTGGTAACTGTAGTCTGACAGCAGCTACAAGGCCTCATGTTGTCTCATCACTACCTTAAATGCTAAAAAGGTCCATAACGCATTGCTTCATAAAGCGAGGGTAATCTCTCTATCAGTTAAGTGGTTAAAAGTACATTTAAATGAAAGATCATTTTTATTTTTTCCCCTAATTTGCAGTTGGTTTGCCCCAGAGACTCCCCATTTTGTCTTTGTATATCTGCATGTTGGTGCTGGATTATTTTATTGCATTTACCCTTACTGCAGATAAGTTTAATGTGATTACATATTAGGACATTATTTAACCAAAAATACAGAATTTAAAGGGGGTCTATTACCCCTATACAAGTTTGTCTTAAAGGGATAGTAATGTTTCATAATAAAAGCAGCTCTAATTAATCATCATAGTATTTGGACTTTGGAGAGTGTTATTTCAATTCTGTCAGAGTTGTAGTTCAAGAGTAATTCAATGACAAAGTATCCCCCTCCCGCCCCTTTTACTGATGTAACACTGCTCAGTCAGATCAGAAGGGAGGTGCTCAGGTAGACTGCAGAGAGGGACAATCTTCAATTAAGATAAGGGAAAAAGCTGAAAAAACTTGTCAAGGGGGCAGGGCTTTCATTGTTCTCATAGGAAGAAGATAGTCCCTTGCTGTTATCTGTCTGGTATATGGACTAGATTCCACATCTGAGAAGAGACGGCTTACACTAGGTAAAAGGGGCGGGAGGGGAACTTTGTTTGTGAATATTTCTCAAACCATAAAGGTTTGAGAGATAAGACTTATATCGTTCTTCATGTTTTTTTAATGCCTACAAAATAAAATAAAGATAAAATGAAGTATTACTATCCCTTTAAGAGTAATGTTATATAGCAAATATATTGAATACTGTATGCATTTCTTTTTTTAAAATCACTCTTTTGCCAAAATTCAAGGAATAAATATCTCCCTGTACCCTACTTCCGGGCAGACTGCAGTTACCAGCTCTCTACCGCAGTCTGTCACTCTGCATGTAAACTGGAGCACTCTCATTGGCCAGAGACCGCTCCAGCTTACATGCAGAAAGCCTACGTCATTGGAAGAGGCTGGATAGAGGGAGGGGAGAAGAGGAAGAGTGACAGACTGCAGTTACAGAGCAGGTAACTGCAGTCTATGTGGAATTAGGTGCAGGGCAGAGTTTATTACTTCAATTTTGACAAAACAGCAATTTAAAAAAGAAATGTATACAGTATTCTACATAGGAGCTATATAACATAACTATTAAGACAAACTTGTATAGGGGTGATAGATCCCATTTAAAAGATCCTCTTTAAACCTTTGAGTGACAAAAGGGTGTCCAACAAATTGCTTTGCAATGCTTTGGGCACCCCTCTCTTACTCAAAGGGTTAAACTGGGCCCACCATCACCTGGATATAAGGTTAGTTTATTTTAAAGATAATTAAAAACTGCCCATTTGTTCTAGTAATATAAATATTTCTGAGGATATTAAGCTTTATTTTTTTGGTGTGGCACTTTTTGGTAATTAGTTTATGACTGGGCCCTTATTAACACATCCTGATTCCCATGTACTAATAAAGTGGTGTCATTCACTACCAATCAAATGCACCATGAGGAATACATAAACATTCCAAAATCCCCATATATTTTAAATAGCACTTATAACTATTTTTGTTATAGGGAGGACTCCAGAACATTGCTTTGTAATGTCCTGGCAACCTCAGCAGAGTTAAAAACTAGACTTGTGTGTTAGTTTTGGAACAAATGCAAAATTTAATGAGGATTTTTTTTTTTTTTTGACATTCAGATTTAATTTAGAACCAAATGACACAGAACATGCAATTCCAGAAACACTATCGACACACTCAACACTTTTGTACACATACATTCGTTTCATATGTTAACCCCTTAAGGACCCATGACGGTCCTGGACCATCATGGTTTGTTATACCCTTAAGGACCCATGACAGTCCTGAGCCGTCATGGAATCCCGAGCTCCCCGCGCGGCTGCACACCATTCGGGGAGTCTGGAATCAGATGTGGCCAAAAAAAAAAAAAGGTCCGTGGTCCTTACGTGCCCGCAACATGCTTGAACTGCTGGTCCTTAAGGTGTTAATGTGTTAATTAATTCACTCATATGCATACTTGCATGTTTACAAACATTCCCAACAAGTATAACACTTACCTTCATGTCGGAGGTCCAGCTGTGTCCATGATGCCCTGGCCCTCTAGAAATCTGTATGTAAAACAGCATAACAGAAAAAAAAAATAATACCCCCCAGATCCTGCTATGGCCATTCCTTTTCATATTAGATCCCATGCTCCTGTTGTCTGGGATTGTGGGGATACACAGGTCACAGAATGTGCCCTGCTCTAACCTTACCTCCCAGCCAGGGCCGGCCCAAGACATTGTGCTGCCTGGGTCCAAGGCTAAAATACTGTCCCCCCAACGCAAAAAACACAGCTACCAAAACAAACCCACATCCATTATGATATATATATGATATATGATGTTATATCATGATGATGCACTCTTCAGCAGACCGCACACCCACGTGAGAGCCTAAACTCCAAACCCCTTGTTCATCAACCTCCAAAGCATTGATGACCACTTTAGCATTCAAGAGGTTAATGCCCCAGTTAAACCAATGGGGAATTCATATTTGTACCCACAGTGCAGTTAGCTTGTTCCAGAATTGCCCTTCTGGAGTAGAACCTGAGTACAATTAGAAATTGTATTTACTTGATTAAAAATAAAAAAGTTTAAGTATAGGTTTAGTTTTGTAACCGTTTCAGGGCCAGAGGCGAATACAACACATTACTTCTGCTCCTGAAAGGCTTTAAGGGGTAATGCATTGTTAAAGAGCATTTTAAATTGCATTTACATGGTGTTAACATGATATTGAGTTAACAAAATAAAAATCTTTTGAAGGTATGTTTTTAGGGTCTTTTCATCTGGGTGACTTTAGAGTAGAGCTATTGATACATGAGATATATTTGCTAAAATAAAACATGTCCTTTATGGTCCTATTCACATTATTTGTTTTTATTATGCAGCTACTTAGCTGTAGCCTAATTCCTTACCTTCTTTTGGGACTTGGGATCAGGACTGAAAGCCACTGGCAGCAAGCAGCAGACAGCTCTGGTCTGGAGGAGTTGGCGTGGTACTAAAAAAACTGTAGCCTCCGACTGGAGTAACACTGGAATGCAGACACAGCTATGCACTGCAAATGTAGCTGGTGTCTGAACATTTTAAGCAGCCCACTCTTGCTGCTCAGCTCTACTGGATATGACCTGGCCATGCCCATCCTCCTTCCAGACTCGCACTCACGCAGGGAAAGGGGGAAGGTCAGACTCGAAAGGTGTGGTAACAGGAGTGACTGACAGGATCGCTGTGTATTAGTGAGAAGCTAAGCCGCGTGGTACACTGACTGGTGTTTCTCACTTGGGGACCTCTTTTAAGTTCTGTTGGGGGCCCCATGTCTGGCGGGGCATCTGATTCATTTATGGAGGTTAAACATTTATGGAAGTACCCCACACCTTGGGGGCTGCAGTTGCCTCTGCTACGCCTCTGCTTGGGGCAGAAAATTGCTGCCCCTGTGAAAGTGCAGCTTGGGTCCCATGGACCTACCGGGACCCATGTAAGGGCTGGCTCTGCTCCCAGCCAATTAGCATCTAGCTGGAGGAGTCATGGATAAACTTAATGCCACCAATCACTGGCTAGTTGGAGAGATGATATGTGACCCCTACATCTAGATGCTGATTGGCTGGGAGGTGAGGTTACTGCAGGGATCGTTCTTTGCCCTGTGTAACCACACAATCCCAGCCAATTGGTGCATGGGAACTAATTTGAACAGGGATGGTCATATAAAAGTCAATCACGGTTCTTTTTTTCCCCTCATTCTGGCTCAGGCAGCAGACTGAGCAAAATCAAGATACGGGGGGGGGGGGGGGGGGATTTATTGTAGATGCAGCCAGGCAACAGTGATAGCAGGGTAGTAGGACTTTTTTTATTTTGTAATGCTTTTTAGATACAAGATGCTGGAGTACCAAGACATTAAGGACACCTTTGGCTCTCAAACATCAAGGTAATGTTACAATGAGAGTGTGAGTGTGGGTGTGGGGGGAGACTTAGAACTCCGGTGAAATAATTTAATTTACTAATGAAAATCTTCAATAAAATTCAAACTAACCGAACAGGGAGGTCAATGACATTCACTGAATGGGTAAAAAAAATGTACAGAATCATTCCAGCAAAACAATTTTATTTTTGCTGTGCACAAGCTTATTAAAAACCCCATAAATTCAATTGAATTCTTAATTGTTATCTATGATGAAGTTGATTTCCTCCAGAATTGCACCATTTTGGCTTAATACACCAGCTTCACTGTGCTATGAATGAATCTAAATAGGGTTCAGACATTGGGTAATTTCTATTAGCACAGCAAGTAAAAATTTTGCCTTGAACAAAACTAATTTGCACACTGTGAAGTGAATCTGCACAACGCTCCCCTCTGTGCCTCTAAAATACAAAGTTAATTTATTAAGAAAAAATTATTTTACATAAAATGCTTATATATAACATATACCGTAGATGCACTTTAATTCCCTGTTAAATAAACTAACTTGTCCAAACAAGGCAATGTCACTAAAAATTATTAATATTACTAAAATTATGCATAGAGAAAATTAACCTTTACAATAAAATGTATTTACTTCTGTATGTTGGAGCTGTTGCTAGCATCTAATGGATTAATTATATAACAGAGCATAGAATGCTGCCTTTTCACAGTAAAATCTTGCAGTGAGGCTCCTCTCTCTACAGTATGTTCAAAATAAAAGTGGAGGATTTCTGGGGCAAACCATTTGCACTATAGGGGAGAACTAAGAATTCTAAACATTCCCATTGATTTAAATGGGGATTTTAACCCCTTGAAACTAGAGAGGTCTCCAATGCATTGCAATGCAGTTTACTGGAGATCTCTCTAGCATTCAAGAGGTTAAAATAAGCACTTAAATCAGTAGGAATTTTTAGTTCTTCCCTTTAGTGCAAATGGTTTGACCCGGAACTTGTTCACTTCTCTTTTGAACATACAGCCCATACGCCTTATTTTTTTTTTTAAAGGAATAGTATCCCCTAAAATGATTTGTGGTTGAATGCACTCTGTGCTTTATGCTAGCATCTGTAAAAAGACTGCTTGTTTCATGAGGCCTAAAATCTAGATTTACATATTCTATGCTTGGGTCAGCCATGCCTGACTTTCCCAGGGCTCCTGACTTCCATTACCATAGCAATCTTGACTGGTACCTCAGAAGTGTTAGTGCTGTATAGTCGTTAAATGGACTGAGATAAGATAACATTCTGAACAGAAGAGAAATGGGTATTATTCTCAGTACACTAATTGAATTAGCCGTTGTCTCTCATTTTAAATAGCACAAATGAATGGTGTATATGCAAAAAGGTCTACATATGCATTAACCTTTTGAGTGCCAGAGGGGTGCTTCACAATGATTTGTGTACCCCTCTTGCATTCAAATGGTTAAATAAAGCAATTTTAGGATTATATTTTAGGGCTCTAGAATTAAATTACTAATTTTACAGATATTAGCTTTAAGTACGTTATATGTAAAATTATATAACACCATTTCATTTTGTAAGTGTTTTTGATCTCTAACCCTTTTATTGCCAGAGGGGTACGCTAAGCATGGTACTCAAAAGGTTAAGTTATTCAAAGCAGTCTGGGGTCACTTTTACATTGCATGATATCTAGAGGTCTAGCAGGTTTACGTCAGTGGTGAAGCAGGTTCATACTATCAGTGTAACGTGTTTTAACACTCATTCAAAGGCCAGATGTGTGTGTGTGGTGTACCCCAGTGCAGAAATCTGTTGTTGACTAGAGGTGATGTCACAGGAAAGCAACACTAATCACCTCAGTTTCTTTGTTTACATTTCACCTTTTAGCAGTGGCAGATGGCAGACCATTGCCTCCTAACTCATAGGTGCCTCAAGCTAAATGATTGCTTTGCCTAGTCAGAAATCCAGCTTTGCCCTCATCACATTTTGGGTGGGACATTTTTAATTTCAAAATAATCAATTTCTGATTAAGATTCCAAATTAAAATGTGTATGAATATAGCACTCTCTATATCATCTTTAACCCCTTAAGTTCCGGTTCAGGGCTCCCTGAGCGGCATGCAGCCCTGAGCTCCATGAAGTGCCAGGCCCGTCACTGCTCCTTAAGTGCTGGCCAGCTGTGACGGTCCTGGCATAGGAGTGGTTGTTAAGGGGTTAATGTTATGTTCACATGGGTAACTTGCATTCAAGCTGCAATGTTCTGTGTTTTCATGATGATCTCATCACTGGCATGCTGGTAGTATGACCGCCATACCTGGGAACTCTCCGGATTTGCCCCGGAGACTCCGGTTCTGACAGAACTTTACCGGGTCTCCGGGGCAGAGGCTGATTCCTCCGGTTGTGGAGAGTTTCTATTGAAACTCTGCCACATCCGCTTTTTCTCCTGCTGATACTCAGTCCCTAGCCCTCTGAGTGCCAGAGTAGTAAGGAATGCATTGCTTTGCAATGCATTCCGTACCACTCTGGCACTCAAAGGGTTAAGCCCCCCCCCTCGCGGCAAGCCCCGCCCCTTTTTGACGCGATTAGCGTCATTTTTGTCACCCCCTGGTGAACAGAGGACTACCCTCCGGGTAGCCCTCAACTGGAAGTTCCCAGGTATGATGACCGCTAACTGGCTCGCATTGGTGCCATCCATGAATGACTGATGCCCATGTGTATCGCCCATGTAAATGATCTGCCCAATGACCCCATTGGAGTCTAAGAGTCCTGCCAGGAAAATCATGTCTACCCATATGAACATGATATCCAGTACCAATTAAAGATTATTTTTGGAGAACCAATCCAGGCAGAAGGTATTCAAAATGAACATTAGTATTATGTGCCCATATTTACGTAAGTGGAGATGTATTATTTTAAGGTATGTTTTCTTTAGGTTACTATTACAAAGTAGCATTCCAGAACAATTATTCTTGATATCATGCTAACCAACTGGATGCTACAGACATCTCTAACAAATTGTGAAGCATTGTGTTGGGGACCTCTCTAACATCTAAGGAGTTAACTCTCTGAGTGCCAGAGAGGTGCCCAGCATATTGCTTTGCAATGCGTTGCACACCCTTCTGGAACTTTAAGAGTTAAAGGGTTTGTTTGTTAGGGTTCCAGAGTGGGTTTACGTGAAGCCAAAGTATTTAACCCCTCAAAAAGTATGGTAACCACTGGCTTAGTCTTTCATAGATTATTATATATATATATATATATATATATATATATATATATATATCAGGGCTTATAATTTTAAGTCCTTTGCTACTAGCCAGACCTGAAAAGTTACTCGCCACTGCAAGCCATAACATATCCACCAGGGCTGAATTTCTACTCTCCAGGGCTAAATTTTCACTTGCCATTGGCTAGTGGCGAGTGGAAATTTTGAGCCCTGTATATATATATATATATATATATATATATATATATATATACACACACACATACATACATATACTAGTGTAAAAGCCTGTGTACACGGGCCAAGGTCCGGGTAATGTTAACCCTTTGAGCGCCAGAGGAGTACGCAACGCATTGCTTTGCAATGCGTTGCGTACCCCTCTGGCACTCAAAGGGTTAAGAGGCCACTTCATGTGCAGTAGAGACTGCCCGAATCCACTCAGTCTCTAGTGTGCATGGCGGCTTCTGACAAACATCCTAGTGAATTATTATATAGGATATTTGTTTTTTCTACTGAGTAATACAAGGCAATTCCAACTGCTAGAGGAATTTTAATTCAAAGGTTATTACAGATCAATTTTAGTTAAACCATTCTCATAATAAGGAGGTTCTGTTCCCATCACTTACTATAGGGAAAGAATACTCAGTGACTTAAACTGTACCAGTGTATTACAATAAAAATTCGCCTTTATCACACTAGGTGGCCATTGTTCTGCCCATGCTATGGGACATGTATAGGAGCTTGCTGGCATTAACATCCTGATGATGGTGCAGTATGACCAACAGTATGTTCTTCATGGATCTTATGCTGTAGTATATATCCTTAAGAGCAGTGACTGGTATTGAGTAGTTCTGGTGGATTTGTACAGTCCCCCCCATGGATGAATTTTCTCCATATTATTTGATAGGGAGTGCGTAACCAGTGGCCACCATAGAAAATTGCTATTTAATGTAATTTTAAGATGTAATAACATTTAAATTAGAAACCTCGCAGCAACGGGATTACATAATCATAATTACTGCTCCTTTAACCACTTGAGTTATCCAACACATTGCATTTGATATCTCTCTGGCAATCAAAAGGGTTAAATTATAATAGGTAAAAAATACAGAAAACCATAAATTAATTTCTGATATTTTTATGAGGTTACATTTCAGAAATGACTAAATGATGTTGCTCAAACACTACCTAGTTCTTTATATAGAGCTTTCCAATCCATGCGATACATAGTCATCTATCAAACGTTCCTGAAAATCAGACGGGTGAAAATCTGAACACAGAAAACTGGAACAGTATAGTGAAATTAAATCATAACTGAATTGGATACAGACGGCTTCAGCACAAAAGGCTCACATTCTAAGCTTATTTTTTTAACACTGAGTAAATCTTATATAATGGTATTAAATCAATAAAAAGGAAAGAAAAAAGGAAGAAATATGACAGGGGGGGGATAAAGAATAGAGATTACTTTTGTCCAATCAAATGCAAATTAAAATGACCCTTCAGATTGCAGGAACAGAGATTTTTTCCAGACAATGAACATTTTTACGCAGTGACATTCATTTCTGAGACTCATTAGCGGACGCTGTGATCTTGCTTATTTTCTGCAGCGTTGTCTGCTTGCTTCAAATTGATTAGGAAGCCTCTGATGTGGGCTAGGCTTCGGAATTAGAGAGTTATTTCAGGTATTTCTCTAATTGGCTATCATGCCTGATACTAATGCTTCAGCATAAGCAATTTATTTTGAGCTAAATTATTGCTATATCTCAATTGCTACATCTTCTCTCTATCTTCTACATACAATTAAACTGGGAGATATAAAAGATAAATTAACACTTGCATTTTTTAATCTAATTAAAAAAGAAGAAAAAATGATAATGAACAGGTCTGTACTTAAATTTTTATTCCTCACACACTCCCCTGTGAATAACTTAGAGTTCTAGGCCAAAAGCAATTCTTTGTAACTGTTCCATGATGTTACTTAGAAAAACAATCATTCTAGCCATCAAATTTCCTTTTTTTTTCTTGGATTAATTGTATGCTGGTGTCAGGTGTCCTGCAGATCTGGATTTTCCAGTAAGCAGAGTAGGCAACTGTGTAGAATGCTTAGTTTTCAGTGGGCACCTCTGCAGTACTGAGTTTTGGGTGTGGCTAGATCAATTACAATGCCTCTGCACCAAACAATTGCTCCTGTTGTATATGGTGGTCAGTTTATGTATTAGTTTTCATATTCCTTTACTGGCCTTTAAGACCATGGATGCAAAAAGGGTTTCCAGAGCATTGAACCGGAGACCTCTAAAACAGTCAAGGGGTTAGGAGATATTTTTGTTCTTGTATGTTTTATAGTGTATCTCCCAAGTGTCCCTCTTTAGGAAGGCGAGTCCTTCTTTGAGACCCAAATCACTCTGTCTCTTATTCCCACCCTGGCTTCCCTCTTTTTATGAGATCTGACTGTGTGATTTGTATATAAATGTATCTCATTACTTCATAATAATTAAACTTACATTAATGTTTGTTTAAACCAGTAAATGTGTTTATAAATTAGTTTGCATAAATAAAATACCTTAGTTTTGCTCTAAATCATTTATTCAGTTACACAAAGAGGTATCAACAGGTTATAAAATAACCTAAAAATTATCCAAATGTTTCCCATGAGAGCAGGAACTGTGACTCTTATCAGCAACTGTAATGTGCACAGTGTATGGTAAATAACGTCTGGGGGCACAACATGGTGTCCAAACACCATGACACCAGAACGTAAGTACTGCCCCTGTCACTATACCCCTTGTCCAGAACCCACTAAGGACACATGACAACTTGCTGACAGTTTAATAGTAATGATGAACCCTCCCTGCCACCATCTTAGCATTTTCTGTGGGATCAAGAGTATTACAAGACACACTAGCAGCTTCAGCACTGGTGCCAGCAGCTTCAACACTGGCAGCAGGCCCGGACTGACCATCGGTCATACCGGGCATTTGCCCGGTGGGCCAGTCCGGCGACCCAGGCTCTGTAGTAATACAGAGCGCTGGGAGATGACATCATCTCCCAGCGCTCTGCATTACTGCAACCCGCGTGCGGGAGATTCAGCTCTGTGCCGAAGGAGGGACAGAGCACTGTTAAGTCCCTGGTGATCTAGCGGCATGCCATGAGGTAGGGGATCAAGGGGCATTGTGGAGACGAACGGGCTTTATCGGGCATGGATCAAGGGGCATTGTGGAGACGAACGGGCAATGTGGAGATGAAGGGGCTTTATGGGGCATTGATGAAGGGGCAATGTGGAGATGAAGAGGAATTGTTGAAGGCAGCATTGTGGAGATGAAGGGGGGGGCATTGTGGAGATGAAGGGGAATTGTTGAAGGGGCATTGTGGACATAAAGGGGGCATTGTGGAAGGGAACATTGTGGACATGAAGGGGGCATTGTGGAAGGGGCATTGTGGACATGAAGGGGCATTGTGGAAGGGGCATTGGGGAGATGAAGGGAGCATCATGGAAGGGGGCATTGTGGATGTGGAAGAGGCATTGTGGAGATGAAGGGGGCATTGTGGAAGGTGCATTGTGGACATGGAAGGGGCATTGTGGAGATGAAGGGGGCATTGTGGAAGGGGCAATGTGGAGATGAAAGGGGGCATTGTGGACATGAAGGAGGCATTGTGGAAGGGGCAATGTGGAGATGAAGGGAGCATTGTGGGGATGAAGGGGGCAATGTGGAGATGAAGGGAGCATTGTGGGGATGAAGGGGGCAATGTGGAGATGAAGGGAGCATTGTGGGGATGAAGGGGGCAATGTGGAGATGAAGGGAGCATTGTGGGGATGAAGGGGGCAGTGTGGAGATGAAGAGGGCATTGTGGAGGTGAACAGCGTGGGCAATGTGGAGGTGGGGAGGAGGATGGGGTGGGCAGTGTGGAGCTGGGCAGAGTGTGGGGGTGAATATGTGGGCGGGGCAGGAGATTGTGTCTGGGTCGGAGGGGGGTGGAGGCATCAAAATGCACCTTCGCCCTGTGGTACTGCCCGGGCGCTAAAAATAAATAACGAGCAAATCGGGCCCCCCCCCCTGGGCTGCTCAGAAAATAAAAATGGGCTGCTCAGCTTTAAATGCCCGGGCCTATTTTTTGTCCCAGTCCGGGCCTGACTGGCAGCAGGTACAACACGGTTTGCAACAGGGGCAGCATGTCTGAGAGCAGGCACAGTATTGGTGGCAGCAGGTTCAGTACTAGCAGCAGGCACAACACTGGTGGCACTGGCAACAGGGGCAGCACTAGTGGCAGCAGAAACAGCACGTCTAGCAGCAGCAACAGGCAGCTGGCCTGTCCTGCTCTCACTAGTACTACCCTTTTCTCCCTCCCTCCCTTCCCATTCCCTTTTCTCCCTCCCTTTCCATTAAATTCCCCAAGATCCGCAAGACAGCATTGCTTCAGTAGTGCTCACTTCCTCCTCCTCTGACTCAGTGGACACATAGGGTCCTTCCAGCATTTATCATTTTTAAACCTGCTCATAGTGATAGCATTCACTATGAGCCTCTCATGCCTCAATTTTGCCTCAAGATCACAGCAGAACAGCATGTCTACCACGCTCTGTAGCTGCTTCTGTTGTTTCTGATTTCTGCAAATACGTCACGTTTTTATAACAAAAAGGCGAAAACACCGTAAATCAATGGGCAGAAACTTTCTAGCCATTGAAAAAATGGTGAAAAATTTTGGCCAATGTTCGAAAAATGTGAACATTTCAATTGCTAGTTTCAGGACAACAACTAAGTTTTAGTGGAATTTCTTGCGGGAACACTGCGAGAGATTTTGCCCACCCCTAGTCTCCAATGCATCATATAACAATATGTTGGAGAGCTCTCTTGTATTTAAGGGGTTAAAAGTATAGTTTGAAAGAATAGTTATTTTCATTCCTCCCTCTCTCCCCAAGAGTGCAGTTGGTTTGCTCAAGAATTGCTTAGTACTTTGTGTTTTTGTATCACTAGGGAAGATGTAATACAATTATGTTTTAAATATCTTGTGCAAAACAAATAATTTTGATAGTGATTGTCATGCTTAGTAATGGTAGACATTAATTATGCAAATATGCACTGCTTTCAGAAATGTCTGCAGTGCTTATAGAAAATTAGCACTGAAAAAAAAATGACAAATTGTCATTTCTTACAAAACACAACAAATTTGTCAATATTCGTAATGTAAAAAATGGGAGAGCATAAAGATGTGCATTAAGCATAATAATGAGTTATTATTATTATTATTATTATTAATAATAATAATACAAGCATAATTACTAAAAACACAAATATAAAATAATAAATAACATTAGAAATAATGTATATTACTTTGACTTATTTGATATAAATAGTTCATATCATGTTAAATACAAATTTGATGAAAGTGATTGGACAAGAGGAAACAATGTTGTGCAAAAGGGAACTAGCTATACTAGTTAATACTCTGATTATATTGGTGCTTATATTGAATAGGCATCAAACGGATCATAAGAGTCAGATCCCCTATAGTAACGGATCGTGTGTTCTATATACCCGATCCCCAGTCCATGACGGTTATGCTCTTCCTTGATGGTAGAATTACCAATGCTCTTAGCCAGTCAGGTTTCCAAGTTTGAAACTGAACTTACTAGAAATCTACTTTGTCTTAAGACCTGTCAACAGATGTGTGATTCTCAGTGGTGACATCTGTGTTTGTCATCCTCAATCGTCCCTCTTCTTCAGGATTAGCTGTTTCTGAATAAGTGCAATGGTACTCATGAAATGCCTAGAGGACTAAAGGGTGGAGCTCTTCAATTCAGTCATCTGTCAGAACCGGTTCAGACCAAGATCAAGGATGCCAAATCCAGGTGCGCTGGTGACAGCAGACAGGTTGACTATGAATTCCATATACAGAACACACAGTCCAGTATTGTAGATGGATTGGACCATTATGATTTGTTTGATGTCTATATGATGTTAGAGCAACCATAATCAGAATGTATCAATTCTTTTATAGCTTGTCTTGTTTCCTTTTTTACAACATTGCTACTCCTTGTCTGAGTGTTTTATCAATTTTATGTCCAAAATCATCCTTTAATATAAAAGACCAGATATATGTTTGTCCGATACAGTCATGCGCAGTAGAAACTGCCAATGCAGTCATGTGCAGTAGACTGCCGATGCAATATGCACTGCCTGAATGCACAGAATGCTGGCCCGTGTGCATGGGCTTTTGCAGTCATGTGCGGTAGAGACAGCCGATACAGTCATGCGCAGCAGAGACTACAGATGCAGTCATGCACAGTAGAGACTGACTGAACGCACAGAATGCTGACCCATGTACACAGGCTTTGCAGTCATACGTAGTAAAGACTGCCAATGCAGTCATGTGCAGTAGACTGCCGATGCAATATGCACTGCCTGAATGCACAGAATGCTGGCCCGTGTGCATGGGCTTTTGCAGTCATGTGCGGTAGAGACAGCCGATACAGTCATGCGCAGCAGAGACTACAGATGCAGTCATGCACAGTAGAGACTGACTGAACGCACAGAATGCTGACCCATGTACACAGGCTTTGCAGTCATACGTAGTAAAGACTGCCAATGCAGTCATGGGCAGTAGAAACTGCCGATGCAGTCATACTCCGTAGAGACTGCTGACATACTCCGCGCGACAGGAGAACTCGCCCGGATGGAGAAAGCCAAAGAAAGCCAGTCATACTGCTGCCAGGAGAACAATATTAGTCCGGTGTTGGAATGGCTTGGTTTCAAGATAATCATAGATGCTTCTAAATATGGATGGGTTGAATGGATGGTGCAGCGCGTAATGATGTTGAATGCCAGCTAAGTATACTTTAATGGAGGCAGCTGATAGTTTGAGACCGGAGTGGCAGTGGGTGGCGAAGGCTAATATGCTGGATTGACAGTGTGGGTTATCTGGTTTGGTGACTGAAATGAAATTCTTGAATGAATCCCATGCCCGCTCGTAGGTCCTCCTGGTTTTGGGTGCTAGGGCTTGACTTATGATAGATGAAGCTTCTGAAAGTAATGAGTTTATTGCATGGTTAGATCCATGAATGCTGGAGGGGTGACTGGATGTGCATCTGCTGCTGGGTACTTACTGATTTAAATGGGACTTTTAACACTTTGAGTGCCATAGGGGTATGTAACACATAGCAAAACCCCTCTGACATTCAAAGGGTTAACCCCTTGTATGCTAGTGAGATCTCCAAAGCATTGTGCTGCAGTGTGTTGAAGAGGTAATCAGCCCCAATTACATTAATACGAAATAGTATTTGTCCCCTATGGTAGCGTTGGTTTGTTCCAAAATTGTTCTTTTTTTTCTTTTGGGCATGATGCCCAGTGCATGGCATTATTAGACACCCTGCTGAGTATTTCAGGGTGGGCGTCTTTTGGGCATGACGCCCATTGCATGGCATTATTAGACACCCTGCTGGGGATTTCAGGGCCCAAGTTTCAGTTTGTGGAATAGTAAATGATACAAGACAGTATGTAAATGAGATGCTAATTTTCTAACCCTTTTAGCCTATTTACATTAGCCAGGATTTGATGCAAAGCAAATGCAAAGTAAGTGCAGTGCTGAACGGTTTCGAAATGGCTTTTGACTCAATTTCATACCAAATGAATTGATCAATGTTTATAATCAATAAGGCAATCTAACTCTTATTGACTTCCCTTGCCTTTTTATACATTACAAGAGCTTTTCTTGGAGTGGCCAATCCACAATTCACAAAATATCTATGGGCCTTAACCATTTGAGTGCCAGAGGGGTATGCCTTGCATTTTTTTTGCAATGTGTGGCATATTCCTCTGGCACTCAAAGGGTTAATTGCAAATGAAAAGAGGTTCAATTCTAGGACAGACCAAGTGCATCAAATGGGTGAAATATATATTTATGAAATCCCCATTGATGTAAATGATGCTTTTAACCCCTTGAATGCTAGAGGTCTCCAATGCATTCTTTAAAAAAAAAAAAAAAACATTGGGTGAACTCTCTAGCATTCAAGGGTTCAAAACCCCTTTTAAATCAATTGAGACTTTTATACATCACCTATAATCCAGGTTGTACGTATGACCATATAGCACATATTGGGTAAATAGCAGCTACCTTAAAGGGATAGTAATACTTAAATATTACTATTCCCCATATTGTAGCCATTGTAAAAAGAATGTAATTGTCCCCAGTGTCATCACTCAAACCTTTATGGTTTGAGAGAGAACAGCCAGCAAAATTCCCCCCTCCCTCCCCTTTCCCTGAAGTCAGCGTTGTACCTGACTGAAGGGAAAGTCTGTCGTACGACAGGCTTGCGGCTCTGCAGTAGAGCCAAGATTGCGTTAGTAAAAAATAATTATTTCACTGAAATGGTCTTCTATGTGTGCTTGGTTTGCAAGCACACGTAGAAGACAGTTTTAGTAAAATAATTCCTTTTTACTAACGCGATCTCGGCTCTACTGCAGAGCCGCCTGATGCAAATAAGACCAGATATCCCTGCGGTCAGTACAACACTGACTTCAGGGAAGGGGGAGAGAGAGGGGAACTTTGCGTGCAGTTATCTCTCAAACCATAAAGGTTTAAGAGATGACACTGGGAGCAATTTAATTATTTTTTAAATAGCTACACTATAAAAGCAGGTCCAATTAATCTTCATATTATTTGGGCCTTGGAGAGTGTTATTTCAATTCTGTCAGAGTTGTAGTTCAAGAGTAATTGAATGATAAAGTATCCCCCTCCCGCCCCTTTTACTGATGTAACACTGCTCACCTCAGAGCAGCAAGATGGATCGCAGAGAGGGAAAATCTGAGCATAAAGAAAAACCTGAAAAACCTGTCAAGGTGGGCAGGGTTTTCCTTATGTTCACAGTAAGATTATCCCCTGCTGTGAACTGTCCTGTCCCAGGACCAGATTCCACATCTGAGGAGTGGGAGTTTACACTAGGTAAAGGGGACAGGAGGGGGATACTTTATCATACAATTAATCTTGAACTACAAGTCTGACAGTATTTAAATAACAGTCTCCATGGCCCAATTACTATGAGGATTAATTGGACCTGCTTTTTTGTGAAAAATTACTATTCCTTTAAAAGGAGAATACTGATTTGGTTTTAAAACATATGTATTGCAGGGTTTATATTGTTCAGTAAAACAAGGGTCCTCCGACTGCTAAGAAATGTTTAATGTATGTGTTACAGCACAACCTTGCAGTTTTTTGGTTGCAGCAACTGTATGTCCTGAACTAATTAAGTGGAGAAGTTGATACATCATCCTATGGAGGTTTATTGTCAACTGACTAGAACTGTCTATAGACTGGTATAGTAACAGTAACACCATAACATTTCAGGCCATAGAAGTACTGAACCCAAACCCAAAAATGCAAGTTTGAGGTAATAAAACATGCCTTAGCAGTTCTATTAGTCAGCAGGATAAAATATATATATACATACATACATATATATATATATATATATATATATATATATATATAGAGAGAGAGAGAGAGAGAGAGAGAGAGAGATATCAGTATTCAGTGTCACTATCCCTTTAAATAAAATAATGATAGTTATAAAATATTCAGTAGCTATGAGGTAGAAAAAAATCACCTACTTCATATTCATGGGATAATTTCCATATATCTCCAATGCCTAGTTTCTTCCATTCCTGCATAGTTTGCTCAGCAGAGTAATGAAGCCTGACATCTTTACACCATTGCATAAAATGTTGTGAAATAGACTTTGGGGCCTTTTTAAAAGTGTTAATCTGAGAAATATAGAAAGAGAAGTTCAAATTTGAAAGGGAGACCTTTGTAGCTCTAAATAGAAATACAGTACATACATAACTCATATAAAGTGCTGTATTCAACAAGAGGTGCAATTCTGGCTCAAACTAACTGCAACATAAGGGACAAATAAAATATGGTCATTGATTTAAATGGGGCTTTTAACCTCTTGAATGATAGAGAGATCTCTAAAAGGAAGGGCAAACCTTTTATCCTCAAAAGTGAAATGTGAAAACCAATACTTACCGATGTGGAGAAAATTCCAGTGAAAATGTCTTTATACTTTTTTCATCACATTAAAATCATTAAGAATAATACATTTTCCACCCACTTGTAAGTTCCCCATTTATTCCCGTTATGCTAATAAAAAGGGGTGTCATCTTCCCGAATGCTGTTAGTCTGATGCAGACAGGCAGGCAAAAAGAGGAAGCAGGAGTTGCTTGAGGTTGCAGAGTGTGTAAAAGACAAAGTTCTTTGAATGATAGGTGACTTGACATAGACAGGAGATTCCTTGACATGAGCTGTGACTGATAGTAATACATACTAGAGATAGAAATATACATCATACATTTTTAGCCAGACACATCTAACAGATCTGTCTTGTACTTTAATGTAAAAATCAACAATATTTTAATTATGACCAGAAAACATGCTGATTTGAGAGTTGAGAGAGATACTTCTAACTAGAAATAAGAGAGAACATTATAGGAGTGTATTTCCACTACTACAAGTTTATATGCACATAATATCTCCACTCTGACATCTTCTGAATATGTTTCTGCCTGTTATATGGTGTGATACTAGGATCTAGGACCATCTTTTTTAAGGGCAACGCACATATGATTTGAGATGGGAGAGGATCATCTATATCAGTGGTTCTCAACTCCTGTCCTTAGGACCCACTAACAGGCCAGGCCAGGATTTGATGATTTCCTTGTTAGAGCACAGGTGACAATCAATGTGAATGAGCCTCTGATCACCACACCTATGCTCTAGCAGAGAAATCCCTAAGTCCTGGCCTGTTAGTGGGTCCTGAGGACAGGAGTTGAGAACCACTGATCTATATTATACATCTATACCCTGTTGTCCTGGATTGAACTTCTGATTGCTATACGTCATGGATACATGTTTGCAACCGCTAAAGAAGCACCCCTGTGACCCCCTCCCCCAGCCTCTTTACACTGTCCACTGGTAGTCACAGATCCCCACATACACTGTCTGACCCCCAGACTTGTCACCCTGCTCACAGGTAGCCACAGATTCCCCACATTCACTGTCTTAAGCCCGCCCCAATTCCCCTGCTCACTGGTAGCCGATGATTCCCAAATACACTGTCTGACCTCCTCCTCAGTTCTCTTGCCCACTAGTAGTGACACATTTGCCATATAAACTGTCTGACCCCTTCCAGCCGTGCAACCTTGCCCACTGGTAGCCACAGATTCCCCACATACGCAGCTCGATCCCACCAGCCTTGTTCTCCACATCTGAAGTTCACAGACTGGTTTCCCTGCCCATTGGTAGCCACAGGTACCCATTTACACTGTCTAACCCCTCTCTAGCTTGGTTCCTTTGCCTACTGGTAGCCACAGATTATTCCTTCCCTTACCTCTATTTGAAAAAAAAAAAAAAATTCTGTAGGGAGTGGTAGAGGAGCTCCACTCTGTTCACATTATGGAGCAATTGGATCCCCACTTCCTTCTAGGTACTTTAAGGTAACCTTACTGCAATGCCCTGCAAGTACTAGAAGAGGCAGTGTGGAGCTGATAGCTCTGCTCTGAAAGTGAAAACTACCTACAGAAAATGTAAGATCCCTCAGATCCAGAGAAGCCACCAAGTCTGACAGCCCCCTCCCCTCATCGGGGGGGAGGGGCTGCTGGGGCCTCCCCTTTGCCACTGACACACACACATATACACTTGCACGCTCACACAAACATTCATATAAACGTACACATGAGCTCACATACTCGCACACATGCACTCACACATATATGCAAGTGCATGTGCACACAGAAAACCATACTCACACTCATACACACACATATAAACACACACATGTTTTCGTATGCACACACACATTGTTACATGCACACAAACACACAGACATTCTCATATTTATTCAAACACACACATACACACTCACATGCTTAAATGTACACAAGCACACACACAAACAAAAACATTTACATGCACACACACAAGGACACACATACTTGCATACGTGCGCACACACTCATATGCACGCACAAATACATTCTCGCTTATGCATACATGTATGCACACAAACCACCACACACACAACACACATACAACACATACACAAACACACTTGTACACACACAAACACTCTCACAAGCATACACACACAGATACAGACATATACACATAAAAACCCACATATACATGCACACGTGCTCACACACTCACACATGCACAGGCACACATCCACAAAAATGCTCACATATATGCACATACACACATGCAAAAACATTTGAACTCATACACGCACACACCTGCTTACATGTATGCACACACACATGCACACACAAACACACTCTTGCTCATGCACACACTCACACATATGCAGACTAGCATGTATGCGTGCACACACACACACAAACACACTCACGCTTGACCCTTTAGTAATACAGTTTGATACTCCTGACATAAGGGGTCAATTTAGATTATGGTGAAATATCTGTCTGACTGATTTTTTACCTCTGCTCTCCAAAATGGCAGGTTCAAATTCTCTTATTTGCCATATATGAAGGAAAATGTCTATGTTCATATGAAAAAGTATCAAATAGGAGACCAAGCATAAATATGTACAATAAGAAACATCAATTAATTCCTGGCCTATTGTCAAAGTCTTGTCAATGATCCCACATCAGAGTGATTACTTAGCTGTGTGTGTTTCTTATAAAACAATACAAAATCAGCTCAGACTAGGTACCGACTCCTTTTGCTAAATAAGGGAATTTAACTCTGAGTAACGGAAGATAATAATAATCATACGGCAATATTTAGAATAAAGAGGTGCTAGTCCCTTGGTAAAGTTGGAAGTGACTGTCTGGAGACTGTAGTAGGGACAATTTGACATACTTCTCTGAGTGCAACTGATATATATCTATACAGCAGAGGAGAAGATCTTTAGAAGGAAGAAGCTACAGGATTTAGAAGCAGTGACAGACAGGAAGAGTTGCCCCAATTACCCCCTTCTTGAAAAACACAATACCATTCAAGTCTGTTCCCTCTTTAAAGTACTAAAACCTCCTAATAATAATTCCCCACTTACCTTACTATGGCCAGAAAATTCCAGTGGTCCTATAAGTATTTTCTTCACCCTTGGTTCAAGAGATATCATATTCAATCAGTCCTGGATGTCATGTTCATGGAAGCAGACAGTTGCTGGTAGTTTTTATCAAACTGAATCAGGCAGAGTATAAGAGTCTTACTAACCCTTTTTAAACCATAGGGGTGGGAAACACATTGTGAAGCATTGTGAATCATTACATTGCATAGTCCTGTGGTCCTTAAAGGGATAGTAATACTTCGTTTTAACTTTATTTTATTTTGTAGGCATTAAAAAAAACATGAAGAATGATATAAGTCTTATCTCTCAAACCTTTATGGTTTATGAGATATTCACAAGCAAAGTTCCCCCTCCCGCCCCTTTTTCCTACTGTAAGCCATCTCTTCTCAGATGTGAATGTGGTTGTATGACCAGACAGATAACAGAAGGGGACAATCTTCTTTGTATAAAAACAATGAAAGCCCTTCCCCCCCTTGACAAGTTTTTCAGCTTTTTCCCTTATCTTAATTGAAGATTGTCCCTCTCTGCAGTCTACCTGGGCACCTCCCTTCTGATCTGGTTGAACAGGGGGGGGGATACTTTGTTTGTGAATATCTCTTAAACCATAAAGGTTTGAGAGATAAGACTTATATCATTCTTCATGTTTTTTTAATGCCTACAAAATAAAATAAAGTTAAAACGAAGTATTACTATCCCTTTAAAGGCTTAAGATTACCACGTGCTCCTTGGTAAATGATAACATTTTCAGGCTGCCCTGTCCTTCTAACAATTATCATGTCCTCCTCTATGGACATGACTTCCAGGGCAGCCTGAAAATGTTATCATTTACCAAGGAGCATGCGAATAATTAATAGGGGCCATTAGGTTTTTCTGCTCTAAGGCAAGCAGAAGATTATTATTAGGAGTCACTAGTTCTTTAAATCCTGGCTAAAAGGCACAGCACTCAGTATCTCAGGTTTTGTGCTATACCGCTATAATAAAAATTTGCACAGTAATCAGCAGGCACGATGAGTAACCTGTCTATATTTTAGTGGTCTACTAAAATGCTGATTTCATTTTATAGGCTTCCCTGTGAGTCAACAACTGTTAGTGTTGAATGATTCCTCGGCCCCCATAAACATCACATCCTTTAAATTCCTCAGTGATGGATCAAGCTAACTACCAATTGCAGCAAAACTCCACCATCAACATAAATCTTTTCTTGCACATGGTCTCCAGGCTCTGAAGTTAGCATTTAGTTCATGCTGGTAATCCATACTGTCTGTATAAATATGTGTGCCTGTGTGTCACAGTGTGTTTAAGTCATAGTGGGTTTATCACTGTCTTTCTCTCTCTCTATTTGTGAGTTCAGAACTATGTGTGTCTACCATAGTGAACTTATAGCTGACTGTGTTGTTAATTGTGTATTTATCTGGGATATTTTACATATGTACCATAGCTCTTATGTATGTCTTACTGAGAGGATCCACGTGTCTCTCACTGGCAAGTTTTTTTTTTTTTTTTTGTATGTTTTAACCCCTTAAAGGGATAGTAATGGATCATTTTAAGTAAATTTAATATTGTAGATAATAATAAAAAAAAAGTGATTGAGGCCAGTCTGATCTGGCCATTCCAATGAAGTATTTGTTTTTAGATCGAGCTATTTTGGCTCTGCTGAAGAGCTGGTGGCTGGTCCCAGGACCAGAATCTCCTGCTGTAAGACAGAGAATGACGTCTGTGAAAGGGGAGGGAGGAGGAACTTTATAATCGTATTTCTCACAAACTATAAAGGTTTGAGAGATCAGACTGACCTCAATTACTTTATTTTTTACTATCTACAATATTAAATTTACTTAAAAACGTGTCCAGCACTTAAGGACCATGGAGCATTTTTTTTTTTTTGTGTTAATCCGATTCAGGGTTCCTCGAATGGCGTACAGTCGCGTGAGGAGCCCTGAATTCCATGACAGTCCTGGCATGGCATTAGACATTAACGGGTTAACAAAGGTTTTTATACATTATTTTCTAGTATTGTTTACATCTTCTACAGAGTTAAAGGGATAGTATTGTTTCACAAAAACAGCAGCTCCAATTAATCTTCATAGTATTTGGCCCATGGAGAGTGTTATTTCAGTACTGTCAGAGCTGTAGTTCAAGAGTAATTGACTGATAAAGTATCACCCTTCAGCCCCTTTTACCTAGTATATCTTCTTACTGTGAGCATAAGGAAATCCCTGCCCCACTTGTGTCACAGAAACCAAGAAAACTCAAGAGTGAGATGGTATAGTTAAATAAATAATAATGGTAATAATAGATAGGATATCGAAGGAGCAGAGGGTGACAAGAGAGACCAGAACCTCTATCAGAAATAGGAGGCAGTCTAAGGTCAACCACAACTGCTAGAGACTAGGCCGTAGCCAATGGTAGTCTCATCAGCAGAAGAGACCCCTAGGAAGGACTCTCACAATCTCCCCTAAACGTGGCAACAAGGGAAAGAACTGGCTCATGCCTGCAATGTCAGTCAGCTAAAATCCGCCAGAGCCCCAGATCTGCACCAGTTAGGATAGTCAAACAAGCCAGAGTCATACATGGAGTGGGTAGTCAGCCAGAGCCACAGGTCTACACCAGATAGGATGTCCTCTATTAAGGAGACAACACAGACAATACGGCTGGACAGAGCCCCAGGTCAGCACCAGTTTGGATAGTCAGACAAGCCAGAGTCATAAATGGAGTGGGTAGTCAGTCAGAGCCACATGTCTGCACCAGACAGGATGTCCGCTACTGAGAAGGCAACACAGACAACACAGCTGGACAGAGCCCCATGTCAGCACCCGTTTAGTAAATCAGACAAGCCAGAGTCATACACGGAGTGGGTAGTCAGCCAGAGCCACAGGCCTGCACCAGAATGGATGGTCAAACAAGCCGGGTCATACACTGGATAACAGGAACAGGGACTGGAACTAGAACTGTACTGAACAACAATGTAAGGGTACTGAGTAAAGATCCAGTGCCTTAAATACCCTTCCAGGAAGTAGGTAGGTGGAGCAAAACTAGACCCTCCATCATAAGGCTGAGGCCTGCGTCAGAGCGCAGCCTCACTCCCAATAATGACACATCGATCTGCGATGCATCCATCACCTCCATAAATCCTGCATCTGCCAGCTCAATCCTGCTGCTTCGGAAGAGGACACAGTAGGCCACTCCGTGCCCCAAATGGTCCCAGACCGAATGCTCAGAGCAATGCCAGCATCACCCAAAGCAGCAGCGCTGGGTCTAAGGTACGCCATGACACCTTGACAGGTTTTTCAGGTTTTTCCTTATGCTCACTGAAGATTGTCCATCTCTGCTATCCATCTGGACAGTCTTGCTGCTCTGAGGTGAGCAGTGTTACATCAGTAAAAGGGGCGAGAGGGGGATACTTTATCATTCAATTACTCTTGAGCTATAACTCTGATAATATTGAAATAACACTCTCCATGGACCAGATATGAAGATACATTTTTGTGAAACATTACTATCCATTTAACCTCACAAATTAAGGACAGTTTAATAATTGGTTTTATGTATTTTATTCAGTATGCATACTACATTCGTACAATAGCAATGTTTTTTATTACCCATTGATTACGATTTTAAGATAATTAATTTAAATAAATAATTGGTATAATAAATATACTTGCATAATAATGATTTAACCCTTTTGCTCAATGCTTTTCATACTGCCTCTGGCATTTTGTATACATTTAAAAGGAAATAACATTATATAATGACATGAATAATTTTTAAAAGGTTTTCAAAATCACCTAAACTTATGTTGGCCATTATTTATTTATAACTGTAGATTACTAGATATTTAGGGTTATTTATTTGTCAGTTTATGCAAATAATCCAGTACTTAATGGTAGGAAGTGTCAGTTGAGGGAAGGTGAAATGACGGTATCTCGCACACCAGGTTGTGCCAGAAATAACTGCCTAATTTGCATAAATGGTTAAGTTAGTAATGATAAATATGTCATACATTATATTTTTAAATAATAAATGGTTATCATAAAATATCTGTGATTTAAAAGCTTTATCAACATAATGTTTTAGTTTTAGTTCTACTTTTGCCTCCATCAATTATTAAAATTAAAATTAAGGAATGATTGAAATTTGTTTTTTAAAATGATACTTACAACCCCAAACTGTTATCAATAAAAATTGTATCCAGTATTAAGCTGTAGACATGTGAATTTAAAAAGGAATACACAATGAGAAATACAATAAAAAGAGAACCATACTGCCACTGGTCATCAGTTCACCTAGAGAAACTACTACATCCACAACCTTAGCCCTTTGTGTGCCAGAGGGATACGCAACGCATTGCAGAGCAATGCGTCACGTACCCCTCTAGCACTCAAAAGGTTAAACTCAAAATACATAGAAGGACGTTCAGAATTATGCATGCCATAAAGACTGAACTGAATAAGGTCTTAGGATTTCTCTCACATAACCAGAACTTTATATAATAGTAGCAATATTGGCACGGCTTTGCCCTTGCAGTTAATAAAACATTGATGGGTTTTTGAATTTAACCCCTTAACGACCTTTGACGGTCATAGTACGTCAAGGGTCGCTCTGACTGAACGACACATGACGTACTATGACCGTCATGGAATTCCGGGCTCCCCCAGCGGCTGCACGCCGTTCGGGGAGTCCGGAAGCGGATTTTTAAAAAAAAATGCTCCGCGGTCCTTAACTGACCGCACTGTGCCGATCGGCCGGTCGTTAAGGGGTAAGTGCTTAGCCTTTTCAGCTCCAAAAAAAGCATGCAATGCATTGCAAAGCACTGCTTTACACAACTGTCTTTTAGTGAGTGTGAAGCATGTGTGTGTGAGTGTGTGTGATCATGTGTTTTGCATGTATTACATTTTACTTGTATTGCATTTTGCCTATAGCGTGTGGCTTACAGCATTTTGTGTTTTGCGTATAGCATACAGCTTATAGCGTATGATATATAGCGTTGGGAGTTTGATGTATAGGGCGTATAGCATTTGGAGTATTGGGTTTGTTGTATTGTGTTTGGTGCATTTCGTATTGTGTTTAGCGTATTGCATTTCTCATGCATTGCATACCCCTCTGGCACTCAGAGGGTTAAGTTGCAGTGTGAGCGTTATGACTTCTCTCTCAGGCCCCCCTTATTGTCCAGGCACAGAACACCAGTCCCCTTTGTATCCCTATAGTGGTGGCACTGATCAAGGTAAGACAAGGCTTGTGCCAAGACAATAGGATAATTTGTGAATGATTAGCTCTCGGAAAAATTGTTCCCACAATCTGGTGTGGCAGAGCCCCCCCCAACTTTACCGGATCCTAGGAAGGTACCTAGGGTGCCTTGTCCATGATCTGGCTCTGGTTGTTCATTTTATGTATAGTGTTGTACGTATCTTGTGTAGTGTGTGTGTGTGTGTGTGTAGAGTGTGTGTTTATTGTATGTGTGTACGTGTATGTGTCTTTGTAGACCCTGCATCTCCTTGCAGATATTTTGGCAGGAGTCGACAGGGGCACCCCTGTCAAAATCACACACCCATGCTTACACCAATGAGAGAGGCAGTATAGCAGAGATTTGCATAGCTCCTCCTTACTGCCAACCCTGGGTGTGTTTGTTTTCAGGGAAATATAAATTAAGTCACATGATGCTTCCTCTTATATATATATAAACTTCCTTTAATTTTGTTTTAGTTCACGTTTACCCATCTTCCTCATATGATTTTCCCTTCCTTTTTTACATTTATTTCTATGTACTATGGATCTGTCTCTCTCTTTGTCCCTCCCCCTCTCCTTGCATGCCACCCCCCATGGATTCCACTTGTTATGAACTTGATGTGGTTTGCAACTTATCAGCTTGTATTTTCCTTAGCTAGGAATTCAATGTATATGTTTCATTTTTAAACACGGTATGCTTTTGACTTGATAAAGGAAGCTTGTTGCTCTCAAAACATTGTCCTTAACACTGAATTTTAGTCCAGTAAAAAAAGTATTATTACATACTGTGATGCTCTTTCATTTGGCATCTACACCACTGAACTAACATGGCTATTATATCGCTACTACAAGCTAGAAGTCTGTTTATTTCTCTAACCTATCAAAAAAGGAAGGGAGATAAGCTCACCACACTCTGTATGGGTGCAAGATATCACATCTGACAGGTAAGTGCTGCTCGCTCCATGTGGATATATGCTGAAGCTGAAATGACGATAATATAAAGATCTATGCAGTTATGTGCTTTTTATGTATTTATCTTGTGTTTAATGTTGGGGGTACCTATATGGGCACATTACAGAGCAATATGTTGAACGTATATGGTTATTCTTTAATGAATGCATCTATTTCCCATTTTGTATTTTTGAATGTTAACCCCTTAAGGACCAGCCGCCGATGTACTCTGCGGTCACTTAAGGACCACGGAGCATGTTTTTTTTTTTTTGCACGATCCTATTGCACACCGTTCGGGGAGCCCGGAATTCCATGAAGGTCCAGGACCGTCATGGGTTCTTAAGGGGTTAAAAAGGTGAGCAACACACTGCAGTGCAATATATTGTTCACTTCTCTGGTACATAAGAATATATTCTTTACCCTTATTGTGTCAAATCATCCCATGCAGTAAGGGTGTTGTTGAGTCTAGATACCCCCATGCTCATATGGAGCAGCCTGGGGGGAAGGGGGCAAAGGAAATTTTGTGACACTCCCTCTTGATCTAAGTACCTCCCCATGGGCGGATTATCCTATGGGGGGATCGGGCATCCCACGGTGAGCCTCTAGATCATGGGCCGGCGGGGGAGATCAGAGGATCTCACCTCACCGTCCCACAATATTTTGAAGGAGAGGTCTGTGTTGCCACAGCACTCTCTGTGACAGCCTTCGCGTTCCTTGTTAATGCAGGGCGCCAGGATATGACATAATATCCTGGCGCCTGCTCTCCCATGTCGCACAGGGACCACAAGGGGGCTTCGATAGGAACGTTGGTGCAGCTAGCGGGCTGCTTTAAAAAAAAAAAAAATGCCCGGGCTGGTATTCCCCTACAATCTACCCCTGTACCTCCCTATTTTAAAGGGGAAACTAGGAGTTGGTAGACCTCTGATTTACTTTGTATTTGTTAAGACCTCCCTTCTCAAGGAGGAGAGAGAGGCACTATCCATATTCTTGGTCTAATTATCCCTTTGAGTGCTAGAGAAGTACCTAATGCATTGCAGCGCAGAGTTATACCCCTTTAGTTGAATAGGGAGCAATAGGCCCCATAGCAATTTTATTTGATTCCATAACATTTTGGAAGCCAGCTCAATCTATAGCTCCTAGGGATTTTAACCCACCAACAGAACAGGAACTGTGAGGTCTGTTGGGATCCTTTAAGCACAACTATTTCATGTTTTAACCCTCTCTACTGAAAGACCCAGGTGACAGGAAGTGAGGGAGGGGTCAATAAACCCTTCCTGGTTGGTCAGTTCCTTTCCTTGTATTTCGGTTGAGATTAGGATACTCTTGCTCTAGATTCCACTCTTTTCATTTTGACTTTATTTAAAAAAAAATACACACACACACATACATATATATATATATATATATATATATATATATATATATATACACACGCACACACACACACACATTTTTTATTTTTCATTTTTATAGATAAGATTTCACTGCAAGTTGCTCTAGTGCTCCTAGAGAAGAAGGAAACACTCTATATGTAGAGGGCATGAAGAGGTCAGTGCGAAGACTACTGCATGCTGGGTAAGGTCACACAATGGCAGTATTATCTCCTGTACATTGTATTTGATTATACTTTATATTTAATTGAACATACACAGTGTTTCTGAATACAGTTACATGCTGCACATGCTCAATATTTATTTAAAAAATATATGCGCCGTGCATGCACAGAACCAATGCATAGATCCAGAATATATTTTGAATGGGTGCACATTTGTATGATTATTATTATTAAATACCCCAGTGTCACTGGGAAATGTGGGATCAATCTGCTGTACAAAGATTCAGTCAAACAGACTTCAAAATTTTAAAGTGTATTTCTGTGTTCTTTATTTTAAAGAACTACTGAATAGATTTTTTGATGCAATTTGACAAATTTATGCACAACTGGATATGTAAATTTAACCCTTTGAGTGCCAAAGGGGTACTCAATGCATTGCCTACCACTCAAATGGTTAAGACCAGATCACCTTGCAAACCAATACATTGCACATTCCTCTCGTCCTCAAGGTATAACATTAGGGGTGGGAGAAAAACGAGAAAAATTTCCAGCATGACTTATCAAGACAAACTGATGATTTTTCTCTTTTTTTGTGAAAGTTTTCTCCTTTTCTCCAATGAAAATGTTTCTCCTTTTTGCCTATCCCAGCAAATCTTTTCCCTATTCTAACACATTTTTCTCCTATTCTAACACATTTTTATCCTATCCTGTTTAATATGGTACAACATTTCCCAATAAGTAAGAAATAAGTAGCTGGAAGTCAAAGTTATGAGTCCTACAGTAACAAATACCTTGACAAATATGTTAGCATGCAGAGTGCATTTGTCCTTTGCCCACAACACTTACTTCCTGCTTAAGTGACACTGGCACATATTCATGTCATGAGGAGAGGGCATGATCCATAAAATAAAACACAAACACATCTATTTAGGGATAACAGACCACAGCTTTATTTAATTGTTTACTCACACAATTATTATTGTACTTATTCAAAAAACACCATCATAATTAATCATTAATCCATGATAATTCCTTAACTGGCAGTCCTTGCCAATCTGCCTTCCTTGAAACCAAGCATGGCCAAATTGTCCGAACTCATGCTAAATCCTCCCAATGTTCGTCAGCACTTACAGCTGACTCCACCATTCTTCAGCACTAACAGCCGATTCTTCCATTATTCAGCACTAACAGCTGATTCCACCATTATTCAACACTAGCACTAACAGCTGATTCCATTATTATTCAACACTAACAGCTGACTCACCAGGAAATTACCCCATTGGCCATCCACTTAAGCTTCAATGGGTAACGTCAACTCCCGCAACCTAAGTCCTGGACAAAACTCCCAAAGGGTTTCGGCCCGAGGATAAATCCCCTAACTTTACCGCATCAGTTGTCAATTTCTGCAAACCATGCAAGGACTATCTGCCACAAGGCTCGACTGTCAGTACCTTGCAGCTAGGCACCACACCACTAAAGCTGTGGCCTGTACCCCCACTAACATGCACCACACTCCAAGCAATGCACACAGCCCAAAAAAGGGGGGGCAACCCCCAAGAACCATCCGGCCCACAAAACCACATCACCAACTACCACCAGACGAACCACAACACAACAAACAACAGCCAACAGACCATTTATGCAAAAGCTCAACACAGAGAATCAGCCGGCTCAAGCCACCAGCATAACCCCAATTGTTACAGAACCACTTGCGTAGCCCAAGTACTCACATGTTATAAAGTGGGGGGGGGGACATAAGAGCTTCACCATCACCAAAACGGAAACTTGAATGACACGATGACCATGCCCCACCAGCAGCATCAAGGAGCTCCCCAGAAACACACTAGGCCACGCCCATGCATGGGAAGGTCATTTCCAGGAAGCGGGGCCCGAAGGAAGCCAGCCCGTCCAACCTCACATCTGGAAAGGAAAAAACTGGGCACAATGGGAACCGATCCCAGCAACCAGCCCCACCGGGTAAATGAAAGGCCGTTAGCCAACACATCAGATATACCTCAAGCAAAGAGACCAGATGTCCAACAGTACCAGAGGATACTCCACAACCTCCCATCTGCTCCTGAGGCCTGGGAACCTGCCCACGTCAGCCCGTATACCCTAAGGGCAAGGATCCTCCATGCCACTGCAGAGTCCATCCATTCCATGTCAACTCCAAAAGGAATGCGAACAGGAAGCCGTGCACCACAGAGCGTTCCCAGGAAAACAAACACACACACCAGGACAGCCTGTGCTCGACTCCAGCATGGACCCCCGTCTAGCCACCATGTCCGTCATTAGCCATCCCACTGCTCACAAAACAGTAGGACAGGTCCCCCAAAGGAAGCTCGGCACATAAGGATGCCAGCCAGAACAACCACTGGATGCCACAGTGAAAGTGCCCATTTCTCCAATGCAACCACCCCGAGTACAGCACTGTCAACAAACAACGCAATCACACACCACCCACAGTGCACTTCATTCCTTCTGGACACTGGGGGAGATGTATAAAATGGAGTGAGAAAGAAAGCGTCTGTAAAAGTTTCAAAGGGACATAAGAAAATGTAAATACATTGAGCGTCAGTTTGCAAAGTGCTGACACCAGGTTGTGACATTTGAAAAATGGAGTAGAAATGGTATTGACCAAATAAGAATAGTGTCCCAGTGGTATTAGAAAGAAAAATCTCCAATGTGCACCAAATAAGGACAATGTTAAGGCTTCCATCAGAACCTGTTTGGCATGGAAGTATTTAGTGACAGCTATGTGTGCAAAATAGCATTATAGGTGCAAATACCCACAGACAATTCCCAGGCATATGTGTAAACGTGATTGTAAAGCTTTTAGAAAATATGCCCAGGCTGTTTGAAGGTCCACAACAATTCATAAGGACTCAGGAAAAGGACTACTTATATATCCTGCACAACGTCCTACACCTCCTCAAGCTGCATGAGATAAACAGGCAACAAGCAGATCAGCAGACAGTCACGGATAATGGTGGAAAGCCCTCCAGAGGTATCAAGTTGCAGTGCAAGAAGCCATACACCAAATTACCCTTTGTTTCAGTTTTTTTTTTTTATTTTATATTTGCCATTGAGTATCCTACCTAAACATCCAAACATACATAAACACATACCAAACAACTATACCACACAGTCAAGCCACACCACACACTCACGCCACCCAAGTACCTAAATAAAGTAGGTCCCATTTTTTTTTTTTTAATGCACATGCACATCCTAAGTTATTTAGTTGTGTGGTGTACACACACATCACACTTAGTGATAAATAGTTTTTTCTTTTTTTTAACATATAAAGGCATACCCACATTTAATCAGTGTGTTTTTTTTGTGTTGGAAAGTAGGTTTTTTTAAATATAAACACACCAAGAAGCAGACATCCGCCTATCCACCACCAAACATGCATAAAATCCCCAGATGCCCATCCACACACAAAGTCACATACCGGCAGACACACGCAGCAGCCAATACAACATATGCACCTACACTAAGCACACAAAGACACACACCATTTGCTACACTTTTTTTTTTTTTTTTTTGGTGTGTGTTTAATTTTCTCTGGTACGTGAGAGGGGAAAACACACCGGCAGTGAAGGAAGCCAATGCCCCAGGGCACCTGCCCAAAAGCCATGCAGCCAGACCTCAGGGAAGAGCAGAAAAGGAAAGTCAATAAAAAGAAAAGCAAGCAAAGACGTAAAGAGACAGAAAGCTTAGGAGGGGGAAACAAGAGAAAATAGAGAACTAAGAAAAAGAAAAGGGGGTAACCCAAGGTGGCCAGGAAATGAAGAAAAGCACCATTTGGACAGCTAATAGAGCAAGCCCCGAAAAGGCAAACACCGAGAAGAGCAAATAGAAGCGAAATTGCAGAGAACCCCCCCAGATACAGCAGAGAAGGAACGCAATAAGAAAGAAGAGACAATGACAGAACCAAGCAGACAGGAGGAAGAGTGGGCGAAAACCGGACTGACGAAGAACAGAAAGGAAACCGTAAGGTGACCCACTACAAAAGAAAAAGTGGAGAAATGTCAATAGGGGCGCACAGACACAGGACAGGAGAATCCAAAAAATAGAGCAGGGAGAGAACAACAGAGAAGAAGAGGCAAAGCAAACAACACATCAGAGAGAAAAGAGGCAGACAAACCCTAACCACCGATCCCCCGAGGTCAGATCGCGCAGGCCGAAACAAGCCACCCCTGGAGCGGCAGGTAGGTAAACCGGGGATCCACCACCAGTCCCACCCAGGTCGGGGGGGGTCCAAAGTACTCAATCGGAGCAGGTAGCAGAAGCTCCACCACGTTATCCACCAGGGCAGAGAGAGGCCCACCGGAGCAGACAGCAGGGCACCCTCATCCTCCTCTCACTGTAGGGAAAACCTCAGATGCGCTGCTGCAGCCCACGCCAACCACTTTAGCCACAGTAGGTGTGGGTCCTAGATGCCAGGTAGCCGCCCCCCTCCTGCTTCGGCCACCTCCGTGCTGCAAAGGATCAGAGGGTGCTGGAGTCTGTGTTACAATCCATGAGTAGGACTAGCCGGTGCGTGGATCATCTCCCAACTGAGAACAGTCCCCTCCCTCAAACTACGCAGCTTCCAACCGTCTTCCCAGATAGAGTTCAGAGCAGCACAAGGCACTGAGTAGCAGCACAATATTCCTTAGCGTAGCCATGAATGAAGAGGACTTTCAGCCGTCTAGCTTGGAGAGGCTTCTCTTTGTCCTTTCTTCCTCCAAACAGCAATCCACTTCCTGTTGCCAACCTCACGTAAGCCCTTTCCCTAATCTCCTCCCTATAACATACGCTTCCTGCCTGGATCAACCCACCCTATGACATGCTTCCACTCCTGTATCCTGGGGAATTTCTTGATGATGTCAAGTGATTACAAAAATAAGGTACAACCTACAATATGGCAATTATGTATGGTAGTGGTGGTGGGGGACTGGCGTGGTATGATTGATGGGACATTGATAAACTGCATCCATCCCTGGAGGAGAGGGATCATCATCATTTATTGCACATGCTTCAGCAACCATTGCTGCAGTCAGTTTTTGTACTACCACTTTACTCCCACATCCCTGCATTGCTCCACCTTTTCCCCTCTACCTTGTGCATTTGCTAGACATTACTCAACAACTGTGTGATGTCTTGCCTTGGCCCTCAACAAAATTTTAAATGTCTTCTGCTGTCTATCAAGTCTCCCTCAGTCACAGAGCTCACATGAGGCTCCCAGTCAGCTGTCTAATAAATGTATTTATTTGTTTATTTAATTATTTATATTTTTTGTATGATTTTTATTTATTTATTTTTTTAAGTTGTACACCCTCTTATCACAGTTAATAATATATATATAACGAAAAAACAAAATCAACAACTTCTTTCCCCAGACTTCCCCAGCACAGAGACAATAAAATCAAAATAGGCACACAATTTAGACCCCCAGCTGCTTGTGTCTGCCAGTCAGTCACACCAAATTTTGGAGTATTTTGGGTCAACCCCCTTCCTCCCTTCTTCTCCCCTAGACTCCCCTAATACAGAGAACAATTGTCTTACCGAAATGACTCCCTAAGCTAAGTTTCTACCGTAAAATCTCGGGTATAACATGCACAATTTTACCCCACTTCACCTTATGTGAAGTGGGGAGTGCGTATTATACACGAGAGTTTTTTTTTTTACTAAAATTTTTTTTATGGCTGTCAGTATCGTCCCTCCCTCCCCCGGCGCTATCCGCTTTCCAAATGAGGCTTACTATGCTCCACTGAGCTCCCCGTTGCAGTCAAAAGAAGAGAAAGCATCTCTATCTGTGTAAATCTTCCAAGCGGATGGCATGCTTGCACTTGCCGCCCGCTTCCTTCAATGCGCTTGCAGGACCTTCTTCCTCCAGCCAATGGTAATGCCCTGTGTATACCGGTTATGCCACGTTCACATAGTCAGTAGAACCTTTACTGTCCCCTACAAAAGTTCTGTTGGTGTGTAGTTTCAGTTACTTCTCTCTTACATTCCTTTGTCAATCCGGTTGCTAGAAAGGTGTTTATTTCAGCTAGCCCATGTGAGCTCCAGCAGCTATAACTGGCTGGCATACATGTGAGTCAACCATTCATAGGAGGTTGTGATAAGCATCTCATCGTATTATATGGCTTGTGTGTAAGGTCTGCCAGAGGCCCCATAGGCTGTCATGCATGGTTTCCTTATTAAAGCTTTACTGCATTTCTGAGGGCATGAATTAAAGTTGCAGCATTCTCAACTTTGGGGCAATCCCACAAGGCAATAGTCACTCTTTGGGAAGGTACCATATTCCAACATGTTCCCTTTCACCAGTGGACACATAGCTAATACAGCATCTCTATGTTGGAGGGTAAGAGGGGTCCTAATCACTGCTATTTCCAGATCCCGGAATAGCATCTTTATACATTGCAAGCTTACTGTCCAACTTATGGTTAACGGGATAGTAATGTTTCACAGTAATTGTATTATAAAGTATCCCCTTCCCATCTCTTTTTACCTAGTGTAAGCATCATCCCCTTAGATGTGGAATGGGGTCATTTGACTGGACAGCTTGCAGCATGGGACAATTGTCTTACTTTGAGCATAAGGAAAACCCTGCCCCTCTTGACAGGTTTTTCAGATTTTTCCTTATACAGACCTCTCTGCAATCCATCCGGACAGTCTTCCTGCTCTGAGGTGAGCAGTGTTACATCAGTAAAAGGGGGGGAGAGGGATACTTTATCATTCAATTACTCTTATTTTAACAAACTTTAATATTGTTCGCATTAAAGGGACAATAATGTCCTGGAAAAAATCTTTATAGTTTTGTAGTGCTTAAAAAATTCAACTATATGCAACAAACCCTATCTCTCAAACCGCTATGGTTTGAGAGATATTTGGCACTACAGTTCCCCCCTTCCTCCCCTTTCCCTGACATTAGAGCTGTGCTGACTGCAGGGGAATCCTGTCTGGGGACCAACTGACAGTTCTGCAGCAGAGCCGAAATCACGTTATTGGAAAATAATTACTTAATTGGAAATTTCTACAAAGTGTGCCTGGTTTGCAAGCACACTTTGTAGACCATTCCAATGAAGTCATTTGTTTTAAATAACTCGATTGCGGCTTGGCTGAAGAGCCTCCTCATGTCAGCCGACACAGATCTCCTGCTGTCAGCTGTAAAGGGAAACTTTAGCAGAGGATATCTCTCAAACCATAATGGTTTTGTTGCATATAGTTGGATTTTTTTAAGCACTACAAAACTATAAAGTTTTTTTCTGAGACATTACTGTCCTTTTAAATAAATAAGAAAATGATCTTAGTCTTCTTACCATAAATTTTATTGTTTTTGTGTAATATTGTTCTAAAGTTCTCCCCTCCTACCCCTTTTATCCATATCAGCGCTCTAGCTGACAAACTTAGATTCTGATCCTGGGACCGGACGGCTCATCTGCAGAGCTGAAATAGCATTGCATACAACATACCTCCCAACATTTCAAATTGCCAAAGAGGGACACTTGTGGTTTAGGGGGTGTTGCTGGGGGGCATGGCTGGTGGATTGGGCATTACCGAGAATTTTTAGGTTATTTCATGACCTATTGACACCTCCTTGTTAACCCAATAATGGACTTTTAACAAGACCATAGTATTTTATTTACACATACCAATTTATAAACACATATAGTGATGTTTAAACAAACAACAATGTGAGTTTTATTGCTGTAGAGCAGTATAATACACTTATATACACACCACACAGTCTGTTCTCCTAAAAAGAGGGACATCAGGGAGGGAAAGAGGGACAGAGGGATTTGGGTCTAAAAGAGGGACTGTTCTTCCTAAAGAGGGACACTTGGGAGGTATGCATACAAAGAGAATCTTCATGAGAACGGTTTACAAAATTATGCATCCAATATATATATATATATATTGCATGGAAAATTAACTTACTTTACAAAGTTCCAGAATGTTGATTTTGGTTTGTGACATATCCTTCAACTACTCCATTTTACAGTTTTTCCTTAACTTTTAACACTCAATACCCCAGATAAGAACCTAGCCCCGAAACCTCTACCCAAAGACCTGAACAGGAGGAAAAAAAGGGATGGAAAAGGGAAGGAACTCTCCCTATCCTCAGACAACCCCCCACAGTCAGCCCGAAGCCACCCTCAACCATTCCACTGCCCTGACCCACCCACTCATCACTCTATCAATCAATGCGTGAGAGAGACCAATGGAGAAAAAATTCATGTTTTAATCACTTATAAAAATATATTTCTTTATTTTATTCCTACCTTTTTACTTAGTAGTTAGCCCCAAGCACTAAGCAACATTTTATTGTTATTTAATGTGGATTTGTTTGTTTTGTTGCAAAGCTGATTAAAATGTACAACATGGCACATTGTAATAATTGTTCTGCACCACTAGTAACTCTACTTCTAAGTATGTATTGTAATTAATATGTGGTGCTCTGTTTATACAATACATAATAAGATGAAGTTCCAAATGCTAAAACAAAAAAATAATTGAAATTTAAATTTGAATATGGTGTGTTTTTTTTATATAAATCAAACATGCAATATAGTGTTTTGTAGTGAATTTACAGATTCCATTAATTCAAAGACACATTTTGTTTTGAGTAAGAACAAATCAAACCTAGTAATGTTTTTTGAAGTTACATCAAATTGAACAGAATCCTACTGTGAAAAAAAATTAATTGAAACATCACTGCCGATCTACTTCTCCTAACATGATGTCAGCAGGTTTAAACCAGACAAATTGACCTCATCTCCCTGAGCTTTTTACACACCAATTCATAAAATGATATAGTACATGTCAGGATGTTATCTGTACTATAAAAGACTTATAAGACAAAGGAAGTCAGGGCTGTGTTATCTGAGGGTGACAGAAAAAGATAGATGAATGTCTATTTGTTGTGTTATACTGCAGGTAATACAAACCAAACATTGAGAAGTAACATGGCTGTATTACAATATATTTGTATTCTGATATATATGCAATGGTATATCTATCTATCTATCTTATGAACCACGGGAATATGCAATGCATTTCTTCACAATATATTACTCACCCCTGTAGCCCTTAAAGGGTTACAATATATTTGTAATCTGCTATAAATATATATGCAATAGGACATCCATCCATCTATCTATCTATCTATCTATCTATCTATCTATCTATCTATCTATCTATCTATCTATCTGTCTGTCTGTCTGTCTGTCTGTCTGTCTGTCTGTCTGTCTGTCTGTCTTATGGACCAGCGGAGCATGCAATGCATTTCTTCACAATGTGTTACTTACCCCTGCGGCCCTTAAAGGGTTACAATATATTTGTAATCTGCTATAAATATATATGCAATGGGACATCTATCTATCTATCTATCTATCTATCTATCTATCTATCTATCTATGTCTTATGGACCAACGGAGCATGCAATGCATTTCTTCACAATGTGTTACTCACCCCTGCGGCCCTTAAAGGGTTCATTATAATCTTCTTAATCCTATTTAACAAACAAATATCCTAATGCACGTTTACTGAAAATGTTTACAAAATTCTAATGTTTTGCTGCTACGCAGCTATAGGTAGGGCCCTCCCTACAGTTTATTTTAAACCTCTTTGATAAACTTTATGGAATGTATTGCTGCTACTACTACTGCTACTGCTGCTGCTACTACTACTACAATGACTTCCTCTACAACTATTATTAGTACTCATTATTAGAGATTATTACTAAAATTATTACTACTGATGTAGGTGCATATTGGTGGCTATGGAGAAAGTGCTGCCATAAAACATCACCAAGCAGGTGTTTTCAGATCAGAAGAAAGATTTCATCCATCCCTATAGAAGGGGATAAAAGACCCATTTAATAAATGTAAATTTTTCTTTGGCTTCTCCCAGAATTGCTTCACTTTTTTTCTATCCATAAGGTTCTATGAGATTTATGTACTAAGAAGAACTGGAGCAATTATGGGGTAAATCAGCTGCACTTATGGGGACAAATAAACACTCCCCAAGAATCAACATGATGTAGTGCAGAACATTTCTTTGCCACATGAAAGTTAAAAGAGATTGAACCCTGGGTAGGATATGGTCCTATAGAGCGGTGGTTATCAACATGTGCCCTCGGAGGCTACTAACTGTCTAGAACTTAAGTATTTCCAAGCTTAAATGTTGAGTGAATCAAAAGGACTGCCTGAGCCTGTTATTAAATCACATGTACTCATACAAAAAATCATCAAGTCTTCATAAGGTGTCACTTGCCTAGTTTTGACCAGGACAGTCCAGTTTTGAACTCCACAGCTGTCACGGTTTATTATGACTCTCAGACACAAGTTTAGGTAAAAATCAATTTTATTGAAATAATAAATTGATAACGTAGGATGGCATACACATTCATACAGATATATACAGAATATAACAAGACAGAAGGCAGACTCTACCGGTCCTGTCAATATACCGGACAGGACAGTCTGAAGTAGCGGAATGTTAGGCTCTACCGGCCTTGCCAATACCGGGTAAGGCAACCTGCAGATGGAATAGCATAACGGTTCTACCGGCCTTACCAAATTACCGGGCAAGGCAGCCTCAATAGATTCATAATGTAGGCTCTACCGGCCCTGCCAATACCGGGTAAGGCAACCTCAGATGGAATGTGGCAAAAGGTTCTACCGGCCTTACCAATACCGGGCAGGGCAGCCCAGAGATAGTAGCAGCAGTCAGATGGTAATGGCAAATTGACAGGATCGTAAGCAACCCAGTGTACACACACTGAGACTAACAGGGGAATCGTAAAGCCGCAAGGCTTTGGAACAAACTAGCGTCCGCACGCTGGGACCAACACTGAATTGTATAGCCGATAGGCTTAGGAACAAACCAGTGACCGCACACTGGTGTAACAAGCGAGTTAGTATAGCCGTAAGGCTTAGGAGCAAACCAGAGTCCGCATGCTGGGACCAACACAGAATTGTATAGCTATTAGGCTTTGGAGCAAACCAGTGACCGCACACTGGTGTAACAAGCGAGTTTGTATAGCCGCAAGGCTTTGGAGCAAACCAGCGTCCGCACGCTGGGACTAACACAGAATTGTATAGCGGATAGGCTTTGGAGCAAACCAGTGACCGCACACTGGTGTAACAAGCGAGTTTGTATAGCCGCAAGGCTTTGGAGCAAACCAGCGTCCGCACGCTGGGACCAACACAGGATAGTACAGCCGATAGGCTTTGGAGCAAACCAGTGACCACACACTGGTGTAACAAGCGAGTTTGTATAGCCGCAAGGCTTTGGAGCAAACCAGTGACCGCACACTGGAGTAACAAGCAATGTCGCCGACGCGACCAGGCAGGAGGTCGCCAGGATACAGGAGACAGGCGATGCGATGACAGGAACCAGCAACGATCAGTCAGGTCAGGAACCAGCAGAGAAGAAGTTCAGCAGGAACTGCAACACCAGAGACTAGGCCAGAACCAGGACTGGAAGTACTTCAGCATGCAGGAAACACTGGAACAGTAGAGATCAGGAACTCAGGAACACATGAGATCAGGAACTCAGGAACACTGGAACAGAGGCCCAGCTATCACTGGCATAGTGATAGCAAGAAGGTCAGAAACAACACGAAAGGGCACTCAAAGGGTGCCCAATCCAGGTTTAAATAGGCAATAAGGGGCAGGCTATCTGCAGGCAGCCAATAGAAGCCCCCTACTGGTGACAGACAAGGAACTGCAGCAATCACGGGCACCGTGATAACCGCTCACTATCAGGGTTTCAGAGGTTATGAAACTCGAACTGGTTCAGTTTCAAATTCTTGTGCTCCCATTGGTTAGAACACACATCTATCACTTGAGCACTAATTCTAATTGGCTGGTCTTGTAGCTGTCTGCTGATTTAAATGGGGCTTTTAACCCTTTGAACCAGTATATTTCTTACTTAAACAAGCCTGCAAGGCATACATTAAGCCTTCCACTGGAAAGAATTGTAAACTTAGAAACCAAACACCAAAAATGTTGTATATAGCTCTGTGCATTGTGCCTCTGTTTGGCTTTGGCAAGAAAAAAAGGTGGCAACCCCAACTTCTGGACCCTAACAGTGGTGATGCATAGGACATGTCACAGCTTACCTTGGTTCCAGCACCGCTGCTTCAGGCGACGCTTGAAATTATGTCATCGGCCTTCCATGCCACATGGATGGTCACAGGAATATGGCAAGCTGTTGGACGCATCAGAGCAGATGCGTCATCTACAGGCTCGAGACTTCAGTATGTAGCAGGCCTCTGTTTTATATGTTGCTTCCTGTAGTCTCCTCCTACCTACTTCCTCCCTCTGAGCTGCTCCTCTTACCTACTTCCTGAGGTGTTTAAAGGGCAGATCGAGTCCTGACTCAGTTGCCCTTGCGTTGTTGTAAAATACAGTTCTGGTTTCCTTGGGCTCTGTGTATGACCTGGCTTGTCTGACCATCAAATCTGGTGCTGACCTGTGGCTCTGTCTGACTATTCTCATGCCTTATCCTATATATAGTGGACACCCAATCTGGTGCAGACCTGTGGCTCTGGCTGACTACCTGAACTGTGTATGACCTGGCTTGTCTGACCATCCAATCTGATGCTGACCTGTGGCTCTGTCTGACTATTCTCTTGCCTTATCCTATATATAGTGGACACCCAATCTGATGCAGACCTGTGGCTCTGGCTGACTACCTGAACTGTGTATGACCTGGAGTATCTGACTATCCTCTCTGGTACTGACCTGTGGCTCTGGCTGACTATTCTTCCATTTGTTCCTTGTATCTAGCAGACACCCAATCTGGTACAGACCTGGGGCTCTGGTAGACTTCCTTTATACCGACTGCAGGCGTGAGTCAAGTATCTCTTCCTCTGACTGACTGCAGGCGTGAGTCAGGTATCTGATCAGGACCACGAGCAGGAGACATCATGTTCCTGTTCCTGTTCAAGCTCCAGGTTCCAGCGGAGACTATCAGTGGCTTCGACCTAGTCTCCAGCAGTGTGGTCAATCTTGAAAGCTTACTATTTCTGATAGTAGCACGTGCTTGCTTGTGACCGTCTGCTTATTTCTGTTTATACTCTTGTGTTGCCTTATTGTATTTTTCAATAAAGTCTATTTTACTATACCGTACTGACCCCTGAATATCACTGGAAAACTGTGACAGGACACCATGGCTTCCTGAGTGAGGGGGACCCTAGGGCTTCAGTAATAAAAGGGGGCCCCCCGACCTGTTGAACACCTCGTTTAACAATCTTCTCATCTGATAGTGGGAAGCAGCCAAAGCATAAAAATTTGAGTAAAGAGTTGCACAGAAGGACAAATCCCAAATTACATTTAAAGAGGAACATTTGAAAAGATGGTAGAGTGGACTGTAGGATTTATGCAGTGCTTTCATGCTAAAATGCTGCCCTGCTCCCCAGTTTGGACACTGTTGTGAAAGTACTGGGAAGAAAGACATGGGGGATTCTGTTGGATTCCTGTTGGAGGGGTGGGAAAAGACATCTGCAGGCGTGTGTTTGTGTGTGCGCATGCACACATACTCTCAAGTTATATTACATGTCTGAGTAGGGAGGAAGATTGCTCCTCCTTTCATCTCTCATTATCTTCCTGCTTCCATAGCCCTAGCTTCTTCCTCCTTATACCTTGTTCCTTCCATGATCCCTCCCCCTTTCCTCCCATCAGCTTTTTACTTCCTCCTACAACTCCATCTTCTTCCTTCCTTCCTTCAGCTTATTTTTGTCTCCCTATTCTTCCTCCATGCATCCATACCTACTTCTTTATACCTATCTGCATGTCTTTCTTCCTTCCTCCACCTTCCTCCTTCCTCCATCTTCTCCCATCCTCCCACCCGCCAGCTTCTTCTACCTCCCTCTTCTTGATCCCCTCAACTTCATTCTCATTTAAGCACTTCTGACTCTCAGTTTGCAAAAGACTTAGAACATGTTTCATTATCCTTTCTTCAGTTACTATATAAAATATATGTGATTAAGGGAGAGTAGGTTGCTGCATTAGAATATATATTTGAGTAGCCATTATACCATATACAAATATGCAGATATTTGAATAAGCACTCTATCGTAGCCATAAATATTTTATATATCACTGACTATGTTTTATGTATGTGCGCTGGCCAGGGGGTCAGTCTTATAGCAATCTAATTTATAGGTCTGTTGATTAGCGGAGCTCCTATATTCTTTGTCCCTTTAAGGGCCAGAGGGGTTTGCAAACGTATTACTTGTAATGCATTGTGCACTGCACCCCTCTGGCCCTCAAGGGGTTAATGTATGTGATATCATCAAATGCCATCATCATTAAGTCAAAACTGTTCAGGTGTATTTGTAAAGTGCAGCATGACGCCATTTTTGATCACAAATCCACACCTAGCCCTCCCCTCTTCCCAGCCTGTGTAGTGCGTAGCTTTGCATAAAAACATGTCTAGAACACTCACATAACTAGTGAGCAGCCAAGCATCCCTTTTGATCCCAGACATCTATATGTCATGCTCACCCTTCCACAGCCTGGATAATTTCTAGTGTTGCATAATCTGCATGGATGAAAAACATGAGGCAACAACCCTCTTATCCACTTGTGATGTGCAACACTTCAGGTGGCCACATTGCAGCAGGTTTAATTTTACTTGCACCACTGTACAATTTCAGGCCACTGTGATATTGCACCTAAAAAATTCAACTGTGAGCTGTAATAACTTTTGAATAAAACACCTTTCAGCAGTGGGAGTACTCTTGGTTTACTACAACATATTTTTTCTACATTTTAGGTATTACTATCCCTTTAAACATCCACACAAAGGATATAAAATACCCATTAGATATAACCTTACATGCAGAAGCCAATTTGTGATTTATATCATAATTTGCCCTTGTGCATTAACTTATGTTGGCAAGAATATGACCTCCTTTTAGGAAAGGATGGGAAATCACAGGTCGGCCATCAAAGCAGCCTTAAAAGCCACTACTAACCCAAACAAAAGGCAACAATCCAAAACAAAAGATCAGCTGGTGGCAGTACATTTTGCCATACTCAGACATACTTTATGTTACGTGATTATAGAGTGGGTACCCCCAATTCCCAGGGGAGATGATAGTGGTAAAAAACTGTTACAAAAAGAAGCAAAATGGATACACTTTTTGAATACAGTGGTTCCTAGGGGCCTAAATGAGAAACTGTTATTTAATTTTTATTGTAGATCAATCTGTGCGTTATATCCTGGGGTTCCAGGGGGAGGATGCAGCTGGTCTATAAGTCCTGTGGTACCCTCCAGCTGCACTCCCAGACTCTTCATTATCTCTTCATTATATGATTGCCTAAATTCACAGTTATACTCTGAGCTGTTAAAGCCCCTTTATACCCTGGTTTATATGGCTTATCCTGTTATATGCTGGAATTAAACATCTGTTTCTGACCACTCCAGGTTCACAACACAGGATGAGACTTTGAATGACTGATCCTGATGTTGTTTCCTCATTGGGTCACAATAACACCTTGTAACTTCATGTGACCCTGGTTCATTCTATAACCATGATTACAGCTCATATTCCTGATACCCAGCATTGGTTGAATATATAGAGTGGGTTTTAAGTGATGACACTTGAAAAACTATAGGTGGAGATTGCAGACTAGTGACTGGGTATCTGACCCTACTTCCAGGGGCTGAGGTCCATTACAAGTGGTTTGCTCTTGTCTAGACAATTTCATCACCCTTCCAACTTCAATGTTTATTACAACCCTTTTAATAGTGCCACCTCGGGCCATGGTGCAATTACTGATTATACCAGACATTAAAGGGATAGTAATACTTCGTTTTAACTTTATTTTATTTTGTAGGCATTAAAAAAACATGAAGAATGATATAAGTCTTATCTCTCAAACCTTTATGGTTTATGAGATATTCACAAGCAAAGTTCCCCTCCCCGCCCCTTTTACCTAGTGTAAGCCATCTCTTCTCAGATGTGAGTCTGGTTGTATGACAGGACAGATAACAGAAGGGGACAATTTTCTTTGTATGAAAACAATGAAAGCCCTTCCCCCCTTGACAAGTTTTTCAGCTTTTTCCCTTATCTTAATTGAAGATTGTCCCTCTCTGCAATCTACCTGGGCATCTCCTTTCTGATCTGGTTGAACAGGGGGGGGATACTTTGCTTGTGAATATCTCTTAAACCATAAAGGTTTCAGAGATAAGACTTGTATCATTCTTCATGTTTTTTTTAATGCCTACAAAATAAAATAAAGTTAAAATGAAGTAATACTATCCCTTTAAATAAAGAGGATGCAATTCATAATATGTCCCATCCCATTGTCTCATGTGATAGACACACTTGGCACAAATACTAGCAACATAATGGTTTATTTTGGTGAGACATAGGCTCAACGTCAGTAGTTAGACTAGTTAGTAACATAGTAACATAGTAATATAGGTTGAAAAAAAGACTTGCGTCCATCTAGTTCAACCCTTTTCCTATTCCTGTTTACCATTTTTGATCCAAAAGAAGGCAAAAAAACACCCTCAATATAGCAATTTCAAATTCTGCCTTGAATGGGGGGGGATTCCCTCTTGATTCCAAATGGCAATCAGATTTCTCCTTGGATCAACAAGCCCTAAGAAAATATTACTCCCAATACTAACGTACATAGCTCTCTATGTTATGCTCTTTTAAATAAGTATCCAGGCCCTTTTTAAAGGCATCTAATGTATTTGATAGCACCACCTCCTCAGGCAGTGAATTCCATACCTTTATTGTCTTTACAGTAAAGAAACCCTTCCGCTGTTGTAGATTAAATCTCCTTTCCTCAAGTCTAAGTAGGTGGCCCCTTGTCCTGTGTACTGTTCTGTTAATAAGCAGGTCTTTGGAGAGCCCTTTGTATGGGCCCTGAACATACTTATATAGTGTTATCATAACCCCTCTAAGACGCTGTTTCTCTAGTGTATACAAGTTTAACTTTTCTAGCCTTTCTTCATAACTAAAACTTTCCATTCCCCTTACTAGTTTTGTAGTCCTCCTCTGCACTTTCTCTAGTTCCATAATATCCTTTTTCAGAAAGGGCGCCCAGAATTGAACAGCATATTCTAGGTGGGGTCTTACCATGGACCTGTAAAGAGGCATAATAATATCTTCCTCCCTTGAGTCAATACCCCTTTTAATACATGCCAATATCTTATTGGCCTTTGTAGCTGCCAGCTGGCACTGCATGCTACTGCTAAGTCTATTGTCTACCATTACTCCCAAATCCTTTTCATTTGTAGATTTCCCCAGAGAAACACCATTTAAACTATATGTTGCATTTTTATTATTATACCCAAAATGCATAACTTTACACTTGTCTATATTGAATCTCATTTGCCTGCCCAGTTACTCAATTTGTCCAAATCCTCTTGTAATGAAGACACATCCAGTTCAGACTTTATTACCTTACTTAATTTTTTGTTGATTATATATGTTAAATATCTCAGTCTGTTTTGGGATAACATCTTTGTGCCCTTATCCAATTAGCTATTATAGCACTAAGAGCCAAGCTGTTTCTAGCTTATTATGGGATTTCTTTTGATTATATGCTATATGTGATGATGATATACGTTAGTACATGTGCTTCATGTCTTTTTTATTTATTGCCATAGATAAAACACTATGTCGGATCATATTCATCTTCTGGACAAAGGAGGATTATAACACTATGATTGATCACATCCCAAACTAGATCTCTATGATGCCCATCTACTGACAACACAGGTAGAGCCAGGGAGCATTCAATGTCTATGCTGACCCATTGTGGATACAGAATCATACCATCTAGCTTAACAAGCAGCAGCCAAACCACAGAGGCTGCTACCATCTCCACCGGGAGGCGGATCATCACTACAAACCTTTCAAAGAGAGTGGAGTCCTGTAAGAGGTCTCTGCAATGTCTGCCTTGAGACAGTACTCTTAAGTCATGGACTCTGGTTTAAAGATACTGTACTTTTTCTACTTGTTACATGAATGGGCATGTTTCGACTTCCCCACTCTAAATCATAGTTGCAACAATATGATTGATCACATCCCTAACTAGGGAGCATCTAAGACTTATGCCCACTCATTATGGATACAGGATGACACTATTTTTTTTAACCAACCAGCAGGATAACTATAGAGGTGGTTACCATTTCCACCAGGAGGTGGCTGATTGATACCGACCCTTCAGATATAGTTGAGTCCTGTAATAGGTCTCACGATGTCTGTCTTGAGACAGCATGCTTAAGGCCATGGACTCCTGTTTAAGCACTGTTCTTTATTTATATGGTACGCAGATGGTCATGTTTTGATGCCACATCATAGTGATTTGAGGTTAGATACACAATACATTTATATTGCTAACATGTAACATCTGATGTGCTTTGCTTTCTTTGTTCTAATATATATTTTAGGTTTTTACGTTTTTTTAGGTTTTTAAGTTTATCGATATTTGTTCGTAGACCAAGATTTGTCGTGCCATAACAGGCTGAAATGAGAAGTATGAACCGGCTCTTAGGGCTAGATCCAGTCTGGATCTGTCTATACATATGTGTAATTTATCCATATCCCCATATCAGTTTGTTTACCCCTGTTTTTTCACTGTTGCTGTGAAGACTTTAGGTGTATTCAGATGTGGGCCACACTTCCCATCATGCTCAGCTGACCCCATAGATGCCTGGCACTTTGTTATGACGTCATGGGGTTACAGCTGAAGGTGTTTGATGTTTTTTTTACACATGTTCACTGTATATAAGATCACTATGGTGTGTTTGTTAGTTGTCTTGAAAAAGCCCTCCAGGGGGCCGAAACAACAAATAAATTAGCACCTTTGTTTTACAAAACCTGTGTGTACACTTATTACCTGATTTTTTTAATCATCTCTCCTATGATTATATATATATATATATATATATATATATATATGTGAAAATCTCTTGCCACTCATAGAATTATCACACATTATGTTAAGGTTTATTGGCAAAATCATTATCTATAACTCTGCATCTATGAATGTAAAGCAATGCATTGCTCTTCCTCTCTACAAAGCTACAGAGCTCTCTACAGAGCTAATGTACCAAATGCACTGTTTTCGAAGGGGGAATATTTCAAACATTATACATGTCAATAAACATGTACTCATAGAGTTAATCCTTAAATGGACTCTACCCCATTCTTACTAACAAATTATACTAAGACCTAAAATGAGCTGAGGTTTTACCGGTTTATAATTAAATACCTTGCACATCATCCTAACATCTGTAAAATAATTTCTAAAACCTCAAATCCAGATTTACATATTCATGTCTTTTCCAGGGCCCTCATAACATGAACAGCCTTTCTGAATTACGAGAACAGTGAGCACAAATCACAATCATTTATCTGCCTCGTCCTTGTCTGTCAATTCAAACAGTACAAAGAACATTTAATAAATATTCTCTGTACAGGACAATTTGCATGAGCTGAAAAGCAAGTTTACAAATATCTTTTAAGGATGTAACATTAAACTAATTTTTTCATCTTCTAGCTGTAAGTATGTGATATTTAAAGTTATGGCAGCTTGTTTCATTTTTTTATGTTAATGCTCTTAAAAATAGCTTATCCAAAATACACTGCTGTTTTGCTGTTTGTTTGGAGAGGTGGTGAATGACTTCTCATTGGTAGAACAGGTGGTTCCCTTTGCCCACTAGCCTTCCTCCAGTCTCCTTCAGCTCCCCATTACGCTATACTGTAAATGCTACTCCAGTAGCCTCATCCAATTAACCCTTTGCATGCCAGAGGAGTATCCAACACATTTCTTTGTAATTAGCCTGGTACTCAGAGGTATATGCTAAATTGCTCAAAGCATGTTAAGCACGATGGACATCTTATTTATACCTCATCCTATAACATAATTTGTTAGAATGCAAAGCTCCCTGTGTGCGTAACATGCACATGTGCTGTAGAGACTGCCTGAAGGAGGCAGGCATGAGCAGTAGTCATGCACAGTAGAGACTGCCCAAGTGCTCTGGCCTCCAGTCTGAGGGGTGGCTGATCCAGATGGGGGCGCTCTGAACAGCCCACTACCTGTCTCCACTCCCCGCTCCGGGGCAGCAGCCGAGGCCGCTGGGTAGCACTTTGGCCCGTGTACATGGGCCTTCAATACTAGTATACTATATAACTTTGCAGCTATAAGTATTATATAACAGTGTTAACTCTTTAATATTTTTTAGTGCAACACATTGCAGCAAGATTACTAAAGAAAATTATTGCTTATAAACCCTTTGAAGTCTAGAGGGCATGTGTAGTTAATTGATTTTCAGTGCACTGTGAATTCCTTGACCCTCAAGAGGTTAAAAGATGTAATGAAATAGCAGGCCTAATTTTCATGTGAGTAAAGGATGTTATATGAAAACAAGACAGTCTTTGATGGTCCACTGGAGAGGTTTGATAATGTCTATCTGAAAAGAGATATAAATTACAATCTCTGATTTAAATAAAAAGTGTGTAGAATTCCAGCCAGGAAGCAGAAAAGGAAGGAGGAAAAAAAAAAAAAAAAAAAAAAAAAAAAAATATAATATATATATATATATATATATATATATATATATATATATATATATATAAATATATATATATATATAAATATATATATATATATATATATATATATATATATACATATACACGCACACACACATATATATATATTTATATATATATATATATATATATATATATATATATATATCTCAATAGATAGATAGATAGACAGGCCCACTGTTTATGGCAGGGCTTTTTCCATAGCCCCCACTACAAACCTACATCAGAAGTAGTAGTAGTAGTAGTAGTAGTACTAGTAGTAGTAATTATAGTTGTAGTATTAACATCCGTGAAACTGCACAAATAGGCTTAAAATAAATGGTAGTGAGGGCCCTACCTGTAGCTGAGTCATCGAGGTAAGACTAGTAAATTAAAACAAACCAATAAAAACATACAGCAGTTAAAAGCATTAGAATTTTATTAACATTTACAGTTATGGAACAGAAAATTACATTTGACTACTAAAGGCTAGTAAATAGGATTAACAGGATTATAACTAGCCCTTTAAGATCAGACGTATGAGCAAAACATTGTGAAGAAATGCAATGCATACATGTCTGGTCCTTAAGGGTTAACCTCACACACACACACACACACACACACACACACACACATATTGACATGGATGGTAGATATTCTTCTCCCATACACACACATGCTCACACAATAGATTTAATCTCATACACACATACTCACTAACACAAGCTCAGTCACACACTGACAATCACTCATATTAACTCTCTCTCCTTCTCTCACATGCAGACACATACATTCACCCACACATACACACACATATATAAATATTATCACTGTACATTTGATATTATTTGCCAATGTTGTATTTTTGTATGTATATGAAGTGTATATTGTATTTTTTTACAATTAAAAATAGAATTGCTTGGTTGAAAAAAAAAACTGTAGCTTACTTTATCTTTAACTTTGCAAGTAGTTTTGAGCAAATGTAACATTTCAAAATATACCACGTTGAAAGCCATTTTTGAGGGCCATAGAGACTGCACCATGGGTCCCTTATTTGTGCTTACCCCTCAGGCCAAAAATGCCAGCTTTGCCCCCTGATGCCTCATAGGAAACTTCCCATAATCTCTTGCAGCTCACAGAAGTGGAAAAGCACAAGTTTTCTCTGTGTAACTATACTACATGGAAAACACCGCACTGCAGCTAAATGTTCAAAGTGTTCTCTGTCCCTCTCTCTCCAAATAAGAAATAAACCAGAAAAACAGAATTTGGATATAGACTTGGGGCTGTATTTTTAGAAGAAAAGCGGAGAAATTTAAGTGCAGGAGAAAACTAATATCCCCATTGATTTACATTGGTCTCTTAACCTCTTTATTGCAAACCTCAAAACATGTGTCACGATGTGTTGGAGACCTTTATAGAATTTAAATGGTTTTAAAGCCACATTTAAATCACTAGGAATTTGGGGATTTGTTTAATGTGTCCCCTATGGTGTACTTTGTTGTCTCCAGAATTATTCCACTTACCTTTTGAAAATACAACCCTTAGATAGTAATTATTTTAGGGGTCCAGATAATCCCAAACTGAACATCCCTAGATAAGACCATGTATATCTATTAATGGTACATACAGTATAAAAGCAACAATAAAATAACAAAGAAGCCATGAACTCAAAACCATTGTACATAAACATTATGTAATAGGAATTATATTTGGGATAAGCTTTTTTACAATATGGATTATGGAATATGTCTTGAGAGGGTAGTAGATAAGTGAAATAGCCTACCAGCAGAAGTGGTAGAAGTTAATACAGTGCCAGAATTTAAGCATACATGAGGAGAGGTATAAGGCTGATCTGAACATAAGACAAGGCCAATCACTAAATAAGGTTTGAGGTTTTTACAGTAGGAAAAGGGGCAGACTAGATGGGCCAAATGGTTCTTATCTGTCATCAAATTCTATGTTTCTATGTCCTATTTGTGGCTATGCACAAAAAAACATAATGGAGAAGGGAGGAACACAGTCATTCTAGTGCACTATCTCAAAGCATATACATAAACAGTGATGTACAAAGGAGCACTAGGGAGAGATGCACTAAGGCGTGATAAAGATAGAGAGCACCCCTTTTCTTGGTTTTGATTCTGCCTGTTTCTCTCTTCTTTCTGAGGGGTGTTCTCTTGGGGAGCAGCTGCAAAGAATCTCTGTGGTGGGAAGTATAAGATCCCCCACATGCCTTTTTAGCCGGAATACGTTGCGGCTACGAAAAATGTGAGAACGCTTTTGGCTCAACGTTTTGGATTTTGTTTTTGTTGAACTTATTCACCCTATGAGTGCCTCCTTTTTTTTCTCTTTTTTAAGGTGTGATAAAGAGGCGATAAAGGAGAGACGACTTCTCCAGTGAGCTCACTTCTCCAAGTCCTATGTTATTTTGTGGAGCCAATGAACTAAGATTTGTTCATCTTTAGAGATCTTAGAGCATAGGCTCCATAGAATAACATAGGATCTGGATAAGTGATATCACTAGAGAAGTTATCTCCTCTTTATCACCTCTATCATCCCTTAGTGCATATTACCCCCCTAGAGTGATTCTGGGCAACTATCAGAAGCTGTATAGGGAACAAGTAAAAATCCCATAGATTTGATTGCATTTCCTTATCAGTGATAACTGTGTGGTTTGTTCTTACCATGCATTGTAACTTATGGATGATGACTTTATTTGCCAATTGAAAGACTATTGCATTGCTTTCCATTGAACTGAGCAATTTGGGAGCAGTGGGTATTTGTTCCCCATGGTGTATCTGGTTTACTGGTGGTATTCAAGGTAAGGCCTATCTTTTTGGTACCAAAATTTGCAACACAGTTGACTCTCCAAGAGGGATAAACCAAATCTTTGAGGATTTAGGAAAACTGTGTGAATGGACAAGATTATGGGATCTAAATTTAGATCAGAAGGGAAGCAATTTGCAGAAAAAGTGGAATACTACAATAACAGGTCATGATTCAATGTTAGACGGAGGAGAATTCAGCATATATGTGTGTAATTGCTACTTTACAGAAAGGGTGATAGACTCATGGAACAGCCTCCTAGTAGGCATTGGGGGATCAAACACTGTTAGAGAATTTAACAATTATCTGTTCCGAGAGCATGTAATACTGTATATTTTATTAGATAGGGAAATGGGCAGACGAGTTGGGCCAGATGTTCTTTATGCCATCAAAATTTATGTTTCTATACCCCAGGGTCACTGACTCTCACAAGCTGAAATGTGTAGGAAGAGATTGGCTAAGGAGTTTGCAGTCATTAGGAATATTGAAACAGCTGCTGCTATGCATGCGGTTAACCAACAGAATTTCTGATAAATACTGTTTCAGTCTAAGAAGGCAATAATATAAGCTGGTCATGACCCATGTCATCTATTTAACACCCTGACACCAAGCCCCTCTGTCAATCCCTACACTGGCTCCCATTAGCATACAGAATTAAATTCAAAATTCTGGTGCTTACTTTTAAAGCCCTCACTAACACTGCATCACTCTCATTTCCAAATACACTCCCTCTTGCCATCTTCACTCTGCACATGACCTTCTGCTCTTCACAGCTCTTATCACATCCTCCCACTCCCGCCTACAGGACTTCTCCCGTGGTGCACCTCAGCTCTGGAATTCCCTCCCCTGCCCAATCAGACTCTCCCCCAGCCTTCAGATCTTCAGATGCTCCCTGAAAACTCACCTCTTCAGGGAAGCCTATCAACTGCCTCCATAAACATTATCACTAAGAATCACCCCTTGCCTGGACTGCTGCACTCATCAGCACTTCCTCTAGACGGTAAGCTCTCACGAGCAGGGTCCTCTGATCCTTCTGTTCTCTACATTTGATTGTACTATTTAATACCTCTGTATGTCTATTCCCTACTGTAAAGCGCTGCAGAATTTGTTGACACTATATAAATAAATATTAATTAATGATTAATAATTAATTGTAGCACTAAGATAGATCAGAACTCAGACAGCTTCTAGCAGCCTGCTTATCCAGACCTGAGTAATTAATGGCTCTCCGGTTGTGGTTGAATTATAAATGCCATCATTCTCAAGTTGACACTAGCCTGCTGAGGAAGATGGACATTGTAGACAACCACAGCTGGAGAACAACATTATTAACACTGTTGTCCCCCTAATGTACAGACAAATGATATTTTCCAGCCATCTGTCAGTGTGGCAGAAAGTTATCCTATCTTTTACTAGTGAAAAAAATAGAAGCAATATTTACAACACTAAAACAGTATGTTCTCCCCTATCAGTCTTCATCTAGTGATTTAAAGGGATAGTAATACTTCGTTTTATCTTTATTTTATTTTGTAGTCACTAAAAAAACATGAAGAACGATATAAGTCTTATCTCTCAAACCTTTATGGTTTAAGAGATATTCTCAAGCAAAGTATCCACCCCCCTGTTTAGCCAGATCAGAAGGGAGGTGCCCAGGTAGACTGCAGAGAGGGACAATCTTCAATTAAGATAAGGGAAAAAGCTGAAAAACTTGTCAAGGGGGAAAGGGCTTTCATTGTTTTCCTGAAAAGAAGATTGTCTTATAACCAGATTTACATCTGAGAAGAGACGGCTTACACTAGGAAAAAGGGGTGGGAGGGGGAAACTTTGCTTGTGAATATCTCTTAAACCATAAAGATTTGAGAGATAAGACTTATATCGTTCTTCATGTTTTTTTAATGCCTACAAAATAAAATAAAGATAAAATGAAGTATTACTATCCCTTTAAAGGCTAAGAGAAGTGATCCTGCACCCTGTTCTCCATCTCACTGACTGAATGAAGTAGCAACAGGCATGTTGGCTGTGACTGAAAAACCTCAGGACCTCAAAAACCTCAAGGTCGAAGAGGGCTCAAAATGTCGATGTCCTGTCAGAGCAGTGTTGAAGGCACATCGACAGTGTGAACTAAAGTTTCTTCGAAATCACATCCCCATCAGTCAAAAATCTGCCCACAATGACATCCATTCAACATGCCTTCACCAGGTTTATGAATTTTCGTTCATCACATCTACAATGACCTATTTCCATACGGAAATGAAGCATGATGACTAATTTCCATATGGAAATTCAGGATAATGAGCTATTATCGTATTCAAGGGGGTGTGTCATATGTTAATGTGTGCACTTCACAACATTCACTAAACTCATATACCAACCAATCTGCTGGATATAATCTTAAAGGGATAGTAATATTTCATAATAAAAGCAGCTCTAATTAATCATCGTAGTATTTGGACTTTGGAGACTGTTATTTCGGTTCTGTCAGAGTTGTAGTTTAGGAGTAATTCAATGACAAAGTGTCCCCCTCTCGCCCCTTTTACCGATGTAATAGTGTTCAGCCCGATCAGAAGGGAGGTGCCCAGGTAGACTGCAGAGAGGGACAATCTTCAATTAAGATAAGGGAAAAACCTGAAAAGATTGTCTATGTTTTCATAGAAAGAAGAGTGTCCCCTGCTGGTAACTGTCTGGTCTATAGACTGCATTCCACAACTGAGAAGAGATGGCTTACACTAGGTAAAAGGGGCGGGGAGGGGAAACTTTGCTTATGAATATCTCTTAAACCATAAAGGTTTGAGAGATAAGACTTATATCATTCTTCATGTTTTTTTAATGCCTACAAAATAAAATAAAGTTAAAACGAAGTATTACTATCCCTTAAAGGATCCCAAATAACAAATAATGGAAGATATATTCTATCAGACATATAAAGGGGGGACTCTCAGTGGTATCAAAAAAGATAGAATTTATTTCTATAAAATATACATGTATATGACGAATACATCCGTAACAATACAGTCCCTACGCATTTCGTAACACAGGGTTACTTTTTCAAATTGGTTGGTATATTATAGAAGACCCGAAAGAAGGAAGAGATATTGAAAGTGGATAATAACTGCGAAGGTGAGAGCTTTGCATTGGAGGAGATGACATTTAGGGTGATGGTGGAGGACCAGAACTGGAGGTCAGATCCAGTCGAAGTGAGCATTCCGAGAGGCAGGTTGGCCTCTGTAAAATGTAAGTACCCTCCTAAAGGGGGATTGATTGTATTCTTACCTTAAGAAGAAGGAATATAAGAATTACTACACTCAAAGTGGACTGCGCTGTTCTTTTTTGTGTTTAGGACTATGGTCAGGCCTTGTTTTCTAGGCGACACAGACAAACACCTAGCTTGTTGGCAGCTTATTGACCGACTGACTGTTAATTAAATAAACCCAAGTCTGGTAGTGGAGTGTTCCTTGAGGGCAGTTAGAAAACCCTACTGCAGTCACAAGTGCAGAGATTGTACCATTCCCATTGAGTTTCAGTTCACATTACTAGAATGGAAGTTATATGGAGAGGGGTTTGGGAATGGTGAGGTTACATCAGGGTGGTCAGCAAGTGTCCCTGCAGCTGTTGTTGGATTGCAGATCCCATCATCCTCAGCAGGCCAAAGGTGGGAGTTGTAGTCCAACAACAGCTGGAAGGATGTAAGGTGATCTCCACTGGATTAAATGCTAGAGATGAGGACAGACCATATGACTCCCTAATTATGGGTGGGTGAAAAGTGAGAACAATTTCCCACATTACTTTTCTTGAAAAATGGACAATTTTTCTCTTTTTTGCAAACGTTTTCTCCAATGTACAATTTCCCTCGTATTCGCCTATTCCAGCAAATTTTTTGCCTATTCCGAAACATTAGTCTCCTATTCTAACACATTCTCCAACTCTAACACATTATTTTCCTATTCTAACACATTATTCTCCTATTTTAACACATGTTATTCCTATTCTAACACGTTATTCCTATTCTAACACATTTTATTCCTATTCTATATTCTATATGTTTAATATGGTGCAACATTTCCCAGCACAATATTACTTCTTCTGAGGGCTGTAGTGGAGAAATAAGTAGCTGGAAGTCAAAGTTGTGAGTCCTACAGCAACATATACCTTGAAAAATATGTTAGCATGTAGAGATCCTTTGTCCTTTGCCCACAACACTTACTTCCTACTTAAGTGACACTGACATGTATTCCTCATGATGTCAAGTGATTAAAAAAAATAAAGTAAACCTACAATGTGACAGATGTGTATGATAGTGGTGGTGGGGGACTGGTGTGGTGTGATTGGTGGGACCTTGACAAACTGCATCCACCCTGGGAGGAGAAGGATCATTATCATTTATTGCACATGCTGCAGCCACAATTGCTGTAGTCAGTTTTTGTATTACCACTTTACTTCCACATCCCTGCACTGCTCCACCTTTCCTCTTCTCCCTGCTCCTTGTGCATTTGCTGAACATTACTCTACTACTGTGTGTGTGTGTGTTTACTCTCTACAGTATACAACTGATGGAGTGTGATGTCTTGCCTTGTCCCTCAACAAATTCTCAGTTTTGTCTGCTATCAAGTCTGCTTCAGTCACAGACAGAGCCGGCCTTTACATTGGTCCCGGGGGGTCCATGGGACCCAGGTGGCACTTTGACAGGGGAAGCAATCTGCTGCCCCAAGGCATGTTCCTCCCGGTGACAGTAGCATTCCCTGTTGTTACGGTTTTTACGACACTCAGACCAAGGTTAAATATAAAACACAGTTTTATTGAGGTAAAAAATAAGGAACAGTGCCCCTGGGGGCCAGAATAGGTAATCACAGGTATAGCCAAGTAACGGATGTAGTACAGGCCCAATATAGTAGGTGCAAATAGCACTCCACAGAATCAATGAAGGTAAAAGGGTTAATGCCCAATACAAATAATCAGTCTCTGTTGTGGTGAAAAGCCAACACCCAGTGAATGTAAACAGTCCCAGTAGTAGTGCAGTAGGCAAGTTCTAGCAGTGCGACTGAACTGGATCACTCCCAGTTATCTGTATTGTAATATGCCCAATAGTATAGCAAGGACTGACTGGAGCTAGAGCCAATACCACCACTTGGGTGCAATAACGGAGGAGAGACACTGCTAGAGCCAATGGAACCAGAGCCAGGAGCACCCCTTAGGTGCGGTAACGGAGGAGACACTGCATATGCAAATGGGACCAGAGCCAGGAGCACCCCTTAGGTGCGGTAACGGAGGAGACACTGCATAAGCAAATATAGTGTGAGCCAAACGCACTTCCTGGTGCGGTATGATGGTACAACACTGTGAGCAAAAGGAGACCAGAGCCTAGACACCCTTCTGGTGCCGAAACGGAGCAACACACTGCAAGAGCTAACGGTAAGCCCAATAGCACCACGCGGTGCAACGACTGCAAGGAAACTAGCACCGTAGTAGGAGTTACTGCTCTGCTAGTGTAAACGGATAGGCTCGGTGATGGAGGCAACAAGCTCATCAAGTGTTAAACGGCTCAGAATCAAAGACAGCAAGCTTGGCAAGTGTACACAGACAGGCTCAATAACGGAGGCAACAAGCACAGCAAGTGTATCAGACAGGCTCGGTAACAGAGGCAACAGCTCCGCAAGTATACTCTGACAGGCTCGGTAACAGAGGCAACAAGCTCTGCAAGTGTACAGACAGGCTCAATAACGGAGGCCACAGCTCAGCAGAGGAAGCGTGATCAGTCAGGGCAACACTACAAGCACAGTTCAGAATGTCGCCAGGCAAGCGATCGAAATCTCGCAGGAACACTGGAAGCAATCACGGAGCAGGAACGTCAGTCAGAGCCGGGTCAATCTCGGAGCAGGAACGTCAGCCAGAACCGGATCAATCACGGAGCAGGAATGTCAGCCAGAGCCAGGTCAATCACGGAGCAGGAACGTCAGCCAGAACCGGGTCAATCACGGAGCAGGAACGTCAGCCAGAGCTGGGTCAATCACGGAGCAGGAACGTCAGCCAGAACCTGGTCAATCACGGAGCAGGAACAGCAGAATAGTCAGACGGGCCGAGTCGGTACACAGCAACAAAGGCGCAGGAACAGGAACACCACGAAAGGGTACCTGAAAGGTGCCATAGGCCCAGTATATAAAGGGACACCCTGGGCGGGCCAATCAAGCTCCGCCAATGGAAGAGCGCCACAACAGAGAGAGACAAGGAGACACGGGAATCGTGACACCTGTGCTGTATGCACACCCAGAGGCGTAGTAGAGGGACCCCGAAGGACTTGCTTTCCCTTCAGAACCCTCTTACCCTGTGAGCCTCTGTGCTCTACTAAAGTCTTATGTAATTGTAGGACTGGAGGCGGGGTAACGTCATGACAAGCAGCAACACTAGATGCTAGTCACCACGTAGCTTGCGTGGGATGCTTACATTCTGTACATACCGGGCAGAGTGGGACTCTGGCGGCAGCACCACTTCTGAGGAAAGGAGTTGGGGAACAGAGGAGCACCAATACTTAATGTAAGTTTAGCTCATCACTGTGTTTAACCCTTTGAGGGCCAGAGAGGTATCCAACGCATTGCAATGCATTGGATACCTCTCTGGTCCTCAAAGGGCTGAACATGAATCCTTAGTACATAACAGGCACCAATGTGGCACATAACGTTGTAATGTAACCACGGAATAAATATTCAGCATGTTGCAGACGGATACACCAAGCTTAAAATACAATAACAGGGGTCTGATGCCCTTAGCTTCTATTCTGAGATGCCATGGCCTTAGTGTGTTGCCTCTGGCAAACAGCCTTCATTTGCCCTGGGCCCCAATTAAATGTATTTAATACAGCCCAACCATGCACTATTATGCCAGTGCTGTACCCTCCAGTTTTCTGACATTTGAGGCTCCCTTCTGCAAGCACTATTTAAGATCACCCTCTCTTTGCCAGCAGAGCTGGAGTCTCCACTCATGTATTGTGAGTGTCTGTCACTCACGACATCTATTCTGAGTTCTCTTGTCTCCAGTGCAGTGAGTCCCAGTCCCAGGACCCAGACTCCCACCGGCACTGTCTCCCATACCATTCTGAGAGCCTGAGTAAGTCAGATGCCAGTACTGCGGTTACACGTGAAACTGGCATAATTTCTCATTCTTACACAATTTATTATTGTATGGGGAAATATGCATAAGATCAAAATAGAGCAATTCAAAATATTCTAACCCTTTGAGTACAGGAGCAGACATCCCTGGTTATGAAACGGTTAAAGTGGTGTCCTGTGAGAAAGACTGCTATCTAATACTGCTGCAAATGTAAAAAAGTGGACAGTCATAAAATATAATCTAAAAATGGATGTGAGCGTGTTTTGGTGGGCATGGTTTTGGTGTATGTGGGGTGGGGGAAGCATTTCATCCTTGGACCCAGGCAGCAAAAAAAAAAAAAAAATTATATATATATATATATATATATATATATATATATATATATATATATATATATATATATATATATAATCAAGCTAAAAATCAAAATCAACTACGTCTTTCCTAAGACTTCCCCAGCACAGAGACAATAATAGCAAAATCAGCAATGTGGATCCCAGCTACCTGTGTCTTGTCAGTCAATCACACCAAATTTTGAGGTATTTTAGGTCAACCTCCTTCCTCCCTTCTTCTCCCCTAGAGTGCCCCCTGACTCCGCTAATACAGAGAATACATGTTCTACCTAAATGACTCCCTAAAGTAAACTTCAGTTCCCCTTTATTTGCCTATCTCCTCTAGCTCAAAAATGTTCTGCTATCTCTCCTCTCACAAACACAGAATGGCTGCTGTGAGAGCCTGGCACCCTTGTATACGGTTGTAGAAAACTTTTGTGTGGTGGAGAAAAAAGTTTCTTCCCATTAATTTTAATGTAATGAGCTAGGTGAAAAAAGCAGGAAAATGGCACTTTTCTCAGGATATTTTTTACCAAGAGGAAAGTGCAATTTTTCACCGATACCAGTTTGAGGTGAACATTTTTTGCCAATCCTTATCCCTAATCAGCATATGATCTAGGTCACCAGTACCACGGAGAAGAGAACAAAAGAAAGACATTCAATGCAGTGGTAAGTGGTTACTGCCAATTAGTTGACATAGAATTCAGGAAAACAAAGGAGTGAGAATCCTGTCTTGTATCCTCTGGTATATGAAGATAATTATAGTGACAGTAATGTCAAAGAATAATATTATTTTGTATTGTAAATGAAAAAAAATATTTGCACCAAATCCCATCTCTCGAACCGCTGTGGTTTGAGAGATATTCGCATTGAAAGTTCCCCCTCCCTCCCCTTTTCCTGATGTCAGCTGTAAAGCTGACAGCAGGAGATTTGAGTCGGCCGGCTCGAGGATGCTCTTCAGCAGGCCAGGACCTCCTGCTGTCAGGTAGAGCGCTGATGTCAGGAGAAGGGGAGGGAGGGAGGAACTTCCAATGCGAATATCTCTGAAACCATAGAGGTCTGAGATGGGATTTGCTGCAAATATTTTTTTTTCATCTATAATAAAAAATAATAATATTCTTTGACTTTACTATCACTTTAATCCATGGTTTTAATGTTTCATCAGGTGGAGTGAGAAAATTCATCATTCATCATTGTTTAGTCAATACCAGATGGAGAATTAGCCCTCTTTTAGTCCACCTGAAAAAGGAAGGGATAAACCCAGCCACAGTGAAAGTGAATTGCTACACAGAAGAAATTTCTTTCAAGACCTGCATATCAGTAAATTACTTTCTACTACAGGTTATATATTTGGGTGCTGTTGACTAACTAAAGTTGAGTGAACATGGGCAATAAGCCTGGACTGTGGGATCAAAGGTAAAATGCCATTTCATCTGCTATTCCGATTACACAGAATGATCGTATTCCCTATACCACCAGGAGAGAGAGCGCAAGTGATGTGCTGGGGGCTGTGCACAATCACAACTGGCATGCTTCTTCCAGCATAAGGAGAACATTATATACAACTGTAACTCAACTGACCTAGTTATCAATAAAACTGACAACAACCTATAGAAGAGCCTATAAAATAGTAGAATGTTTAAACTCTCCTGTTGCTACCCTGTAAGGCAGACAAACTGTTTGACTGTGTTATTTGGGATGGGGAAATCATTTCTTATTTTTCATAAAATTCTGAGCTGAAGGAGGCAACTCACATACAATGTATACAGTACATGCCTAGCTATTGAACGTATACTACTGCTGCTGTTGCCACCTGCCCTCCCTCCATGCACTTTTGTTGGTGTGGCCTTGTCTCAATCTCCTCTACCCTCCTTGCACACAGTCTCACCAACTATGCACTGCAAAATCCATGTAAGCAGCTGGTTTCTGAGCTATAAATGCAGCCCAATCTACACAATGATGAAGCAAGTAGTGTTGGCTGTATTTGCGCTTGCAACATGACTTCATAATAGCCACGTCACAACCAAGAAATCAAATCCGTCTGGTCAGGAGCAATAAAAAAACGAGTCACAGGGGTAGCGGCCGAGGTAGGGAGGCGCAGGCACCAGCAGAGTCAATCACTAATTTAAATTCAAAATGTGACGGATAGCCATACTGAGACCAAGTAGCTCTTGCCAAAACTGTGCTTCCTTAACCCAAGACAACACTCAGGATATCCTCCAGTCAGGAACCAGGATCATAGCTCCATTCAACCAGTCACTTAGGCAAGACTCAGTGTAGGGTGAATGCACTCTGGATACAGCAAGCGTACACCACCAGACAACACCAGTGTAGGTTAAGACAAGAACTGATTTATTATGAAACATACAGGGTTTAAATACATACATGACAAGTTATCCACCCATATTGGGATCCAATAGGACACAGGTACTGCAATACAATGGGGCTGTTAGTGGAGGGGCACAGAATGCAAAGAGACACAACGGTGAAGTAGGAATACACATCTTTACAAAAGGGTCAGTGGGTGGAGGGTGGTTTCAGTATAAACATGGTGTACACTGAGAACAAGGGGAGTGTAAACATACTGTGTGATGAGACAATGGGTAGGTGACAACACGATACAATGGGCCAGACCTGAGTGAGTTAACTATACAATGGGACAAAGGAATAGGACTGGGTACAAGTGTTACAGAGAGGCCAAAATACACAAAACAGGACAAGGTGCTGAAGCATCATTTACATATTAGTCTTTTGGGAGGTCTGGAATCCTTTGGATTAACAAGGCTGGGAAGAATGTTCACAGGGTTTCTTGGTCACCCTGTACCCCCAATAAGTACAGGGTGACTTAACCCCAAGAGGGGACTGGGGAGCTGGTAAAGGATCCTCCATGGCAAGGGGCAAACAGGCAGAGAATAGTCTCAGGGGAAGGCTAGGTCCATAGTCTGTGGGCAGGAGGCTGGACCTCAGGCCCCTCCAGGGGCCCAGGGATTCCTGTGATACAAACCAAGCACTCTCACATGTGCACCACATTCTGTGCACCATATGTATTTAATTAAACTTATGGGCATCTAAAGTGGGTGTGACAGGGCAATTGCCAGGTGCCCCTGAAAATTGGACTCCCTAGGTCAGTGTCTAGTTGACTTATTGACAAATCTGGCCCTGCATGCAAACTGCACAAAGACTGTCCCATGAGTCTCAATTTTTTTCTATTTGTGGATCACATGATGTCTTTCTTGAAGTCCCACAGGCTAAAAATGAATCTCCTCATGTATGTGAACCATTTTCACATAAAACAGTGAGATTCATGTTAATTAAGAAAGTATTGAACCCACTTTAGCTGAAACTTTTCTTTGTAGTTTGTCTTGCAGTATGAAGTCAAAAGTATAAAATTTTTATATGATTCTGCATATAGTAGCTGCGTGTTTTAAAGTTTAAATTTGGCTCATACACAAATTGCTTTATACTGTAGCACCAGTCAACTGAAAGAATGACCAATCAGCAATCATAGCTGAAGTGAGCATTATCAATTGAAGGTACTTATCAATCTGCTTAGATTAATTTCTCGCCTGAATTATTCCTAAAAATAATAACTGCATGTAAGTATAAAATGGTTAGATTTTGTAAGAATAATCTTCCCACCAGAGTTCCAGTAAATAAGCTTATTTAATGAAAAAGTACAGTGTAAGCGAAAGATAAATGTTCCAAGTAAGAATTATGTATATAATATGGGAACACGAGCTAGTAAAATCCTCCACACTATAGTTAACCTCTAGAGCACCACAAGGTTTTGCATAACATTATTTCTGTATCTCAAGATGTTAGAAAGCTGATTTAACTATTTCAGTGCCAGAGTGGTGTTAGATGCTGCCCCTTTCATTACACGGATTAAACAACAAATGTCTGCATCATTTAATGCTACTCCTGTTCCAATGGATAACATGAAGTAAATTCCAAATCTCTGAACCACAGTGGGGGAGTATCAAGGAGTTAAACAGGTTAATTTAACCATATGTGTGCCAGAGGGGTGTCAAATGCAACCCTTGTATGCAAAGGGTTAAACAACACATTTCTGCATGATTTTGATGCTATTCCTCAGGATAAATTAATGTATGTGTGTATATCTTTATTTATATGACCCCACACAGCTTACACAGCACCTTACAGATTGCAGACCTCTGTAACGCAGTGGGGAAGTAGCAGGTTGCAAATTCAGATGGCAAATCTGTTGGGTGAAATTCTTATTTTGTGAGGCGAGTGAGTACTGCACTGAACTTCTTTACCTCGAAATGCTAATCACTATTATGTAACGTATGTCTAACTTTCACAATGATAATAACTAGTGAGACACAAAGCGCTTTCAGCACACACTCTCAGGAATTAACCCCTTAGTGACCGGCCTCGCTCACACGCGGCCGGCACTTAACGCCTGCCGAACATTTTTTTTCATTTGCTTAAATGACTTTCGGGACGTACATGTACGTACTCTGTCCACCTGGGACATCTGCTCAGTACATACATGTACGTCTTCGGGCGGTTAGGGGTTAACCAAATCGGCAGCTGAATAATACATGTTATTAGTAACCAATCAATGATACTTATTATCAACCTCAGAAGGATGAAGGGCTGAGTTGACCCTGCCGGGAATCTAACCTGCAACCTTGAGCTTTGAGCAGGCTTTGCAGTCAGGGTATTTACCAATGAGATATCTCACCAGAGTGAGCAAGCATCTGAACACATGTATGCGACATCACCAAGGTACCCTCAAGGCAGTTGGAAGGCAGTAAATCATAACCCACAATTGTCATCCAAGAAAGGGAATGCCCATAAAGCAGAACATGAAGTGTAAAAACAGCCAGACATTAAAGCGGAACTTTCACTGCTATAAAGTCACCCTGCAATAATTAAACAGGTAGCGACTAATTTTATAATATATATGTTACCTCTGAAATGTAGCCCATTATAAAGAAATCCTTTATTGTAGGAGACTGGAAGCCAGGCATCAGTGCAGACATCTTGTCTGCGCTCCTGCACTGTCAGTCCTGGTCTCCATTGAGAAGCACTGCAGTGTGCCACATGGTAACTGGAAGGGACTGATTGTGCAGGCGCACAGAGTGCACTAACCTTCCCATCAGTCTCCTACAATAAAGGATTTCTTTGTAATGGGCTACATTTCAGGGGTAACATATATATTATAAAGCTAGTCGCTACCTGTTTAATTATTGCAGGGTGACTTTATAGGAGGTGAAAGTTCCGCTTTAAGCTTTCCTACAGAGGGTCCACTGATACAGGAGAGCACAGTCTCAATGCAGCTGATCAAGCTGCAATACAAGATGAACCAGACACACAGGAGCAGTGAGGACAGGACTGAAGCCTTAAAATAGCTTTTTTGATCCCTAGAGCTGGAGAGCTAATCCAAAAAGCAGACTTTAAGTTGGATCAATTAATGTCAAGCGTCTATATTTCATAGTTAATCTACAGTGTAATTTTAGTGGATAGTTTGAAAGGCAGGTGTATCATCAGATATGTTGAGGAACATAATAGTGATGAGAGGTTCTAGAAACTCATTAGGAAAGGAAGCTTAGTTCAGTTGTTGAAATAAAAAAGCTTTAGGCTAGCTCCTTAAAAAAAAAATACATTGCAGTCTAATGGGTGAGTTCACATAGCCCACAGCAGATAACTGTAACTTTCCTGAATTATTGCAGAATGGTTTCAGTAGACCAGACCTACATGGTGGCCTGTGTAGATAGTTTGCATATTTGCTTGTATCGTTGTGAGGAACTTTTCAACAATCAAAACAATTATAGCCTACATGGACATCAACCTATCACGTTTGGCTAAGGCCTACATGGATTGGCCCCATCTGTCACACCCAGTCATGAGGAAACCACAAAGTAACACATTGCAGGTCAAAACAACTGTTTGCACATAATCTTATACTTTTTGTGGGTTTTTCTGTCCAAATAGTTCCTGTAGTGTGCAGAAAGCTTTAGGTATAAATGTAAAGAGGAGCAATTCTGGAGCAAGCCAACTAAACTGTAGGGGACACATTAAAAAAAAAGTAAAAAAATATTTATTTTTAATCCTAGAGAGGTCTCCCACATAGTAACAGTTGATATATTTAAAAAATATGTGTCCATCTAGTTCAACCTTTGTCACATCACTCTTGGATTTGTTTCTCATTGAAGCTATTTTAAATGATGCCTCAACTGGGAAAAAAAATTCCTTCCTGGCTCCAAAAGGGAATATGATATCTCCTTGAATCAACATCTTATCTGCATTAAAACCATTTGACACAGATCTATAAACTGGTCTGTCCCTAAAAATCATGCCATATTTTATTTCAAGTATCTACAATATCAGCCAACAAAGTCTTCTCAGCCAAGGTATTCCATACTCTTACTGTCCTTGTTTAAAAAAACTCACCGCCTTAGTTTTAGTTGAAAAAGTCTAATGAAGACACAGGAGTAGCAATACACATTGGGTTGGGCAGGGGGACATCTTGACTATGCCTTCATACTCCAGTTTTGGATGTAGTTTTTTTAATTGTTTTGTTACCTAGCTTCAGATAAGTGTTTCGATTTATGTATTGATTCATCTTATTTATTGATTTGGGATATTCATAACTATTCTTACCTCTTTACACTTTAATCAGTGACGTTTCACTAGATGTGCCACTTTATTTAGTACCTATGATTACATGGTTCTGCACTTGTATTTTGTCCTACAGATGAGTATGATATTTATATTTGAATCTTTACCTAGTATATTTGATTGAGGGTCTTTATGTCCCTCTCATTTCAATCCTTCTATTCTGACATACTTACACTGGTTTTGTCCCGATAGTCCCAGTAAATGGCTGTAAATATTTTTAATGTATTGCTGGATATTATTCCTACCATGATTATTGCTAATAAACTTTGATTATTTACATTTCTGAGTTTGTTCTTGAGTGCCTAACATAGTAATTTAGGTTGAAAAAAGACTTGCGTCCATCTAGTTCAACCCTTTTCCTATTCCTGTTTACCATCGTTGATCCAAAAGGCAGCAAAAAGATCCCCCTCAATGCAGCAATTTCAAATTCTGCCTTGAATGGGAGGAACAAATTCCTTCTTGATTCCAAATGGGAATCAGATTTCAACTTGGATCAACAAGCACTAAATATTAATCCCAATACTAACACACATAGCTCTCTATGTTCTGCTCTTTTAAAAAGTATCCAGGCCCTTTTTAAAGGTGTCTAATGTATTCGAGAGCACCACCTCTTCAGGCAGTGAATTCCATACCTTTATTGTCCTCCTTCCACTGCTGTAGATGAAATCTCCTTTCCTCAAGTCTAAGTGGGTGGCCCCTTGTCCTTTGTACTGTTCTGTTAATGAACAGGTCTTTGGAGAGCCCTTTGTATGGGCCCTGAACATATTTATATAGTGTTATCATATCCCCTCTAAGACGCTCTTTTTCTAGTATGTAAAAGTTTAACTTTTCTAGCCTTTCTTCATAACTTAAACTTTCCATTCCCCTTACTAGTTTTGTAGCCCTCCTCTGCACTCTCTCTAGTTCCATAATGCCCTTTTTCAGAAAGGGCGTCCAGAATTGAACAGCATATTCTAGGTGGGGTCTTACCATGGACCTGTAAAGAGGCATAATAATATCTTCTTCCCTTGAGTCAATGCCCCTTTTAATACATGACAATATCTTATTGGCCTTTGCAGCTGCCAGCTGGCACTGAATGCTACTGCTAAGTCTATTGTCTACCATTACTCCCAAATCCTTTTCATTAGTAGATTTTCCCAGAGAAACATCATTTAAACTATTTGTTGCATTTTTATTATTATACCCAAAATGCATAACTATACACTTGTCTATATTGAATCTCATTTGCCATTTGCCTGCCCAGTTACTCAATGTGTCCAAATCCCCTTGTAATGAAGACACATCCAGTTCAGACTTTATTACTTTACTTAATTTTGTGTCATTGGCAAACACTGATACATAGCTCCCTATGCCCTCTGGGAGGTCATTAATAAAGAACTTAAAAAGAAGAGGACCGAGGACAGATCCCTGAGGTACTCCATTTATCACGTTTATCCAACTGGCCTCATTATATGGGAATAATTTTTTTCTGTAACCTCTCCAACTTTGTCTCTTGGAAGGTTTTTTAAAATTTAGTTCTAGTGGTATTTCCTTTCCCAGAAAACACTGCCCTACTTTAATGTTAATAATTGTTCTATCGTACATGCCGCTTGTGTGTGACTGATTATTTGTGTGGTAGGGGTGAACTGGACACCAGACAAAGGCCTGCACCAGAGCAAACAGTTCTCCTTAAGAAGAAGAGGAAGTGCCTTCACAATCACAGCATCATTTAACCCTGATGCACAGCACTTACAACTTTAGGCCATGTTGAAAAAAATGTACAACTTTACAAGTTCTATCATTTAACCAGTTTTCTATCCATGTACAGATTTCACCTATCAAGTTAATTCCTTTCAATTTATGCAGTTACTTCTTGTAAGATGCAGTATCAAAGGCTTTAGCATAATCTAGGTACTCCACATCCACTGCTGTACCCATGAGTAAGTTAACCCTTACCATTTATTTTTCATAGAATGAAAGTAAATTAATTTGCCACAATCTTTTCAATGAAAAACATGCTGGAGTTTTCTCCTGATATTGTTGGTCATCAAATTATTCTGAACACTATACTTTAGTAACCCTAAGCTACTATGGCAGTTAAGTTCACAGGTCTACAATTTCCAGGATTACATCTTCCTCTCTTTTTAAGTATTGGTACTTCATCTGCTTTCATCCAGTCATTGTGTATTATATCTGATTAAAATGAATCACTGAAGTTTAAGCATAATGTTCTCGATATTACTGACCTAAGCTTTCTGAGTATTCTTTGGTGTATGCCAATAGGACCATGTGCTTTATTCATGCTTGTTTTACAATTATGTTTCATTTTCAATATCTTATGGACTTTGTCCTCATTCAGCCATGATCAAGGAAATGCTGTGATTATGCCTATTTGCCTAAAGCCGGACACTGTTGCTATAGAAATAAAATAAATTAAAGTGTTAGCTGTCACCTTATCCTATCAAATTATTTCACCTTTACTAGTTTTAAAGGGATAGTAATACTTAAAATGTAATATATATATATATATATATATATATATATATATATATATATGTTGTAGGGTTTATCCCCCTGAGTAAAACAAGGGTACTCCCACTGCTGAAAGGTGTTTTATTCAAAAGTTATTACAGCTCAAAGTAGAATTTTTAGGTGCAGAATCACAGTGGCCTGAAATTGTACAGTGGCGCTGTTGCTACACCATCCTATGGACAGCTCTGGTCCCGGGAATATAAATCTCCATAGGATGGTGTAGCAACAGCACCACTGTACAATTTCTGGCTACTGTGATATTGCACCTAAAAATTCTACTTTGAGCTGTAATAACTTTGAATAAAACACCTTTCAGCAGTGGGAGTACCCTTGTTTTACTCAGGGGGATAAACCCTACAACATATTTTTTTTACATTTTAAGTATTACTATCCCTTAAAGTGACCTGGTATAGACAAAGTCATGCACTTGATACCTTTCTAAAATTCAAGTTCTTGATTTGAAGGACCTAGAATTCAAAGTCTTGCAAAGCAATGCGTTGCGTACCCCTCTGGAAAGCAAAGGGTTAAGTGTCCCATTTAAATGTTGCCTCTTGGCAGGGAGTTAGGAATGTTCTCCTGGTGAAGATGTTTATGTCTTTATTATATAAGGTGGTAAATGCAATAAAGCACTAACAGTGTGCACTGTAAACATTTATGTATTAAAGGCCTGCTCCTCCTGTAACACCATAATACAAGCAAATTACTGGTAGGAAACAGTAAAAGGACTGAATGGCTCACAAGGAAAATACAAAATCAGTAATAATTATTTGATTACATAATCTTTCCTGTGACAATCCCCCCTAGTTATGACAAATCCTAGGTAAATTAGCAATTAGTGCCTTATTGTAAACAGTGTGAAATTTGATTTGTGCTGTAAGCTGTTCTAAGCCTTACTTATTATCATATATTTACTAAGCGTCTAAAAGGTGACATAAAGTTGCTATTGAAATCTAATTCAAGTATAACCCTTTGTGTGCCAGAGAGGTATCCGACACATTGCGATGCAATGCAGCGTATTGGCTGTCTCTCTGATTATCGAAGGGTTAAGAGTCAATATCATAGTAATACATTTTTTATAAAAGGACAGTGGGGCTTATGTACTGAAGAGGATTGGTGTAATTCTGAACCAAACCAACTGCAACATAGCTAATATATAACATTTTCCAGTTGATTTAAATGGGGCTTTTAATCATTTCTTTGCCAAAAAAGTCTCTAATACATTGCTTTACAATGTGTTGGAGGGTTTAAAATCCCAATTTAAATCAATGGGAGTTTGAGGGATTGTTCCCTATGGGATGGCTAGTTTTCTACATTTCTGCTTAGTACATCAGCTCAGGAGACGACTGGCAAAATAGGGCCCAGGGTGCAAATAAAATTAATTCGCCCATTTCTACTATAGTTCGAGCCCAACATCTTTAGTTACAGGGATAGTAATGTTTCATAATAAAAGCAGCTCTAATTAATCATCATAGTTTTTGGACTTTGGAGAGTGTTATTTCAATTCTGTCAGAGTTGTAGTTCAAGAGTAATTCAATAATAAAGTATCCCCCTCGTGCCCCTTTTACTGATATAACACTGTTCAGCCAGAGCAGAAGGGCGGTGCCCAGGTAGACTGCAGAGAGGGACACTCTTCAATTAAGATAAGGGAAAAACCTGAAAATCTTGTCAAGGGGGGCAGGGCTTTCATTGTTCTAATACAAAGAAGATTACTGTTACCTGTCTGGTCTTACAACCAGATTCCACACCTGAGAAGAGACGGCTTACACTAGGTAAAAGGGGTGGGAGGGGGAACTTTGCTTGTGAATATCTCTCAAACCATAAAGATTTGAGAGATAAAACTTATATCGTTCTTCATGTTTTTTTAATGCCTACAAAATAAAATAAAGAAAAAACAAAGTATTACTATCCCTTTAATTTAAAAAAGTCATTAATGTTTTGAAGTAAGGCAAGTAATACCACATAGCTTACAATCAAGTGGAGCTACACTACTGCTACTACAAAACTTACAATTTATGTACAGCTACACTAGTGATACCATAGAATTTACAAGGGAAATGCATTATGCTACTAGTGTAGATCCATTTGGATTGTGGCTTTGTGATATAATTTGTGTAGCTTAATTTCAATTGTAAGATCTATGGTATCACTAATATAGCTCCATTCACAGCAGCAAGTGGGAGATTGAGTGAGGCAAGACATATGACCGGCCCAGAGGGCAATTGCCCGAGTGCCCCTCCAGGCCAGCGCTCCCCTGCATCAGCTTCAGTATCTTCTATTTTGTCACATATACAATATCATGTTTGAATTAGAATTCTATAGTTAAAACAGAGAGAGGCCTTATGTCACCCTTTAGGTTCAAGATAGTAAATATATGTTAAATAAGGCACTGGACAACTTATTGCACAGTCACATTTCATGCTGCTTATAAGGAGGCACTAATTGCAAGGGCCATCCCAAGCAGCCCTAGGCAAGACACTTGATCCGACCTTAGCATGGGCCATGGCCATACCGCATTGTGAGTGATATCTCTGCAGCATCCAAGTGGTTGAATAATTTAATGTAATGGCATATATAAACTTGTACAGGGGCAGATTGCTTTGGCCACACCCAGAATTCCGAATGTCTGTGTGGCAGCACAGCTGAAGCGTGATTCAAAATATGGCGCTCTAGGCAGTTGCCTGTTCTGCGTATTGGGAAATCTAGCCCTGCTAATTGTTGTAATTGTATTTATTTATTTAAAAAAAAAAAAGTTTTTCCAGGAAAAACACTTTTTCAACTATGTCCTACAAAAATAGAGAAAAAAGATATACACTTATGCAGATACACTTCAACATACATATAAAAAATGCAAATACAGTTACATGTTGTTTCTAGATACAAAGATTAAGTTATATTTTGGGAATTTATAATGGGAGAAGATTTGATTTTTTGAGGTTGTTTATTCCAGGCTTTCAGAGCTCTGAAGAATAAGGCAGATCGAATTGACCTGCTTCTTTCTTGTAGTGTGGTATATTCAGTGAGGTGTTAGCAGTGGAGCGGAGGTTATAGTTAGTATGGAGAGCTGGAGTGAGCAATGCATACTGCTCAGGTAGTCTGGTTGATCTCCACAGAAGTAGTTATAAACAAGGCAAGAAAGGTGAAGGGCACATCCAGATTTGAGTGTTAGCCAATTTAGTTCTTTAAACATATCACAATGGTGGCTAGTGTAAATCTATTGGAGGGCAAAACTGCATAATGATTTAAACAAAGTGTCAAGTTTACCAAGATGGATTTGCTGTGCAGATGCATATACTACTTCTCCATAGTCTATGACTGGCAATAACATCTGTTGAACAATACATTTTCTTACCAGTGGTCTTAGACAGGATTTGTTTCTATTTATTTTAGGATAAAGCTTTGATGTTCATTTATCAATATGAATACCAGAAGTGAGACTGGGAACAAGCATATATCGAGGTTTGTACCAGGTCCAATTTAGCAAGGATATAACAAAATTAGATGTAATATTCAGTGCAATGATTAGGTAATCAATGCATTATTATGGATTTGTATGTTCCTTGTGAGACAATCATTACTTAGAAAGGCTGATGTACCAAAGAAAGTGGCGTTGTTCTGGAGCAAACCAACTGTACCATAGGGAACAAATACAAATTCCAACAAGTTCCATTGTTTTCAATTGTTCTTTAAACCCTGAATGCTAGAGAGGTCTTTGTGAATTGTGACAAAATGCACAGAGATCTCTCTAGCGTTCAAGCGGTTAAAAAAATATTTAAGTCAATGGGAATGTTTATTTCTATACTGTGGTGCAGATGGTTTGCTCCAGACTTGCACCACATTCTATAGTACATTAGCCTCAGTTTCTCATAAAACCCTAGCATTATGATGTTACAAGAAAAGTAGGAGACTAGTAGAGTAAAAGTGATACCTTTACTGGCTAACCGAGTGACTCTAGGATGCAAGCTTCAAAGTCAATTTGGTCTCTTCTTCAGGCATAAGAAGAATGAAGGCTGAATGTACAAAACATGACTTTAAAACTCATACACATTATTTTAACATTTAAATTCTACTGGCTGTAATGTTCTTATCAGTCAAACTGGAATAAACATTGGATCAGGCCACAGGTAGGGCAATATCTATCCTATCAATACTGCCATGATATTGTCCATGTGGTTAATTAAGGTAAGTATATATATTCATTCCTGTATTTATATATCTATAATGCATTGTATACATACAGTAGGTGGCTGTGTGTCTGAGGGCTGTATGTGTAGACACATAAAGGTAGCTGTCCTGCTTATGGCCTAGGTTTCACTCTCTCACAGTCCCTGGCACCTTGAGTGACACCCACCAACTTGGTGTTTTTATTACACCATCTGTGTCACTGCTGGCATATTTCTCATCGGTGTGGCCCTGTTCTTGTTTCACATGATCAGTTGCTCCCAGCTTCCAGTGACACTGGAGCAAGAACCTTTTTGATATTTTGCCTCATATTACACACAGTAATTGCAGCTAATTGATATTCTCTTTGGGGGACTTATATTGATGCTGCAAAATCAAAGCTCTTCCAGTATATTATGTTGATCTATTTGCATAGAAGTATATTAAATTGTTACTGTCACCTGGACACTATGGCCTGTCTGGCTGAACGTGGATGCTATTTCTGTTCCTCATGTGGTGGATCTAACAAATTACTTTGATGCTAATATGGGCATGACAGGGGATTCTGTGGTGTTGGAGACTGCTAAAGCTTGTGCTTGGGGGTCTTTAATTTCTCTGGCATCTGTATTCTTGAAGAACCACATTGCAGAGGCTCGACGGATGGCAGATGAAGCTTGTGTGGCTGAGCAGGACTATATTGCTAATGGTGAGGAGGACTCCTACACAACATTTATCTCTGCCCCTTTGCTCCTTAAACCATGTCTGTCAGAGCTTGATGGCTCCAGGGTGTTCTATGCCCATCATGGGGTCTTCGAACATGGCGACAAACATTCTGGCCCATCTGGTGAAATACAATCTTGACCGAACTCCGATCCTGCATATATGTGTGATGAGACTGGCCATCTGTTCACCTTGGATGAATAAATTAATGCCTGATTTTCTCATTTTTTCCCCAAATTCTTTATTCATCCAGACTTAATAAATTATCTAAGGACTTAGTGAACTATCTTTGTAGGTTGCAGCCTACTGGTGCTGTCCCATGTCCCATTATATGGACTCTCCCATCCTTTTGAGCGAGTTGGTTGAAGCTATACGGGCTATACCCAATGATAAGTCTCCTGGGATGGATACTCTGCCCATTGAATGGTACAAAGGTTATACTGATGTTCTTGCGCACCAATTGCATTTTGCCTTTCTCTCAGCTCTGGATTATGGTGCTCTTGCCCCTTCTATGGGCAGGGCCTCAATTGTGTTGATATCTAAGCCTGGGAAGGATACAATGTTTTGCAACTCATATCTCCCCATATTGCTTCTCACTTTGGATGTAAAAATCTTGGCGAAGATACTGACAACTTGGCTAAATTCTGTAATCTCCAGATTGATTCATTTGGTCAAGACTGGATTTATCCCGGATAAATTGATGGCTCATAATCTCAGATAGTTGTATACTCATCTTCAGATGCCTCGCAATACATGGGGACGTTGATCTGTCACTTTCTTGGACGCGGTTAAGGCCTTCGAGTTTGTGGAGTGAGAGTACCTATGGGTGGTGCTTGAGAGTTTTGGTTTTGGACCCACTTTTATGCCTTGGGTCTGTACCTTGTATACTGGTCCTTTGGGCTCTGGCCACACTGAGAATGTCTCCTGTTCAGATTTTGCATTGAGTAGGGGTACTAGACAGGGTTGCCCAATGTTTCCGGACCTTTTTGCTTTGGCAGATGAACCCCTGGCGGTGGGAATTCGGGATGATCCTGCCATTTATGGTCTGAGCCAGGGGGGCCAGGTCAAGAAACTTGCCCTCTATGCTGATGACATGCTGCTTTTCTTAGATGGTGTGGACTCTTCCTTACCGGCCCTGTTGTTGCAGGTTGATGACTTTGGCCAATACTCTGGTCTAACCATCAACTGGTCCAAGTGTATTCTATTCTTTCTACATCTTCCCCGGGTCGATGCCCACCTCTTTCAACTGATCTTATGGTCTCTGGTTCCTCCTCCATTTTTCTTCAGGATGATCTTGTACCTGTGGTGGATTACTACTTGGACAAAAGTAGTAGATGGTCTACCCTGCCTCTTAATGTTATCAGACTGGCCAACATTATTAAGATGGCGTTTCTACCCAAACTCCTTTACATTTTTCAGAATAAGACAGTTCACATTCCCAAATCCTTCTTTAGGGAGCTAGACTCTATTATGCTCCAGTTTTTATGGCAGGAGGAAACCTAGGGTGCGGCTCTCTACACTGCACAGACCCAGAATGGAAGGAGGTATAGCCCTTCATGATTTCCACCATTATTATTTGGTGGTGCAGGGTCAATACGCTCTGGCATGGGCTAACCCTGATTCCCAGTATCAGTTCCTCACCCTGGAGTTGTCAGTTGTGGAGGATGTCATTGCCTATCACAACTCTTGACTTTGGGCCTGGTGGTGCGTAGCTCGATAACGACCATGTCGGTTGTGGTTTATCAACCATGTTGGTTGCGGTTTATAGAACATGACATGGATACAGTTGCAGAAACTTGTGGGGTGGAGGGGCTATGATCCCTCTACCCCCATGGGTTAATCCGATGCACTTACACAGTCTGGACTTTGGTGCCATCTGGACGGGCTGCGGAATCACGGAATTGGGGCATATGTATGCTGATAACAGCCTCAAGTATTTTGACCAGCTTCACAGGGAATTCAGCCTCCCTCATCGTCTTTTCTACTCATACCTGTGACTTCATCATGTGCTTAATGTGCAGTGGGGAGCCTGCTTGCCCGTTGTTGAATGGTTCACCTTCTGTTGTCCTCCATGGCCCAATGACCTGATCGGCCTCTCCGTTTTATTTATCAGTGACTAGATGCTTACATACCCCAGGGAGATAGTTCTTTGAGATTGAAATGGGAGGGGGATTTGGGGACGCTGAAGGATTGAGAGTGGTCTCTGGCCTGACTCAATCTGCAGGAGGTTTTGTTGTGCTCTCTATGATCCAGTGGAAAATCTTACATAGAGCATACTTCACTTCGGTAAGATTGCTCTGGACCTGTGCGATAGGTGCTCAACTGCCATTGGTACTTTCATGTATCTTATTTGGACTTGCCCTGAAGTCTTCAGATTCTGGAATGAAGTATTTGCTACTCTCTCGGATGTTATGGGAAGGCCGATTCCCCCTGCACCAAAGTTAGGTATTCTTTCTATTTTTCCTGACAACCTTGATTCGCTACCTCTCAAGTCTCTCCTATATGAGACCCTGGTCATGGCACGTAAGGTGGTCATGATGGCTTGGATGTCTGCTGCCCTGCTATCCCATAACCACTGGATTAACCTGGTTAATCAGAGAATATTCAGCATTATTGTCTTGTGTTTATTCACTGGGGGATTCTGCACAGGTTCCACAGCATCTGGGGGGCCTGTTTAACACATTTTGAACATGATCCTTCTCCTTGATGGGGTGTAATTATCCTGACCACTTGAGGGGGTAGGTGTGCGCTGGGGGTGTTGGAGTGGTCTGAGGTGAGGAAGAGATTTTTTTTTTTTTTTGGTTTCTTTTTCATTTAAAAGTTCAAAATATCATTGAGGCTGCTTTGGGGTGCCTGCTTTGTACCTAGCTGTACTAATGATACTCTACTGTGCTTTTAATATTGTTAATATTAATCACTCCACTGCAATGTTCCTTCTTGTATCATAAGACTGATTATTTTCTGTCTGTACCCTGAGGTTGCCTTTGTTAATAAAAATATGTAAAAAAAAATGTTACTGTTGAAGAGTCTTTCATTCAATATCTTTTCACTGGCTTTAGGAATGTATTTCAGTTGTATACCATTTATGTGTAAAAGAATCAGGGCTCTCTTTAGGTTTCTCTATAAGCTGTACTGATGCCACTCTATGTTTTATGAACCAGTATACTTATACACCATTTTTCATATTGAGATCTCTCCAAACTACCTTGTGAACTTTTAAACAATTTAGGCTTTTGTATTATTATTTTATTTAATGATAATAATAAATGTTATATTTTAATGAGTGCACCAATCACAAACATTCATGGATAGTTCATATAAAGAAAATCTTTTGTAAAATAAGAATTCAGAGATTTAAACATGAAGCCGCTTACCTACTGCTGTCAGTTTCCCCCCAGCACATGTATTGAGGTCCCTGAAAGTCCTTGTAGAGATCTTCACAGAAGTGGGCGGTGGGGACTTCACCCTCTTCCCATTGCTGTGAAAATCCCACCTCCATGCAAGTCCTTGTTAAGACCATACACCCTGCACACCCCTATGCATATAACAATGGGATGCCAGTATAGCATATATCAGGATGGTACATCAGCAAAAATTCAACAACAAATACTTTTTGAAAGACAACAACTGAATGCTGTGCCAGAGGCTGACGATGTTAGAAGAAGATTAAGCTGCTACAAAAAATGGCAAATCAGATGGACCTGATAAAGATACTAATGAAATCTTGAAAGTCAGAGGACAACTCATATTCAAAGCCCTATCTAAACTATTTTCACAGTGTTTGCTACTCAACTAAGTGCCTGCCGCATGGAAAATGCAGACGTCATGCTACTGCACAAAAAGGTGATAAGGCCGATCTAAAACTCTACTGACCAATAAGCCTATTGACAGTCATCTAAAAGGTTTTCACAAAGGTACTATCAAGAATAATGAACACAATACTTGATAAAGACATAACCTAAGGAACAAGCAAACTTCAGAAGCAGCTCAAGTACAATGGACCATATCTAATCAGTGCAGCAAATTATAGATCGACATAACAAACACAACTTTCCATTATGCATAGCTTTTATTGACTACGGATTTGACTCAATGAAAATGCAAGCAATAATCAATGGCCTGATCAACTAAGAAGTATCTTACGTCAATATCCTCAAATCAATATATGAAAATGCAAGTGCATTAATACAGGTCAACAAAGATAAAGTCCAGATCAACATAGAAAAAGTTGTCTGACAGTGAAATACAATGTCCCCAAAACTATTTTCTGCTTGTTTAATAGAAATTTTCTACAAACTAAATTGGGACAAAAAATGGAGAAATACCTATACCACTTATGTTTTGCAGACAAAATTATACTTGTTGCCAGTAGTCCTGAAGAACTGCAAGAAAGCATTGAAGAACTACTACAGGAAAGTGAACATTTTGCTCTGAAGCTGAATATCAACAAATCACAAGTCATGTTTAACAAACTTACCATACTAAGAATAATAAGAGTAGATGGACAAGAACTACAAGAAGTGGACAAGTATGTTTATTTTGGACTGGAAATTTCTACAGATGGAAACACCATGATAAAAAAAGCAACAAATAAAATTGGGATGGCAAGCATTAGGAAAATGTAATAGTATTTAAGACGAATTTGCCATTCTGCTTCAGGTGAGGAGTTTTTGGCCAAATTGCCCTTCCAGTTCTTATGTATAGCTGTGAAACATGGACAATGAATGCCAAAAGCCATTCAAAAACTTAAAGGTCACAGTGAAAAATGAAATTTTGAATTTTGAACATAAAAATACACAAAAATGTGTGCATGAATTTAGTAGCAACCAAAGGCTTATGACATAATTGAAAAAGTGATCTTAAAATGGAAATTGGCTGGTCACATAAAAAGAAGACCTGTTGGTAGATTCTCCAACTAATTTTCAAATGGATTCCACTTGATACTAAACACCACAGAAGAAAACCAAAGACAAATAGCATGCTACAGCTTATTACATGTTTTAGGCTCATACCCGTTAAAGCATTCCATATCTGAACAATGGCCGATGGGTTTTCATGGATCAGTAATTGACGAGTATCAGTTGATAATATGTGGATGACACCTACTCGGGAGTCTTGTGAGACATCTTTGTTGTGTCTGCCATATGAGAAAATCATTGGAGGCATGCAGGTCAATGGAGGAAAGAAAGCACAAGTAGCATGATCACTAAAATGGAACATAGCCTTAGAGATGCAATTCTGGAGTAAACCAACATCACCATAGGGTACAAATAACAATTCCCTCAATTCGTATTGGTTGAAATAGAGTTTTTAAACCATTACATTGTAGAGAACTCTCTAATGCATTAAGAAGCAAATCTCTCTGGATTTCTCATGGTTAAATCTTAAAGGGGATGTATCACCTTATAAAAAAAATGACTATAGGTTTTGTTACTAAAGTATTATTAGGAAACTTGTTTTTTAATGTACATACTTTTACAGATATTTAATCTTCTGTGCAGTGCACTTCCACATAATGTGCACAGCACAGCTCGTCTTCTCCTCCCACCTCCCTCTCAGCTGCCCCAGGGAGAGCGATCACTCTTCCGTTTGGTGTGCTGTGAAGGCCTCTATTGTTACATCAAGCATTATACTGAGGTTGCACTCCCTGGGGCAGCTGGGACGGAGGTGGGGGAGAATTAGGCAGTCATATAGAGCTGTGCCGAAGAATCAGCGTGCTGTATTATGCTGACCGGCACAGCTTGAAAATAGAATATCTGTAATAGTAGGTACATTAAAAAAAGCAGCTTTCCTAATAATACTTTAGTAGCAAAACCTATGGTAAATGTTTTTTATAAGGTGATACATCCCCTTTAATCTCACCTCTATGGAGCAGTTGGTTTTAATCTCTCCGCTACTTTGCAGATGGTTTACTACAGAATTGTACCTCTTATCTCAATGTCTGGTTTGAATAACACCACAGTCGAATGAATATAAGAATCTGCCAGCACTGGTCCACAAGTGTTAGACTCCAACACCAGGGGCTGCAGTTCTGGTTATGAACTAGAGATTATGATACACTACACTACACTGTCTATACCTGGGAACTTTGCTGGCAGAAGTTACATGTATGGGTGGAGGTGGGAGTATCCAAATTACATGATTCATGTCATAGTAAAGGTGAGTGGGACTGGAATGAGGGAAGGAGGGGGTTGTCCCCAAATGGGCAGAAAAAGTGGGAACTCAGGAGTAGGCTCAGACTGGGAGAAAGTAGGGGGGGGGGGAATTACCACAGATTTGACTTATCTAGTGAATCACACTTTGTCCCCAGTGACCCTTCAAGTAAGTCTTAAAACTGGAGTCTTGAGTGCAGATCTAGAGGGCTTCTAGTTATGCCTCTGTCACTAACACTTTAAAGCCAGACAGTTCCATAGCATATGCAGGAAAATGATGTAAAGTTACACAATTTCCCTCAGCCTTGTTTAGTGCATAGCTTATACACTGCCCTCACCTTGGCACAAGCTCAGTATTTTCAGTGCAATTATCTTAGTAAGTTGGCATTAGGCGAATATAAGGCTAAAAAATACAATCACAGTCCCAGTTTACCACAAAATTGTAATTAGCCCCCCCACACACACACACACTGAAAATGATTTGCTAAGAAGTATTTGAGTAATTCTAGTGAAAACCAGTTGCATTATAGGAGACAATTAAACACTCATTGATTTAAATGTTGCGTTTCAGCCCTTGAATGCTAGAGAGGTCTCAAATGTACCACAAAACAATGCTTTAGAGACATTTCTAGTGTTCAAACTCAGTTTACCCTTTGAGTGTCAGAGGGGTATGCAAGCAATGCTTTGCAATGCGTTGTATACCCTCTGGTACATAAAGAGTTATTTCAGTGTGAATTTTGGGAATTTGTCCCCATGTGGTGTAGTTGGTTTGCCCAGAATTGCATCAGGGGGAGATGATAAAAATGAGTTAATATCGCCGTGTAATAAACCCTCCAATTCCAATGTTATTCTATGGAACCTATACTCAGTGTCAGGAACTGGCAAAAGTGAGGCCCTCCAGCTGCTCATTCCCCAACAACCAAAGGTTGGCAGTGAATGATGGGAGTTGTCAGGCAGGAGATGGAGAGCCACAAATTTTCTACCACTGCTATAAGATATCTCAAGCTGAAGAGATATGCAGAGGCTCCATAGAATAACATGGGACTTAAAGGTTATAACACTGGAGAAGTAATCTCCTCTTTATCACATTATAGAGACCAATGCCCCAGGTATTCTTGTACATTAGTCTCAGAACAATGCCAAGAGATAGATTTAGAATAAAACATTTTTTCCCCACAAAAGTAACATTATTATCTTACATAATAGTAAAAGGATCCATAATAAAAGTAATCTAATGACAGAGACATATGTGACTCATTTAAAGACAGGCATGTATGAGTATTATTAGAAACGTCACAAAAATCATTTTATGTTCCAACATAATGGTTTTCAATCTTCACCTTCTCTATATTCAGTATTTAATTTCTGTAAAAGGCAGTAATTATACAGCCATTATAACCCAGGAATAAAGGTGAAAAATTACAAGTACCAAATAAAATTTGAATTACATGGAACCTGACAGAAACAGAAATTAAAATTTTGTTTCACAGGAAAAAAAAAAAAAAATCAGAGAGTAATAGATCTCTGTGACTTTCAATGGAAAATCAGTGCCTGGTTTTGTAACCAATTACTATATCCTGTCAGGCTGGAAACATGATATTGACGAGGTTGTTGTACTAAGGAGAATTCTAGAAATTCTGGAGAACCAAGGCACCATAAATGACACATTTAGCTACCCCAAACGTCTCTTGATTTAAAGGGATAGTAAGACAACGTTGATTATTCAATATACTTTTTTGTAACTAAACATATTTTTCTAACTGTTCATAACATTGTAGTGTTCATCTTATTTTATATTAAAGTGTCCCACTGCCCCTTTTCCATATATAACACTATCTCCCCTCATATCTGAAATTCGGTCGCTTGACCAGACAGATTGCAACGAGGGACATTCTTCTCTCTATAAGTATAAGGAAAACCCTGCCCCCCATTGATGAAAGAGTGCAGGTTTTTTCTTATGCTGGCAGAAGATTGCCCCTCCGGACCAGCTTGCTGCTTTTGCTGACAGCAATGGAAAAGGAGCGGGGGGTTGGGGGACTTAGATATAAAATAAAATGAAGACTACAAGGTTATGAACAGTTAGAAAGATACATTTCATTATAAAAAAAGTATAAGAATAATCAATATTGCCTTAATATGAACATATTACTATCCCTTTAAAAGAATAGTAGCCCTTTATTTAGGACTGGATTTCCCACTAGGCAGAGTAGGCAACTGCCTAGAGCTCCACATTTTGTGGGGCACCTCAGCTGTGCTGGCCACACCCATATCAATCTTGATGTCCCAGCACCAATTTTGTACCCTTTTACAGGCTTTATCTAATCCCTGGGATGCTAGAGAGATGTACAGTGCATTGCGGAGCAAGGGGTTAAATACTTTTTTGTCCTTGTTTGCTGTGTCAGGACACAGTGGATGGGACTGGGGTCATGTGAGGAATGGGGAGGTGGATCTAAGTGCACACATAATGCCTTCCCTAGGGGCTCCTGAAATGTAAATCCATCCATGCCTTTATTTTGACTTCACATATTCTTCATAAACATAACATGTATTTACAGAATATACTTTTTATATTTTTTTTCATTGATACCTACTGATTGCTCTGTGTGCTTTCTATTTTACATTGTTTATTTTTTACATTTTATCAGTAGCCCTGATTCCATGTTCCCTGTCAGAATTCTCTCTGCAAGTAGATCCAGGAAGCTCATGGTCAGTATATAAAAATGCAAAAAAAGGTGAAGATGGAAAAAAAATAAGCATGCAGGATAAACGTACAGGCAAGTCAACTGTAAATATTATGCAAACGTAGTAATGTCAAAATAATGTGTTACTATTCCTTTAAATGGCCCATTAATTGAATTGTAGAACAATCCATTGAAGACCCCTCTAGCATTCAATGAGAATTATTATTTCTCCCATAGTGCAATTGTTTTGCCTCAGAATTGCTGTTACTGTGTACTCACTGAGGCTGGAGCAATTCTGGAGGAATCCAAATGCATAAAAAAGACAAATAACCTATATAATAATTCGCTAAAGGTATGTTTGTCAGAAGTTGTCATGGTAGTACAGTCCGCTGTGCACGATGCAGTCATGCTCAGTAGAGACTGTCTGCGACAGGGCTGATAACGGAGTGGGGAGCTCTGAATTCAGACCATAGTCCTCAGTGCCCAGAGTGGACTACGGTCTGAATTTCGAGCGCCCCACTCCATTATCTGCCGCGGTGCGGGCAGTCTCTACTATGCATGACTGGCACTGTGCATGACTGGCACTGTGGCCCGTGTACACGGGCTGTTCAACTATATATATAATATACATATACATATAAGGATAGGCAGTTGTACACACCTGGATAATATACCTATATCAAAGGATATAGGTGCACGTCCCATAAAAAAGATAATACAAGTGAATAATTATACTTAGCCTGGGGTATACAAACCTCCAGTGTGCTGTCTCAATACAAAGCTCCCAGTGTGCTGTCTCAATACGAAGCTCCCCAGGCTTAGTATATTTATCCGCATATATATATATATATATATATATAGATCTCAATTCCCCATTGATAAAAATAGGGTTTTAAACCCACTGAGACCTCTCAAGCATTTGATGTATTAGAAGTCCCATAGAACAATGCGTTGTTTACCCCTCTGGTACTCAAAGGGTTAAAACACAGGGATTGTATTCTTCTCCATAGCCCAGTTGTTTTATCCCAGAACTGATTCAGTTATTTAGTCATCAGCTCTCTGTGGAAAAAGATTCCATAGCAGTGACATAGAAAATTCAAGTGACCTATATTTATTGGGGTGCAGATAGGCTGCACAGTGTTTCAGTATGAAGGGAGCTTAGTCTCATGAAACTGGACATTTTGCAGTAAGCTTTGTAATAGAGTATATATGATCATCGCTGGCGAGTTAAATGTTATAACCACAGTGAGGCTAAGGCTGTAATTTAAAGTGACACTCACAACTCCATCCAACATTAGCTAGTGTTAAAGCACACACTATGTACTTTAATAATATCCCTGCCTGACTGCAAGCAGCACTATCTCACAGTCTTTAATGTGCTGCTTCCTGATGACGGGAAAGATTAACTTCCTCACCTCTGTGACATACTTCAAAACCAGTAAGAATACAGCCCTTGAAAACAGCCCCCAAATGAAGTCTCACATTGAGATTATTCGAAGTGATGGTGCAGACGAATTTGGACATTATAGTGTGTTTAACCCACAGCATCTGCCATAATGTGTTGGAATTGCTGATTTGTTCTGCACTGTTGCTGAGAACAAGAGTGGTGTGTGATGTCATCTGGGGAAGTGGTCAGACTTGGAGGTCATTGGTGCCTTCACCCTGCTTCCCACTCCCAGTCACTTGTATTGTGTAGCATGCTGATGCAGTCAAAGACACCAATGTACATAAGTTATCTTAATATGTCATTTTGCAGAATTAGAATATACATTGTGTTAAAGCACATTTTGTGTGATACCTTATTTTTATTATTCGGGTCTGAAAGTATGTGTCCCTTTAAGTGCTTCCTTGATCCTCTTATTGCTAGAGCGTTCTCCAAAGCATTGCTCCATAATCATGGGAACGACTCTTCTTTGAGTCCCTGGAGAGGGCTATGAAGGGGATGTCAATGATGGGATTAGTGTAATAAAGGGGTAGGACTTAATTGGATGGGCGTGGATTACTTGTCGTGCATAGTAAAGCGGGCAGAAAGTGGGTGTGAAGTGGGCAGAACAGTGTTTGAAGGAGAAGAAGTGGGAAGGAAATGGTGGGAACATTGTGGAAAGGAGAAGAAATTCACCACCACTGAAGAATCAGCCTCTATCCCTGGAAAACCAGAGTCTCCAGGGAAGGTCCAGAGAATTCCCAGGTATGTCCATAATGCACTGGAGAGCTTTCTAGTAGTGATGAGCGAGCACCCCAATGCTCGGGTGTTCGGGTGCTCTGACCGAGCACCCCCTGAGGCTCGAGTGCTCGGCCGAGCACCCGAGCCCCATTGAAGTCAATGGGAGGACTCGAGCATTACACCAGGCACCCCCTGCTCTGATGAGGGGAGGGTGCCTGGTCCATAGGAAAATGGAAGAAAATGATGGAAACACCACAGAAATGGTTCAGGGACAGCATAGGGAGGATGTCTGGATGCATCTTGGACTCCAACATCGCTGCTGGGAACGATCTTTCGCCCGTAGTACGCCATTTTTACAGACTGATCATAAAACACACAAAAAGGAAAATAAAAACGACTTTAGGCGAAAAATTGTTACCAAACAGTATTTGCTGTATATTTACTTGTATATCATCTGCAAATTCTCCCAAAAATTTCCTTGATTTTCAGAACTGAGGCCATGATTAAGAGGGAAACGTGCGCAGAGGCAAATTCTCCCAAAAATTTCCTTGATTTTCAGAACTGAGGCCATGATTAAGAGGGAAACGTGCGCAGAGGCAAATTCTCCCAAAAATTTCCTTGATTTTATTGAACTGAGGCCATGATTAAGAGGGAAACGTGCGCTGAGCTGACCATCTAAAACATTATGGGTGAGGGTCTGCTGCAGAGCTGACCATCCTAAACATTATATGCGAAGGCCCGCTAGTGAGCTGACGCTATAAAACATTATATGAGAGGGCCCGCTAGAGAGCTGACCCAATAAAACATTATATGAGAAGGCCCGCTGGTGAGCTGACCTATATAAAAATTGTCAAACAGGGCCCGCTGGTGAGCTGGCCCTATATAAAAATTATATCACAGGGCCCGCTGGTGAGCTGGCCCTATATAAAAATTATAGCACAGGGCCCGCTGGTGAGCTGGCCCTATATAAAAATTATATCCCAGGGCATATGGAAGAGGAGGAGGAGGATGAGAAGATTAAGAGTCAACCATATACCCGTTTTTTGGGTGGAAGGGGTGAATGGGAATACAGAGTATTCCCATCATTGTAAATAACATATATAAAGTGAGTTTATGTTCCCCCGGGGCTTTCCTCCAGTGGAGTGGAGAAGTCAGGGGAAATCCAGGCCTTGTTCATTTTTATAAGTGTCAACCTATCAGCATTGTCGGTGGAAAGGCGGATACGCTTATCTGTTATGATGCCACCAGCAGCACTAAATACCCGCTCAGACAGAACGCTGGCGGCAGGGCAGGCCAGCACCTCCAAGGCGTAGAGTGCCAGTTCATACCACGTGTCCAGCTTGGACACCCAGTAGTTGTAAGGCACAGAGGGATCATTGAGGACGCTGACACGGTCTGCTACGTACTCCTTCACCATCTTCCAAAACTTTTCCCTCCTTGTGACACTAGGCTGCGCATCAGGGTGAGGGTGCTGGCGGGGTGTCATGAAGGTGTCCCACGCCTTGGAGAGTGTTGCCCTGCCTTTCTCGGAACTGCTGTGTGCTCCCCTTTTCTCCCCTTCTCGGTTGGCCAAGGTAGCACGTACTCTGCCGCCAGCGTTGTCAGATGGAAAATTTTGGAGCAATTTTTCAACAAGAACCTTCTGGTATTGCACCATTTTGCTTGTCCTCTCCACCGGAGGAATGAGAGATGAGAAATTCTCTTTGTAGCGGGGGTCCAGAAGGGTGAACACCCAGTAATCCGTGTTGTTTAAAATGCGTATAACGCGTGGGTCACGGGAAAGGCAGCCTAACATAAAGTCAGCCATGTGTGCCAGAGTACCAACAGTCAAGATTTCGCTGTCCTCACCAGGAGGCTGACTCTCAATATCCTCATCCTCTTCCTCCTCTTCTGCCCACCCACGCTGAAGAGATGGAACTAAAGTTCCATGGCTACCCTCTGTAGCGGAGGCAACCGTGTCTTCCTCCTCCTCCTCCTCCTCCTCCGCCTCCTCCAATTGTCGCTGAGAAGACGAAGTGAGGGTGCTCTGGCTATCACCTTGTGTAAGCTCTTCCTCCCCCATTTCCACCTCTTCCACATGCAAAGCGTCGGTTTTAATTGTGAGCAGCGAGCGTTTCAGTAGACACAGAAGTGGGATGGTTACACTGATAATAGCGTTATCGCCGCTCACCATCTGTGTCGATTCCTCAAAATTGCGTAAAACCTCGCAGAGGTCTGACATCCATTCCCACTCCTCACTTCTGATTACAGGAAGTTGAACGGAGAGGCGACGACCGTGTAACAGCTGGTACTCCACTACTGCCCTCTGCTGCTCACAAAGCCGGGCCAACATGTGGAAGGTGGAGTTCCAGCGCGTGCTCACGTCACACAGCAGCCGGTGAGCTGGCAATTGTAAGCGCTGCTGCAGCTTCAACAGGCCGGCCGAAGCTGTAGATGACTTACGGAAATGTGCACACACGCGGCGCACCTTGGTCAAGAGATCATGCACATTGGGGTAGGTTTTTAGAAATCGCTGCACCACTAAATTAAATACATGCGCTAGGCATGGTACGTGTGTGAGCTTGCCGAGCTCCAAAGCCGCCACCAAGTTACGCCCATTATCACACACAACCATGCCTGGTTGCAGGTTGAGTGGCGAGAGCCACTGCTCGGTCTGGTGACTAATCCCCTGCAACAGCTCTGAGGCCGTGTGCTGTTTGTCCCCAAGGCAGATCAGCTTCAGCACGGCCTGTTGACGCTTCCCCACTGCAGTGCTACACTGCTTCCAGCTACTGGCTGATGGGGGAGTGGCGCTGCGTGTAGAGAATTCGGAGGTGGAAACGGAGGAGGAGGAGCCAATAACGTAGGTGCTGGCGGAAACCCTGATGGAGGTAGGGCCCGCAATCCTCGGCGTGGGTAGCACCCGTGCCATCCCAGGGTCCGAGTCGCTCCCAGCCTCCACGACATTCACCCAGTGTGCCGTCAGGGAAATGTAGCGTCCCTGGCCACAAGCACTTGTCCATGTGTCAGTCGTTAAGTGGACCTTCCCAGTAACTGCGTTGGTCAGGGCACGGGTGATGTTACGGGACACATGGTGGTGTAATGCGGGGATGGCACACCGGGAAAAGTAGTGGCGGCTGGGGACCGCGTACCGAGGGACAGCTGCTGCCATCAGGCTGCGGAAGGACTCAGTGTCCACAAGCCTAAATGGCAGCATTTCGATGGCCAGTAATTTTGAAAGGTGTGAGGTTAGTGCTATGGCCTGTGGGTGGGTGGGTGGGTACTTTCTCTTGCGCTCAAATGCCTGGGGTAACGACATTTGGACGCTGTGCTGGGACAGGGAAGTGGATGTGGTCGCTGATGGTGCTTCAGATGGTACAGGTGCAGGGCGGGAGGTATGCGGGCCTGCGCCTTCGACAGGCGATTGGCCGGCACCGAAAACAGGGGAAGAGGAGGCAGTGGTGTGGCCTGCAGACACAGATGGGCGATCCAGGCGTTCCTCCCACTTACTACGGTGCTTGGATGCCATGTGTCGGATCATGCTGGTGGTGGTGAGGTTTCTAGTGTTCATGCCTCGGCTCATTCTGGTGTGGCACAGGTTGCAAACTACAATTCTTTTGTCGTCCGCACTTTCCTTAAAAAAACGCCATACCGCGGAACACCTACCCTTTGGTAAGGGAGATTTACGCAAGGGGGTGCTCCGTGGAACATTTGCGGGCCGGTTTGGTGCGGTCCGCCTTCTTTCTGTAGCCACACCACTGCCTCTTCCAGCCTGTTGCGGTGCTGCAGATGGCTCACCCTCAGGACTGCTGTCATCGCTCGGCTCTACACCTTCCCAGGTGGGGTCAGTCACCTCATCGTCTACCAAGTCCTCCTCCACTTCCTCACTCTGATCATCCTCCTCAAGTCTTGATCCCACCACATACTCAGTCATTGACAACTGTATAACATTCTCCTCAACAAGGTCTTGAGACGGAAATAGTGGTTGATTTAATGGCAACTGTGTCTCATCATCATCATCATCATCCACTACTTCCTTTGACCTTAAATGCCGTTCACATCTGTCATCTTCTTGTGATTGGGTAGCCTCTAGAGGTTGTGAATCAGGGCACAAGATGTCATGTTCCTCTGCAAGCGTGCTTGGAGAGAGGGTCAAATGAAGGATTGGTGATGAGACGAGCTCCTCACTATATCCCAGTGTGGGATCACTTCTTTGACCAGACCGTGTATGGTGGGAGGAAGGATGATCAGAGTGAGGATTATTTTGACCAGACTCTTGGCTACTGAGAGTGGACTTGATGGAAGACAGGGTGGTGCTTAACCGACTGGAAGCAGTATCAGCTGTCATCCAACCGACCACCTGTTCGCAGTGGTCGGACCTCGAGAGTGATGTCCTGCGATGCCCTGTAAAATTACACATGAAGCTAGGTATGGTGGATGTCTTTCTTTCTTGTGCTCTGGCACCAGGCACAGTTTCTCCGCGTCCTGACCCGCGCCCTGAACTTTCAGGATCACGTCCACTTCCCCGTCCCTTTTTACCCGCCTTCTTCATCTTACACAGAATATGTGACTTTAATATTTGAGTTTGAAAACTTAACAGTATTTCTTACTATTCTGCAACTCTGCAGAGTACACAGAATAGGCTGCTAAACGGCGGTGAAACACACTGAATGGAATATGTGACTTTAATATTTGAGTTTGAAAACTTAACAGTATTTCTTACTATTCTGCAACTGTGCAGAGTACACAGAATAGGCTGCTAAACGGCGGTGACACACACTGAATGGAAAATGTGACTTTAATATTTGAGTTTGAAAACTTAACACTATTTCTTACTATTCTGCAACTCTGCAGAGTACACAGAATAGGCTGCTAAACGGCGGTGATACACACTGAATGGAATATGTGACTTTAATATTTGAGTTTGAAACCTTAACAGTATTTCTTACTATTCTGCAACTCTGCAGAGTACACAGAATAGGCTGCTAAACGGCGGTGACACACACTGAATGGAAAATGTGACTTTAATATTTGAGTTTGAAAACTTAACAGTATTTCTTACTATTCTGCAACTCTGCAGAGTACACAGAATAGGCTGCTAAACGGCGGTGATACACACTGAATGGAATATGTGACTTTAATATTTGAGTTTGAAAACTTAACAGTATTTCTTACTATTCTGCAACTCTGCAGAGTACACAGAATAGGCTGCTAAACGGCGGTGAAACACACTGAATGGAATATGTGACTTTAATATTTGAGTTTGAAAACTTAACAGTATTTCTTACTATTCTGCAACTGTGCAGAGTACACAGAATAGGCTGCTAAACGGCGGTGACACACACTGAATGGAAAATGTGACTTTAATATTTGAGTTTGAAAACTTAACACTATTTCTTACTATTCTGCAACTCTGCAGAGTACACAGAATAGGCTGCTAAACGGCGGTGATACACACTGAATGGAATATGTGACTTTAATATTTGAGTTTGAAAACTTAACAGTATTTCTTACTATTCTGCAACTCTGCAGAGTACACAGAATAGGCTGCTAAACGGCGGTGACACACACTGAATGGAATATGTGACTTTAATATTTGAGTTTGAAAACTTAACAGTATTTCTTACTATTCTGCAACTCTGCAGAGTACACAGAATAGGCTGCTAAACGGCGGTGACACACACTGAATGGAATATGTGACTTTAATATTTGAGTTTGAAAACTTAACACTATTTCTTACTATTCTGCAACTGTGCAGAGTACACAGAATAGGCTGCTAAACGGCGGTGATACACACTGAATGGAATATGTGACTTTAATATTTGAGTTTGAAAACTTAACACTATTTCTTACTATTCTGCAACTGTGCAGAGTACACAGAATAGGCTGCTAAACGGCGGTGATACACACTGAATGGAATATGTGACTTTAATATTTGAGTTTGAAAACTTAACAGTATTTCTTACTATTCTGCAACTGTGCAGAGTACTCAGAATAGGCTGCTAAACGGCGTTGAAACACACTGAATGGAATATGTGACTTTAATATTTGAGTTTGAAAACTTAACAGTATTTCTTACTATTCTGCAACTGTGCAGAGTACACAGAATAGGCTGCTAAACGGCGGTGACACACACTGAATGGAAAATGTGACTTTAATATTTGAGTTTGAAAACTTAACACTATTTCTTACTATTCTGCAACTCTGCAGAGTACACAGAATAGGCTGCTAAACGGCGGTGATACACACTGAATGGAATATGTGACTTTAATATTTGAGTTTGAAAACTTAACAGTATTTCTTACTATTCTGCAACTCTGCAGAGTACACAGAATAGGCTGCTAAACGGTGGTGACACACACTGAATGGAAAATGTGACTTTAATATTTGAGTTTGAAAACTTAACAGTATTTCTTACTATTCTGCAACTCTGCAGAGTACACAGAATAGGCTGCTAAACGGCGGTGATACACACTGAATGGAATATGTGACTTTAATATTTGAGTTTGAAAACTTAACAGTATTTCTTACTATTCTGCAACTCTGCAGAGTACACAGAATAGGCTGCTAAACGGCGGTGAAACACACTGAATGGAATATGTGACTTTAATATTTGAGTTTGAAAACTTAACAGTATTTCTTACTATTCTGCAACTGTGCAGAGTACACAGAATAGGCTGCTAAACGGCGGTGACACACACTGAATGGAAAATGTGACTTTAATATTTGAGTTTGAAAACTTAACACTATTTCTTACTATTCTGCAACTCTGCAGAGTACACAGAATAGGCTGCTAAACGGCGGTGATACACACTGAATGGAATATGTGACTTTAATATTTGAGTTTGAAAACTTAACAGTATTTCTTACTATTCTGCAACTCTGCAGAGTACACAGAATAGGCTGCTAAACGGCGGTGACACACACTGAATGGAAAATGTGACTTTAATATTTGAGTTTGAAAACTTAACAGTATTTCTTACTATTCTGCAACTCTGCAGAGTACACAGAATAGGCTGCTAAACGGCGGTGATACACACTGAATGGAATATGTGACTTTAATATTTGAGTTTGAAAACTTAACAGTATTTCTTACTATTCTGCAACTCTGCAGAGTACACAGAATAGGCTGCTAAACGGCGGTGAAACACACTGAATGGAATATGTGACTTTAATATTTGAGTTTGAAAACTTAACAGTATTTCTTACTATTCTGCAACTGTGCAGAGTACACAGAATAGGCTGCTAAACGGCGGTGACACACACTGAATGGAAAATGTGACTTTAATATTTGAGTTTGAAAACTTAACACTATTTCTTACTATTCTGCAACTGTGCAGAGTACACAGAATAGGCTGCTAAACGGCGGTGATACACACTGAATGGAATATGTGACTTTAATATTTGAGTTTGAAAACTTAACAGTATTTCTTACTATTCTGCAACTCTGCAGAGTACACAGAATAGGCTGCTAAACGGCGGTGACACACACTGAATGGAATATGTGACTTTAATATTTGAGTTTGAAAACTTAACAGTATTTCTTACTATTCTGCAACTCTGCAGAGTACACAGAATAGGCTGCTAAACGGCGGTGACACACACTGAATGGAATATGTGACTTTAATATTTGAGTTTGAAAACTTAACACTATTTCTTACTATTCTGCAACTGTGCAGAGTACACAGAATAGGCTGCTAAACGGCGGTGATACACACTGAATGGAATATGTGACTTTAATATTTGAGTTTGAAAACTTAACAGTATTTCTTACTATTCTGCAACTGTGCAGAGTACACAGAATAGGCTGCTAAACGGCGGTGATACACACTGAATGGAATATGTGACTTTAATATTTGAGTTTGAAAACTTAACAGTATTTCTTACTATTCTGCAACTGTGCAGAGTACACAGAATAGGCTGCTAAACGGCGTTGAAACACACTGAATGGAATATGTGACTTTAATATTTGAGTTTGAAAACTTAACAGTATATCTTACTATTCTGCAACTCTGCACAGTACACAGAATGTGCTGCTAAACTGCGGCGAAGCACAATGAATGGAATATGTGACTTTGATATTTTAGTTTGAAGACTTAACAGTATTTCTTCCTATTCTGCAACTCTGCACAGTACACAGAATGTGCTGCTAAACTGCGGCGAAGCACACTGAATGGAATATGTGACTTTGATATTTTAGTTTGAAGACTTAACAGTATTTCTTCCTATTCTGCAACTCTGCACAGTACACAGAATGTGCTGCTAAACTGCGGCGAAGCACACTGAATGGAATATGTGACTTTGATATTTTAGTTTGAAGACTTAACAGTATTTCTTCCTATTCTGCAACTCTGCACAGTACACAGAATGTGCTGCTAAACTGCGGCGAAGCACACTGAATGGAATATGTGACTTTGATATTTTAGTTTGAAGACTTAACAGTATTTCTTCCTATTCTGCAACTCTGCACAGTACACAGAATGTGCTGCTAAACTGCGGCGACGCACACTGAATGAAATATGTGACTTTGATATTTTAGTTTGAAGACTTAACAGAATGTGCTCTAATCTGCAACTTTGCACACTAAACAGAATGTGCTCTAATCTGCAACTTTGCACACTAAACAGAATGTGCTCTAATCTGCAACTTTGCACACTAAACAGAATGTGCTCTAATCTGCAACTGTGCACACTAAACAGAATGTGCTCTAATCTGCAACTTTGCACACTAAACAGAATATTTTTTTTTTTTTTTTTTTTGTTTTTTTCCCCCCACATAAAATAACCTGCTGCCCCCACACACAGTAGTCCTAAAAAGGACTTTTGGTTCTTTTTTTTCACAAGTTTGGTTTTTTTCCTCCCTACACTGCCTTTCCCTTCCTATCCTCAGCTCTCCCTGGCTAAGACTGAGCCGAACTCGATGGTCAGATGCTATACAGCACCTGACCACGGGTTCTGGCCAGCCAATCAGTGTAATGCCAGCAGCCAACATGGCTGCTGGCATTACACCGATGTCAGAGCCTCCCTGCACGTTTATTGGCTGCGCAGCAGCCGCAAAACGTGCGGGGAGGAGACCCGAACATGGCGGGCGAGCACATGCGGTACTCGTACGAGTACCGCCATGTGCCGAGCAGAGCGATGCTCGAGCCGATCCGAGCATCGGCCGAGCATGCTCGCTCAACACTACTTTCTAGCATTCAAGGTCTAAAACCTTATTTAAATTAATTATAGTGGAGCACTTTGTTTGTTTGCCCCAGAATAGCTTCAGTCCTTTGTAATCATACCTGGGAACTTTTCCATATAGACTCCCCGGAGTGGGAAGTCCTTTGCTGCTGCTGGGGAAGATAAATAACAAAATTTGTGTCAAAGGGGGTGGGGCTTAATCACAAGTGGGGGCGGGACTTAAAAAACAGAAAAATCTTGGAGGAATCGGCTGGGGAAGGAGGTGAAGAGGGCAGGGAGTGGGAGGAACACAATGGGAAGGGAGAGAAGGACAGAGTTTTAGTAAAAACTCCCCACAGCTGGAGAATCAGCCATTGCCCCGGACACTGGGTAATTAACAGGTAAATCCGGAGTCTTCAGGGCAAAACTGGAGAGTTCACAGCTATGTTTGTAATACATCTGCTCCACTATGACAAATGTTCCTTCACTATTTAAACTAACAACAATAAATGCATATGTAGATGATGATAATGATCTCATTAGCATATACTCTTAGGAGAATCATCTTGCTTGTGAAACCATGTATAATAGGCCATATGCTCTAAAGAAAAGTGGAGGGATTCTGGGATAAACCAGCTGCACCATGGGGTGAACTAAAAATGCCCATTGAAAAGTGTAGGAATTTTGGGGCAAACCAACTGCACTATAGGGGTGAACTAAAAATGCCCATTGATTTAGATGGCTATTTTACCCCCTTGATTGCTAGAGAGGTCTCCAACTCACTGCTACTGAATGCATTTGAGATCTTTCTAGCATTAATGGGTTAAAAACCTAATATAAAGCAATGGTAATTTTTGGAATTTTTATCTTCACCTATGGTACAATAGGCTTGCCCCAGATTCCCTCCACTTTTTCTTTAGAGATTTCAGCCCTGGATGGAATCTTACTGACATAAAGCACACATTGCACACACTCTCCAGGGGTGACAAGAATAGCAATGCATCAATGCCTCTAGTATTCAAGGGGACAATACAAGATGGCACAGCCATTTGCTTAATTAAAGGGCAGCTGCTGTCTAGAAATGTGTCTCTTCATTTGTTTACTGGCAGGATGTTTGCAAGCATACTTTGTAAACCATTCCACTGAAGTATTTCTTTTTACATATCACTATTTTGGCTCTGCTGAAGAGCAGACGGCTAGTCCCGGGACCAGAATCTGCTTCTCTCAGCTACAGAGCTGACGTCTGTGAAAGGGGAGGGAGGGGGGAACTTTAAAACCTTATAGCTCTCAAACTATAAATGTTTAAGAGATGGGACTTGATCCAGTTAATTTGTTTTTTAAATATCTACAATGTAACATTATTATTATAATCAGACATTACTAACCCTTTAGAAACCTCCAGGTCTATTGAATCATATTGTTTGTTATTAGGACATGTGAAGAAGAGGCAGCTGTCAACAGAGATAAATATATATAGGAAACTGCACGTACAATTAAAAAAAAAAAATATATATATATATATATATATAAATATCCACTTGATTGTTCTATGAAGCATACCTACAATGAAACATAGTCCTCAGGGCACACCAATAGGTCAGTATTTAAAGGGCTAGTAATACTTTGTTTTATCTTTATTTTATTTTGTTTAAGAGATATTCACAAACAAAGTATCCCCCCCTGTTCAACCAGATCAGAAGGGAGGTGCCCAGGTAGACTGCAGAGAGGGACAATCTTCAATTAAGATAAGGGAAAAAGCTGAAAAACTTGTCAAGGGGGGGAAGGGCTTTCATTGTTTTCATACAAAGAAGATTGTCCCCTGCTGTTATCTGTCTGGTCTTACAACTTGATTCACATCTGAGAAGAGATTGCTTACACTAGGAAGAAGGGGCGGGAGGGGGAAACATTGCTTGTGAATATCTCTTAAACCATAAAGGTTTGAGAGATAAGACTTATATCATTCTTCATGTTTTTTTAATGCCTACAAGATAAAATAAAGTTAAAATGAAGTATTACTATCCCTTTAACCCTTTCAGTGCTTTACAATGAGTTTGCCCTTTGGCACTGAAAGGGTTAAGGTTATTCCTACTTAAATTTTTCCTCGGATCATGCAGATGAGCAGGTTGAAAAACAAAAACAAAAAAACAACACTGTGCCAAGCATGGCAGGACTGGAGATCCACTCAGAGGCTGCAATGCTGACAGAAGGCTGTAAACAGAACATGTGCACATATGAGATAGCACGGGAGTGCTAAATAGGAACACAGACCTACAGCACATAATTAGATATAGAAACACTGAATAGGAACTCAGGAAACAGACTCTGGCAATAGAAACTATGACTAGACTCTAAACTCTGGGAAAGAGCAACAGAACTAAAACAGGAATGCAACTCTATACATGAGCAAAGGCAGGCCTTAATCAAAGGTATTTAAACATCAGGAGGAAGTGGTCAGGTGAGCAAGGGCAGTACAAGTAATCCGAGATGTGGATCTCTAGAATTTGTAGACAAAACTCCCAGTTTTCCGAGAACAGAACTTGTGAGGATTGTGTTCACAATAACAGTGCCACTGATTACATAACTGTGATCAAGCATGGATGTCCTGAAAACTGACATGTTGATGTGCAATGAAGACTACAGCTGAAAAACATTGTCCTACAGTCCAGTTCCTGTTTAAGTTTGGTCTCAGACAATAAGGCTTTCTATATATATATATAGTCACTCATGAACAACCTATTGATGCCTAGAAGCCTGGGGACAACAGCTGCAAACTAAAAAAAAAAAAACCAACAAAGTTGTATTATTGCAGCCACAGACCAACAATACAGGGATCTGCTCTATAAAGATCTAATTCTGTAATGTAGGGTGAAGGCCAGGCAAGTACTGGGGTGTAGAACAGAAATATATTCAATTCATTGAAGATGATGACCTCATTTTTTGGATAAATTCAATCTCCAAGTTATACCAAACTATGTTGCTACTTAATTGTTTATACATCAGCTGCAGCCAAGAATTAAATTTGGTCTGATGCAATGGCCAATAAATTTCCTTGCAATAAGCAACAGTGCAAAAGCAATATCTGGATTTAAAACCAAAGCTGGCAAATATCAGAATACAAGAAATGCTAACAGGCAGTGGCCTATGCCCCAGACCTTCCATTCCAGCCATCTGGACTGATAGAGGAGCTCATTGGTCCAAAATAGACTCCTGGAATTATAGATTTTGTAACACAGCCTGCTGGAACCAACATTTTAGTATACTATTTTATATCCAATGAAAAAAGATTAAGCAAACTATGCAGTGCCTTAACCCTTTGAGTATGTATGTATGAATGTATCTTTATATAGCGCCATACATGTACACAGCTCTTAACAGAAGTTGAAATAATACAATACAAAAATACAGAACTGGGTTAAGAGCATTAAGCTAAAGTGTGATCATTGCAATATTTGTGGGGGAGAGTGCAGCAAGGGAATCATACACTGGGAAAGGGACCCTGCCCCAATGACCAGAGGAGTGTCCTTCACATTGCTGGACAATTACAAGTAAACTTTTTTTTAATGAAAACAAATATTTTATAGCACTTTTCCTGCTAAGTTTTAAAAGGGTACTCCCACAGCTAAAACGTTTTATATTTTAATATCAAACAGTGCAAACTGGTGCATTAATGACAAATATTTTTATATTGTACTCTGTGGGAGATCTTAAAGGGATAGTATTACTTCAAAATTACTATCCCTCATATTGTAGCCCTTAATAAACTGAGTTAAATGACACCAGCGGCATCTCTCAAACCTTTATGGTTTAAGAGATAGCCGCTTTCAAAGTTTCCTCTCCTCTGCTGTCAGCGTTCTGTTGCCAGCAGGAGAATCCAGTCTCTGAATCAACTGGAGGCTCTTCAGCAGAGCCGATATCTCGTTATGGAAGGAAAAGTAATTCACTGAAACAGTCTTCTATGTGTGCTTGGTAACCAAGCACACCTAGAAGACTGTTTCAGTGAATCATTTTTCCTTCCATAACGAGATATCGGCTCTGTTTAAGAGCCTCCGCCTGTCCCGGGACCGGGACAACAGCGTTCTGTTGCCATCAGGGGAGAGGAAACTTTGAAAGTGGCTATCTCTTATACCATAAAGGTCTGAGAGATGCCGCTGGTGTCATTTAACTCAGTTTATTAAGGGCTACAATATGAGGGATAGTAATTTTGAAGTAATACTATCTCTTTAAGTCATGGACTGAAGTCATAGCAAGTAATAAGAATGGCACCACCTGGTGACCACAATAGAAAATGTCAATTTTATTCAAAGAAAGCAGGTCTGAGAGATAATTACTTTTGAACAAATAATATCCCAGAAACATTACTATGCTCGGAAGAAGAAGCTCTTTAATGTGCATTTGCTCCTTTAATTCACATGTAGCATGTATAACACTGAAAGTATTTAAGGTCTTTAAATTGGATCTTATTGATGCTCGAATAAAATGAAATTTCATATATGTGAGAAAAAGTGATTCATGATTGAGACAAAAATGTGCACAACAAAAAGTTTTATTCAGTGGCCATAGGAAGATCAAGAGCTATAGACCCATTTGAACCAACTGGAATGTGGTGATTTTTGTCTTTTATGGTGTTGGTATAGTTTTGCCTTTGTGCTTATGCTATGCAGAGTGTCACAGACCTCTCCTGTATTCAGTTAGATACCCATTTAAATATAAGGGAATTTGGGGACTTTTTTATGTATCCCCTATTGTGCAGTTTATTTGTTCCAGAATTTCTCAAATTCCTTTTAGTACATCAGTCTCACTTTCTGTTTTAGTCAATCAAATTTACCCTTTTGCACATTCAATCTCCCACTCCTTCATATACTCCACACCCATTTATTCATTCCCACTTACAAACTCACATATATAGCCACTCAGAAAAAATATTGTATGGCTGTAGCACAGATAGAACGTCCATCTTCAGGGAGAGAGGAAAAAAAGGAAAATGATATAGTGGAGCAGGAGGAAAGCAGACAATCTGTAATTCTAGGAGCCCTTTATACCTTTGAAAACAAGGCTTTGCGTCTTTGGCTCTCAAAAATAAGGTTTTAAATTTAAAAAGTCCTCAACATTTTCTCTCCTGTACCAGGACATCTTGTGATAGCCCCCAAAAATACTTTGGGGTTGGAAAGAGTCCGGGGGTAGAGGCATGATGAGCCTCTGTCAAGTGCCTTACTATGCTATACCAGCTCTATCTCTTAGAGGCTCTCAAAACTGAAGTTGAAGGCTATGGATTGGTAAAACTTTTTGCTTCCAAAGAGTAACGTGAAAAATAGCACTTCCTTGGGGATTCACATGAAAAGTGCAATTTTCTCACTTTTTCCTCCTTCTTCATTGCATTGAAATCAACAATAATTTTACATTTTCCTCCTTTGTGGGGATTTCTCCCCTGCTGAAGTATGAAAGGGAATGTCAGTTTGCAGTATAATGTCAGTTTGTTACTTGGGAGAGATAAAGAAAGCAGCTGGATTTTGATGCTACCTAGTATTGGCAGAGATGCAGATAGACAAAGAGTGGGAGCTTGAGTTTATTGATAGTAGCATTTGTGCCAAACAGTTGTTCTTTGGGAATGGATGTGAAAGAGAAAGGAACATTACAAAAATGTTTTGATTAATAATTAACAAAGTCAGACTGACAGGTGATCCTTCCAAATTGAACTGGCTGAGACTCTGTTGATAATGAGAGATAGATACTACACAGACAGACAAAAGTACATCATATAGTCGAGGCAAGAATATCTGCATACTGTGCTGCATACACACACACATTCACTCTACAACTGCAAACGATAGGTACAAGCATATACTGATGTGTGGCATTTTATTACTTTATTGCAACCAGCTGATTCTGAATCTGCCAGGTTGATCTTGTACTTTACTGTAAAAATAAATACTCTAGTACTTGGAAGAGAAAGCTGCTGAAAATTTGGCACTAGCAACTTGTGTGTAGAAGCAGATAGGCAAACGAGGGAAGATTTGTTTGGTTTAAGGAGTATAGGTGCTACCAAGTTATCTGAATGGTTGCAGAGCCTGTGGGTATAATTTGTCAGTGACACTGACAGTAACAGGGTCAGTTTCAAATATTTTTGAATCATTGGTGACAAAGACAGACAGGAGATCATATTTCTGCACTGGAGCAGAGACTGAGAGTGACAATGGCATAGGCAAAGACATACATAATATTTTCAGACAAAACATCACTCTACATGTTAACAGTTCTGTTGTGTATGTTAAAGTAAAAATCATCTCTACCATCTTTATCTCCACTAAATCAATTCAGTCAACATCACCACTTCCAGGTCCAGTCCCCATCCAGTCACACTCACTATTGCTAACTAATCAGAAACACAGGTCAGCGTACACAACCCTCTGAGAGTTTCTGATCCTGTTTGAGGTTCAGCACCACTCAAACTTACTGCTAGTATATTTTAAACATCTAGTCCCTGTATTAGTTGTAGTAATCCCTCAGGAATCCCTCAGTCTTTGAAACTGCCAGTGTAGAGATATTTCAAACATGATTCAAAAAATGAAAATGTTGGTATTGTTGTCCTTTTAAAAAACAATATATGAGCAAGATGAAAGCAGAATCCCATCTAGGCACATCCTCATTGAGATCCCACGTGAAGCACAACCACAGATCTGACTTAGATACACACTTTCAGCACACCAGAGGCATAACTAGCAGTAAATAGCAGTACTAGAATAATTCCTCGCAATGCTTGCTTGTAGATGCCTCAGGGAGTAGGTAGTGAGACATTTCCCTCTGTAGCAATAACACTCATGTCTCCTACTGCTGTTGTTGTGCAAATGTATAATGGAGGAGGATAACTCCTCAAGAATTCCAAAAAGGCTAGTACCGCTTCACAAAAAAGGTAGCAGGGAAGATTCTGGTAACTACAGACCAGTAAGTCTTACATCAGTAGTGGGAAAATTAATGGAGACTATGTTAAAGGAAAGAATTGTTGAATATCTGAATCGAAATGGTTTGCAAGATACCAAACAGCATGGGTTTACAGCAGGGAGATCTTGTCAAACTAACATCATAGATTTTTTTGACTGGGTAACTAAAATAATAGACCAAGGGGGGACAGTAGATATAGCTTATCTAGATTTCAGTAAAGCATTTGACACTGTCCCTCATAGAAGACTCATTAATAAATTGCAGTGTTTTGGTCTGGATGTAAAAATAGTAAATGGATAAGAAAATGGCTGAGTGACAGGAGACAGAGGGTGGTAGTCAACGGAGAATATTCGGACAAAAGGAGTGTTACTAGTGGAGTACCTCAATGATCTGTACTGAGGCCCATTCTTTTAAATATTTTTATTAGTGATATTGCAAAAGGTCTTCAAGGAAAGGTATGCCTTTTTGCAGATGATACCAAGATCTGCAATAGGGTAGACATTCCAGGGGGAATAAGCCAAATGACAAATGATTTAGGTAAATTAGAAGAATGGACAAGAGTGTGACAGATGCAGTTTAACATTGATAAATGTAAAATAATGCACTTGGGACATAAAAATCCAAAGGAAAAATATATTATTAAGGGTACTGTGCTGTCAGAGACAACAGAGGAAAGGGATTTGGGAGTAATTATTTCTAATGACTTAAAGGTAGGTAGGCAATGTAATAAAGCAGTGGGGAATGCAGGCAGGGTACTGGATTGTATAGCTAGGGACAATAGTAGCAGAAAAGGGGAAGTGGTCATGCCACTCTACAGATCTCTAGTGAGACCTCACCTAGAGTATTGTGTTTAGTACTGGAGACCCCATCTCCAGAAGGATATAGATATTCTAGAGAAAATACAAAGTGCTATTAAAATGGTGACTGGTTTACAGGAAAAGAAATATCAGGATAGTCTAAAGGATCTGAACATGTATTGCTTGGAGGAGAAAAGAGAGAGAGGGGCTATGATTGAAACATTCAAATACATGAAGGTATTCAACAAAGTGCAGGATGGAAGTATATTTCAAAGGAGTAAAAATGTTAGGACAAGAGACCATAGTCTAAAACTAGAGAGACACAGGTTTAGATGTAATGTAAGAAATTTTTACTTCACTGAGAGGGAAGTAGATAAGTGGAATAGCCTACCATCAGAAGTGGCAGAAATTAATACAGTGACAGAATTTAAGCATGCATGGGATAGGCATTAGGCTGTCCTTAACATAAGAAACGACCAAGGTTTTTACTGTAGGAAAATGGGCAGACTAGATGGGCCGAAATGGTTCTTATCTGCCGTCAAATTCTATGTTTCTAAAACCTAACCCTTTGAGTGCCAGAATGGTGCCGAATTCATCTGACACTCAAAGGGTTAAGAGGATGATAAAGACAAGCTAGATCCTGAGGGGGCCTGCTGAACTATTCACTAGAGTTGAGAAGGACTCTTAGGTAAAAATGGCACTTTATGTACAATGTATGTAGTGGCAGAAAAATGGGACCCCTTAGCTCTGGACTTCTTGCCTTGCACCAGCTGCACCAGTAGAAATTTTGTATCTGGAGACTGAGGGAATTTAAATGTAGCCACTGAAGGGTGAGAATTCACTGCTGAATTATTGTTGACTGTACTTTAAGCACATGTATATATAGCAATGTATGATTTCTTGTTTTAGCCTCCCTCCTGAATTGAATGGATGCTAATTTGCGAGTTTGGCCACTGAAGGGTGAGAATTCACTGCTGAATTATTGTTGACTGTACTTTAAGCACATGTACATATAGCAATGTATGATTTCTTGTTTTAGCCTCCCTCCTGAATTGAATGGATGCTAATTTGCGAGTTTGGCCAATACAATCTGAATGTCCCAGCACCAGTTACCCACTCATGGTTTGTAGTGGCAGGTTTAGTTAATGAAGTATATACTACTGTATTGTCCAGTTTATATAACCAGCTTTGCATGACTGCACCTGTTAAGGACCACTGAGCTTTTTTCTTTTTTTTTGAACAGGTACACTGTCATCCCAGAATTCCATGACGTGACAGGACTGTCACTGGCCCTTAAGTGCTGGGACCGTCAGGATGGTCCTAGCATGTCATGGGTCCTGAAGGGGTTAACCAGTTTACATACCCTTGTACTGGTCAGTTTAGGATCAAATTTACATCCTAGTCACCTCAAGGCAAGGCATCTTAGGTGTCCTTAGCTCCGACCCATGGCTACACCCCCACTTCTCACATGACCCCCTCACAGTTCCATCCATTTTTCAATGCCACGGAAAACACCACTAAAATAAAAAAATAAAAAAACTGTTAACCCCTTGTTGCTAGAGAGATCTCGAAAACATTGCTTCATAATGTGTTGAAGACCTCTCTAGCATTCAAGGCCTCAAGTTATACCCAGTTAAAGGGAGTATAAACTTGTGCATGGACAATGAGATTGTACCGATCAAACTCACAATTTGTATGTAGGTGCGGCCAACACATCTGAGGTATCCCTCAAAATATGGAACACTACGCAGCTACCTACTGTGCCTAATGGTAAATCCATCCCTGAGCCAGGTTACATATGTATTTGTATTAAATATGCTGAGGGTATTTTCTGTTCCAGAACCATTGGATGGGTCTGAGAGCAAAGCTACATAATAAGTGTCTATGGGCGCCTAGGGCACCTAAGTAAACCTTGCCAAAGGACACATGAGATTTAAATCCGGTCCTAGCAGATGATAAATGTTATCAATGGTTTTAGCTCTCATATTCCTATTGAAGTCTGAGGGGAAATTTTAAGATAAACTTGTTATAAAGTTATAAAACTGCAAGTGAATCCATCTTATTCTATTTCACTATAGATCTTAATATTCTTTTTTCTTTAAGTTGAGCTCCGTTATTTTAGAAATCTGTGTATTGAAAGGTGTTCAGGATACCTTAACCTTTTGAGTTCCAGAAGGGTACATAATGTTTTGCAAAAGCAATGCGTTCAGGACCCCCTCTGGCATTCAGAAGGGTTAACCATTTAAAGATCAGAGGAATATGTAACACATTGCAAAGCAATGCATTACACGTCCCTCTGGTCTTAAAAGGTTTAATGGAAGCTGCAACTAAAGGGAACTTTTAATTATTTATTAATATTCAGAGTCACTATCAGTGATTTAAACATTTATACACAGTGATGTTAATGTATTAAGAAGAGCTGGATGATTCGGAAGCAAACCAATTGCACTTCAGGGACAAATTAACATTCCCAGTGATGTAAAATGGCTTATATCACCCTTTGAATGCTACAGAGGTCTTAAACACAATTCATGTGGCAAGGACAGAGTGCAGAGGGACAATGTATGGGACTCTCAGAGTGTTTCTTTCCTCTGCACCTTGTTTACATTATGTATTAACTGCTTGGATATTAGAGACATCTCCAACATATTGCTTCATCATACACTGGAAGCGTTAACCCTTTCAGTGCCAGAGGTGGTTGTGCACCCTCTAGCACTCAAAGAGTTACACAGGGTGCACATGTTTACTCCATTTTCCTATGGGACAGGCCACCAGGGGTTGCTGGCACTGAAGTCTTAACCTCTTGAGTGCCAGAGAAGTATCCATTGCTCTGTAGCACTCAAAGGGTTAAAGGGAAAATAATACCTCCAAATAATACCCCCAACTCACCAGAAAATTTTGTAGCTGGGCTGTCATTTGGGCAGGACCAGTATGATATGCTTCAGAATAGTTATTTACTGTGTATGGCACTTGTGAGATAAAAGAGATTGCACCCTGGGAGCAGGATACAGTCCTGTGAACTCTTGTATACTCTTTGCTTTTGCACATGTAAATTGCTCTTGGGGTTGGCCACCCTAAGACTAATGAGGATTCTGGACATGGACTGACTGCTCACAGGTGCCTAGAGGGATCAGCTGCACCTGACTGTTGAGGCCCAATACATACATATGGGTTTAGCTCATTCTCTTGTTCAGAGAGGAATTATCTGACATTTCATAGCTGGACTGTCATTTGGGCAGGACCAGTATGATATGCTTCAGAACGTTTCTACTCTGTGTATGATACTTGTGAGCTAAAAAGATTGCACCCTGGGAGCAGGACACAGTCCTAGTGAGCTCTTTGCATACCCTTGCAGGCTCATGTTAGCTGGGCATTTCTGACCTTTACTTTTGCAGCCAGTCAGCAGGATATAAACTCTGTCCACTGTAGATAGTAAATGTAACAATTTAACCACCAGAGTGGAGGGCAACACATTGTTCCGCAATGTGTTGCCCACCAATCTGCTCCTTAAAGTGTTAAGCAGGCCAATATGCACTCTGCCTGTTTCAAGTCTGATTAAATTGACAGCAAATGTCAGGTCCACTTCCATGGGCCTGACACCCAGGACTGATGGAAAAGGTAATTTTTTGAATGAAGCAGCAATGAAACAAGTCAGAGGGGTCATTAGGATAGGCTGACCACATCTCACCTTTAACCGGGGACACATAGAAAATATACATTTTTCAGTACTTCACTGAAATCAATGCAGTCCTGCAGTATGCATTTTTCCTACGCATCCCCGGTTAAAGGGATAGTAATACTTCGTTTTATCTTTATTTTATTTTGTAAGCATTAAAAAAAAAACATGAAGAACGATATGTCTTATCTCTCAAACCTTTATGGTTTGAGAGATATTCACACGCAAAGTTTCCCCTCCTGCCCCTTTTACCTAGTGTAAGCCATCTCTTCTCAGATGTGGAATCTGGTTGTAAGACCAGACAGATAACAGCAGGGGACAATCTTCTTCCTATGAGAACAATGAAAGCCCTGCCCCCCTTGACAAGTTTTTCAGGTTTTTCCCTTATCTTAATTGAAGATTGTCCCTCTCTGCAATCTACCTGGGCACCTCCGTTCTGATCTGGCTGAACAGTGTTACATCAGTAAAAGGGGCGGGAGAGGGATACTTTGTCATTGAATTACTCTTGAACTATAACTCTGACAGAATTGAAATAACACTCTCCAAGGTCCAAATACTATGATGATTAATTAGAGCTGCTTTTATTAGGAAACGTTACTATCCATTTAAATGTGAGGTCTGGTCAGCCTACATTAGGATTTTCTGGTCACAATAAGTTAAATATGATGTTATTATTAAGAGATGTTACTTCCCCTTTTACAGTGGCAGAGTGTATGTGATGGTAAGCACTAAAGTGATCATACCTTATAGTGTAGCTGTTCTCAACCCTGTCCTGTTGGGGGTCTAACAAGACATGCCTTTAGGATTTCCCTGCTTGACAACAGGTGACCTAATCAGAGTCACAGTCATTTAATTGACCTACCTGTGCACAAGCAGGGAAATCCTAAAGGCATGGCTTGTTACACCCTCCAGAGGAGTGGTCTGGGAACCATTGCTCTAGTATAACTCCTAAAGGCAGCTGCTGGACTTGGCAGCTAATATCAGTGGACCTGTGCTATCAGATTTGGGTAACCTCCCATTATGTTTTTTTCTGTTTATTTTATGATTAGGCCAAAACTTAAAGTTAACAGCCACATGAATCTATAAATCATATTTATATTAATCTCACATCAGTGACAGCATTGTTCACATCATTTGTATTTGCAGCGAACATTAAAGGAAGACCTTTGTAGCCTCTGAATATTTTCTGAATTTCAAGTGACTGCCTCGAGTCACATTATACACATGCAGTGGTACGTTTGCTTGAAATGCTGTGCAGCACATGATTTGTAAAATAATTACACATGAAGAGGTGTCAGGTGAGTGCTCATATACATTTCCTACATCATTCTATATGAGACGTATGCAGGAAGATAAAGAGGAGAGATACATAAAAATTCTCCAAATTCTCATTCATTATTTATGTCTTTGAGTGAAAAAGAGGTATCCAATTCATTGCAATTTGTTGGATACCTCTCTGGCACTCAAAGGGTTAACTCACTGAATGTTAGATCAAACCAGCTTCACCATATGGATGAATGAAATAGCGTATTGATTTCAATGAGAGTTTTAACCCCTAGAAGGCTTCATAGTTCTTTGGAGACTCTTTCATTCAGGGGGTTATATAAATAGGGTTCTTATCTCTTTAATAGGAATTTTGGAAATGTACATATGTCCCATGCAGTGTAGTTGGTTTGCCCCAGAGTTGCTCTACTTTGCCAATAAACAACCGTCCCTAAGGGCCTTACACACTAAATTAAAATAGAACAATTCTGGAACAAACCAACTGTATCACGGAGAATAAATAAACATCCCTCTAATTCCCAATGAGGGCCTTTAACCCTTTGAATGCTAGAGGTCTCCAGTGAACCGCTTTGCAATGTGTTAGAAATCTCTGTAGCATTCAAGATGCTAAACGTTCCATTTCCATCAGTAGTGAGCTTTATCTGTCCTCCTTTGTTTAGTTGGTCTGCTCCAGACTTGTTCCTCTTTTGCAATCCACAGAAGGCTCTATTTTAATTATTCAGGGAACAAGAGTGGTGTAATTCTGGAGCAGACAACTGAGCAAAAGGAGGGCAAATAAAATCCCCCTGATGAAAGTGAGGCTAAGTCCTTTAGTGACTGAGAGGCCTCCAACTCATTGCAAAGCAATGCACTGGAGTCCTCGAGCATTCAGAAGCTTAAAAAAGCAATTTTAATCAATGGAACTTTTGAGAATATTTATTGGCCCCTAATAAGCAATGGTTTGGTCCATTACTGCTTCTCTATGGACCTTAGGTATGAATTCAAAATCAAGCAAAGTAATTAAATCTAACTGCATGTTCCCAAAAAACACTTAACCCCATAAATTCTTGACAGATCTCCAACATAGCAGTTTAAAATGCAATGGAGACATCTGTAGCATTCAAAGAGTTAAACAGTTTGAGTGCCAGTGGGATAACCAACACATTGCAAAACAATGCAGTCATACCTGAGAACTCTTTGGATCTGCCCCTTAAACTCAGTTTTTCAGACTGAATTACCAGGTCTGAGTCAGAGGATGATTCTCTAGTGGTGGTGAGTTTCTTCTCCTTCCCTTCTTGCTCCTCCTACTTCCCACCCACTTTATGACTCATAAATGAGTAAGTCTCACCCATCCAGTTAAATCCCACCCTCTTTATGACACAAATTGCATCACTGACATCCCCTGGCTGGCAGCACATGAGCCCTCTCTGGAGGCTCAAAGGGAAGAAGTTCCCAGGGATGAATGTGATGGATACCTCTCTGATACTCAAAGGTTTAAAATCCATATTAAAATCAAGGGGAATTTGTATTTGATCCCTTTAGTGCAGTAAGTTTACTTGAAGAATTCTCTATATATTCTATATTTGTTAAATATAAGGCCCCATGAGCTAAATGAGTAAATCTGATTTCATAGTTTGATCACTTGTGAAATCCTGAAAATTCATTGTTTCTAATCACTTATCAAGTTAAAAATTGGTCTCATTACAGTTTTCTAATTAACACACTTGATAGAATCATGAAAGCATTCCTTTTTCTCATAACCTAAATTCAAACCAGAGATTAACAGGAACTTGTGTGCAGGCTTTTCAAGTATGAAAGGCCACTTAGAATTCTCCTCTCTTTCTCTCAAGCACTGATATCAGTTTCTATCACCCTATGTATTCCCCATTCATCCTTTAGTTAAGCTTCTGTCACTCATAATCAAGTATGGGAACATTATTTTCAAAATAAACAGCCAAAGAAACATACATATGGATGTGTAGGGAAAAGGAGAACTAAGGAAACCTTGTAGCTCAGGAATAATAATGAATTTGTAATAGTCCTTTTACATAAATAGAATGAGGCCGTAAAATCTAGATAACAAACTCTCAATAACCTTGAATTTCTTGATGGTATCCAGGCTTAAAATATATAACTGACATCAGTGATGTATCTAGTCATTGGAGAGCTCCAGTGGAAACATTTTTTGAGTTCCTATCACAAAATATTTTCACAGAAGTATAACTGAGCCAGGGCTGCCTTCCTGGGTGTCTGCTGAAGGGGGCGGGGGTGTGGTTTAGCAAAAGGGGGCAATTGCCACCCCCCACACTCTTTACCCCTCATGTATAAGCGTAGGGGCTGGGTGGCTTGGCCTGGGGGCATATTATGGCTTTGCCCCCCTTGGAAAATTTCTGTGGACACTCATGGCTGGGGGTTACAGTCAGTACCCATGCATGGGGCCTAGCCAAGAAGGAGGGGGGCCTGCATCCCCGATAAGATACATAGTTCTCTCTTCCCCAGCAACTGGGGGGGCTGTGTCCCAGAGGTCCAGACTGGCCCAATGAGATTTTGGAGGGCTTCCTGTGGTTCCCAAGTATATTCTGTAGGTGGAGCAGCAGAGTATTGGATTGCAACTCTGACGCCCTGTTCTACACTTCAAATTGTATCGCATAGTGGGGCATTCCACAGGCTCCGTCATTACATATACTTCCAGGTTGCAGTGCAAATGTATGGATATGGGGTGGGGGTCCCTGGGGTTTTGTTTGTACTGGGCCCCAAGATTTCTGATGGCAGCTGTAACTAGTACCTACTCTGGGACATCATCTACACATGAGTAGTAACATCCTTGATTCATATTATTGAATCAGTGAAACTCTGTGAATATATCTAGACGTCTGGAATTAACAATTTTGAGTCCATTGTTTTCATATAGATGTTGTTATATGCATTGCATAGGGAAATATATTTACACTAGTGTAAAAGCCTGTGTACACGGGCCAAGGTCCAGGAAATGTTAACCCTTTGAGTGCCAGAGGGGTACGTAATGCATTGCTTTGCAATGCGTTGCGTACACCTCTGGCACTCAAAGGGTTAAGCGGCCGCTACCTCACTGCTCCACGCAATGCAGTCTTGTGTCGCCTCACTCATGGGATTCAGTCATGTGCAGTAGAGACTGCCCTAACACGCACAGTCTCTACTGCGCATGACTGCATCATGACAAACATCCTAGTGAATTATTATATAGGATTGTTACTTTAACCTATTGAGGACTATGTGATATGCTATGACCTTCACAAGGTTTATATCCTTAAGGAATGGTGATGGGCATAGCACGTCAAGTACTTTTTACTTGCAGTGCTCCTTGGGGAGTGCTGTAAGTAAAAACAGGGTCTGAAATTGACCGCTCCAAGACTAGACCGGTCTCTCTCAGACCTCAACTCAGACCCCAACTCAGTCACGTGGACTGCAGAGGTAGAAAGGATCAAAACAGTCTTTAAGGGAAGGTTAAAGACCCTGTGCTCAGAAAATGTTTGTTTCTGATCTAAACTGAACCGTTTGAGTTCCAGAGAGGTGTGCAATGCATTGCACTGTCCTCAGGATCCATTTAGTAGCATGAGATAGTTAAAAGCATAACTTCACTGCTGATAGTTTGATGATTTTTTTCAATGTTTCATTCAGTATTACTTATACATAAATCGTGCCTTATTTTGCACTCTGGCTTTATATGCTTTATTCAGGAAACTAAAATGTATAATTTGGGGGCATGTCAACTGCACCATTGGGGACAAATAAATGGGTCTTTTAACCACTTGAATGCTATATTTTTTATCATAGCAATGTGCTAAAGACCTATTTATTATTCAAGAAGTTGGAAGGTTAGAGGTTATTTTTTTTTTTCATTTGTCCTTTATGGTGCAGAAGCAAAAACCAGATCTAATAAAGTAAGTAACATATGATGTCTTCTGGTGTTAGGTTTGACCGTGTCCACTTTTTAAATAATTTCTCAAAATGTTTTTGGTGTTAACTAGTGTTGAGCGAGCATGCTCGGCCGATGCTCGGATCGGCTCGAGCATCGCTCTGCTCGGCACATGGCGGTACTCGTACGAGTACCGCATGTGCTCGCCCGCCATGTTCGGGTCTCCTCCCCGCACGTTTTGCGGCTGCTGCGCAGCCAATAAACGTGCAGGGAGGCTCTGACATCGGTGTAATGCCAGCAGCCATGTTGGCTGCTGGCATTACACTGATTGGCTGGCCAGAACCCGTGGTCAGGTGCTGTATAGCACCTGACCATCGAGTTCGGCTCAGTCTGAGCCAGGGAGAGCTGAGGATAGGAAGGGAAAGGCAGTGTAGGGAGGAAAAAAACAAAAATTGTGAAAAAAAAAGAACCAAAAGTCCTTTTTAGGACTACTGTGTGTGGGGGCAGCAGGTTATTTGGTGTGGGGGGAAAAAAAAAAAAAAAAAAAAAAAATATATATATATTCTGTTTAGTGTGCAAAGTTGCAGATTAGAGCACATTCTGTTTAGTGTGCACAGTTGCAGATTAGAGCACATTCTGTTTAGTGTGCAAAGTTGCAGATTAGAGCACATTCTGTTTAGTGTGCAAAGTTGCAGATTAGAGCACATTCTGTTTAGTGTGCAAAGTTGCAGATTAGAGCACATTCTGTTAAGTCTTCAAACTAAAATATCAAAGTCACGTATTCCATTCAGTGTGCGTCGCCGCAGTTTAGCAGCACATTCTGAGTACTGTGCAGAGTTGCAGAATAGGAAGAAATACTGTTAAGTCTTCAAACTAAAATATCAAAGTCACATATTCCATTCAGTGTGCTTCGCCGCAGTTTAGCAGCACATTCTGTGTACTGTGCAGAGTTGCAGAATAGGAAGAAATACTGTTAAGTCTTCAAACTCAAATATCAAAGTCACATATTCCATTCAGTGTGCTTCGCCGCAGTTTAGCAGCACATTCTGTGTACTGTGCAGAGTTGCAGAATAGGAAGAAATACTGTTAAGTCTTCAAACTAAAATATCAAAGTCACATATTCCATTCAGTGTGCTTCGCCGCAGTGTAGCAGCACATTCTGTGTACTGTGCAGAGTTGCAGAATAGGAAGAAATACTGTTAAGTCTTCAAACTAAAATATCAAAGTCACATATTCCATTCAGTGTGCTTCGCCGCAGTGTAGCAGCACATTCTGTGTACTGTGCAGAGTTGCAGAATAGGAAGAAATACTGTTAAGTCTTCAAACTAAAATATCAAAGTCACATATTCCATTCAGTGTGCTTCGCCGCAGTTTAGCAGCACATTCTGTGTACTGTGCAGAGTTGCAGAATAGGAAGAAATACTGTTAAGTCTTCAAACTAAAATATCAAAGTCACATATTCCATTCAGTGTGCTTCGCCGCAGTGTAGCAGCACATTCTGTGTACTGTGCAGAGTTGCAGAATAGGAAGAAATACTGTTAAGTCTTCAAACTAAAATATCAAAGTCACATATTCCATTCAGTGTGCTTCGCCGCAGTGTAGCAGCACATTCTGTGTACTGTGCAGAGTTGCAGAATAGGAAGAAATACTGTTAAGTCTTCAAACTAAAATATCAAAGTCACATATTCCATTCAGTGTGCTTCGCCGCAGTTTAGCAGCACATTCTGTGTACTGTGCAGAGTTGCAGAATAGGAAGAAATACTGTTAAGTCTTCAAACTAAAATATCAAAGTCACATATTCCATTCAGTGTGCTTCGCCGCAGTGTAGCAGCACATTCTGTGTACTGTGCAGAGTTGCAGAATAGGAAGAAATACTGTTAAGTCTTCAAACTAAAATATCAAAGTCACATATTCCATTCAGTGTCTTTCACCGCCGTTTAACAGCCTATTCTGTGTACTCTGCAGAGTTGCAGAATTATAAGAAATACTGTTAAGTTTTCAAACTCAAATATTAAAGTCACATATTCCATTCAGTGTCTTTCACCGCCGTTTAACAGCCTATTCTGTGTACTCTGTACAGTTGCAGAATTATAAGAAATACTGTTAAGTTTTCAAACTCAAATATTAAAGTCACATATTCCATTCAGTGTCTTTCACCGCCGTTTAACAGCCTATTCTGTGTACTCTGTACAGTTCCAGAATTATAAGAAATACTGTTAAGTTTTCAAACTCAAATATTAAAGTCACATATTCCATTCAGTGTCTTTCACCGCCGTTTAACAGCCTATTCTGTGTACTCTGTACAGTTCCAGAATTATAAGAAATACTGTTAAGTTTTCAAACTCAAATATTAAAGTCACATATTCCATTCAGTGTCTTTCACCGCCGTTTAACAGCCTATTCTGTGTACTCTGTACAGTTCCAGAATTATAAGAAATACTGTTAAGTTTTCAAACTCAAATATTAAAGTCACATATTCCATTCAGTGTGTTTCAACGCCGTTTAACAGCCTATTCTGTGTACTCTGTACAGTTCCAGAATTATAAGAAATACTGTTAAGTTTTCAAACTCAAATATTAAAGTCACATATTCCATTCAGTGTGTTTCAACACCGTTTAACAGCCTATTCTGTGTACTCTGCAGAGTTGCAGAATAGTAAGAAATACTGTTAAGTTTTCAAACTCAAATATTAAAGTCACATATTCCATTCAGTGTGTGTCACCGCAGTTTAGCAGCCTATTCTGTGTACTCTGCAGAGTTGCAGAATAGTAAGAAATACTGTTAATTTTTCAAACTCAAATATTAAAGTCACTTATTCCATTCAGTGTGTGTCACCGCAGTTTAGCAGCCTATTCTGTGTACTCTGCAGAGTTGCAGAATAGTAAGAAATACTGTTAAGTTTTCAAACTCATATATATTAAAGTCATATATATCGTGTAAGATGAAGAAGGCGGGTAAAAAGGGACGGGGAAGTGGACGTGATCCTGAAAGTTCAGGGCGCGGGTCAGGACGCGGAGAAACTGTGCCTGGTGCCAGAGCACAAGAAAGAAAGACATCCACCATACCTAGCTTCATGTCTGATTTCACAGGGCGTCGCAGGACATCACTCTCGAGGTCCGACCAGTGCGAACAGGTGGTCGGTTGGATGACAGCTGATACTGCTTCCAGTCGGTTAAGCACCACCCTGTCTTCCACCAAGTCCACTCTCAGTAGCCAAGAGTCTGGTCAACATAATCCTCACTCTGATCATCCTTCCTCCCACCATACACGGTCTGGTCAAAGAAGTGATCCCACACTGGGATATAGTGATGAGCTCGTCTCATCACCAATCCTTCATTTGACCCTCTCTCCAAGCACGCTTGCAGAGGAACATGACATCTTGTGCCCTGATTCACAACCTCTAGAGGCTACCCAATCACAAGAAGATGACAGATGTGAACGGCATTTAAGGTCAAAGGAAGTAGTGGATGATGATGATGATGATGATGAGACACAGTTGCCATTAAATCAACCACTATTTCCGTCTCAAGACCTTGTTGAGGAGAATGTTATACAGTTGTCAATGACTGAGTATGTGGTGGGATCAAGACTTGAGGAGGATGATCAGAGTGAGGAAGTGGAGGAGGACTTGGTGGACGATGAGGTGACTGACCCCACCTGGGAAGGTGTAGAGCCGAGCGATGACAGCAGTCCTGAGGGTGAGCCATCTGCAGCACCGCAACAGGCTGGAAGAGGCAGTGGTGTGGCTACAGAAAGAAGGCGGACCGCACCAAACCGGCCCGCAAATGTTCCACGGAGCACCCCCTTGCGTAAATCTACCTTGCCAAGGGGTAGGTGTTCCGCGGTATGGCGTTTTTTTAAGGAAAGTGCGGACGACAAAAGAATTGTAGTTTGCAACCTGTGCCACACCAGAATGAGCCGAGGCATGAACACTAGAAACCTCACCACCACCAGCATGATCCGACACATGGCATCCAAGCACCGTAGTAAGTGGGAGGAACGCCTGGATCGCCCATCTGTGTCTGCAGGCCACACCACTGCCTCCTCTTCCCCTGTTTTCGGTGCCGGCCAATCGCCTGTCGAAGGCGCAGGCCCGCATACCTCCCGCCCTGCACCTGTACCATCTGAAGCACCATCAGCGACCACATCCACTTCCCTGTCCCAGCACAGCGTCCAAATGTCGTTACCCCAGGCATTTGAGCGCAAGAGAAAGTACCCAGCCACCCACCCACAGGCCATAGCACTAACCTCACACCTTTCAAAATTACTGGCCATCGAAATGCTGCCATTTAGGCTTGTGGACACTGAGTCCTTCCGCAGCCTGATGGCAGCAGCTGTCCCTCGGTACGCGGTCCCCAGCCGCCACTACTTTTCCCGGTGTGCCATCCCCGCATTACACCACCATGTGTCCCGTAACATCACCCGTGCCCTGACCAACGCAGTTACTGGGAAGGTCCACTTAACGACTGACACATGGACAAGTGCTTGTGGCCAGGGACGCTACATTTCCCTGACGGCACACTGGGTGAATGTCGTGGAGGCTGGGAGCGACTCGGACCCTGGGATGGCACGGGTGCTACCCACGCCGAGGATTGCGGGCCCTACCTCCATCAGGGTTTCCACCAGCACCTACGTTATTGGCTCCTCCTCCTCCGTTTCCACCTCCGAATTCTCTACACACACCGCCACTCCCCCATCAGCCAGTAGCTGGAAGCAGTGTAGCACTGCAGTGGGGAAGCGTCAACAGGCCGTGCTGAAGCTGATCTGCCTTGGGGACAAACAGCACACGGCCTCAGAGCTGTTGCAGGGGATTAGTCACCAGACCGAGCAGTGGCTCTCGCCACTCAACCTGCAACCAGGCATGGTTGTGTGTGATAATGGGCGTAACTTGGTGGCGGCTTTGGAGCTCGGCAAGCTCACACACGTACCATGCCTAGCGCATGTATTTAATTTAGTGGTGCAGCGATTTCTAAAAACCTACCCCAATGTGCATGATCTCTTGACCAAGGTGCGCCGCGTGTGTGCACATTTCCGTAAGTCATCTACAGCTTCGGCCGGCCTGTTGAAGCTGCAGCAGCGCTTACAATTGCCAGCTCACCGGCTGCTGTGTGACGTGAGCACGCGCTGGAACTCCACCTTCCACATGTTGGCCCGGCTTTGTGAGCAGCAGAGGGCAGTAGTGGAGTACCAGCTGTTACACGGTCGTCGCCTCTCCGTTCAACTTCCTGTAATCAGAAGTGAGGAGTGGGAATGGATGTCAGACCTCTGCGAGGTTTTACGCAATTTTGAGGAATCGACACAGATGGTGAGCGGCGATAACGCTATTATCAGTGTAACCATCCCACTTCTGTGTCTACTGAAACGCTCGCTGCTCACAATTAAAACCGACGCTTTGCATGTGGAAGAGGTGGAAATGGGGGAGGAAGAGCTTACACAAGGTGATAGCCAGAGCACCCTCACTTCGTCTTCTCAGCGACAATTGGAGGAGGCGGAGGAGGAGGAGGAGGAGGAGGAGGAAGACACGGTTGCCTCCGCTACAGAGGGTAGCCATGGAACTTTAGTTCCATCTCTTCAGCGTGGGTGGGCAGAAGAGGAGGAAGAGGATGAGGATATTGAGAGTCATCCTCCTGGTGAGGACAGCGAAATCTTGACTGTTGGTACTCTGGCACACATGGCTGACTTTATGTTAGGCTGCCTTTCCCGTGACCCACGCGTTATATGCATTTTAAACAACACGGATTACTGGGTGTTCACCCTTCTGGACCCCCGCTACAAAGAGAATTTCTCATCTCTCATTCCTCCGGTGGAGAGGACAAGCAAAATGGTGCAATACCAGAAGGTTCTTGTCGAAAAATTGCTCCAAAATTTTCCATCTGACAACGCTGGCGGCAGAGTACGTGCTACCTTGGCCAACAGAGAAGGGGAGAAAAGGGGAGCACACAGCAGTTCCGAGAAAGGCAGGGCAACACTCTCCAAGGCGTGGGACACCTTCATGACACCCCGCCAGCACCCTCACCCTGATGCGCAGCCTAGTGTCACAAGGAGGGAAAAGTTTTGGAAGATGGTGAAGGAGTACGTAGCAGACCGTGTCAGCGTCCTCAATGATCCCTCTGTGCCTTACAACTACTGGGTGTCCAAGCTGGACACGTGGTATGAACTGGCACTCTACGCCTTGGAGGTGCTGGCCTGCCCTGCCGCCAGCGTTCTGTCTGAGCGGGTATTTAGTGCTGCTGGTGGCATCATAACAGATAAGCGTATCCGCCTTTCCACCGACAATGCTGATAGGTTGACACTTATAAAAATGAACAAGGCCTGGATTTCCCCTGACTTCTCCACTCCACTGGAGGAAAGCCCCGGGGGAACATAAACTCACTTTATATATGTTATTTACAATGATGGGAATACTCTGTATTCCCATTCACCCCTTCCACCCAAAAAACGGGTATATGGTTGACTCTTAATCTTCTCATCCTCCTCCTCCTCTTCCATATGCCCTGTGCTATAATTTTTATATAGGGCCAGCTCACCAGCGGGCCCTGTGATATAATTTTTATATAGGGTCAGCTCACCAGCGGGCCCTGTTTGACAATTTTTATATAGGTCAGCTCACCAGCGGGCCTTCTCATATAATGTTTTATTGGGTCAGCTCTCTAGCGGGCCCTCTCATATAATGTTTTATAGCGTCAGCTCACTAGCGGGCCTTCGCATATAATGTTTAGGATGGTCAGCTCTGCAGCAGACCCTCACCCATAATGTTTTAGATGGTCAGCTCAGCGCACGTTTCCCTCTTAATCATGGCCTCAGTTCTGAAAATCAAGGAAATTTTTGGGAGAATTTGCCTCTGCGCACGTTTCCCTCTTAATCATGGCCTCAGTTCTGAAAATCAAGGAAATTTTTGGGATAATTTGCCTCTGCGCACGTTTCCCTCTTAATCATGGCCTCAGTTCTGAAAATCAAGGAAATTTTTGGGAGAATTTGCCTCTGCGCACGTTTCCCTCTTAATCATGGCCTCAGTTCTGAAAATCAAGGAAATTTTTGGGATAATTTGCCTCTGCGCACGTTTCCCTCTTAATCATGGCCTCAGTTCTGAAAATCAAGGAAATTTTTGGGAGAATTTGCCTCTGCGCACGTTTCCCTCTTAATCATGGCCTCAGTTCTGAAAATCAAGGAAATTTTTGGGATAATTTGCCTCTGCGCACGTTTCCCTCTTAATCATGGCCTCACTTCAGAAAATCGATGAAATTTTTGGGAGAATTTGCAGATGATATACAAGTAAATATACAGCAAATACTGTTTGGTAACAATTTTTCGCCTAAAGTCGTTTTTATTTTCCTTTTTGTGTGTTTTACGGTCAGTCTGTAAAAATGGCGTACTACGGGCGAAAGATCGTTCCCAGCAGCGATGTTGGAGTCCAAGGTGCATCCAGACATCCTCCCTATGCTGTCCCTGAACCATTTCTGTAGTGTTTCCATCTTTTTCTGCCCTTTTCCTATGGACCAGGCACCCTCCCCTCATCAGAGCAGGGGGTGCCTGGTGTAATGCTCGAGTCCTCCCATTGACTTCAATGGGGCTCGGGTGCTCGGCCGAGCACTCGAGCCTCAGGGGGTGCTCGGTCAGAGCACCCGAACATCCGAGCATTGGGGTGCTCGCTCATCACTAGTGTTAACTAGTAAAACCAGTTGATTTTAGTGAACCTATTGTTAAATGCTTTTCACTCAGTCTTTTTCTTCTGTTCACTCACTATAATTTTATTAATTGTTAAAAATAAAGTACTAACATGTCTAGTTTTTAAAACATTCTTACTTTACAGCATATATATATATATATATATATATATATATATATATATATATACTAGTTGAAGAGCCTGTTACAAAGGCCACAGTGCCGGCCCGTCTAGGTGCAGTCATGCGCAGCAGAGCCTGCCCGCGCCATGGCTGATACAGAGCAGGACGCGAGCAGTCTCTACTGTGCATGACTGCACCGTGTGCAGCCGTGTCTATTGCTCCTGACGGCTTCTGACAAACTTTAGCAAATTATTATATAGGATGTATATAAATATATACAGTAATGTGCAAAAGTTTTAGGCAGGTGTGAAAAAATGTTGTAAGGTAAGAATGCTTTAAAAAATAGACATGTTAATAGTTTATTGTTATCAATTTACAATAAATGAGTAAACAGAAGAAAAATCTAAATCCAATCAGTCAGGGATATTGTAGGCATATAGTCCGGTGTATGATTAAACAGTTATATCAAACAGGTGCTAATGATCATCAATTTAAAGTGGAACTTTCACCTCTAATACACCATGTCTCCTATGATCAGCGTTGTACTGACTGCAGGGGAAGTCTGTTGTACAACAGGCTTGCGGCTCTGCAGCAGAGCCGAGATCGTGTTAGTAAAAAAAAAAATATTTCACTGAAACGGTCTTCATCCGTGCTTGCAAACCAAGCACACGTAGAAGACCGTTTCTGTGAAGTAATTCTTTTTTACTAACGCAATCTCGGCTCTGCTGCAGAGCCGCCTGATGAAAATAAAACCGGATATCCCTGCAGTCAGTACAACGCTGACTTCAGGGAAGGGGGAGGGAGTGGGGAACTTTGCTTACGATTATCTCTCAGACCATTAAGGTTTGAGAGATGACACTGGGGGCAATTGAATTCTTTTTTAAATAGCTACACTATGGGGATTAGTAATATTAGTAATATTAAAATATTAATATCCCTTTAAGAAGGAGTCCTGGAAGTGATGGTAAGGCTCCCACAGAGCCCTGATCTCAACATCATTGAGTCTGTATGGGATTACAAGAAGAGAGAGAAGCAACTGAGGCTGCCAAAATCCACAGAAGAACTGTAGTTAGTTCTCCAAAATGTTTGGAACAACCTACCTGCCGAGTTCCTTAACAAACTGTGTGCAAATGAATAGAAGAAGTGATGCTGTTTTGACGTCAAAGGGTGGTCACACCAAATATTAATTTGATTTAGATTTTTCTTCTGTTCACTCACTTTGCATTTTGTTAATTGCTAAAAAAACTCTTACTTCTTACTTTACAACATTTTTTCACACCTGCCTAAAACTTTTGCACATTACTTATATCACCGTTGTTTCTGGTTCTCTGTCTGCCCCTTTTTAGGGCAGCAGTGGGGTAGAGATTGTTCTAATGTACAGAATCGGGGGCAGTTGTCCACTCTTCCTGTGACTGAGAGAATGCATTCATTCAAAATATTAATAAGCTTTATTTTAAGCTCTCTGACAATCTGTTGAATTGATGTACTAGAAAAACCAGAATATATATACATATAAATCAAAGTGATTTCTGGTTCACTGTCCTCCCAACCCTAGGGCGTTATGGGGATGAAGATCATCCACCTGCACAGAATTAGAGGTGGTGCTTTTAACAGGAGTAGTCAGGAGGCGAAGCAGCCCCTGCCCACTCCTGTAAAAATCTCTGCAACAAGTCTTGCCTCTGCACCGGTCCGCTGGGTCCCTGAAATTCATGATGTGCCCTATCACACAGGCAACACTGTCCTCCAATATTGTCATTGATTTAAAAATTATTTTAATCCTGTGACTGCGCACACAGGGATAGGGGCAATATTCTCCAGAGCATGTGTTGGGAATCTCTCTAGAATTCAAGGGGTGAGAATTCCCAATTCAATCAAGGGGAATTTGGGGGATTCTAATTTGTTCAGTATGGTGTAGGCTGACTGCAGAAAATTCCAGTTTTTCTTAGTTTATCAGCCTCGTTGGCGTGCTATACTTTGTCATGCAACCGAAGGTTAGATTTAAAATTATTTACTCAACCTACTAGAAAGCTGCACAGACATTTCCATATATCTTAAATTCTATCAAGATACTGAGCAATTTCTTTTAAGCATTAGTGCTTCTTTGATGAAGAGAATTCATTGTAGAAAAGTAAACGTCAAGGTAGTTTTATGCAGGGAAACCAGTGTTTTATAACAAAGGAATAGAGAGAGGAAATTGTTTAGGCCAGTAATATTTTAACAAGGTATGCCTCCCTAAGCAGATAACCTTCAAGCTTTTTTAAGCCTCTATGGGAAAGAGATTTAAAGCCAAATTATCCAAAATGTCTTGCCGGTGTCCTATTAGCATCATTAATAACACTGAAAGAATTATTGAACAATACATAGCGATGAAAAGTCGTGATTAATATCTACTCCTAGAGTTATGAATTATTAGCCCCATACATTTTTAATTATAAGGAGTATGAATGGCAATTTGGATGTCAACAGGTATCAGCAGTGATGTTTGAGAATTAGCACAGATCAAGGGACTAGAACAAGAATACAAAAAGAAGCTTAACATGACAGTGCAGTCAGCATTTATTTTTTTGAACAGCTATCTGAAAACATTACAGCTTTGCATCCTTTGAGACAGCAGGAGCAAAAGCACATTGGTGAAGGTAAGAAGAAAGTTTGAAGTGGTGCAGAAATAACTTCTTTATTGTAACATACATGATTTTTTATGATAGCTCAGCTGCCTCTCAATTACACCGGTTAAAAAGGAATAGCATAAGAGTTGGCTTATATGGGGCACCAGGAGACTAAATGTGGTACATACAATGTTGTAAAAAAGAAATTCTGATGGATTTGTTGAGAAGCTCAGAATAAGGAACTCACAGCAGGTTGGGATAGAGTATATAGAAATTTGAGGTTCTTTTTTCCCTTTTAATAAGCAACAGAGTAAAGCTCTTTTTTGATCCTGCTGATGCTTATGTTCTGACACCTGCCACCAGCAGTACTTGGACACATCCTTTTTATTTTCCATTCTCTTTTAACTCTCTGGCATTCGCTTTGATATATTTCCGTCTATCTGTGATGCCAAAGGAACAAGGTGGTAATTTCACCTAGGATTTGTCATGACACTAGATATTTTACCCTACAGGCATAACCTGGAAATAAACACCTAAATTCAGGCTATTCTAATTGAGATAATGCTCCAGCTATGTTATGGATACCAAATAACAGTCTTTTAAAGAGGATTCTGTGTATTTCATAGGGAATAGACAGAGACAGAGAGAGAAACTTTGAAATAAATCTGAGAAAAAGTTGTGGAGCATAGCAACTGCATCATGAGGAGAATAGAAATGCCCCAGTTTCCCACTGATTTAAATTAGTTATTTATCCCCTTGAATGCTAGAAAGATCTCCAGTGCATCACAAAGCAATTCAAGGGGCTAAATGTACAATTAAATAAATGTAAAATTTTCTTTGCCCTAAAATTGTTCCAGTTTTGTTTGGTACAACAATATCATTGAGTGAATGTGGTGTGTCCTACAGGACTGGATTTACATCTGAGTTGCCCCTAGCGCACAAGGCATCTTTATTCCATCATGGCCACACCTCCACTGTTCATAAGGCTCCACCTGCTAGTCCTACACACCGTTGCCTGACATATAGAATATTTTTACCCTGTGAGAAATATGCAGAAGAAAGCTCTTAACCCCTTAAACCCTTAAGGACCGGTGCTCGCACGCATGGTCGGCACTTGAGGACCACTGGGCTTTTTTTTTTTTTATTACACTTTCGGTTCAGGGCTTCCAGGAGCACTGAACTCCCTGCCGTGCCAGGACCGTCACTGGTCCTTAAGTGCCAGATCGCCTTGACGGTCCTGGCACATCAATGGTCCTTAAGGGGTTAAGGATGAGTGGCATGCCAAGATCATCACAGAAATCTGTCCTTTGAGGACAGATGATGGTCCTCATTGCACATCATGGACTAATGATCATAGCGCACCCTGCAATCATTGCAGGAAAGCTGTAACTGAATGCTTCAGGACTGAAGCATTCAGTTCCAGCCATTCCTCACTGGCTCATTACATGTGATTACTGATACAGCGATCATGTGTCAGTGGAGCCACATGACAACAAAATGTAAGTAAACATTGCCTAATTCCCTGTTCTCTGCCTCTCTTTCCTCCCCACTGTGATCGTGATGAAAAAAGAAGCAGAGAACAGAGCTCCCAGTGCCTCAAATGGCCAAAGATGAGGCACTTTTCATGTACTGGGAGCAGGCCTAGTAGGGACATTGTATTAAAACAAATCCACAGCACATTGACCCTTGATTATGTAACTGAATAAATGATTTAGAGCAAGACCAAAATATTTTATTTACGCAAATAATTTCTAAACATATATACTGAAGTTTAACCCCTTAAGGAATTCAGGGGTCCTCTTGCACCTGAACGCTGAACGGTGTGCAGCCGCTCGGGGGACCCCTGAATTCTATGACATGCCAGGAAGTTCTGGTCCTGCCACATCATGGGTCATTAAGGGATTAAACAAACATTCATGTGAGTTTTACTTCCATGGAGTGATGTGATACACTTATACATATAAGCAACGTAGTCTGGTCGCTTAACTGAGGGACACCAGAGTGGGAAAGAGGGACAAAGGGATATTTGTCTCACAGGGACAGTACTCCCCTTTTATCCAGTTAAAAATGCATTCATTGAACACAAATAATCACAGGAAAAAACAATATTTTTTCAGTTTTTTATATTATCAAATTAAATGATGGGTTATACATATAAATGAGGCATCAAAATTAACCCTACTTATACTTAAAAAATGGTATATAATTTGTGTGGGTGTACTAAATGAATTAGAGGGAAAACGTGGTTGAACAAAGCCATACTAAAAGACCAAAGTTGTTCTCGTCCTCTAGTGTAAAAAAGCCTTTCACCAAGGGGTTATACACTTGGCTACAAGAGAGGTATTCAATGCATTGCGACACATTGCATTGGAGTCCTCTCTGCTAGCATTCATGGGATTAAATGATGGTCAGTAAATGGGTCGGTAAACTGCTAAATAAACAGGCCTACATAAACAAGGAACACAACTCAGAATGCCAGTGTGGTCAGCACAGCTAAGGCGTCCCCCAGATCTTGGCTCTTTATGCAGTTGTCTACTTTGCTTAATGGGAAATCTGGACCTGGGGACTTATTAATGACAGTCGTACATTAAAGAAACAGTACATTTCTATTATGAGAAAGCACACATTGTAGGGCTTTTCTAGCTGAATTATACAAGGCTACCTTTACTTTTAGGAGATGCTTTGTTGCAAAACTATTATAGCTGCAACTTATTTTTTCACTCTACACCCATATTAACACTTTACTGATACCTTACCATTAACCCTATGACAATGAGTTTTTCACCCACTCTGATCCTCAAAGGGTTAAATTTATATGACTAAATGTAAATGTTGTGCAGCATTATTACATAGATTGCAGCATTTGTGAAGGGAATACAGAACACCCAAAGCCACATCAAATGAACTATTGTTGTACTGAAATAAATATAATATTATTAATATTAATACTAATAATAATATTATTATATTATAATAATATAATAATTCAGCAAGGAAATATATTGCTTAAACCCTTGGATGCTGCAAAAGATTCTAAATGAGAGTTGGTACCGTGTTAGCCATAGAAATACAGGAGGCGAATATAGTCGTTGATACCTTTATTGCCTAACTAAACAGAATTAGGGTGCAAGCTTTCAAGGTCTCTTAGGTCTCTTCTTCAGGCATGTTATACAGATAAATATGAAAACATCTCTCTTATATACAAGAACACATTGCTTTGTTTAGAATGGAAAGCAGATAAGGAGGCTCAGTCCAGACTCTGGTTCTTTGATCAGTCAGTGGTAGAGGAGAGTGCTATAACACATTTCTTCGCAAAGAGTTCAGATCTCTCTGATTAATGACCAGATGGGTGTGCAATGCACTGCTTCACATTGGCCGTTATATGGCTAAATAAGTATGGAACATATTTCTATGATTGTGGAAGGGAAGTTTTTCTGTTAAATTACATTGGAATTATATAGGATGGGTATCTACAGTGAACAATTCATCATCTACTCTAAAAAGGGGGACAGAAATGAACTACTGAATGGCAAGGGAGATAGAAGGGTGATATACAAGTACATTTCTGTCCTAAACTAAGCACAGGAACAGAATTTTTACTGCTACACCTGTCTAACACCTACTGACTAAGCTACTTATGCTGAAAAATATTCTCTGTACACTGACTACCCCAAAAAGAGGACAGCGGGAAGTACCATGTTTAACAATATTTATTTGTGAGTCGCATAGGAAACTGCATAATTTTTCCTGTATATACTATACTGAAGGCATTCATGGTATGCTAGCATTAAAGCCCTAACTATGGCGGAGTGTGTGTGTGCACTGGCATGCAATGATGCACTCATACATTGTAAGGTATTACCCAGTAGTCAATGCCCCACTGCTGACTGATGTGTACATGCCCTGCACAGTGAGGCTGATATACCAAGAAGTGGAGTCATTCTAGTACAAACCAACTGCTCCATAGGGGACAAATACAAATGTCCATTGATTGAAAAGGGATTTAAATCCATTTAATGTTAGAGAGGTATCCAATTATACATGGATATTACATATTCTGCCAATAGTTAGGGCTTTGATCACTTGCATAGGTGCAAAAGGTATCATTTTAAAATGTCACAATTGAAATATCGTGCAGCTAAATGCTGCATTAAGCAAGTCACTGTGATTAAAAGGGCAACATGAGAATCTCGCCCTGCATATAAGTGTGAGATTCTCATGTCGCCCCATGAAAGGTCGCTGCATGGCACGGTTTGAAAGCACTACAACTCCCATAATCCTTACCCATCTTCACTGCCCATGATGAAAAAGATATGCACAGATAACATCCTGGCTAAGTCTGTCACTATTCTGACAACCTGGGAGAGTTAGACAACCTGAGTGCCATGCAGAATAGTGACAGAATTAGCCAGGATGTACAAGTCCACAATATGTAATGTGTAACATGTTTTATCTGTGTGTATCTTTTTTATCACGGGCAGTGAAGATGGGTAAGGATTATGGGAGTTGTAGTGCTATCAAACCATGCCATGCAGCGACCTTTCATATGGCGACATGAGAATCTCACGCTTATATGCAGGGTGAGATTCTCATGTCGCCCTTTTAATCACAGCAACTTGCTTAATGCTGAGTGTAGCCGCACAATATTTCAATTGCGACATTTCAAAAGTGAACCGGTGCAAAACATTGATTTTATGAAATACATGTTTAGGGAAGGATTCAACACCATATGCGTTAGGAAAAGTGGAAATTCAACATAGTGGACAAAAAATAGAACTGATTTAAATCAGGACTGTTAACCCCATGAATGCTAGAGAGGTCTCCGATGCATTGCAAAGCAATGCACTGGAGACATCTCTCCGATGTATTGCAAAGCAATGCACTGGAGACATCTCTAGCAACCAAGGGGTTAAATGACTAATTCACTCAATCAGTTCTAATTTGGGGAATTTCTACTGGTTTGTTACTCTGCAGTTGATTTGCTCTAAAAATGTCTCCCCTTTTACTGTGAATGTGGCTATGTGTACAAAAGAATTTGTGGAGAATTTATAGCAACAAATGCATACAGGAACTGGTATAAAAATAAAATGTCCCATTCGTTTAAACTGAACTTTTAACCCCTTGGTTGGTAGAGTGGTCTCTATCATTCAAGCTTTTAAAATACCCATTTAAATGAACGGGATTTTTTTATTTGCTATCTACAGTGTATTTGGTTTATCACATAATTGCTTCTCTTTTGTCATTGTTTGTATGGCTCAGTTGATCTAGGATGGTAAAAGAAATTTTATAGCCCTTGAAGGACAATTTTCATTGGACCTGATCCTGTTCCATGATCTAGACATGCCTATTGTGTTGTGCAGAGCAATCTGATTCTGCTATTGTCTGGGTTAATGTCTTTGCATTCTGTTACAGCTGCTTAAAGGGGAACCTAACCTCATCCATACAGAAATTGCATGATTTCCCCTTCCCCCCATTAAATTATTTATCCCCTTTGGTAGAAGCTGCTATGTTGTTGTAGCCATAGAAGGAGGAATTATGATGAAGAGCTATGTGATTTCAGGATAGGTGAGTAATTATTCAGGCTGTGCCACACAGGTCAGAGAGCTCATCTGTGCTTAGGTTAAGGAGTCCCTAACAACTACACTAAAATCTCTAAAACCATTACACTGATTGATTAACAAAAAGCATAGAGTACAGGGAGCCTAAATGGATACATTTAATTATACTAAATGCCGGGAACTGACATATCCACTTTAAATACAATGTGTGAGTCGGCACATGCTGTTTTCTGAAATAAGATTGCTATTTGGAGAAATTTGGTTTTGCCTTGTCCATTCTGGAGCTGAATCTCTAGATGATATTAGGCTCATAATGGAGCAGGTGGCTGTGTGGATACTAGTATTATTGATTAATTTGAGAACTGAACTTCAGAATGAAGAAGATACCAGCTGTTGCTTTACCTATCTGCAGTACATGGAGTTTATACATCAATATCATACAGATACATATTCCATATTAACAGGGGCAATTGTGCTTTTATGGAAGGGACACAGTGGGGTACTGGGAAAATATTTTAGATGCTGGTTTTGACTACACTGTCCACAAGATCAGGGGAGGGCTGGCAACTTGTGGCCCAGGCTGTAAATACAATCAAGCGTTCCATTTCTACTATTGTTCAAGCCCCCTGTCCCAGCCCACCCCCATTTGTTAATTTTAAAATTGATGTTGTAAAGTAAGGCAAGTGATACCACATAGCTTATAGTTAAAATGGGGCTACACTACTGATACAAAAGGCCAGCCCTCCCCTGCACAAGATAATCTTGCCATTCACTTTGACGCCATGTGTAACTATGCTGCATTGTACCTGACATTCGTTTATGTTTTGTAAGTACAATATATTGTGTGCTTCTATGTACTGAAGAAACTGTGCTTCACTGTTGTTTGCTCCTGTGCTGTCTTCATTCAGTTTCTTGATTTTGTTAGATTGTGCAAAGGGCTAGTCAGAGATGCTCAACTAGGAACGAGCCTGCCCTCGAATTGATGAGGCTCTATAGGATAAGTATCCTACCCAGGGTGCAATCTGTTTTAGCTCACTAGTGCTTTTCACAGAGAGGAAATATCCTGAAGCACATCATACTGATCCTACCAAAAGGCAGCCCAGCCACAAAGTGCCAGGCAATTCCTCCCTGAACAAGAAAGCAGCCAACCCCAGACGTACGTTTCGGCCTTGTTGGGCCTCGTCAGTGAGGTGCATTTGATCTCTCTAGGCACTGTGAGCAAGAGGTCCACGTCTGGATTACCCTGTTACCCTTAGGGTCATGTGCAAAGAGCTAGTCAGAGATGCTCACTTGTTCAAGCCCCCTGTCCCAGCCCACCCCCATTTGTTAATTTTAAAATTGATGTTGCATAGTAAGGCAAGTGATACCACATAGCTTATAGTTAAAATGGGGCTACACTACTGATACAAAAGGCAAGCCCTCCCCTGCACAAGATAATCTTCCCATTCACTTTGACTCCATGTGTAACTGTGCTGCATTGTACCTGACATTTGTTTATGTTTTGTAAGTACAATATATTGTGTGCTTCTATGTACTGAAGAAACTGTGCTTCACTGTTGTTTGCTCCTGTGCTGTCTTCATTCAGTTTCTTGATTTTGTTAGATTGTGGCAAGGACACAGCTGCGAAGCAGGGCAGCATTAGGGAAGGAATGGAATATCTAAGGATGCACATTTGCTGAAGACTAGCAGAAGGGTCCTTACTGGAGAAAGTCAGCTTGAATTGATTTGTATATACTTTAATTGGTCACATTGAATCCTTGTATGCGTTATTTTGCATGACAAAGTATATATTGAAGCTCAGTCTTTTACTCGCCGCTGGGAGTTGCAGCATTATAAACTTACAGCTCTAGTTGTACAGGATTGACATAAGTTTCTTGTTAAACATCTTGCAAGAATGTAGTGACATTTTTATTCTCATTGGTTTTACAGGTGGTTGTGATGTCAGCAGATAAAGGGATTCAACAGAGTTCTGGATCTAACAGCATAAGCTCTGGGGAGATGAATACACACACAGATATTTTTACGTTGACGTTGCTAAAAAATGAAACGTTTAACTGTTTGATTAGAAGGGTAGCCTAATATCAATACATTTACTGTCAGTAAAACATTGCTAAAATTATAATGTCACTAAAATGATGGCAGATCACAGAGGTGTGCTTATAAAAACATATTTGGATGCAATTTTTGCAGACCTGACAGTGGTGGGTTTGTACAAATGTACCAGTGCAAGTCCACTGGCATCAAACTTCAGTGCCAGCAGCTGCACTTGGGTGATGCACTAGAGTGGGAGACAATCTACCATCAAGACTTTAGCCAGCCAGCCAGCCAGCCCCTAACAGCTGTGCAATAGCATGTGTGAGATAGCAGATTCAAGCCAATTTCTGTTGTGTAAAGGATAAGAACATCCCAGCACTGCCCCATTGCCTTCTTCAGTGACTCAGAGAAAAGGAACTGTCCCATACACTTCCCCATTATCCTTCCCTTGGCACTATAGCACAATTAATGGGATGATTTTAGTAGTAGCTTTGTATTTGCATTTAGGCAGGTGTAGGACAAGAAAATAAATTCCAAAGGCAATTTAGAGCAGAATCAGGACCAGATTTATATTCCAGGTGCCAATAGGCAAGGCACGCTAGGTCTGATAGCTCCACCTATGGTAACACCCACACTCTTCATATGATCCAGCCACCAGTACCATCTCCTGTGTCCTGATACAGAAAATACACTTGGCTTATAACAAGAAAGAACAAAAAAAAATCAATTTTCGCTCCTTGGTTGCTAGAGAGCGCTCCAATACATTGCAGAGCAGTGTGTTGGAGATCTCTCTGCCATCCATGGGGATAAAATAATAGCCTGTTAAAGGGATAGTAACACTTTATTATTACTATCCCCCATATTGTACATATTTGCAAAATAATTTAATAGCCCCCGAAGGCAAAGTTCCCCCCTTCCTCCCTCTTCCCTGAAGTCAGCGTTGTGCTGACTGCAGGGATATCCGGTCTGACTTTCATCTTGTGGCTCTGCAGCAGAGCTGCGATCGTGTTAGTGAAAAATAATTATTTAACTGAAACGGTCTTCTACATGTGCTTGCAAACCAAGCACATGTAGAAGACCGTTTCAGTGAAATAATTATTTTTCACTAACGGGATCTCGGCTCAGCTGCAAAGCTGCAAGCCTGTAGTACGACAGACTTCCCCTGCAGTCAGTACAATGCTGACTTCAGGGAAAGGGGAGGGAGGGGGGAACTTTGCCTTTGGTTATCTCTCAAACCATAAATGTTTGACAGATGAACCTGGGGGCTTTTAAATTATTTTACAAATATCTACAATATGGGGGATAGTAATAATAAAGTATTACATCCCTTTAAGAGGTATAAAACTGGTGCAGGGACCTTGCAATTTTATGGCCACACCTACAATTCAGAATGTGGGTGTGGTCAGCACAGCTGTTATGTTCCTCAAAATTTGGAGCTCTATGCAGTTGCCTACTCTGTTTACTGGGAATTCTGTCCCTGAGCAGAATTATATTTGTTTCTCCTGCCACCTCACAGTGAAATACATTTTCTGTGGCTGACAAATGATCACCCCTGTGATACATGACAGTGATATTTTTTCTCTATTATGTTTTTTTGTACAACTCTAGCATTCAAGAGGTTAAAAACTCAATTTAAGTTAATGGGAATTTTTATGTGTTCCCTACGGTGCTGTTCGTTTGCCTTAGAATACATCCACTTCTTTTGTGTACACGTCCCTAAATGGTATTGCAGCCTTTCCTGGCAGTGAGTCGGTTCGAAGAATAATCCCTCATATTTGTTTTCAGAGCTCCAAACACCTTATCTTGAAAATAGACTCTTATTCCTGCTCAGTGTTGTCTGTCATCTGTTTTCTATGGCTTAAAGTAATTTAGTTCAGTTCCTTGATGACAGCTTTAAAATTGTGCACATTACCAGGCTGAAGAGGTGGCCTAGCATGATCTATTATGGGAAGGGAGGACACTTTAACGGTGAATGCAGAGGCAATATATATAGTAACTCATACTTACTAAGCACAGCCAAACACCTTTTGCTCATTAAAATGACCAGGCTATCAATTATCTTACAGAGCAGAAATGTGTCGTATAACACATTAGGACTTAGAAAATATATGGATTATCGTAGCATCGCACTCCAGCTCATTAAAATATATAAAGCATATATTAAATTGCTCAGTTTATCACAAAGAAATGCAGTCACTTTTACAGAGGTAATATGTACATTACACTGCGCGTTTCACTGTTCCCATGACACCTTTTCTTTGCTTTCTTCCCCCCTACCCAGATGGGTTTCAAAATTGTGAAGTTCTTTGAGAATTTATACAGCAGATGTTGGCTGAATCCCTGAAGATTGACGTTTCAATGAGTGCCAACATCAAATGCAAAAGGACGGGCAGTAGTGATGTTGGAATAGAAAAAGAAAGCACAGTCTTAGTGCTAATTAAAGAATGAGTGATAATGCTATTAATAAATATATTTATATCTACAAATATTAGGAAAGCTGTTTGGTCTTGTTAAACATGGAACCAAATTGGGAGCACCCTAAGGATTTTGCTTAAAGGAAACATAAAATATAACTATGAAAATATTTTTTTTTTTAGGTTTGTTTTTTCCTGTTGAGAAAAATAAACATAATCCCACTCTGGGAGGTTTTTCATTTGAATGTTATTACAGTGTCAACTAGTGTAATATGCAGCCTATGACAGAGCTTCAGTCATAGACTATGGCTCTCCTAATAAGTGATAGAAATAGTGCTACCTAGTGAACTGAAAAGAAAATTACAGTTTAATTTAAAAAATATGTAAATTTAAGCTATAATAACTTTTGAATGGAAAATTACCCAGCATCATCCTATATAATAATTCGTTAAAACGCGTGTAACGCCGCAACATGCACAGTAGACACTGCTGCGCGTGCTGCAGTCATGCGCAGTACAGACTGCCCGCACCGCGGCTGATACAGAGCTGGACGCTCCGAAGGAGCGTCCAGCTCTGTATCAGTCGTGGCGCAGGCAGTCTCTACTGCGCGTGACTGCCCCGCGACCGGGTGGCAGTGGCACTGTGGCCCGTGTAATGGGCTGTTCAACTAGTTATAATATATTTTTTCATAGAAAACATTATTGAGACTTAATTTGATTATGAATGCGTTTAATCTATCCCAGCAGTGACTGTGTAGAAAAATTTAGAAAAAATAATTTGGGCCATGGATAATGGTGTTTAACTTCATGGATGCTAGTGCACTGTCCAATACATTGCTTCAGAATGGGGAAGATTCACTAATCAGTGATAAAGAGGTGATAGAGTGGAGATGACTTCTCCAGTTCCTATGTTATTCTATAGAACCTATGCACTAAGATCTCCAGAGTTGAAGAAATCTTAGTGAATAGGCCCCATAGAATAACATTGGAACTGGAGAAGTGATATCACTGGAGAAGTCATCTCCACTTTGTCACCTCTTATCACTGCTTAGTGAATATCCCCATGTGATTTGAACCTCTGTAATATCCAATGAGTTAGATACCTGGAACCAGTATTTTTATTTTAGAAAGTAAATGTACCCCTGTATATCTTGAGAAGCAATATTTAATACCCAAAAGAAAAGTGGAGGAGTTCTGGGGCAAACCATTTGCACTATAGGGGATAACTAAAAATTTCCATTGATTTAAATGGAAATTTGAACCCCTTGATTGGTAGCATTCAAGGGGTTAAAATCCCCATTTAAATCAATGGGGAATTTTGGGAATGTTTTTGTTCTCCCTATAGTGAAATGGTTTACCTCAGAACTCCTTCACTTTTCAGTTGAATATACGACCCTTAGTGTCTTTGGGGCTAAATGGGTTACAAATGAAACATACACTGACAGAAACCAGTGTATGAAATGATGGGCTGTCAGGTCTACATTTATAGCTATGGTGTGTAAACTGGATAGTGCAGCGCTAAAAGACAAGGTGAATAAGCTGGCCAAAATAATATACTGCAACCTGAAAATCCATTGTTGACATACTTACAGTTAACCCTTTGAGTTCCAGAGGTGTACACAACATATTGCTTTACAATGGTTTGCATACCCCCTCTGGCACTCAAAGGGTTAAAGTTTGAGCATGTTCTCAGCTGTGCAGTGCTAATAATAATTCACAACCTTACTACCTGTGCTATGTTGTAATCAGATAGTACACACCTGGAACAGCCAATCATTGTGCCCCATTTAATAAAATAGAGAAATAGTCAATGACCAATGCAAATAGTCTCTAAGAACTGTACATTTTTTGAGACAATGACAAATGTTTTAATTTGTTTTGTGCTGGTGAAAAATGCATCTCTTTCATTATTAAAAATGACATTGACAAGCGCAATGAAAACTGCTGTTTCTTTTGCGGTCTTGTTTTTACTCTGCCAGAAAGGTATCTACTGCATTGCGCTGGAATGCCTCTCTGTCACTCAAAAGATTAAAACTTGATTGTGTACAATTCCCACGATGATAAAAGGAGGCATTAGTACTGAACAATTATGAAGCAAACCAACTGTACCAAAGGGGGCACACAAAATGTCCCACTGATTTAAATGTGCCTTTAAGCTGTTGAAGGGTAGAAAGGTCTCCCACACATTGCAAAGCAATTATTTGGGCACCTCATTATTATTTAACGTGTTAAGAGCCTCATTTAAATTAATGACAATGTTTGGGATTGTTTTATTCATTCCCTATGGTGCAAATAGTTTGCTCCAGGTCTTCATAGTGCATTAACCTCAGTCTCACTATAGACATCATCAATAACAGTGCCACCATACAATGAAAGACATCCTGCACCCACCCTCTCTCAAAAATGTGGTTTACTAGCTAAGAATTCTTGTATTACCCAGCAGGAAAAACACTATAATGTTTAACCCCTTGAGTGCCAGAGGGGTACGCAATGCATTGCAGAGCAATGTGTTGCATACCTCTCTGGCACTCAGAGGGTTAAAGGGATAGTAATGTTTCACAAAAACAGCAGCTCCAATTAATCTTCATAGTATTTGAGTCATAGAGAGTGTTATTTCAATACCGTCAGAGCTGTAGTTCAAGAGTAATTGAATGATAAAGTATCCCCCTCTTGCCCCTTTTACCTATTGTAAGCCTCCTCCCCTCGGATGTGGAATCTGGTCCACAGACCAGACAGCTCACAGCAAGGAACAATCTTCTTACTGTGAGAACAATGAAAACCCTGCCCCCCTTGACAGGTTTTTCAGCTTTTTCTGTTATCTTAATTGAAGATTGTCCCTCTCTGCAATCTACCTTTACACACCCTGCTGCTCTAAGGTGAACAGTGTTATATCAGTAAAAGGGGTGGGAGGGGGATACTTTATCATTCAATTACTCTTGAACTACAACTCTGACAAAACTGAAATAACTCTCTCCAAGGCCCAAATGCTGTGATAATTAATTAGAGCTGCTTTTATTATGAAACATTACTATCCCTTTAAAAAAACAAGTGTTTACAACTGGTTTAACTGTATCCCTCTAACAAATCTCTTCTTTCAAGATGTCTGACACAAAACACCTATTATCCCTCTTTGAATTGAGCAGGATTGATTGCATTTACAAAACCACAAAGCCCTTTTCACATTGTAATCCCTCTAACTACATGCAGATACATATTTCCCCTTGTGCAAGGATACTAGATGAGTGACTGGTTCATTAAGCACCCTTGAGCACCTGACACATACCTTTCTCTATTGGGCCAGACTTTCCACCCCACCAAGATGGTTTTCAGTCTTATGAAGTTCTTTCAGAATGTATACAACATATGTTTGTTTAATCTCTGAAGGTTGACATTACACTAAATGCCACTGTCAAATGAAAAAGGGCAGTGCCTCAGTGGTGATGATGCCCCTATATTAACAGTTAAGTTAGCCAGACTATGAAAATGCAAGCAAACTACTTTGCTAAATTAGGCACAATCTCTATTCCTTTCACAAAACAGCAGACATTTTAGCCATGCACACATTTGCTAATTCATAAAAAAACAGGCACAATTCAGTAACAATTTGGTGCGGTGCTATTCATTTTTCTATTAAACATACATTGCTAACGTTTTGAGTGCTAGGGGGTAAGCAATATATTGAGGCACTCAAAGGGTTAATAGCAATTGCACACATTTCCTGCATTCCGCTCATAGACCTTTTACATTGTTGTTCCCTTGCTTCCTATAGACTGCATGCTTCAGAGAGCAGGGCCCTCTTACCCTTCAGGTCAAGGGTCATATATAGGAAGCTGAAGAGATGCAAAGATAAATCAAACCAACTGCATGACAGGGAAAAAAATTAAACTGAATCCTCAAACTTCCAATGTTGTACAATTTGGTGCATATTCCTCTCTAGCATTCAAAGGGTGAAAGACCCATTTAAATCAAAATAAATTTGGGTGCAGTTGGCTTGTCACAGAATTGTTTACCTTTTGTGCATACGGCCCTTTGGGCTTTTGTATCATTTTTCCCTCCCTTCCTATAGACTGCATGCTCTACTGAGCAGGGACGTCTTACCCTTCTGTTTCAGTATTACAGCTCTATTGTAAGTAGTCTTTGTATACTTTGTCTCCCTATTGCACAGAGATCTGGAACATGTTGGTCCAACATTTCAAACCCACAATAGGACTAATCCACAGGACACTTTTACTTCAAATTGTTGGAATGCTCAAGTGCATCAATAAACAGCATACATAGGCTTAGGCCTTGGGTGTCATATTGGACAAGGAAGCAGATTGGGCAGGTTTTCTTCTTTGTCCCTATATCCATTTTCTAAAGAAAATGCACATTTTAAAAAATGTCAGAGTCAGAGGCTAAGGGTTCATAGTCTTTTCCACAGGCAGCTTTTTTCCAACAATGTGAACATACCTAAATGGTCTTTTTTCATAGATGAAACTTTCCACTCTTTTTAAACATAATACGCCATAGGACATATCTTTAATGTGCTGGGTACTTATCTAGCCCTGAATAGCATACTTGGTTCAGTCGTGATCAGATTTTCAAGTCTAAGTGCCACATGTTCAAATGAAAAGTGGAGGAGTTCTGGGGCAAACTATTTGCACAATAGGAGAGAAATAAAATTTCTAAAAGTTCCCACTGATTTAAATTGTGACTTTAACCCAGTACAATGTATTGGAGACATCTTTAGCATTCTGTGGGATAAAATCCCCATTTAAATCAATGGGAATTTTTAGCTCTCCCCTACAGTGCAAATGGTCTGACCCACAACTCCTCCACTTTTGTTTTGAGTTTACAGCCCTGAAGGGTCCTAAGTTCAAAAGAAAACTGGTGTAATTCTGGGTTTAATCTATTAAATGATGGGGAGTTTAACCCCTTGAATGATACAGAGGACTACATTAGATTGCTTCTCCCATATAGTACAGATGGTGTGAGTGTGACCCAGAAGTACTCCAGTTTTCTATCAAACATAGGGCCAAATGTTCAAAGGGATAACGACAAAAAAAGTTGTATGAATAAATAAGTCAATGTATGCATGAACCACATATTTTATATAGAGTATACGACAGAAAACTAGTAATATCCGTTGTGTACGACACAACTCCAGAATTGACAGGCAAAGGGTAGGGACAAGGGCGTGGCTAAACTATTTTCCAGTGTTGTAAAGAGGAAAAGAAAATGTTTTGTAACGAACAACAAAAAATGTCTTCCAAAAGACAAAATTTGTACGTTAAGAAAAAAGTGGAGGGAATGTGAAGTTCTGAAAGTGAGAATTTTTGTCTTTAGTTAAGACATTTTTTAAGACATATTTGTTGTTAGTTAAGACATTTTTGTCGTTAGTTAAGACTTTTTTAAGACTTTTTTCATTAGTTAAGACAATTTTTAAGACATTGTTGTTGTTAGTTAAGACATTTTGTGTAGTTACATACGACAATTTCAGTCAGGACAAACGACATATTTCTGATCACATCCAACATCTCTGAAAATATTAATTCTGCCAACGACACTGTACTTTGAAAAGTCGTTGCAAACGACAAAAGCTATTTGGCATGTTCTTTGAACATATGGCCCTTAGAGGGAGATTTATAAAAACTGTTCTTCTTACCTTTTATAGAACAGTCCTTATGGATTGCAAGTGGATATAATGCCAGGTCTGATTTGAAAATGACTAAAGGTGTTTTTATAAATATGGCATTGTTATGCACATTTTAACACCTAAAATGCTTAAAGGGATAGTAATACTTAATAATTACTAACCCCTGTATTGAAGTCATATTAAAAAGAAATGTATTGCCCCCAGTGTCATCTCTCAAACCTTTATGGTTTGAGAGATAATCACTCCTAAAGTTCCCCTCTCCCTCCCCCTTCCAGGTAGTAAGCTTTCTAGCTGACTGCAGGGAAGCCTGTTGTACGACCGTCAGGCGGCTCTGCAGCACAGCCAAGATCGCGTTAATAAAAAAGAAATCTTTCACTGAAATAGTCTTCTACGTGTGCTTGGTTTGCAAGCACACGTAGAAGACCGTTTTAATGAAAGATGGTTTTTTTTATTAACACGACCTTGGCTCTGCTGCAGAGCCGACAGATGATTGTAAGACCGGATTTCTCTTCAGTCGGCTACAACGCTGACTTCGGTGGAGGGAGGGGGAACTTTAGGAGCAATTATCTCTCAAACCGTAAAGGTTTGAGAGATGACACTGGGGGCAATACATTTCTTTTTAATATGACCTCAATATAGGAATTAGTAATTATTAAGTATTACTATCCCTTTAAGGACAGCATATTCTGGTTATAATTCTGTGACAAAATTGTAGCAAATAAAGACATTTCTTTATAAATTCGCTGAGCAACTTTTTTTACAAACATCATTACTCCATTTTATAAACAAATTTAATACACGGCGTTCAGTCCTCTAAAACTGGTGTTCTTATGTTTATTACTAACGGACACTCTGTTACAGCCATTTTAGCACATATTTCCACTTTGTTCCACTTTCCAAAATCTGCATCATAGGGCCCTAAATCCTTTAGTAATTAAAAACACAATTATTTTCTTGTATAATCTGAATCTAGCCATATGATTTTTTTTTTTTTACTTTGTCTTTGGATGACAGGTCCACTTTAATACACAGTGATATAAATCCTGTCAGTGTTAAACCTTTAAGGGCAATCGGGGTGTGCAATGCTGGTTGCTAAAGAGTTAAAAATGTAGCATGCACAAATACGTTGCTTCAAATGAAATGTGTTTAATTCTACTTAGTGAGAAAGTAACATGTGAGCTAATGTTACTGATATATTCTAGCAAGCTGTTGTAGACAAGCACATCTGCCTTATACCTATATTAGTCATCAGATCTGCATTACGTGACAAAAGAATGCTTTTTAACAGATTGACCCTTTAATAGATGATATCCTTGTTTTTCTTAAAATGGATATAACAAGATAAAGCAGATGGCATCATTACCTTTCTTTTCAGAAAGAGTATCTTTGTGACACTTAGCAGCAAGTAATCCGATATTCTCTGAATTGAAGACTACTCTGTAACCTTTGTATGACTCAAAGTAGCTGACCAGATGTACTGTACCAAGCCCCCCAGCTAAGGATTGCTCTTATTTACTTTATATGATAGTTGTGAAAAAAATCATGTTGTATCTTAAAATCACTTAGTTCAGCTGAACATTATGAAGTGATCATACAAATTTGCCAGTGCTATTACACTGGCATTAGCCTCTAATACTAGTGGATACATGTCAGGGTATGCACTATAGCAGATGATCACTCTAATTTATATCAGCAGAAATGTCATATAACATGTGCCGGAAAATGGTGTACACTCATGCCATTTTCTCTATGCCTTGTTTAATACATTGTGTTAAAGTGATAGTAATGTTTCACAAAAACAGCAGCTCCAATTAATCTTCATAGCAACTGAGCCATAGAGAGTGTTATTTCTTTACTGTAAGAGTTGCAGTTCAAGAGTAATTGAATGATAAAGTATCTCCCTCACACCCCTTTTACCTAGTGTAAGCCCCCACTCCTCAGATGTGGAATCCAGTCCATAGACCAGACAACTCACATCAAGGGTCAATATTCTACTGTGAGAACAATGAAAACCCTGCCCCCATTGACAGGTTTTTCAACTTTTTCCCTTATCTTAATTGAAGATTGTCCCTCTCTGCAATCTACCTGGACACTCCCTGCTGCTCTGAGTTGAGCAGTGTTACATCAGTAAAAGGGGAGGGAGTTCAATTACTCCTGAACTACAACTCTGACATATTTGAAACAACACTCTCCAAGGCACAAATACTATGATGATTAATTAGAGCTGCTTTTATTATGAAACATTACTTTCCCTTTGAACAGGGAGAAGAAAAAAGGAACTCCCCAAAACACCCAGAGACAGACACATTTTCCTTCCCTTTTCATAAGTGGCACTATAGAGAGGAATTCTGGTGCAGGCAACTTAGTAAATTGGGGTTAGACAGGTGTAGGTACTGAAAGTCTATTCCAGCTCCTGAATTAATGGGGAATCACCATTGTTCATTGACCTCTATGTTGTTAAAGGGGATTTATCCTGACTCAAAAGGTCCATCTTTCCTGTTTATGCAAACATATATATATATATCAGGGCTTATAATTTTAAGTCCTTTGCTACTAGCCAGACCTGAAAAGTTACTCGCCACTGCAAACCAAAACATACCCACCAGGGCTAAATTTTCACTCGCCATTGGCTAGTGGTGAGTGGAAATTTTGAGCCCTGATATATATATATATAATATATAAATATGTAAAAAGTGCCTCACGAGTCTTCTGTTAAAATTAATTAGCTAATCAGCAGATTATCTACTGATTATCCAAACAGCTGATCAGCTGGTTCATATAAAGACAGAATCAGGAGAGAAGCTGTTACACATAACAGCTGCTTTTCTGGTTCTCTGTCTCTATGAATCAACATTTATGAATGTCATGGTATTCTTTATGTTATAATTCTTTGGGCACCAGAGAGGTGTGCAAAATATTGCAGAACAACGTGTTGCATGCCCCTATGGCACTCAGAGAGTTAAAGAAGTGCAACTGCTGTCTCTGCTCCTCAGTAGAGCCAGCAAATTGTCCTCTGTGACTCCGTAGAAAACTATTAGGAGAACTTTGCCATCTCAGTCTGGTGAGGTTGGGACTGTGCACTCTGACAAAAGAGCCAGCTATCGAGCTTAGTGAATATGGCGAATAGGCGCATTAACATGAGAATATGACAATAGATCATTAAGCTGTATTTCAAAATGGAAATTATTCATTGCTGATGAAGACACTGCAACAGTACAATACATGGCGAAGGTATTTTAAAGTATGGTGATGTTGATATATTTGTGGCATATTCACAGGGATATGATGGAAAAGACATCTTGCTTCCCCCCCGGAGTAACGCTAGGGAAAACCAACTGCAATATAGGAGGTTAAACACCCTGTTTAAATTTATGGGAATATTAGGAATTTTTATTTGTTCACTATGTTACAGTTGGATTACTACTGAATTATGCCACTTCTCTTTAGTACGTCAGATTCAACGTAACCTTGAACAGATGTATTTAAACATGTTGTATGATTACTATACATTCTTTGTGTACTAATTAAATAAAACACACAACAAAAACAGTAGAAGTGTTAAAACAGAAGGACAATGGCTGTTTTAACACTTCTACTGTGTTTGTGTTTAGCTGTAATTTTCTTCTTACTCATTTAATGTACCCAAATATATTATATAGTTTTTCTTGCCATAAAATGGGCTTTCTAAAGATACCATTATTTCTATCAAATTTCCTGTAAAACAATTTATAAAATATGATGAAACAAATGTAACAAATGCACTTTTTTAACTTTCGCACTAAAAATCTTTTACACATCTACAAACGCTAAAAAAACCTGCTAAATAGATTATAATATTTGTCTTGATTTTAGAAATACCCACTGTTGACATGTTTTTCTAAGATTTTTGTCAAGTTATATGGCAATAACTAAAAGTAGTAAAAATTTAGGTGTCCCAAAACTTTTGGTGACTAGTGCAGATTATTTACATCACTAATGTTTTGCAGGCTAATGTCCTGAAGAACTACAAGAATGCATTGAAGAGCTACAACAGGGAAGCAAAGATTTTGGTCTAAAGGTGAATATCAACAAAACGCAAGTCATGTTTAACAAATTTACCATACCAAGGATAATCACAGAAGATGGAATACAACTAGAAGAAGTGGACAAGTATGTTTACTTTGGATAGGAAATGTCAACAGAGGGAAACACCATAATGAAAACTGAGCAATGATAGTGTTATGGCTTATTTCAGCAACTTCATTTATCATTTTTTGAGGTTTCTACATGACAAGTAATTCACTGGTGATTACTACTTTTGTCTCCCTGTGTGCCGGTAGATCAGCGATGTATTCTCATGCTGTGGGTTGCTTGCCCTTCTGACATTCAGGGGGTTAATACCATGTGTAGTTTAGTATTTTTAATGCAGGTTCTTATGATGGTGAAAATGATTAATTGACTTGCTGGAGTTTCATTTGTTGGTCTCATTATGATGTTATATTGTTACATGATTTGTTATTCATTATAGGAATACTACTACTTCTACTTCCACAGTGAGTGCTGCATGAAAATAGCATTGTGTCAGTAGATAGTACTGTACACTGTATATATGTATATATCTGCTAGTTTTTGTTGTAGTTTTTTCTTGTTTTGTTTTGTTTTTACTGTTGAGATTTTCACCTTGCATATTTATTTTTGCTTTTTTGTGGGCTCATTACTAACACACAGACACACACAAACGATGGTGCTCACAGAAGTGGTGATAGATATGATAATGAGGTTTTCTTTACATGGCATTATATTTTTCTGTACTGTAAATAAATATCATTACAATCGGCCATATGTTCAAAGAAGTAGTGAAATAGCTTTTGTCGTTTGTAACGACTTTTCAAAATACAGTATCGTTGGGATCATTAATATTTTCAGAGAGTATCGGTTGTGATTGCAAATATGTCGTTTGTCCTGACTGAAATTATTGTATGAAACAACAAAAAAAGTCTTAACTAATGACAAAATTGTCTTAACTAAAGTCAAAAATTCTCACATTCAGAACACATTCCATCCACTTTTTTCTTAACGTACAAATTTTGTCTTTTGAAAGACATTTTTTTGTTGTTACGACACATTTTCTTTTCCTCTATACGACACTGAAGAATAGTTTAGCCACGCCCTTTCCCCGCCCCTTTGCCCGTCAATTCTGGAGTTGTGTCATACACAACAGACATTACTAGTTTTTTGTTGTATACTCTATAGAAAATGTCGTTCATGCATTTGATGATTTATTTTTGTCTTTAATACAACAATCTTTGTCGTTATCCCTTTGAACATACAGCCCAATAGGAGTCTCTCCTGCACCTGAGTTTCTCTATGTTGCCTGAGGATGAACCCAGCAGAGCTTCTTTATTCATCTTTGCTGAAAGGTACAATTGCCCATGCTGTTTTATACAGTACAAATACAAACAAAAAAAGCTAATGTACCTACTAAAAAGACAGGCCATTGGAGGGTATGTAAACACTGCTATAATGTTTTTTCCTTATTATCACTTCATAAGAGCAAACCTTTATCACATTCAGTCAGTTGAATTCCCATTTAAATGTAATTCGAGCACCAGAAAAGTGCCTGGCGTATTACTTTGAAAAGTATTGGGCAATCATCTAGCATTCAAATAGTTAATTTTCCTGCTGCTAGTGGGGTTAGCCTTGTATTAAGTGATCCATTATTTATAAGGTGAAATTTAATTAAAATTTTAATTACTTGCCTTTGCACTGCAATGATGATCCACCTGGCAGTGAATGGGTTCAACTGAAAGAATATTACTAGTAAAGCCGCTTAGAGGCTGATATAATAATAATTATAATTGGAACAACTGCACTGTAAAAATTCCCCAGATCGTCAATGATTAACCCTTTGAATGCCAATGGGGTGTGCTGCACATTGTTTATCAATGTATTACTCACCCATTGCTCTGTAAAGCATTGCATGCCTCTCTAGTATTCACAGTAAGCTGACCAGACCTTCGCTTTAATCGGGGACACATAGGAAATAGGCATATTTCAGGACTGCACTGAAATCAAAGCAGCCCTGCAGTATGCATTTTTCATATGTGTCCCCGGTTAAAGGGGAAGTCTCGTCAACCTAATTCACAGGGTTAAAATGCGACATGTAACCCCCTTGAAAGACCACTCTAGCAATCAAAACGTTAAGAGCTCCATTTAAATCAATAGGATATTCTAGTCTACTGTGGCTCTCTCCTATGAGTAAGAAGGTTACAAGGTTTTAATCACATTTTAAATAGCTACAGTATATTGTCGTTTCTTCCCAGAGATCAGGGGACTTTTCAATTACTTTATGTTAAAAATAACACCTACAGTGATTCGTGAGTAAAATGTGAGGTGATTTTAATCTTGCGTCTATTGAAATTAAAATAAAATAAAGAGACTTCCTTTTTATAATATTATAGTTTTTATGTAAGATCTTTTTGTATGTTTGGTAATATGGATCAATTACTTGCTATTGATCCCATCACTTTGCTGTTGTCTGCCTTTGTCTTCTAATGCTGAATTTATAAACAATATAATTGCCCTTAATTGAAACTTAAGGTTTAGTAAAAGCAGTTGAAATGTTATGTTTGGACAGTTTCATTTGAATAGAACACAATGGACAACTAGTGAAAAGACCATCCATGCAATTTAAATATGCTACTAATGTAATTCTGTGAAATTATTTCTTAGTATGACATTGAAAGATTTTAATGTAAGAAATACGCGCATGTGCTATTTCCAGTGTGAAAGCCACTAGCGAATAGGTTTGTGCATTACTTTGTTGAATTGCACATGAAAAATCAAGATTAGCGAACAACTGAGCATATTTTTTGTAGGTGCGGTCAGGATTAATGAATCTGTGTGAGTAGAATAGCGAATGCGCCTAATGCAGGAAGTGTTATTACGAACGATTTTATACGTATGTGTAGTGTTGTCATAAAAGCTAATGTTTTATGAGCAATTCAACAAGCGTTCAGTATACGGCTTCCTGGATTAGAACATGCACAATATCTATCTGCGCATGAAAAATGCCTTCAGTGCATATGCATATTTATTGCATTCTGCCCTTTGTACCATATAACAGCAATTCTCTCTCAGACTTATGAAATTTATTAGGGTGAATGTATGAATGATTCTGTGCTAAATAAGGCACTAACATTGATTTTACAGCCTTATACCTATCTACCGCCAGTTTACTAAACTTCTCAATGATCTGTTAACCTTTGAGTGCCAGAGGGGTAGGCAAAGCATTGCAAAGTGATACATTGCACACACTTCTATGGGACTCAAAGGGTTAAGGTTTTGTCTGCTTCCCTGGGCCCAACCAAGTGCAAGCACCCCATTACCCCCATCCACAAGTTGCAGTACTCACACATTAGCCAGCTCTTCCAAAGGCTTCAACTCTTTCCTTAAAGGTACACTAACACCAAAAAAAAATTAGATTACTTTAACCCCTTCAGTGCCAGAGGCTTGGGTCATTTACTGTACTCTGTAGGCCAGACACATTTTTAGCATTTTTGCTATCCTTCTGTTTAGGCTTGATTTCCGCTGGGGATTTCCAGTTACATATGGAAAACTATATATTGTTTTTTTAGAACGAATTGAGCTTTCCTGTGGTACCTTACATGAAGAGAATTTTACATCATGCAAAAAGCTATGATGTCATAATTACAAAAAAGTTAAAATTTACTCATTTTGCAAAAATCACATACTATGTATCAAAAACATTTACCTTGATTGAAAAAGGTTTGATTATTTGAAAAAGCCCTGGGTCCCCCCAAGTAAAAAAATACCAAATTTGTATAGTTTTACCTACGTCCATGGCTAGCACCAGCAGCGCAAAATGACATTTTCAACGTTATGAGCTAATATGCGCGTTCTAGATTTTTTGCAGTAAATCTACCCTAACTATATCAAACGGTATACTTCTGGAAAGAAGACAACCTGACGCATCTAATGAGGGGTGACTTACATTCTTACCCCAAGTGTGATGTGCACAAATTCCTCCAGAAGGTGGCACTATAGGAAAAAAAAGGCATTTTCTTACATTTCTGCCCCTTCAAATGTACTGAAATCTGTGAAAAACATGGAATTTCCAACTGTATTTATTAGCTAGTCCTCTTAGGAGAAAAATGACACCCCATTGTTATGAGTTGACCTAACTCAGGGGGCGCTAGAAGTGCAAAACGACACCTACTACATCCTCTAATTTTTCTAACATTTTCTCAAACATTACTTGTCTATACAAAATGGTTATAACAATTAGAGAAGTGAAGAAAGGGTACACAGACCATACCATTTTAGAAAGAAGACAACCTGTCGCATCTAATGAGGGGTGACTTGCTTTCTTACTCCTAGCCTGGTTTGTACAAATGCCTCCAGAAGGTGGCGCTAATGAAAAAAAAGGCATTTTCTTACATTTCTGCCCCTTCAAATGTACTGAAATCTGTGAAAACCATTGAATTTCCAACTGTATTCATTAGCTAGTGCTCTTAGGAGACAAATGACACCCCTTTGGAATGATTCAACCTACCTTAGTGGGTACCAGAAGCACATAACTACACCTACCTGTTTGTTCCCTTGAAAATGGCTGCTTGTACTAAAATGTACATAACTGTTAGAGACATGAAGGAAAGGTATAAAAGGTATACCATTTTGGAAAGTAGACATTCTCCCGCATCAAATGAGGGGTCACTTGCCTTTCTATCCCTGGGCTTAAGTGCACAAATATTTCCAAAATTAGCACTATTGGAATAAATACATGTTTTTTTACATTTCCACCACTTCAAAGATACTAAAAACTTTGAAAAACATAACGTTTCCTGCTGTATTCAGTACCTGCTACCAACATGAGAAAAATGGTACCCCATTTGTGTGGGATAACATACAATATTTGGGTGCTAGGAACACATACGTAAACCTGACATTTTTGTTTTTATAATTATCTGCCTGCACTAAAATGGTTATAACCATAATAAATATACAGGAAAGGCAGAGAAACAATGCCATTTTGGAAAGAAAACAACCTACTGCATCTAATGAAGGGTCACTTGCCTTTTTACCCAAAGGCTGGTGTACACAAATGCTTCCAGAAGGTGGCGCTAAAGAGAAAAAAGGCATTTTCTTACATTTCTGAGCTTTCAAATGTATGGAAATCTGTGAAAACCATGGAATTTTCAACTGCATTCATTAGCTAGTGCTCTTTGGAGTAAAATGACACCCCATTGGTATGAGTTGACCTACCTTAGGGGGTGCTAGAAGTAGAAAACTACACCTACTACAACCTCTGATGTTTCTAACATTTTCTCGAACCTGAGTTGCCTGTACATAAATGGCTATAACACCTTCAGAAGTGAAGAAAGGTTAGGTAAATCATACCATTTTGTGAAGAAGATCACCTGCTGCATCTAATGAGGGGTCACTTACCTTCTTACCCCAAGCCTGGTGTGCATAAATGTTTCTATAATTAGGCAATATAGGAAAAAAATTAAATTTTTTTACATTTCTGTCCCTTCATATGTAGAGAAATCTGTGAAAACTATGCGATTTCCAACTGTATTCGTTAGCTAGTGCTCTTAGGAGAATAATAGCACCCCATGGGCATGAGCTGACTTACCGTAAGGGGTACTACAAGTGCAAAACGACACCAACCACAACCTCTGATTTTTCTAACATTTTCTCAAACCTGACTTGCCTGTACGAAAATGGCGATAACACCTTCAGAAGTGAAGAAAGGTAGATAAATCATACTAATTTGCAAAGACGATAACTCGACACATCTACTGAGGGGTCACTTACCTTCTTACCCCAAGCCTGGTGTGCATAAATGTTTCCATAATTAGGCAATATAGGAAAAAAATTGAATTTTTTTAAATTTTTGTCCCTTCATATGCAGTGAAATCTGTGAAAACTATGGGATTTCCAACTGTATTTGTTAGCTACTGCTCTTAGGCGAAGAATAGCACCCCATTGGTATGAGCTGACTTACCATATGGGGTGCAAGAAGTGCAAAATGACACCTACCACAACCTCTTATTTTTCTAATATTATCTCAAATAATACTTGTCTGTACAAAAATGGTTATATCAACTACAGAAGTTAAGAAAGGGTACAGAAACCTTGCCATTTTGGAAATAAGATAGCCTGCCACATCTAATGATGGGTCCCTTGCCTTTTTATCCCTAAGTTAGAGTGCACAACTGTTTCCAGAATGTAGTGTTACAGAAAAAAAAAATTTTGTTTTTCTTACAAATCAGTCACTTCAAAGATATGGAAATGGTTCAACACCATGGGATTTCCTAGGAGGACATCTTGCCAACCTACAAAAAATAGTACCCAACTGCTGTGGGTTGACATACCATATTGGGTGCCAGGAGAGTGGCTACCGGCGGAACAAGGATGGAGAAGCAAACAATGTATGTGTGATTCTATTGCCACCAGTGGTCAGTCAGTGTACATGAGGACTTGTGACTGCCAGTGAAACCAGGTCGGGGGAGGGATGAGGGGTCAGGCTATGTATGTGGGTATATCTACCAGTGGCCAGTGAGCAAGTGTGGCAGTGGTGGTGGTGGGGAGTTAAGTGCATATGGGGGATTTGTGGTTACCAGTGTGCCCACATACACTGTTTGATTCCCAGCCTGAATCCAATGCGTACTGGCAGTTGGGTCTGCCAGTAGGCAATGGAATCAGGCTGGGGGTCAGACTGGGGGATTGGGACTGCCAGTGGGCTGTTGAACTATGTTGGTGGATAGGGTACGTGGAGGGGGAATTGGAGGCATTTTGTGTGCATGCCACAGGGGGTGTCAAATGCATTGCAATGCACTGGACACCCTGTTGCACACAAAGAGTTAATTTTTTTTTTTTTAGCTATTATTTTTTTTTATTCATACCTCATTGTGGGGCATCAGTACCACTTCTCATGCCCCCCAACTGATACCCCACAATGAGATCTGAATAAAAAATAATGGGGTGGAAAAAGAAAAATCCTTTGTCTGACACAGGGTGTACAATGCATTGCAAAGTACTGGACCCCTGTAGCATAGGGGTGGTTAATTTTTTTTTTCTTTTATTATTTTTTATTCATATCTTGTTGGGGGACATCAGGACTACTCATAATGACCCCCCAACAAGGGCAGAATAAAAAATAATTAAATGTGTTTGCCAAAGCACTGCGCTGGACTCCCCCTGTGGTGCACGCATGGTTTTCCTTTTTCTTTTTTAACACCTTGTTGGGGGGGCTTCAGGACCCCTGATGTCCCCCAATGAGGTCTAAATAAAGTAAAAAAAAAAAACCCTTTGTCTTCCACAGGGGTGTCCAATGCATTGCAAAGCATTGCATTAGACCCCTATGCCATACAGAGGGTTCATTTTTTTTTTTTACATTTTTTTATTCATTCATCAGGGCCCCCCAGCAAGCTTTGAATACAAAGCAATGCAAACCAAAGTCCTGTGTGTGCCACAGGAGGGGGGTCTGCATTGGACCCCATCCCCCCATGGCACACACAGGGTTAATTTTTCTCTCTCTTTTTTTTTGTTATAGACCTCATTGAGGGGCATCAGGACCTCTCCTGACCCTCCCAATAAGGTCTTAGTTAAAAAAAATTGCCCCAAAACACTTGACCCTATGAGTGCCAAAGGGGTCTCCAGCGCATTGCGAAGCAATACACTGGACGTCCCTGTGGCACTCATAGGTTTAGCTTTTCTTCTTTTTTTATTAGTTTTTATATTTAAATTCAGACCTCATGGGGGACATCAGGACCCCTCCTGATGTCCCCCCAGTTACTGATCACCCAGCCAATTCTGCTGGGAGATCAATTTGGCGACTACCACCGGTAGGAGTGAAAGCTATGGGGGAAAGTCACCTAAGGTCACTGGTGACTATGTCACCGATGAAGTTAGGAAGCTTCCCCCAGTCCCACCCACTCCTACCCGGAATTTCGGGTAGGAGAGAAGGGAAAGGAGAAGCTCTGCTTCTCCTTTGTGTATATTGATCTCCCAGCACAATCGGCTGGGAGATCAATAACTGGGGGGGGGCATGAGGAGTGATTCTCATGCCCTCCAAAGAGTGCCAGGCAGCATTTTAGCTAAAATGCGGCCACTGCATGCCTGTTATACCGGCTTATGCAGTGACCGCTTTTTAGCTGTACAACATACGAGCATGGCACAGCAGGTACAGCTGTCCACTCTCGCATGGTGTAAGTGCTTGGCACTCTAGGGGTTAAATATCAGATGCTTACCCCTAGCATATGTAAACATTAATTATTCATATGTTACATCCCTAAAATGTAATATAAACTTGCTTTTTGAAGCCTGTGTAAATTGTCTTGTTCAGAGAGCATTTGTGCTGTTTGTATTGAGAGATATAAACCTATTGATTGTGAGTGATGGTGATTAGTGATCACTGCTCTTGTATTGTTATTGTATCTCAGCATTTTTATAGATAATTCTGGTCAATCAACAAGAGCCCAGAAAAAGACATGAATGTTTGCTTCCTCAGACAATGTAAGATTTTAGTTTGTAGGCCTCAGAAAGTAAATAAAGATTTTTTTTTTGTTTTTTAGGAAGCGAAGGGTAAAGTATGTATAACCCCACTTCTTCTGGACTGATTGGTGGTGACATATGAGACAGAGTGTCCCCTGCTGTTACACTTGCCATCACGACAGAAGGTGGTACACTGACAGCAGCAGTAGGCATGGGCAGCTTACCTGTACTGCTCATACTGCTGTCCAGTGACCCCTCCTTTATTGTACTCCCCCGATCTATAGGGGATCATTTGGGGGAATGGTCATTTGGGCAGGGAAAAGTGGGCTACTTTTACTGTTGGCATTGATGGATTCCTCCAGCATCATCAGCAATGTCCCTCCACTGCTCATTGTACTAGCCAGCACTCCAAACAACTTTAGTAGTCCCTGAAGATAGATTACTGAACAAACCACCTCCACCATAGGGAACAAAAGGCTCACATCAAACTGATTTTATTGGGGAGCAATTCATTGATAGCCTTCCTAGTATTCAAAGGGTTAAAATTTAATTTAATGCAATGGGAATTATGTGTCTACTAAAGGGAAATTACCTCCTCACAAAGAATAATGGAGTGAATGTTCAAATCTGCCAGCAACGCTCCGATGGTGGTATCCTCTAACACCAGGGGCTGCACTTCAAAGTAAGCACTAGAGCATACAATTTCGTTACCCTTTACTGGTGCACATACTTCATAGTCATTATAATAATGATACAGGGCTCCTTTAAGGCTCTGGTGTGTCCTGGACAAAGCTCATGCTAGTAGGCCCCCTTACAATCCCACTGTGAAATAAATAGATAATAAACAAACAATTACACCTTAGACTTGCTCCACTGGAGAGGGGACCCCTATGAACACAGGCCTATTGTAACAGGTAGAGGTTTTATGCTTATTTAATATTCATGGAATATGTGCCATAAAGTCACACACACTCCATGAATATTTAGAATGACAATTTGGCTACGTCCACAGCTCATTCACATATGTCCGTGGCTCATTAGGACAATTATTGATTGTTCATAGGACTGGTGGCCAATATAAATATAAACTTATCCTGGGGCAAAGATGGAAAATATAGCCTAAAGAAACAGATATATTGAAAATATAAGGAGCCCCAGGCTTATTGCATTCTACAGTTAATCTATTGCATAAACCTTTATACACACATTTATATGTGAAAAATAATGCAAGATTCTTGAACAGATTGCTGAGATTAAAATTAATGCAATTTAATATTTAGATCAGTACATCACATTTACAAGAACTAGTTCTATATTAAATATACATAACAATACAAAACATTCAATACAACACAAAACATAACATTTGCACAATTTTCTTAAACATGCATGACATTGCAGGTACCTAATGAATGAGGGGTTACCCAAGCTTGTCAGATTCCTTCCCTGGCCCACTCTCTCTCTCTCTGGTTCTCTCCTGTACTTCTCTTCTCTACTCCTCCTTCCCCTTCTACTACTTTCTTAGTAGTGGGTCCCCCTTGATATATTGTCCCCACTGTCCATCTCCTACCATGCTGAGGCTCCTGATTGGCTGTGGTAATATCACTCCAGGCTGATGGGATTTGTGCCTTGATCTTACTGGGTGACTTGGAGCAATAGTACAATAAATCAGTCAATCTCCCCTTGGCAATATTCGTGGACAGTTAAAACAATACATCAGACTCCATACTCATCAGGAATCCAGGGTGTGTGAGTGTTATTTATTATATCAAAATAGAGGGTGATCTTTATCTCCCACCTGGACAACAGAATACTGCCAGCTTCCATCTAACCAAACAGGATTTGGATGTCCAGATGCTGTGATAACTTGTTTTGGGCTGCAGCTCCCATGCCCCATGGCCCCAGGAGTTCTCACTGACTGTGTCTTTTTCATTAACCCTCTACATACACCCACTCACTCACACTGGTCCATTATATCATGTCAGCATAGTCTAGCTATATAAATAAAAATCAAGATAATTCATAAGCAATTGCCCATAAGGTAACACCTATGGTGCTCCATTCATGGCTAATTGGAAAGTCTGCATCGGGTGGCTGCTTACCAACCCATCTGACATTCCCCCTCCATTATGCACTGCAGCCAAAAGGAAGCCCTAGCCTGAGGAGCTGTTGTTTCTGTGTTTGGTGGATGAGTTACATTGTCACAGGTATGTTGTGTGCAACTGTTCAACAAATTTAAGTAGTGGCTGCAAGTTACCAGATGTTACGGAGCTCCGTACTCCTGCTGAGTATCTCTGTCGGATTCCCCTTTTTCTACCTGAATTGGTATCGCTGGCTCACCCAAACACTGGACGACACTTGCTGAAAGGTGAATAAGAACTGACTTAATTGTGGAACACACAGGGTTTATATATACACATAAATGGGTTATCGGCCCATATTTGGAATACAATAGGGTACAAGTTACTGCCCACAACATATGGGAAGACAATGGGGTGAAGTTTGACACACACAGAACTTCAGCACTCTGAATTACATTCCATTAACATTTTAATTATGTTAACTACATCTGGGAGAGAGTATAATCACATTATCTGGAACAATACCCTGTCCCTCCCTGGATGCACATCCTGAAGGGAAAAGTTGAAACAAGTGACAGGTCCATAATTCTGTCACACCAGAGTGTCCTTAAATAACAGGACCCAGTATCTGCAATGATCCCACAGTTCGACAAGTTAGAAGATACTTACATTTTGGGGGCCACCACTACTCCACTCTCTGTTCCTGCTCCTGGTTCATACTCTCATGTGTAACAGAACCTCTGTTAGTGCACCCCCTTTTGATGATGGGCCCGGCAAATGTCAATTTTGCCCATTGGTTAGAGCAGCCTGCTTACGACAGTCCCATAGAATGCACAGGGATATGCTAACAAACCACCCCATTTCCTGAATGCTTTGTTTAGTATATAGCTTTAAACAAGGCGTAAAGGAAAGGAATACACAAAAATGTCCATAGATTGCCTCACTGTTCTGTCCTTGCAAGCAGCATTAAGTAGAGAATGTTGGTGTATGTAACTTCGGTGCCTTATCAAGGCTAGGCCGAGTTGAAGACTGGAAGAGGCAGGGAACTATCCTCAGGGATCACTAATTGGTCATGACTTTCAGAGTTCCCTGATTAAGTACAGATTATCGGCAACTAAAGATATGTTAATTAACCCACCTGTGTTCTAGTAGGGAAATCCTAAAGATATGGCCTATCAGTGGTCTAATAGAAATGGCTTGAGAGCTTCTGCTCTAGGGGATTAATACAAATGTCCCACACTTCCCTGGATATAAATGGGACTTTAAACCACTTGAATTCTATAGGAATCTTCAACATACATATCTGTCCCCCAAAAAATGAGTAATGTGTGCACACAAAAGTTCAGAATTCTCATAGAGGGAATAGCAACTTATTTTAGAAATAATAAAAAAATAAAGACAAAAAAACTGATGATTTGCACATAAACATCAACAACAACAAAAGTTGCTGGATTTACTCATTTTAAATGACTGTTTTGTGCTTTACAATAATTTATTATATTTGTTTTATAACTGTTATAAATATTAAGCATGCATTCACATCATTTTTGTAGATAAATTATAGATATGCCCTACTGTGAATGAAATGTATCCTATTTCATTTCAAATACATAAAATGCTTGCTTTGAGAGATGCTAGTGTTGTCCTACCATTTTATTCCATAAGCTGGTGTATTCTATTGTCATTTAGGAGCATAGCTGGGAAATTTGCTGGTAGCAGCCCCTGGAGTGACAAGTATGGACATTTTTCATAATAATATGAACAGGAATTCATAATAGTGGGATTGGTATGAGGGAAAGTGGGTGTTTCTTCCCAAAATAAGTAGAACGGGACAGGCAGTGGACAGAATGGTTGATAAAATGGGTGGGATTATCACATAGTAACATAGAAAATTAGGTTGAAAAAAGACACAAGTCCATCAAGTTCAACCTTTGCCTCTTAACCCAGTGACATGAGAATTGTATAGCTTTCCTGCTGCAAAATAAGTTAGTTATTTATCAGACCTTCCTGATTTGCCTACTATATGCAGTATAAATCTGTATGTTCCCTTAAATGTATCTATTGTATCTGCCATAACCACATCCTTGGGCAAGGAATTCCATAATTTAACAGACTTTTTACTGTAAAAAAAACCTTCCTCTGCTGAAGTCTAAACCTCCTTTCCTCTAATCTCAAGGGGTGTTCCCTGGATATTTGATCAGGCCTTGGAATAAATAGCTCACCACAGAGATCCTTGTATTGACCTCTCATATACTTGTGCAATGTGATAAGATCTCTTCTTAGTCGTCTTTTCTCTAGAGTAAATAAACCAAGTTTGTCTAGTTGTTCCTCATACGTCATGTCCTCCATTCCCTTAATTCATTTTGCTGCTCTTCGCAAAATATATTGCTTACCTGGTGAACCAATCTCTGTACCAGAAAATTCAGTAATTAAGTCAGAAAACCAAAGTCTCCAGGGAAGATCCAGAGAGTTCGTAGTTTTAACCTTTTGAGTGCCAGAGGGAAGCAATGCATTGCTTACCCCTCTGGCACTCAAAGGGTTAATGATGGCTTATAGTGTGGTATGCTAATGCAACCTGTCTGATGCGGTCTGACTGATCCCCACATGAGTGGGAATTAAAAGACTTTTCTATGAAAAAATATGTTATACTACTTTTATTATTGAGTAAAGTAAATGTGCTTCCACTGCTGTCATTACAGATTAAATATTTATTTAAATTAAACTGTTAGCAACAGAACCAATTGGTGTGTGTTTGAGAGTATTTTATAATGCATGATTACAGTTCGGCAACATGGCCACCTGCTGATCCCAGTAAAAAAAAAATGCAGTTTAATTAAAAAAGCTGTAATCATTTTTATTTGAAATATCTCCCATCAGAGGAAGTTCACTTGTTTTGCTCAGCAAAAAAGAAGAACCCTGTAACATATTAATGGGCATACTAGATGGGTCAATTGATTTTTATCTGCAACCAAATTCTATGCTACTATACATTTTTTCATAAAAATGTTGACTCCCCCTTTAAGTATAGTTCAATGGATCTGTAAAGAAGCATATGTTTAACCCTTTGAGTGCCAAAGGGGTATGGAATGCATTGCAGAGCAATGCATTCCGTACCCCACTGACACTTAAAGGGGTAATATCCACTAAATGCTAGATATTACTCCAATGCATTGTTACACAAACCTTGTCTGGCAATTCAGGGAACTGACTCCATGAATTAGAGTGACCTATGTAGGAGAGAAATGGTTACATTCTGAGGCATATCAACTGTAATATAGGTAGCAAATAGAAATCACCAAATAAAAAAAATCTAATTGCCTTGGACACGTCCTTAAAATGAATTGGAATTTTTAGAATTTTTGCTTTCTTATATGCACTTGATTTGCACCAAATTGCCTACTTTGTTAGTACATAAGCTCTAATTTACCTCTTTTCAAGCAGGACTCAATGTAAAAGCTATCACATACATGATCCTGTGTAACCTTAGCTGATGTGCATTCCTCCTTATCCATGGTCTATTTCTGCTTCAGTTGTAGCAAATGTTGTATCCAGTGGCACATAGTATACTAATGCAATAGACTTAATGTTCTAGATAGTGCAACATGGACATGTAGCAAGGTCACACAGGACATTTGAGAAGCTATTTCCTTTGCATCTGATAGAAAATGACTCATTATTTTCTAATAATATGAAGTAACTGAAAATAACATGAATTTGACTTTATCCATAAGAAAGAAACAGTTATTAAGAAGCAGAGGTATGTCCAATACATAATGATTTGCATGCCATTTTGTTCCTTTAATCCTTTGAGTACCAGAGGTGTAGGCTCTGGCACTCAAAGGGTTAAGGATTAAGCTAGCCTAGGTAATAGATCAAAAATATCATTATTTATTTATTTTTTTCTTGGAATTTTGTGATTAACATGTGAATAAGCAATTAAGGACACACTTTAATTTGTATGCTCATTAGCATGCATTGTTATACAAATATGGTGAAATATTGCTGTGTTGTACGGTATTATTTTTGTTCCTCCCTTGTGGTTGCTAATGAATGGGATCACACCATCATTTAGTTCTCTTAGTATAGAATCACCCACACTGTGCAGTAACAAAATGCATCAAGTCTTTTCAGTAATTAAAATACCAGTTTTAAAAAGACATGCCACTCTTTTATACAGGTTGCTAAATGATCTGGGCACTGCTCATACAAGATTCATATGTGCTAAAAGATAAAAAAGGGTACTTTCCTGTTATCTGGAACCATTTTCAAAACTAATTCCTGTTTTTGTTATTTCCTGTCAGAATCTGTCCTGTCAGAATCTGTTGTTTCCTGTCATCGATTTTCAAAACTAATTCCTGTTGTTATTTCCTATCAGAATCTGTCCTGTCAGAAACTGTTGTTTCCTGTCACTTGATTTTCAAAAATAATTCCTGTTGTTATTTCCTGCCAGAATCTGTTGTTTCCTGTCATCAATTTTCAAAAATAATTCCTGTTGTTATTTCCTGTCAGAATCTGTTGTTTCCTGTCATTGATTTTCAATAATAATTCCTGTTGTTATTTCCTGTCAGAATCTGTTGTTTCCTGTCATCAATTTTCAAAACTAATTCCTGTCACAATCTGTTGTAAAAAATTTAGAAAAATGTTTTGAAAGAATGTCACATTGTACAATGAAAAGGATTACAAAATAATAAATTGACAATGTGGAAATAAAACACTTTCACCCTTCGAGTGCCAGAGGGGTCAAAGCATTGCTTGACTTTTAATAAATGCCATTTACCTTAATCTGGACAGAAATCTGAATGAACATTATGAATAAATTATGGGTGGATTGGGTCTCCAAAATGAATCTTTCCTTTATATACTCCAAGACTCCTCCCATTGAAGTGATTCTAGGAAAACTTCAATTGGTCAAGTTTGGGGTCCTCGATTCTTATAACAATTAATCATGTCAGTCCCCATGAACCTAATATTTGGTGAAAAAATCCTCAAAAAATTGAGTCATAATAGCAATTAGAAATTTATCTCCAGATTAAAGTGGAACTTTCATTTTAATTCAAGTTTATATATTTGAAAACTGCATTAAAAACTCACTATATGTCATGTTACCATGATGTATTGTTAAAGGGACAGTAATGTCCCATAAAAAAAGTCTTCTAATTTTGTAGAGGTTAAAAGAATAAACTATATGCCACAAATCCTATCTCTCAAACCACTATGGTTTGAGAGATATAGGCATTCAAAGTTCCCCCCTCCCTCCCCTTCTCCTGATGTCAGCTGTGAAGCTGACAGCAGGAGATTCAAGTCAGCCGACTCAAGGATGCTCTTCAGCAGAGCTGAAATTGCGTTATTTAAAAAGAATTACTTCATTGGAACTGTCTACAAAGTGTGCTTGCAAACCAGGCACACTTTGTAGACAGTTCCAATGAAGTAATTATTTTCCAATAACGTGTTTTGGCTCTGCTGCAGAGCCACCGGCTGGTCCCCAGATGAGGATCTCCTGCTGTCAGCACAGCGCTGACGTCAGGAGAAGGGGAGGGAGGGGGGAACTTTCAGTGCCTATATCTCTCAAACCATAGCACTTTGAGAGATGGGATTTGTGGCATATAATTTATTTTTTAACCTCTTCAAAACTAGATGTTTTTATGGGACATTATGTCCCTTTAAGGAGAGATTTCACTTTTATTTTTGGGAAAAGTGAAAAGGATTCATTAGCATATGAAACATAGCTGAAAAGCATAATTAGCATATGAAACATTACTGGTATAGCACAGGTACCACAAGTAGCATACATTAGCATACGGTAACAAGTGTGAATATCTCCTTAACTGTACATTTGCTGGTCTTCTGGCTAAAATGACATATAGGCAGTTTTTAATGCAATCTCAAATATGCAGACTTGAATTAAGGTGAAAGTTCCACTTTAAGATGCTGTGGGGTTTTTTATTAGAAGGAGTTAAAGTATATGAATGGTTTCATGAAAATATGTGCTAATTGCTTTTATATGCAGTACCTGCCTAAGCTTTTATGTGACAAAACAACCGCTTTATGTTGCTTGCTCCTAGGGGTGGTTAGTGTGGCATTGTATAGAAGTGCAATTCTTCTTAGGCAAGGCGTATGCAGAGTAAACCAATGCAATAATTCTCCTTTTCTTATGCCAGCTATAGTGGTGTCATTCAAATGTACAATGGCAGAGCTCTGCTCTGGATTGTATGATGTGTGTCTGTAAATAATCACAGGAGCTCAATTAACAAAAGTAGGTATAGGTACAGCTTTGCAATGCGTTGGATACCCATCTGGCATTCATAGGGTTAAACCCTCAGGCTCAGTTTCATACATTCTCCTTATAGTACTGAAACAAATAGATACATATATGTATCTTGTAGTAAAGCCTGATAAATAGGTCCCTTACTGTGAAATATTATTATTGTAATGTTGGGCAACTGGTGGCACATCAGCTGTTATAAGCATACCTGGGAACTCTCAGGGTTTGACCCTGAGACTCAGGGTTTTGACCCAAATCTCAGGGTCTCAGGGTGAAGGGCCAAATTCTCAGGGTGAAAGAGGTCTGTGTCACCTACTATATGAATTTCCTCAATGAAATGTTTCCTTAGCCTCTAAACTGGTGCCATTAGTACCAGAAATACAGTGGGAGATGTCCTGCTTGTCTTGTTTGTGCTCAGGCAGTGAGTTATCCAAACTGTAGCATGTTAAAGGTCCCTCGCACACGGACCGGAGCACCTCTGTGTTAGAGCAAGCAGGCACATATCTCATAAAATCTACATTATGGGAAGCTTTAAGGGTTACTATTTCAAAGATCTCAGCTCATCTTGAAAGTTCCCATGTATGGTTATAAAACTACAACTTCTATCAGCCCAGCCACTGGCTTGTTAAGGGTGATGGAAACTGTAGGGTTTACATTTAAAGGGTGTAAATCCAAAGGCAGGATATTAGGACTTGTACTGGTTGCAGTGCTATTGTGATATACTTGTATTGTAGAATGTTTACTAACAAGTAATGTATGTTGGATAATGTGCAATTCTCATCTGGGATGGTCTTTTTTAGACATAGACTGTATCCCTATATCTGTTTAAAGTCTTATAATTAATATGGTTTTACTGTGCTGATTATTATACTATTACAGCATTGTAATCAGTATAAATCATAATTTCCTATAGTCTACTATTATAATATTGAGTATCTAGGTAATCTAAGTACATAGCTTATTGCACAATGATAGTACTTCTCTCTCAAATTACCATTGGAAATCCTGAAAGTCAGGGACATATTCCTTTTGTTACTTGACTGATAAAGGCACCATCATAAGTAATTCTAAGCCAGTTAAATGAGTTCTTAAAAGATTATCTAGCTGCAAATTAAGCACAAACTTTGTTTCATGGTTTTAAGTTATGTTTTCAGGTTCCAGCTAAGGGTCAGGTTTCTCAGGCTTCCAGTTATGTAATTTGTTTTCCAAGCAGCAGTTCCCAATGGTAGTCCATGAAAAGATTAGGAAAAGATTACCAATAGAGCGCGTGGTGGGTAGGGATGGGTGAAAGTTTTCGCCTCAATACTGAAATAGGCTAAAATGGCACTTCCCGCCTAGAAGCAGGAAGGAACTATTGGCTTGTTGCAGGAAACGTGCGCAATCGCTATTTCCTGTATGAAAACCACTAGGGAATAGGTTTGCGCAGGATTTTGTTGAATTGCACATGAAAATTCAAGATTAGTGAACGGCAGCGTATATATATTTTTTTTTTTGTAGGTGTGGCTAAGATTAATGAATCTGTGTGAGTGGAATAGTGAATGTGCCTAATGCAAGAACTGCTATTGTGAATCAGTTTATATGTCTGTGTACTGTTGTCGTAAAACTGAATTTTTTATGCGTAATTCCAGAAGCGTTTGGTATTTAGCTTCCTGGATTAGAACATGCGCAAAATCTATCTGCTCACAAAAATGACTTTATCCAATGTGAACTTTTCTTGCATCGCGCCATGTGTCTTTTATCAGCAACTACAATATGCACAGAGTGTGTGTAGGAAATAGAGGAAGGAGTGGGAACAATGAACACATTTGCACTCACATCAAACAAATGGTACAATTGGAAGCAAAATGCGTTGGTCCTCAATGTCTATGTCCTAAATGTCATTTCCAGGGCATATTTTGAAGTCTTTAGCTGCTTTCTTCATTGAGCAGTGGAAGAGAGGGTAGACAGCCAGGTGATTTTTTGTTTCCAGGGTTGCTCTCAAGCTTTACAACAGGCTCAGGTAGTCTATGGAGGATTATAGGATTCCAGAGCACATGACAATACAGTTCACCCTACCATATTTTTCACTATAATGGGGATATAGACTATCACAGGCCTCCATAGACAGGTCCTTCTTGAGGGCCATGCTGGGGATGAAGGACAAGCCCAAAGAGAGCTTAAATCACTTTTGAGGACACTGAGCTTTGTGTCCAGGGTACTTCTCATGGTGAAGGTTTTTAGTAAGGAAAATGTAATTGTCAATAAAGGGACATAAAGCCCTTTAACATTGTGAGCATTACCAAGCAGTTATGTAAGATTTTGATGGGGTCAAGTTATGGGGGGACTCTCACTCCACTCTCAGCTACAGAGCTTAAACTGTACACTGATGCAGCAGGGTCTGTGGGCTTTGGCTTATGGTTTGGTAGGGAGTCTTGAGCTGCTTCTTGGCCTCATTAGTGGTAGGGTGGGATTAACCAGGATTTCAACCTCCCTGGGATTGTTCCCAATCATTGTTGTGCTTCAGCTAGTTGTGTAACCTCAGTGCAGTTTTTTGGGTAGACAACATGGGTGTATGCATGCTATCAATAACCTATTCTCCTGATAAATTCCTTGAGGCATATGATCTTGCTAGGCATGTGTTGTAATATTCAATTTAGAGCCAAGCATTTCACAGGCATTGACAACTCTGTGACTGATGCTTTGTCTAGGGAGAATTGAGAATTGATTTTTAAGCTTGCTACTTATGATTCTGTTTCTCCATAAACTATGGCAATTGGGGATGAGGATCTACAGCAGATTCATTGATCAGGAAGTCTTTGGCTCCCAAGATCATGGACAAGTAAGGCGTTAATAAAATGGAGTGAGTTTGCAGCAGCAGCTTGTGGAGTGGCAGGTGGTAGGGGTTCTTCCAAAGTATTGCTTAAACTCATCAAGCACTTGAGGGTTTTGGGGTCCATTGAGCTAGAGTGGTTATGGCTTTTTTGAGGCTGTCTTTTTTTACCTGGTTCGGGAGGAGTAGTATATATCTACCAGTTTTAACTGATAGATGAATAATGAAGGGGTGGGGTAAATAGGTTGCCACAGAAAGGACTAAGCGCAGACAATCAACAGTAAGTAACTCTGGGCCTTGTTGCACATTTTCCCCTCAATTTGTGAATCTTATTATTATTTACATTTACTTCAAGCTTAGCAAACTCATTGAACTGGCTAGGGATGCAGTTCTTTGAGGTATGCAAGTGTGTCAGGTAGAATGGTCTAGCTGGTTGGTGAGCTGCATGATTGCAAAATTCCAAACTGATTAAAACTTTAATCAGCATTGGATATTTTTCCCCAAGGCAGCAGATGCCATGCCTGTGTAAGGCAATGGAACAGTATCATAAGTTACTATTATTTGTGGGGAGGACATTTTTGAAGCATCAGGATGGAAGTTCCTTTTCTCAGTAGTTCAAGGCTAGTCTATATAGGGCCTTGTTGACAAGAGGGCTAGACCCATCCATATACAATATTAGTTCTTTCAGAACTGGGGTAGCCACAACAGAAGTGGTACAGGGCCTCTTCTCTAGGCAAATCATGCAGTTAGGGCACATGCTCAGAGAAATATGTCAGGGCATGTCTCTCTCATCTGCAGGTGGAAATCATTCCTTCAGTAATACAAAGAACTTCTGGCTTGGTAAATGGGGCCTAATATGGAGGCAGGTATGGGATTGTTTCAAGGAAGAGCTGGTGAAGTGGGGGCTTCCTGAATTGGTGCTAATCCATGCTGGTAAATTATATAGTTTAACTCCCAAGTCCTGACAATCAGGGTAATTCATTTATAAAGTGACATATACTCATGAATTAGGTACAGCTTCCCAAATTTAGGCATCTATGGTCAGAAATGGCTCCCGGATTTTTCTGGAAAGGGATTAATTAATCTATTGCCATAGAGAGGTCTCAGCATAAAGTCAACCACACCATTGGCAGGTTCTCATTGTCCTGTAGGTGGGCTATATTGATCATAATAAAATTAAAATGAACAAGGTTCTACATTAGGAGTTTCCCCTTCAGGTGGAGATAATGTGGTTCCTGAGACATTTTCAGTTTGGCTTAACTAGAGAAGGTTATTGTTTGGTCCTTTAAGGTTATATAGAGCAAGCTCTAATTTAAGTAATTATGTGGCATTTGTACCACCTTCCAAAACAAAACAAAACAAAAAAACAATGGTTTATTTTCATTTTAACTGCTAGAGAAAAAGTGGGAGATAATGCACTGCCATCTTAAGGGAATATATTAATAAGATTACTAATGAGAATATAGGGACCTTGTGGGTTGAGATAGACACTGGGGGAATACATAATAAAAAGATGCTGATGGGCCGTTGTTACAAACTACATAAGAGTCAGGAGTTTAAAGAAGTCCAAATGCTACTGCAGATGGAAAATACTTCTCAGTTAGCAAATGTAATCTTAATAGGAGATTTTGAATGCAATTAACGCAATGTGTTGCTTACCCCTCTGGCACCCAAAAGGTTAACTAAACTGAAATTTAATGGAGAAATGAGACTTCTAGCACAACAAAGGGAAATCATCTTGTGCGTATGCTTTATGATAGCTTCCTGTTCCAAGCAATAGAGGAGCACACTAGAAATTAGACATTGCAGGACCTAGGGCATTATGCACTAAAGTGTGATAAAGAGGTGATGAAGTAGAGATATTTTCTCCAGTGTTATTAATTTTTTAAGGTGTATTTTATTCTATGGAATCAATGCACTAAGATCTCTAAAGATGGAGAAATCTTAATGCATTGGCTCTAAGAATAACATAGTACTTTAAGAGTTTATCAAGCTGGAGAAGTAATCTCCACTGTATCACCTCTTTATCATACCATATTGCATCCCCCCTTAGTGTTGTTAAACAATTTTGAATTGGTATATAACATTCAGGTAAGGGAGCATTTGGGCAGCAGTGACCATAATATGGTGATGTTTGACATATTTTATATGAATGCTGTTAACAAAGGTTCAACTAAAAAATTACAATTTAAAAAGGGTAATTTTACAATGCTAAAAGAAGAAATGGAATACTTTCTATTGGATATCATCTTCAGACATAAAAATGCATAACACCTAATTTATTCAAAATGCTTTTGGATAAATATATACAAGTGGAGAATAAATGCAAGAGGAACAATGACAGATGAGGTTTAATATAGATAATGTAATGTATATGCACTTGAGTTACAGAAACAAGTATGATCCAAATACACTAAATTGGAACCTGTCTGGGGAATGCTTGGTAGAGAAGGGCACACTGATAGACATAGAGCTCACATCCAACATCTGCTACAAGAGCCAGTAGGGTACTATCATGTATAAAGGAGTGTACAGATGCACTGGATGGGAATATCTTTCTACAGTACAGTTCTGAACACAAGTTCTTACAAAAAAAGAAAACTTTATTGAACTGGAAAAAGTGCAGGGATATGCAACTAAACTAAACTTATAAAGGGACTGGAGGACCTGAGTGATAGAGATAGACTAGCCAAACTGGGTGTGTTTGCATTAGAGAAGAGACACCCAGGGGTGATATGATTACCATTTACAAATATATTCAGAGTCAATAAAAAAACTCTCTGAGGAACTATTTACTCAAAGAGCTGAGCAAGAAAAACAAACAAAAAACCCCCAAGAGGTCATGTACTAAGACTAGAGGAAAGATGCTTTCGGCTAAACAAACCACAGGAACTTTTTCAGTAAGGTCAGTGATGATGTTTAATTGTTTGCGTTGGCAAGCTATGTCTGCATACACTATAGATGTTTTAAAAAATGTAGAGGATAACGTTCAAGCTCAGAACAATGTTGAGAACTATGGTAGTTGGTTTCAGTGCAGACAGAATGTTAATATAGGGAAATATCCTATGACTGCATTTTTGGAGTCATGAAAGGATTTTTACTCACCTTGCCTTGCAAAGCATTGGAGACTTCTCTGGTATTCAAGGGGTTAACCCTCTGAGTGCCAGAGGGGTATGCAACGCATTGCTATGCAATGCGTTGTGTACCCCTCTGGCACTCAAAGGGTTTAAAGCCACATTTAAATTAATCTGAGTTTTGGGAAGTATTATTTATCCCCTCTGGTGCAGTCGGTTTGGTCTAGTACTGTTTTGTTTTCACCTAGTATATAACTTTCAATTTGATTGTAAGGACCAGAGCGGTAAAATACACATTGCAAAGTAATGTGTTTCACACTCCTCTGTTCTTAAAGGGATAGTAATGTTTCACAAAAACAGCAGCTCCAATTAATCTTCATAGTATTTGAGCCACAGAGAGTGTTATTTCAATACTGTCAGAGTTGTAGTTCAAGAGTAATTGAATGATAAAGTATCCCCCTCCCGCCCCTTTTACCTAGTGTAGCACTGCTCTTCTCAGATGTGAAATCTGGTTGTAAGACCAGACAGATAACAGCAGGGGACAATCTTCTCACTCTGGGAGCAATGAAAGCCCTGCCCCCCTTGACAGGTTTTTCAGTTTTTTTCCCTTATCTTAACTGAAGATTGTCCCTCTCTGCATTCTACCTGGGTACCTCCCAGCTGTTCTGAGGTGAGCATTGTTATATCAGTAAAAGGGGAAGGAGGAGGATACTTTATCATTCAATGACTCTTGAACTACAACTCTGACATAATTGAAATAACACTCTCCAAGGCCCAAATACTATGATGATTAATTAGAGCTGCTTTTATTATGAAACATTACTATCCCTTTAAAGGAGTTAAGATATACAACCATATCAATGCAATGCAGTAGTGCATCATTTCATATACCCACTGTAATTAAATATTTCCCAGGCCTACAAAGTTTTAATTTAGATTTTTAGACAGATTTCATTGTTTTTCCTGATTTTCAGTAAACCGTTTGATAATTTGTTTGACACTTACACATTCAGCTTTTATTTCTAACCATTATTATCTTCATAAAAGAAAAACACAAACCTGCACTATTTCATATTGATTTCTTACAGGGAAACTAGTGTATAGCATATAATATTGTGTGTCAAATTCATAGATCCTAGGAAAAATAGCCAATTTATTTCAATAACACTTTGATTTAACTGTAGTTCCCTGAAGGAACACTATTGTTAAAACACAATCTGTTATTATATGAAAGAGGATGTTATAACATTTCATATATTTGTACATAAAATTGGAAGTGATGCTTGGCCATGAGTTTCTTTTGATGTGAAAGCCACAATCACTATTGATCCCACAAGTAGCACACATGCACACATGCAGTCTCTCTCTCTCACACACACAGTCTCTCACTCACAAACACACACACAAACACACATAGTCTCTCTCTCGCAAACACACACACATATACACACACAGTCTCTCTCTCTGTCTCTCTCTCTCATATACACACATACACAGACACACACAGTCTCTCTCATATACACACACACATATAGAGTCTCTTTCTTATATATATATATATATATATATATATATATATATATATATATATAGACACACATACACATGCACACAAACACAACACAGACACAAACTCACAAATAAACTTTATCAGTAGCAGACCTACACACACCCAGCGGTGCCTGAAACACACAGACAAAATTGTTATAATATGTCACAACATATACTGTGGGTCTTTGATTTAAAATATTTTTACAATGTCAACATTGGAAAGGTTGGGCCCCCTACCCGTCATCCTATTAGACATGCTGTGGAACATGGATTTTCCCCTGGTCTTTATAGGTTGTCCTTTCCTGCCTGGGTGGCAGCAGATCTGACCACAGTGCAGTTGCTATTAGGCTCTGGTACTCTTCCCTTCTTCTCTGTGTGTATGCAACTCTTTGGCTTTGATGATAAAGAATTTTGGAGATATATCAAGTGAGTAGCTTCTTGGCCAGAGAGTGGACTCGAGGTGATCCTGTTAGAGAATTTACCCAGATGACAACCTTAGTAACATCCCCAACTTGTGCTCATAGATCCTTGTCCAAAATTTAGCTCCTCCACCTCCTCTGTTGCCCTCCCTCCGTATGCTGTGGCATGGCACGAGGACCTGAAGGTAAAGATGATTTTTAATGTGGCTACTTTGAAAAGAATTTTCAAAGCAGCTCTTCATTAGCCTAGGGACACCACGTCACAAGTGAGAACTTTAAGCTTCTTGCTCGTTGGTATATGACACCCATCAGATTGGCTAAAATGTGCCTGGAGTTCTCTGATGCCTGCTGTTGATGTGGTGGTCCCAATGCTACTATCGGTCCCCTGTGGTGGTCCTGCTCAGTAATGCAAAAGTACTGGTCAGAAGTGATAACTACCATTGAGCACATCCAAGGCTTCTGTATCTCCATGGATCCGATCCTTTTATTATTTTTGTACCACCCCTCCTAAGAAATTTCCTCTGCTATTCTTTTTTGTTATCTGCGGTGAGGTTGTGTGTCCCTGCTCATTGGATAATGCCACCCCCTACCCTCTCTGCTTGGTCAAAAGATATAGAGATATGGAGAGGCTGCCTCCATCTGGCTGAGAACCTTGGGGAACTAAAGAAAGATCTAGTCACGTTTTTACAATGTCAGCATTGGAAAGGTTGGGCCCCCTACCCGTCATCCTATTAGACATGCTGTGGAACATGGATTTTCCCCTGGTCTTTATAGGTTGTCCTTTCCTGCCTGGGTGGCAGCAGATCTGACCACAGTGCAGTTGCTATTAGGCTCTGGTGCCCTTCCCTTCTTCTCTGTGTGTATGCAACTCTTTGGCTTTGATGATAAAGAATTTTGGAGATATATCAAGTGAGTAGCTTCTTGGCCAGAGAGTGGACTCGAGGTGATCCTGTTAAAGAATTTACCCAGATGACAACCTTAGTAACATCCCCAACTTGTGCTCATAGATCCTTGTCCAAAATTTAGCTCCTCCACCTCCTCTGTTGCCCTCCCTCCATATGCTGTGGCATGGCACGAGGACCTGAAGGTAAAGATGATTTTTAATGTGGCTACTTGGAAAAGAATTTTCAAAGCAGCTCTTCATTAGCCTAGGGACACCACGTCACAAGTGAGAACTTTAAGCTTCTTGCTCGTTGGTATATGACACCCATCAGATTGGCTAAAATGTGCCTGGAGTTCTCTGATGCCTGCTGTTGATGTGGTGGTCCCAATGCTACTATCGGTCCCCTGTGGTGGTCCTGCTCAGTAATGCAAAAGTACTGGTCAGAAGTGATAACTACCATTGAGCACATCCAAGGCTTCTGTATCTCCATGGATCCAATCCTTTTATTATTTTTGTACCACCCCTCCTAAGAAATTTCCTCTGCTATTCTTTTTTGTTATCTGCGGTGAGGTTGTGTGTCCCTGCTCATTGGATAATGCCACCCCCTACCCTCTCTGCTTGGTCAAAAGATATAGAGATATGGAGAGGCTGCCTCCATCTGGCTGAGAACCTTGGGGAACTAAAGAAAGATCTAGTCACATTGGGATAACTCTGCTTACTGTGAAGCCCCTTGCAAAGTCCTCATATAGCACAGGAGTAGTGGTGATCTCCCTTCTCCCTTTTATCAACTAGGGTGATACATCCACTTAGCCACTCCCAAGATGAATATGTATTCATAGTTTTAGTGACGGGTTAGGCTTGGTAAGGGAGAAATAACATTTCAAATAACATTTCAAAAAGTTTGTATGCAGAATGAAAGGACATGTTGCAACTCTTTATTGCCACTTTAAAAAAAATTGAACCATTAACTTATACTGTATTTGCAAATAAGAAGAAGGTAACATTATTTATATAATTTCCCACCGTATGTTGGATGAGCTGTTTTTCAGCTGTTCATTAGCATTTTTCCAAGGATTTTTCACTGCTTGTCATGTCTTACAGTTTCCTAAATAGGACAAAAACAATACATATTTCACAACCAGCTAAAATATTATTTGTAAGCAGTGGCATAGCTAATCATTGAAGAGCCCCACTGCAAAATTTTTTGGGCTCACATAGATATTTTCACAGAGCATAATAATATAAAAGTATTTTACCAGGAAGAATAGATTGCGATTATCTCTCATTTTCAAGTATGTCCTGGGGTATAATTATTACTCATTTTACCTACCTCAGAAAGATGAAAGACTGAGTCAACCCTGCTGGAACTAGAACCTGTGACTCTGAGGTTTAGAACAGATTCTACAGCTGGTACATTAACCAATGGAGCCATCGTATCAGCATAACTAGAACTTGTTAGACATTGGGGCATATGCCGGGGTCTGGCCCAATTGCACCTTTATCACTCCCATGTAAGATTATATATTTTTAAGGAATTGTTATGTTTTTTTTTGGTTTTGTTTTTTTACTTATTTTATTAGTGTAGATCAATATATTTTACATGCTGGCTTTATTTTGTTTTAATTATCTTCAGTTACCTTATTTCAATATACCTTATTTCACATATTTCAGTTTTTTCATCCTTACTGTATTATTAATTAGAGCTCCCTCTACCTACAATATGTAAGAAAGGTCTGCAGTTCAGCTGTATCTGTAAAGGATTCTAAAAAATCTCACTGTGCATGTATCTTTATACCTTTGCTCTCTACACAACATTTCAGTGTGCACACCAACAATGAGAAACAGTTGCTTCTGTATGTCTATGCCAGTGGGGGATAACAGCAACCTACCAGTTGATGCTGGCCTACAATTCTCAACATCATAGCCATCCAATTGCAGTCTAAAAACAAGCAGATGGCTGTTGGACACCAGCAGTTTGTTTATGCTCTGGCAGATGTGGCAGCTATTGGGTACAGAATTACCCAAAACAAACTCTATGTATTTTTATTCTATGCATATTTTATTTTTCACAACCATTCTTTGGAAATCCTAGGTCTCCCCTGGTACTAGTCAGCCATACAGCTGAGAACCTCATGCGGCTGTACAGGGTATAAATATATATGCGCATGAAGTCAGAAGATTACCATGTGAAAGTAGCTTTGAAATGCTGTAAGGAAATGCAATCCAGCTTGCTCCAGTCCAGAAGAAGAACAGGATGATACAATGAGACTCAGCTACACAGCAGGAGTAATCTATATGTATAAAGGTGAAATACTGGGATGTGGTTTTCTTACATCTCTACCTGACACACATAGGGGAGTGGTAGTGTGGAGTTGGAGTAAATCCATCCTGGTATTTGTAATTTTGAGTTCATAGGATCTCCTCTTTTACTTTTAGTAAAAGAAAACTATGCATCTTTATTTTCAAATATTCTGGATCTTTTTGCTCTATGACCAAAATATAAAGATACATTATTTCAATGTCATTTATGTCCCAGACTGTAGTCCATTGCCTGCAGCACTAATTAGAAAGAATTAAACAGAAGTTGGCAACATGGGGCTTTTCAGCCACTGTATTTCAATTCCAAGCATCCTCCGACTATGGCAGACAGAAAAAAGACCGACAGATACAAAAAGAGACAGAGAAAAAGATAATAGATGAGAGTTGGTACCGTGTTAGCCGTAGAAATACAGAGAAAAAGATAAACAGACATGGAGACAGAGGCAGACACAGAGAAAGAGACACAGGGAAAATACAGTGAAAGACTACATTAAAGAGAGGATGCATAGGCAAGAGAGAGCACAAAAGAGAAAAAACACATGACAGAGTACACACAAGAGAAAATACTCACAAGACAGAGCAAACACACAAGAGAAAACACACACAACATAGTGCACACACAAGAGAAAACACAAACACAACAGAATGCACACACAAGAGAAAATACACATAGGTCAGAGTGCACACACAAGAGAAAATAAACACAGGACAGAGTATACACACAAGAGAAATCATACACAACAGAGTGCACACTCAAGAGAAAATACACACAGGTCAGAGTGACACACAAGAGAACACAACAGAGTGCATACACACGAGAAAACACAAGCACAACAGAGTGCACACACAACAGAAAATGCACACAAGACAGAGCACATACACAAGAGAAAACATACATGACAGAGTGCACACACAAGAGAAAACACATGCTAGACAGAGTGCACACAAGAGGAAACACACAAGACAGAGTACACAAACAAGAGAAAACACATGCAAGACAGAGTGCACACAAGAGGAAACACACAAGACAGAGTGCACAAACAAGAGAAAACACATGCAAGACAGAGTGCACACAAGAGGAAACACACAAGACAGAGTGCACAAACAAGAGAAAACACATGCAAGACAGAGTGCACACAAGAGAAAACACACAAGACAGACAGCACACACAAGGGAAAACACACATGACAGAGTGCACACAATACAGAGCGTAAACAAAAGAAAACACACACAAGACAGAGTGTTCACGAAAGAATGTGAATGCATGAGAAATGAAGCACACAAGACAGCATGCAAAAGAGAGTAAGAGAGGGACAGAAAGAAAGTAAGAGAAATTGTCTGAAAGACTGAGCTTATGGATTCAAGACAGGTGAATAATACTGTATTGGTGTCACAGCCTGAGTAATGCTGGGCCATTTATGCTAGTAGTAAAGTAAAATCATTTGAATACTTTGAGATTAATTCATGTACAACAAGAACAAACAGATGTTCCTTTGTTTCTAGATGTATATTTATTAATTATATCATTCAGTCATTCTTTAATTAGCACTTAAGAAAGGGGAAAGAGTGTGTCAGTTTGTTTTATACAAGTATTTATCTAAGTAAATCCTTCTTACAGCATTCAGATCTACTATATAACCATGTATTATTTTTATTCATTTTTCATTCTCTTGTAGTCCACTGATATTTGTTTACATTTACAATCTAATAGTAGTGTCCCTCAAAGGCCATTTAGGACTTTTGAAGCCTTTTCGTTGCCAGAATAAATGACTTAGAGGCAGGACATTGTAGAAGTGATGCACTAAATATACCTGAAGGCTACTTGATAAGCATCTATCTAGATAGCAGTCTATTAAAGGGATAGTAAAGTCCCGAAAAAAGTCTAGGCGAAATGATAGGTACAATAAATACGTAATGCCCTTATTGTTATCTCTCAAACCTTTATGGTTTAAAAGATATAAGAAAATAAAGACCTCCGCTCCCTCCCCTTTCTGCCTGACAAGCTGTAAAGCTGTCAGAGGCAGAATCTGGTCGCGCGACCAGACGCGGCTCTTCAGGAGAGCCGACATCGAGATGTCTAACTATAAATACTTCATCGGATTGGTCTACAACGTGTGCTTGCAAACCAGACACACGTTGCAGACCATTCTAATGAAGTATTTATAGTTAGATATCTTGATGGCAGCGCTCCTGAAGAGCCGCCATCTGATCCCGGAAACAGGATCTCATGCCGTCAGCTATACAGCTGACACATGAGAAGGGGAGGGAGCGGAGGACTTTTTTTTCTTATATCTCTCAAGCCATAACGTTTTGAGAGATAGGAATAAGGGTACTGCGTATTTTTTTATTGTACCTATCATTTCGCCTAGACTTTTTTCGGGACTTTACAATCCCTTTACGCAAATTAACACCCTAAAATTCAGTGACGTGCCAGTACTATCATTAGTGTCCGTGCGTTAAGGACATCATTACTCTTTTGAACAAAGCTCTCCTGTGGGCTCACAGTGATCCCTACGGGAATCTAAAATTGATTGCTCCAAGACCGGAGCAGTCAGTTTCAGCCTCTCTTTTGGCGAGCTGGTACATGTGATCGTTCACATGTGCAGACTCCCTGAATGTAGTCTATGTGACCCTTTAGGGTAAAACACCCCTGGCCAACCTAGTGCATAATGGGTTAAACTCCACTTATTCCTAGGTAAGTTACCTTTAAGTTAACATTAACCCCTTAAGGCTGCATGGCTGGCATTTAACCCTTTCAGTGCCATTGCTTTGCAATGCATTGCATACTCCTCTGGCACTGAAAGGGTTAAGGACTAGGGGGCTTCTTTTTTTCCTCAGGAATGTATTCAGAGCTCCCTGAACGGCATGCAGCTGAATTCAATGACGTGCCAGGACCGGGTCTTTATGGCAACTTCACCCATGATGGTCCTGGCACGTCATGGGTACTTATTTAAAAAAAAAAACATATCATTAAACAATACTGGAAGTGTGATTGTTGTGGAGCCATGTAATACACTTATATACACCACCAAATGTCAGGGATAAAAAAGTGTCAAAATAGGGTGGGAAAAGGGACATGGGGATTTTCACCCAGGGGGGACAGTGGCCACTTTAAACTGCACATTTTGTAGGTATGACTGACCGGTCATACTTTTCATGCAGTCTCCATAAAAATGTAACCCTTTGTGGCCAATTGATCCCAAGAGAAAAATCAAAAATGGTGTTTTTTTTTACTTGTTTTTTTACATTTTTTTTCAATTTTCATAAAGTAAATGGTGGGTTATCCATATAAGTAGGGTATCAAAAGAAAGCCCTATTTGTTCTTAAAAAACAGTGTATAATTTATGGCGCTAGAATAAAAGACTAAGAGGGAAAACACTCTTTAACAAAGACATAGTCAAAAAGGTCAGACTTGCTCTGGTCCTTAAGGGAAAACGACCTCAGATTTTCCCGGTCCTTAACCCCTTAACGACCCTTGACGGTCATAGTACGTCAAGGGTCGATTTGACTTAACGACCGATGACGTACTATGACTGTCATCGAGTTTCCGCCTCCCCCCGCGGCTGCACACCGTTCGGGGAGTCCGGAACGCAACGGAGCAAAAAAAAAATTTGCTCCGTGGTCGTTGAGTCGCGGCCGGATTCCCCGGTCGTTAAGGGGTTAAGGGGTTAAACATAATACAAGTATGCCTGTGCCTGTCGGTATATTAGTAATGTTTTGGGGAGCAATATTATAAAGATGATAGTTCAGCTTTAACAGCAAAATCAAAATGGTCTAAACTTGGGGAAACAAATGAAAGCACTATTAGTAGATAAGAACCAGAAGCATTATGGTGTTAAAGGGTAAAATATAACTTTATTTCTTTAAATAAGCTCATCTTACTGTCATTTTAATTATTTATAATACATTTTCAAATGTGACAGATTTACATCTAAAAATACTGTCTTTTTACCACCAACTCATGATTCAACAATTTTTAATTATGATGACTTTTTGAACATAACACCTTAAGACTGTGATTTCTTTCTCCTGCATCAGCAGTACTTTTTTTTATTTGATGTTGGCATTCTGTGCAACGGCATTATTCTGAGATTCTGCCATTTAAAGTCTCAATTAATTTCACAAAACTGAAGTCTGTCTCTGTAGGGGGAAAGAAAGTCTGACCCAATAGAGAAAGAAACATGGTGGGTGCTTTAGTGTGCTGTATGAGCCAGTCAGCCAGCTGAGAACTCCATGTGGAGGTTGTAAAAGGGATAATGATACATCAGAATGAAGTTACAAGATAATATATGAAAAGTGCTTTGGGGCTTTGTAGAGATGAGCAATCATCCTCACTACAAACAGGGATAATAAGAGTGTACTATCCGATATCTGGTGAGGGGGAAGCAGTTAAATCAATAATAAAAACAGGATTAAAAACTATAAATTGTTCTTCTTACACTGCATTTCAGTGGACAACTCTCTGGCATTCAAACACCATTTATATGAATGGAAACTTGGGATTTTTTGTTTATTCCTGCTGTACATTTGCTTTGCTGTAAAATCGCTCTAGTTCTTCTTAGCACATAAGTCTGCCGACTATTATTGTAGACTGCAGGTAGAGGGCATTGTCATGTGACTGAAAGTGAAAGAAAGGAACAAAACAGAATCAAAGACTAAACTACCATGTAAAATGTATTAATATATAGCAATATATATAGGAACATTTTAAATAATGCATTACTATAAATGTAAAAAGCATGAACAAATATGTGTGTGTCTATGTGTATTTGTGTGTGATAAACTACTATTTTGCTAGTTAACTGCTGCTGTTCTCACCTATTACCAGATGATGGCCATTATGATTGTGATGTCACACCCTCCTGTGCAGCCAAAATAGATTAGACTTCCTTGGGTAGCTTCATCTCTTCCAGGAGATCGTACAAGAAACCCTGCAAAAATCTGTACACTGAGGGCTGTAGGTTTAGAATGCTGTCACTCATAGAGATGGGTGTAGTAGTGATTAACCTTTTGAGTGCCAGAGGGGTACGCAACGCATTGCTCTGCAATGCATTGTGTACCCCTCTGGCACACAAAGGGTTAAAGACAAAACAGCTTTATGTTAGCTGTCTTTTCAGTTATATCTATTTCACAAACATAAAGGAGCTTATATATGTATTTTAGGATTTATTCCTTAACCTCTTAATGACTGCCCGATCCTGCTCTTGGGCAGTCGATAAGGATCACTGAGCCTTTTTTTTTTTTTTTTTTTGCAAACTAAATTATGGGATGGTAGATAGACATGTAGCCATGCTGCCATCCCAGAATTCCATGAAGTGCCAGTACTGTCACCCATCCTTAACGTCTGAGACCGGCATGACGATACTGGCAATCATGGGTCCTTTAGGGGTTAAATACACTTAAAACTTTTATGTTAAAAATATGATGTAGAACATTTCCTGCTGAGTAGAAACAAGAGTATTCTCTGCTTGGATATTTAATTTATGAGATATTACAGTTCACTATATATTTTTGATCAAACTGTTAGCAACAGAACCAAATGACATCCAAAAGTACATTTTTTGTTTAATGCACAAATGGGAGAGTGAGTCATTGACTACACCTCTCCTTAATGATTGATAGGAACAGCACCACCTGGTGACCAGGATACATAATTGCAAGTTGATTAGAAAAAAAAACTTAACATATATTAACTTTTGAATAGAAAATCCCAGTAATGGGAATACCCTTTTTTACGTAGCATGAGAAACCATATAAAGTGTATTTTTCATTAAAAAATGCACTGCTCCTTTAAATGGTTTGCTTTGCTAAGACTGCTATATGATACAAATTGATACTTGCTATATTATTTCAGGAAAATGATACTTGTAGTTTCTTGAGTTTAAAAAAACTAAGTATTCAATGGTCGATTACATAGCTCTTGAAGTTCACTTGCAAATGTCACCTTTCTGTGTGTAGCAAGTAGCTTTCTAAACATGCATAATAGATTTCCAAGCACAGCTTCCTATTTGCCTACAGGCTATCACGTTACCTTCCCATGAGGCTTCGTGGCAAAAGACAAAGGGAGGTCTCTAACTCCTAATTGTGTTAATGCAGTGATTATTGAACTAGGGCTGGGAAGCAAATAATAAAATTGAGCAATCAATATTTACAGTGTACTTTTGATGGAAAATAATGAGCTCCAAAATGTTACTGAATTGCATGTTTATGAATTAACAAATGTCTATTTTTTGGCAAATGCATTTCAAAGAGAGGGAGTATCTAAAATGTCCATCATTTTGTGAGTGCTCCTAATTCAGCAAAAGCAGTTAGTGCACAGTTTCATACATTTGGGTAACTGCGCTGTTAATTAAAGAGCATGTGCTATTCAGCATCAATGCATATTTCTTGTACCAAATGTGAGCAATCACAAATAGCACATACATTTAAGGCTTTCAAAAAATAGCTGAAACTCTACTTTCTTGCATTGTGCCCTAGGTTCTAGGAAGGTAATGGAGGACAGAGGAACAAGGCTGGAGTGATAGACATTGTATGAGTATTAGTGGGCCTGTGACTACCAGTAGATAAGTGGAACACTAAGTCCTTTCAGTGTAAATATTTTTTGGTGGAGGCAAATGTGATAGCAGGTTTATTAAGCTTTTTTTTTCATAAACCTCGTAAAGGCAGCCAATTGTGCAAACGGCCATCACTGAAGGACCATGGGACATTTTTTACATTTTCTCATCTGGTTCAGGGCTCCCCGAACGGCGTGCAGCCGCGCAGGGAGCCATGAATTTCATGACGTTCCTGGCATATCATGAGTCCTTAGCACAAATCTACCCATGACGTGCTAGGACCTTCAAAGGTCATTAAGGGGTTAAGTTAAAATTGTAAATTACTATGGGGGCTCCAGACCCAATATACATTTTTTAAGGGCTACATTCTTGCACTTAAAGGAGCAGTAAACTTTTTATTAGGAAAACCTACATGTTACAGGACTTTTCCTGCTGAATAAAACAAGGTCACTCCCACTGCTGTCAGTTAATTTATTCAAACTTTATAACAGTTCAAATAACCAGGATGTGAATTTACTGTGCTTATTTCCTAATTGTTCTAAGTTACAGGAAATGACTCAGCAGTTTATATCACATTCTATGGAGAACTGTAAGTCACTGACTTTCCTCCCCATTAGAATGTAACAGAAAATCTAATTAGAATCTGACAACTAGAGGGCACTGCTAATGTTAAAAACACAGTAATAACTCTGAAAATATGCATCTCTCAGCAGTGGGAGTGCCCTTATTTTACTCAACATGAAACACCATACAATATATATATATATATATATATATATATATATATATATATATATATATATATATATATATATATATATATATATATATATATATATATATATATATTCATAAAAAAAGTTTACTGCTTCTTTAAAAATATATATATATATATATATATATATATATATATATATATGTGGGGACTGGACTCCATATAATGTTTTCACATTCCCCATCCTGATCTCATCAGGATGGAAAGTTGTTGGTGGTGGAGGGGTAGTGTAATCCCCCAGTTTAATTACAAGGGTCCCTTAGATACTTGCTTAACAGTCATTAACCCTTCCAGTGCCATTGTGGTATGGGGATGGAGGGTTAATCATATTTATTAATGGTGGGGTTGATGGCATGGGATGTTTTTATCAAATTATACCAATGATGGGTAACCCCTTCATTGTCAGAGCAGTGAGATCTCTGCAATCCAGCAACTGAGAGGTTAACCATTTTTGTGGATGGTGTGGTTTAGGGTAGTAAGGGGTGGCAGATGGTAGCAGGGTTAGATTGTATATGCTTTTTATTTGGTAGTTAACCTCTCCTTTGCCAGTGCAGGGAGATTTTAGCAGTACTGCAATGGAGGGGTTAACCATGGGTGTCAGGGTGTGTGTGGAGAGTGTATTCCACAGCAGCTGGAGTTACACCTTTGGTGCAGTCTTAATACTGGTACAGACTTGCGTCCTAATTCATTTAAGATCAATAAACCATTAACCCGATGGATGCTAAACAGGTCTCCAGTGCATGGCTTCTCTATGCATTGGAGACCTGTCATGCGTCCAACTGGTTATCGTGTTTGTTTCTTTGGGGATTTTATTAGAAAGCAAAATTATTCTGACACTGCAAAAAGTTTGAAAACCCCTGCTTAATGCATACCTGAATGCACACTCCACTGTGCTTAAGACTTTAACTCTTTGAGTGCCAGTGCAAAGCATTGTGTTGGGCACCCTTCTGGAGCTCAAAGAGTTAATTCTACCACACTCTGAACTCTTCCCCTCTATCATGTGCAAGAAATGGAATAAAGTGCTATAATTTCCTCTGCTATTTTTTCATTTTTATTGGAATCGAAAAAAACAGGTACAAATAATTTCGACCAGTGGGCCTCATATTTAAAGGCCAGGCAAAACAAGCAATAATACATAGACACAGAGGAATTGGTATGAAAGGTACAGAAAAAATATTACAGACATTCATGAGTTACTGTTATAATAAATGAAGCAAGACATCTTAAGGGGAAGATGTTAGGTAACTAAATGACACATCTATGTCTGCGTGAAGATATTGTCAATGATAATATAAATGTCACACAATGTAAGGAGAGGATGGTGGAGGGAGAGAAAAGAAAAAAGAAAAAACGTAACCCATTAATGACCAAGGATGTACATGTATGCTATGGGTGAGAGTGTCTAAAGGACCCATGACGTACATGTACCTCATGGATTTCAGGGCTCCCCATGTGGCTGCAAGCCATTTGGGGAGCCCTAAATCGGATTCCAAAAAGAAAAAAAAAATGCTCCGTGGTCCTTAAATGCCGGCCGCATGCGCGCTCGCCGTCCTTAAGGGGTTAAAGGAGGAAGCGGCAGTGTATGTGGCAGTCTATATCCGTATCCTGGTCCAAGGTTGGAGGTCGCCGTCCGTGCAAGTGTAAATATAAATGTTAGGGAGACAATGCCATTGCTGAGAGCAGGCAACCATCAATGTCATGCTTTTAACCCTTTGAGTGCCAGAGGGGTACGCAACGCATTGCGTTGTATACCCTTCTGGCACTCAGAGGTTTAAGGACCAGAGAGGGGAGTGCAATGCACTGTAAAACAACTCATTACACACTCCTCTGGTGCTTAAAGGGTTAATGCACCCCCTGAAATACCCACGCACTCCCACACGTCCATCCCTTGGAGCAAACTTCATTAAGGGAAGAATTTTTGGCATAAATTGAAGTTATGTCCGCATAAGACTAAGGAACTGGTTTACATCCCCACACCACCACAGTGAGACTTATGTACTGGAACAGGAGCAAACCAAGTGCACCACAGGACAAAATGAAAAATTCACAGATCTTCATTTGATGCAAATAGCTCTTTTAACCTGTTGAATGATAGAGAGCTCTCTCATGCATTGATAATCAATAAGATGGAGATCTGTTCAGTATGCAAGAGGTTAAAAACTACATTTATAACAATGGACATTTTTATTTGTCCTCTATGGTGCAGTTTCTGTATTATTACTCCAGTTTCTTAGTATTAGCCTGCATGAGATTAGTTGCAAGCATCATGTTTCCATGCATACAAAGTAGTCTTCTAAACAGGCGTTAAAAGGTTACAAGCACAACTTGCTGTCTGCCCACAGGATATCCCATTCCTTTCCCAAGAGGCCTTGTGACGCTAATTGATTTAAATGGGACTCTCTAGAGTCAACTGGTTAAATGCTCTATTTAAAGTGACAATCACCCTCCTTTTTGACTTTTCATAATGTGCTTTGTAGAAAATGTAAAGTCAAATTGCCTTTTCTTTTTATTATTTTCCATCACCATCTCCACGCCACTTTTTTTGTTTGTTTACACTTTTGTATTTTTGACACTGAGCCCCTGGATCTCTATTTCCAGAGATCTTTCTGTCAGGGATTATGAAAGCTAATGATACAATGTTACACTATTTCTGCATCACTGAATGCATTGTATACTGCACACCTCCCAACATTTCAAATGGCCAGAGAGGGACACTTTTGTTTTAGGGGGTGTTACTGGTGGGCGTGGCTGGTGGGCGGAGCATTGCCAAGAATTTTTAGGTGATTTCATGACCTACTGACACCTCTTTGTGTAAATGAATACAAGATCTAGAGCAAGACCAAATTATTTTATTTACACAGACTAATGTATAAATACACAAATACTGATGCTTAAACAAACATTAATGTGAGTTTTATTGCTTTGAAGCAATGTGATACACTTATCCCTCTTTTTATCTCCTAAAAAGAGGGACACCAGGGTGGGAAAGAGAGACATTGGGATCTGGGTCTGAAAGATGGACTGTCCCTCCTAAAGAGGGATACTTGGGAGGTAAGGACACCTAATATTTCCTAAAGAGGGACACTTGGGAGGTAAGGACCCCTAATATCTCCTAAAGAGGGACACCTGGGAGGTAAAGACCCATAATATCTCCTAAAGAGGGACACTTGGGAGGTAAGGACCCCTAATATCTGCTAAAGAAGGATACTTGGGAGGTAAGGACCCCTAACACCTCCTAAAGAGGGACACTTGGGAGGTAAGGACCTCTAATATCTCCTAAAGAGGGACACTTCGGAGGTAAGGACCCATAATATCTCCTAAAGAGGGACACTTGGGAGGTAAGGACCCCTAACAACTCCTAAAGAGGGACTCTTGGGAGGTAAGGACCCATAACATCTCCTAAAGAGGGACACTTGGGAGGTATGATACTGTAGAGGCAGACTTTCCTGTACTTCATCTCTGTCTTTTTACTTTGCAGCTTTTTTTTTTTACATTGTTACATTATTCCCGATTTTACATTCCTATGCAGAAAGTTCTCTGGAAATAAGTTCAGATAACTGCCTGTCATGAACATAAAAGTATAAAAATAAATGAAGATAAAAAAAAGTATAGGCAATCTGATGGACTTGCAAAACATGTGAAGTCTTAACCCCTAAGGACCATGTGATCTGGGGGCAGGGCAGTCTGGAGGACCAGGGTACATTTTTTCTTACAACAGAAGTGACCAGTGATCACACTGCGATGTGTAGCATCTCTGCGATCATAAACTACTGTGTCTTGCCAGGACCGTCACTGATTCTTAATTCCCGAACAGCCGTGACAGTCCTGGAAGGTCATTGGGGATTAAGGGGTTAAAGTAGGATGACTGTCACTCTAAATCAATTTAATTTATTTGTTCAGTACATCTGACACACATTTTCGGCAATAATACAATGACATAAAAATCATGCACCTGCACTTTAATATATGAACAAGACTGATTAACCCTTTGAGTGTCAGAGAGGTATCCAATGGATTGCATTGCAATGCGTTGCCTAACTATATGGCACTCAAAGTGTTAATGCATACCAGCAGACATATTCCTCTAGCCTTCAGACTTTAATTGCAAGCAAGGCCCAAATGCCATTCTAAAAGCATGTATTATAGGACACATTTTTCCATTTTCCTTTGCTCCTTGTTAACACATAGCAAGAAACATCTCCGAGCACCAGAACACCCTGAATTGCCCACTTTTTTATGAAAAAATATATATTGTAGGGTGTTTCCCACTGAGCAAACTAAGGGTACTCCCACTGCTGAAAGTGGCATATTTCTAGAGTTATTAGGGGTTAAACATGTGGGTTTTTTTTAGCAGTGCCCTCTAGTGGTCAAACGCCAATTAGTTACTTTGTTACATTGTAATGAAGAGGAAAGTCAGTGACATACAGTTTTCCATAGAATGTGATCGAAACTGTTGAATCACTTCCTGTCAGAACTGTCAGGATCGAAAGCACAGTAAATTCACTTCCTGGTTATTTGAACTGTTAAAAAAATTGAATAAAACAACTCACAGCTGTGAGGATGCCCTTGTTTTACTCAGCAGTGAAAACTCTATAACATATAAGTTTACATTAAAAAGTTTACTGCTCCTTTAAGTAATTCAAGACCACCATAGGGAAGAAATAAAAAAATCCAGTTAATTTAAATGTGACTTCTAACCTGTTGAATGATAGAGAGATTTCCATTGCATTGCAAAGCAATGAACTGGAGTTAGCATTCAAGTGGCTAAAAGTCAATTTAAGTCAGCGGAGATTGTTATCTATCCAGAGTGGTGAAGTTGTTTTTTCCACAATTACAGGTCTTTAGCTACATGAATAAGCCCATCAGGCCATATGTATGATGACAAAATGGAGCTCCATCTGAGAAAATAAATCCCATAGATTTAATGTTCAGGTCCCCAATACTAAAGCAAAGCATTTGAGACCCTTTTAGTTTTCAGGGTGTAAATAAGCAATTTGGTCCTATGGTGCTGGAAAGTTCTCCAATGAGATCTCCAATAGGTTAAAAACAGTGATGTATGCAACCTTAGCTTGAATAGGCCTAGGTCTAGGGTGGAAAGATGAGGAGGACTGAGAAAATTGTCTTTTTAATTTATAACAGTATTTTTTTTTGATTATCTTTGATTTTACAGGTTGAAATTGTTAGTGGCAATGCTCGTCCCCCAGGGTAGGTCCTGCCATGCCCAGCTCCACTGCTCTGTTTCCATTGGGTTGTATATGTCACTATGCATTGTAGGTCAGTGTGCACTACCATTTGGGATTCCTGAGCCTCCCTCAGATATAACCTCATAACACAGACTGCTAAGGGGGGGGGCAACAGTTCTTAACCTATTGGATGCTGGAGAAGTCTCCAATGGTTTGAAGACCTCTAGGAGTTAATGAAAACTTTTAATATGGGCTGCTGTTGTGGAAGACATATGGTCTATAGAAATGGCCAGATAAATGGCAGTGTTATATGGGGGCATGTGCATGCACTTGACTGGCTGACTTACTATTGATATTGACTATTGACCTTAATCTAACCTATCAAATTTTAGCCTAACTGATCTTAACCTAACTGATACTAACCTAAGAGATAATATCCTAACTGATCTTAACCTAACAAATACTAGCCTAACAGACCTTAACCTAAGAGATACTAACCCAACTGACCCTAACCTAACCTAATCTAAGAGATACTAACCTAAATGACCCTAGCCTAACCTAAACCAAGGGATACTAACCTTACTGACCCTAATGTAACCAAACCTAACAGATACTAACCTAATAGATACCAACCTAAGAGACCCTAATCTAACCTACCAGATAGTAGTTTAACTGACTGTAACCTAACCTAACAAATTTTAGCCTGCCTGACCCTAACCTAACTGATAATAACCTAAGAGATAACAACCTAACTGACCCTAACCGAACCTAACAAATACTAGCCTAACTGACCCTAACCTAAGAGATACTAACCTAAATGGCCCTAACCTATCCTAAGGGATACTAACCTTACTGACCTAACGTAACCTAATCTAACAGACACTAATCTAATAGATACTGTCCTGGCAACATTCTTACTGGTGACTAGGAATAGGCGAAAATTTTCACCTGAAACTGAAATCGGCGAACAATGACACTTTCCACTTGGTGAATAATTTCCAGCGAAAAGTGCAGTTTTTCCAATTTTTCCCGCCTTTTTCATCCATTGAAATCAATCATGGGAAGAAACAATTTTCTCCACCACACAAACGTTTTCTACAGCCATATAAAAGGCTGTCAGGCTCTCACAGCAGCCATTCTGTGTTTGTGAGAGGAAAGAGCACCACCTTGTTTGTTCTAGAGATGACAGAGAGGGGAATTGAAGTTTAGTTTAGGGAATCTTTTAGTAGGACATTTGTTCTGTGTAAGTGTGTATTAGGAGAGTCAGTGGGGCACTCTGGGGAGAAGAAGGGAGGAAGGAGATTGACCCCAAATACTCCAAAATTCCATGTGATTGACTGGCAAAACACAGGCAGCTAGGGACCTATTTGCTTGCTAATCTTGCTGTTATTGTCTCTGTGTTGGGTGGGGAAGTCTGGGGAAAGAAGTTGTTGATTTTGTTTTTCAGTTATAATTTTTTTTGGATAGACTGTGATAAGACAACAGGGTGGACAAAAATAAATAAATAAATACATAAATAAAATAAAAAAAATAAAAAGAAAATGAACTAAATATATTAGGTGACAGTGACAGACAGCTGACTGGGCTTAGGCAAGGCATCATACCATTGGTTGTGTTGTGTACCGTAAAGTAAAAAAAACACAGTGTAGTTGTGTAATGTCCAGCAAATGCACAAGGAGAAGGGTGAAGGGTAGAGCAGTGCAAGGACGTGAGAGTAAAGTAGTAGTTCAAAAACTACTTCTACTAGTTCTACTAGTTCAAAACTAGTTCCAGCATTACCAATGCCAGTAGAAATATAGAACCAAATAAGAGGAACACTGAAGATGACAACAAGTCACATTCAAGTGTTGATGATGCTGGCAATAGCATAATAGAGGAAGGTGTAGCAGCTAAACTGCCTGCTGCATTAGATAGTGAGACAAACAAGCACCAAAACACCCATCCTCAAAGTAGTAGGGAACTTTGTTACAGTAAAAGTAAAAAGAAATTGTTTGAGACCGCCAAATGCTTAGAGCAATATAAGGGTAGTAGTAGTGGGCAAGAACTGTCAGGTGATGCTGATGCTGCTGAGGATGACCTAATGATGACTGATGATGATGCAAATCTAGAATATATCGCTACAGCATCCTTCTCTTTTTCAGATACAGATGAAGTTGAGAGTGAGGATGATGACAGAGCTATAATGTTAGCAGAAAGTCAAAGGCTGAATCTTCCACCACTTTTAAGTAGCACTGTGCCTGTCTATAAACTGTTTGGGAAAGCCATTGGAAAGTCTGATCCTGGACAAGTACAGATGTCAAAAAGGACACAATCACCCTATCAGTCATCATCAGCATCATCACCTCTTCAAAGTCCAAGTCCCACTCAGCCACACACACCTGTTTTGAGTACCCAGCAGCAGCAACAACAGCAACACAGGTTATTAATATCCACAATGTTAGATATGACGAGTGCCTCTGCTGCTGCTGCTGCTGCTGTAAATGCTGCACCTTTGACACCTAGTAGTAGTGGCAATAGAATTGCATCAACATCTAGCCCCAGTAGTGATACTAGAAGCACATTTTTCAAGGCATATGTTGCTATAGGACTCACAACTTTGACTTTTTAGACACTTATTTCTAAACTACAGCCCTCAGAAGAAATAAAATTACAGTGGGAAATGCTGTAACTTTAGGAAATATATGTGAAAATGTGTTAAAATAGGCAAAACGTTTGTTAAAAGGAGGACATTTTTGCATAGGTGGAAAGGCGAAAATGTTCACAGAAAAAGTAAAAAAACAGCCATTATTTGTGAAAAGCAGGAAATTTTTCACACTTTTCGCCCACCCCTACTGGTGATCTGTTGCGGGTGCCATTTTGATGCTCACAGCATTGTGAGCAAGCTGCTTCATTTGAATAGCATAATGATTTGGCCTATTTCAGCAGAGAATCTAAATACATCAATGTTTAAAATCTCCATTTAAATCAATGGAAATTGTTATTTACCCCCTAGCTTGACCCAGGCACACTCCAGTTCATCTTAGTACATCATCCTCGAGGGCTGGAGACATGAATGAATGCTGATACTACATTATGTTCAAAACATCAATACTGAATAGAAACTTTTCAACAAACTAATTGCTTGAAAGTAATATTCCTTTCAATAGGTCACACATTTTACAACCAGCTTTGAAGAAGGAGACCACACTAAAAGAGAAATGGATTACTTTTAACATTGCAGCGATATGAAAAGTTCAAAAGGAGCAAGACAATGGGAGTCCTTTCAATATGTATAAAATCCTTTTCTGGAATGAAGTAGGCGGTTTGGGAAATGTTCCCAGATTGTACACCAAGCTGTTTCTATATAACCATTGTCATTATTGAACAAGTGCTAAGAAGTATTTGGAAATGTATCTCACAAATAACAAGTTGTGTACAGAACACAGCATAATGTATCTGACCACTAAAATAAAATAAAAAAAAAATCCATTCATCGTACAGTAATGTATAGGGCTATTATAAGGGAGGTATGATATATTGTAATGCAGTATAATCTGATGGGATATACAGCTTTAACCCCTTTAGGACCAGGGTTGTGTGCTATGTATTGCTTTGTGTTTTGCAAACCCCTCTGGTCCTCAAGGGGTTAATTAGTCACATGGGAGGAATGCAAGCCTTCTCCAGCCCAGCTCTGCTAGTGTTAACAGTATATGATCACTGAAGTGCATACCGGCACAACACACTCCACTGTCTTTAACCCTTTGAGTGTCAGAGAGGTATCTAGTGCATTGCAGCACAATGCATTTGATGCCTTTCCGGCACTCAGAGGGTTAACACTCTAATGCGTTGGATACCTCTCTGGCACTCAGAGGGTTAATGCCAGCAAACCCTGACCATCTCCCCAACAGCAAAACAGAATAAAGTTAATTTTTGTTTTATGTCTGCACCGTATTTATTAAATATATGCTCCAAAAATCCCGTACAGTTGCACACTTTTCTTGGCTCATCCTATTATATAATTCGGTAGGATGTTTGTCAGAAGCTGTCATGTGCAGTAGAGATGGCTGAGTGCGCTATAGTCATGCGCAGTAGAGACTGCCAGCACCGCGCTGACATGGAGCTGGGAGCTCTGAATTCAGACCGGAGTCCTCTCTGAGCACCTTCCTGGTACCGCTTTGTCCCAAGAAGGTGCGCAGAGAGGACTACTCTTAATTCTGAGAGTCCTGCTCTGTATCAGCCATGACGCGGGCAGTTTCTACTGTGCCTGACTGCAGCGCGGACAGTGACAACACAGGATACGGCCACCAGCTGAGATTGCTGGGTGTTTTTCAACTAGTATGGCTTTAAAGGAATAGGTCACCTGCAATTAACCCTCTGAGTGCCAGATAGGTATCCAACACATTGCGTTTCAATGCATTGGATACCTCTCTGGCACACAAAGGGTTAATACCATAAAATGATATAAACAGGTGTAATGTGTCTTATGTATATAGGCAAAGTGGAGCAGTTCTGAAGCAAACCAACTGCATCTGAGGAGAATTAAAAATTCCCTTTGATTTAAATTGGGCTTTCAACTCTTTGAATGTTAGAGTGGCCCAGAATGCATTGTGAAGAAATTCACTGAAGACCTCTTGAGCTTCCAACAGCTTAAAAGATCCTTTTAATCAATGGGAATTTGGGGGAAATGTTATTTTTCTTCTTCAATGCAGCTGGTTTGCTTCAGAATTGATCGACTTTAACTTTATTATAAGGCACAGTGGCCTATATTTTTAAAAGCAAACTCTAGTTACTCTGGAAAAACCAACTGCATCATATGGGACAAATAAACATTCCTCTTAAATTAAATTGGACTTTTAACCCATTAAATACACCAGAGGTTCCAATGCATTTAAAACAATGCATTGCAGACCTCCATGGCATTCAAAGGGTTAAAAAGCTCTATTCATGTGATTGGGAATGTAGAAATCTTTATTTGTCCCCTATGATGCAGTTGGTTTAATTCAGAACAACTCCAGTCTGCTTTATAAATATGGACCATTTTGCTTCATTTTATCTATCTATATATGTATATACTAGTGTAAAAGTCCATGTACATGGGTCAAGGTCCGGGTGATGTCTCACTGCTCTGGGCCTGCTCTGCGTACTGCCGCTACCACACTGCTCCGGTCCTGCTCTGCGTACTGACGCCGCCTCACTGCTCCGGTCCTGCTCTGCGTACTAACTCCACCTCACTGCACCAGTCCTGCTCTGCGTACTGATGCCACCTCACTGCTCTACACAATGCAATCATATGCAGTAGAGACTGCCCCAACGAGGGCAGTCTCTACTTCGCATGACGGCTTCTGACAAACATTGCTAGTGTTTTACTATATAAGATATATATCCTATATAATAATTCGCTAGGATGTTTGTCATGATGCAGTCATGCGCAGTAAAGACTGCCCGCATTTGGGCAATGTCTACTGCACATGATTGCAGCTCGTGAGTTAGGCGACGCGAGACTGCATCGCGTGGAGCAGGGAGGTAGCGGCTGCTTAACTAGGTTGACCAGACCTCACCTTTAACCAGGGACACATATGAAATAGGTATATTTTAGGACTGCACTGAAATCAAAGCAGCCCTGCAGTATGCATTTTTTATATGTGTCCCCGGTTAAAGGTGAGGTCTGGTCACCCTACTCTTAACCCTTTGAGTGCCAGTGCCTCTGGCACTCAAAGGGTTAACATTTACTCAGACCTTGGCTTGTGTACATGGGCTTTTACACTAGTGTGTATATATATATATATATATATATATATATATATATATATATATAAATTGAATTACAAAATTTAGCAAAATCACTCTGATTTACATTTAAAGGAACACTAACTCTTTAAAATCATTTTGTTTTCATTTATAGATCATAATCATCTTATGTTTTTTTAAATCATAATTTGGTAGATGTCATGAACCTAGTTAACCCCTTAAGAACCAGAGGGGTAAACAACACATTGCAATGCATTATACCTCCCTCTAGTCATCAAGGGTTAACAGACATTATTAATTCAATGTTAACACTTCCTAATAATAAAGTCCAACTGAGCTTAATCTGGGTTAAGAAATCCTAATGGCCACTACGAATGAATTCTGTGTGGACTGGTTCTTCAAAATTCATCGTTAGTTAGTAAAGGGTATCATGTACATGGGGGTGACTATGATTATTTGTTGCTGGACTCCAGAACTCCAGGCTCCTCCTACTCAACAAGACTTCAGTAATTTGGGTCCTGCAAAATGAATTGTGGCTGCCTCTGTGGACAGGATTTGATTATGATGTGATTATATAACACCTCCTAATAATAGGCCTGCACAATGCTTTGGTGACCCTTCTGGAACTCAGAGGGTTAATGTGTCATGCAAAAGGGTAATCTTTAATTAGAAACATAGAATTTGATGGCAGATAAAAACCATTCATCCCATCTAGTCTGCCCATTTGTCCTTCTATTAAAACCTTAACCTTTTGAGTGCCAGAGAGGTACCTAGTGCATTGCAGCACAATGCATTGGAAGGCTTTCCAGCACTCAAAGGGTCAAACCTTACTTGGTCCTTGTCTTATTTTCAGGATAGCCTTATGCCTATGCCATGCATGCTTAAATACCATCACTCTATAAACCTCTGCCACTTCTGCTGGTAGGCTACTCCACTTATCTACTACCCTGTCAGTGAAGTAAAACTTTCTTACATCACATCTAAACCCCTGTCCCTCTAGTTTTAGACTATGACCTCTTGTCCTACCATATCTACTCCTTTGAAACGTACTTTGCTCCTGCAGGTTGTTGAATCCCTTCATGTATTTCATTGTTTCTATAATATATATTAGAACTGAATATTGTGCCCATGATGGAAGTAGCCATTATTCATTCTCACAGGACTCAGTGACCTCAAACTCCTCCATTAAAAGTGTCCTCAGAAGCCCTCAGTTGGAGGATTTTGAGGTACTTGCATCTTGAAAAAAGAATCATGTTTGTCACGATTAGAGATGAGTGAAAATTTTTGCCTCAAACTGAAAATTGGCAAATAATTGCACTTTCCGCTTGGCAAATTATTTCCCACAAAAAGTGTTGTTTTTTTTTTTTTGTTTTTTCTTGCCTTTTTTGCCCATTGAAATCAATGGGAAGAAAATTTTTTCTCCACCATGCGCAAGTTTTCTACAGCCATATAAAAGGCTGTCAGTCTCTCACAGCAGCCATTCTGTGTTTGTGAGAGGAGAGAGCAGCATGTTTTTGAGCTAGAGGAGATATGGGAATTGAACTTTAGTTTAGGGAATCTTTTAGGTAGGACATTTGTTCCCTGTATTAGGAGAGTCAGTGGGGCACTCTGGAGAGAAGAAGGGAGGAAGGAGGTTGACCCCAAATAATACCCCAAAATTCAGATTGACTGACTGGCAAGACACAGGCAGCTGGGGACCTATCTGCTTGCTGATCTTGCTGTTATTGTCTCTGTGCTGGGTAGGGAAGTCTGTGGAAAGAAGTTGCTGATTTTATTTTCATTTATAATTTTTTTGGACAGGATAAGACAGACAAAAAAATAAAATAAAAAATAAAATAAAAAAAGAATAAAGAACTAAATATATTAGGTGACAGTGACAGCTGGGTTTAGGCAAGGCATCATACAGCTCCATCAGTTGTGTTGTGTACCATAGAGTAAAAAAACACAGTGTAGTTGAGTAATGTCTAGCACACGCACAAGGGGGAGGTGTGGAGCAGTGCAGGGATGTGAAAGTAAAGTAGTAGTTCAAAAACTGACTGCAGCAATGGTTGCTGCAGTGTGTGCAGTCAATGAGAATGATCCCTCTACTCCATGGGAGGATGCAGTTTGTCAAGGTCCCAGCAAAACTAGTTCCAGCCATGCAGCTCTTACTGCAAGCCATTCTGTGTTTGTGAGAGGAGAGCAGCATGTTTTTGAGCTAGAGAAGATAGGCAAATAAAGGGGAATTGAAGCTTAGTTTTAGATGTCTATGGGGAAAACTGGTGATAAAAGCAGAGATAAAATTAGCACCTGTAATAGAATCCAGCCTTAACAGTTATAAGATATGGTGGATAACTTAACACCTTAAGGACCCATGACGGTCCTGTTCCGTCATGGGTTGTTATACCCTTAACGATCCATGACTGAACTGGACCGTCATGGAATTCCGGGCTCCCCTCGCGGCTGCACGCCGTTCGGGGAGTTCGGAACACAGCCGCAAGAAAAAAAAAAATGCTCCGTGGTCCTTAACGGATCGCAAGGTGTGGGCGCAGCCCGTCCTTAAGGGGTTAAAGAAAGAAAGAAATAATACAAAAACATAAATAATTAAATAAATAAATATATTAGTCAGCTGACTGGGAGCTTTATGTGAGCTCTGTGACTGAGGCAGACTTGATAAACAGCAGACGACATTGAGAATTTTGTTGGGTACCAAGGCAAGACGTCACACTCCATCAGTTCTGTACTGTAGAGAGTAAACACACACACAGTAGTTGAGTAATGTCTAGCAAATGGATAAGCGGAAGGGGGAAAGGTGGAGCAGTGCAGGGACTTGGAAGTAAAGTGGTAGAACAAAAACTGACTGCAGCAATTGTTGCTGCAGCATGTGCAATAAATGATGATGATCCCTCTCCTCCCAGAGTGGATGCAGTTGTCAAGATCCCACCAATCACACCACTCGAGTCCCCAACCACCACTACTATACACATCTGCCACATTGTATGTTTACTTTATTTTTTTTAATCACTTGACATCATCATGAATACTTAATCATGTGTCACTTAAGCATGAAGTAAGTGTTGTGGGCAAAGGACAAATGCACTGTGCATGCCAACACATTTTTCAAGGTATATGTTGCTGTAGGACTCACAACTTTGACTTCCAGCTACTTATGTCTCCACTACAGCCCTCAGAAGTAATAATATTGTGCTGTGAAATGTTGCACCATATTAAACATAGGAAAAAAATAATGTGTTAAAATAGGAGAATAATGTGTTAGAATGTGATAGAATAGGAGAAAAATATGTTGAATAGGTGAAAAATGTGTTAGATTATGCGAAAAATGTGTTAGAATAGGAGAATCGTCTGTTTTTCGCAAAAAGTCATGCAGGAAATTTTTCTCACTTTTTGCCCACCCCTAGTCATGATGGATATGGTATACTGTAATAAATAATGACTAATATGAGAGAGCCAGGCAGAATGCATTTATGAATATTAGGGTTTTCTACCCAGATAAATATAAGTAGGGGTTTATCATTAGAAAGTGTTATTTTTCCTTTAAGGTCACTAGATCTGATCTTTAATGCAGGATGTTATGGAAATCTCATTTTGCAAAGCTTCATAGGAACGAATGGAATGTGGTAGACGTCTTGTTTAGTAAACAGCCATGTCTGTATCCACAGGGGAGGAAAGGTCAACGTAGAGATCATAATTAAACAGGGTCTGACTGCTTGGTCTGTTTCCCATGTTTGTGTTGGCTGTCTGTGCTGTGGATGAAGACCCCTCTGATCCTCAGTGGGCTAACTTCCTGGTGATGTTATAATTTCCCTTAAAGGGATAGTAATGTTTCACAAAAACAACAGTTCCTATTGATCTTCATAGTATTTGAGCCATGGAGAGTGTTATTTCAATATTGTCAGAGTTGCAGTTAAAGAGTAATTGAATGATAAAGTACCCCCCTCCAGCCCCTTTTACCTAGTTTAAGACACCTCCCTTCAGATGTGGAATCTGGTCTTGAGACCTGACAGCTCACAGCAAGGAACAATCTTCTTACTGTGAGAATGAAAACCCTGCCCTCTTAACAGGTTTTTCTGGATTAATTGAGCTGATTTTATTGTGAAACATTACTATCCCTTTAAAAAAGGGAAGTGAACAACTGCTCTGGGCTGCTTTCATACTGATGACTGAACTGGCACTGCACTTAACTATCATCTATGTATTAACCCTATGAGTGCCAGAGTAGCATGCAACGCATACCCTTCTGGCACTTAAAGTGTTAAAATAATTATGCTGAAAATTATCTCATATGTGGTACTTTTTCCAAATAGGTGGTGGTGGGGCAGTATGAGATTGTATAGGCATATTGGGTCATTCCATTCCTCTGCACTTGGTTTACCACCATGTAATACAGCCATGGAGGAAACTGTTGTAAAATTAGTCAGTTTTCCTGCTAATGATATGGTGATAAATGCAGTACTTGCATTAACCCTTGGAGTGACAGAGGGGTATCCCATGAATTGTACTGCAATGTGTTGGATTACCCTCTGGAACTCAAAGGTTTAAAGTCTTAACCATGACAACGTGTGTGCACTGGTACACAGCAAATCCATCCTACAGCCTGATGTGCATGACCTCCATGCTAACTTCAAAGCACAGGAAAGGAGCTGAGCTACCATATTTCTGCCCTTACCCTAGAGAGATTGATCTGCTGATAAAGCGACTCAATTCTGGAACAAACAAACTGTACCATAGGGGCCAAATAAAAATTCCCACTGATCACTGATCCTTTAAGGTGACCAGGCCTTTTCTTTAATGCAGGTTGTTTATGAACATTTCATTTTGCAGGGCTTCATGGGAATCAGTAGAATGCTGCAGAAGGTGTGTTTAATGTGACCTTCAAATGGGAGATCTTGTCAGATTAGAGATTATAATAAAACAAGCTCTGACTGTTAATATGCATTAACCCTTTGTGTGCCAGAGGGGTACAGAATGCTTTGCAATGCATTCCGTATCCCTTTGGCACTCAAAGGGTTAAGCTATCTACACTGAAATTATCTCGTTTACACTAGGCTGACCACATCTCACCTTTAACCAGGGACAGATAGGAAATAGCCATTTTGCAGTACTTGACTGGAATCAGTGCAGTCCTGCAGTATGCATTTCTCCTATGTGTCCCCGGTTAAAGGTGAGGTCTGGTCAGCCTAATTTACACTGCTTGTTCCATAGAGACAGGACGGGGTCAGTATGGGACTTTAACTGTTTGGATGCCAGACTGGTCTCCAACACATTGAAAAGTAATGCATTGGAGACCATTCTAGCATTCAATTGGTTAACAGCCATTTAAATCAGTGGAAATTCTTTGCTGTCCCATATGATGCAGTTGGCTTGCCTCAGTACTTCTGTTACATTTCAATATGGTTATTATTTTTTTAAGCAACATGTTGAAAGATCGACAAAACCCAGGGAATAATCTGTCATCAGTATTCTTTAAGATAAGAAGTAGATGACATAGGTTAACTAAGAGATTGCTATCTGCTGTCAGATTCTATGTTTCTGTGTACTTGAGCTAGCCTTTATTCCTCTCTGATATAGTGATCTAACACTAATGTTGAAGTGCTCTCTACACAGATATCAAAGACCTTGCATAAATGTCTCCGACAGCTATTTGATCTTTGAAGCAATGCATGAGTGTTATTACAATATATGTATTGTATCAATGAAAATATTTTTTTTTTTTTTTTTACTTTAACTCCTCAAGGACCAGCTGTGTGGCCAGCACTTAAGGACCATGTGGCATTTTTTTTTTATAATGGAATCAGGGGTCCCCGAATGGTGTGCAGCCATGTGTGGACCCCTGAATTCCTTGCCAGACATATACATCATGGGTCCTTAATGCAAGTTTTCACCAATAAGTATATGTATGTTGTGGATCCTTAAGAGGTTAAAAAACATTGGCTTTTTGTGATATATTAATGATCATATTTCTAGCTTACGGCTGTATTTTCTTCATGATCAATAGAAAAAGGCAAAAAAACATAAAGAGAATGAATTGCTTGAAATGGAAGAAACATTGCAGGGCTTTGGCTGCCTAGTACAACAAAGGTATGCCCAGTGCTAGGAAAATCGTAATTCAAAGTTATTACAGGCCAGACTTGCTTTTCAGAGTACAGTACTTCCATTGCCTTCCATTATAGGGTAATGTTGTTACAGAAGTCAGTGAGAATAGTTCTTCATAGACTGTTCTAGCAACAATGCCATACTAAAATGACAGGCCAAAAAAGTACTATCCCCCCTAAAAATGCAAGTTTGAACTGTATTAACTTTTGAATGAATCATTTCTGAGAAGTGTGAATACACTTGTTTTACTCAGCAGATAAAGCCCTCATGATAACATCTTTTTTATATCACTTATATTTTCACTTTAATTTACTTGTGTCTTTGAGGAGTAGGCTGACCATATTTCCTTGAGACACAAATGGGACAGGGTTTGGGACAGACGGACAGTGGGACTCCATCACTCTGAGTCCGGTTGTAGTAAGCTGCAAGCAGCGAGAACGCATTTGTTCCGTCTCTTACTAGCGGTGTTCTCTCTCTGGCCAAAAAGTCTGCCCCTGAAGTAAATTGGAACTTCCTCTCTTCGTCACTCACACTAGTGGATTTACTGTGTTTACTGTACACATTGATTACCATAGTCTTATAACTCGTTGTCATATCACTGTCTAAGAGACTCTATAGTAATTTACCATAGACTCAAGATTATTAGACAGTTATGAATCGCTCAAGTCATAAGACTCTATGGTAATCAATGTGTACAATAAAACCACTAGTGTGACGAAAGGAAGTTCCGATTTATCTTATGAGGAAAAAAACAAGCCGCATTCAGTTTTTTTTTACAAAAAATTAAAAACTCTATGTTAAAGTAAAAAGGGACAAAACTGACATTTATATTAAAAAGACTGGACGGTCTGAAAATATGAAAAAACAGTACTGTCCCTTTTAATACAGTACGTATGGTCAGCCTACTGAGGGCTGAATTGAGAAATGATCCTAGTAAGATGTATTTCTAATGTTTTTTGCTTGTGTCTCTGTAGGCATGTAATTAATTTCTAGCCTATGGTATTTAATTTAACGAGAAACCTGGCATTAATGAAGGCAATACGCACAAAAAATTAATGGTCCTTATGATGCTATATATGTGGAGCATCCCATGCATTTTCTACATGTTCATATGCAGATAGATTTTTATGTTTTATTAACTGTAAGGATAAGAGATGTGTAAAGCATTACAAAGTAATGTGTTGAACACCTATATGTTACTCAATGTGACAAAGATGCACATACTAGGTGGATCCAAGTGGATTTGATCTGTTTGTAAATAGTGTCTTGTATTTAATTCAGTGATTCCCATCACACATTTTTTTATTCATTATAGCACTAATCTTAAAAGAAATGTATACCCTTGGAATAAGTGGATCTATGCACAGACTGTGACACCTATCTTTATATCTTTAATAACAATTCATGAGGTCAAACAACAAGAAACTGTTTTACTGTCCTTGTCAACATAACAATCAATTTCCTGATGCAGTTCTAGTTTATACAACAAATCCATTAAAAAAAACAGAAAAAGCAACAAATGCATTAAAAAAACAGAAAAGCCTACTTTCCTTAACTCGTCAGCTGATTTATATTGCCAAAATATGCACTTAAACAGGCAAAAAAAGTAAATACATTCATAGATGTAACATTTCTTTCTACTGGTGACTGCCCTGTTTAGTATTATCACTCTTAGGGCCGGCCCAAGACATTGTGTTGCCTGGGTCCAAGGATGAAATGCTGCCCCTCAAACCACAAGCTATGCACATTTAACCCTTTGAGTGCCAGAGGGCTATGCAGTGCATTGCTTTGCAATGCGTTGCATACCCCGCTGGCAAACTAAGGGTTAAGCCCCAGGTCTTTGAAAGCCAACCAACTCCCCTGGTTACATTCCCTGTGCAGTTAGTATAATCTAAAGACAAATGGAAGAACTGCACATTTTAGATGATATTTTAATACTGTCCACTTTTTACAATTGCAGCATAGTTGGATAGCAATCTTTCACACAGGACACCACTTTAACCCTTTGATAACCAGGGATGTCTGCTCCTGTACTCAAAGGGTTATAAAATCTAACCGTACAGGAGCAAACATCCCTGGTTATGAAATGGTTAAAGTGGTGACCTGTGTGAAAGATTGCTATCTAACTCTGCTGCAACTTTAAAAAAATGGACAATTATAAAATACCATCTATGTCTCTCCCTCTATCCCACCAATGTTTGTCTCTCTCCCTCCATCCCACCCATGTCTGTCTCTCTCTTCACATGTCATACATGTCTCTCTCCTCTCCCCATGTGTCTTTTTGCCATGTATCTTCTCCTGTTTTGTCTCTCTCTCTCTCTCCTCCATGTATGTCTGTCTCTCTCCTCTTGCAACCTCTGTCTGTCTCTCTTCTCTCTCCATATGCCACAACCAGTTTGCCCATTAAATATTCCACTGCCAGATGCCCATTGAAACATGCCCCAGCACCCATATTGCTGACCCAGGACTTACCCCAGCACATGCCCCATTGCCCATCCAGGACTTACCCCAACACATGCCCCATTGTTCACATTGCCTATCCAGGACTTACCCCAGCCAGCACGCACAGTTGTCCAGCTCCCTGGTGTCTAATGGCAGGCAGCTTGATCCTTCCATGCTGCCGCTGTCACTGCCCGCGTGGTCTGATGTCTGAGCGCCGGCAGGTCACATGACTCCCGACTATCTGACCTCAGTACAATGCAGGGAGAGAGAGAGGCAGCATGGGAGGATGTCTGTGCGCAAACTGACTGCCCGCCCGCAGAGTGGCTGTTGAGTCAGCGCCTCTGCCGGCAAGCTTTTTTTTTTTTTTTTGCAGTGGAGAAATGCCCTGGGGCGGCAAATTGCTGATCCTGTCAAAGTGGCGCATGGATCCCATGAACCCACCGGGACCCATATAAGGGCCGGCTCTGATCACTCTTACTGTATGATTATGACTGGGACATAATGCACCTTTTGTAAACCAATGAGATTGCTCAGTGAGATGGGCATGATGTCACACAAGCATATTCACCACACCACTTGACATAAAATAGGAAGTGATAGATCAGATTGATGTTTTACTTGTTTGTGCTGTTACATAATGTATACAAAACAGGACAATTTTAGAATAATACATAAAAACGTTAAAGCATAGAAATCTAGATTAACGGTGCTGTTTTCACATGTGACTTGTATGTGGCATTGAAATTATATGTAAAAAAAGAGGTAGGTTTTTAATATGTTTTTCGTGCATTTTCCCCTTCCAGCATCCCTTGCTCACAATATAAACAGTTTAACTACATCACACTGAAAATGCAGCTCCTGTGAGATTTGTTCAAATCCATTTCAATTTAATTAAAACACATACTACAGATTTGTAGGCATGTTAACTACAGGAACAAAGTTGCCTTGAACTGCATTACGTTGCAAAATGTTATTAAAAATGCCCATGTGAAAAGCCCAGCAACAATGAGGCACCAATAGAAAGAGGAGCAGGAGCATTTTAATTCATCAATGTATTGTAAGTTCACTGGTCCTCAAGTTTCAGGAGCCTCATATTTTATACCAGTAGTCTGAGTTTTACAGGGAGAATTCAGTTTAAGGGAGGTTGATCTAGGTGCACAATACATTAATGTGTCTGCTTTTCACACAAATAGGAAGGACAGAAAAGGACAGCTACAACTAAACTAAAGTAAAATGTGTTAATGTATTAGCCATAAAAAAGCAGGAGATTGATAGAGTAAAAGTGATACCTTCATTGGCTAACTGAGTTAGGTATCACTTTTATTCTACCAGTATCTAACTAAATGTAACAATCCTAAATATTAACCTGGGGGCTTCACTCACAATTCCTCTGGAGCCTCCGGATTCTTAAAACCACCCTAAAGAGGAACAATTCTGTGGTAAATCAGATGCACTTTAGAGGACAAATACATATTTTCCAAATTCTTATTGATATAAATGAGGCTTTTAACCTGTTAAGAATGAGTGACATGCCAGGCTTGTCATATAATTCTGGGCAGATGTCGGCTCTGGCACATCATGTGTTAATGATCACAGAGTACCTTAGGGCCTGCTGTGATCATTGTGGGGAGGCTGTAACTGACTATTCCAGGACTGGTGCAATCAGTTCCAGCTACCTGTATATCCCAGTGGCTTGGCACATGTGATCACTGCTACAGCGATCACATGAGCACATGGAGACATGTGAGAGAGACAATAAATGTAAACATTGCCTTTGTCACTGTTCTCTGCCTCTCTATGCCTCACTGTGGTTGTGAGGAAGAGAGAAGTAAAGAACAAAGCTCCCAGTGCTTCACATGGTAAAATATGGGGCATTTATTTGTACATTTGGTTTGCTCCAAAATGTCTCTAGTTTTCTTTTGAACATAAGGTCCAATAACTCCACTTGTCTTATCTTTCTTATACCAAAGGGGAAAGGGAGGGCTCGACTGCTGGGCACCTCTCCATCCCTTTTCGAAAAATATTTAGATTTTTGTCACTAGCTATAGGCAAATGGCTAGTTTTGGTGGGTGTTATTCATTATTCATTATATAAATATTCCCTTTTGGGCTGCTACCACTCTTCTTCCTGACTAGTGATGATCAAGCACCCCAATGCTCGGGTGTTCGGGTGCTCTGACCGAGCGCCCCCGGAGGCTCGAGTGCTCGGCCGAGCACCCGAGCCCCATTGAAGTCAATGGGAGGACTCAAGCATTACACCAGGCACCCCCTGCTCTGATGAGGGGAGGGTGCCTGGTCCATAGGAAAAGGGCAGAAAATGATGGAAACACCACAGAAATGGTTCAGGGACAGCATAGGGAGGATGTCTGGATGCATCTTGGACTCCAACATCGCTGCTGGGAACGATCTTTCGCCCGTAGTACGCCATTTTTACAGACTGACCGTAAAACACACAAAAAGGAAGATAAAAACGACTTTAGGCGAAAAATTGTTACCAAACAGTATTTGCTGTATATTTACTTGTATATCATCTGCAAATTCTGCAAAAAATTTCATCGATTTTTCGGAACTGGGGCCATGATTAAGAGGGAAACGTGCGCAGAGGCAAATTCTCCCAAAAATTTCCTCGATTTTTCTGAACTGGGGCCATGATTAAGAGGGAAACGTGCGCAGAGGAAAATTCTCCCAAAAATGTCCTCGATTTTTCTGAACTGGGGCCATGATTAAGAGGGAAACGTGCGCTGAGCCGACCATCTAAAACATTATGGGTGAGGGTCTGCTGCGGAGCTGACCATCCTAAACATTATATGCGAAGGCCCGCTAGTGAGCTGACACTATAAAACATTATATGAGAGGGCCCGCTAGAGAGCTGACCCAATAAAACATTATATGAGAAAGCCCGCTGGTGAGCTGACCTATACAAAAATTGTCAAACAGCGCCCGCTGGTGAGCTGGCCCTATATAAAAATTATATCACAGGGCCCGCTGGTGAGCTGGCCCTATATAAAAATTATATCACTGGGCCCGCTGGTGAGCTGGCCCTATATAAAAATTATATCACAGGGTATATGGAAGAGAGTCAACCATATACCCGTTTTTTGGGTGGAAGGGGTGAATGGGAATACAGAGTATTCCCATCATTGTAAATAACATATATAAAGTGACTTTATGTTCCCCCGGGGCTTTCCTCCAGTGGAGTGGAGAAGTCAGGGGAAATCCAGGCCTTGTTCATTTTTATAAGTGTCAACCTATCAGCATTTTCGGTGGAAAGGCGGATACGCTTATCTGTTATGATGCCACCAGCAGCACTAAATACCCGCTCAGACAGAACGCTGGCGGCAGGGCAGGCCAGCACCTCCAAGGCGTAGAGTGCCAGTTCATACCACGTGTCCAGCTTGGACACCCAGTAGTTGTAAGGCACAGAGGGATCAGTGAGGACGCTGACACGGTCTGCTACGTACTCCTTCACCATCTTCCAAAACTTTTCCCTCCTTGTGACACTAGGCTGCGCATCAGGGTGAGGGTGCTGGCGGGGTGTCATGAAGGTGTCCCACGCCTTGGAGAGTGTTGCCCTGCCTTTGTCGGAACTGCTGTGTGCTCCCCTTTTCTCCCCTTCTCGGTTGGCCAAGGTAGCACGTACTCTGCCGCCAGCGTTGTCAGATGGAAAATTTTGGAGCAATTTTTCAACAAGAACCTTCTGGTATTGCACCATTTTGCTTGTCCTCTCCACCGGAGGAATGAGAGATGAGAAATTCTCTTTGTAGCGGGGGTCCAGAAGGGTGAACACCCAGTAATCCGTGTTGTCTAAAATGCGTGTAACGCGTGGGTCACGGGAAAGGCAGCCTAACATAAAGTCAGCCATGTGTGCCAGAGTACCAACAGGCAAGATTTCGCTGTCCTCAACAGGAGGATGACTCTCAATCTCCTCATCCTCTTCCTCCTCTTCTGCCCACCCAAGCTGAAGAGATGGAACTAAAGTTCCATGGCTACCCTCTGTAGCGGAGGCAACCGTGTCTTCCTCCTCCTCCTCCTCCGCCTCCTCCAATTGTCGCTGAGAAGACGAAGTGAGGGTGCTCTGGCTATCACCTTGTGTAAGCTCTTCCTCCCGCATTTCCACCTCTTCCACATGCAAAGCATCGGTTTTAATTGTGAGCAGCGAGCGTTTCAGTAGACACAGAAGTGGGATGGTTACACTGATAATAGCGTTATCGCCGCTCACCATCTGTGTCGATTCCTCAAAATTGCGTAAAACCTCACAGAGGTCTGACATCCATTCCCACTCCTCACTTCTGATTACAGGAAGTTGAACGGAGAGGCGACGACCGTGTAACAGCTGGTACTCCACTACTGCCCTCTGCTGCTCACAAAGCCGGGCCAACATGTGGAAGGTGGAGTTCCAGCGCGTGCTCACGTCACACAGCAGCCGGTGAGCTGGCAATTGTAAGCGCTGCTGCAGCGTCAACAGGCCGGCTGAAGCTGTAGATGACTTACGGAAATGTGCACACACGCGGCGCACCTTGGTCAAGAGATCATGCAAATTGGGGTAGGTTTTTAGAAATCGCTGAACCACTAAATTAAATACATGCGCTAGGCATGGTACGTGTGTGAGCTTGCCGAGCTCCAAAGCCGCCACCAAGTTACGCCCATTATCACACACAACCATGCCTGGTTGCAGGTTGAGTGGCGAGAGCCACTGCTCGGTCTGGTGACTAATCCCCTGCAACAGCTCTGAGGCCGTGTGCTGTTTGTCCCCAAGGCAGATCAGCTTCAGCACGGCCTGTTGATGCTTCCCCACTGCAGTGCTACACTGCTTCCAGCTACCGTCTGATGGGTGAGTGGCGCTGCGCGCAGAGAATTCGGAGGTGGAAACGGAGGAGGAGGAGCCAATAACGTAGGTGCTGGTGGAAACCCTGATGGAGGTAGGGCCCGCAATCCTCGGCGTGGGTAGCACCTGTGCCATCCCGGGGTCCGAGTCGCTCCCAGCCTCCACGACATTCACCCAGTGTGCCGTCAGGGAAATGTAGCGTCCCTGGCCACAAGCACTTGTCCATGTGTCAGTCGTTAAGTGGACCTTCCCAGTAACTGCGTTGGTCAGGGCACGGGTGATGTTATGGGACACATGGTGGTGTAAGGCGGGGACGGCACACCGGGAAAAGTAGTGGCGGCTGGGGACTGCGTACCGAGGTACAGCTGCTGCCATCAGGCTGCGGAAGGACTCAGTGTCCACAAGCCTAAATGGCAGCATTTCGATGGCCAGTAATTTGGAAAGGTGTGAGGTTAGTGCTATGGCCTGTGGGTGGGTGGCTGGGTATTTTCGCTTGCACTCAAATGCCTGGGGTAACGACATTTGGACGCTGCGCTGGGACAGGGAAGTGGATGTGGTCGCTGATGGTGCTTCAGATGGTACAGGTGCAGGGCGGGAGGTATGCGGGCCTGCGCCTTCGACAGGCGATTGGCCGGCACCGAAAACAGGGGAAGAGGAGGCAGTGGTGTGGCCTGCAGACACAGATTGGCGATCCGGGCGTTCCTCCCACTTATTACGGTGCTTGGATGCCATGTGTCGGATCATGCTGGTGGTGGTGAGGTTTCTAGTGTTCATGCCTCGGCTCATTCTGGTGTGGCACAGGTTGCAAACTACAATTCTTTTGTCGTCCGCACTTTCCTTAAAAAAACGCCATACCGCGGAACACCTACCCCTTGGCAAGGGAAATTTACGCAAGGGGTTGCTCCGTGGAACATTTGCGGGCCGGTTTGGTGCGGTCCGCCTTCTTTCTGTAGCCACACCACTGCCTCTTCCAGCCTGTTGCGGTGCTGCAGATGGCTCACCCTCAGGACTGCTGTCATCGCTCGGCTCTCCACCTTCCCAGGTGGGGTCAGTCACCTCATCGTCCACCAAGTCCTCCTCCACTTCCTCACTCTGATCATCCTCCTCATTTCTTGATCCCACCACATACTCAGTCATTGACAACTGTATATCATCCTCCTCATCAAGGTCTTGAGACAGTAAAAGTGGTTGATTTGATGGCAACTGTGTCTCATCATCATCATCATCCACTTCCTTTGACCTTAAATGCCGTTCACCTCTGTCATCTTCTTGTGATTGGGTACCCTCTAGAGGTTGTGAATCAGGGCACAAGATTTCATGTTCCTCTGCAAGCGTGCTTGGAGAGAGGTTCAAATGAAGGATTGGTGATGAGACGAGCTCCTCACTATATCCCAGTGTGGGATCACTTCTTTGACCAGACCCTCTATGGTGGGAGGAAGGATGATCAGGGTGAGGATTATGTTGACCAGACTCTTGGCTACTGAGAGTGGACTTGGTGGAAGACAGGGTGGTGCTTAACCGACTGGAAGCAGTATCACCTGAAATCCAACCGACCACCTGTTCGCAGTGGTCTGACCTCGAGAGTGATGTCCTGCGACGCCCTGTAAACTGAGACATGAAGCTAGGTATGGTGGATGTCTTTCTTTCTTGTGCTCTGGCACCAGGCACAGTTTCTACGCGTCCTGACACGCGCCCTGAACTATCAGGATCACGTCCACTTCCCCGTCCCTTTTTACCCGCCTTCTTCATATTACACGGAATATGTGCTGCAAATCTGCAACTTTGCACACTAAACAGAATGTGCTGCTTATCTGCGGCTAGGCACAGTGAATGGAATATGTGACTTTGATATTTTACACTTTGCACACTAAACAGAATGTTCTCCTAATCTGCAACTTTGCACACTAAACAGAATGTGCTGCTTATCTGCGGCTAGGCACAGTGAATGGAATATGTGACTTTGATATTTTACACTTTGCACACTAAACAGAATGTTCTCCTAATCTGCAACTTTGCACACTAAACAGAATGTGCTGCTTATCTGCGGCTAGGCACAGTGAATGGAATATGTGACTTTGATATTTTACACTTTGCACACTAAACAGAATGTTCTCCTAATCTGAAACTTTGCACACTAAACAGAATGTGCTGCTTATCTGCGGCTCGGCACAGTGAATGGAATATGTGACTTTGATATTTTACACTTTGCACACTAAACAGAATGTTCTCCTAATCTGAAACTTTGCACACTAAACAGAATGTGCTGCTTATCTGCGGCTAGACACAGTGAATGGAATATGTGACTTTTATATTTTACACTTTGCACACTAAACAGAATGTTCTCCTAATCTGCAACTTTGCACACTAAACAGAATGTGCTGCTTATCTGCGGCTACGCACAGTGAATGGAATATGTGACTTTGATATTTTACACTTTGCACACTAAACAGAATGTTCTCCTAATCTGAAACTTTGCACACTAAACAGAATATGCTGCTTATCTGCGGCTAGGCACAGTGAATGGAATATGTGACTTTGATATTTTACACTTTGCACACTAAACAGAATGTTCTCCTAATCTGCAACTTTGCACACTAAACAGAATGTGCTGCTTATCTGCGGCTCGGCACAGTGAATGGAATATGTGACTTTGATATTTTACACTTTGCACACTAAACAGAATGTTCTCCTAATCTGCAACTTTGCACACTAAACAGAATGTGCTGCTTATCTGCGGCTACGCACAGTGAATGGAATATGTGACTTTGATATTTTACACTTTGCACACTAAACAGAATGTTCTCCTAATCTGCAACTTTGCACACTAAACAGAATGTGCTGCTTATCTGCGGCTACGCACAGTGAATGGAATATGTGACTTTGATATTTTACACTTTGCACACTAAACAGAATGTTCTCCTAATCTGAAACTTTGCACACTAAACAGAATGTACTGCTAATCTGCAACTTTGCACACTAAAAAGAATGTGCTGCTAATCTCCAACTTTGCACACTAAACAGAATGTTCTCCTAATCTGAAACTTTGCACACTAAACAGAATGTGCTGCTAATCTGCGGCTAGGCACAGTGAACGGAATATGTGACGTTTTTTTTTTTAAACTCTGCCCCCCAAAACAAAATATATCTGCTGCCCCCACACACAGTAGTCCTAAAAAGGACTTTTGGGTCTTTTTTTTTTTTCAAACTCGCTTTTCTTCTCCCTACTCTGACTTTCCCTTCCTATCCTCATCTCTCCCTGGCTAAGACTGAGCCGAACTCGCTGGTCAGGTGCTATACAGCACCCTATCACGGGTTCTGGCCAGCCAATAAGTGTAATGCCAGCAGCCAACATGGCTGCTGGCATTACACTGATGTCAGAGCCTCCCCGCACGTTTATTGGCTGCGCAGGAGCCGCGAAACGTGCGGGGAGGAGACCCGAACATGGCGGGCGAGCACATGCGGTACTCGTACGAGTACTGCCATGTGCCGAGCAGAGCGATGCTCGAGCCGATCCGAGCTTCGGCCGAGCATGCTCGCTCATCACTATTCCTGACTTCATGCCAGCAGCCATACAAGAACTGAAAATTGTCCCCCGTTCTGTTCCTCCCCCTTTTTAATACAACCCTCTCAGGTGGTGTTGGTGGTAATGGCCCTTGCCAGTGTTTAATTAATTAAAGAGTTTTGGAGAGTTAGTCCATGGGTGAGGACAAAACCTTTTTTTTTCCTGTGTGCACTATTGTGCTTCGTGGTTATTTGTCAAAGCGGAACTACCACCCCACCTAAACTTGCCCTTAAAGAATTACCCATCTGGCGACTAGCTGCTCAGTAGTGCTAGTCGCCAGAATTATTACCTCCTTTTAGAGAATTCCTACTGCTACCTGGACTGACAGCCAGCAAACAGCGCTGACATGTTTGCATAGTGATGTCTGCACGCCTGCGTTGTCAATCCCTTCCAGTGCCATGCAGCTTGTAGCAATGCCTCTTAGAGCAGACTGGGACTGGCAGCACAGGCACACAGACGTCACTATACAAAGATGTCTGTGCTGTTTCCTGGCTGTCAGTCCTGGGAGCAGTAGTAATTCTCTAAAAGGAGGTAATAATTCTGGTGACTGGTACTATTGAGTAGCTAGTCACCAGATGGGTAATTCTTTAGGGGCAAGTTTAGGCGGGGTGGTAGTTCCCTTTAAGCTTCTATTAATATTTTTTTGCTCTGCAAAATATTTCCTTCTTCTTATACTAGCTGCTTTTTCACCATATTTAATTTCACTTTTATAAACAATAATGATATATAATCAAGTGCACTTAAAGTTTAAATATGCTCAATTGTTTATTATTGTAAAAGTGATTTTTACAGGCATAGTATATGGCTTTATTTTTATTAGCTTGCCTGGCCTAGATTTGCCTGTAATCATGGGCAGTGATGCACTAAGGCGTGATAAAGAGGTGATAAAGGGGTAATAATGTGATAAAGGGGTAATAACTTTGCCACTGATATCACTTCTCCATATCCTATCTAATACTATTGAGCCAATGCACTAAGATTCTTCCAGCCTGAGAGATCTTAGTGCATTGGCTTCATATGATAACATAGGGATTGGAGAACTGATATCACTGGAGATTTTATCTCTTCTTTATCACACCTTACTGAATAACCCCCATGGAGTACTATCCAGGCTTCATACAGTCTGTAGTAGTGGGTGGGAGGGGCACACCTATATAAAAAGGGACTGGTGGAAGTATTTCATTCAATTTGAGACCCCACTCACTCACTGTAGATGATGCCAGTTTGAAAGCAGGTCAGTTTAATCACAAAGCTATTAGATATTTTATTTCTTTAGGAGTCATATTAGGTGTTTTTAATTCCAACACATTTCTTCAGAGACATTTTATATATTAGGAGTTGTTAATATAATGTGCTTTTGTAAGCTGCAAAGAAAGCAATATATATCACATAGGACTGGCTTAAAATGGGTGACCTTGGGAACATAAGCAAGCTTAAACATACTTTGGCCAAACTCTGCAATTAAACCCTCACTGTTTTTAAATACGGTAAGTAAATAGACACATTGATATAATGTATGCTCCATACAGGGTTCACTTTTGGGTAATCTGTATGTAATAATGCAGCTTTGCTTTTTGTTTCTGCTTTTGACTTAGCTTTGTTCTTAGTTTGGGGACTGTGAACAGTCCCCTCATTCTTTGGTGACCTCCATACCTGTTTCACTTGGGATCTTATATTTGTATATATGTTATATGTGTATATTATGGTGTGCTAGTGTTGTGATTTTCCATTTAGAGCAAAGAGCATTTGGGAATTTTTTATTTGCTTCCTATGGTGCAGTTGGTATGCTCCAGATAGGACTGGATTTATATACAAGCACCCCTAGGAAAGGCACTCTAGGTATTCTTAGCCCCACCCATTGTCACACCCCCATTCCTCACATGGCCACGCCCCAGTCCCATCCACTATTTCCTGACACAGAGAATACCCAATGGTCTATGTTACGACTATTGGAGTTTGCTATGAATATTGGAGTTAATATTACTTTGGGGAACTGTCCTACCCAAAAGGACTGGTGTTCATGGGGCCGGCGACAGCTGGCAGGAATATTGCCAGCCGCCATGACTTTAAACACAGGCCGGCTCCTGATTGGTCAATCAGAATTAAAGGGCTGCCATTGACTTACCATAAGGAAAAGTTGGACCCTCTCTGATTGGCCACCAGTTTAAAGGGACTGGACTGTAGGCTGTAGACATCAAGCGGGTGTCTCTCTACTTGGATACCAGGAAGATACGACATCAGGTCGAACTGGGTATGACTTGGGAAGGAGGCAGTTCCCTGATTGGCCAATGCCTTGGTGATGGTTTTAAAGGTCCCCCATAGAGTTAGCATGAGGGAAAGTAGGTGGCCCAGGGATTGGTTGGTTATCTGCCCGCCCAAAGGTCCGGATAGGCCGAGACGGCCATGATGGTCCTGGCCAGGATTGGCCATACCACTCCGATCCCACTGATTGGTTGCCTCTAGAGGCACTAAATCAAATCATGCAAAAGATGCTCTGTCACAAAGGCCCCTGCTGTGAATGTGAATTCTGGCCCATGTCTGCTCATTGTATCCAAGCCTATTCTTTTGTGTAAGTGTTTGCTCTCCACCCAACTCCGGTGTACAAGTTAATACACTCATGTCTGGCCCATTGTTCCAGGACCCCACTGTTCTGTATATAGGTCTGCTGGTTTGTGCCATAAAGTGTTCTAGTTTTGCCCTTCAACTGGTACTGTCTAGTTACTGGGAGGGAATAGTCTGTCTTTCAGCGAGGATCGGGATGTTGGAGAAGCAGTACGGTTGTACTGATCTCCAGTACCAGGACTCACGTCACAGTCTATAACAAATAAAGAAAAAAAAAAACTTTAACCTATTAGTTGTTACTTTGCAATTCATTGGACATCTCTCTAGCATCAAAGGGGTTAAATAATAGCCTGCAAATGTTTATGAAATGGAGATAGCACAACTGAGGCTCCCCTCAAACTTTGGATCTTGTTAGGCTCATGACTCACTTGTCTCCTCTTGGAAGATCCGGTAAATCCTTGCTACTGTGTCCGCTGGTTTAAGAGGTGGAGGCGGTGCCCTTTTTGCTTCAACCTTTTGTTGTGAGCACTTGTTTCTGTGTCTTGTGACCACGTAGTAGCACAGCCTTGCATCTGGCGTCACAGGAGGGGAGCCATGATACGCACATGTTGATTAGTATAGGAACCACTGGCACGTACAATTGGAGGAGGTACACATCATCACTCTTATGCTGCCCTATATAAACCTAAGCTCCCTTGTGGCCAGTGAAGAGAAAAACGGAACTGGTGCTACACGTGTGCCAAGCAGAAGACAGGTATTCATGAAGCTAAATGACTCACAGGTACTTCGTAGGTGCTCTCCGAAGGCAGTACTCCAACAGTGCTAAAAAGACTTGAACAAAATCAAACAAGATGCACTCATCTTTTTCCGGTGTCCATTGAATCAAACATAACAGCAGGATCACATGACAAAAAGGGCTTGTAAAAATTAAACTTTATTCAAAAATAGATAAAACCTAGGTTGTACATGGCCCATTACAGAGGAAACGAGACACCTGTGCTCATATGGATGGAACTTAAAGAGATGTCTGATGCGTTTCTCGCTACCATGCTCTTACTCTTAGACTCACTAGTAACCAAAACAACCTGGACTTTAAAACAATTTTACTAGCCCTGATTGGATACCCATAAAATCAAAAGAACCACCCAAAATAAAGAAAAAACGGAAGATAGCCTATCATACTTCACCTATAGGTATATACTGTGATGTCAACGCTGGACACCCACAGCCAGTCACTAAATAGTATTAACCCCTGGGTGCCCCGCACTCAACACACCAGCAACACACTCCATAGAAAGGCGAGCACTATTCCATATACAAGGTATGCTAATACACATTGCTGCACATAAAACTGAAAAACATACATGAATCAATCAATCAATAAATGTCATATATATGGATAAAAGGAAACAAAAAACTAAACATGCCCAACAGTCAATACACAATAAACAATATATATATGGTGAAACCATGGATGACCACTAAACCAATGGATATGAACACCTGGCCATTTAAACTTGTTTATGGATAATATATCTTTTATAAAATCCCATAATTATTTGTACAACCATCAAGCCAAATCACACATGGTCAAAAGCTCACCTATTCCTCACATCTCACCATATCTCAATAAAAACAACACAATATTACCAAACAAATTCTTAAAAAAATATGACTAATATCCCATTCTATATTTAAACCTAACAGGACCCTAGTTTTTTAATGTCAATATCCAGTAGGCCTCTTGCTCATTTAGAAGCCTTAAAATATCTCCACCTCGCCAGGGCAACAGTACCTGTTCAATGCCCACAATTTGTTGCCAGGGCAACCGTACCCGTTCAATGCCCACAATTTGTCGCCAGGGCAACCGTACCCGTTCAATGCCTACAATTTAGGCGGGGCGGTAGTTCAGTTTTAAAGCACTAACACGCCATAATATACATATATAATACATATACAAAAAGAAGAAGCCAATCGAATAAATTAAGGAACGCATCAAGGAATGTGGAGTTCCCCACAGTCCCCAAACTAGGCACAAACCTAAATCATAGTTCTATTAGATTGGACTCTCTTAAAATGGGGTACCTCGGTGGGATAAGTGGGAGTACAACTTCTTTGGACAAACTATGCAACAAAACCCTATTTGTTAAATTGAAGTAATTTAATACATTGATATATTTAGGAAATGTTTTACCAGGAAGATTACAATGAGATTTCTCTCATTTTCAAGTATGTCCTGATATAATATGTATGCTCTATACAGGGCTCACATTTGGGCAATTTTATGTACCAGCACATAATTTGCTTTTTTTTCTACATTTGCTCTAAATTGGGCTTTTAACACCTAGATAGCTCTCCAGTGTACTGTGAAGCAGTTAATTGGATATCACGCTAACATTCAAGGGGTTGACAACCCCACTTACATCACTGGGAAGGTTTATTTGCCCCATGCGGTTTAGTTGAGGAGAAGCCGACCGTTGTTCCTCAGCAGTGCACGTATTCAGGATATCCACGATTCATAACTGGTAGATTATTAAAGACTCAGTCACATTATTTTACTGACTTTACAGCAGCACAGATCTTTTGAAAATATGCATATTAATAGCTCTTGAGAGCCAGGCTTGGCTACCTCTGGTATAGTTGGCTTGCACCAGAATTGCACCCCTTTTCCTTCGTGGATAAGGCTACAGAAATGAATAAGTCAGAATGAGGCTGTTGTATCAAGTAGGACTGGAGTAATTATGGAACATACCAACTGCACAAAATGAGGCAAATAAAAATATCCCAAATTCTTCTTGATTTAATGCATTGCTTACCCCTCTGGCACTCAAAAGGTTAAAAGTGTCTTTTAACACTCTAAATAATAGGGTAGTCCTCTAACACATTGCTTTGAAGAATGAGCCCCCCAACAGTGCAACTCCCAACTCCCCTCTTCCTATCTTATCATCCTTTCTTTCTCCCCCATTTGTGCTTATTGTCTTATGACATCATTTCCTGTTGTACAGTTGATGACAGCAGCACTATACTAACATTATTGGAAAATTGCTAAATTGAACTACTGGTGTCAATATTCTGTATATGAGGTGGAAGATTGAATAAAAACCATATATTATAAAAAAAGCTCAGTTTAAATCAATGGCTTTAAAGGGATAGTAATACTTTATTATTACTATTCTCCATATTGTAGATATCTGCAAAAGAATTTAATAGCCCCCAGGTTCATCTCTCAAACATTTATGGTTTGAGAGATAACCAAAGGCAAAGTTCCCCCCTCCCTGAAGTCAGCGTTGTGCTGACTGCAGGGGAAGTCTGTCGTACGACAAGCTTGCGGCTCTACAGCTGAGCCGAGATTGCGTTAGTCAAAAAGAATTATTTCAATGAAATGGTCTCCTACATGTGCTTGGTTTACAAGCACACGTAGAAGACCGTTTCAGTGAAATAATTATTTTTCACTAATGCGATCACGGCTCAGACCGGATATCCCTGCAGTCAGTACAACGCTGACTTCATGGAAAGGAGAGGGAGAGGGGAACTTTGTGTTCGGTTATCTCTCAAACCATAAAGGTTTGAGAGATGAACCTGGGAGCAATTCAATCCTTTTTCAAATATCTACAATATGGGCAATAGTAATATTAATGTATTACTATCCCTTTAAATAAATTGGAATTGGTTTGCCCTATAATTTTTCCAGTTATTCTTAGTAAATCAGCCACAATATCTATACAGGGGTTGCACTCTATAGCCATATTAGCTGTCTGGGGGTAGGAAACTGGCCTCTATAATTGGCTTGGGAGCTTAGCTAAATAAGTGGAGTCTGTGACTTTACCCTTTCAGTGCCAGAGGGGTATGCAACGTATTGCTTTGCAATGCGTTGTGTACCTGTCTGGCACTCTCCTGCACCTAGTATTGCTGCCCAGGTATACAACATGTACATTATGTGAAAACTGATCTTTAAGACTTAATTCTCACCATTCACAACAGGGATGTACAATGTGAGTCCCTCCAGCTGCTGCCAGGCTATGACTCCCATCATTCCCTGCCAGCCGCTGGGGAAAATCAACACATTGCAACCCACACTAGCAACCAAAGGCTTAAGATTCCCATTTAAATCAGTGTTATTTTCTATATGCTCTGTAAGGTGATGTTGGTTTCACCAGCTGCTTGCTCCACTTAATGTGTGATCTATTATGTGCATAATAATAATCCTTTAATAATAATCCTTTATTTATATAGCGCACACAGATTCCGCAGCGCTTTACACTCATATTGGTAAGAACCAAGTAGGAGATGACACAAAGGAGATCACTTCTCCAGTGAAATAAACTTTCCAATTGCCATGTTATTCTTTGGAACCAATGCACTGTGATCTCTAAAGCTGAGCACATCTTAGTGTGGGGATAGCCAGACCTCTGGCTGTGGGGGCCTATGAGTCCCTGCATCCCGCTTCAGTTATTCTGGAGTAAACTAACTGCACCATAAGGGACAGATAAAAATTCCCATGCATTTGAATTGAGCATATATATATATATATATATATATATATATATATATATATATATTTAAACTTTTGAGTACCAGAGGGGTATGGAATGCATTGAGTGCCCCTCTGGCACTCAAAGAGATATACTAGTGTAAAAGCCTGTGTACATGGGCCAGCATTCTGTGCATTCAGGCAGTTTCTACTGCGCATAGCTGCTTCGGACAAAGATACATCTGGTCGTTTATATTATAGTATATATATATATATATATATATATATATATATATATATATATATATATATTTTTTTTTTTTTTTTAATTGTTACTGAGCTTATAAATGACAGATGGAAGACAAAGGCTTGAAACCGGTAGTTAACTATCATGTGTTCAAGGTACAAAACAGCACTTTGTTTCTCTGATGTATTCCTAGATATCAATAAACAGTTTTAACCCCTTGAATGCTAGAGGGCAAATGGAAAAGAGGGGAGATGAAGCAGCGAATGATAAGGAGGGGTGGTGAATTGACAAATAGAAGGGAGGGGAGATGAAGCAGCGAATGATAAGGAGGGGGAGGTGAAGTGACAAATGGAAGGGAGGGGAGATGAAGCAGCGAATGATAAGGAGGGGAGGTGAATTGACAAATGGAAGGGAGGGGAGATGAAGCAGCGAATGATAAGGAGGGGGAGGTGAAGTGACAAATGGAAGGAAGGGGGTAGATGAAGCGGCAAATGATAAGGAGGGGGAGGTGAAGTGACAAATGGAAGGGAGGGGGTAGATGAAGCGGCGAATGATAAGGAGGGGGAGGTGAAGTGACAAATGGAAGGGAGGGGAGATGAAGCAGCGAATGATAAGGAATGGGAGGTGAAGTAACAAATGGAAGGGAGGGGGTGGATGAAGCGGTGATTTGAAGGGAGTAGGAGACGATGTAGCAAAGGAAGGAAGGGGTATCCTTTTTGCCATGGTGATGGGGAGGGATCTCCCTGTATCCTTCACTATATCTCTTTAAGTACCAGAGCGGTGTGCAATAATGATACGTGATGAACTTCTCTGGTCGTTAAAAGGTTAAGTATGCTCATTAAAACTCCCTGCTTCAATTTGAAAAAAGGTTCAAGGAACTGTCATGTTTGCCTCCATAGACATGACAGCCAGGACTGATTGAACAGTTTGTCTCCTGAACAAGGCTCAAGGGTAGAATTCATAGGGGCCGTTAGCCCTGTCTGGCCATAGTGAGGTAAGCTGGATAAAGTTGGCAGGGCCAGGTGATTCGCACCTGCTGTACAAATGGCCCTTCAATCCCTGTCAGTGAGGAGGGCATACTAAGGAAAAAGGCATACAACCCTGGGACAAATCAACTGTGAATCAATGCTTTGGAGCTCTCTTTAGTATTCAAGTTGTTAAAGGCCCCCTTTAAATCAAAATGAAATGTACATTTGCCAGGCCATTTCTAGGGTTTGTGAGGCCAAGTGAGAAATAATTTGTGAAGTTCTTTTTGTAGAGTGGCAGGGTGAAATGATAGAGACTGGGGGAAAGGTGAGGAAGGAGAGAAAGTGATGTGAGGAAGAAAAGGGACTGGTGGAAGAAGGAGATTGATTCTCACAGTGTTTTTCCACTGTCCACTGGTAACCACGCAACTACAATACACTAACACTCCAGCCTTTTTCCACTGTCCACTGGTAGCCACGCAACTACAATACACTAACACTCCAGCCTTTTTCCACTGTCCACTGGTAGCCACGCAACTACAATACACTAACACTCCAGCCTTTTTCCACTGTCCACTGGTAGCCACGCAACTACAATACACTAACACTCCAGCCTTTTTCCACTGTCCACTGGTAGCCACGCAACTACTATACACTAACACTCCAGCCTTTTTCCACTGTCCACTGGTAGCCACGCAAACTACAATACACTAACACTCCAGCCTTTTTCCACTGTCCACTGGTAGCCACACAACTACAATACACTAACACTCCAGCCTTTTTCCACTGTCCACTGGTAGCCACGCAACTACAATACACTAACACTCCAGCCTTTTTCCACTGTCCACTGGTAACCACGCAACTACAATACACTAACACTCCAGCCTTTTTCCACTGTCCACTGGTAGCCACGCAACTACAATACACTAACACTCCAGCCTTTTTCCACTGTCCACTGGTAGCCACGCAACTACAATACACTAACACTCCAGCCTTTTTCCACTGTCCACTGGTAGCCACGCAACTACGATACACTAACACTCCAGCCTTTTTCCACTGTCCACTGGTAGCCACGCAACTATAATACACTAACACTCCAGCCTTTTTCCACTGTCCACTGGTAGCCACGCAAACTACAATACACTAACACTCCAGCCTTTTTCCACTCTCCACTGGTAGCCACAGAACTATAATACACTAACACTCCAGCCTTTTTCCACTGTCCACTGGTAACCACGCAACTACAATACACTAACACTCCAGCCTTTTTCCACTGACCACTGGTAGCCACGCAACTACAATACACTAACACTCCAGCCTTTTTCCACTGTCCACTGGTAACCACAGAACTACAATACACTAACACTCCAGCCTTTTTCCACTGTCCACTGGTAACCACAGAACTATAATACACTAACACTCCAGCCTTTTTCCACTGTCCACTGGTAACCACAGAACTATAATACACTAACACTCCAGCCTTTTTCCACTATCCACTGGCAGGCACATAACACCACATACACTGTCTGACACACCTGCCTTGTTCCTCTGGTAGCCAAAGAATCACATATACACTGTCTGCCACATCAGATTTTTTCTTCTGTCCATTGGTAGTATTGGAACCTGCAGAAATTTGTCTGGCAAAGCCAAAATATGATCTCAAAGCCAATTATCTGCAAGGGGCATGTGTAAAGGGAGTCCTGTTCTCTGCAGAATACAGACTCTTCTCTATTGCCCCCATACTTATTGAGACATTACATTCCCTAAAACCCTAGAAATACCAGTCCCTTTAAAAGGGTACAGTACTATAAAGTGGAACTTTAAAGAACAGGTTCAACTTCAGACACCTATTTTTTTCTAATTTTACATTTACTGGATTTAAGACCATTCAATCATTGAAAAATAAGGGTCCAATTTTTATCTGCCAGGCTGACAAGGGAGGAGCCATAATGACTATGAATATTTACTACTACTAGAAGAACTGTTGAGTCAGTAACCAAGTCTGCTATAAGAGGTTGGATAGAGATCCCACTTGTAAATATAAATCTGGGATTGATGTCATGGTTCTTATGGTTTTGTATAATGAATGGATAATACTGAAATGTTCCTGAGTGCTGTTCCAGGCTCTCTCTGCCCTTCTCTGCGTGCAGAATGACAGGGCAGAGCGGAGCACGCAGAAAAGGGGAGAGAGAGCCCAGAGCAGCGCTCAGCAACATTGGGATCAGGTTATCGCTCCATAAAGAATCTAAAGAGGGAATATTCCATGACAGGAAATATCAAAATATCATCCTCAGTGGCCACCAGATGGGTAACGATGATGGAAGTTGTAGGATTATAGTGCTATATTTAAGCCATGACATGTTTCTGAAGAACTGGAGGCAGATAGTAATGACAACAAAGAGGCATTCTATCAAGCCATTCTCATGCTTATAAGTTCATCAGCAGTTCTTTAGTTCATTCATACATTGAAGGTGATGTTTCATGCCGCTATAGGAGAACCTCACACTTCGATGCAGGTGAGAGTCTCATGTCGCCCTTTTAATCACAGCAACATGGTTAATGCCCAGTGTAGTTGCACGCTCTTTTGTGTACTGCATTTTTGAAGTGAACCTTTGATACCACATTAACTGATTCATAAAATTCATAGTTTAGGACTTGACATTACTTGTGGTATTCAAGATAAGGTTTGCCTATTTGCAGATGATGCAGGAGGGATAAAACAAATATTTGAGGATCTAGGAAAACTGGATAAATTTACAAAGGTATGGGGTTTCAAATTTAAAGCTAAAAATTACAAAATATTACATTTAGGACATAGAAACTCATAGGTGGAAAATAGGCTTAATATTACTGTGATGAAAAAGGGATCCAATAGAATGGACTTGGGTAATGTTATTTCAGATAACCTGAAGATAAGCAGGCAATGCAGTAAAGCAGTCAGAAAAGCAAGCCTAGTTCTTCGTTTTATAGGAAGAGTAATTAACAGCAGGGGGAGATAATAATGTCACTCTATAGACCACTCGTAAGTCTACACCTGGAGAATTGTGTACAAATCAGGAAACCATATCTCCAGAAGACAATAAACTGGATGCAGTTAAAAAAAAATCTATGACACAGGTTAACAGACCAAACTCTAAGAATTTAATATGTACAGATTAGAAAAAAGGATGAAGGGGGTGATGTGATAAAACCATTTAAATATATTCTTTAAATTATATTATTTTATTAATATAATATATATATATATATATATATATATATATATATATTGCATTATCGTTCTGGAGGAAATGTTATGTTCTTATAATGGTTATTATGGACCATCAGTTGAATTTCTTTTACAACTGATCAATATCATTTTATATAAAATTGACTTACTTATTCTGAAATGTTATACATCATCAGGACTAAAAATAACCTTGGAATTAGAAAACCAACTATAAGAAATGTATAATACATTTATCAAGAGGGGTGCCATGTTTTTGAAGTTGAGGAGGCTATGAGCAAAGCCAATTCAGCTGATCACAAGGTTTCTCTTAAGCCAAGGCAGATTTAGCAGGATTTGCATTCAGACACAAAATCTTTTATATCAAAATGAGTCATTAAAATCAATAACATATTTCAGGCAGAGATCATAAATTGGGAAACCTTTTTTGATACACACCTTTGTTTAGTTATATGAAGGGTATACATCTAAGGGATCTATTGGTCCCTTCTGGCCCGACTGTGTAATGTAAGACAATTTGGCTGACATCATGTCTCTGTATTGTACTTAGATGTAAGGGCTGCCAGTCCACAATCAGCTTTCACACAGAGAAAATGACATCCTTATTAAAGATATCATGAATTGTGAGAATAAATATGTATGCATTATCCATTACCATGATGGCTTGTGTTAACTTGGTAAAATTAAACTAACACTTAAGGGCCATATCATTAATTACAGGTGAGCTATTGTAAATGCTTTGGATGGAGAACTGTCAGCAAAAAAGATATCAGTAATCAGTGGCATGGCATCTTGCCTCAGCGCAACATAAAATGTCACAGTTCAGATTTATGTCTACACTAAACTGAGGAGAGGATGCAGCAGAGAAAAATGTGATGCTCCAGAAAAATTTGAAGGTTAGTCTACAGCTTTAATACATTGACAAGCAAATGGTTTAAACCCTAGACTGAATCTCACTTTATATGACACAATTTGTGAGTCACTAATTACCCACCTGTGATTAAACAAGGAGGATTGAAAAGCTGACCTGAGGGTGTGTCCCAAGGACTAACATTAACCTGTTAAGGACATTTGATGTGCCAGGACCGTCACACCAGTCCAGACGTTAAAGACTGGTGATGGTCTTGGACCATCATGGAATTCTGGGATGGCAGCACAGCTGCACGCCACTCTGCCATTCCAGAATGCAAAGGAAAAAAAAAGCTCTGTGGTCCTTAACAGCCACCCACCACCAGATCGGATGGTCGTTAAGGGGTTAAGAAACATTTATCTAATGGCAAACCACAGTGCACAATAACAATTAATTTGCAAAGTCTATGCCCTTCTTCTGTAAGTGAATTTTGGTGATTTTGTTTATGAAAAACAGATTACAATTTATCATAGCAAAAAAATAGCATGGGAAACAAAGTCAACGTTTTGTTTTTAAATTGCACATTTTTAGTGAGTTTTACTATGTGTTTTAATGTTAGTAATGTTAGTAGCCCTTTTGCCACTGATGGTGTAGTTAACATTTGCTTTGAAAGTGGATTGTCACCTTAATTTTTCTTTCTTTACATATTCAAAAGCTTGATTTAAAACTGCCTATGACATGTTAACCAAAATTCCAGCAAATGTACAGTATAGGAAAAATGAACATTTTTAGTGCCTGGAAAAGTGAAAGTGAGAATCTCCTGGTACTGCACAGAGAATCATAAGCATATGAAGGGTCACTGAAGACCTTCATTAGCATATGATATCACTGAAAAGGCTTCATTAGCATATGATACATCAGTGGTACCACACAGATACCCAATTATCATGCATTAGCATACTGTAAAAAGTATAAATATCTAATTAACTGTATATTTGCTGGTCTTTTGGCTAACATGCAGTTTTGAAATATGCAAACTTTAATCAAGGAGAAAGGTCCACTTTAAAAGGTATTGCACACCTCTCTTGTCCTTAAAGGGTTAACCCTTGGAGTGCCAGAGGGGTGTGGAATGCAATGCTTTGCAATGCATTCCGTACCCCTCTGGCACTCAAAGGTTAAAGGAAATAACATGATAGTGCAGTATGAATGATAATATAAAGAGTTTTATAATATGTTTTTATGAATATCCAAGAATATTTCTTTAATCATCTGCTATTATTTTCACTAGATGATTTTCTAAACGTAAGCATATTATTCATTTTTAATGTGTCTCTTTTATTTGGTGTTTTAATTTACAGAATCATTGAAGTGGAAAATGCTCTACACACAGAGGTCCTGGCTAGGCTGCATTTCATATGTCATAGGATACATTACCAGTATGTAAGATTTGGTTCCCAGACACCTTCTGGACTCTGAAATCCCATTAACAGCTTTAACAAATAATTCTGTAACACTGGGTTGCCCCAGTGCTTGTTTCCTCGGAAACCATCAGTCCCTTGGCAGCACCTCTAGTAAACAGGGATCCGAAGCATTAAAATGTTAGCTTTGTTGTAGTCCATATGCCTGTGCTAAAAAAAAAGTTTCATTGCAAATCCACAGACGTGGAACTCTTATATGTCTGCTGTAGAAATGTCTACTTCTTTGCAGAAAAAACATAGGATTGGGTGCAGATTCTTGAATGAAAGGGCCAGAGTAGCAATTGATTTTTCTGAGAAGTATTTTCAAACAATAATTTCCCTGATGTTTAAAACTCGGTTACTTTTGAAGATACATTTCACCTCGTGCCTTTTTCCATAATTACTAACATGCTTTTAAAAGATACTTTAACCCCTTAACGACCCTTGATGGTCATAGTACTTCATGGGTCGATCTGAGTTAACGACCCATGATGTACTATGACCGTAATGGAATTCCGGGCTCCCCCCGTGGTTGCATGCTGTTTGGGAAGTCCGGAATCGAAAGAAAAAAAAAATAAAAGCTCCGTGGTCCTTTAGTGACCCGCCCCGTGCCTGAGCAGCTGGTTGTTAAGGGGTTAAACAAGTATGTGTTTCCAAGTACTTGTAATACAAAATGAAATGATAATATAAAATTGTCATGTTTTAACCCCTTTCAGTGCCAGAGGTGTACGCATGACATGGGTAGATTTGCGTTAATGCCCAAGACATGCCAGGACTGTTATGGAATTCAGGGGTCCCCGCGCAGCTGCATGCCATAGGGGAAGCCCTGAACCGGACGAGACAAACAAACAAAAAAAATAGGTCCGTGGTCCTGAAGTGACGGCCACATGATGATTGGCTGTCCTTAAGGGGTTAAATTAGCATCTGCTCAGTTTTGCATCTAGCAGCAGATTTTTTTTTTTTAAAAATGAACTCTTTGAGTGCCAGTGGTTTCCAATGCTTTGAATACCCCTCTAGAGAAATTACATAAAACTACAATGCACCAAAAATGCAGAAGTTGCATTTTTTGTTTCATTTAATTATTGTAATACAATCGAATGCTAAGTAATTGAAGTTACATCTTTGTTTTGTAACATTTAATAAAAAAGGGTAGAAGAAATGCTCATTTTAAAAATATAGCATAACAAAGCAGAAACTGATAAAAACTCAATATTTAGCCTAAAAGTTATGCAAATATTATAATAAGTAAGGCAGCTGATATTCTAAGTAGAATTTTCAATAAATTTAACTGCACCATAGGGAACAGTTAATATTTCACCAGAATTCTAATTGATTTAAACAGGGCTTTTAACATCTTAAATCGCTTTGCAGTGCACTGGAGAGTTATCTAAGATTCAAGGTGTTAAATGGATAGTAATGTTTCACAAAAAAGCAGCTCCAATTAATTTTCATAGTATTTGGGCCATGCAGAGTCAATACTGTCAGAGTTGTGCTTCAAAAGTAATTGAATGATAAAGTATCCCCCTCCCGTCCCTTTGACTGATGTAACACTGGTCACCTCAGATCAGCAAGACCGTCGGACTGGATCACAGAGAGGGACAATCTTCAGTGAGCATAAGGTAAAACCTGAAAATCATGTCAAGGGGAAGCGATGGTTTTCCTTATGCTCACAATACGAAGATTATCCCTTGCTGTGAGCTGTCTGGTCTCAAGGCTAGATTCCATACCTGAGGGGAAGTGGCTTACACTAGGTAAAAGGGGCGGGAGGGGGATAATTTATCATTCAATTACTCTTGAACTACAACTCTGACATTATTGAAATAACACTCTCCATGGCCCAAATACTATGAAGATTAATCGGAGCTGCTTTTTTGTGAAACATTATTATCCCTTTAAAGATCCAAATAAAGTTAAACTGTCATCTTAAATAAACTTAGAAAATCTACAAATATTTACTTATATGTTGTTTAGGGTTTTTTTTTTTTAATTGTTTTGAAGCTATTATTTTTGTTTTTGTGCTACACAGTCTCCTGCTGACACAGCCAGCACAAGGATCTGCCCCCAAGCTCACTTGATCCGCCCCCTGTGTGGTCCTCTCCCTCCCATCCCTAACAAAAGTGCAACATTAATCGTTTGCTCTACATGTATGTATGAAAGGCACATCATTGCTTTTCACAGCTCTTTGGCACCCAAAGGGTTGGATGCATTTAGCAATTTATCTAAGATGAGAGGTTCAGAAAAATGCATCCTCTACCAAGCCCAAATGTGGCTCTGCTATAGATCTATCAGGTGTGTGTGTGTGTGTGTGGGAAGTCCCCCAAGCCTACCTTCCTCAAGCACTGAAAACATACACACACACACAAATCTCTGTTTAGCCCTTTGATTGCCTGAGGGCGCAACACAATTCTCACTCCTCTGGCAGACAAAGGGTTAAAGAGAATTTGAAGATGGGAAATGTGACTCTCACACTTACTATATTATTATTTTTTTTTTTGCAGATGATGCAAAGATCTGCAATAGGGTAGACATTCCAGGGGGAAAAAGCCAAATGGCGAATGATTTAGGTAAATTAGAAGAATGGTCAAGAGTGTGGCAGATGCACTTTAACGTTGATAAATGTAAAATAATGCACTTGGGACATAAAAATCCAAAGGAAAAATATACCATTAAGGGTACTGTGCTGTCAGAGACAACAGAGGAAAGGGATTTGGGAGTAATTATTTCTAATGACTTAAAGGTAAGCAGGCAATGTAATAAAGCGATGGGGAATGCAAGCAGGGCACTGGGTTGTATAGCTAGGGGCATTAGTAGCAGAAAAAGGGAAGTAGTCATGCCACTGTACAGATCTCTAGTTAGACCTCACCTAGAATATTGTGTACAGTACTGGAGACCCCATCTCCAGAAGGATATTGATACTCTAGAGAAAATTCAAAGAAGGGCTACTAAAATGGTGACTGGTCTACAGGAAAAGAAATATCAGGATAGACTAAAGGATCTGAATATGTATAGCTTGGAGGAGAGAAGAGAAAGAGGGGATATGATAGAAACATTCAAATACATGAAGGGATTCAACAAAGTACAGGATGGAAGTATATTTCAAAAGAGTAAAAACGTTAGGACAAGAGGCCATAGTCTAAAACTAGAGGGACACAGGTTTAGATGTAATGTAAGAAAGTTTTACTTCACTGAGAGGGTAGTAGACAAGTGGAATAGCCTACCAGCAGAAGTGGTAGATGTCAATACAGTGACAGAATTTAAGCATGCATGGGATAGGCATAAGGCGGTCCTTAACATAAGAAAAGACCAAGGACCAAAAAAGGTTTGAGGTTTTTTTTTTTTTTTTTTTTTACACAGTAGGAAATTGGGCAGACTAGATGGGCCGAATGGTTCTTATCTGCCGTCAAAGTCTATGTTTCTATGTTTCTATTATTTCCTTATTTCAGGTAAAAAATTGAAACACATTTCAAATAAAAAATGTGCAGCACTGTATTTTATACAGGTAACCTAAAATGCTTATCAGTGGTGTATTATAAACTCCTACAATGTGAGGGCATAATACACAGAGCAGTAAATGAAGTCAGTGATTTAACCCGCTAACTGCCAAACAATCTACTGCGGCCATTTGTAGTAAAAGAAGGAAAATATTCAGTATGGGAATAGTGAAAGTGTTAATAAAGGAAAAGGCAGGTGGGGAAAATCAAAAGTATATACTATATCTTGGTGGTATTATAATTATTGTCCCGTTAATGTTTTATATTTACAAGTCAGATATGTCAAGGGTTAAATCCTTTGTGTGCACTCCCAGGCATTCAAGGTATTTAAGGCAAATGTTCACATTCAAGTTTAACCCTTTGAATGTCAGATAAGTGTGCAAATAAAGTTGCACACAACTTGGAAAATCAAGGTAATAAGTATACTGGGGTTGTCCTGGGAACTGAGGGAAATGAGGTGAAAGGAGCTTGTAGAAGGATTGGGGAAGAGTATGTGTTAGTTTATCTTGGGTGCACAGTCCAGGTGCTTCTTCCTGGATGGCTGGAGGTTGGGAAGGAAGTATACAGGAGCCGGATGTGAAGCAGGCTGCAGAGGTACTGTGAACATGGAGAGGAGCGCATCTCCCACCCTCTGAGTGCAGTTTGCAGACTATGACTGTGCAGGCATATTTTTTTTTTTGTCTTGGACAACAGGTGTAAGGGGGCCGGTCCTCCATTTTGTATGTTTTCTTCCATTATGAGGAGTGTTTCCTTTTTTACTGGGTGTCACAGCATGCAGGAGTACTTGTTGGTGAATAAAGCCAGGTCTACAATTTGTTAAGTATGGGTTCCTTGATCTCGATCTTGGGAGTTGGGTTAATGGCTAACACTTACTATATTCAGTTAGGGATGGTGGTATGAACTCAGTCAAATGCTAAGTTTACCAAGTGGGGTAAAACCGTTTTAGAACAACAATATCAAATCTTTCAACAGTGCTAAATATATTATATGACCTGGACAAATAAAGAGTCTTTCAACAGTCCTCCACTAGTGGTAGCTTCTGTTCTCTTGCGAAACCGCCAGTAATGAATTCTCCACAACCATGTAAAAAAGACACAAAAAAGAGAGAAGGTGCACACAGTCTAAGAGGTGTCAGAGGTGTGTATTTGGCACAGTGAATAAGGAAATGTTCACTACGGATACAGTGGAGGTGCAATGCATCTTGATATTTAAGCTGTCTACACTTAGATTGTGTGATTCTTCTCTTTTTGTGCCGCCTTTAAGGACCGGGAAAATCTGAGGTGGATTTCACTGAAGGACCAGAGCAATTCTGACCTTTTTGAGTATTTCTTTGGTCAACAGTGTTTTTACTCTAAGTACTTTATTTTACCCATGAAAATTATATACCGTTTTTTTACACAGAAATAGGACTTTCTTTTGATACCACACTTATATGGATAGCCCACCATTTATTATAGTAAAATGAAATAAAACGGTTAAAAAAAAATGTAAAAAAACACCATTTCTTTTTCTCATGGGATAATTTGTGCACAATGGGTTAAATTTTTATGGAGACTGCATGAAAGGTATGACCGGTCAGTCATACCTACAAAATGCACAGTTTTAAGTGGGCACTGTCCCCCGGGTGAAAATTCCCATGTCCCTTTTTCCCACCCTGTTTTTTTTTTATTGATGAGCATTGGCGGTGTGTATAAATGTATTACATGGCTCCACAACAATTAAACTCCCAATATTGTTTAGTGACATGTTTTATTTTTTAAATAATTTTTTTTGTAAAACAAAAAAAAAAAGTATATTTAGCAGGTCAGAAATTGACCTGCATCCAGCCAGCCTCCTGCACCAGCAATGAAGGGGTTAATACCCCCAGTTGCTGCATTTTTATTTCTACTAGGTGTCTCCTCTCTGCTTCTGTCCGTTACTTTGATTGATAGGGACAGAGAGGTGACAAAGAGGCAGTATGTAAAGCATACTGCCTCTTTCATTCAGAATGCTGGTACATGTGATCACTGCTGAAGAGATCACATGATCTGGCACAACTGACAGGGGCTGAGACTGAACGCTCCGGTACCGGATTGCTCAGTCTCAGTCTGAATTGAATGACAGCCAAGTGCACGGAGGCGTGCTGCATTCATTTAACCCATGACACTCCAGGACTGTCATGGGTCCTTAACGAGATTCTACTCATGACGGTCCTGGACCATCATGGGTCGTTAAGGGGTTATAACCTTTTTAGGTATAACCAACAATTGTTTAGTTATTTGCAATGCAGCAAGTTTTACTCTGTATAACAAACACTTAGTTCAGGACTAGTATCTTTGTTTATTAAATTGTATGTTCATTGTATCCTGCAATAATATGTTTATAAAGTGCAAATGTTGCTATGATGATACGTTAATAAATGCCATGGTCTACATTAATACGTAGGGGTGGTAAGGAAAATTTCCTGCATGACTTCCGCAAGAGTTTTCATTGTTCCGTCTAAGAAAAAATTCTCCTTTTCGCCTATTTTAACAAATTTTTAGCCTATTTTAACACATTTTTCGCCTGTATTTAATATAAGTAATACATTTCCCACTGTAATATTACTTCTTCTGAGGGCTGGAGTTTAGAACTAAGCATCTGAAAGTCAAAGTTGTGAGTCCTACAGCAACATATGCCTTGAAAAATGTGTTAGCATGCAGAATGCATTTGCTCTTTACCCACAACACTATCTTCCTTCTTAAATGACACTGACACATATTCATGATGATGTCAAGAGATTTAAAAAAAAAATACATCCTACAATGTGGCAGATATGTATTGTAGTGGTGGTGATGGGGGACTGGATGATATGATGTGATTTGTTTATGTATATAGTTTTTACTATTGTCATGTTTGCGTCAAATCTCTGTCCTCTTTCTCAGATTACTTGCCACGCATTACTTGTATCTCATAGCAGTTGTCCCAAGTGGGGTAGATGGTGGCAACCCTTCTTCACATCCCTCCTCCTCCTCCTCATCTGTGCTACTGTTAATATATGTGTCCTGGCTTTGCCCGTCATACTCCACTGCAGCAGGAGCCATAGGTGTTATTTGGACTGAACTAACTGTTGGCACTGGCAGTAGCACACTCTGACACATAAATAACTTCACTACTTCTTTTTTCTTCCCTAATGCCCTGGCAACTTTTTAAAGTGCTTCTGCTGCTGCTAGTTGTTGCACCTTTGGCCTGCTGATTGTGTGTCTCTGTCACTGTTTGTTTTGACTCTCAGACACAGAGTAAGATAAAAATCAAACTTTATTGAAATGTTTAATGGGAACCCACAAGGGTCATGAACATACAAATAAATCACATACACAAATAGGTTCAAACAGTAGCTTTACAAGATACAGTATGGTAAGCTCTACCGGCTTTGCCAAAGTACCGGGCAAGGCAGCCTAAGGTATGGAACAATAATCAGACTAAGGCTCTACCGGCCCTGCCAATATACCGGGCAGGGCAGCCTGGAAAATGACACAATTGCAGGAATAAGGCTTTACCGGCCTTGCCAATATACTGGGCAAGGCAGCCTGAAAGACGGCACAATTAGAGGAATAAGGCTCTACCGACCTTGCCAATATACCGGGAAAGGCAGCCTGGAGGATGACACAATTGAAGGAATGAGGCTCTACCGGACTTGCCAATATACCGGACAAGGCAGCCTGGAGGATGGCATGACAATCTGAATTGGCTCTACCAGCCTTGCCAATATACCGGGCAAGGCAGCCTAAATGACTGAAGGACAGCTCCACTAGTGCTGTATAGATGGAAGCAGCAGCACAAGATGGACAGTGGAGCAAACCAGTATCACGTATAGGACAACCAGGGAGGCCCAACCGGTGCAATAATGGAGGCAACTAGCACCCGGTGAATATGGAGTAAACCAGTACCGTGTACTGGACAGCACTAGGAACGCCCTACCGGTGCGGTAAAGAATACGCTAGCAACCGGTGTAATGGAGTAAACCAGTACCAAGTACTGGACAACAGGAACGCCCTACCGTTGCAGTAATGGAGGCAACAAGCACCCCGTAAATATGGAGTAAACCAGTACCGCGTACTGGACAACGGTAATGCCCAACCAGTTCAATAATGGAGGCCGCAGCAACCGGTGAAAGTGGAGTAAACCAGTACCGCGTACTGGACAACAGTAACGAACAACCAGTACACTATTGGAGGTAACAGCAACTGGTGCATGTGGAGTCAACCAGTACCGCGTACTGGACAACAGTATCGCCCAACCGGTGCAATAATGGAGGCAGCAGCAACCAGTGAATGTGGAATAAACCAGTACCGCGTACTGGACAACAGTATCGCCCAACCGGTGCAATATTGGAGGCAGCAGCAACCGGTGAAAGTGGAGTAAACCAGTACCGAGTACTGGAGCAAACCAATTATCAGAATGTCGCCCAGACGCTCAAAGTCGATGAGACGGATGCCAGTCAGAATCCAGGAGCAGGAACGATAGACAGGCCAGGACAACTACTGGAACAGCAGGACAGCCACCCCGGGTCAGGAACGGAGCAGGAACAACGGCAGCACTGGATCAGGAACGGAAGCTGTAACCTCAGCCCAACCGGATCAGGAATGGAAGCAGGAACCACGCTGGAGTTACACTGGCATCTAGATGAATTGCTGACACTGGTAACTGAGCAAACAGGCCCAAAGATACAGGTACAAGGCAGGTGACTACTGACATAGAGACACCACGAAAGGGCAATCAAAGGGTGCCTCAGCCCAGTCTATAAAGGCAATACTGGGCGGGCAATAGACAGACGGCCAATGGAGAGTACACACACCTGACTGACAGCAAAAGTCAGCAATCACGGGCACCTTGATAGTCTCCCAGTCAGACCTGTGGTTATGGTTCAGGTGGGATCTCATAGATGAGGTGCCTAGATGTGAGCCTGTTTTCTCCCTGCTCACATGATTTTTGCACAGACAACAGATAGTAACATGCTTAGCTTGAGGATCCTGAGAGAAGTATCTCCATTCTGTGTACTTCTTGTAATGAGGGGTTTGTAAGGTAATGCTGCCACTACTACTATTACTACTGGGGCTAGATGTTGATGCAATTCTTCTGCCACTACTACTAGTTGTCAAAGATGCAGAACTTACAGCAGCAGCATAAAAGGCACTCGTCATATCTAACATTGTGGATGTTAACCTGTGTTGCTGTTGCTGGGTACTTAAAACAGGTGTGTGTGACTGAGTGAGACTTGTACTTTGAAGTGGAGATGATGCTGATGATGACTGTGTGCTTTTTGACATCTGTGCTTTTCCAAGGTCAGACTTTCCAATGGCTTTCTCAAACAGTTTATAGACAGGCACAGTGCTCCTTAAAAGTGGTGGAAAATTCAGCCTTTGAATTTCTGCTAACCGTATAGCCCTGTCACCATCCTCACTCTCAACCTCATCTGTATCTGAAAAAGAGAAGGATGTTGGAGGGATATATTCTAGATCTGCATCATCAGTCATCGTTAGGTCATCCTCAGCATCACCTGACAATTCTTGCCCGCTACCCTTATATTCCTCTAAGCTTTTGAAGGTCTCAAATAATTTCTTTTTACTTTTACTGCAACAAAGTTCCCAACTACTTTGAGGATGGGTGTTTTGGTACTTGTTTGTCTCACTATCTGATGCAGCATGCGGTTCAGCTGCTACACCTTCCTCTATTATGCTATTGCCAGCATCATCAACACTTGAATGTGACTTGTCATCTTCAGTGTTCTTCTTATATGGTTCTTTATTTCTACTGGCACTGGTGATGCAGGAATTTGTTTTCCTGGGACCTTGACAAACTGTATCCTCCCTTAGAGTAGAGGGATCATCATCAAAGATTGCACACACTACAGCAACCATTGCTGCAGTCAGTTTTTGAACTACTACTTTACTCTCATGTCCCTACACTGCTCCACCCCTCCCCCTTCCCCTTGTGAGTTTGCTGGGCACTACTCAACTACACTGTGTTTTTTGCATAGTACACAACACAACTGATGGAGCTGTGTGATGCCTTTCCCAAGCCCAGTCAGCTGTCTGTCACTGTCACCTAAGATATTTCATTTTTTTGTTATTTTATTTATTTATTTTTTTAAGTTGTCCACTCTGTTGTCTTATCACAGTCTGTCCAATTTTTTTTTTAACTGAAAAACAGAATCAACAATCTCTTTACCCAGACCCCCCCCCAACACAAAGACAATAACAGCAAGATCAGCAAGCAAATAGGTCCCTAGTTGCCTGTGTCTTGCCAGTCAGTCATATGGAATTTTGGAGTATTTGGGGTCAACCTCCTTCCTCCCTTCTTCTCCCCAGAGTGCCCCACTGACTCTCCCAATACACACTTACACAGAACAAATGTCCTACTAAAAGATTCCCTAAACTAAGCTTCAATTCCCCTATCTTCTCTAGCTCAAACAAGGTGCTGCTCTCTCCTCTCGCAAACACATAATGGCTGCTGTGAGAGCCTGACAGCCTTTTATATGGCTGTAGAAAACTTTTCTGTGGTGGAGAAAATTTTTTCTTCCCATTGATTTCAATAGGCAAAAAAGGCAGGACATAGCAGAAAAACAGCATGTTTTGTGGGAAATTAGTAGCCAAGCGGAAAGTGCCATTATTCGCCAATTTTAGTTTGAGGCAAAAATTTTCATCCATCCCTATTAATGAGCCATTCACTGTTTTGTTTCAGTTTTATTGGGGGGGGTTAACACTCTTGCTAGGTACACCTAATTAGGGTAATTTGCAATGTGTGGTTTTATTTTGGAACAAAGTTAAACATGCCTTTGTCATGAGTGGGAGGGAGACAGGGTGATTCTAACAATGAGGGCAGGTGTATCCTATGTTAAATAGCACTTTGGCAGATATCGCATACAGACAGGAATCTTTTATACAAAATTTGTATAAAGTTTTAATGGTGTATAGGTAGACATGTGGGCTTTTTTGTAAGATTTTTTTAACTTAGATCCATTGTTTTGAGTTCCATTTTAAATTTCGGAGACTTTTATATGTTTATATTGTCACAAATTTACAAGTACATTTCATTAGATATTAACCTTATTCATTTTATATTAATAAATATAGAACATCCTAATCCACCCAAACACTTGTTTATTCAAATATATCTACAGATTAAAATCATACTGATTTGTGTGTATTTCCTTAAATAGGTTGGAAGCAGCTGGTGACAGTACTTTCACTGCATACTTCAAGGTCAATAAAAAACAAATGTAAAACCATTGGGCCCTGGACAACAACTCTCAGCATTACTATTTAGTAGAGTAAACAAAAACTCACAGCTCATAAATACCATAAAACACACAGACACATATACAGATACAGATGCACACACAGATACAGATATACACACACACAGATACAGATATACACACACACAGATACAGATACACACACACACAGATACACATACATACACACACACAGATACAGATAGACACACAGATACACACGTACACACACATATAAAGATACACACACACACAAAGACAAACACACACATATATAGATATATACACACACAGAGATACATATACATGAAAACATACACAGATACATACACACACACACACACACACACACACACACACACACAGATATAGATACATACAGAGACACACACACACTCACAGATATAGATACATACACACACAGATATAGATGCATACACATACACACACACACACACACACAGATAAAGATACACACACAGATTATAGATACATACACACACAGATACAGATACATACAAACACACACAGACACAGATATATACACACACATACACATAGATAAAGATACACACACATACAGATAAATATACATACACAAATATAGATACATACACACAGATACATGCAAACATACACAGATACAGATACATACACACACACACAGATATAGATACATACATACACACACACACACACACACACACACACACACACACACACACACACACACATACAGATACAGCTACATACACACACACACAGATACAGATACACACACACAGATACAGATAAATATACACACAGATACAGATACATCCACACACACAAACAAAAAAAATAACCCAAGTGAACAAATTCCGAAACGCAACAACAAAAAAGATGACCTTCCACAGTCCCCAAATCAAAATCAAATGGCAGATGGCAATATGACAATCCTACACAGCTTCATACAAATTAACTAAATGTGAAACCTGTTTATAGCATAAATTATACTATTTTTTTACTTACTTGTTTAAAAAAATTAGGTTTTTGTTGCAGAGTTTGACCAATATATGTTTAATCCCTTAACAATGGCAGTCCTGGGTAGTGGATTCCCCTTAAAGGGATAATAATGTTTCATAATAAAATCAGCTCTAATTAATCATCATAGTATTTGGACTTTGGAGAGTGTTATTTCAGTTCTGTCAGAGTTGTAGTTCTAGAGTAATTAAATGACAAAGTGTCCACCCCCCGCCCCTTTTACTGATGTAACACTGCTCAGCCAGATCAGAAGGGAGGTGCCCAGGTAGACTGCAGAGAGGGACAATCTTCAATTAAGATAAGGGAAAAACCTGAAAAACTTGCCAAGGGGGGCAGGGCTTTCATTGTTCTCATAGGAAGAAGATTGTCCCCTGCCGTTATCTGTCTGGTCTATGGACTGCATTCCACATCTGAGAAGAAATGGCTTACACTAGGTGAAAGGGGCGGGAGGGGAAACTTTGCCTGTGAATATCTCTCAAACCATAAAGACTTATATCGTTCTTCATGTTTTTTTTAATGCCTACAAAATAAAATAAAGATAAAACGAAGTATTACTATCCCTTTAAGGACTGCTTTGATCTCATTTGGCGAGCCAGGAAAAAATGAGAGATCACGTGTGCTGACTCGATGGAGGTCTAATAGTGAGTGACCACTTCGGTGTTGGAGCAGTCAGCTTCAGACGCCACTAGTGCTCAAAGCACTCCCGCAGGAGCGTTGTGAGCGAGAAATATTTGACATGCTAGGACAGTCACCAGTCCTTTAGGGAAATTTACCTATGACTGTCCCACCAAAGCACCCTATTATTGCATATTGCCTTCTCTTACGGCTTATAAAAATTCTTTCAAACAGGGATCACCTGCAGTGAGTGGGTGGGGAACTTAAAAACAGGAATATTTCCGCCAGTCCATTTATATAGAAGTCTGCCCCACCCACTACTATAAAGTGAATGGAGCCTGTATCATACAAATTTCCATTATATATTGAGTTTTCCCTTTTCATGTACTCAAGTAACCTGATATCTTCTTATCACCTAATGTCCAAGCAATGTGAAGCTGTTATTAAAGGGGTATGCAAACTGGTCATTAAACTGGACCACTATAAATGGTGAAGTGGTATTGTGCTGGCCTCTCCCACAACTCAGCAATTGGGTGCAGTTAAGCCCTGCTCTGCTTAATGGAAACACCTCACTGCATTAGATGAATGAAAAAGTCTCCAGCAATCAATATATTAATAGCATTGCTTATGTTATTAACCTCTTGAAAAGAGGGTTATGCAATTCACTGTAAAACAAATACAAAAATCAGCTATATCTTTTTCTTTTAATTTTCATTCAATTCATGATTTTTGTCCACTTTTCATGCATATAGTTTTCTTTTGTAAGTTGAATCTTACACCAACTCATAAAAACTGGATTATCTGGAAAACCCAAATATCTCATATTACAGATTCTTATATGCACAGGGAAACTCTACATGAATTTGATAAGATACTGGGTCGATGGTTGACAGAACACTGCCAGTCACCAACATAAAATGATAACAACACATTGTAACAAATCTACCAATCATGCCCCTTAGGGCTATTTTTTGGGAATATTAAGAGATGGGACATTGGGAATATGATTGACGTGTTGGAGGTGCACTGTCTGCAGGGATATATTTGGGGAGGGGGTCCTTTTTTCTTGGAATTTTAAGTTATTTCATTCTATTAAAAAGAGGAAAGGCTGATGCATTCTGGACTTCCTGATATTTCTCCTATTTACAATGCATTTCTCTGCAAATCAGTGATGATATATTCTTAAAGCAGAACTACTACCATTGTTAAAGTCCCACTTCAATAATTAGGTAGATGGCGACTAGCTTAATATTAGTTATCTTACCTCTCTGAACGAGCGGATTCTAAAGAAATCCTTAATCTTCGGAGACTGACGGCCAGGTTAGTGCAGTCTGCACACCTGCGCCATTCCAGTGCCTCTTGGCACAGTGCAATGCTTCTTAATGGAGACTGGGACTGACAGCACAGGCATGCAGACAAGATGTCCGTGCTGATGCCTGGCTTCCGGGGTCGGAAGATTAACCCCTTAAGGACCGGACATTATGGGACATTTCCGTCCCATAACGTCCGCATAGGGGCACGTTGACGGGCCGGTACACGTGACCTGTCACGTGTATCGGCGCGTCATTATGGGGCTTGAAATAGATCGCTCCGATCTTGGAGCGGTCTATTTCATGCCCCATTTTTACTTACAGCGCTCCCGGTAGAGCGCTGTAAGTAAAATGTACGTGACGTACCAGGACCGTCAAGGGTCTTTCAAGAAAGTTTACCCTTGACGGTCCTGGTACGTCAAGGGTCCCTAAGGGGTTAAGGATTACTTTTGAATCCGCTCATTCAGAGAGGTAATATAACTATTATTAAGCTAGTTGCCATCTGCCTAATTATTGCAGGGCGACTTTAACTATGGTGGTATTTCTGCTTTAACTGACAATATGTCATTTATTTGCTGTGTGTTGTTTATGTGGGATACATTCTTATCTCACCTCAATAAGAAAGTTAAAAAAAAACCTTAATTTACAATATATTTACGAATGTTATGGTAAATAAAACACCTGGACCTGATGGCAAACACCCAAGGGTAGTTAAGGAACTTAGTTCAGTATTAATGATCTAGAAGTGGGCATTGTAAGTAATGTCTCAATCTTTGCTGATGTCACCAAGCTGTGTAAAGAAATGCATACATAGAAGAATGGTTTTTCTTTGCAGAAAGATTTGGATAAATTGAGTCAATGGATGGAAAGGTGGCAGATGAGTTTTAAAGGGATAATAATGTTTCATAATAAAAGCAGCTCTAATTAATCATCATAGTATTTGGACTTTGGAGAGCATTATTTCAATTTGTCAGACTTGTAGTTCAAGAGTACTTCAATGTCAAAGTACCTCCCTCCCACCCCTTTTACTGATGTAACACTGCTCAGCCAGATCAGAAGGGAGGTGCCCAGGTAGACTGCAGAGAGGTACAATCTTCAATTAAGATAAGGGAAAAACCTGAAAAACTTGTCAAGGGGGGCAGGGCTTTCATTGTTCTCATAGGAAGAAGATTGTCCCCTGCTGTTATCTGTCTGGTCTATAGACTGGATTGCACATCTGAGAACAGATGGCTTACACTAGGTAAAAGGGGCAGGAGGGGAAACTTTGCTTGTGAATATCTCTCAAACTATAAAGGTTTGAGAGATAAGACATATCATTCTTCATGGTTTTTTAATGCCTACAAAATAAAATAAATATAAAATGAAGTATTACTGCCCCTTTAATTCAGACAAATGTAAGATACTTAATTGTAAATGGCTTAAATTTTTTTTTTGCCTTACTCTGAATGAACATGGGTGATATGGCATGGGCTGAACTTGAAATCTCCATGTTTCAAGTTACATGGTTCTCAAACTGGGTTCTGTAGACCCATGTTAGACTTCTCTAGAATCCAAGCATTCTAGGGGTAGATGCACTAAGGCATGATAAAGAGATGATAAAGTGGAGATAACTTCTCTTGTTACAGCACTTCTCTAGTTTCTATGTTATTCTTTGGAGCCTGTTCTCTAAGATTTCTCCAGCTTTGGAAATCTTAGTGCATAGGTTCTTTAGCATGACATAGGAATTGGAGAAGTGATAAACTGGAGAATTTATTTCCTCATTATCACCTCTTTATGACCCATTAGATCATAACCCCCAAAGTGTTTGTCTGTTAGGATTCTGCTGAGACATTATTTGAAACAAAAGGTACCGGAAAATCACAGGTCAAAAAGGCAAGGTGCCTAATTAATTACTGCTTTAATTACTGAATTTTTGTTGATGAGTAAAAAAAATTGTAATTGTGTCTAAAAAAAATTGCATACAAATACATGCAGCTTTAAACTCTTGGAACATTTAATTAGCATTTATAACTTTTCTTAGAAGTAATGATAATTTTTATTAGCAGAAATTAGCATTTTTACTAACATTGCTTATTTGTTTTTTGAAGCAATGCCAGATTGATTAACAAGTAATTTTTTTTTCTTTAAGCTATGCAATTTTTTAGTTGAATATTAAATTTTTATCATTATTAAATATGACAAATGCAATCATAAGTGCTATTTATTTTGGTTTTACATATTTAAAGTGAAATTGTATTAATTAGTCCCCAAAGAAGTACAAGTCTGGAGCAAAGCAACCGCACTACAAGGTTGAAATGAAAATGACCAAACTTACATTTATTTAAATTAATTTTTTAATCCCCAGAATGTTAGAAATGCATTGGAGACCTCTCTAGCACTCAGAGGATTATGATTTCCATTTACATAAATGGGAGAATTTATTTGTCCCCTAGGAATCCGTTTGTTTACCCCAAAAGGGTACCTTTTGATCTTGACAAATAATGGCCTTAAAGTCATAGTAATGTCTTCATGTTAAGGCAACGCTGACGATTCAATATACTTTTTCATAAACAAACATACCTTTTTAACGGTTAATAATGTTGTACTTTTTGATTTATAATAAAACTAGTTGAAGAGCCCGTTACATGGGCCACAGTGCCACTGCCAGCCGGTTGCGGGGCAGTCATGCACAGTACAGACTGCCCGCGCCGCGGCTGATACAGAGCTGAATGCTCCTTCGGAGCATCCAGCTCTGTATCAGCCGTGGGAAGGCAGTCTCTACTGCGCATGACTGCAGCACGTGCAGCAGTCTCTACTGCGCATGACTGCATCGTTACACATGTTTTAGCAAATTATTATATAGGATGTCCTCCTTCTGCCCCTTTTCCATACAAATGCTGCCTCCCCTCATATCAGAAAGCTGGACCTGATGAATCACAACAAGGGACAATCTTCTGCCAGCTAAGGAAAAACCTGCTTTCCTTCATCAAGGGTTTTCCTTATACTGATAGAAGATTATCCCTCGTTGTGATCTGTCCGGTTAGGTGACAGGATTTCAGATCAGAGGGGAGGTAGTGTTATGTATGGAAAAGGCGGTGGGAAGGGGGTACTTTAAAATAAAATAAAACAAAGATTACAACGTTATGAAAAGTTTTAATATGAACACATTACTATCCCTTTATGAAGCTTAAACCTTTGAGTGCCACAGAGGAGCACAATGGATTGCTTCTTAACCAAAGGGTTAAACTTGCTTTCCCTTACTCATCACTTTCTCTCTGCTTTTTTTGATATTATTGACTTCAAAAACATTTCATTCAGGCTATTCCTTTCCTTGGCTCTCTTATAATTCTTGAAATGCTCCTTTTTATCACTGTGGATTTTTTATTCTCTTCTTGAACTATTTTTGAGTGTAATTATATCCCAGGGCTCTGTTCTGGTATATTTTTTCAGTCTGTCTATGAGTTATGACATGCTGACATCACTAACTCTTTTGGCATTATATATGATTCATATGTGAGCAGTATGTAGTTATATCTGTGTAATATCTCCCATAAAATGCTATTCCTGGAATCCAAGTTCTGTCCTTAACCCCTTAAGGACCGGCACGCGCAACCGCGACCGGCACTTGAGGACCACAGGGCTTTTTTTTTCATTTCCGGTTCAGGGCTTCCTGAGCGGCGTGCAGCCGCGCCGGGAGCCCTGAAATCCATGACGTGCCAGGACCATCACTGGTCCTTAACCCCTTAAGGACCGGGAAAATCTGAGTTAGATTTGACTTAAAGGGATAGTAATACTTCATTTTAACTTTATTTTATTTTGTAGGCATTAAAAAACCATGAAGAATGATATAAGTCTTATCTCTGAAACCTTTATGGTTTAAGAGATATTCACAAACAAAGTATCCCCCCCCTGTTCAACTAGATCAGAAGGGAGATGCCCAGGTAGACTGCAGAGAGGGACAATCTTCAATTAAGATAATGGAAAAAGCTGAAAAACTTGTCAAGGGGGGAAGGGCTTTCATTGTTTTCATACAAAGAAAATTGTCCCCTTCTGTTATCTGTCCTGTCATACAACCAGACTCACATCTGAGAAGAGATGGCTTACACTAGGTAAAAGGGGCGGGGAGGGGAACTTTGCTTGTGAATATCTCATAAACCATAAAGGTTTGAGAGATAAGACTTATATCATTCTTCATGTTTTTTTAATGCCTACAAAATAAAATAAAGTTAAAACGAAGTGTTACTATCCCTTTAAGGACCGGAGCAATTTTGACTTTTTTGACTATGTCTTTGTTCAACCATATTTTCTGTTTAATTCCCTTTGTACACCCACACAAATTATATACTCTTTTTTAAGCAAAGTAGGGCTTTCTTTTGATACCACAATTATATGAATAACTCATCATTTAATTTGATTAAAATAGAAAAAAAGAACAAAAGAATAAAAAAAACCCAACATTTTGCTTATATTTTTCTGTCAGGATTTGCATACAATTAATTTATGACAAAAAATACCCCTAAATGTATTCATTTGCTTCTCCTGAATATAAGAGTACCCCAAATGCCTAGTGTTTCAATCCCTTCCTCACATTTACAAGGAAAATATTACAAGATGGCTGCCATTATTTCCAACTTATAATTTTTCAACAATTGGAATGTGAGCATCATAACTTAGTTGACGGTGCCAGAACCAAAAATTTCCCACAAAGGTATATGTTTCTGAAAACTAGACAACATAAGGTAAATAATCAGGAGAATTTTTGAGTTTTTTATGCAGCTATTTTTCCAGAAATATTTTTCAAAATTGTGGTAATATTTTGTTTTTTTGCAGTTTTCACACTTACATTTCAATATTACTGTTGATATCAAGCACAGGATAGTTGAAAATTTAAAAATATCCATTGTTTAGTGTTCAGCTCTTTCATCTGAGTACGACAATACACCATATGCATAGGTTTCTCAAGGTTTGGGGGAGCTACGGGGCCCAAATTGAAACATGCGTGTTTCCAGTTTCACACTTTGAATTTTCACAGCTTGCATCACTGGTGCCGTGTCTCATTTGGGGCTGTGTAACAGTGCTCTTTTTTAAAATTTTCCCCCCAAAGTGTATATTTTTGGAAAGTAGACACCCCAGGCTTTCGTTTTAGGTGTGTTTTCAAATTTTTTACACAGCCATTTTACCACCAATCCTGTGAAAACTTGACGAAAGTAAAAAAATTCAGCATTTTTCACACTTTGCCTTCAACGTTGATGTGAATTTGAAGCACAGAATAGGTGAAGATTTTATAAACTGCATTGAATAGTGTTTGGCTCCTTCTTCTGAGTACGGCAATATCCCATATGCATAGCTTTCTCATGGTTTGGGGGAGCTACAGGGGCCAAATTGGAACATGCGCGTTTCCATTTTAACACTTTGAATCTTCACAGATTATATTACTGGTGCCATTTCTCATTCTTGCTGTGTAACAGTGCTCTTTTTTATGATTTCCCACAAACGTGTATATTTTTGGAAAGTAAACACCCCAGGCTTTTGTTTTAGCTGTGTCTTCAAATTATGTACACAACCATTTTACCACCAATCCCTCGTAAACCTTGATGTAAGTAAAAAAAAAAACAGTGTTTTTCACACTTAGACTTCAGTGTTGATGTGAATTTCAGCACAGAATAGGTGAAGATTTTATAAACTGCATTGATTAGTGTTTGGCTCCTTCTTCTAATTACGTCAATGCCCCATATGCATAGGTTTGTTGGGGTTTGAGGGAGCTACTGGGACCAGTTGGAACATGTTAGTTTCCTTTTACAGACATTCCATTTTTACAGCTGGTGCCTTGTCTCATTTCGGTCTGTTTGGCAATGCTGCAATTAATTTTACCCCCAAAAGTATATGTTGTAGAAGAGTAAACAACCCTGGCTTTCATTCTATTTGCATCTTATACATTTTTTCACTGCCACTCTATCACCAATCCCTCCCAAAATCTGCAGTAAGGTAGAGAAACACCATTTTTTCACATTTATGTTTTAGTTTTGCTCTGGATTTCAATCAGATGATATTTGCAGATTTTTTAAGTGCTTTACATTAGTGGTGAGTTACATTGTCTGAGGACAGCAATGCCCCATATGCATAGGTTTGTCAGGGTTTGGGAGAACTACTAGGCCCAGTAGGGAACATGTGTGTTTCCATTATCAGAGATAAATTTTGAAAGTGTTAGATCTAAGGAGGGATGTGTTTTGAAAAATAAAAAACAGGATATTTCAGGGGAAAAAGTGGCCAAATAATAAAAGAACCTTTACAGCACTACTGCATTGTGCCTGAATGGTATTCCTTAAAACAGCCAGCAAGGCAAAGGCCATGTTTGAAAGGGCAATCAGGACAGTAAGTTGTGGTGTCTGTCCGTATTCCCTTTCTGTAGCAAACCCTGCATCGCTTCTGTGGTTTGTTCTTTTGGGGAGTTGGGGGGGTTTTATAAATAAAAAGTACTACCCCGGGTCTTGCTGGAATGATTTCTGATGCACTTTGAAATAAAAATAGGGAAATAAGTTGTAGCTGATATTGTAAAAAGCTGTATTTTTTAATGGGGTTTGCCAGTTTGAAAATTAAAAATGAATTATGTACAGCAGTCTGCATCATATAGATGGCAAATTTTTTATACCATGCCCTACACTTTCTCATTGCAAGGTATGGCTGCATTAGTTGATCACACAGATCAACTCCCCCCATGTTTTTATTATAGTCCCTGATGCAGACTGGCTTTCTCAGTACCCCTGTGCCACGAACAGTGACTGCCACAGATCTGTCCTCATGCATGGTGGTCATCATGTAGACATCTTTTTTGTCCCTAAACTTAACTGCCAGCAGCTCCTGTTGGCACAAAGATAAGGACATCCCAGTTTTTAATTTGGTATCTACGAGTATTTTGGGCAACTCCCTGCACCGTGCCACAGACCACGGTGTCAAAACAAAAAAGAGACTTAAATAAAAGGGGACTGGTGTAATAATTATCAATGAATAACTGATAGCCTTTATTTAATAAGGGTTAAATTAAATCCCAAACAATTTTACCATTTGTTCCCATAAATTCGGGGCACCCAGGAGGATCAAGTTGGCTGTCCTTGCCCTCATAAATTCTAAAAGCCTGGGTGTAGCCTGTGGCACTTTCGCACAATTTATAAAATTTTACACCAAACTTGGAACTCTTGGAGGGGATGTATTGCTTGAACCCTAACCTGCCTTTATATTTCATTAGGGATTCATCCACACTAATTTCTTTTTGGGGCATATATACTTGGGCAAACTTTTTCTGTAAATGGTTTATTAGGTGGCGAATTTTGTACAGTCTAACATACTGGGGGTGTTCTTTTGGGGGGCACAGGGTATTATCACTAAAATGCATAAAGTGCAAAATGACTTCAAATCTGGACCTGGTCATAGTCTTTGGGAATATAGGGGTATCACATATGGGGTTTTTGCTCCAGTAGGATTGGATGCTTGGGTTTTTTATTATCCCCATTGCCATTATTAAGGCCCAAAATTGTTTAAATTCTGTGATGTCTATCGGTTTCCATATTTCTTCCTTAACTACAAAAGCTGTAGGGTTGGCAGCAATATACTGGGCTGCATACAAATTTGTTTGGGACACAATTTACCTAAAATGTGTTACCCCAAAAACAAATCAAAAAAATTATCATGGGTAAATCCTTCCACATCAATTTGAATCCCTGGGTTGCCTGTGAATTCTGGGATTTGTGGGCATAAATTGATTGGTGATAGCCATTCATTAGGATCAGGAGTGGCAGGTGTTGGGGCATTTCTTTGAGCAGATCTTTTGGCAGGTCTTTTGGCAGGTGCTGGGGCAATTGCCAGGGCAGCTCTTAGGGCAGTACTTGGGACATTTCTTTGGGCAGGTATTTTGGTAAGTCTTTGGGCAGATCTTTTGGCAGGTGCTGGGGCATTTGACAGGGTAGCTCTTGGGGCAGAAGGCCCAGCGTTGTGACTAGAGCTGCTCTCACTTTCTGAAAACTGCGTTATGTCAAAATCTGACGCAGTGTCTGTTGCCACTGAGTCAGACACCAAAAAGTCATATGCATCTTCAACGCTGTACCTGCACTGTATTTTGTCCACTTAATCTAAAAAACGTTTTTTCTTACGCTATCCCTAAACCTAAATCTAACCCTAAAACTTATTCTAACCTACGTATATCCTGAACCTACCTAACCCAAGTGAACTACCTATCTAAACTATACTTATTATATATATTTTTTTGGGGGGGTTTGTTTGTTTTTTGTTTTTTTTCCCTAAACCTAAATCTATCCCTAAACCTTTCCCTAACACACGTCTACACTAAACCTACCCACCTACCTACCTAAACTATATTTATTATTCAATTTTTAGTTAAAAAAAAAATAATAAAAAAAAAATAAAAAAATACAAGGGGGATGTTGGGTGTCCCACAGATCAGCAAACGCTGATCTGCAGCAAATTGATCAGATGGGGGGGGACTTATTGATCACTGCAAACCAGTGATCAAATGGTTAATTTTAGCTTTTTTTTTTTTTTTTACAGTTTTCTTCACAGGAACACTCAGCAGTTCTGCAACACGATCTGGCAGAATCTCTCTCTGTCTCTCTCCACCTCAGCAGTGTGCAAGATGGAGGGAGGCAGAGATATATGACAGGGACAGTATTTACAAATACTGTCCCTGTCATTCAGCGTTTGCAACATGTGATTCGCTGATCAACCAAATTGCATGTTGCAACAAAGTTTCTACTGGTTGTTATTAAGTGTTCCGGTACCAGGGCACTTACTAACAAGTAGGCCGCGCTCTCCCATTGCAGTGCAGCCGCGATGGGAGAGTTTAACCCTTGACGTACCGGGACCGTCAAGGGTCCTTGGAGCAAATTTACCCTTAACGGTCCTGATACATCAAGGGTCGCTAAGGGGTTAAGTGTCGGACCGCCGTGATGGTTCTGGCATGTCAGTGGTTGTTAAGGGGTTAAAGAGATAGCAATGTTTCACAAAAAACATCATCTCCAAATAAGTATTTGGGCCATGGAGAGTGTTATTTAAAAAATGTCAGAGTTGTAGTTCAAAATTAATTGAATGATAAAGTATCCCCCTCCCACCCCTTTTATTTTGTGTAAGCCACCTCAGATGTGGAACCTGGTCCTGGGACCAGACAGCTCACAGCAAGGGACAATCTTCTTACTGTGAGCATAAGGAAAACCCTGCCACCCCCCCCTGGCAGGTTTTTCAGGTTCTTCCTTATGCTCACTGAAGATTGTCCTTCTCTGCGAACCATCCGAACAGTCTTTCTGCTCTGAGGTGAGCAGTGTTACATCAGTAAAAGGGGCAGGAGGGGGATACTTTGTCATTCAAATACTCTTGAACTACAACTCTGACAGTATTGAAATAACACCGTCCACAGCCCAAATACTATGAAGATTAATTGGATCTGCTTTTATTGTGAAACATTACCATCCCTTAGACCCTATGTAAAACTAGATTTTAGGCCTCAGCAAATTTTAACAGGTGCTAACATGAATTAAAGGGATAGTAATACTTAATATGTAAAAAAAGATGTTGTAACATATATTCTGCTGAGTAAAAAAGGGTACTTCCAGTTCTGAAAGGTATTTTATTCAAAAGTTACTTCAGCTCAAAATTTAAATTTTAAGTGCAGTGTCAGTGGACTGAAATTGTACAGTGACACTGTTGTAACACCATCCTATGGAGATTCATGGTCAACTGACCAGAGCTGTTCACAGGATGGTGTAGCAACAGTGCCACTGTACAATTTCAGGCCGCTATGATACTGCACCTAAAAAGTTTGAGTCACATTAACTTTTGAATAAAATACCTTTCAGCAGAAGGAGTGCCCTTGTTTTACTCAGCAGGATAAACACTACTATATATATGTATGTAGATATATATATATATATAAATATATATATATATATATATATATATATATATATATATAAATCCAATCAGCCTGGGCTTACCAAGGGGAGACAGCACACAGTTCATACGATGTACAAAAGTTTATTTCATAACATGCTTCACATGGCCTTGTGAAGCATGTTATGAAATAAACTTTTGTACATCGTATGAACTACGTGCTGTCTCCCCTTGGTAAGCCCAGGCTGATTGGATTTGTGAATTTATATGGGACGTGCACCAGATTTTTGCCTATATACTCAATTTGAGTGCCACTGCCAGTCTCTTATCTTTATATATATATATATATATATATATATTATATTAAGCATTACTATCCTTTTAAGTGAATATAACTTCAGTTCATTTCATTTTTAGTGCTACTTTAAAGTCTAGAACCATTTACATTTAGTGGCTTATATGATAATTTAGCTGACAGACAATTAAATCAACATTTGCAAAATAATGAACATTTAGTATACTATTTATGCATACGTTTTTATGATAAACTTATATAATGACAACTGAGATTAAGGTAAATTGTTCAAAGTTTTTTTTGTTAATATTAGGAGCTCTGTCACCTTAAAAAACCTTTGGTGTCTAAAACCACTTTCATAATCATTTACGTTATACTGTACATTCTGTAATTAGAAAGTTAGATTTAGCATTATTTAGATTTATAGATTTTGCTAATTAGGGTATGCCATGCATGCATCTTTAGTCTTAACCCTAGATTAGCTCCCCAATCATTAGCATTTAACCATTCCATTGCTGAAGGGGATTCATTGGCTACCATCTGTTGCACCATGCCAGCATGGCATGCCGTAATCAGAGAAATCTATCAATCTAAAGAACTAAAAACATGTTGCCAAAAAACAATCCTATATAATAATTCGCTAGGATGTTTGTCAGAAGCCGTCATGTGTAGTAGAGACTGCCCGAATGCACGGAATGCTGGGAGCACAGAATGCTGGGAGTTCTGTGCTAGGAGCACAGAATGCTGGGAGCACAGAATGGTGGGATTTCTGTGCTGGGAGCATTCTGTGCTTTCGGGCAATCTCTACAGTGCATGACTGCGTCAGCGGCAGGACGCAGAGTAGGACCGGCCTCTTAACATAACCTGGACCTTGGCCCATGTACACAGGCTTTTACACTAGTGACTAATAAATCACATATGAAACTTCTTTGAAAATCACCAAAGTAGTTTTCAGGTGATTGGATCCCTTTATGAAATTTGGCTAGCAAACCATATTAAAAGCACACATGTAGTCAATACAGCTGAACTATATCAAGGAGAGAGAAAGGAGAATAACATGAAATATATAATTATGCTTTCCGATGAGCTTAGTTTCCTGAATACATAATTAATATACTAATGAACTGCCTTCCTGTCTCAATGCCACATGCAATAAAAACTGATGTATGTAGATGGGCAAGAGTGGGTCAGCTTGTTTAAACTCATTCGTCTGGGGGGAGGGTGGTGAGACTGACTTTCTTCTGGTTAACTCTATGTACCTACTATTGTGCATATCTATCTATCTATCTATCTATCTATCTATCTATCTATCTATCTATCTATCTATCATTGTTCTATCTGTCTATCTGTCTATCTATCTTTTTGTCGGTCTACCTGAATTTCTGAATTTTATTTATCTATACACATAAACACTCACACACATACACACACTCACATACACACTCACATACACATGTAGATAAATAAAATTCAGGATCACCAAAAGTATATATAAAATAAATAAACATATGTTTTGTTTTATGGACAAATTGTGAAGTCACTGGTATTGTGCATCTGCCCTATCTTTTTAATCTTTATGCTCCAGTAAGCTACATTATATGCAGGGCTATGACATGTCTTCACACTGAAACGAATTATAAAATGTACATAAAACCTAATGACATGACAGTTCTAAGATGTATATTCACACATTGTAGAACTGATCTTGCTTATTTAGCATCACAGAAAAAATGCAGCAACTCAGGCAAAGAAACTGCACTATATGGGAACAATAATATTTTGCAGTGCTTGACATATGGATTTTAACTGCTTGAATACTAGAGAGGATTTCAATGCATTGGTTCACAATGCATTTTTATGCCAGAGGTATTATTCCAACAGGTCATATATGGAAAAACTGTATGGGCATTATGGATCAAAGCAAACTGGATGAATTCTGGGTAAAACAAAAAATCCATATTAATCTAAAGGGGGATTTGAACGTCTTGAGTACTAGAGAATTTGCCAAATCTTTGCAATGATTTGGAAGCCTCTCTAGCATTTAAAATGTTAAAAAATGGTCCGCTGAGGATAGAGGGAAGGAAGGCAGTGATTGCCTTTCAGGTTTCTAGAGAAAGGTGTTGGTGGGTATATTTTACAAACCACCAAATATTAATGAGAATGTGAGGCTCAACTGCTATTGCAAATGAGGAAAGCTACACAGTTTGGGCATACTTTAATTATGGGAGATTTTAAAGTGTAACTTTCACATATGACTAAGTCGCCTTCAATCATTAAATATATGGCAACTAGCTTGAAAATACGTGTCTTACCTATCAAAAGTGCCAGATTCTAAAGAAATCTTTACTCTTCGGAGATTGATGGCCAGTTTAGTGCAATCTGTGTGCTTGCGCCGTCAGTACCTTCCGGTTACCTTGTGGCACACTGCAATGCTTCTTACAGGAGTAAAGATTTTTTTAGAATATGGCACTTTTGATAGGTAAGACACGTATTATCAAGCTAGTCGCTATATGTTTAATGATTGAAGGGCGACTTATTAATATGTGAAAGTTCTGATTTAACTATCCAGATGTCAACTGGAAAAATGAGACCTGTTAGAGTGCTAAGGGAAGCAGGTTTGTGAGCATGCTTAGGGAAAGCTACATGTCACAAATGGTGGAAGTGCCAACAAGAAATAACAATGTATTGGACCTAGTGATAGCTAATAACATAGACATGGTATCCAATATTAAGGTAGATGAACATTTGGGAGACAGTGATCACGATATGGTTACATTTGAGATCAGTTTAGCAAAGCAAAACTGTTTAGGTTCAACCAAAAACTCTTAATTTTTAGAAAAGCTAACTTCAAATTGTTAAGTACATCAATGCAACACATAGACTGGGATAAGTTATTTAAAGGCAAAAGCACTGAGGAAAAAATGGACAGAATTCAAATTTAGGTTGCAGAAATGTGCCCAAAAATATATACCAGTGGGGAGCAAATGCAAAAGAAGTAAATTACGTGGTTAACTGCAAATGTAAAGAAGGAAATGGCAAGGAAAAAAAACATTTAAACTATTTAAGTCTGAAGGAACAAAACAAACTTTCTTAAAATATAAGGAGTGCAAACAAGATTTGAAAAAGGCAACTAGGGAGGCAAAAATAGATGGTGAAGTTTAAATTGCAAGAGAGAGTAAGGCTAATCCAAAAAAGTTTTTCAAATACATAAATGGCAGAGGGAGTGCATTGGACCTTTCAAAAATGAGATGGGTGAGTTGATTAGAGAAGATAAGGAAAAGGCCAATGTTCTAAACACTTTCTTTGCATCAGTATATACAAGGGAACAAGGAATGGTAGAAGAGCCTCATCAAGTAACAAATAACACCATACCATTATCAGATATTGGGTTAACACAAGAAAAGGTCATGGGAAGACTGAACAAAATTAAGACTGACAAAGTACCGGGTCCTGATGTTTTACATCCAAGAGTTCTTCAGGAACTCAGTGCAGTGTTACCAAGACCCCTCTTTTTGCACTTTAAATATTCTCTTACCACAGGTTCAGTGTACAACATTGGTGTAAAGCCAAAGTAGTGTCTCTTTTTAAAATGGGAACTAAAAGAGAACCTGGGAATTCTAGGCATGTGAGTTTGACTTCTGTAGTAGGAAAAGTGCTAGAAGGGATAATAAAGAATTATACCACAAAATAGGATTAGGAACAGGGATCTCTCTGGTGAGCTATTCAATCCAAGGCCTGATCAAATAACCAGGGGTCACCCCTTGAGATTAGAGAAAAGGAGGTTTCAACTTCAGCAGAGGAAGGTTTTTTTTACAGTAAGGTCTGTTTAATTGTGAAATTCATTGTCCAGGGATGTGTTTATGGCAAATACAGTGGACATGTTTAAGAGAAGATTAGTCTTTTTTTTTCAAAAGAGAACATACAGGGTTATACTGTGTATTAGTAGACACATAGGAAGTTCTGATAAAGACTAACTTATTTGGCAGTAGAAAAGCTATATAATTAATGAACTTGTGTTTTTTCAAACCTAATTTACTATGTCTGCATGTTACTATGTTACAGCCAGCCCATACCAGCTGGCTTAGGGCAGTGGCCTGTGGAGGAACTCACACTTCTACCACTGTAATAGGTCACTGTAGAACAGGTGTTGTCCCCTCTGCTCCAACACCTCCACCAGGAGGCAAAGCCCCTCTGCCCTGTTGCTGTGGAGCAAGTATCATCCCTTTTACTCTACTCCTAAGATGTCTCCACCAGGCAGGCACTAACCCCTCTGCCTTATTACTTCAGAGCAGGTATCATCTCCTCTGCTCTGACGTTTCCACCCGGAAGGAGCTAACCCCTCTGCTCTGTTAGCACGATACCACCTGTAAGAAGGCGTTTTTGGCTGAAAATGCGTAGTGTTTTCAATAAAATCCCCTTTCGCTCTCTTTTTTCTCATGTCAACCTCCTTTACTGTGAAGTCTGTTGCCATGGCAACTCACTGAAAAGTAACTCACATTGAATATCTGTGTGTCTCTGTGTGAGTGATGTGCCAGTCAGGGTGCTATGGCAACCCCTCAATCACATAGGCCAGTCTACTAACTGTGGAAGTTTCTGCCATCAAGCAAAGGGAAGGGAAAGGAGGGGGACATTTAAAAATAAAATGAAACAAAAACACATTACGCATTACCATATCTTTAAATGTCAAATTAGAATCCGATAGGTCCTTGGTGCAACACCTTTGCTTCCCAACTCCCCTTCTTCTTTTCTTGATACATATGTCTTACCATGTATATTTAGGTGTGTTTAAATCATAACTTGCTTACATATTACAAATGTTAATTATATTGCACATAGTTAACACAGTGATTTCTTTAAAAAATAATATTTCATTATAGTCCTCCCATTTATATAAAAATGTATAAAAGCCTGCGCTGTTTTCTTATATGTTTTGGATTTGTCGGATTGATCTGGAATGAATCATGTAAAAAAAGACGAGGTGAAAGATGGAATAAGAGTGTGGGATAAGGAGTGAGTGATCATGGGACAGCAAGAAGTGGAGGAGCAAGAGGGATATGAGCAAGAAGAGCCCAAGGTTAACGAGTGAGAATAGGCCAAGTTTATCTGGCAAGAGGGGGGAAGAGCAATGGAAGGTGGAGTGATGGCGAGCCACCGAGAGAGAGGAATGGGCCAAAAAGGAAGGAGGAAGGAGTGAGTGATCATGGGACAGTAAGAAGAGGAGAAACAAGAAGGATGTGAGCAAGAAGAGCCCAAGGTTAAAGAGTGAGATTAGGCCAAGTTTATCTGGCAAGATGGGGGAAGAGAAATGGAAGGTGGAGTGATGGTGAGCCACAGAGAGAGAGGAATGGGCCAAAAAGGAAGGCAGAAGGAGTGAGTGATCATGGGACAGCAAGAAGTGGAGGAGCAAGAGGGATATGAGCAAGAAGAAGCCAAGGTTAAAGAGTGAGAGTAGGCCAAGTTTATCTGGCAAGAGAGGGGGATAGCAATGGAAGGTGGAGTGATGGCGAGCCACCGAGAAAGAGGAATGGGCCAAAAAGGAAGGAGGGTTGTGGTGCATAACAATGACAAGAGCCTGTTTATGAAAGAGATGATGGAGGCATTAAGAATAATGCTGGAGCATGGAAGATAGAAGGAGGGAGGGAAAAAGATGAGGAGAATGTGAGGGAAAAGTGGGGGAAGGAGGGGGGAAAGACACCCAGCAGATCTGCCTGAAAAAGTTGTTCTTCCTTATTCAGATGACCCAGAGAAGATCATGCTAAGACTGATGTCTGAAGTAAGTTATCCTTTTTTATTATGGTTATCATATGATTAAAGTTACAACTTTCTAATGATGTAAAATACATTTAAATAATGAAACAGCTGTTTAGTAAGGAATGGTTTGGGTCTTGTAAAACATCCTGTTTTACACAAAATTCAAACAAGCAATCATTTCTCTCATTCCTACTCACTAACTACATCATTCTTGCCTTCCTCGTGAATCAATACAGCAATCAATTGTTTATGAGAAATGTAATAAAATTAGCAATGCATAAATCAGTGCAAAGTACTAGAGAATGAAACAAGCTGCACAGTAAGGAACAAATACACATTCCCAGAATTCCCAATTATAATATATCTTCTTTCCAACAAACTGGAAGTATATATTATTGCTGCAGGCCAATCACACAAATCAATAACACTCAGATTGTCCATATGGTGCTCAATCATTTTTTTTTCTTTGTCAAATGTCTGCTATGGGTAACCAATGCATGATATTGACTTTACAGTATATTTTGGTTTATTTTCTGGTCAGTGTCAATCAATACCCTGAGAAAATACTAAAAGGGTTTACTGATAAGGCAATTAGTACTCATTTAAATTACATCATTTAAATGATTCATTTACATCTCAGAATCTAAAAGTGATGGGTTCTCTTCTGATTCATCACCATATGGTACCAGAAATTAATATTCTAAGACCTATGATTTCTAAGAAACTGTTTACATATTTTGTGCCAGAGAATTCTCCAATTATAGATGAACACATTTCTAGTGGTTTGGTTTCCATTACCCTGAAGTATCCTAAACGTTTGTGATTCGGAGAATCAGTTTGTGCTAAGCCTTCATTATGCTAGCATTACTGCTGCACGAGTATGCTCTTTATGGTGTTTTTGAACTAATGCAATTGCGTTATCCTGCAATTCTATTGGCTGATACAAAGTACACATTGAGCAGTGAAAATTATTTTGTGAGTGATATGAAATATGAACTTGACCAAAACAGTTCACCCATTTCAAGTCTCCATCACAATAAGGCTAATGTTCTTAGAAGAACATGTAAAAAATTTCCATTGATTTAAAAAGGATTTTTATTTCCTTGAATACTAGTGAATTGAAGACCTCTCTATCATTCAGGAAGTTAAAGTCCCATTTAAATCGATGGAAATCTGGAAGATTTTTATTTTGCCTGTATAGTTAGTTGTTTTCTCTAGACCTACTTCATTTTTAGTATATCAGCTTCATCGCGTCACAAGGGACGGAATGTACAAATCCACCAGCACAGCTCCACTAGGACAGAGGAGCTCAAATCTGTCCTCAAGCCCCCCAACAGTTCATGTTTTCAGGCTATCCCCAATTAAACAGAAACAAATGTTGTTAACTCAGGTAGGCCCGTCAGAATAAAATCACTCATTGATTCAAAGGGCTGGATTTCCTAATAGGCAGAGAAGGCAACTGCCATAGCTTCTGATAGTTAGGGGTGACTCAGCTTTGTTGGTCTCACCCACATTATGAATTGTGGGTGTAGCCAGAGCAATCTCAATGTCTGTGCACTGGTTTTATATGCTTTTACAGGCTATTATTAAGCCCTTGGATGCTAGTGAGAACTCCGATGCATTGTAGAGCAATGTGCTGGAAATCTCTGTCCTTGCTTATTATAGACCAAGGATTTTTTCATTACCAGGAAACAGTGGGTCAAACTGGCGTGGGAGTGTGGCCATGGCAAAACTAAAAGTACCTAGAGTGCCTTCCTTAGAGACGCCCAGGATGTAAAACCAGCCATGTGTGTACCTTTGCAGAGATCTAGAACGTCTAAACCATTGGAGTGGGCTTAAGCACAGGTTTGAGCTTAACATATGATCACTAGTGCAGAATGGTAAACACAGTCTGCTGTTGTTAACCCATTGAGGACCAGAAGGGTATGTAACACATTGATTTACAGTACCTTGCAGTTAAGACAAGTCCCTTTAACCATAGCATGTGCAGGAAAATGGCAGGAAGGTCCACAATTTCTTCTGCTCATTATTTAATATCTGAGAAGGTTTAGAGGAGAGGAATTCTCCAGAAACCCCAAAGACTGTGCCATTGTTCTCTTGGCAGGGGTGAAAGGGAGGATTTTTTGATGTAAATAGCTTAGTAAATTGGAGAGAAGACAGGCGTATGGCTAGAAAATCCATTACAGACCCTTGCACTGAATCATACTTGGGCATTTCCTTGTTGTGTTGGAGGCCTTTCTAGGGCCTAACTCAGCAAACTAAAGTGGAACAAACCAACTGCACCATTGGGTGGCAAATTAAAATTCCTTCTGATTAAAATAAGGCTTTTAACCCCTTGAATGTTAGAGAGGTCTCCAAATCAGTGTTTCACGCTGTATTGGAGACCTCTCGAGCATTCAGGGGGATAAAACCTCTTTCTAACCCTTTGAGTGCCAGAGGGGAATGTGTTGCACACCCCTCTGGCACCCCAAGGGTTAATTAATGAGATTCTAGGGAATTTCCTGTGATACTGTTGGTTTTCTCCAGTACTGCCCCACTTCAACTTTCTGAACAAGGCCCTAACATCCAACAGATTCCAAAAATGTTCATAATGATGTTCTTTGTGTGCCACAATTCTTCAAGCCTTTTGTCTGGAAAGCCTGTTAAGTTTTTTTTGAAAAACAAATCAGCACTTTATATTTCTTCTTACTGGGTCTGGACTGGAGCTCAGCACAAATATCTCTTTATTCTTCCTCGTTCTCACTATAATTGTATGAAAGGATTTTCTCACACCTTACATCCCCATTGCCAAGCCAGAAGGGAAAGCCTGCATATTTCTTTACTAAACATGTTTAATAAAATAACATGATGGATTTGTAGAATCTGCAGTCAATCCTGTCAAAATCTCTGAAGTAAATTATCATAAAGGGCACAGACTTTTGGTATAATGTTTCCTTTATAATTTGTTCATTCTGCTTTTTTTCATCATTATGCAGCTAATTCCAGCTTCGGTTACCAAGCCCCAGTACAGGAAATCATATTCTTTTATATTTCTCCAGACAGTGGGGATTTGAAACTTTTTTTTACATGGGAACAAGTAGAAGCCCTTATGCATAACAGAAAAGTGGGCTTGTTTTGAAGCAAACCAACTGCACCCTAGAGGACTAATTAAACAAATTAAATTATTTTAAATCGTCATTTAAACCAATGGGGATTTAAGTAATATTTTCCCCTATGGTGCTCTTTGTTTGTTAAATATTTGAGATACATTTCTCTTTGTGCACAGGGCTGTATTCAATAAGCTAATTTCCACCACCTTTTTAACCCCTTGAGTGCAAGAGGGGTATCCAGCCCTTTTTGCGAAGCAATACACTGGATACCTCTCAAATGATTACGAACAGATTATACCTGGCATTACATTTTTGGGGAAAACTATATAGCAAAATTGTTGCAGATTGCAACATTTCTTTATAAATTTGCTGCACCATTTTTTTCACCCCCTTTAACATCCGTTCTATGACTACCAAAAGTGCCACTGGATATTTTATAAACATCAAACCCTTTGAGTGCCAGGCGGGTACAGAATGCATTTCAAAGCAATGCGTTCTGTACCCCACTGGCACTCAAAGGGTTACGTTTAACCACAAATTACAGCCATGATTCTGTTATCTCCAGTTTGTAAATCTTCCCCTAAGGGCCTTCTCTGCAAAAGAAAAAGATGTGCAGCTCTGGAGCAAACCGATTGCATCATGGAAGGAAATAAAATGTCCCATTGTCCCATAAAGGTACATTTTTTTTTTTTTTTAAACCTTTGAATAGGGGAGGTCTACAGTTTAGTGGGTATTTGTGGAATTCATAGCCCCCCCAATTGGTGAAGTTGATTTGTTCCAGAATTGTTCCACTCTTCTTTTATGGATAAACCTGCAAGGCTGGTCTTCATGAAGCTGAAGAAGTGTCATTTTGGAGCAAATAATCTGCAACATAGGGAAGAAAGTTCATGTGAATGATAAGAGACCTTGCTAGTATTCAAGGGCTTAAACTGCATTTAAATGAATAGAGATTTTAATTTCTCATTCTACAGAATTGTTCCCAGTAGCTTCCTTGATCCGTCCAAGATTGCAATGTTTAGTTATATTAAGAAGCCAGGAGTTAGAATGTTGGGAATGCCGATCTAGAGTCACGAGAAGCTGATGTCAACACAAAAGGATGTCAGAGTGATGGAAAGTGCTAGATCAAGGTGATAGGTACAATAATCTAGTTAAAAGAACCATGTTAGCCTTACAAAAAAGCAGGAGACTGTTAAAGTAAAACTGATACCTTTATTGGCTAAGAGGCTCTAAGATGTCGGCTTTTAAGACAGCTTAGGTTTCTTCTTCAGGCAAATATTCCTGAAGAAGGGAACTAAGCTACCTTGAAAAATTGCATCCTAAAGCCTTTTAGTTAGCCAATAAATGTACAATAATCTGGCACAGGAAAAATGATGGTGCATGGCTGAGTCACCTCTCCAAATATGATACCCTATGTGTTTTTCATTTCTCTGAATAATGGGAAATCCTGTCCCATCGAGGGAACTAGACCATAGACTCACAGGGGCCAAATCTAACTTGCAAATAAGATAAGCCTTTGAGTGTCAGAGGGTTATGCAATGCATTGCAGACTCCTCTGGAACTCAAAGGGTTAAAGAGTTATTTTAACCTTAAAGAGGTTTCTAACAAATTCCAAGACATTACATCGGAGACTTCTCTAGCATTCAGTGGGTTACAAGAACTCATTTAACCCTTTGAATGCCAGAACGGTGTACAACACATTGCTTTGCAATGTGTTGGTACTCCTCTGGAACTCAAATGGTTAAATCCATAAGCATGTTGGACATTTTTATCTTCCTCCCCCCCACCACGAGTCATTCCACTTTATACATAAGGGACATAGAGTTTCATATTGCTCATCTTTTGGGCCTGTATGTATTTGAGTTACAGTATTTTTCAAATATACAGTAGTCATCTGACAATATAACCATTTCCAACTCTGTTGTTCCCATAATAAATAGTCTACAAATAAAAAACAAAAGTACAAAACAATGTTTTGGCCTGTATTTATTCTACAGTGACCTAAAGAAAGGTGATAGTGTATGAAACAAAAATATTAGGATTTATTGCTTTGGAGTAGAGAATGTTGCATTGACTATGCCATTAGTGCTCTTAAACCTTTAAAGGGATAGTAACGTTTCATAATAAAAGCAGCTCTAATTAATCATCATAGTATTTGGGCCTTGGAGAGTGTTATTTCAATTCTGTCAGAGTTGTAGTTCAAGAGTAACTCAATGACAAAGTGTCCCCCTCCTGCCCCTTTTACTGATGTAACACTGTTCAGCTCAGAGCAGCAGGGTGTGTCCAGGTAGATTGCAGAGAGGGACAATCTTCAATTAAGATAAGGGAGATATCTGAAAAATCTTTCAAGGGGGCAGAGTTTTCATTGTTCTCACAGTAAGAAGATTGTTCCTTGCTGTGAGCTGTCTGATCTATGGACCAGATCCCACATCTGAGGTAAAAGGGGCAGGAGGGGGAACTTTATCATTCTATTATTCTTGAACTAGAACTCTGACAGTATTGAAATAACACTCTCTATGGCTCAAGTACTATGAAGATTAATTGGAGCTGCTATTTTTTGGAACATTACTATCCCTTTAAGGAACACCTGTTCAACACATTATAATAATAACTGTAATAGTATAATAACTCACTTTTTCCATACCTCGTAACATTTGAAATGGTCAAAGAGGGACACTTTTGTTTAGGTGGTATTTCAGGGGGTATGGCTGGTGGGCGGCCATTAGTGAGAAATGTAGGTTATTTCATGACCTGTTGATTGACCCCTCTTTGTGTAACTGAATAAATGATTTAAAACAAGTCCAAACTATTTTATATACACACAGTAATTTATAAAAGCATATACTGAAGTTTAACCAAACAATAATGTGAGTCTTATTGTTGCAGAGCAATTTGATACACTTACAAACACAGCACACAGTCTGATCTAAAAATAGGGACACCAGCGTGGGAAAGAGGGACAGAGGGATTTGGGTCTCAAAGAGCATCTGTCCCTCCTAAAGCGGGACACTTGGGAGGTATGTTTTTTCCATATTACCATCAGAAATATTTTCTATTACATGTTTATTGATGTAGAAAGGCTTATTCTAGAGATAAAACTATTTTTATATGAGAATGATGGTTATGGGATTAATGTAATAGATTGTTACATTTTAATGAAAATAATTTCTAAGTTGACTGCACTTGAAATACAATGCTCATAGGATTGAAAAATGTTTCATCTCTTTTTTTTTAACAAAACCATTATGCCAAATAACTGACCCAGGTCATCAAACAAAGGCAGTCTATTGCTTTTCAAAGGGCTCAGCATCAATAAGAAGTATCATACTTTTGTGGTGCTTTTTTATAAAGACTTCAGTCATGGTCTACACATACAATATAATAAAAAAAACAACGTTAATAAAAAAAGCATTTAAAATTAGTAACAGAAGCTTTCACTTAGGCAGTCCCAGTATAACCTCTCAAAGACATTTTTGTCTTTCAAAATGATGACTACAGTAGCTATGTTCATAACAGATGAGAGTTGGTACTGTGTTAGCCGTAGAAATACAAGAGGCAAATATAGTTGTTGATACCTTTATTGGCTAACTAAGCAATAAAGGTCTCTTCCTCAGGCATGTTATACAGATACATATGAAAACATATCTTATATACATGTACAAAATTCATTGTTTAGAATAGGAATCAGATAACAAAACTCAGTCCAGACGCAGATACTTTGTGTCTGTCTCTGGACTGAGTTTTATCTGATTCCCATTCTAAACAATGCAATGTGTACTTGTATATAAGAGATGTTTTCATATTTATCTGTATAACATGCCTGAGGACGAGACTTAAGGTCTTGAAAGCTTGCATCCTAAATCTGCTTAGTTAGCCAATAAAGGTATCAACAACTATATTTGCTTCATGTAGCTATGTTCAGCAGTGTAAGTCTGTGACTGTTAAAAGGACACTGGGGAAATGTACAGCAGCCTGGGGTTAGCTACCAATTCCAGAGACTACTCTTCTGGGTATGCATTACAACATAAGATTTCCATTGTGCATACCAGAGAATACACTCCATCAGCATTGGACTTTAATGCCAGCTGTATCGCATGCTCAGGGAAGAGGTGTATATACGTATGTCACTTCCTCTATGACTTTCTTAGTAGATTGACCTAAGGAAGATGTAGAAGAAAGGAACACCTGAAGTGCTTATATACTGCCCCAGTGTCTTCCCTTTGGTGCAAATGGCATTAAAGAGAAGAATTTGGGGTGCACATAGCTTAGTACATTTCTGTTATGTAGATGTTGGGACAAACTTTTTTATTTATTTAGATTTAAAGATCATGCTAATTAGGGCATGTCACGCACACAGTTCCTTTTATAGCGCTACATGACCTCCTGTAAATAATGACAATGTTCAGCAATGCACTTCCCAATTCTCAAAGGACTTTAAGGGTAAAGTTTAATAGACTAGGGGAGGCAGGGGAGGCTGTACTGTAGGGAACAGTGGGGGTCAATCCCCACTATCTATCCATTCCCACATCCCTCATCTTCCCTGTTTAAAAATAAAAAACATCCCTTTTTTCTCTGTAAAGAAAATGCACAAAAAACTTTTTTTCTGATTTGTGCCTGATTAACACTTATGTACAAAGATTTATGAGGTATGGGTAGTGTGGGGTTGTCTGGTCTTTTCAGGGTTATGAAAAAAGATTTGTACTAATAGGGGATAGAGGAAATCAGTGAACAAACTCCCTTTTGCCTGCTGCAGAGGTGGTGTTAAGGGTTGTCCACACAGTTGTGCCCTGGCCGCTGTGTTGGAATATACTAAAGGTTTTTTTTTTTTTTTAGGTAGGATTGCTATTTGTTTTATTAAATAGTTCCATTTCATTATAGCTGTAGTGTTTGCTTACACATCTGATACAGAATGTTCTGTGGCGATCTCCACCAGCTAAAAAATGTTAGAGCCCCCAATGGGGGAGATAATGAGGAAGTACCTTTACAACATGCTTTAATTATCATAATCTATGAATCAAAAGTCATTTACTAGCTTTCTAATGGAAAAAAAGTCTAACACAACATATAGGTGAAATTTCACTTGATAACATTACTTTAAGCTCAATCAGAGTTGGGCTGTTTCACACATTCTATGGATATATTAGTTTCTCAATGTAAAAAAAATTGTGTGTGGGCATGTGTGTCCTCGTGTGTGTGCATGCATTTGTGTACATTTGTTTGTGCATGTGTTTGTGTGCGTATGCGTTTGTGTGTGCAAGCTTGTTTTCGCATGTATGTGCGTATGTGTGTGTACACGTTTATGCATATGTGTATGTGTGAGCCTCTGTGTGTTGATGTGCACACATGTGCATGCTAGAATGTTATATCCATTGAAATGAAATTCTTTAAAAGTGTATGTGTATCTGTGTGCAAGTGAATTAATAAATATGTTTATATGTGTGTGTGTTTTATCTGTGTGTGTTTGTGTGTGTATATGAGTATATGTGTGACGTGTGTGTGTATGTGTGCATGTGTATGTGCACTTGTGTGTGTGTGTGTGCATGTGTGTGTGGGCTGATGTGCACATACGTGCATGCTAGAAGGTTATATCCATTGAAATCAATGCACTTAATCTGCCAGCATAACAAATATTGATCTTTCTCAGCATTTTCCTTCCCACTGAGACTTTCATGAAAAGTAGAAACATAGAAACATCTTTCCTATTCTGTGGAAATTCCTGCAGTAAGGAAATAAAACATTTCACCCATCTCACAAGGGTAACATGAGAAACCTAAGTTCATCACCTTCCATTGCATACTGTTGCAGACAGCAGGAAAGCCCCACCAGTAAAACACTGAGTGGATAATATTATTCAGTGTGTTAACCTCTTATTATTTTTAACTAGAGGTTAAATGTTTATTTTAAAGAAGCAATAAAGAGCTATAACAATTATGCATTCATGTTAAAGGCATTTTGTTAGCCTGTAGAGCCCCTTTAACACAGCTTAACCACTACTTAAAATGACGTTAAGTCGTTCACTAAAGCTCACTTCTAAATCTGTTTAGTGTTAGAGTAGTTGGAAGGAATTGCCACTATCCCATTAAGGTGAATGTTTTGCACTTGAAATTCTATTTGTTCATTAACCCTTTGAGTGCCAGAGGCGTGTGCAACACATTGCTCAAAGGGTTAATGAAATCTGCCATCAACAATAAAATAATGCAGTCTGCTACTTCGTGAGATGTATTTACTAAGAAGAACTGGGACAGTTCTGGGACAAACCAAATGCAATATAGGGACAAAAATAAATGACATTGATCTAAATTGGGTTTTAATCTCTTGAAAGCTAGAGAGGTCTTCAGTGTATTGTTTCACAACGTTTTGGAGACCTCCCTAGAATTCAAGAGGTTAAAAGCCCTATTTAAATCTAGTCATTTTTTGAATTGTTTTGTCCCCTATAGCAAAGTTGGTTTGCTCTTGAATTGTCCCAGTTCTTTTTAGTACATCAGCCTCATTGTGAAGCATTGTGGGTGAAGAGGTATAGGCAGCTTAGGGAGTGTAAGACATGCCTATGCTCTTAAGGCTTCTGAGGAGTAACAATGGGGGTGATGTATAAAAAGCCTTTTTAGTGAATACTTAAGAATTGCTGCTAAAATTCACAACGCCTGGTCATATTTATAAAGCAGTAAAGTCATGTTTATAAATATGTCTATCTGAGAATATTCTATGAATATTTGCAGGTGCTAATATATTTTTGCAGCTCCCAATATATTTTCACACACATAGCTGTATTATATACATCCAATAAGAACAAGTTATACCTGGCGTTATGATTTAATCCCTAAAATTGGCTTTAATTATGGAGCAATTATCAAATTTCTTTATAAATACACTGCAACACAATTCTTATTTGGCAAGACCATTTCTACTCCACTTTTCAAAAAAGTCAACTAACTGGAATTAGCACTTAGCAAAATGTCGCTAAAGGTTTATACATATCCTTATGTTGTTTTGAGACACTTTTACAGACACTTTCTTTATATCTCCAGTTTTATACATCTACCCGAATATGTTTATGTGTTTCATTTAGTTCTGCAGATTACTCAAATATAATCAAGGAAGCATTTACCTCATGATAAGATTTAGCCATGTGGTAATGCAGTAAGTGCTACAAGAATTGACTAATAATAAATAAATAAATAAATAAATAAATAAATTTAAATAAATTAATCTTACCTTCTAACATGATAGGTTGAACAGTGCAAAGACCAGTGGGTGACTAAAACATAAGAAAGAGGGATGTAGACATAATAATATGATTCTGAATTAAAACAGGCGCTGGAATATATTTACTAGTGTTGCTTCGGCCTACCTCCTATTTTCTATACTCTTTACTCTGGAAATTCTGCTCTGAACATTCCTCTTACAAAGGGGAGTGTGAAATGAGAGTACATGGGTGTTTTGGGGTGTTAAGCATATCTTGTTAATGTCATGTACAAACCAACAGGAGACTTAAGTATAACTTGAGTCATGCTTGCTTAATAATGTTTTTAATTAAGTTTAGGCTCTACAAGTTCACAACAAATTTTAAGGAGCAATTTCATAAAAAATTAAAAAAATAAAAAATAATAGGTAGGCACTTTTTTGATTTGGGGTACCTTGATGGGGTGTGTGAGCTTAAACATATTTTTGCTAAATTATGCAATAAAAGCCTCAAATTTACTAACATAGTAATATGCTATATGCTCTATACAGGGTGCACATTTGGATAATTTGTATGGAGGAGAACAGGTTTCTTTTTTGCGTTAACTTCTTGCTTAACAAGAGCAGAGTGTGTGTTGCTGATATGTACTCAAACACTCATTCCTTCTAGCACATACTCTGAATTGTAGCGGAGACTAATTTCAACACAGAAAATGAGCTGAGATGACAGAATTTTTTATTCCTCAGAGGAAATAGTACCCCAAAAGTGCTCAAGGATTCGGAGATGCTAATCTTCAACTGTAGAAAATGTTATGCATTTTCCCAAGGCCATGGTAAACAGTCAGGATATCCAGATAAAAGAAGCAATAGTTTTCATTTTGACTGGAACCAACAGTGTCAATTTTAGTCCCCCCAGTTCATCAAATAAGTCAGGATTTATGTGTATTAGTGTATAAGCACAAATGAGTAAATCAGCGGAGCCGATGAACTAAGAAGAACTCGAGAGTAAAAAGTGAGAAACTTACAATCAGAGCGAATAACACTTAGTAGTTTGTTCTTGGTACTGCCCAATCAGGGACTGCCCAATCACACCTCTCTTTGATTTTAGTATCCCTAAGTGGAAGGCTATCATTGGAATATACTCTTACTCTCCTTATGCCTAAAGTTTTACCACACAGACAAGGCCTACTGAAATGTACAGCTAGGGTTTTGCCATTGCTCTTGTACAAGAGGATTTGCATTACATTTTTAGTGTAAGCCAACCTGTAGGCAGAACTAGACCAAAAAGAATAAAGTAATATTTCTTCTATAATGACACAAGGGAGTAATAGTGTATCTGAGGAAGACCTGGGGTTCAACTTCTCCCAAAACAAACTACTAAGAGTGTATGCATGTCACTTTTTATTTTAATAGCAAAATTGTGTCATGATTATGTTATGCCTTTTCGTAATTGCCCCATTACAGGGAGTCCATGTGGGAACACATAGGTACAGGAAGAGCTAATCTCTACAATATGTGTATCAGCTAAGAAGCCAGATAATATTGCTATTACTATGTAAGCACCAGTGAGCTACTCACTGACTCTACTGTTTTGACTCTCCAACCTCTTATTAAGCATTAACATTCTTAAAAACCGGCCTGTTCCATATTCCTTTAGGACCGTATTTAGACATTCCTGCTCTGTAAGATGTAAACAAAGTCTGAATTGAATATTAAACTGGAAGTAACCTAATATTCATTATTTTATTTTCTCCTTCTCCTCTTTCTGTACTGAAAATGGGTTGGTGCACTTACACAGCTATTACGAGTAAATAGTTTGTAAATCTATTTATATCTCCACTGTTTGTTTCTAATTCTCAGGTCATCATTTCATACCTACTATTTGTATCTCCTGAGATATACCCTGTATTTTTTTTTATATGTACCCTTCTTCCTACTGAACTTTCTAGCCTCCTATCTGTTTATATTCTCTTGCATATTATGTTATACTGTATTATTTTGTGTACTACCTAATAAAAACGTTCAAAAAAAAAATTGGAAGTAAAACCTCCTATTAATTACTCCCACTTACTTTACCATGGCAAAAACATCCTAATGCACTCTGATCTTTTTACTTGTTCTTACATTTTCAGTTAGTCTTGAATGTCATATCCATGGAGGCAGACATGGCAGTTGCTAGCACAACCTCGGGACACACTAGACATGGTAATCTTAACCCTGTAAAGATCTGATTGGTGTGCAGTGCATTGCAAGGCATTTAGCACCCATAAAGTCCTAAAAGGCTTAAGTTGGTTTATAAAGTCTGTGTGCTTCGGTCTAAAATATTGCCTATAACTTTCATGTCCTCCTTCATGGACACAACATCCAGTACTGACTGTGTTACTTCTGGAAAAAGACATAAATACAATTTTTTTTTCATTTTCTAGCCATAATCCGTAAAGTGGGGGGTTATTATTAACCCTTTGAGTGCCAGAGTGGTATGCAACACATTGCTTTGCAAAGTGTTGTGTACCACTCTAGCACTCAGAGGGTTAAAAGGTGCTCCATCTCCTTTAAATCACATGTAAATATTAGAAAGTGTCTTGTTCATGAAAAGGAAACAATTGTTGGTAATAAAACTGTTATATTTTATTGTATTTCTGGTAAACACTAACGAATGGAAATCTAGTTCCACAGTACCTTTCATAAAATAAGGGGAAATTTAAAATCAGTTACTTATTTCAATTTCCTAGAAAGTGTCCATGAATTCAGTGTAATAATGTGTGCACAGAATCCCAGATGAAGACTTCACATTGAAATCAATTCACTTCTACTAGAGAATCCAATCTAACAAATAATAGCATCAGAGTTAACTCAGTTTAAGGAAATGCATTAGAAACACAGTGGCAAGTAAATTGTTTATGGCTTTATTTTTTTACAGCTGAGTCTGGTATTGTTAGAAAAAAATATAATTTCAATTGACAAATATAATACAGACAAGATTTTAGATGGAAAGGGGTATATTTGTTAAGCTTCTTTCTAATCTGAACATTTTCTGATTTATATCCACAGATGGGAGCTTTGTGATTGTTTCCCATTGATTTCATTTGTATTAAAGATCTATTTAGACTCCCAAGTCCATTCTTGAGAACTTTTAATATTTTCTCTTTAGTTAAAGGGATAGTAATGTTTCATAATAAAAGCAGCTCTAATTAATTATCATAGTATTTGGACTTTGGAGAGTGTTATTTCAATTCTGTCAGAGTTGTAGTTCAAGAGTACTTCAATGACAAAGTATCCCTCTCCTGCCCCTTTTACAGATGTAACACTGTTCAGTCAGATCAGTAGGGAGGTGCCCAGGTAGACTGCAGAGAGGGACAATCTTCAATTAAGATAAGGGAAAAACCTGAAAAATTTGTCAAGGGGGGCAGGGCCTTCATTGTCCTCACAGAAACAATATTGTCCCCTTCTGTTATCTGTCTAGTCTATGGACTGCATTCCACATCTGAGAAGAGATGGCTTACACTAGGTAAAAGGGGCGGGAGGGGGAAACTTTGCTTGTGAATATCTCTCAAACCATAAAGGTTTGAGAGATAAGACTAATATCGTTCTTCATGTTTTTTTTAATGCCTACAAAATAAAATAAAGGTAAAATGAAGTATTACTATCCCTTTAACTAAGGGCTGGTTTTCCTCTGCAGGTACTAAATGTTATCTCGGTAGAGGAAACATTTTCCTGTTGAAATCTATGTGGGAATTTGAATATAAAACCAGTGATAAAGTTATCACTTGCGATGTATTCCAGCCCTAAAATAGCTATATTTTTATTGCGGTACTGTGACTAGAGCAAATCAGCTCTACAATAGGACCCAAGTAAATATTCCCTAAATTACTTTTGATTAAAATCTGGATATTAATTTGTGCCTCGAGGTGGAGTTGAATTGCACCATAATTGCTGCAGTTCTAATTGCTGCACCACCCTCAAAATTATTTACATCAAAGCAATCTGCCTAGCAACAAAGTTCCTGCAAATGAATATGTTACATGAGAGCAATCTGCACAATAATAGATTACAGGAGGAAGCTTGAAGTCAATCCCAAATCCATCTTGCGGTATGCATTAAGGCAGTGTTTCTCAACTCCTGTCCTCAGGACCCACTAACAGGCCAGGACTTGGGGATTTCTCTGCTAGAGTACAGGTGTGGTGATCAGAGGCTCATTCACATTGATTAACTCACCTGTGCTCTAACAAGGAAATCATCAAATCCTGGCCTGTTAGTGGGTCCTGAGGACAGGAGTTGAGAAACACTGCATTAAGGGGTCTTCACCATCTTAGCCTTGTCCTTACACCTCAAATACGCCTACATCTCCACGCCTGCTTCATGCATTATCTACATGTACAATGTTTCAAAGAGGGTTATGCACTAAGCATGATAAAGAGGAATAATGCAGAGATAACTGCTCCATGGATATTGCTTCTCCAGTTGCTATGTTATTCTAAAGATAGAGCCTATACACTAAGATCTCACAGAATGGAGAAATCTTAGTGCATTGAGTCCATAGTTTAAAGGGATAGTATTGTCTTAAAAATATAAAAAATTATATTGTAGAGGATAAAATAAGAAATCCATAGATGCAATTCCTTTACGGTTTGAGAGATAGAGCGTTTTAAAGTTCCCCGCTCCCTCCCCTTCTCCTGACGTCAGCTGTAAGCTGACAGCAGGAGTTCCTGGCCCAGGGACTGACAGGCAGCTCTTCAGCAGAGCCAAAATAGTGCAATTTAAAGGGATAGTAATACTTTACTTTTACTAACCCCTATTTTATACAACTTAAAAAAAGATTGATAATGCCCCAAATCTCATCTCTCAAACCTTTATGGTTTGAGAGAAAATCAATTTCAAAGTCTATCCCTCCCTCCCCTTTCACGAAGATCAGCGTTCTAGCTGACTCCAGCAGTGTTCTGTCGTACGACTATCCGGCGCTCTGCAGCAGTGCCAAGATCTCATTAATGAAGAAAAAATATTTTGCTTCAAAGGTCTTCTACGTGTGCTTGGAAACCAAGCACACGTAGAAGACCGTTGAAGTGAAATATTTTGTCTTCATTAACGAGATCTCGGCACTGCTGCAGAGCTGCCGGATGGCCCAAGGATCGGATTCCCGGGCAGTCAGCAAGACGCTGATATCGGGGAAAGGGGCGGGAGGTGGACACTTTGAAATTGATTTTCTCTCAAACCATAAAGGTTTAAGAGATGCGATTTGGGCATTAACAATATTTTTTTAAACTGTATAAAATGGGGATTAGTAAAAGTAAAGTATTACTATCCCTTTAAAAAGAAATATTTCTTTGGAATGGTCTAAAAAGTATGCTTGCAAACCAAACACACTTTGTAGACTGTTCCCATTAAGTATTTATTTTTAAATTGCACTATTATGGCTCTGTTGAAGAGCTTCCTGTCAGTCCCCGGACAAGGAACTCCTGCTTTCAGCTTAAGCTGACATCAGAAGGGGAGGGAGCGGGGAACTTTAGAACGCTCTATCTCTCAAACCATAATGGAATTGCATCTATGGATTTCTTATTTTATGCTCTACAAAATTACGTTTTATATATATAAGACATTTATATCCCTTTAACATAGGAACTGGAGAAGTGATATCATTGATGAAGTCATCTCTACTTTATCACCTTTATATCGCCCCTTAGTACATAACCCCCAAAGTCTCCTTAACCAATGACTAATGATTTTGAAATCTGACTTAAAGGGATAGTAATACTTAAAATGTAAAAAATATATGTTGTAGGGTTTATCCCCCTGTGTAAAACAAGGGTACTCCCACTGCTGAGAGATATTTTATTAAAAAATTGTAACAGCTCAAACTTGAATTTTTAGGTGCAATCTCACAGTGGCCTGAAATTGTACAGTGGCGCTGTTGCTACACCATCCTCTGGAGATATTTATGGTCCCAGGACCAGAGCTGTCCATAAGATGGTGTTGAAACAGCACCACTGTACAATTTCAGGCCACTGTGATATTGCCCCTAAAAAATTCAACTTTGAAAATTAATAACTTTTGAATAAAACACCTTTCAGCAGTGGGAGTACCCTTGTTTTACTCAGGGGATAAACCCTACAACATATATTTTTTTTTACATATTAAGTATTACTATCCCTTTAAAGAGCCAATTTGACATTCCTGAGGGAATTTATATTTAAATTTGACTATTCTTCATATGCACTAAGATCTGATAGCTGGTGATGTGTTGGAGCTCATAGAAGCAAATTTTCCTGTGGGAGATATGGGAAATGTGGGTTTTGCCTTACCTTTCTATGCTGTCCTCAGTCCTCCCGGAGATCAGTTCACCATATTTGGAGAACCGTTCATATATGCCAGTGGATAACATATTTCACTCATCACCAGACACATTCCACCATTATATTGAACCTTAGTGCATCTTTTCCCTGCTGCAAAACAACTGCAAAACTTCCCATTGATTAAACTGAGTCTTTTTAACATCTTAAATGCTAGAGAGTTCTTCAGTGAATAGCTTTATAATGCATTGGAAACATCTCTATCATTTTTGTTATTAAAAACCCTTTTTAATCAATTGGACCTTTGGGAATTTTAATTTTCTCCTATGATACATCACTTAGGCCTTATAAACGCTATGTCATGTAGAACTCTTTAGCATTTATGGGGTTTTCACTGTCGTCCAATACAGGTCACTGGTACCATGGGATGTGTAGTCCCCTTTAATAGGCAGGAACAATTATGCAAATAATTTGCAAGGGGCGGAGCCTCCCCTCTTACTTAAGCCACCTTACTTAAGCCACCCATATTGATTTGTTCCTGGTGTGCTTGCACACCAGGCAGAGAACAGCTATGCTTCTTAGAGTTTTATTATTTTTTATTCAAATATGGAATACCACCATTAGGAGGGTGACCATGGCTGTGAATTGCCCTCTTCAAAGTGGCTGGTGCAGCTTCCAGGGATTTCTGTGGACCTATACCTGAAGAGGGGACAGCTTGTGTTAAGCAGCTCCCCTGTTGGGGAAATTACCTCTGGTTCTTTCCCTCCCTATCATGGTCACCTGAAGACAGAAGTCTGCGAGAAAGGTGAGTCACCCATTGAGTGCTGAAGGTCCACTTGTCCCCACAGTGTCCCTTTGATGGGCTTGTATTTGGGAGTTTTAATACACTCCAGCACTCATAGGGTGTTTTTATTGCATTATCACTATTTATGCAATTTCTGTGTTATTCTCTGAGTTTTGGAGCATTGGGTATTCATTTATTTATGTTTCTCATGTATTTCATGCTTGTTTGGGCACTTTTTAATGTTTTACTAAACTTTATTAAAAATGGTGTTCCGCGCCTTTAAGCGCGGCTTTTTCCCGCTCAGCAGCAGAGCTCCTTTACTCTCTATGGGAATTCACAGTTTGGGACATATCTCTGAAACCGCTTGTCACAGCAACTTCAGAGTAGGCTCATTTTAATGCTAGGCTCCTGCCCTATCATCCGGTTGGTGTTTTATTACTGTAGGGGGCTCAGGGGGGCTTCGGGCACTGTTTGGGGTACTTGCATAGGGAAAACTACATTTCCCATGAGCGCTTAGCTCGCGCTTGTTTCTGATTGGCTGTCATGACGGCCGCCATTTTGTGGTACTTTTCCAAGGCGAGTACACTACGCAGGGACCGAGCCTTCTCTCTCCTCACCAGATTAACCCTTCGCTGGCCAGATAAGTCCGTTTTTAGACCTTTTCTGGGGTGAAACTTTAATCTTTAACACTTTTCTGGGTGATAGTGTTTTTTGTGGGGTATATTGACGCTGTGAGCATGTCTACTTCACTGGAGCTAGGGGCTAGACCCAAGACTAAGGAGGCTGGGGGGTCTTCTACCCCCATGGCGTTTTGCTCCTCTTGCCACATTGGGCTGGATTGCGATAATGTGGGGGATCTATGCCCTAATTGTACTGATAAAGATAGCAACCCTGGGCTTCCCAGCCACGCTATTGAGCCATCTTGGGTGAGGGAGTTTAAAGCTGCCACTAGGGATCTCAGATCCACGCTTCAACTCTTTCCCTCTCAGGTACAGGGGGCTCTCCAGGTCTGGCAGACCCCCTCTACTATCAGGACCTCCCTGCCTAAGCCACAGGGAGCTCCTGATATCACTGATTCTTCTGAAGAAGAACTTTTACAGGATTCTGATGCTGAGGAACGTACTGTTATTGAATCTAACAGGTCCATTGGGGACCCCTATGAGTGTGACCCTGAAGTTTCGGCTGAGGGTCTGATCAGAGCGGTTCTGAATACGCTCAACCTTCCTCTGACTCAGGAATCCACTTATGATCCTACTGATGTTTTTCAGAAAAAGCCATCTAAACCTGTTGTTTGTTTTCCAACTAACCCTACTCTTGCCCGTCTGGTTTCTGAGGCATGGAAGTATCCTGATAGATCTTCCTCTGTCTCCAAAAAGTTTGCCAAACTTTACCCTTTTCCCGAAGCGGAGCTGGCAAAATGGGTTCATCCTCCCAAGGTGGATGCTCCTGTGTCTAGACTATCCAAATCTACTGCTTTGGCTGTCTCAGATGCTTCTGCCTTGCAGGACTGGACGGATAAGAAATTAGAGCTCTCTCTTAAATCTATTTTTGCCTCTATTGGCACTGCCATGCGCCCCACCTTTGCTGTGGCATGGGTTAATAGGGCTATTGCAGCCTGGACTGAACGACTGACTGAAGCGGTTCGCCAGGATGCGCCTGTATCTGAACAGTTGCAGCTTCTTGCTAATATCACTGAAGCTCAGAACTATGTTGCTGATGCTGCTTTTGATGCTGTGCGCATGATGGCGAGGGCCTCCACTTCTTCTGTGGTGGCTAGACGCGCTCTTTGGCTGAAAATTTGGTCTGCTGATACAGCCTCTAAGAAAGCCTTGCTTTCCTTGCCCTTTCAGGGGACTTTGCTCTTTGGCTCTGAGCTCAAAGAAATGATCAGTGAGGCTACTGGCGGTAAAAGTACTCTTCTACCCTCAGTCTTTAAGAAAAAGTTTCCAGCCAAACGCAATCGGTCCTTTCGTTCCTTTCAGACTGAGACACGCTCCTCGGCCCAAACGGGTCCTCCCACTACGCGCTCCTCCTCCAAGCCCAAACAGTCCTGGAGGCCCAAAGTTGCCTCCAAGGCCAAGACCTCCAAGACTGCTTCGGCATGACTCGCCGAACCCGGGTCCGCATCCGGCTGTAGGCGGTCGTCTCCGCATCTTTCGCCGGACTTGGGAGGAGTCAGTGGCGGACCCATGGGTTCTTCAGGTGGTGTCAGAGGGATACAGGATCCCTTTCTCTTCCCTTCCTCCTTTTCGGTTCCATTTTACTCGTCCTTCTCAGGAACCCTCAAAAAGGCGTCTGTTCGACGACGCTATTCAGGATCTCTTGGACAAAGAGGTCCTGGAGGCGGTTCCGCAGGGGGACACAGGTTCAGGATTTTATTCCAACCTGTTTGTGGTAGCCAAAAAGGACGGAGGAACCCGTCCCATCTTGGATCTCAAAGATCTCAATGCCTATGTGGTGACTTCCCACTTCCGCCAGGAGTCCCTGCGCTCTGTGATTGCAGCAATGTCTCCAGGGGAGTTTCTTGCCTCCCTGGACCTTCAGGATGCTTATCTTCACATCCCTATTCATCCAGAGAGCAGGAAGTATCTCAGGATTGCCTGCCACAGGGGACACTTTCAATTTACAGCGCTCCCCTTTGGACTGACTTCAGCTCCTCAAGTCTTCCAGCGGGTGCTGGGCTCCTTGATAGCGGTGCTCCATCAGGATGGGATCAGAGTGACACCCTACATGGACGATCTCCTACTGAAGGCCTCCTCAGCGGAGCTTCTCCACCAGCAGTTGCAGAGGTGCATGCACACCCTGAACCGTCACGGATGGATCCTGAATCTGGACAAGTCGGACTTGATTCCTTCTCAGAGGCTTCTGTTCCTGGGTCTCCTGTTCGACACTCGCCAATGCATGGTGTTTCTTCCAGAGGACGTGGCTCACCAGATAGCCGTCAGAGTGGCTGGGATTCTGGACATGGACGAAATTCCAGTTCCGAAGTTGTCGTCCTTAGTGGGGAAGTTCATTTCCACGATCGAAGCAGTACCATTTGCCATGGCCCACTCCAGGGATCTTCAGAGATTTGTGATCCAGACGTGCAGGAATCATCCAGATCATCAACATCTGTCTGTTTCTCTTCCTCCTCATGTCGAGTCGAGTCTGCACTGGTGGTTAGATCTCTCTCATCTCTTGAAAGGGAAATCCTTTCTAGTTCCTCATTGGACCACAGTCACAACGGATGCCAGCCTTCGGGGCTGGGGTGCAGTCTGGGGTCGCTTCAGTGCTCAGGGGAAATGGGGTCTGGAGGAATCCATGCTCTCCATCAATGTTCTGGAACTTCGAGCTGTCCGGCTGGCCCTGAGGCACTGGGAGTCTCAATTGACCGGTCTTCCAGTCAGAGTAGAGTCCGACAACGCCACGGCGGTGGCTTACATCAACAGACAAGGCGGCACAAGAAGCGGTTCCGCCTGGTGGGAAGTCAAGGATATTTTGTCTTGGGCAGAAGATCACGTGCCTGTCATCTCTGCAGTACACATTCCAGGCGTGGACAACGTCATGGCAGACTTCCTCAGTCGTCACACCGTCGACAGCGGAGAATGGGCTCTTCACCCAGAGGTGTTTCACATGCTCACTCAACGGTGGGGGATGCCAGTGGTGGATCTGATGGCTACCAGACACAACAGGAAGGTTCCGGTGTTTTGCTCCCGTCTGAGGGACTCCCTTGCTCTAGCGGTGGATGCCTTGTCGATCCCTTGGGACTTCTCCCTGGCTTACATCTTCCCCCCTCTTCCTCTATTGATCAGAGTTATTCAGAAGTTGAAGAGAGAACGTTGCCCTGTCATCCTGATTGCTCCGAACTGGCCTCGCCAGTCCTGGTTTCCGGAATTGATGGCCATGTCAGTGAAGGATCCAATCCCACTTCCAGCCCGTCCGGACCTGCTTCTTCAGGGGTATCTGTGGGAAGAGGATGTTCACTCTCTCCGTTTGATGGCATGGCGGTTGAATCCTCGATTCTAGCTCAGAAAGGCTTTTCTCCTTCTGTGGTGTCGACGATGCTCAGTGCTCGTAAGCCTGTGTCTTCCAAGATCTATCATCGCATTTGGTCAACTTTCGTGACATGGTGCTCTGTCAAGCAGTTGTCTCTTGACTTCCATCTTCCCACTGTCCTGGCCTTCTTGCAGGACGGTGTGGACAAGGGGCTCAGTCTGAGTTCCCTCAAAGTTCAGACCTCTGCCTTGTCTGTGTTTTTCCAGGAACGGATTGCCATCCTTCCTGATGTGAAAGTCTTCTTCCAAGGTGTGACTCATGTTCGACCTGCCTTCAAGAGTCCTGCTCCCCAGTGGGATCTCAATTTGGTGCTGGGTGTTCTTCAGCGACCACCGTTTGAATCCTTGGCTTCCATTCCATTACGTCTTGTGACTTGGAAGATGGCCTTCCTTTTGGCTATTGTGTCAGTACGCCGGGTGGCAGAGTTACAGGCATTGTCTTGTAAACCTCCTTACCTGGTGTTCCACAAGGATAAGGCTGTGCTTCGCACTACCAAGGAATTCTTACCCAAGGTTGTGTCTGAGTTTCACATCAATCAGGAGATTGTGGTTCCCTCTTTCTGCCCTAATCCTTCATCTGACAAGGAAAGAGATCTCCATTTGTTGGATGTGGTGCGTTGCCTCAAGTTTTATGTTCACCGCACCGAATCTATCAGGAAGTCTGACGCTCTATTCGTCATTCCTGAGGGGCCTAGGGCAGGAAGACCGGCTTCCAAAGTTACCATTGCCTCTTGGATTAAGGCTACCATCCGTGAAGCCTATAAGTTGAGGAATAAGCATGTTCCCTTCAGGGTGACTGCCCATTCCACCAGATCTATTGGGGCCTCCTGGGCCTACAAGAATCAAGCTTCTGCTGATCAACTGTGCAGAGCGGCCACTTGGTCCTCTGTGCACACTTTTTCTAAGCACTACCGAGTTGATGTACTGGCATCGGCTGATGCCAGCTTTGGAAGGAAGGTCCTGGAGGCAGTCTTGCCTGTGTAGGTCTTCCGCTCTGTGATCCTTAGTGCTTCCTTACTGTTGAGCCCGGTTGGCTCGTGTTCCGTGTGCTGTGTTAAGTTCAGGGATTGTTCCCTTGGTTGGTGTCCGTTGACACTTACAGTTTGGGCTATGTTATCAACTGGTTAACAGTTCTAGTGACTTGGGCCTTGCGCCTGGTCCTTGCCTTACTTCCCGCCTCTGGATCAGCTCAATGTTTGTACATCCCATGGTACCAGTGACCTGTATTGGACGACAGTGAAAATAGGATTTTAGTCTTACCTGTTAAATCCTTTTCACTTAGTCCATACAGGTCACTGGTCTCCCACCCTGTCAAGGGACCAGTCTTGGCTCTCCTGTGGCATTCAGTGGGAGACCGTTCGGGCATGCTCACAGGAGTCTTTCTTTTTGCTTACCTGGGGTCAGTTTAGGGTCTCAAATCAATATGGGTGGCTCTGGCCAGAAGGTGGCTTAAGTAAGAGGGGAGGCTCCGCCCCTTGCAAATTATTTGCATAATTGTTCCTGCCTATTAAAGGGGACTACACATCCCATGGTACCAGTGACCTGTATGGACTAAGTGAAAAGGATTTAACAGGTAAGACTAAAATCCTATTATCATGCAAAGATAAAAGTAAAAGCTTTCAGAACATGTTACTCATGTCAAATTTGCATTTATGAATAATGTAAGAAATCTGAATGACTGTTAGCCTCTTCATTCTATTAATAAACCACAGTCTAGCACAGTGACAAGCAGGGAGTGCAAAAGTTGATATAACTAATCCCTTGAGGACTAGAAGGGTGTGCAATGCAGTGGTTAACAATGTGATGCACATCCCACTTGTCCTCAAGGGGTTAAATTAAACATTAAAGCAACTCTAATTAATCTTCATAGTATTTGGGCCGTGGAGAGCGTTATTTCAGTACTGTCATTATAGTTCAAGAGTAACTGAATGATTAAGTATCCCCCTCCCGCCCCTTTTACTGATATAACACTGCTCCCCCCAGAGCAACAAGACTGTCCGGATGGATTGCAGAGAGGGACAGTCTTCAGTGAGCATAAGGGAAAACCTGAAAAACCTGTCAAGGGGGCAGGGTGTTCCTTATGCTCACAGTAAGAAGATTATCCCAAATACTTTGAAGATAAATCGGAGCTGTTTTTTTTTGTTATACATTACTATCACTTTAAATGTGATTATGTTTGGGTACGTAAATTTCATGATCAAAGCTACAAATACAGCCATCAATGATAATATCAACAGTGGCACTCTTCACTGGAAAAATAGAATTTAAAGTGGAAATCCCATCTTGAATTTAACCCATTGAGTGACAGAGAAGTATCCATTGCATTAGGTTCCAATGTGCTGGATACTTTTCTGGCACTCAAAGGATTAGGTTTTCATGTTTGAAAACAATTCAAAACTGTCCATGTGGCATGCTAGCCAAAAGAGCAGTACGTGCACAGATTAGGAGATAGTTATATAGTTACATAGTAGTTTAGTTGAAAAAAGACTTTTGTCCATCAAGTTCAACCCTTTTCCTATTCTTCTTTACCGCTGTTGATCCAAAAGAAGGCAAAGAAACCTTTATTCAGCAATTTCAAATTCTGCTTTCATTAGAGGGAAAAATTCCTTCCTGACTCTAAATAGCAATCAGATTTCTCCTTGGATCAACAAGCACTAACTAAATATTAATCCCAATACTAAAATACATAGCCCTCTATGTTCTGCTCTTTTAAAAAAGTATTCAGGCCCTTTTTAAAGGAATCTACTGTATTCGATAGCACCACCTCTTCAGGCAGTGAATTCCATACCTTTATTGTCCTTACTGTAAAGAATCCCTTCCGCTGTTGTAGATGAAATCTCCTTTCCTCAAGTCTAAGCGGGTGATCGCTTGTCCTTTGTATTGTTCTGTTAATGAACAGGTCTTTGGAGAGCCCTTTGTATGGACCCTGAACATATTTATATAATGTATATAGCCATGCCTTTATTTCTGGAAAGTTGAAATCAGTCTCTCTCAGTGCAGTTCCATATGCTAATTAAGCCCTATGCTGTACAGTTATGGCTTCGTTAGTATAAGTTAGCATATGAACAACTGTCTGAAAACTCGCCATAAAGAAACAAATGTGTGAATATCTACTAAACAATACATCTGTTGGACTTTTGGCTAAAGTGATACATAAGCAGTTTTGAATGACGTTTTCCAATGTGCAAACTTGAATTCAAGTTGACAGGTCCATTTTAAAGGGATAGAAATTTTGTAAAATAAATGCACAGTCGATTAATCTTCATAGTTTTTTGTCCATGCACAGCGTTACCACAATATTGTCCGATATTTAGCTCAATATTATGTTATAAAGAGCCCCCCTCCCACTACTTTCACTTACATAACGCTGCTTGTATCAAAGCAGCAAGACCGTCTGGATGGAGAGCAGCAAGGGACAATTCTCATCAAGCATAAGGAAAAACCTGCCCTCCTTTGTCAAGAAGCCTTGGTTTCCTTTATATGCACAGCAAGAAGATTGTTCATGAGAGCAGACCGGATGTCATATCTGAGGGGAGGAGACCTACCATAGGTAAAAGGGTCGGGAGGGGGACTTTTTATAACTTGATCAACAAATATGACAATATTGTAATAACGCTGCTCATGGACAAAAAAATATGAAGATTAATCGATTGTCCATTTATTTTTACAACATTACTATCCCTTTAAGACAGTCTCTTGGGTATATAAAATAAATATTTACAAATAGAAATTAACTGACTATGCTCGTTTTAGGCTATCTGGAGTAAACCAACTGAATCATAGGGGACAAATAAAATTTCTCAGATTCCCATTGATTTACATGTGGATCTGAACACATTAAATACTACTGATACATACAATGTGTTGTTCTCTGATCTGGATAAAATAGTCCAGAATATTATCAACAATCTGGAAAGAAATCTAAAAAGAAAGGAAAGGAAACAAATGGAGAGAGATGTAAATGATTATAGGGGTGAAGGCAAGATCAATAAGAACAATATAACTCATAAACAACAGAGGTTCACTAAAAGCAGTTATAGATACTTTAACAATAATTACAGAAATAATAATAAGGGTGAACAGAAGGAACGAAAAACACCAGACAGGTAAAAATAAAGATATTGGAGATAAGGACCTTAAGAAAGATGGAAAGTTAAACAGAACCAAAGAGTTGAAGAAGCAAGGTGAAGAAAAGAATAAGTGTCCTAAAGAAATTCCATTACAGAATAGATATGCAGCTTTATCAGAAGAGATTGCGGTACTAGACAAGGAAATATCTATATTAAAAGAAATGGGTGCTAGACCTAAGGTTAGAAGATCCTTAAATAAAGAAGATGATCATGACCAAAGGATATCTGGGGAAGTTACCCCCAGTGATTCCTCTTTTTTGGAGGATGTACACGAGTTGAAAGAAAAACATATATGTATGGGTTTGGGGGTGTCACGGAGGAAGAGGGAAGAAGATTTGAGGGGGGAAGGAGAAATAGAGGTAGAATTAGGGGTAGTCGGGGAAGTGAGAGAGGTTCAAAACAACAAAAAGAGCAAGATCCAACCTTACTACCATGAACCAACATAAATGGGATCTTCAATTTGTCAGATCGAGTAAAGTCACATGATGAAATTAGTTTACTACAGAAGGGTCTTAAATTTTCTCCAGAGATTAAGAGCAATGATTTAGAATTTTTTGTTGACCTCAGCAGATTTGTAAGGAAATTGACACTTTGACTTTTTTTAAGGTTAAAAGTTCAGTTGGAACAGATGTTTTCCAAGATAAGAACGATGAGTGTTTCGCTCTCCTTACAGATTTGCTGAGGGAAAACAATATAGATTGTAATTATATTGTTTGGGAGGAAGGAAAAGAGAAAAAAAAAATTTTTTTTGAGAACTCCTTTTAAGAGGAAGTCCTCTTTCTATCCGGCGAACTTTAAAGGCCCGTATGTAGAAACATTTTTGTGTATAGTGTAAGAGGAATATAATAAAAACATCAAGGGTAAGGAGGAAAATGTGATAATTTAAAGAAAGAGGAAAGGAAAGCTATTGGTCTTTTGAAGAATGATGCTAGTATCACCGTAAGGGAGGCTGTCAAAGGGGGTTCAATCATCATACAGAATACAGTTGACTATGTAAGAGAAGATTACAGACTTTTACAAGATAGAGAATCATATAATATTCTGGAGAAAAATCCAAGTTTAAACTTTCAGAGGGAATTAAAAAGTCTTTTGGAGGGGGCTTGCCAGAGAGGTGTTATTAGTAAAGTAGAAAAAAACTTTAACCTCTAACTTCTTCATGTACGTTGATTATTTCTTACAGAAATATGTTATTTCATTATACAGCTATATTAGGGATAGTCAACATGTACTGGAGAGGTTGGGGAAGATAGTTTGGAGGGAGTACTATGTATAGATTAGTCTGGACATGGTCTCCCTCTATACTAATATCAATCATCATTTGGGCCTTGAATCACTGGCCTTTTTCTTGGATGGTGATACAGAGATGCCACTGCTGCACAAGGAATTCCTGTTGAGATGCACTAAATTCATATTAGAGAATATATATATTTTTTTTCAAAATAAATATTATTTGCAAACCAAGGGAACGGCCATGGGTACCAGGTTTGCCCCCTCCTACGCAAACCTCTTTATAGGGTATTGAGAACATCTTGCTGTGGAGGATAAAGCGTGGGCGGGAACAGACCTGGTACACTATGGCTGTTTCATTGACAATATTTTAATTATCTGGGACACCAATAAAGTTGACTTTGGTTTGTTTTTGGAAAAGTTTGACAATAACAATCGTGATATCTCATTTACTAGGAATATCCAGGCTGAAAGTATAGAATTTTTGGATCTCTTACTGACAGGCATTTCTGATTCCCCTATTATAAGTTCTATATATAACAAAGAAACTGCATCGAACCAATACTTGAGGGCTGATAGTGGTCACTACAGTAAATGGCTGAACAGCATCCCGTATGGTCAATACCACAGACTTCGCCGTAACAATAGTGACCACAATGACTTTATGGAAAAAGGTGAGGAACTCAAAAGAGTTTTCCTTGAAAAGGGTTATAAAGAAGAACTGTTAGATAAAGCCTTTAAGAAAGCTAGTATATTAAGTAGGGAGGATTTGATACAAAAAAGGGAAACAATTGTTGAAGGAATTAATGAGAAGAATACAAATAGGGGACTCTAATTTATAACTAAATACAATTGTTGGGGTGGAAAAATAAAAAATATTATTCATAATTGGAAGATCTTGCTATAGGACCCATTGTTGAAAGATGAACTTAGTGAAAGACCACTGATTACTTTTAAAAGAAATAGTACCATTAGAACACTTGTAGCTCCTAGTAGACCCAAGATTTACAGGAAAAACTAATTAGAAAAATAGTGGGGTACCTGATCATATTAATGCTAGTAAGGATATCCCTTTGGGTGTGGTGTATTTTATGTTGGGTGCACTATTAGGGAGTCGAGAATAGGGGTGGGTGAAAGTTGTTGCCGTGTTCCCGCGGGAAATTCCGCAAAAACCACGTTGTTATCTGCTTTAAAACTAGCGGTTAAAATTTTTGCATTTTTTGCCCATTGGTCAAAATTTTTTGCCATTTTTTCAATGGCTAGAAAGTTTCTGCCCATTCATTTATGCTGTTTTAGCACTTCCGCTATAAAAACATGACAAGTACATCTCCTGCCAATCCACCTCATTCATCGTTACCTCCCCCGCCAAATGATAACCACTCTGTTAATGTTAGAATATGGCAGTTCATCTCTACGCATTGTACACTGTGTGATGCACTGACCACACATGCCAGTGTGGTGGAGGAGAATCGATACCAGGTAATCAGGTGGCATCTGAGGAGATTCCATCCTGCAGAATATGCTAGCAAGTTGTCATGTGTCCTTAGCGGGTTCTGGACAAGGGGTACAGTGATAGCGGCAGTACTTGGTTTCAGGTGTCATGGGGTTTGGATACAGTTGTGCCCCCAGAAGTTATTTACCACGCACACACTGTGCACATTGCAGCTGCTGATGGAAGCCACAGTTCCTGTTCTCAAGGGAAAAATATATATTCTAATAACAACACACCTATGATGATTTTGGAGGAGGGGCAGGTGGAGAAGATTTAATGGTCAACTTGTTCTTTTTTTCACATATACTGGGGGCTACTTATTCTTCTGCTACTGCCTCAGGCGCATCACTGGAACCTTCATCATCCATCTTCCATGTTACTGCTATTGTTGATCCCATTCCCTTTCAGCTGCCTAATCATCCTGCTGCTTAAACAACTCAGCAGCAGCAGTACGAACAGCAGTTGCAACTCAGGAGGACATTTGACAGTGGCCACTGTCCAACATGACCTGCTGGCATTAGACCAGTGGGTCATTTTTATTTTTTTCTCAGGGCTTGTGATTTGAAAAAAGAACAAAACAAAACCTAGTCTTACAAAAAAATAAGTGGACCACTGGACAGGAGCACTCACGGGACCACCCAAGCACAATATCACCAGTTGCAAATCGTAAAATTTGTAAATTTATTGCAAATAATACCTTAAGAACATCAAACAAGTGACAATGCTCCCCTCACAGGGATACAAAGTCCCAGACACATACGCCTAATGCATTTCGTGTGCATTAAAAGACACTTAATCATTGTATTTACAAAAAAATAAACAATTTTTGGAAGGTTTGTTTCTAATAAGCCTAAGTCCTACAAATCAATGTTTCCTTAGGGCTTGTGCCAAACTAGCTTAAGTCTTACAAATCAATGTTTCCTTAGGGCTTGTGCCAAACAAGCGTAAGTCCTACAAATCAATGTTTCTTCAGGACTTGGGCCTCTAATAAGTCTAAGTCCTACAAAGGCCTCTAACAACAAATCAAACAAATCATCCTCTACAAAATACTCTGTCAAGTCAAGTATCAGTCTACCCCAGTGGCAGCTTATGTCGGGTGGTTCCTGTCTCTGTCACTTTAAATACAAACGTCTTATTTTAGTTTATTGATTTATTTTTTATTAAATGTCCCCCTAATAGCAGCCAAGAAAGCCCCCCAAAACAAATTCCCTGTTCAAATTATTCATTCATTCACCAACACAGGCACCCACCTCAGACCACTTTATTTTATTTTATTTGGGATTTCTTTTTTATTAAGTGCCCCCGAATTCCAGTAAGTAACCCCCCAAAAACATTCCCAGTTCACCGGATTCTTTCCCCACACCCCACCAACACATGCACCCTCATGCCCCTTTTATACAATGAATTTGGGAAATAAAATATTATTTGTAATGTGTTGTGTGTAACTTCTATGTTCCCATTCATTTCAGTTGGCAAAAAAATGGAAAATCTGCACTTTTAGTGGGAAATTTTTCACCAAGCGGAAAGTTTCGCCCATCCCTAGTTGAGAACACGATTTGGAGAACATAAAAGGAAAATTATTAAGAATGAAAATAATTGTCGATTATATAAACATATTAATTATTGTGAGAAGGGTGGTTTGAAAAATTTAAGAACCATGGGTATAGAAAGGATAGCACCTCAAACTAATAGCTTTCGCCAACTGTGTAAACAAAAGGTGTTTTGGATTTATAAACTTGGTACTTTAGGAGAGGTAGGTTTAAATGAGGGTATAGATTTGCACTACATATAGTTTTAGGGTTAGGAGTGTAGGCATTATATATGTATATGATTTAGTTGGTTGGAGGATCATGGGTGCGTTTTTTGGGCTTCATAGTGCACTTGAGTATTTAGGTGCACTGAGGTGTCCATGGGTACAGCTCTGGCTTTCTATTTATTTGTTTATATATTGATATGGTTTTTATGCGGCAGCACAATGGCTCAGTGGTTAGCACTGTTGCCTTGCAGCGCTGGGGTCCTGGGTTCAAATCTCACCAAGAACAACATCTGCAATGAGTTTGGATGTTCTCAGTGTGTTTGCGTGGGTTTCCTCCCACACTCCAAAAAATACATACTGATAGGTGAATTTAGATTGTGAGCCCCAATGGGGACAGGAACTAATATGAGTGTAAAGCACTGCAGAATCTGTGTGCGCTATATAAATAAAGGATTATTATTATACAGTGTATTTCACTGGTATTATTATTGTGTATTATTTTGGAAGTATATCTTTCTTTTGTAGCTTATTACCCTTCAGTCTTATTTTGTTTTTCATGGGATCATTGGATCACCTCTCCCTCTGTGGATGTGTCTTAGGGGGCAATGCATAATATATATTTTTTTGCTCATGCGCATTCTGTTAGTGCAGCCTGATCTTTCGATTGGATGGTGTGTTCCAGGTTGGAACGCATTTTGAATGCGCATGCGTTCTCCGTGGTAATATCCTTTTGGTGTTGCTTTGCATGCTACCACTGGACGATATTAGAACTGTTGTGCAGATATCATGCGTCAGCGTTGTAGTGCAGGAGTCCTTCCTGCTCTATTTAGTCTGTTTCCAGAGTGGGGGATTGTCCAGTCGAGGCTAGGTGAATTTCGCACAAAGAAGGTTGGAGTTAGTGTTGGTAGGTTGGTCCCATGGAACCATCTATGATCCAGAAGTGGTAAATGGAACGCACGCCAGTATGATTGTAATTATGGCGAGGTAATTGTGTATTGTTATTCAGTTTGTGGAAAAGTATTTGTCATGTTTAAAACATACATGTCTTTTTCTGCTTGGCTCTGGATGAAGTAACATTTAGTTATGAAACGCGTTAGCCGTTATATGCAATTAGGATTGCTACTCATTAGCTTTATTCTATTTTTTTTAATATTTAGATTTTTGTTGTATATATACAGATGATTTGTAATATATTTATTGTCATCTAACCCTTTGGGGTAATTTCTTTATATTTCATTGATTTATATATATATTATATTTTTGTTTTAAATACATTTTGTACTTGAGCTTATTTAAGTACACTGGTTCATCCATTTGGAAGCTCCATTATGTCTGGTAATTGGGGGTTGATATATACTTACAAAAAAGTAGGTTTGGCCTATTGTAATATTGGGTGTGTGTCCACCCTTTGTTCAAGTGGCCAGTTCCACATTGTGACAGTAAGATATCACCCTATATTGACATAAAGAGGAATGGACCCCTGATTTCAAATTATGCAAGGAGTGTCACCACACTGGGGTGAGAGCCATTGAAAGCGCAAGAACCGAGAGTCAGGTGATAGCCTCAACTAAATGTGAGTAGGATTCTGAAGATTTTCCTGTGGTGTATGGTGGAGGACTGTTCTACTTATTGAATATATTACGCTTACAGAGACTCTTTTGCACCGCTCTTTTTGTGTTTTTAATACAATGTGTTGGAGATTTCTTCAGCAATCATGGGGTTACAAGCTCAATCTAACATGGTATAAAATTTAGTTGTCCTCCTTGTCACAGTTGGTTTTCCCTAGAATGTCTCCAATTCTTAGTAAATCAGCCTCAGTATATGTAAAAGACATCCCATTGTTGGATTTCAATTAAGGAAGTATATTTAAAATGGGAATGGATTGAACATGCTCACCTATTTATTTATTTTGTGAGAGATAGGGCTCTATTCATCAAGTTGTAAATGTCTCAATATGCAAGCAAATCTTCTCATCTCCTTGCACATTAGCCATTCCCATCCTCCAGCTTCAGGCTAGGGCTTCCCATTAAACACATTTATACATAAAGAACACACACATAAGCCATATGCATATATGCATGTATCATGGGAATGGCCATACTTTTCCTATATTTCATTCCTCATTCCACAATCGATCATTGATAAATGCCCAAAGTCATATGTTGATGACTGGTGAGAAGAGCACCATATCTGATACATTTCTCTTCCCACTAATTGATAAAACCTTGCAATGTACTAATCAGCCATTATTGATACTGGTCAATTAATGACTTTGGTTGCAACATATATATGAACACCTAACTCTTTAACCCCTTGAGGTCCAGTGTAATGCAGTGCATTACTTCATATTTATTTGTGGAGGATTTTTTTATATATGTTTTCATCAAAATAAACTGCTACTAAGTCATTGTTTTTTTTATATTTCCCCATATCACTTTTTATTCACAATATTCACAAACTCAAGAATATTGAGTTAATATCAATGTGCTTAATACTCAGTATTTTTACTTTTACCTATTTAGGCATAACCTGTTGGAACGCCTCTTACTAATACCTCTCTTACCTTACTATAGCCAGAAAATCCTAAAGTCCTCTAGGAATGCTGCCCTTTTATTTATGCTCAATATAACATCAGTCAGTAATGGATGTCATGTTATGGAGGCAGACATGACACTTTCTGCAGGTTTTGTTAAAATAAAGTGTAATTTTATCAATGAAATACAGACAAATAAGAAGGGAACAAGGACTTATAACAACCCTCCATTTGCTTGTGTGCCACAATTCAAGAATAATCTAGTAAGTAGCTTTGGGTAGTGGTTGGGGGGCTGTGTGGTCATTGAATTCCTACAAGGACTATATTTCCCTTGATTCAGATCTATTGTGCACCATCCCCACGGTATGCTAGCCTACTTGAACGACAGATTTTATCAACCGCCTTCACATTTATTTACTTTAGGGGATACATTGTACATTCTCTATATTTTGAAGGACTTACTGGTATCTTTTAATTGTTTTAATATTAACCCTTTGAGTGCCAGAGGGGTACGCAACACATTGCTCTGCAATGCGTTGCATACCCCTCTGGCACGCAAAGGGTTAAGGATGCATTTAATTCAATGTATTTATTTTTACCTTATTAATACAACTACCCCTAGAAGAGCTCAGTGCATTGTTCTTTTTTCTTCTTTTTGCATTTTGTCTGAGTGGATTCCAGCTCATATTGCATAGCAGCACAGAAGGGGTTAATCATTCAAGACTTTTGCATGTGGAAATCTGATTCACTGTTTGAGAAATGTGATTGAATGTGACTGCTTCACTGCATTTATCCTTCGTATATCATCAACATTATGCATCCCCATCTCAGAGTGTTCTATGCTTATTATTCAAGTAAGTGATTTGGAAGACATGACTGGCAGAGGCAAATCCTAAGAGAGCACACCTCACAAATTCCACGAAGATATACAGTGGGACTATATATTTTTGAACTGTGCTAGTTACATTGATTATATTGTAGATGGTGGGACTGTGTATTTGAACTATTTACTTTGTTAGATATGGAACTAAACTCATTTTAACCTCTTACCGCCCGAGGACACACATGTACGTCCCGAGCGGATGTCACGGGTGGACAGACTACGTATATGTACATCCCGGAAGTCATTTAAGAAAATTTTTTAAAAAATGTTCAGCGGGCGTTAAGTGCCGGCCGCATGCACACGTGGCAGCTCACTAAGGGGTTAAACATTCACATGTAGCCCTTAAGATTATTTGATATCATTGTTTACCAGTATAAACAAGGGATCTTTCTTTATATGTGCTCATATGTAGGTATTGTATGACGGGGCAGCACAGTGGCTCAGTGGTTAGCACTGCTGCCTTGCAGCGCTGGGGTCTTGGGTTCAAATCCCACCAAGGACAACATCTGCAATGAGTTTGTATGTTTGCATGGGTTTCCTCCGGGTACTCCGGTTTCCTCCCACACTCCAAAAAAAAAAAACATACTGATAGGTGAATTTAGATTGTGAGCCCCAATGGGGACAGGAACCAATATGAGTGTAAAGCGCTGCAGAATCTGTGTTCGCTATATAAATAAAGGATTATTATTATTATTATATGTAGTCTACAATTGTGTTAACCCTTTGAGTGCCAGAGAGATATCCACACATTACAATACAATGCATTGGATACAATTCGAAGAACCTTCTGACTATCTTCATTACTTCTTTACCCTTTTTCAGTTATGCTATGAGTGTATTGATAGTGCAGTACTGTATCCATTCCTAGCTATTTAACCATTTCCTTAGGTAAACACCTGGGGGAGATTCACTAAGTGGTGATAAAGAGGTGATAAAGTACAGATAACCTCTCCAGTTTATCACTTCTCTAGTTTCTATGTTATTCTATGGAGCCCATGCACTAAGATGTCTTCAACTTTGGAGATCTTAGTGCATAGACTCTAAAGAATAACACAGGAACTGGAGAAGGGATAAACTGGAGAAGTCATCTTTGTTTTATAACCTCTTTATCACCGCTTAGTGAATCTCCCCCTAGTATTTTTGCTGTTTTTCAGTGTACTGATAAAGTGTACATTTTAGTGTATTTGATTGACTATAACAATGCTTTATAGTCAGTATGTCCATAGTGTCTAAATATTCTCAAATCAACTACCTTTATCTCACACACTAGATCTTCCATCTACTAATGTAATACTTAATACTCAGTGAACGCTGATTTCCATTTTTTATTTAGTTTATTTTATCTAAACGGAATCAGAAAGAGGTCATGAGCCTACTTAACCCTTTAAGGTAGGGCGATCACATGTCCTGGATTGCCCAGGACAGTCCTGAGTTTTTAGTGTGTATCCCATGTCCTGTGCAGTTCCCTTCTGGGGCAATACTAAGTCCTCGAATGTAGACTTCAGAGCACAGAGTTCTAAACACTAGACAGAGAATTGTCCATTGTCTACTGTGATAGAATGTGATGCCTCTGCCTTGCTACAAAAAAGGCCTCCTTATTTATGACATCAAATGAAAGCTGCAGAGCAGTTTTGTTGTAGTGTAATACTTTTCTAAGGCTTTGGGGGTGAGGTATGTTTTCTTGTAGCCTACCATAGGATCATTTTCTACCACTGCAATCAATGGGCACTTCTCTCTTTAGTGTTTAGAACTGTGTGGTGTGCTGGAGAAAGAGCTGGAACAAGATGCACAAAGGGAATATTCTATGGCAATGTGTGTCTGGCGATGTGTGGAGAGCACATCACCTTCGCAATATAGAAAACACATCCCCATATGCACTAAGAATAATTACGCGGGGTGGGTGTCAAATTCAAACATCAGCATATAGGATGTTTGAAATTCTGGTGATGTGTAAGGGATGCCTTCCTTTACACATCCCCAGCATTATGACAACCCTGAAGCCGGAGTACATTTTCTATGCTCCCCCACTTGCCCACTGAGGTAGTGAAGAGAATGCTTTAGGACTTCAGCACCACAAACATCAACATTCTCTAACCCTTTTAGTGACATTGAGATGTGGACTGTGCACCCCTGTGGCACTGAAAGGGTTCCAAAATGAGAGAACAGCAGAGAAGCTATATATCACAGCTTTTCTGCCCTTCTATACTAACTGAACCATTTGAGTGGGCTATCCACCAATCAGCTGATTCAGATAAGCACAGAACTTGCAAGGCATTCCAGAGTGAGTACAGAACGGCAGAGAAGCTGTGATATTTAGCTTCTCTGCCATACTCTCAATTTGGAACCCTTAGAGTATCACAGGGGTGTTCAATCTACATTCCTATGGCACTGAGAAAGGAGGGCAGTTGATGTCTCTGCAATTTATCAGAGAAGGTAAACTATCCTCTGGTTACATAGAGAGTTATGGGTAGATCCCAAAGTCAGGTTAGATATGTTGAGACTGTGAAATCCACCAGCAAAATCGAAGTTTATTAAATGTGGTCATGTGCCACATTGACATATAAAAACATGCACATGAATATGACAGTGACTCATTAACCTGCATTTCCATACGCAAATGAATAATTGTAAAATTAGTTATTGCAAAAGAAGTAAAAATGTTGAAAGCATGACTGATTCATGGTGATGTCAGAGTATTGTGTTTAACTGGTGACAAATTCATAGGAATATTTTGGAAAAGACATGATATCAGTGCATTCGGTTGATATGTTATCGACAAAAATGTGCTACCATATTGCCATCCTGGCCTCTTATAGCCCCTTAGTTCACCCCCCCCCAAGTTGTGCACTGATGTCCAGAGATATCCAGTGATCCCTCCTTTACAGCTGTCCTAGGGTAAGTAGTTCTCTTGTGTCAGCATTGTACCTGAATGGCAGACTGGAAATGTGGCCACCCTACTTTAAGGATCAGAGGGGTGCACAATACTTTATGGTGATTTTTTCAGTCAATTCTGGTCCACAAAGAGTTAAGACTACCACCATATTGCAGTTTGTGTCCTGAAAGTAGAGTTTGTGTCTTGTGGTTCTGCTACCAACTGCCATTTCTGCCTGTATGGACCTGACATCCAGGACTGATTCAATAGTTATCTCTTAAATAAAGGCAAAAGGACAAAATTGTTAGGGGGCCATTTTGATTTTCTCTCTATAGTAAGGTTATTGTGAGGCGTTGCTTTTCCTTTCAATGTTTTTTTTTCTGCTGGCGTGGTTAGGAAAACCTGGACTAAGTTTGTGTGTTTGCTTTCGGCCAAATACCCCTTTCAAACCCACGAACCCCGTTGATTGTTCTTTTGACATTATAAATGAATCAGGGGCATCCACAGCAATTTTTCCAGGTGGTGGGGGCAAAAGCCATAATATGACCCCCAGGCCAGCCTGCTCAGCCACTATTTTTATATGGAGGGGCAAGTGTGTGTGTTTGGGGATTTGCCCCCCTCCGGACATCCATGACATTGCTAGTCAGAAGGGGTTGGTGTAGTAATGAGTGGGTCGAATTTTAGGATTTGTGGGGCCAGGCGTAAAATGATCTGGAGCGCAGTTTTAATTCTTAGAAGAAAAATTAAAATAATTAAAATGTTCGAGAATGGCCCTAAGGCGGTGGCCGCAATAGTCAGACAGCAACTACTACAACTCAAAATTCTACACAGGATGCATTACATCACATTATGACTTTATAAAATGTGGGCAGGATGGCTCCACTTTCTTACATCTTCTTTGGCACTGTTCTTCAGTTCAACATTTCTGAGGAAAGATGTTGAGATGATTTTGCAAGTGGTGCACTGGCAACTACCCTCTGAACCCAAAGTCTGTTTGCTATCCATACTACCTGACCAACTCGACCAACAGTGATGTAGACCTTGATCTGAGAGCTGCTCATCATGGAGTGAAAGGTGGTGGCAATGGTGTGAATGGGGAGAGGACCCCTACTCTGACCTGTTGGATCAAATTGGTAAACTCTAATTTACCCCATTATAAAGAGCTCTACCTGCATAGATTTATGGGGTGATTGGATCTCCTTAGTTGCCTGCCACAACATTAACAACATTAATGAGTGCTTACTGATTCTGGGGCTCAAAAACATGTGGCAGAAAAGTGGGAGGGGTGTGGTTTGGGTGACCAGTCTCCAAACACTATAAAGCCATAGACATGCCCACCACAATGCATATTATATAGGGTATCAGGTTGCTCGCTATAAGGCTACACATACTTGTACCTTTATGGATTGGTGCTTGGTCCCAGGGCCGGGGGTGGGTGGGGAGGTCCACCTTGTCTGAAGGGTTCTTGGTGCAGGGTTGAGATTTTTAGATTTTGTTTTTTTTAGATTACTTTTCTTCCTCTTAGTTTGGAGGTCTGAGTTTCTTTCTTTACTACATGGAAAATTGGGCAGATACATCTTTTTTTCTTTATGTATTATGCTATATATGTGCTTGAAACACGGATACTTATCTCCCCCTGCCAACTCCTGTGAAAATCACTGCCCCTGATTCGCTGCCTGAAGGTGATCTTCACACCTTTGCCATCCCATTGCAGGAGGATAGTGAACCAGAAACATCATTTTATGTAGATAGAAAAAAGCAGCACCTTCTAATGACAGTGATGACAAATTGCAGTTGAATGTAAAATAAATGAAAAGAATAAAATAATTTGGGCTATAATCACTTTTGTATGAATAATGTCCAAGCTTTCCTATTGTGTACACTGTAAAAGTAAAAATTGCCCTTTACTAGACTAGTTTCATTTGAACTCATTAACCTCAAGTCGGACCCCCAAGGACGTTACCTCTTTTTAAGGTGCAAATTGCAGGGAACTTTGTTTGTCTTATTGAATGTTTATGTCCCGCCGCCTTTTGACCCTTCAATCCTTAGCGATATACTTTTGTACATTTCTGACAAGCCGCATCACCATATTGTCTGTATGGGCAATTTTAATATAACTACTAATCCTGATTTGGACAGGTTGGGTGGGACGGCTGTCAACTCCAAATTGCATAGAGATGCCTTCCTCAGTCTCATAGGTGACATGGGATTCATAGATGTATGGAGGACTCTTCATCCTCAGACCCGGGAGTTCTCATGCCACTCGGCTACCTATAAGACATTATCTAGAATTGATTATGTATTTGTCAATCGTTTGGTCTTGTATTTGGTTACAGATTGTTGTTTTCTGACCAGGGTCGCTTCTGACCACTCCCAGCTTTTATTAACGCTACAGCGAGACCAGAGACCTAGATCTGGGGTGTGGAGGCTTAGTTCATATGTTTGCATGATGCACATCTGGTATCCAAACAAAGGGAAGATCTGAATGAATATTTTGTTCATAATGTTGACACTGCTGCTCAGGGAATTGTTTGGGAGGCTGCTAAGGCGACTGCAAGGGGCTCCTTGATCTCCCTTATATCTATGAAAAACAGGCTTGGGTCTAGGGAGGTGGAGGACTTGGAATCGGATGCTGCTGAGGCGGAAAAACAATTTGTAGAAAAAAGGGTCTCGATATCTTATACTAACTTTATTTCTTGCTCCTTAAAGTATTCCATAAAATTGTCTGACCTAAGTGCCCGACGCATTTTTTACTTGAAACAAAATGTCTTTGAAAATGGAGATAAGGCAGGGAAACTAATGGCTCATCTTGTTTCTCAACTCATCTTGTTTCCTCTCTCCGGGACCCTGGAGGTGCGCTGATTCTAGATCCACAGATGATTAATTCGCAATTTCGGTACTTCTATTCTTGACTTTATGAATCCTGATTAACCCGCTCTGAATCTCAGATCTCCTGTTTTATTGACCAATGTGGCCTTCCACAACTTTCCTCTGAGCATAAACAAATGCTCGATGCTCCTATTCTTCTGAGGGAGGTGGTGGAGGATATCCGTGGTTTGCCGGCGGGCAAGGCATCCGGTGTGGATGGTCTTCCTGCAGAGTGGTATAAAGAATTTGTGGATGTTTTAGCCCCCCACTTGATGAATACCTTCTATGTTGCTATTGGCGACGGTCACCTTCCGGATTCTATGAATGATGCTTCCATTATTGTACTGCCCAAACCAGGAAAAGATCCAGAGATATGTGATTCTTACAGGCCCATCTCCTTATTGACTACGGACGCCAAAATTGTGGCGAAAATCCTGGCTACCAGATTAAATAAGGTACTGGGGACCATAATACATGAAGATCAAACAGGCTTTTTCCCAGGTAAATCAACGTCACACAATCTTAGAAGGTTATTTATGCACCTGCAACTCTCCCATGATGCCAAGGGATCTCGGGTGATTGCATCTCTGGACGCCTCTAAGGCCTTCGACTCAGGCCTTATCTTTGGCATGTGCTCAGGAGTTTTGGGTTTGGCCCATCCTTTATTAAATGGATACATATTTTATATAGAAGTCCCAGGGCTTCTGTGGTGACGGGTGGTCTGTGTTCACGGTCCTTCTCCTTGCATCAGGGTACCAGGCAGGGTTGCCCACTCTCACTCGGCCTGTTCGCCTTGGCCTTGGAACCCCTGGTTGTTCTCATTCATGCGAATTCATTGATTAAGGGACTCAGGATGAAAGGCAGAGAGGAAAAACTTGCACTCTATGCCGATGACATCTTGCTTTTCTTGGATGATGATGGGGGCTCCTTGGAGACCACATTGAAATTGGTAGATGATTTTGGTACATATTCTGGATTCCAAATAAATTGGACCAAGTCCTCTCTGCTTCTGATTGATAGTAAGTCTTGTCCGACTAATATCCCACTTACATATGTGGAAAAGTGTACATACTTGGGGATTAGGGTGGCAGCAGCGATGGACTCCTTTTTGGAGATTAATCTGATACCCAATATTCAATACTTTCATGACAAAACAACTGCATGGCTTCACTTACCCTTAAATGTTATTGGCAGATCAAATCTTATTAAAATTATTTTTTTGCCTAAATTTTTGTATGTTTTTCAAAACGTGCAGGTCCCTATAAAAATATTTCCGAGAAATAGACAGAATTATCTCATGTTTCATATGGCGGGGGGGGGGGGGGGGGGCTAGGATTAAGCTGACTACCCTCATGAGACCTAAACGTGAGGGGGGAATTGCATTGCCCAATTTTTATAGGTGCTACTTGGTGGCGGAATGTCGTTATGCGTTGGATTTTGTTTCTCCCCGGCCTCGCTACCAGACTACTCAGATGGATGCATTACTGCTGCAGCCTGCCTATACGTTACCCCAGTTCTTGCATGGAGGCCCCGCAGTTTTTCAAATTCGGACGCCGCTGATAATGACTTTATACAAGGCATGGGAGGAGGTGAAAGGGATGTTAGGGTACACCACAATGGACCAGGATACCCCCTTGTGGGGTGCCGCGGGGCTCAGTCATTTACTTGACAGCGACCTTGATCCCTTGTGGGCTAGATTTAGGATTACTAGCCTTGGACAGCTATACCAAGATAGTCAGCTGAAGTCCTTTGCACAATTGCATGAAGAATTCCATGTGCCGCATACTTTCTTTTATTCATATTTATGTATTAGACATGCTCTTCGTGCTCAGTGGGGTGATTGAACCCCGGTGATCTCTACATTCCCGCTTCTTGCCAGATTAATACTTCTTGAGCCCTTGAGACCTCTTTCTTTTATTTATCATTGGCTGGACTCTTGTGTAGGATGTAGGGAGTTCCCTTCTCGGACCAAATGGGAAATGGATTTGGGTTTGTTAGAGAACTGGGAATGGGATTTGGCTAAGGCGGGACCTGCGTTGGTGGCGACGTCGACTAGACACCAGATGATACAGTTGAATATCCTCCATCGAATTTATTATACGCCGGTCAGACTGTACAGAATGGGGAATTCCGGTTCTGACTGCTGTTTCCGGTGTGATAATATTCAGGGTACATACTTGCATTTGATCTGGGAGTGTCCTGGGGTTGGGAACTTTTGGAATTAAATAATGCGTATTGTGGTCCTGGTACTGGGGAGACCGGTCCCTGTGACTCCAAAAATTTGTCTGTTATCTATTTTCCCCGATGAGATTGAGGATGTCAGTGACAGGTCTCTGCTGAGTGAGCTCTTGGTCATGGCGAGAAAGGTGGTGGCCTTGAACTGGATGTCAAATAGAGTTCCTACTTGCAGGGAATGGATAAACCTAGTATTGCAATGCATTCCACAATATAGATTGGTTTATCTAACTTATCTAAGTTTGACAAGATCTGGGGAAGATGGCAGAACTGGTGGGCAAATAGAGCAGATAATAATGCAGCACTTGATGATGTGCAACTTACCGGTGATGGTTGATTGAGGTAACACCTACTTGTTGCATGGATGGCTGAGTTGTATGATTGATGCGTGACACTCTGTATAACCTCTGTACATACTGGGATCCCGTGAAATTGCTGGCTGGTGGGCGGATGGGGGTGGCTGCGGATTCGGAAGAGAGAGGAACTGGGGTTGGGGGGTATAGTTAAATTTAAGTTAGGTTAGGTTCTGGGAGTTTTGGTTATTGGAGGTTGTAACTTGTAATAACAATAAAAACCTCAGGTTGACTCTGTACGTTCTAGATGATATGCATATATTCTTTTCATTGTTACACAAGTCTACATGTTTTTGCTGTACTTGAACGTTTTATATGTACTTTTCTGTATCTGAGATATGTATGGAGTGATCTGATAATAAAATATATTTAAAAAAAAAATAAAAATAATTGCCCTTTAACACCAGGAGACTCTGTTTCTAACAGTCTTAGCTGTAATAACTTTTTGGAAATCTTGTAGCAGTAAGGGTATTATTGTTTATTTTATTTTGTAGGCATTAAAAAAACATGAAGAACGATATGTCTTATCTCACAAACCTTTATGGTTTGAGAGATATTCACAAGCAAAGTTTCTCCTCCTGCCCCTTTTACCTAGTGTAAGCCATCTCTTCTCAGATGTGGAATCCAGTCTATAGACCAGACAGATAACAGAAGGGGACAATATTCTTCCTATGAGAACAATGAAGGCCCTGCCCTGCTTGACAAGTTTTTCAGGTTTTTCCTTTATCTTAATTGAAGATTGTCCCTCTCTGCAATCTACCTGGGCACCTCCCTTCTGCTCTGGCTGAGCAGTGTTACATCAGTAAAACGGAGGGGAGGGGGATACTTTGTCATTGAATTACTCTTGAACTACAACTCTGACAGAATTGAAATAACACTCTCCAAGGTCTAAATACTATAATGATTAAATAGAGCTGCTTTTATTATGAAACATTACTATCCCTTTAAAACTGAGATTATACACAGATAATATGTAGCACTATATAAAGATAATATTGAGTGACTATATATGGATACTGATAACTATATTTTGCTTATAGCTGTTTTGTCAAAGCTTGTTGCACTCCAGCTATTAACCCTGTAAGAACCAGAGGGGTATAAAGTGATCAGTGAGAAGTATGCTTTTTCTATGAAAAAAACAATATGCCATACAATGTTAATAATTGTCCTCTAATTTTATTTTGGATTTTTTTATCCATATTTTCATTTCGCTTCATCAAATTTTAAATGGAATTGAAAGATGGATTCACACATTTTAACGGCACCATGTCACACTAAGTATTTTATACAGATTAGTTAAGCATTTGAAATTGAAGTATTAATAATTAGGTGTAAAGGTTTATAATTCATTGTAAAAATGAGAACAGTGCTGAGCTTATGCCACTTCCTTTAAGCTTTCTTTTGGATGCTGTGTTAAGCTGCTTGGTAGAACAAAAGTGTTTATTATGGGTTTAACATTAATTGAGAGCCAAGAGGAAATAGACTTATGTCCGCATTAGACAGAAGCCTGAAACCTGGTGGTCTTGCACTAAAGGATTACCCAGAATACAGTCATAGTTTTTTTTTCCCAGCAAACAAATTAATATGTGGAAATTAGTGTTTTGGTAAAGGGAATATTTCTTTTCAGCTTCATCATAATGAAACCTGTTTTATCTCTCTAGTGGGAAAAAAATGTAACTCTTTCAGTACCAAATTGTAAAAATCTGCCTTCATCAAATTACTTAACCCTTTGAGTGCAAGTGAGGTATGCAATGTTGTATGTTGCAATGGCTGGATAGCTCTTTGGCTCTCAAAGGGTTAAAAGAAAACTAAACATCCTAATAATGACAAGCCCCCTTTACTTTACTATTGTCCAAAACTCCTCATAGCCACTTTTACTATTGTGCCTTGTTTGAAGAGGAACGACCCTTGGTCAGTCTGGATGTCGTGTCCATGGAGGCAGACTTGACAGTTACTAGCAGATTTTTGGCGGGATTATTAAATCTTTATTCAAAAACAATTGGCGACACATCCAAAGAATTACAGCATAAAGATTGTACATAGCTAGTAAGAGGTAGCATAATAAGGACAAACATTGCTTAAAGGGATAGTAATGTTTCATAATAAAAGCAGCTCCAATTAGTCATCATAGTTTTTGGACTTTGGAGAGTGTTATTTCAATTCTGTAAGAGTTGTAGTCCAAGAGTAATTTAGTGACAAAGTGTCCCCCTCCCGCCCCTTTTACTGATGTAACACTGCTCAGCCAGAGCAGAAGGGAGGTTCCCAGGTAGACTGCAGAGAGGGACAATCTTCAATTAAGATAAGGGAAAACCTGAAAAATTTGTCAAGGGGGGCAGGGCTTTCATTGTTCTCATTGTATTACGTAAGACCCCTGACGAAGCAACGTAAGCTGGGAAACGCGTTGGGCTGTTTTAATAAGATATTGTTTGTTTTTAGGATTATATTTTTTGTATCTGTGCAGATATATTTTATTATCTTTTACAATAAATAGTTTAACTTGTTAAAGCCTGGGCATATTTTTCCAGCTTAACTCCTGAGACTATATTGGGAGTAAGGAATCTTTCCAGCTAGGCTCCTTAGATTATACTTGGGTAGTGAAGTCCTAGATAGAGGACAGAGAAACAACTAAGACCTAAGTTTAAGAAGGAGGCCGGGAGAACTGGAAGAAGTGAAAAGGAAGGAGTTGGACGCAAAGCACCGCCACTGGGGGTTATCCAGTGAAGGCGATCACACCAAGAGGCTGGACTGCCTCTGGTAAAGGTGAGTTAAAACACCTTATATATGTGAGGTGATATCTACGGTGGAGGAGGTGAGAATAGAAACGAGCCCACTCGGTGAAGGGTCCAGAAGTAGGAAAACGATTTGTTAACAGTCTACACCCAGATTGTGTGCTCTTTTTCTTTTTTTGGGTGGAACTACATACAAGAAGCAAAGGCCAAAACTGGAGGCTTTTTTGAAGAAATAAGCGGCACTGCTGAGGAGGACTTTTGAGGACTCATAAACAGTTTCTCTTGCTTTATTCTAGATCAAGATACTGTACAATAAGAAATTGTGTCTGTTGGAAATAGCGCTAAGAATTTGTGGGTGTGAACATTCATTTTTTATTTGCACTGTAAATCTTTATTTTCAGCGATATTAGCATTTAAAGTCTGGATTGTGATGTGACTTGGTTTCAGGTTGCGGGTAAAGCTCAGGCCCTCAACCTGTTAATCTTGCACAGTTCCCTTCCCATGTAATGCCTCCTCTCCTCCTCTGATGATGGAGGATTCCTGCAGGTGACCCGGTGTGCTAGGTCACTGAGTCCTGTGTTATCGGAGGGGGAGAGGAGGCATTACATGGGAAGGGAACTGTGCAAGATTGACAGGCTGAGGGCCGGAGCGTTACCAGCAACCTGAAACCAAGTGACATCACAATCCGGACTTTAAATGCTAATATCTCTGAAAATAAAGATTTACAGGTCAAATCCAGGATTCAAATCCATCTGAATGTTGTCCTTGTGTCTTTGTTCAAAAGATAACTACTTCAGTCCTTCCTGAATGTTATAATGGTTCTCAAATTCTGGCCATTGCAATTAGTAATCTTAACCCTTTAAGGGCCAGGACTGACTGAAGATGTTTTCTTGTGAACAAAGGAACAAGGGTAAAATTCATAAGGCTAAACAATCAAAAGAGAGCACAAGGGAGCACCATAGTACAATAAGACCTTGATAAACTCCACCACCAAATGAACACCCCATTCATGGGTACTCACAAACCAAATGGCTGTCAATCACATATATGATAGGCAGTAGAAGCACAGAAGTGGGTATTTGGCCTGACCTAGAACAGGACGTAATATCAACAATTGAAGATAATGGGCTGCTCCTCCTCCACTCATTCACACCTAATGACATAGACAACAAACCACAAAATGAAAAAAAGGGGATGCAACAATAGTGTAATATAGCACCATTAGCCAAAATAAAAAGGTAAAAAGAAATACATACACGTGATATGGTGGTCAGCTGAAGGGATTCTCAGAGCAGACTAAAAAAGTATATTCTCAGCATTTTGGTGTTTCACGGGATACTGGAAACGTTGCACCACAATAAGAGAGAGGACTCTCTGATATAATGTAAATCTCTGAATTATATTTCATAACAGACACTAAAAGTGAACAAATATAATTAAACAATGAAAGCAATATTATTAGCTGTCAGGCTAACACATATCACCATTCACACAGCTTTTTCAAAGCAGATAATTGAACACATCGGCAGCCACTGAAGATGGCTATTTAAATTATCCCAGCAGGCCCGTCATTGGTTCACTCTAGGGCTTGTTTGATGTGTCAGGGACAAGCCCTCCCATGGTAGTCCTGATGACTCTCTCATTACTTCAATACTAATCACATGGAGGAGAAAATTAAGATGCCCAACAACTCTGATAAAGGGACAGAGGAAAATTTGTATCAGTCAATGACATAAAAAACAGCAGGCCGGCATAAGTGATCTGTTAACCTGAATAAATAAAAAATCCAACACCCATTCAGAAAGTGAGACGACACTACATAAAAACAATCACATGTAATTAGTAGAAACGTGGTGCGGCAACAAACCAATCAAAATATAAAAGCTGTATAAAATCTATATATAAAGAAAGAGCAATTGAATATCCCTAGTTGATTCTACTGCTGTTCAGTGGCGGTGGGAAGTCAAAGAACAGCACATGAGATTTAATACATATTCAAACCATGTAAAGAAAGAAATATCCTATACTATCTAAAATTAAGTGTGTCTGAAATCATTCAATGGTAAATGATAAATAAATACAAAAATAAAATATAATTACAAAGCACAGAATATACTTAAATAAACAAAAAATCTGGGCCATAGTGAAAACTAAGTGTAATCTATAATTGAAATAAGAACTAACTTATTTAAAACAATGCTGTTAAGAGTGTACATAATGTGACTAATATTAGGTGAATACACAATGGAAAAATATAAAAGGAAAATAAACAACTTAAAATGAATTAATATCTATTTGAAAAGAAGAACATATACTAAGATCAACAAAAAATCTTAACCATAATAAAGACTAAATGTAATGTATAATTTAAATGTGTACTAACTCTTAATAGAAGCAATGCTATTAAAAGTGTACATAAAATGATTATGTTACTAATTTAAATTGATTCACAATGAGAAAGTATGTGAAAAAAACTACTCTACAGTATATTAAAAAAACAAATAGTTTGGCGTTTCTAAGGATCCATTTAGACCCAAGGATGTCATTGTACTTAAGCAAAAAATCATCAATTTGCCCATCCGTGTGATATGTATTGGTGTATACAAGAGAGTAATCAGGCCCAACAAGGTTTGTCCCTGGCACTTTGAATGAAGCCCCTGAATAAGCCAATGATGGGCCTTCTGGGATAATTTAAACCACCATTTTGAGTGGCCGCTGGCATATTTGTTAATTTATTGGCTTTGATAGAGCAGTGTGAACTGCAAAACGCGTTAGTCTGATAGCTACTAATATCGCTTTCATTGTTTTATTATGTTTGTACACTTTATAGCATATTTGATCAATTTTTATAATGTTGAGATTTAAATAATATCATAGAGTCCTCTTTCTTATTGTGTTCCAGTGTTTCAAGTATGCTGTGTAGCACCGAATTGTGACTATGAGAGTTCTTCATATGCCTTTTTAGTCAGCTCTGGGGATCTCTTCAGCTGACCACCATCTTACATGAGTGCATTTATTTTTGCCTTTGACTAATAGTGCTGTATTACACTATTGTGACTCATCCCTCTTAAACATTCATAAGGGCTAACAGCAGGGTCGGATTTATAATTAGGCAGAGTAGGCATCTGCCTACAGGCGCATCCAACAGAGGGGCGCCTGTGTCTGGCATCATGTTGTGTGTTTTGTTTTTTAATTTGCCTGTGTCACCTCCCCCGACCGGTGCCGTGAAGGCAGGTCTGTGCCTTCTTCAGCACAGACCTGTAGCTGCTGACCTCCTTTGACGGCTCTTTAGTAATACAGAGTGCTGGGAGATCTCCCAGTGATCTGCATTACTGAAGAGAAGACCGCTCGGGAGCTCCAGCAGCTACAGCTCTGTGCAGAAGGAGGAGGTACAGACCTCTCCTGCCACTGAACCACCAAGGAAGAGATAGGAAAAGGACACTGGGGAAATGTGAGGGTGCAATGTGAGGGTAATATGAAGCTGATGGGGGCAATGTGGAGATGATGGGGGCAAGCTGGAGCTGATGGGGGACAATGTGGAGCTGGTGGGGGCAATGTGAGGGCAATATGGAGATAATGGGGGATAAAGTGGAGATTAGGAGCATTGTGGAGGTGTCCAGTTAAGATGGCCAATGGGGGGGGGGGGCGCTTCAGATTTCTGTGCCTACAGGCTCCTGAGATGTAAATCCGGCCCTGGCTAACAGGATATTTTGGTCATAGTAAGGCAAGTGGGGGGTAGATATTATTAGAAGCTGTTAGTTCTCCTTTACTGTAAATCAATTAAGTTCAGTGCATTGTTATATGATATGTTATTAAATAGACCCCTAAGAAGAACTGGAGAAAAACAACTACACCAGAGGAGACAAAGATTTCCATTGATTTAAACAGCCTGCTTCAAAATGCATCAGCATTCAAGGGGTTAAAATGCCAATTTAAATAAATGAGAATGGGAATTTGTTTAAGAAATATGTATTTGAATTTTCTATGTGACAAATAAATATTTTCTATCACTATATCACAAGTATAAAATGTTTAACCCCTGTATGCCAGATTTTAACTTCTTTAATTCTTATTTTCTATTTGGCACATGTTGGAATTGTTCTTTTAACCCCTTCGTGACAATGGACGTACATGTACGTCCTCTGTGGGTGTCACTTAGTGACAGAGGACGTACATGTACGTCCAGGAAATCCGGATCCCCGCGCGGCTGCACGCCGTTCGGGGACTCCGGATTCTGTTTAAAAAAAAAAAAAAAATGTTAGACGGGCGTTAAGTGACGGCCGTCACTAAGGGGTTAATGAACCCTAGGGTAATATTATTCTCAATATGTTGCCCTCCTTTCTGGCACTTAAAGGGTTAAACCTTTGGATGACATTGGAATGTTCAATGATTGCATTTCCTGAATTTCTAGCACTCAAAGGGTAAAACACCTGTATGTCGAAGGAAATTTTCATTATCCTCTAACTGCAACATCTGAATACAAATGGAGAAAGGACCTTAGACAAGATATATCCATAATAGACTCTTCATTCTCACTCTCTTTAGTAATGCATAACTCACACATTGTTAACATTTTAACATAGCAAATATTATATAGAATGTTGTATGCCCTCATCTAGCCTGAGGCTGAACACTTTCCTATGCATGACACCTATTAACATTCTTTTAAACGGCTAGTCCCAGCAGGGGTATGCACTCTTTCAACCCTTTTGAGTAAAGGACCTCATCTGAGCATGCTCATTCAGCAGAAATAATCACTGGAACCAAACTGACTTCTAGCAGAGAATGTGACTCCACTCTCAGCAAGGGAGCAAATTGGAAATGACTCGGGGCAAGGTTTGCTAAGCTGGAAAAAATGAATTAGATACACTCCTAAGACGAACCTGAAAAGATTACATTTGAAGGAGAAAGAGAAATAGTCAGAGCAGGAGGTTGTATTCTGGCTGCACCTGGGAATTGGAATGTGTCTGAAGGTTTAAAATAAGGCCTTCCTGTGATTCAGATCAAATCAAAGTGTTTATTGCCATTTTGCTACGGGGATACTGCAATTAACCTATCCAATTGAGTTGCTTTATGGCTAAGAAAGGCCATTTAGCCAGACAGTTCCTTGTGACCTATTTCAAAATACATTAAAACTTTTCTTTTACATTTCATTTCACAGTATTTCTCGGAGTATCATCTTTATTGCTTTTTCATAGAATGAAAACATTAAATATATTTATTAACATATATTTGCACATGATCATTAAACATCTGTAGTCTAAAATTTTAACGAATGGGTGACATTTGCCAAACTATCACTTCTAACCCATAAAAGTTTCAATCCTTATCCCTTCGAGTGCCAGAGAGGTATCCAACACATTGCATTGCAATATGTTGGATACTTCTTTGGCACTCAAAGGGTTAACAAGAAGGGTTAGAGAACATTGAGGTAAATGTACCACAGTCAGTTCATGATATGTAAGGCACTGGAATTGATTATTTAGACCCTACCCTGGCCTAACATCCATTTACCATGCTACATATCCCAGAATTCCTCCACTTAATGAATGCCACTTACACCAGGGAGAGGAGAGTTGGATAATCAGTGTGCAATTAGGTGTGTTCCTTTTCTCTGCATTTTGTTTACAGTTATGCACACAAACAGCAAAGGAAATTACCTGAGTTTAACATTTCCCTGCCCATGAATACGATGGACATACTGAGCTTATTGACATTAAAGGGATAGTAATACTTCGTTTTAACTTTATTTTATTTTGTAGGCATTAAAAAACATGAAGAATGATATAAGTCTTATCTCTCAAACCTTTATGGTTTATGAGATATTCACAAGCAAAGTTCCCCTCCCCGCCCCTTTTACCTAGTGTAAGCCATCTCTTCTCAGATGTGAGTCTGGTTGTATGACAGGACAGATAACAGAAGGGGACAATTTTCTTTGTATGAAAACAATGAAAGCCCTTCCCCCCTTGACAAGTTTTTCAGCTTTTTCCCTTATCTTAATTGAAGATTGTCCCTCTCTGCAGTCTACCTGGGCATCTCCCTTCTGATCTGGTTGAACAGGGGGGGGATACTTTGTTTGTGAATATCTCTTAAACCATAAAGGTTTCAGAGATAAGACTTATATCATTCTTAATGTTTTTTTAATGCCTACAAAATAAAATAAAGTTAAAATGAAGTATTACTATCCCTTTAAAGCCCTAACGATGGCAGAGATTGTCCAGCACACTGCAATGCTTATACACTATAGTGCATATTCTGAAGTCCAGCTATTGCAGTTACAGGCAAATACCAGTGGGGCTGTTCTAGAGAATTCCTTGTCCCACTAATGCTAAAATACAACTGGTTGCTGTATGCAATAGCATATTTCTAGCATCATCTCTTATTGGATTGAGCAAGCTCCATTCACTTGATCGTTCTTTTAAGACTTTAAGGACGAGAGGGCTTTGAAAACCATTGTGAATAAATGTTTTGCACACCCAACTCATAAATAGAGAATTAATTAAATACATTATATGATCAAGCAAACTTTGAACATGATCAACCTTGTTTATAACAAAAAATGTTTTATTTGATGATTGCACAGTCTACAATTTTTATGTACTCTTTTGTTAAGTTGAGTGGGCTTCAGGTTTTTTTGTGTTATACTTTGTTCAGCTGAGCTTTCTTCCCATACACAATTGTCCTCTTTAGTGAAATGTTTTGCACAATCAATAGATTTTATGGCAAGACATGGAGGCTCTTATTATGCAATAGTCTCCATCTTTACTACTCAGCAGCAAAAAAAAGAAAAAAACAAAAACTTTTGAACAATACATATGTGGTAACCCCACCCCTTACACAGGTAGCCAATGATATTCCCCCAGAGGTGTATAACAGGAGAAACAGGTAGTTCCAATTCTTCCTTCTTTGCTGCTCAATGGCAGGATAAGTACTTCTTTGTATTATTATATTTTACACCATACTGTATTGTGCTTAAAGCCAATTCCTTGTTATAGACTTAATTGTCCTTTTCAAATAATGTTATAGAATGTATGTTTCTTCTGATACATAGTTTATTGTCTCTTACTTGTGTTTTTCTCACATATACCTGATTATTATTTCTCCCTTACTGTCCCTTGCGTCCTCACCGACGCTTTAGGTGGCTTATCATTGCCTGCTATTTTGTACTCCTTCCTTCATTTTAAGTTTTCTTTCCGGATTTTTCCCGTTTAGTTTTAAGCTACTGTCAATCCATTTTCCAGCCAACCTACCTTCCCCGCACTTCAGTTCAACCTCTCCCCTATACGAGCATTTATCTGCACTTGGTTGCAGCGGCGATCTTGGATTCAGATTCTTACTCTTCTGGCCACTTCTGCACATGCGCGCCTCTCTTCAACGAGCATTCTGAGTTTCTGACTAACCGGAAAAGACGCCAGACGCCCTCTTTTGATGGTTCTCATATTTAGCTTTTTTTCTTTCTGTGACTATAATAATTCTTTTCTCTGAGTTATTACCCCCTTTTTTCCCTGTCTACTTCCGTAACATGGTGGTTAGAGCATAGACCCTTACCAAAACACTCCTCCTTGGTTCAATTCCTGTAACATATTTTCCTGAAATTTTACTGGGAATATTTGCCTTGTGCTTTCAGTCATACTTTGTATTCCTACATAGTTATTATGTCCCAAAGGAGACCTGTTACTCTATGTACCCCTATGAAGGGCAATAAAATCCCTTCTCATTTTTATGAGGGAGATACAGGTTCTATTAACTCTGATTATCAGGAGGCTATGGTTTTAACATCTAACCCTAATGAGGACCATATCCAGACTGTGTTGGATCAGTCAGTTAATAAAACTTTGTCAAACGCCATAGTCTAATGCATGCGTCAAATGACAGATACCCTAGCAAAATCTCTAGCAGGGATATTTTAACATCAATTGAACCCTAAAATCCAATCCATAGAGAAACCTGGTTCTAAGGAATCTTCTCCTGTTAAAAACACCCCAGTCTTAAAAAAGAAGAAAGAGGAAGCGGAAAACAAAGCATGGCACCTCTGAAAGAGAACTCCAAAGTTCTCCCGTTGACATGCCCAGTGTGTCTGGCAAATTGACTAGTGGTTCACAACCACAATCTAGAAACACATTGCGTTCCAAGCCTGATTAGTTTTGCCTGGATTCTTCCTCTGAAACTACTACCTTGGAGGCTGAGGAACAATCCAGCTGATTCTCAGGGGAGGAATATATACCTCAGGAGAATGAAGCAGAATCGGATCTGGACGTGTGACACTCCTACTATAGACCTTACCATGGCCCAATATATGGCCAAATCGGGGAGGGACCCCAGGAAGGGTGTAGAGCATTCCCTGAAACTGTGTCAGGACAAGCTCCTACATGTAGTGGGTCCACTAGCAAAAATATTTAATATGACAGAGGAAGCTATCTCATCTTCCTCACAGACTGACATTAATAGCCTACGGGGATGGGTTCAGAGGGCCATTTGCCTTTTAGGCAACGCAAATACTGCCCTGTCCACCGAGAGGCGTAAAGTAGTCCTCTTACGCATTGATCCAAAATGGCCTCTATGGAGGCAGGCCCGGAAGCAAACGGCCTTTTGCTTGGGGAATATTTTATAAAGAACCTCTTCAAATTTGTCGGGACCTTTACGGCTCTGGACAAAGCCCAGACTTCTATGAAAAAAGTTTTTAATAGTCGGGTTTTTGCCAGAGCCTGGAAAGGGAGAGGTCGATTTCCCGTCCGCACATCAGGACCCTATAGGAGAGACTATAGGAATGCCCAAGACCCATCATACCTCACGAGAGGGGTATACTCTCAAGAGTCCAGAAATCCCAACCCGTTCTACCATCCACGTGCAAGAACTTGGAGATCAAGGAACACCAGAGGATTGTCACGCTCCAGACCATATACAGGTAAGTCCCCTTTCCTTTCTCCCTTCAGAGGAAAAACTGGGTGACAGACTCACCCATTTTTTCCATACTTGCACTCAGATCATATCGGACCAATGGGTATTGCAAACAATTCAGGGTTACCAAATAGAATTCTAATCACACCCTTACCAAACCAAGATTCCTAATTCTATCCACTTCTCAAGGGAAGATTTCTATTTAGTGGATTTAGAAATTCTAGAGCTCCAAAGGAAAGGTGCTATCACTCAAGTCCATTCTTCAGAACCAGGATTTATATGCAACACTTTCCTGCTACACAAAAAAGATTCAGGGGGAAGACCATTCATAGAACTGAGGAACCTAACGGCATTTCAAAATGGAAGGCATTCACTGCCTCAGGTATCTCCTGTTACCATCAGACTGGATGGTCAAATTAGACCTGAAGGACGCGTATCTCACGGTTCCCATTGCTCGGCACCAACAACATCTTCTCCAATTCCTTTGGAAAGGAATCACCTCCCTTTTGGTCTTTCCTCTGCCTCTTGGTGTTTCACGAAGCTCATGATTATATATCTCTACGATATGTTGATCATGTCCCAAGACTTGGAAATTCTCAAGGAACACCTTCATTTGATGGTATCAGCTCTTACCAGCTTAGGTTTTCTCATAAACTGGAAGAAGTCGGTGACTCTTCCGACCCAGTTAATCGAATTTGTAGGCTTCACGTTCGATTCTCTAAACTCTACCCTTCGCCTAAATATTTCCGACAAATAGACAAAATCAACTCACACTTCGTATGGCGGGGGTGTCGGGCTAGCCTTAAGTTGACTACTCTTACGAGATCGAAGCGTGAGGGGGGAATTGCCTTGCCCAACTTCTACAGGTATTACTTAGCAGCACAATGCCGTTATGTGCTTGACTTTATTTCTCCCAGACCTCGATATCAAACTACTCAGATAGATGCACTATTATTACAGCCTGCTTATGAGCTACCCCCAGTTCTTACATGGTGGTCCCGTAGCTAACTACATTAGCTGTAACTCTATATGAGGTTTGGGAGGAGCTGAAGAGGTTACTGGGTTATGTGGCCATGGACCTGGACACCCCCTTGTGGGGTGCAGTGGGGTTGCATCACTTGCTAGGTAGCGAGTTTGGCCCTCTGTGGTCTAGATTCAGGATTCGTACTCTTGGACAATTGTATCATGATAACCAGCTGAAATCTTTTGCACAACTACATGACGAATATCATCTGCCACACAGTCTTTTCTATTCTTACTTATGTACCAGACATGCTCTTAGAGCCCAGTGGGGAGATAGGGTACCGATGATAGCTACTTTCCCACTTCTTACCAGATTGAGGACCCTTGAGCCTCCGAGACCTCTCTCTTTTATTTATCAATGGCTGGAATCTCCTATGAGATTTCGGGAATTTCCTTCACGGAATAAATGGGAAATGGATTTGGGCCCATTGGAGGATTGGGAGTGGAGCATGGCTAAGGAGGTGCCAGCTCAGATGGCAACATCGACTAGACATCAAATGATACAGCTGAATATCCTTCACAGAATTTATTACACACCAATTAGACTGTTTAAAATGAGAAATTCTGGTACTGACCACTGCCATCGATGTGACAATGTTCAAGGCACGTATTTGCACATGATTTGGGAGTGTCCTGAGGTGGGGAGGTTTTGGTCAGAGGTAATGCGTATTGTGACCCTGGTGTTGGGACGACCTGTACCTGCGACTCCAAAAATCTGTTTATTGTCTATTTTCCCCGATGAGATTGAGGAGGCCAATGACAAATCTCTTCTGCGTGAGCTTTTGGTGATGGCGAGAAAGGTGGTGGCCCTGAATTGGATGTCAGACAGGGCTCCCAATTATAGGGCGTGGATTAACCTGGTTTCACAGTGTTTTCCACATTATAAATTGGTTTACTTACACCGAGGTACTCCAGCTAAGTATGATAAAATCTGGGGACGGTGGCAAGCCTGGTGGACAGCTAGGGCAAGCACTTCTGTAGCTCACGGTGATGTGTAACCTGCTGGAGTTGGTCGAATCCGCTCATATCTGCTAACCGTGTAGATACTGGTAATATATACTTGTTGTTTGTCTTTGTGTCTGACCCCTGTTTAGCACTGGCTGGTGGGTGGGGGTTGGGTGGTGCTGCGGGCCTGCGGGAGAGAGGAACTGGGATCGAGGGATTTAGTTTTAACTTAGGTTAGATGTTTGAAGTTTGGGTTGCATTATTATAAAAACCTCAGGTTGACTCTGTACGCCCTATTAATATGTATCTGTTCTTTTTAATGTCATACATGTTTGCATACTCCTATTGTACTTGAAAGACCTCATTTGTACCTTTTTATTTTCTTTGTATTTGTATGGAGTGATCTGATAATAAAATATATTTCAAAAAGAAAAAACTCTGCCCTTTGCCTACCTCACAACAAACTGAAGAACATCTGCAAAGAGATAAGGTCCAGTCTCAAAGCGGACATCATCTCCCTTAGGATGTTGGCGAGAATTGTAGGACTTCTATCCGCATCGATTCAAGCCATATTCTCAGCACCTCTTCATTATCGAGCCCTTCAAAGACTAAAAGCCATGCATCTTCACAAGGGTCTCGCTTATTCTGATCAAATACCTCTGTCTTTGGAGGCAAGGGAGGAGCTTCTATGGTGGTTAACCAACATTGAAGCGTGGAACGGGAGGGCAATTTTCGGAATATCCCCGGAGATAATCATAGAATCTGATGCCAGCAATTCAGGCTGGGGTGCTCAGTGCGGAGACCTCACCACAGGAGGGAAATGGTCCTCCACAGAAAGGGGTATGCACATCAGCTACTTGGAATTGTTGGTGGGATCGTTTGCTGTCAAGAGTTTTTCGAAGAACATCTCAAACTGTTGCATCCTGTTAAAGATGGACAATATATCAGCAGTAAGATACATCAACCATCTTGGAAGCACAAAGTCAGAAGCTCTAGCAACCCTAGCAAAGGAATTTTGGCACTTTTGCCTGGACAGCAACATCTCTATCCAGGCGGAATATCTTCCAGGTCTGTCCAATACAATTGTGGATTGGAACTCCAGACACCTAAGAGATTCCAGTGACTGGACTCTCCACCATGCAACATTTGCGAAATTGAATTCAATCTGGGGCCCCTTGGAATTAGACCTCTTTGCATCCAGACCGAATATTCGGCTACCAAAATTCTTCAGTTGGAGACCAGACCCAGAAGCGTTGGCTTTGGATGCTTTCCTTCAGATCTGGCCAATTCAACGAAGTTACGCATTTCCTCCATTTGCCATGATCCCCAGGGTCATTCTCCAAGTCAGGAGATAGAAGATCACTTTGGTCCTGATTACACCCTTCTGGACAGCACAGCCGTGGTTCCCTCTACTTCTAGAGATATCCATAGATTACCCCCGCTACCTAATCCCATACCTTCAATTACTACTGGACCCATTAGGCTTCCCACATGATCTTTTATTACAAAACCAACTTTATCTTCTTGCGTGGCAGATCTCAGGAATCAAAGACTTATCGACGGCCTTTCAGAATCGGCTCAGTCTCTCATTGCCGAAGCCTGGGCCCCAGGCACTAAATCCTGCTACAGATCTTGATAGAAGATCTGGTCATGTTGGTGCTTGGAATGGGACCTGGATCCCTTTTCTTCTGATTTGAGTTCCATTCTAAATTTCCTTTCCTCCTGTTTCCAACAAGGAAGGGCTTATAGATCGATAAACTGTTACCGATCTTCCATTTCGGCATCACAAGAATATATAGATGGCTTCCCGTTAGGCCAACACCCATTAGTATGTAAATGAATGAGGGGTATAAAACTTTCGAGACCACCCGCATGTTAATTTGGTTCTCTTACTGTTAGAATCTTGGCCTACTAATGAATTATTATCTTTCAAACAACTATTGGCTAAACTTACGATATTGCTTTACCTTATATCGTTTAGAAGAGTTTCTGATGTTTGCACTCTGGACGTATCTAACAGATTTTATGAACCTGAGGTAGTACGCTTCCTTATCTCTAGAAGAACTAAATCCTCTTCTAAGAAATTTTTTTACCCTTACTTCCCACATAACCCCCAATTATGTGTAGTTAATTGCCTGAAATGTTATGAATTAGTTACTGCTAAAGTTAGAACTGTTAAAGGGATAGTAATACTTCGTTTTAACTTTATTTTATTTTGTAGGTATTAAAAAACATGAAGAATGATATATGTCTTATCTCTCAAACCTTTATGGTTTAAGAGATATTCACAAGCAAAGTTTCCCCCTCCCGCCCCTTTTTCCTAGTGTAATCCATCTCTTCTCAGATGTGAATCTGGTTGTAAGACCAGACAGATAACAGAAGGGGACAATCTTCTTTGTATGATAAGAATGAAAGCCCTTCCCCCTTGACAAGTTTTTCAGCTTTTTCCCTTATCTTAATTGAAGATTGTCCCTCTCTGCCGTCTACCTGGGCACCTCCCTTCTGATGTGGCTGAACGGGGGGGGGGATACTTTGCTTGTGAATATCTCTTAAACCATAAAGGTTTGAGAGATAAAACTTATATCGTTCTTCACGTTTTTTTAATGCCTACAAAATAAAATAAAGATAAAACAAAGTATTACTATCCCTTTAACTCTCAACAATTGTTAATATATTTTGTGAAACCTCATTTGCCTTTATCATCGGCTACTCTAGCTAGATGGGTTCACTGTATCATGGATGCTGCTGGTATTGATATTTTCCTCTTTGGTGCTCATTCTGCCAGAGGTGCCATGGCTTCCAAATCCCTTTTATCTGGAGGCAGACTTGAGGATATCCTTAGAGCGGCAGACTGGTCCAAGGAATCCACCTTCAAAAATGTTTATTTCAAACCGATTGAACATGTCTCTTGTAATGTTATACAACAGCTTTAAACTTGCATAATAAGAGCCTCCATGTCTTGCCTAAAATTTGTGGATTTTCCTAACCAAGTGATGGAAAGTCAGGATTTTATTAAAGACACGGAGGCTCTTATCATGCAAGTTTAAAGCTGTTGTATAACATTACAAGAGACATGTTCAATTGGTTTGAAATAAACATTTTTGAAGGTGAATTCCCTGGACCAGTCTGCCGCTCTAAGGATTTAACCCTACCCTTATGTTTTCTTATATCATCCCATTAGGTTAATCTGATCTCCAACTTTAAGTTCATGAAAAGTTTTGTGTTATGGACTATGCCAGGAAGTTGATTACGAAGTTTATCTACAGTTTGACATTCCAATTCACCAAAGAAAGAGGGATTAGAACTACCTGTTTCACCTGTTATACACCTTTGGAGGAATATCATTGGCTACCTGTCTAAGGGGTAGGGATACCACATATGTATTGTTCAAATGTTTTTTTTTTTTCTTTTCTCAAATGTTTTTGCTGCTGAGTAGTAAAGATGGAGACTATTGCATAATTCTTGCCTCCGTGTCTTTAATAAAATCCTGACTTTCCGTCACTCGGTTAGGAAAATCCACAAATTTTTGAATGCTTGTCAATTAAGTGTGTTTCAAATGCACAGCGACAATGGCTTCATTGTATTTATTTATTCCATCTATTTCTTTGATTGAGCAAAGAAAAACTTTATTTGATTCTGACCAGCATGAACATTCAATTCAAAAACTTTATACATAAGGAGACAGGCATTGTGCGTGTGACAAACAGTAAAATATCAGAGCTCCCTTTTGGGAAAGGGATCAGAGATCAACAAGTTGTAAGAAAAAAGACAGTGTCCCTCATAATATCTTTCTCAATGCCAGAACTGAACAATATCTATGTCTAATTTTGCAGCATCAAAATATATCATGGTAGAGTACACATTTTTGGACAGCTTCACATTTGTCTTATACCAAACTGATTTTGACCAAATTTGCATGGTTTATTGGGAGCTGCGCTGACTCCTTACATTTAAAATTTTAGCCTTATGTGTTAAACTGTTTAAAAGTTGCAAGCATTTTCAAATCACAATTTAAAGGAACTGCAATGCTTAATTATATTAATATTTAAATATATTGTTAAATAATGTGCATTGTTTGGGTACAGTTCTTCTATGGCCTGAAATGTTATGGTGGTATTGTTGCTACAACAGTCTATGGACAGCTCTGGTTAACGGACTATAAAACTCTTTAACCCCTTCGCGACAGTGGATGTACATGTACGTCCTCTGTGGCTGTCACTTAGTGACAGAGGACGTACATGTACGTCCAGGAAATCCGGATCCCCGCGCGGCTGCACGCCGTTCGGGGACTCCGGATTCTAATGAAAGAAAAAAAAAAATGTTAGACGGGCGTTAAGTGACGGCCGCGTCTGCACGCGGCCGTCACTAAGGGGTTAAGATGCTGTAGCAACAGCATCACTGTAAACGTTCATGTGATGGAGGTACTGTGGCAAAAATATGCAAGATTTGAGCTGCAATAACTTCTTAATAAAATATCTCTCAGTAGTGGGTGGACCCTTGTTTTACTCAGCAGGAGAAACTGTATTCAATACAAAGCATTACTATACCTTTGACATAGAAATTTTTTTACTGTTTGAGTGAGAACCCTAATGTTGGCATAAGAAATAAGCTTTTTATTGAATTTCCATATTTTTTAAGCTAAGAAATGAAAAACAAATCCCATACATTACCCCACACCTCCCACTATGAAATTGCTTAATATCGCCACTATGGGCCAGAGTGCACTGCAATCAAATGAGGCCACATGGCAACGGATTAATAGCTTATAAACATTTAACCCTTTGAGTGCCAGAGGGGTACTCAACACTTTGCTTCGCAATGCATTGCATATTCTTTTGGCACTCAAAGTGTTAAACATTTCCCACCCTGTACCTACAATACAAATAAATGTGTTTCCAACAATAATACGTATGGAGTCATGCCTAAAACATATTTCCATACCATAAAGAATAGGAATCGCACTGACCAATCATAATTTTGAACTCCTATAGTAAAGACCAAATGGCCGAGGTGCACTAGTGGGTATATAGAAAATGTAAACAATAAAGGAAAAGGGAGGAAGGGGGGCCAATTGCATAGATCTGCCAAGTGACACCCCCCATCCCTATAAAGAAATACAATCAAGCAGACACACTTGAGGATTATAGAAAAATAGAAAGAAAATTTTATTAGTAATACAAAATACAAAGTGAGGACATAAAAGCAATTAAAACAAAACTGGCTCAGGAGTATAAAAATACACATAAGAAGCTCCCTAGAATGATAAGTCCTAATGCAGAAACAGTGTAAGCAATAAGTATCGTGCAATACCAAGGAATGCTGAACGTGAAGCTACTCGAATAATAACTAGATAATTAACCCCTGACGAAGCCACTCTAGTGGCGATACACATAGGGTGTAGGCCATCCGGGAGTTACACTGAATCTTTTGAAGTTTCCCTTGTGTTTTCATTTTCCTCATGCAGATAAGTATTCGTGCTCCCAGGTTTATTTGCTGGTTAATTATCTCGTTATTATTCGAGTAGCTTCACGTTCAGCATTCCTTGGTATTGCACGATACTTATTGCTTCCACTGTTTCTGCATTAGGACTTATCATTCTAGGGAGCTTCTTATGTGTATTTTTATACTCCTGAGCCAGTTTTGTTTTAATTGCTTTTATGTGCTCACTTTGTATTTTGTATTACTAATAAAATTGTTTTTCTATTTTTCTATACCTCTGGAGTGTACCTGCTTGATTGGGTTTCTTTATAGGGACGGGGGGGTGTCACTTGGCAGATCTATGCCAATTGGCCCCCCTTCCTCCCTTTTTCTTTATTTAAAACATATTTCCAAACAGTTTAGGAATGTCCTCACTTTCTTTCTATAAGAAGGAATAAATGAAATGTATGGAGGCACTTTTTTTTATAAGAATGATGGAGAGTCCACTCTAGCCGAAAAGAAAACCTAAGTACTCATTTGAGGGCCCTGGTGCAAATATAACACAAAAGTATTTTCACAGATGCATAATTAGACTGTATTGGATCATAGGACAGACAGGGCCTCCTTGGATGCTGGGCCCTGACACAACTGAACCTCTTCTGCTCTAGTAGTTAGTCCTTGGGATGCACCTAGCTTATTTGGCAAAGGGTTGCCAGTGACAACCTATGACATGGAGTGGTGTAGGATCTCGAGACCCAAGCTTTTATATTTTTCTGTCTACAGGGAAGACGTGTGGGGACCATTTTTCACTGGGCAATATATATAATGTATTGGGTTTTTTGATTCCTCGTATTTTAACACCCCCTTTCCCATATTGAGCAATATATTTATGTATGGAATTCATTATACATGCTGAGACTGATGTACTAAGAAGAAGAACTGCAACAATTCTGGGCGAACCAACCAGACCATAATGGAAATTCCCCAGATTCCTGTTGTCTCCAGGAAATGTTAACCTCTTGAATACTAGCAACGTTCTTAAGCAATAAACACGAGCTAAGGGATTAATATTTGTTTAGGCCGATAATAAAAAAGTGACTGTATTTTCTGCTTTTAGTTGCATGCTGTCATGTTAATTCTGGTAATGTAATTCAAACATTGTAAGGTTTGGATTCTTTGCTGGAGATGCATTTTTGGTTCTGTTTCAGACATGTAGATGTACACACACAAGTGAATTATGTAGGTATTAATTTTAATGCTATGTGTTAGAGATTTTGTAAGAACTAATGGACACTCTGGGGTGAATGTGTTAATAACCATATCAGTTAATTTTCTGCATTTATAAATTGGCATGTAATTCATGTGCCTGTGCTTCAGGAAATATATCATAGGCGGTGCGAGCACACACTTCACCATCGCTAAGACTATGATGACATAAAAATCTGACTTTCACTCCGTAGCAAATTGTACAAATTGTTAGTGTGTATCATTAAGCACAATTCAAGGAAAAGCAAGACCAGAAATGCCCATACACTGCTATGTTGCCCATTCCTTGGCACAAGCAATGTAACTGAGAGAATTGTTGGAGAACATATCTCAGTACAGTGATTCTCAGCTCCAGTGGTCACACCAACAGGTCAGATATAAAGGATTTCTGTAAACAAGCACAGATGTATCAATAAATTACTGTGCCACTGATCATCTGCCTGTGATCAAGCAGGGATATAGTCAAAACCTGTTCTGTTGGTGCGTTGTGGGGGCTAACACTGAGAATCATAGTATTAGTGCAGAGGCATTAGAGAGGTACAGCACCAGTAGACTGATTCCATCTCCTTTTTTTAGCATGGGATCATTTTAGTACATTCCCCATTATATGTCAATAGAAATAAAATAGAATTAACCCCTTAAGGTCCACTGGTCCTGGTTTTCTTTTACCCTTAAGGAGCGCATAGACCACATTCAGGGAGCTGGTACATGCGAGTGATCACATGTACCGTCTCACCACGAAAGAAAAGCTGAAACTGACTGCTCTGGTCTAGGAGCAGTCAGTTTCAGCCTCCAGTAGTGATCTCAGCATGCCTGCAGAAGTGCTGTAATCAAAAAAGTCATAATGTGCCAGGACTGTCACCATTCCTTAATGCACAGACATGCATGATGTTCTGGCACATCACTGTCAGTAACGGGTTAAAAGCAATGCATTTAGAGCTAAAAAAGTGCAATTCTGGAGCAAGCCAACTGCACCATAGATTTCTAACCCTTGACACAGGAAGCACTCCAACAGTAAAGCTTATGTAATAGGAAGAACAGAAATCATTCAGGAACAAAACAACTGCACCATAGGGGAAAATGCTAGTTCAATAATCCACTATTGGGTTAAATGGGGATGTTAACCTCTTCAACATTAGAGGTTTTCAATGCATTGGAGACCTCTGTATTCATGGGGTTAGAAGCCCCCATATAAATCAACATGCCTTTGCACAATCTTCATTTCTACCCTATAATGTTGATTTTCTTGAGAATCCCTTTTTATCTTGATGAATAAGGCCCACAGTATTCATTTGTACATGTTCATCTAAGCACAAATTTCTGTTCATACAAGGATCTAGTGAAGAATTCCGGTGACAGACTAGTGTCATTATAAGAAAGGCGTGAAATTCTGTATGTCAGGCTGTTACCATGCTAAAAAAAACTATACCTTATGTGATGTCAATGTCTTTAGATATAACACTATCATAACTGTATATCGTATATTAGACTCTGTAGATTTCCAAAGCCTTTGGGTAATATACTTTCCATCAGCAGCTGAAGCAGTAGCTGAAGGACAAAGGTTAATGTTTCTCTTATGTGTCCTTTGCTAGCGGTTGACTCCAGTGGGAAGGGGGGATGTGCTGTTCTTTAACTGACATGTATAGATGGAAAGATATTTTTGAGGGGAGTTTTTATTAGATGATATTGATCTTGAGAAAAAAGAAGTTAAAATGAAGATGTACAATCACAATAAAACGAGAGCAGTGCTAGTGTGGATTAGAAGATAATAAGTATAATCTACTTCCAGACCCAAAAGCTTCATAATATAAGATATATTTACCTTTATGTTTGGTATTGCTACAGGGAGATTTCTATCACCTGGTACAGGAAGCTTCCACTCTAACAAGGAGGTGGATGAACCAAGGGCAGGCGTAAACCAACTGCATTGTAGGTGCCAAATACAAATTCCCCAGATTTTCATTGGTCTAAATTGAGAATGCTGAATATTAGAGAGGTCTCCAATGCAACGTGAAGCAATCCGTTGGAGACCTCTCTAGTAGTCAGTGGGTTAACCCTTTGAGTGTCACAGGGGTACTCAATGCATTGTTTTGCAACGCATTACATATCCCTGTGGCACTCAAAGGGTTAAAAGCCCCATTTAAATAAATAGGAATTTCGACTTTTCCTCTGTGGGGAAATAGGTTTTCTCTAGAAGTGCTCTGGGAGTACAAGAGATTGAGTTAACCCCTTAAATGCTAGAAATGACTCCAACACACAGTGAAGCATCAAGGAGGTTAAAATTCCATTTTTTAACTGACGTTTTTCTATTAAATACAGAAAACACAAAGGAGGATGTCCACAGCATGATATGACTTAAAAAAGTGATAATTTGAAGGTGATAAATATCCCTACTGACTCATAGAGTTGGCAGCTACTCATATAGATGGCTACAGAGTTTGTGGAGGATATTAGAACTGCCTCCAAACAGATATTTATGATTTCTGATAATGATGACAGATGGCTTCAATGCAGATAGGTTGTAGCTCCAGGGAACTATCTGACTGTCATTTGGAGTCAAGAAGGATTTATTTACCCACTTGGGGCTAAATCTGAAATGGCTTCAGGATTTTTTTTTTTTTTGCCTTTGACATGGGCTGGACTTGATGGACGCATGTCTTTTTTCAGCCTCGTCAACTATGTAACTATATATCAGCTGGTCAACAGCAGTTCCTCTGCAAATAAAGAACAATCCCTAAAAAAAAGAGAGAGAGACAGACAACAGCGATATGTGTGCAGTAGGACTGCTTTTCTTATATAGTATCTTGTATCAAAAAGCCAATGCTAAAATATGGAAACTCACACTGTATGGTATCTAGTGGCTGCTGTCATGAGTTCTCTGGTAGTAGACTACAGTGGAACTCTCCAACTCATTTTAGGAAAACATTTCTCTAGGGACAAATTAAGCTTTAATAAAATTGTTTAAAACAAACACAATTAGTACTAAATTAAAGTGCCTCTGACACATTTCTGGGTTGGAAGAGTCCTATTCACAGGGAGGTTCAGCCTTTAATACAGTAGCCAACATCAACCTCAATAGGTTATGTTTAGGGCGACAAACTCATTATAGGTCCAGCCATCTCCAGTCTGATTACTCTTTAAAAGGAAAACTAAAACCTTCTCATACTTACTTTGGGCAGGAAATCCTAATGTCCCCTATGGATTTTGCCCATGTGCCTTTGTTCCACCTTCAGTCAGTCCTGTATGTCATATTCATGGAGGTGGGCAACTGCTAGCAGGACCACTGGACCTGAAATTTTGCTCACTATGCATGGTACTCAACCTTTTAATGTCCAGAACGTTGTGCAACATACTGCTTCTCAATCCACTGAAAAAAAGTGTTCTTTTTTCCATTTTTTCTCTACTTATTTCACTGCATTACATTTAATCATAATCATTTATTTCCCCTCATGTGGAGTGTTTCTGCCATGTATCCCCCATTGTGCGGAAGTGTAAAAGGGGGTGTAGGTTTACTGCATGATGGCAATCTGTGATTGGGAGAAAGAGAGAATGCAGCTGAATTTTTTATGCTAGTTATTGTAGGCAGACAGGAAAATAGAGGGAACTGGATTTGTGTGATATGATTATTGGTTGTAGAGAGTACCAGTTGTTCTCTGGATGTGGGTGTGAATGGAGAAAGTAGTGCTAAAAAACAAAACAAAAAAAATCAACACACCTTGACTGGTAAGTGACAGGGTCACACTGGATAGCTGAGCCTGAGACTCTGTACCGAGACTAACAGATAATACACAGGTAAGTACACCACACATTGAAAACAAACAAACAAGTACAAATCAAAATACTCAACATACTCTTTTACTTACACACACTCATTCATACAGGTGAGAGGTGACTTGGTGCTTCATCAGCTGCTGTGCATGTTATCCTTTATTGCAAGCCTCTAATTCTGACGCTATCAGGTCTATCTCATATGTTATTATAAAAACAACTCTACAATCCTTTGGAGAGAATGAGAAAGCTTAAGCAATTTTTAAACTAGCTACTAATGTGTAGTGTCAGACAGGCAAAAAAGATGGAGCTATAGCTGTTTAAGGAGTATTGTTGCTAGCCAGTTCTCTGGATAGTTGCAGGGAGTGTGGGTGTGATTTGCAGATAGTGACACTTACAGTGAAAGGGATAGTTTAAAATATTGTTGACTGATTAGTGACAGACAGGCAGGAGATCCTTTTTCTACAATTGAGTAGAAACTGAGAGTGATAGTGACAAAAAAGATACTTACATCATGCATTACTTTCAGACAGACAAAATATCACTCCACATGATTGCAGCTCTGTCCTGTACTTTACAGTAAAAATCAACATGCCATCATTATGTCCAACAAGCCATCTCAATCATCCTCATTACTGTCACTGCTTCCAAGTCCAACTTCCACACAGTCACAATCACAATTGTGATAAAGCAATAACACAGGTCAACATGCACATTTCTAGCTATGGCTGAGCAGGGAGGAAGCAGCATCATTTCTAGGCACATCATGATTGACATCCCACCTAAAACACAACCATAGGGAGACGCATCAGCAGCATGTCAGAGAGAAATGACTAGCAGTAGCAGAAACACTCAAAAAAGTGTACAGAGCCAAGGGGCACTTAATAGTAGTGTTGTAGAGGTCTGAGGGAGTGGAACAGAATTTTCCTAAGTAACAATAACACCCATGTTTCCTGCTTCTGCTCTTGTGCAAAATGTAAAGCATGGAAGACGATGACTGAGTTAGTAGCCATGTGTTGTGTTATTCCAAGCGACATGAGTGTTTAAAAGCAGCAGGAGTATAGGACCAAGAGAAACTTGTCTCGAGAAGGGTATAGTTGTCAGTTCTTGGAGATTTCCCAGCATGCAATTGTCAAGCATTCACTTAAGGTTTTGGTAACCTCTTTAATGCTTTGAAATTTTTTTTTTTGGAGGTGGTGACTGAGTGCGTTCTCTTTCTTGGTTCTTCAATTTTTCCCAAATTGAGATGACAAAAACCGTTGACCCGTATTAAATAAGCCAAAGAGGGACAGTTCTAGAACAAACCAACTGTACCATAAGGGACAATGAAATATTCATCAATTTAAAAATGTCATTTAACTCGTTGAATGCTAGAGGTGCATTCAATGATTGCTTTACAATGTGTTGGAGACATCTCTTACATTCAAAGTGTTAACCCTTTGAGTGCCAGAGAGGCATCTAAAGCATTGTTTTGCAATGTGTTGGATACCTTTCTGGCACTCAGAGGGTTAAAACCACACTTAAATCCATGAGAATCGCTGTTTTTTCCCTGTGGTGGAATGTGTGTGTGCTCCAGAACAGCTCCTCTTTAGCTCATTGAAAGAATATGACCCTTGGTTTTCAGCTGCAATCCCTTAGTCTGCTCATTTGACACTCTACACAAGAATGAACAATGTGTAAATCAGGGGTAGTCAATTGTCAGACCTCCAGCTGTTGGTGACTACAGTCCCCATCATCTCCATCCAGACATGAACTGGCTGGGGATGATGGCTGTTGCAATCTCCAGCTGCAGCAGATCTGACAATTAACAATTCCTGTTATAAACGATGACACTTTCTTCTAAATATAGTGACTTCCTCACTACCATCAACAACCAAATATTCTAGAGAATATCTTTCTCTTGCAACACAGGAAGACAATATAATGGAGTTAGGGTTGGTGCAGCACTAGACAAAGTAGGCAGCCATCTAGGGTAGTAGCAGAAGCCTCTTGCTCCTCCTTACCCTTATTAACATTTCTCAAAATATTTAATATTTATTATTGTAGAATTTGAATTAGTGCTAAGGGATTATTTATTTGTGAAAGCTCTCAAATCCTATACAATGCACTGTATACCCATCTTGCACTCAAAAGGGTTAATTGCGGTGGCTTGCAACAGGTGAATTTTTTAGGGACAGAAGGCAGCCAGAAAGTTCATCTAATTTTCCAAGTAGACTTGTACATGTTCAAAAGTCATATCCGAATCATTCATTACATTTTTTTTCATCCATTCAGAGAAAATTAAATTTGATTACCATTGTGGTCAGTTTCATGAGAATTGTGTTGGAAAAATTTGTTGTCAGATGAAATTCGTTCCTCAATGGGAAACAAAAGTAAAAAGAACACAAAAAAGGTTCTGAGTAACCCATACAAATTACAAAATATAGAATGCACAAGGACAAGCTATGGAACTCTAAAGTGGAAAGGCTAAGAGTGGTGTGCAGCAATACAATACAAGAGAGGGAAATAAATATTAATGGGAATATCACCATAGAATATATGACAAAACAATACCCCATTGTCATAGTGTTCTAACAGGAATAACAAACTGAGAGATCATTCAATCAACATTTTCTCTAATATGAAAATAAGTTCATGATATGTGCTCACCAAATATCTCTCATATTGGTAAAGCCTCTCACATGAATTTCCCATCCGCTAACCACCAATATTCACTATTGTTTCTGTTTGTCTTAGTCCCTGTTTTTATGCAACACAGAGGCTTTCAGGACAGTACTTGTTACTCTTACTCAGATACAGCTAATAGTTGAACTGCTACTCCTTCCTCTTATGTCACTAGAAAGTGACTTACTGTCATCTTCCATGTATTTACATGGTTTATTAAAACTACCTGAGGTGGGGAAACTCCTTTTTTCCATTTTCAAAAAAGTCTCCTCAGGAGGAGAAAGATCATCATAGTTTATTGCACATGCTGCAGCAACCATGGCTGCAGTCAATTTTTGGACCACCACTTTACTAACACATCCCTGCACTGCTCCTACTCTCTAGCCTGGTCCAAATGCTGGACATTAACAAATAGTATGAATTTAACAGTGAAGTACACAACAAAACTGTTTCTGTGTGATGATGTCTTGCTTTTTACAATATACTGTATAATATAAGTGTCTGTCTCTAGTATCTATAATGGTTAGCCTCGGTTACTCACTTCAGGGTCTCTTTCTCTGTGCGGTCTCTTTCTCAGTTTAATAAACTGTGCGTATATGTCACTATGTACAAAAAATAGATAACACCCCCTGCAAGTGCAAATGCTTTAACTGACTTCTCTTCTGCTGGCTGCTTTAGGAGTCAATATCAATTGCATTTGTCTGTCTTGCCAGTCTGCAAAGTACATCAACAAACAAAGAATGACATGCTGCAGGAAACTGACACCCTTTTTATACTATTCTGGTAGCTAAAGGGAAGCTTACCAAGTCTGGGAAAATTCATTTTTACCATTGATTTCCATGTAGAAAGAAAGGTAAAAAAGTGGAAAATGTGCACTTTGTCACAGTAACTTTCCCACGAGGAGGGAAGTACAATTTATCAGCTGTTTAAGTTTTAGATGAAACATGTTGCTTATCCCTAGTTGACAATGACAGTCTCATCATTCCTATTGGCTGTGCAGGTGGGTGTGACCTAACAGAAATCTGTATCTGTCTCTCTGAATCTCACAGAAGTTCTGGAGAGGAGAACTAAGAGGCGTGACCTGTACAATGAGGGTTATAAGCATGGGTGTTGCTAGTGCTAGGTACTTGCTTAGGTGGCTAAAGAACTAGGCATCATGCTTAAAGTTCCAGGTCTTATTGTCACCTTGGGACTAATTATCTACTAGGAATGAAACAATTGGGCTGTGCAATGCACTAATGATTGTATTATATTGGCCCAAGCCCCTCTTAGTCAAACCATTTAACTCATCTGGATATAAGTCTATAATGTTGCTATTTCCAGTGTTAGAGGATGAGTGGAAACAAATTCAAATTATAAGATGCTACCCCTATTGTATGTGTGGCTGCTTATTCTTACTTATATGCTGCTCCACAAAGGGATAAAGTAAGGAAAGAGAAAGGGGGGAGGTCCTCAAAGACTTATGAAAACCATCAAGTTCAAGACCAATAATGTGTGTTTCAGGGTTGAATAATCTAGTGAAATACCCCTCTCATATCATGGGTGATTGTGCATAACCAATCCATTTTATAGACCTGGTGATCACTTGTCTATGGAATTGTGATGTGATGCTATTTAGAGTAATGTAACTGATAGCTAGGTCCACTGATGATCCACAGTGGAGGCACAGATGCCAAACTATGCCATTCAACTAATCAGCATGAGGGACCCGAGTTCAAACAGACACCAGAACAGGATCTCTCTGCCTCTTTCCACAGATAGGCGACAGATGCACAGCCATATCAGTATTCAACATATAGTAAGCCTACTTGCTGAGGCTGATATGAAAGAATCCACTTTGTAGTATATGCAAAATATTAGACCATTCTTCATCCAGGTTCTCTCCCAGACATGAACTCACAGCATTAGATGAAGTCTTTCAGCAGGGCCTCCAAGATAGCCAGGATGAAGTGATAGATAAAATGATCATGCACCTACCCCCTAGGAAGCCAATTATCAGATATTTAAACTGTTTTAAATGTTTATGTACATATCTTGCAGTAGATGAGATCTTAGCTATCATACTATGGTACTGGGATCCAGATAGTTCTTTCTGGACATATCTTCTATTGGCTCCAGGGGGCCAGTGCAAGCAAAGATACATGAAAACATGCATGCACAGTTGTGCACATGCACACACACTCACACATATGTGCGTATGTGTGTTAATTGCCTTTAAAAGTGATCCATTTCTATTTATATTTCTATGCCAAACAAATAGAGAAATAAAGCGTACTATGTCAGTTCCTTGTAAAATGTTTTCATCAAGATTATAGCTCTTATTTATTAAGATGTCTCCAGGATGTTTTCCATTCCGTTGACATTTGTCATTGCTGAAAGCTTATAGACTATTTAGTAAATATGACTGAAATTGCTTGCTCTCTTCTCATTGCTTTCAGCAATGACATACTGAGAATAAAAACAGTCATTTCTTTTTTGAATATTCAATCAAGGGTGTGCATAATCCCACAACAGTTTTAAGGCATTTGCAGACACAGTATGAATATGTTACATATCAATCTATTTCTATATCAGTATTGCATTTCTTGCAAATGTGAAAGCAAAGAAAGAGAGAAACTCACAGCGCTAGCATACTGTAACAAATGCATATAATATATATATTCAGAATAAGAACCCAAGTGAATAAGATATGGAGATCAGCAAGGAATAAAGGTATTCTCCAAGTCCCCAAACTAGGCAATAAAACCTACAGCAAAAGCTAGAACAGAAAAACAAACCTGCGCTTCTCCATACAAGTTACACAAGTGTGAACCCTATATAAAGCATATATTATACCAATGTTTTGGTACATTTCAAAATAATAATCAGGTTTTTGTTGCATAGTTTTGACAAAGAAAATTTAAGATTGCTTACCTCGCCAAGGTACTCCATTTAAAGCGAGTCCTATCTAATTGCCCCTGAAGAAACACATTAGAATTAAAATGATCTAGTTAAAAACATAAAAAGTTAAAATATCTAATATCTTCATGAACAGACTAACCTGCTTTCAAAAAGGGTAAGCTTGTAGTGAATGTGGGCCGGAGCTCCATCAGTTCCAATTTTATAGGCCATTCCCACCCACCACTACAAGCTACATGAGCCTGTATATTACCTTGATTACTAATGGCCATATATAGACAAAGGACCTCTGTGTTGCTGTTTGCAAACCATTGACCTTATGTACAAAAGAAAAGAGGAGCAATTCTGGAGTACACAATCTGCACCATTGACAAAGCAATGAGACCTCTCTAGCTTTCAAGACATTAAACCCCCTTTTAAAGCAATAGGGTAAATGTACAATATCTGTTGCTTCAGTGAACTTATCCGTATTCTGTCACTATACCTGCTTAACCCGTTAAGGACCGGCCTCGCATGCACATGACCGGCACTTAAGGACCACGGACCATTTATTTCTTTTTGACAATCTGGTTCAAGGCTCCCTGAATGGTGTGCAGCCACGTGGGGAGCCCTGAAATCCATGAATGTCCTGGCATGTCATGGGTCTGTATCACTCGTCCAACCCCTTATGGGGTTAACATCAATTTATTAAGCCAGGGCTTAAAATTGGAAGTCCTTTGCTACTTGCCAGACCTGAAAAGTTACTCGCCACTGCAACCCATAACATACCCACCAGGGCTGAATTTCTACTCGCCAGGGCTAAATTTTCATTCGCCATTGGCTAGTGGCGAGTGGAAATTTTGAGCCCTGATTAAGCTATATACATATATAATCTGGTTGTTATTTTACTGATGAGTAATACAAGAGTACTTCCCCTACTGAGAGATGATTATGTCCAGAGTTATTGCAGTTTAAGTGCTTGTTTTCTTACATTAACAGTACCCATTAGTGGTCACATTCCAATTACTTATTATGTTGCATTCTCTAGTAGAGTGAGTCACTGGCAAACAGTTTTTTTTAATCCTTTGAGTGCCAGAGAGGTACGCAAGGCGTTGCGTACCTCTCTGGCACTCAAAGGGTTAAAAGGGATAGTAATGTTTCACAAAAAAAGCAGCTACAATTAATCATCATAGTATTTGGACCACGGAAAGTGTTGATGCTGCAGAGTTGTAGTAACAGTAATTGAATGATAAAGTGTCCCCCTCTCATCCCTCCTATCTATTAATGGTACTTTAATTTGTCTTTTTAAAATTTTGATAATTTTTATTTTGTCAGAAAAAAAATGACAGAAATTAGACAAAAAGATGATTACTGAAAATAGTTACAATATGACTGTAGCTTAAACCATACCCAACTTGCAGTGAGATTGAAGAGCTGGATGCAAATATATACTGTAAAATGTCTGAGAATCGACAGACTAAGGTGTAAGATTTTTTCAGACTGATTACAGACTAGGGGCTTGATTCTATTACCAGCGCTAAAACCGGCATTGCAAGAAAAACAAGCAACGTGAATTTTGGAAACATGTGTTACGTCGATATTCTATTGCAGAACCACAGTTACACAAAACTGGCGTAGACAGCACATTTCAGAGAACTAACAAAACTGGCGCTGTCTGCTTTTATTCAACTATCGCCGAAAAAAAGTGCAAAATGTCAAAGTCCAGTTTACATAACAATAAGTGAAAGTATTCTAAAAAGGAGTCTCCTTTTAGAATAGTTTCACTTATTGTTATGTAAATTGGGTCACACTTATTCAGCAATCTGTACTGTAGCATTAACACATCAAATGAGTTTGGCCATCAAATAGTAGGAGTGAGAGGTCTTTCACACTTAGCACAACAAGTTATACATTCTTGTAAAGGAATCACTGTGACACATAAAGAGTCTGTATTTTGCAGTAAAATTGGAGATTAAACAGTGTTGAATGGGAGCAATATTATTCGAATTAAAATGGAGAAAGAAGGTCATAGGAACACTATAAGTCAAATTTTCAAGGGTAAGGGCTAAAATGTGGAATGTGAACAATATTTGTCGAATTTAAACAGTAAAAGAAAGTCATGGGAGCACTGTAGTCGAATTTTCAAGGAGAAGGGTTAAAATGTTGAATATATAATATTTGTTGAATTAATGTGGTGAAATAAAGCACTTTAAGTCGTATTTTGAAGGGGAAGGGTTAAAATGTGGAATGTGAACAATATTAGTCGAATTGTGGTGAAAGAATTATGGGATAAAATTTCTGTCAGGTTGGGGGTGATAGAGGTAGGGTGGGATGTTTGGATAAGGGTTGGGTCAGTAGTTAGCTTAGGGATTCTTCTCTATTCTGGGCCGGGCGCTCCTCGCCCCCAGCGAGTCCCGCCGTATGGCCAGGGATATAACATATAATATTTACATCTGTAATGTCAATGTTAAATTGTAAATTCTTGTCATGGAATGTGCATGGATTGAATGATGCAGTGAAACGATCCTTAGTCTTAAACCACATCAAGAAACAAGCTCCAGGGATGGTCATGTTGCAGGAGACCCATCTCTCTGCAAGCAGAGTTTTGTCTCTTAGAAGGCAATGGATACAAGGCCACTATTGTGCCACATATTCCACGTATGCCAGAGGTGTCTCCATTCTCATTACTAAACTAGTTTCATTTGAATTTACTGAATGTTTATATCCCGTCACCTTTTTACCCTTCAGTCCTTAGAGACATACTCATATATATTTCTGACAAACCACACCACCATATAGTATGTATAGATTCGCAATCTAGCAGGAAATAACATAGAGTAGGAGATGTTTTTTTCTCGAAGCTTGTGCTTCACCTCCGTGAACCTGCGTCTCTGGTGTTGCACATCAGCTGAGAAATCCGGATAGAAGGAGATTTGCTGATTTTCAAAACGAATTTGGCCTTTCATCCTGGCCATACGAAGTATGGCATCTCGATCTCTGTAATTTAATAGTTTGATAATCATCTGACGGGGAGAAAATCCAGGAGGTCTCGGACCTGTCGGCAAACGATGCGCCCGCTCAACAATAAAGGATGGCGAGAGACCTTCTGTGCCAACATGTTCTTTTATCCAGGACTCCATGAATTGCTCAGGGGCACGACCCTCGCGGTCCTCCGTGAGCCCAATTATACGAACATTACTGCATCTAGACCTGTTTTCAAGATCATCTACTTTGGATTGTAGAGATCATACTTGATTCTTTAACTCATCCACCGTGGTAACCACAGGAGGAACTGTATCCTCTACAGTTGAGATACGTTGACGGACATCGGTGATGTTTTCATGCAGATTTTGTTGGTCCGCACGCAAAAGATTAATCTCCACCTGAACAGTGTCAGTTTTGCTGGTTAGGACTGCCTGGCAGACATTATTTCTGTGAATTGAGACTTTGAATCATCCTCCTCAGAAGCTGAGGACTGTACCGGCGAGGCCACCGTAGAAGGGGCCTCCAGCATGGTCATGTCCTCCTCCGCCGCCATAGCTGTTCTAGCAAATTTACTTAATTTCTTCCTGTATTCTGATGATTTTTTAACCATAGTGGGATCGAGAAAGTAAGAATAGGTCAGATCAACACAGGTCAAGTTCAGCATAGGGTGGACAGTTGCTGCTAGGGCGGGTAGGTGCAGACAGAACCTTTCAAAGTTCAAATAACACACATATCTTGTCTCATGGTTTCATTTCAATTATTCAAATGCCACACATAACATGGATCAAGGTATCACATGTGGTTCATGCAAATACTGTATATACGGGGCAGAGGAGGGAAACATATATAGGAAAGGTATTGAACAAACAGGGGAAATCCATAGCAATTTAATGGTTTGAGCTGGAGGTTTGTAAAGCAACAAGAGATCTATCGGTTTCCCTTGTAGCAATTGACCCATACAACCTGGAGGCAGCAGATATGAATTGCAATAATCAAGTGTCTTCCAGTATTTTGTGTCAATGTATTCAGCGCTGGACTCCTCTGCCCAGGACTCAGCTGTGAAACAAAGTATGTTGCAAGACCACATATATGACTTGGAATAAGCGAGCAGTATTCGGCAACTGGAATTTTAGCACTCAATTTTACATGGGGTAGCAGGGAAGAACATATACAGAAGAGGGGAAAAACAGGGGGAGTTTACAGCATATGAAAATTATTGGCCACAGTCAGAAAGTAGCGCAGCAACAGTAGGCTCTCCAACTGCTCCTGTATTTCAAGTGCAGTCCCACTAGTAGCAGCAAAAGATAATATTCACATCCAAAAGGCAATAGTGCAGTCACAGACCATCAGCTTCCCCTGTAGCTACAGCATATATAACTTGCAGTTAAATATAAGCGATGCTCTGGAACTCCGGCCTAGATGGATAATCATTAAAGATGAGCGAGCACCCCGATGCTCGGGTGCTCGGGTGCTCTGACCGAGCACCCCCTGATGCTCGAGTGCTCGGCCGAGCACCCGAGCCCCATTCAAATGAATGGGAGCACTCGAGCATTAAACCAGGCACCCCCTGCTCTGATGAGCGGAGGGTGCCTGGTCAATGTCCCCCTTCATCTCCGCTATGCCCCTCTTCCACAATGTCCCCCTTCATCTCCTATGCCATAGCGGAGATGAAGGGGGACATTGTGGAAGAGGGGCATAGCGGAGATGAAGGGGGACATTGTGGAAGAGGGGCATAGACTCTATGCCCCTCTTCCACAATGTCCCCCTTCATCTCCGCTATGCCCCTCTTCCACAATGTCCCCCTTCATCTCCTCTATGGCATAGGAGATGAAGGGGGACATTGTGGAAGAGGGGCATAGCGGAGATGAAGGGGCACATTGTGGAAGACGGGCATAGCGGAGATGAAGGGGGACATTGTGGAAGAGGGGCATAGAGTCTATGCCCCTCTTCCATAATGTCCCCCTTCATCTCCGCAATGCCCCCTTCATCTCCGCAATGCCCCCGTACCTCCATTCCCTGGTGGTCCAGCGGAGCGTCTTCGGATCTGTGCCTCTTCCGGCACAGATCCTCTTCACCCGAGCATGTCGGGCGAGCACATGGCGGTACTCGTACGAGTACCGCCATGTGCAGAGCAGAGCGATGCTCGAGCCGATCCGAGCATCGGCCGAGCACGCTCGCTCAACACTAATAATCATACATGGGGCAGAAGGGGGAACAAATATAGGGAAAAATAACAAACAGGGGAATCTGCAGTCTGGAACCACCTAGTGGACCCCACTGTGCAAGGCAACAAGCTCCTCTAGGGCACCAGTGTTTAGCAAACCAGATAAATAAAACTATTGGCAGGGAAAGGGCACTGGGAGAAAAAACAAACAAACAGAAGGTGCACTAATATTAAAAGGGGCAGTATATAACCAGGCCTATGCCCTCTGGGACCAGGAGCTGCCACAAAATTAGTTACTCACTGTAGACAACGGAGGATCCTGTATTGGATATTAACAGCAGGGCCTTCACATTACCGCCGCTCTGCTCTGTTCACCAACAACAGGATGCGCTCAAGCAGTCATGGGTATCATGAATTAGTGACTCCAAGCAGCCTCAATCGGTGAAAAAATAAAAAGATCAAGCGCCTCCTCCTGCAGCCGTTCGGCTCCCCGCCAGGTGGAAGTGGCATGCAAGGCCACGGCTCCAGGCCTAATCATATGTATGTCGCCACGTCACCAGGTAGGTCAACGTCTGGGGAGTGTAAAATGAAGAACAGCGATGCAAGAAGTGAGCCGTATTAGCAGGATGGCAGTAGATTTTGATCAGTAGAAACGGAGCCTCTCCAACACACGTCCGCTCCGTATGGCTGCCAGGCCACGCCCCCGATAATAAAAGCTATTTAAAAAAAAAAATAAGTGGTGAAAGAAAGCACTGCAAGTCGACTTTTAAAAGGGGGGGGTTAATATTTCAAAGGGGGGCACTTTATGTCAGATTTCTATGCTGTGTACTGTATTATACACTGCTTTTGTTCGAACAATGATGGCTTTAAAACTGTCGTTATAGCTTTTCTCCTCAACCTCTGAGGTGCAAAATTTCTGACTTAAAGGGGAACTACCACCCCGCATTTACGTAATCTTATTTAAGTCTTCATCTGGTGACTAGCTGCTTAGTAGCGCTAGTCGCCAGAAATATTACCCGGTTTACAAGATTTTCTACTTACTCTGAGGCGGACAGTAGCAGGAAGCATGGACAACTTGCCATAGTGACGTCCGTGCACCTGCGCTGTCAGTCCCTTTTGGAGCCGGCCGGTAGAGACAATGGCTGAAAAGAAGAAAGAAAATAAAGGAGGAGTACATTGATGAAGTAATGAATAAGGAGACATGAGGTAGTGTGAAGGAGAAGAAGAGAGAGCCAAGAGAGGAAAAACAGAATTCATGGATCTGTTAAAAGAAGGAAAGTATGACCTAGGAAAGAACTGGGAAGAAATGTGGAATGGACAATGTCTGTGAAAGAGGTCACAGAGAGTACAGAGGAAGTTATGGAAGAAAGGCCTGAGGCATGATTCCATGCATGTGAAGATATATCTGTGAATGTGGGCCAGTGTGTGTATGTATAAATGATCAAAAACACCAGTACATTTACTAGAGAAAATGATCATTTTGGACACTAAAGGGGTGACATTCTGAGGCAAACCAGCTGCACCATATAAGACAAATAAAAATCATCAAAGCCCCAGTGATTTAAATTTGACCTTTTAAAACATTGACTGTTGGAGAGGTCACCGGTGCATTGTGAAGCAATACATTTGAGGCCTTACTAGCATTCAAGGAGTTAAAATACAAATTAGACCAAATGGAATGTTCATATTACCCCAATGGTGCAGTTGGTTTTCCTATGAATTACTCCTTTTTAGTTCCTGATAATGGTTCATATTTCTTCCTGATTTTGAGAGGAGTACAGGCAGTGAAATATGGCAGTAAGATTACTGTTGGTTTACGTTACTGAGATTACAACTACTTGTATTTTATTTTTACTTATCAGCACAAACTAATGACTATTAGTACAAATTAATCAAATAAACATTGAATTCAAGGAACTCTTTATAAAACGTTTGCTTTATTCATTGCAGATTTTATTCAATAAACCCTTTTTTCAATAAACGTTTTATTTGTTTAGGTTTGTGACATTATTAAAATGCATAAAAATGACTGTGGACTGATCAGTGATGTATCTGCTATTACCTTACAAAATGCGATGCTGTCTATTCATTACTTTATAAATCAGTGGTTTCATTACATATTTTGTGATACACATTTGGCTTTGTGAGACACTGGACACTTCTCTAACAATTAAGGGTTTAACATTTCCATTTCAACCCATGGCAATTTGGGAAATGTTCATTTGTTCCCTGTGGTGCAGATCCTTCCATTCCATGTATATCCTGCTCAAGCACAGTTATTTTGATCTGGAGGACACATCTCTGCTCAAAAGAGTTGTAGTTGTATGTAACCTCCAAACAGAATACAACACCGAGATCTATCTATCTATCTATCTATCTATCTATCTATCTATCTATCTATCTATCTATCTATCTATCTATCTATCTGTCTGTCTGTCTGTCTGTCTGTCTGTCTGTCTGTCGATCGATCGATCGATCTATCTATCTAAACCAGTAGTTCTTAACTGGGGTACCATGAATACCAGCTTAGGATGCTATACATTTTCTATGAATACTTTGAAAAAATGTAGTTTCTTTGTGTATTTATGAACATTATTATGCACAATATGCTATTCATTGTGAGACCTAAGATTAAATACGTATTTATCTATTTTATCCTCCATCAAGTCCTTGAGAAGTTACCTATAGAAAGCTAACATTTCCCTGAAAATTCCAGATTGAATGTTAGTGGTGCCTTGAGTGAAAAAAATTGAGAATCGTCTTATTTATTTATGTATCTTTGTGCATTTTGTAAATCATACAGAAGAACTCTTCAAGTGACTTTTACAATGGAATAATGCAATTTCTTGGTGAGCCCTACTTGTCCCAGTATTACAGTGATCCAAATTATAGGCTGAACATATTTCTGAGCCCACAAACAGTGCCTGCAGAGCAGTTGGGAGTGTGACACAGGAAAAAGTAAGGACAACATGGGAATTTTGCCTAAAGATGCCTTTGTATGAGCTAGGGTTTTTTGTGGACTATGATTAAAGTTGTATACAAGAGAAAATCTAAGAGAAAAAATATTCAACACCTTCTAAATGTGTGTGTTTTGGTAATTGTAGTTTTCAGAATTGTATTGCTCTTAATATTATTTTAGAATGATTGCAGCAAGAAATATTTAAAATGTCACAATTACAATAAATGTCCTTTAATTCCGAGCCCTAAGTGAAATTGTTGAAACATTTTGTACCCTCAAAAAAACAAGTAGTTATGGCAACAACATCAGTAATGTTAATGTAAAACAGCTTGTGAATGTGTATGGAATAAAAATCTGAATATCTGGCTGTCTGATTCTAAGAAGGGAAAGGTACCATTCAAAATAAATAAATAAATAAATGTAACTATTTAACCCTTTGAATTCCAGAGGTGTGTGCACAGGACATGCATCTGGAATATAAATGGTTGATGAAAGGGTGAGGCTTGATTTTAAAAGGGCAGTGCTTCCAACAGAAAAAATTGTTTCTTAATACAAACCTGCATTGAGGAACTTATATATGACACTCCTCAGTGTCCTCACAAACATTAGAAAGTACATTTACAGTTCTTTAATTTTCCCCCTTCATCTGAATTTACCTGACCCAGAGAAACTAAGATGTCTTCTCCTCCTCCATTGATTTTCCTCCTACAAACCTTCCACTCAGGGCCAGATTTACAATTAGGAAATTTAGGTATCTGCATAGAGCTCCAGGTTTAGAAGGGTATCTAGACTTGCCACACCTGCAATGGAATTTTTTGGTGTGGCCAGAGCAATCCCAATGACCCTTCAGAGACCAGCACATGGATTATGGTGAATGGATTATTTATATTTACCGGTCTGTATGCCAGTTTACAGCTATTATTTAACCCTTTGGAATCTAGAGAGATATCCAATGCATTGTGAAGACATACATTTGAGACTTCTCTTACAGCCAAGATGTTAAGAGCCTTTGTTGCAGTCTAAATATGTTCTTTGGTCTCAAGTTGAAGCTTACTAAGTTTAAACGTTATAGTGCAGCCCACATGTCAACTAATAAACACTCACCCTGGATCAGCTGAAGCTGCTCTCTCTCACAGTCATCCAGGGAGCAACAAAAATGATCCACAGTCAGATGAAACAGAGTAATTTAAAAGTTACAGATTTATTGGCGGGTCAATACAGGCATAGGGCAGATGGAAGACTTGGCAGGTCTAATATGTTTATCACACTTTCATTGAGATTACACATAGACCTAACATATGTAGACCTAATTGAAATTTCTTTGCTAAGCAACACTGGATGGGGTTAGAGGTACAGTCAAGTGAGAAGTGGAGGTCTTAACACAGATGGAGCTGATGGCACTTACAGTGCTCTGTCTAGTAGCATCTATATGGGGTAGAAGTGTGGACAATAGATCCAAATATTGTCCAGCATTTACCTAAGAGACACAGGTTCTAGTCCCAGCAAGGTCAACTCAGCCTTTCACCCTTCTGAGGTAGATAGAATGAGTATCCAGAACATACTTGAAAGCCAGAGACAATCTTAGTGTATCCTTTCAGGTAAAATACTATTATTAATAAAAGTAATTTAAAAGCAAAAACAATGTTCTATCACTATTTGTTACATAGGTAAAGCGTGGTACAGTGTTAGCCAAAGAAAAAGCAGAAGGCTGATAGAGTAAAAATTATACTAGAGCCACTCAGCCAATAAAAGTATCATTTTTATTCTACCAGTCTCCTATTTCATATAAGAGGTAGAAGTGTGGAAAACCGATCCAAAGTGTGTTGCACCGACTATATAATCTGTTCAAACCATTGGGTCACAGGTTCTAGTCCCAGCAAGGTCATCTCAGACTCTCACTCTTCTGAGTTGGATAAAATGAGTCCAGGACATACTTGAAAACAAGAGACAATCTCGGTGTTTTCTTCCTGGTAAAATACTTTCATAAAAAAAAATAATAGTAACCTCTCATTTACCTTACTATGGCCACAAAATCATAATGACCCCTAATAATTTTCCCTTTTGTCTTGGTTGTAGAGATAACAACAATCTGTACTTAATTTCAAATTCATGTAGGGAGACATAGCAGTTGCTGGTAGTTTTTTTCAAATTAAATCAGGCAGAGTGCATGAACATTCTGGGAATCAATTCTTTGCACATCCCTCTGGTCCTTAAGAGTATCATATGCAGCGAGCAGAGTTTGAGGTTGTGTGGCCATGCTAGATCTGTCATGTTTGCAACCAGGAACATGACATCCAGGACAGAGTGAATATGTTATCTCTTGAACCAAGGAGAAAGAGAAAAATCCATAGGGTCAACTGGGATTTCCTGTCCATAGTAAGTCATGTGGGAAGTTATTATACAGAGGCTTTTATTCCCCATTAATTTAAAACAATTGAATTTAAGTTTTTTGATCTGCTTCATCTCAAAGTACATAGGAAAAATAGGAAGCATGCTCTGCCTTTTATTATGATATCTCTATTTTATTATCTCTTTCCTGAGATGTTGTTCTGACATATGCCTTGCTAGGGAATTCATGTAATGATTTATGAAAGGGAAATAGTTTTAGAAAGAAACATTTATTATGTCACCTATATGTGTCTTGCATCAACCTTGCTCTGTCAATGATGTTCACATAGACACTTTGAACACGCTGAAAGATTATATTGGTTCCAATGTTTATGAACAAACTTGAACAGAATTGTACAATAAACAACAGCACAAGTCACAAAGATTAATATTTAAAGGTACATGATCACCAGAATAAAACATCTTATAAATCCTTTGGATGCTAAAGACATGTCTGAGGTATGGGTTTGATTTTAGCTATCAAGAGTTTACATGAGGAAAAAACTGCAACATTCATAGATCTATATGAAAACATGTCCATACCTTTAGAGAACTTGCAAGTTATTGAGGTTGTTATATTAAGAACTGGGACAATTCTGAAGCACACCAACTAATGTAAATGTTACTAATAACTAGGAGCATATGGAATTTTCCAACAGAGGAAGAAATGATGAGAAATGAGGGCATTCCATCCCAGTGGGAAGGCCCTTTTCTGTCAACCTGTCCCTCATGGAGGAAAGGGTGTACATTAGTGATGAGCGAGCACCCCAATGCTCGGATGTTCGGGTGCTCTGACCGAGCACCCCCTGAGGCTCGAGTGCTCGGCCGAGCATCCGAGCCCCATTGAAGTCAATGGGAGGACTCGAGCATTACACCAGGCACCCCCTGCTCTGATGAGGGGAGGGTGCCTGGTCCATAGGAAAAGGGCAGAAAAAGATGGAAACACTACAGAAATGGTTCAGGGACAGCATAGGGAGGATGTCTGGATGCACCTTGGACTCCAACATCGCTGCTGGGAACGATCTTTCGCCCGTAGTACGCCATTTTTACAGACTGACCATAAAACACACAAAAAGGAAAATAAAAACGACTTTAGGCGAAAAATTGTTACCAAACAATATTTGCTGTATATTTACTTGTATATCATCTGCAAATTATCCCAAAAATTTCCTTGATTTTCGGAAGTGAGGCCATGATTAAGAGGGAAACGTGCGCAGAGGCAAATTCTCCCAAAAATTTCCTTGATTTTCAGAACTGAGGCCATGATTAAGAGGGAAACGTGCGCAGAGGCAAATTCTCCCAAAAATTTCCTTGATTTTCAGAACTGAGGCCATGATTAAGAGGGAAACGTGCGCAGAGGCAAATTCTCCCAAAAATTTCCTTGATTTTCAGAACTGAGGCCATGATTAAGAGGGAAACGTGCGCTGAGCTGACCATCTAAAACATTATGGGTGAGGGTCTGCTGCAGAGCTGACCATCCTAAACATTATATGCGAAGGCCCGCTAGTGAGCTGACGCTATAAAACATTATATGAGAGGGCCCGCTAGAGAGCTGACCCAATAAAACATTATATGAGAAGGCCCGCTGGTGAGCTGACCTATATAAAAATTGTCAAACAGGGCCCGCTGGTGAGCTGGCCCTATATAAAAATTATATCACAGGGCCCGCTGGTGAGCTGGCCCTATATAAAAATTATATCCCAGGGCACGCTGGTGAGCTGGCCCTATATAAAAATTATAGTACAGGGCATATGGAAGAGGAGGAGGAGGATGAGAAGATTAAGAGTCAACCATATACCCGTTTTTTGGGTGGAAGGGGTGAATGGGAATACAGAGTATTCCCATCATTGTAAATAACATATATAAAGTGAGTTTATGTTCCCCCGGGGCTTTCCTCCAGTGGAGTGGAGAAGTCAGGGGAAATCCAGGCCTTGTTCATTTTTATAAGTGTCAACCTATCAGCATTGTCGGTGGAAAGGCGGATACGCTTATCTGTTATGATGCCACCAGCAGCACTAAATACCCGCTCAGACAGAACGCTGGCGGCAGGGCAGGCCAGCACCTCCAAGGCGTAGAGTGCCAGTTCATACCACGTGTCCAGCTTGGACACCCAGTAGTTGTAAGGCACAGAGGGATCATTGAGGACGCTGACACGGTCTGCTACGTACTCCTTCACCATCTTCCAAAACTTTTCCCTCCTTGTGACACTAGGCTGCGCATCAGGGTGAGGGTGCTGGCGGGGTGTCATGAAGGTGTCCCACGCCTTGGAGAGTGTTGCCCTGCCTTTGTCGGAACTGCTGTGTGCTCCCCTTTTCTCCCCTTCTCGGTTGGCCAAGGTAGCACGTACTCTGCCGCCAGCGTTGTCAGATGGAAAATTTTGGAGCAATTTTTCAACAAGAACCTTCTGGTATTGCAACATTTTGCTTGTCCTCTCCACCGGAGGAATGAGAGATGAGAAATTCTCTTTGTAGCGGGGGTCCAGAAGGGTGAACACCCAGTAATCCGTGTTGTCTAAAATGCGTACAACGCGTGGGTCACGGGAAAGGCAGCCTAACATAAAGTCAGCCATGTGTGCCAGAGTACCAACAGTCAAGATTTCGCTGTCCTCACCAGGAGGCTGACTCTCAATATCCTCATCCTCTTCCTCCTCTTCTGCCCACCCACGCTGAAGAGATGGAACTAAAGTTCCATGGCTACCCTCTGTAGCGGAGGCAACCGTGTCTTCCTCCTCCTCCTCCTCCTCCTCCTCCGCCTCCTCCAATTGTCTCTGAGAAGACGAAGTGAGGGTGCTCTGGCTATCACCTTGTGTAAGCTCTTCCTCCCCCATTTCCACCTCTTCCACATGCAAAGCGTCGGTTTTAATTGTGAGCAGCGAGCGTTTCAGTAGACACAGAAGTGGGATGGTTACACTGATAATAGCGTTATCGCCGCTCACCATCTGTGTCGATTCCTCAAAATTGCGTAAAACCTCGCAGAGGTCTGACATCCATTCCCACTCCTCACTTCTGATTACAGGAAGTTGAACGGAGAGGCGACGACCGTGTAACAGCTGGTACTCCACTACTGCCCTCTGCTGCTCACAAAGCCGGGCCAACATGTGGAAGGTGGAGTTCCAGCGCGTGCTCACGTCACACAGCAGCCGGTGAGCTGGCAATTGTAAGCGCTGCTGCAGCTTCAACAGGCCGGCTGAAGCTGTTGATGACTTACGGAAATGTGCACACACGCGGCGCACCTTGGTCAAGAGATCATGCACATTGGGGTAGGTTTTTAGAAATCGCTGCACCACTAAATTAAATACATGCGCTAGGCATGGTACGTGTGTGAGCTTGCCGAGCTCCAAAGCCGCCACCAAGTTACGCCCATTATCACACACAACCATGCCTGCTTGCAGGTTGAGTGGCGAGAGCCACTGCTCGGTCTGGTGACTAATCCCCTGCAACAGCTCTGAGGCCGTGTGCTGTTTGTCCCCAAGGCAGATCAGCTTCAGCACGGCCTGTTGACGCTTCCCCACTGCAGTGCTACACTGCTTCCAGCTACTGGCTGATGGGGGAGTGGCGGTGTGTGTAGAGAATTCGGAGGTGGAAACGGAGGAGGAGGAGCCAATAACGTAGGTGCTGGTGGAAACCCTGATGGAGGTAGGGCCCGCAATCCTCGGCGTGGGTAGCACCCGTGCCATCCCAGGGTCCGAGTCGCTCCCAGCCTCCACGACATTCACCCAGTGTGCCGTCAGGGAAATGTAGCGTCCCTGGCCACAAGCACTTGTCCATGTGTCAGTCGTTAAGTGGACCTTCCCAGTAACTGCGTTGGTCAGGGCACGGGTGATGTTACGGGACACATGGTGGTGTAATGCGGGGATGGCACACCGGGAAAAGTAGTGGCGGCTGGGGACCGCGTACCGAGGGACAGCTGCTGCCATCAGGCTGCGGAAGGACTCAGTGTCCACAAGCCTAAATGGCAGCATTTCGATGGCCAGTAATTTTGAAAGGTGTGAGGTTAGTGCTATGGCCTGTGGGTGGGTGGCTGGGTACTTTCTCTTGCGCTCAAATGCCTGGGGTAACGACATTTGGACGCTGTGCTGGGACAGGGAAGTGGATGTGGTCGCTGATGGTGCTTCAGATGCTACAGGTGCAGGGCGGGAGGTATGCGGGCCTGCGCCTTCGACAGGCGATTGGCCGGCACCGAAAACAGGGGAAGAGGAGGCAGTGGTGTGGCCTGCAGACACAGGTGGGCGATCCAGGCGTTCCTCCCACTTACTACGGTGCTTGGATGCCATGTGTCGGATCATGCTGGTGGTGGTGAGGTTTCTAGTGTTCATGCCTCGGCTCATTCTGGTGTGGCACAGGTTGCAAACTACAATTCTTTTGTCGTCCGCACTTTCCTTAAAAAAACGCCATACCGCGGAACACCTACCCTTTGGCAAGGTAGATTTACGCAAGGGGGTGCTCCGTGGAACATTTGCGGGCCGGTTTGGTGCGGTCCGCCTTCTTTCTGTAGCCACACCACTGCCTCTTCCAGCCTGTTGCGGTGCTGCAGATGGCTCACCCTCAGGACTGCTGTCATCGCTCGGCTCTACACCTTCCCAGGTGGGGTCAGTCACCTCATCGTCCACCAAGTCCTCCTCCACTTCCTCACTCTGATCATCCTCCTCAAGTCTTGATCCCACCACATACTCAGTCATTGACAACTGTATAACATTCTCCTCAACAAGGTCTTGAGACGGAAATAGTGGTTGATTTAATGGCAACTGTGTCTCATCATCATCATCATCATCATCCACTACTTCCTTTGACCTTAAATGCCGTTCACATCTGTCATCTTCTTGTGATTGGGTAGCCTCTAGAGGTTGTGAATCAGGGCACAAGATGTCATGTTCCTCTGCAAGCGTGCTTGGAGAGAGGGTCAAATGAAGGATTGGTGATGAGACGAGCTCATCACTATATCCCAGTGTGGGATCACTTCTTTGACCAGACCGTGTATGGTGGGAGGAAGGATGATCAGAGTGAGGATTATGTTGACCAGACTCTTGGCTACTGAGAGTGGACTTGGTGGAAGACAGGGTGGTGCTTAACCGACTGGAAGCAGTATCAGCTGTCATCCAACCGACCACCTGTTCGCACTGGTCGGACCTCGAGAGTGATGTCCTGCGACGCCCTGTGAAATCAGACATGAAGCTAGGTATGGTGGATGTCTTTCTTTCTTGTGCTCTGGCACCAGGCACAGTTTCTCCGCGTCCTGACCCGCGCCCTGAACTTTCAGGATCACGTCCACTTCCCCGTCCCTTTTTACCCGCCTTCTTCATCTTACACAGAATATGTGACTTTAATATTTGAGTTTGAAAACTTAACAGTATTTCTTATAATTCTGCAACTGTACAGAGTACACAGAATAGGCTGTTAAACGGCGTTGAAACACACTGAATGGAATATGTGACTTTAATATTTGAGTTTGAAAACTTAACAGTATTTCTTATAATTCTGCAACTGTACAGAGTACACAGAATAGGCTGTTAAACGGCGTTGAAACACACTGAATGGAATATGTGACTTTAATATTTGAGTTTGAAAACTTAACAGTATTTCTTATAATTCTGCAACTGTACAGAGTACACAGAATAGGCTGTTAAACGGCGGTGAAAGACACTGAATGGAATATGTGACTTTAATATTTGAGTTTGAAAACTTAACAGTATTTCTTATAATTCTGCAACTCTGCAGAGTACACAGAATAGGCTGTTAAACGGCAGTGAAAGACACTGAATGGAATATGTGACTTTAATATTTGAGTTTGAAAACTTAACAGTATTTCTTATAATTCTGCAACTGTACAGAGTACACAGAATAGGCTGTTAAACGGCGTTGAAACACACTGAATGGAATATGTGACTTTAATATTTGAGTTTGAAAACTTAACAGTATTTCTTATAATTCTGCAACTGTACAGAGTACACAGAATAGGCTGTTAAACGGCGTTGAAACACACTGAATGGAATATGTGACTTTAATATTTGAGTTTGAAAACTTAACAGTATTTCTTATAATTCTGCAACTGTACAGAGTACACAGAATAGGCTGTTAAACGGCGTTGAAACACACTGAATGGAATATGTGACTTTAATATTTGAGTTTGAAAACTTAACAGTATTTCTTATAATTCTGCAACTGTACAGAGTACACAGAATAGGCTGTTAAACGGCGGTGAAAGACACTGAATGGAATATGTGACTTTAATATTTGAGTTTGAAAACTTAACAGTATTTCTTATAATTCTGCAACTCTGCAGAGTACACAGAATAGGGTGTTAAACGGCGGTGAAAGACACTGAATGGAATATGTGACTTTAATATTTGAGTTTGAAAACTTAACAGTATTTCTTATTATTCTGCAACTCTGCAGAGTACACAGAATAGGCTGTTAAACGGCGTTGAAACACACTGAATGGAATATGTGACTTTAATATTTGAGTTTGAAAACTTAACAGTATTTCTTATAATTCTGCAACTGTACAGAGTACACAGAATAGGCTGTTAAACGGCGTTGAAACACACTGAATGGAATATGTGACTTTAATATTTGAGTTTGAAAACTTAACAGTATTTCTTATTATTCTGCAACTGTACAGAGTACACAGAATAGGCTGTTAAACGGCGTTGAAACACACTGAATGGAATATGTGACTTTAATATTTGAGTTTGAAAACTTAACAGTATTTCTTATAATTCTGCAACTGTACAGAGTACACAGAATAGGCTGTTAAACGGCGGTGAAAGACACTGAATGGAATATGTGACTTTAATATTTGAGTTTGAAAACTTAACAGTATTTCTTATTATTCTGCAACTGTACAGAGTACACAGAATAGGCTGTTAAACGGCGTTGAAACACACTGAATGGAATATGTGACTTTAATATTTGAGTTTGAAAACTTAACAGTATTTCTTATAATTCTGCAACTGTACAGAGTACACAGAATAGGCTGTTAAACGGCGGTGAAAGACACTGAATGGAATATGTGACTTTAATATTTGAGTTTGAAAACTTAACAGTATTTCTTATTATTCTGCAACTCTGCAGAGTACACAGAAAAGGCTGCTAAACTGCGGTGAAACACACTGAATGGAATATGTGACTTTGATATTTTAGTTTGAAGACTTAACAGTATTTCTTCCTATTCTGCAACTCTGCACAGTACACAGAATGTGCTGCTACACTGCGGCGAAGCACACTGAATGGAATATGTGACTTTGATATTTTAGTTTGAAGACTTAACAGTATTTCTTCCTATTCTGCATCTCTGCACAGTACACAGAATGTGCTGCTACACTGCGGCGAAGCACACTGAATGGAATATGTGACTTTGATATTTTAGTTTGAAGACTTAACAGTATTTCTTCCTATTCTGCAACTCTGCACAGTACACAGAATGTGCTGCTAAACTGCGGCGAAGCACACTGAATGGAATATGTGACTTTGATATTTTAGTTTGAAGACTTAACAGTATTTCTTCCTATTCTGCAACTCTGCACAGTACACAGAATGTGCTGCTAAACTGCGGCGAAGCACACTGAATGGAATATGTGACTTTGATATTTTAGTTTGAAGACTTAACAGTATTTCTTCCTATTCTGCAACTCTGCACAGTACACAGAATGTGCTGCTACACTGCGGCGAAGCACACTGAATGGAATATGTGACTTTGATATTTTAGTTTGAAGACTTAACAGTATTTCTTCCTATTCTGCAACTCTGCACAGTACTCAGAATGTGCTGCTAAACTGCGGCGACACACACTGAATGGAATACGTCACTTTGATATTTTAGTTTGAAGACTTAACAGAATGTGCTCTAATCTGCAACTTTGCACACTAAACAGAATGTGCTCTAATCTGCAACTTTGCACACTAAACAGAATGTGCTCTAATCTGCAACTTTGCACACTAAACAGAATGTGCTCTAATCTGCAACTGTGCACACTAAACAGAATGTGCTCTAATCTGCAACTTTGCACACTAAACAGAATATATATATTTTTTTTTTTTTTTTTTTGTTTTTTTCCCCCCACACCAAATAACCTGCTGCCCCCACACACAGTAGTCCTAAAAAGGACTTTTGGTTCTTTTTTTTTCACAATTTTTGTTTTTTTCCTCCCTACACTGCCTTTCCCTTCCTATCCTCAGCTCTCCCTGGCTCAGACTGAGCCGAACTCGATGGTCAGGTGCTATACAGCACCTGACCACGGGTTCTGGCCAGCCAATCAGTGTAATGCCAGCAGCCAACATGGCTGCTGGCATTACACCGATGTCAGAGCCTCCCTGCACGTTTATTGGCTGCGCAGCAGGCGCAAAACGTGCGGGGAGGAGACCCGAACATGGCGGGCGAGCACATGCGGTACTCGTACGAGTACCGCCATGTGCCGAGCAGAGCGATGCTCGAGCCGATCCGAGCATCGGCCGAGCATGCTCGCTCAACACTAGTGTACATTTGTTCTCACATTCTTGCATTTATATATAACAATGTGCATGTGTGCATTGTGAATATGTTGTTATTTCATCATGGGAATGTCTGTGTGGCTCACCCAGTCAGTGGAGCCACTCCATGGGTTCAGTTATCACATGAAGAATACCATATCCAGACTGAGCTGGAGTTAACAAACAGAATACTTTATTTGCAGCACATCACAAAATTGGGACTAGGGATGGGCAAAACTTTTTGCCTCAAAAATTAAACAGGCAAAAAATGATACTTCCTACAAATCAGGAAACTTTTTCAGAAAAGTGCTGATTTACCCCCCCCCCCCCCATCTCATTGCATTGAAATGAATGGTAAGAATGAATTTCCGCCACCATGCTTGCCCTTCTTTACTACAGGCATAGTATAAAAGGGTTGTCAGGTTCCTGCAGCATGTCATTTTTGTATTTGAGAGAGATAAAGAAAGCAGCAAATTTTGCAGCTAGTTAGGATAGGCAAATGCAATAAAATGTAAAATGTAGTTTAGGGAGTCTTCAAGGCTGGAAATGTGTTCTATATGTTTAGGGAGTCTGAGGGCACTCTGGCAGAAAGGAGGGGGAAAAGGAGATTTTTCCAAATTATCCCAAAATCTTGATTTCTGAGAAAGGCAGATGTGATCCAAGTTCCTTATTGATCTGGCTGTTTTTCCTGTGCTGGGAAGTATGGGGGTGTAAGAAAGGAGCAGAGGAGATTTATCCCCAAACCCACCAAATTTTGTGTGACTGACTAGGAAGACACAGGCAGGTTTGATCCAAGTCCCTTTCTGATCTGACTGTTAACTTTGTATTAGGGGAGTTTAGGGAAAGAAGCAGTTGAATAGGGAAGACTTTTTTTTTTTTACTAGTGATAGGGATAGGCACAGCTAATAAAAAAAGTAAAAATAGTTTAACTGATAGATGACTGATGTGAGCTGTGATTGAGGCAGACTGATATTAGAAGAGTAATAATATTTATAATGAGCAAGACATCACACAAACAGTCAGTTCTGTTGTGTACCTCACTGTTAAATAATGTCTAGTAAGGTATGGTGAAAGTACAACTGACTGATGCTTTGTTCACTGCAGTATGTGCAATAAATGATGATGATATGCTACTCCACATTCTCCTCCTGAGGAAGCAGTATATCAAAGTCTCATAAAAACTTCCACCACCACCAGAAATATTTAAAAAAAACATGCACGAACACTGGAGACAAAAATGAGTTGCATTCTAGTGCTGATGATATGATGGAGGAAAGTGTAGCATTTCAAACAACTGCTGCATCTAACAATGAGAGTAAAAACACCAATCCACAAAGTAGCAGAACTGAGGAGGAGGAGGGTTGCTACCATATACCACTATTGGGGCCATGGCTATGATCACTGATTATTGTTTATGAATAATATAGCAACAGTGGAAGGTTAAATAGGATTTTGATCCACAGGGAAATATCTAACTTTCATTTGGAATCAGGGAAGGAATTTTTGGGCCCGCTTGGGGCTTATTTGGAAATGTCATTAAAGGTTTGTGTATGGGGGAATTCCTCTGGGTCAACAACAAATTCAGCAAATTATTTGCTTATATTATGTCATGCCATATGTAACTGGCAGGCATACTGACAGGTGCCTGTGTTATATTTATTTTGTTGATACAAATCGGAGGGTGCAAGAAAGAGGAGTGTTTTTTGGTTTTATACATATGATAGTTGTGATGGTGATCTATATACTTCATTGTTTTCTTGCTTCATTTTACTGCAGTGAAAAAATTGCCCTAATAAAATTAGGGCTAGATATATATTTTGTGTATATAATAGCCTACATAATGGTAAGTCAAGAAACATTATGTGGAGGTGGGACACTTATTGGTGCAGGTAACACTCTCTTGGGCTCCACTGTTGTGCTGCTGCTGGTGGCTGTAGCAATGGCTAACAACTGGTGCCTCTCCTTCCATCTTGGTAATAGAAAGAGCACCCTGATTTAGGTGCGCCTTATATCTCCTGATGAGGATGATTCCCTAGTTACTCCCCTTTTTGTCCAAGTTTTTCTGGTAGACATGAGCATGTCTCTTATTATAAACAGAAAACAAATTATAAACAAAAATAAGTATTAGAGAAAAATATTATACCGAAAAAATCTTAAAGATGAAAACATGATTAAGAAAAATTATGAAGAAAAGTTACTCACACTACTCACTTCACTGACCCTTATTGCCCTAACAATATCTCACAAAATGTTAATGACCCTCACCACCCTGACACTACCTGGATCTGAATGACCCTCCCTGCCCTAATGCTAACTCACAATTTGAATGACCCTCCCTCACTGCCCTACCACTAACTTACACAATATCAAAGTCCCTCACTAACCTAACACTAAATCCCACTTGACTGACCATCACTAACTTAACCCTAAGTCACACACATGCTACAGAAATTGCAAATTGTATTTTTAACAGCTTTCTCCTCTCCTGAAATACTTCTACTCCTTTACTACTAACAAAACCAAAAATGTAACATGGGAAATTCTTGGCTGTTACAGGGTCGGTGCAAGGCTTTTTGTCTACACAGGTGAAGGTGCATTTTGATGCCCCCCACCAATCCACCCCCTCTCCGACCTTGCCACAATCCCCTGCCCCCTCCGACCTTTCCACAATCCCCTGCCCCTGCCCATTGTGCTGGCCCTGGCACTCTTTGAGAAGGGTGGAATGGGGAAAGAAGGAAAAGATGCTAGCTGCAGTTCCTTCCAGTAAATATTTTTGGGAGGGATGAGGAAGGGAATAGTCAGCAGGGCACCAAGGACACTGCATTTTATTTGGGTGGAGAGGGGGTGATGGTGCCCAGTGAAGCCCTCTGGCACTCAAAGGGTTAAATCGCACCTTCTTAACCTTTCCTCCTTGCCCACTACACTTGCTCTATATGATTTTTAGCACATATAAAAAGGTGCATTCTCTAAAGTTTATTTTATTGCTCTACTCATTCATAACATATTGTGATTCACTTTTAATCACAATATGTTAAGAACGAGTAGAGCAATAAAATAAACTTTAGAGATTGCACCTTTTTATGTGTGCTAAAAAACATATAGAGCAAGTGTAGTGGGCAAGGAGGAAAGGTTAAGATTAAGAAGGTGTAATTTAACCCTTTGAGTGCCATAAAGGGGTACACACAATACATTGTGAAGCAATGCTTTGGTACCCCTCTGGCACTGAAGGGTTAAGTCTGGTAATAGTAGGTCCAACACACAAGCAATTCCCATGGTAAGCTCCCTGGCCCAGCACTAAATCAACATATCCATAAATTAAGCAAATGCAGCAGCTTCAGTACCTCAGGACTCAGTCTCACATCCAGTGTTCCGGTTCCCGCTCTGACTCAGTTGTCACACCAACACTACAGCCGTAGTGTGTTCATTCACTCACTCACTACTGCTGATAACGTGGGTGGATTACGCCGAACGATACGTGAGCATCATGATGTGGCCATTGAATTGTCCCCATCAGTTCCAGATTGCCCCCATCAGCTCCAGATTTCCCCCATCAGCTCCAGATTGCCCCCATCAGTTCCACATTGCCCCCATCAGCTCCATATTGGCCTCACATTGCCCCATCATCTCAACATTGCCCCCATCAGTTCCATATTGCCCTCACATTGCCCCATTATCTCGACATTACCTCTATTAACTCAATATTGCCCCCATCAGCTCCAACCTAAGCCTCACATCCCCCCTCCATCCTTTTCCTACCTCCCTGGTGGTCCGCGGCAGGAGAGATCTGTGCTTCTACACAGACCTGTAGCTGCTGGAGCTCCTGTGCGGTCTTCTCTTTAGTAATGCAGAGCGCTGGGAGATGATGTCATCTCCCAGAGCTCTGCATTACTAAAGAGCCGGGGGAGCTCAGCAGCTACAGATCTGTGCCGAAGAAGGCACGGACATTACTACAGGGTGGGCGGCGCACCAGCATATATTTTATTTAATACATGGGAAAAAAAATAATAATAATAAAAAAAAATGTTTTCCCCATTTCGGCGCCCCTCCGCTGCTGCGCCCTAAGGCGGCTGCCTAAACTGCCTTATGGTAGCACTGGCCCTGCTATTATACTAGAAGTTTGTGGGAAATTAAGGGGTGTTTTTCTATGAGGCAATAGGCAGCAGGAAATTCTAAGGGAAATTCCCACCAGAAACAAAAGATAGGGTGAAAATTTGCCAGCAAAAGTTTCTCTAGAATTTTCCATAGGAAAAGATGAGAATCTTGTATTTTTCATGAACTTTTCCATGGGAAATGACGAAACTTGACCAGAGTCTAGGCCATTCGGTAACTAATTCTGAAAGCTATGTCCTCTCCCGGGCACAGACCTTATCTTTATATCCAGGCTCCAGGAACTCTGTGACAGAAACATTATATCAATTATAATATCAATGGAAATAATTTTTTTCCCCCAGTGCTGGAATTAGTTTGCCCAAGAATGACTTCAGTTCTTATTAGAATATCAGCATCGGGGTCTCATATTATAGCATGAGACCTTATATTCACTATTCCATAATGAGATCTCTTTGAGCTATAATGTGTATTAATTAACATGATCTTTCTTTTTTCCTTCAAAAAGCATTTTATAAAAAAATCCAATTTAAATTAAAAAATATGATTTACATACTAAAAATCCAAATTCATTTTTTTCTTTTATCAAAGAATCAGTATCTGGACTAACGTTCTTATCTGATTTCCATTATAAACAATGCAATGTGTACTTGTATTTAAGAGAGAAGTTTTCATATTTATCTGTACAACATGCCTGAGGAAGAGACCTAAGAGGTCTTGAAAGCTTGCATTTTAAATCTGTTTAGTTAGCCAATAAAGGTATCAACTTCACTAAATTTATGCCTCCTGTATTTCTACGGCAAACACGGTACCAACTGTCATCCATTTTGTCATAAGGCATAGTGACCCTTCAGTCGTGGTCAAGTCAGGATTTTTCTCTCCCATGTGCATTGCAGAGAAGAAATTTTCATGACCATATCCGACCATATGGGTATGGGCAGTCCAGCTCCAAAATATCAAACATAAGTTTTCGCCTATATGGGTCTCATCAGAGAGGTATGCAATCCATTGCAACGCAATGCCTTTTAATCCTCTGTGGCACTCAGTGGTTAAAACTATGAAGCTGAATTCTTCAGAAGTCCAACTGCACTATAGCAGACACATTAAAATTCTCCAAATTGCCCTATTTTAAATGGGGCTTTTAACCCCTTGAATGTTAGATTAAAAGAATCCCATTTAAACTAATGGCAATTTTAATTTATCTTGTATGGTTCAAATGGTTTGCATCAGAATTGCTTCAGGTCATCTTAGTACATCAGCCTCACTGATTTATCAAAGAAAATGCAAATTGAAAAACTATACATCTTTCATTTGGAAAGTTTACTGCAAAATATCATGTTACTCTGTGAAAACACCAGGGATTCTAATCAATGTTTAAGGGTCTGTTTAGAATATATTCATCTTCACTTGGCAGCTGTGAGCTACTTAGGTTTCAAGCTGTGCAGTGATTTTTAAGGACCACCTATATGTTTTAAACTACTTCTGTGTACATCGGATCAATTGTGGGCTGTTTGCCTACTTCATCAAGAGATTTTAATAAATAATCCTTTCTTCTGAAACTTCTGTTTCCTGTTCTCCTCCTTTTCTCACTGATTGCCAAGCGTTGCTACAGATGTACAAGACAGATGAGAACGTTAAATCTCACCAGAGAAAAAGATCAAATAAGGAGCTGAGTCATAACTCATTTGCTGGGCAAAGCTGAAATGTTGTCTAACCAATGAAACAAATTGTGGCAATGCATGTTGATTGCAAGACAAAGGATATTTTTTTAAATCCATGGTATAAAGTGTTAAATCAATTAAAGGAAAGGGTTTGGATAACTGAAATTTATGATTTCATCCTATGATATGTGTAAACAGTACTGCTTTAAAAGCTTATGTTTCTTCCTATAAGCAACATGTTATAAAATATTAGATTCACACTAGCCAACCAGCAGAACTTTTTTGTCATTCCTGGAATAACACCTGAAAAATCCCAAAAATTCTGCTGCAATGAGCTCAGTACTGCTATTTGACTACTAATGCCACTATTGTCATTATTAAAAAAAAGAAAAAAAAAATACTTACCTTGTCTCCACTGAGATTTCATTCTACCACATAGGTGCAATACACTGATACAACCTTATTCATTCTTAGAGACAGTTGGCACTGGCAGTGTGATTGAGTGGAGCTAAAAAGGCAGATTAGCAGTCTTTAAGTCTTAGTAGAGCTGATGAGTCCTTTTTGCTGTAACATGGGAGGAATCACATAACAACTGAACAGCCTTTTGCTTTCTCTGTTTCTTCTACCTGCACAAACTGCCTCAGTGACAATGAGGGAAATTTATAAAAATGTCCTTATTCCTTATTACGACTGTTGGTATAATAATATATCTTAGGTACATTTAGAAATGTGGTGACTGTAAAGAATAAGAAAAGGTTAGACATGGCGTTAAAATGTTGGTGAAAATTCTGTCCCTAAATTGTCACAAATAGCGAAATTTCTTTATAAATTCACTGTGCCACTTCTGACATACTTCCTAACACCATTAAAAATGTTCCTACACAGAGTTATGAGAAGAAAAGAAAAGGGAGAAAGGGAGGAGCTCACAGGGTTAATAAAATTGTGGAACCAAAGCATGCATCAGAATAAAAACACACTCACACATTGTAATGGCCACATTCGATTTTCTTGTGGCTAACAGACAGGTGGGGGATATTTTACTGCCCTCCACGCAGATAGTATTCGTAGCAGCAGCTCCCTGGATGATAACCTTCAAAAAAAGAAGAAATTGGAAGCTGTGAGCGGAACTTTGGAGTGCCTGTACAGGGGCAGGATCAACAGTCAACTGTCGCCATTAACCTCTGTCTTTGTCTCGACCAGTTGATTCACAATTGTGAGTGGTGAACCTTTAAATTTACCTTTAAGAATAATTGCTGTTTACAAAAGCACCACTGCTTTGTATCCTGTGTTTCTACACAGAGTTAAGGCCTCCTAAAATAGCGGTATTACTTTTAAAACTATCAGGTACACTTTTAACTCTTTTTTAACCGTTTGAGTGCCAGAGGGGTACGCAACGCATTGCAAAGCAATGGCACTCAAAGGGTTAATGCTTCTGTGTGCCTAACTCATTTTATACATCTTCCCCAACTGTGCTCTATCAACCATAATCCCCTGTAGTTTGCCAGCAGGAAAAAAACCCTGATATTTAAAGAAATCATCTGTAAATGGGTCTGAAAATCTATATAAACAGATTACATTTGCGAATACAACATTTGTAAGGAACTTTAATCTGATATGTTACTGTAATTGCTATGTGGCAAACACATTTATATAGGACTTTTAGCAATGTGGGCCTCTCTTGAAGATTTTTTTTTAAAAAGTAATACATGTTCTAGATTTCTGCTGTTTTAAGCTAGGGGGTATAATTAGATTTAATAACCCATTGAGGACCAGAGGCATTGTAAAACATTGTTTTGCAATGCTTTTCTCACCCTCTGGTCCTCATAGGGTTAAGATCAGGTCTAATATGGGAAAGGAAATTTTCCATCTAAGGGTTCCTAACCCCACCCACTGTCAGATCCACTATTGCCTAGAAAAAGAAAATACCTACAGCCTATAGCAAAAACCCCACACAAAAAAAACTTTTAATAAAGCCTTTACAAGGATATAAACTGAACAAATTACAATATATAATGGATATTGCACTAATGTGTAAACCAATAAATAGCTCAGCCCCCATAAACTAGAAGATGGTGTCTGGTGTAACGGTATTTAGGTTGCATTGGCCACTTGCACCATTTTCTGGGATGGGTGGGATCAGCAGACCTGGAACATCTCTTACAATGAGTTATACGCACTACTTTGCCTAATGGGAAACCTGGCACTGTTCTGTGGCCTAGTATCTGGAGAAAAAGAAACGCAGTAAGTCTAATAAGAGCTGTAGTAATTCTGGGGCAAATAAACTGCATCATGTATTTCAAATAACATTTTCAAAATTCACATTGGTTAAATTGGGCATTTTACCATTTGAATGCTAGAGAGCTCTCTGGCATTCAAGGGGTAAAGATCCCCAGTTAAAGTGGACTTGCCACCCTAATATAAGTTTAGTTTGTTTCAGATATAAAATATAATCCAAAACTAGAAAAAGAAAAGAGTAAGAACAAAAGGAGGGTATTTTTCTCTCAAAACTTCTGTACCTACAATTAGGGAAAACAGTCCTTTATAGTATAGCTTGAAGAAATCACATTAATACTTCACTTTTATTTATGCCTTTAAAATAGACCAAATATTTATTACATTACATGAATGGCCCATTACTAGAGGCCAGAGGTTAAAAAGTATGCACTTAGAACATACCTGAAGCGTTCTTTTGAGGTGGTTGTTGTTTTTAACACTTTGTGAGCCAATTAGTGACTACACAAAGTGGTTTTACTATTAATCCAATTTATAGAGGAATTAAATATTTGGTTTATTTTAAAGGCATAAATAAAAGTGAAGTATTAACCCCTTAAGGACCAGCGAGAGCACTCGCGGCTGGCACTTGAGGACCACGGGGCTTTTTTTTCTCTTCCTTTCCGGTTCAGGGCTTCCGGAGTGGCGTGCAACTGCGCCGGGAGCCCTGAACTCCATGACGCCCCAGGACCGTCGCTGGTCTTTAAAGGAGCAGTAAACTTTTTTTATGAAAACACATATTTTACAGAGCATTACTCTCTACTTTTTTGGGGTCTTGCTTTTAATAAATTGCTCTTAGTTTAAAGTAGGGTTTATAGAAGGAATGTTACTACATTTTGGCTGCTTATAGCACAGTTAATAAAATCAACTGGCCGTGATTTAAAAAATGGCATTTACATTTGTAAATGTGAGGGGGCTTTGTTCCCCAAACAAGAGAAGAAAAGACTTCTTGAGTCTAAAAATGTGTATTTCAGATTTTATTGTGAGCCAGGAGACCAAAATTAGCAAGATAAGTCCTACCAAATTATTCAATGATAGATATTAACAATTTCAATTGCAAAACATAGAGTAGCCATATTGTTGAAAAATGACATTACATTAGTAGAAGAATACTATTTAATGCAGGAGGAGGTTTATATACTTAATCTTGAGGTGAAACATTTCTGGGATTCCGCTGAGGGTGGCAAATTTATGGGTCATAGACCAAGAAGAAAATGTAATTCTAAATTTGTTAGTTATATTATCATCTATCAAGACCCAATATTGGACAGGTCAGATCTACATGGTTTTAGGGAATGCTTTTGTAAAATTATCCAACATTTTTCAAAGAGTCTAGATGTTGAATGTGTGATTTATATTTCCAAATTTTCATACAGGTTATGACAAAGTTTCTTTTTAATAAGTGTCAGAATGGCAAAGAATATCTGTACTGTTTGTATGTCCCCCCATTCCTGCTCTGACTATTTGTCTGTTACCTTGGATCTAAAATAGTAATTTGGGGAATATCTAACTAAAAGATGGGGTATGAATGAAAGAATGGTATTCATTTCTTTTTTTTGAAATATATTTTATTATTAGATCACTCCATACATATCACAAATACAGAAAAATACATGTAAAATCGTTCAGATACAGGAAAAATACGTAGACATATGTAACAATGAAAATAACATATACATATAAATAGGGCGTACAGCGCCAACCTGAGGTTTTATTGTTATGAAAAACCAAAACTCCCAAAAACTAACCTAACTTAACTTTGCTAAACTCCCCTACCCCAAATCCGATTCCTCTCTCTCCTGAACCCGCAGCACCCCTCCCACCCACCCACCCACCAGCCAGCAAAGCCACAAGATCTCAATAAGTACAAGGTTCAAACACAACGCCACGCATCGACCATGCCTCACAACCATCCACGCAACCGGCAAGCATGACCCAAATCAACCAGTGCCGTCAAGTTGCACATCATCAAGTGCCACATTAGCATCAGCTTTATGTGTCCACCAGTTCTGCCATCTTCCCCAGATCTTGTCAAACTTGTTTGGAGTGCCCCAATGTAAGTAGACCAATCTATAGTGTGGGATGCACTGTAAAACTAAATTAATCCACGCCCTGCAATTGGGAGCTCCGTTTGACATCCAGTTCAAGGCCACCACCTTTCTCGCCAACACCAAGAGTTCTCTCAGCAGGGATCTGTCAGCTGCATCCTCAATCTCATCAGGGAAAATAGACAATAAACAAAGCTTTGGAGTCACAGGAACAGGTCTCCCCAGCACCAGGACCACAATATGCATTATTTCTTTCCAAAACCTCCCAACCCCAGGATAATCCCAGATCATATGGAAGTATGTGCCCGGAACATTATCACACCGGAGACAACTGCCGGTACCAGAGTTCCCCATTCTATACAGTCTGACCGGCGTATAATAAATTAGATGGAGGAAATTCAACGGTATCATCTGGTGTCTAGTCTACGTCGCCACCAACGTAGGTCCCGCCTTAGCTAAAACCCATTCCCAGTTCTCTAACGAACCCAAATCCATTTCCCATTTGGTCCAAGAAGGGAACTCCCTACATCCTACACAAGAGTCCAGCCAATGATAAATAAAAGAAAGAGGTCTCAAGGGCTCAAGAAGCATCAATTTGACAAGAAGCAGGAATGTAGAGATCATCGGGGTTCGATCACCCCACTGAGCATGAAGAGCATGTCTAATACATAAATATGAATAAAAGAGAGTATGTGGCAGAAGGAATTCGTCATTCAATTGTGCAAAGGACTTCAGCTGACTATCTTGGTATAGCTGTCCAAGGCTAGTAATCCCAAATCTAGCCCACAAGGGATCAAAGTCGCTGTCAAGTAAATGACTGAGCCCCGCAGCACTCCACAAGGGGGTATCCGGGTCCATTGCGGTGTACCCCAACATCCCTTTCAGCTCCTCCCACTCCTCGTATAAGGTTATTATCAACGGCATGGTAATTTTAAAAACTGCGGGGCCTCCATGCAAGAACTGGGGTAATGTATAGGCAGGCTGCAGCAGTAATGCATCCATCTGAGTAGTCTGGTAGCGAGGCCAGGGAGAAACAAAATCCAACGCATATCGACATTGCGCTGCCAAGTAGTACCTATAAAAATTGGGTAATGCAATTCCCCCCTCACGTTTAGGTCTCATGAGGGTAGTCAGCTTAATCCTATCATCTGGTGTCTAGTCAATGTTGCCACCAGTGCTGGTCCTGCCTTGGCTATATCCCATTCCCAGTTCTCTAATGGACCCACGTCCATTTCCCATTTATTCCGTGAAGGGAACTCCTGATACCCTACATGAGATTCCAACCACTGGTAAATGAAAGAAAGAGGTCTCGAAGGCTCGAGAAGCATCAATCTGGCAAGAAGCGGGAATGTAGAAATCATCGTGGCCCGATCACCCCACTGAGCATGAATAGCATGTCTAATACACAAATACGAGTAAAAAAGATTATGTGGTACATGGTATTCGTCATGCAATTGTGCAAAGGATTTCAGCCGACTATCCTGATATAACTGTCCAAGGTTGGTAATCCCAAATCTGGCCCAGAAGGGACCAAAGTCTCAATCAAATAAGTGACGTAGCCCTGTGGTGCCCCATAAGGGGGTATCAGGGTCCATTGCGATGTATCCCAACAGCCCTTTCACCTCCACCCACGCCTCGTATAGGGTTGTCGTCAACGGAGTTTGAGTTTTAAAAACTGCAGGCCCTCCGTGTAAGAACTGGGACAGCGTATAGGCAGGTCGCAACAGTAATGTATCTATCTCAGTAGTCTGGTATCGAGGTTGGGAAGAAGCAAAATCCAACGCATATCGGCATTGCGCCGCTAAATGGTACCTATAGAAATTGGGCAAAGCAATTCCCCCCTCATGTTTAGGTCTCATGAGGGTAGTCAGCCTGATCCTAGCACGACCCCCCTACAATAGGAAATGTAAGATAATTTTATCTATTTGTCTGAAATATTTTTTAGGTATAGGGACCGGCGTGTTTTGAAAGACATACAAAAATTTGGACAAAAAAATCATTTTAATAAGATTCGATCTACCAATAACATTTAAGGGCAGGTGAAGCCATGCAGTTGTTTTGTCTTAAAAGTACTGAATATTGGGTATCAAATTCATCTACAAAAAGGAGTTCGTCGTTGCAGCCACCCTAATCCCCAAGTAAGTACACACATCCACATATGAAAGCGGGATGTTAGTTGGACAAGACTCCCGCGACTTATTATCAATCTGAAGCAAAGAGGACTTTGAAGCAAAGAGGTCCAATTTATTTGGAATCCAGAGTAAGTGCCAAAACCATCCACCAATTTCAACGTGGTCTCCAAGGAATTCTCATCATCATTCAAAAAAAGCAGGATGTCATCAGCGTATAGTGCACACTTTTCCTCTCTACCCTCCACCCTGAGTCCCCTAATCAATGGATTTGCACGAACGAGAACATCCAGGGGTTCCAAGGCCAAGACGAACAGGCCGGACGAGAGTGGACAACCCTGCCTGGTACCACGATGTAAGGAGAAGGACTGTGAAGACAGTCCGCCCGTCACCACAGAAGCCCTGGGACTGCTATATAAGTTATGTATCCATTTGGTAAAGGATGGGAAGGCAGCCATCATCAATAGCAGCATAGAAGGTATTCAATAAGTGTGGGGCTAAGACATCCACAAATTCTTTATACCATTCCGCAGAAAGACCATCCACACCCGATGCCTTGCCTGCCGGCAAACTACGGATAGCCTCCACAACCTCTCTCAGAAGTATAGGAGCGTCCAACATTTGTGTATGTTCAAAGGAAAGTTGCGGCCACATCGGTCAATAAAACAAGAAATCTGAGAGTCAGAGCGGGACAGTCGGGATTCGTAAAGTCAAGAATAGAAACACCGAAATTGCGAATTAATCAATTGTGGATCAAGTACCAGTGCACCCCAGAGTCCCTGAGCGAGGAAACCGATGAAGTCCCCCTTCTTTGAGAAACAAGATAAGCCATCAGCCTCCCCTCCTTATCTCCTTTTTCAAAAATATTTTGTTTTAAGTAAAAAATGCGACGGGCATTCAGGTTAGACAATTTTATAGAATACTTAAAGGAACAGGAAACAAAATTAGAATAAGATACTGAATCCCCTTTTTCCACAAACTGTTTCTCCTCCTCAACAGCATCCAATTCCAATTCCTCCATCTCCCGAGACCCAAGCCTATTGTTCATAGATATAAGGGATATCAAGGAGCCCCTTGCAGTCACCTTAGCAGCCTCCCAAACAGTGCCTTGAGCAGCAGTGTCAACATTATTAACAAAATATTCATTCAGATCTCCACACCCTAGACCTAGGTCTCTGGTCTTGCTGTAGCGTTAACAAGAGCAGGGAGTGGTCGGAAGTGACTCTGGTCAGAAAACAGCAATATGTAACCAAATTCAAGGTCGACAGATTAACGAACGCGTAATCAATTCTAGATAATGTTTTATATGTAGCTGAGTGGCATGAGAACTCCCGGGTCTGCGGATGGAGAGTCCTCCATACATCTATGAATCCCATGTCACCTATGAGACTGAGGAAGGCATCTCTATGTAGTCTGGAGTCAACAGCCGTACCACCTAATCTATATAAATCAGAATTAGTAGCTATGTTAAAGTCGCCCATACAAACAATGCGATGATGTGGTTTGTCAGAAATGTATACAAGCTTGTCTCTGTGGATTGAAAGGTCGAAAGGCAGTGGGATATAAACATTCAATAGAACAAACAGAGCTCCCTGCAGTTTACATGTTAAAAAAAGATAGCGGCCCTGGGGGTCTGATTTGAGGTCAATGAATTCAAAGGAACCCAATTTAGTAATAAGGATGGAAACACCTCTTGAGTATGTGGAGTATGTGTCATGGTAATGACTTTGTATCCACTGCCTCCTAAGAGACAGAACTCTACTTGCAGAGAGATGTGTCTCCTGCAACATGACCACCCCAGGAGTCTGTTTCCTGACGTGGTTCAAGACCAAGGATCTTTTAATAGCATCATTCAGGCCTTGCACATTCCATGACAAAAAATTACAGTTTAGTGCTGTCATTACAGAGTCAGAAGTTATCTGTTACAACCCTGGCCAGACAGCTGGGCACGCCGGGGGTGAGGAGCACCCGGCCCAGAAGAGAGAGGAAACCCAGAAACCTAACCCCTAACCAAACAACCCACCCTATCTCTATCTCCCTCAACCTGTCAGAGATTTTATCCCAGAACCAACCCATAACCGTGGGGTGGCAGCCAAAACACCCCCCCTCCCTCCCAACCAACACACATAAACCAAGTAACCAGTGATCAATTGATCACGTACGATCCCATCTACACCCCCCGTCCCCCACAGCAGCAAAATAGAGCAAACAGTAAATACATCATCACTTTATAGCAATGAGTAAAGAAGAACATAGCGATCCCACCACCACAGCCACCCACAGAACACAACATCTCCCGCTCAGTAGTCAGCCAATCACTCGGCTGCAACCCTCGCAGTACATCCACCCATCCCCCTCATCGTAGCATCTTCCGGGCAGATCGGAGGTGTCACCAAACGAGCAGACACCAACATCCTCAAGGGACCCAAGTGCCGGATCGCGGCAGCATAACGTCCAATCACTGCCCAAAACATGCAAGACGACAGCAGCTTAACAATATTAATTTGAAACCGGAACCCATAATCCTAAATAGAGACATGAATAGACATGCAAATACAGGCAGATACATGGTAATAATAACAATACCAAAACCTAGTAACAAAGTAAGTCTGCCCGAAGGTGCTAGACAAATCTTCCAATTGTTCTCCCCATCTTAGCACCCCCTGGGCGGATCAGAGGCGTCCTAATCCATATGAACAAGGCTTAGTAACTCCAAAGAATTAAAATGCCGAATCACGGCCATATAGCATCAAACCACCGCCCAAAATGTGCAAGACAATATCAGGAGATTGAAGCATTTCAGAACAGCATCTATAATGGTAACAGGATGGGGAGGAAAAAAACATTATTCTTACTTTTCCCCCATAGGTAGGTACAGAAACATACACACTCAAATATATATGGGCAGGAGTAGTAATAATTCAACCCAACAGCATAACAAATCCTCCCAAAGCTATTGAATATTGCCCCCACCTAACCATCCTGTCACAGCACCCCCAGGGTGGGTCAGAAGCATCATATAATATTTGAACAAAATCTAATAGCGTCGAGGAAGCCAAGTACCGAACCATGGCAATACAGCATCAAACCACCGCCTAAGGGATGCGAGACAAAACCAGCAGATTAGTGACAGTTCAGAAAAGCAGCCAGAACATCAGAGTGAAAAAAAACAAAAAAAAACACACATATACATAAGCACTCATATATATGGTAATAATAACAAGTTTTAAACAGACATTTAGACTTATGCATGGCAGTATAACATGTTATTCCTCCTCAAACCTCATTGCTCCAGTAGAGATCTCAAAGCAGTTCATCACAGAACTCGAACTATGTAGGAGTGGACCCCAGTGTCAACAGCGTCCTGCATCCACCTGACATAGGGCCACGTTGCCATGTCCCACTGAAGTCAACCCCCATCCAGACAAATCAGCAGGGGATGGAGCAGTTCAAACGAATGCCATGTCCACAGAGGACCACCCCAGGAACATTGTGAACTAGAGAGATAAAGTAAATGAAGGCACAGGAATTGGAGACCGCGGTAGTAGTATCATGAAATGATGAACTGATGAGATGGCTTTAATGAGTATTCACCCAATCTCAAGCCTCTGAATCCAAGGTGAAAAAGATGGTGTTGCCATCATGGACAATTCTCAATCTAACAGGAAACAGCGTAGGAGATGTTTTTCTCTCGAAGCTTGTGCTTTACCTCCAGGAACTTACGTCTCTGATGTTGGACATCAGCCGAGAAGTCTGGATAAAAGAAGATTTGGTGATTTTCTAAGAGAACTTGACCTTTCATCCTGGCCATGCGAAGTATGGCATCTCGATCCCTGTAATTCAGGAGTTTGATAATCATCTGGCAGGGAGGTGATCTAGGAGGCCTAGGGCCTGTTGGTAAATGATGTGCCCTTTCAACAGTAAAGCATGGTGAGAGACCTTCTGTGCCAACATGTTCCTTTATCCAGGTCTCCATGTATTGCTCAGGGGCACGACCCTCGCGGTCCTACGGCAGCCCAGTTATACAAACATTACTGCGTGTAGATCTGTTTTCAAGATCATCTACTTTGGACTGCAGAGAACGTACTTGATTCTTTAATTCATCCACCGAGGTAACCACAGGGGAAGTGTTTCCTCCACAGTAGAGAAACGTTGTTGAACATCAGTGACGCTTTCACGCAGAGTTTGTTGGTCTGCATGTAAGAGGTTTATTTCTACCTGCACAGTGTCAATTTTGTTGGTCAGGACTGCTTGGCAGGTAGCGATTGCAGACATTATTTCTGTAAATTGGGATTTCGAATCGTCCTCCTCAGAAGCTGAAGACTGAGCTGGCGAGGCAACCGCAGAAGGGGCCTCCAGCATGGCCGTGACCTCCTCCGCCGCCATAGTTCTCCTATCAAATTTACTCAATTTCTTCCTGTATTCTGATGATTTTTTAACCATACTGAGATTGAAAAAGCAGGTGTAGGCCGGATCAACACAAGTCAAGGTCAGTGTAGGGTGGACAGCAGCTGCTGAAGCAGGTAGGTGCAGGCAGGACCCCTCAAAATTTAAATGACACGCATAATGCGTCCCATATTTTTACATTCAGATTGAAGTAAATGAAGAATAGCCAGAATCAAGGAGGATTAGAGACTCCCAGGATTTATTTGTGAAGCATAAGCATTCCCAGGTCTGATGCATGAGATGAAGTAAACAAGCCTCAAAAGGCATCAGGTGCCTTAATACTCAATTATACACGGGGTAGCAAGGGAGAACATATATGGAAAAGAAGACGAACAAGGAAGTGTGCAGTGGTAGAGTGTGTAGTATTGAATACTGAAGCAGCATGAGAGAGGTTTGGCCACAGATAGACAATAGTACAGCAACAGTAAGCTCTCCAGCCGCTCTCGTAGCATAAATGCAGTTCCACTAGTGGCAGTGAGAGATGACATTCACATCCAAAAGGCAGTATTGCATCCACAGATCATCACTCTCCCCTTGCAGCTGCAGCATATTGGAACTCAGGGGTCAGGTAAGTAAATATACACGGGGCAGAGGGGAGAACAAATATAGGGAAGGCAACAAACAGGGAATTTCACAGTCCAAAGCTATGTAGCAGGCCCAGCTGTGTAAGGTAATAAACTAATATTGAGATATACATGGGGTAGAGGAGGGAAACATATACAAGGAAGAAGTCAGACATGTAGGGGGAATCTGCAGCAGGCTATAAAGCAGCAGTACCCAAGATGATACTAGGATGGAAGGGCACCATCCAAAAGATGTAGCAACAACAACAGGCTCTTCAGCCAGATCCGCAGCTCCAATGCCTGGCATCAGGGTGATCACTGTCCATGTGCCCCCTGCACCATGGGTCTCAGCAGGCAGTATTACAATAGAATAAAAGCCCTGCAGGGGAGTCCAGGAGCGTCCAGACATCCAATTAGTTGATATGTCCATCAGCACCAAGTTATAAGGAGGCCTACTGGGAGGGGAGGGGAACCGGGAGCATAAAATAAAAAATTGGTAGGTGCTCTAAGGGAAAAGGGTAATCAAAAGGTCCACTCACCACCTCACAAGAAGGGCAGGCCCGAAGCAGCATCTAGCGCCGAGTCAGCACTTAGACAGGTAACAGGATGCAGTGGAAGCTATACAGGTTACATCCAACACGGCTCCCCAGTCGAGGCGGAGCAAAGCCGCAGCAGTGGTATTCATTTCTAGTATTAAAACCACAATCAGTGGGGTGATAAAAGATTACTCTCATAAGAAAGATATTAATTTTATGAATGTTTGCCTGGCACACAAAATTGTGGTTTGATTTGAAATGATTAAGCTCACTAAACAGAGATATAAAGTTAGGCTGAATCACATTAGAATGTTAGAAGTAGAAATGTAAAATTAAATTACATTTGTGGGAGCCTTTTTTGGGTAGGAAAATTCAGGGACTAAATAGGTTTAAGAATAACCTAACTGTGCTTGTTTGTTTTGCTGTGATAATCCACATTGCATGTCAGTGGAAGACCAGAGTGCTGTCTTAGAAAAATATTCTTGATAGAATTCAATATATATGTACAAATTAATAGCTTTGCTCTTTATAGATTGATAGTTATGACAAATTTCAAAAGGTTTGGTCTACCTGGTTTAATAATTCATTTGGTAACAGGATTATATTTTTAAGCATGTGCTGATTTCTGTTTATTATCAAAATGTTAATTTGTATTATTGTATTTGTGTCTGTTTACTTGATCTCTGTCTATTATCAAAATGTTAAATTGTATGATTGCATGTTGTTTTATTATTTAACTGAAATTCATTTAAAATATTGTTTAAAAAGTGTATGTGTATCTTTGTACAAGTGAATATATATGTGTATATGTATGTGTATGTGTTTTATCTCTATACTAGTTTAAAAGCCCATTTACACGGGCCACGGTGGTACCCAGCATCCTCGGCTAGTGCCCGGAGCCTCTCTGCTCTCTGCCCGCAGCCTCTATGCTCACTGCCCATGCTGCAGTCATGCGCAGTACAGAGTGCCTGAACATGCCACGGCTGATACGGAGTGGGTGGTCCAATTTCAGACTGTAGTCCTATCTGCACCAATCGGTCCCAGGAATTTGGCACAGAGAAGATTCTGGTCTTATTTCGGAGTGCCCCACTCCGTATCAACCATGGCATGTTCAGGCACTATGTACTATGCATAACTGAAGCGCGGGCACTCTCTACTGCGCGTGACTGCAGCACGCTCAGTCTCTACTGTGCATGAAGGCTTCTGACAAACATCCTAGCAAATTATTATATAGGATGTTTGTATGTGTGTGTACATGTATATGTGTGTGTGTGAATGTATATATGTATATATATATGTGTGTATATGTATGTATATGTATGTATGTGTGTAGATATATATGTGCATGTGTATGTGTTTATATGTATGTGTGTGTATCGTGTGCGTGTGAGTATATGTGTGTTTCTCCAGCTGTTGGAGATGATTGCAGTTTTCGTTTTCAACAGCTGGAGAGCAAAAGGTAGCCTACTCCTGCCTAACTAAATCTTGAAAGTTTTTGGTCACCACAATATGTCACCAACACATTTTGAAGGGTAACCTAATACTTAATCATCATGGTACAAACATAAAAATGTCCACCAATTTTTTTATACACCATGTCTGACCATGTATCTATATGTATATATCTATATATAAAAGAATAAGCCTCATTGCATAATTTATGGTACCCCACACACAGAACATAATTTATGTCTCCTCAGAAAAAAAACTTGCATTGAACAGAATGTCTAATTACATAATTTATGTCTCATTAGGAGACACAACTCCTACTGGGTGATTGAATGGGGACTTTACTGCTCTCATTGGGTGATTCAATGGGGGCGTGTTTATCATACAGGGAATTGGCCTGCCCCCTCCAGCCCACCCACCAGTATCCAACTGACAAAAAAAAAATATATAACTGCCACTCGCTCCTGAGGTAGGGATATCAGTAACTTCTCCCGGTCCACTCACACTCTCACTCAGGATCATGACCCCACAAACACACTGTTTCACCTCCCACAGATAACTGTAACCCTCCATACACTCTGTTTCAGTATGAGGGTGTAATGTTCCCATAAAATACAAACTTAATAGCAACTCTTATTTAACTCATCATCTCTTCAGTCACCTCACTGTCTCAACTGTCACTCCTCCACTTCCTGCTTCCTGATTCCCACCCTTTCTCCTTAAAGGGAGAGAGATGCTTTGCTGTTTGTTACAGAGGGGAAGCCTCAAACACCACTTTTTATTTGATACCTCCGCATATTGCTACATTGCCTGAACTGAAGAGCCACTGTGTGTTATATTGCTATGTTACCTCAACTTAACCCTTTGAGTGCCAGAGGGGTAAGCAACGTATTGCAAAGCACACATTATGTCTCACACTCACACAGTCTCTCACACAGGCTCTCACACAGTCTCTCACACAGTCTCTCACACAGTCTGTCTCACACAGTCTCACACTCTCTCTGTCTCACACTCTCTCTGTCTCACACTCTCTCTCAGTCTCACACTCTCACAGTCTCTTACACTCTCACAGTCTCTTACACTCTTGCAGTCTCTTACACTCTCACAGTCTCTTACACTCTGTCTCGCAGTCTCACACAGTCTCTCACACTCTCACACAGTCTCACACTCTCGCAGTCTCACACAGTCTCACACTCTCGCAGTCTCACAGTCTCTCTCGCGGTCTCACACAGTCTCACACTCTCGCAGTCTCACAGTCTCTCTTGCAGTCTCACACAGTCTCTTACACTCTCACAGTCTCTCACAGTCTCACACTTTCACACAGTCTCACACTCTCAGGCTCACAGTCTCACACAGTCTCTCACACTCTCACAGTCTCTCACAGTCTCACACTTTCACACAGTCTCACACTCTCACAGTCTCACACTCTCACAGTCTCACACACTATCACACTCTCACACAGTCTCTCTCGCAGTCTCTCGCAGTCTCACAGTCTCACACACAGTCTCACACGCAGTCTCACATGCAGTCTCACTCTCAGTCTCACTCTCAGTCTCACACTCTCAGTCTCACACTCTCAGTCTCACACTCTCACAGTCTCTCACAGTCTCACACTTTCACACAGTCTCACACTCTCACAGTCTTTCTTGCAGTCTCACACAGTCTCTCTCGCAGTCTCACACAGTCCCTCACACTCTCACAGTCTCTAACAATCTCAGTCTCACAGTCTCACACAGTCTCTTACACTCTCAGTCTCACAGTCTCACACAGTCTCTTACACTCTCAGTCTCGCAGTCTCTCACAGTCTCTCTCACAGTCTCTCTCACAGTCTCACACAGTCTCTCACACTCTCAGTCCCTCACACTCTCAGTCCCTCACACACTCTCAGTCTCACACTCTCAGTCTCACACTCTCAGTCTCACAGTCTCTCACAGTCTCTCTCACAGTCTCTCTCACATTCTCAGTCCCTCACACTCTCAGTCCCTCACACACTCTCAGTCCCTCACACACTCTCAGTCTCACACTCTCAGTCTCACAGTCTCTCCCACTCTCAGTCTCACAGTCTCAGTCTCTCTCACTCTCACAGTCTCTCACACTCTCTCTCACACTCTCAAAGTCTCTCTCCCACTCTCACAGTCTCTCACACTCTCACAGTCTCACACACACTCACAGTCTCACACACTCTCTCACACTCACATTCTCACACAGTCTCTCTCACTCTCTCAGTCTCACACCCAATCACTCACACACTCAACCACACTCACACAGTCTCACTCAATCACACTCTCATAGTCTCACTCAATCACACTCACACACTCTCACTCTCAATCACACTCTCACAGTCTCACTCAATCACACTCACACTCTCACACAGTCTCACTCTCACACTCAATCACTCAATCACACTCTCACAGTCTCACACTCTCAGTCTCACACTCAATCACACTCTCACACTTACAGTCTCGCAGTCACACTCAATCACACTCACACTCAATCACACTCACACTCAATCACACACTCAATCACACTCAATCACACTCACACTCAATCACACTCACACCCTCAATCACTCACACCCTCAATCACTCACACCCTCTTACTATCATGCACACTCTCACTCACACATTCTCACTCAATCACATACACTCACTAACACACTCACTCAATCACACACACTCACTAACACACTCACTCAATCACTCACACGCAATCACTCAATCTCGCACTCAAACGCAATCACTCAGACGTAATCACACCCCGGGAGCCAGCACGATCCACCTTCCACCATAGTATGTGCAATTACCACACGCATTTCAATTACATGAATGAATGCCAGTCACTCACATCACGGGAGCCAGCACGATCCACCTTCCACCATAGTATGTGCAATTACCACATGCATTTCAACTATATGAATGAATGCCACAGTGGAGGCATAAGTACAAACACAAACTCATTACAATGACACATAAGTCAACCCCTTATGACTCACTTCTGTGTGTGTGTCTCTGTGTGTGCCTGTGTGTTTCTCACTGTGTGTGTTGCATGTCTGTATCACACTCTATGTGTCTGCATGTATGTGTGTATGACTGTCGCTCTTTAAGCATCTCAGTGCATGCGTGTGCATTTGCCTGTGTGTCTCTGTGTTTGTCTCGCATCCGTGTGTGTGCATTAATTCCCTATATATCCTGACGGGCAACACCGTCCCACATTGCTAGTATATATATATATATATATATATATATATATATATATATATTTATTTATATATTTATATACACACACCTATATACATTACTGTTATAAATGTTTTCTTGAAGGGATACCATGGTCAGACATGGTGTATAAAAAAATTGGTGGACATTTTTATGTTTGTACCATGATGATTAAGTATTAGGTTACCCTTCAAAATGTGTTGATGACATATTGTGGTGACCAAAAGCTTTCAAGATTTAGTTAGGCAGGAGTAGGCTACCTTTTGCTCTCCAGCTGTTGAAAACTACAACTGCAATCATCTCCAACAGCTGGAGAAACACACACATATACTCACACGCACACTATACACACACATACATATATTATATATATATATATATATATATATAAAACATTATTCTTTATTAAACTTAACAAACAAAAAATTCATAACATAGATACAAATAAGCTGCTTCCAATGATAAATCAGTAGTCCACATAATTAATATGTGATGAGTGTTTATAAGTGGAAAACTAGTTTTATTTAACCCCTTATTTACCCCCTCCTGAGGAGGATCACCCTTGAGGACTGCATACACGTCATTCGGTGAGCCAGCACATGTGAGCGATCATGTATACCGGCTCGCCAAAAGAGAGGCTGAAACTGACCACTCCTGTCTTGGAGAATTCAGTTTCAGACTCCCCTAGTGAATACAGTGCTCTTGCAGGGAGGGATGGGCACAAATATTTGCCTAAAAGCAAAATCGGTTTATAATGGCACTTCCCGCTTGGTGAATAATTTCCCATGAAAAGTGTTATTTTTCCACTTTTTTCCCTAGCTCATTCCATTGAAATTAAAGGAAACATTGAATTTATACACAACACATAGCAAATGTTATTTTATTTCCCAAAGGCATAGTATAAAAGGGGTATGAGGATACCTGTGCTGATGTAGTATGGGGAAAGAATAATTTGAACAGGGAATTTTTTTTGTGGGGGGGGGGGTTATTTACTGGGATTGGGAGGGAAGTTAATAAAAAATATAACTAAATAAAATTAATATAACCACAAGGCATAAGATATGGTATAAAAGGGGTCTGAGGAGGGTGCCTGTTTTGGTTGGTGGGGTCTGGGAAAAGTTGAACAGGGAATTTGTTTTGGGGGGGTTTGTTGACTGGTATTGGAGGGACAGTTAATAAAAATTAATAAATAAATAAAATAAGAAATTTGTGCGTAAAGTGACAGAGATAGGGACCCCCTGTTTTAAGCTGCCACTGGGGTAGGCTGATACTTGACGTGAAAGAGTATTTGTAGAGGATGATTTGTAAGATTTGTTGTTAAATTGATTTGTAGGACTTAGACTTGTGTGGCACAAGCCCTAAGGAAAGAGGACATTCTTCTCCACCTTTCCCCTCCCCACTGAAGTCCTGGGTGTGGGACTATTTTTTCTCTAGGGGAGGGCACAGTGCAGTCATCAGTGACAGCACTGTGCACAACTTGTGACAAGTCAATGAAAAGTGGAAAGGGGGAATGCACCTTGGCACAACTGCCCTGATCACACACATGAAACACAGACACCATTACATTTATGTGAAAAATGTTAAAGCCAAACACCCAGCACAGAAATCAGGCACTGCTGTTGCTTTACCCCTTAACTCTCCCCAAAGGCAACAAGAGGTGAGGTGGAGATCAATGAAGAGGAAGCATAGAGTGAAAGTTCAGTGATGAGTGAAACACCTTGCTCGCCATCACCTTCTTGCTCTAGGGTAACTACATCTTATGCCAATTCACCTCATTCATTGTTAGCGCCCCCACAAAGTGACAGCCTTTCTGTAGATGCCAGGATGTGGCAATTCATGTCCACCCATTGCACACTGTGTGGTGCACTGACCACACATGGCAGTGTGAAGGAGGAGTTTAACAACCAGGGCATAAAGCGGCATCTGAGGAGATTCCATTCTGCAGCATATGCTAAGCTGGGAGAAAGGAGTATTCATCATTACTATTAAACTGTCTGCAAAATGTCATGTGTCTTAAGCAGGGATTGGACAAGGGGCATAGTGACAGCACCAGTACTTGGTTCCTGGTGGGGGGATTTCACATTGGAGACCCTAAGTGTCATGGTGTTTGGATAGAACTGTGCCAGGTGTTTGATGTGTACTCATTGTTCCCAGTCCTTCCCTTATTTACCACACACACACACTGTGTACTTTGCAGTTGCTGATGTAAGAGGAACCATTCCTGCTCTCAAGGGAAAAATGTATATTCTAGTAACAACACACCCAGGATTTTTGAGGAGGGTCAGGTGTAGAATCATTATTGGCCAACTTCTTTTCTCCTCACGAACCTGAAGTGATGGGGGCTAGTTGTGGTGATGCTACTGCCTCAGGCACATCACTGGAGCTAGCAGTGGCAAGTGGAACCATGATTATCATTACCCATATCATTGCTGTTGTTGATCCTATTCCCTTTGAGCTGCTTAATATGCCAGCTGTTTAAACAACTCAGCAGCAGCAAGACAGCGCAGCAAGACAGCAGTCACAAATTCTGCAATTACACCAAGCATTTTAAAATGGCCAGTGGCCGCTGGCCAACATAACATTACCTGCTGGCACTAGGCCAGTAGGGCATTTTTTTCTCAGGGCTTGTTCTTAAAAAAAAAACATAGGCCTACAAAAGAAAAAAATATTTTTTGGGGGGCTTGTTTCTAACAAGCCTAAGTCTTACTGATCGATGTTTCCTCAGGTCTTGTGCCAAACAAAACTAAATCCTACAAATCAATGTTTGCTTAGGGCTTGGGTCACACAAGTCTAAGTCCTACAAATCAATGTTTTCTTGGGGTTCATGCCAAACAAGTCTAAGTCCTTCAAATCAATGTTTCCTTGGGGCTTGGGCCTAACACCAGTCTTGCTTTCTACAACAAATTAATGTTTCCTCAGGGCTTGTGTCATTAATAATAAGTCTAAATCTTACAAATCAATGTTCCCTCTGGGCTTTGGCCTAATACATGTCTAAGTCCTACAAATCTTCCTTTACAAAATACTCTATCCCATCAAGTATCAGTCTACCCCAGTCACAGATTACATCAGGGGGTCCTTGTCTCTGTCATGTTATGTAACAACTTGCTATTTTATTTTTAATTGTATTTATTTTTTTTATTAACTGTCCCCCCAATACCAGTCAACATCCCCCAAAACAAATTCACTCTTCAGCTGATTCTTTTACCAGAGTCCACCCACCAAAACAGGCACCCTCCTCAGACCCCTTTTATACCATGTCTTAAGGGTTTTTTTAAATTGTATTTAGTTTATATTTTTTTTGTTAACTGTCCCCCCCAATTCCAGTAAACAACCCCCCAAAAATAAATTTCAAGTTCAACTGATCCTTTCCCCACACTGCCAACAAAGGTACCCTCATGCCCCTTTTATATCCCTTTGCATACCATAGCTGTATCCAATGCATTGCAGAGCATATGAACTCGATAATGGTTGGGCAATAAATGTAGTATATCTAAACTCTGGCCATCTTATACAGTGCTGTACAGGAGTCTGGCCTATAAAATAAGATTCAGTGTGTAATTGGATAGAAAATTGGTTGCAGAATAGGGAGCAATGCATTGTTGTAAATGGAATATTCTCAAATGAAGTTAAAGTTGAGAGTGGAGTACTTCAGGGTTCAATACTTTGTCCACTGCTTTTTACCATATTTATAAATGGCCTGGAAATAGGTAGAGAAAGCAAAATGTCAATATTTATAGATGATATTCAATTATGCAAGGTAATAAACTCAGAGCAGGATGTCTGTTCTCTAGAGGAGGATTTACATAAAATGGCAGATTGGGCAAACAAATGGAAAATGAGATTTAATGTAGAAAAATATGCAAATCATTGGTAAGACGACACCTGGAATATGCTGTATATTTTTGGGCACCTGTTCTTAGAAATTATATTTTAGAATTGGGGAAAACGCAGAGAAGAACAACAAAATTAATTAAGGGAATGGAGGAACTGAAGTATGAAGAACATCAAGCCAAACTTGTTTTATTTACTCTAGAGAAAAGACACCTTAGAGGAAATCTTATTACATTTACAAGTAAATGTCAGGACACTACAATGATCTCAAGTGATTGTTTTTAGTCCCAACATCTGATCAAATAACTAGGGAAGTGACTCTCAGCTGCAGTCCTTGGGATACACCAATTGGTCAAGTTTTAAGGATATCCGATATTAAGTACAGGTAGTGCAATAAAATTAAATGAACCATTGATTACCCACCTATAAACAAGCAGGGATGTATTGAAAATCTGACCTGTTGTACTAACAATGAGAATTAGAGAATTACTGAAATAGTGGTAGGCACAGGCTAAAAGTTTGCTCAAAATTAAAACATGAAAAACCTGGCACTTCACTCCTTCTGCTACAATTTCTGCAAAAAAGTATTTTTTTTTAATAATAATTTTTCCATTGAACCAAAATTGGTCATCAGAATGTACACCCCTTGCCCCTTCATTAAGCGTTTATCCCATATTCCAGCCATCTAAATGTAAAATGCGGTGTCACTTTATTGCATGTTGTCAGTCTATGCTTGGGAGGGAGAGGGAGAAATCAGCTGTGTTTTGGGTGCTGTTGCTGAATAGGTGTATTAGTGGTAGCCAGTTGTTTTCTGCATGTGGGTGGGAAGGAAAATTAGAAAATGAAACCAAAACCATTGGTTATATCAATGATGGTGACTGTCCGATAGGAAGGTGAGCCTTCCTACCTGAGCTGGCTGAGCCTCATATTGGACTGACACAAACAGGCAAGTACAACTTGACATGCTGTTGCTTACACACACTCACTCCTCCATCCACAAGAAGAGGAACAAGCATATACTTAGGTGTGTTAGTTTCAAAGCCTACAGGGGTATCATATGTGACTATTAAGATCCAAAAGGAGGTATCTCTGCGTTTTCAAGGGTTACAACTCACTCATTGCAATTACCTAAGTACCAACACAGGTCAACATCCACAACCCTAGCTATATGAATGCTTCTCCTGCAGTTCAATGTGCAACTGACAACTACTGTAGTAGTACCATAGTAGTAGTCCCTGAAGAACCCTTCAATCTATGAAGTCTACAAAATAGAAATTATTTACTCACAAATCCAATCCAGAGGCTAAATATAATGCTGTCTAGCTGCTCACATGTGAAAAAGATGTGAGAAGGTGGAAAGCAGGATCATATCTTGGCAGATCAAAGCTGCAACAACTAGTAGCAATAGAAGAACTCCAAAAAGTACATGGAGCAGGGTAGCACATAATATCAGTCTTGTAGGTGTCTCAGAGAGTAGGACATTTTTCTCAGTAACAATAATACCCATGCCTCCTACTGCTGTTATGCAAATGCAAAGAACTGAGTTAGATTGAGAAGACAAGAGTCATAATATCCACAAACCCACTACCCCCACCATTACCTCAAATACTAATCATGTTGGTAAAACAATTATGTTACAAAGTTCTTCTTCTATGTGCTGCAACACCAATCCATACTTACTGAGTTATTATAAATATATAAAATATGTAGAGAAGTAATTTCCAAAATGTTGGAGGTTGACATGCTGCAACAAGATACAGAAAATCACTCCAGGTGTATTCACAATAAATCAAGTGAGTGCTGTATAACATATAAGGTGATATCACAATAAAAGATTGGGAGCTTCTCTCACCCGGTGACAGTCAAATGATTCAAGTTAATGGGTATTACTTAATAGCGCTCACTTGGCACTAACTAGATGGAATAAAAATTGTATTTGATTTGAATGCCGAATAATTGGTAACCTAGTATGTCTACCAGTATATTCAATCTAAAATGTATCAATCACGGATGCGTGTCCCTGCTGTATATAGCAAGAATATAAATAAAAGAGACTCTATGTGAAATAGAATCCTAGGTGAAAGTGATTGAGTCAGTCACTATTAGTGAATTGATCCAATAGGGTAGACTTAGCCTTTGATATTACTACAGTCTCTGTGCTGCCGTCAGATTGTTGCTCGGAGTCGTCTCGAGCGTATACATGTAACAAAAGAACAGGAAGGGGAAGACAGCGCACCAAAGATCTCAGTGTAGTATGATAAAAACAAAGATAATAATATCAAAAATATGTCTATATTTATTATAAACACATAAAAGTAGGGATAGTGTAGATCCCTAAACAATCTAAAAGGATGCCTGCATAAAAAGGAGCTGATCTGCTAAATATAGATATAACATAAAAAGAAATGACATGTACAACAAAAGTAAATAAACTAGATATGTATCTACTCCGTATAGTTACCTGTATGGATCACTGTACAGAGAAAACTGGATACAGTGTAGCCAGTAGCTAATATACAAAGTATACAAGGGCAAAAGTAGATATAATGTATCCAGATCGAATATATATAGATCTAAGATCTACTTTCCCATCTAAGGGTATCAGTCCCACCACTGGGGAGGGGGGATGTTCCTCAATGTCAATCTATTATAGAGTCATGACTGGAAGCATAAGTTCTTGTTAAATCAGCCGGTAAAATGAAGCCGCTTACCGGAATGATACTTGGTAATTGCTCATCAAGTGGTCTCAAGTTGCACGCTGCAATCCACGGGACCTCTGAACCCTTATTTCGGTACCTGGTCTAATCCGATGTTGCTTCGCAATGCGTGTTGCAATCTGCGGCTGGATCTTCTGTCTGTGTTCCGGTCTGGTTTGCGACTGATATATAGTTGTATTCGGTGTAAGCTGAATATTCTCGTGAATATCAATGGCTGCACGTAGATGCCAATCTTTGATAACTGTTCAGCTGTTCAATGTCGATAATGTACATAGAGGCCAATCCTTGGCAATTGTTCAACGCGTTTCGGGACGATATCGTCCCTTCCTCAGGAACTCCAAGTATTTATTTATACATATAAAATAAATATAAATAAATACTTGGAGTTCCTGAGGAAGGGACGATATCGTCCCGAAACGCGTTGAACAATTGCCAAGGATTGGCCTCTACGTACATTATCGACATTGCGAAGCAACATCGGATTAGACCATGTACCGAAATAAGGGTTCAGAGGTCCTGTGGATTGCAGCGTGCAACTTGAGACCACTTGATGAGCAATTACCAAGTATCATTCTGGTAAGCGGCTTCATTTTAACGGCTGATTTAACAAGAACTTATGCTTCCAGTCATGACTCTATAATAGATTGACATTGAGGAACATCCCCCCTCCCCAGTGGTGGGACTGATACCCTTAGATGGGAAAGTAGATCTTAGATCTATATATATTCGATCTGGATACATTATATCTACTTTTGCCCTTGTATACTTTGTATATTAGCTACTGGCTACACTGTATCCAGTTTTCTCTGTATATTGATCCATACAGGTAACTATACGGAGTAGATACATATCTATTTTATTTACTTTTGTTGAACATGTCATTTCTTTTTATGTTATATCTATATTTAGCAGATCAGCTCCTTTTTATGCCGGCATCCTTTTAGATTGTTTAGGGATCTACACTATCCCTACTTGTATGTGTTTATAATAAATATAGACATATTTTTGATATTATTATCTTTGTTTTTATCATACTACACTGAGATCTTTGGTGCGCTGTCTTCCCCTTCCTGTTCTTTTGTTAAATGATTCAAGTTAGAATCCAAATAAAATATACCACTGTCTCGCTAATATAATGCCGGTGCCAGAACACAAAGGCTCCCCCTCCAAAACACAGTACAAACAAGAAGAGATGTCTGCAACATGGCTGCTTCATGGTGATTATAATAAAAAAGAAGTTTATTTGAACTGATTAAAAATTAGAAGGATTCCATAGATGTATATGCAATCATGGACAAAGTGCTTTCTCAGTGTTATGTCCATAATTGCTTATACTTCTCTGGTATCTTGATATTTTTTAATCAGTTCATATAAACTTCTTGTTTTTATTAACACCAGAAGCAGCCATGTTGTGGACATCTCTTCTTGTTTCTAGGTTGCCATGCTGTCCTGTTATTTTGTTAAAAACAGAAACTTTAAAGAACTGATGTCATGTGTTCCATTCTGCTGGCATATCACAATCTGCAGCTACTTTTAAACAATGTCTGTGCCAGAGTTGTACAAGCAGGTGATTAGTGCCCGCTCTAAGTTCTAACAGTTTTTCAGATCTTATGTTGTATTAGGCCTCAGCCTGCTAACAGTGCACTGCATTCCTTGCAAGAGCATAACCACCTACACCATCACCAGCTTACAACAGAGGTCCCTAACAGTCTGCTAACAATTTATTCAATGCTTATTATGCTGTCAGACTCAGCCTGCTAATAATATTTTCAAGGCTTATATATGGTTCCATAGGCTTCAGCCTGCTACCAGTTATCTCCAGGCTTCTGTTGCCATAAACATTTACTGTAAACATTTATTTTCAGTTGTAAATTTCTACACTTTAATTTTCAGCAACAGTAGTATTGCAAAAACAATTCTCACTATCATAGAAAGCATATGCTGAAATTGAACTGAAATTGGCAATTTTCTTACAGGAATTTCTTGAGTGGTAACAAAAACATGGACATTTTAATGCAATTTTATCTATGAAATATTTCTCAAAAACAAAAAAAACCTGGGACTTTTCACCCATTCCCAACTAGGGTCCATCCCTTAAGATTAAAGTAAATGAGGTTTTAGTTTCAGCTGATTAAAGGGATAGTAATACTTCGTTTTAACTTTATTTTATTTTGTAGGCATTAAAAAAACATGAAGAATGATATAAGTCTTATCTCTCAAAACTTTATGGTTTATGAGATATTCACAAGCAAAGTTTCCCCCTCCCGCCCCTTTTACCTAGTGTAAGCCATCTCCTCTCAGATGTGGAATGCAGTCCATAGACTGGACAGATAACAGAAGGGGACACTCTTATTCCTATGAAAACAATGAAATCCCTGCCCCCCTTGACAAGCTTTTCAGGTTTTTCCATTATCTTAATTGAAGATTGTCCCTCTCTGCAGTCTACCTGGGCAGCCTCTTCTGCCCTGGCTGAAAAGTGTTACATCAGTAAAAGGGGCGGAAGGGGGACACTTTGCTTGTGAATATCTCTTAAACCATAAAGGTTTGAGAGATAAGACTTATATCATTCTTCATGTTTTTTTAATGCCTACAAAATAATATAAAGTTAAAACGAAGTATTACTATCCCTTTAAGGGTTATCTACAGTAAGGTCTATTAAATTATGGAATTTGTTTTTACCTAGAGATGCTAGGATGGGAGATATAATAGATACATTTAAGAGAGAATTAAATAGTATTCTGGACAAAGGGGACATAATGTATTATGTTTAAGTAGATTAAATAGAAAATAGCTCTGATAAAGAGACAAACACTTATCTTTGGTACATGAAGGATAAAGCAGTTCTTATTTTCTGGGGTATACTGTGACAAAAGTTGAAATTCATGGACTTTTCTTTAATCTTAATTTACTATGTAACCATCTACACACTATGTAAAAATAAAGTATATTTACAGTTTTTCCAGGGCAGTTGCTAGGTTCTCAAAAGATCTAAAGCTTGGGCCAAGCTAATTCATGATTAGTGCACATTGCAAACCAGTTTATAACATTATTATTAATAGGAAGTTTAGTACCAATTCTCAAGCTGACACCAGTATCCGGGGTTAATGCTTTGACAATTTGAATTTGCTTTGGATAACTCTCTGGAACTCAGAGGGTTAAATCTGAGACCTGTGGCTTTAGACCTATCACCCAATAACTACACATGCCCTTAAGTAGGGATGGGTGAGAATTTCCTCCTCAAACTGAAATCAGTGAAAAATGACCCTTTCCGCTTGTCGAAAAATTTTCAGAGAGAAGTGCAGATTTTCCGCTTTTCTTCGCTTTTTTCGTCTAGCTCATTCCATTGAAATCAATGGGAACACAGAAGTTACACACAAAACATAGCAAATATAATTTTATTTACCAAAGGCATAGTATAAAAGGGGCATGAGGGTGCCTGTGTTGGTGGGGTGTGGGGAAAGAATCAGTTGAACAGCGGATAATTTTTTGGGGGGTTGTTTACTGGGATTCGGGGGCAGTTAATAAAAAAGAAACCCTATATAAAATAAAATAAAAACCATAAGACATGGTATAAAAGGGGTTTGAGGAGAGTGCCTGTGTTAGTGAATGAATAAATCGTTTGAACAGTAAATTTGTTTTAGGGGGGTTTCTTGACTGCTATTGGGGGGACAGTTAATAGAAAATTAAATCAATAAAATAAAATAAGATATTTGAATGTAAAGTGATAGAGACAGGAACCCCCTGACATAAGCTGCCACTGGGGTAGACTTATACTTGACTTGATAGAGTATTTCGTAGAGGATGATTTGTTTTATTTGTTGTTAGAGGCCTTTGTAGGGCTTAGACTTATTAGAGGCCCAAGTCCTGAACAAACATTGATTTGTAGGACTTAGGCTTTTTAGAACCAAAACCCCAAAAAATTTTTATTTTTTTGTAGGACTAGTTTTTTTTTTTTTTTTTCAAAACACAAGCCCTGCAAAAAAATTAAAAATACCCTACTGGCCTAATTCCAGCAGGTCATGTTGGCCAGTGGCCACTGTCAAATGTCCTCCTGAGTTGCAACTGCTTTTCGTACTGCTGCTGCTGAGTTGTTTAAGCAGCAGGATGATTAGGCAGCTGAAAGGGAATGAGATCAACAATAGCAGTAACATGGAAGATGGATGATGAAGGTTCCACTTGCCATGACCAGCTCCAGTGATGCGCCTGAGGCAGTACCAGAAGAATAAGTAGCACCCAGTATTTGTGGAGAAAAGAAGAAGTTGGCCATTAAAGGGATAGTAATGTTTCATAATAAAAGCAGCTCCAATTAATCTTCATAGTATTTAGGTCATGGAGAGTGCTTTTTCAGTACTGTCAGAGTTGCAGTTGATGACTAATTGAATGATAAAGTATCCCCCTCCCACCCCTTTTACTGATGTCACTGCTCAGTTCAAAGCAGCAGGGCGGTATCAAAGTGGATTGCAGAGAGGGACAATCTTCAATTAAGATAAGGGAAAAACTTGAAAAACCTTTCAATGGGGGCAGGGCTTTCATTGTAAACAGTTACATATGTCTGTAGGTAAGTACTTATGTTTTGAGAAAGCTTTTCTGTGAGGTAATTGGATATTAGGGTAAATGCTAAGGTTGTGTGCTGGCTTTATGAATTGTTGGTACAAGTTTGTCAAGAGCTAGGAAAGCTACATAAATCCTGCCTAAGAACTTAGGCAGATTGAAATCCTAAGGAGATTGAGTGACCTTGAACTTTTTAAACAATGCTGATGAAATGTTGCTTAGATTCTGTATCTTTTAAACAGTGCATTTCATTTCATATCAATTTAAATGTAGGATTGTTATTTAACTGCTCAAAGTTATCAGTGTCAAAGTCGGGCATGGGTATTTACAGCTCTTCTAGTGCCTGCAAGGCATGTCTTAATTAGCATAATTTATATATAACCCCCCTCAAAAATAGATACATTTCCAAACAGGGATCATAGTCTACTCACAAATATACACATATGTTCAATAAGAAGAAGAATTAGAAATTGCAAAAATAAATTACTCTAGAAATTACATTATCATGCCAATTTCCACAGAGGGTATAGAGTAAATTTATTTCAACTATTTGTGTTCCAATGTGGGAAGCTTAGCTGAGGAACTTCCTCTACTTGTCTCTTTTTATAAATAAGAAGCAGGTAATCTGATAATAACAGACTGATCCAATATAGCTCTGTATGCATACATATGGAAAATCCGTTCATAGAAACTGTAATTTTCCATTTTGCTGGAAAATCCGATTTTAAAACAGCGATTAAAATCTTTGCGGTTTTCACCCATTGACCAAAATTCTCCACCAGTTTTTCAATGGCTAAAAAGTTTCCACCCATTGATTTACGTGGTTTTTGTCTTTTCACTTTAAAAAAGTGATGTATTTGCAGAAGTGAAATACAATAGAAGCAACTACAGAGAGAGGTAGACATGCTGTGCTGTTTTGCTGTTATTTGTTTTGAAAATTGAGGCAGGAGAGGTTCATAGTGACTGCTATCACAATGAGCAGGTATTAAAATAGTAAAAGGAGGAGTCTGAGGAGGAGGGGGAGTGAGCACTACTGAACCAATGCTGTCCAGTACACCAAATCACCCCTAGGGATCTGGGGGAATTTAATGGGAAGGGAGGAAGAAAAGTGTAGTACTAGTGAGAGCAGTAGTTGATTGGCTGGGATATGAGCTTATACAGGGCACTGTATAAGCCCACATCACAACCAATGGGAGAATGGGGGAAACTTGAACAGGGACTGGCCATATAAATATTCAAATTTCCCTCAGTGCTCATCTGGCAGCAGCCCGAAAGGTACAGGGAGGGGTTATTTTTGCTATTGTTTCCTGTCACCGGTGACATCCTTTGCAGTGTTTAATAACAGATTTATTTCACTAACTTTATTTTTTTTTTTACAGGCTCCACAATAAGTTTAAAGAAGAAGAATGAAGAGGACCACAGAAGAAAAAGGAAGATGACAGATGAAGGCGGTGATGACAATGAAGATAACAGAAGAGAAAGAAGAGTGAAAAAGAAGAAAGGAGCTTACAGAAGAAGAATTGAAGAAGACTAGGGTGCAGTAGACCCCGCGGAACATCAGGAATACAGGTAAATGTTGATGTTACTTTTTGACTGTTTAACCCTTTATGTGATAGTGGGGTCATAAACACTGTGCAATGCAGAGCATATCCTGCTGGCACTCAAAGGGTTTTTTTGCAACATTTTATCCACGATCACACACATTTTTTAAAACCCTTTCCATGCCAGAAGGGTGCAAAACAATTTGTGTTCCAATGCATTGGGTACCCTTCTGACACTGAAAGGGTTATTCATTATTACATCACACACAAATTTTTTAGGTACTCATTGATATAGAGCTCAAGCCTCTAATGACTTAAAGACAGTCATGGCTAAAAATGTGGACCAGCCATTATTTATCTAGAGAGATGGATGGAGTCTGGCTAAAGCAAATAAAAAGGTGGGTGATTCAAATGTGGTCACATCCCTGCTGCTTTTCAACTAAAAGCCTCAAAAGTGTCTTTGATAAGGCTTGACAATGTACCTGTTCATGCTCCATCTGGACGCTACCACACTGGTTGAGAACATCTCTGCTACGTGACTAGTTGGGGACAAGGCCTCACTTGGTCACATATCCTCGAGCCGGGCCAGGAGGGGAGTTAATTCTTCCCTCCTTGCCCCCCTAATCATTTTTTTTTCTCTTCCTCTCGGAGTTGGGTTGTTGGGTTAGGATTTGAAAACGGAGAAAAATAAAGGTGTAGGAAGACAGGTTCACACTTTGTTATATGCTCCTGTAGTGTCGGGGACTGAAGAAATGCCCTGCTCTGTGGTTTACCTGTGTGAACTATTGCCTGTTTATTCTTGTATGTGACATTACTGCTACGTGCTGTGTCCTTCTGGTAACAACGTACCTCTCTACTTATTTTTTTACTTTGTTGTAAATCTGTCTTCAATAAAATCTTATTTAAAAAAAAAAACTCAAAAGAGACAAAAATGAGTGAGACTGTATTTGTGTGATTTCTATATTAGAATATGAGTGTGTCCATAATAGTGTTTGCATGTGTATGTGTGTGTGTGTGTGTTCAGCTCAATATGTCAGCCATGGCTCCCACTACATTCTTTTCCCAAACTGTGACCCTTTGCCATACATATTTGTCCACTGCTAGTCTAAATGTTTCTAATAAATTATATTTCTTATGCTGAATTACAATCTCCCCTCACTTTTTATGTCTTAATACAATATTATTATGAGTGACATTAGAATATCTCTGGATGTCCTGTGCACAGGCTGATTTTATTGTAACAAATTGTCTGGTTAAGCAATCATTTGAGAAAAAATAGGCTAAATAATCTAAATTAGAATCAATCAAGGGATGAGGAAGCATAAATGCTGCATCAATATTTCATCATATCTAACTTACGAATTCTCATTTAATGATATACAGCAAGTATATATGTGTGGGTATGCTGCACGCATACGTTTTATTATAATATTATGGTCACAGATTCACTAATTGGATTACTAATAATATGACCTTGACAGCATCTGAGGATTATTATAATATGACAATATTTAAAATGCATCACCTACAGCAAATGGATGAAACAGATCCACACAAGAAAAATCACATAAATGAGTGCTGCAGTAATTAGTGTTGACTCCAGCCTCAATATAGTTCATGTTGGAATGAAAGACTTCTCAAATGTTTTCAAGGATACATTGTCACAATGGAACATGTGCAAAAGTGGAGGAGGAAATTGTAGAGATGAGATAAGCATTGAACATCCAGTTAGTGCTGGGGTAGTGCAGGGCAGGAATGTTTTGGTTCTCAGTGTGTTAGAGAGTACACCTCCCAGCACCAATAGCTGTGTGCCTCTGAGGTAGAGATCACACATAAGCAAATCTGCTTTTTTCCAATATCACATGATCTCATTTACAACAAATCAATTGGTTAATATGAAAACTAAATCTCTGTACAAAACAGCTCTTTCCCAAAACAAGTTTTTATGCCTTTGAAACAGACCATTATGTAAGAATTCTGAACTTACATAATCATATTTCTTACCTCTATTAAAAGGTATGTTGTGAGAGACAAGCAAAACAAATATATAGGACTACAACACAGAACAGTGTAAATCTAAATGGATAATGTAGGCTTGCGTGAGTTTTTGTCTAACATGCACGTTCACATGTTTTCTTTCAGATGAATAAGCTCCAAACTCAAAACCAGCTGAAAAAAAAAAGAGTATAAAATATGAAAAATATGCAGATTTAATAAGCATGCATATTACTAGCCAATTTCCTCATTATGACATAATTGTTCACGCTTTTTTTCTGTTAAGACCAAGGTTAAATTTTCTAGTGGAAGCAAGATGGATGCTGGTAGCCTGGTATTATATATGGGTGAGTATCATATATCCTTTTTTTTGGAAGCTGCCAGTATGGACTTTTCCCTCCAGCTAAGACAATTTAAATATTTTTACACTGTATTGAAGGCAGTACTCCTGGCATCATAAGCTTATGCCTCGGTGCAGAAGATTTCAGTAAGACATGGACTTAATTTATCTTAAATCAAATAATGCTTATGGATCAGTTTTTAATTTTGGTGTTGAAAAAGATCTCTGATTATTTTATACACACACACACACATATAAAGTAGAGAACATTATCTAGTGAGTGAAAAATCAAAACTGACTAAATGAAAGAAATAAAGAAACGTTAAGATCAAAACTAGCCAACTAATGAAAAATCTGAAGAATTTTGATTTAGAACAAGACCTAGACACAGAAATTTCAACCCACTGCCCATGCTCTTTAGCCTACTGCAAAGCAAAAAATGATGAAAAAAGCAACAAGAAATGAAGTAAAACAGGAATATTAATTAGAAATGGGGTAAGGAAGTGCATAAAAGAAGACATGCACAAGTTCAATGTATAGTTCACCAAAAGGACACTGGAAAAAAATTAAGGGATAAATAAAGCAAAACAAAAGATGGCCATACATAAGAGCCAAATGCTTGCATTAAAGTTTGAAGATGGTACAACAGAAAAAGCTCAAGAACAAAAACTAAAATGAGTTGAAGAATATTATTCAAACTAACAACTGACAACAACTGAATTTAGTGTCAGACTGTCTGTGAAGATGCTCCAGAAGTTTTGTTAGTAGAAGATGCAATCAAATCTGGCAAGGGAATTAGACCTGCTAAAGTGACTAATGAACTGTAGAAAGCTGGAGGACAACCTTTATTCATAGATCTAGCTAAACTATTTTCAAAACACCTGCTACTCAGCAACATAGAAAAATATAGATGTAATCCTACTATACAAAAAGGAGATAAGGAGGATCTAAAAAAAAAATCTAAAAAAGTATATACAGTGCAACAACTTATAGAATGGCATAGTGATAACACCCTTCCATTATGGATATCCATCACTGACTATGAAGAGGTCTTTGATTCAGTGAAAAAGAAAGCAATAATCAATGCCATGATCAAAATAGGAATAGAGAGAGCTTACATCAATACCCTCTAATCAATATATGGCAATGCATCTGCATCGATATAGGTAAACGATGATAAAGTTCAGATCAATATAGAAAAATGTGTCTGAAAAGGAGAAGCAATCTCCCAAAAACTATGTTCCAGTAAATTGGGACAAAAAAGGACTTAAGATCAATGGAGATTACCTACACCACTTACATTTACACAGTATTATACTCTTTGCTGAAGAAATGCAAGAAGTCATTGAAGAACTACAATAGGAAAAAAGATTGGCCTGAAGATTACTATCAACAAAAGGCAAGTCGTGCTTAACAAATTTACTGTACTTCGGAAAATAATAGTTGATGGACAAGAACAAGAAGAAGTAGCCAAGTATATTTACTTTGGACAGGAATTGTCAAAAGATGGAAACGTTGTGATGGATTTAAGCTATAAATAAAATTGGGGTGGCAAACATTTAAAAAACTTTGTAGCATTGTCTTTAAGACTAACTTGCCACTCTGTTTTGACCAATGTGTCTTCCCAGTTCTTATATATGGCTATGAAACATGGAAAGAGTAAGACAACTAAGATGGAAATGGGCAGATCACATAGCGAGAAACTTAGCAGTAGATGGGTCAAACATTTTTTTTTTTAAGTTTTAAAAAGTTTTATTGGATGATAAAAGACATACAAAATAGTAAACAAAGGACCTTCAGTCTAAAGCATCAAATATACATCACATATTGAACATAATGCATTACATTCATGCATTGTTAGAGATGGAAAAAGTCAATATAGTAACAAGCTTTCATGAACATCTGATCTAGAAAGGGGAGGAAGCACATGTGTAAAATCTTGATGTATTACCGGTGAACAAACTACATTCTTTACCTCGAGGTAGTGCAGAGCAATCTGGACTGGAAGCTGATGGAGCAGAAAAGAATCAAGTGAAGATTAATAACGTAAAGGGGAAAAACAGAGGGGGAGAAAGGGTAAAGCTAAGGAGTCAGAGATATAGAACAGACCAGGTTGAGTATTGTAGAGGGGAAATAGGGAAATAGATGCAGTGTGTGGGAACCAACAAGGGGCCATGCTCCGCAGAGTGAGCCATCTCCTAAGGACCAGAAATAAAACGCAGGTTAAAATATTTTTCTCAAGGGTGCCAGATGGTCCTAACTTCAGACCATCTATGCATGACCAGCGCATGCATTTTGTTCATGGAATAATACACTTGGACTTGTTAAATCCAAGATGAAAGGGTAGGAGGGAGTACCAACTTCCACTGTCAAGGGATAAGAGATTTTTTTTTTTAAACATTTTTATTAAGAGGACAGTAATAAAACAATTGCAAAAGTACAGATAGTGCACAAAGTAATCAGGTAAGATACATTCTGTAAACAGACAAGTAGATATCATAGCTTAGAGATACAGCTGTCCCATTTTTTTTATTTTTTATTTTAACCCCTTAAGGACTACGTGACGTTGTATGACCATCACGGTCCTTATACCCTTAAGGACCAGTGATGGTCATAGCACGTCACGTACTTTTTACTTACAGCGCTCTACCGGGAGAGCTGTAAGTAAAAACGGGGCCTAAAATTGATCGCTCCAAGACCGGAGCGATCTCTCTTAGGCCTCCAAGCGGCGCGCCGGTACGCGTAACAGGTCATGTGTACCGGCGCGTCGGCAAAGATCAAAGCGGTCCTTAAGGGAAGGTAACTTCCCTGGACCGCTGGTACTTAAGGGGTTAAAGAGTGAAAAAAAATAAACAAAACCAAAACTCCCCTCCAACTATAACCCCCCCATATCCTACTAAAACCCAACCCACCCACTTACCCTCAATCCCCAGGAGATGAGCGCAATCTTTCTCTCAGTAATTGTTATTAAACATAGCAGGTAATAACGTAGGCATCAGTTAGTAGATAAGTGTACAAGTAGATAGATAACCAGAATCTCCAGGGCACCACCCATGGTACAGAGAACGATAGGTATTTATTCCATAATCCTCACTAGTAAAGAGTTCTATCATTGCAATAAGAGGTCCAACAACCCCAAATCAGGCTGAACTTGTTCTATGCAAATAAAGTCCCTTATAATGAGGGAGATTATTAGCCACCAGGGCCATCCAATGATCATGTTTAGGGGGGTGTTCTGACATCCACGATTGTGCCACCACCTTTCGTGCCATAAACAGTCGCTCCCTAATCAATACATTATGAAAATTAGAGTGAAGTTGGTCAGGCAGAATAGAAAATACGCATACCTTTGGAGAAAGAGATAGGTCCCATTGACACAGTATGCATTACGTCCTCCCAAAATCCACAGACCAGGGGACATTCCCACAGAAGGTGTATGAAAGCGGCACCTGCCTCCCCACACCTTCATGCTCGGTGCTTTAGCACCCCATAAGGCATCCAGAGCATGCCTCAATCATAAATAAGAGTAAAAAAATAGTAGGGGATAAGAGATTTAACAGCATTGGTCAATTGAAGAAAAAGTTTAAATAGTGGTGGATGCTTCAACAAGAGTCAGAGGCTGATTCTGGATACAAAGGATACATCATCTGTGGGGTGCGGTCCATCTAGTAAAAAATGTATAGTTACATTCTTGAGTAGCAACATCCCGTGTAGAGTGCAGGAGTCTACCCATTATCACTAACCAGACTTCCAGAGGGAAGAATATAGACAGTTCCATTTCCCATGTTTGAAAGAATGCAGGTTTGTGTCAGGAGGGTAAGAGATGAGGAATTTATACCATTTGGTCAGAGAATGGTATTTAGTCTTAGGATTGGATATAAGGGATTCAAATGGGGTAGTCAGGGAATGGGAGAGAGATCTGTCGGACAGACTTTTAAGAAAATCTCTAACTTTGTAATATTGCCGCAAGCATTCTGATGGAGGATGGAAATTCGAGACCAAGCGGTCAGATGACAGAATATCTTTTTCATCGAATAGGTCCCCTATCCAATCTAGTTAAAGAGTGCACCACTGCCTAGAGGAGGCTAATGACTGACCTGGAGGGAATGTTGGGTTTAAAAAAATGGGGTACATCGAGAGGGGTAACGTAGAAGGGCTTGTTTCCTATTTAAGGTGGACCAGAAAGTCAGAAGGTGGCCCAAGAAGCTAAGGCTCCAACAGGGTGGGAAGGATCTGGGTTCAAACCAACAGAAACTATTCAGCTCGATACCTGGAGCAAACAGCTGTGCACAGTTCTCCCATTCCTTACGGGCACTGCCAGAGAGATCCATAATCTTCATAAGAGTATATGTGTTGTAATAGGTTTGGATGTCAGGTACCTCCAATCCACCTCCCGAAGAGGGAAGATGAAGAGTGGTAAGTGCAAGCCTGGGTTTCTTGTATTTCTTCTATTTCCAGACAAAGGCACAAATCAAGCATTGTAGGGTTCTGAGATAATGATGAGGAATACTCACTGGGAGTGCATGAAGTAAATAGAGGATTTTGGGTAGAAGTATCATCTTGGCGAGATTTCCCCCCCCCCCCCCCAAACCACAAGATTAACAGAGTATTCCAGCATTCTCTATCTTGTTTAAGAGATGCTATGAGACGTGGAAAATTAATTTTCACTAGAGTCTCTGGGTGTTACAGTTCGTGGCTTTTGGTGCATTGATCTGGCGCAAAGGATTTCACAATAACAGCTAATGTAGTCACATACCATGTGCTCAACCATGTGCAAAATGGAGTCCTCAACCATGTGGCTTGAGAACAAAGACATGCATTGTGGCCAAATAAGATGGCGTCAGAGAAAAAAAACACAGGCCTAGCACAAACAAAGAGACACACGGTATGCGCACAGTAATGGACACTAGCACAGTTATTGGAAACAATATGCATTTGTTAACACTAGTGTTGAGCGAGCATGCTCGGCCGATGCTCGGATCGGCTCGAGCATCGCTCTGCTCGGCACATGGCGGTACTCGTACGAGTACCGCATGTGCTCGCCCGCCATGTTCGGGTCTCCTCCCCGCACGTTTTGCGGCTGCTGCGCAGCCAATAAACGTGCAGGGAGGCTCTGACATCGGTGTAATGCCAGCAGCCATGTTGGCTACTGGCATTACACTGATTGGCTGGCCAGAACCCGTGGTCGGGTGCTGTATAGCACCTGACCATCGAGTTCGGCTCAGTCTGAGCCAGGGAGAGCTGAGGATAGGAAGGGAAAGGCAGTGTAGGGAGGAAAAAAAAAAAATTGTGAAAAAAAAGAACCAAAAGTCCTTTTTAGGACTACTGTGTGTGGGGGCAGCAGGTTATTTTGTGTGGGGGGAAAAAAAAAAAAAAAAAAAATATTCTGTTTAGTGTGAAAAGTTGCAGATTAGAGCACATTCTGTTTAGTGTGCACAGTTGCAGATTAGAGCACATTCTGTTTAGTGTGCAAAGTTGCAGATTAGAGCACATTCTGTTTAGTGTGCAAAGTTGCAGATTAGAGCACATTCTGTTTAGTGTGCAAAGTTGCAGATTAGAGCACATTCTGTTAAGTCTTCAAACTAAAATATCAAAGTCACATATTCCATTCAGTGTGCGTCGCCGCAGTTTAGCAGCACATTCTGTGTACTGTGCAGAGTTGCAGAATAGGAAGAAATACTGTTAAGTCTTCAAACTCAAATATCAAAGTCACATATTCCATTCAGTGTGCTTCGCCGCAGTTTAGCAGCACATTCTGTGTACTGTGCAGAGTTGCAGAATAGGAAGAAATACTGTTAAGTTTTCAAACTCAAATATTAAAGTCACATATTCCATTCAGTGTGCTTCGCCGCAGTTTAGCAGCACATTCTGTGTACTGTGCAGAGTTGCAGAATAGGAAGAAATACTGTTAAGTTTTCAAACTCAAATATTAAAGTCACATATTCCATTCAGTGTGCTTCGCCGCAGTTTAGCAGCACATTCTGTGTACTCTGCAGAGTTGCAGAATAGTAAGAAATAGTGTTAAGTTTTCAAACTCAAATATCAAAGTCACATATTCCATTCAGTGTGTATCACCGCCGTTTAGCAGCCTATTCTGTGTACTCTGCACAGTTGCAGAATAATAAGAAATACTGTTAAGTTTTCAAACTCAAATATTAAAGTCACATATTCCATTCAGTGTGTATCACCGCCGTTTAGCAGCCTATTCTGTGTACTCTGCAGAGTTGCAGAATAGTAAGAAATTGTGTTAAGTTTTCAAACTCAAATATTAAAGTCACATATTCCATTCAGTGTGTATCACCGCCGTTTAGCAGCCTATTCTGTGTACTCTGCAGAGTTGCAGAATAGTAAGAAATAGTGTTAAGTTTTCAAACTCAAATATCAAAGTCACATATTCCATTCAGTGTGTATCACCGCCGTTTAGCAGCCTATTCTGTGTACTCTGAACAGTTGCAGAATAGTAAGAAATACTGTTAAGTTTTCAAACTCAAATATTAAAGTCACATATTCCATTCAGTGTGTATCACCGCCGTTTAGCAGCCTATTCTGTGTACTCTGCACAGTTGCAGAATAGTAAGAAATACTGTTAAGTTTTCAAACTCAAATATTAAAGTCACATATTCCATTCAGTGTGTTTCACCGCCGTTTAGCAGCCTATTCTGTGTACTCTGCACAGTTGCAGAATAATAAGAAATACTGTTAAGTTTTCAAACTCAAATATTAAAGTCACATATTCCATTCAGTGTGTTTCACCGCCGTTTAGCAGCCTATTCTGTGTACTCTGCACAGTTGCAGAATAATAAGAAATACTGTTAAGTTTTCAAACTCAAATATTAAAGTCACATATTCCATTCAGTGTGTATCACCGCCGTTTAGCAGCCTATTCTGTGTACTCTGCAGAGTTGCAGAATAGTAAGAAATAGTGTTAAGTTTTCAAACTCAAATATCAAAGTCACATATTCCATTCAGTGTGTATCACCGCCGTTTAGCAGCCTATTCTGTGTACTCTGCACAGTTGCAGAATAGTAAGAAATACTGTTAAGTTTTCAAACTCAAATATTAAAGTCACATATTCCATTCAGTGTGTTTCACCGCCGTTTAGCAGCCTATTCTGTGTACTCTGCACAGTTGCAGAATAATAAGAAATACTGTTAAGTTTTCAAACTCAAATATTAAAGTCACATATTCCATTCAGTGTGTATCACCGCCGTTTAGCAGCCTATTCTGTGTACTCTGCAGAGTTGCAGAATAGTAAGAAATAGTGTTAAGTTTTCAAACTCAAATATTAAAGTCACATATTCCATTCAGTGTGTATCACCGCCGTTTAGCAGCCTATTCTGTGTACTCTGCAGAGTTGCAGAATAGTAAGAAATAGTGTTAAGTTTTCAAACTCAAATATCAAAGTCACATATTCCATTCAGTGTGTATCATCGCCGTTTAGCAGCCTATTCTGTGTACTCTGCACAGTTGCAGAATAGTAAGAAATACTGTTAAGTTTTCAAACTCAAATATTAAAGTCACATATTCCATTCAGTGTGTTTCACCGCCGTTTAGCAGCCTATTCTGTGTACTCTGCACAGTTGCAGAATAATAAGAAATACTGTTAAGTTTTCAAACTCAAATATTAAAGTCACATATTCTGTGTAAGATGAAGAAGGCGGGTAAAAAGGGACGGGGAAGTGGACGTGATCCTGAAAGTTCAGGGCGCGGGTCAGGACGCGGAGAAACTGTGCCTGGTGCCAGAGCACAAGAAAGAAAGACATCCACCATACCTAGCTTCATGTCTAATTTTACAGGGCGTCGCAGGACATCACTCTCGAGGTCCGACCACTGCGAACAGGTGGTCGGTTGGATGACAGCTGATACTGCTTCCAGCCGGTTAAGCACCACCCTGTCTTCCACCAAGTCCACTCTCAGTAGCCAAGAGTCTGGTCAACATAATCCTCACTCTGATCATCCTTCCTCCCACCATACACGGTCTGGTCAAAGAAGTGATCCCACACTGGGATATAGTGAGGAGCTCGTCTCATCACCAATCCTTCATTTGACCCTCTCTCCAAGCACGCTTGCAGAGGAACATGACATCTTTTGCCCTGATTCACAACCTCTAGAGGCTACCCAATCACAAGAAGATGACAGATGTGAACGGCATTTAAGGTCAAAGGAAGTAGTGGATGATGATGATGATGATGAGACACAGTTGCCATTAAATCAACCACTATTTCCGTCTCAAGACCTTGTTGAGGAGAATGTTATACAGTTGTCAATGACTGAGTATGTGGTGGGATCAAGACTTGAGGAGGATGATCAGAGTGAGGAAGTGGAGGAGGACTTGGTGGACGATGAGGTGACTGACCCCACCTGGGAAGGTGTAGAGCCGAGCGATGTCAGCAGTCCTGAGGGTGAGCCATCTGCAGCACCGCAACAGGCTGGAAGAGGCAGTGGTGTGGCTACAGAAAGAAGGCGGACCGCACCAAACCGGCCCGCAAATGTTCCACGGAGCACCCCCTTGCGTAAATCTACCTTGCCAAGGGGTAGGTGTTCCGCGGTATGGCGTTTTTTTGAGGAAAGTGCGGACGACAAAAGAATTGTAGTTTGCAACCTGTGCCACACCAGAATGAGCCGAGGCATGAACACTAGAAACCTCACCACCACCAGCATGATCCGACACATGGCATCCAAGCACCGTAGTAAGTGGGAGGAATGCCTGGATCGCCCATCTGTGTCTGCAGGCCACACCACTGCCTCCTCTTCCCCTGTTTTCGGTGCCGGCCAATCGCCTGTCGAAGGCGCAGGCCCGCATACCTCCCGCCCTGCACCTGTACCATCTGAAGCACCATCAGCGACCACATCCACTTCCCTGTCCCAGCACAGCGTCCAAATTTCGTTACCCCAGGCATTTGAGCGCAAGAGAAAGTACCCAGCCACCCACCCACAGGCCATAGCACTAACCTCACACCTTTCAAAATTACTGGCCATCGAAATGCTGCCATTTAGGCTTGTGGACACTGAGTCCTTCCGCAGCCTGATGGCAGCAGCTGTCCCTCGGTACGCGGTCCCCAGCCGCCACTACTTTTCCCGGTGTGCCATCCCCGCATTACACCACCATGTGTCCCGTAACATCACCCGTGCCCTGACCAACGCAGTTACTGGGAAGGTCCACTTAACGACTGACACATGGACAAGTGCTTGTGGCCAGGGACGCTACATTTCCCTGACGGCACACTGGGTGAATGTCGTGGAGGCTGGGAGCGACTCGGACCCTGGGATGGCACGGGTGCTACCCACGCCGAGGATTGCGGGCCCTACCTCCATCAGGGTTTCCACCAGCACCTACGTTATTGGCTCCTCCTCCTCCGTTTCCACCTCCGAATTCTCTACACGCAGCGCCACTCCCCCATCAGCCAGTAGCTGGAAGCAGTGTAGCACTGCAGTGGGGAAGCGTCAACAGGCCGTGCTGCAGCTGATCTGCCTTGGGGACAAACAGCACACGGCCTCAGAGCTGTTGCAGGGGATTAGTCACCAGACCGAGCAGTGGCTCTCGCCACTCAACCTGCAACCAGGCATGGTTGTGTGTGATAATGGGCGTAACTTGGTGGCGGCTTTGGAGCTCGGCAAGCTCACACACGTACCATGCCTAGCGCATGTATTTAATTTAGTGGTGCAGCGATTTCTAAAAACCTACCCCAATGTGCATGATCTCTTGACCAAGGTGCGCCGCGTGTGTGCACATTTCCGTAAGTCATCTACAGCTTCGGCCGGCCTGTTGAAGCTGCAGCAGCGCTTACAATTGCCAGCTCACCGGCTGCTGTGTGACGTGAGCACGCGCTGGAACTCCACCTTCCACATGTTGGCCCGGCTTTGTGAGCAGCAGAGGGCAGTAGTGGAGTACCAGCTGTTACACGGTCGTTGCCTCTCCGTTCAACTTCCTGTAATCAGAAGTGAGGAGTGGGAATGGATGTCAGACCTCTGCGAGGTTTTACGCAATTTTGAGGAATCGACACAGATGGTGAGCGGCGATAACGCTATTATCAGTGTAACCATCCCACTTCTGTGTCTACTGAAACGCTCGCTGCTCACAATTAAAACCGACGCTTTGCATGTGGAAGAGGTGGAAATGGGGGAGGAAGAGCTTACACAAGGTGATAGCCAGAGCACCCTCACTTCGTCTTCTCAGCGACAATTGGAGGAGGCGGAGGAGGAGGAGGAGGAGGAGGAGGAAGACACGGTTGCCTCCGCTACAGAGGGTAGCCATGGAACTTTAGTTCCATCTCTTCAGCGTGGGTGGGCAGAAGAGGAGGAAGAGGATGAGGAGATTGAGAGTCATCCTCCTGGTGAGGACAGCGAAATCTTGACTGTTGGTACTCTGGCACACATGGCTGACTTTATGTTAGGCTGCCTTTCCCGTGACCCACGCGTTATACGCATTTTAAACAACACGGATTACTGGGTGTTCACCCTTCTGGACCCCCGCTACAAAGAGAATTTCTCATCTCTCATTCCTCCGGTGGAGAGGACAAGCAAAATGGTGCAATACCAGAAGGTTCTTGTCGAAAAATTGCTCCAAAATTTTCCATCTGACAACGCTGGCGGCAGAGTACGTGCTACCTTGGCCAACCGAGAAGGGGAGAAAAGGGGAGCACACAGCAGTTCCGAGAAAGGCAGGGCAACACTCTCCAAGGCGTGGGACACCTTCATGACACCCCGCCAGCACCCTCACCCTGATGCGCAGCCTAGTGTCACAAGGAGGGAAAAGTTTTGGAAGATGTTGAAGGAGTACGTAGCAGACCGTGTCAGCGTCCTCAATGATCCCTCTTTGCCTTACAACTACTGGGTGTCCAAGCTGGACACGTGGTATGAACTGGCACTCTACGCCTTGGAGGTGCTGGCCTGCCCTGCCGCCAGCGTTCTGTCTGAGCGGGTATTTAGTGCTGCTGGTGGCATCATAACAGATAAGCGTATCCGCCTTTCCACCGACAATGCTGATAGGTTGACACTTATAAAAATGAACAAGGCCTGGATTTCCCCTGACTTCTCCACTCCACTGGAGGAAAGCCCCGGGGGAACATAAACTCACTTTATATATGTTATTTACAATGATGGGAATACTCTGTATTCCCATTCACCCCTTCCACCCAAAAAACGGGTATATGGTTGACTCTTAATCTTCTCATCCTCCTCCTCCTCTTCCATATGCCCTGTACTATAATTTTTATATAGGGCCAGCTCACCAGCGGGCCCTGTGATATAATTTTTATATAGGGCCAGCTCACCAGCGGGCCCTGTGATATAATTTTTATATAGGGTCAGCTCACCAGCGGGCCCTGTTTGCCAATTTTTATATAGGTCAGCTCACCAGCGGGCCTTCTCATATAATGTTTTATTGGGTCAGCTCTCTAGCGGGCCCTCTCATATAATGTTTTATAGCGTCAGCTCACTAGCGGGCCTTCGTATATAATGTTTAGGATGGTCAGCTCTGCAGCAGACCCTCACCCATAATGTTTTAGATGGTCAGCTCAGCGCACGTTTCCCTCTTAATCATGGCCTCAGTTCAATAAAATCAAGGAAATTTTTGGGAGAATTTGCCTCTGTGCACGTTTCCCTCTTAATCATGGCCTCAGTTCTGAAAATCAAGGAAATTTTTGGGAGAATTTGCCTCTGTGCACGTTTCCCTCTTAATCATGGCCTCAGTTCTGAAAATCAAGGAAATTTTTGGGAGAATTTGCCTCTGCGCACGTTTCCCTCTTAATCATGGCCTCACTTCCGAAAATCAAGGAAATTTTTGGGATAATTTGCAGATGATATACAAGTAAATATACAGCAAATATTGTTTGGTAACAATTTTTCGCCTAAAGTCATTTTTATTTTCCTTTTTGTGTGTTTTACGGTCAGTCTGTAAAAATGGCGTACTACGGGCGAAAGATCGTTCCCAGCAGCGATGTTGGAGTCCAAGATGCATCCAGACATCCTCCCTATGCTGTCCCTGAACCATTTCTGTAGTGTTTCCATCTTTTTCTGCCCTTTTCCTATGGACCAGGCACCCTCCCCTCATCAGAGCAGGGGGTGCCTGGTGTAATGCTCGAGTCCTCCCATTGACTTCAATGGGGCTCGGGTGCTCGGCCGAGCACTCGAGCCTCAGGGGGTGCTCGGTCAGAGCACCCGAACACCCGAGCATTGGGGTGCTCGCTCATCACTAGTTAACACCCCAAGAGCCAACCCATATATTTTAGGATATACCCAGAGAAGTTTGCTCTAATGACTAATACCACAATCAACACAATAACACCCCAGTACTAGCAATAAGCAATCATATTTAATAAAAATCATATTATAATAAGAACAATACACTGTATATTATCAAATATAGTCTAGCTAAACACCTAATAATATTAACTAGACAACTACTTACTGCAGTGCAAATTAACACTATACAACAATTAAAGTAGAAACTCTATACGTTGGTTACTAGGGTGTTTTTCTCATAAATATTGTATAAAAGAAAGAGAGATACTTAGTTTCTATACTCATCTATCCTGGAACAATGAGGATGGTGCCACAGGAAAAAGGCAGGCCAGGATCCTGGAACAGTTCTTGGGCCTACAAACCACATGGAGGACTGGCTGGATTTCTTGGGCCTCAAACAGCCAGGCTGGCTGGTCACCTCTACCCCCCATCCTTGGCTCAACTCCTTCACTCCAAGACTGTAAGACCCCCCACTAGCTCAGGGTATGGGATTAAATAACCAATCCTCCCCCCCTCTGTATTTTCCCTATTCTATCCTCCTATGTTCCATCCACTCTCTGCCCATTTCCTGCCTTTTGAAAACCTGTGCCTTCCTAAAACTGGAATAACTGGTTTTCTACTGTTTCCAAGCCTGCAAGAGTCAATTTCAAACATAGGAAATTAACCCTTCCAGTGCTGAAAACTGGCATTTAATCCAGGGAATATCTGCTTAAAAGGACAGTAATGTTTCAAAATAAAACAAGCTCCAATTGATCTTCATAATATTTGGGCCATGGAGAGTGTTAATTCAATACTATCAGAGTTGTAGTTCAAGAGTAATTGAATGATAAAGTATCCCCCTCCCGCCCCTTTTACTGATTTAACACTGCTCACCTCAGAGCAGAAAGACTGTCCAGATGGGTTGCAGAGAAGGACAATCTTCAATTAGCATAATGGAGAAACCAGAAAAACCAGTCAAGGCGGACAGGGCTTTCATTGTTGTCACAGTAAAAAGATTGTCCCCTGCTGTGAGCTGTCTGGTCTTAAGACCAGATTCCACATCTGATGGGAGGTGGTTTACACTAGGTAAAGGGGTGGGAGGGGTACACTTTATCATTTAATTACTCTTGAACTACAACTCTGACATTATTGAAATGACGCTTTCCATGGCCGAAATACTATGAAGATTAAACAGAGCTTATTTTATTATTAAACATTACTGTCCCTTTAAGTGGTGAACATAAAAAGTCTATAACTTTAGTTAATTATGGTTGCAAAAGCACAAGTCAAAATGTTACTCATTTTTCATGTCCATAACACTGGGTGATGGAGTAAGGATAATATACAGGTATTTTAGGCCTTGATTTAGAGAGATTTACCTTAAAGTGTAACAGGGAGCCATATTGAGTGAGGAGGGGAACCAGGTGCCGAAGAGATTGTTTTGGATTGGATGTTAGTCCATCCAGACCGGGACATTTCCCCAGTGGAATGTCTTGACTAACCCTTCTAATCTTATCTTCAGATAAAGGCATTTCAAGTTCCTGTGTTTTGGTAGGAGATAGTTGAGGGAGGCCTGATTTCTTTAGGAATGCTTTAATTTTAGATCTCCATGTCTCCAGGTTAGAGTGTGTGGGGGACTGAGGAAGATTATAAAGATCCTGGTAGAATTCCCTGAAAGCAGCCACCATGTCTGTAAAGATCTCCTAGTCTTACCAAAGTGGTCTTTGACTTCGGCTATGAAATTTTGGGAGCTAAAGTTTTGGGCTAAAGTCTTGCCAGATTTATTACTATGAATAAAGGCTTTATATTTATGCCACTGGTAAGATTTAAGGGCTCTGCGACATAGTAGTAAAGACAGTTTCTCTCTGGCCGCAGATAAGTTTGTAAGGGAAGAAGGGGAAAGCTTGTGTTTAGGTTCCAGGACCCCAATGGCTGTGAACAGATCCTGTACTTCTTATTGATGTTACTTTGTTTTAATTGTGCATAGTCCGATGCATTTGCCCCGAAAATAAGCGCTAATGGTCTCCAAAAGAGAGGATACAATGGGTCGGTCTTGCGACAATTGATCATTTAATTTCCAAGAAGGAGTGCCCCTAGGAACCAAAGGGAAAGAGAGGAACAGATGAATAGGAGAATGATCAAAGAGGAGCATAGGTTCAATGCTAGCTTTCAAAACATTGGGCAGTTGAGCTTGATCTAGAAAAAGGTAGCCTATTCTAGAAAATGAAGCAAGTCTCATTGAATAAAATGTACGTATAGTCCTTCGTAAGGGAGTTAAGAATGTGCCATGCATCGACCACCCTAACCTGAGACAACAAATTTGATGCAGGGTATTGGGATTTCCCCATGGAAGAGTCCAAACTTGGATCCATTATAATGTTAAAATCATCTCCCATGAGTAAGTAACCTTACAGAAATGATTCCAGGTCTCTGAGAAGATGTAATAAAAAGGTTGGGGTTCCTGTATTTGGAGGGTACACATTCACTAGCATGAAAGTAATGTTGAAAATCTGTCTCTTAATGAAAAGAAATCTACCCTCCAGGTCAATGAATTCCCCCCTTGTGAAACTAAGGATTGTTACTATCCATTAGCCACACCTTTCTTTTCGATCAGTCTCCTGTACGAATAATATATTTGTTTTCATATATAACATGGATGTATTTCAGCGCTATAAATCCAGATGTACTTTTAAATCCAAATTTGTACTTTTCGGTACAAATATCTGAGTATTCAGAATATAAACCTTTATATAACGAACAATAAATAGATTCAGCCCAAGTAAATCTAACTATCATAGATATTACAAAATTAAATACACCAGCTCAGGTGAATCTTTAACTATAGATTAATCAAACTCAAAAATCCTAATACAATAAATTATAAAGACCTTGTGAGGTTAATTCCAACTCTTGATAGTAGGTATTGGGGTATCAGCAATGAAAATCCATTATTATGAAATAAAGCAGAAAATAATGTCTAATCAGGAAATTGTTAACAATACCATCTGGAAAAATAATAACCACTTACGTATAGGAAGATTTTGCTTATTATACCTCACTCGTAATGTCTCCACTACATAGGAGAGGGGGCTCAAAGAAAAGAAGTTTCCAGATATTAAAAGCCAACGACCTGCTGAGGAAGGAGACATAACTTGGGAATTGGGGAATGGCAGATCAGATCTACTCTGGAACACATTTTATTATAAGTGAGTAGATACTATTGATTAATTTGTGATAACCTCATTATTGTAACCATCCGTTTCTCAACTCTCTACATATCTATATATGTGAGACAGTTTGCTGACTTGCGGGATAATAAACACTATTTCAAAGAAAGAATCCATTGAAACACACAGGAATAAGCGGTATTGAAGAAATTATTATCATATACATTGGGACATCTGACTAAGGGCAAAGAGAGACTCAAGACTTTCTTAAGAGTGAGTAGATTATTACAATTTTCTATACATATGAGAACAGTCATAGAGAGCCTGTTGAGGAAGATTCACTGCTCTCCCAGGGCAAGGAGAGGCCCTGTTCATTACCCTGAGCCTTGGAAGGTATTACTTCCCTGGAAGCTGTATTCAGATCCTGGTTTAGCTGGAACCGACAGGGTGGATTAAATAGTGGGAAGATTAGGGGATTAGGTTGATCAGCCAGGCCAAACACATATAGGCTATGGAGGACATCACTTGGAGTTAGGCTTTGATATTATTATGTAATTAATTTTTTGGAGATTTGATTTGTTAATAAATAGGAAATCCATATGCAATTATGCAAACAAACTTGTGCTGTAGTGCCTTATTGCCCTACAAGGCCATGCTGAAACTGTGCTAAAGATATCTATCTATCTATCTATCTATCTATCTATCTATCTATCTATCCAGAGGTATATATTTGGAGCCTTTTTATGAAGTGTTCAGGGAGAGGAGTTTGGGATCCTTAAGTCCTGCAACAAAGAATGACATATGAAGAAAGAAATTAGCTAGCGGAAATATATAATAGCCCAAAATAGTACAATAAGAAGTTATATAAAATCACAATGATTTAATGTCGCTAAGAACCACTACCTACAGCCAAAGTATTCACTTAAAAGTTCTCAGACAAATAGCTCAAATAGTGGTTATTAAGATGTTAGAAGCAGGATGATGATGTATGATGACTGATGAAGGAGATGATAATGAAAATGAAATGATATAGTGAAGATGAATAATGTCAGGGAAAGCAGATGATAATGTTCAAATCGTAAAATTCCTATGGTAATGTCTGATACTGCTTGAAACATTTTGATGGCCTTGTCCTCCTAATCTGGAATAAATAGACAAAACACAAAAAAGATCAACTATGATCTAAGTGTAATAAATTTATTAAAATCAAAGAATATAAAACTCGCATTTTGCCCATTTTGGGCTTAAAGCATGTAAGAGGTCCTTTCCCCTGATAGTCATTGAGAGGAGTCCCAGAAAAACCTTTCCTTGCTTGTCTGATGGATATGCAGCAAGTATGATCCTATGAACCTTGAACAGGTCCTGATGGTGATCCAGGTGAGGAAGATGTAACGGTCACCATTGGTATGTTGTTATGGATGCAGCGGTGTTCAGTAACCAGTAGCAACAACACAGGTTATCAACATTCCAAACCCTAGCTATCATGAGTGCCACTGCTGCTGATGGCAGTGCAGTACCTTTGACACCCAATAGTAATGCAATTGCAGCAACATCTAGCCCCAGTAGTAGTAGTATCAGTAGTAGCTCAGGAACCCATCAGATAATGAAGTCAACAGTATGAAGATTCTTCATTCACGATTCAAATCTAAGCATGTTGCTCTCTGTTGTCTATGTAAAAAGAAGATTAGCAGAGGGAAAGCAGGCTAACACCTAGGCACCACCTCAATGAGATCACACCTGAAGCACCACCACAGGTCCACCTGGGAGACACCGTATCAATGTGTCAGAGGTGCCACAACTATCAGAAGCAGAGACACTTCAAAAAGTTCCTGGCGCTCTGGGGCACCTAATATAATTAGTAATGTTTATGTGCCACAGAGCTAGTGCCAAGAGTTTGTTCATTTGAAATAGCACATGTGACTCTGGCCTCAGAGGAGTATGAATCTGAGCTTTTTGTGGGAGATGGCAATAGTAATAGACTGCTCACACATGGTGCCTCCACCTTTACCACTTTCTCTAGTCATGTTGCTAAAACAATCAAGTTACTGGGTTCTCCTGCCATGTTATGCACACCCCCACTTACTGAGTTCTTGGGAAGGAGTAAAAAAAAATCACCAAAACAATCCCAAAGTGCACCTGTGGAATGACAAGGTTGCTCAGATGTTGACAGCGGACATGCTACTACATTCTTTTGTTGAAAATTGAGGATTTAGAGAATGTATATCATGTGTAGCTCCTTGCTAGAATATCCAAAGTCACAGTTATTTTTCCAGGATGGCTGTGCCAAAATTGTACAAGCAAGTGGTTAATGTGGGCAAAGGGCTGCAAAGCACATACAGCTTGAAGATCCACCTGACAACAGATATGTGGGAAAGTGGGCAGAGTACAAACTAGATATGTGACTGCTCCCTGGGTTTCCCTCCCCCCAGCACCAAGAGTAGAAAACACTAGCTTATAGCATCAGGTGACAGCCAGTAATCTTGCCTCTGGTTCTGGTAGTGTGACTAAAAAGCAGAAGCAGCATGAAAGCCCGTACCATTGGCACACCACCTTATGCATGCAGATATTTGAGAGGCAGCCCCACAAAATTGTAGATATATTAAGTAAAATAGAACAAGTGATAGAGGAATGGCTTGTACCCCTCTCCTTGAAAGCTGGTTTTGTGTCTGCTGATAATGGCTGCAACATAATCTCTGCCTTGAGAATGGGAGATATGGTACATGTGCCCTGCTTTTCCCATGTGCTAAATTTGGTTGTGACAAGATTCTTGGTAGAATCCAAAACCCTCAGAGAGATGCTGAAAACTTTCCACAAAATCTGCAATCATTTTAGGTGCTCATACAGCGGACTCAACTCCCACAAGAGTGTAACAATCTTCCCCATCACCAGCTGAAAATTCACTGATATATTTATTGCAGAAAAAACTGAGGAGCATAGCTGAGGAATTTCAACATAATTAAAACACAGATATGTACCAGCTGGTCAGGGATATGTTCGTATGATTTGAGCAAGATCCTCGCATTGTGTCCATTAAAAGCAATAGGGAATACATTCTTACCATAAAAATTACAAAATTTCTGCCAAAGTATCATCATAACTTTTGAGCAGGAGTCATGATGATCATCGGCATCTCTTTGAGGAACTGGATTTTGTTAAAGAATTTAAAGATATGCTTATAGATCTAGAGGAGAGTTGCATTGTGGAGGACGAGAGGAAGGATGTTAGGGACAAAAAAAATGCTACAATGCTTAGTGAAAAGGAAGGCTACAAAGGGCTTATACCAGCAGCAACAGAAGAAGCAACATCAACCAGAACATCCCAGTACCAACATGCTTTATTTCTGAAAGAGGGCAATTTTGGGGTCTCAGAGGTGGCAATCCAACATTTGTGGGGTGGCGGCACATCTTTGTGTGGTATCTGATACACAGGAACACCATGTAGCTCTTAGGAGTGGTACCACTGCATGTGAGATTGTTTCAGAATACTTACAAGTTTCCTACATTCTCAGCAGAAACAATGACACCATGGATTTATGCCAAAATAAACAATGTGTGTGGCCGTGTTGACACAAACAGGAAGCCCTTAGTTGCCCACCAGCTAGTGTTGAGTTTGAGCGTGTTTTCAGTGCAGTGGGTATGGTATTATTTTAAATGACCGTAGGCCATAGCTATCAAACAGCAATGTTGGGAGATTAACATTCTTAACAATGAACCAACATCTAATATCACCTGAGAATCATGTAGCAGAAGTGGACAAAACCACACATGAAAAAGAAAGCTAGGGCACATATAATATTAACATCAGCACTGAGGAGGAGGAGGATGAGAAGGAGTGGTGCACTAACCCTCTCATCACCATCCTGCTGGTGAGACAGATGAAAAGCTGCTGCCACCAGATTATAAGAGAGGGACAATGTTGGGGGACTCAGCCTCACTGGGTCTGGGGAATGTGAGCTCCCAGTCACTTTAACACTTGTGGTGCTGCTGCTAGTATTAGTGACTGACTTCTCCTCCTCAGAGTCACTATCTTCAGGTTCATCCATTAATTAAGCACTTTATTTTTTTTTTATATTTGATTTAAATCTATTTTTGTTTCTCTTTTCAAATACACAACACTACTGTGCAAGAAACTATGGGCTTATTTAGTATATGGACAAGATGTTTTGCCCCATCAAATAACATTGATGGGAAATGGAACCATTCTCACAAGAGTTTCTGTGTTCTTAGCAAAACACCAGAAAATCTACAGGTTTCTCTATGGTTTCTATGGAAAATCTACAGCTTTCTCTTGGGAAAAGTGGAAAACCATGTGTATTCTGCAAAGCTTCCTGCGGGAACAAAATTGGACTTTTCACCAATCCCTGCTAATTACTCCTCTTCTTCCTCAGTCACTAGCCTCATGGTCCATCCAGCTTCTCTTTTTTTTAAAACAGTGGTGGCGGTCATAGTCGAAAACAAATGAAAGAGAAAAGAGTGCAATGCTCCCTGAGAGTAGCATCTGTAAATAATAAAAATGTAAGAATACTCAAATCTACTTACAAGATAACTTCTTGTAAGTATGGCCTTGAATAAGAACTTATAGGAAAAAACGAACAATGGAGTCTCCAAACACCTTCCCTTTCGATGGTATCCTAAGTGGTTCTCCTTCATCCTAACGTTTATAGAAGATGCTCCGGTGGTCACAGACTTATCTCGTGGAGAGAGAAAATAGCACACTCCAATGTGTAACGTAGTAATAATGTGCCCGATGTGTACATAAAAGATAAAGGTCACATAGCATAATCATTCCTTGGTTTGAGAGGCAGACAGACAGCTTCCAGGACTCCAGACTGCACTGGGATAGGCAACCACTTTATTTTTATTTTTGATTTCAATTATTTTTTTTCTTTCTCTCTCACTCTGTCTCCTTCCACTCTGCTTTTTCTCCTAAAATACACCACACAACAGTGCAGGAAATTATGTGTATAGATAGTATATGTCGAGGAAGTTTCAACTCATTGAGTAGCATAGGTAGGAAATAGAAGAATTTTTGCAAATTTGCCTATGCAAATAGCGAAAAGGCAGTAAAGCTACATATTTCTCTATGGTGAAATTTTCAAGCCAAAAAATCCCTTTTCCAAAAAAAATAAAGAGGTTAATAACTTCTCCAGTGATATCACATTTATAATTCCTATGTTATTCAATAGAGCCTATGCTCAAGTGGGTGATATGTTAATTCATAGTTTCCATAGAATAGCATAGGAAATGGAGAAGTGATATCACAGAAGAAATTATCTCCTCTTTATCACTTCTCTATCACACCATATTTCATATCCCCCCAGGAGAGTTTTTAAATATTGAACAGTTTTCCATGAAAGGAATTTTCTCCTATGTATGTGTGTGTGTTATTTTGGAAGTTTTTATACAGGCAAATTATATTTCCACTTATAAAATATCACTGTAACAATAATTTATAAGTTGTCAGCAATAAAAGGATTAACCAATTTATAGTGCACTATAAATCAATACAATAAAATGTCTGATTAGATAATTCTAATGCATTAGATGTGTTTATGTTAAAATATTTTATTGCTGAAGAATTGTACACTCAATACAAGGTAGTCAACTACTTCCAGTAAGAAGCAGAAATAGCATTTAGGTCATAGTGAAAGTACAGCAAGGAACAATAGCAAACCATGTCTGTTGAATTCAAACACAATATTATACGCCCTTTTCTTTCTACCCGCATTATTTAATTCACTGACTGTAAAATGACTACTGAAGTTCTTAAAACGGAAACTTTGTGCTTACAAATATGTGAAAACCTCTATGATAAGTTTTACTGATAATTCAGATGACCTGGAAAAAGTTCTAGGTTTGTTCTGATCAATTCAGAATGGGTCACAGAGGTGGGAAGGGGAGAGAGGTACAAGGATAGAGAGGGAGAGAAGATGCAGGAGACTACCACAGGGGGTGGGTGCAGCAAAAAATACAAAGAAAGTGGGTGATAGTGTGAAGCACGGAAGAAATAAGGAACATGGAAAGAGATGAGATGGCAGTAAGGAGTATGAGAAGATAGAAGTCAGCAGACAGCCTGGGGACACTGGAGCTGGCATCTGGGAACCTGGGGAGAGAGGAGGTAATATCTGAGAGCTTGGGAAAAAGGAGGTCTGGAACATGGCAAATGACAAGGTGTTAGCGGGCAGCATGGTAAGTCCAGTGGAGATAATTATATGACAAGTACTGTTGAGTTTTGATTCAGACGCTCACCTGTGGGCTTGTTTTTATTTGCTTGTTTACTGTTGATTTTATTACAAAAGCCTTTTATATGGAAGTACATCTTGGGGAAGATTCAGTAAGCGGTGATAAAGGGGTGATAAAGTGGAGATGACCTCCAGTGATATAACATTTGCAATTCCTGTGTTTTCTATGGAGCCTAAGATTTCTTCACCATTGGAGATCTTGCTAGTGTAATATACTGCAAGAGAACCCTTCCCAGGACATTACACTGAGAATTCTCCAAGCTACAGACAAAGGGCTTATATTGACAATATTCCTCTATAACGTTATATTGTCCATCTAATATGTAAACATATCACACAAAGAGTCATTTGTGACATGCTCAGGACTTGAGCCTAATGTTGCCTTGTCAGCCATGTTTAAGTTGTAGGGGTTACAGAGCAGTCACTTGGTGTGGATTTGAATGGAAGTAGGGAGAAGATGTGATGTCTAAGGATGGGTGAAAACTTTTGCCTCAAAACAAAATTGGAGAATAATGGCACTTCTTGACTGGCGAATAATTTCCTGCTTTTTCTCTTTGCTCATTGCATTGAAATCAATGGGAAGTTTTCGCTATTTTTCTACAGTCATATAAAAGGGCATTAGGCTCTCACAGCATGCCATTCTGTGTTTGTGAGAGGAGAAAGCAACACATTTTTGAGCTAGAGAAGATAGACAAATAAAGGGGAATTGAAGCTTAGTATAGGGAGTCTTTAAGGTAGGATATTTGTTCTCTGTATTAGAAGAGTCTGGAGACACTCTGGGGAAGAAGAAAGGAGGAAGGAACACACAGTATCACAGTGCCTGTGATTATTACCTGCCTGGTATGGGTGCCTGTCCTCTGGTGAGCGGGCAGTGGCGTTTCCGGCCACTGCTGCATGTCTGCTGGCCTCTCTGTTGCGGGCGAGCGTCAATGACATCATGCTCGTTGTTTTATAGCCATGGGCACTAATTGGCCGATTGTGTCACGCCTTCTCCTTTGGCCTTATATACGGCCTGAATACTGGGCTTAGTTGCCCTTTCATGACGTACCTGTGCATTACTACTGTGCGTGTGCTCTCGTTTGACCCTTGCTTGGCTTCCATTGATTCTCTGATTCGTTCCTTTGCATTGTCTGACTACCCATTCCAGTACTGACCAGTGGCTCTGTCAGATTCTCCGCTCTGTCTCAACCGGCTTTTTCTGGCTGTCTCTCCTTACAGCCTATGAGCAAACTTTACCTCCCTGGTACTGTTGTGGCTGCCCTCCACTCAGTAGCTCAAGGTTAGTCTCACTCCAGGTATTGCTCTAGCAGTCCGCCTCCATGCATCCTTGACTAGCTATACCTCCGAGCAGGGCTCAAAATTTCCACTTCGCCACTAGACAATGGTGAGTGAAAATTTAGCCCTGGCGAGTAGAAATTCAGCCCTGGTGGGTTATGGTTGTAGTGGCGAGTAACTTTTCAGGTCTGGCTAGTAGCAAAGGACTTCAATTTTTAAGCCCTGCCTCCCAGGCTATTACCTGTCTGTGACCCTGGTAGCACTCCTATTGCCTGATCCCTCCAGGTATTGCTATAGCAGTCTCGCTCCGTGCATCCTTGACTAACTATACCTCTGAGGCTATTACCTGTCTGTAACCCCAGTCTCGCTCCTGTTGCCTGATCCCTAGCTCTCTAGATGTCTGCACACTCTCTCTGTAGAATCATAGGCTAAATTCTACCTCCTTTGCTGCCTTGGTGATCCGCTGTCGCAGGTTGTAGCTCAGTGTCAGCTCCTGGGTAATGGACTGTGCACTGTCCTCACTCCTGTTCCAGGGAAGGTTAGGGAAGTGTTTTGCTCCTGTATATTGATCTTAATAAATTGGTTAAATTCACCTGCACCTGTGTTGTGTGATTCATTATCCTAAGTGCACAGTGACACACAGGCAGCTGGGGACCAATTTGCTTGCTGATCTTGCTGTTATTTTTTCTATGCTGGGGAAGTCTGGGGAAAGAAGTTGTTGATTTTCTTTTTCAGTTATATTTTTTTGTTTGGACAGACTGTGATAAGATAGGTTGGACAACTTAAAAAAATAGAAAAATAAAAAATAAGAAATAAAAAATAATAAACAAACAACTAAATATATTAAGTGACAGACAGCTGACTGGGAGCCTGACATGAGCTGTGTGACTAAGACAGAATTGATAGACATCAGACAACATTCAGAATTTTGTTGAGGGCTAAGGCAAGACATCATACTTAATCAGTTGTATTGTGCACTGTAGAATGAAAACACACACCGTAGTTGAGTAATTTCCAGCAAACACAAAACTGACCATGTGCAATAAATGATGATGATCCATCTCCTCCTGGCGTGGATGCAGTTTGTGAAGGTCCCACCAATCACACGACACCAGTCCCAACCACCACTACCATACCCATCAGCCACATTGTAGGTTGTACTTTATTTTTTTATCACTTGACATCTTCATGAATATGTACCAGTGTCACTTAAACAGGACATTAGCGTGTAACACATTTTTCAAGGCATATGTTTCTGTAGGACTCACAACCTTGACCTTCAGCTACTTATTTCTCTACTACAGCCCTCAGAATACTGCAGTGGGAAATGTAGTACCCACAGGAAATATAGGTGAAAAATTGGTTAAAATAGGCAAAAAGAAGGGAAATGTTGCATTGGTGAAAATGAAAAAATGTTCCTGAAAAGAGAAAAATTGTCCAGTTTTCGAGAAAAATCATGCAGGAAATTTTTCTCACTTTTCACAAAGCCCAAATGATGTCAGCTACAACTGACATAGTCCAATCTTGAACAATGCTCTTGTATGAACAACAGGTTGTCATTCTATCCTCTCCTTCAAATTCCATTCACATGATAATATTTGGTAGCCCCATTAGAGGCATGGGTGTCTGCAATCTGTGATCATGTGAAGGTCACTTTGTAGGGCATGCTACAAACAACTGTACTTTTATTGGCTAATTCTAACTTTATTAACAGGTGATGTTTGTGGAATGTAGTGTTGTTTGTGCTTCCTCAGATATGGTCAATGGTAAAGTATGACAATGCATGGGCTACATGGATGCAGAGGGATGTATGTTCACAAGATATATGGACGCATGGGAACTCTCAGGGTCTGACTCTAAGACATTAGGGTTTTGACACAAATCTCAGGGCCTCATGATGAAGGGTTAAATTCTCAAGTTGCTTAGAGTTCAGTGGTACCTACTAAATAATCTGCACTAATTATCCATTTTCTAAAATGGTTCCATTTCTACCAGAAAGGCAGAGGGAAAATTCATGCTTGTCTTGTTTGTGTGAACAAAGTGAGTTCTCTATATTACAATATGTTATAGATTAATTGAGGACTAATTGGAGCACATTTAAGTCACACCAAACAGGGATATATCACATGTAATCTGCATTAAGGGTATCACTGTAGTTAAATAAATGTATTGCATACCTCTCTGGTACTCAAAGGGATAATATTTCAAAGATCTCGGGTTCAGCGCATTTTGAAAGTTTTCATGTATGGAAACATGGACCAGGTCTTGAGTGTTTTTCAATATTGTCACAGTTATAGTTCAAGAGTAATTCAATAACAAAGTACCCCCTTCCCACCCTTTTTACTGATGTAACACTGCTCAGCCAGAGCAGAAGGGAGGTGCCCAGGTAGACTGCAGAGAGGGACAATCTTCAGTTAAGATAAGGGAAAAAGCTGAAAAGCTTGTCAAGGGGGGCAGGGCTTTCATTGTTCTGATAGGAAGAATATTGTCCCTTGTTGTTATCTGTCTGGTCTATGGACTGCATTCCACATCTGAGAAGAGATTGCTTACACCAGGTAAAAGGGGCGGGAGGGGGAAACTTTGCTTGTGAATATCTCTCAAACCATAAAGGTTTGAGAGATAAGACTTATATTGTTCTTCATATTTTTTTAATGCCTACAAAATAAAATAAAGATAAAACAAAGTATTACTATCCCTTTAAGCCTATAGCCTTTCCTCCATTTATGAGGTAGAGGATATTCTGAATACACATCAATGTAACAGAGGGGGCTATGGAACAGGGTACCTGTGTACTGCATGTTGTGTACTACAATCATTTAACACTTGTAATGCAGGAGATTGTCACACACATCTCAATGCAATGCATCCCACATTGAGAACCTGTGACATGACATGAATACATTATTGCACGTTTCCCCTGTAGTGCTGCTGTGGGTCTGTATGGATACTTTTTCAAACATCACATGTTATGTAGGTCACACCAACAACAAAGCATAACGTTTTCCATGTGTGATGAGCATATTTTACTAGTGAATGGTTGTTTGCATAAGGTTTTTTTTTTTTGGGGGGGGTGATCATCTCCCATTGGAATCCTTTGCTGTTATGTCCTTGAAATTGTCAGGTGCCATCATGTCACAGATATCTGTATGGGCACAGGAACACAACATGTCAGTACCATTGTCACAGATATCTACAATCCCTGGTCCCACAGCTGTTGGCATATGATGTTGCACTTCCCAGCAGCTGTGTGGACAACATTTAGGAGCCCTGTTGTATGGCACTGTGTAAACTTTGCCATTGTCAATTGCATTTGTTTCTTTGGAAAACAGTATCATCTGTTGGCAGGTATGTGGGGGCCTCTGCATTTGACTAAAACACTGTAGGCAGTGTATCAGGGTTAATGCATCAAGCATGTTGAGTGGTGGTGATGGAGACTGTTACCAATTGTTGCATGTTGGGAAACACAAATATCTCACTGCATGTGTATTATTGTTTTTTGGTGTTTTGATCCATCATACTTACTGACAAAAAATACCTTGATGACTCTGTCCCTTACCTCAGCACCACCACAGGTCTTCTCATCCAGTAACTTTGGCACAAGGGCCTCAGTGACAGGGTCCAGTTCAGTGTCCTCTAATGAAACCTAATAAATGGGTCCATGTCAATGTTGTGTAAAAATAGTACATTCTGATCAGAGACATTCAACTAGTAACAAACTTGCTATAGAACTCAGCAAGTTCTATAGGAGTGGTGTCCTACTCAGAGTGTAGTCTCTTTTAGCTCACTAGTGGCTTTCACAGAGAGGAAATATCCTAAAGCACCTCATACTAATCCTGCCAAAATAGCAATTCCTCTCTGGACAAGAGAAGCAGCCAACCCCTGCCATACATTTTGGCCTTGTTACGCCTTGTCTTTGAGGTTTAGCTGATCTCTGTAGGCACTGCTAGCAAGGAGTCCATGTCTGGATTCCCCTGTTAACCTTAGGGTGACCAATCCCAAGGGTAATCTGCATATACCGCCTGACCCAGCCTGGCTGACGTTCCTGCTCCGTGTACCGACCCGGCGAGATTGACGACCCAGCTCTGTGTACCGACCCAGCGCATCTGAGGATCCTGCTCCGTGTACCGACTTGGCCTGGCTGATGTTCCTGCACTGTCTACCGACTCTTCTTGGCATGGTTCCTGTTTCTGCTGTTCCAGTGGCTCATCCGTATTACTCCTGTTTGCCCACCAGTTGGGTACCGTTCTGGCCTGCTGGTTCTAGTTTCTGTGTTCCAGTTGCTCGCATACTAGACCAGTGGTCAGAGTCTCGCTGCTTCCACTCCGTGTTGCACTCACTTGGTCTGTGTAGGTTCAGCAGGGCGCCTCCGGTGATTACCGTTATCCAGACCACAGCGCTATTAACTCTTCGGGGGAAGGGGCCTCCGATACCACTACCATCTTGGGTTCTGTTTGGCTGAGCATCTTGGGCTATAAGTCTCCTGTTGATCAGTTGGGCGCTTCCGGTTGCCATCCATTTATACTTTGCCCATTAACCCTTTCAGGTAGTACGTGCACACGGTGCTGGGTTTCTCCAGTAGGGCCTCCGTTTAACCACAAGTTCTGACCAGTTCGTAGTTGTTTGTGGGCGTCCACCATACTCTCATATACAGGCATCCAGAGCCTGTGGTTGCAGTCCTGTCCTTGTTGCCTCCCATTACATACAGGCGACATTTAGTCTGATTTACGTTACGACCAGCATTGCACTGGTTAACACTGGACATTCATACACTGTATCAATCTTTGACCTGACCTGTGTCAGTAGGGTGTTTTGCACTTTACTGGTCCCGTGTGGGTAACCAATTATAACCTGTTTTGTGTCAGTTTGTGCTATACTGGACCCGTGAGGGTTACGTTATTCATTGTGTGCTTCAATAAACCTGTATTTTTACCTCAACCTAACTTGTCTGAGTGTACTGAACCATAACAGGTATCCTACCCAGGGCTCAGTGTCTTTTAGCTCACTAGTGCCTTTATCACAATGCCCATGATTCTGCCTGAGCGACATTCTTACATCCAGGTTTACCTTGGCTGCTTCTTATTGGCTCTGGGTTTTCAAACCCTCCCAGGGCTTGCCTTTATATACGCCCTCCTGTCACTATGCCGGTGCCCTTTTGTGGTGTTCCTGACCAGACGTTTGTTGCTGTGTTCCTGTTCTGTGTATGATCCGGTTTCGTCTGACCTTGCTCCTGTCTTCACTGCCCGATTTGTTTATGACCCGGCTTGCCTGACTACGTTTCCGTGACCGATTCCGTTACTACTGCTCTCTGTGTATCTATCCAGGCCTTGGCTTACCTCCTCTCTCTGGGTACCGTCTCTGCATTGGCTACTCACATAGCACTAGCTTCACGGCTAGTGTCTCTGTTGCCTCCGGTCTTGTGTACTATAACCATTGCTTTACAGTTTCCAGTTGCCTATATCGGCTGTGCCTTAGCGGTCACTTGTGGTTGCACTACCTGTCAGTCTGCACCTATCCGTTGCCTCCGGTTGCGCTTCTGTACTGCCTGTGCCATACAGCTATATCCTGTTGTGCTATAGCCTCTGGTACCGGTCCGTTGCTTCCAGTTGCGCTGCTGTACTGCTTGCACTTTCCATTGCCTCCGGTTGCGCTATCTCAGTCTGATCTACTATTGCCTCCGGTTGCGCTGTTTATCTGTTCCTCACGGTTACCTCTGGTTGCGCTACCTTGCAGATTGTGCCTATTCCGGTTGCCTCTGGGCATAACCTCCGAGTGGTGATCTGAGTCGTCACGTGGGCTGCCTTTACCTGGTTTCAGGCAAGGCCGGTAGAGCCTGCTGTCTCCCTATTCCATTGGGGATTTCTGCCCTGCAGTACTTACCTCACCTAGGCTTCTCCTGACCAGTACTGCTGGGGTGTTTTTCCAGTTCCAGTCCTCATTCTGCATTACTGTAGTTGTACATAGCAGTCTCTATTGTACCCTGACCTGTGTCAGATCCAAAAGAGCTAATCATCTGTTTGGGTCTGGACCCGTGAAGGGCATTTCTGTTCATTATTATTTTGTTTAATAAAGTTTCATTGTTTTACCTTAACAAAATTGTCTGAGCGTTCATTAAAACTGTGACAGCCTTCCACAGAGAAGAAATATCCTAAAGCAAATCGTACTGATCCTGCCAAAATGGCAGTGCAGCCACAATGTGCCAGGCAATTCTGCTCTGAACAAGAGAAACAGCCAAACCCAGGTGCAAGTTTTGGCCTTGTTGGGACCCCTTTCTCACAGGTTCCTAGAGGCATTAGCTGCACCTAACTGACAATGGCCCAGTAAGGCAAAAAAGTACATCTGGGTTTAGCTGCTTCCCTTATAAAAAAGATGAATTGACGGTCATTTGGGCAGGACCAGTATGATAAATTTCAGAATATTTCATCTCTTTGTATGGCACTAGTGAGCTGAGAGAGTGTGCACCCTGGGAGCAGGATACCAGTCCTAGTGTGCTTGTTGCATAACCTTGCAGGCTCATGAGCCTAGCTGAGCATCTCTAACCTCTACTTTTGCATAAAATAGCACATGCCAGGAAAATGCTATATGGTTTAGGGGTGTTATACTGTAGACTCCACCAGAATCATCAAGACACCTGAATATGGTTTTGATAAAGCCAAAGGTGTGATCGATCACAATCATTGTCCTTATGCAAGCCTCATTGTATATATGCTGTGCAGATGTATATGTTGAGCACAGATGTGAGGAGCTAAGGTTTGTAGCCATATCCAACATCCCCTGTGATGTGTGGAAGAAACAGGATGACACATGTAACTCTTGTGATTCCCAGTGCAGTAGCATAATGTGGATCACTGATGTACTAGGGAACAGGGGACCTCAATAACTAATAACAGTGTTGTGTGTTATTCATGTTAACATTGATTACCTACCAAACAACCATGCTCCAGTGAGGGTTCCATTGTTGAAATCCAGGAAGAATGATTGGAGTCTTCCTGTTGATGTTCTGATGATCCTCGTGCATTGGAGCTCTAATAAGCATGTGTGTGCGGTTGATGGGCCGTGTCACTTTGGGCATGCCTCCCTCCTGTAAAATCCCTTGACCCTTTCCAGTTGTATGCTGGTGGAGAGGAAGTGAACATACCGCCTAGCCTTTGTTTTCAGAGTCATCAGCACATGATAAAATGCCCTGGGGTATGCAGGCTGAGACATTCCAAATACATATACCTTGGTGGATTAGACGGATCCAGATACCATCAGATGGATGGCACACAGTATCTTCTGCATGCCAGTGGACACTATGAATTCAATGTCTTCTTTTATGACCCACAGAGGTCAAGGATGCTATGGGACCTCATCCTCATCCTATTCCAAAACTGTGTTCCTTTTCTGGTGGATCCTGGGTCTCTTTTGGCATCTTCCCCTCCTGCAGTCAGCCACAGGTCTCTCTGACAGAGTGCCTGTGGTTGTGGGATTTCTGTAGGTGTTGGCAGAACAGGCAAGGCATTTACGATTTTGCCTGTACCAGCTTGTGGAGATGGGTTCCTGGGTTATGGGTGACAGCACCTGCAAGGCAGTGCACAATGCCTCTGCAGGATACTGGGGTCCATGGCACTCACCCCAATGCTCCTGTGTATAACTTCCAGGAAAAAAAGGTAAAACATGGAGCTGATGGAAACTCCCGTGGGTGTCTGTGGGGGCAGCGGCAAATGAGATGATGTTGGTTTTACACCAGGTGCTTGGTATCTTTATCTCCTGATCTCTGGGAGAGAACTGTGGTGATACAAATCTGAGATCAGGGCAAACAGAAAACCAGGTCAGAACAACAAAGCAATAGCTATCAGGAAAACAGAATATCACTGGAAGACTCAGAGAATGGGCAATCAGGATGCAAACAGGTGAGTTGATATAGTCTGCGGGAACTAGTGTGATCAGGGGTCTCCTCCAAGTGATCACAGGCTACACACTCTAGTAAATGGGTTGGCATCTATCTGGCATATTGTAGGGTGGAAATGTCATAAACAGGGGTTTGGGTGCAGAGCAATCAACAAGTGACTCAGTTTATGTACAATGCAGCAGACATCCCTCAGGTGGTCTGTGTGTTGGGAGGGTTAGTGTTAGGTATGCCTGTGCTGTGGGGATCCTGAGACATCTTTCATGGGCTGTGTCAAGGTATTTGTGTGCTTGATTTCTGAGCTGATCCTAGGGAGATGCTGATGGGCACATGTGTAACTGTATGTTTTGCATCCTTCTGCTGTGCATTCATAGGTTTTAGAATGCTTTGGGCAGTGTAGATGTATTTTTTGTACTGGTAGGTATCCTCTTAAAAACATACAATAAAAATGCTAATGGACATTGCTTTTCCATTGGATTTAAATGGGTGGAAATCTTATGGTCCTCATGTAGAATTAAATGGTGTTGTTAACATGGGAAATAGAATACTAAACTCTGACTGAAAAAACACTGTCACCTATTTTGATTTTTCTACATCTAATAGAACTGAGCCCCAATTCCATTATGTGTCTGTCTTTTTTTTTAATCTTGAGATTTATGATCCTTACTACTTTAGCCCGAAAAAAAAAGCAGAATTATAATAAAAATTGACCAGTGGGATCAGCTTTGGTTTATGTGATCACTTGGCATGTAGCTAGGTGTTGACCGCAACTTTTACAGTTTAAATATGTTTGCAATTGCCATCTCTTATCCAGAAAGGTTATGCTAGAGAAGCTTAATTCATAGGTCAAGTAAATATTACAGTTGTTATGGTTGAGAACATCAACAAATTCCTGAAAGAGCTATTGTAGGCCATCCTAAATCAAGAGGAAATCTATTCTCAACAAGGATTCTACCAACAGATGCAGATAGAAGTCATCGTACCTAGTGGTAAGCTCACAAAGACCACCAATGCCTGACATTTTGAGACATATCTCCCCTAGTGGGATGCTGGACAGAGAGTGTGATTAATTGAAAACCTCCTGGGGGCCTGTCATTGTAAAAAGTACCACAGATCAGATCATTCAAATGGAAAAAGCCAACTCTTGTTGTTTGACACAGTGTCAAACAATGAGAGGGAGCTCAAAACACTCTCTCCCTACCTCCCATACACTAACCCTATACTGTACCTAACATTACACTTAAATAATACTAACACTACCATACACGGAAAGGTAACACCTGTCATCCACTGTCTTCTTCTTTAATCTAGTCTTCTTTCTTCTATCCTTTCTTCTTTTCTTGTCAATCTTTTAAAAAAACAAATAATCATTTAGTTCTGTATAGTAAAAAAAAAAAAAATAAAGCCCCTCAAAGATGCAATAGTTAACCCTCTGAGTGATGAAGGGTTACCCCACTGGTGCTCAAAGGGTTTAAAATGTGTGACATCTTCTTTTGGATTAAAAAAATAAAATGTGTTTAAATTTATTTTTTGTTTCTAAATAATGGTCTCCAAAGTGCCCCCTTTGTCGCTGCTGCAGCTGTCTCTCCCTAACTCTCAGGCTGTTGCCTAGTAAGATTGCCAGAATTTTGAACCCATATTGGCTTTTATATGTCAGTCTCGGGTCAAAATAACTTTCAGCCTCCAATTGGCTGGGATGTGTGCTTACGTACATCCCATCCAATCAGCTTCTAAAAATAAAAAAAATTTGGAACTGAGACTGTCATATAAAAGACAGTCTCGGTTAAAAATTCTGACAGTCTGAGAGGTAGGGAAGGGAGGGGTTTGCCACTTCATGTGCCTGCCGCCGCCAGAAGAGACAGCGGAGGTGGAAGCAAAGTGGGCAGATTGAAGACCATTATTTAGAAAAAAAACAAATTTAAAGACATTTTATTTTTTAAACAAAAAGAATATGGCACATATTTTAAACCCTTTGCGCTCTGGAGGTATACCCCTCCGGTGCTCAAAGGGTTAACTTTTGCATCTTTGGGGGGCTTTACTTTTTTTAACAATACAGAACTAAATGATACTTTGTTTTTTACAAAAATGAGAAGAAAAGAAGAGAAGAAGAAGAGAAGACAGAAGATTGAAGAAGAAGATGGCCAGGACCTTGCTGGACATCAAGATTACTGGTAAGTTTTTATTTATTTGTTATGCAACACTGTACAATGCATCGTGTACCCCACTGGTGCTCATAGAGTTAACCAGTTTTCTAACACATACTGGTGGTTTTAACCCCTTAGTGACGGCCGCGTGCAGATGCGTCCGTCACTTAACGCCCGTCTAACATTTTTTTTTTTCTTTCTAAAAGGATCCGGAGTCCCCGAACGGCGTGCAGCCGCGCGGGGAGCCGGATTTCCGGGACGTACATGTACGTCCTCTGTCACTAACTGACAGCCACACAGGACGTACATGTACGTCCTGTGTCGCGAAGGGGTTAACCATATGTCAGGGATTCTTCTCCTCTTTTTCATGGCGTAGTTTTTTCATCATGAAAAGTGCATTCTTTAACATGTGGTGAAGCCACCAAATGAAATAGGATAGCAAATTCTACTAATTTTACGTGATATTTAGTGATGAGCGAGCACCCCAATGCTCGGGTGTTCGGGTGCTCTGACCGAGCACCCCCTGAGGCTCGAGTGCTCGGCCGAGCACCCGAGCCCCATTGAAGTCAATGGGAGGACTCGAGCATTACACCAGGCACCCCCTGCTCTGATGAGGGGAGGGTGCCTGGTCCATAGGAAAAGGGAAGAAAATGATGCAAACACCACAGAAATGGTTCAGGGACAGCATAGGGAGGATGTCTGGATGCATCTTGGACTCCAACATCGCTGCTGGGAACGATCTTTCGCCCGTAGTACGCCATTTTTACAGACTGACCGTAAAACACACAAAAAGGAAAATAAAAACGACTTTAGGCGAAAAATTGTTACCAAACAGTATTTGCTGTATATTTACTTGTATATCATCTGCAAATTCTCCCAAAAATTTCCTCGATTTTTCTGAACTGAGGCCATGATTAAGAGGGAAACGTGCGCAGAGGCAAATTCTCCCAAAAATTTCCTTGATTTTTCTGAACTGAGGCCATGATTAAGAGGGAAACGTGCGCAAAGGCAAATTCTCCCAAAAATTTCCTTGATTTTTCTGAACTGGGGCCATGATTAAGAGGGAAACGTGCGCTGAGCCGACCATCTAAAACATTATGGGTGAGGGTCTGCTGCGGAGCTGACCATCCTAAACATTATATGCGAAGGCCCGCTAGTGAGCTGACGCTATAAAACATTATATGAGAAGGCCCGCTAGAGAGCTGACCCAATAAAACATTATATGAGAAGGCCCGCTGGTGAGCTGACCTATATAAAAATTGTCAAACAGGGCCCGCTGGTGAGCTGGCCCTATATAAAAATTATATCACAGGGCCCGCTGGTGAGCTGGCCCTATATAAAAATTATATCCCAGGGCATATGGAAGAGGAGGAGGAGGATGAGAAGATTAAGAGTCAACCATATACCCGTTTTTTGGGTGGAAGGGGTGAATGGGAATACAGAGTATTCCCATCATTGTAAATAACATATATAAAGTGAGTTTATGTTCCCCCGGGGCTTTCCTCCAGTGGAGTGGAGAAGTCAGGGGAAATCCAGGCCTTGTTCATTTTTATAAGTGTCAACCTATCAGCATTGTCGGTGGAAAGGCGGATACGCTTATCTGTTATGATGCCACCAGCAGCACTAAATACCCGCTCAGACAGAACGCTGGCGGCAGGGCAGGCCAGCACCTCCAAGGCGTAGAGTGCCAGTTCATACCACGTGTCCAGCTTGGACACCCAGTAGTTGTAAGGCACAGAGGGATCATTGAGGACGCTGACACGGTCTGCTACGTACTCCTTCACCATCTTCCAAAACTTTTCCCTCCTTGTGACACTAGGCTGCGGGGTGAGGGTGCTGGCGGGGTGTCATGAAGGTGTCCCACGCCTTGGAGAGTGTTGCCCTGCCTTTGTCGGAACTGCTGTGTGCTCCCCTTTTCTCCCCTTCTCGGTTGGCCAAGGTAGCACGTACTCTGCCGCCAGCGTTGTCAGATGGAAAATTTTGGAGCAATTTTTCAACAAGAACCTTCTGGTATTGCACCATTTTGCTTGTCCTCTCCACCGGAGGAATGAGAGATGAGAAATTCTCTTTGTAGCGGGGGTCCAGAAGGGTGAACACCCAGTAATCCGTGTTGTCTAAAATGCGTATAACGCGTGGGTCACGGGAAAGGCAGCCTAACATAAAGTCAGCCATGTGTGCCAGAGTACCAACAGTCAAGATTTCGCTGTCCTCACCAGGAGGATGACTCTCAATCTCCTCATCCTCTTCCTCCTCTTCTGCCCACCCACGCTGAAGAGATGGAACTAAAGTTCCATGGCTACCCTCTGTAGCGGAGGCAACCGTGTCTTCCTCCTCCTCCTCCTCCTCCTCCGCTTCCTCCAATTGTCGCTGAGAAGACGAAGTGAGGGTGCTCTGGCTATCACCTTGTGTAAGCTCTTCCTCCCGCATTTCCACCTCTTCCACATGCAAAGCGTCAGTTTTAATTGTGAGCAGCGAGCGTTTCAGTAGACACAGAAGTGGGATGGTTACACTGATAATAGCGTTATCGCCGCTCACCATCTGTGTCGATTCCTCAAAATTGCGTAAAACCTCACAGAGGTCTGACATCCATTCCCACTCCTCACTTCTGATTACAGGAAGTTGAACGGAGAGGCGACGACCGTGTAACAGCTGGTACTCCACTACTGCCCTCTGCTGCTCACAAAGCCGGGCCAACATGTGGAAGGTGGAGTTCCAGCGCGTGCTCACGTCACACAGCAGCCGGTGAGCTGGCAATTGTAAGCGCTGCTGCAGCTTCAACAGGCCGGCTGAAGCTGTAGATGACTTACGGAAATGTGCACACACGCGGCGCACCTTGGTCAAGAGATCATGCACATTGGGGTAGGTTTTTAGAAATCGCTGCACCACTAAATTAAATACATGCGCTAGGCATGGTACGTGTGTGAGCTTGCCGAGCTCCAAAGCCGCCACCAAGTTACGCCCATTATCACACACAACCATGCCTGGTTGCAGGTTGAGTGGCGAGAGCCACTGCTCGGTCTGGTGACTAATCCCCTGCAACAGCTCTGAGGCCGTGTGCTGTTTGTCCCCAAGGCAGATCAGCTTCAGCACGGCCTGTTGACGCTTCCCCACTGCAGTGCTACACTGCTTCCAGCTACCGGCTGATGGGTGAGTGGCGCTGCGCGCAGAGAATTCGGAGGTGGAAACGGAGGAGGAGGAGCCAATAACGTAGGTGCTGGCGGAAACCCTGATGGAGGTAGGGCCCGCAATCCTCGGCGTGGGTAGCACCCGTGCCATCCCAGGGTCCGAGTCGCTCCCAGCCTCCACGACATTCACCCAGTGTGCCGTCAGGGAAATGTAGCGTCCCTGGCCACAAGCACTTGTCCATGTGTCAGTCGTTAAGTGGACCTTCCCAGTAACTGCATTGGTCAGGGCACGGGTGATGTTACGGGACACATGGTGGTGTAATGCGGGGATGGCACACCGGGAAAAGTAGTGGCGGCTGGGGACCGCGTACCGAGGGACAGCTGCTGCCATCAGGCTGCGGAAGGACTCAGTGTCCACAAGCCTAAATGGCAGCATTTCGATGGCCAGTAATTTGGAAAGGTGTGAGGTTAGTGCTATGGCCTGTGGGTGGGTGGCTGGGTATTTTCGCTTGCGCTCAAATGCCTGGGGTAACGACATTTGGACGCTGTGCTGGGACAGGGAAGTGGATGTGGTCGCTGATGGTGCTTCAGATGGTACAGGTGCAGGGCGGGAGGTATGCGGGCCTGCGCCTTCGACAGGCGATTGGCCGGCACCGAAAACAGGGGAAGAGGAGGCAGTGGTGTGGCCTGCAGACACAGATGGGCGATCCAGGCGTTCCTCCCATTTATTACGGTGCTTGGATGCCATGTGTCGGATCATGCTGGTGGTGGTGAGGTTTCTAGTGTTCATGCCTCGGCTCATTCTGGTGTGGCACAGGTTGCAAACTACAATTCTTTTGTCGTCCGCACTTTCCTTAAAAAAACGCCATACCGCGGAACACCCACCCCTTGGCAAGGGAGATTTACGCAAGGGGGTGCTCCGTGGAACATTTGCGGGCCGGTTTGGTGCGGTCCGCCTTCTTTCTGTAGCCACACCACTGCCTCTTCCAGCCTGTTGCGGTGCTGCAGATGGCTCACCCTCAGGACTGCTGTCATCGCTCGGCTCTACACCTTCCCAGGTGGGGTCAGTCACCTCATCGTCCACCAAGTCCTCCTCCACTTCCTCACTCTGATCATCCTCCTCATGTCTTGATCCCACCACATACTCAGTCATTGACAACTGTATAACATCCTCCTCAACAAGGTTTTGAGACAGTAATAGTGGTTGATTTAATGGCAACTGTGTCTCATCATCATCATCCACTACTTCCTTTGACCTTAAATGCCGTTCACATCTGTCATCTTCTTGTGATTGGGTACCCTCTAGAGGTTGTGAATCAGGGCATAAGATGACATGTTCCTCTGCAAGCGTGCTTGGAGAGAGGGTCAAATGAAGGATTGGTGATGAGACGAGCTCCTCACTATATCCCAGTGTGGGATCACTTCTTTGACCAGACCGTCTATGGTGGGAGGAAGGATGATCAGAGTGAGGATTATGTTGACCAGACTCTTGGCTACTGAGAGTGGACTTGGTGGAAGACAGGGTGGTGCTTAACCGACTGGAAGCAGTATCAGCTGACATCCAACCGACCACCTGTTCGCAGTGGTCGGACCTAGAGAGTGATGTCCTGCGACGCCCTGTAAAATTAGACATGAAGCTAGGTATGGTGGATGTCTTTCTTTCTTGTGCTCCGGCACCAGGCACAGTTTCTCCGCGTCCTGACCCGCGCCCTGAACTATCAGGATCACGTCCACTTCCCCGTCCCTTTTTACCCGCCTTCTTCATCTTACACGGAATATGTGACTTTGATATTTTACTTTGAAGACTTAACAGTATTTCTTCCAATTCTGCAACTGTGCAGAGTACACAGAATAGGCTGCTAAACTGCGGCGAAGCACACTGAATGGAATATGTGACTTTGATATTTTACTTTGAAGACTTAACAGTATTTCTTCCTATTCTGCAACTGTGCAGAGTACACAGAATAGGCTGCTAAACTGCGGCGAAGCACACTGAATGGAATATGTGACTTTGATATTTGAGTTTGAAGACTTAACAGTATTTCTTCCTATTCTGCAACTGTGCAGAGTACACAGAATAGGCTGCTAAACTGCGGTGAAGCACACTGAATGGAATATGTGACTTTGATATTTTACTTTGAAGACTTAACAGTATTTCTTCCTATTCTGCAACTGTGCAGAGTACACAGAATAGGCTGCTAAACTGCGGTGACGCACACTGAATGGAATATGTGACTTTGATATTTTACTTTGAAGACTTAACAGTATTTCTTCCTATTCTGCAACTGTGCAGAGTACACAGAATAGGCTGCTAAACTGCGGCGAAGCACACTGAATGGAATATGTGACTTTGATAGTTTACTTTGAAGACTTAACAGTATTTCTTCCTATTCTGCAACTGTGCAGAGTACACAGAATAGGCTGCTAAACTGCGGCGAAGCACACTGAATGGAATATGTGACTTTGATATTTGAGTTTGAAGACTTAACAGTATTTCTTCCTATTCTGCAACTGTGCAGAGTACACAGAATAGGCTGCTAAACTGCGGCGAAGCACACTGAATGGAATATGTGACTTTGATATTTTACTTTGAAGACTTAACAGTATTTCTTCCTATTCTGCAACTGTGCAGAGTACACAGAATAGGCTGCTAAACTGCGGCGAAGCACACTGAATGGAATATGTGACTTTGATATTTGAGTTTGAAGACTTAACAGTATTTCTTCCTATTCTGCAACTGTGCAGAGTACACAGAATAGGCTGCTAAACTGCGGTGAAGCACACTGAATGGAATATGTGACTTTGATATTTTACTTTGAAGACTTAACAGTATTTCTTCCTATTCTGCAACTGTGCAGAGTACACAGAATAGGCTGCTAAACTGCGGTGACGCACACTGAATGGAATATGTGACTTTGATATTTTAGTTTGAAGACTTAACAGTATTTCTTCCTATTCTGCAACTGTGCAGAGTACACAGAATAGGCTGCTAAACTGCGGCGAAGCACACTGAATGGAATATGTGACTTTGATATTTTACTTTGAAGACTTAACAGTATTTCTTCCTATTCTGCAACTGTGCAGAGTACACAGAATAGGCTGCTAAACTGCGGCGAAGCACACTGAATGGAATATGTGACTTTGATATTTTACTTTGAAGACTTAACAGTATTTCTTCCTATTCTGCAACTGTGCAGAGTACACAGAATAGGCTGCTAAACTGCGGCGAAGCACACTGAATGGAATATGTGACTTTGATATTTGAGTTTGAAGACTTAACAGTATTTCTTCCTATTCTGCAACTGTGCAGAGTACACAGAATAGGCTGCTAAACTGCGGTGAAGCACACTGAATGGAATATGTGACTTTGATATTTTACTTTGAAGACTTAACAGTATTTCTTCCTATTCTGCAACTGTGCAGAGTACACAGAATAGGCTGCTAAACTGCGGTGACGCACACTGAATGGAATATGTGACTTTGATATTTTAGTTTGAAGACTTAACAGTATTTCTTCCTATTCTGCAACTGTGCAGAGTACACAGAATAGGCTGCTAAACTGCGGTGACGCACACTGAATGGAATATGTGACTTTGATATTTTAGTTTGAAGACTTAACAGTATTTCTTCCTATTCTGCAACTCTGCACAGTACACAGAATGTGCTGCTAAACTGCGGCGAAGCACACTGAATGGAATATGTGACTTTGATATTTTAGTTTGAAGACTTAACAGTATTTCTTCCTATTCTGCAACTCTGCACTGTACACAGAATGTGCTGCTAAACTGCGGCGAAGCACACTGAATGGAATATGTGACTTTGATATTTGAGTTTGAAGACTTAACAGTATTTTTTCCTATTCTGCAACTCTGCACAGTACACAGAATGTGCTGCTAAACTGCGGCGAAGCACACTGAATGGAATATGTGACTTTGATATTTTAGTTTGAAGACTTAACAGTATTTCTTCCTATTCTGCAACTCTGCACAGTACACAGAATGTGCTGCTAAACTGCGGCGACGCACACTGAATGGAATATGTGACTTTGATATTTTAGTTTGAAGACTTAACAGAATGTGCTCTAATCTGCAACTTTGCACACTAAACAGAATGTGCTCTAATCTGCAACTTTGCACACTAAACAGAATGTGCTCTAATCTGCAACTTTGCACACTAAACAGAATGTGCTCTAATCTGCAACTTTGCACACTAAACAGAATGTGCTCTAATCTGCAACTTTGCACACTAAACAGAATATATGAAATTTTTTTGTTTTTGTTTTTTTCCCCCCACACAAAATAACCTGCTGCCCCCACACACAGTAGTCCTAAAAAGGACTTTTGGTTCTTTTTTTTTCACAATTTTGCTTTTTTTTCTCCCTACACTGACTTTCCCTTCCTATCCTCATCTCTCCCTGGCTAAGACTGAGCCGAACTCGCTGGTCAGGTGCTATACAGCACCCGACCACGGGTTCTGGCCAGCCAATCAGTGTAATGCCAGCAGCCAACATGGCTGCTGGCATTACACTGATGTCAGAGCCTCCCTGCACGTTTATTGGCTGCGCAGCAGCCGCAAAACGTGCGGGGAGGAGACCCGAACATGGCGGGCGAGCACATGCGGTACTCGTACGAGTACCGCCATGTGCCGAGCAGAGCGATGCTCGAGCCGATCCGAGCATCGGCCGAGCATGCTCGCTCAACACTAGTGATATTCAATGGGTGCAAATTTTGCACCCGTTGGATATTTTTGCTCAGTGGTGGTTGTTGACAGCACAGTTACTAGAATATCAAACTGTTCTGTCAAAACCACCACCGCTTGTTTTTAACCCCTTAAAGGGATAGTAATACTTAAAATGTAAACAAAATATGTTGTAGGGTTTATCCCCCTGAGTAAAACAAGAGTACTCTCACTGCTGAAAAGTGTTTCATTCATAAAGTTATTACTTTTCAAAGTTGAATTTTTTAGGTAAAATATCGCAGTGGCCTGAAATTGTACAGTGGCGCTGTTGCTACACGATCCTATGAACAGCTCTGTTCTCGGGACCATAAATCTCCATAGGATGGTGTAGCAACAGCACCACTGTACAATTTCAGGCCACTGTGATATTGCACCTAAAAAATTGAACTTTGAAAATTAATAACTTTTGAATGAAACACCTTTCAGCAGTGGGAGTACTCTTGTTTTACTCAGGGGGATAAACCCTACAACATATTTTTTTTACATTTTAGTATTACTATCCCTTTAAGGACCGGCCGCACATGCACGAGGCTGTCACTTAAAGACCACAGAGCATTTTTTTTTTTCTTTTAGCTTCTCCGATTCGGGACTTCCCAAACAGCATGCAGCCACACGGGGAGCCTGGAATTCCATGATGTACATGTACGTCCTTGGTCCTTTAGGACCTCAACCTCATGATGTACATGTACGTCATGGGTCTTTAAGGGGTTAAAAATAGTGGGGCTAATAGTATCAAATGCTATGTCTCTATTTTTGCAGAAGACAAGAGCCTTATGTAGAAAGCCAAAAAGGCTCAGTTCTAGGGCATACTGTCTGTACCATTGGGAACAAATACAAATCCACAATATTTTAAATGAGGCTTTTATTATATAGATATATTTTTATTGAGAGGGGCAACCTCGAAATATAAAAATTAGAAGCAATCACAGGAGTATAGAAAGTAATAAGAGTAACATAATAATAGTTGCAGATAAACATAAAAATTGCAAAGGATAAAAGATTAGCATCCGAGGTATCCCAAGTCCGTTTTTTTGTTGTTATTTTTAATAGAAAACTCAATACACCCGGAAAAAATAGGGAGGACTCTGTCTCTCCACCAGTACCACCACCCCCAGCACCCCAAGCGGCCACACACACCCTACCACATCTATGTAGGCAGAGTCTCCTCATCAAAATCAGTGAGAGGGTCTAATCCCAAAGTGGGAAAACAAGCTTCCCAGATAGCATGGAACCTGTGCTGAGTCTCTCAATGTACATAGACAAGACAGTAGTGTGAAAAGTTTTGGGCAACAACATTAATCCAATGCTCCTAGGAAGGTGGGGGGCACTACCATCCTGTCTCCCAGAGTCTCATGAGCTCCCCTAATACAGATAACAAGACTCCCTAAACTTAGCTTCAACTCCACTTCATTAGCCGGTCTTCTCCAGCTGAAAATTGTGCTGCTTTCTCTTACAAACACAGAATGGCATTCTGCGAGAACCTGACACCTTTTTATACTATGCCTACAAGAACAGAAAATTGCCATGTTGTGGGGAGAAATTCTGTTAACATTGAATAATAATAACAATAATAATTAAAGCTGAATGACAATGAGACACATACCTTTAAATATAATGTTATGCTGATGAAAATCTTATAAAAAATATTTAAAAGGACAATATAAATGAAAAAACAAACAATTGGCAAAATTACCACTCATAGATATTTAGACATTAATTAAATTATATGTTTTCAATTTTAGAGATTTTAGATACACAAAGTGTAACGAACGAACGAACGATAGATAGATAGATAGATAGATAGATAGATAGATAGATAGATAGATAGATAGATAGATGTCCCATTAATTAGTGCATATGCCAAACATCTATCATATACAGTATATGGGAAGACAAAGGGCCATTATTTGCTTAGTTTTGCTTGTGTAAGAGTTTCTCATGGACAAGATGTAAACCAGCTAGCTTTTCAAAGAGCCCTTTTCCCTACTGCTGTGTTTATCATCCCTCTGCCAGATTGCAAACATGATTGTTTATATTATCACTTATATGATGCTCATTACAAATACACACAAAGTAAATAAAAAGGTGTCCTGTGGCTCTAGAAAATCAATGCTACAATGTTGAAGCAAAAATACATAGTCACCACACTGCAATCCCATACTATTTTAAATTGAAAATTCTCAGTTATACTAAAAGCAAAGTCAAAAAATTAGAATTACGCACACGTAAGTTATTTTAGCTGGTACACTACGAGGAATACAACTTTTCTGGGGAAAATCAACTACACCATTGGGACAAATAAAAATTCCCTTAAAGGAACAGTAAACCTTACTACCCTTAACTAAAGAAAACACTGATTATATGCCATTGACTGCCAATAATTTGCTCCTCTAACTTAGGTCTTAATACTTAGTGAGTTATATAGCTGATCCCACTATGCCCCCTTAAGATAAGAAGCCTCCACTTCCTGATTATGATCAATGACAAGCTCTATGGGAGCTGGGATTGACTTCTCAAGCCATCATAGAACCAGTGTAGATGTGCACAGCCAACATAACGTGAAATACAAAAAATTATTTTACTAATCTTATTTTTTTTTTATAGCAATGAGCGAGAGTCCTTGCTTTCAATCACTCTCCTTTGGTGATGTCAGCAGCAGAAATACCACTCAGTCCACTCTTCTTATGATGATCCTTTACATTTCCATTAGAGCATAAAAATGAACACGAGGAAAGCAGAAATTGAGAGAAGGACAAACATGTCAAACATTATCTATAGGTTTTAAGGTATACGGGGCCAGGTTTATGTTTAAGGTCAGCATTGATATATCGCTTAAGGTACCCCTTTAAAGGGATAGTAATAATTCATTTTTTATATCCCCCTCTTGTAGCCCTTAAAAATTGGAATTAAAGGAGACCAGCGGAATCTCTCAAACCTTTATGGTTTGAAAGATATCCACATTTAAAGTTCCCTGTCCCCTGAATTCAGAGTTGTAGCTGACAGCAGGGGAATTTGGTCCGTGAGCAAGCGGCGGCTCTGCAGCAGTGCTGAGATTGCGTTATAGAAACAGAAATCCTTCACTGAAATTGTCTTGTACATGTACTTGGTTTGCTCTTGATTTGCAGGCACACATAGAAGACCATTTCAGTGAAGGATTTCTGTTTCTATAACTCAATCTCGCCACTGCTGCAGAGCCACTGCCGGTCCTGGGAGAAACATTATATATAGACTGTATAAAATAAGTCTGATTTTCTGAGTGCTTAGGATTGCTGTCTTCATATCACACATCAGGCATGTCAGACTGAAATACAGTAGAGGGTAGCATGCTTTTCATTTTCCTCTGTTAGTATACCTTATAAAATTATTTGTAGTATAACAACTACATAATGTCACAAATAATGTCCATGCGTCAGTCATAATCACGCTATATCTTAACATCAGATGTATATATAATATTAATAAAATAATTTTTTAGAATTAAAAAAAATATATATTATAAAGCTCCGGAGCTTAGTAAAAGAATGTGCACATCAATGCAAAATCAAACTCCTTTTAACAATATGATGCCAGTATAATTAGCAATTGATGATGTTGATAAACTTTCAATTGTATGTTGTAGTCATAACCGACTTATTTCGACAGTATAGTTCAGGGTTTATAAAGTTGTTAAAGATAAAGTCTTGTATTGTGATTTTGACCTTTTTACTCCTTGAATGTTGTTGTGTTGTGGGCAGGTCTGTGTTGGTATAGAGAGAGGCAGGCAGTTTGGTAAAACACAGTTTTATTGAAACCAGACAGAATAAAGTAACCCTCCTGGGTCCAGCAATAGTTAACACTTAATACTGACACAGGACAGGTTACAAAATAACATTAACCCACACGGGTCCAGTACATATATCATAGAACAAATACATATACTGACACAGGTCAGGTTACAGTTCGTGTGAATCAGTGAGACAACGATGTGAAGGTGCTATAAGGCTGGGAGGCCGGTAGGACCTAATAGCGAGGCACAAGAAGCACTCTCTACTGGAGAGTGACACAATAGCGACTCGTGCCCTGAAGGAATCACGAACTACCGGACAGTACTGTAACCGGATGAACAGTGGAAAGCCAAAGGAATCGGCATGAACTGCGACCCAAGGATAACGGCACTGGACAACAAGGGTTAACAGACGCTTCGGCTCGATGGCAACTGCCAGGTGGTAGAGACGACTGAGGCGCCCAGGAGACCAACCTCAGTGGTAGTGCAGTAACAAGTCAAGCGTATAGTGAGCAAACAAGATCAGCTTCACCCCTGGGGTATGGAGATATGAGGCACAGGAGCATAAATGGGTCACAGTAGCTGAACAGTTAAGCAGCACTCGAGGCAACCAACTGGGTCAGCAGGCTCAAGACAGAGCACCGGAAAGTACTCTCTACCGGAATACTGGGCGTGGTAGTGAACCGGGCCAGAGACACACAGAGCAGGAACGGGAGCCAATCCGGGTCGATACACAGAACAGGAACGTCAGCCAGGCCGGGTCGGTACACGGAGCAGGAACATCAGCCAATCCAAGTTGGTACACGGAGCAGGAACGTCAGCCAATCCAAGTCGGTACACGGACCAGGAACGTCAGCCAGGCAGGGTCGGTACACGTAGCAGGAACAGAATCAGAGAGAGTAGTCAGGCAGTCCGGGTCATACACAGGAGTCACACGATAACGACAGCAAGCACTAAGCAACGGGAACACCACGAAAGGGCCCTGAAGGAGTGACAGGGCTCAGTACTTAAAGGCTACCACTGGGTGGAGCAATATCACTCTAGCCAATAAGAATGCATCAGGAACAATGCTGTCAAAATGTCGCCAGCAATACACAGGCACCGTGATAGAGTCTCTGTGTTAATGTGCAACCGAGCCAGTCCTAATGTGGTTTGTTTACTATGGGTTACCTCAATATTAGTGATCATAGTACCGCTCGTCGTCAGTGTTGAAGTGACAAAATAAGTAAGCATTGGCGCGTCTGTGTAGGAGAAAACATCCTAAGAGTCTGCCAACGGGCTATACACAGCCACTATAAAGTGAATAACAGACCCGGAATGATTGGCAGTGAAAATACAGATTGGGGTGTTCAACACAGTGATGAGGAGCGGCTCTACGGTCACTAATATTGAGGTAACCCATAGTAAACAAATCACATTAGGACCGGCTCGGTTGCACATTAACACAGAGACTCTCTCTATATATACCAACACAGACCTGCCCGCAACTCTACAACATTCAAGGAGTAAAAGGGTCAAAATCACAATACAAGACTTTATCCTTAACAACTTTATAAACCCTGAACTATACTGCCCTAATAAGTCTTTTATGGTTACAACTATCACGGTTTCCGTGATTGCTGCCTTTGTGTGTTTATCACCTGTAGGGGGCTCCCATTGGCTGTCTGCCTTCAGCTCGCCTCACTTTGCCTATTTAAACTGAGTGTGGGCACCCTTTGGTTGCCCTTCCATGGCGTATCTGGCTGATTCCACTTTCATCATGCTCCTGAAGCTCATTGGGCCTTAAGCTGTGTTCCTGTTATCCTGGGTTCGTCCAGTTCCTGAGTCTCCTGATCAGCTGTGCCTGTTCCTGTGTCTGTTCTGGTTGGAGTCATCTGACGTTGTTGCTTCCTGCTGCCAGTCCTCGTTGCCGTTCTTGATCTGGTTGACCATTGCAGTGCTGGTTCCTGCTTCATCTTCAGCACCCAGTCTCCATTCTTCTCTGGCGGCTTGGATCTTCGGTCGCTCAGGCGACATTTCTAGTCTGTTGGTTCCCAGCGCGCGGGCGCTGGTTCGATCCACTGCCTTACGGCTTACTCTACATTAAGTCTGTTGGTTCCCAGCGCGCGGACGCTGGTTCGATCCACTGCCTTACGGCTTACTATACCTTAAGTCTGTTGGTTCCCAGCGCGCGGGCGCTGGTTTGCTCCACTGCCTTACGGCTTACTATACATTGAGTTTGTTGGTTCTCAGTGCGCGGGCGCTGGTTTGCTCCACTGCCTTACGGCTTACTATACATTAAGTCTGTTGGTTCCCAGCGCGCGGGCGCTGGTTCGCTCCACCGCCTTACGGCTTACTATACATTGAGTTTGTTGGTTCCCAGCGCGTGGGTGCTGGTTCGCTCCACTGCCTTACGGCTTGATATACATTGGACTGTTGGTTCCCAGCGCACGGGCACTGGTTTGCTCCTTGCCTCACGGCTGACATTATGTGATCTGATGGTCCCTGGTACGCGGGCCTTGGTTCACTGCATTCTGTCCAGTCCTAGACAGCTAGTTATTTTTCCAGTACACGGGTACTGGTGTGTGCAGTATACCTGGTTTACCACTAGCTCTTATAGCCTCCATTTACCATCTCTATACTGTCAATGTCATCTGACAGTTATTGAGGCCATAGTGGCCGGCATCATCTCTCAAAGGCTGCCTTGCCTGGTTTATTGATAAGGCCGGTAGAACCTTGCAGTCTTTTCCGGTAGAGCCTATATCGTATGGTGTTCCTTTAGGCTGCCCTGCCCGGTATATTGGCAGGGCTGGTAGAGCCTGTATTATTTGGGTATCCGCTAGGCTGCCTTGCCCGGTATATTGGCAGGGCCGGTAGAGCCTGTATACTCCTGATAGTGTTAGGCTGCCTTGCCCGGTATATTGGCAGGGCCGGTAGAGCCTGTTTCTCCTTGTGTTCTGTTAGGCTACCTTGCCCGGTATATTGGCAGGGTCGGTAGAGCCACCTTTTTCCACTGCTTGCCCAGGCTGCCTTGCCCGGTATATTGGCAGGGCCGGTAGAGCCTGTTTCTCCTTGTGTTCTGTTAGGCTACCTTGCCCGGTATATTGGCAGGGTTGGTAGAGCCACCTTTTTCCACTGCTTGCCCAGGCTGCCTTGCCCGGTATATTGGCAGGGCCGGTAGAGCCTCACTCGCTATTATTACCACTTTCCTGTCATTTCTATGTATGTGTATGTAAATGTATGAGATCCTATGGGATTGTCTTAAACTTTTCAATAAAGTTGTGTTTTTACCTAACTTTGCGTCTGAGAGTCTTAACAAACCGTGACAACAACATACAATTGAAAGTTTATCAAAACCATCAATTGCTAATTATGCTGGCATCATATTGTTAAAAGGAGTTTGATTTTGCATTGATGTGCACATTTTTTTTTACTAAGCTCCGGAGATTTATAATATACATTTTAGTAATTTTAAAAAATTATTTTATTAATATTATATATACATCTGATGTTAAGCTATAGCGTGAGTATGACCAAAGCATAGACATTATTTGTGACATTATATAGTTGTTATACTACCAATAAATTTTATAAGGTGTACTGAGAGCGCTCTCTGATCGGTTTCTAGTAGATATTTTTATTGTAGGGTCCTATCCATTGGCAGGACTATGGATTGAATTGCTTTAGCACACCTTTCAGATTATCTTAATAGCCAACCACTGTAGGCACAGAGCGCCCTGATCACATCTTGTGAAGGGTTATATATATATATATATATATAAGTTGGTATGTTTCAAGGAGGAACAACTTTTGGCCAGAAGTTATACTCAGAGGCAGATTAAGACTCATTGGGGTCCTAGGAAAGATCCTAACTTGCCCCCCCCCCTGCCAGATCAGGCCCCCTATCCCACTCTTGCCCCAATCTTTTCTTAACTGTCCCATTGTTCTTGTGGGTAGAGGTACTAGTATTATCTGAACTGAAGACAAAATGAATGCTTTAGACCCTTAAATGCCAGAGAGGTCACCAAAGCATTGAAAAGCAATGCACTGGGCATCTCCCTGGCACTCAAGGGGGTTAAATATATTAAGAATGTACAACAGAGTTTAGAATTGAAATAGGGCTACATAAGTTATACAACAGAGCTTGCAATCGAAATGGGGTAAACTAGTGATGCCACAGGGCTTGCAAATGAAAAGCTACCCTACTGATACCACAGAGACTACAATTATATAACTACTGATGTATTAAATGCATTATATAGATATACATTAGTGTTCAATAAGCGACTCATACCTAGTAATTATATAGATACACCTGACTGCTGTATGATAGACTCCTACCTAGGTAAGTCTGTAAGTGTTCAGTATTTAAACTTCCTGGACACCACTTCAGTTGCCCTTTCATGGTGTTCCAGTGCAGTTGTGTTGCTTAAGCTCTGTGTATTACTGTGGTTTGTCTGACTACCCAATCTGGTGCTGACCTGCGGCTCTGTCTGACTACCTGCTCCGTGTATGACCCTAGGCTTGTCCGACAACCAGTCTGGTGCAGACCTGCGACTCTGGATGACTAATCACTCCGTGTATGACCAGGCTTGCCTGACCATCCTATCTGGTGCTGTCCTGTGGCTCTGTCCAGCTTGCCTCCTGTGTTACCTCTCTTCTGCAGACATCCATCTGGTGCAGACCTGGGGCTCTGGTAGACTACCATCTACACCAAATGCAGGCATGAGTCCAGTATCTACTCATTGTTCCTGGTCAGAGTTAACTGGTTCCAGTTCCTGTTTGAGTTCCTGCAGAAGACTATCTGTGGCAGATCCTGTTCCTGTTCCAGTCCTAGTTTCAGCAGAGACTACCAGTGGCTTCGTCCTAGTCTCAGCAGTGAGGTTTATCCTAAGGTGGCCTACTATTCCTGATAGTAGTGCTAGCTTATTTGCTGACCTACTGCCTGTTCCTATTGTCCACTGTTTATACCTTGTTCTGTGCCTTGAATAAAGGTCGTTTTATTATATAAGTTCTGACTCATGAGTGCTCTGAGTAACCGTGACAAAGTCCTTCTGTTATACACAATAATTATATAGATATACCTGTCTGCTATATGATAGATTCCTACCTAGGTAAGTTCTTCTATTACTCACAGTAATTATAAAGATATACCTGTCTGCTATATGATAGATTCCTACCTAGGTAAGTCCTTCTGTTATGCACAGTAATTATATAGATGCACCTGCATTCTGTATGATGGACTCCTACTTAGGTAAGTCATTCTGTTACACAAAGTAAATACATAGATATACCTGACTGCTGTATGATAGATTCCTACCTAGATAAGTATTTCTGTACACAGTACACAGTAATAATATAGCTACATCTGACTACTTTATGATGGACATCATCAGCATCATCACTGTTTCCAAATCCAAGTTACACTCAGCCACACAAACTTGTATTGAGTAACTAGAAGCAACAACAACAGCAATACAGATTATTAACAGCCACAACCTTAGCTATGATGAGTGCCTCTGCTGCTGCTGGAAGTGCTGCACCTTTGACACCTAGTAGTAATAGCAGAACTGCATCAACATCTAGCCCCAGTAGTAGTAGCAGCCCCTTGGGAACTCCTCAGTTCATGAAGTCCACAGTATGGTGATCCTTCACTCAGGACCCAAAAGCTATGATATAGAAAGCCAGGCCAAATGTATTAACAGTAGGACAGTGATGAGGCGGAGGAGGGATGTGAAGAAGGATTGAGATAGCTCATTGGTAAATTTCTTGACTACAGAACCTTCTCAAACTGCAAGGTTGCAGGTTTGATTCCCAGCAGGGTCAACTCAACCCTTCATCCTTCCGAGGTCGATAAATGAGTACCATTGATTGGGTAATAATAACATCTATTATTTCAGCTGCCGATTTGGTTAATTCCAAGAGCATGCACTGAAAGTGCTCTGAGTCCCACAGGGAGAAAGGCACTATATAAATACTAGTTATTATTATCTACCACACTTTGGGCCACTGCTGTGACCAAAAAGTAATGTGTATCAGTAATCTAAGAAGGATAGCTTACATTTGATAATGGTAAAAATTGCTGTAGGAATATACATATACAGTATTTATATATGTATACACATATATATATATATATATATATATATATATATATATATATAAATAATTGAGAATGGATGGGGCAGCACCCGTGGGTCTTTTCAATAATTTTATTAGAATCAATAGGATTATAAGTTATGGTCAGGTTATGGTCAACGTTTCTGTCCCATGTGGACCTTTCTCAAGACGCCAAACAATTACAAAAGCCGTGTTTTAAATACCCTATCATGCTCGAGCATCCCGCATGCCACCGATGACGTCATTGGCTCGCCGTCATTAGTTTGATTGGCGGCGGGTCAGACGTACCACATTCAACATATGGATGTCAAAGCCAATGAGCATTCAACTCGTCACACAAATTGTGAGATACAAGTGATATACAAACTAATTATACAGCAAAGTAAGACTCAAAGAACACATAAATTACTAAGATAATGTGAACGGAGCATACCCTTATGCGTATTATCACTCGATGCCACATTGTATCCCGCACTCACGATCCAAGCCCGTGCCGCACGCCCCCTAATGGGGACGCTGGGTGGCCGGACATTGGATTGGATGTGCCTAGTGTCAATCAAGTGGCTGGATCGATAATATTAAACACAAAGTAACACATAGAAATCAATGTTAAAAAATAAATAAAACTATCCCTGATAATAAGATAGAATACCACTAATAATGAACATAAGGCCGGATGACAAAAACCCGTGCTGTTTCAGACAGATATCAGTTATGCATCCACATAATCTCTATGTGTGGACAGGCTGAGCTAAGATCGTCAGTTAAGCATTAGTGCTGTACAATGATGTCCTGAACAAAATTACCCTACATGCATACCACTAACTAAATCCATCCAAAAGTATAATGAATCTTGTAAATGTACTAGATGATCCACTCCATACAGTCATGGTTCTTAGTATGTATATAGTCCAATGCTAAGCATAATGCAATGAATTAAGTGGAGAAAATCCAAAGCCTCTATGTATATACAGTGAAAGTGTGAACACCACCCCAATCTGGACGAATAACCTCAATGAATAGTTGTGTGGCAAACCAGGGGGCCAACAAACGCTGAATATATGTGGAGAGATCCGCTGTTATAGATGTATTATTAAAAGGAGCTTATAACCAGGGAATTATATGATATCGTTCGGGTGCTATCCGAACCTGGATATGAACTATCAAGCAGATGTGAGGGTGTACAGGGGATTGCTCAATATCTATCCCAACAAAAAAAGGGCTTGAGAAGAAATCCTGCTAAAACTATGAGCACAATGTTAATTAGATATTTACTGGAACTGATATTTTTAAGGCGCCCCTATTCAGGGTGTAATTGCCCATCAGTCCCTGTGATGTGGTGCATCTTATATAATGGGTGTCTGATATTATTACCAAGAAGGTTTACTGCCCATCAAGACACTCCCATAATATGCGACCATTGTCTGTAATTCAGAGAAAACAGGACAAGCTAGCCCTATCATTGAGACCTCTGGGATGTATTGTGTCCAAAAAATTGATCCATTTTTTTCTTTCTGGAGCAATTTTCTACCCCTGTCACCGCCCCTCCGCAATTCTGCTTGAAAATCAATGATCATATAACGCAAGTCAGCCAATGTGTGTTGGCGTTCCACAAAATGTCTTGCCACCGGTTTGTCACTCCTATTTCCTTTTAATGCATCCCTGATGCTGGCATGATCTCTGATGCTGGTGATGGTTTTACCTACATATAACAAGCTGCAAGGGCACCTGATGAAGTATATAACATACTGACTGGTGCAAGTGAGTCTATGTCGTGTTTGTATGCATTTCCCCGTATGTGGATGAGGAAAGCTGTCTCCTGTCAGCAAATATTTACATGTAGTACAGCCCGTACATTTGAAACATACTTTCTTCGCCTTAGGTAACCATGTATTATATTTGCTAGTATAACAGTGCTGTGGATCTGTGAGTACCAAAAGATCCCTTAGATTGCGTCCTCTTTTATAACATATCCTAGGTGGATTAGTGAATATTTTAGGTAGTGTTTTGTCAGAGGCCAAAATGTCCCAGTGTTTTAATATGGTTTGTTTAATGCCTGGGCTGGAAGTGGTATAAGTAGATATAAATGTTAATCTATCCAAATCCTCTGGCGATACCTTGCTTTCAAGTAGAGATTCCTGTGTATGCTGCAAAGCTTTCATAAGGGCCTTTTCCAATATATTCAGTTTGTAGCCTCTCTGTAGGAATCTATAAACTAATTCATTCAATTGGGTCAATGCCATATCCAGATCTGAGTTGTTTCTGATTATACGAAGGAATTGTGCGTAAGGCACCCCATGTTTGACATGTGTTGGATGGAAACTGTTAAAATGTAACAGCGTGTTGCGATCAGTGGTCTTCCTATAATTAGTTGTCCCAAGTTGACCATCACTGACAAATACAGTGAGGTCAAGGAAATTAACCTGTTTATCATCCACACAGCTAGTGAATTTAATAGGTGAATCCAATATATTGAGTGAATTGACGAAGTGTGTGAACGAGTCCATACTACCCTTCCATATCAGAAATAGATCATCTATAAATCGTCTGTAGAATAAGACTTGGGAGGGTATCAGTGGTAGAATATGGACAGATTCATATTGGGCCATGTACAGTATATATATATAAAAGAATAAGCCTCATTGCCTAATTTATGGTACCTCACACACAGAACATAATTTATGTCTCCTCAGGAAACAAACACACATTGAACAGAATGCCTCATTACATAATTTATGTCTCGTTAGGACACACAAATCCTATTGGGTGATTGAATGGGGACATTACTGCTCCCATTGGGTGATTGAATGGGGGCATGATTATCATACAGGGAGTTGGCCCACCTCCTCCAGCCCGCCCACCACTATCCAAGTGACAAAAAAAATATAACTGCCACTCGCTCCTGAGGTAGGGATATCAGTAACGTCTCCTGGTCCACACACACACTCTCACTCAGGATCATGACCCCACAAACACACTGTTTCACCTCCCACAGATAATTGTAACCCTCCATACACTCTGTTTCAGTACATGGGTGTAATGTTCCCATAAAATACAAACTCAGGGATAAACTTAATAGAAACTCTTTTATTTAACTCTTCATCTCTTCAGTCATCTCACTAACTGTCTCAACTGTCACTCCTCCACTTCCTGCTTCCTGATTCCCGCCCTTTCTCCTTAAAGGGAGAGAGATGCTTTGCTGTATGTTACAGAGGGCAAGCCTCAAACACCACTTTCTATTTGTTTCCTCGGCATATTGCTATGCTGCCTCAACTGAAGAGCCACTGTGTGTTATATTGCTATGTTACCTCAACTTAACCCCTTGAGTGCCAGAGGGATACACCAGGGGCGTTTCTAGGTTCCAAAACGATCTGGGGCTAGATCCCACAGCAAAATTCAACAGAGTGCCTACCACCAGTGGTAGTGATGATAACGCTATAGTGTGGAGTGAGTTATCCTTACACAACATATATGTTTATTTTACTAATCCTATATAATAATTCGCTAAGTTGTGTGTAACGCCCGACATGTGCAGTAGACACTGCTGCGCGTGCGGCAGTCATGCGCAGTACAGACTGCCCGCGCCGCAGTTGATACAGAGCTGGGCACTCCGAAGGAGCATTCAAGAGGTTAAAAACTCTATTCATGTACAGTGGATTTTAAGAAGTTTTATTTGTCCCCTATTGTGCAGTTGGTTTACTCCAGAATAAAACCAGGTTGCTTTAATACATATGAGCCATTGGTGTAACTGAATAAATTATCAAGAGCAACACCAAAGTATTTTATTTACACAGATAATGTATAAACAAATATAACGATGTTTAAACAAACATTAATGTGAGTTTTATTGCTGTGGAGCAATGTGATACACTTATATACCCACCACACAGTCTGATGTCCTAAAAAGAGGGACACCAGGGTGTGAAAGAGGGACAGAGGGATTTGGGGCTCAAAGAGGGACACTTGGGAGGTATGCTTATACCCAGCATTGTTCCATTGCCTACTGGTAGCCATAGAACCCCTCATACACTGCCTGATAACCTTGCGCTTCTAGCCCCTATTAGCCACACATCCACTGTCTGATACTCCAGTGGTTTGCCACCAGTAGCACCAGGCCCACACATGAACTGATATCTCAGTCTTCTTCTACTGGCAACTGGTATCCATAGAACCATACATACACTGTGTGATACCCCATCATTGTTCCACTGGTTACCTGTAGCCAATCATACACTGTCTGATTGCCGGCATATTTCCATTGGCTGCTGGTAGCCACAGAACAATGCACATAAACTTTATGATATCACAGCCTTGTTCCACTGGCCACTGGTATCCACAGCCATGTTTCTCTGCCCAGATTCCCCAATTACACTGTGTTACCCCACCAGCCTTCTACAACTGCCTACTGGTCACCACAGATTCCCCTCATACATTGTGCATCCCCACCAACCTTGTTCTCCTGCCCACTGGAAGCCACAGATTCCCCACATACACTGTGTGTGCCCCCCCTGCCCAATGGTATCCACAGATTCCTCACATACACTATGTGATTCCCAACTGCATTTTACCCCTGCACACTGATAGCCACAGATTCCATACATACATTATGTGACTCCCCCAACAACCTTATTCCCCTAACCACTGGTAGCCACAGATTCTCTACATACACTATATATCCCCCCTAGCCTTGCTCCCCTGCCCACTGGTAGCCACAGATTCTTTACATACACTATGTGAACTTCCCTAGCCTTATTACCCTGTCCACTGGTAGCCACTGATTCCCTACATACACTGTGGATCCCATCAGCCTTATTATCCTGCCCACTGACAGCCATAGATTCTACACATACACTATAGGACCACCACCATCCTTATTCCATACCCACTGGTAGCCACTGATTCCCTAAATAAAATGTGTGAGTGGAAGAGAAAGGATTAATTTGAAGGAAGAATGGAGTTAAATTGCTTTTTTTTCGTCCTGTTTGGAGTTGAGAGATTGGATGGGATGTGCACAGGTGGGTGCTGGGATAGGTTCATCTCGGCACCTAGGTGTGCAACGAAGCAGAACGAAACCAAGCGATTTGGGGAAGAGTGAGGTCTTTGAGGAATAGATGTTTTAAAATGAGGTTTGGAACGCATAAAGAAGTCGAATGAGAATTGGATTGTAAGAGGAAGGGGAATTATGGGATAGAGGTGTGAGTTAGAAGAGCGAGTAAACCGGAAGTTATCGATTGGAAGGAAAATACGATTTATTAGCCGGAGGTTTGAGTTAGAAGAGGGATTGAACCGGAAGTGAATCTAGTAGAAGGTTTTATGAGAAACCGGATGTGTAGTTTGTAGGGACAATCGGAAGCAGAGAAAGCAGTAGGAAACGAATAACCGAGTAAGTAAAAGTTTTTCTATAAAGGATGAAATATTCTTTAAAGTTTCTCTGAAAGGAATGAATTGATACCCCTGAGGAAGCGATAAAGTATCGCGAAACACCTAGGGTGTTGGGTGTTAAAGATACAGATATTTGCTGTTTATTCCACAATTTATGAAGTTTTATTGTATTTTTATACATGTTATTTTATAATAAATATTTGAATTGAGTTGAAAAGCTCGATCCTTTATTGAAGAAGGATACTTCAAACCTGTTTCCACCTTTTGAGTCACGTTTAAAGCCCATGAATGGGTAATCAGTAAAGACGTATGGGAAAGGTGAGAAGTTGATAAAGAAGGATCAAGGAAAGCTATCACGAAGGTTGACCGTAACTGGAGGTCAGATCCAGTTAAAATCTGTGACCCAGAGGCGGAAGAGGCCTCTTTACCAAGTGAGTACCCATCGGGAAAAGGGGGGGAGATTGAACTATAACAAACGGATCACACTTAGAGGGACATCTTGCGCTGTCCCTTTTTCTGTTTCTTTTCTATATATTACTTCGGGGCAACATTCTCCGGTGGAAGTTCTTTCTAACAACTTATGGGACTGAGCAGCAATCCTTACAAGGACGTCCTCAAGTATTGGTGATCCATTTTGGAATAATAAGAAATTCAATAACCCCAGTCCTTTAATGGGAAATAAGGTTACTTACCTGTTTTAGTGGTTGTTTTGATTTGTCAATTGGACGATTGAAACCTAATCAACTGTTTCCACAATTTATATGTTTTGCTTTGATTATTGACTAATGTATTCGAGCGCTTGAATGAAAAAGTTGTTAAACTGTGTGACCCCACCAGCCTTGTTCCCCTGCCCTCTGGTAGCCAGCCCACAAATTCTCCACATATACAATGTGACACACACCAGCCTTGTTTACCTGCCACTGGCAGCCATATACGTCCCCCATCTATACTGTCCCTCATACCTTCTCTTCTGCTCTGCCCCATTCTGCTTTCTGTTTCAGTGTAGAGACATGGGCTCCACACTGCCTCCTCAGGTGCATGCTGATGACCTCATCGCAAAGCACCAGGAAGTGCTAGAAGATCCAGTGTGGAACGGATGGCTGTGGGCTGAAGCTTAGAACAGAGTAAGGCAGCAGCCTGCTGTTCCATGCTATATATGCCCACAAGTTGCTGGGCAGCAGCCAGCCAGCCTCAGGGGATATTTGTTACTGTATCTATGCTGTATGTTTTTACTGAAGGGTTGTTACCCGGGAAACAGCTGTAAATTTTAATAAATGTATACGTTTTTTCTATATATTCACGCTTCCCATTAATGATTATTGGTTCCGATTTTCCCTTTATTGTGCAAGTCCCCCAAATATCGCCATTAGTGGCGAGTGCAAATGCTATATTCCTCGTAGCTATTATTAGTGATAGCATTACAACATCTGGAGGAGAGATCACAACGAGGAAGAAGGAGTGGATCTTGCTGAAAGGAGGATACCGGAGTGACCAGTTGGGGGCGGAAAAGAGAGACCAGGACTGGAGGTCAGATCCAGTCAGTGCGCTTTATCTGGAGGCAAATAGGCCTCTTGTAAATGTGAGTACCCTGTGGAGGGGATTTTTCCTTTGGATTATATATTTACTTGAGATTGTGGATTGAAATACTACACTCAAAGGAACTTGCGCTGTTTTTTCTTTTTTCTATTTAGCAGGAAGAGGAAGTCTGCTGATTGTCTGACATTCGGGGCTGCCCACTAACACACTCGGGGCTTCAGCCCCCTTAGCCCACCCCTAGCAACGCCCCTGGGGTACACAACGCATTGCAAAGCCACTGGCAGCCATATACTTCCCCCATCTATACTGTCCCTCATACATTCTCTTCTGCTCTGCCCCATTCTGCTTTCTGTTTCAGTGTAGAGACATGGGAAGTGCTAGAAGAGCCAGTGTGGAATGGATGGCTGTGGGCTGAAGCTTAGAACAGAGTAAGGCAGCAGCCTGCTGTTCCATGCTATATATGCCCACAAGTTGCTGGGCAGCAGCCAGCCTCAGGATAAACAGCAGGAAGAGGAAGTCTGCTGATTGTCTGACATTCGGGGCTGCCCACTAACACACTCGGGGCTTCAGCCCCCTTAGCCCACCCCTAGCGACACCCCTGGGGTACACAACGCATTGCAAAGCCACTGGCAGCCATATACGTCCCCCATCTATACTGTCCCTCATACCTTCTCTTCTGCTCTGCCCCATTCTGCTTTCTGTTTCAGTGTAGAGACATGGGCTCCACACTGCCTCCTCAGGTGCATGCTGATGACCTCTTCGCAAAGCACCAGGAAGTGCTAGAAGATCCAGTGTGGAACGGATGGCTGTGGGCTGAAGCTTAGAACAGAGTAAGACAGCAGCCTGCTGTTCCATGCTATATATGCCCACAAGTTGCTGGGCAGCAGCCAGCCTCAGGATAAACAGCAGGAAGAGGAAGTCTGCTGATTGTCTGACATTCGGGGCTGCCCACTAACACACTCGGGGCTTCAGCCCCCTTAGCCCACCCCTAGCGACGCCCCTGGGGTACACAACGCATTGCAAAGCCACTGGCAGCCATATACTTCCCCCATCTATACTGTCCCTCATACCTTCTCTTCTGCTCTGCCCCATTCTGCTTTCTGTTTCAGTGTAGAGACATGGGCTCCACACTGCCTCCTCAGGTGCATGCTGATGACCTCATCGCAAAGCACCAGGAAGTGCTAGAAGAGCCAGTGTGGAACGGATGGCTGTGGGCTGAAGCTTAGAACAGAGTAAGACAGCAGCCTGCTGTTCCATGCTATATATGCCCACAAGTTGCTGGGCAGCAGCCAGCCAGCCTCAGGGGATATTTGTTACTGTATCTATGCTGTATGTTTTTACTGAAGGGTTGTTACCCGGGAAACAGCTGTAAATTTTAATAAATGTATACGTTTTTTCTATATATTCACGCTTCCCATTAATGATTATTGGTTCCGATTTTCCCTTTATTGTGCAAGTCCCCCAAATATCGCCATTAGTGGCGAGTGCAAATGCTATATTCCTCGTAGCTATTATTAGTGATAGCATTACAACATCTGGAGGAGAGATCACAACGAGGAAGAAGGAGTGGATCTTGCTGAAAGGAGGATACCGGAGTGACCAGTTGGGGGCGGAAAAGAGAGACCAGGACTGGAGGTCAGATCCAGTCAGTGCGCTTTATCTGGAGGCAAATAGGCCTCTTGTAAATGTGAGTACCCTGTGGAGGGGATTTTTCCTTTGGATTATATATTTACTTGAGATTGTGGATTGAAATACTACACTCAAAGGAACTTGCGCTGTTTTTTCTTTTTTCTATTTAGCAGGAAGAGGAAGTCTGCTGATTGTCTGACATTCGGGGCTGCCCACTAACACACTCGGGGCTTCAGCCCCCTTAGCCCACCCCTAGCAACGCCCCTGGGGTACACCACGCATTGCAAAGCCACTGGCAGCCATATACTTCCCCCATCTATACTGTCCCTCATACATTCTCTTCTGCTCTGCCCCATTCTGCTTTCTGTTTCAGTGTAGAGACATGGGAAGTGCTAGAAGAGCCAGTGTGGAATGGATGGCTGTGGGCTGAAGCTTAGAACAGAGTAAGGCAGCAGCCTGCTGTTCCATGCTATATATGCCCACAAGTTGCTGGGCAGCAGCCAGCCTCAGGATAAACAGCAGGAAGAGGAAGTCTGCTGATTGTCTGACATTCGGGGCTGCCCACTAACACACTCGGGGCTTCAGCCCCCTTAGCCCACCCCTAGCGACACCCCTGGGGTACACAACACATTGCAAAGCCACTGGCAGCCATATACGTCCCCCATCTATACTGTCCCTCATACCTTCTCTTCTGCTCTGCCCCATTCTGCTTTCTGTTTCAGTGTAGAGACATGGGCTCCACACTGCCTCCTCAGGTGCATGCTGATGACCTCTTCGCAAAGCACCAGGAAGTGCTAGAAGATCCAGTGTGGAACGGATGGCTGTGGGCTGAAGCTTAGAACAGAGTAAGACAGCAGCCTGCTGTTCCATGCTATATATGCCCACAAGTTGCTGGGCAGCAGCCAGCCTCAGGATAAACAGCAGGAAGAGGAAGTCTGCTGATTGTCTGACATTCGGGGCTGCCCACTAACACACTCGGGGCTTCAGCCCCCTTAGCCCACCCCTAGCGACGCCCCTGGGGTACACAACGCATTGCAAAGCCACTGGCAGCCATATACTTCCCCCATCTATACTGTCCCTCATACCTTCTCTTCTGCTCTGCCCCATTCTGCTTTCTGTTTCAGTGTAGAGACATGGGCTCCACACTGCCTCCTCAGGTGCATGCTGATGACCTCTTCGCAAAGCACCAGGAAGTGCTAGAAGATCCAGTGTGGAATGGATGGCTGTGGGCTGAAGCTTAGAACAGAGTAAGACAGCAGCCTGCTGTTCCATGCTATATATGCCCACAAGTTGCTGGGCAGCAGCCAGCCTCAGGATAAACAGCAGGAAGAGGAAGTCTGCTGATTGTCTGACATTCGGGGCTGCCCACTAACACACTCGGGGCTTCAGCCCCCTTAGCCCACCCCTAGCGACGCCCCTGGGGTACACAACGCATTGCAAAGCCACTGGCAGCCATATACTTCCCCCATCTATACTGTCCCTCATACCTTCTCTTCTGCTCTGCCCCATTCTGCTTTCTGTTTCAGTGTAGAGACATGGGCTCCACACTGCCTCCTCAGGTGCATGCTGATGACCTCATCGCAAAGCACCAGGAAGTGCTAGAAGAGCCAGTGTGGAATGGATGGCTGTGGGCTGAAGCTTAGAACAGAGTAAGACAGCAGCCTGCTGTTCCATGCTATATATGCCCACAAGTTGCTGGGCAGCAGCCAGACTCAGGATAAACAGCAGGAAGAGGAAGTCTGCTGATTGTCTGACATTCGGGGCTGCCCACTAACACACTCGGGGCTTCAGCCCCCTTAGCCCACCCCTAGCGACGCCCCTGGGGTACACAACGCATTGCAAAGCAATGCGTTGCGTACCCCTCTGGCACTCAAAGGGTTAAGTAAGGAGGAGTTACTGCTTCCATTGGGTGATTCAATGTGTACTATAAAGAAAAACAATCAGAAAAAAGAAGAAAGAAATATACGGACATTTAATCTGTCCGCAATGAGAGACCAGTACAATACTTTTTCAATCGGGACTTATTTTAGTCCTCACACTAGTACTAGAACGGACAACTCCAACTATAAATCTTTATTACCAATTCTAACAGATAAAAACAACAACATCTCCCATTGTCTATTTGACTCAACGGGCTCTAAAAAAAACCCTTTTATATAGAGGTTTGAGAGGATATAAGCCGTTTCGGGTCTTGATGGTTAGATATTACCAATCACAGGAATTAAATTTCATCCTTTATTTCATTGCTAAATGATTATAACACGGATAAAGATAATATTCATTCCTTATTCTTTCTGATGTACCCAAACATATCACCTCAAATCAAAAGTGTTTCACTCTTTTAGCATAAATTGGGTGTATCCCATATTTAAAACCGAGTGAAAGACCAACTAATTATTATCTGAAAGCTATAGTTGTAACCTATCTAAGTCGTGTTTCACTCTCTTAGCATGAATTGGGTGTTAACCCACATTCAAAACTGAGTGAAAGACCGACTATAAGAAACGCTAACTACCGATGCACCTAACGTGCAATAGCTCAACATAAAGTTCCGTGGATCTCAATAACCTTGATGCTATAATTTAATATCCATCTTAGGTGACCCTCATATATCCTCTGTTTACTTATAAGCCCAACGCGTTTCGCTGGTCATGCCAGCTTCGTCAGGGGCATATAGATAATCGCCGCCGCTTGTGCTGTACTATATATAGTGTCAATATGGGATGTGATGTAATAACGCCCAATTTTCAAATGTGTCAAGCTTAATTGCAATTGGGTCAATATTCGCCAATTGCAATACACATCCATTTTCAAGCTTCCTCACAATTAACCCTCTCATATCTTATACCAGTAAACTTTATCGAGCTTCATACTTAATCACTCCTACATATGCAATTAACATTGGCATACCTTTAAATAACTTTATCCAAAATGCCAATTTATATTGGAGTTCACTTAAATGAAGGGATTAAATAGAGCCCGACAACTACATTTACTCGATGAAGGGTTTATAGGTAAACCCTTCGTTTAACCCTTTTGGACCCGTTGCTTGTAACCGATAGATCCATCTCGCTTCTATGTTTAATAGTTGTCTGTCAGAATCTCCTTTGCGTGATGAATATTGAACTTTTTGAATACCCGTGAATGATATTGCTGAAACATCTGACTTATGATATCTTGAAACATGCCTGGCTACTGGTGTGTCACGGGCATTGCGAATATCTCCAACATGCTCCAATATTCGCGTTTTAAATTGTCTTATTGTTTTACCTACATATATTTTGTGACATGTGCATTCCATCAAATAAATGATGCCTGTTGTTTTACAGTTAATACATTTTTTGATCCTGTAGGTATCATTATTAACCTTAAATTCTGCCCTTTTATTAATAAATTTACACGCTGAGCAATTGCTGCAAGGATAACATCCTGTAACTGACGACTTAAGCCAAGAGCCGTCAGATTTTCTTTGAAAGTGACTGTGGACCAAATGATCCTTTAGGTTCCTAGCTCGTCGATACGTAATGGAGGGACTAGATTCTATTACCTCACATACATCTGAATCCAATTTCAAAAAGTGCCCATGTCTCTTTAAGATTTCACATATCTGTGGATTCTGGTTACTAAATGTTCCTATAAATCTAACTTTTTTACTTTCATTTGTAATAGATTTTTCACTTGACAATAATGTAGCTCTGTCCGCAGTCAATGCCCTTTGATATGCTTTTTTTTGAGTTTTCTTACTGTACCCTCTTTGGAGGAATCTTTGTTGAAGTTCCTTAGCTTGACATTTAAAGTCATCTAATGATGTGCATAGACAATGGGTGATGTTGTTGTTTTTATCTGTTAGAATTGGTAATAAAGATTTATAGTTGGAGTTGTCCGTTCTAGTACTAGTGTGAGGACTAAAATAAGTCCCGATTGAAAAAGTATTGTACTGGTCTCTCATTGCGGACAGATTAAATGTCCGTATATTTCTTTCTTCTTTTTTCTGATTGTTTTTCTTTATAGTATAGGTTAATTTTGAGACTTGCAATACCCCAATATCCTGTCCATTATATATATTTTTTTGTGATTCAATGTGGGAGTGATTTAAATCATGCAGGGAGTTGGCCTGCCCCCACTATCCAGATCACCCACCACTATCTAAGTAACTGAAAAAACTAAATGGCTTCCACTTGCTTCTACACCACAGACACAAACACATCAGACAAAAAACACACACTCACACACACTCAGTCACACACTCACACACAGTCATGCACACTCAATCATACACACAATAATTCACACACTCACATTCTCTCACTTACACACTCAATCCTACACACTCTATCCCACACACTCTATCCCATACACTCTCTCACTCACACTCTCTCACTCACTCACACACTCTCTCACACACCCTCACACACACCCTTACACACCCTCACACTCACACACCTTCACATTCATACACACTCGCAATCACACACACTCACGCAATCACTCACTCTCGCACTCACACCCCGGGAGCCAGAACAATCCACCTTCCACCATAGTCTCACTCACACCCCGGGAGCCAGCACGATCCACCTTCTACCATAGTATTTGCAATTCCCACATGCATTTCAACTACATGAATGAATGCCACTAACTCACACACACTCACTCACACCCCAGGAGCCAGCACGATCCACTTTCCACCATAATATGTGCAATTTCCACATGCATTTCAACTATATGAATGAATGCCACAGTGGAGGCATAAGTACAAACACAAACTCATAACAATGACACATAAGTCACCCCATTATGACTCACTTCTGTGTGTGCATGTGTGTCTCTGTGGTTACTGGTATCCATAGAACCAGACATACACTATAGTTAGGAATCTGTGGATACCAGTGGGCAGGGGGGGGGCACGCAGTGTCCACTGGTTACCTGTAGCCAATCATACACTGTCTGATTGCCAGCATTTTTCCACTGGCCGCTGGTAGCCACAGAACAACACACATAAACTTTATGATACCACAGCCTTGTTCCACTGGCCACTGGTAGCCACAGATTCCCCATATACACTATGTGACCCCTACCAGCTTTGTTCCCCTGCCCACTGTTAGCTACGGATTCCCCACATACACTGTGTGACCCCCACCAGCCACGTTTCTCTGCCCAGATTCTCCAAATACTCTGTGTTACCCCACCAGCCTTCTGCAACTACCTACTGGTCACCACAGATTCCCCTCATACATTGTGCATCCCCACCAGCCTTGTTCTCCTGCCCACTGGAAGCCACAGATTCCCCACATACACTGCGTGCCCCCCCCGCCCACTGGTATCCACAGATTCCTCACATACACTATGTGATTCCCAATTGCATTTTACCCCTGCCCACTGATTCTACACATACACTATATGACCACCACCATCCTTATTCCAATACCCACTGGTAGCCACTGATTCCCTACATAAACTGTGTGACCCCACCAGCCTTGTTCCCCTGCCCACTGGTAGCCAGCCCACAAATTCTCCACATATACAATGTGACACCCACCAGCCTTGTGTACCTGCCACTGGTAGCCATATATTTCCGCCATCTATACTGTCCCTCATACCTTCTCTTCTGCTCTGCCCCATTCTCCCTTCTGTTTCAGTGTAGAGCCATGGGCTCCACACTGCCTCCACTGGTACTTCAGGTGCATGTTGATGACCTCATCGCAAAGCACCAGGAAGTGCTAGAAGAGCCAGTGTGGAGCAGATGGCTGTGTGCTGAAGCTGAGAACAGAGTAAGGCAGCAGCCTGCTGTTCAAAGCTATATATGCCCACAAGTTGCTGGGCAGCAGCCAGCCAGCCAGCCAGCCTCAGGATAAACAGCAGGAGGAGTGAGTCTGCTGATTGTCTGACATTCGGGGCTGCCCACTGACACACTCTGGGCTTCAGCCCCCTTAGCCCAGCCCTAGAGACACCCCTGGGGTACACAACGCATTGCAAAGCAATGCGTTGTGTACCCCTCTGGCACTCAAAGGGTTTGGTAAGGAGGAGTTACTGCTCCCATTGGGTGATTCAATGGGGGAGTGATTTAAATCATGCAGTGAGTTGGCCCCGCTATCAAACCCACCCACCACTATCCAAGTAACTGAAAAAACAAAATGGCTGCCACTCGCTCCTACACCACAGACACAAACACATCAGACAAAAAACACAGACACACACTCAATCACACACTCACACTCTCATACACACACTCAGACATACACACTCACACACTCTCACTCACACACACTCAATCACTCACACTCAATCACTCACACTCAATCACTCACACTCAATCGCACACACTCAATCACACACACTCACACTCTCTCACACACTCACACTCTCTCACTCAAACTCTCTCATTCACACTCTCACACACACTCTCACTCAATCACACACACTCTCACTCAATCACACTCACTCAATCACTCACACTCTCTCACTCACACTCTCTCACTCAAACTCTCTCACTCAAACTCTCTCACTCACACTCACTCACACTCTCTCACTCAATCACACGCAATCACTCACTCTCGCACTCACTCACACCCCGGGAGCCAGCACAATCCACCTTCCACCATAGTCTCACTCACGCTCACTCACACCCCGGGAGCCAGCACGATCCACCTTCTACCATAGTATTTGCAATTCCCACATGCATTTCTACTACATGAATGAATGCCACTCACTCACACACACACTCACTCACACCCCGGGAGCCAGCACGATCCACCTTCTACCATAGTATTTGCAATTCCCACATGCATTTCTACTACATGAATGAATGCCACTCACTCACACACACGCACTCACTCACACCCCAGGAGCCAGCATGATCCACCTTCCACCATAGTATTTGCAATTACCACATGCATTTCAACTATATGAATGAATGCCACAGTGGAGACATAAGTACAAACACAAACTCATTACAATGACACATAAGTCACCCCCTTATGACTCACTTCTGTGTGTGCATGTGTGTCTCTGTGTGTGCCTGCGTGTTCCTCACTGTGTGTTGCATGTCTGTCTATATATATATATATATATATATATATATATATATATATATACACACACACACACACACACACACACATACACAAATCAATCACTCCCCCACCACTATAATACACACCTGTCACATTGCAGGATGTCATTTATTTTTTTTATAACTTGACAACAAGAATATGTGCCAGTGTCACTTAAGCAGGAAATTAGTGTTGTGGGCAAAGGACAAATGCACTCTGCATGCTAACATATTTCTCAAGGTAAATGTTGCTGTAGGACTCACAACTTTGACTTTCATCTACTTATGTCTCTACTACAGCCCTCAGAAGAAGTAATATTGTGCTGGAAAATTTTGCATCATAGGAAACATGGTGAAAAATGTGTGGAATAGGCAAAACACTTGTTGGAATTGGCAAAAAGTAGAAAACTTTCGTGAAAAAAGTGAAAAATCGTCTGTTGTTCACGTAAAGGCATGCAGGACATTTTTCTCACATTTCACCTGCCACTCCTAAAAATAGCTAAGTGACGTAAAACCGTTCAGTAATTAAAAACTCTTTTTCCCATTCCAGTTTTAATATTTAAATGTAATTTGTAACAGATGGCAAAGTGGAACAATTCTGGGTCAAACTAACTGGAATTTAGAGAACTAGTACAAAATTTCTATTAATGTAAATGGGTCTTTTAAATCATAGAATACTAGAGACATACTCTATACATTGCAAAACATTCTATATCATTCAATGGGTTAAAAACTTATTCAACCCTTAGAATGCCAATGGGTATCCAACCATGGGAGAATTGTCCTATTGGGGGATCGGGCATCCCCTGGTGGGCCGCTAGATCATGGGCTGGTGGGGGAGATCATAGGATGTCACCTCACCGTCCCACGATATTTTGAAGGAGAGGTCTGTGTTGCCACAGGCACTCTCTGTGACAGCCTTTGCGTTCCTTGTTAACCCTTTGAGTGCCAGAGGGGTACGCAACACATTCGTACCCCTCTGGCACTCAAAGGGTTAATGCAGAGCTCCAGGATATGACATAATATCCTGGTACCTGCTCTCCCATGCCGCACAGTGACTATAAGGGGGCATCGATAGGGAGGTTGGTGCAGCTAGTGGGTTGCTTTAAAAAAAAATGCCTGGGCTGGTATTCCCCCACCCCTGTATCCAACTCATTGTTTTGCAATGTGCCGAATACTCCTCTGGCACTCAAAGGGTTAAACCATTGGTCCTTTTAATTAGTGCCCTATGGTGCTTTTATTTTGGCACAGACTTGCTTCAGTTCTCCTTAGTACATCAGTCACTGTGTTGTTGCTTTGCTCTGTATAGTACAATTATTTTTGTTACAGATTCCTGCAAGGGAATGCTATGAAGCAAGACTTGCAGTAAGGCCACTGCTTCCTCTTTATAGTATTAAAATGAACTGTATTTCTGACAGATGAAAAGAATAATCTTAGATGTTATCTGTTCTCTGACCACATTCTATTTAGTAAGAAATGTAAACATGATATTCAGTGCTCGTTGGCTTTGTTTCTTATGTTTTATTCACACAAAATACTTCCAAACAAAATTAAATGAAAATATCCCGCTGCCCATTTGTACATGGGTAATACTGCTTATTCAGTTACAACACAAAATGAGAATGATGACTTCTGTCTTCAGGCACACATGAATTAAGCTCAAAATTTTTCCCATTGATCTTTTGCTTTGAACTCCTTATATACTGAAAACTAAACTCATACGAAGATGGTAACATCAGCCCTATACATTAAAAAAAAAAAATTAGGTGTGCTTCTTGAATCATTTATGAGGAATTCATATTTATTTTATATGTTCTAGAATAAGTATCATATATTTGAGTCTTTATTAATGAAAATCATGGTAATATGTATTATGAATTGTTGAGTAATTAAGAAGATAATGACATAGGGCCACATTGTGGAACAAATAAATATTCCCAAAATTCTTATTGATTTAAATAGTTTTTTTTCGTATATACTTTATTAAAAAGGTACATGAGACATTAACAGGAACACTGTAACAGCAGACACAATACAATGTGAACAGTGTTTATATGCAACATAATGACAGATCGTCAGTTGATTCTTTATAATACCGTGGCTACAGATGTCAGGTTCCTAGGCAGCAAACTGAAGCAATGTATTCTCCATGAAACAGAACCCATGGGAGAAGGTAAACCTCTCTGAGAATAGGCAGACAGCAAAAATATATTCTACAGAAGGAATTCCCTAGCATAGGAGAAATGACAAGGCTAGATGGAGACAGTGACTAGCAAGGTGAGGTCCAATATCAAAAAAATAAATAAATAAATAAATAAAATATATATATATATATATATATATATATATATATATATATATATATATGAGAGAAAATATATAAACTGAATTGTACCTTATAGAAATCAGGTTCAGAGGTCAGCGACAGCAACAATGCAGCAATGTCAGTGTCCAGATCCAGAGTCAGGCCAGGCAGCTAAGGTGAAGGTCAGAGTCCAATTCCAAGGTCAGGGCAGGCAGATATGGCGCAAGATCAGAATCCAGTTCCAGAGGACAGTACACGATAAATCCAGCAGAATAAGTAAAGGCAAGTAAACATTAAGAGCTCCAAACAATATCTGTACACCAGTTTGGAGGAAGCACCTGTTTAAATAGTGTATAGAGCTACAGATGTCACTGTCTGATGCGGGTATCCTTTTAAAATGTTGCACACTATTATGTGACCAACTAAAGGGAGCATGAGTCATGTCACCATGATGAAAAGGGTGACATGAGAATCTCACCCACATCAAAAGAGCAAGATTCTCATGACGCGGACTTAAGAGTTGCTCATTTGAGCGTCCACATACAATACAATACAGTACATTATCAGAGCTAAATGGATCATTGTTTAATGCAGGACCCACCAGCGGTAAAGGGCATGGGGCTGTCCTGGTGATGCAGTTTCTCTTCTTGAGGACATCTCCTGTATTTTGCCACTTTAGACATGCTGGAGGATAGCAGCTAGCTTCTTCTGTCTCAATGGGGTGCAGTGCAACACCAACACCACGGTCTGAATGACAGGAAAAGTTGACAGCTGAATGCGCACTATTTCACTTCTAATTTATTTCTACACAGTGCTGTCCCCTCCAACGCCTAAGGGGTTAATCGGCATTAAATAATTATCCATTTAGCCAGAGAGAAGGCCATAACCAAAGCAGCATACCAGGTACTCCAAACATCCCCAACTAACAAGGGAATCAATAATGAACTTCACCTCAAATTCCTCAGAGCTGTTGACTAGAACAAGAAGGGGCCGAGACGGCCCAGGAGAAGGAGATAAACTGGGTCTCCAAGGCTTCAACTGGGATACATGAAATGTAGGATATACTTTCCAGGTGGAGGGTAAAAGTAAGGTGGACAGATACAGGTTTGATAAGATGGGTGATGAAAATAGGTCCTAGGAGCCTAGGATCCAGTTTCTTTGTTGGGTAGGTCAGGCGAAGATGAGTTGAAGAGTGCCATACCTTCTCTCCAATTTTATTTGTTAGAGCAGGCAGACGGAGTCTGTCAGCATTGTGCTTGTATGTAGTCTGTGCTTGGGTTAAGACATCCTTGAGAGCAGAGTGACAGGCCTGTAGTGCTTGAAGCCTATGAGCTGCTGCAGGTACTGTGCAATATGAGCTAGCATCCAGAATGGTCAATGGAAGATAACTGTAGGTAGCAAAAAAGGGAGACATCCGGGTGGATCCATGGTTATTATAGGAGTATTCAGCCAAGGGTAAGAGGGACAACCAGTCATCTTGCAGATGGGAAATATAGCAATGCAACAACCAGGGTTTGGTTGGTCTGGTCTGTTTGTCTGTTTGCGGCTGAAATGTAATGATTTACAAAATGAGTTCCAGAACTTGGATGTGAATTGTGGCCCTTGGTCCGAGGAGATGGATGTTGGTATACTGTGTAACCTGAATATCTCACAGATGAATAGAGAGACGATTTGAGTGCTGTTGGTATTTTCAGAACTGGTATGAAATGTGCCAGCTTCTTAAGCCAGTCGACAACTACCACGATAGTGTCATGTTGCTTGGACATTGCTAGGTCAGAAATGATGTCCAATGTGATATCCCACCAGGACATAAAGCGTACCAGAAGCAATTGCAGCAGACATACCATCCTGCTGTGGCAGACCTACATATGTGCGTAAGTATCACATTTCAACACATAGTCCCGAACATCTTGAGGCAACGTGGACCACAAGAACTGTCGTTGAATCAGGTCAATGGTTTGGTGGACACCACCATGGCCAGCCACAGGGCGATCATGGAACATATGCATGATTTGGGGATGTAAGACTTGTGGAATGAAGATCTGTTCTTTATGGATCAGTAGTCCATCCGTCATACACAGAGAATACTGACTGATCAGATTAGGATCGTGGGATGTATGATGTCTGATAGTCTCTGTGACAGGGCCTAGGGCTAGCAGGAAATGATTTGGGTGTAACACAGTGTCTGCAGGCAAGAGAGAGATGTAGTTGGTGAGGTATACCTCTGGGATAGGGCATCTGTTTTGCCATTCTTTGACCTAGGGTGATATGTAATGTAAAGGAGAAAATGAGTAAAGAATAAAGCCCAATAGGCTTGACTGGGACACATTCATTTTCCAGGAGATGGTGCCACTCGTCCAAGGCACATTTGATGGCCAGAAGCTCTGTATTCCCCACATTGTAGTTGGCCAATGTGAGACGATGAGAGAAAAAGGAAATAGGGTGCAGACTGAGATAGCACTGTTCCAACTTCCACATCAGAGCCATCCACATCAACCACAAAAGCCTTCTGAGTATCTGCCTGAATAAGAATGGGAGAGGAAATGAACAAGGATGTCAAGTGGTCGAAAGCCATCTGGGCAGTGGTAGGCCAAAGAAAATTACCTTTGTTCCTATATTGGCTATGACCCTAGACCATGGATAAAATGCCTATAAAAACTGCGAACTCCACAAAACGCTGGACATCTTTGAGTCTGGTGGGGAATGGCCAGTCCAAAACAGATAAACCTTACGGGGATCCATATAAATATGTCTCGGGGACACAAAGAAGCCAAGGAGCTTGATCTGGGATACCTCAAAAGAACACTTCTCCAGTTGGAGTACATAGATTTTCCGGAGATGCTGGGGTACAAGCAGTACATCAGTTTGATGGTCAGAGAGAGTAGGGGACTACACAAGTATATTGTCTAGGTGTAAAACAACAAAATGGTCCAAGAAATGGTCCAAGAAATCCTTAAAGATGTCATTTATGATGGAAAGTGGCAGAAGCATTGCATAGGCCAAACAGCATGCCCTGATACTCAAAATGTAATGGAATGTAATTTTCTACTCGTCCCCCTTCCGGACCCACACCAGGTTATATGCATCTCTTAAGTCGATTTTTGTGGCCGGGGAAAGCCTCTCAATAATTTGTGGGATAAGTGGTAGCGGGTATGACAATATGGAATCAGAGCCCCTGGAAGCGGCTCAATGGGGCAGTCATAGGGCAGTGAGGGTGAATCACATCAGTCTCTTTTTTTATCAAAGACCTCCTTGAAATCTTGGTATGAGGCCAGCAAGGAAGAAGAGGACTGGGTAGGACAACAAGTCATCAGGGAGGATTTTAGACAATGCTGAAGACAAGGAGGAGAAGCAAAGGAGACCGCACCCAAGCTCCAGTCAATGGACAGGTTGTGTCTTCGCAGCCAAAGTAGCCCAAAGATGACAAGAAATAGAGGATAAGGTAAGATGTCAAAAGGAATGCTCTCTGAGTGTTGTGATCCATTCATGAGTGACAGGACCCAGATAATGGGACCCGCCATCCACCATCTGGATGTATAACTGCTGAGTCTTGGTCTTTACTGGGATGGCAAGATGAGTGGCTCGCCCCAGAGTCAATGATGGCACACAGCATATAGGAGTGGTTATTCCACTGTAAACAAATAGAAAGGGACAAGTGATGCGATAGAGAGCTCCAAGAAGACCCAACAAGAAGGATAGGATAATTGGGCTTACGTCAATAAGTGCAGCTTTCTGCTTGAGACCTGGATCTATGAAGACAGGATTGCAAAAGTTGACCATTACCTCCACAGTAGAGACATATATTTTGTTGTCTCCACAGCCTCCATTCTGTGTTGGTAAGAGGACCCTGTACCAGACCCAGTTGCATGGGTTTATCCTCTGATCCCTCAGCTACTGCAGATGCCAGAGTGGGAGGAAGACCAAAGAACCGAAAAAGACCACTCGTGACATCTCTCGCATAATTGGTGGGTGATTTGGATAGAGAGGGAAATGAGTGCTTCCACTGTGGATGGAACCCCCGTCCAGGCAAGTTCATCCTTTAAGTTGTCAGAGAGACCTAGCTAGAACAGTAATAGATGAGAGTTGGTACCATGTTAGCCGTAAAAATACAGGATGCAACATTTTTGTAAAGTTGATACCTTTATTGGCTAACTAAACAGATTTAAAATGGCACATTACCCTGCCTACAAAGTAGGTGTAAAACCTGTGCACACATTTATACCACAGACAAGATACCCATACCAAACACCCAGTTACACCATAAGATCAATGGTAATTTCACCTGCAAATCATCCAATGTAATATACCTTATCATGTGTGCAAAATGCCCAACAGCTCTTTATGTGGGGGAAACGGGACAGAAATTACATAAGAGGTTTAATTCCCACAGATCCAGCATTAACAACAAAAAGACAGAGACACCAGTGGGAGAACATTTTTGCCAAAGTGGGCACAGTATCAGGGACATTAAATTGACTGTACTAATGGGACAATTTCGCAATCAGAGGGACAGAAAATTATGGGAGGTAAAATTAATGTTACAATTTGACTCTTTGACCTATGGCCTGAACAGGGACAGGGTATTTCTGTCACAGTACTTAATTGTGAATTAACTTTTACGACAGTCCCTCTGGAATCATAAATACCTGGACCCAGAGGAAGAATGCTATTTAAATCACATCCTCTACCATTGACTGATCAAGGAATTGGTATCTGGACTAACGTTCTTATCTGATTTCCATTATAAACAATGTAATGTGTACTTGTATTTAAGAGAGAAGTTTTCATATTTATCTGTATAACATGCCTGAGGAAGAGACCTAAGAAGTCTTGAAAGCTTGCATTTTAAATCTGTTTAGTTAGCCAATAAAGGTATCAATTTTACAAAAAATTTTGCTAGCTAGAACAGAAGAGTCACTTCGTTCCATCCAGTCTCGATGGATAGGTGGCAAAATTCAGACACATATTCCTGCATGGGACAGCAGCCTTGGTTCGACTGTGTAAAGGATGCTTGTGGCAATGTGTGTCAAAGTGGGTAGTCATACAAGGTGTACGTCGCATGGCGAAAAGATGTCCAGGAGGAAAGAAGTGGATTATCAGATCGCACCAAAGATTGAGGTTCTCCTGACAGTAGGGTAATAACAGTACGTACGTTGATGTATTCGGACGCATAAGTGAGGGGATTTATGGAGATGAGGAGTTCGCAAGCAGTGATAAACTCTTTGCATTTCCCCCTATCCCCATGAAACTTCTCAGGCAATGGCACTCAGGGTTCTGAGTCAGCGGCCGTAACCATCTGGGGGTGTTGGTGCCCTGCCTGCAGATCCTAAAGACTGTGTTGCAGGGTAGCCTGGTTGGCCTGTAAGTCATGGACAGAGGCTGATAAGGCAGGAATCTGATTGCCTACAGCTGACACTGCCTCTGCTAAGCTAGTAGACGCCATGTAGTGGCTCAGATATCCTGTCAGGTTTCTAGGTGGCAAACTAAAGGAATGTATGCTGTATGAAACAGAACTCAGGAAAGAAGGTAAACCATCTGTTCTTACTCAAGGGTCTGGAAATTTTCTGACATAACACCATCATTTTTTTTTCATCCAATTCGGTCATCTCAGTCATAGGGAAAAAAGTGTGAGTGATTTAATCTAGCTTCATATTGGTAGGTATTTTCTAAAAAAAATATATATTATTTTAATTGTCACATTTTTGTCTTATTAACATCATTCTGACAAAATAAAAATGTTCTACAGTCGGAGAAGATAAATTAAAGTATTATTAGTAGATAGGAGTGAGAAGAGAATCAGTAGCATGGTATTAACTTGTTAAAAAAAGTTTAAAATGGGAGTGATTGTGTGTATATATATAAAAAAATGCACATAGTGCAGGATCTCCTATTCCTGCATATGCACCATGTTTTTTTTGTTGTTGTTGTTTTTTGTTTTTTTTTAAAGAAAATCACACTTCGTGTAGCAGGGGGCCATCTTGACATGCTAATGGTAGCGATCATGTATATTGTAAAATATTTGCCAGAATGGGGTCATCATGTCGAGCATAAGCATTGTGGTTCAGCATGTCAAACATAAGCATTGTGGGTCAGAATGGGGAACAGCGCCATTGTGTGTTAGCCCCAAATACAGTGACTGACATCCCCTAGCCTTGTTTCATTGCCCAATCAGTGTTCATGGGGATGTGTGGCTACCAGTAGGCAAGGAAACAAGGCTGGGGGGGGGGGTCAGACAGGTGACATTGTTAACCTATCCAATAGAATAGGTGATCTAAGCAGACAATAGGAAGGCAATCACCAACTTCCTCTATCTCCACCTCTTCAACCCTACATTCTACGAATGCCCAGATTGAGTAGGAGGATCCTCAAGACCCACTCACACAACTCACCTATGCACAAAGGTTTCTCATGTGGAAAAGATTTTAGTGCATAGGCTCCATAGCGTAACATAGGAATTAGAGAAGTGATATCACTGGAGAAGTCACCTCAGCCTTATCACGTATTTATCTCCTCCATGGCACTCAAATGGTTAAAGTGTCTGACTCCAGGAACATGGCATCCAGAACTGATTGAAGAGTTTATCTCTTGAACAGACACGCAGGGGCAAAATATGTAGATTTCATTAGGTTTTTCTGCCTTAGTAAAGTAAGTGTCAGAGGAAGGGGTATTATGAGGTGGTGTTAGCTCTCCTTTAACCCTTTGAGTTCCAGAGGGGTATGCAAGGCATTGCTTTGCAATGCTTTGCATACCCCTCTGGCAATCAAAGGGTTAAAGGGGTTGAGGGCCAGAGAAGTGTGCAATGCTTTTCAGAGCAATGTGTTGCACACCTCTATGGTATTAAAAGGGTTAAACATACTTTCATTTTATTAGTCTGTATTGCCTTCCATGCTTTTGTGTATTCTTACTGTTCCAATAAAGCTTATTTCAAACAAAAAAAAAAGGTTTAAACATGCTATCAACAAAATTTCCCTTATCATACATGAATGTGGGCAGCATTGGGTCACATGCTTCAGTCCTTTGATTGTCTCTTTATAACAGAAGTGTTTTGCATATTTATGCACAAGACCAAATTAAAAAATAATAAGATGCTAAATTAAAACTGCAATTATAAGAACAGAATGCATAGAATCCTCATCTTGGGTAGCAAATTTAATAATACACACAGGAAAAATAAAATAAACAGATATTCACTTATGGGAATCCAAAATGTTAAAGCATACTTGAATATATCCTATTTGGAGTCTGAAAGAATCAGTAACAGCTAAACATGTTTGGGGTTATATACACTTATATACCCTGTAAAAAAAAAACTCTATTTGTTTTCTGAGTGTAAATCCAGTTTTACATATGCTCTGAGGGAGAAGCCATTCCTACCTTTACCACAACTCAGAGTACCATAGCAGTCTTGATGTATTCAATCACCTCCATAGGAATTGCATTCAGCATTACATATAGACAGGAGAGGACTTTGATTGCTACATATTTTACCTTTTGCCCAATTTCTGTTTACTATCTCAAGTTATCCGGAGTGCACTCTATACAGATGCGAGAGAGAGAGGATCAATATCTTTACAAAATTCAGCTCTGCCTGCTACAGGTCTTTTATCACAATTGTGAGCACATTGTCAATTATAGTGATTGATTGTGTTGCTACATCATATTTCATCATAGGAGTACCACTCTTTGACTTTTATTAACTGTGCCACTGAGCTATATCATCATTAATATTGTATGTCATTTATTGTTATTTTTCCAATTTTTTTATCATTTTGTTATATTCTTTGTGCAATTTTATATCTTTTATGTCTTTTTTGTATATGGTGTTTATTTTTATATTAAATATGGAATTACACAGCTCTCCTTTTTTCTATATTCCTATCAGTATCAATGGGGTACCATTTTTCTTAGACTGGTAGATATTATGGAATACAATAGGAAATTCCATTGATTGCAAAAGTGTTATTGTCTTTGAAGTGGTAGATTTGAAAAAAAAAAAAAAAAAATCCCCATAGCACCGCCTTTTAGAAATAATTGTGCACACCAGCCTAAGGGGTAGAAAGGCAAACAGTCCCTCATTTGATGCGGGTTAATGTCTACTTTCCAAAATGTATGACTTGCAATAGTTAGGACCATGTGAGTTCAGGCAACTATTAAAAAAAGGGAACAGGTGGGTGACATTTTGTGCTTCTGGCACCTCCTACGGTATATCAGACCATACCAATAGGGTACCATTTTTTTTGAAGAAGTAGTAACTAATAAATGCAGTATAAATGCCATAGTTTTCAAAGATTTGAAAGGTTGAAAATGTAAAAAATGCCTGTTTTTTCCTGTAGCAGATGTTTTTGTACACCAGGTTATTGGAAGAAAAGCAAGTGGCCCCTAATTTGATGGTTTGGGTTGTCTTCTTTCCAAAATGGTGTGCTTTGTTTATGTTTTCCTCATTTCTGCAGTTGGCACAACCATTTTAGTACAGGCAAATCATGTTTGAAAAAAATGAGAGCTTGTAGTTGGTATAGATTTGTGCTTCTGGTATCTCCTACAATAAGTCAACTCATATTAATAGGATGCTATTTTTCTCACAAGAATAGTAGCTAATGAGTACAATAGGAAACGCCTATTTTTCCATTAGATCCACCATCTTGAAACTTGTGTGCACACCAGGCTAGGAGAAAGAAGGCAAGTGACTCCTCATTGATGTAGTGGGATATATGCTACAGGAAATATATGCTTTTATATAGCTATTGAGCTGTTTTATGGTAGTTTTGACATGTAACCAATGGAATGTGCACTTTAGTTCTTGTAGTTGAAAATACAATTTTGCACTCCTGTTAATTAGGGGTCTGTGCATGTCATGCATTTAGGTAATAGCTGTATATATTTCATATTTTTGTATTTTCGGAGGATTCAGGGCTTTTAAAAATAATAGAAAATTCACTATCAACATAAATGTTTTGAAATATAATCTGATAGTTGCAAAATATTTTTTATTTTTATTTATGACATCATGACTTGTCACACAATGAAAAATTTAGTTTTTGTGAGGTGCCATGAAAAAGCTGAAAATGAAGCTACTTGAATGGCACACTTAATTCCCTTTAATATTGCACATGGTACAATTACCTTATCATATTTATCCAGATGATGGTGTAGGAAAAGTGATTGAAATGCTTAAAACATAACTTTTATTGGCAGCAAAAAAAAAAAAAAAATCAATTAAAACATTTAAATACATCAGATGTGAGGCATGAGAGTCCTGCTGAACACTCATTATCCATGGGTGAATAGACCCCCACAATCATAAAGGGCAAAACAGCCACTAAAGAAAAGAGGCATCTCATATAATTGATGCCATTAAGCACACAACACATACAAAGTCTGATTCACACCTAACTACTCATTTTGTATATCATATATGAATTGCTGAACCATTGGCAGCACTGAGAATTAATAAACTTATGTACACAACCCTATTTACTGACCGGTGTCCCTATTTAGTATTCACCATTCAATATTTATTGCATGAATTCAGCCTCTCAACCTGATTTGCTACATAAATAGCACCTCTTTAGCGTTACATATCAAGTCTAATGCATCTAAAATTTGATGATGAATATTTGTTTTGCAATTGGTGGGCTGGTCTTAGATATTTTTGATCTTAGAGTTTTGGTTTAATAGTTAGGGAACAAAGGTGTTTCCTTACATGTATGTCAAATCCTGAATAATAACTCACATATCCTGAAATTTCCTCACACCTCCTCTAGCCTCATTCTGGGGATTCCAGAACTTATCTGATTCCACCAAAAGGGGTGAAATAAAATAACTGAGAGGAGTAGAAAATTGCATGAATTCAGCCTCTCAACCTGATTTGCTACATAAATAGCACCTCTTTAGCGTTACAAATCAAGTCTAATGCATCTAAAATTTGATGATGAATATTTGTTTTGCAATTGGTGGGCTGGTCTTAGATATTTTTGATCTTAGAGTTTTGGTTTAATAGTTAGGGAACAAAGGTGTTTCCTTACATGTATGTCAAATCCTGAATAATAACTCACATATCCTGAAATTTCCTCACACCTCCTCTAGCCTCATTCTGGGGATTCCAGAACTTATCTGATTCCACCAAAAGGGGTGAAATAAAATAACTGAGAGGAGTAGAAAATCATGTCAAGATAGATACTGCCACTAATGTGAGGATTTGGACAGGTGACAGTTCAAATTAAAAACAATGCCCAGTTCCACATCTACTCCAATGTTAGACAACAAAGGCATAGGTGAAAGTAATTAAAGTCAGCAGTCACTATGGTAAGTTCTCATGAGCCAAGCCCTCTCCACCATTTGTAGCTATTTCTTACATGTATCATAATGAGTTTGTAATGAGTTCCTAAACTGTACTGCAGTACAGAATGTATTTGCTTTATAAATTAACAATAGTGAAATCTGGTATTGTAACATTGTACATTAGGTTGAAAAAGACACCAGTCAATCAAGTTCAACCTTTGTCTCATAATCCCCCAAAATTTTAATTTAACAGACCTTACCATAAAAACCCCTTTCTCTGCTGAAGCTGCGAGTTCCTTTTTACTAATTGTAAATACTATACCCTAGGTATTTGATCAGACCTTGGAATGAAAATCTCACTAAAGATATCCTTGTATTGACCTTATATATACTTATACAATGTAACAAGATCTCCTCTTATGCGTTATGATCTCATGGATCATGAAACTGGTCCTGTTTATGGGTGTTTGTTTTGAGACTGCTGGAAACATACTGAGGATGTTGTACTAAGAACTAATGCATTATAGCGGAGAAATAAAAAAATCTGATTGAATTAAATGGAACTTTTATTTCCTAGAATGTCAGGAAGGAATTCAATGCATCATGATACAATATATTTGGGACCTATTTAGCATTCAAGATGTGAAAAGCCCCTTTAAGTCAATGGAAACATTTGGAATGCTTGTGCCCCTATTATTCATTTGGTGTGCTCCAGAATTACTAGCGTTCTTCTTAGTACATCAGCTTCACTGATTTCCCCAAAGAAGAGCTACTAGTTAAAAGACATGCCAGTGTGGATAAATAGAAAGATCTCTCTAGCTATCTTTAATTAATTTGAAGGCAATGCAAAATAATTAAAATAGACATTGAAACATGAATTTCAAAAGAACTTGAATGAGAATTAGAAGATAAGCATATTTGAAGCATATGATAGTGTGTTTTCCTTCTATTCATAGTCGTGTCATGTCAGCACAAGCAGAAAGCTAGAAGTGAATTTGCACCTTAACTTATATGTTTGGAAGAGGTCTAATTGATGAATCAAGTTATAATCATCCAGTCTGATTATACGATGTCAAGTTTGTTATGACTATTCCATCATCACATTTTCATCAGGACAATCAGAATGAGGTGTTACTAATATACCAGGAGGCATATTTTGCCCAATGAACTATTGCTTCTAAACTAGACTTTGCAAGGCACTGTGGAGTACATTGTGATTGTGAAGTACATCAGCAGTAACACTAGCACAGGATTATTATATAGTTTGAAGCATGGTTACTAAAGGAAAAGGATTGAGACACAAATCATTGTCAATGATCGACATCTGTTTCTCTCCAGAGTGGCAGGCTATACATTGATATACTGCACATCTATTTTATACCAATTCCTCTCATTATAAATGGACTTCCATAGCTCATGCTGCCAATTAAAGAAGATGTCATACAAAGCACAATTCTATGGTCATGCTTTCTTGATAAGATAAAAGAATAAATGTATAATGAAATGTTTCTGAGACAAATGCATGTGCATATCCCTTTAGGAATTTGTGAAGCAAGCATATAAATTAGGCATTTAAGGCTAAAAACCACAGATGATACGGCATAACATGCTTTTTAAAATTAATGATCCTTTGCAGCATACACTTAGATTCTAAATTAGCTTTAGCTTCTAAAATAGAAAATAACATGATTGTGGCAGTACAACAAATATTGTAACAATAAAATGAAATACCTGTAAACAATGCAATTGTTTTACAAAGTAAATCTCACAGATTAGTGGGGATACACCATACAGTGCCAACTAAGGAGGGGATTAATCAAGCCATCAGTGGCTCAATGCACAAGGATATCCGATTTCCTTACATATTAACCATATGCTCATTCAAAATGGCTGGATCTTGTCTGGTTATTACTTATTTATAAATGAGCGATGGCGAGATATTTCTCGACATTCTATCTCCCAGCTTCAAGTTAGGGGATCCCATTATAGTCAGTGGGTGGGTGGGGGTAAAACATGCTGTATGAATATGTGTGTATTCCCAGTAGTGGCATTTACATTGGGTTTTTATTGTCTTTACCTGCTACACATATACAAGGAAGGAACTTGAGCATTGAACACCAAAAACATCCATCACAAATCATAACAAAATGTTGATGAAGTGCTTTTCCCGCACTGTAATTAATTCAGTAACACAAGTAAGAAGTTCCATTGACAAGACCCCTAATCCATATAACCCTTACATAAATATGTAATATAATGAATATGCAACATGAATATAGACTGCTGAAAAACAGATGCACTAATAGCTGTGTCACAACTTAAAGTGAAAGGAAAATAAGCTTAACAGTAAACACAGTCTGCCAATTGTCAAAAGTTAAAAATGCTATATTATAAAAAATGCAGCTACTTTTCTTGTTACACCTCTGGAAAATAGAGGTCCTAATATTGAAATAATGTACAAAAAGCAATACATCACAATATATGAAATGCAATGAAAAACAAACTCAACATAGCATATCCAGTAATAAAATCAAATATACTGCACAATGTCAATGGGGCCCCTTAAAGTAAAAAAACTAATCATGTTGCAATATTCTAGAGTATTGACCCAGAGTTAATTACTAAATGTAAAATCGGAAGAGGATGGATATTGGAAAGGTTAGTCCGATAGAAAAAATGTTAATCTAACTGGTTAGTATGATGAATGAAAGTTGTTACCACTTTCCTCCAGGTCACCTATTTTTGATAGTCTAACTACAAAAAATTTGATGAAACTGTTAGTTATACCAAAATGTTAAATTAATGCTGCAGTTTAATGCTTTACATAATGGTCTGCATGGAGACAGAGAATTCCTGTCACATTATCACATTGTGGATTAACCTTTATAACACTCCCACAGGGACTGTAAATACTTTTAACTCCTCAAAAGAAGACTGCAATTGACATCACTCTTCTCTCCCACTGACTGATCAAAGAACCTGGTTCTGCACTGAACTTTCTTATCTGATTTCCATTCTAAACAATGTGATGTGTACTTGTACATAAGATAGATGTTTTCATATTTATCTGTATAACATGCCTAAGGAAGAAACCTAAGATGTCTTGAAAGCTTGCATCTGCTTAGTTTACCCAATAAAGGTATCAACTTGACTATTTTCCTCCTGTATACTGAAACCTTGACATAGCAAGTATACTCAGTGTGTTTGCTCAGAAAGAATCTGGATAGTAGAATACTCTGTATTATTTTCCCCGCTTAAACTAGGTGTAGTTCAACTAATTCCTAAAAGTTCAAGGAATTAACCTGATAAGTTTCCAGTTCTCATTCTCCTCGTTTCCCCCTACTTGTCCATATGAAATAATTCCAGGAGAACCAGGGTAAACATGTCAACATATTCCTTTATTAAATGAATGCTTTACATTCTGATGTGATCCAAGGGGTCTTTAAAACATGAATATATTTGGACATATAGCAAAATCAAGCCTTTTTGAAGCCATAGAAATAACTACCACCTTAAGTCTTTAAGCACCACTCAAATCAAGGTGAATTTTTATTGGATACCTATGGTGCAGTTTAATTACTCAATTTATTTTGTCTTTTTACATAATTCTCTTTGAGTTCACTCTGGAAGAAGTACACCCAGGGTAGAGAATTAGCTGCCATTTCCAGTTTTACCTCAGTCTGGTTAAAAAAATCCTTCCTTATTTGGCTTTCGTCTTGATCAACATCATACTTGTTTGAAATCGTAACCATTTGAGAGCCAGTGGGGTATGCAATGCATTACAAAGCAATGCATTTCTTACCCATCTGGAACTCAAAAGGTTAATGCTACATAATATTCATAGCTAAAAATGTATCAAATATGTTTAACATAGCTACAGCATCAGCCTACCCAGACTCATGAGGCAAGGAATTCCATAAATGTAATTTAAAAATGTTTTTCTTTCGTGATAGTAAAAAGCAGCATTCCTTTAATCTTACTAGGTGCGCCCATGTTTTATCTCAGATGTTGACTAAAGTGTTCCCAAGACAGTTAATTGTGTTGTCCTTCAATATATTTGTATCTAATAGTAACCATATCACTATGTAGATAAATCTTTTGTAATGTAAATGAACACTATTCAGCTTACTGTTCTTTCTTCTTTTCAGTTGGGGATATTGGCACAGAAATGCACTTGCTGAAGAGGACTATTCCCCCTAACAGCCTGGAGAATAGGCCCATTAGAGCTGGTGGGAACCAGGGAATCAGGTACACCTAGGCCATTGTTGTGGTAGGGGATTCCATAATTAGGAAGATAGGGTAATTTGTTGCTAGCATCATTGTAATAAGTTTTCTGTCTCCCATGTGCTTGGGTTCAACATCTGGAAGATCGAGTTGATATATCTGTGGGAGGGGCTTGGCATGCCCCGGCTGTCATAGTACATATTGGTACCAATAACAAAGTCATTGGGAAGTGGATGTCAGTTAAGAAGGATTTCAGTTATAAGCTTTAGCAAAAAACCCCTAAGGTAGAATTTTCTGAGATGCTACCTGTGCAGTTCTACACCAGAAAGACAACAAGAGATTAGGGAGTTAAATGCATGGTGAAAGACTTGGTGTAAGCAGGAGAGGATTGAGATTTTAGAAAAACTAGGTAAAGTGGAGAGGGTAATAAAATACAGGATGGGGCACACAGTGGAAATGAGAAAATAGGAGAAGAGAAGGGACAAGGGTTTGAGAAGAGTAATGGACTAGTTTATATAATAGGGAGGTGACTGCTAAAATGCAAATTAAAATTTCTATTAATGCAATTCTCCAGAATGGCAGTAACATACAATGTATTCATTTAAAGGCTTGTAGTCTAACTAATAACATGGTGGGAATAGAACTGATGAACAATATTGGTGTGACTGAAACCTGATTAGATGATACAGATAACTGGGTGGTTGAACTAGAGGTATATTCACTTTTTAAGAAGAATAGGATTAATACAAGCGGTGAAAGTATACTTGTGAGTAAAGATTTCAACTAGTATGAGATTGACTGGAGAAATCTGACTTCCAGCACATCTAAGCATAATAATTTTTCTAATTATGGTTAATGACAATTTCATGTTCCAGCTAGTAGAGAAGGCAACTAGAAAAATAGGTCTTGCTGGACCTAATGGTCTAAATGATTTTGAAATAGTATATAGTATAGAGGTAAGAGAACATTTAGGCAGCAGTAATCATAATGTAATATCCTTTTAAATTTATCAAGAGTTTAATAAAAACATTCACCTTTGAAAAGACTATTTTTATAATTCCAAAAGCAGTGCTAAGGGACATTCAATGAGTAATCTTCAACTATAAAAATGCACAAAAAAGATGGAATGATTTTAGATAAATATTTGAGTCAATATATACCATTGGGAAGAAATACAAGTGGAATAAATGTGGCTTAATAAAGTGGTTTTCAAGGAAAGGAAAAACTAGAAACAGGCTTTTTAAGCCAGAAGGCTCAGATACAACGTTTGATAAATAGAAAGAAAGTATTATTAAATAGAGCAAGAACAATTCTAGAAAATTCTACAAGTATATAAATGGCAAAAAGATTAAGGCTGATTTTGGTTCTTTTAAAATTGAGACAGGTGAATTAATGAGTGAGGTTAAGGCTATGGCTGATACCTTAAACTAATTATTATGTATATACAAATAAATAAACAATGGCAGGTTATGGACAGACAAACAGAATCACTGATTATCTTCTAACATGTACATGTCTTACTGATGTCAAAGTCCAAAAGAGACTGGTAAATAATAGCAATACCCTTATACTTAAAGGGATAGTCATACTTCATTTTATCTTTATTTTATTTTGTAGGCATTAAAAAAACATGAAGAACGATATGTCTTATCTCTCAAACCTTTATGGTTTGAGAGATATTCACAAGCAAAGTTTCCTCTCCCGCCCCTTTTACCTAGTATAAGCCATCAGTACTGGGCAATATATTAGAAGGGTTACTAACTGACGGTATTTAGGACTATGTGATGACCAGCAGCATTATTAGTAGAGGCCAGAATCATTTCATGAAGAATAGATCATGTAAGTAAGTTATACCTGCATTTTATGAAAGGGCAAGTAGTAATTTGTACATGCTATTGATGTAGTGTGCTTGGATTTTGTAAATAGCCTTTGATACTGTGTATCTCACAACAGGTTACTGCATAAATTCAAAGACTTCGGTTTGGGAGGAGATATGGATAGAGACCTGGTCAAATGATAGATGTTAGGGGGTGCCTCAGGGCTCATACATAGGCCCTATGCTTTTTAACTTGTTTATTAATGATCTAGAAGAGGGCATTGAATGCAGTGTCTCAATCTTTACAGATAATACTAAGCTGTGATAGAAAATAAATGCAGAGCAGGAAGCTTTTTTCTCTGCAGTAGGATTTGTATAAACTGAATTTATGGGTGGAAAAGTATCAGATGAGGTTTAATATAGATAAATGTTAGGTTATGCATTTGGGCTGTGTCACACTTACCTTATATCCAGCGATGCCTTGAGGGTTGATGCAGGTAGTATATGTTCTGAAATGTCACCCCAAGCATCACTCCAGGGACTGGGCCTAGGCGCACTTGGCATCTTCAGCGGCCGTCCATGTCATTGTGTGAAGCGGACCTGCGTCTGAGAATGACGTGGTGAAAGTTTGGAGCTTTGGCGCATCTCTATCCTATGCATCACTTTCGGGCACAAGGTTGTAATATGTCGCAGGCCTCTGTCTTATACTAGTTGGGGCTGATAGCTCCACACATCTACTTCTTGGCTGCCTTTTAAGGGGAATCAGATCTTCTTTCAGTTACCCTTAAGTTTTTGTTCAGTGCAGTCCTAGTTCTAGTTGTTCCTGTATCCTGTGTATGACCCAGCTTGTCTGACTATCCATTCTGGTGCTGACCTGTGGCTCTGTCTGACCATTCTCTCTGCACACTCCTTTTGTCTTTGACATCCAGTCTGGTGCAGACCTGTTGCTCTGACTGACTACCCACTCTGCGTATGACCCTGGCTTGTCTGACTATCCATTCTGGTGCTGACCTGGGTCTCTGTCCAACTATCCTTCCAGTGTTGCCTAATACCAGTGGACATCCTATCTGGTGCAGACCTGTGGTTCTGTCTGACTACCCGCTCCGTGTATGAACCAGGCTTGTCTGACTCTCCTAGCTGGTGTTGACCTGTGGCTCTGCCTGTTCATTCCGCTGTGTGTCTCAGCTTCCTACAGACATCCATCCTGGTGCAGGCCTGGGGCTCTGGCAGACTCCGTCCTTACTGACTGCAGGCGTGAGTCAGTAGTCTCCCTTGTTGCTACCTAGCGGTAGGCTGTAGGTTCAGTTCTGCATTCCTTCTATTCCTTGAGACTCCAGTTGGCTTCAGCCTAGTCTCCGGCAGCTGTGGCTGACCGTTCCGCAGGCTCCTATTTCTGATAGAGTCTATGCCTCTCCAGTCACCTTCTGCCTGTATTTAGTATTTATTGCATTGCTATCTATTATTCTAATAAAGGTAATTTCACTATACCGTCTGAATTCTTGTCTTGTTTTCAAACCGTAACAGACTGGGAGAGATATTTAGGACTTCTGATAAATAATAGACTTTGCAGCAGAGTGCAGTGTCACTCAGCTTATGTAAGAGCCAACTGGGTACTGATTTGTATAAAAATGGGTATAGATGCCCAGGATATAAAAATAATTCTACCTCTATAAAAACCTTGGTTAGGCCTCATCTGGTATATGGAGTGCAGTTTTGGCACCAGTTCTTAAAAGAGACATTATTGCTATGGAAAAAAGGCAGAGACATCCAACAAACTGATAAAAGAATTGGAGGATCTGAAGAGAGACTAGTGAAACTGTTTGCTTACATTAGAGAAGAGATGTCTAAGGGATGATATGACTACCATTTACAAATATATCTGAGGTCAATTCAAAGAACACTGTAAGGAACTAGTTGATCAAAAAAACAAGAGGTCATCCATTATATCTCTATGACTGATGTTGAGGGGGTCCAAGGTGGCTGTTACACAGGAGATGACAGCATCCTCCAGCCTCCTGGTAAGTCAAAATGTCAATAACTGTCCACCAAACAAAGTCTCTTAGCTAGTACGGCACAACACCGTGCCAGCTGAACATATGGCCAGCATTGAGCTCCCCAAGTTAACCAAGACAGCACCGATAGGGTTCAAACAATGAGATAATGCTGTAGATCCAAAACTGAAATGTGGTGGGGTAAGCAAGCTAGATCATGTTCAAGTACAAGTTTAACCTCCTTGGTACTGAGTTGCTCAAGCATTCTTACCACACACAAACAATGATTGCCATCACGTTGTAATACAAACATCTGTTAAGTTCTTGAACAATGCTACACATGTTAACACAGAAATATCAACACTTAACTCTTTGAGTGTTAGAGTGCTATACAACGCATTACTCTGCAATGAATTAGGTACCTCTCTGGCACTCAATGGGTTAACAGTTGACGAACACACTAGATCAGGGTCATGTTGCACAATTCTAAAAGGTTCAGCACACCCACGATTGTTAAACAAACTCAAAATGATTGGATGTCCATCACATATGCAGTGTGTACAATAACCTTGTGGCCTCAAATCACACATTTGCAGTGTTGACACAACCATGACAACCAGGTTGAAACAATGAAAGTACCGACCACAGGCAAAGCAAGTCTAAAAACAGACATTGAAGGGGGTAATACATCAACAGAAGCAGCTGGAGGACACATGTTTCACCCACCAGGATAACAGCAACAAACACACATTCAAAATGTGATGAAGGAACAAACACTCAAGTGTAGGTAAACAACACTGCCAAACCATACAATTAGTGTACCACAACACACACGTTTTACCAAGCACATGATAGTGGATGGTACTCACAATATCTGTGTAGCCATAGTTGACCAGCCCTGGATTCAAACAGATGTGTCATCTATGTCACCTCATATATCCACTGCATGTATGCATACCTCCTTGACATGCCCACTGTTCCAGATACATATGATAACTGTAGGTCACTTCCATCAATGTACAGGACCTTGTCAAGGTGTTCAATCAATGGGTGCCAGGATACCATTCTGTCAATAAAGGGGTCACATGTCAATGTAATTGTCTGTCATCCCTCTTGTCATTGCACAGGTTACTGATCACACAATATAATTTACCCACGCAGCATCTATGCCTGCAGCCAAGCAGGAAAAAAGGGAGCAAGAGGAAGAGCAAACTATGACCCCCAGTGACACAGCCCCTGAAGATCCAACAGAGGGCATCAGCTGTATGCCAACACAACCATCACCACAGTCACAGCATGGGCTGTCACCCACAACAGCCCAAGAGTGGATGCCACAGGAGTCACACCAGTGGATTCCACAAAAGAGATGGATGCCACCAACATCTGGACAGTACTAGATGCCCCCACTATCACCACCAATGGGATACCATTGGAAGCCCAGCATTGTCATCACACATATGTGTCATTTAGCCCCACACCACCTCCACAGGTACACAGCTGGATGCCTACACAGCAACACAGTAGCCTGCAGCTATAACCCAGGTAGGAAGGGAACACGTCCAAGAGGTCATAGGTCCTAGGGGAGCCACAGAGACCACAAACACTCACTGAATACACACCACCAGCACAGACTGAACCAGGGGAATGTGAATCTGCAGTCAGTTATGAGACCATAGATGTGGTGTGGCAGAGAACTCACACTCTAATGCATCACATGATGGCCCCCTCACACCTGTCTAAACATTTTCATTGCCAGAAGCTGCAGCATCGGAGACACACTCCAACCATGAGGGAACCACTGGTCAAGGGACAGACACCTCCATGAGCAACATCCACACCCTCATCATGTGCCACAGCTACCAGAACTGGCAGAATGGATGAGAAATACATCAACATCCAGAGGGCGCTACTGACCTCATCACCCAGAGGGGGCTACAGATGCTTCTCCAGTAGGTGTCTGCACACCATGGAGAGAACTGCAGTCAGTGTCAGAGGTATGGAATCCCAGCAAGCCATCCACCACACAGAAATGCAGCATACTGGACTGGATTCAGGAAGGGAGGATGTCCCTTTTAGACAGTGGTGGGGTGTTGGCCATATGAGGTCATCAGGTATGGAGGAAACAAGAGTGATGTCCAGGTGAGTGTATGCCAATGTGGCTATTATTGTATGAATGTGTTTGGTGTGATTGTTTTTACCTGTCAGGTGCGTGTGAGACATTGACCAGTGCACCATAGTTTTCCACTGGCTAGTGATCTTACACAACCAGGTTTTGGTTGATTAACGATGGACAGGTGTGCATATTGTGTTGCGTGGACATGTATGTTGGTATGTGTTAACCCCTGTTGTGCCAGAGAATTGTGCAATGGATTGTATGAGGTTGATTTGCAAACTCCTTGTTCCTCTGGGGATTGAAGGGTTGATGTTGGTTGTCCAGTACTTATGTTTATGGCATGCACAATTGACAGGTGCTTCCAGGTGTTCATTTTGCCTTTGCTGTCATTGTGCAATGTTCTAAATGTTCAGTGAGCTGTTTGTTCCCTGCTTGGCGTTGTTTGATGGGGGTTTTGAAGCTTCATTATGTATTGCATGCCATGAAAAGTAGGAGCAGGATTACTGTGAGTTAATGTATCTGTTTACCATGTGATGGCACTCACCACGCAAAAATTAATCACAAATGGGTAGAGCTGTTCTACTCATCTCAATGGGTGAAATATTACCGTCAATTGTCATTTTTTAGCACACGTTAGCAGTTCACAGAATCACAGCACAGATAATTCAATGGCAAACTGTGCTTGCAAAACCACCACTGTCAAAATATTTTTTAACTAGTTTTGAAGCCCGTGTACACAGGCCAACACTGGCGGCACTGCAATCATGCACAAAGAAAAGCGATTCAGGTGCTGCAAAGAAAAAACATGAATAAGCGCATGTCATGCGAAACGCTTTGATTTTGCCATCCACTGCGAAGAGACCTGAGACTGTATCTAGATGTCGGACATGTGGTAACTTTTTAATTGTTTGAAATAAATGTGATTTGATTCTATTCTACTTCCTTGATGCCTATTGTTTGAGCAGTCCGGCACTTTCTTGTGGTGAAGGCACTGCAGTCATGTGCAGTACTGGCTGCCCACTGCACAGAGAGGACTATGGTCTGAATTCGGAGCTCCCTGCTCCGTATCAGCCGCGGAGCTGGCAGTCTGCACTGTGACTGCAGCGCGCACAGTTGTCTCTACTGTGCATGACGGCTTCTGACATACATACTTAGCGAATTATAATATAGGATGGTGGATAGTGAATTGAGCCCTTAGTGAGTTGCAGACCTCAATAGTGCTGATGGCAATACAAATGTAAAGTGGCAAACTTGAAGGCCCAGCCTGCCACAACAACCAGTCCTGAATGTTGGATCTCTGTTTAATCAATGTAAAATGAAGTTATTCTATAGGAGGCTTAATAATGTATACTTTTACATTTAAATGACTACTTGGAAAAATGCTTCTTCAGATCAACACGACAGTTTGATAAAGGTTCTCTCTAATATTTATATGAGCTTACGGTTTTCTTTTGCCACAATACATTTAAATCATTTGAACCCTTATGGCATTTAAGAGGTTAAATGTCTAAAATACAGAGTTCTGACATCAATATGGCTTCTAATTCTAAAGTTCATGTATGTCATTGTAAGATTTTTAAAAGGGTAGGGCAATGTGACAAAAAAGGGAGCTTTCTGCAGTTAAGGACCACGGAGCTTTTTTTTGCACTCAGGGACCCCTGAATTCCATGACTTGCCAGGACCATCACTGGTCCTTAACACAAGTTTACCCATAACGGCCCTGGCACATCATGGGTCCTTAACCCCTAGAGTGCCAAGTGGGTACATTGTACAAGTTTGGACAGCTGTACCTGATACAGCTGATATAACTGGCATGCAGTGGCCACATTTAAAAAAAAATGCATGCCACTCTGTGGAAGGATCATGCCCCCCCCAGCTGATCGAGATGATCGCTCTGGGAGATCAATATCTCCAAAGGAGAAGCTCAGCATGTCCTTTCCCCTCTCTGGGTAGGAGTAGCCGGGATTGAGGGAAGCCTCCTAACATCATAGGTGACATGGTCACTGGAGATGTTAGGTAACTTTCCCCGATCCCATTCACCCCTACTGGAGGTAGGAGAGAAGGCCAGAGAGATTATTGCTCTCCTGCATCGCCATATTGATCTCCCAGATCGATCTCGCTGGGCGATCAATAACTGGTGGAACAACAGGTCCTAATGTCGCCCAATGAGGTCTATAATAAAAAAATGAGTAAATAAAAATGAACCCTGTGTGTGCCACAGGGGGGTCCAATGCAGACCCAACCACCCTGTGGCACAGACAGGATGTTTTTCATTACTTTGTAATCAGTGTTTGTTGGGGGGCATCAGGAGTGGCTTTGGTTAGATGTTTGGAGTTTGGATTAACTTTCTATAAAAACCTCGGGTCGACTCTGTATGCCCTATTAATATGCATCTGTTCCCTTTATCTGTTGTAACTGTTTGCATATTCTTGTTGTACTTGACAGATGTTACATGTACCCTTTTTCTTTGTATGTGTATGGAGCGATCTGATAATAAAGTATATTTAAAAAAAAAAATAACCCTCTGTGTGCCACATAGGTCCAATGTGTTGCTTTGCAATGCATTGGAAAGCTCTGTGGCAGACAAAGTTTTTTTTTCCAGTTATTTTTTTATTTACACCTCATTGGGGTGGCACCCCTGATGTCCCCCAACAAGGTGTGTATAAAATATAATAAAATAAAAAATTAACCCTCTTTGTGCCATAGGGGATCCAACGCATTCCAGACACCCCCGTAGCAGACAAAGGATTCTTTTTTTTATTGTTATTTTATTTAGACCTCATTGGAGTGGTATCAGGAGAGATGATGTTGTAATTAGGGCAGCTTACAAGCTACTACTATATAGTGGAGGAACTTTTGAACCCTGCTTACTCATGAGTTGTATCGGGAAGTGCCCCTATTTACTGTCTGTGGGCTTCAGAACTGTGGAGATTTTGATATTTCCTTCCTCTGACCTGTGGACTGATCCTCTTCTGAGCCTGATGTGAGCTGGGAACTGCTCTTCTCTCAATAAAGACCATACCAGCTGTGAGGCATACAGTTTGAGTTTGGGAATAGACCAGGGGTCCCTGTATCCAGCTTAGAGATCGCTATCTGGTCTATATAGTTTGTTTTACTCTCCTATATTCAACCCCCCACCATCTTTCCCATGTATATCTAAGATTCCTACCACCTCATCTATTCCAGTGACCTGTCGCTGTGGTGGAGGGAGATCTACTGCTATCACTGTCCTCAGCTTCTGGCTCTCTTGCACACTAATCTTTGCCTACTCATCGCCCTGTTTGTTGTTTTTACCGGGATATGTGTCCCCCACCTCTCCCATGTATATTTGAAATTTCTCGACAGCTGATCTTTGGCTCTTGGGCTGGTGCACAGTGCTATCATAGTTCTGCATCTCTGAGTGCCCTGTATGCCATTGTGCCCCTCATGCACATCCTGTCCACATGATACACAGCGTGGATGAAGATATGATATACTACAGTTAAGTCCTTCAAGTGGAGCCAGCCTTGGGCCCTGCAATTACATTGTTGCGGATGCTGCGGTCCTTCCCCATATACAGCCTCCTTGGGTGACTGCTTACTGTGGGACTTGTGTGGAGTGTTACTTATCTGCCTCCCCTACTGCCGGCTCCCCCTGGATTCTCCTTCCCAGTTACATGCTTTTGCCCTCATCATGGGTAGGAAGTCGGGAGACTATAAAACTAAACTCAACAAGTATGCAAGATGCCAGCTGGCAGAGAGGGAGGTGGAAGCAATCATGTTCTCTGTCAAGTTTGCCACCACATACTCAGGAGCAGGATGTATTGACAAACAAAATCGATTCTGTCTCGGTTCCTGTCGGCCCTCCCGGTGGAGGGCACATCTGTGGTTTGGACTCGAGTAGTGGCGGAGCAGCTGGGGGATTGATGGATGACTTAGATTGCTGGTGGGGGTCTGAGGTCTCACACTGTATCTGCAGGGGTTCAGTGGGGTGTTGACATGGGGAGGGAGGCTTGTTCAGGTATTCTATATCCTTGCTTTGTGTTGATTGTGCAAGGCTGGGCTGGCTCCTGCTAAGTTGAGACTGTTTGAAATGGGTAATGGTTTTGAGTCTCCATTAGGGTGGGGTAAATTAGGACCTATTGGGTGGGTGGGTATAGGAGAGTTGTCTTTGAGTGTTAGGGAATTAGATCTTCATCGGGTTGGGGTGGATGAGGAAAGGGTGGGGGTGGGGATTTGGGTTTTTTCACCAAGAAGAGTAGGGGGTGTGGTTTTTTTTCCCTCTTCTTCTCTTCTCTCTTGCTCTTATCCCGGGCTCCTTCTTTTCTCCTAGAGATGGGGTTCTATGACTTACTGACCCAGTCTGATGATTGATGTCCGTAGATGTATAACCTGGAATGTCAGGGGTATAAATGATCCTATTAAGAGATCCCTTATAATTACTTTCTTAACCCTTTAACAACCACTGACGTGCCAGGACCATCACAGCGATCCGGCACTTAAGGACCAGTGACGGTCCTGGCGTGGCTGCACTCTGCTCCGGAAGCCCTGAACCAGAAATGAGAAAAAAAAAGCACCATAGTTCTCAAGTTCCAACCGCGCATGCGAGTACCGGTCCTTAAGGGGTTAAGGAAACAAAAACCAGATATAGTCATGTTGCAAGAAACACACTTGGTAGGGGGTAAAATTATGTCCTTGAAGAGACCTTGGATCAACAAACATTACCACTCCATGTTCATTAAATATGCCAGGGGTGTCTCCTTCCTTACTTATACGTAGGGGGCTAGAATTTGAATTCTTAGACATCCACTTGGATCCTGAGGGAAGGTTCATTTTTCTGACCTAAGATTCAATCCATACCAGTTATCCTTATGGCCATCTATATACCACCACCTTTCTCATTACCGGTGCTACAGCAAGCTTTGCTTTATATGTCGGGCAGATCTGGTCACTCCATTATGTGTATGGGAGACTTTAACATGACTGTCAACGCTGAACTGGATAGAATGGGGGGACCGCAGGGAGACACTAGAATGAACAGACAGGGATTCCTTAATATCATTAAAGACATGACACTGGTTAATAACTGGCGCGAATTACACCTGAAGTGCGAGGATACTCTTGTCACTCTGCTTCCTATGGGTCGCTTTCTCATTTGGACTATGCATTTGTATTCCCACTTCTACACTTCTAGACTCAACACGTCTACCTCGCAAATGGAACAATACTTGGCTGCGTGTGATCTCCCCACCCTTTCTGATGAGAGCAGAGCGATGATGTTGGACTCGCCAATATTGTTGAGGGAGGTTGTGGAGGCTATCCAGGATTAACCTTCGGGGAAGTCCCCGGGTAGTGATGGACTTCCATGTGAATGGTACCATAGATATGTTGACACATTGGCTCCTCAGTGCCTCAACACCTACTACGAAGCTTTTGACTAGTCATTACTGCCCCCCTCCTTAAATGAAGCTCTGATAGTTGTCATTCCGAAGCCTGGCAAGGATCCTACAAGTTGTGATTTTTTACTGCCTGATTTCTGTCTTGACAGTTGATGCCAAAATTTTAGCTAAGGTCCTAGCCAATAGACTTCGCCAAGTTCTATCTCCCCTTGTACACACTGATCAGGCAGGATTTATGTCGGGGAAAATTAAGTTTCATAATCTGAGACTTTTTTTTCATCATCTTCAAATTGCTCAATAATGTGGGAGGTCTGGTGGTGTTCTCACTGGATGCGGCCAAAGCGTTCAACTGGATCCAGCTCTTATATTCGGCTCCTAAAGCCAGGGTACTTACGGGCAGGCACTTGTCAGACAGATTTTCTCTGGGGAGGGGCACTAAGCAGGGATGCCCCCTCTTGCCCGGGTTGTTCGCTCTTGCTATGGAACCTTTGGCTGCCAAAATGAGACAGGATGTTACTATTAGAGGCTTTGTTATATGTCATATGGAGGAAAAACTAGCCTTATATGCAGATTTTTTTTTGGGTGACACTGCTGGGTCCTTGGTTTCTATGCTCAAAGGTGTACTACTATTCGGGGACTATTCTGGCCTCAAAATAAATTGGGACAAATCCTCTATTTTGTTAGTGGACCCTTTGCTGACGAAGGAGAGCCTGGCAACCACTCCGATGCAACACACAGAAACATTTAAATACTTAGTTCTGACAGTAGCGTCAGACCCATTACGTTACCTTGCTGATAATCTAGAGCCCCTCTTGGTTTCTTTACAGGATAAACTTGCAACCTGGCATAGTTTACCTATCAACCTGCTCGGTACAGCCAATCTGATTAAAATGTTTTTTTCTCCCAAAGTTCCTATATGTTTTTCAGGGTGTCCCACTCCCTATCCCTAAAAGATACTTTACGAGAATTGATGGCATACTATCTTCTTCCCTCTGGTCAGGAGGCAGACCCAGGATAAAGCTGTCCACTCTTAAGAGACTGCGGGAGGAGGGTGGAATTTCCCTTCCAGACTTTTATAGCTATTATGTTGCATCTCATGCTCAATTTGCTATCACCTACATTGCTACTGAAACTACACATATCTTTCAATTGATCAATGTGATGCGGCTTCGTCCAGGTTATGATTTGAAGCAATTGATAAAAATGGGACTTGGGGTGTGTCAGGGCTCGATGCCAGTGCTTCGTGCGATTTGTGACTCCTGGTATAGGTTGAATCAGACTGTGGGTTGTGTTGAGGTGGATCCGGCGGTATCCTTATGGGGAGCTGCTGGGCCACCACACTTTCGAAGCTTGGACTTTGGTCATTTATGGAGTGCATTGGGTATAAATTGTTTAGAACACTTATTTACAACACTGGCCTGAATTTTTGCAGTAGAGCTGTTGCTACATCATCCTATGGACAGCTCTGGTCAGTTGACCATAAAGCTATATAGGATTATGTAGCAACAGTGCCACTTTAGAATTGTAGGCCCTTATATTGCACCTAGAAAATAAAATTTGAGCTCTAATAACTTTTTAATAAAACACCTCTCACCAGTGGGAGTACTCTTGTTTTACTCAGGACAATAAATGCTACAATATATATTTTTTTCATATATTGTTACTCTCCCTTTAACATAAGCACAGAGCAGGAAGAACAGTTCAGAGAGTAACAAGAGCTAGCAATGAATTGGCTGGAGTAACAAAGGAACTCAATGAGCCCTGAAAATCAGCCTCAGTCTCTGGAGACAGTGTAATTGATTATAAAGACCAGCACAATGTCTGGGTAAGATTCAGAAAGTTCTCAGATATGGTTATTTGGCAGTAAAATCACTACAACACTTTTTATTTATTTATTTATTTATTTATTTTATATTTACTGTTCCTTTAACCCCTTAAGGACCAGTGCACACACACACACACAGCCGGCACTTAAGGACTATGGAGCATTTGTTTTTCGTGTATCCAATTCAGGGCTCCCCGAGCAGAGTGCAGCCCTGAAGTCCTTGATGTGCCACTTTCATCCCTGGGTGTTATATGCTATCTTAACCCATTTTATGTCATAGTGGAGTATGAATTACAGGCTCCTCTAGCAGTAAAATATTACTGTCAGCAGCATCACAATGAGGCTGATGTACCATAAATGTTCTTACATTCCTAAAGATTTTAAATGGGTTTTTAAAGGGATAGTAACACTTCGTTTTAACTTTATTTTATTTTGTAGGCATTAAAAAAACATGAAGAATGATATAAGTCTTATCGCTCAAACCTTTATGGTTTATGAGATATTCACAAGCAAAGTTCCCCTCCCCACCCCTTTTACCTAGTGTAAACAATCTCTTCTCAGATGTGAGTCTGGTTGTATGACAGTACAGATAACAGAAGGGGACAATTTTCTTTGTATGAAAACAATGAAAGCCCTTCCCCCCTTGATAAGTTTTTCAGCTTTTTCCATTATCTTAATTGAAGATTGTCCCTCTCTGCAGTCTACCTGGGCATCTCCCTTCTGATTTGGTTGAACAGGGGGGGGATACTTTGTTTGTGAATATCTCTTAAACCATAAAGGTTTCAGAGATAAGACTTATATCATTCTTCATGTTTTTTTAATGCCTACAAAATAAAATAAAGTTAAAATGAAGTATTACTATCCCTTTAACCCCTTGAGAGTGCTAGATAGGTATCCAATGCATTGTGAAGCATTTAAGGGGTTAAAGTCTCATTTATTTCATTTAGCAATTTATTTGTCCCCTATTGTGAAGTTGGAATTACCCAAATTACTTGATATCTTTACAATACATCAGTTTTCCTGTTCCCATTAGAGGTTATTAAGCTGAGATAATTGTAAATCAAGAATTCCAAAACAGTGATACAGTAAAATTTACACCTTTTTATAAGTAGTTCTATTGACCCTCCGATCTGATCTTAACTGTCACAACAACATACCGTTTAATTAATCATTGCATATAGGATTAGGATTGGTATCACAACTTTTCACCAAATGTTGTGATGAATATATTAAAAAAAACTATTTGCAGAGAATAATGATCTCTAGATCATAGTGACCTGTAAAGGCTTTTAAATTCTATCAAAATGCAGAAACTCAGCTTGAGTAATAAATCACTTCAAAATCGTGTAAAGCAAAATGTGATCTAACATGCACTTTGGAGGACTTTGTATTTTTTTTTTAATCTGAATCAATATGCTCTTGTCTTGATTGTGTTTGCAGGTTTTTTTTCCACTGTTGACTTATATGATATTTGAGACATTAGAAAGACAAATTGTAGAAATGGTTTGGGTAAAATAAAAAATAAAAAATACTGTTCATTCTTCATTACATGTTTGATCATACAAGGACTTATAGTAATTATTTTTTTAAAGAGGCAGTAAACTTTTAATTAAAAAAAAGTATTGTATAGCTTTTTCTGTTGAGTAAAACATAGGGCATTGCCACTGAGAGAAGATTCATCTTTTCATAGTTATTACAGCTGTTTTTTTTTTCTAACATTGTCCTCTTGTGGCCATATTTCAGAGAGAGGTATGTCACTGACAACAGTTCTCCATAGAATATGATGGTAACTGCAGAGTCACTTCCTGTAAGTGTGAACTTTTATCCAGAGAACACCAACAGTTTTCAACTTTCGAATAAGCAGCTGACTGCAGTGGGTGTATTATTGCTGTACTCAGTAGGAAAAGCTCTATAAAAAACAGATTTTCATTAAAACATTTTTATAAATCCTTTAAATATCTGTATATGTTGTTAATTCTACAGATGTATCCTGAATTGGTGTAACTTCCTCATATTTCCTTAAACTCCTGGATGCTACAGACATCTCTAGTGCATTATACGCAATGGCTTGGAGACATCCAGGACCATTTTAAGGACAGGGCAATGGGGATGGGGGCTGCCCAGGGCTCAGTGGTAGAAGGGACCTCTCAGAGTCAAAGATAAACTCTCTAGAGCTCCATTTCCCAGATCATTTGAGGTTCACAATACAGTCTAATAACATTTTAAAGTCGAGTCTGAAATATCAGCATTGTGTGGTGATAGGATTGAGTGCTTTGCGTTGTGAATAGGGATGGGCAAACAGTCAAATAATGCTACCTGTGTTTCTCTAGGGTGTGAGATTTCTCACCGTCATAGAATAAGAAGTCTAAATGTCTCTCATTTCAAGATTTAAAGAGATGTAAAACAGAGAGAGAGTGTGTGTGTATGTGTGTGTGTGTGTGAGAGAGAGAGAGGGATTATAAGCAGACTTGTATAATATAGCAAACCTTGAAAAAAATATGAACAGGATTGTAAAGCTTTAGCAAGTGTAGTCTTAACAAAACAACTTGCAAACAACAGCGGTGCCACCTATCGGTTACATTATGTGATCATTATATGACCATCACACTTGTGAGTAGCCAACATCTATTTTATATACTCCATCGGATTGTGGATTTACACTATTGGACGCTATGTGTATCTTCTATCTTCCATTTTGGGAGAGTAAGTTTTGTCAGTAGCAGCCCATTGGAAGTGTGTTTAAACGACTGCATGTGGGACAGTCAAATTTCACATTAAAGGGATAGTAACACTTCGTTTTAACTTTATTTTATTTTGTAGGCATTAAAAAAACATGAAGAATGATATAAGTCTTATCTCTCAAACCTTTATGGTTTATGAGATATTCACAAGCAAAGTTCCCCTCCCCGCCCCTTTTACCTAGTGTAAGCCATCTCTTCTCAGATGTGAGTCTGGTTGTATGACAGTACAGATAACAGAAGGGGACAATTTTCTTTGTATGAAAACAATGAAAGCCCTTCCCCCCTTGACAAGTTTTTCAGCTTTTTCCATTATCTTAATTGAAGATTGTCCCTCTCTGCAGTCTACCTGGGCATCTCCCTTCTGATCTGGTTGAACAGGGGGGGGATACTTTGTTTGTGAATATCTCTTAAACCATAAAGGTTTCAGAGATAAGACTTATATCATTCTTCATGTTTTTTAATGCCTACAAAATAAAATAAAGTTAAAATGAAGTATTACTATCCCTTTAAGCTCTTTTTCTGTGCACTATGTATGTAGATCCACAGCTATCTGATTTGTGATTATACACCTGACAGGTGATTCGCAGTAGAGGACAGTATACATTGATTATTACACCAGGAAGCGCCTCTGCTTCTTTTCTCTTTTTCTTGTATCTAATCATCTTTAGGCTTTGTAGTAGTTAATGGATATTTTCACAACATTCTTAATGATGGATTTGTTACAAAGTAGAGATATTTCATCATCACTTTCTTCAATCACTGCTGCAACTATGGCCCTACTCGATTTTTGGGGCACTACTTTATTGTTACCGGCAACACATATCTTTATATTTAGCAGACATAGCGATAGTACTGTTATTATTAATGTAAACTTCACGGCTGGTAGCGATATGTGGAATATTGTTATGTCCTTCTAGTGTGTGATATATGGAACTATTTCTGTTAGTCTCTGTCAATTTTAATGTCTGCTGTCGTAGCTCATGCAAAAAAAAATCCTGCTTGTCACTATCAGTGAAAAAGTAAGAAAGCACATACCAATCATTCTCTGCTGCACCTGTGTAGCATTTTATATATATATATATATATATATATATATATATATATATATATATATATATACATCCTTCCTTGCCTCTCTAATTCTTGTGGATATATTGGAGTGGATCTGAGTATGAATGGTACACACATACAGCATGTTAAGCTGAACCCCTTGTCTATATCTGTCTTGATTATCAGTCCATTTTTGTTGACTTCTTCTCACCCACATCCAGCAGACTGCTGTTCGACGAGATGCTGGTTGATCGCTTCATTGAATATCTTAATTCCGGTGATTGTGATTTCAGTTTTACTCACACATACAATAAAAGTAGTATTGATTATTTGAAATTGTCTCTTTTGGGTAATTGTGATACAGGTAATATTGATATTATTGTTTTTATAAAACCAAATACTGGTAACACACTTTTGTGAGATAACAGTTGCTATCCACAACATAAAATTATGAATATTCCAGGTCAGTTTAAAACATTTGCTGTATGGTAGATAGGTTTGAAGAACAAGCTGATTTACTTTCTGAAAGGCTTTTACAGAGTGGTTATTTTATGTCACAAGTAGAAACAGAAAGAACAGCAGAAAAAAAGGAGCAAAAAAGGAAGATCTTTTATATAGGTTGTCACAAAATAAACATACGGTTCATGGCAATTCATCTGGGCATGATAACCCCTTCACAATTGTTACTGAATATAGTAGGCAATATAATTCTGTTTGTGGTATTGTAAAATATATGTTGCCTATTTTATAAGGAGATGATGACTTGAGTGATATCTTGAAGGATGGCTGGAGATTTACATGTAGGAGAGCAGCAACTCTGAACAATATTTTAGTATGTTTAAATAGCCATGTTTGATGAAAAAAAGAACATGGCTAGAAAATGTGGAAGCAGGTGTTGATGTTGCTCTTTTGCCTCAGTGTCTTAGATTTTTACAAGCAGTGTGGCCTTTACAGTGTGCAATATAAAATTAAAAAAATTACTTTTTTTCACCACATATGTGGTATATATTATTACATGTAAAATGTGTTCAATTCAATGTCAGAAGGACTACTCATCCTTTGAAGGAAAGGATGAGGGAGCATTTGAATGATATTGAGGGAGGCCACCAGTGGCTAGACATCTTACTGTACATGGAATGGACCTGAGATACTTTGGTTTTCAAGGTATCAAAAATGTTACCAGACCTGAAAGGTATGGTGATATTTTCCCACTCCTTTGTAGAAAAGAAATGTACTGGATACACCTTTTAGATATCATGTTCTCTGTCTATAATTTTATTTTTTTATTGTTGGATTTGTGAAGGTTTTCTTATTGTCTTCCTGTCCTTATCCTTGTGTCAATCATGTTGATATAATGTATTTTTAATCAAAAAAGCCTTTTATTGATGTTTTCATCTTTTATGAGAAATGTGAGGAATTTAGGGTTTTAAATAACCCTCACCATTCTCTGCCAATTTGCCTGTGATTAAGGACTTGTTTGTCTGAAATGCATAAGGTGCAAATGAATATTGTACCTTGGTTGTTGTCTATATGTCTTTTTTTTTACAAGGAAATAAACTTCCTTGATTGTTTACTCCAAGTGGCTGAGCTGTGGATTTTATTCATGTTTTGTCATAGACGTACTCAGTGTAGATCCAGGAAACATCAGACAATCAATACTATTGAAATAGAGGACTAGTCCTAATCTGCTAGCTAGGGTGCAGCAACATGATTTACCAGACCTGTGAATGTCCATCCTAAATCCTCTCTTATTTGTTCTACCAAGCTAGGAGAACCATACTTTAACCCTTTGAGTGCCAGAGGGGTATGAAATGCATTGCAAAGCAATGCATTCCATACTCCTCTGGCACTCAAAGGGTTAATATTCCTACCTTCCAGCACCCTTGAGGTTGCAGACAAACTATATCTAACTGTGGAGCGTGGATGTTTGGGATCAAAATAATGCTAAAGTTAATAACATACACAAGAAGTACAATTCAAATGGGAAAGCAAATCAACATAAAAAAAAGGAAATATATAGAATTCTTTGACTTTCCCTACTATGGACACCATTATACAAACCCGTTGTTCCCTCCTGGTGGACATGTAACACTTTATAGTCCATGTCTTATAGCTATCATACTCTCCTATAGGTGATCGAGGTGTGAGCTTCCTTTGGTTTATGTTCATTCTGGTAGAAGGTGTTCTTCTGATATTCCTACTGATATTCCATGATTCCTTGGTTAATTAACAGTTCCAAAGCATTTGTCTTTCCTTTACTGATGGTATCACAGCTTATCCCTTTTCATTTTCTTGATCAGATAGATATTCTTGTCTTATAATATATGATGATACATTTCTTTTATAATGTACATTTATCATAACATGTATCATTGAATATAGTGTGATTAGATTGTCTTGTGCATACAATTCCTTTAATAAAATAGCCACACAACCCAGAAGGAAAGTGTATGTGTGTGTGGGGGGAGGGCACCAACTGCTTGTAGAGCAGATGAGGGGATACCTGGGATATATTCAAAATAATAGCAGAGGACTGAAAGTCAGTCCATTGATGGTGTATAGTAATCCCTATATGTGTATGGTGTGCAAGTGCTATTGAAGAGGATTAACACTTAACACAATAATAATAACTGAATAAAACTCGGGTATTTATGCTACCTGATAGTGCTTCATTCAAAGTTGTTATGACTCAAACCTCTTTAAAATCAAAATGCAGTGTATTAAAATCCACCCATAGGTGGTGCTGTTTTTATTGCTTTCTATGCAGAGGTACATTGAATGAACAACAGTTCTCCAATGACAATGTGAACCTGTTTGATCTGTTAGAACTTTAGACTGTAGGTTCTTACAACAGCAGTGGCTAGATTTAAAGGTTCACGTTAAAACAGCCATTAAGTAAAAAAGGAACAAATAACACAATTTACGGCGGATTTAAAAGTAAGTCTACAAGAATATGTAACGAGTGTAGGCACAATAAAAACACGTAACACAAAAACCTGCGTTGCACCTGTTTTCACATCACCGTGCATCCCAATCACCCGTTAAAACACAACTTCAGTCAAAATATAACATAACGGCTGGTGTTGGCTAGCAACCCTGATAGATGCACAAATCAAATTCAAACCTACAGTCAATCCCAAGGCCCCAAAGTATCAGAAATGCTCAAATACACCTATATATACCCAAAAATTATGGTCACACTCTATCTGTGATACACTGCACACTTTGGCACATTTCACATACATCCACACAAACACATACACATAGTCTTTTGTTTTATAACACTTTACACATTTTTAAACTTTATTTTTAGAGTGTGAATTTGTGAATGAAAGAGTGTGACAGAGAGTGAGTGGGATCGAGTGTGTCTGTGAGGGCCTGTGGGAGTGCCTGGGTGTGAGTGGGTGAATGATGGCCAGGAGAGGAGGACAGGAGAGAGGGATGGGGATAGTAGTGGAAGAGGAGGAGGAAGGTCAGGAGGGCATCCCTGAGCAGAGTAGGGGTGGGAGAGAGAGATCTGCATGGTGGAGGGGGACCCGGCCCAGAAGAGCAGGCACACAGAGGGCAGGGAGAGAACCTGCAGTGGGACGAGGGGTACCTGCTGGAGACCACCACACACAGGAAGGGGCAGCGCAGGCAGGACACTCTGGTTCTGAGACCTCGCAGGCCGGAGCTGAGGAGGAGAGAATCAGGGATCCTCGCTACTCTGAAGAGGAGAACAGGGCTCTTGTGGAGGCTGTCTTGGAGAGGGAGAGCGTCCTCTAACCGAGTGAGAAGGTCCCTGACCTGTCAGTGAGGAGGAAGGTCACCTGGAACCAGATATGCAGCCTGGTGAATGTAGTGGCCAGATGCAGATGGGATGTGGAGTCCATCCAGAAACGATGGGGCGACTGCAGGAGGGTGGTGAAGAACAAGTTGGCTGAAATCGCCAATCAGGCCCGAGGCACAGGAGGTGGCCCACCTGTCCCTATCACCTTCTGAGGATGGGAGGAGATGGTGCAGCAGAACCTGTCCTCCTTACTCACTGAGGGAGTTCCTGGAGGATCTGACACTGGGGAAGAGAGAAGCCTCCACACTACCGGTAAGTGCATCATCACATAACCCCACACAACCATTGCACACAAACACAGTCACATCTCAACAAATGCCCATCATGCATCCACACATTTGCACCAGCACAGCACCATGAGGGTTAAAACAGGACGCAAGACAAGGACAATTGGCAAGGTTCAACAAGGCCCAAATCTGTCCAACTCACTGGTTAACCTTCATGTTGCTGTGCTTATCACACACACAATCCACAGAGAAATTAACCCTTACATACCCTCACTTCACCAATCGCGATGCAATGCGTAGGATACCATAATGACACCCAGAGAATCACATGTAAACTACCTCAGTATCTTGTATTGTACGGGGCAAATAGATGAAAACTTCATTGAAATGGTCTATAAAGTGTGCCTGGTTTGCAAGCACACTCTGTAGACCATTACAATGAAGTTTCCATTTCTAAATGTTGCAATTTTGGCTCTGCTAAAGAGCCTCCATCTGCTCAAATGAATGAAATCTAGAGCTGTCACATAGAGCAATATCTGTCTAACCATGGGGGTTTGAGGGATAGGATTTGCACCGATCCACATCTTATTACAATGACTACAATATTACATCAATGTGAAATTAACCATTACTATCCCGTTAATCCTATCATTGCTACGTTTGCTAATCACACCATCTCATTTACACACACAGCTTACGGGCATCCAGCACAGCAGAAACCCATGGAGGAGGCTGAATCACCATCCAACCATCCAGTGAGGAGTACACAGAGGAGGGGACTGCCCACCATCCACACCTGCTCCAACACTGGCTGCTCCAACACTGGTTCCTCCAATACTGACTGCTCGAACACTAGCTCCTCCAACACTGGCTGCTCCACCTGCAACAACACCTGCTGCACCACCACAATACAGTCCCTGGATGCATCATGAGGACAGGTGGATGCATCCCACCACCTCCACGAGCAACTACCCTCTAGCAGCAGCACCACCACCAGGGAGGAAATGGCTGCCAATATGGGCCATATTCCCATCAGATGGACCTACCCTCCTGCATGGCTACCTAACATGGCCCCAGGTATGATCCCAGGTGGGGGCCAAGCACCTACCAGTGGCTAAGGTATGACCCTTGGCCATTGGATTACCAACACACCATTGGATTACCAACACCTGGGCCTGATTGGGGAGCCCCAGCGCCCTATACCGAGGGAAAATTTTACCCCACCACCACCACAGATATTATTTGGCAGCTCTGAGTCCATTGATGTGGTGGGCACACCCCCCTCATCTACAGCAGCCACTCCGCCAGCAGGCACAGCCCTCATCAGCAGACACAGTCCCACCAGCAGACACAGCAGCAACAGACTCAGCAGCAGCAGACATAGCAGAAGTAGACACAAAGGCAGCAGACACAGCAACAGCAGACTCAGCAGCAGCAGACACAGCAGCAGACTCAACAGCAGACTGAACAGCAGACTCAGCAGCATACTCTCCATCAGCAGCAACCCAACCAACAGAGTCACCAGGCACATCCACTTCCAGCATTGCACGCATCAGGGTGATGGAGGCGGAGTGCCTGGTGCTATAGAGGAGGCTACTCCGGGAATGCCACAGGACCAACACAAACATCACAAGACACAGAAGGGAATCCAGGAGGAACACCTCAAGAATCGAGGTGAGGATTAGGGATGAGCGAGCACCCCGATGCTCGGGTGCTCGGGTGCTCTGACCGAGCACCCCCTGAGGCTCGAGTGCTCGGCCGAGCACCCGAGCCCCATTGAAAAGCATGGGAGCACTCGAGCATTAAACCAGGCACCCCCTGCTCTGATGAGCGGAGGGTGCCTGGTCAATGTCCCCCTTCATCTCCGCTATGCCCCTCTTCCACAATGTCCCCCTTCATCTCCTATGCCATAGAGGAGATGAAGGGGGACATTGTGGAAGAGGGGCATAGCGGAGATGAAGGGGGACATTATGGAAGAGGGGCATAGCGGAGATGAAGGGGGACATTGTGGAAGAGGGGCATAGAGTCTATGCCCCTCTTCCACAATGTCCCCCTTCATCTCCGCAATGCCCCCTTCATCTCCGCAATGCCCCCGTACCTCCAGTCCCTGGTGGTCCAGCGGAGCGTCTTCGGATCTGTGCCTCTTCCGGCACAGATCCCCTTCACCCGAACATGTCGGGCGAGCACATGGCGGTACTCGTACGAGTACCGCCATGTGCCGAGCAGAGCGATGCTCGAGCCGATCCGAGCATCGGCCGAGCACGCTCGCTCAACACTAGTGAGGATACATTCCATGGAGTTAGAGCTCACGGTACTGAACACACAAGTCCGGCAGTACCAACAAGGATGATGGACCTGATGGGGTAGCTACTGGTGGAGTTCAGAGACCACAACCGCAGGGAGAACCTGCTTGTGGAGAGGGAGCTGCAGTCGACAATGGGGTCCACTGTACCCACCACTCCCTCCAGTGTGGCCCCTGAAGCTACACCTAGGGTGCAAAGAGTGACCAGGCGGTCAGTCAGGGCATCAACATCTGGCACAAAGGTCCCCCCCCCAAAAAAAAGGAAACAAACAGCCCAAGTTGTTATTTTCCCCCGTAAATAAAAAAAAAAAACATTGTGCTTTTGTATCCTGTCTGATATGCTTTGTGTTTAGTTATAGATTGGGTGGCAGAGTTATCTCCAATGCATTGCCAAGCAATGCAGTGAACACAGTTTATGCCTAGGTAACATGTTTGTGGGATGATACAACATGGGTTCATACACACACCATTGTACAAATTCAACTGGCAATCTATCCCTGGAGCTATATAACATGACAGTGTTATATGGCCATGATGTGTGTTGAATTTGAACAACAAAACATACCCATTAGCACATCAACTGGTGCAACACTGAACATTCATCATCATCAATTGTTGTGGTTTAAGGGGTTAACCAAACATCTATTTGACTTAGCTGAGAACTAACAAGCAGGATAGATGATTGAACATGCAGTCAGATATGTGTGATTCTAACTGTTATTGTAAAACTGACATGCTACACATTGAAATCCTAGGGGGAGGAACATTGGGTTCTCCAGTAAGTCAGTTTCACAATAAGAGTTATAATCAAGCCTAACTTCCTGGAGAACCCAATGATCGTCCTAAGTTTCAATGTGTAGCACACACATTGAAACCTTAGGATGAGTATTATGTTATCTAGTAAGTTGTGTTGATGTTTTACTAAGGTTGTAACAGACATCACCAGTGATATCACTTGTCCACTTAGTCTGTTTTTTGGTAAAGTAGCCCATGTACTGAGATATATCAAACCAAAGCAATCTCAAAACATTGGTTACATTGATTAACATGTAAACCGTGGACATGACATCACTATGCAAGTCATGTCCCCTGTATCACCTCTTTATCACTCACAACACACATTGGTGTATCACTGTCATCATCTCATTGCATGAATACACCACAAAGTCCACTCATGGTCAAACAACTAGTGGACTCCTGTGATGTAGGTCATGCAATCCTATGTATGAGGGATACTCTAGCCTTGAGTGTGGTTCCGCATTGAGACATGTCTAATCCAACATTTATTCATACAGACACAGATTGAATAGTGATGGTTCTTCTTTATTGTGTCTCAAACTACAGTCAAACATACATGTGTTTTCTGGGTATATTGCCTACATGCATTAAACACTTGTATGAGCACCCAATAGGTACATTTAAACTAAATATGAATACTTTTGAAACAGTGCTGTACTTCTCATGTGTTGTCCACAAGGTTTGGCAACTCTGTAGATGAGCATTCTTACTGTATAGGTTTGATACCTGGATGTTAGTCCACACATTAATTCTTGTGTTCTGTGTCTATATGAGAATGTTCCAGTAGAGGTTGCTGTGAACATCAGGTCAAACAGTGCATCACCAACACAATCACTTGGAACACCAAGGGGTGAGCTTCGTGGAAGTGTTGTCAAGACTTCAGTCCAGTCACATGAAAACTCCTCTTTTCAAGGATGGATCATGCTATGGATGCCTGTGGGACAAGAGGACATGATTAGAAACAGCAACCTCCAACTGATCGTCATGCAACAGCTTCAACATGAGTATACACTTTTTTTTACCTTTACAGGGGAGTACCTAAACTATTGCTTTGTAATGTGTTGTATACTCTTCTGTAACCCATTATGGGGAGAACTAAGGTGATATCAACCACCCTAGGGCTATGTGCCCCTGACATGAATACACACATCTACAAATCAGTCCTAATAGCTCCATGAAACAAATATATTTGGGCTGCCACTGTCACTCTCACATGTCAGGGGCACATATCATTATTATTATTATTATTCTTTATTTATATAGCGCCAACTAATTCCGCAGCGCTGTACAATTGGGAATAGACATACAGAGGTATTAAATAGTACAATCAGATGTGGAGAACAGGAGGATCAGAGGGCCCTGCTCGTGAGAGCTTACAGTCTAGAGGAAGGTAGGTTTGATACAGAAGGAGTAAGTGCTATTGCGTTGAAGTGCCTCCTGCCACATGAACTGCCAGTCAGTGGGTGGGAGTGAGAAGTGCCGTTGAGTGCAGTAGTCCGTGCAAGGGGTGAACCTTGGTGATGATGTTTATGGAGGCAGTTGATAGGCCTCCCTGAAGAGGTGAGTCTTCAGGGAGCGTCTGAAGATTTGAAGGCTGGGGAGAGTCTGATGGGGCGGGGGAGGGAATTCCACAGCTCAGGTGCAGCACGGGAGAAGTCCTGTAGGCGGGAGTGGGAGGATGTGATAAGAGCTGTGGAGAGCAGAAGGTCATGTGCAGAGCAAAGATGGCGGGCGGGAGTATATTTGGAAATGAGAGATGAAATATAGGGGGGTGCAGTGTTAGTGAGGGCTCTATAAGTTAGCACCAGAGTTTTGAATTTTACTCTGTATGCTAACGGGAGCCAGTGTAGGGACTGACAGAGGGGTGTGGTGTTAGAGAAGCAATGAGTGAGGTAGATTAGTCTTGCAGCAGAGTTCATTATGGACTGTAGCGGGGTTAGTCGGGTGAGAGGCAGGCCAATTAGTAAAGAGTTACAGTAGTCAAGACGGGACATGATGAGTGTTTGGATTAGAATTTTGGTAGTGTCTTCTGTGAGAAAGGGTCGGATTCTAGAGATGTTGCGGAGGTGGAGGCGGCATGAGTTGGAGATTGACTGGATGGGAGGAATGAAGGATAGGGCAGAGTCAAATGTGAGCCCCAGGCAGCGTGCTGTAGGGGTTGGTGTGATGGAAGTGTTGTTAACGGTGAGGGTAATATTTGGGATAAGGCTGGTTGTAGATGGAGGGAAGAGAATTAGTTCAGTTTTGCCAAGGTTAAGTTTGAGTTGATGGGAGGACATCCAGGAAGACACAGCAGACAGACAGTCAGACACTCGGGACAGGAGGGAAGGGGAGAGGTCTGGGGAGGAAAGATATATTTGGGTGTCATCAGCATAGAGATGATGGTGAAACCCAAAGGAGTTTATTAGTTTTCCAAGGGAAGCAGTGTAGATTGAGAAGAGCAAGGGTCCCAGTACTGATCCTTGAGGCACACCAACAGACAGTGGGAGGGGTGGGGGAGTGGAGCCGGAGTAGGAAACACTGAAGGAGCGGTTGCAGAGATAAGATGAAAACCAGGAGAGTGCAGTGTCACAGAGACCTAGGGAGTGGAGGGCTTGGAGGAGGAGTGGGTGATCAACTGTGTCAAAGGTAGCTGACAGGTCCAAAAGAATGAGTAGGGAGTAGTGGCCTTTTGACTTGGCTGAGAGCAAGTCATTGGCCACTTTAGTGAGGGCAGTCTCAGTGGAGTGATGAGGGCAGAATCCGGATTGCAAGGGATCTAGCAGGGAATGGGAGCAGAGGAATTTAGTGAGCCGGTTATATGCAAGGCGTTCGAGAAGCTTGGAGGCGAACGGGAGTAGGGAAATTGGCCGGTAATTTGACAGTGAGTTTGGGTCCAGGGAGGGTTTTTTTAGAATGGGAGTGATTAGTGCATGTTTGAAAGAGGATGGGAAGGTGCCGGTTGACAAAGAGAGGTTGAATAAGTGAGTAAGGATTGGAGTTAGTAGAGGGGAGAGTTCTTGGGTGAGCTGAGATGGGATTGGGTCGAGAGGGCATGTGGTTAGGTTTGAGCGAGTGAGGAGAAGGGAGACTTCATCCTCAGTGACAGGTGGGAAGGAGCTTAGTGTGTATGTGGGAGAGGCGACAGGGCTGGGCTGGCTGGGTGGGGGTGGTAGTGATGAAATGTCATGTCTGATAGATTCAATCTTGTTCTTGAAGTGGTTGGCGAGATCTTGGGTAGAGAAGTTAGTGGAAGGTGTTTGTGTTGGTGGGTTTAGAAGAGATGTGAAGGTTGAGAAAAGGCGTTTGGGGTTGGAGGAAAGATTAGAAATTAGAGAGGAGAAGAATGACTGTTTAGCCAGGTAGAGGGCAGAGCTATACGAACGGAGAATTAATTTGTAGTGTGTGAAGTCAGCTGTGGAGCGCGATTTCCTCCAGTGCCTTTCAGCAGTGCGTGAGCACCTTTGGAGGTATCGCGTTAGTCTTGTGTGCCAGGGTTGTAGTGGGGTTGTGCGTGGGTGGCGTGGAGTTGCAGGTGCAGCGATGTCAAGGGCTGAAGTGAGAGTGCTGTTGTAGAGAGTAGTAGTTTTGTCTGGGCAAGTAAGTGTGAGGATGGGGTTGAGAAGAGGCTGCAGGGAGGTGGAAAATTGTTGCTTGTCAAGAGTATGCAGATTTCTCCGCATGCGCTTGATTGTGGCGGGGGTGATGGGTTTGCGTGGTATGATGAGGTTACCGGTGAGGAGGTGGTGGTCAGAGAGGGGAAAGGGGACATTAGAGAAGTTGGAGACCGAGCAGAGGTTAGTGAAGATCAAGTCGAGGGAGTGACCATCACTGTGTGTGGGAGAGCTGGTCCACTGCGATAAGCCTAAGGAGGTTGTTAAGGAGAGGAGTTTGAGGGCAGGGGGGTGTTGTGATTATCTATAGGGATGTTGAAGTCACCCATGATGAGAGTAGGGACATCAGAGGACATGAAGTGAGGGAGCCAGGAGGTGAAGTGATCAAGGAATTGTGCAGTGGGACCAGGTGGCCTGTATATGACAGCGTCACGCAGGGGGAAGGGAGAGAAGAGGCGAAGTGTGTGAGCTTCAACTGTAGGGAAGGAGAGAGAGGGAACAGTGGGGAGTACCTGAAATATATGGTTAGGGGGCAGCAGGATGCCTACTCCCCCTCCATGTCTGTTGCCAGGCCTCGGTGTGTGTGTGAATTGAAGGCCTCCATATGAGAGTGCGGCAGTGGAGGCAGTGTCTGATGATGTGAGCCAAGTTTCAGTGATGGCAAGGAGGTTTAGGGAGTGAGAAATGAACAGATCGTTAACAGCTGTTAGTTTGTTACACACAGAGCGGGCGTTCCAGAGACCAAAACAAAAGGGGGGGGGGAGGTTAGGTGACGGGGTACGGTTATTAGGTTGTGAGTGTTGCGCGTGTGAGTGGGTTCTGTGGTACAAGAGAGAATGGAAGGGGGGCCTGGGTTAGGTGAGATGTCACCTGCAGCAAGTAGGAGGAGAAGGGACAGGGACATAAGGTGAGAGTGAGATTTGAAGCAGTGGGGCTTTTTTGCAGGGGTAGAAGGAGATGGTGGTGATAGGGAGCGGAGGAATGAAAAAAGCAGAGAAGTGGTGAGTGAAGAATTGAGGGTGCAATGTGAATGGCGTGACACTTAATGTGGACACAGGAGGAGGAGAGTCTTATGCAGGTGAGAATGGCGATCACAAAGCAAGGAGCTAATTTGCCCATAGTGGGGTTAATGAATGGGGCAGTAGAGATGTGCAACAGTCAGTAATCCAGGAGAGTACAGATGACTTGGCAATCAAGGGTCAATCCACAGAGAGGAGAGTATAGGTGCCAGGGATGGTGAGGAGAGTCAGTAGCAGAACTGCAAAGTACTTGGTGAGGGTAGGAATCAGTGCAGGGTTAAATGAAGTAGTCCACTGATGATCAGGAGAGGTAGATGTTGTAATGGTTAATGGTGGTTGGAGAAGAAATCAAAGTCAGATTTGGTTGTCCCCAGTGGTTTAGTGATTAAATAAGCAGTTTGTAAAATCAGACCTGGAAATCCTGGTTTCTTGCATCAGGTGGTCAGTAGTTTCAGTAGAGGAAGCAAATGTCAGTGCTTGGTGGAAATGACTGTTTCTTCACTCTGAATTCAGCTTGTTTACTTGCCTGTTGTCTTTAGGTGGTTGCAGCAGCTGTCTCTCTCTTGTCCCACTCTCTTGCCTAACTCTCAGTACTTAGATAAAGCTGTACTTGGATAATGGTGCCAACTTCTACCCCTGGCAAATGCCACCCCAGGCAAATGCCACCACTAATTGGGCCTGAATATATAGTAACTGGAGTCCCTAAGAACACTGACTGATATCACTGCACACACACACACACAGGTCAGCATGGTGTCCATGGAGTGACCTGGGACTTCTATGTTGTATAACACATTACCACTGTAGATCCATCCCTCCGATGCTCTTTTCAGCTCTAGCAAACTACAGGTCCCAGGTTCACTCGAATGTCCCCTTAATCCCTGATGCAATCCAATGGATTGCACTGAATGATACACTCTCGCTACACGGGTACCATGGTTGCTATGGCTGTGATCATAGCAAAACACTTTAGTTGGTACCTATGGAGCCCTGGAATATGCTGAACATGGTTACAGTGTTGTACTTTGGTTTCCGGGGCGGCATGCATGATATCCTTGAGATAGCAATAGCAACATGGATGACAGGGTGTCAGATGTCATTGGAATCCCTAGCCCCAATATGACTCGTCCATGGACTGGTTGATGATGGTGGTCCATTGGAGTGAAACAGAACATGTGTGTTGTGGTGAGTGTTTATGCATGGATTGTGTGCATGAATGTATTATACTCACAGCTGAAGTGTTCTCTGATCAATGTGTCTCTTTTCTGTGTCCCTCTTAGGCCTTCTTCACCCTCGACAAGGTCCAGAGGGTCACCAGGTAAGAGTGGGGGCTTGACATCATCAAAAAGTCTGGTGTCCACTGCGATGTTGTGTAATATAGCACATGCCATAACAATGTCGCAGACTTTGCTTGATGCATACTGCAATGCTCCCCCCCGAGTGATCCAAACACCTGAAGCGGGATTTTAGGAGTCCGAAAGTTCACTCAATGGCATTCTTTGTTCTGCTATGAGCCTGGTTGTATCACTCCTGGGCATAAGTTCAGGGATTCACCACCGGGGTCATTAGCCATGATCTGCAGCCATAGCCTGAATCACCTGTGGACAGTGAGTGACATGGTTAGACAGGAAGCACATATTGGGCGGTATACCCTGGGCCTTGGTAGTCATCTATACATCCTACACTGCTCCAGGGGTCCCTGTGGCACCTGGGGAGCATCCTGTTGCTAGGGAGAATCCTGTTGCTGCAGCTGTGCATTTGCAGGAAGGTGCTGTCTTCCAGGTGGGGATGGGCTCCTGTGTGGCTCTTGAGCCAGAGCCTCCTCACTTGTAATAGGTGAAGGCTGTTGATCAGGTGTGCCTGGGGCTTGCTGGTGTTCCCTAGCTCTCACCCTTGCACGCCTTCTCCACAGTCTTTGCATCAATAAGTAACCCAACATACTTATTGTTCTTTCTATCTCTCTATCTCTCTCTCCCTGAATGGAAAACAAGGCACAAGTGAGTGTGGTGAGCTGTCCCTTTAAGTATGTGGTAGGGCATTGTCTAGGTGTGGTGATGAGGTGAGTGATGACCAATGGGAAGGTGTTTGTTGTCCAGGTAAGTCTTTGCAGGTGTGTCTGTGTTTTAAGAAGTGGTGTGTTCTGATTGGTGTGTCTGTGCCAGTTGAGGGTATGAAGTTGTGGGGTGCAGGTTGCATCTGGATCATCTGGTGATGTTGTACAGGTGAGCTTGTTTTGTATTGGCAGGTGTCTGTGTTGTGTGATAAGCCCCATTTTTCCGTGCCATGTTATGTTGGTGGGTTTTTTTTAGACGTCCTTGTCCCTGTGGTGTTGCTTGGTTTTGTGTTGTGTGTGACTGTGATTTGTGGTGTCTGCCCATGTTTTTGTGCTATTTTGGCATTGCACTGGTTAATTTTCCCATGTGTATGCTTGTGCGGTAAGTGGTTTGTCTGTTTTACTATGTAATGTTTTTTTTCTTTGACCGTTAAGTGTCTAATGGCTAACAAACCTGGGTCTTAACTTCTACCACACACAATTCAGAGTGCTAGTACACCAGATATATATCAGATAGTTAGACTTGACATAATATGTATATATAGGCCCCTGAAGAAACAGCGTGAGCTGGGAAACGCATTGGGCGAATTGTATAAAGTAGCTGAGTAGTAGTTTTAGACTTTGTATCTGTGCATATATATTTATTTTATTACAGTTTTTTTATATCATTTTTATTTAATAAACTACAGTGCATATTGTAAAACTTTGGTTCAGAGTCCTGTATCCCCATAGCTGAGTAAGGTCCTATAGACTGTGCCTAAGTCCTAGATAGAGGGCTGCAGAATATTATATATAGTTTGTAGGTACAAGAGTCTTGATGAACATCGAGGACCTGCCAAGCAAGAGAGGGGAAGGAGTGGATGATAAAGAACCTGCACTGGAGGTTGTCCAGTGAAAGCATACACACCAAGAGGCTGGTCTGCTTCTCTAAAAGCTGAGTCCTGATCCGTTATAAGGTGATCTTCACAGTGGAGGAGGTGAAATCTTAGCAAAGAACTCACTTGGTGAAAGTATAAAGTTTCCAGTTACAGTCTACACTCAGATTGTGTGCGCCTTTTTTCTTTTTTTGCCCGTTAACTGTATCTTTTTTTCAGCCGTTAGCAGTACCGCACTCCTTTAAATGGCTCTGGGGAATCTTGTTCCACGCGTCTCAATGCACTTAAGTCTATCGGCCGTAAGGATTTCTGAACTGCCGTTAGATGTTCTTAAGACAGACCTTTAAATGGCTTACAACATGTTAAAGTACCTGTTAGTGTATATTTTTTACTAATGCCTGCCTTTAAATCTACCCCCAGGAGTTCCCCTAGAAGGGAAAGCTCTGTAATATATACTTTTCATAAAAGCACTAGAATTCTGTTAACTTTTATTAGATAAACTAAATAAAACCTTTAAAGAATTATGAAAAAACACTTAATGAATATAATATATAGATACAGTAGTGTTAGCAGCATGGTTTATGAACAAGGAACTGGAATACATTGATAGTGAGAAAATATATAATCTCTAGAAAAAACATTTGGATTAATGGTATCAAAGGAGCTATTCTCCAATGGATTAGACCTGGTAAAGGACAACAAATAACAGGTAGTTAACTCAGCAGCTAACGGCTGCTGAGAACTGCAGCTCAAAAAAGTTAGAACAGTTTGAAACTTATCTAAAATGATAAAAATAATATTCATCATTGATTACGAACTGTTACAGAATAACCATGAGAAACAACTAAGCAGTTAAAATCAACCTATAACAAGTAGCATGGATATCTAAAAAAAATCTAGAGCTCAACAGTGCACTTTTGTTAGACTGAGTACTGACATTGTGGAAAAAAACAATCTGCTGTATGAGCAACTCTACTATATAGGGAGCAGAAAGTAAGCTGAAATAAAGAGACTGTCTTATGCCCATTTATCTGGACAGAAAACCCTAAACTATGCTAATAGATGAGTGTTCTGCGACTTCTTCCCTGAGAAATCAAGTCAGTCATACTGGAAAGAAAATTGAAAGTGCAGAAATAGAAGAACAGGGGCATAGAGCAGAAAAAGAGCTGACTAATAGTTTCCTGACGCATTTCACTGTAGCAATTCTCATAGTAAAGTGTTCAGTTCCATCTCTGTCTTAAGTTTTTTTTACAAACTTGACAGGGTATACATTACTACTAGATGAGGCACTGGCATCTTATTGAAGTGCATCCACCAAATCTCCATAAAAAAACAGCTGCACAATAGGGGATAAATGAAAATTTTCATTTTACATGGTACTATCAAGTCCTTGAATGCTAACAAAGTATCCAATGCACTTAAATCAGTGGGACTTTGAGTCATTTTAATTTGTCCCCTGCGGTGCAGTTAGTTTGCTTCCCTTTAGTTTCCTGATTATGGTTTCTATATCACAGAGCTGGAAACAAATCAGTTAACAAGAATGAGGAACATTCAAGCATGATCTCACTGAGCATGGTAAAGGTACTGAGACATATAGAATGCAACAAAAATGTTACTGCTCAATTAGGAAGTCCTATGCATAAAAAATGCTGAACAGAGTTATGAGTGGATCCTGTATATATTTATATCATAATAGCGAAAGGTGCAGAGGGCTGCTTGTATGATTAGACTTGCTGTCGATTGGGGTATGATCAATGGTCCCACTCCTGTGAAAATTGAAGCCCCTGATTTGCTTTGTGCCACTGATCTCCGCCCCCTCCTGCTCACTGTTCCGGGGCGGACAAGGAACTATAAAAATTGGAATTATATTTATATAGATTAAGGTCTAATACTGTGCTACAAATGAACTATATATAGCTATTATTGCACGAAAAGATTTGCATAGCTATTAGTATTATATCAGAGGTTTTCCCACATAATTGAGATGATTGCACTCTCTTGTAGACATATACCAGTATTAATCAGATTACCAATGAAATTGTTTAATATGTGACAGAATATAAATAACATGACTGCGTACTCAGGGTACCACACACTTGTTGATGAATCTATTGGTTAGGAAATAAATGAGCTTGTAATGTAGCATAAGAAATCACAATCCTATATAATAATTCACTTGGATGTTTGTCAGAAGCCATCATACACAGTAGAGACTGCCCAAACGCACAGAATGCTGGAGTTCTGTTCTGGGAGCATTCTTTGCTTTCGGGCAGTCTCTACAGTGCATGACTGCATCGGCAGCAGGACACAGAGCAGGACCGGCCTCTTAACCCTTTGAGGCTGCAAAGCAATGCGTTGAGACCCCTCTGGCACTCAAAGGGTTAACATCACTTAGCCCTTGGCCCGTGCACACAGGCTTTTACACTAGTCCTTTATAATTGATTTTCTAGGTGAGATTAGAATGCAGAGATTAATTAAGCAGGTAAATCCTTCTGCTCTTAATTGTAAAGTATACCTATTACAAGAAGAAATGTTTAGTTAGTGGAAGGCTTGGCCTGCATTTGTGGGAGGGGCAGCAGGCCATCATAAAGGGGCAGCAGCCCCTCCCACTGGGTGCATATCATGTGTTGCCTTTTCGTCGATCCTTCTGACGTCATTCACACGTGCCAGTTTTACTTTGTAGCCCTCAGCATGATTAGAAGTGCTACTCGAACCCGACTTTCTAATACAGTATCAAGAGAACAGAGCACATCAACTCAGTATTACTTTCATTGCACGTACAAGGCATCCACCTCATTTCGAGTGGCCACAACTCAAACTTCCAGATTGAGCAGTTACGTCAATGAGTCGCATAACTCCGGAGCCATCTGCTGGCACCTCGAGGCACATGCATGGGCAGCATCTCACTACAGGTATCAGTAGGATCTCATTACATTATGCATGTAGGCCAACAGTAAAATTCATCCTTTCAAGAACGAGTGATTCCAGTACGATGTTTTATTGCCATGCTCAACTGAATATATTAGCCATATTGTTACAGTTAAGCTTTTACAATCGGCATAAGTAATTACAAGACATTCCTCTGATCATAAACTCCCCAGACTACTGATTGAGAGCATATACACACACCCGTCTGTTCTTCCTTTATTTAGCTGACTCAAAAGGTAAACTCCACGCTATACCCACTCTACACTGTGGCTACTTTGCCGTATCTAGAAAGCGGTCCTAACTGCTATTACATGATTCCTAGTTCTATGTCACGGTTTCGTAAGAACACTCAGACAATTAGGAAAGGTTAAAAAGCTTTATTGAAAATAAATAGAACAATCACCCTACTGAGGTCCAGATGAGGTCCGTACCAAGTACTTCCCAGATCTGACTCAGGTCAGGATGAAGAATTTCACAGTAGCAATATATATATATATATATAAAGACTTTGTAGGCTTGATCCTTGGACAGGTTCAGGAACAAGTGTAACCTCCACAGCCCCACACCGCCACTAGGTAACACAAGGCAACACAGGCAGTATTCAGGTAGAGACCTGACCCTAGAATTCTAGGGTTAATTGAGGCAACACAGGCAAGTCTCTGGCAGCGGACTGACCCTAGAAAACTAGGGTTAATGGAGGCAACACAGACAGGACACTGACAGCGATTTGACCCTAGTACACTAGGGTTAACGGAGGCAACACAGACAGGACTCTGGCAGTGGTCTGACTCTAGAATGCTAGGGTTAACGGAGGCAACACGGATAGGACTATGGCAGTGACTTGACCCTAGCAAGCTAGGGTTAACAGAGGCAACACGGACAGAACTGTGGCAGTGGTCTGACCCTAGAACACTAGGGTTAATGGAGGCAACACGGACAGGACTATGGCAATGACTTGACCCTAGCATGCTAGGGTTAACGGAGGCAACATAGACCAGACACTGGCGGTAATCTGACCCTAGAACACTAGGGTTAATGCAGGCAACACGGGCAGGAGTCTGGCACAGACCGGACCCTAGTACACTAGGGTTACCGGAGGCAACACAGACACTAGCGAGTTACTGGACTCCCAAAAGCCCCTGGAGACTACTGGGGCAGATAGGCCTAACAGGCACAGTGCAGTATAGCGAGTGGGAGTGAGTGGAAGGAGATTCAGTGTGCGTACTCTGACAGATCAGAGGCCAGCGTTGCCCTAATCGGTACACATGGAGATAGTCGGCCAGTCCCGTCAGAAACGGAACCAGATGCTCAGCAAGGTCGGAACACATGGAATAGTCTGCCAGTCCTAGATAGTACAAAACCAGATACTTAGCCCAGCCAGGTCGGTACACACAGCGTTAGTCAGCTAGTCCTAGTCGGTAACGGAATCAGACACTCAGCCAAGCCAGGTCGGTACACATGGAGTTAGTCAGCCAGTCCTTAGTCAGTAACAGAATCAGATACTCAGCCAAGCCAAGTTGGTACACACGGAGTTAGTCAGCCAGTCCTAGTTGGTAATGGAGTCGGATACTCAGCCAAGCCAGGTCGGTACACATGGAGTTAGTCAGCCAGTCCAAAGTCAGCAACAGAATCGGATCACAGGAGCGTCAGGAATGAGCGTAGTCAGGCGAGCCGTGTCATACACTGAAACAGGAACAAGTAGTCATAAACGCTAGGTACGGGTACACCACGAAAGGGCACCGTAAGAATGACAGGAGGGAGTATATAAAGGCAAAACCTGGGAGGAGTCATCTCAGAGCCAATAAGAATGAGGCAATGGTAAACCCGGAAGTAACAATGTCACTCAGCCACTGGAATCACGGGCACCGTGATATTCTATTAACTCGGTCATTTCTGTCTCACCCCGTAATCTCGGCTAGGCTTATCAGAAGAGAAGTCATTTATGGAACAACTAGAGCTTCCGCATTGCTACACATCACAATGAGGTCCCGATTTGCCAGTTACAAGTTTCAACAATATCACAACATTCAATACTATGACAGTGATCCCGTTGCTATTATCTGGTTCATTATTTGTATCGTGTATACCATTACATAGAAGGCATTTAACCATATATAGAAGGCTTTTCCTTACTATATAAGCCCCTGACAAGTGGCAGTGGGGGCGTTATAAATCCAACATGCATTTTTACACAGGTTCTCATCTTAAGCAGATTTCTACAGGACTCTGCAGTTGTCAGCTTATGGCAGTCAGACAATTTATTACTTGCTTGGTCATCACTAGTACCTTTACACGTTATTAGCTCAGATAGTCAAGTAATCTTGTACATATCTGCATTTACTCCTAATATTTGTGTCAGGGTTCATGTCTGTATAATCTAGTATTGCCTGTTTCATGCCCTTCTCTGCCCAGCGTGAGTGTACCAGCATGAATTTGCATAACCACTAACTTTCACTCAAGCTCACAGCACAGTGCATAAGAATCATTCCACGCCACAATTACCTGTGCTTGTATGCGCAATTTACATTTGTGGGAAAATACATAATCAAGTGCTTGTTTACATATGCAATATGCTCTCATCAAGGTGCATTTTCATAACTTGCTGCCTGAGCACAAATACAAACATATTTAACTGTTGTACTGCTTTATTGTAAATTGTACGCTATATTCAAAGGACAACAAACTCAGTCAGTCACCTTATCAATTCCTAGTGAAGCACTTCCTTATGCCAGACACACAATTCAACCAATCATCGTTTCACGTAGTACTCTGCGTGATTAGAAGCGCTGATCAATCATGCCTTTTTTAGTAAAGATTTCTACTTGACTTGATCCCGCCTATTCAAGTAACTTTTATTCTACTGTTACTATGACATACTTTTCCTGCACTTTTTCCTCCCTAAACCTGTTGCTCTGGTTTGCTTCTGTACCAGTTCTGTTCTTCGTAGTATCCTCTCAAATATGCCGGTGGGCAATTCAACCAACCAGCAGCAGGACCATAACCATGCCCCTGGATTCTCAGCAGCCACAATCACTTAAGGTAAAGATATTAAATAATGGGGATTATACTGTTTTGTTTACTTACGGACACATTTCAGTAGCAAGCTGTAGGCACAGCTACTCTTTTTGTAGTATCCTTGCTCCACAAGCCGGTAAGAATTTCACATATGTTTCATCATTTACATAGATTTACTACCATATATACATAGCCACTGAAAAGACGATGAGGGAGCATATTACAGCCTGTATGTTTTTACACATGTTCTCATTCTAGCAGATTTACTACCAGGGCTCTGCAGCTATCAAACTTCTGGCAGTCATACAATTTACAAAACTGGTCATCGCAAGTACCTTTTTACGTTAAATAGCTCCGCTTAGTTACATAATCTTGTTATGTCTGCATATAAATACTAAATACTAAGGGGTCATGCCCGTACAATCTGGTATTGCATGTATCAGACCCGTCTCTGACCAAGCGTGATAATTTCAGCATGTTTGTCTTATTTTCTACCATTACTCCAGCTCGACTTAATACATATGAATCATTACATGCGATTACATGCGCAGGTACACCATTCAATCGCTTAATCTATAGATTTTTTTCATCCGAGTATTCCCACGTCAGGCTTACATTGATGTCTTGTCGCTTACACGTATCATAAACTAGGCCAATAATGCATGCATGATGCCCCGGTAGGTCATGTATACTTCCAGGAAGGGTAGACGCGGTCGCAGGCTTAGGAGTACTGGCATGCAAGATCTCAACCAACGGGATACGACACACAGTCGCACAAAGTTGATGCAGCCAACCTGCAAGATCCTATTAACCCTTTCATCGCCATACACGATCAGTACCAGGATGGTGGACAACACGTTGCTCACCATTTCTATGCTTACCCTCTGGCTTTCAGCTGTTTTTACAATGTTCCCCTTTGTGCTGATACTTTTCTAAGCAACTCTATCTGTCCTTTCTCAATAGTCTTCATTCCTTTAGCCAGTTCCTTTTCTATCCACATCTCCACTAGGTAGAATTTCTCCAATCTCACAGGTATTCTAAAGATGAGTACACCCTTCGTTTCACTTTTGCCACCCTACCTATCATTCATCATACATCTAAACTCCATTTCTAATCTAGTATTAAACTCACTGGACCACCAATTCATGTACGTCAACACTGAGTTTATCCTCCAGGAAGCATCATTAACCACCACCAACTCAGCTCAAGCAACATCCAGCGATCCCCCCCACACACACCAATTACCCTTAACTATGCCCATTTACCTTTGCAGGGACCAAAGGTCCACCAAATTCCCCTCACCAAATTTACCTCCCCTCAAAGATTAGAGGTCCCCTATATTCCCCTTACCAGTCCCCTCAGAGGCCAAAGGCCCCCCCACCCCAGCATGCCTTACCTCTTCTAAGTGACCGTAGGTTATTCTCCCCCCTGTTGGCCTTACCTCTTCACGGGGGTTGGGGGTACCCTGGGGGTGCCCTGCCTCTTCACAGAGGCCAAAGGTACCCTGGGGGTGCCTTACCTTTGCACAGAGGCCGAGCGTGCCCTCAGTATACCTTGCCTCATCACAGAGGCTGAAGGTCCCCTCAGTAGGCCTTACCTCTTTTCTGAAGCCAAAGAAGGTCCCCTCAGTATGGCTTACCTCTTCGCAGAGGCCAAAGGTCTCCTCAGTTGCCTTACCTCTTCACAGAGGCAGAAGGTCCCCTCAGTATGCCTTACCTCTTCACAGACGCTGAAGGTCTCCTCAGTGGGCCTTACCTCTTCGCAGAGGCCGAAGATCTCCTCAGTATGCCTTACCTCATTGCAGAGGCCGAAGGGCCCCCCCCCTTCATTTGCATCACCTTCTCGGCGTGCCTTACCTTTTCACCGAGGCAGGAGTTCTCCTGTCATGCACTACCTTTTTCTCAGAGGCCGGAAGTTCCCTCCACAATCTTTACCTTTACAGAGTGGCTGTAAAGTCCTCCTGGTATGCTGAGCACAATTGCCAAGTAACATGTCGGCGTAGTGGGGCATGACCCTCACATGGGTCCATCGGGGGTCAGCGGGGAGTGCATTCTCGACCCTTTTGTGGACCACGGCTTTGGACATGGAGTTGTGGAGTTTCTGTCAAGGTATCATCAGTTTGCGACAAGAAGCTGAAGTCCCCTCAGTTTGCTTCACATCTTCAAGAGAAGTCGAGGTTCCCCTCAGTTGGTCTTACCTCCTACGCAAGAGACCGATGGAGTCTTCCATCTTCTTACTCATAAAAGAGTTTAACCATTCTCTCCTCTTTGCAGAGACAGGAGGTCCCTCAATATACCTCTTTAGAGGAAACAAAGGACCCCTCATTTCATTAACTATTCACATAGGCCAAAGGACCCTTTATTTCATTACAATTTGCAGGTAAGAGGACCCCTCCTTTCCTTACATTCCGGAGTGGCATAGGTCCCCTCATTTCTTTACCTCCTCACAGGGGCTGGAAGACTCCTCTTTCCTTTATCAACATCAGGATTTTCCATTCCTCTCCTCTTCTTGTAAGTCATAGAACCTCCCACCTCATCAGCTTTAGAAGACAGCACCTCTCCCCCCTCGCAGTCTTTTACGTACGGCAAGTACACCCCCCCGTTTTCTTCAATTAGTCACAGGTAAGCTGGCAAAGCTCACCACCAGTCAGCTCACCAGTGCCTTATATTCACATAAATATTCATATCATACGGCTAATCACCCCACGTGACCGTAGGATACACAGTAATTTTATTCCTTACAGCCACCTTACCTCTTCGCGGAGATCAAAGGCTCTCACACCTTACCTCTTCACGGAGGCTGAAGGCTCTCACACCTTACAACTTAACCAAGGTACAAAGGCTCACACCTTATCTCTTCTGGTAACTCCATTTGTTCAAATTTCAAATTGTATTTACAGGTCGCTTATTCCAGGGTCTCTATATGGCTATTAACACTTTTTTGTTTGGATTCTCCAGAAGCAAACCTTTACATTTTGATTCCGGTTTTAAGTCTGCTGATGCCATTAACCAGCTTCATCAACAAGCACAATCATTATTCATAGCTCCCGCAACCATTAGTCACCTTGCTTACACTAAGAATGGTCCACCTTCAGATACTCCTTTCATCACTCGTACTATGCTCCTCTTTCGTTCTCATTAGTCTTAGCCCTTTTCTCGTCCTCAGCAATCTCAACTTTCACTACTTATTGCCACCCTTGTTATTACAAACATCGCATTGCAATAATCATCCAGTATCTAGCATCACCAGCCCCATGCCTACTGCATCGTTCATCAGTTATCTCAGGCTACCGCTTCACTTAATTCATCGAGGACTAAACGCTAACATTACGTTCCATCATAACATTGTCTTATTTACCATGGTCATCATAGCGTGTTTCAAACCCTGGGAATTTGATGCACACTATATCTACCCTTGACCCGTGGCTGTGGAGATGGTTTTCATTCTTCACAAGAAATCTCCTCGACCTCGTTCATAGGAGTCAGATTCGCTCGTCTCTATTAGTGATCAATGTAATGGTTTAAGTGTCATCTTTGCGCAATATATATTGACTACAGCATAACATTTTTTGCTCCTTTTTGGCCTCTAATCAGGCTGACCTTGTTGAATCTTTCCATGGGCCAAGCATTTGCCCAGGGGGTGCCAAATTATTACCATGTCATTCCATTTCTACCGGGGGATGCCAATTATTACTATTCATTAACCTTCCTACAAGTCTTCGGCTGGAAGCCCCAAGCACAAATGTTAGAGATTTGAAAACTGTCTATATGTTGTACCAGTCATTTGTTTGTAATACATATACTTTTGAGAAGTTAACCTTTATTTGTTGGTGACAAAGTACGGCTCTTTATGCTAATTAGTTTCTGTGCTGGGCCAATATTACCACACACTGTGCTGTGAATTAATCTATGCAGAGCCCACACATTGGTGTCATTTCTAATACACAACAAGAGATAAGATTTGCCTAATACAAAACTGATTATAATATTGTGCAGGGAATTAGCAGACAGTGGCACACTGTGCCATCAAAACATAAAAAAGAATTACTCAAAAATGATTTATTTTATTTTTCTAGCACAGATGGATTGTCTTGGCGGCAAATCAGAAAAGGTCTCGCTACTTTTTTATAAGTGCATCATTCCATTATTTATGTTTTTAATTTTTTAATACCATAACCCTTTAAGGACCAGAAGAATGTGCAACAAATTATGAAGCAATGAGTTGCACATCATCTGGCCTTTAAAGGGTTATATTATACTTTGTTGACATTAAAGAATATAGGTTGTCTAATCAAGAGCCAAACTGATTTGGGAGTCAGTGTACACCATCAACGAAATATTCTTTTCTCCTATGTGGATTCCATTGATATGGTAAGACATATTATAATAAGAGTGTCAAAGTTCAGTCCTCAAGGTCATCAAACAGGCCAGGATTTAAGGGTTTCCCTGGTTGAACATAAGTAGAACAATTAAAATGATATAGTAATTTAAATGTAACTAGTGTAAAAGCCTGTGTACACGGGCCAAAGTCCAGGTGATGTTAAGAGGCTGGTCCTGCCACCGACACAGTCATGCACTGTATAGACTGCCTGAAAGCATGAAATGCTCCCAGCATTCCTACACCCCCCAGCATTCTGTGTGTTCCGGCAGTGTCTACTGCACATGACGGCTTCTGACAAACATCCTAGCGAATTATTATATAGGATTAATTTGTGCTTAATGAGCTATATCATCAGTTCTTGAGGACAAACTCTGACAATCCTGTGTCCTTTGATGGTGTTCTACCTAGGGAATTCTAAATTTAGTTATGGATACTTACACAATTTACAATAAATACTTTCATGATATGTGTCATATTATATCTTAAAATGTTGGTTATGGTATGATCTACATACTAGATTATCAAGATATAATTAAGCTAGACATAAAATATCATAATAATCATGAATATGTTTATAATATATCACACAACAATACTTCAATATTGATGCATGCATTGATAAGCATGCTGGGAAATATTTTTGCATTTCTGGGAGCATTGCTATTTCCATATTTATGCATGGGTTTGTATTTACTCAGTCATCAATGAACAGGTACAAAACTACCCCAGCTAGGTATGTAAATGTCATGTATCTGATCCTGACTAGTGTATATAATTAATTCCACTGAGGACGGAGCCTATGCATGCAAAAAAGACATATGCATGGGTGCATGCATCTTCTAATTATAAATGTTTTATTGCATTTCTCTGCCTAGCTCATGCTAAACAGGTAAATTTGCTTGATGATCCTATATAATAATTCGCTAAGGATGTTTGTCAGAAGCCGTCATGTGCAGTATAGACTGCCTGAACGCACAGAATGCTGGGAGCACAGAATGTTGGGAGCATAGAATGTTTGGAGCACAGAATGCTGGGAGTTCTGTGCTGGGAGCATTCTGTGCTTTCGGGCAGTTTCTACAGTTCATGACCGCATCAGCGGCAGGACACAGAGCAGGACTGGCTTCATAACCCTTTGAGTGCCAGAGAAGTATGCAATGCATTGCAAAGCAATGTGTTGCGTACCCCTCTGGCACGCAAAGGCTTAACATCACCTGGACCTTGGCCCGTGTACATGGGCTTTTACACTAGTCCAAAGATATTTAAATAATCCTTACAATCTGGCAGTGAATGGCTGCAGAGCAACATGCTGGATATGGTATTCTTCCAGTATTTTCATCGATCGGGACCTTCAGTGCATAAAAATTAACCTTGACACATCCTGATTTTTTTTGTGCCTGGAGAGATATCAATGAAAGTAACAATTATGATATAAATGTGGTTTGTAAGCTAAATTATATATTGTATAGTAAGGTTAGCCAACTCTGATCCTCAAGAGCTACCAACAGTACATGTTTTAGTATATCCCTACTTTAGCAGGTGAATCAATCAGTGGCTCAATCCATTTAATTGATCCACCTGTAACGGAGAATGCACCAGGGTTGGCTACCTGTGTTGTATATTGTATAGGCATTAGGTAGGACTTGCCTATGCAATCAAAAAATGAATGCGAAAAATGTGAGTTAGCCCTTTAAGGACCAGAAGGGTATACAACACATTACTCTGCAAAGCATTGTGCATCCCTCTGGGTCAATATGTAATTATAGGCAGTGATATATTCTGTATACAATCACATCTGAGAAATCTGTACAAAGTAGTGCAGGTTTGCCTTCTGTTTGCTTTGTTCTTAGTTAGGGGATAGGGGATTGTGGAGAGTCCCCTCATTACTTGCTACACTTTGTACATTGTACACTCAGGGGCTAGATTCTATTGCAGGAGCTAAACGTTAACACCCGTTTTATAAAACATTTTCCTGTTGAAATCTGTGGGGAAAACCAGAGATAGAAGCAGTGATAAAAATAGCACCTGTAATAGAATCCAGCCCAAAGTCTCTTTAAAGGGATAGTAATACTTAAAATGTAAAAAAATATATGTTGTAGGGTTTATCCCCCTGAGTAAAACACGAGTACTCCCACTGCTGAATGGTGTTTCATTCAAAAGTTATTAATTTTCAAAGTTGAATTTTTTAGGTGCAATATCACAGTGGCCTGAAAATTTACAGTGGCGCTGTTGCTACACCATCCTATGGACTGCTCTGGTCTGTAGACCATAACTCTCCATAGGATGGTATAGCAACAGTGCCACTGTACATTTTCAGGCCACTGTGATATTTCACCTAAAAACTTCTAGTTTGAGCTGTTATAATTTTTTAATAAAATATCCTTCAGCAGTGGGAATACCCTTGTTTTATTCAGGGACATAAACCTTAGAACATATATATTTTTACATCTTAAGTATTACTATTGCTTTAATAGTGTCTTTGCACTAAGTTTTCTTCTTTCCCATCAACTATGATAGTACCTGTATATGTTATAATATATTAAATACATTGTATTTGGAATGGGACCCAATGTGTAGGAGACAGCGTGGAGCTTCTCGCCCACCCGCCCCTGTGCTGGACATGTGCTGGGTACACACCTCGGTGTGTGTGCTAAGGGCACATGGGTACAGGGTTAGAAGCGGTGGTGGATTGCGGGAGCATGTGTGGTTTGCAAGATGCTGGCCTGGTGGTGTTATGGTGTCACAGCATGGCGGGGTGCTTGCTGGGTGAAGCATGGGGCTTCGTGGTGATGGTACAGGATCTTGGCTCTTAGGTTTGGTCCTAAGAGTCGTAGGTATGGCTGTTGGGCTAACACTTGCCTCATTCAAATAGTCAGGGTGGATGGTGGCATGGACCCCAGTCAAGTAATGTTAATAAAGTGTGGATATTATGTGGTTAAAGTCAAGTAATGACTATGTATTAACAAGCACTAGGGGGTTTAAGTTTATGGGTTATGTATTCAGTTTCAATGGACAATACATTGAATACATTTTCTTAAGTATTGTTTTATCTTGGTAATAAATGCTGTGGCTTTTTCAACCCATCTATGTGTCGGTGTGTGTTTAAAGGGGGAAAATGGGAAAAGAGGTGGATGACTTGATCATGCTCTGTCATGTATTTGAGAGAGTTTTTTCAGATTATTAACCTTGCATTATGTTTAACCCTTTGCATGCTAGAAGGGTATCCAATGCATTGCAACACAATGCTTTGGAAACTTCTTTAGTACTCAATGGGTTAAGAAGCATTTTAATAAGAATTAACTTATATAATTCAAGGAGTTAAATGTACTCTAATATTTAAAAATACAATTGTGTTATATAATTTTAAATATCTTATACTTCCAGACAGCATCTGTAAAATATTGTTATTTTATGTTAGATCTCCGATACATAATCCTATATAGCAGTGGTTCTCAACTCCTGTCCTCAGGACCCACTAACAGGCCAGGATTTGATGATTTCCTTGTTAGAACACAGGTGAGTTAATCAATGTGAATGAGCCTCTGATCACCACACCTGTGCTCTAGCAGAGAAATCCCTAAGTCATGGCCTGTTAGTGGGCCCTGAGGACAGGAGTTGAGAACCACTGCTACACAGGGATGAGCAAAAAGGCCCGTTTTGTTCCCACGGGAAATTTTTCATAAAAAATGTGGTTTTCCACTTTTCCTGTGGAAAATTCAGCACATTGAGAAAACCATAGATTCTCTGCATTTCCCTAAAACCACAGAAAATTTTGAGAGAATGGTTCTATGTTTTTCAATGGGAAGTAATTTCCTGCCCACATACTATATAAACCAATAATTCCAGCAATGCAGTGTGGTTTAGGAGAAAATAAGACTAAAAGAAGACAGAGAGAAAAAAAAATGAAATATAATATTAAAAAATAAGGTGGTTACTGGTTTTAGTGCTGGCCAACACTATGATCTATAGCAGTGTTAAAAAAAAGAGAATCTGGACTCACCCAGAGGCTAGTGATACTGAAGATGAAGAGGAAGTCATCAGCGGTACAAAATGGGACCAGAAGCCCACATTTCCCAGACCAAGTGCTTCCCAGTGCCTCAGGATCTGGAGGAAAATTATAAAGAAGGCAGAACTGGGTAGCAGTGTGAGCAGCACAGGTATATGTGCCTGCTGCTACTTGCCAGTGTGCCTTCTTCTCCTGAGGAGGAGGAAATGGCAAGTGTGACAGCATGGGACCCTCAGCCACACTTGTCATCCACAAGTATTAGACTACTATGAAAAATCTAGAGACTGCTGTTGATCTTGATGAGAATGAGAGTTGTGGTGATGGACCCAAATGCTGCTGCTGCTACTAAGGTGGAAGCAGACAATTAAGTCCACATTCCCCTGACCCTGTGATTCCTATCCCCATGGTGTTGTCCATCTGGGGAATTATGAGGAAGAAGGCAGAACTGGCTAGCAGTATGAGCAGCAGCACAATTCTACTGCCGGTGCTTGATCTTACTGCTGCAAGTGTGCCTTCCTCTGAGGATGAGATGACAAGTGTGACAGCAGGGAACTCTCTGCCACACTTGTCATCATCACTAAACAGTCACACTTCAATACAGCAGCAAGAACCTGGTGTTGTTGGCAGCTGTGAGAGTAAGGGTGATGGTGGAGAAGTTGGTGTGGAGGAGAGCATGAGATTATTTTTGGCAGAAAGTAAAAAGAAATTGATTTTCTTATCTCTTTCACACCCTACACTCCTGATGACCTCGGCATATTCTCACTTTGGCTTCCTCCTTCTTGACTTTACCCACACCATAAGATATATTTGTTCCTTTGATTTATGGACCCTAGATGGTTGTACTTACTCCCATACCTATATTCTCTACTCTACTTTTGACTCAGGTGACAGGAGCTATTCCACTGGGAAATTGTTTTAGACTTTTACCCAGCAGATTGACTTGGGCCTCTGCTTCTATTTGGGCCTTCTCAGCCAGCTCAGCTGGACAGTTTCCCACTCCTGGGTGAGTTGAATCTTGGATGGCAGTGTTTGTTAGTCGTCCCATCTCATTGTGTTCTGGTCTGCTGGTCTGGGAATGTCGATGTTAGCACACTCCTTTCTCTTGTTGGTTCTCTACCCTGATTCACAATATTTCCTCCAATACTGGGTATGAGAAGCATGAGGGTGAATAAGTGATAGTTGGTCACTTGACAGCAGTAGTATCCCTCTTTACTCTGTGCTTAAGTTTCATATTTTAAGCTCTTGCTAACCTAATCATATTGACCTCGAGTTGTGGTTGGATATCCATCTTTGCTAATTCAGTAATCATGTGAGTTTAGGAGTGGGGATGGGTGAAAGTTTTCCCCTCAGACCAAAATACCCTATCTGGAGGGAAATTTCCTGCAAAAGTGCTTAGCTCATTGAATTGAAATCAATGAGAAAACTGAAATGAAACACAACATAGCAATTTTATTTTATTTCTCACAGGCATAGCATAAAAGGGGTCTGAGGGTACCTGTGTTGGTGGGGAATGAATCAGTTGAACAGGGAATTTTTTTTTTAATTGACTGGTATTGGGGGACAGTTAATAAATAAATTACAAAAACATTGGTATCTAACATGACAGAGACAGGAACCCCCCTAACATAAGCTGTGACTGGTGCAGACTGATGCTTAACAGGATTGAGTATTTTACAGAGGATGATTTGTAGGATTAAGACTTGTTAGAGGCCCAAGCCATGAGGAAACATTGATTTGTAGAACTTAGACTTGATGTTACAGGCCCAAGCCCCAGAGGAACCATTGATTTGTACGACTTATACTTGTTAGGCCCAAGCCCTGTGGAAACATTGATTTCTAGGACTTAGACTTAGGGCCGAGCCCTGAGAAAACATTGCTTAGTAGGACTTAAACTTGTCTGGCACGAGTCCTAAGGAAACTTTGATTTATAGGACTTACTCTTGTTAGGCCCAAGTCATGAGAAAGCATTGATTTGTAGGACTTTGGCTTGTAGAGACACAAGCCCCGAGGAATCAGTTATGATTCATTGGACTCAGTTTGTTAGAGGCATCTCAGAAGCCCCCAGTATTGTTTAAGGCACAAGCCCAGAGGATGATTTTTTTTTACTCTGCATAGTTAGAAGCACAAGCCCTAAGGAATAAGTGATGATTTTGCGCACTCAGGATTGTAGACTTAATAAAAATTATTAATCCTCCCTGCCACCAGTTTAACGTATTCTACAGAATGCAATCTTCTCAGATGCTGCTTGATTCCAATGCTTGCTATTATACGCCACCACATTTCCATGTGTGATCAGAAGACCACACAATGTGCAATGGGTGGACACTAACTGCCACATCCTTGCATTTACAGAATTGCTATCAGCTGGTGGGGGAGATAACGATGACAGAGATGGATCACCAGAAGACAATGCTAGCATCAGAAGGTTATGGCGAGCCAGGTATCTCTCTATCCATCAAACATTCAGGGTCAGACTGGGTTTCTCTATTCTTCCTCCTCTTTGATTTCCACCTTGACTCTTGGGGAGAGATGGAAGCACAGCAACAGTGGCTCCAAATTTCCTTATGGGGTATGGCTTTCACATGTTTTCTTCTTATGTGTCCCAAGGATGTCTTTGCAAAGAAGAAAAATAAGTCAAAATATAATATTTTCCCAAAAAGTATGAATATGCTAGGTTAAACCCCTTGAGAGCAATGTGTTGCGTACCTCTCTGGCACTCAAAGGGTTAAATTGTTGTTGTTAGTCCAAATCCAAAATGTATGCTGTTAATCCAAATAAAAAAAATGATTATAGTCAAAATCCTAAATAAATGCTGGCAGTCCTAATAGAAAATATACGCTGGTAGTCAATGAGTTAAATTACGCTTACACTGATGCCACCTCTGAAGACCCTGGTGGACAGGTATGTGTTTATTTACATGTGATGTTGCTATCTTAAGTTAGACTGGCACTCAAAGGGTTTTTGTGTAATGCATTGCATACCCCACTGACGCTCATAAGATTAATTCTACTAATATTTCACACATTTTTGGGCTTAGGGGCCCCATATCAATACATCCATTAGTCACTTAACATTTTTTAGGCTTTTTTTCCCCTTCTATTCCTGCGTTGACAGGTTTAAACCTTCATTAGGGGACTTTGTGTCCAAACTTGGTGCAGATTTTAAGCCATTAAAGTGGGTCCCTTAGGGCATGTTTATGGCTAACACATGGAATTGAATGGGAAATGCACACTCGTTTTAATGGGTTTAAATGGATGCAAACTTTAGCTCCAGTTGTGCGTTTTTTTCCCACCAATATTTTTTCATAACACAGGTAACTTAATGGCTTACTGTGCTTGAAAAATACTATTGGGCATTTTTTTGGTCAACAGGGCCAAATGAATGGATGTCTTACACACTAGCACTTCTCAGACATATATGTTGTTATGTTAATATGAGCCCTGGAGCACTAGAAAAGGCATAATGGGAGCACCAATAGAGCACAAGTAATACTATATGGTAGGCCTCAAAAATAGATAATTTTGATAGATGTTTTAATGAAATACAGTGTATTTAAATTTGAAACACCCCAGATCATTTTTAAATTTTAATGTTCCTTTAACGTTATCATTAAAGGAGTCAGTCAGTAGTCAGTAGAAAAAAGACCTCCAGTACACATTTGTTTCTCATTATTGTTCCTTTAAAGGGAAAATAAAAAGTGATAACAAGTATAACTGTATATGTTCAAAATAGGGATGGCCGAAAATTTTTTCCAAATCAAAATGGTGCTTCCCACTTTGCGAATAAATTCCCACAAAAAGTGCATTTTTTTTGCTTTTTTTCGCCTAGCATTGAAATCAATGGGAACACTGAATTTACACACAACACATAGCAAAGGTTATTTTATTTCCTAAAGGCATAGCAGAAAAGGGGTATAATGGAGCCTGTGTTGGTGGAGTGTGGGGAAAGAATCAGTTGAGGTGGGAATTTTTATGGGGTGGGGTTTTGACTGGGATTGGAGGGAGAGTAAAAAATAGATAATAATAAGATAAGAAACTAAGTAACGTGACAGGGCCCCCTAACATAAGTTGTGACTGGGGCAGACTGATACTTGATTGGTTAGAGTATTTTGTAGAGGATGATATGTAGGACTTAGACTTGTTGTTAGAGGCCCAAGACTCGAGAAAGCATTGATTTGTAGGACTTAGACTTATTAGAGGCACAAGCCCTGAGGAACCATTGATTTATAGGACTTATACTTGAATTAGGCACAAGCCTTGAGGAAACAATGATTTGTAGGACTTTGGCTTGTTAGTGAATGAATTAATGAATATGTTTATTTATTTAACTCCACAAGTTTACACAGTGCTTTACAATTTAAGGGTTTAGACAATGCAGAGTTACAAGTGCTTTGCACAGTGAGCACTGGAAGTGAAGTCCCTGCCCAAAAGCTTGCAATCTATTGTCACAAGCCCTGAGGTATCAGTGATTTGCAGGACTTAAACTTATTAGAAACAATCCCCCAAACATTGTTTTTTTCGGCCTCTGGTTTGTGTGGAAAGAACAACCCCTGAGAAAAAAATACTTATCCACCTGCCCCTCCTCCAGAATCATTGGTGTGTTGTTGGAATATATTTTTTTCCCTTGAGAGCAGGAAGGAACTGTGCCTCTTATCAGTAACTGCAATGTACACAGTGTGTGGTCAATAAGAGATGGACTGGGAACAATGGGCACATATGCACTCACATCAAACAACTAGCACAATTATAAGCAAACCAAGAACTGCTGCAGTCACTTTGCCCCTTGTCCACTCCCCCCTTATGGATGTGTGACAACTTGCAATTTTAATAATAATAATGATGACGAACCCTCGCTGACACCATCTTAGCATATTATGCAGGATGGAATCTCCTCAGATACTGCTTGATGCCCTGGTTACAATTATCCTCCACCACATTGTCATGTGTGGTCAAAGTACCACACAGTGTGCAAAGGGTGGAAACAAACTACCACATCCTGACATCTACACAATAGCTATCAGTTGGTGGGGAAGTTAACAATGAAGAAGGTGGATCGCCAAAAGATATAGTTACTTCTTTCAACATCAGGACTCTAGAGTAAGAAAGTTATGGCAAGCCAGGTGTTTTTCTCACTTTCAGGCTCTGGCTGGGTTTCTCTATTCTTCCTTCTCTTTTTTTTCCACCTCGCCTCTTGTTGACTTTGGGGACAGTCAGTGGGTACAACAACAGAGGTTCCCAATTTCTTTGGTGGAGATTTGGCTTTAACACGGTTCACATCATTTTCTCCTTTCCCCTTTCCACTGACTTGTCACAAATTGTGCATAGTGCCATCGCTGATGAGTGCACTGTGGCTGCCCCAAGAGAAAAATAGTTCCACACCCACAAGTTCAAGGTGAAGGGGAAAGTTGGAGAAAATGGCCTCTTTCTTCTTCTCCTCCACATTCCCCTTCACTGGTTGGGGTAGAGGTTGATGTTGCTGCTCTTGTTGTACTAGCTCAAAATCAGCACTACAACTAGGACCAGGAGTATTGCTGCTGGAAAGTGAAACCTTTCCTAGTCCCACATCACTACTGCTGGACCCCATTCCCAGTGATTTGTGGCACACTTGCCTTCCCCTCATCATCCTGTTGCCCTTGCAACTCAGCAGAAGCAGGAATTACAGCAGCAGCAGCAAATTCTGCAAATCCGCCAATCTCACTGCTGGTGGTGGTTGTGGTGATGCACATCACCAAACCTTTCTCCCATTCTTTCTTGGTCTGGGCTAACAGCAACCACATCAATTTCAATATCTGAGTCATCATCGCTACTAGTATCACTTCCTCCATTATGACTAACACTCTGAATCTGTAGCTTCTGTATCTTAGTAGTAGTAGTGGGACTGCTGGGGGTGGCAAGTGTGACTTACGGTCCCTTGCCGTCATACTTGGCATCTCCTCAAACCTCCCCCCACACTGAAAATCATGAGACACACTGGCAGGTACAGAACTGGCAGCTGGCACCAGTAGCTTACCTGTCCTGCTCTCACTACTACCCTCTTCTTCCTATGTCTGTTCTCCAAATTTCCCAGTGATCCCTAGGGGTGATGTAGAGGGACTGGCCATCATTGGGTATGGGGAAACAGGGCATCCAGACCCTTCAATGCTGATAGTGGCCACTTCCTCCTCCTCAGACTCACTGGGCACATAATGGTTCTTTCAGCTCCTCCTTTTATTTATATTCCAGATGCTCATAATGACATATTATGACCCTCTCATGTCTCAGTTTCACTATATAAATCAGATAGAAGCCTAGCACCCTCTCTCTGTATCTGCTTTTATTATGTTTCACTTCCTGGAAATGTCACATTTATATAGCAAAAGCATGGGAATGCAATGGGACCTTTCGCCCACCCCTAGTTGAAACTCTTTATTGTTCCTTTAACACCTTAAGGACCAGCAAATCCTCTTCCTAAATCCCTTCTTACAATAATTATGATATGGGAAGCATATTTACCAACAAGTGGAACTTCAAAGAGTTACTATCTAATTTCTAAAATATGGACAATATGTACGTTCATTAATATGTTTCATGCAACCAAATAACTATTTGCTAATAAATGCATCATATAGTTTGGCGAAGGATAACATCTGATTTTTGAGTTATGCTATTTTAGTACCACGTTTTGAAAACCACTTAAAATCTACCTTCAACTACAAAGCATATGTTGAACTGGAAGAGAAAATGTTATTTGCCTGAATGGGTTCAGTTTATTGTAAATTCAATAAATGTTGCTAAGTTTGACTCAGTCTCTGAATAGCTCTGTGAAATGCTCAACAATGAATTTTACTTAGTAGCAAAAGGGGCCATCCATCAAGGTGTTTAATTATAAACTGAAACAAAAGGTCTACAAATGTCTCTTTTCTTTCATTGCATTGCTTCTCTGTTAGTAAGTCTGTGTAGTCACCACCACCTCTTGTCGCCTTCATGACTCAGCAGGCTTCAACAAAATTACTGGCATGTTCACAAGATGTGCACCCTCAACTGATCAAAGCAGGAAACAGTCAGCTCAGTGAATCACTCCAAATAATCCATTGTCCATGATATAAATGAGTCATGCGGTATTTCTCTAATGATGCAGCTGTCTGTAATAATTTTTTTCCCAAAGACATTTTCCTTGTTCTATTTAGGGGACCTATACCATAGTAATAAGTGTCTCTTAAATTTTACAAGAGAAGAAATGTATCCTTACAGCAATCATGAAACACTGTTTTTTGTTCTTTGCATCTTCAGTTTCCCATGTATAGTGATCTATATTGAAATTTACCACTAGGTCATGCCTCTTCTCTTCAACATACCTCAATGACTTAACCCTTTGAATGCCAAAGGGCTATCCAATGCATTGCTCTGCAATGTGTTGGATACCCCTCTGGCACACAAAGAGTTAAGGGAAAATTGTCTTTATCAGATTATAAATGTGAAAAAATAGCAATGCTGTCCAAGATTGATCATAAGAAAATAAAAAATGTTAGAGGTAAAACTGGCTGCAATTATTATTTATCTAGATATATAGCACCAACTAATTTCTAAACTCTGTACAACAGACAAGTTAAATCACTAAACTTCTGAGGTCCACAGAGGTATCCAGTGCTTTATGCTTTGGATACCTCTCTGACACTCAAAGAGTTAAAGAGATATCAAGGGAAATATTCTGCTCCAAAAAGGGGACTGCAATTCATGACTACTAGGGATGGGTGAAGCTCTTTGCCTCAACACTGAAATAGGCGAAAAATGTCACTTAACAGTCAAAGTGACATTTTCCCGCTTTTTTCCCCTAGCTCATTGCATTGAAATCAATGTGAACACTGAATTTCTCCCCACCACATGGCAGTTTTCTCTAGTTTTCTTGCAGGCATATAAAAGTCTGTCAGGCTTTCACAATATGCCATTCTGTTTTTGTGAGAGGAGAAAGCAGCATGCTTTTAACTAGAGACGATAGGCAAATAAAGTGGAATTGAAGCTTAGTTTTGAGAGTCTTTTAGGCACGACATTTGTTCTCTGTATTAGGGGAGTCTGAGAGCACTCTAGGGAAGAAGAAGGGAGAAACAAAGTTAACCCCAAATACCCCCAAATTCAGTGTGACTGACAAGACACAGACAGCTGTGAACCAAACTCCTTCCTGATTTGGCTGTTATTACCTCTGTGCTCAGGGAGTCTGGGGGTATGAGAAGGGAACTAAGGCTGTTGACCCTAAATACCCCAACATTCTGTCTGACTGATTTGATTTGAAAGACACAGGCAGCTGAGGTCTTTTTTTAGTTATATTTTTTTGGACAGTGATAGGATAGGGTAGACAACTGTAAAAAAAAAAAAGAATAAATAAAATGAGATGACAGACAGCTGACTGACTGGGACCCTGATGTGAGCTGTGTGAATGAGGCAGATTTCATAGATAGCAGTCGAGATTGAGTATTTTGTTGAGGGCCAAGGTAAGACATCACAAGCCATCAGTTCTGTTGAGTATTTTAGAGTAAAAACACACACAGTAGTTGAGTAATGTCCAGCAAATATACAAGGGGGAAAGGAAGAGTAGTGTAGAGATGTGGGATCAAAGTGGTAGTTCAAAAACTGACTGTAGCCATGGTTGCTGCAGAGTGTGCAAAAAATGATGATGATCCCTCTTGTCCTATGGAGGGTGCAGTTTGTCAAGGTCTCACCAAAAGTTCTGCCACTACCACCAATGCCAGTACTATAAAAAAAAAAAAAATTAGGAAAAACACTGACGACAACGAGTCACATTCTAGTGTTGATGATGTCATAATGGAGGAAGGAGTAGCAGCTGAACCAACTGCTGTATATGACAATGAGACAAATAAGCACCAAAACACCTGTCCCCAAAGTAGAAGCAAACAAAAAATTGTTTGAGACCTCTGAAAGCTTTGAGGAATATAAAGGTAGCAGTAAAGAAGTTGTAATAACTTGTGAATGAAAAATCTCCGCACAGAGGTGATACCCCTTTTTTACTCCCAAGGAAAATAATGGCAATATACAATATTATATTTTTCATAAAAATGGTTTATTGCTCAATTAAACAACATTTTGCCTGGTACACCAGGGTAATATCGACATTAACAATATTATTAATAATTTATTCATTAGCTATGAATAATACACACTCTGAGCTAGATTTCCCATTAGGCAGTGTAAGATTTAGGAAACCACCTACTATAATTACCAGTTTAGGCAGTAATTTGGCCAGTTTAGTTGCCAGATTGGCACTCTTGTAGCGGCCAAATTATTTGAACTATTCCCTAAAAGTGGAAATCACTAAGAAACTAGCAAGTATTAAAGAGTGTGACTAGCATGAGTGGTATGTTTTAATACTTTACAAAAAGGTAACCATTACTATATTTGTAATATTCATTACTATAATATTCATTACTAGTGTAAAAGCCCGTCTACACGGGCCAAGGTCTGGGTAATGTTAACCCTATGAGTGCCATAGGGGTACTCAAAGCATTGCTTTGCAAGGTGCTGCATACCCCTCTGGCACTCAAAGGGTTAAGAGGCCGCTACCTCACTCTTCCAGGTGATGCAGTCTTGCGTTACCTCACTCACGCGATGCAATCATGCACAGTAGATACTGCCCGAATGCAGGCAGTCTCTACTGCACATGACTGCATCGTGACAAACATCCTAGAGAATTATTATATACTAGTGTAAAAGCCCGTGTGCACGGGCCATGGAGCAGTGAGGTAATGGCAGTACGCAGAGCAGGACCGGCCTCTTAACCCTTTGAGTGCCAGAGGGGTACGCAACGCATTGCAAATCAATGTGTTGCGTACCCCTCTGGCACTCAAAGGGTTAACATTACTCGGACCTGCTCTGCGTACTGCCGTTACCTCAGTACTGCATGCGATTGCGTCGCCTCACTCACTCAATCATGCAATCAGTGCAATCATGCACTGTACAGACTGGCCAAACGCGGGCAGTGTCTACTGCGCATGACTGCATAGTGACAAACTTTCTGGCCTTTTATTATATAGGATGATGATGATGACGATTATATGATTGAATGCTTTCCATTTCACTGGAATCTGCCATCACTCATGTTTTGACACACTAAGAGCTGTATGTTCAAAGAAAATGTGCAATGCGTTCTGGGGGCAAATCATTTGCACTATAGGGGAGAACAAAAAATTCCCATTGATTTAAAAGTGAATTTTAACCCTCTGAATGCTAGAGAAGTCTCCAATGCATTGCTTTTGCAATGCATTGGAGACCTCTGTAGCACACAAGGGGTTAAAATCCTCTTTTAAATCAATAGTAATTTTTGGAATTTTTAGGTCTCCCCTATAGTGCAAATGGTTTGCTTCAGAACTCCTTTACTACTTTTCTTTTGAATGTATGGCCCTTATTGTTATAAATGCCTACTGGTTTGAGGGGAAAAAAATCACAATTTGAGAAGGATAAAAATAAATCTCATAAAACAGTCATTTTTAGAGACAGAGAGGGGGATGTATGAAAAAGTGGAGCATTGCATAGTATGCATACATTTCGAGGGACACAGCCATTTCTTCAAACATTAGACTAACAGACAGCAAAAAGAAAATGAGTCATTTTGGTACAATTCAGCTGCACCACAGCGAACAAACAAAAAAGTCCATATATTTCCTTTGATTACAATGGAGCGTTTAAGAAGGGATGGGCAAAAAGTTAATTTCCTTCCTTCAGGAATTTCTACAAAACAGGAGACGTTTCTCCTTTCTGTATAAATTCCCTCAGAAGGAAAATGGCAGGGAGAAAAGGCAGGTTTGTATTGCTGGAAAGTAAAGCCCTTGATTTCAAAGAGCTTAACCCTTTTGGCATGCACACTCAGACACATGCATGCATAATGTCATTAGACATACACACATTTAGGTAAATATGCATGTGTACAAAAATATTCACTCACCTCACTATGCTGCAGGAAGATGTCAGTAGAAATGGCCTCCTTGTATAAATTCCCACAGGAAGTAAAACAGGACATGTGTTATAGTTCTTTATCTTATAGCCAACCTTTTACTGATCTTTACTTTTTAACCCCTGGGTGCAGTTTGTTTTTTTTTGCATTTACATTCCCAAAATTGCAAATGGCCAAAAAGGGACATTTATGATTTAGGTGATGTTACTGGGGGTGTGGCTGGTGGGCGGAGCATTACCAAGAATTTTTAGGTTATTTCAAGACCTACTGTCACCTCTTTGTGTAACTGATAAATGATTTAGAGCAAGACCAAAGTATTTTATTTACACAGTTTAATTTATAAACACATGTACCGAAGAGTAACTACACATTTATGTGAGTTTTATTGCTGTGGAGCAATGTAATACACACTACTCATTCTGATCTCCTAAAAAGAGGGACAGGAGGGTAGAAAAGAGGGTCAGAGGAATTTTGGTCTCAAAGAAAGACTGTCCCTCCTAACTAAGGACCCTTGCGAAGGATGCATTTTGTGTTAACTATGCTGAGAAAAAGACTGAAATGGAAGATAAAATCACCCTCCATTTCAGCTATGCAGACAATTGACAGTGTCAGCTCTTTTCCAGCAAAATTAGCTGAAATAAGTGATAGATGCAGGAAAAAGGGATATAAAACTTTAAACGGTAAAAATGACAAGATTTTACAGCATGAGTGTGCAAAGTGAGAACTTCATCTCCCATCATCCTACGGGAAGCCAAAACCTCTCCGTGACCTATATAAGGTTATTAGTTTTATTATTTCTTAACTCTTTGAATTCTAAAGAGATATTCAATATATTGCTTTGCAGTATATCAGAGACATTCCACGGGTTAAAAGCCCAATTTAAACAAACAGGCCTTATCATCCTCAGCCATTAACTCTTTGTGGATTATCAAAGTTGCAGTGGAGCAACAGCTGGAGGATTGCCCGATGCTGAGCCCTTGTATGGTTCATTTGCCCCCTGAGTAGCTCAATACTTACATATGGACTGATATTTCACAGATAGGGGAGAGAGGATTAGTCCTCCCTTTCCTCCTATTAAATCCATTCATAGTCATTATATATTCTCAAGTGCTCTTCTCTTTATGTGCAACGATACTTACAACTTAAATTATGAAGCAAAGATAAAAGTGGATGAGAAGTTATTTAATGACTAAGTCTTTTCACTTCGCTTCAACTCCCTCATATATTGTAATTTGACATATTTAACCTAATAATTGTTAGAAAAACCTGCTGGCATTCCTATTAAAGAATCAAAGCATGTACACTTTCAGCAGAATTATGGCATAGAAAATTGAAAAAGCACTGAAATATAACTGTTAGAAAAAGGTATCTGCAGCACCCCTCTTGTCCCCCCACTATACAAAACTATGCAAAAGCTCTTATATATAACAGAAAATAATCACCATGGCTACACTGGTTAAAGGAATATATATCTTTTCATGTAAAATGGCTCACACATTTAAAGGGATAGTAATACTTCGTTTTATCATTATTTTATTTTGTAGGCATAAAAAAAAACATGAAGAACGATATAAGTCTTATCTCTCAAACCTTTATGGTTTAAGAAATATTCACAAGCAAAGTTTCCCCTCCCACTCCTTTTACCTAGTGTAAGCCATCTCTTCTCAGATGTGGAGTGCAGTCCATAGACCAGACAGATAACAGCAGGGGGCAATCTTCTTGCTATGAGAACAATGAAAACCCTGCCCCCCTTGACAAGCTTTTCAGGTTTTTCCCTTATCTTAATTGAAGATTGTCCCTCTCTGCAGTCTACCTGGGCACCTCCCTTCTGCTCTGGCTGAGCAGTGTTACATCAGTAAAAGGGGTGGGATGGGGACATGTTGTCATTGAATTACTCTTGAACTATAACTCTGACAGAACTGAAATAACACTCTCCAAAGTCCAAATACTATGATGATTAATTGGAGCTGCTTTTATTATGAAACATAACTATCTCTTTAAGCTTCCCGGGCAGCACTACTACCCAATAGTGGTTGGATTTCACCACTATTCTGAAACACTCTAGTATAAAAAAACAAAAAAACAGCATATGTATAGAGGTATGTTCCACTTGATAAACACTTTCACCAAAATTACCCATCAGAAATCTACTTATAACAGAGAGGCAGAAATGGTCTCTCACTTGTAGTGCATGCACTGGCCTCACCCCAGACTGTTGGCACCTCCCATGAACCAAAACTCTGATCTCCCAGTCATCTTCACACTCTGCTTTATCTGTTCTGCATTGTTGTCTGGTGCAGACTTAGGAGCAGACCAGTGCAGGAACTTCAAACACCTCCACACTTATAGAGCACGTGCTCTGTTCTTTTTTTTTTGTTGCTTGTCTCTCCCATACTTGTAATTTGGGGGAGTGCACCGAAGTTGTCATCAACCTTTCTTCATTCAAGGCACCCCTAATATACAGTCTAGAAGTTTCGGGGCACACCTAACATTTTCTAGGTCATATATCAAGCACATAATGGATGATACAAATGCATTAATATATAGCCCTTTATAGGTTTCACAATCAGAATAATATAAATAAACATATCACATTTCCAGAAATAAACATTTGAAACACAGTATTTACATTTTATCAAAGTCTTTATAGAAAAGATGGGGCACCCTACGTGGATGCCCGTGGGACACCAAAGAGCCACGGCACCCTGGTTGAGAATCATTGACTCAAAGGGTTAGACAGATTAACATGATTCTCTGGTGGGTGAACAGGCACCCATTTTGGAGTAAGGAACTCAGGGCGATTGTGTCATTATTATTTCCTGGTATGGCCTGTGGCAGAATTTAAACTTGGTGGACTTTTGTCTTTTTTCAACTGGATTTACTATGTTTACTAGTATTGGGTAACTGAGTACCTATAGAGTGAACACTTTCAAAGCCACTTAAGGCTCTTCATCAGTAGCTGTGGGCGAAAAGTGAGAAAAATTTCCAGCATGAGTTTTCAGGAAAAACAGAAGATTCTTCTCTTTTTCACTAAAGTTTTCGCCTCTTCTCCAATGCAAAATGTTCCTCCTTTTCCCTTATTCAACCAAATTTTTCATCTATTCCAATACATTTTTCTCCTATTCCAACACATATTTCTTCTATTTCTCCTATGCAACACATTTTTCTAATATTCCAACACATTTTTCTCCAATGCTAACGCATTTTAACATGTTTCCTATGGTGCACCATTTCCCAGCAGAATATTACTTCTTCTGAGGGCTGTAGTGGAGAATAAGTAGCTGGAAGTCAAAGTGGTGAGTCCTACAGCAACATATTCCTTAAAGGGACACTAATGTTCCATAAAAAAATTGTTTTGTAGATTTAAAAAAAATTAATTATGTGGCACTAACTCTATCTGTCAAACCTTTATGGTTTGAGAGATATTTGCATCTAAAGTTTCCCTTTTCCTGAAGTCAGCTGTAAAGCTGACAGCAGGATAGTCAAGTCGGCCGACTCGAGGAGGCTCTGGACCAGGATCTCCTGCTGTCAGCACATCGCTGACGTTAGAAGAAAGGGAAGGAGGGGGGAAATTTACATGCAAATATCTCTCAAACCGTAAAGGTTTGAGAGATAGGATTTGGGCCACATCATTTATTTTTTTAAACTCTGCAAAACAATATGAATTTTATATGGAACATCAGTGTCCCTTTAAATGTGTTAGCATGCATAGTGTATTTGTCTTTTGCCCACAACGCTTTCTGCTTAAGTGACAGTGGCATATATTCATGATGATGTCAAGTGATTAAAAAAAAAATATTGGAGACCTGGCAACCTCTTCCCTTATCTTGGCTAAGTAGGATTAATCTGATTAAGATGGTTACTTTGCCTAAGATTCTTTACAGTTTTAGCACTCTCCCTATCACCTTACCCAAACATTTCATAGACAGCCTTAACTCTCTTATCTCCTTCATATGAGCCCGGAAATGCCCTCAACTGCTCTCCTTCATTCTCTCTTAACATAGGAACAGGGGAGGGCTCAGACTCCCAGATTTTAATAGATAATATTATGCTTCTGCAGTGGCTAAACTATTTGACTTTACATCTGTCCCCACTCCTCGCTGGATCTGCACCTTAGCGGAGATACTTGGCCTGTTAGACGCCCTTCAACTATGCTGGACCAACCTGTCCTCTTCCCCTCCAGCATGTCTAGACTATGTGATCTTAGGTCACATTATGTGCTCCTGGGCTGCAGTTAATACCTCCTTTCATCTTTACCCTCAACCGTCTCCTCCGAAGTCGGTCATCGGGATCCCTGATTTTCCCCTTGGATTAAACAATCCAGCCCTCATACCTCTCAGACAGAATTCCTTAGATTCTCTAGGCTCTCTATGGAATATAGATCTGATTGGCTCATTTTCAATGTCTAACAATATGGAAATACTGAGGTCCATCCCATGGTGGACTACTCTCAAGATCATGGACTGGAGACGAGGTGAACTATGCATTTCACTCCCCTCTGATGCCTGACTAAATTTGAAACCAAGCTAATCCAACATCCTTCAACTGTGCGTCCATTGTCGTTTTGTTACTCTCAGCTTTCAAATACACTACACTTGACTAAATACTACTTTCTCAGACAATGGGAAAATGAACTTTTCATTTCCATGGAGGTCACAGACTGGCATTTATTATCATGCATACTTTTTCAATGCCTCTCATGACTCACTCACCAAACTTATGAACTACAAATTTCTCTCACATTCATATATGACCCCTCAAAGAATTTCTATATTCTCTCCAGAACAGTCCCCTTTGGATTGGCGATGTCAATCCAATATAGGAGCTATGTCACATATTTGGTGGTTATGCCCTGCTATTCAAGACTACCGGAGGATGATACTCTCCCAGATCCAAGTCACCTTCAAATTTTAAACACCACTGGATCCTCTACTATGTTTATTTCTCCACTAACCTCAACAGTCCCTTTCTCTGGAACCTACACCTTGGTCATACATTAAAACCCTCCTTAACGCAGTGAAGGCCATTATACCCTCCTGCTGGGGGATGTCTGACACTCCTACTTTGTCATCCTTGTGGGCCAAGGTTGAATATGTCCACTCCATGTACAGATGGCATGCGGTTGCACATGACACTATTTCATCCTTCCTATCTTCCTGATTTCACATATAAAAACAAACATTCTTTATTGAGGCCCTCTCATTGAGCATACACTACTCAATGGTAGAATATGCATGTCCTGTTCTTTTGCAACATAATACACCTCTAAGTGACTTGGGCCTGTGTGGGGGATGTGGGATGAGGTGATCCTTATTAAATTCTTCTTTTCCCCAGTCCCCTCTACCCTTCTACCCACATCTCTTCTCTTTCAACTCTAGCTTTTGGCTGATATCCTCATATTGTACTACACAATATTGTATTTGCCTATTGGTGATATTCCTTACTGTTTTAACTTCTATGGTTTATTGTAACTTCACCAAATTTTCAATAAAGCTTTTATAAAAAAAAACAAAACAAAAAAAGCACAACCTACAATGTGGCAGATGTTTATGGTAATGGTGGTGAGGGACTGCCGTGGTGTGATTGGCTGGACCTTGACAAACTGCATCCACCCCAAGAGGAGATGGATCATCATCATTTATTGCACATGCTGCAGCAACCATTGCTGCAGTCAGTTTTTGAACTACCACTTTACTCCCATGTCCCTGCACTGATCCAGATTTTACCCTCTTCCTTGTGCATTTGCTGGACATTACTTTGCTACTGTGTGTGTTTTTACTGTCTACAGTACACAACTGATGGAGTGTGATGTCTTGCCTTGTCCGCCAACAAATGTCAATGTTTTCTGATGTCTATCAAGTCTGCCTTAGTCACAGAGCTCACATCAGGCTCCCAGTTAGCTGTCTGTCACCTAATATATTTATTTGTTTAATTATTTATGTAAAAATTGCTGAATAATGGCACTTTCTGCTTGGTGAATAATTTCTAGTGAAAAGCGCAGTTTTTATGCTTTTTTCACCTAGCTCATCCCATTGAAATCAATGGGAACATTGAATTTGCACACAGCACATAGCAAATATTATTTTATTTCCCAAAAGCATAGTGTAAAAGGGGTATTCGGGTACCTGGGTTGGTGGGGTGTGGAGAAAGAATCAGTTGAACAGGTAATTTTTTTATTGTGGGGGTTGTTTACTGGGGTTGGGGGCAGTTAATAAAAATAAATCCTAAATACAATTAAATAAAACCCCATAAAACATGGTATAAAAAGGGTCTGAAGAGGGTGCCTGTGTTGGTGGGCAGAGTCTTGGGAAAGAAGCAGCTGAACAGGGAATTTGTTTTAGGGGGGTTTACTGACTGATATTGAGGGAACATTTAATAAAATAAAATAAGAGATTTGTACGTAACATGATACAGACAGGGACCCCCTGACGTAAGTTGCCACTGGGGTAGACTGACACTTGACGTGATAAAATATTTTGCAGAGGATGATTTGTAAAATTTGTTGTTAGTGGCAGGGATGGGTGGAAATGTTTGCCTCAGTCTGAAATCGGCAAAAAATGGCACTTTCCTGTTGGCGAAAAATGTCCTGCGATAAGTGCAAATTTTCCTCTTTTTTTCGCCTAGCTCATTCAATTAAAATCTATGGGAACATTGAATTTACACACAACACAAAACAAATATTTTTTTTTTCCAAAGGTATAGTATAAAAGATACATAAGGGTGCCTGTGTTGGTGGGGTGTGGGGAAAGAATCAGTTGAAAAGAGAATGTTTTTTTTGGTGGGTTGTTTACTGACATTGGGTGACAGTTAATAAAAAATAAATCCTAAATTAAAAAAAAACAAAAACAAAAAAAAAACATAAGACATGATATAAAAGCGGTCTGAGGAGGGTGCCTGTGTAGGTGAGTGGAGTTTGGGGAGTGAATCAGATGAACAAGGAATTTGTTTTGGGGGGGTTTTTTGTCTGGTATTTTAATAAAAAATAAATAAGTAAAATAAGAATTTTGTATTTAAAGTAATAGAGACAGGAACCCCCTGACATATGCTGATATGCTGACATGGACTGATACTTGACTTGATAGAGTATTTTGTAGAGGATGATTTGTTAGATTTGTTGTTAGAAAGCCAAAGCCATGAGGAAACATTGATTTGTAGTACTTAGGCTTGTTAGAAACAACCCCCACGCACAATTTTGTTTTGTAGGACTATTTTTTTTTTATTTATTTTTTAACGCACAAGCCCTAAGGAAAAAAAATGCCCTATTGACCTAGTGCCAGCAGGTGATATCCTGTTGGCCACTGGCCATTGTCAAATGCTCTGATATGGATGCAGAATTTGTGACCATTCGCCCCCCATTCCTATTTTTTTTTTTATTAAGTTGTCCACCCTTTCTTATCACAGTCAGTCCAAAAAATATATATTTGACTAAAAATCAATATCAACAACTTATTTCCCCAGCACATACAATAAAAATCAGCAAAATCAACAAAATCAGCAAGTAATTTGGACCCCAGCTGTCTGTGTCTTGCCAAACACCAAATTTTGAGGTATTTGGAGACAAACTCCTTCCTCCCTTCTTCTCACCCAGAGTGCCCCCAGACTCCCCTAATACAGAGACCAAATGTCCTACCTAAAAGACTCCCTAAACTAAGTTTCAATTCCCCTTTATGTCTTTTTTCTCTAACTCAAAAACATGCTTCTTTCTCCTCTCACAAACATGGCATGCTGTGAGAGCCTGACAACCTTGTATATGGCTGTAGAAAAGTAGAGAACATTTTCATGTGGTGGGGAAAAAAATTCTTTGCATTGACTTCAATGCAATGTGCTAGGCGAATAAAGAGGGAAAATGACACTTTTCACAGGAGATTTTTCATCAAGAGGAAAGTGACATTTTTAGCCAGTTTTGGTCTAAGGTGAAAGTTTTTGCCCATCTCTATTAATCAGACATGTTATAGAACAAGAGCTGAATACCTCAAATACACTGTAAATACAGAAAGTACAATACATTAAATAGATCCTAGAGCAGAAAATTCACACATTCATGAAAGTGGGCAATAAAAGTTTTTGATTACTTTGGATTCAATTGCAGATAACAATCTTATCACCAACCTTTTGCTATATTACTCCTTACACTTCAGCAGGGGCATCTTTTATAGTTTGCAGTAAAATCCAGTTCCCAGTATGAAATGTGACATTTGAAACAGTCTCACTTTTAAAGTGTTAATAGCTTCAATGCTGGCCAATGTTTTTTGGGGAGTTTGCAATTTGCAAGCAAATATGGGAAATTATATGGAAATTGTCAGTAATATAAGATCATCGTATGCAACAATGTGATATAAATTCCTTGTCACAGTTTAGGAAACAGTTCCATGTCAACCGTGGTCATCAGCTTGCATTCCAAGAACTTCTTGTCTCTCTGTATCTGGAAGTTTCTCATGATTACAGTGACAATAAGAACTTTGATACAGTGGCACAGCTAACATGGTTATCACCCATTGCCTACATTTACTATTATTATTATTCTTTATTTATATAGCACCAAATTATTCATCGGAGCTGAGATATAATACTTTATAAACATATGTTCCCTTGCATATTACTATTGTTTTCCTAGAGCTGAAGAAGACACATGCAGGGAAGGAGTAAAAGTTTTGAATGCCTGGGAGGATTTCAGTGAATGAACAATGAGCTGCATATATACAATTACGCATTTTCCTCTTTTTCTCTTATTCAGGAGGGCATAGAAGGGCTTACTATTTTGTGTACCAGAGGGGTGTACAATGCCTTGCAAAGCAATGTGTTACGCATCTCTCTGCCACTCAAAGGACCATATATTCAAAAGAAAAGGGGAAAACTAAAAAATTACAAAAGTTCCCATTGATTTAAATGGGGACTTTAACCCCTTGAATGCTAGAAAGGTCTCCAATGCATTGTGAGGTAATAGACTGGAGACCTTTCTAGCATTCAATGTGTTAAACTCGCATTTACGTCAATGGACATTTTCATTTCTCCCCTGAAGTGCAAAAGGTTTGAGCCTAGAAATCCTTCACTTTTCTTTTGAAAATACGGCCCAAAGAGTTAAAATCTAATCATGCCCTTGTGGCTTTGTGGTGCAAACTCCTCTCATTATTTATTTTAACCATCTGAGTGCCAGACAAGTATCCAACTCAATGTGCTGCAATGCATTGGATACCTCCTGGCACTCAAAGGGGTTAAAGCCAGTTGTTATGAATGTAGTCAGCTGGATAAAAGGGTGTTGCCATTCATGATGCTTGCTTACTGCAACCCTAGTATGCAAAGGCCCAAGAATGAATCGCTGTCACTGTGCAAGAGGTGATTGTTTTGTACACAGATGCACCTGGATTGGAAGGAAAAAAAACAAAAGAGTTAAAAGTGTAAAGTGTAACCTTAAAAAAAAACGCAGTAAATGTGAGGAGAAAAAGGCACTTAACACTTGAGTGCCAGAGGGGTACATACTGCATTGATTTTGCAATGAATTGCATTTCCATCTGGCACTCAAAAGTTCAGAATACTAAACAAAGTGATGTGTGCAAGTAAATAAAACAAATCTGTTTATCCAGTTGTTGGTTGAAGATCATTTCTGATTTGCAAATAAGGACACTAATGACTCAGTGAGCAATAAACACACGTATGGTAACAGAACTATAATATTCAGAAAATAAATCTGAAGTAAGAAATACAAGCTTGCAATCACGCACTTATTTAACCCAATTCTGTGCTTCAGAACAAGGAAATCTTAGAACAGTCTTACCCTGCCACTGGCATTACAGAGGGGCCACTTCATATTCAGGTCTCCAGGTCAGCCAGTGAGATAACTCCGTGATAAATTCCCTGAATATGCAGGTCCGAATCACGGCATGGTCAACTCAGCCCTTCATCCTTCTGAGGTCGTTAAAATGTGTACTATTTATTGGGTAATAATAACTTCTGTTATTTCCGCTGCCGATTTGGTTAGTTCTGAAAGTGCTTTGAGTCCCACTGGGAGAAAGGCGCTATATAAATACTAGTTATTATTATCTTTCAGTCATGTTGGTGTAGAAGATGAATCTTCTGAATGATATGGAACAATAGAGGAAGTATGAAGCTGGTATAAAGGGAAAGATGACAGCATGGGTGTAGTAAGCTATAGAGGGGTAAAGGAATCTAGTAGAATGAAAGAAATACCTCATTTAAAGTTGATTTCCAAGTCTTCTTTATTATTTTTGTAACATATAGTACTATATGTATCAATCATATAAGAGTGCTAAAATGGTTACTAGCACAGAAACGAGAATCTCAATTTTAGTGAAGAAAATTATTTATTAAAAAAATATCATCACACATTACAATCTCTTAAAACTTATTAGTACACACCATACTTCTCTTCATAATGAACCAATCAATTTAAGAGATTGTGATGTGTGATGATACTTTTTTTTTTTTTTAATAAATAATTTTCTACACTAAAACTGACATTCTCCTTTCTGTGCTATTAACCATTTTAGCGCTCTTATATGATTGATACTTTTTGCATGTGACCTGGAGGGAGAAACAGGTTTTTTTTATTAAGAGCTGCTTGTGGTTCATTTTAGAGATACTTAAACACAACTTAGGTTGTGTTTATTATATAGTACTATATTACATTATTTACATATTTGTATTTTAAGAGCTATTCAAGCCAAAAGGATCCCCCTCTCTCCCCTTTCCTTTGCATCATTGAGCCTCTCAGTCTGATCTGGATGGAATGCGGCGAGGGACAATCTTCACTAAGCATAAGGAAAACCCTGACCCCCTTCGTCAAGGGGGGGCATTGTTTTCCTTTTACTTACTGACTGAGGATGTTCCCTCTCTGCATCTGACCAGACTCAAGATCTAAGTGGAGGCAACCAGAAGGGGCAGAAGTGGGATCCTTTCAGATTGAATAGCATTGAACTACAAAAAAAGTAATGAAATATAACGCTTTGGCCAGGATTCATCAAACTGCGGGAAGAGCAGAGTATCAAATACGCTGCTCTTTGCCACGATCATTGATGGATACCTTTGGGTATTCATCAATGATTTTAAGTGTTTCCCTGCTTTGCATACATGAAGCAGGGAAAATTGCGTAAATTGCCCAGTTTGGGGAAAACCTATGCATACGTATAAGTGAAAATGTGTATGTGTGTGTTCGCCCCATGCATTCAAATGGGATCCTCCAGCTTGACGCTAGCGGTTCACATTTGCTGATCTATCTGGCCATCTCTTATAGAAGAATAAGCGATGGCCAGATACAATCTCTGGTAGCTCACCCCATCTAGAAGGTGTGCACCTTAGTCCTGCCGAATGCATTCTTCATGGGGTCCTGTTTTCTTACTAGCATGAAATAGCTAATGCAGTCCCAGTGACTGAATAATCACAAACATAATTAATCTCTGGAGTATATTTTCTTTTATCAACATAAAGAAAAATCCCAGTGGTACATTTCCTCAGAGAGTTACATTTCAGATCATTGCTATTTGTACACTACTGTGCTGTGCAAAGTCAACAGAAAAACTCATTTTTACAATTGTTTTAAAACTGCACTTTTACAGTGCAGCATGCATCAGCTATATCTAAAAACTACATACATATTAACTAAAAAGGCAATATAATCACACAGGGAAACTCATGACTTATTAACCATTTAAAGTGATAGTAACTTTCATCTGTAAAAAATAAATATTGTAGGGTTTATCCTCCAGAGTAAAATAAGGGTAATCCCACTGCTGAAAGGTGTCTTGTTCAAAATTTATTGCAGCTTGAATTTGAATTTTGTAGGTGCAGTATCACAATGCCCTGAAAATTTACGGTGGGGCTGTTTCTACACCATCCTATGGACAGTTCTGGTCAGTTGACCATAAAACTCCATAAGATGGTGTAGCAACAGCACCATGTAAAAGTTCAGTTCATTGAGATACGGTACCTAAAAACTCAGGTTTGAGCTACAGTAACTTTTGAATAAAATACCTCTCTGCAGTAGGCATAACATTGATTTGCTCAGAAGGTTAAACTCTACAACATATTTTTTTACATATAAAGTGTTACTATCCCTTTAATTACAAGCACACAGAAAATGCATCTGTAATTGTATTAGCCCAACCAAGAGACAAGGAGCCAACACCAGGAACAAACCCTTTTAATCTGGTGCAGCTATCAGGTATATGCAGTTATTTAACTATAATTATACACTTTAACAGCTAAGTTGATAAAGGTTGGCCACTCTACTGCTCTAAAACTGAATATTATAAGTCACCCATTCTACAGAGCTTTATTGAGCATCTATCTGCTGTTCCAGTGTACTAAAGCAGTTGGTGAACTGAAGGTGACCTGTCTCCTGTACCATTTATTGAACCTCAAAGGGTTTAAAAAAGTAAAGATTCATACTGCAGAGTTGTATTGGAACAGCAGGCAGATGCCTAATACAGTTCTGGAGAATTTATGGCTTTTAACAGGCCCTGACAAATTTGATTTTATTCTAGAAGCCAGACTCTGCATCACAGAAGAGAATATCACCTCACCTCCTAGATTGCATTTATGAGGCCATGGGAACATATGTATCATTTAACCCCTACACAGAGTAAGTATATGTAGTTGGGGCACTCAGTCTGTGGTTTTCCAGGTACCATTGCACTAGAGTTCCCATTATCTTGAGCCTTACCATAGCTGTAAATACAATGACAGCTAGAGAGTCACAGGTTGAATTAAGAAGATACCTCTACACTTTAAAGATTTGATCCTGAGACTAAAATTTCTGACCCAGATTCTCAGGGTGAGGGGGCCCAGTGCTACCTCCTGTTAGATCTTCTCCAACTGGCTGCTTCTTTAGTCTCTAAACTGGTGCAGTAAACACCAGAAAAGCAGCTTGTCATGTGTATGTTCTAGACGTGGTATCTCAAAGTTGTATCATGATGTTTCTGAAATATTTTAGTAACCCCTTGTATGTTTCAAACATGTGCAACAAATTGCAATGCAGTGCAATGAGGTAGTATCTCTCAATCATGAGATTATATAAATGTTTCACTAAAAAAAAACAAAAAAACTTGTTTTATCCAACAAGAGTGCTCTGTAACTGGACCTCCCCAGACAGTTAGGCCATCTCCAACTCTTCATTCCATGTCACCCAGTCCCAGCCTAGAGGGCACCAGGCAGACCTCAGATGTTTAGCCTGGCAGCAGCTGTCTGATAGAATAACTTTGGTATTGTGTCCTTTGCTACCTGACCTTGAAAAATTGCGACTTCATTCAAAGGAAGTGCTATATTTCACAGTATTTCCATTAGTGAGCTCCATATTTAATAGATACAAGCAACTGCAGGGTATGTGAGCTCAATATCTGGAGCTCTAATGAAAACTATCCTGATGCTGTTATTAACACTTTGCATGACAGAAGGGGACCCCAAAGCAATACATTTAATTGGACACAGTTTGGCACTCAAAGATTTAATAGTTATATGCCACTATACTTACTGTGTGTGTGGAGCTTATGTCTAGGAGGCAATTATAGTCAAGTTGATAGCTTTATTGGATAACTTAGCAGATTTAGGATGCAAGCATTCAAGACCTCTTAGGTCGCTTCCTCAGGCATGTTATACAGAAAAATATGAAAACATCTCTCTTAAAGGGATAGCAATGTTTCAACATAAAAGCAGCTCTGATTACTCTTCATAGCATTTGGGACATGGAGAGTGTTATTTCAATACTGTCAGAGTTGTAGTTCAAGAGTAATTGAATGATAAAGTATCCCCCCTCCCTATCCTCTCTAAGTAAGGCTCAATGATATATTTTCTCTTACTTTGAACATCTATGATTTGAACCCTTTGAGTGCCAGAGGAATATCCAATATATTGCTTTGCAAACTGAGTATCCCTCTGGCATTAAAGGGATAGTAATGTCAGAAAAAAAGTAATAACTATATGGTAGATACAATTAAAAGAGAGTACTTGCACTTATTCATATCCTCAAACCGATATAGGAAAATAAAGTTCTCCGCTCCTTCCCCTTTCTGCTTGACGAGCTGTAAAGCTGTCAGAAGCAGATTCTGGTTCCTTGATCAGATGTGGCTCTTCAGCAGCGCCGACATAATGATATTTAAAAGTAACTACTTTATTGGAAAGGTCTACAACGTGTGACTGGTTTGCAAGCACACACTGTAAACCATTCCGATGAAGTATTTATCTTTAGGTATTGTTATATCAGCGCTGCTGAAGAGCCAAGTCTGGTCAAGCGACCAGAATCTGCTTCTGATCGCTTTACAGCTTGTCAAGCAAAAAGGGAAGAGAGCAGAGAGCTTTATTTTCCTATATCTCTCAAACCATAATGGTTTGAGAGATTTGAATTAGTGCAAGTACTCTATTTTAATTGTATCTACAATATAGTTAATACTGTTTTTCTGACATTACTATCCCTTTAAATGATTCTTTATGTTCTCCAATTATGAAATCATAATGGCTCACTCAGACACACGTGTAACTTCTGTATCCTTCTTCTACCCCCAGATTCTCCATGTGTCCATACATATCAACTCACAAACCCCCATATCCTCCTAAACAGCACATTGTGCCATTTAGTAGCATCCCAAATTTGTTCCCACATATAGTTACTCAATGGCTGCCTCCATATGCCAACCTTTGCTCCCAAGCACTTCCCTGTGCCCAAGTATAACCACAATGACCATCATTTTCCCCCAGACATCACTGTATGCTATTAGTCCCCATGTGCCTCCTTGTCCATGTATAGCTACATAGTGACCATCATATGCCCCCAAAACAGCCCACATTTACATTTACTATTAGCAGTACTGAACAGCGTTGCCCATCTGTTTTTTTATATCCCTGTATTCATTTATATGAAGAACAATTTTTGCATACAACTGTGTTGTGAAGGGTACATAGAGGCATAGAGTGGCACACACCTATGTCACTGACACCTGTGTCACTGACACTTGTGTCTCATACATATACAAAGACACAACACACACACAGACACATGTGTTACACAAAGCTGTGACAGTTGTATGTGTGTCACACACATACATATACATGCCTACACACACACATACTATGCCCAAATTGCAATTGGAGCGTGGACATAATTGTTGTTTCTTATATGGAACATGTTTTATACTTCCTATATTTTCAGATTGTTCTGAAAGTATAACTGTATGTCCATATTCAATGAAAATTGTTGACAAACGTATGCATAAAAAAGGACACATTCTGAAGAAAACAACTACTGAAAGAGGGGGAAATTAGAATTCTGCAAATTGCCATGAATGTAAATGAGGCTTTTAAAGCGGAACTACCACCCAACACAATCTTTAGCTTCACTAAGTACCCATCTGGTGACTAGCTGCTTAGTAGCTAGCGCGCCTGCGCTGTCAGTCCCTTTTGGAGCCGGCCGACTCCTAGCAACTCCTCCAAGACTCGGCTGGGACTGACAGCGCAGGAAGTCACAATGGCAAGATGTCCGCGCTCCGTCCTGCCTGTCACCCATGGAAGAGAGCAGAAATCTATTAAATAAGGTAATTATTCTGGCGACTAGCGCTACTAAGCAGCTAGTGGCCAGATGGGGAAGCTAAAGATTGTGTTGGGCGGTAGTTCCATTTTAAACCCTTTAATGCTTGGGAGATCTCCTTTGAATAGATAATTGTCTTTCCCCTTATTTCAGTAGTTAATTTATTCAGAAATAATCCTGTTTAACTTGATGAAGAAGCACCAAAGACCCATTTTTTGCATTGGCACTGCTGTGCAATGTGCTAGTGTGGCGATGCAGTATGCTCTGTTCAGGTTGAACTTGGTTTGATGTTTGTAATGTTTTGCTCATTATCTGAATTTGGGGGCATATGTCTCAGATACTGTTTTCTTGTTTATATGGTTCATTCTTATTTCCTTCTTCCACACTATTCAGCAGTGTCCATGGGGATTTGTGGCTACCAGTAGGCAAGGGAACAAGTCTGGAGGGGGGTCATACAGCGTACAGGGGGATCTGTGGCTCCCAGTGGGCAAGGGAACAAGGCTTTGGAGTAGCTGGTAGGCGCAAATCCCAATAGACATTGTTTGACCTCCAGCCCAGTTCCCTTGTCCACTGGTAGCTACAAATTCACATGGACTCTAACACCCCCATACTTGTTCCCTTGCCCACCGGTAAGCACAAACACCCATGGACACTTCCTGAAACCAAGCCTTATTCCCTGGTCTACTGGTAGCCACAGATCCCCTTATATTCTGCCCCCCCCCACACACCCTTGGTTCCACTGGTAGCCTCAGAATCACATTTTACTCTGATAGTCCATCCTTGTTCCATTTGTAGCCAGTGAAACACACATACACATACACACACACACACACACACACACACTTTCTCTCCCTCTCTCTCTGCTTCCCCAGCCTTCTTCCATTACGCTTTGTGGGAAGATTATTCTCTGATGCAGAGTCTGGCTGCTAAATTTTTGGTCTCTCTCCTAGAGTCAAACCACATTTGTCTAGCCCTGCCCTTTGCCCTACTGATCGCATATATGGTATACTGTGCTGTTGGTTTCATGCAATGGTATACTGGTTTTATGTAATGGTATATTGATCTGCTGATTTCATGTAATGGTATACTGCCCTTTTTCCTGCTGATGTCATGCAATGGGATATTGCCCTTTGTGGGATCTCAAAAATAAGCTGAATACTAAAAATAATCAAATCTGTGTGTCTGCTCCTCTGCATGCCCAGAGTGAGTGTGTATGTGTGTTGTAATGACAATACTCATTTGTGCTGCTTTATTTGTAGTTGTACAGTGACAATTAAATGCCTTACTTAATAATAACTAATATTAAATAATAATAATTAGTATGTCACTTTGTAACCCATGGTGTCCATCTGTCTCTGCATGACCCTCAGTATGTGTGTGTGTGTGTCTGTCTGTCTGCGTGTGTCTGTGTGACCAGAGTGAATGTGTGTGTGTGTCTGTATGAATGACAAGTGTGTACCAATGGCAATTCTCATTTCTTCTGTTTTTATATATTATAATGCCTTATTTAATATTTTTTTGCTGCATTATGCACAGCTTTTTGGTAACCTAGTAGGAAACGTTTATTTTTACCAAAGTAGTAATGCATATTACTTTCTTTCCCAGAATATAAGGTAATTTTAACTTATCACTGGATTGCTCTTAATGAATTATGTCTGGCTCCTAAGTACAGTATTTTATAGTTTTACTCACTGCCAAATTTAATCCCAAGTAAACAAAAATATTTGAAAACATACCATTATCATTACACGGGCCTTGACACAATGGAAAATGTCAAGTTGATTCCTGGCATGAAAAAGGTTGAGAATCTGGGGAATTTTCATTTGTCCCCTGTGGAGCAATTTATTTGCCCTAGAATTTAGCTTCCTGGATGCAGCCCGATGTGTGGTAATATTGGCCCAAAACAGAAACTAATCTGCACAAACTGCCACACTTTAAGGTGCATTTCTCAAAGCCAATGTATATTATATATAAATGACTAGCACACTATATAAACAGATTTTATTATGGCTGACATCCATCTTTTTTTACTTTATTCTTCTAAAAATGTATTATTTGTTTTAGAGTAAGGTGAAACGAAAATGAGTAAAAGGAAAGGTGGCACAGAAAAGCTTTGGGACAAGAAACATAAACTTTTGGCTGAAACCACAAATAAATGCAGAAATGTTTTTGAAATGATGCAGAGGAGACCACTAGATGATGATGTTAATACAGCAGAGCCTGCACTAAAATTACTTGCTGCAAAAAACAAAAATGCAGTGGAGTCACCGATTAACAGGAAAGAACCTGAAACAGGAATTACAGCAAAAGGAACTAAAACACTAGAAATGCATGTGGAATGTGAAGAAACAGGTGTTGGTGATGGACAAAAACAACCAAGAACTACAACATCTGTGAATTTACATTTCTTTATGAAACCCCAAGAAATACAGTTTAAGCAATTTTTTGCTTACCATCCAATCCAACCCCAAAAATTGCCTTCTTTAAAACACACTGAAAATCTGTTTTAGTGAAAGGATGGTTTAAATTGAAAGTGGCTTACTGCAAAAACAAAAATGTTCTTTTCTGCAGTGTCTTGCACATGGAAACTCCAGTGATAACAGTACATTTACATCAGATTCTAGTTACACACGGTTTAAACCTAAACATATTTATGATAGAATATTAGAACATGAAGGCTCCAGTCAGCATAGAACAGCGGTTCTCAACCTGTGGGTAGCGACCCCGTTGGGGGTTGAATGACAATTTGCCAGGGGTTGCCTAAAATCATCAGAAAATATTTTTTTTGTCAATTCTAATCTGTAAAACTTGTAATTGTACACATTTTTTCTGTTATAAAGAAATCCTTACTTTTCCAAGACTGATGGTCAGGTTAGAGCAGTCTGCGTGCCTGTGCCATCAGTCCCTTCCTGGAGACCGAGACATTTTATAGTCTGTGTTATTGAAGAGATGAAGGAGCAACGATAATAATTTTACTGTTAGGGGTCACCACAACTTGGGAAGTTTTATCAAAGGGTCACAGCACTAGAAAGGTTGAGAACCACTGTCATAGAGGATGTGTTGATGATCACATGATGCATACTAATCGTGATATTCATTCACTAGTTTTCCAAAAGCAAAAAAATATTCATAACTTTACAGTTGAAAAATTAAAATGATTAAATTGATTAGACAAAGTGGCTTAAGTTATAGAGGGAACACAGAATGAAAATGCAACTTAGCTATTGCAGGAGAATTTAGATGGAGGTAAGTTTCTGGAAATAATTATCTTGTTATCAGAATTTGATAGTACTTTACGGGAGCACGTTGCAAAAATAACTAAATTATCCAAAAAGAAAAAATAGAAAATAACATTTTTATCAAAGACTACTATAAACTACATAATTGAAATGTTTTCAAAGTTAATGAAAAATACACATTGCCAAAGCAGTTTGTGAAGCTAACATGTTTTCCATTGAAATAGATACAACACAAGTTATTAGTATTATAGATTAGATGAGCATAGTGCTTCGGTATATGATACCAGAACAAGCCCCTCAAGAATGCTTGGTTGCTGTAACTCCATGTACTGTACTTTGACAACCAGCAAAGCTCTGACAGAAGTTCTTTGTAAAAACTTGTAAGATATTGGAATAACCATTGAAAATATAATTGGCAATGCATCAGATGGTGCTGCAAGTATGCAAGGTGTGTACAACGGCGTTACTGCTCATTTGACCTTAGTGGCACCTGATCAAATTCATATTTGGTGTTATGCCCATGTGCTGAATTTAGTCATGATTGATGCAACATATGCAGTTGATATTGGAAGTCTTTTCACTATACTGAACTCAAGTGCAGTTTTCCTCAGGGAATCTCATAACCGAATCGATGTCTGGACAGAACTCACAGCAGGAATGCAAGATATTTGTCAGTTGAACACTATAGGAAAGATTAGATGGTGGTCAAAAGATTCTATACTGACTAAGATGTTTGGGACATTTAAGGACCCGTCAGACTGTTTGTTGTCTTGATAAAGACGCTGGCAACAATTGCATAGGAAACAAATTGAACAGTGAAGCTCGTTAGAAAGCAACAACACATAAAAACTCGTTAATGACACTTAAAATTATTTTAACAGCACAACTCTTCTTACGAGTCCAGTATACTACACCTCTTTCAAAATATCTTCAGACGGAGGGTCTAGATTTACAATCAACCAGTCTCTAAGCGCTGATGTCTGTTCTAGAATCAGGGATAAGTGAATATCTATTATAAATTATACCCGTTTCAGGGCAATGTAAATTCTCAATATATTCCAAAATAATGACAAAGGTATATAATCTTCAATTATGGAGAAATAACATCAAAATACAATATATATATTCACACTAATAAAAAATATATTTATTTAAAAATACAATTTGCACTGTACCAGTAAATCAACTATAGGTGACATATCAAAGAAGAACTAAATGGTATATCAAACCTCTTATCTATCCACTATTAATATGTAATTATTTTTTTCTCACAGTGCTACCAGTGGAGCGCTGTAAGTAAAACATATGTGACATACTATGACCATCATCGGTCCTTAAGTATTTAAGGACCATGACATTCATAGTCCTAAAGGGGTTAAAACGAGATTATGAAGTTCTTTAACAGCTACAAATCTAGAGGCATTTGTGCTTGTTTCATATGAGAATGACATACTTCAGCAAATTTCAGACGAAGAAGTTATTAATACTCTAGCAAATAAACCTGAATATCATAATTTGATAATTTGCCTTGATTTTACCATTAGTAATAAGACTGTAAGAGAAGGGTGGAGAAATCCCAGAATTCAAAATTTTACTTCTGCCTCCTAAAGGTTGGAGATATTTTATATATTGGAAAGAGAAAAGAAAAAAGAAAGATCCTACTAAAGGCACTCAACTTCTTCAAATTTTAATAAAAATTATTATATAAATAATACCCTAAATAGTATGTTGACTGCACACGGAAGATCAGAGAAGCGGGGAACGGCAGCAGAGCGGTGAGACCGTTGCTGTGTTCTTTATTGTTACCGTCTGTGCATAGTGTCTGAAGAATCGTTGTGGTACATGTTGGCTACATGTTTGTTTGAACTAACCTGTCACGGAGCTTTATATTTATTTCGGCTTTGAAGTATTCAGTTGCTTTATAGTCGCACTCACTCAGCATGCTGCATGGCTTAATTAGTGATCACTTTGAAGTCTTCATCGTTACATCTGATGATACTATGTGACTGAATTTATTTTCCACTTTGAGTCTCTAACTGGAGAATCACATATTTATACTTTTTATATATTTTTGGTATGTATACCATTTTTTGGAGCTTGGGCCCAGGTTATTTATGTGTTCCCTTTTAGGATTCACTATGTATTAGGCAATACATATTTGCAGTTTTGTTTTTGTTTTTATGGGGATTTATTTACATTATTTTGGTTTTTGTGTTTGGGTTTTTCACAATGCTTTACCATGTTTATTGATACTATTTAGGGTATTATTTATACAATAATTTTTATTAAAATTTGAAGCAGTTGAGTGCCTCTAGTAGGATCTTTCTTTTTTCTTTTCTCTTTTCAATTTTATTGAGATCTGTGTGCACCCCATGCATGTTTGTGCTTGGTAGACTTCTCATGTTTATTTATATTGTGTGCCCATCTATTTATGTTTTTCAGATATTTTATATACAAACATCCCTTCACTGCCTCCTAAAACTTGTATTTGACTTGTTAAAGATTATTTTTGATTGATAAGGTTATTACATTTTTGCCCAACCCTGCTGTAACATTTTGTCCCATCTTTCCGTAATAGAAAATGTTCAGTTATAATTTCGCCTGTTTGTGTAGAACGTTTTCTTATGCAAAATATAATAATAAATAATGGTTAGTGAAACATTTTAATTGTGTTTGTTTTTTTTTTGTTTTTTTTGTTTTTTTTTTATCATGGAATACAAACTAATGGGCCAGTGTTTTAAAAATGCCCTGGGCCGGTATCTGACCGCAATTCAGCCCCGATGAGACCCAAACAAGGCCAAAATGTGTGCCTGGCATTAGCTGGTCTTTCCTATGCAGAGGGGACTTGCCCATCATTTTGGAACTGGACCGCCCTTATAGGTGGGATTAGTCTAATATGTTTGTGAAAATTTCTCCCCTGTAATGGCAATAGAGAACTAAAATGTGATGGTCTTAAGCGGTAACTAGCAGTAGAACAGGCAACACTGCATTTGTTCATGCTCAGAGCCTCTCACATCCTTTTGCTTGTTTCTGGAAAATAAAAAAGCAGGTATACTTTCCATGAGACATTAATCAAACAGGATCCTGTCCAGGTCATTCATCTGAATAAGGCAGGATAACGTCTTTGGTGTGCTATTAAAGGGATAGTTATACTTCAAATGTAAAAATAAATATATTGTAGAGTTTATACTCGTGACTAAACATTTGTACTCAGTGCTGAAAGGTGTTTTATTCAAAAGTTATTACAGCTCAGTCTTTAATTTTTTTAGGTGCAATATGACTGTGGCCTGAACTTGGGCAGTGGCGCTGATGCTACACCATCTTATGGAGATTTATGGTCAACTGACCAGAGCTGTCCATATGATGGTGTAGCAACAGCACCACTGTACAATTTCAGGACACTATGATACTGTACCTAAAAAACTCATGTTTGAGCTGTAATAACTTTTGAATAAAACACCTTTCAGTAGTGGGGGTACCGTTGTTTTACTTAGGGGGATAAACACTACAATATTTTTTTTTATATATTAAGTATTAATATCCCTTTAAGCTGCCTGGGATGCTAGACAATTCTCTTATTGTCTTTGTCTCCCCTTCTCCCCCACTCTATCTCTCCCACTCTTGGTCTCCATCGCTTCTTCTTCATGCTATCTCTTATATTTTTCCACACTCTAATTCCCTCTCACAAACATGATCACACCCCCTTCTCTCACTCGGCTTTCCAGCTCTATTGCACCCTTTATCTTCCACACTCTACAGAACTCCTACCCCTTCCAACATTCAACTAACTTTGCTCTCTTGTGTGTGTTTCACCCTCCCCCCTGTTCTTCTCTTCCTCTCCAACTCTCCCATCATCTATGTGTGAGTTGTTTAAAATAATGTATTACTTTCATTAGTGTTGTTAAAAGTATAATTTTCTCATTCAGGTCTATATGTGTTTTTGATATGTGCTTTTCTGTGGGGCTTACATATTACAAATCTATATCATAAAGTTTTCATTTATACCATGGTCTCAGACCAGTCATGATTAGCAGATTCAAAGTTAACACTGATTAAAGATCATGAGTGAAGAAGGTGCTGTGTGTTTACACTGCCAGGGTGATGGGAATTGATCAGGGCAAGTAGGTGATGAAGGTAAAAAAGTACTTTGTATTCCCTCCACAGCCAATAAAGCAAAATTGAATCTGTGCAATAAACAAACACACACATTCACATACACAAATACACACACACACACACACTCACATGCATGCACAATTAGGAATGTCTTTTATTAATTTAATAGCTATGTAGTTATAAAGGAGTGGTTAACAAGACAAGTGGAGTTTGAAATAATCAGAAGAAAGAATAAAAAAGTACTTTTGAGTTATACTTTGGTATATAGAGTTAAAAAAAACTAGTTCTTGGTTATATAAAGGGATAAAACATGTGTGTGAGGGCTTGATCAAATCTCTACATTATACACAAATGTCTTGCTCTTTTTGAGTCTGCTCTTTGGGCTTACAGATAAGTGGCTAATAGTGGAATTTGGAAGAATCAGGTGAAAAGTATACAACAAATACTTGTGAGTTGTGCTTGGGTATATAATAGGGTTAAAACTCACATTATTTTTATTCAGTTTTCCCCTTCTGTGTGTGTGTGTGTGGGAGTGAGGGGTTGATTGAAAAAGGGTATCTACCTGTGTGTAGCTCTGTTTTATAGGCAAGTGCCTGTCTCTTTTGGTGTCTGCTCTTTTCGCTAACAGTCAAGTGGAGCTTGAAAGAATCAGGAGTTAGAACAAAAACAGGAGTATAAATCTCTGTGGTGCAGACAGGAGTTTTATTTCAGGTTATTTGAGCTAAGAGTGTGAGTTAGTGGATACTGTAATGTCAGCTGAATTGTAGTACTACAAGCACGAATGGTAGCAGGTTGGACAATCTCACTCTGTGCACATCTTGACACGTTTGAGCACTTGGAGAAGTTTTTCCAAAGGCCATACTGCTGTAGCAAGTTTGATCATTTTTGTATTCTAAGATAATGGACCTGGGAGGAAAATGTTCAAGACTGCATGGTATTGGAAATCTAGAAAGGAGTCTGGAGCTCATTGAGAAGGTAGCATTTGGGGTTAGTGGTGAAGAGGGTGGAGTTGTAGATAAGGAACAGCAGGTAGGCAGCTGGGTAATTATAATGAGAGGAGGAAGTGGGCAGAAGAAGAGGGAAGCCACTTCTGAGCTGACTCAATCCAACAGATTTGGAAGATTGGGTGAAGAGGTTTAAGGGATTAGTTCAGAACTGGCATGGTGGGAAAGGGGCAGCCACAGGAACAGTTCTGCTTCCTGTTTAGATGGGATGCTGAGTAGGCAAAAAACAAGGCAGGTGATAGTAATAGAAGACTTTATTAGAAGGAGGTAGATAGGGTAATCTGTGGCCAGCAAACATGAATACCAAATAGTCAGTTGTCATCCAGGGTAGTGTTTTTGACATACTACCACTGTCATGAGCCAGTGCAAATAGACAGAGGGAACTTAGGAAAAATAATGCATGGCTTAAGTACTGGCACAGAAATGAGGGTTTTCTGTTTTTAGAGCACCAAGCTGAATTTGCTCTTAGGTGCAATCTACATGCTAATGATGGATTGATCCTAAATGGTAAGGGAGCTGCTGTGCAAGGGTATAGAATGCCCAGAAAGCTGGAGGAGCTTTAAAATTAGGAAAGGGGGAGGGTATATCTAGTAAAAATGGGGTATATAGTGTAGACAGGAAGAATGTACAAGTAATTGATCATGGGAGTGGAGAATGAGTGGGAATAAATGTAATTAACAGAAAGGAATTCTGTTTAGTAGAAAAAAGCAATTCATTGTATGTTGGGGGAATGCAATATGTATTGTAGGCAAAATGGATCAGTTGGAATTACTGGCCGTTAATGGGCATTTAGACATTATTTGTATAACTGAAACATGGCGGGATTATACACATGATTGGGCTATAAATGTTGAGGTTTATTATTCCCCGTTTAGGAGGGACAGGATTAACAAAAGAGGGGGTGGTGTGTGCCTATATTTGAAATCATATCTAAATCTATGCTAAGGTAAAGGATATCTGTGAGGAAACTGGAGGTAATGTGTGGTCCTTGGAGGGGATTCTAGCAGTGGCATAGAAGGTAAAAAAGTTGATGGGTATATGCGACAAGCCACCAAATATTGTTATTGTAAATGAAAAAGCTGCTTATGTTGGGAGGACTATAAATATGGGCTATTTTAATTATACAGATATACACTGGATAAATGAGACACATCAGAGTGCAGGTTCGTTACCATGCTTAGGGAGTTTAATGTAACATTAATGTGAGTTTTATTGCTGTGGAACAACATTGTACACTTATAGACAAATCACGCAATCTGATCTCCTAAAAAGTGGGACACCAGTGTGGGAAAGAGGGACTTGGTGTCAAAGAGTAACCCTTGGGAGGAATGTCTCTCAATACTGATGAGCATATGTTTGCAACCATGAGTTATTTATCCCCAAGTACTAGAAACAATTTTGGTGTTCCATTGTGCTGCCAGTAGCACCACTGTATATTAGAAGGCATTGATGTTAGCAATAGTTGTTGTTAACCCTTTTAAATGCTAATAAACATATTAAGGTACATAAAAAACAGCTGTCATGAAGCAATGGGGCGTATGCATGTTTAAATTGCATGTACACTTTCACGTGTATAGTAATGTGTGGCAAAGTGTGTTTGTAGGTCACACCTCATCACAGATCAGTAATTGAATAAATTACACAGTGGAAGACCAAAAGTATTTTATTTACACAGACTAATGTAAAAACACATATACTGAAGTTTAATGAAGTTTAATGTAACATTAATGTGAGTTTTAATAAGCTTTTTTTTATAAAATAAAGCATTTTTATGAATGCTAATAAACAGATTAAGTTATCTAAGAAGGGGTGTATGTATTTTTTTTGTGTGGTAAAGTTTGTTTGTAGGTCACACCTCATCACAGACAAATTGATGGTAACAACATGTTGTTTGCAGTGAAACACAAGAGAGAAGGGGATGCCACACAGAGTTGCCATAAGGAATGTTTGTTAGTTGTGCCTGCAAGGGGTTTCCTGCTGCCCTGAATCTACCCATCATAGCATGTAGACACAAACATACCTGGGAACCTGGTACAGCTGGGGTAAAGAAATGAAGCAATTCTCCGCAAAAAAGGGAGCGGGGCTTAATTGTGAGTTGAGGAACAGAGGACAAAGTGCCAATGAATAAAGGAATGGACAACACAGAGGAGAAAGGCCAGCACATAGCAGCTGTGTCTGTCAGTTGGGCCAGTTGCATTGGTGGTGTTCCGACAGGAACCTTGCTCTTGTTAGGCGATATGTTAGCGATGAACACCGGAGCAGGTGACAGTGAGAATGTTTTTTTATTGAAAGAGGAAGTGTCCTTTATCTCCTTGAGTGCCATAGGGATGTGGAGTGCATTGGTGTGCAATGTATTGCACACCCCTGTGGCAACCAAAGGTTTAACATTTAACCCTGTTAGGTTGAGCTGGAGTCCCGTATTGGACTGCAACAATTGAATCTGTGGGTGGCTTCTCAGGTTGACTTCCAATAGTTTAAATTATTTATTTATGTTTACTTATTGATATATAGAAGTATAGTCAAAGACCTGACATTTAGTTGTCACGACTCACTGCAACATAATACTTATTGGTGGACAGGCCAATCGTGGTTACAGATTTGTTTGGACTAAAGGCAATATATCACTTGACACAGAAGCAATGTATTTGATTGACAGAGTACATCAATGTATTAAGGATCATTCTCCTGTAGTCGGTTAGTGTTGGATCCTTCTGTTCCCTTCCTTTAAGTGCCATAGGCCTGCAAGTGCATGCAGGGGCACAGAAGGGTAAAGGAAGGGAAGAGGAGGCTCCAGCACTGACTGAGAAGAGGAATAGCTGCTGCTGGTAGGACAGTTACAGTTTACAACATCAATACAGACTATTCTCTCAGCACTTATATGTTGTTACAGAGTACCGATTTCTGTTTTATGTGTCAGAAGAAGTGAACATGGGCAAACAGATGCAGTATGATTGAGGTGATGCAACTGTCAGAGACGTATGTAATCATCCCCCAGTCTCTCATCCTCTTTATCTGAGAGACACAGGAAGTGGAATCGAGCCACAGCGTACTACACCTCCCAGTGTGGTTACAGAGGTATGACGTTGCTGATGATCATGGGATATGTAGAACAGTAAGTAGTGGAAAATTTCAGGTTGGCTACAGCAGAACATTGAAAGACTTAAAGGCAGAAAAAGTCAGAGATTGAATGTGTTAAGCATGAGTCTTGATCTTGAAGTGGCTGGCTGTGTGGGGCAAAAGCAGACAGTGAGTAAGCAAAATTTGTTGGTCAAGTTACTTGTTGCAGTGTAAGTCAAACATGTTTGTATTTTCTTGGAAGAAGAGATAGTGGAAGGGGCTAAGTCAGAGTACATTGGAGTCAAGCAGTGTGGAGGATGTATGCAGATCTCCTCCTAGCTGCGCCCCTCAGAGTATATGTCAGCCTTAGGCAGCGTGGAGGAGATCTGCATATTTCCTGTTACCTGCCTCCCCGGGGTGTGTGAGGCATGGACATAGAATTTGTGGTCACGTGACCACTTCTTCTTTTATAGTATAGAAAAATAACATGGACATAGTTTCCAGTATTAAAGTAGGTGAATATTTGAGAAACAGTGAAAATAGCATGTTTAAATTGAGACCAATCTGAAAAAAATGATATATAGGTATGACCAAAACTCTTAATTTTAAAAGGCTAATTTAAAAATGTTAGCTACATCGATGCAACACATAGACTGGGATGACTTATTGAAAGGAAAATAATACTGAGGAAAAATGGTCAGAATTGAAATCGAGGTTGCAGAAATATAGTAATCAGTATATACCCCTTGGGTATCAATGCAAAAGAAGTACATAAAAATGTTGTTAAATACAAATGTGAAAGAAAATCATTTCTAGAGAAAAAAGGGTATTTAAATTATAAACATTTAAAAGAACATATAATTATTTCCTGAAATACAGAGCATGCAAAAAAGACTATAAAAAAGGCTGTTAGGTTAGCAAAGATAGAAAATAAAATTGCAAGGGAGAGAAAGACTAATCAGTTTTTCAAATACATAATGGCAGAAAACTTAGGAGAGAGAGTGTATTGTACCTTTCAAAAATGATATGGCAAATTAATTAGGGAAGATAAGGAAAAGGGGCAACACAAGAACAGATAAAGGGCAGACTGGACTGGATGGCATATATCCAAGGGTTCTTCTGGAACTCAGTGTGTAATGATATATGTATAAGTATTATGTTATGTGGCTATGTTGCTTTAAGAAGCTGAGCATGCTCAGTAATATATTCCTACTCAGTGGTGTCATGTGACTAAACTAGTTTAGACTGGTTGTTCAGAGTTGTCTGGAAGTTGCATACAAGTAAAAGCTGAGATAAGAAGATTTGAGTGTCTGTTTTTATTATTATAGTAGAACCCACAAAGCACAAGATGCTGTCAGAAGAGCTGGGTTGAAGAGAGAATACTCCAGAGTTTGATATGCTGCAAGTCTGCTGAGAAAAATGAATGGAGAATCAGGCCTTAAACTCCAACCAAAACTTCAGCTGACTGGGAGATTTAAACAAAGGTTTGAGTTATATCTCTCTGCCATAGATGCTGACAGAAAAGGTGAAAAAATGAAAGCTTCACTGTTTCTGCATGTAATGGGTGAAGAAGAACTGGAAATGTACAATAACTGTGTGTTTCCAGATGGAGATAACCTAATATTAAAGCCAATAATAAATCAGTTTGAAGAATATTGCATACCTAAAATAAATGTTACATATGAAAGGCACATACATATCAATTGATCAATATGTGACAAAGCTCAGGGACCGCAGCAAAACATGTGAGATTGGAGAGTTAACAAATTCCTTGATAAAAGACAGAATTGTATGTGGTATACCAGATAATGTGCTGAGGGAGAGGTTGCTTAGGGGGCAAGACCTGGATCTAGAAAAGGCCCCAGCATTGTGTAGAGCAGCTGAAACTGTTAAGTCACAGGCCAAAGAGCTCATTAATGAAACATGCACTTTAGACCAGTGTGAGCAAAAGAGAAATATTGTGAAAAAACAGATGCAATCAGCAAAAGGAAAAAGATTAGACTTAGATAAAGGACAAAAGCCTTGTAATCAGTGTGGAATTGAACATTCACCAAAGAAATGCCCTGAATATGGACAGAGCTGTAATAAATGTGGTAAACTAAATCATTATGCAAGATGCTGCAAAAGCACAGAAAAGCAGAGTAAAGTGCACATGCTGAATGAAAGTGCTGTGGAGGAATTCTGTGTAGATAAACTGCTACCGAATGAGCAAGCACAAAAGGATTGGATCCTCACACTACATGTGCAAAATACTAAAATGCAATTGAAGTTAGATACTGGAGCTCAAGTTAATGTGATATCAGAGACTGAGTTCAATCTGTTAAAACCAAGTCCAGTACTGCAGGAGACTAATATCAGTTACAGGATACTTTGGTGCAACTATACCAGTAAAAGGTAAATGTGTGGTAAAAGTGTCAGATAAAAAAGTGCATGCCCTTTCATTCACTGTGGTCCCAAAGAATGTTCAAGCAATATTAGGCTTATCATCTCCTCTCAGAAGGTTACTTGAAAAGAAAAATGCAATGGGCAGGAATCATGTGCAAGATACAGAGTGGCAACACTTAAAGAAACTGCTTACGCATGAACCGGTGTTAAAGCTCTATGATCCAGTTAAACCCATTAAGATATAATCTGATGCATCACAAACAGGACTGGGAGCAGTTCTACTACAATAACATGATAGCGTGGCAACCAATAGCATATGCTTCCTGCTCCATGACTAGTGCTGAGACAAGATATGCTCAGATAGAGAAAGAACTTCTCAGTATCACGTTTGTATGAGAGCAATTTCATCAATTTGTTTCAGAACAACTTGTAAATGTTGAAACTGATCACAAGCCACTGATAGCATTATTCACTAAGTCTGTTAATGATTGTCCACTGAGGATTCAGAGAATGATGATCTAATTACAACACCATACCCTAAAAATTACATACACACCAGGAAAACTTATGTATACGGCTGATACATTATCCAGAGAAGTGGATCAAACAGCTGTTCCAAGGTAGCTGAAGAAACTCAGACATATGTAGATATGATTATTACCTTATCTATGCTTATCTCTGATGCAACTATGCAGCTGATCCGTCAAGATGCTACACTGGAAAAAATCAAACTTGCTATTCTAACTGGATGGCCTCACGTCAAACAGAGTTGCATAATTGGAGTACAAGAATACTGGAACTGCAAAGCTTAACTAACTGTGGTTAATGGGATAATCTTCAAAGGCAGCAAGATTGTAATTCCACACAGTCTACGAAAGCTTATGCTAGAAAAGATTTATAATGGTCACTTGGGAATTGAGAAATGCAGGAAAAGGGAGAGAGAAGTAATGTTTCTAACATAGTGTCCTCCTGTTCTACATGTTTGAAGTACCAGGTGAGCAATGCAAGAGAACCATTGCAGCCACATCCAGTTCCTGATAGGCCATTCCAAAAGGTTGGTGTTTGATCTGTTTACATGTAACAATACAGATTTTGTATCATCACGGATTACTGTTCTTTGTATCCAGAAGTATGTGGATTGAGGTCAACATCATCAGATAATGTGATTCAGTGCATGAAGTCAGTCTTTTCTAGACATGGTGTACCTCACAGTTTGCCAATGTCAGCTTCAGAAAGTTTGATAAATAGTGGGACTTCGTACAAACCACATCTAGCCCACATTTTCCACAGTCCAACAGGCTGGTTGAAAAATCTGTTGGAATTGTGAAAAATTAATGCAGAAAGCTGATGACAGTGGAGGTACCTTCTACAAAGGGCTGCTAGCATATCAAAGTACACTGCTTGAAGGTGGTTAATCACCTGCACAACTTCTGATGGGAAGATGTCTGCGTTACACTCTGTCTATGAAGGGAGATCTATTTGCAACAGGGGCAAGAGAACAAGTTAAGCAGTTGAAAGTGAATCAGAAAGAGAGGCAGAAAGTATATTTCGACTCAAGAGCTAAACTTCTACCAGAATTGCAAAATGGAAACAAAATGAGAATCAAAGACAATACTTGGTCAAAGAAGGGTTCTATCATTGAACAAGTGCAACCAAGATCTTACAAGATTCAAACAGAGGATGGAGCAATTCTTCAAAGGAATAGAAGAGACATTTTAAAAGAAACAGAGCAAAAGTGTCCCAACATAGACTCTGTTGGAGTTATAAATAGCCACATGGAGGCTGCGTCAGATACTGATGTGGAAGTTAGGCGGTCTTCACATCAAAGAAAATGTCCAGAAAGACCGATACAGTCATGTTGAGATGTCTATATTAGATCTGTGTTATGCAGAATTACTTGCTAAAATAGAAATACATGTTTGAGTTGTGTGCTGTTTAGAATACTTTAATTTTACTAAGAGGGGAAGGTGTAATGATATGTGCATAAGTATTATGTTATATGGCTATGTTTCTTTAAGAAGCTGAACATAATCAGTAGTGTATTCATGGTCAGTTGTGTCATATGACAAAACTGGTTTAGACTAGTTGTTCAAAATTGTCTGGAAGTTGCATACAAGTAAAAGTCGATATAAGAAGACTTGAGTATCTGTCTTTATTATTATATTAGAATCCACAAAGCACAACAGAACTCAGTAAAACACTGAGAAGAACAAAATTATTTGCAGGAATCAGCATGGTTTTATGAGTAATAGATCTTGCCACACGAGTCATTAGAGCTTCTATGAAGATGGAAGCAGGAGCCTAGATAAAGGCAAAACAGTGGACATAGTATATCTAGATTTTGTAAAGGCATTTGACAAAATGCTACAAAGGAGACTAGTGTATAATGTAAGGAAATTAGGCCTAGTGGATAACTTTTGCAACTCAGTAGAAAATAGGTTGAAGTATAGGGAACTGTGTATTATAAATCGAAAATTCTTCAATACAGTTAAAGTTGAGAAAAGAGTACGGGTGGAAGAAATCTCTTGCAATGTTCCCGCGGGAAATTCCAAGAAAACCACTTTGTTGTCTGCTTTTTCATGTGAAAATCCGCTTTAAAACTATTGATTACATTTTTCGCATTTTTTGCCCATTGGCCAAAAGTTTTCACCATTTTTTCAATGGCTAGAAAGTTTCTGCCCAATGATTTACATTGTTTTTGCCTTTCTTTGCTATAAAAACGTGACATATTTGCGGAAATCAAACACAATAGAAGCAGCTACAGAGCGAGGTAGAAGTTCTGCTGTGATTTTTTGAAAAATTGAGGCTGGAGAAGCTCATAATGACTGCTATCACTATGAGCAGGATTAAAAATAATAAAAGGAGGAACTGGAAGGACCATTATGTGTCCACTGAGTCTGAGTCTGAGGAGGAAGTGAGCACTACAGAAGCAATGTTTGTCAGTTCTCCTAAATCACCCCTTGGGTTTTTGGGGAAATTACTGTCAAGGGAGGAACAAAAGGGTAATACTAGTAGTGAGAACAGGACAGGTCAGCTGCCTGTGCCTGCTGCAAGACGTGCTGCACCTGATGCCAGACGTGCTGCACCAGCTGTAAGATGTGCTGTGCCTGCTGCCAGTGTCACCACCAGTGCTCTGCCTGCTGCCAGTACTGCCCTTGCGTCCACCAGTGCTGTGTCTGCTGCCAGTACTGCCCTTGCGTCCACCAGTGCTGTGTCTGCTGCCAGTACTGCCATTGCTTCCACCAGTGCTGTGCCTGCTGCCAGTGCTGAAACTGTTGCCACCAGTGCTGAAGCTGCTACTAGTGTGTTTTGTAATACTCAGGAGAGGGGGAAGGAGAAGATGATACCAAGTGTGACAGCAGGGGACCTTAAGTCACACTTGCCATCCCCAAGTGCTAGTACTACTACTACTACTACTAAGGTCCAGCAGCTTGTTAGTGTTAGGAGTCAAGGAGGGGGTAATCAATAATATCCTCCTATTAACAGTGACTATGAGGAGGAAGATTCAGGGGCTGAAATTGATGTGGTTAATGATAGTGATAGTGACAGTGATAGTGAAGAAGCAGGTGGGACTAGTGTTAGGAGAGTGGTAGGGAAGCAATTGAGAGCATCCAGACTAGCGGTCAAGGGAGCCCACACCATTCCCCTGACCCTGGGAGTCCCCTTCCCCCACAGCATTGTCTATGTGGAACATGATCCTGAAGAAGGCAGAATTGTCAGCACAGCGATAATACCACCACCACCAGGGGACTCTCTGTCACACTGCTCATCACCTCCTCCAACCAGCAGTGAGCTTTTGGAATTTGCAACTGATGCTGCTGAGTTGCAAGGGCAGCATGATGCTGAGGAGCAGGCTAATGTGCCACAGACCACTGTGGACACAGTGGGAATGGGGTCAACAAGTGGTGCGGGATTACTAAGACAGGTTACACTTGCCAGCAGCAGCAACACATATACCAGAAGTGGTGGGGGCTAGTTATGGTGCTGCTACTTCCTCAGGCGCTGGAGCTAGTTGTGGCAAGTGGAACCTTCATCATCCATCACCCATGTTACTGCTTTTGTTGGTCCCATTCCCTTTCAGTTGCCTAATCATCCTGCTGCTTAAATAACTCAGAAGCAGCAGCACAAATTCTGCATCTACATCAGGGCATTTGACAATGGCCAGCGACCACTAGCCATCAGGACCTCAACTGCTGGCACAAGGCCAGTAGGGAATTTATTTTTTTTCTCAGGGCTTGTGCTTTGAAAATATAAATACATTAAAAAAAACATAGTCTTACAAAAAAATAAAAAAATTTTGGGGGTTTGTTTCTAACAAGCCTAAGTCCTACAAATCAATGTTTCCTTAGGGATTGTGCCAAACAAGCTTAAGTCCTGCAAATCAATGTTTCTTTCAGGACTTGTGCCTCTAATAAGTCCTAAGTCCTACAAATCAATGTTTCCTCAGGGCTTGGGCTTCTAACAACAAATCTAACAAATCATTATATCCGCACATGATCCAAATGGCTGAATTATAGAGACCCAATAAAGTGTAATACTCCACATTGCATTTCATTGCTTACCTTTTATTCTGGCCCAAAGATTAATTTTCTCAGTGAACCCTTCACTGAGCTCCATATTCCTCCTCAGCATGTTTCTAAGCTTTCTAAGAAATCTCTGCAACCTCCTCCTCCTCTACCAACTTTCTCAACAAACTCATTAAGTTGAAGGAATATTTTTTCTTTTCTCACTCTCTCTTTTTCCTCCTTCCTCTCTCTTTCATTCCTTTTTCTCTCCTGCCTCTTACTACCTTCACCCTCCTCACCCTTTCCTGCTCCCTTCCATGAAGAAAATCAATTATAGTCTCTGGTCCATATCCATACTTGAAAGTTGATGGATCAGCCGCACTACCATAAAATCACTTCTTTATTTGGAAAAACATGCAGAACACTTAGATGGTATAGTCTTATGCGTTTCGCAATAACTGTGCTTAATCAATTGTTAGTGTGAAATGCGTAAGACTATTCCATCTCACTGTCCTGTATGTTTTTCCAAATAAAGAAGTGATTTTATGGGAGATTTTTGACTGTGGCTGATCAATCTACTTTCATGTTTCTCCAATGATTCCGGCCTGTTCATTCAGTCAGCACCTTATTCCCATTTGAAGATCTACATTGGTGAGTAAGCTTTTATACTTCTGCATGAGATTAGTGCTTCTTTTTTCATTTTATCTACCATATCCATACAACCATGCTTTCCCTGAATATTTACCTCCAAAATGATAAGTAGTTTTGTGATATTATATTGCATAATTTGCTGCTTGTACCTGTAATTCATGTAAAACTTCATTAATGCTACTGTTTGGAATTGTATCATTTTGTCTCTACTGACACTTGTTATATACCCTCTTTTCTCTCATTAAATAAAAAAAAACAGGTATTCTCATTGGCATTGTACTTAAAGAAGTGTTTTAGTGACCTCTACTCTACCTTATCACCACCACCACTGTATACACTGTATACAGGGAGTACCAAGCCCTCCAGCTCCTCTGCGTCCCATGCTCCTCTTCATCCGTGTTTGTGATGCTAGGGCACTTTAACTCATATTTCAAGCTGGCAGGGAATGCTCATTTTTACAGGTATTTAAAATATTTCTTACATAACTTTTAAATATTAAGTTGTGAAACTCAAAGGGGGTTATTCCCTAAGGTGTGATAAGGTGGTGATAATGTAGAGATGACTTTTCCAGTGATATCATTTCTCCAGATCCCATCTTATTCTATGGAGGCAATGTGCTAAGATCTCCAAAGCTGGAGTAATCTTACTTCATTGGATCCATAGAATAATTTAGGACTTAATTAATCTCCACTTCATCACCTGTTTATCACTCTATATTACACATTAATGCATCTCCCTCAATGGGACCTTACCCCAACTATATATATAGGTAAGGAGCGTTCCAATCAACATGGGCCTGCTACCCTATATCCTCCACATCAGATATGTGTATCCGCTTTTAAATTATTTATACACTTTTTACTTAGCCCTTTTAATGATGTTGATCTTTTAATTGGCAAGTGCCAATATTTTCAGTTATTCTGTACACATGCATTTTTATTATCTTGAAAATACATCCACCAGTGGAGTTATATAATACTACATATCATTACACACTCAATAACAAAACATATGAAATATAATATTGTTTGTCTAAAAGTCACGAGAGACTGAAGAGTGACATTATCTGTATTACTAATAGCAAGAACCTTGGAAGCAGGCTACAGTGAATAACAGCAGATGACTCACACACATCAACAGCACATACAAGAATTATTTGTGATTGTTGATAATAATGCCCATGCAAATGGCAATAACAGGGTATGAAAAGTAAAACGTAAAGTGTCCTTATCACCTATCAGCTTTTAGTCACATCAAACGCATGAATGTAAACAGCCTATACCTTTTATTGTTTGTTTTTCGATCAATGGAATGGTTTAAGAGAGCTTTGCTTGTTTTAACATTTCAATGCATTGGCAATCAAAGGGTGAACCCCAGCAGTGCTGAGCTCTCTGACCTCTGTGGCAAAGCCTTTATAATGACTTATGAGTTCTGAAATTGCCTCCCTCCTCCTTACTCTTCCTTCTGAGGATGCCAGAACATATTATATATATATATATATATATTATGATAAAATCCTGTCAAATGGATGTTAACACTGATAGGAGTATTTGGAAATGAAACAGTTCCTCTTTCACCCCTTAAGGACCCTTGACAGTCCTGGCATGTCATGGGTTGGCATGCGATAGGGACCCATGACGTGCCAGGACCATCATGGATTTCAGGGCTCTCTGTATGGCTGCACGCCATTCAAGGAGCTCTGATTTTGAACAGCAAATTAAAAAAATGGTCCGAGGTCCTTAAAGGAGCAGTAAACTTTTTTTATGAAAAAATATATATTGTAGGGATTTTCCTACTGAGTAAAATAAGGGTACTCCCACTGCTGAGAGATTTATATTTCCAGAGTTATTACAGTTTAAACCCATGGTTTTTTACATTAGCAGGGCCCTCTAGTGGTCAAATTCTAATTAGATTTCCTGTCAGATTCTAATGGAGAGGAAAGTCAGAAAAGTCAGAGACATAACAGTTCTCCATAGAATGTGATAGAAACTGCCTGTCACTTCCTGTCAGTTAGAACTATCAGGAAGTAAACACAGTAAATTCACTTCCTGATTATTTAAACTGCTATAAATTTTGAATAAAACATCTGACAGCAATGGGAGTGACCTTGTTTTATTCAGCAGGAAAAGCTCTGTAAAATATGTATTTTCATTAAAAAAAGTTTACTGCTCCTTTAAGTGCCGGCCGTGTATGCACAACTGGTCCTTAAGGGGTTAGTGATGCCTAGATTTAAGCTGTAGTTCACTGTTTAACACATTGATTGTGTCCTTTATATAGCAGTTAGGTATAGCGATCTATTTACTTTTTCTGCATTATATCTGCAGTTTCCAGTGTATGGTAACATCTGTTGAAAAGTGCATCTAGGCAACACCTTACAGAAATCAATCTGCCTCAATAGAATTGATTGACTCGTAAGTACCCCAGATGTTATCAGACTGAAACTGAAACAACAAGCATCATATTTAAAAACAATCAGTAAATGGAAATAAGTGTTGTTTGATTGACATCTACCTAGGTAAGTCTTTCTGATAAACAAGTTAAGAACCTCTTATTCTTAGGACATAGTTCCCATTTAAATGCTATCTGTTTCAAGCAAACAAAACTGTATTTTGCTTAGCTGACTGGGAAATTCTGGTTATAAGAACCCTTGCAGTAAAGCATCTGCTTCCTGAAAGCTCAGCCATGCCAGATAATGTAAGCTGGCAAGAAGCTTAACCATTCAAGGGATGGCATGATTGCACAAGTATAGAGTCATGGTCCATATTTATAAAAGGAAAGTGGATTTATTCTTGAGAAAACCATCTGTACTATAGGGGAATACAAATTACTAATTCGTTTCCATACACTTGAATAAATCTTTCTAAACCACTTGAATGCTAGATGTCTACTACATTGCATTTTTGCAATGCATTTGAGAACACTTTCTCATTTTAATTATTTAAAACCCAATTAAATTTAACATTAATTTTTATTTGTCCCCTATGGTGTAATTGATTTACTCCAGAATAACTCCAGTTTGCTTCTATAAATGGGGGCTAATGGAGAAGATTAAAAAAAAGTGGCGTTAAGAGAAAAGAAGTGTTAAAATGGCTGTAAGTGTGTACCTGATAGTTATAAAAGTGTTAACAGTATTTTAAGAGGACTTAAAAGGGATAGTAATGTATATTTTAGATCCAAGTCTTCTGTATGCTTTTTATAACATGCAGCGCTATTACTTACATGTTTGTAATTCAAAATATATTCAAGCTGAAAGGATCCCCTTCCCACCACTTCTGGCCGTGTCATGCTGCTTCTCTGTCTGGTCTGGATGGGAAGCAGTGAGGGACAATCTTCAGTAAGCAAAAATAAAATCCTAAACCACAAAATATAGGGTAGTGCTTGAAAACAGTGTATCCAGAATATGTTCTGTGAATACAGCATCTCAAATAGCCTCTATCTATAACATCAGAGAAAACTGTTTAAAATAATCAAATAGGCGAGCGCTAGAATTCCCAATATTTAAAATCATATTATAGAGTGCAAAACGTGAATGTTATAAATAAAGTGAAATTGTTAATCCAAACACGTCTACATATAGTTTAATGAAATAATTACAATGGTATACAGTATATAATATGTGTAGGTATAGGTATACAACATTAAATCAATTCAAGTATACACCGTGCATAGAAGATGATAATAAAATCATATTCACTTACAAGATTACAATAACTTGATTCAAATTCCACTGCAGAATTTTCTTGTTATTATACACATGATACATATATAAAAAATAAAAAAAATCACATAGCATAATCTGTGTATACAATATTGTATGACATAATGTAAAAGTCCATAGAAAATATTCTCAACAGCTGCTGAATTTTCTATTATGCAAAACGTATACGGTTTTTCATTAGAATATATGGTTGAACATTAACGGCCTTATATGGAAAAGACACTTACTTATTTTATGTTGCTCTTGAATGACACTTAGTTAGACAGGTGTTATAGTGTGTGTGGGATTTTCCAAGGCTGTCTACACTCAGCCACAGATAGCAATAATGTACCCCACTTTACCTTATGTGAAGTGGGGGGTGCATATTATACACGTATTATACACGAGAGTAAAAAAAAAAAAGGGCTGGCAGATACCTTCCCTCCCTCGCCCGGGCCAAAACCGCTGCCAAACCAAGACTTACTTGGTTCAAATTTAACTCCCCACTGAAGTCCGCATCTCTTGAATTGATGGAAGGCAAAATACAAAGCTTCCCAGAGGGTGGCATGCTTCCATTTGCCACCCGTTTTCTTCAGTAAGCTTTCAGGACCTTCTGCCTCCATCCAATTTGAACCAAGTAAGTCTTGGTTTGGCAGTGGTTTTGGGGTTTTTTTAGCAAGGGGGGAAAACAAGGGTGCATATTATACATAGGCACTCTTGTTTTCCCCTAAAATCTTTGGTATAATATGCACCTGCGTATTATACACAGGTCCGTATTATACCTGAGATTTTATAGTAGCTATGGAAATCCAAAACTTGTTATAGGTAATCACATTGATCCCAGTATAACGTAACAGATATAACAGTACTCACAATACATGATTTCTTCAGTTTATCACTTCTCCAATTCCTACATTATTCAATTGAGCCTATGCACTAAGATTTCTTCAGCTTTGGAGATCTTAATTCATAGACTCTATAAAATAACATAGGAACTGGAGAAGAGATAACTGGAGAAGCCATCTCCACTTTACCACGTCTGTATCACTGTTGTGTGAATCTCCCCCATTATGTTTACTCCATATATTAGTGTGTTTATGGTCTATATGCAGGAAGCTGAAAAGATGCAATTCTGGTGCCAAGTACCAACTGAGCTTAAGGAAACAAATGCAGATTTCAGAAATAACTACTGAGTTTGCAATGCATTGGAGATCTCTCTAGCATTCAAGTTGTTAAAAGTCCAATTTAAACTAATATGGATTTACATTTGTCCCTTGTGTTGTAGCTGATTTGCTCCAGAATGTAGCTTTTCAGTTTATTGACTACAGCCTTATGTGCCAGATTTCCATTCCTCCTGCAGAACAGTGAGTGCCCTCAACCCTTTGAGTGCCAGAGAGGTACGCAACACCTAGCAAAGCAAAGCTTTTTGTACCCCTCTGGCACTCAAAGGGTTAAAGGGCAATTATCACATTTACCCGTGTCTGCTTCAATGGAAGAAATTTTAGTCAACATTTCAGGGCTGCACTGTATAGCTTTAATGTAGTCCTATCAGCCATTCAGTCATAAAACTTGCCTATCAGCCGGAACATAACCCAGATGTCTTAAGCTCTGAACCACAAACTGTTGGTTTATGTGCATAATCCCCATATATTCTCTGTTGTTCTTTCAAGCCTGATACAGAGTCTATGGAAGCTGTACCATGCATGACAGTTTTGTAACATGGATGCACTGGGGAGTATGGAAGAGAGGGCTCTTTTTAATCTTCCATTTCCTTCCCCCGTTGTTTTGCCAGGACTCACAATGCAGCCCTGGCTTAACTGATGGGACTGTTCTCGGTGGAGCAGATTGCCAATAGAGAACTATCTGATGATTGCCTATAAATATTCTCACAGTTTATGGATGATTGCTTTAATATTTTTGTTTTAGATCATTATCAATGCATAGCAGATCAATGCTTTATTGTCCCATGGGCAGAAAAGTGTTTAACTGAATTTCAGCATTTTGCATCTTTAACGGTCCATGTAAATGTTGTTAGCTCTGGAAATGTTATAATATTTGTCCTTCTGATTGCAAGACCTAAGAATGACTGAATATTTATACATTTGTACTCTTAAGTACAACCTTGATGGATACCTATAAAATGCTAGGGGGGCCCCAAAAATTCCAAACTTAGTGTTAGGGAGGCTTAGAGTGAAAAAAGATTGACAACCACTGGCTTAGTACAACATTTTCTGAGTGGCACACTGGTGATGGCATAAATGATTGAGATGTGTATTATGTAATTTGAAGGAACAAAAATAAATTTTGGGACAAATCAAATCAAACTTCATTCAATGTGTTAAAAGCCCCATTTAAATCAATTGAATATGTTATCCATTATGGGGCAGTTAGTTTGCTCCATAATTGTGCCCTTTTCTTTTATTCATAAGGCCATTTATACACTGCTGAATCCACCCTAGTGACAAGAAAGATATTTATTTTAGGAGCATGGATAAAAAAGGATGATCCTCCAATGGGACAGAATTCAAATCATCACCATACTGCTGTTGCAATATTGAAGTCTGCAGGTGTGGGATATACTCATACAAATTAAGTGTATTGGCCTCTGCATGAGTTCTACAACACTACTGTTTTCAATGCATAATTTCAGTTTGATCCTTATTCAAGTTTATGACCAAGTCTAGATAACAAAAGCAAGTATGTGTAACAAGTTTTTCATAATTATACTTGTATTTTCTACAGTTAAATTGCTGAATGTGCATTTTTATCACACTTTTATTATGCAAGTGAACAATTTGATTAATTTAAATATACAAATTAAATTATGAATATACATTATCAGTTGCTTTGAATTATTTTCTTAAATCAACATTATTTATCTCTATTGTTACCCATAGAAAATACTATGGATGGGGGAAAACGTTTGCTTCAAACCAAAATCGGCAAATAATGGCATTTCCCACTTGGCAAATAATTTCCCATGAAAAGTGTCATTTTTTCCACTTTTTTCCCGCAGCTCTTTGCATTGAAATCAATGGGAACATTGCATTCACAAACAATACATAGTAAATGTTATTTTATTTCCCAAAGGCATAGAATAAAAGGGGTATGATGGTGCCTGTGTTGGTGGAGTGTGGAGAAAGAATCAGTTGAACAGGGAATGTTTTTGGGAGGGTTGTTGACTGAGATTGGGGGGGACATTTCACTAATTTTTCAATGGCTAGAATGTTTTTGCCCCTTTAATCACATATTTTATGCCTTTTTGCTATAAAAAGGTTTTCCAGGAAGTGAAACACAATGCAAGCAGCTACAGAGTGAGAGAGAGAGGTGCTAAGCTGTTGTTCTGTGAATTAATAGTGAAATTGAGGCAGGAGAGGCTTATAGTGACTGCTACTGCTATGAGCAAGTTTTATAACAATAAAAGGAGTACCTGGAAGGACCGTTCTGCATCCATTGAGTAAGAGGAGGAGGAAGAGACCACTACAATAAACATGAAATGGTCTGGATGCCCTGGTTCACCAGGCTCAATTCTGTCCAGTCCGCCCACATCATCCCTAGATATCTTGGGGATATTTTTGTCATGGGCAGAGGAAGAAGAGGGTAGTAGTTTGAGCAGGACAGGTCAGTTACATGTGCCTGCTGCCAGGGTTGCACCTGCTCCCAGTGCTGCATCTGCTGCCAGTGCAGAACCTACTGGCAGTGTGTCTTGCAATTCTCAAGCGGGGGTGAGGAGATGATGCCTAGTGTGACAGCAGGGGACCCTAAGTCACACTTGCCAGTCCCATCACTAGTACTACTACTAATAAGGTGCGGCAGCTTGTACATGGCAAGTGTGAAATCAGGGGATCCTCTGTCACATTTTTTTATTACCTTCTCCAACCAATAAGATGTCTGTAATAGAGCAGCAGCAGCAGCAAGGAGGGACTGGTGGTGGTGGTGAAGAGACATCAGTGGCCTTTTTAGCCCATACTGAAATGGAATGGGGGACAGAGATGGGGATGGGCATCACCACCACCAGCAGCAGTGAGCTACTGGAATTTGTGGAATTTGCTACTGCTGTAATTCCTGATGCTGCAGAGATGCTAGGGCAGCAGGATGCTGAAGAGGCTAGTGTGCCACAGACCACAGTGGACACAGTGGGAATGGGATCCAGTGATGCAGGACTAGGACAGGTTCCACTTGCCAGCAGCAATACTCCTGGTCCTAGCTGCAGTGCTGATTCTGAGGCAGTTGCAGCAACAGCAGCAACATCATACTCTGTCCCAGCTGGTGAAGGGGAATGTGGAGAACAAGAAGAGAGAGGCCATTCTTCTCCACCTTTCCCCTACCACCAATGTTCTTTGTGTGGGATTATTTTTTCTCTTGTGGCAGACACATTGCAGTCATGAGCGATGGCACTGTGCACAATTTGTGACAAGACAGTGAAAAGGGGAAAGGAGGGAACACGCCTCGGCACATCTGCAATGATAACACACATGAAACACAGACAACATGACATTTACGTGAAACATGTAAAAGACAAACACCCACCAAAGAAATTGGGTATCACTGTTGCTGAACCTGCTGACTCTCCCCAAAGGTAACAAGAGGTGAGGCAGAGATTAAAGAGAAAGAATAGAGAAAACCAGCCAGAGGCTAAACGTTTGATGAAGAGTGAAACACTTGGCTTGCCGTCACCTTCTTGCTCTAGGGTAACTACACTTGTTCATCTTTACCTCCCCCACTGGTTGATAGCCATTCAGTAGATGTCAGGATGTAGCAGTTTTTTTTCCTCCAGTTGCACACTGTGTAATGCACTGACCACACAATCAAGGCATCAAGTGCCATCTAAGGAGATTCCATCCTTCAGAATATGCTAAGCTGGTCTGCAAGTTGTCATATGTCCTTAGTGGGGTGTGGCCAAGGGGCATAGTGACAACAGCAGTACTAGTTTCTGGTGGTGGATTTCACATTGGGGACCCTAAGTGTCATGATATTTGGATAGAGTTGTGCCAGATGTGAGTGCAGGTGTACCTTTTGTTCTCAGTCCTTCCCTTATTTACCACACACTGTGGACATTGCAGTTGCTAATGAAAGGTACAGTTACTGCTCTCAATGGAAAAGTTTCTATTCTAATAACAACACAGCCATAATTTTGAAGGAAGAGTAGGTGGAAAACATTACTGGCCAACTTCTTTTCTCCACCTATACTTGAAGTGGTGGGGGGTAGTTGTGGTGCAGCTACTACCTCAGGCACATCACTAGAGCTAGTAGTGGCAAGTGGAACCATGAACATCAACACCCCTATCACTGCTATAATTGATTCCCTTGAGCTGCCTAATGATCCTGCTGTTTCAATGTTTCATTTCAGCAGCAGCAGCAGCAGCAGCAAAAACAGCAGTCACAAATTCCGTAATTACACCAGGGCATTTGACATTGGCCTCTTGCCACTGGCCAACATGACATGACCTGCTGGCACTAGGACAGCAGAGTATTTTTTTTGGGGGGGGCTTGTTCTTAAAAAAAAAAAAAAGTAAGCAGAGGCCTACAAAAAAACAAACAATTTTTTGGGGTTTGCTTCTAACAAGCCTAAGTCCTAAACTTCAATGTTTTTTGGAGATATTGACTCTTTCTTAAAAAATGAAACTGAAAGGCTCTCAGTGCAGCACAGAGTTTAATGACCATATGAAATCACACTGAAAGGTTATATTAGCATAGATTAGCATATGATATCACACTCCGAGAGCTCAGCACATAGGAATAAAAGTATGAATATTTCTTGAACTGTGCATCTGCTGGTCTTTTGGCCAACAAAAACTTTGAGCGTCTATGAAAGTGTAAGTAGCAACCTAGATAATAGCAAAGTGGTATATGTAGTATATACATTTAAAAATTAGAGTGAAAACCTCAGGGTTCAGTACTTGGTCCACTGCTTTTTAACATGTTTATAAATGATCTATAAGTAGGTATAGAGAGTAAACATTTCAATATATACAGCTGACACTAATGTATGCAGGGTAATAGATTCAGAGCAGGATGGTTGTTCCTTACATAAGGATTTACAAAAAAATAGCAGACTGGGCAAACAAATGGCATATGAAATTTCATTTAAAAAAGTGTAATGTTTTCTTCATTTGGGATTTAAAAATAGACACACATTTTATGGGAGCATTCTAGGAACCTCATTGCTAGAGAAAGATCTGGGAGTTCTTATAAACTTCAAGTTTGTTTTTAGTAATCAGTGTCAAACAGAATTCACAAAAGCAAACTAAGTACCGTCCTACATTAAAATGGGGTATTGAAGCAAGAGTGGATAATACAATTTTGTCACTGTACAAAGCATTTGTAAGACCTCACCTTGAATATGTAGTGCAGTTTTAGGCACCAGTTCTAATAAAGTATATTCTAGACCTGGAGAGTGTAGACAGTACAGAGGAAAAAAATTAATTAAGGGAATGGAGGAAATGAAGTATGAAAAATGTCAATCCAAACTTGGTTTATTTACGCTACAGAAAAGACTACTAAGAGGGGACCTGGCTACACTGTATAAGTATATGTGAGATCAGTATAAGGCTCTCTCCAATGAGAGGTTTGATCAAATAACTAATGGCCACCACTTATAATTAGAGGAAAGTAGGTTTCGTCTTCAGCAGAGGAAGGGGTTCTTTACAGGAATATCTTTTAAATTTTGGAATTTGGATATGGTAATGGCAGATTCAATGGATATATTTAAGAGAAGATTATATACTTCTAACAGAAGGCAACATATAGAGTTATATGTTGTATTAGTAGCTTAAACAACACGTTATGGTAAACAAACTAACACCCATCTTGACGTCAGGCAAGGATTATGTAATTAAATTGTTGTATTATTATTTTTATTAGAAACCATTAAGAGAGGGTACATAGGCTGTTAGGTTTTCTTACACGGTGTACATAAGAAGGATAACAAATACATACATTGTGTCAATGTAGGCAATAATTATAAATATTCTAAGTTCCTGTTTTTGTTTTTAAAGATAAACAGCCTAGCTACTTAAACCTCAAAAAAACCCATAAACAGCCTTGTCTAACACTAAGCCACCTCCCTTCTTCAAACCAGCAGGCAGAGCACCCCCCCCATTACTGAAATTTGGAGGATCATCCACCATCCAGGACATGGCCACCAACTTTTGTGCCATTTCCAGCAATTCCTTCAGAATGGCTTCCTCCCTTTACGAGTCCTCTCAGATCTCTTTTCCATCTAGATTACAAAGGGTACGCTTTCAGTTGGTATCCTCTTTTCAGCCAAGTACAGATGAGCAAGACTGTTTTCAATTAATATTTTTTTAGAGGCAAGGTTGAGTAATTGGAATACAGTGATTCTATGTGTATGACCACCCCATTGAGTGCATAATGAATGCCTAAGACACAAGTATGAGTAAAATACATTATTTGTGATGCCATACTCCTCATGCAATTGTTCAAATGTTTTAAGGTTATTATCCATGTATAACTGTCCTGTTGTGGAAATTCTATATGTAGACCAAACACATCCAAAGTCCAAACTCTGCAAGTGTTCCAAGTCTGCTCACCCAAAATGGGTGTATTAGGATCAATTCCTCTGTACCCCAAAATGTCTTGAATTATATATACCATATTTTACAGATTTTTTTAATGGCCAAAGACAGGTTCATGCTAACTTCAGGGCCCACAAGAATTAAATGCTGCAGTGATCCCCATGTATTGAGAATTACTGAATCTATCTCTGGAAATGTATAGGAGTAGCTGGGAAACATGTAAGTCAGGGCAAACTGTCTCTGGGATGCCAGATAATATTTCTAAAAGTCTGGTAAGGATATCCCACCTTCATTCTTCTGCCTTTTGGCAGATAATAACTTAATGTTGGCCTTGACCCCTGAACATAGGAAATGAGTAACAATTTTAGCAATAAGTTTAAAGTAGTGTTTGGGACTATATATTGGGGCACTCTGAAATAAATATATAGACATTTGGGTAGTAAAATCATTTTAAATAGGTTTCATCTGCCTATTACATTTAATGGAAGTTTTATCCATGCTAAAGCCTTGTCTCTAAATTGGTTATCAAAGGGTCCAGATTATTCCTCAGAAAACATATCAGTCAAGGTTCTGACAGCACAGAGTTGATCTGGAGTAAAGATGATTTGGACAATTAAGACTTAGTCTTTAGTAGGAGCAGTATAACTCAACTACCTGTAGCATAAGGTAGTCCCCTAAGATCAGAGGGATATCTCCACATATAAAGAGAGTTTTACTCTAGGTTTCCCATGAGAAAGCCGCACATTCTTCTGTCGGCTCTGATCTGCCACACCAGTGTCTTAATTGCATGTATGAATAATCCTGGTGATGGGGGCAACCCTTCCTGTTGCCTCAGTTTTGTGCAAATTACTCTTATCTCACCCCCTGTCAGGACCCTGGAATTAGACTTGAGCACAACAAAAATTTTGAGTAAAATTCGATTTCGGACTAAATTTATTTTTTCAATCGTCGATTCTGCAATTTGGATCCAACCTGTTTGACTGAGATGAAATGTGACGACAGTCTGAATTATTCAGCGACTTTAAAATACCTTTAATAATACAATACAGAATGGAAATTAAATAAATGGAAACATTTCCAGGGTCTAAATAAAGATGGTGGACCAGGGTAAGATGGGCATTTAGCCTTATGCTACTATGGATGAAGTAGATGAAGTATGGATGTAGCTAAATTTGAGGGAAGAAGGAAGACTGAGGATGTCTGGTGCAGGGCGGACTCAGGATGACTGGAACACTGTGTATATGTAGCCAGCAGCAAACTGCAAAACAATGGAGCAGCCAGTACTCAGTAGATGGATACCGCAGACTTCAAGAGACTACAAAACTGAGGATGACTGGTGCGGACTCAGGATGACTGGTGCGGACTCAGGATGACAGCAACACTGTAGATGTAGACAGCAGCAAACTGCAGAACACTAGAGCAGGCACAACTCAGTAAAGATACCGCAGACTTTTTTACAAGAGACTACAAAACTGAGGATGACTGGTGCAGGGCAGACTCAGGATGACAGCAACACTGGAGATGTAGCCAGTAGCAAACTACAGAATTCTGGAGCAGCCAGCCCAGGACTCAGTAGATAGATACCTCAGACTTTTTTTTACAAGAGATGAAAAGCAATAGAGCCAGACTGAACAACCTGTATAGTGGGACAACAATGTAGACTTTAAATTCCCTCCTGTGTCCCACCAAGTCAGGGGGGTGTCCCAACCTACCATGGTTCTAGAGCTGGGTAAGCTGGAGCTCTCAGCATATTATGGTACTATGGTACTTTTTTCTTCTAATATGCATCGAACCTGAGAGCAGGGTAACCCAGCTTTGGCAGGTTGACTTTTAAAAAAGTCATTGGCTTCATGAGCTGGATGCCAATTGAGAGCGCTTGAGGCTAAGTATATTTCCTGTTACGGAAATTACCCACTCACTCAGGACAGTGGTTGGGAGGGCAAGAAAGCAACTCCTGGGCTACCAGGGACAAAGTAGGCCACACAGCCCTCTTATTATCCCAGAAAGTCAAGGGATCTGTACTTGGGGGCAAAGAAGGTTCAGCAAGGTAAGCCTTAACCTCAAACTCAGCACTTTTTCTATTGATGGGGAGCTGTTTGTTTTGTCCAAAGCATAATCTTTCCATTGGATCAGCATAAAAAGCAGCAGCTGCTCCACCGGAAAAAGATGAAGTGCTACTGGCGCTGCTACTGATAGGTCCCGGAAGACTATCACACTCCTCCAGATCATCTGCGGAATTTTCTCCCGCCTCCTGTCACTACATTCTTTTTTTTATTTGCCTCTCACGTACCCTCACTATCAATTGTTCCCTCCAGGCAGTGAGGGAATTGGAACAAAGTGCTATCTTACCTTTGATTCGAGGATCGCAAATTGTGGCAAGCATTAACTCGGGACAATTGTCCATGCACTCTTCCATGCGCCAAATCAGTTCCTTCTTCAGTCTCTTTAGAAGGGCAGCAACATCGGGAAGCATATTACCCTCAGCACCAGGCAAGCGTTCCCTATGGGCAAGGAAATTATCCATTTTTAAACGAGAGGTGTGTGAAGAGGGGGAATGACTTCTGCCAGGCTATCATTTTCTTTGCTTAAAATCTCCATCAAAGCACGGAAAGGAGTGAGGACTGTCACTACTGCAAATGAAATTGTGACATGAGCATGAATTGCCTTTTTCTGCTCCAGGATACACTCTAGCATATCTAAGGTGGAGTTCCACCTGGTCCCAACATCTAGTTTCAGGCGGTGCTCTGGGAGGTCTGCCTTTTTCTGTTTCTCCCTGAGGAGTGGCCAGCAATTTGTCGGCAGGACTCCGGAAGTGCTGGCAACCTTGCACTGTTACTGCCATCCTCGAGAGCAGCCTTCACTACCAGATGCAGGACATGCACTGAGCAACGCACACCCACAGATCTGCCATCCCGGAGAACCTTTATCATGTTAGCTGCACCATCAGTAACCACAAACCCCATTTTTGCCTGTGGCCTGCCTGCTCCACTAGCCACTGAGCCACCATGTTCTGTAGTGCTTTGCAAATGTTATCTGAGGTGTGCTGCTGATCATTACCTCAGCATGGAGGAGTAAAGAGCAGTGCCCTGCCTGCTTAGCTACTGTACCTGAACTTCTTGTTGGTAATTATGTGTCTTGCAACACATTGGGCTGCAACCAATGCACCGTCAATGACAGGAAGCCATGCTGGCCACTCGGAGCACTCCATAAGTCAGTGGTAAAGTGCATTGAATGGCAACCAGCCTTTCCTAGCACGTCCTTCGAATGCCCAATGCATGACTGGTATAGTGAGGGCACTATAGTTCTACTAAATGTGGTGCGGGTTGGAATTTTATATCGGGGTGCGACAGACACCATAAGTTGCTGGAAAGGCTCCCCATACACCAGATTAAAAGTAGCACCCCCAATGGCTATAAGTTGTGCAACGAAGCATGACATTTTCCTGGACTGCAGTCTGCACATCCCCTTTGAATGAAACCCACCAAAATCTTCCAGTATGGCCTGTATTGATTTTGGGATGGGCTGTGACTGTCTGTTGCTCTTACTAGGACCAGGTGTGGCATGATCCCCCGCCCTTTCTCCTGCTACCTACTGGTGGTGAGTTTAACACTTGTATACAGTAGTGCCACTTTCTGCACTTATCAACACTGACTTGTGGTAATTATTCAGGTGTTGGTTCATCCCGGAGGTGGTCAGATGACCCAACACCCTCCCATGGCTGACTTCCCTGCCACACAATTTGCATTTCACTGGCCGGCCATCGCCAAGTGCTACAAAATGACCCCACGCTTTGGAGCGACGAATGACTCTGGAAGGTGGTGAAGAAGAAACTAAGGTGAAACTTTCTTCATCTTCACATGCTGGAGCAAACTCACTTTGCTTTTTCTTTCTGCATACCATTACAGGGATACCAGTAGACTTAAAGACAGCAGCAGGGATGTTGGGACTGGGATTGGAGGAGGATAATGGAGTAACAATGGTACTGGTGGTGGAGACACTAGCAGCTACTACCTGGATGGGAGACTCAAATGGAACTGGAGAGGCAGGTGTTGAGTTAATACAAGACACAAGTGTAACTGGAGAAACAGGAGGAGTACTATGGGAAGCAGGGGAAAATTAAGCTCAGGGGAATAATCAAGGTCACTGGAAAAATTAAGCTTAGGGCATAAATCAAGCTTAGGAGGCCTTGATCCCTCAGATTATTTTTCTACCTCTTATAGGTTTTGACAGGAAGAAAAATCATCATCAGCACCATATTTTGGAGAGTCCTGTTCAATTCCCTCTTCTGCCTGGTTGCTACCAGGAAATGGTAAACTATCTCACTCAATAACATTTTCTGGAGTAGATATGCTCTTAGTGGCAGTGACAGTGGCAGCAGGAAAAATGTTATCCAAATACTGCAATAATTTCCATTTGGGCTGCTTACACAGATGTTCAGTATAAAAATCCTGCATTGATAATGCCCGCAATGTCCGACCAGTAGTGTTACACACACTAGGGGTCCCCAGGTTTATAGAAGTGGTTGTAGCGGAGGTGGTGACTAAACTGGCAGTGGCACTAGTCATTGTGCAGGTGGTTCTGGGGGGATCATCACCAAACAGCTGATGAGACACAGGTGATGGCTGCTTCATGGTCTCAGAGGAGGACCTAGATCTTTCTACCCTGCTAGTAGAGGTAGAACAACCTGCAGTTCCCTTCTTCTTTCTAGTTTTTGGTTTGGAGTGCTGCTGCTGAGTCTGACTAGTACTTCTCAAAGTACTCTTCTTTGCCCACCTGCTGCTGCTAGCTCTGCTTGTAAACAACATCACTGTGGTGGTGTTGGTGGTTGCTGGGTCACTGCATCTGGTACCAGGATGAGGAACATCAGGTTCTTCACTAGGACTCAGATCCATGACAGATAGGTAGGTAGTGAACTATAATAGTTTTAAAATTTAAAAACCTGGCCACACGACAACTGTGAGACTGGCTGTGTCACTCTGAAAATTTTTCAAACAAATCCCTACTATTACTATTTTACACAGAAACAAAGGTGACTTTCCCTTGCGGTGGTAATAAAGTACTAGTCTTGCCTATAGAACTGTGAGACTGGCTGATGTGCCACTCTGAAAATTATTCAAACAAATTCCTAATATTACTTTTAATATTTTCAACAGGAAGAAAGGTGACTTTCCCTTGTGGTGGTAATAAGGTACCAGGCCTCCCTACAGAACTGTGAGACCGGCTGAAGTGTCTCTCTGAAAATTATTCAAAAAAATCCCTAATATTTTTAATATTTTTTTTGCACAGGAACAAAGTTGTCTCTCCATTGTGGTGGCCTACACAACTGTTAGACTGGCTGTGTCACTCTGAAAATTATTTAGACAAATACCTAATAATTTTAATATTTTGCTCAGGAAAAAGATGACTCTCCCTTGCAGTGGCAATAAGGCACTAATGCTGGCTGCCTGCCGATGCCTAATGCTACCTGCCTGCCTACACAACAACTGGACACTCTAGTATCTCCTGTTTCTTCTCTTTCTCAGGTCCAATAATGAACTAAGAGGAAATGCAGGCTGTCAGGGTGTTGTCTGTCTGTGTCATTAATCCAACCCCGTCATGAAATGAAGAAGCCAAATGGAATAGAGACAAACTGGGAAAGTAGCGCATGAAACAGAAAAGCTAATTGGACTAGAGACATGGAGGGAAAGTAGAGAGGGAAAGTAATTGAGTGCTGGTTGTAGTCCCTGAATTTCTGAAATTTTCTACGATATTCGGACCAGGGCTAGTCGGATTTTGATTTTTTTTTGACAAAGGACCCTTGCCTTTCGGAATGCCCGAATGTCGCTCAATGACCCCATTTTCATCAAATTCCAAATGCCGCCGACCTGAAAAGCACAAACCTATCTGGAACATTGCAAAGCATACAATAAATGGATCCAACTGATAAATGTTGAACCAAAGCAACATAAAGTGCACCATAAATAATTCCATTTTATCGAGTCAAGCACTTTTGTTGTGTCTAAACATACTTTCACCCTGTTGCCTACATTTGTATGGTTAGATTGTAAGTGTAAAAAGAGATGTCTAAGACTATAAAAGGTAGATTTACCTGGCAAAAAGCCTGCCTGATCAGAGTGAATAAGAGTTTATAGTATTGAGTACAGTAATTTCCCTAGGATTTTGGCTAGGATCTTTGCATTGACTGTTAACAGGGAGGTAGGAAAATAGGAGTCACGCCATAGGGCATATTTCCCTGGTTTTGGAAGAACTATTATAGAGGCTTCATTCAGAGACTGTGGTAGAAGAGCTCCCTCAAATGTCTCACAATAAGCAAACGTGGGGCTAAAATGTTAGTGTATTTTTTTTACCACTTGTCTAGAAGCCCATCACAACCAGGTACCTTACCATTGGGATGTCACAAATGGCCTCTACTACATCTCTCAGAAGAATGGAGGATTCCATCATATTCCTGTGTTCTGATGAGAATACAGGAACAGCACACTTTGTTAAGTATTCCTCAATCTGTGCAATCCCTGTTACTTAGCATCATTGAACCATTTATGAAACTTGGTAAATTCTGCATTATTTGCCATGTCTTAAAAGATCATGTTGTCCTGATCATCGAATAGTGATGTTATGCTGCTTTGCCCTCTATTACCCTTAATTAGTCGGGCCATCAGTTTGCATGCTTTGTCTCCATTCTCAAAAACTGTTGTTGCTTGTAGAATTACATAATCTATACGTGTTATAGAATATGTGATTAGTATTCTGGTCTGACAACCAGATCACATGTAGCAAAAGAGGCTGTCATGAATGTCTGGAGAGAAGTTGTGTCACCCCTTTGGATGTATTGTGTCTCTGCTTCTTCTGCCTCCTCTTCAAGTCTCCTAGTCTCATCCATTTTGCCCCTCTTATAAGATGAGATAAGAGAGATAAGTGAACCCATGGCAGCAGCTTTATAGGCCTCCCAGGTCATCCCTTGTGGAGCGGACCCAGTAATGATTTGGAAGAATTCCTCCAAATCCACTTTGTGTTGTTTGATAAATTGATGTATTGATAACCAAAGCAGTGCAACTTCCAAGTTTTATTAGGGTGATCTGTACCCATCCAGTTATCCAGCACCAACAGTGAGTAGTCAGATCCCACCCATGGTAAAAAATAAATAGCTAGATTAATTCTCAGATAAATGCATAGTCCAACCTGGATAACGCTTATGGGTGGAAAAGAAGATAGAGAAATCGATCTCACCCAGGTGCAAAGCAGGCTAGGCACCAATCTAACCCATATCCTCTACCAAACCTGCAAATTTTGATCTAGCACAGGGAGTACCTGTGGTTGAGTCTATCATTCTGTCTAAGTCTGGGTTAATGGTCATGTTAAAATTCCCCATGCAGGCGATCATGTATTTTGGTCTAGATGTAGTATCAGTTAAAGATACTTGCAGAATAGTGGGTGCAAAAGGTGGTGTACCATAGATATTCAGAATGATGACTGGAAGACCCTGTATTTTACAGGACATAAACACATAGCTGCCCTTGGGGTCAGTTTTTATATCTATAAATTCAAAATGAATCAATTTTTTAACTAGCATCGATTACACCTCTGGAATGCCGGGAGGTGGAGGGATAGTGATGACTCACACATGGCTTCTTGAGCGACAATGTAATTAAAATTTCCTGGGTCATATCGTGACAAGGGTTGAACCTGATGGACTCATGTCTTTTTTCAACCTAATTTACTATGTAGCTAGCTATGTAACTATGATACATAGGCAGCTTCTAATAAAATATTCAAATATGCAGGACCAAGGCTATAAGGCTTATTATAAGATTATGTAACATAATACTAAACAACATCTGTGAATGGTTTCAATCATCCGCACATTCACATAGAACCACAAATACACTGTCTGGAACTCCAGTCAAATTACCCATGAAAACATGCATTTGTTCAGGGACACAGGGATTCCAATGAACACAGTTTAAGACCAACGCAATTATATAAATACATGTTTTTATAACATTATCTGAAAGAGTGTGGATTCATCATGTCTGGTTGGTAACCTTTACCTGTCATTATAGAAAAATTAAAAAATATTTTACATACAATTCGGCCCTGTCATATATTATTGAGTCAATCACACCACATTTTTCTTATAGATAGCTCCCAGTTTTAGCTGTTCTTTACCGAACTTTGTTAAATTTACTGTCCTGTGTCATGACTGAATTTCAAATTTCCAAAACAAAGATTTGGGGTTTCTAAGATGTTAATGCCCATTATGAATAATGAGTTGAGATGCCAATGCCCATTATGAATAAAGTCTGTATTTTTCAAAAATGTGTATCTATTTCTTAATGATTCCTCCAGACTGAAAATTAAAGTGAGATAATTGTACATGCAAATAATTAGATTGATTATTTAATTAGTAGCAGTTAGGCTTGTGTAATTTTGAAAATAACAATCATTTTAAATTATTATTGCTTTTTACTTTTCAGTGAATATATTATTGTCCTACGAGAGGCATATAACATTTAATGTGTTGTATTATTTACTTTGAATGCATCACACAAGCACTAAGCTTCTTTTGTTCAAGATTACATTTTCATAATGATCAAAATACAATACACTTTGTGTATCAAAGGAGATCGCATTTCATTATGACATTTTATCATTTAAGGCATAGCTGCTGCATAAAATATACATCTAATTGGAGCACACGTAATGTATATTCTTAACTTTAAGACAACTCTATTGCACATATTTAAAAAGCACTATTCAATGTATGGTACATTTTTATTTTCCTCAGCACCATTAAAAAGGTATGTTTGTCATAAGATAAGAACAAAATGCTAGATGCTAGCAAACACTCCGGCCTAATCAGGGCTGGTTTGTTCATTACATACAGTAGTCAACTGCCTAAGAAACTTAATTGTGAGGGGTGCTTCAGCTATAGGGGGCCATGTCTTCTTCAACAGACATCTACTCAGTGCTATTTGGACAGTTGAAACCCCCCTCTAATGTTACCATTAAATGGATAAAAGGGGAAACTTTGTTAGAAAATTAATCTCAAATTGAACTCTAACACAGCATTGTACATTAACAGTAATTAACTTAGTCAGGTTATTTTTTTCTCCTGATTCCTTTCTTTTTATTCATTTTTACTAGTTACATTTTACCAGCCTTCAGCTGCAAACATTGTGTAGAAGGTGTAAAAAAAAGAGCCTAAAGAGCAGTGATAAACGATGCTTACAGTCCCACTCTTAATTGAACAGCCAATAGATTTTACAGCAGCCACGCAGAGATGTTTAGATAATAAGTAGGTGGGGGAGGGTAGAAAAAAGTAATTTACATAACAGCTTAAGTCCCACAGATCATAGGTTCTTACACACAGCCAATAAAAATACAGAAAAAGAATACCAACATTAGTATATTTACTTCAGCATATTTATTAAATTTTGTGGGGGGCGTTTTGGTATTTTCTGCGCTAGGCAATAATGAATATGACAAGGAGGAGGAAAGAGGATGTGGCTGTGGTTGGTACTAAGGGTTCTTTGACCAGAATTATCTGAGATATAAATCCTATACGGGGCCTAGACATGGATGGCACATCTGTGATTCATCTGAGAGATTGATTAGAAGGTCTGGGAAAGATCTCTGGAGCTGTCTTAATTGATCCAGAATTACTCACAGAGGTATATAGTTAAGGGGGATAGGGTGAGGGGTAGAATGGGGAACAATTAGTTTGTTTGGCTTCAAATACCATCTATATGCTGATGATACCCAAATTTACATTTCCACTCCTGTTCTTTCACCTCAAATCCAGCTGCAAATTTCAGACTGCCTTTTGGCCATTTCTTCCTGGATGGCACAACGTCAGCTGAAGATAAACATGGCCAAAACCGAACTGCTAATCTTCCCACCAAGACCTTGCCCAATACATAGCTTCACCATTACTGTTGATGGAATTGATATTGATCCTGTCAGTTCAGCACACTGCCTTGGGGCCATATTTGATTCCTCTCTTTCCTTCTCCCCTCACATTAACTCAGTGGCTAGATCATCTCACTTCTTTCTCCGCAACATTGCTAAAATCTCCAGTTCCTCTCTCAACAAACTAAAACTCTTATACATGCCATCATTCTGTCCCGCTTAGACTATTGCAATATCCTACTAACTGGCCTCCTGCTACTCATCTTTCACCAATGCAATCTGTATTAAACTCAGCTGCATGAATCACCACACTCTCCCCAAAAACTGAACCTGCCCACATAATTCTCAGACATCTGTCATGGCTCTCGATTCAGCAGCACATCAATTACAAAGTCCTTCTTCTTACCTTTAATGCTTTCCACACTGCTACCCCTCCTTACATCTCTTCCCCCATCTCCTATTATGTTCCTGGCCGCTTCCTTCGCTCAGCACACAACGCACTTCTTGTTGCACCATCCACACCTTCTGCCCTCTCCCGTCTCAAACCTTTCTCGCTTTCTGCTCCATACCTATGGAACTCCATACCCCTCTCCCTATGTCTTGAAAAATCCCCCTCTGTCTTTAAGTCTACCCTGATATCTTATCTCCTGGAGCACTAGGACCATGCACTGCCTTTGGCCAAACTCAGCACTTGTAATCTCAGCACTTAACACCCTCTTACCCCATTAACTGTCTCCTTTTACCTATTTAGACTGTAAGCTCCTTGGAGCAGGGACCTCTCTCCCATTGTTTCTATGAATGTCACACTTATTTCATCCCCTCTTATTTATTGTAACATATGTCTGTTGTAAGGCGCTGCGTACACTGCGTGGTGCCATATAAATAAAGATATACATACATACATACAACAATGACAGAGAATTGCAGATGAGAGTGAGTAGAAGGAAAGGGGACCAGGAAAATGAAGTGTGTCAAAATCATTGAAGGGAGGAGATGCACAGAAAAAGAAGCAGAGACACTTCCTTGTGCATTATATTCAGTTTTATACATCCAACACCTCACCACCACCAGTGAAAATTTACTCACAGGATATAGGGCTGGAAATGCACATATGTGTCATCCAGCTAATGGGCTTAGTGATTATTATAGCTGTCCCCAGGCAGCTTTCTTTTTCCTTCTTATAAATAATGGTAGGCAGCACTCTTAGGTAACACCTCTCACAGGGTAGGACACATAGAATCCAAAAGACAGAAAGAAAGAAAGAGACGCCAATAGTGCCTTAATGCACATACAATATATGCAATATATAATATAATATAATAAATCTTTCATTCACATTTGTCAGTAGCTGTGTCTGCATATACATCGGCACAGCAATATCAGCTTGCAGAGAAAATCTTACCATCTCTGCTCGGTCTGTGAGGTGTAATAACCCAATTCCAGGCAGAAGCGAGGGAAGGGGATTAGAGAGCCATTGAAAATAGCAGGGGGAGGAGTGGACTAAAGGAAATGGAGGAGAGGAATGCAGGTAAATGGGATGAAAAGAGAGCATAAAGTTAAGGAGAGCGGACCTTGGTTGAGGAAGGAGACATAGCTAAATGGATGTGGGAAAGAAACTCCCTCCCTTGATCAGATGACTGTGATCAACAGAAAACATGAATGACATCTAACGTTAATGAAACTACTTTTTTTTTTACAAAAATTGGAACCAAAACAGGTGTTTTGAAGATGTATTTCTGGTCTTGCAAAACAGACAGTTTTGGATGAAATTCTAACTTAGAGAATCATTTGACTCATCTTTAATAGTCTCAACCTCAATGCCCAGTTGAAGTGCCCACTTATGCATGCCCTCCCACTATCTAAAGTGTCCTTTTTTGCAAGCAATATATATTCAAACCCCCTGGGTGTTCTAAAGCTTTTGGCTGTTTACACCTTTTCCAGTGTTAAAATAATAGAGGAGCTAAATCAGCACTTTAACATTAGATTTTTTTCTTACACAAGTTTTCAGAAGAAACTATGAATGTATTTATCTCTTAAACTGCAAAACATTTTTTAGTGTCCAAACTTATTCAAACACAGTTTTAAAAATGATGACCTCACTAAGTATGTTTTAAGTTCGGAAATTTAGTATAAGAATAAAATTCTTCAGTTTCCGCTAGAGAAAAATGCCAACTATCTTTTCTTTTTTAAAATTCATAAGTAATGTCTCAAGTTCTAGACTTACACTGAGGCCCTTTGTTTTATAAATGATTGTGCCGTAGGCACAGACTTTGAAAACTAGAGTCAGTGTCCCTTGATACCATCAATCTTTATAGCTGTTAATTTGTATATGTCTAATTGGCAACTGAGTAGCCAGGATGCTAAAATCAGAGGTCAGTGTGGGCTGCTGCCTCTTCTTCTTGGCCTACAAAAGTTCCATTTATATGTTATTATACTTTACTGTCCTGTTCCTTAATTCTAAAACAATGTTCTCATTATTCTTCAACTGAGGAAGACAGGGAAGGAGGAAATAAAAAGCTTTTTACTTATCTACAGCCTGGTAACCAAGTCAGCTGAAAAAATGTCCATTACACAGTAAGTTTAAAGAAAGAGTTCTGTATAACACTCGTCAAAATAAGAACTATTATACATAATATGCAAATTAATTGTGCATAGTGTGGGCACAAAGGCTAATGTATGAATTCTGGAAAACATCGGTATTAATGCCATATTATTCCGGTGTACTTGGCTAAACATAGTTGAAGAAACTTATTTTATGGCAATTGTGTTTTTCCAGGAAGGTTTTATCTTACAGTTTTAGCATTAGGGTTAATTGGTAGCAGTATGGTGTTGCAGTTAGAGATTATTATTAGTTATTAAGGTTTTGAATTAGGATTAGAGGTTAGTGTGGTATTTTATCATTGGGGTAAATGTGGAGGTTTATGCAAAATGATTGTGCACACTAATTGTGTGTGTTTGTGTGTTTAAATGCAGAATCTTCAAATAGTTATGTTACTATACATCCTATATAGGAAAAGTAGTATATAATGTTGAGACTGCAAATGGTCATTACCATAAAAATGAAAAAGTAAACATGTACAAATAAATCAGTTTTAATAGAAGGTGACTGTTTACATATCAGTTCTTCATTTAAGTTACTATACTGACCTCTGATGGCTAAATGCTTAGCTCAGTATGTTTAACCCTTTGAGAGCCAGAGTGGTATGGAATGCATTGCTTTCCAATGCATTCCGTACCACTCTGGCACTCAAAGGGTTAAAGAGATACTAATGTGTGGATATTAAGGCAAGGTCAATTATTCAGTATACTTTTTTATAATGAAATTTTGTTTGTGCCCCAATTTTATTTTATTTCTATATTATTTAAATGCATGCTCCAATGGCTTTGCTCCTAACCACAGGATGTGGCCTCGCGTTGGCTTGCATTCCATGGGGGGGTGTCCCCCCGGGGCCTTTGGGTACCTTGTCAGGTTGTGTCCGGAGACTCCATACACCCCTTACATCTATGATATATGCACCCCTATTAGTACTGATCCCCTTGAGATAGTCAGATCTTATTCTGACCATCTCCTTTGTGAGTTATACATTTGTTTATTTAATCTATATGTGATATACACTATTGGGCACCCTATCTGGGTTTTTTTCCATATTGCTCCATCCTTGTTTCTATGTTTGGGTCTCAAGCTCTCATCAAATTGGGGGGCGATGAGCACAGGGAGGTAGGTTTCTGATTGGGGCTTGTTGTACTAAGGCTGGTTTATGAGCGGGCGTGCGCCTCCTTCACACTGAGGAAAACATCTCCATCACTTTGTCTATATGATTTTCCTAATGGCCAGGAACCTATTAAGATAAATTTGTTACTAACTTATATTACAAAACAACATTCCAGTGTTATCATATTGCAAGAGACCCATCTCTATGGAAACAAAATTATGTCACTTCAAAATCAGTTGGTTACTCATCAGTTACACTCCACATACTCTACCCATGCCAGGGGGATCTCCATCTTAATACAAAAGTCATTGCACTTTGAATTCATAGACATTAAGATGGACCCAAAAGGATGCTCTATATTTTTGACTTGTAGAATCTCATGATTCTTATAAACATATACATTCCTCCGCCTTTTGTGCCATACATCCTCCAGGAGGTTTTAGTCTACATCTCTGCCAGGCAGAGTTACCACATATTTTGCATGAGTGCCTTTAATATGACTATGCATTCCATACAAGATAGGCTTGGAGGCTTGGGTGAAGACAATCACTGGGCTAGATCTAATCTCATGAGCCTAATAGAGGACATGAGTCTGATCAACGCTTGATGTACCCTATACCCGACTAAACAAGGCTTTTCATGTTACTCTGCTACCCACAAATCACTGGCAAAATCAACTAAGCATTTGTGTCAGAGGCGATGTGGAACATAGTGGAAACTTGTCACCTTTTAATGAGGGTCACCTCTGATCACTCTCCACAGGTTGTACTTATTCAATCCAGTGGCTGTCGAGGCTCAATCCCTGCTGGATGTCTTTAGATAACATTGCCAAACAACATGAGCTTGTTGTACTCCTCTGTCCTGTCCTTTCTGCTCCAGTACCTCTTGGTTGCCGAAATTCTGCCCGTTCCATACTATCCCTTTTGCCTGCTGATTATTGTTGCCTTCTAGTGTATGACCCTGGCTTTCGATGGACAACCTCTTGTGCCTGCTGATTTGTTTGCTGACTCACCGACCGTGGATGACCCTGGCTTCCACCAGACTCTTCTCTCTTCTGGAGTGCACCAGTTGCAGTCCACCTAGTTCCAGACTCTTCAGCCTCCTAAGAGATACTCATTCCTGAGAACTGCTCCTGGTCAGGCCGGTTCTCTCCCACTGAGGAGAGTATTATTATTTGTTGATCTCAGTTCTTCTCTGTTTCTTATTTCTGGAGAGTTACGCCTATTGGCCTTTCAACCCAATCCCCACTCCCTAATCTACGCACCCCAGCCATCACTCTCCCCTACAGGAGAGAAAGTGCTGCCTGTGGAGGTTCCATCCAGGGCTCACTTCCAACTCCTCTGAGGTTTGTCATCCAGCCTTGCGGCTGACACTTATATCCGGCCCAGGCTGCAGCACTATATCTTCGCAGACATACCCGAGCACTCCCTCTCCTGTGGGTTTATCCACATCTTGAGAGACCTGAAAGAGAGGTGGGAGTAGCAGAAAAGCACTTTGTTAGGAATGGAGACCCAGTGTCTTATGAAAAGTTTACTAAGGACATGACTACATATAATACCAGGGTAGCTGAGATAAGCTTAAATCACATGTTCTATAAAAGACAAAGCCTGTTTGAAAATGGTGATAAGGCTGGGAGACTGATGGTGCACCTAGTTAAAAAAGTAAGGGAAATCATAATATACCAGTACTATTACATGGTAGGGGAGAACTGTTATCTAATGATAAAGAGATAAATGCTGAGTTTACTGCTTGCATCCATCAACTGTACACTTTTAAGACTAACTCCAATGATGATCAGATAGAAGATTACTTACAAAATGGTAACCTTTCTGAATTGACTACTGCTTGCAGATGCATACTGGATTTGCCATTACTCTTACGAGAGGTGGTGCAGGTGATTGGAAGCTTGCCTGCTGGGAAATCATCTGGGGAGACATTTTCCCAGCTAAATGGTATAAGACATTTGTGGCTATTCTAGTCCCTCAGCTTTTAAATACATAATATGCAGCTTCTAATTCTCTCTCTTCACCCTCATCAATTAACAAAGTGTCTATATTGGTCATCCCGAAACCCAGGAAGGACCCATGGAAATGTGAGTCCTACCGACCTATATCCTTGCTTACCACAGACATGAAGATTCTACTGAAGATCCTGGCCAATAGATTGAATTATTCCCATGTTAGTCCACTCAGATCAGATGGGATTGATGCCTGACAGGCCTTTTCATAATCTACGGCTCCTCTTGTAAACCTATATACCACGCACTCTAACATAGGCAACAGAATCTGCATCTCACTTGACGCAATTAAGGCATTTAACTATGTTGAGTGGCACTATTTGTGGGGTGTCCTGCAAAATTTTGGCTTTTGCCATACCTTCATAAAATGGGTTCAATTATTATATGTTTCACCACTGGCTAGGATCCTGGTGGGGAGTGGACTCTCCCATAATTTCTCATTGAGCAGAAGGACAAGCCAGTAGTGATGATCGAGCACCCCAATGCTCGGGTGTTCGGGTGCTCTGGCCGAGCACCCCCGGAGGCTCGAGTGCTCGGCCGAGCACCCGAGCCCCATTGAAGTCAATGGGAGGACTCGAGCATTACACCAGGCACCCCCTGCTCTGATGAGGGGAGGGTGCCTGGTCCATAGGAAAAGGGCAGAAAATGATGGAAACACCACAGAAATGGTTCAGGGACAGCATAGGGAGGATGTCTGGATGCATCTTGGACTCCAACGTCGCTGCTGGGAACGATGTTTCGCCCGTAGTACGCCATTTTTACAGACTGACCGTAAAACACACAAAAAGGAAGATAAAAAAGACTTTAGGCGAAAAATTGTTACCAAACAGTATTTGCTGTATATTTACTTGTATATCATCTGCAAATTCTGCAAAAAATGTCATCGATTTTTCGGAACTGGGGCCATGATTAAGAGGGAAACGTGCGCAGAGGCAAATTCTGCAAAAAATGTCATCGATTTTTCTGAACTGGGGCCATGATTAAGAGGGAAACGTGCGCAGAGGCAAATTCTGCAAAAAATTTCATCGATTTTTCTGAACTGGGGCCATGATTAAGAGGGAAACGTGCGCAGAGGCAAATTCTGCAAAAAATGTCCTCAATTTTTCTGAACTGGGGCCATGATTAAGAGGGAAACGTGCGCTGAGCCGACCATCTAAAACATTATGGGTGAGGGTCTGCTGCGGAGCTGACCATCCTAAACATTATATGCGAAGGCCCGCTAGTGAGCTGACGCTATAAAACATTATATGAGAGGGCCCGCTAGAGAGCTGACCCAATAAAACATTATATGAGAAGGCCCGCTGGTGAGCTGACCTATACAAAAATTGTCAAACAGCGCCCGCTGGTGAGCTGGCCCTATATAAAAATTATATCACAGGGCTCGCTGGTGAGCTGGCCCTATATAAAAATTATATCCCAGGGTATATGGAAGAGAGTCAACCATATACCCATTTTTTGGGTGGAAGGGGTGAATGGGAATACAGAGTATTCCCATCATTGTAAATAACATATATAAAGTGACTTTATGTTCACCCGGGGCTTTCCTCCAGTGGAGTGGAGAAGTCAGGGGAAATCCAGGCCTTGTTCATTTTTATAAGTGTCAACCTATCAGCATTTTCGGTGGAAAGGCGGATACGCTTATCTGTTATGATGCCACCAGCAGCACTAAATACCCGCTCAGACAGAACGCTGGCGGCAGGGCAGGCCAGCACCTCCAAGGCGTAGAGTGCCAGTTCATACCACGTGTCCAGCTTGGACACCCAGTAGTTGTAAGGCACAGAGGTATCATTGAGGACGCTTACACGGTCTGCTACGTACTCCTTCACCATCTTCCAAAACTTTTCCCTCCTTGTGACACTAGGCTGCGCATCAGGGTGAGGGTGCTGGCGGGGTGTCATGAAGGTGTCCCACGCCTTGGAGAGTGTTGCCCTGCCTTTGTCGGAACTGCTGTGTGCTCCCCTTTTCTCCCCTTCTCGGTTGGCCAAGGTAGCACGTACTCTGCCGCCAGCGTTGTCAGATGGAAAATTTTGGAGCAATTTTTCGACAAGAACCTTCTGGTATTGCACCATTTTGCTTGTCCTCTCCACCGGAGGAATGAGAGATGAGAAATTCTCTTTGTAGCGGGGGTCCAGAAGGGTGAACACCCAGTAATCCGTGTTGTCTAAAATGCGTATAACGCGTGGGTCACGGGAAAGGCAGCCTAACATAAAGTCAGCCATGTGTGCCAGAGTACCAACAGGCAAGATTTCGCTGTCCTCACCAGGAGGATGACTCTCAATCTCCTCATCCTCTTCCTCCTCTTCTGCCCACCCAAGCTGAAGAGATGGAACTAAAGTTCCATGGCTACCCTCTGTAGCGGAGGCAACCGTGTCTTCCTCCTCCTCCTCCTCCGCCTCCTCCAATTGTCGCTGAGAAGACGAAGTGAGGGTGCTCTGGCTATCACCTTGTGTAAGCTCTTCCTCCCGCATTTCCACCTCTTCCACATGCAAAGCGTAGGTTTTAATTGTGAGCAGCGAGCGTTTCAGTAGACACAGAAGTGGGATGGTTACACTGATAATAGCGTTATCGCCGCTCACCATCTGTGTCGATTCCTCAAAATTGCGTAAAACCTCACAGAGGTCTGACATCCATTCCCACTCCTCACTTCTGATTAGAGGAAGTTGAACGGAGAGGCGACGACCGTGTAACAGCTGGTACTCCACTACTGCCCTCTGCTGCTCACAAAGCCGGGCCAACATGTGGAAGGTGGAGTTCCAGCGCGTGCTCACGTCACACAGCAGCCGGTGAGCTGGCAATTGTAAGCGCTGCTGCAGCTTCAACAGGCCGGCTGAAGCTGTTGATGACTTACGGAAATGTGCACACACGCGGCGCACCTTGGTCAAGAGATCATGCAAATTGGGGTAGGTTTTTAGAAATCGCTGAACCACTAAATTAAATACATGCGCTAGGCATGGTACGTGTGTGAGCTTGCCGAGCTCCAAAGCCGCCACCAAGTTACGCCCATTATCACACACAACCATGCCTGGTTGCAGGTTGAGTGGCGAGAGCCACTGCTCGGTCTGGTGACTAATCCCCTGCAACAGCTCTGAGGCCGTGTGCTGTTTGTCCCCAAGGCAGATCAGCTTCAGCATGGCCTGTTGACGCTTCCCCACTGCAGTGCTACACTGCTTCCAGCTACCGGCTGATGGGTGCGTGGCGCTGCGCGCATAGAATTCGGAGGTGGAAACGGAGGAGGAGGAGCCAATAACGTAGGTGCTGGCGGAAACCCTGATGGAGGTAGGGCCCGCAATCCTCGGCGTGGGTAGCACCTGTGCCATCCCAGGGTCCGAGTCGCTCCCAGCCTCCACGACATTCACCCAGTGTGCCGTCAGGGAAATGTAGCGTCCCTGGCCACAAGCACTTGTCCATGTGTCAGTCGTTCAGTGGACCTTCCCAGTAACTGCGTTGGTCAGGGCACGGGTGATGTTACGGGACACAGGGTGGTGTAAGGCGGGGACGGCACACCGGGAAAAGTAGTGGAGGCTGGGGACTGCGTACCGAGGGACAGCTGCTGCCATCAGGCTGCGGAAGGACTCAGTCTCCACAAGCCTAAATGGCAGCATTTCGATGGCCAGTAATTTGGAAAGGTGTGAGGTTAGTGCTATGGCCTGTGGGTGGGTGGCTGGGTATTTTCGCTTGCGCTCAAATGCCTGGGGTAATGACATTTGGACGCTGCGCTGGGACAGGGAAGTGGATGTGGTCGCTGATGGTGCTTCAGATGGTACAGGTGCAGGGCGGGAGGTATGCGGGCCTGCGCCTTCGACAGGCGATTGGCCGGCACCGAAAACAGGGGAAGAGGAGGCAGTGGTGTGGCCTGCAGACACAGATTGGTGATCCGGGCGTTCCTCCCACTTATTACGGTGCTTGGATGCCATGTGTCAGATCATGCTGGTGGTGGTGAGGTTTCTAGTGTTCATGCCTCGGCTCATTCTGGTGTGGCACAGGTTGCAAACTACAATTTTTTTGTCGTCCGCACTTTCCTTAAAAAAACGCCATACCGCGGAACACCTAGCCCTTGGCAAGGGAGGTTTACGCAAGGGGGTGCTCCGTGGAACATTTGCGGGCCGGTTTGGTGCGGTCCGCCTTCTTTCTTTAGCCACACCACTGCCTCTTCCAGCCTGTTGCGGTGCTGCAGATGGCTCACCCTCAGGACTGCTGTCATCGCTCGGCTCTCCACCTTCCCAGGTGGGGTCAGTCACCTCATCGTCCACCAAGTCCTCCTCCAATTCCTCACTCTGATCATCCTCCTCATTTCTTGATCCCACCACATACTCAGTCATTGACAACTGTGTATCATCCTCCTCATCAAGGTCTTGAGACAGTAATAGTGGTTGATTTGATGGCAACTGTGTCTCATCATCATCATCCACTTCCTTTGACCTTAAATGCCGTTCCCCTCTGTCATCTTCTTGTGATTGGGTACCCTCTAGAGGTTGTGAATCAGGGCACAAGATGTCATGTTCCTCTGCAAGCGTGCTTGGAGAGAGGTTCAAATGAAGGATTGGTGATGAGACGAGCTCCTCACTATATCCCAGTGTGGGATCACTTCTTTGGCCAGACCCTCTATGGTGGGAGGAAGGATGATCAGGGTGAGGATTATGTTGACCAGACTCTTGGCTACTGAGAGTGGACTTGGTGGAAGACAGGGTGGTGCTTAACCGACTGGAAGCAGTATCAGCTGAAATCCAACCGACCACCTGTTTGCAGTGGTCTGACCTCGAGAGTGATGTCCTGCGACGCCCTGTAAACTGAGACATGAAGCTAGGTATGGTGGATGTCTTTCTTTCTTGTGCTCTGGCACCAGGCACAGTTTCTACGCGTCCTGACCCGCGCCCTGAACTATCAGGATCACGTCCACTTCCCCGTCCCTTTTTACCCGCCTTCTTCATATTACACGGAATATGCGCTGCTAATCTGCAACTTTGCACACTAAACAGAATGTGCTGCTAATCTGCAACTTTCCACACTAAACAGAATGTGCTGCTAATCTGCAACTTTGCACACTAAACAGAATGTGCTGCTTATCTGCGGCTAGGCACAGTGAACGGAATATGTGACTTTTATTTTTTACACTTTGCACACTAAACAGAATGTGCTGCTAATCTGCAACTTTGCACACTAAACAGAATGTGCTGCTTATCTGCGGCTAGGCACAGTGAACGGAATATGTGACTTTTATTTTTTACACTTTGCACACTAAACAGAATGTGCTGCTAATCTGCAACTTTGCACACTAAACAGAATGTGCTGCTTATCTGCGGCTAGGCACAGTGAATGGAATATGTGACTTTTATTTTTTACACTTTGAACACTAAACAGAATGTGCTGCTAATCTGCAACTTTCCACACTAAACAGAATGTGCTGCTAATCTGCAACTTTGCACACTAAACAGAATGTGCTGCTTATCTGCGGCTATGCACAGTGAACGGAATAAGTGACTTTTATTTTTTACACTTTGCACACTAAACAGAATGTGCTGCTAATCTGCAACTTTGCACACTAAACAGAATGTGCTGCTTATCTGCGGCTAGGCACAGTGAACGGAATATGTGACTTTTATTTTTTACACTTTGCACACTAAACAGAATGTGCTGCTAATCTGCAACTTTGCACACTAAACAGAATGTGCTGCTTATCTGCGGCTAGGCACAGTGAATGGAATATGTGACTTTTATTTTTTACACTTTGAACACTAAACAGAATGTGCTGCTAATCTGCAACTTTCCACACTAAACAGAATGTGCTGCTAATCTGCAACTTTGCACACTAAACAGAATGTGCTGCTTATCTGCGGCTATGCACAGTGAACGGAATAAGTGACTTTTATTTTTTACACTTTGCACACTAAACAGAATGTGCTGCTAATCTGCAACTTTGCACACTAAACAGAATGTGCTGCTTATCTGCGGCTAGGCACAGTGAATGGAATATGTGACTTTTATTTTTTACACTTTGCACACTAAACAGAATGTGCTGCTAATCTGCAACTTTGCACACTAAACAGAATGTGCTGCTTATCTGCGGCTAGGCACAGTGAATGGAATATGTGACTTTTATTTTTTACACTTTGCGCACTAAACAGAATGTGCTGCTAATCTGCAACTTTCCACACTAAACAGAATGTGCTGCTAATCTGCAACTTTGCACACTAAACAGAATGTGCTGCTTATCTGCGGCTAGGCACAGTGAACGGAATATGTGACTTTTATTTTTTACACTTTGCACACTAAACAGAATGTGCTGCTAATCTGCAACTTTGCACACTAAACAGAATGTGCTGCTTATCTGCGGCTAGGCACAGTGAATGGAATATGTGACTTTTATTTTTTACACTTTGCACACTAAACAGAATGTGCTGCTAATCTGCAACTTTCCACACTAAACAGAATGTGCTGCTAATCTGCAACTTTGCACACTAAACAGAATGTGCTGCTTATCTGCGGCTAGGCACAGTGAACGGAATATGTGACTTTTATTTTTTACACTTTGCACACTAAACAGAATGTGCTGCTAATCTGCAACTTTGCACACTAAAAAGAATGTGCTGCTAATCTGCAACTTTGCACACTAAACAGAATGTGCTGCTAATCTGCAACTTTGCACACTAAAAAGAATGTGCTGCTAATCTGCAACTTTGCACACTAAACAGAATGTGCTGCTAATCTGCAACTTTGCACACTAAAAAGAATGTGCTGCTAATCTGCAACTTTGCACACTAAACAGAATGTGCTGCTAATCTGCAACTTTGCACACTAAACAGAATGTGCTGCTAATCTGCGGCTAGGCACAGTGAACGGAATATGTGACGTTTTTTTTTTAAACTCTGCCCCCCAAAACAAAATATATCTGCTGCCCCCACACACAATAGTCCTAAAAAGGACTTTTGGGTCTTTTTGTTGTTCAAACACACTTTTCTTCTCCCTACACTGACTTTCCCTTCCTATCCTCATCTCTCCCTGGCTAAGACTTAGCCGTACTCACTGGTCAGGTGCTATACAGCACCCGATCACGGGTTCTGGCCAGCCAATCAGTGTAATGCCAGCAGCCAACATGGCTGCTGGCATTACACTGATGTCAGAGCCTCCCCGCACGTTTATTGGCTGCGCAGCAGCCGCGAAACGTGCGGGGAGGAGACCCGAACATGGCGGGCGAGCACATGCGGTACTCGTATGAGTACCGCCATGTGCCGAGCAGAGCGATGCTCGAGCCGAACCGAGCTTCGGCCGAGCATGCTCGCTCATCACTACAAGCCAGGGCTGCCCCGTCTCACTGTGGCTGTTTTCGGTGGCTCTGGAACCACTGGCATCCAAACTTAGGGATGATCCGTATATACACAACCTCGTGTAGAGACCAGAGAGGAAAAGGTAGTGCTATATGTGGATGACATTCATCTCTTTTTGGAGGGACATTGATGGCTCTTTGGCCAGGGTACTGCACGTGGTGGAGGGTTTTGGTTTCTAATTGGGACACAGCGTAAACTGGTCCAAGTCCTCCTTGTTACTGCTGGATCCCCTTTTTGGTGAATCGACATACAGTAAGCTCGCAATTATGCTCTATAGCTTGTTTTAAATATCTTGGGGTGGCGATGTCAGCTCTTTTCACTGAATTTCTGCAGGACAATCTGCATCCACTAATTTCCCACTTTCAGACCAAAACCAGAGCTTTGTCCAGAGTCCCACTGAACGTGATCGGCAGATCCAATTTAATAAAAATGATCTTTCTACCAAAATTTCTGGAAATTTTCCACAGTAACCCAATCTCCATCCCAAAACAATTCTTTAGACTGATTGATAAAATACTTGCCTGCTTCATATGAGAGGAGGAAGCCCAGTAGTAAATTGTAGACTCTCAAATTACTCACTGATCGGGGTAGAATCTCCCTGCATATTTTTACAAATATTTTCTATCAGCTCAGGAAAATTTGCTTTGGTGTCTATTTCAACAGATACCCCATCTGAATTATCCAAGCTTGAGGAGCCATTCATCCGCCCGGGTTATCATCTTTCTCTTTTCCTACTTTTGGAAGTCAGTTCAGCCACTGCTGTTCCCACCCAAACAATGTGTAAGATATGGTCTGAGATCAAGTCATCCTCTGGCTACTTGGTTCAAAATCTGGAGACCCTTCTATGTGCAGAGGTGGAGCTGGAACATCTGAGGGGTCTGGACTTTGGAGACCTATGGATGGCTAATGGCATTATTACTCTTGGACAGATTTATCAGGATAACACTCTTAAAAATGTGAACAATTGAATATGAAATATAATATACCTAATAAAAAAAAAATAATAAAAAAAAAAAAAAAAAAAAAAATATATATATATATATATATATATATATATATATATATATATATACTTTTTTTTTTTTACTTGCATGTCCAACATGCTTTACAAGCACACGTGGACAACCATCCACCAACCATAGCAACCTTTGGTCTATTATCTCTAATCTAGGAAAAAAATGAGCTCATTTATTTACAAATGAAAAGGTGACCAATGGAGAGGATACCTCTCTTAGCACTTGTTGGGAGGGAGACTTAGGCATATTAGAGGATTTGGAATAGTCACTGGCCAGACTGAGTCCACATTATTCCACACAATAAACATATTTTTGTACTTTGAGTGCCAGAGGAGCACACAATGCATTGCAAAGCTGTGTGTTGCACACACGATTGGCACTCAGCAGGTTATCTCATACTTTGTGTATACTTAGCCATCTTTGGCTAACTCTCTTCCATCTACAATTACTTAAGCTATTCACACTTCAGATGGGAAACAAATCTTGTATCAGTTGGACAGCTGATAGATATACCTCTACTGGAGTCTAAAAAATAGTTTACACAGACACTGGTGATAAGAGTTTTCATATTCAGCCTTCGTTTTAAATGCTTGAAGAAGATACCTAAGTTGTCTTGAAAGCTTTACTCTAAAGTTACTTAACTAATAAAGGTTTCACTTTTACTCTAGCAGTCTCCTGCATTTTCTACGACTAATACGGTACCACCTCTTACCTACGTAGAACTTACAATCTACATTTTTGTTTGTCAGGTACAAGCGCCTTGCTTAAAGTTTCTAGAAGTTGTTGGTACTAGAAACTGAAATATGTTTTCATAGCTTCAAAGCCAATGTCTTGGCTTCAGAGTCAGTTGTTTAACTAACTGAGCCATTCCAAAATCCACTACAGATAGATTTCAAAACCATTTGGTCAAATATTAAGCAACAGTAAACTTTTTAAAGAAAAATATGTTATAGAACTTTTCATTCTGAATTGTCACTTTTCTTGTAGTAGAACCCATTAGGCAAAGGAAAGGTAGAGTGAAAACAGTGATAACTAGAAAGCAAGCCAAGGTCAAGAAGCCTGAAGTAGTGAAGTCTAGCAAGGGCTATGAGAACTAAACACAGTATTCCAGATGAGATGGCTTGAAATACTTTGATCATCATCTATATAAGCATGCAGCCGCAGCAAAAACATGGTCACAACCAATCAGAGAGAATGAAATCCTGCAATTAGCTAAGGCACATGAGAATCCACAAACAATCATGGTGATTTAAAGCACAAGACCAAGCCCATTCATGGTTAGAATGGAATGGAGGGGCACATGAGGAAGTGTAGGATCCATCTGTATAATGCCGGGGCCGGCTTGGATAACTATTAGATGAGGTATGATGACATGAATAAAACAAGATTACTCTGGATCCTGGGAGATTTTTCATTCAAAAGTTATTACAATTTAAATTAAACTGCAATTTTCTATTCTGGTTACTAGATGGTGCTGTTCATATCACTTAGTATGGACAACTGTGGTCTAAGACCTAAGGTCCTACATACAGTGCATTATTAAACAAAATCCTATATGTGCACCATTTGACAGTTTGCCAAAAAATTAAAACAAGAGATTAGCTGTAAATTATTTTGAATGGAATATCTCTGGGAGGACTCTTGTGTCAGGAAAAGTCCTATAAGATATATTGTTTTAATAAATTTTTTCTGCACATTTAACACCTTGGCGGATATGCACAAAACTGTGATAAAGAGGTGATAAAGCAGTATTACTTCTCCTGAGAGATCACTTCATTTCTCAGGTGGCAGAGATGTTAATGCTTAGGCTCCATAGAATAAAATAGGAACTGGAGACATCATATCACTGGAGAAGTCATCTCCACTTTATCACCTCTTTATCACACCTTAGTGCATAACCTCCCACGTGTATTGTTCTCCTGTTCTCAGTCTATAGGGTCAATGAAATAAACCGGTCCTGTAAGAGTGTAGGGCATATTAGTGGTTGAGTTTACTTTATTACTGCCAGCCATATGCGGATATATAACTATAACAATAAAAGCAGTTTTCCATGCTTCATCATAATCAATCACATCATGCCGTGTGGGTATATAACTATAACAATAGAAGTAGTTTTCCATGCATCACATAAACCAATCCCATTACAGCTCATATGATAATTCTATCCTATCTATGGACTCAAACTCACTGTCTAAATAAAAGACCACTTCTCTACTCTACACCAACAAACCTCTGGAACATTTTTCTACAACTGTTCAAAACAAAGAAAAAGAGGGCACCCAATAGTGTAGTAAGATCACAAGATAGCTAGAAACTATAAGCTAGAAGTGTAAGACACACATGGTACCATGTTCAGGAAAGGGAATACTCTTAACACCTTAAGGAACATTGCCATGCCAGAACTGTCACGGCGGTCCGGCACTTAAGGACCAGTGATGGTCCTCGTAAGTCACGGAGTTCAGGGCTCCCAGCGTGGCTGCACACCGCTCCGGAAGCCCTGAACCAGAAGCGATAACAAAAAAAAAAGCCCCGTGGTCCTCAAGTGCTGGCCACGCGTGCACATGTCGGTCCTTAAGGGGTTAATCAACCAATGTATTGGCATTTTGGCGCACTTGATGGTGGTGACAAGTTTTGGTTCCAAGTTCCTACATTAGGGGAACCTCCCATCTTTTGTTGCCTATCTTTTCTACAACTGGTCACATAGTTCCTCTCCTTTCTACATTAAACCCCATGCAATCTGTAATTTACCCTCATCACTCCACTAAGATTGCTCACACAAAAATAACTGATTATGTTTTATCTGCTAAGTCAAAAGGCTATTACCCCCTACTCATTCTCTTGGAACTCTCAACTCTATTGAAACTGTGCACCATTTGCTCCTACTTTAACACCTCCATTATCTTGACCTGTGTGACATCCCCCTCTTTTGGTTTTCATCCTACTTCTCTAACAGCTCCTTTAGTGTTTCCCATCCTGGCTCCACTCCTTCACCACTGTCACTGTGTGTTGGAATAACACAAGGTACTGTCCTGGACCACTTACTCCCTTGAATCTATGCCTCTTCCTGTGGGAAAAATAAGCTCCTTTTGGTTCTATCATCATGTAATGACACCCAAATCTGATTTTACTTCCCAGTTTTCTCCCCTTCTCTCCTTTCTCACATATGTAATTGACTGCTGTGTCTTCCTAGATGTTCTTCCACCATCTAAATCTCATCCTAACTAAAATAGAACTAATAATATTTTCTCATCCAGTCTTTCCCTTGATATATCCCTAACTACTAACAATACTACAATCACACCAACCTCCATAAAACATGGCTTGGGGGCCACCTCAACAATTCCCTATCTTTCATTGTCCATATTCAGTCAGTCTTTATCTTATATTGCCTCCATGTACTCAACTCTCTTGCATTCAAACTTTTCTCACCCCTGATGTGGAACTCTAATCCAAACACTTATTATATCCTGTCTCTACTACTGCAGCACCTTCTTAATTGATCTTCCTCTCAATTGACTAACCTAACCACAGTCCATCTACCTCACACATCATTCCTCTAACACTGATCCTATTTGCCAATCCTTACACTGGCTCCCCTTTTAATATATAAGTAAATTCAAAATGCTGGTACTAACTTAAAGATCCCTTACTAAGACTGCACCCTGCTACATCTCATTTCTTTCCAAATTCACTCCTGATGGGTGGCTGAAGGGACAAGTCAAGCTACAGGTAGGTATGTTTATTTAAATGGAGCTTTTAACCCTTTGGATTCTATAAAGGGCTTCCAATAATTTCTTTGTGCCCTGTGTTACATGAGATGAGCTCAAGAATTACTCCAGTTCTATCCAGTACACCAGCCTCATGTTTTAGGAAGTGACAGACTACAAGCTATAAATCCTGCCTCTGCATTCATTTCCTTTCTTATACTTTCTCTACACAATTTAATTCAAGTTAGTGAAGTGGATCCATGACTCCAGAGAAACTACTTGGCTAACATCATCTTTGTGATTTACCTTAAACTTCCAGTCAACTTGCGAAATACATGTTAGAGATTTGTTCCAGGAAATCACTTTAGGGGATATTGTTCTGCCTTCATTTGAGATAATTGTAATGGACTGTTGTTTTGTTTTGCATGGTATGGGGTAAGAAATTGTCTATAATGCCTTGAAAATATAATGGGGCCTTACAAAAAGAAACCTCAATCTCAATTAGTCAACTCAAAGGATTACATTTTGTTTCATGTTGGTTATTGAACTAGGGAACTGCCAAGATGACATTCCAAAGATTAGCCAAGGTCTGTTACGTTCCACAGATCGCCCAACCTTAATTAAATGAGTGACCCATAAAAATGCATTATCTCTGTCAACCTGTTCTAAGAGTATCTAGTACCATGGACACAGTTATCATGGCATAACATAACAATGTGATATGGATATCCTCGTAAACCTCAATTACCTTAATGATTTCAAATTAAGCAGGGTTTGTGTAAATTAATGTTATATGGAAACTGTGATAATTTAGAAAGTTCACATTTTAAAATAGAGTTGATGTCACTGTTTTTCTCATGTTTCTGTTATATTTGCATATATGAACCCTTTGAGTGCCAGAGGGGTAAGCAACACATTGCAATGCTTTGCTCACCCCTCTGGCACTCAAAGGTTTAAGTACATGATGGAGTTATAGGAGAATCATGTATTTTTTTTGCAAAATGTACTTGATAAAAATAATTACAATATTTAATGGAACATAAATGACCCATAAAGTCAGCTGATTTCACTACTCATTGGGGTGTATTCAATAAGCTATAGAGACAAAGAGACAAACCATCTGGATCTTAGGTTTGAGAAATCCTAGAATTTCCAGTTATTTCATTTGAGGCTTTTAACCTCTTGAATACTAAAGAGGTCTCCGACACATTCCGTAGAAATGCTTTGGAAACGCTCTAGGATTCAGCTGGTTAAATAACAAATTTAAATCACTCAGAATTTTAATTTCTTCCCTATGGTATAGTTGGTTTGATCCTCAATTGCAGCTCTTTATATTACTTTATATTACTGAATATGGTCCGGGGGGGATGTGCTAATATGTGGCACGATGCAAGAAATGTGCGCATCTGATAAAGGCATTTTTGTGCGCCAATAGATATTATGCATGTTCTAATCCAGAAAGCTGAAAACCAAACGCTTTTTGAATTGAGCATAAAAAATTCCTTTTTACAACAACACTACACAGATGTATAAATTCATTCAAAATAGCACTTCCTGCATTAGGCACATTCGCTATTCCACTCACACAGATTTGTTAATCCTGGCCACACCCACAAAAAAATAAATCTGCGCAGCTGTTCGCTAATCCTGATTTTTCATGCGCAATTCAACACAATCATGCGCAAACCTATTCCCTAGTGGTTTTCACACGAGAAATAGTGATTGCTCATGTTTCTTGCATCACGCCAATGGTTACTTGCTAAAATAGGTGTGTATTCAATTTATTGGTGACGTGTCTGACTAATATCAATGTATTAAGCTGTCATTGCTGAAAATTCTCCCATTTATGTCAAGGCTTAGGCCAAGGGCAGGGCAGGATAGTGGGCATTTTTGGGCATTCAATTCCTCTGTACCTTATTTAACCCTTTTAGTGCCAGATTCATGAGGCCAGGCACATTTTGAGAATACTTGCTTTCCACTCTTTAAGTATGATCTCTTTAGGTAACTTTCTAGCCAAAAATTTAGCTTTTTCATGTTCCCTCTTGCGATGACAATTTTGTATCATGTAACAAGCTACTATGTCATCAATAAAAATATAATTAAAAATTGCTTACTTTGCAAATATCATGCACGATATATATAAAACATATTCATGTTTGATGTGAAAGTTTCAGTTATTTTTAAATGCATTGAATCCCCCTATACACACAGATAAAAAATATGCATTGTATTAACCTTCATGGCTTGTACACCCCCCCTAATTAAAAGGGTATTTTCAACTCTATGAATTAAAATGCATATTCCATTACTTACATGGTAAAACTACCCTAAAAATGCTCAATTACCTGTTCATAGAGAAAGTACAGGCAAGCTCTGCCAGAGGAAGATAGAAAAGTTTATAAGGTTAAACAGAGAGAAGTTAAGCGCATTATTTAATGTGCTAAATCCTAAGCAGAATAGAAAATTGCAAAGTCTGCAAAAAAGTGGCAAAACTTTCTTTAGATATTATGTGAAAAAAGAAAAAGTAAAGGATGCAAAATATGATTAAATTTAGACAATGATAGATATAGGGAGGGAGATAAGAAAATAGCTGACTGCCTAAATAACTATATCTGCTCATTCTTTACAGAAGGGTGCCTGAACTAAAATGGTCTTAACCATTTAAGACCTAAAGGAAAGGTATGCAAGTCATATCATTTTGGAAAGTAGACACTCAGCCTCATCAAAAGAAGGGATGTTTGCTTTTCTTTCCCTAGGATAGTGTACACAAATATGTACGTAAGTTGGCACTATATAAAAAAATGTTTTTATCTTCCTACATTTGAAAAATACTGAAATCTTTGAAAACCATGGAATTTCCTATTGTATTCAGTATTTACTTCCAGCCCAAGAAAAATAGTATCACATTTGTATGGGTTGAGAAACCATGTGAGGTGGCAGGAACAATAACCTACACGCATGCCATTTCAGAAAGTAAATATTCACTCACAATAAACGAAGGGCCATATAAAGCTATAGAAAAAATACAGATATTTCACATTCTACCCCTTGAAAGATATAGATAGTTTGAAAAGCAATGGAATTTCCATGAGCTACAGCTTTTTCCAAGAAGCATAAAATTACTTAAACTACAATCTCTATTTCAAATATGATTTCCCTGCATGAAAATGGTTGTAATAAGTACATAAATTAGTAAACGGTAGATAAATCACCGCATTTTAGAAAGTAGAGAACCAGCTGACTTTCTGTCCCTAGGCTAGTGCACACAATTATTTCCATAAAATTGTACTTTAGGAAAGAAAAAAAAACTTTGTATTCTTCATTCTCTTCTAATATAATAAAATCTTTTAACACCATGGAATGTTGTACTGTTTTCAATGTCTACTGACAGCTTTAAAAAATAGTACCCCATTGGTATGGGTTGACATACATTATTGCATGTCAGGATCATGGCTAACTGTATAATAAGGCTGGGAGAGCAGGCAGAGTTTGTGATTCTATGGCTAACTGTGGAAAAATGCTGGATTTTAGGGAGGCCATGTGTAGTTCTGTGGCTATCAGTGTAAAAAAGCTAGTGCGTCAAAGTGGATTTGTGTTTCTATGGCCACCAGCGGGAGAAGGCTGAAGAATCATGCAGGGTATATATGTTTCCATGACTACCACTGGATAATGAAAAATGATTGGATGTCAGAAAGTAAAGTGTATTTTTTGGTTATTTGGCATCCAGAGGGACAAAGTTGGGGAAGCAGGCATGGTAAGTGTGGTTCAATGGCTACCAGTGAATCAAGCTGGAGGAAGCAGAGGGTATTTGTGGTTCTAGGACTACCAGTGGACAGTGGAACAAGAGCTAACAGTAGACAGTGTATGTATGATCCTGTGGCTACCAGACAGCACATGTAAGGTGCTATGGCTACCAGTGAAATAAGAATGGGATGTCAAATAGTGTATATATAGTTCTATGACTGTGAGTGCATCGGTAGAACAAGGCTAGAAGGTCAAACATTGTATGTTTGGTTCTGTAACTTCCAGTGGACAGTAAAACAAGATGTATGTGTAAACATCTCTGTGGGACACACAAGGTTAATTTTATTTTTCTTAGAGTCTTCAAGAAGAACTAATACCTCTGAATAATATCCTAGGGAAAGAAAAAACTCACAGCTCTAAAACACCATAATATACATACACAAAAAGAGGAACCTTAGTGAACCAAATATGAAGTGCAGCAAGGTATGAGAGGACCACAATCCACAAGTTAAAAGCAAAACAAACACAGTAAAGTATTGAGCTACTTCATACAAATTACTTAAAGTGGAACTTTCAGCTTAATTCAAGATTGCATATTTGAAAACTGCATTAACCCCTTAACAACGGATGACTTACCAGGTACGTCCCACAGAAACTGTCACTTAGTGACAGAGGACGTACCTGGTAAGTCACGGAAGTCCGGGTCTCCGTGCAGCTGCACGCCGCTCGGAGACTCCGGACTTGTTTGAAAAAAAAAAAAAAAATGTTCGGCGGCCGTTAAGATGACAGCCGCGTATGAACGTGGCTGTCACTAAGGGGTTAAAAACTGCCTCTATGTAATTTTAACCAAAAGACCAAGTAAAGCTTGGATGCTGGCTGGATGTTTATGTACCGCCCAGAACTCCTTTTGCCCCTAAGGATAGATTTAACGGCACTAACAAAATCGAGTAGCTGAAGCCATGCTATACAACCCACTGACGTATTCCAAGCCTCAATTATTTCTCAAGAAAGGCTGTGTCAGAATATATATATATATATATATATATATATATATATATATATATAAACGTGAGGTCGCTTTTGAACTGTCTGCCTCATATGACTTTGCAAGATTAACCTGTATTTTGATTTTGTGGCACCTAATGGGCAATATATAAACCCATAAAGACTTTTCAATCAAGCTAGGTAGGAGTTGGGGGCAAGCCAGCAGCTTATAGTGAGCGTACAGACTTTTCCATAATACACAATTAATTTTAAAATATCACAGAGATTTCTAATAGATTTTAAAACAGATAATTTGTTATTGATTTGATCCTTTGAATGCCTGTGTGTGTGTGTGTGTGTGTACCTATGTACCTGTCTGGAACTCAAAGGGTTGCAGGGTTAATTAGCCTTATGCACTCTGACTGCTTCAGTTTTAAAACCTTCCAGTAACTTTCATGTCCACCTTTATAGGCAAGACATCCAGAACTGAGTGAAGAATCACTTGGTTTTTCTGGCCATATGAAGTTAAGTGTGTACGTATGTGTGTACTTTTGTGTGTGTAATTTTAGGAAGTGCTAGTTCTCCTATAAAGATACACTATAAATGAAATTGTATTATGCAGTTTTAAATATCATGTATTTCCAGCTATCATCTGTAAAATGTAGTTCCATTTTATGTTAGATCCCTAAAATGTAATCCTAAAGTTGCATTTTAATGCATGTGTAGGTTGTCCTACATAGACACGTTTTGGTAAATTGTTTGTGCATAGATAATACTGTCAATGTATTTAGATTATCACTCCTTTTTCATCTATTAAGAAAGGCTGTTACATCATATCAGTCCATTTAAAGACAATGTAGAACATTCACTTCCTAATGGGATAGTAATGTTTCAAAATAAAAGCTGCTCCAATTAATCTTCATAATATTTGAGCCATGGAGAGTGTTATTTCAATACTGTCAGAGTTGTAGTACAAGAATAATTGAATGATAAAGTATTCTCCTCCCGCCCCTTTTACTGATATAACACTGCTCTCCTCAGAACAGAAAGGTGGTGTCCAGATGGCTTGCAGAGAGGGAAAATCTTCAATTAGCATAAGGGAAAAACCTGAAAAACCTGTCAAGGGGGCCAGGGTTTTCATTGTTCTCACATTAAGAATATTGTTCCTTGCTGTGAGCTGTCTGATCTTAAAGGGATAGTAATACTTCGTTTTAACTTTATTTTATTTTGTAGGCATTAAAAAAACATGAAGAACGATCTAAGTCTTATCTCTCAAACCTTTATGGTTTAAGAGATATTCACAAGCAAAGTATCCACCCCCCCTGTTCATCCAAAGCAGAAGGGAGGTGCCCAGATAGACTGCAGAGAGGGACAATCTTCAATTAAGATGAGGGAAAAACCTGAAAAGCTTGCCAAGGGGGGAAGGGCTTTCATTCTTTTCATACAAAGATGATATAAGTCTTATCTCTCAAAACTTTATGGTTTAAGAGATATTCACAAGCAAAGTTTCCCCCTCCCGCCCCTTTTTCCTACTGTAAGCCATCTCTTCTCAGATGTGAATCTGGTTGGGACAATCTTCTTTGCATGAAAAGAATGAAAGCCCTTCCCCCCTTGGCAAGCTTTTCAGGTTTTTCCCAGGTTTTTCTTAATTGAAGATTGTCCCTCTCTGCAGTCTATCTGGGCACCTCCCTTCTGCTTTGGATGAACAGGGGGGGTGGATACTTTGCTTGTGAATATCTCTTAAACCATAAAGGTTTGAGAGATAACACTTAGATCGTTCTTCATGTTTTTTTAATGCCTACAAAATAAAATAAAGATAAAATGAAGTATTACTATCCCTTTAAGATGAGATTCCATATCAGAGGGGAGTTGGCTTACAGTAGGTCAAAGGGGCGGAAGGGGAATACTTTATCATTCAAGTATACTTAAACTACAACTCTGACATTGTTGAAATAACACGCTCCATGGCGCAAATACTATGAAGATTAATTGGAGCTGCTTTTACTTTGAAACATTACTATCCCTTTAAATACTCTATCAGGACTGCTACAGTATTGGGAGTCTTGCAAGAGGCAGAAATAGGGGCACCAGATGGCATATATAAGATGTTAAATTTGTACAGTCCCATATATTTTTTAGGTGTTTGTATTCCTTTAAGACTAAGGCAGTCTACAAAATGTAGATTGCAAGCTTACCAGTACATTAATATACATGGACTAAGCAAAATTATTCATCTAAATCATAAGTTTAGTTTTCATTTCAGTATAATTAAAACAGTGTTTGTGGTAAGTTGTATATACTTTGTTGATTCAAGCTGTCTCTATTTAAAAACACTGCCTATGTATCTTCTTAGCATAATATATGCATGCCCATTAAGCATTTGGTGCCAGAAGCAATATTATTGGATTATAGATTCACAGCCAGTGTCTTAATTCACAGAAAGGCACATGCTGTCTTAAGAGGAAGGAAAGAATTACATGGTTGTTGGATATTGAATTTAAAGGTCACTTTCCTGAGACACTGTGTACCTCTCAAGAGAGTTTAAAATTAAATTACAACACTCTATATGTGCAGTAAACCTCAAAAAAAGCATCAACAAACCCATCAACAGTAACAGTAAAATCTAGGACTCTACCAATTCAGTCATAAAAAACAGTAATTATTTTGCTTTATCTGAAGTTAACCCAGAATTCACATCAGTCTTTTTACTTCTTGAATGTCTTTTATACCCATTGCATGGGCATAATGACTGTTTTGTCACATAGAATATTATCCAACACAAAAGCTTGCAGATATTTTTTTTCATACTTTACACAGTGTCATGTCTGGAACATTTCCATTCTCTAATTTATTTTTATTACTCATACTGTCTTATTTTAAGGGCACAGTTCTACTGGGTGACACATTTTACAAGAATGTGAAAAATATACAAGAAATATAGCATATTTGCAACTAATTTAGAATATTTGTGAAGGGGACAATTTCAACTAAAAACAACTAGGTGATTTTGAAACTTTGGAAAATCATTTATATGTTGTTGTTTTTTTTTTTTTTTTTTTTTGAAAACTAGTTTTTGAGTTATATTGATTTATTAGTTATGCTGCTTAACTCTTTGAGTGCCAGAGGGGTATGCATTGTATTGCAAAGCAATGCATTGCATACCCCTCTGTAACTCAAAGGTTTAAGGCATGCGATGCAGACACTTCCTGTTTTAGCCCTAAATTACTTTCTCCACTCACCTACTCTGCACATCAAATCATTGTCCACTTCACATAGCACTGAAAGTGTTAAGTGTCAATAAATGGAGGAGATAATGTTAAGGTAAAATGGGTAGTGCTTGCATTGCATGCCTTAATTGGCATAATCTATAAATCTAAATAACTCGAGAAACTAGTTTCTAATAAAAATGGTTCATAGATATAACATACAAGAGATTTTGAAAAATAATTCAAAATCAACACAGATTTGTTGTAGGTAGTAGTGTCCCATTACCCCTTAGTGAAGTAGGATTTTTTTCTCTAGAGAAGAACAATGTTTGCCTTTTTAGTATGACTTTGTTCAACCATATTTTTTCTCTAATTAATTTAGTACGCCCACACAAATTATATACCATTTTTTACACATAAGGATGGCTTTCTTTTAATACCACATTTATATGGCTAATCCAACAATTAATTTGATAATAATATAAATAAAACTATTATTTTTTATGTTTTACTGTGATCGTTTGTGATCAATTAGTTCATTTTTAACAGGGACTGGATAAAAGGTCCCAAGTGTCTCTTTTTATGAGGGTACCGTCCTTCTGAGTTGAAAATCCGTATGTCCTTCTTTTCCTTCCTGGTGTCCCTTTTTTAGGAGATCAGGCCATGTTGTGTGTATATAAGTGTATCACATTGCCCTACAGCAATAAAACTTACATTAACACCTTAAGGACCATTGCCATGCCAGTACCGTCAAGGCGGTCTGGCACTTAAGGACCAGTGATGGCCCTGGCATGGCATGGAGCTCAGGGCTCCCGTTGCAGCTGCACACCACTCCAGAAGCCCTGAACCGGAAGTGGAAAAAAAAAGTCCCGTGATCCTCAAGTGCCGGTCGTGCGCACTGGTCCTTAAGGGGTTAATGTTTGTAAAATGTTAGTATATGTGTTTATAAATTAGCCTGTTAAATAAAATACTTTGGTTTTGGGTATAAATAATTTATTCAGTAACATAAAGGGGGGCAATAGGTCATCAAGTGACCAAACCTTCTCTACACCTAGTCCTGCCTCCAGCACTAACAGTAAAAATATGTGCCCCCCCACTTTGACCAAGAGAGCTTTGAAGCTGTGTTCTCTGCTTCTCTCTTCCTCACGATCACAGTGAGGAGGAGAGAGTCAGAGAACACTGACAAAGGTATTATTTAAATGCTTATGTGACTCCACCAGGCACGTGCATTCACTGTAGCAATAATCACATGTGCAGCACTGCCACAGAAAGGCTGAAACTAACTGCTCCAGTTCTGAAGCAGTCAGTTACTTCCTACCCACGTTGACTGCAGCGAACCCTGAGGATCGTGGTGATCATTAACCCCTGACATACCATCATCTGTCCTTAAAAGGTGGTTTAGTGTGATGGTCCTGTCACGTCACTTGGTATTAACAGGTTAAAGATTAAATGCATGCCAATTTTATAAAATGAAGGCAAACATCTACAATATAAATATGCTGAAGCTTAGGTACTGAGCAAGTGGAGATGTTCTACAGCAAACTAATTCTACCATTGAGAGCAAATCCCCATCGATTTAAAGGGGACATTTAACAGCCTGGATGCTGGAGAGTTCTTCAATGCATTGCAAAGAAACCTCTAACAACCTTAAAAGGGTCCCCTATTTATATCATTGGGGATTATTAGATCTTTCTTTATAGTATAGTTGGAAATGAAAAATAGTTAATTTTGAGGTGTAATATATTTTGAAAGAAGTATCTCCCAGCATTGGGAGTACTTCTATTTTAATCAGAAAAGCCTTTTAACAATTTTTTTTCATAAAAAGTGTACTGCTCTTTTAAACAAAATCTAGGCATATGTCAAAGTAATTGAGCATGTTTAGTAATGACTTGTTTAGACCAGACGTAGGGTTATTATTTATGCTGGTGGCTATTGTTGATTTTGACCAATTATATATGGACTTTCTCTGTACGATAAATAAGTATTGTTTATCAACATTGTCATTTGAGACTTATTTCTTGGCAGTTTTCCGGTATGTTCTATTATTTATTTAGTTCCACTGTAAATCTCAGTGTGGAAGCAGAGCCATAAAACTATTAATAGTAGAAGGCTAGTCAATACTGTCTGTGTTATGCGTCATAGAGCAGTCACTACTTTGAATTTACCTCAGTCTTGATCCTCATTTAACATGATGCATACTAAGTGTCTGCTTTAGAGTTGCAATAGAATTGACATTTCATATTTTATTGTTTAAAGTAAAAAACCTTTTAAAGATAAACTATGCAAAAATCCTATATAATAATTTGCTAAATTGCGTGTAACGCCGTGACATGCGCAGTAGACACTGCTGCAGTCATGTGCAGTAGAGACTGCCTGCGCCGCGGCTGATACAGAGCATCCTGCTCTGTATCAGCCGTGACGCAGGCAGTCTCTGCTGTGCGTGACTGCCTCGTGACTGGGTGGCAGTGGCACTGTGGCCCGTGTAACGGGCTGTTCAACTAGTAACTAAATGAATAATGTTGACTTGATTTACTGTGTAGTCTGTCCTGTGACTGCTCTTTGTATGAAGACTTGCTTTTTTATTGTAGACTGGCCTGTATGAGACATTTGAGATCTTCAGTTTACCTTTACAAGACTTTTATGACATGGGTTCTATCTTTTTACATATAGTCTTTATAACATGATCTACTCCCTCACTAAAACACATGTATCACTTGCAGAGCTTGTCTACATAGAATAAATCTGGGCAAAACAACATGCGCAATATTGTAAAAGTTTTAACATGTAATTCTGACACCTTTGCAATAGCATAGTAACATAGTAAATTACGTTAAAAAAACACGCAAGTCCATCAAGTTCAACCCTTGCCTCATAACCCAGAGAAATGAAAACTGAGCAAACAACACTTTCCCATTAATTTAAATGTGGCTTTTAAAACCCCATTTAAAATCAATGGAATGTTATATTTGTACTTTAATGAGAAACTTTTAAATAACAAGCAAAGTTATTGCTTTGAAGGTGAAACTTTAGCTTGTTTTGGTACAATGAAGGACTGACCCAAAAAGACTGATTTTAAGGTCAGGCATATACAGTATTGTAAACTGACTGGGTGGCTGAATATTTTGCAATGCCCAGTAGGTGGCAGGTCTTGTTCCCACAAGCCCTGGAGAATTTAATATGCCTTCATATTGAGATAATATTCATTCCTGTAAAGCTAGAATTGCAGTTTTTCTGCCAAAGTACCAAGTAGCATACTTCTGCCAGTACTTCAGAGGTTAATATGGTTACAGACTGCTACCATATTAACTCCTTCAGTGTTGGAAGGATGTGGCAAACACTATGCAACATGAATCTTATCATGTTCATCCAATATCTGTTGGGAATCCCTGCCTTAAGGTATATTCGGATAGACATTAGTAATGTCTTTATATAACAAAATGTACTATTTAGCCATTACAAAAATAAACTAAATGATCCCAGTCCCATCTCTCATACCTTTATGATAACGTTGTAAAATTCCCCCTCCCTCCCCTTTTCCTGACAACAGCTATATTCTGACAGCAGGAATTCCTGATCCTGGGAGCAGCAAGCGGCTCTTCAGCAGAGCCAAAAAAGTGCAATGTAAAAGAAATACTTAACTGGAATGGTCTACGAAGTGTCCTTGCAAACCAGGCACACTTTGTAGACCATTCCAATGAAGTATTTCTTTTTACATTGCGCTATTTCGGCTCTGCTGAAGAGCTGCTTCGAGTCAGCTGACACTCATCTCCTGCAGTTAGCTTTACAGCTGACATCAGGTAAAGGGGAGGGAGGGGGGAACTTTAGCATTGTATATCTCAAACCATAAATGTTTCAGAGATGGGACTGGGATCATTTAGTTTATTTTTGTAACTGCTACAATATTACATTTTGTTTAATAAAGACATTACTATGCATTTAAATTAAAAATAATTTCAATAATAACTAGGAACTATGCAAATAGCATGAAATAGAGACCAGTATTTTTTTTCTAACAAAGTTGTTCAGTTAGGGTTGAAGTGATGGATACTGAAATTCAGCCACTTCTGTTGCATTTTAGTTTAATGTGAAGTGACAGATATTGTCACAGTGTCTCAAAGGATTGATTCATTAGTAATATCATATATATTATATGTATTTGCCATATATAGGAGTTGCCATATATGTGAGAAAAGCATTCATCTTCATGCACTGTGCACCCAAAACAGCTAAAAGCAAAAACACAGAATACCGTGGCACATCCAGATATACTCAATATTAACCCTTTATACAGTTACATATTACCTTATATAATTGCTGTATTAAGTTGGAGGTTTTAAATCACATAAAATGGCAATAATATACTATTTGAATGTATTTTTCTTTGGATGTGCTCACTAAAATTTGGACTGGAACTGCATAATTGATCAGCTTCTGTTTTTTTAAGCACCCCTCTCACCCCCAGCTGCAATGTATATTGTCTTTAGGACACTATACATTGCTAGTCAGTGGGTCCCTTTCCACTTCAAAGCATAAATCAGGAGAGATACAGCTCACAGGAAAGACATATTAGAGTTACAACTTATCTAAAATGAGATATGCCGTAGTAAAGGGCATAGTTAGAGCAATACTTGTTTTTTCGGGAGATGATATTACATTGCTGACTAAAGCATCACAGCATTTGGTTACAGTTATGCCTATTGCTTAATATAAGAGCAGTTGTATCAATTGCTGTGATACTACCCAGTCCTTGCTATATTTCACAATGTTTCTTTGTGTACACTGTGCACATTGCAGCTATTGATAAAAGGCATGGTTCCTTCCTGCTCTCAAGGGAAAAAATAATATTACACTACACCCATGATTTTAGAGGAGGTGCAGGAGGAGAGGAGTAATTGGCCAACTTCTTCTCCCAATATGCACCTAAAAGGGAGTGGGGGCTTGTTGTGGTGTTGCTGCCTCAGCATCATGAGGGCTAGTGGCAAGTAGAAGCATCATTGTACCATCGCCAGTCTTTTATCAGTGCTGATGATCCCAGTTCCATGTACCAGCATAATCCTCCTGCTGCTTAAATGACTCAAGAGCAGCAATTATTGAACTAATTTATCTGCAGCTAAAATCAACCAATATCCTTAGGCCTTAGACAATTTTTCTCAGGGCTTGTTTTTCTCAAGTCTGTGGTGTGCAAACATTTTTTTCTAAATTCTTGTGTTTTGCACACCTAAGGGACTGCAAAAGTTTTTTTTTCAGGGTTAGCCTTCATTGAAATCCACAATCATTTTTTTCATTCCTAGCCTTGATGTAATATTTTAACTATCTGTAAAACAAAACAAATATTTTACAGAAATTTCTTTCTGTAAACCTGCTGCTATGCTTCCAAACCATTAATAAAAAATAAGGTTACAGCTTTCACTGAATGTGTCAGGTGAGTATGATAATGGTGGACTGGTGTCATGTTATATATATATATATATATATATATATATATATATATATATATATATATATATATATATTATTCTTATTCTTATTTCATGATCAACATGGCTGAAAGCAAGACTAGCAACTCTTCAAGTCCCTCCTCATCCTCAGTGCTGTTTTTAATAGTACATGTGCTGTGGGTTTTCCTGTAGTCTGGGGTTTTGTCCATGTCTGCTATGTGATGCCTAGAATGTATTATATGTTTGCTAATTCTTATAAATGTAATTCTACCAACACTGCTGCCATTTCCTATATAACCAACTTCACAGAAAACCCAGACTCAGACTGCATGCTTGCTGGTAGGCAGCTAGGGTTTTCCACAGCAGTACTCATCAGTGCTGGCCATACACAGTGTTTTGTTTGTCAGAAGTCAATGGGTTCATTGTTTTGCCTTATCAATGTCCTTATAACAGTCAACAAAAGAACAACAATAAGAAAAAAAACACTCTATGTGCAACTCCTGTTGCCCCTCATTGCCTTTTGCTAGTAACAAGAGTATTTCATCTTCTGCTTTCTCTGTCTCCCAATATCACTGCAGCCTTTTTTCAGAATAGATGAAGATGACGATAGAATTCACTAACTATCCTGACCCATCTTCTTCTGGCTGTTGAAGCAGTTAGTGTCAGTTGAACTTGTCTGTCTATAGCGTGTCAGTCTGTCAGTAATGGAAGGGTCAGTCAGCACAGAACAGAACCTGGATCATAGCTATGTGTGTCTTTTTTAGTATGGGGTATTTTATATTAATCTCCTTTCATCCTTCACATACACCCAGACTCCCCTAACACAGAGAATAGCCAGCAGAAAGGAACTTGAATAATAGCTGCCTGTCTTTACACACAAAATTTTTGTGTATTTGTGGTAAATCTCCTTTTTCTTCCTTCACATAACCCCAGACTCCCCTAACTCAGGGATAACAGCCAGATCAGGAAGGAACTTGGATAACAGCTACCTATCTCAGTGAACCAAGATTTGGGGGTATTTGGGGTAAATGTCCTTTCACTTCGTTATGACTCCCTAAACTACTCTCCAATTTTGCTTTATTTACCAGTCTTCTCAAAAACAGGGTGCTTTCTCTATATCTCACCAAACATAATGAAATGCTGTGGGAACCTGGCCTTCTTTATATCAAACCTGTGGGAAAAGAATAGAAACTCATTATGTGTGTGTGTGTGTGTGTGTGTGTGTGTGTGTGTGTGTGTGTGTGTAGGGGGGTGAGTGATGTTGGTGGTGAGGTTTCAGTCTTACCACTGATTTCAATGAGCTAGGTGGAAAAAAAGTGGAAAATTAATACTTTTGGTAAACAATGTCCTTATTAGAAGGAAGTACCATTTGTCACCTGTATGTAAAAAGCAGGTGGTTAGAAAAGAGACGCAGCCTTGCAGATGTTTTTATGTCTATGTTACTATAGGACTCAGACTGCTAAAAAAATGCTACATTTATCAGTGGATTTTTCCATTTCCTCATTCAGAAGCAATAGCATTGCAATGGATAGTCTCATTGCCATAGAATGCATAAGCAGAAATCGTCTCACAAGAATTTCTTTGGGAATAACAAAAAGGCAGGCATTTTAATTTACTTTCAGTTGGTGGGAATTTTCATAAAAAAGTTTAAGTTTCTAATTTTACATAAAAAATTTCCAAAGAAAATTAGACTTTTCTCCCATCCCTTGAAATGGAACAAGCATCCCTAAGGGTGAAAGGCAATCCAGATGCGGTCCCTTTGCTCTCACAGCCTAGGGAAGCTAGCTGCACTTCACTGATAAGGCTGAAACCTATGTCTGGGTTAGTTGCTATTCCCATGTAGAGGGAACTTGCCTGTCATTTTGGAATCGGACCATCAGTTTGGGTGGGATAAGTCTGATATGAACATTGAAATTTCTCCTCTGTAATGGCACTAGAGAGTTAAAATGTATTGCTTCTGAGCTTTGACTATCTGTAAAACAAGCAATATCCAATTATGCTTGTTGTCAGTGAACACCTCACATCTTTTGGCTTACAGGACTGTAAAGAAATGAGTGCAACCCAGTAATGTTTGTTTTACATTAAAACAATGATCTAATCACATCGACCAGACCTCACAATTAAACAGGAAGAGATTCATAATGCAGGGTTGTGTTGATTTCAGTAGAGCCCTGAAACATACATATTGTATGTGTTACTAACTAAAAGGGTGGTTTGATCTCGATTCCAGTCCTTGGTACCTACCAACAAGCCAGGTTTTCAGCATATCCCCAAATAAATTTAGGCAGATCAGCCACACTGATTGAGCAACTGATTATTAACCCATGATCAAGCATGGATATCCTGGAAACCTGGACCTGTTAATGTATCCTGAGATTCCTGAGGACTAATGTTGAGAAACACTTATGAAACTGTTTGTAGGATATTGGCTTTGATGATCAATTCCAGGGTACAGGCAACATAAGTTACCATCTGTCTGACCTATGAAAAAAGACAAATGCCTTGGTAGTGCATATATAAAAATCTGGGTGCCAGATGGATGTGTTATGCATTGCTTTGCTCACTCTTCCGGCATTAAAAATGTTAACCCCCTTAAAGACCGAACACTTAAGGATCACAAAGCATTTTTTTTGCCTATCCGATTCAGGGCACCTCGAACAGCGTTCAACCGTCTGGTGAACCCTGAAATCCATGATGTTCCAGGACCTTCATGGGATGTTTTCCCATGACGGTCTTGGCACGTCATTGGTCCTTATGGGGTTAAATTGTCTCCCATGCTATATGACTCAGTTTACACACTGTCTAAACTAAATTAAATAATCTAGAAACAATGTCCACAATGCAACAATTTTCATTCACAAATACCTGAGCACCTAAAATGCAAAGTGAATCAAATTCTCTCCCTCTAACCACATTACCTGTCCCTGAATCCCAACTGCACTAGAAAGTAGAATCAAACTTCCTCTTAAAGGAATAGTAATGTTTCATTATAAAAGCAGCTCTAATTAATCATCATAGTATTTGGACTTTTGAAAGTGTTATTTCAATTCTGTCAGAGTTGTAGTTCAAGAGTAATTCAATGACAAAGTATCCCCATCCTGCCCCTTTTACTGATGTAGCACAGTTCAGCCAGATCAGAAGGGAGGTGCCCAGGTAGACTGCACAGAGGGACAATCTTCAATTAAGATAAGGGAAAACCATAGGAAGAAGATTGTACCCTTGTGTTATCTGTCTGGTCTATGGACTGCATTCCACATCTGAGAAGAGATGGCTTACACTAGGTAAAAGGGGCAGGAGGGGAAACTCTGCTTGTGAATATATATCAAACCATAAATGTTTGAGAGATAAGACTTGTTGTTATTGTTCTTCATGTTTTTTTAATGCTTACAAAATAAAATAAAGATAAAATGAAGTATTACTATCCCTTTAACACAGCTTAGTACAATGTACTCCATAAAAAGGTAATGTTTTATTCCTTTACTTCAAATACATTAATGATCAAAAGTGCAAAATAAACTGAATTTTTATTAGCAACAACAAACAGCAACATAGAATACTTGATCGACACCCCCTATTGTGAATCCTCACATGTCTGAACTTGATTTTGTTCTTAGTTTGCAAAACATTCTGCATCACTTTAAAAATAGAATTCCCTTCAGTATAAATAGCAAAGGAACATTAATAACACAATTATTGTATTTGGTAAAGTATAGTGGCGCAGACATATTTATTTATACAGCCATTTCTCTGGTGGTGTGAAACACATTGAGTTGCACACCCTTCTCGCAATAAAAAGGGTTAAGTCATGATGTCTTGTGGTTGGAATCATCATCTCACAGACAGATTTTTTTTAAAAAGTATCACTATGCTCCTCTAAACCTACAAACAACGCACATGTCTAGTAGGTTAGACATTTCTAAAAATATCACTACAAATATAGGGCTCAATTCAACTGTCCTCGTTAGGCCCAAAAAGGCCCTCCTGCATTTTTTCAAGTGCGAAGCGAATCAATTACCTGTGCTATGAAAAAATGCTGACAAAGAAATCCCTGCCGGGCGATAAAGTAAGAGGCATTTTAGCCCACTGAAAAATAAAAAAAGGCCACAAGATGCAATTCAATTGATTGTGTTAGCCATGAAGTTCAATAATGGACTCACTTTATCACTGGAAATTTAAGAACCGGTTCTTTCACTTAAGTCCCTTATAAGATCTTTAAACAGCTGATGCAGCAATTGAAAGGAAAAAAGTGGAAAAAATGTCCCCAGCGGATGTGTTGATATGGGACCCTAAGCCCCATATCAATACATCCAAAGTACAGCCAAGCTGTGTCCAGTATTAGTAGAATTAACCCTATGAATGCCAGTGCTGGCACGTATAGAGTTAACCCGACTGAGGTACAATGCAACAGCCTCTGAAAACATACACACTTACCATTAATCCTGATATCCAGTGAAGTCTTCAGCATCCTGGTCAGCTACTGTCCATCTTCTGTTTTTCTCTCTTACTTCTTTCTTCTTCTCTCATCCTCTGTCTTCTTTTCTTGAATAAATGTTCCCTGAAAATAACTCACACATCTATAAATAGTTTAACTCCTTGAGTGTAAGAGGGTTATGCAACTCATTGCAGAACAACACGTTGTGTACCTCTCTGGGACCCCAAGGGTTAAACTATGTATATGTGTGCGGTTAAATAGTTCATAAACATGGCCCAGGAGATGAATAACTTGTGCCTATATCTGTTGGCCTGCTCTACTTCTCCACCGCTGTGTGTGGAAATGGTGGCTGCGGTGGCAGAGAGACTGAGTTGCAGCACAGCCCCCCCTTTTTCCCTTATGAAAAAGGAATTTGAACAGAGACTGCCTTTAAATATATGGACATTCTCTGTTCCAATTCCCTTATAGCCATTGGCTGGGATGTGTGCTTATGCATCTCTCAGCCATTAGCTGCAAGCACTTCAGCTTGAAGCTGATTGGCTGGGAGGTGCATAAGCATACATCCCAGCCAATGGCTGTGAGGGAATTGGAACAGAGACTGCCCATATATAAAGGAAATCTCTGTTCAAATTCCCTCATTGTGGAATGGGCATCGGCCTGTAAGATAAAAGTGGGATGATCTCCTACAACTCTAGTTTCTCCACCACCATGGCCGCACACAGAGGAGGAGAAATAGAACAGACCACGGATATGTATATCTCAAATAATTTGCCTTTGTAATAAACAGGCACAAGTTCTTTGCCACTTGGGGCATGTTATGAACTGTTTAAAAACACACCTAAACATAGTTTACCCCTTCTAGTACCAGAGAGGTAAGCAACGCATTGTTAGCTTAGCATAGTTAGCTTTTTCCATTGATGTTCCCGTTATTGCAGCTATTTAGCCATGTTTTGGGAACTTAAAGCACAAAATGGACTTTTGGCCACAAGACATTTTCTGTGGCCTAATGTTTGTTGTGCTTTCAGCTGGTAGGGGAATTGAATAGCTTGTTAGCACTGTTACTATTTTGGGCCAAGCAAGAACACCACAGTGAGCAAAATATGTTCTTATTACTGTTAATATGTCTTTATACTCCATGTATGGCACTGAAAGAGTGTACGAAATATTACGACTTCTTAAGCAGTCAATGTGAATAATCAGTAATCACTAATGTCATATGTGCTTTTTTAAAAAAAATATATCAACAAGTATGTCATTGTCTTTCTTCAAGAAAATGCTAGAAAAGTTATATAATATTTTTAACTGATCGGACTGTGGAGACCCCACCCCAAAGAAATAAATACAGCTACGCTACTGTGTGTGTATGTGTTGTGTGTCTGTGTGCATTGTATGGGCAGACTTCCAAGCCCAGGGTAGTGTATGGTTTAACTCTTTCCTGGACCCTCACATCTTTAAACTCCATAAGTTGTAAATATGCATACAATGCATTGTTTCATACTGCAGTGTATACCTCTTGTTTCCTTTAAGGTGTTAAAATGCAAGCCACATGTATAGCAATGAGTAATGTTCTTGGTTGATTGAACATTTGAGGCTTCTGAATGGACCATATTTTTAGTGCATTAGTTATGGTTAAAGTGTGAATTTAATTTATTTGTGAAAAGGGTGCCATAATTGAGTTTATTTACATTTTTTATGCATGATTCCCAAGTATGCATTAGTGTGTTGTTACTGGTGTATTTATTATAATTCCCCTTCTTTCACCATGTCCTTTAACTCCTTGGATGCTGGAGAGGTGTATTTTGTGGTTTGTTGTAACAAATGACTATCCAAAAACACGATGAGAATAATTCTTAAAGAGAAAAAATCTCATCAACAGAAGTCATTATAATGAGGCACTCGAACCCAAAAAGATATAACAAAATTGAATATGTGAAAAGCTTTATTGATACAAATATATTCAGATACAATAAAAACAATTAAAATACAGAGAGATTGATCCACATAGAGTAAACTTCCAGTGCATTAATATGACCGGTTACAACCATAATCGAAGCCTCGGAGGAGGCGATACGCGTTGGGATGGTTGGTCTGTAGAGAGGGCTCCACATCTTGTACACTTCTACCTTGCGATAAGTACCATTATTGTTCTGTATTTGACTGCTTACACTTTGAGTTTGTTATAGATGCACTGCTAATTCTCCCTCAACGGAGATATTTTAAATGATTTCTATGACACATTTAATGGTAGTCTTGACACTTAACTCTGGTACATATATATATATTTTGACCGGTTATATATGTACTTGTATGTACTTGTGTGTTATATCTTTGTACTGATTATGGTTGTAACCGGTCATATTAATGCACTGGAAGTTTACTCTATGTGGATCAATCTCTCTGTATTTTAATTGTTTTCATTGTATCTGAATATATTTGTATCAATAAAGCTTTTCACATATTCAATTTTTTTATATCTTTTTGGGTTTGAGTGCCTCATTATAATGACTTCTGTTGATGAGATTTTTTCTCTTTAAGAATTATTCTCATCGTGTTTTTGGATAGTTTGTAGTTTAAGTCTAGAGAGCACCCTGCTATTTTTTGTGGCTGCATAGGGACCTATAAATTGATTAGAGACCAGTGCCTGTCAATATTTATCTATACAATGTTGTAACAAATGAAACATTTAATGAAAATTACGTATTTCATGACACTCAATTGGAACACCAATTTTTTTTTTTTAGAATAACATATGACACATAACATTATTTGTGCACATTTATTTATTCATTAATTCATTCATACACTCATTCACACATGTATACCTTGTCAAAAAAATAAATCATTTACCTTGATGTCAGAGGTCCTGCTGTATCCTTCAACACCCTGGTTATTCAGCAATTTCAGAACAACATAAGAATTTGAAAAAAGCCCTAATACCCCACCCACCATTGCCAATGCTGCCTCTAATAAATTACGACCCTTAGTTCAGCTTGGCCCCAGCCAGCATTTGCAAAAAATAAACAAAGATTGGTTTTATATGGCCAATCCCTGTTCAAATTATTTTCCATGCCCCCATTGACTGGTGCCCTGGTGTTACCCCACCTCCCAGCCAATCAGCATCTAGCTGGGGGTATGTGTATCATCACACCTATAGCATCCATGACCCCTTTGTCTAAATGCTGGTTGACTGGCAGGTGGGGAAACTCCAAGACAACCCCACTTCCAATCCAGTACAATCCAGTGGAAACATGGTAAATAAAATGAACAGAGAATGGCACTATTAAAGCCAATCCCTGTTCTCTGTTTGTACATACTGGCTCAGGCGATCACCAAGGACTACTTTAATGTATTAGAGTCGGTGGCATCAATGATGGAGGGGTATTTTTTTATTATTCTGATCTTAGTTATACTGAAGAGGCTTGAGGACCAGGGCTTTGAGGACACCACTGAACCTCCAACATCAAGGTAATTGATTTACTAATGTAAATAGCTTTGCAGAATAGATGAGAACAAATTTCATTTGACAACAAAATTGATAACTGAAATTTAGACTAACGGAACATCATGGCAAACAAATTTTTCTGCCACTAAATGAGTAAAAACATTTTAATGAATGATTCAGATGAAACACGTTTTTGCCATACACAAGACTGTTGCACAGTAATGACAGGTCTCTATCATTGAAGGTGTGAAAAGCCACATTGGAAGCTGCTGTCTGAATGTAGGTTTTATTGCTTCACATAGAAAGACAAAGTGCAAAATCCACTCAGAAAATTCTCTCACTGTATAATGTGATGGGGACTGCATAGCTTTTTCCTTGAAATCACAGGCATATGTTTTGTAGTCTGTGGCGTTTTTATCAAGCTCCACATTTCAGACAGAAATTGATATAATAGATGTACATCAGCTGCAAAGTGATAGCAAAATCGACAAAAATACAGCCAAAGTGGCTTTCAGGTTAATCAGGTCTACCTGAATCTAGGCCTTACATAGGTAATTCATTCTGATGAGTCACTTATTCTTAGGGTATAATTCCCTTTAAACAGAAAAAAGTTGTATGCTAGGCACTACAACGCTTTGGGAGCTAGGGAAGTCACCGGTGCATTACAAAGCAACATGATGGAGACATCTTTAGCATCCAAGGATCTAAAATAATCTTTGAGAATTATCTTACATTTATTATATACTCTCGGATGTTTTTTTCTTCACTTTAACAATATTGATTATTTAACTGAATGCTAAGTATTCTTCAGTTTCGTAAATTTGCATATGAAAAGAACAGAGAACATGTAAACAATGATACGGTATTATTATTTTTGGGAAAAACAAATCAGTAAGATCCCTAGCCTATATAAATAACTTTCAAACTTCAAAACGAATGTCAATACACAAAGGCATCAATCACCAACCTACTGTTTCTATTACTGATGTTCATCTTCATGTCAGGATGAGCTGCCTCATTAACCTCTGATGGCATACGGTATACGAGCTAAAATTAGCATCCTACATATATTAGAATATCTTATAATTGTTCTGAGAACCTATGTTTAAGATCTTGATTAATTGATCAAATGAGGCTCCATGGAATAGCATAGGATCTGGAGCATTATTCTGGGATATATTAAGTGCTCCAGAGAGGACAGATAAAATGTCCCAAATCTCCCATTGATTTAAAAGGGATAGTTACCTGTCAAATGCTTTGCAATGCATTGGAGACTTCTCTAGCATACAATGTATTAAAAGTAAAATTGAAATAGGCCCCCACATTTTCCCACAATACCTTTGCATCTGTGTGTGTGTGTGTTTTTTTTGGAGGTGGGAGGGGTTAGACTCAGTATGTGACTTTCTGGCTATGCCAATGCCGGAGGTTGAGACTGGAGGTTTAGATGTGAAGTGGAACAAAGATGGAGATTATGAGAATGTGTAGTTCCATGGATTCCGTAGGATAAGGTGTGTGTGTGTGTGGGGATGGTTATTATGTGTTTGCCTATAGTTACTGTAGGACAAGGCAAGTTAGTATGCGTGGGTCTATGGTAACTGTGGGACAAGGATCTGGGGAGGGAGGGGGGAATTATTATGTGTGGACCTATGGCTACTGCATGACAAGACTTGCAGTTCAGTAGGTGTGGGCCTATGGTTACAGAGGACAAGGCCTGGGTGTTTGTATAGATCTACGGTTACTGTGGGACAACACTGGGGGCATTGGAATGTGTGGTTCTATGGCTATGATGGCACTGGGGGTCACATCAGTGGTGGGCAGCATAAGGTCCACTAGCTGGTTCCAGATTACAACTCCAGTCATTCCTAGCAAGCCTTTTGATGGTGGCAGTTGTAGTCTGACAGCAGCTGGAAGGTGTCACATTGCCCATTGCTGCAGCTACCAAGAAGTGGGAATAGGCTGTCGGATCAGAATCCATGGTTCTAAGTTGCAACCTGAGAAACTTGATACCATTTTAATGTATACCTGTTAAACATAGGTCAGACTTATGTTAGATGGGACATTTATTTATTTTATTTTACCGCTAAGGGCACAGTCCAGATAGACCAAACATAAATTCATATATTTAACTGTTCTGCTTGTCGGGATTCAAGATTCTTTTCCTATAATACTTTCCATTATTATCTCATAGTGGAGAATTATGCTGTTTTTCTCTCCAGTTCCAGTTGAAAGTAAAAATTAAGTTATACTACCCTCCTTACCCCTCTTTTATGTTTAGTGCGGGGCCACTCACATATTTTTAGTCCCCTATCTCCATCTCTCCACTTTACCTTTGAGATTTGATACCAACATATATATATTGTGATCTCATGCACGTAACTTGCTGAAAGTAAAAACATTGAGAGGCACATACATTATCTAAAACGTATTTTATTGCAATGAAAGTGGCTATTAATTTTCTATCTGTTAACACCAAGGGACTTAATTCCCCTAAAAACATTGCTTTTTCCTTCAAAATAGGACACCGATCTGGGGAGACTATGTTCCCACTTGCCACCTTTAAATGTGAAGAATATCTGGTGGATTTAAGTAATGATTCACAAGAATAAAAAGGGAAGTGTTTATATTAAGCCATAACAACACTCCTGCTCTGGTAATTGGTCAGAAAATTAGTGACTAGATATATATATATATTTTTAAAATCCATTTTATGGCCTTATACTGACCTTAGTGTCCCTATATTGCACCAAAAATGTTGTCACCGATTTCCTCAGACATACGGTAGATGCATCATTGGAAGGCCAGATTATTAATAGGGGTAGTAGATCTTGTCTTCCCAAAAGCTTAATACATGAACCATAAATAATAATCTTATCTGTAAAAAAAAATAAAAACATTATTTTTAGTTGATCTCTGGAGTCTAGTGAATGTTCAAAAAACATATTCTAGAATTTACTTTTACATTGTATACCAAAATATATTAGACCTCCTATTGCTGTGATAAATATAGATACAATCATGTGGTCTGATCTTGTCCCTATTACATTGACACTTCAATTTCCTTCTCAGGTTAACAAAGCATACAATTCATGACCCAATGTGTCTCTTCTGTAGGCTTCATTATTAGTCACAAAGATTAAGGATGTGATACACAATGTTATCGATATACATGATAGAACAGATTTCTTCTCACATGTAGTGAAATGGAGAGTAGTTGGAAGGATCTGCCAGGTGGAGGAATCTCCATTGCCAGTGACAATTCTCACTTATCATCAGAACTTTGCCTCCTCCACCAAAAGCCTAAATGCACGTCAAGCTAGACAGTCCTTGCTCTTTTCCCTTTCTAATTTCTCCATCTTCTATATTCCAGGCACCAAAAACATCAACGCAGATGCCTTATCATGGCAATTTGACCCCAATATTGCTTCTTCACTTGATCCTGAACCTGTAATCCCTGCTTCATATGTGCTAGTTACATTTTCTACCAAGATGCCTAAACATATCCAAAGAGCTCAGGTCAAAGTACCAATAGGCTCTCTTCCCTCCTCTGATCTCATTTGTACTTGAACAGTACTGTTCAGAGGTTCTTCATTAAGATCACCTCTCAATGGTTGCTGATCGTCCCAAGGTTGAACATTCATTTGAGCTTCTCACTCATTTCTGTTGTTGGCCACAGTGTAGGTGAGGTGTAGGTGACTCCTTGCATGAAACCACTTGGTCTTCTTCTACCACTTCCAATACACATCTTACCATGGACTCTATTTTTATGGATTTTGTTTTTGATCGGCCATCTTCTTCTGACATGACAAACATTTGGGTAGTCATTGATCGCTTATTCAAACAAGTCATACCTCTTCCCAAGCTCTCATTCTCTTCTGAGCTTGCAGAAGTCTTTATCATGGAAATTGTACGTCTCCATGGGGTTCCTCATCATAACATATCTGATCATGGGTCACAGTTTATTTCACAATTCTGGAGTGTCAGTCATTTGTTCCCTGCTGCCAATCCTCCTGTCCTCTTCTGGTATTCTTCCTATTTAATCTTCCCTCTTTCTGTCCTTCCCAAAGGACAAGCTCCAGAGGCCATTGGTCAAGCTTAGAAGGAAAAGCATAATGGAATCTGCGAACAAGAGCACATCAGATCAGGGACCCAAGAATGCTCTTCAGGACCATAGCCTTTCCAATTAACCAGACACTAGTGCAGACAGCCTCAAAATCAATCTGAACTGAGAATTCCTTTGATAACATATTCTTCTTGACCCATTAAGGAGACAGGAGAGGGGGGAAGAATGGCAAAGTGCATAAACCATAAAGAAATGTGGGGTTTTAAGAGGGAAACATGGATGAAAGGACTGATCCAAAGGTGTTGGGCAGGTCCAGACTATAAGTAACAGAAGACAGTCACTAAAGGACCTTGAAAGGTCCAAGAAATTAGGCTGCCTCAATTTTGCATTCTTAGTTGACAGCCAGACCCTGTCTTCTTGGGCAGAACAAGGTCCCAAGGAACAGTGGAAATCAGTTGCTATTTTTTTACTGATCTCTTCTGACAACAAGGAAGCCCATTACGAGTACCAGTGGTCCAGAGGAGCATACTCATACCACAGATAAAAGAACAAGAGAGGTTCCAGGGGAGAGAAACAAGAGCCTGCAATTATAGCCCAAGGAAGCCAAGAAAGGACCACATTGCAGAGAAAAATTGTTGAAGAGTGTTGTAAGAAAAGTCTGCCATAGGCAGCAAACAGACCCATTAATTCTGCTGGTGGCCAAAATACATTCTAAGACAATGTTCAAGGGACTGATTCAAATGCTGTGTCTGGCTGTTAGTCTGCAACTTGCACACAGTGGAGAATTGTAATAAAATTCCTTGGTGAGAACAGAATGTCCTCCAGAATTGTGAAATAAACTGTGACCCATGATCAGATGTGTTATGATGAGAAACCCCATGGAGATGTACAGTTTCCATGATAAAAACTTCTGCAAGCTCAGAAGAGAATGAGAGCTTGGGAAGAGGTATGACATGACCTTGTTTGGAGAAACGATCAATGACTACCCAAATGTTTGTCATGTCAGAAGAAGATGGTCGATCAAAAACAAAATGTCTAAGCATTCACCAGTTATGACTTGCTGGTATCTCCTCTTGAATTTGTTTCCAAGCTTATGATTGCTCCATTGCCGACATCTGCTGTAATTGTTCTCTAAGCCTTCCATCAAGCCCTATCAGTGGACCTCCTCAGACTACATCCACTGAGTCTTACTGTAACTCCTTCATGGTGTTCCCTTTGGTACTGTGTTTGTTATTCAACCTGCCTCGTTGTCATAGCCTGATACACAGTGTTCTTTTCTAGTCCTCTGCTGCCATCTAATGTTATATTCCAATAAAACATTCCCTACCCCCTAGTGGTTATCCTGAGCACTATCACTAGCTAAGCTGGAGGGTGCTATTCACTTTTGTGGATGGCAACATTACTGGCCCTCGTTTAAACAAAATCCCTAAATTAGTAGACCATTCTCGCTAGTGATGCTTTCTAGCATAGCAGCCCAACAGTTTGCTCTTCTGGTGGCTTACACTGATGATTTCCTTGGTATTCCTAGTGTGCAAGTTTTATTTGTGCTTTATTTTTGGACTACTTTTCATTTATCCTCATTCTCTAGTGAATCACCCTATTGCCACACTCCAGCACCAGTCCTTCCTGTATCTTGAATTATGCATTTTGGATCACAGGAGGGAGGAGAAGATAGCCCTTTTATGCTGATGACATGCTTCTATTCCTGGGAAAGAGAAACCAATCTCTGATGAGGTTATTAGCGCTAGTGGATAATTTCATTTATTTTTCTGGGTTCACAGTCAACTGGTCTAAGTCCTCCTTCTCACTGGACCCATGCTGGAGTCTAAACAGTTACCACAACATACCATGGTCCTGGTTGAGTCCATTAAGTATTTTGGAATTGCGATCTCCAAGTCCTAGAATTGATTTATACATGACAATCTGTATCCAGTAATAAATTTGTTTCAGGAAAAAAAAATTATGGCAGAGCCTTCCTCTAAATATTATAGGGAGGGAAAATCTTATTAGAAGGGCATTGCTTCCCAAACATCTATGTCTTTCGGAAGTCCTCCATGCATATTCCCAAACAGTACTTTAAATATTTAGATAACATTACTTAAGATGGATGAAAATTTTCACCTCAAATTTAAAATAAATATAATATAAAAATAAAATAAATAAAAATTAAAATAAATAAAAAATGACACTTTCTGCTTAGTGAAAAATTTCCAGTGAAAAGTGCCGTTTTCCCACTTTTTTGCATAGGTCATTGAATTGAAATCAATGGGAAGAAAAATTTTTCTTCACCACACAAAAGTTTTCTCTAGTTGTCTACAGTCATATACAAGGATGTCAGTCTCTCACAGCATGCCATTCTGTGTTTGTGAGAGGAGAGAGCAGCATGTTTTTTAGCTAGAGAACATAGACAAAGAGAGGGAATTTGAAGCTAAGTTTAGGGAGTCATTTAAGTAGGACATTTGTTCTCTGTATTAGGGGAGCCTGGGGCACTCTGGGGGAGAAGAAGGGAGGAAGGAGGTTGACCCAAAATACCCCAAAAGTTGGTGTGACTGACTGGCAAGACACAGGCAGCTGGAGTCCAAATTGGTTGCTGATTTTGCTTTTATTGTCTCTGTGCTGGGGAAGTCTGGGGAAAGAAGTTGTTGATTTTGTTTTTTAGTTTTATATATATATATATATATATATATGTGTATAATTTTGTTGAGGGCCAAGAAAAGTCATTACACTCCATCAGTTGTGTACTGTAGAGAGTAAAAACACACACAGTAGTTAAGTAATGTCTACAAATGCACAAACAGGAGGGGGAAAGGTGGAGCAGTGCAGGGATGTGGGAGTAAAGTGATAATACAGAAACTGACTACAGCAATGGTTGCTGCTGCATGTGCAATAAATTATGATGATCCCTCTTCTCCTGTGGTGGATACACTTTGTCAAGGTCCCACCAATCACATCACCCCAGTCCCCTACCACCACCTCTACCATACACATCTGCCACATTATAGGTTGTACTTTATTTTTTTAATCACTTGGCATCATCATGAATATGTGCCAGTGTCACTTAAGCAGAAAGTAAGTGTTGTGGGCAAAGGACAAATGTACTCTGCATGTTATCACATGTTTCAAGCCATATGTTGCTGTTGGACTTACAACTTTGACTTCCAGCTGCTTATTTCTCCATTACAGCCCTCAGAAGAAGAAATATTGTGCTGGGAAATGTGTTGGAATAGGAGAAAAAAAACTGTTGAAGTAGAAAAAAAATGTGTTGAAATAGGAGAAAAATGTGTTGAAACAGGTGAAAAATGTACTTAGGTAAGCCAGAGGTATTTTGGAACCAAATGCTGAAGTCTGTTGAAGTTATAATTGAACTATTTGGCTATTGCCAAAGGTAAGTTTAGAGAAAAAAGGAGAAGCAAGTAAAGAAAAGAATATATTGCTGACTGTTAAGTATTGGGGTGGATCTATTTTGCTTTGGGGTTGTGTAGCAGCCAGTGGCACAGGAAATATTGTGTGGGTAGAGTGCAAAATGGATTCTACTAAGCAATAACAAATACTGGAAGCTAATGTCATACAGTCAGTGAGTAAACTAATACTGAAAAGAGGCTACCTCATGACAATGATTCAAAGCATACCTCAAAATTAATCATGAAGTACTACAGGAAACAAAAGCTTAAGTTTTTGTAATGACCTTTACAGTCCCTAGATGAACATTACTTAAAATTTGTAGATAGATCTCAAACATGAAGAGCATGCAAGAAGACAGTCAAATGTTTCTGAACTAGAATCATTCAGCAAGAAAGAGAGGGGGAAAAGTCCTAAAGCAACAATATAAAGATTGTTAGCTAGCTACAAGAAATGTATTATAGGCTGGGATTTCTACAAAGTACTGACTGATACGGTGCCTAAACTTTTGTATATGTCACATTTTATGTTTGATTTTTTTCAGTCTGTAAAATTCGTCAAATAAGTAACCATTCAATACACTTTGCAGAAAAGTGTCAAGTTTAAGTTTGTTCACTGCAAAGGTTTTGTTACTTTCTTTTCACTTAGAAAACCAATAAAACGTATAACTTTTGCATATAAGTTCCAGTTTAATATTACCTTGCATTTCTAAAACACCAATATTTGTCTTTAAATTTGTAGGTCTTCATATAAAAATTAGCAGTTCAAAAAGGTGCAAAATTATTTTTGTTTCCATTTTGCACCATTCTGAATTTCAGTAACAAAATAGTGAGAAATAAACCTTGTAACCTTACATGCTTTTTTATTTCTTGTTTTTTGCTTTTAAGTACACAAAATTCCAATTTCAGGGACTGGTCATTTTTTCACATTTAGTCCTGTATTTAATTGACCCCTTCATGAAAATAAACAACCAATGGCATTTTTTCACTCTTGGTAAGCCATTCAATTTCCTGTGTTCTGAAAAAATACTGTCTAAAAAAAACACGCCAAAGTTAAAGCCCATTGGACCCATTATAACAAATCCAATATTCCTGTTCCATTCCATGTGTTAGATAGAAACATATATTAAAGGACTCACTTTAATGGCTGAAAATCTGCATCCAGTTTTTTTTAGTGCAGTCTTGCAGTGTCCCCTAACACATGTTTAAACCTTCCAACATAGGAATTGAAGGGGAAAAAAAGGAAAAAAAAATCCTAAGTGACTAATGGATGTATTGATATGGGGCCCTAAGCCCCATATCAATACATCTAAAGTCTTCCAAAAATGTGTCAAATTTTAGTAGAACTAACCCTATGTGAGCTAGATTGGTATGAAACCCATTGCATAGCGTTGCATACCCCAATGCATACCCCCAATCTGACTAAGTGAATATCACCTGTAATCCTGATGTCCAGTGGGATCTTCAGCACCCTGATCAGCTACTGTCCCTCTTCTTCTTTCATCTTCTATCTTTCTTCTTCTTTCTCTTAATCTTCTTTCTTCTTATCTTCTATCTCCTTATATTCTGATCTTCTTCTGTGTAGCAAAGATTTACTTGCAAAGAGGTAAAAAAGGATACATTAAACATGCTCCCAAAAATTATGATTTCATGATATGCAGTCATTAACCCTTTGAGTGTCAGTGGCGTACACAATGCATTGCAGAGCAATGTGTTGCATACCTCTCTGGCACTCTGGCACTCAAAGAGTAAAATTCATGCAGGCATTGAAAGTCAAAATAAATCTGATTTTTCCTCCAAATTGAAGAAAGTTTTCTAATCCGTTTCTCAATTTTTATTAAAGTTGAAAAATATAATTTATTGAGGTACTGCAAGTGTTAAAATAAGCTGCTGGCTACGCTGTTGCCGGCGTTGGCTGCAGGAGTAGGAAGGCATGCTAAACCCAACTCCCACTCGGTCTGTGGGAAAATTTAAAAGAGACTGGCTTTTATATGGCCAGTCTCTGTTCATAATGTATAAATTACAGATTCCTGGTGAGCTCAAAATAGCCTTCATTAGTAGTATTCAAATAGTTACATATGTGTATGGTCAAGAGAGTAGCAATATATTTCTTGGCTACAAATACAGTGAACAAAAGGAGTGACTGTGTGTCAGATCCTGATGTTTACAAATAAACAACCTATGACTTACTATCAATAAAACAGTGGGGATTTAATTGCATGTTTTTGGCCAAAGACATGGTAAGCACCCAGTTTCAGACAAGTCCCTATCTGCCTACAATCTGCAAACATATATTTAGTATAATGCAATTAAAAGAAACTTTACCTTACTATGAACAAAACCCTTGTGAGGTAAATGGAGGTGGCATTTCTAAATACCTCCTCCATTACCTTCACATCTGTTCAAAATGATTCCTGTAAAATAAATGACTGAGATGTCTGCTTATGCACCTCCCAGCCAATCAACTTCTAGCAGGGCTTGACAAAATTTGAAGAAGCTGACAGGCTGGAAGGTGCATGAGCACACATCCCAGCCAGTTGAAAACTTGGAACCATTTTGATAACAGACTAGCCATATAAAAGACACAGAAAGGCTCAGGCAATGCCCCAAGAGGTAACAGTGTGTGTGTGAGGGGTTTGCCTGCCTTCCTGCTGCCACTCCAGCAACAGCTGTGGAACAGGCAGCCTATATAACAGTTGTGATGCCTTAATAAATGATATTTCTTGACTAACAAAATAATTTTTTGCAAAACGGATTTGAAAACTTTTTTTATTTTTTTATGAAGCGGATTAGAAAACTTTTTTCGATTTGGAGAAAAATCAGATTTATTCTACTTGCAATGCCTGCATGAATTTAACCCTTTGCTCTACAATGCGTTGTGTACCCCTCCGTTACTCAAAGTGTTAACCACTGCCTATCTTGAAATCATAAGTTTGTGAAGCATATTGAATCTATTTTTCTTCTTTTCATGTACATCTTTGCTACAAAGAAGAAGATAAGAAGACAGAAGATGAATAGAAAGAAGAAGGAAGATAGAAGATGATAGAAGAAGATGGACAGTGGATGACAGGTAAGTGTTACAGTCCTGGGTGTTAAGCCAGTGTTAGGGCTTGTATTGTTGAACTTCACTGTTAGAGGTAGTGTAGTATTAGTGTTTGGGATGGTGACTGTGTGCTTCTGCGCATGCTTGGTGCTTGACAGTGTGTCAAGCACAGATTGTTAGCCCTGTTCCTTTGATGTTTCCATTACTCATGCCATTTAGTGTGTGTTTTAGGAACTTAAAATACACAACAGACTATTGACCAATGTTCAGGTTCTTTGGCCCAATGTTCTTTTTGGTTTCAGTTGGTAGGGCAATTGAATACCAACGATGACAGAGTGGGTGTACCGATCGTTAGCCATTTTTGCCCTACAGGCTGTTTTAGCAGCTACAATTGAATCAAGGCCTTATAGTCTTCCACAAAACATGGAAATGCCATATTAGGTTAGGTAGTTGAAGGCGTGCTGGGTAAAATGATACCCCATTTGTAGGAGTTGAACTATGCAAGTGGCAGGACCACAAAAGTGCATGGAACAAAATCTGTCAGTTTTCTTGGTTTTTCATATGACATAGCTGTACTTAAATGTTTCTAATAGCTACAGACGAGGAGAAACTGACTCTTTCAAATGAGGGGTCGCTTTTCAAACCTATCCTGGTGTAAACAAATGTTTCCAGAATGTGACATTAAAGGAAAAAAATACATATTTTTTACATTTCTAACCCTTTCAAAGGTACACAAATCTTTGAAAACTATGAAAATTAATATTATATTTATTATCAGCTTCCAGTCAGGGTTGACATACCATAGGTGTGTCAGAAGCACAACACTAACTTCTCTAAAATGCGTTGTTTTTATTACATTCTTCAAATATGACCTCCCTGTACTAAAATAGCTGTAAAGACTAAAGATTTGAAGAAAAGGTAGACAAGTCATGAGTCTCATCAAATGAGGGGTCTCTTGCCTTTTTACTCATAGACTGGTGAGAACAAATGTTTCTAGAAGTTGGAGCTATTTGAGAAAAAATATTTTTAGCATTTTCCTCATTTCAAAGATACTAAAATATTTGAAAACCATGGAATGTGCTATTGTAGTCAATACCTACTTCCAATCCGAGAAAATGCTATCACAATAGTATGGTTTAACATACCATAGGGGGTGCCAGTCGTAATAACTATATTAATCATTTCTAACATTTACTCCACTCAAAGATGCTATAATCTATGAAAACCATAGAATTACTATAGTCAATACTTACTGCAAGACCAAGAAAACTGGTTCCAAATTTGCATGATTTGACATACTGTGGGTGGTGCCACTATCATTATTATATTCCAAGATTTCCCTCCTGCACTAAATGGCCATAACAATTCAAGACATGGGGAAGAGGTAGTCAAGGCATGCTATTTTTTGATGTAGAAAACAATCCACATCAAGTAAGGGGTCATTTGCCTTTCTAACCAGGACACATATGTCTCCAGGGGATGTGTTAAAGGAAAACATATGCATTTATTTAAATATCTACCCCTTCAAATGTATTGAAATGTTAATTTCCTAATTCATTAGCAGCTCCTCTCCCAAAAGAAATAACATCCCATTGGAAAGAGCTGACATTCCATTATGGGTTTCAGAAGCACAAAATGACCCTTAACAAAATGAATAGTGTTTCTTACATTCTTCAGATATGACCTGCCTGTACTAAAATGTCTATAATTAATACAAATATGAAGAAAAGGTAGACCAGGCACAATATTCTTGAAAACCTGCTATATCAAAGGAGGAGTCACTTGCATTTCTACCCCCTATGTTATTGGGCACAAACATTATCAGAAGAAAATAGATACTGGAAAAATAGTGCTATTTTACATTCCCCCAACTTCAAAGGCAATGATCCATTTAAAAATCATGGAATTTACTACTGTTCTTAGTATGTACTCCCAGCATAAGAAAGTGGTACTCCCATTAGTATGAAATGACATACTGTAAGGGATGTCAGAAGCACAAACCCATATCTACTACACTGTGTATATGTGTGTGTATTTTATTTTTCATGTATGAATATATATACTTATATATATTTACAGATAGATAGATAGATAGATAGATAGATAGATAGATAGATAGACAGACAGATATGTGTACTTTTCTGGTTGACCAATTGATCACTAATCATAACTGTTGTTCTAAAATACCCTATTCTGAAAGAGCAGCCTTACTTCTTTCGGATGTGGGTACACATGTCCTCCTAGGGTGTGCTTTAGTATTGATATGTATGTGCAGGTATATATATGTGCATGTATATGCGCATGCAGATGTATGTGTGTATTTGTGCATGCATGTGTAAAATTGTGTGCACAGGAGCATGCACATTTGTCTGTGTGTGTATGTATGGATGCTCGTATATGAGATCGCCCCCCCCCCCGTACTATAAAACATTAGATTATGCTGGGTGATCACTAGATCACCCAGCCTCCACATAATTATTACATTGTACCCTTGATTGAAAGAAGGGAATCCTCTCTTTCATAAAATGGCACCATATATTTCACAGCAAGATGCGGAGGAGTAGGGGGTCTGTATGAGTCCTCCCCACCTCCATATGCTTGTGCAGTTTGTATTTGTTCATGTCGGGTGAACTATGCTCTCCTTACACCAACATGTTAAAAAGCTAACCTTTTTTGAAACCCAAAAATTTTATCTGCAAAATTGTAGGTGGAGGGGCATGATTGGAGCTTATTCAGAGCTTTCCCCATCCCATACTGTACTATAATGTTGGGTGATTGCGACATCACTTAACATTACAATACACAAAAAAAGTACCATCTTTCGAAAGTAGGGATTTTCCTTCTTCAAAAAGGATCCATTTGGAGCAAGGGAAGTTGAGATCTAAGCACCTAAAGCGCCCCCACTCCTGTGTAAAAAAATTAAACAAAAAAGCCCAATGTGCTAGTCTAGGGGTATCTGGCATATAAATTATCTTGTCATTCTCATGAGTGCTGATGTTATTATGCAATAGGACTCCCCCAGTGAGGGACTAATACTGGAGACTGAGGACTTCTACAAAGGTATTCCTCAGTCTGCAGAAATAACGTCCTCACCATCGGACTGCAGAGGACATGAATGACGTGGTTAACTGATAATTACAAATAGGACTAATTTTCTTCCTTTTGAGTGGTTAAGATGGGATATTTTTACTGCCCCCTCATATCACCAAATATTAACTAATTGCTAAAATTTGGTGATTGGGGTATCAGGGTCACTCCAAAAGGCTGGAGGGTAAAATAGAGGTTCTCTTTTAGCTATACCATCCTAGTACCTTTGTATGATTAAATATACTCTAAGTACTATAGAGAGGTTATCACCCAATATTAGTACCCTCAAGATTACCATCATTTGAAGAAGTGGTATTCCATCTTTCAGACAAGAGTACTTGTCTGACGACTATAGACACAAACCGTAAATTAAAATTTTATTTTTTTATTTATTTTTTTTACATTTTCCAGGTAATCAAGAGAACTCCTGGCAATGGTGCATTAATGAGCATCTTTATTTGAAATAGGAGACTCTCCCTCTTAAAATAAGGATATCCATCAGAGGAGAGGCTGAAACAGGGGTTCATTTACAGCTCTAATACCTCTAAAAAAATCTAAATAAGGGCATTTATTTACATATACCTGAAATATACCCCTTAACATTAAGTATCTTTCCACTGATACCTTAATTGTCCATACAAAATCATGGATAGCTGGGTTGGACTTCTTCCCACATGCTCTTAATTTTGCATAACAGTAGAACCTATGTCCATGCTGAACTCTGTCATAAGAGACATCGCTTTAAAGGGAATAGTCTTCCCTTTCTAGTTATGTTGTTATGAGTATTGGGGACTGAGATACAGCCACCTATAGAGGTTGATCCCCAAGAACCTACCATATACAGTTTCCCAGTAGTGAACAGTATTTTGGGAAGTCACAACACATGTGCGGTGACAATCAAGATTGTTACAGGATCTGAACATCTCAATAACAAAGTACCCATTGCTGGATGCCCGGGTAAGGTGTTTTCAAACACCAAACATGACAATTTACCCCTTGATTGTCATGATATATTGTCAGACACCATCTCCACACAGAGCTTAAAAAGTCAGACACCTCCAAAGACATCAGCTGCACTTATGGGGTTCAGTTCCAGCATAAAAAAACTGTGAATGTGTTATAGAAACTGAGTACTTAAACTCACTGAAAGCCAACACAAAGTTAAAACTTTACACAGGGGTGTATATATTCAAACACACAAACACAGCTCCTTTGGCGTTGGCTCCAACATAAGTGGGTGCACTCAAAGGTATGCTCTACACAGTATGATCTCTTTAGTTCATACCAGCACACACTCCACTGTGCATAGGACTTTGATACCATCAAGCCCCTTATGCCATTTGGTAGTATGTGGCAAAAATCACACATTTTCTCTATGCTTTTTTTAGCACATAGCATTAAATAACTCATAGAGGACAGGAACAACCTGAAATACAAACAAATTACCCAGTTCATGATTGTTTCTGTAAGCAATCACTGCAGTTGTTTGCTTTCACAGAAACTTGGTTATCTGCACAGGACACAGCTATGGAGGCTGCACTCTCTCATGGAGGGTTCTGCTTCTCACTATCACAGTGCCTGTGATTCTCTGTCAATCTTACTTGTGGTTCGCTCTGATTTGCTGAGCCAGTTTGGCCCGCCCCTGGTGACCTTCTTATGCCTGGCCCAGACACCTGTCAGATGCCCTTTCGTGGTGTTTCTGAGCAAGTAGTGCTGTTGCTGTGTTCCTGTGTTCCGGATTCTTATGTACCAACTTGGCTTGTCCTGACTACGCTCCAGTGTTCCTGATCGTGTTTGTCTGCGAACCACCTCTGTATCCTGACCCGGCCTGGCTGACGTTCCTGTTCGTGTATGACCCGGCTTGTATGACTACCTCCTGCGTGCCCCGACCCGGCCCGGCTGACTTCCTGCTCCGAGATCGACTTCCAGCCTGTTCCAGTGACCTCTGCTCCCGTTGTCGCCGCCGCGACATTTTTCACCCGCTGTTGCCAGCCATCGTGTGACCGCCTTGCCTTGTGTTGCCATTGATCTGTGCAGTGTACCGTTGTCTTGCAGAGCTGTGTGTACCTCCGTGAGCCTCACTATACTTGCAGAGCCTCGTTATCTTACAGAGCCTTGTGTAAACGTGCATATTAACCCTCGCAGTGCTGCCTTGCTCTCACTACCTTGATTCCCAGAATAGAGCCTCTTTCGTGGTGCTACGTCTGCTGAGTTGGCCGCTTACCGACGGCGACTCTATCTATCCTACTGCAGAGTAGTCACTTATTGTGGGCCGGTAGGGCGTCATTGGCTTTCACTTCTCGTTGTTTACTGGGCAATATCTACTGTGGTAGAGTGGCAGTAGGGGGAAGGCTCAAGCTCTGGCAGGTCCCGTTGTATACGCCCGTGGGGGCTATTGGCTCTAGCACTACTATTGCTGGTATCCGGTTAACGTTTGAGGAGGCTATAGTCAGCTCTTGCATTGCAGGCCGGATTCCGTTACTCCCGTGGGGGCTACACACACTTGCACTCGCAGAAGCAGTCTTCCTGTAGGTACGCCCGCGGGGGCTATTTGGATCTCTGCTCTGCTTACTACTCGGTCACTTTGGCTAGGCATTTACGTTTCCAGTACACTGTGGACTGTCTCTATCAGCACCTCCTTTTAACACCCAGGGCGTGCCAAACCACCACATCTGAGACTGACTGATTTATGCTCTTTACCCTTTGGGGTATAGAACACCATTCTCTGCATAGAGATCTTGTATGTCAACTATATTGTGCATTATCTCTTTGTAATATATCAGTCTTCACTGTGTGTCTATTTCAACCGCCACTAGAGGGCGATCGTTAGCATTATTGTTATTCTAATAAAATTGTGTTTTATTTCACATACTGGTCTGAGTGTACTAAAAAACCGTTACACTCACACACCCCTCAATCCACTGGTCGAGGTGGGGGGGTAGGTCTCCTTCTGTCCTCCCGCTGCCACTTCCAGACACTCTCAATCCCACCATCTGTGCACTTTTCTTCATTTAAAGTACACGCAATCCAGCTCTATTACCCTCTGTCTATGCGCGTGGCTGTAATATACAGGCCACCTACTAACTCCTCTTCTCCTTCAAACTTTCTCTCAGATTTTGAATCCTGGCTCTACTTCTTTCTCTCCACTGACAATCTTGTCCTTATTCTGGGTGATTTTAACTATCATATTGATGACCCCTCTGTCCCCTGGGCTTCCCGTCTTCTAGACCTAACCTCTTCCCTTGATCTCCAGCAGTGGACTGACAGTGCCACTCACAAGGCTGGTCACTGCCTCGATCTTATTTTTACTAAGGGTCTGGACCTTTCCTCTCTCACAGTTTCCCCATTCCCTCTATCAGACCACCATCTTATATCCTTCTCTCTCTCTCACTCTGCCCCTTCCCCTATCCCTCCCCCCAACAGATTTATAAGGGATACCCGCTCACTTGATCTCGCTGGGATGAGCGCCTCACTTAACTCCAATCTTTCCTCTTTGTTAGCCATCTCTGACACAGATATTCTTGTTAACTCCTATAACTCAATCCTATCCTCTGCTATTGATTCCTTTGCCCCACTGAAACCACAACGGAGTCGTCAAGTCAATCCACGACCCTGGCTCAACTCCCACACCAGCTTCCTACGCTCTTGCACTCGTTCTGCTGAACATGCAGATTTCATCCACTTTAAATTTATGCTGTCCTGCCTGCATTCTGCTTTATCAAAAGCTAAACAAGAATACTACACCATACTAATTCACAACAATAAATAAAACCCGCGCCGCCTCTTTGCAGTCTTTGACTCCTTGCTCCATCCTTCCACTGCTTCCTCTCACCCCATACATTCTCCTCAAGCTTTTGAAGATCACTTCAAGCACAAGGTGGAATCTATTCAAAAACAGATTCCTACTATTCCATCTGTCTCCGAACTCTCTCTCCCCAAACCCCCCTCATCATACTTCGATAGTTTTACCCCAATAACAGAGGAAGAAGTTTCTCAGCTTCTCCTGTCTACCCACCTCACTACCTGCTCCTTGGACCCTTTGCCATCCCACTTACTCAAACCACTTGCACCAGTCCTTACACCTATATTAACACACATCTTCAACACTTCTCTCTCCACAGGCACCTTCCCTTCTTCCTTCAAACAGGCACAAATTAAACCCCTGCTCAAAAAGACTAACCTTGACCCCTCCTGTCTCTCTAACTATCGACCTGTCTCCCATCTACCTCTTACCTCAAAACTCCTAGAACGCCTAGTCTTCTCCCAAATAACCAAATTCCTCAACTCTACCTGTCTTTTGGATCTGATGCAGTCTGGTTTCCGGTGCGGTCACTCAACTGAGACAGCTCTCTGCAGGGTGGCTAATGATCTTCAGACTGCAAAAGCCAAAGGACAGTTTTCTATACTTATACTACTCGATTTATCCTCTGCCTTCGACACAGTTAACCATTCTCTGCTTGCTCAAATTCTCCACTTTCTTGGTTTCCGAAATCAAGCTGCTTCATGGCTCTCCTCCTATCTCTCACAACGTTCCTTTTTTGTGTCCTCTAACAATAACACCTCCTCCACAGTCCCTCTGTCTGTGGGGGTGCCTCAAGGCTCTGTTCTGGGTCCTCTGCTTTTCTCACTGTACACCCTTTCATTGGGTGAACATATTAGTTCATTTGGCTTCAAATACCATCTATATGCTGATGATACCCAAATTTACATCTTCACTCCTGATCTTTCACCTCAAATTCAGCTGCAAATTTCAGACTGCCTCTTGGCCATTTCCTCCTGGATGGCACAACGTCAGCTGAAGATTAACATGGCCAAAACCGAACTGCTAATCTTCCCACCAAGACCTTGCCTAACACCTAGCTTCACCATTACAGTTGATGGAATTGATATTAATCTGGTCAGCTCAGCACGCTGCCTTGGGGCCATATTTGATCCCTCTCTTTCCTTCTCCCCTCACATTAACTCCGTGGCTAGATCATCTCACTTCTTTCTCCGCAACATTGCTAAAATCCGCCCGTTCCTCTCCCAACAAACTACTAAAACTCTTATACATGCCATCATTCTGTCCCGCTTAGACTATTGCAATATCCTACTAACTGGCCTCCCTGCTGCTCATCTTTCACCTATGCAATCTGTTTTAAACTCAGCTGCACGAATCACCACACTCTCCCCAAAAACTGAACCTGCCCACATAATTCTCAGACATCTGTCATGGCTCCCAATTCAGCAGCACATCAATTACAAAGTCCTTCTTCTGACCTTTAACGCTCTCCACACTGCTACCCCTCCTTACATCTCTTCCCTCATCTCCTATTATGTTTCTGGCCGCTTCCTTCGCTCAGCACACAATGCACTTCTTGTTGCACCACCCACACCCTCTGCCCTCTCCCATCTCAAACCTTTCTCGCTTTCTGCTCCATACCTATGGAACTCCATACCCCTCTCCTTACGCCTAGAACATTCCCCCTCTGTCTTTAAGTCTACCCTGAAGTCTTATCTTCTGGAGCACTAGGACCATGCACTGCCTTGGGCCAAACTCAGCACTTGTAATCTCAGCACTTAACACCCTCTTACCCCATTGTATGTCTCCTTTTACCCATTTAGACTGTAAGCTTCTTGGGGCAGGGACCTCTCTCCCATTGTTTCTATGAATGTCACACTTATTTCATCCCCTCTTATTTATTGTAAAATATGTCTATTGTAAGGTGCTGCGTACACTGTGTGGCACCATAAATAAAGATATACATACATACATACATACCCAATAGCCCTCCTCTTAGTGCTAGCAAAATGAAGAGGGGGAGGGTTGGTGTCAGTAGCACAGTTAATTGGTGTTAGGGAGTCAAGGAGCAAGAAAATTGATTTTAGTGCCTGATTTATTATATTTATCCTACTACGTTGCTGTCAATTTATGCAGGTTTTAGTGACACAGTCAGGTTTTTCCTTGCATTCAAAGGGGTAAAATCCATCCTCATATAAGTAAATGAGTAGTTTTAATTTCCCCTCTATGATACAATTGGTATGGCCCAGAATTCCTTCAGTTTTCTTTTGAAAATATGAGTCCTATATACATACTTAACTTCCACTTTATACACATCCTGGAAGGAAGCAATGGCTGTGAATGCAGGTCAATGAGGCTTATGTACTTAATACTGGAGAAATATTGGTGCAACAAACTGCATCATTGGAGGCAAATAAATATTCCAACAATTTGTATTGATTTAAGTAAGTATATTAACTCATTGAATGGTACAAATGCCTCCAACACAGTGCAAAGGAACACTTTACAGACCCTCTAGCATTCAAGGGCTTAAAATCCCATTTTAAAGTGATAGTAATGTTTCAAAATAAAAGCAGCTCCAATTAATCTTCATAGTATTTGGGCCATGGAAAGTGTTAGTTCAATACTGTCAGAGTTGTAGTTTCATCCCTTTTACTGATGTAACACTGTTCACTTCAGAACAGAAAGGTGGTGTCCAGATGGCTTGCAGAAAGGGACAATCTTCAGTTAGCATAAGGGAAACACCTGTCAAGGGGGGGCAGTGTTTTCATTGTTCTCACAGTAAGAAGATTGTCCCTTGCTGTGAGCTTTCTGGTCTTAAGACCAGATTCCATGTCTGAGGGGAGGTGGCTTACACTAGGTAAAAGGGGGTGGGAGGGGATACTTTATCATTCAATTACTCTTGAACTACAACTCTGACAGTATTGAAATAACACTCTCCATGGCCTAAATACTATGAAGATTAATTGGAGATGCTTTTATTTTGAAACATTACTATCACTTTAACTGATGGAAATGCTTATTTCTCTAACATGGTGAGTCTGGTTTGCACTAGAATTGCTCCATTTCTTTTTAGTACATCAGTTAAGCCTTAAAGTTTGCTAATACAATCCAAGTGATAGAAGAGTATTCATCATGGAAATTTAAGATTCATTGGGACACATTTGTCAAAATGTGATGGCAGCAAGGATCATTATTGACTCTTGCTATACCAGGGTTTCAATTATGAATTTTATGAAACACTAGTTTATAGCTCGTAAGTACAAAACAGAACCTAGTTATCTCCAGTAAAATAGAAGTCGATCACTGAGGTGCCCTTTACATATACAGGGAAAAATTAACACTACCTCAAACGAGTTGGCATTTTTTCCTGCAGGGATCTACAGGGAAAATTAGCTGCTTTGTTAAAAATCCCTGTAGGTAAAACACTATTTTGAAAGTTCAGCAGCACTTTCAAAATAACATTTACAGTGATAAATGTGGTTCAGTTGGTCTGCTAATGATGTCTATTGGTTTGTTTTTTATTTAAATTAGAAGAAATAATTGAGGACCAATCCCTGAAATAGGAAAGACTATGTGATCTCACAAAATACATTAGAGGGGATGCAGGCAAGTTGAAAAAGGAAGAAAGTAACTGAAAAGAGGATAAGTAACAGAATGAAAAGAATACTGGTGGGAATGTATGAATCTGTTAGTGCAGCTCCACTGATGTTAACCTCCAACTCCAGTGGCCACACTGGAACATACAAGAGCACATATTCTGCTCTAATTAATAATTCAGCAAGCCCCTTATTCCTGCCCTTAATATGTGCAGATAAATGGCATAAAGTTATGTAACTTTTACAACCAGACACAAAGGATAGGAACACCTCAAGGGTTACAGTGACCACGAGTGAAGATGGCCGCATGATCGTTGAGCTCCTAATGGCATGAGCATTTATGCTTAATAACCCACACCACATTGCTTCAGACCCCTGGTTTTCTCAGGGGATAGCCTCTGCAGGGCTTACCAATGCCATCCTACAAAGAGAGAGTGAGCAGGGCTGTTTCAAGTGCCTGGATAACTAAATATCTGCCTATGCGGCACACTCCAACGATGGTAATTTCACACCGGAGAAAACCATATCTTGCGATTAGGGATGGGTGAAAATGTTCACCTCAATCTGAAATCGGCGAATAATGGAACTTTCTGCTTGGCGAATAATTTTCCACAAAAAGTGCCTTTTTCAGCTTCTTCCTGCCTATTCCACCCAATGAAATCAGAAGAAAAATATTTCTCCACCACAGGAAAGTTTTCTACAGCCATATAAAAGACTGTCAGGCTCTCACAGCAGCCATTCTATGTTTGTGAGAGGAGAGAGCAGCATGTTTTTGAGCTAGAGGAGATAGGCAAATAAAGGGGAATTGAAGCTTAGTTTAAGGAGTCTTTTAGGTAGGACATTTGTTCTCTGTATTAGGGGAGTCTGGGGGCACTCTAGGGGATAAGAAGGGAGGAAAAAGGTTGAACCTCAAATACTCCAAAATTCCATGTGACTGACTGGCAAGACACAGGCAGTTAGGGACCTATTTGCTTTCAGATCTTGCTGTTATTATCTCTGTGCTGGGTGGGGAAGTCTGGGGAAAGCTGTTGTTGATTTAGTTTTTCAGTTATAATTTTTTTTGGACAGACTGTGATAAGACAACCGGGTGGACAACTTAAAAAAAATAAAACAATAAAAAATAAAAAAATAAATAAAAACGAATAAAAAACAAAATATCTTAGGTGACAGTGACAGACAGCTGACTGGGCTTAGGCAAGGCATCATACAGCTCCATCAGTTCTGTTGTGTACCATACAGGAAAAAAACATAGTGTAGTTGCATAATGTCCAGCAAATGCACAAGGGGAAGGGGGGGTGGGGTGGAGCAATGTAGGGACATGAGAGTAAAGTAGTAGTTCAAAAACTGACTGCAGCAATGGTTGCTGCAGCATGTACAATCAAAGGAGGATACAGTTTGTCAAGGACCCACCAACACTAGTTCCAGCACCACCAGATACTGGCAATAGCATAACAGAGTAAGGTGTAGCAGCTGAACCGCCTGCTGCATCAGACAGTGAGACACCAAAACACCTGTCCTCAAAGTCGTAGCAAATTTTGTTACAGTAAAAGTAAAAATAAATTGTTTGAGAACTCTAAAAGCATAGAGGAAAATAAGGGTAGTAGTGGGCAAGAACTGTCAGGTGATCCTGATGCTGCTGAGGATGACCTAATGATGACTGATGATGATGCAGGTCTAGAATATATCTCTCAAGCATCCTTCTCATGTTCAGATACAGATGAAGTTGAGCGTGAGGATGATGACAGAGCTCTAAGGTTAGCAGAACGTCAAAGGCTGTATCTTCCACCACTTTTAAGGAACACTGTGCCTGTCTATAAAGTGTTTGAGAAAGCCATTGGAAAGTCTGACTTGGACAAGTACAGATGTCAAAAATCACACAGTCACCATATCAGTCATTATCAACATCATCGCGTCTTCAAAGTCCAAGTCCCACTCAGCCACACACACACCTGTTTTGAGTACCCAGCAACAGCAACATAGGTTAACATCCACAATGTTAAATATGATAAGTGCTGCACCTTTGACACCTAGTAGTATTGACAGTAGAATTACATCAACATCTAGCTCCAGTAGTAGTTGCAGAAACCACACATGGCAGACAAAGCGTTACGGTTCAGTACACTCAGAAATGGTAGATGTTGGTAAAACACAATTTTATTAAAGCACACAAGGAATGAGGTAACCCTCACGGGTCTAGTAACAACAGCAGTAACTGACACAGGACAGGTTACAAGCAAGTTAACACACACGGGTCCAGTATGGATAACACACACAATACTGACACAGGTCGGGTAAACTAGATTGATACAGTGTATGAAAGTCCAATGTGGCCAGTGGAGCCACTGGTAAAGTGAGAGTATAGCGAAGGCCCAGTGTCGCCTATAGGCAGCGGGAGGCGACAGTGACAGGACTGCAAACAATAGGCAAGGATCACCTGTATGGAGGATTCTAAGGTGACCGCCCACCAACGACTACACCAAAGACTGGTCAGAGCTTGTGCCAGAACTGAAGCCCTACTGAGACTATCCACCACCGTGTGCATGTACTACCCTCAAGGGTTAATGCGCGATAGTATAGATGGATGGCAACTGGAAGCGCCCAACGGAACCTAATGGAGACTCAATCGCACAGAATAACGGAGCCCAACAGCACCAGGGTAGTAGTAACGGAACGAGGCACCTTCCCCGAAGGGGTTAATAGCACTATGGTCTGGATAACATCAACCACCGGAGACACCCAACTGAACCAAGTATAGACCAAGTGATTGCAGCACGGTGTGGGGGCACACTGAGACTTTGGCCCACGGACAGAATAGAACCGGCCACCAGAGCACCGGAATACAGGGAGGCCCAGTAATGTGGAAACGGCGCCAGGCAGGCAGCAGCAGGAACAGTCCAGTAGAAGCCCAGCCGGGCACAGAGAAAGCAGGAACCACCGACAAGTCGATTCGGTACACAGTACTGGAACGTCAGCCAAGCCGAGTCGGTACATGGAGCAGGAACCTCAGACTCGCCGGGTCGGTACATGGAGCAGGAACCTCAGACTCGCCGGGTCGGTACATGGAGCAGGAACCTCGGACTCGCCGGGTCGGTACATGGAGCAGGATCGTCAGTGTCGCCGGGTCGGTACACGGAGCAGGAACGTCAGCCAATATGAATCGGTACACGGAGTCAGGATCGAGACAATGGCGTGGTCAGGCAGTCCGGGGTCATACACTGGTATCAAGACAGCAAAACTAGCGGTAGGCATCAGGTAAACCATGAAAGGGCAACTGCAGAGTGACAGCCCAGGGTATAAAAAGGCTGTCACTGGGAGGAGCAGTACAGCGCAGCCAATAGGAAAGCAGCAATAGCAAGATGGTCAGAATGTCGCCTAGATCACGGGCGCCGTGATACAAAGCCAGTAGAAATATATTAAAAGCAGCACAGATGAGGAGGTGAAGGATGGATGTGAAGAAGATTTGCCACCATCTACCCCACTTGGGACCACTGCTATGACCGATAAATAATGTGTGTCAATAATCTGAGAAGGAGGATAGAGTATGACAATGATAAAAATACATACACAAATCACACCATGCCAGTCCTCCACCACCACCACTAGAATACACATCTGACACATTGTAGGTTGTACTTTATTTTTTTCATTACTTGACATCATCATGAATATGTGCCAGTGTCAGTTAAGCAGGAAGTTAGTGTTGTGGGCAAAGGACAAATGCATTCTGCATGCTAACACATTTTTCAAGCCATATATTGCTGTAGAACTCACAACTTTGACTTTCAGTTACTTATTTCTAAACTTCAGCCCTCAGAAGAAGTAATATTACAGAGGGAAATGTAGTAGCTATAGGAAATATAGGAAAACATGTGTTAAAATAGGCAAAAAATGTGTTAACATAGGCAGAAAATTTGTTAAAACAGACGAAAAGGAGGACATTTTTGCATAGGCAGAAAGGCAAAATTTTTCACGGGAAAATCGAAAAATTGCCATGTTTTCAAGACAACTCATGTGGGAAATTTTTCACACTTTTCAGTCACCCCTACCTGCGATCCTGAACTACCTACACCAATCGGTAAGATACAGACATCCCCTGTTAGGAGTGGACCAACTACCTGCTGGGCACGTAATTCTTGTTTCTCGATTATGGAGATGGGGAACTTTCTTACTAAAGAAGCCCTTCTTCAGCTACCTAAGAAGGCAGATTTGAAATTCTTTGTGACTGAGATCAAGTCTGTTCTCAGGAATGAGACAGTACAACTCTACCAGGATATTTCTCAGTTGGGCCAACCCAGGGATGTGGTGGAGTGGGAAAGGGAGGACATTTTTCAACAGCAACAAACATTTGAGCAGCTCTTATCACAACAAGATTAAACCATCTTGCTTTTGACCAACAAACTCAAGGACCTTAATAACAGAAGTTGCAGATACAATCTCAGAATAAGAGGACTGCCAGAACTTATCCCTGCAAAAGCTCTCAGGGCTACACTTCACACTATTTTTATTTTTTTTGCCAACCTGAAGAACCCACAGTTAAATCAGAGCAAGTGCAACATGCCCTGAGGCTTAGTAAAATGCCTAAAAATCCACCTAGGGATGTGGGTTGTTGTTTTTTAAGTTTTCAAGCCAAGGAGCGATTGCGTAGGGCCTGCAAGAACTGACTGATATCTGCTACGTGGGGATCCCATTTTAGATGTTACAGAACCTCTCCCCTTTACTCTGCAACAGCACTTAACAGATCATCTGAGAGCTTTTTCACTATCAGCACGGTAACAAGGGTTACGGCCACAATCAAAATGCAGGATGAGATTGAGGACTTTTCCAAGTCCCTGCACATTTCGCCCCCACCAGGACACCTGGCAATAATGGTCGAGATCCACCTGTGAAGACTCAGCAGCCTCTCCCTGGTAAGGACTGCAGAGAATTATTGACTATGGCTCACAGCCCTACAAAAAGATTGGTGGCATCTGGAAGGGGACAATGTATCACAAACTAAGGACTGGAACTGAAGTTGTCGACATGACCAGTCGCAGATTACATTGCTTGCATCTGATACCTGGATCTATTGTACACGCTGCTGGATGTTACCATGCTCTACTGTCGCTTGCAGGCTGGGCCTTTCCCGAAAGGATCCTGCCTGCCCTCCTGTTACGGTTCAGTACACTCAGACACAGTAGATGTTGGTAAAAACACAATTTTATTGAAACACACAAGGAATAATGTAACCCTCACGGGTCCAGTCAATAGCAGCAATAGCTGGCACAAGACAGGTTACAAGCAGGTTAACCCACACGGGTCCAGCACGGATATACAATCACAATACTGACACAGGTCAGGTAACTAGATTGATACAGTGTATGAAAGTCCAGTGTGAACTCTGGAGCCACTGACTAAGTAGCCAGGATAGCGGAGGCCCAATGTCGCCTATAGGCAGCAGGAAGCGACAGAGACAGGATTGCAACAGCAAACAGGCAAGGATCACCTGTACAGAGGATACAATGGTGGACGCCCACCGTAGGCTACACAAGGAAAGTCAGAGCTCGTGCCAGGAAAGGAGGCCCTACCGAGACTATCCACCACCGTGTGCTCTTGCTACCCACGAAGGGTTAATGTGCGTATAGTATAGAATGGATGGCAACCGGAAGCGCCCAACGGTACCTATATGGAAACTCAACCGCAAAGATAACGGAGCCAGACAACACTGGTGTAGCAAGTAGTAGAACAAGGCACCACCCCTGAAAGGGTTAATGAACGCTATGGTCTGGGTAATGGTAGTAAACCGGATGTGCCCAACTGAACCCAAGTGTTAGACCAAGCGATCACTAGCACGATGTGGAGGAGCACTGGCACACTGAGACTCTGAAACCCACGGACTGGATAGAGCAAGGTACCGGAGTACTGTGACACAGAGAGACACAGTAACACGAGAACTGTGCAAGGTAGTCAGCAGCAGGAACTGTACGGTATTCGCCCAGCCGGGCACTGAGGAAGCAGGAACCACCGCCAAGCCGATTCGGTACACAGCACAGGAACGTCAGCCGAGCCGGATCTGTACATGGAGCAGGAACGTCAGTCTGGCCGGGTCAGTACACGGAGCAGGATCGTCGGTCTCGCCGGGTCGATACAAGTAGCAGGAACGTCAGCCAGGCCGGGTCAGAACAGGAAGCAGGAACGTCAGCCAATCCGAATTGGTACACAGAATCAGGAACAGAAAAAATGGGTGGTCAGACAGTCCGGGGTCATACACTGGTATCAGGAAATCAAAACTAGTGCTAGGCATCAGGTAAACCACGAAAGGGCAATTGCAAAGTGACAGCCCAGGGTATAAAAAGGCTGTCACTGGGAGGAGCAGTACAGCACAGCCAATGGGAAGGCAGCACAACAAGATGGTCAGAATGTCGTCTGATCACGGGAGCCGTGATACCTCCCTAGTGGAGGACTAGTCAGCTGGACTAGTAGTTTTTGGCCTTTGAGGGCCTTTGTGGCATGGTATTCTTATTGGAATATGTAGTCTATTAATATGGTTTATGTGTATGGGTTGGGGTGGTCTCTGGGAAAATGTTCCAGGTAAATAGTGGAATTTCTTTTTTTCAACTGACCTACAATATGTTTTTGACCCATGATGCATATTTCTTGCGGCATGTTGGTACTTCTGGGGCAGGTGAGTGTCCTGAGTGTCCTGCACCATGAGCTCTGAGTAATTTTCCTACTGTTGCCCTACAGATCCAAATAGGGATCAACTGATATATCAAGATGGGGCCCAGTATAGTAGGCTTGAGTTTAGGTTAATTTGAGGCTCTAAAGGGGTGGAAGAGGGAGGGGGGTTGGTGGGTTAGGAGGTTAGAGAAGAGTTTATTTAACAATCCAGCCAACGTCTGCCCCTATAACCAAATAGTTTTGATGATCTTTTTTTTTTTTTACTAATTATGTGTTTTGGAGAGGTGATTTAGTTTGGGTTCATTGTGTGGAAGGGATTCTCTGGGAAGTTTACTTGGTGTGTAATTGCAATGTATTACTTTACAATATGACTAAGGTTGATTTAGGGCTCCTGCATACTGTACCAAGTTAAAATGGGAGGATTTCCTGCTTTGGAGTTTCACTCGTCCATTCTGCTCTGTGTCTTTCAGTGTTTCTTTCCCATTTTTGTCCCACAATTTCTCAGAAGTTCTCCAGGAATACTGCAATGGGCATATGGTAAAGAAATTGGGCTTATGTTTGGATGCAATGGGGAGAAGTGGTTGGTATGTGAGTTGGAAGATAGACCATTTTCCTTTTGGGATCTATGGCCCAGACCAGATCTGTCCATATGACCCTGAATCCGTTCACTGCTTTTAACCTTTGTATCTTGACTTCCCCTGTGCTGCCCCCTGTCTCCCCTCTCACAGTAGATGGAGGGGCTGTTTATACTTGTGTCCCCTTGGGGATGTGCAACATTTGCCCCTCCCCCTTTGTTACCCTTTTTTTTTTCTTTTTGTTGTTTGTACCCTTGCTACATTTTTTGAGTTTAAACCTTTGCCTCCTTACTTGCCCTTCCAGCTCCCATTTTATTTTCCTGATGGGGGGCCAGGGGACACTGGTCTTGGGGCCTCCGGGGCTTTTCCCGTGGGTCTGGTGGTGTGGGTGGTTGGTCTCTCCCTTGGGGATGGTGCACCTCAGTCCTCCCACTGAGAGATGAGATCTTCTCTCTGGAGTTTATCTATTACCTTGGATTCTAGCCTGTAAAAATTATGCAAGCTATAAGTGGTGCTACAGTTTTACTATTTTTAGTATGTTGGCTCATGCAGAAGGATACTTGACAATGCTTTGGCTCTCTATCCTCCCCCACTGGGGTCCTGTAGATTGCGTAAGTGTTTGTTATGGTCTGCTTAGGGGCCAGTTCTGGCTCCCCTGATGGATCCACATTATTGTTGGATTACATGTTTAATTCATTTCTCTTATTTTTTGCTCTCTCTTGCTCTGTCTCTTTTATTTCTCTTCCTTATCTTACTTTCTTCTCCATCTTGGCCTGACTCAGTTCACTCTGGAGAGGCAGGGGCGGTGGGCCTTCTGAGGCCCTAAACAGGTATTTGGTTGTATCCCTCCACCATGCCTAGATGTAATGCTCAGTGCTGCTGGCAGTCTACAAAACTAAGGTGCTCACTGTAAATGTAAGAGGCATTAATATCCCAAAAAAATGCCCAAGCCTTGAGGGAGTTCGGCAGGCTGGTTGTGGCTATTGTCTTCGTTCAGGAAATCCACTTCCTGGTGCCCCCCACCCCTCAACAATATACACTTTCCCTATATTTGATATTCTGTGTGCACAGAAAACGAGAAAAAGAGGGCAGTGGCTATTTTACTGCACAGATCTGTACCTTGGGTAACTCGTGCTATTCGTAGAGACCTGGAAGGTAGATAGCTGTTCATCAAGGACCTGTTGTGTGGCATTCCTTGTACTATTGACACCCTTTATACAACAAATTCAGAATTGGGCCAATAGAAATTCACTTTGGCCAATTGTGAATTTAAAATGTGACAGTTGATGCTATGGGGGTAACTTTAACTTGCCTATTAACCCTTTGGTGGATTGCTTCATGGGTTCCTCCTACATTCCCCCTTCTACTCTCCATAGCTGGTCCAAGATGCTTATGGAAGCTCACTTTTAGGTGCCAAGTGGATCCTCTCACCTTCAGCCAGGGACTACACTTACTTCTCACCATTACATGACAGATATGCTAGCATTGACTGCATTGTCAGGGAGTAACATAAGATCTATTTTTATGTCTTACTCTACTGAATCTAGCTCTTGGACGTATCGTACCCCTGTGTGTATCGAATTTCAGCTAGAGGGTGGGGGAGGGGGACTTCGCTCCTGGAGGACAAATGTTCCTTCTTTCAACTTGAGAACTCATTAGCTGTGTACTTATCTACCACTGAATGGCTACCTTTCAGACCCATTCTCTATCTGTAATGGGACTAGCCAGGGTTGCCCCCTTTTCCCTATCATTTATATGCTGTATATTAACTCTTGAGCCTCTTCTCAGTATGATTCGGAAGCATCCTTTGGTTGTGGGATTTCCTTTTGCCAGAGAAAACACTGTGGTATCTAGTTTTGCAGATGATACCTTGTTGTGTGTCTCTTCCCCTGAATCTTCTCTGCCCCCTCTACTGGGCATTCTGAATGAATACAGTTGGCTTTCTAATTTCAAAATCATTTTTTCCAAGTCAGAAGTGCTTAATCTTAACCTCTCATGTGGGAAAGTACAGGATCTGCGGAAGTTTCCTTTTAAATGGAGACCGGAGAAGATTAAGTATTTAGGTATATACTAAGCCTGACCAGCTTCTTTCACTCAGTTTTGATTTGATTTGCCAGGCTTTTAAATAAGCTCCAAATGGAAATACATTTCTTTGTATATAGGGATAAGTAGTTCTTAAATCAAGTTAACCCTTTAAAGATCAGAGGTCTCCTGGTTCTCAGCACTAATAGCACAGGATGAGATAGAGAAAAGTGATAGCACAACTCTTGGGTGCTGAAGTGGTCTCCAATGCTTTACAATAAGTTGGAGACCTCTCCAGTATCCAGGTAGTTAGTAGCTCTGTAAAATTGAAAAGAAAAATATGTGGAGTTCTTTTTATCTCTTTGCAGAACTTTGTTATCCTATTTGCACTGAATCAGAAGATCCCAGGCTGCCATCCTGACATTTTACATGGCGACATGATGAGGTCATCATTTATACACCAGCGACATTCTGACATTGCCAATTTGATGTGGATGACATTTGACATCACCCTTTTGAATGCCACTATTTACACAGTGACATTTCAATAGTAATCACACTGCACAACCTAAAGAACAAGCAGACGTCAGGAGTAGTTTCAGTAAAATGGACAGTATCTACAATGTGCAACAAGTTATATAGAGGTATAATGCATACAGCCTTCAATTACCATGAAAAGGTTTTTGCAGTGAAAAAGCAAGCAATAATCGATGCTGTGATCAACCAAGGAATAGCACTTACATCATTATCCTCCAATCAATATATGTAAATGCAACTGCATCAATACAGGTCAACAATGATAAAGTCCAGATCAACATAAAAAAAGGTATCTGACAAGAAGACACAATGTCCTCAAATCTATTTTCTGCTTGATTTGAAGACATTTTCTGCAAACTAAATTGGAACAAAAAAGACTTAAGATCGCTGGAAAATACCTACATCACTTATGTTTTGCCCAAAATATCATGTTCTTTGTCAATAGTCCTGAAGAACTGCAAGAACTTATTGAAGAGCTACAATAGCAAAACTAATTGTTTGACCTGCAGACGAATATTAAAGGGGATCTATCACCCCTTTACAACTTTGTGTAAATTGTTTTCTTATATAGCGAATATGCTTTAAAGTTTATTCATTTTTTTAAACTACCTGTTTGCAGAAAATAGAAGAATAAATACAGCCCTGCACCTACTTCCACATAGACTGCTCTTGCTGAAGTTTGCTGCACTGCCTCTGCTCCCCTCCCACTACCCAGCCTCCTCCGATGATGGAGGCTGTCTGCCTGTAAGCTGCAGTGCTCTGATTGGCAGAGATCAATTTCTGGCCAATGAGAGTGCTCCAGCTTACAGACAGACAGCCTCCGTCATCGGAGGAGGCTGAATAGAGAGAGGCAGAGTGGCAGACTGCGGCAAGGATCAGGTAACTGCAGCCTACCAGGAAGTAGGCGCGTGGCTGTATTTGTTCTTCTAATTTCTGCAAACAAGCAGTTAAAAAAAAATGAATAAACTTTAAAGTATATTCACTATATAAGAACACTATTTACACAAAGTTATAAAGGGGTGATAGATCCCCTTTAATAAAACTCAAATCTACTTAACAAATTTACCATACAAAGGAAAATCATAACACTCAGTGGGCCAAATACTATGCAGATTAATCTGAGCTGCCTTTCTTTGTGAAACATTACTATAGTTTGAATGTGTCATAGCTTTCTAAAATGTTTGATTGTTATATTATTTTTGATGTAACCTTGTACTGACAGGGTGCTGAGGAAACCAGCAGAAAATTCTTTCATTATTTACATACGTTAAAAAAGAGCCGTTGTGAGTTAAAGTTAAGAGGTGTTTTCATCCATTGAAAAGGATGAAAACACCGTAAATTGCAATTCAAATCTCTGAGTTCGCCAAGAACAGGTGATAAAGGACTCAAGTTATCTCAGGAAAGTTAACACCAATTTTTTTTTAACTTGAGTCCCTTATCGCCTGTTTAAAGTTCTCAGTGGATGTTTTGATATGGGGCTCTAAGCCCCATAACAATACATCCAAAGTATAAAAAATGTGTCAGATGTTAGTAGAATTAACCCTATGAGTGCCAGTGGGGTATAATAACCCCACCGGCATTCAAAGAGTTAACCCGGCTAAGTTAAAAAACATCACATTACAAGTAACACCATTAATCCTGATGTCCACTGGAGTCCTCAGCTTCCTGGTCATCTTCTGTCCTTTTTTTCTATCTTCTGTCTTGTTTCTTCTCTTCTGTCTTCTTTCTTCTATCTTCTTGCTGTAAAAGAAAAAGATAAGCCTGAGTTTAAAGCATACATACTTTAACCCCTTGAGTGCCATAGGGGTAAAGCAATGCGTTGCGTATCTCTCTGGGGCCCAAAGGGTTAAAGTATATAGTAGTGTGCCACATCTTAAAATAAAAATCCCCCATATAATAATAAAAATTTTACAAAATGTTTTCTATATATCTCAATGACATGATGTTTCTATAAGTAAATAAAAATCAAACTTAATGTTTAATTGTTGCTGTCTCCACTGCTGTGTGAAGCACTGAGGTGGCGGCGGAGACAGAATAAGGTGGCACACCACTTCCCTCTTCTTCATGGGCCGATACCCGTTCCAGTATGAGGGAATTAGAATTGAGGCTGCCCTTATATAAGGGCAACCTCACTTCTAATTCTTTCACAGCTATTGGCTGGGATATGCTTACGCATCTGCCAGCCATTCAGTTTAAAGCACAGCCGCTCAAAGCTGATTGGCTGGGAAGTGCATAAGCATATCCCAGCCAATGGCTATGAGATAATTAGAAGTAAGGCTGCCCATATATAAGGGCAACCTCAATTCTAATTCCCTCATACCGGAACGGGCATCGGCGCATGAAGAAGAAGAGGGGGGGTGTGCTGCCTTATTCTGTCTCCACCGCCACCTCAGTGCCTCACACAGTGGCGGAGACAGCAACGGTTAAACGTTAAGTTTGATTTTTATTTACTTATAGAAATACCATGTCATTGACATATACAGCAAACATTTCGTAACATTTTTATTATTATATGGGGATTTTTATTTTAAGATGTGGCACACTACTATATACTTTAACCCTTTGGGCCCCAGAGAAGTACCCCTCGGGCACTCAAGGGGTTAAAGTATGTATACTTTAAACTCAAACGTATCTTTTTCTTTTACAGCAAGAAGAAAGAAGATAGAAGAGAAGAAAGAAGACAGAAGATACAAGATAATATAGAAGAAAGAATGGAGACAGAAGGAGACAGACAGTGGATGACAGGTAAGTGTAACACAGACTTTTTAATGATCGGTGCTTGACAGTATGTCAGGCACTGATTGTTATTTTTTTTTAGTTACATTCCCAAAACTGGCATTATTTAGCAGCGTTTTGGGAAGTTAACGCACAAAACGGACATTTGTACACAACACCAGTTTTGTGTCCTAACGTCCATTGTGCTAAATGTTAGTAGGACATTTAAATACCAACCAAGACATTTTATTTTGTTGGTCGGTATCCATTTTGCCCTACCGACATTTTTCTACTTCAACATTTGGATCGAGCCCTAAATTCCTATGTTGGCAGAGGTGTGTGTGCCATATGCACTAAAGGCTGTAAATAAGGACAGGTGCAGACAACAGATTTTCAAGCCTATGTGTGAGAGTAGCAAATAAACTGCACTGAGGGATTTGTTAATTCTCCCCATCTTTGCATTCTTATTATCTCCATGAAATCTAAGAGACCTGCAATGCCAATAAGGATTCAAGACTATAAAACAAATGTCTCAGATATAATGTAATGATTTGCAGATGGAACCTACTAGATGCTGCTCTATGATTCCAAAGTACCTTGGTAAAAGGATAAGTGAGGACTGAGGAAAAATTGTTCAGTAATACCTTTTATTGAGATTTAAAACATTTTCAAGGAGAAGTAATATTAAAACAACTGTGCACTTTATTATGCACCAAACTTAATATAATCATTATCGTGCATATAACTCCTTATGTCATAGTAATTGGTTTCATTTTGGTCATAGGGAATACTTATCTTAACACCCTGCAACCCACGACTGCTTCGTCTTTATAATTTTCTACATTGCCATACCACCAGAAGGATTTGTCACATTTCTCTCTGTCTTTTCTGATTAGTTACTGCCAAAGTACTACAATCAATCAGAAAAGACAAGGCTTTCCTTCCCACTAGCAACCATGATTTACTGCTGTAAATGGGGCTAATTTGCTAACCTCAGGCAAACCTTTGCTGGCAAATGACCAAATTTTTAAAATTCTAGCTGTGCCAGTAAATTTCTGTATTCTTGGCAAAATACCCAGACTTAATGTACATTTCAGCTGCCTTTTTATTGTAGTGACAGAGACTGTTTAAGATAATTATATCATGCAGAGTATGATTTTTACAGGTGAAATATTATCAGTATGATCACATTACATATTAAAAATGATGCAGAGAAACATAAATTTGAGCAATAAATTGCACTGTTTGTCATTTCCAATACATTTTGTTCTCACTCTTTGCAGAAGTGTTAGTCACAATGATGTCAGTAAAATCAGCCTTTCCACATAAATGAAAATTGAAAAATGTTCTTAGTAATACTTGCCAAATCACATACAGGTAGATAGATAGATAGATAGATAGATAGATAGATAGATAGATAGATAGATAGATAGATAGATAGATAGATAGATTTTTCCCAGAAATAATACATTGAGATTTCTCTCCTTTAGCACACATACAATAATGCATTAAAATATATTTACAGTATAAATAATAAATAAAAACATTTGTATACAGTTTTTAAATATAAAGTAATATATTATTTTTAAGGATTTAACATTGGGAGAAGATATTTTTGGGTAGGTTAGTCCAGGTTTTGGAGCTCTGAAGGAGAACACAGATTGAACAGCTTATTTCTAGTAATGTAGTATACTCAGTGAGTTATTAGCAGTGGAGCTAAGGTTATAGTTAGTAGTTACTAGTTAAACATGTCACAATAATGGGTATAGTAATTACATTGGAGGACAAAGTAGCTTAATGAATTATGCAGAGTGTTGAGTATGTCAACATGGATTTGCAGCACAGAAGCATGTACTACATCCCTATAGATTGTGGCTGACATTAACATCTGTTGAACAATACGTTTTCTTACCAGGGGACAAAGACAGGATTTGATTCTAAAAAGAGCACCTATTTTTTGATTTTTTCAATATGAAGCCCAAAATTGAGGTTGAAGTTAAGCCACAAACTAAGAGTCAACAGGGGCCAATTTATAATTTGACTTGATAGTGTATTAAGGAGTTTAAATAATTTGCTCTTTGTACCAATTAATTACCATTGTGACCATTTTGTCATTGTTTAAAGGGATATTAATACTTTATTACCATCCCCCATATTGTACATATTTGCCAAACAATTTAATAGCCCCCAGGTTCATCTCTCAAACCTTTATGGTTCGCTCTTCTAAGTGTGCTTGCAAACCAAGCACATGTAGAAGACCGTTTCAGTGAAATAATTCTTCTTCACTAATGGAATCTCAGCTCAAGTCAGACTGGATATCCCTGCAGTCAGCACAACGCTGACTTCAGGGAAGGGGGAGGGAGGGGGGAACTTTGCCTTCGGTTATCTCTCAAACCATAAAGGTTTGAGAGATGAACTTGAGGGCTATTCTATTATTTTACAAATATCTACAATATGGGGGATAGTAATAATAAAGTATTACTATCCCTTTAAGAAACATTTGTTTTTAGCAATCTGGCTTTCAACTTCATAGAAGTAATCCTTTAATACTGTCTCAAATTGTGATACATTTGGATTTTTAGCATAGACTAGCAGGTGTATGTGGCATGACTTCTCCCGTGCTATGAACCTTGTTTTTTTAAACTTGTATTAAAAGTCAGACCTCGTGGTGGGGCATCAGGACCCCTCCTGATGCCCCCCAGCTATTGATCTCCCAGCCAATTCAACTGTGAAATCAATAGAGGTGACACAGGAAAGAAAGAGAGCTCCCCTGCTTCCATTCTACCCAGAGCACTGGGTAGGAGGTGGCGGGATCGGCAAACCCTCTCACGCCAATGAGGGATAGTCATATAGGTATCCAATGAATTACAACTCAATGATTTGAATACCTCACTGCTACTTGGGTTCACTATATAGTCAAAGATGTGCCACCACTGCTAATTTATATCAGGGGTCCTGATGCCCCACCTTGAGGTCTAATTTTTTTTTTTGTGAAGTTTGATTAACCCTTTGAATGCCAGAGGGGCGTATATATAACACATTTTAATGTGTTGCTCATACCTCTGGCACTCAAAGGCATAAAACTCAGTGTCCATGGTGGAAGGGAAGGCGGGAGGGATGAAGTGACCCAGTGAAAGGGATGGTGGGAGGGAACAACACACAGAGTGAAAGGGACAATGTGTGGTGCAAAGAGGCAAAAGTATTGAAACAGGGAAGAGGGCAAAAAAGTAGGATGTGCCAAATGTGATGGGAGAGATAAAAAGAGGACCAAGCATCAACAGCATAAAAGCCTAATATGATGGAACAGAGATCAGAGAAGGGAAAAGGTAGTGATCATAGAAGGCAAAGTGAAGATGGAAGAAGGACATCATAGAACGAAAGAGGAAGTTGTGAGAAAGTAGTAATTAAGCAGCAATGGCAGACAAGAAGGGGAGGCAAAACAGCGAATGGAACGGTATGGGAGACAAAGTGGAAAATGAAAGGGAGGGAGAGGGGAAGTCTCAAATGGATGTGGGGGGGAGGTGAATGGAAGGAAGAGGGATGAAACTGCAAATGGAAGGGGGGAGGCGAAATGGTGAATGGAAAGGAAGGGTTATTCTGTATTCTGTTAGCCATGGCAAAGAGGAGGGACTGTGTCTATGGTGGGAGTGCTTTTGCAGTTTGCTGGGTTGTAATTGGTGGCTTTTTGCTATATAAAGCAGGAGGAGTATGAAGTCTGTTAGCTGTGAGCAAAATAAGCTAAGTTGTAGGATATTTGGTAGACTAATTGAATAAGTGTATCTTCTGTGTTGTGTTAGCGTGGTAAAAGAGGGGATTCAATTATAGCGGTTTAAACAGGGGAGCCAATATTTATTAGCTTTATTGTGCAGATATTTTTTCTGCTTGCCTTTTAACATGTAGAAACAGGCATAAAATGAGTGGTAGCACCTGGAAAAACAGTTCCTGGGTGCATATCTCTGCAGCAGATGTGAGCAAATTAAAGACCTAGAGATGAAAGTTGCAACACCGAGGTAGACAGCCAGTCTTGAGAGGAGTTTGCTGCTCGCTGAGCAGGAGGAAGTTGTTGTAGGAAGTTCTGGGGTGGAGATTGCACAAACAAAGAGTAGGTAGGTAGATGAGTTACAGTTAAATGTAGCAAGGGAGGTCAGTGCAATATGGAGGATGTTCCTGTATTAACTCACCTTAACAGATTTTATACATTGAATGAGGATGTTGGGGATTTTGGCACAGGAATGCCTTTTCTTGGAGAAGATCGTTCTCTCTAACAGCCTGGAGAACAGCCCCTCTAGTGCTAATGGGATCCAGGCAGACCTAGACAAATGGTAGTGATAGGGGATTCCATTACTAGGAAGACAGCCAGGGTAATCTGTCACCAGGATTACTACAATAAAACAGTTTGTTGTCTCGCGGGTGCTCAGGTTCAACATGTGTCAGATCAGGTTTATAGATTGTTGCGAGAGGCTGGGCATGTCCCAGTTGTCATGGTACATGCTGGTACCAATAACAGAGTCAATGGAAAATGGAGGGCAGTTAAGAAGGATTTCAGGGATTTAGGTTATAAGCTTAAGCAAAGAACTCTAAGGTAGTATTTTCTGAAATGCTACCTGTGCCAGTCACTACATCAGAAAGGAAACTTGAGATTACGGAGTTAAATGTGTGGCTAAAGACTTGGTGTAAGCAGGAGGGGTTTGGATTCCTAGAGCACTGGGCTGCCTTTTCCCTTGGGGACAAACTTTATAGTTCAGATGGACTGCACCCTAGCAGAAAGGAGGCTACAGTTCTAGCATTTAGGATGGTTAGAGGGTTAGAAGAGACTTTAAATTGGGGGGGAGGGGGATGCAATACAATACTGGATGGGCAGTGAAATGAGGAAATGGGATTAGAGAAGAGGCATGGGGGTGGAGAGGAGGAATGGGATAGTTTGTCTAATAGAGGTGCCAATGTTTAGCCTGATGAAAGGCAATAACATAAAATGTATGCATGTAAATTTTTGTTGTATGACTGGTAAGATGGAGGAACTGTAACTTATGTATGAGCTGTATGATCTAATTGGAGTGTCTGAAACCTGGCTAGGTGATACATATGATACATATGACTTGGCAGTCAATCTAGAGGGTTATTCACTTTTTAGGAGGGATAGGTTTAATAAAAGGGGAAGGGGTATGCCTATTTGTAAAGCATGCATTAAAACCTAGTATAAGGAAAGATATTAAAGAAGGGTCCAGTGAAAATGTAGAGGCCCTGTGGGTTGAAATACACAGGGGGTATATATAATAATATGTTAATGAGGATTTGCTACAAGCACCTAATATTGGGGAGTTTAAGGAAGCCCAACTGTTCCTGTAAAATGGAAAATACTTCTAAGCCAGGAAACGTATAATGGAAGATTTCAACTATACTTAAATTGAGTGGAGAAATATGACAGCACAAAAAGTGAAATTATTTTCTATGTATGATTAATGACAATTTAATTTTTTGTTTCCCAACTAGTAGGGATGGGTGAAAATTTTCACCTCAAACTGAAATTGGCGAATAATGGCACTTTCCGCTTCGTGAATAATTTCCCGCGAAAAGTGCCATTTTTCTGCTTTTTCCCACCTTTTTCACCCATTGAAATCAATGGGAAGAAAAATATTTCTCCACCACACGAAAGTTTTCTACAGACATATAAAAGGCTGTCAGGCTCTCACAGCAGCCATTTTGTGTTTTGTGAGAGGAGTACGTTTTTTCAGTTAGAGAAAATAGGGGAATTTAAGTTTAGTTTAGGGAATCTTTTAGGTAGGACATTTGTTCTGTTTATTAGGAGAGTGAGTGGGGCACTCTGGTGAGAAGAAGGGAGGAAGGAGATTGATCCCAAATACTGCAAAATTCCATGTGATTGACTGGTAAGACACAGGCAGCTAGAGACCTATTTGCTTGCTGGTCTTGCTGTTATTGTCCCTGTGCTGGGTGGGGAAGTCTGGGGAAAGCCGTTGTTGATTTAGTTTTTCAGTTACATTTTTTTTTGGACAGACTGTGATAAGACAACAGGGTGGACAGCTTAAAAAAAAATAAATTAAAGAACTAAATATATTAGGTGACAGTGACAGACAGCTTAAGCAAGGCAGCATGCAACTCCATCAGTTGTGTTGTGTACCATACAGTAAAAAAACACAGTGTAGTTGTGTAATGTCCAGCAATCACACAAGGGGAAGGGGGAGGGGTGGAGCAGTGCAGGGAAGTGAGAGTAAAGTAGTTGTCCAAAAAGACTGCAGCAATGGTTGCTGCAGTGTGTGCAATCAATGATGATGATCCCTCTAATCCAAGGGAGGATGCAGTTTGTCAAGGTCCAGGCAAAACTAGTTCCAGCACCACCAGTGCCAGTAGAAATAAAGAAGCATATACGAAGAACACTGAAGATGACAACAAGTCACATTCAAGTGTTGATGATGCTGGCAACAGCATAATAGAGGAAGGTGTAGCAGCTGCATCAGATAGTGAGACAAACAAGCACCAAAACACCCATCCTCAAAGTAGTAGGGAACTTTGTTACAGTAAAAGTAAAAAGAAATTGTTTGAGACCTCCAAAAGCTTAAAGCAATATAAGAGTAGTGGGCAAGAATTGTCAGGTGACGCTGATGCTGCTGAGGATGACCTAATGATGAGTGATGATGATGCAGATCTAGAATATATTCCTCCAGCATCCCACTCTTGTTCAAATACAAATGAAGTTGAAAGTGAGGATGATGACATGTCTAGCAGAAAGTCAAAGGCTGAATCTTCCATCGCTTTTAAGTGGCACTGTACTTGTCTATAAACTGTTTGAGAAAGCCATTGCAAAGTCTGACCCTGGACAAGCATAGATGTCAAAAAGCACACAGTCACCCTATCAGTCATCATCAGCATCATTGTCTCTTCAAAGCCCAAGTCCCACTCAGCCACACACACCTGTTTTGAGTACCCAGCAACAGCAACGCAGGTTATTAACATCCACAATGTTAGACATGACGAGTGCCTCTGTGTAACGGTTTTAAGGACACTCAGACACAGAAGGTTATGGTAAAAACACAGTTATATTGATTTGCACAGAGATAATGTGACCCACACAGGTCCAGTACATACAAATGACACAACTGACACAGGTCAGGCTACAAACACGTATAGTATCCCACACGGGTCCAGTAGGTACAGATGTACAAGACTGACACAGGTCAGGTCACCAGGATAAGTAACCCACTCAGATCCAGTAGGCACCAAGGGTGCAATACTGATACAGGTCAGGTCTCAGTTTGTGTGATTCTGGAAGATCAAGCAGCAAATACTACTAGGCCATAGAAGGCTGACTGGCCCTAGTAGTGACTGGATAACGAATACTCCCTACACAGGGAGTGCGCCCAAATCATAAGCCACAGACAGAACGGAGACAGATACTATCCCACAGGATAGTAAGATAGACTAGGCAATGGAGCCAAATAATGGCAGGAGAGGAGACCACAGGACAGATGCCCTATCAGCCTATCGGAGCCCGCTGACTGTAGGGTACTGAAGGCACAATGGCAGGACTGCCTGAATGGTAGGATACTCAATACTGTCAGGCAAAATCTCAGGGAGGATTCCCAGAATGTCTATGACCCTGAAATACTATAGCACTAACCCGTGATGGTTAACCGAATGCTTAGACCTGGACAGAACTGCCAAGCAAAGAAAACTGACTGAGGCGCCCAAAGAGAACCCAACCTCAGAATAATGAGTGGACAGGTCAAGCGTACCGGGTGCAAGCAACGGAACTGATACCGAAGCAGAGATGATAGCGTAATGAGAGGCAGGGTCACAGAACAGCGCTGCTGAGGCTATGTAGACTGGAGGCATCCAGTAACTGTCAGAGACAGTATTCAATACCAGAGGGAAGCCATTCAACCTGAGCACAGGCAGAGCAAGGGGTGGTACCGGAGGCACACTGAGTAGGAGGCTTCCCCAACTGATTGTACACAGAGCAGGAACGTCAGCCGGGCCGGTACACAGTGCAGGAGCGTCAGCCAATCTGAGTCGGTACACAGAACAGGAACGTCAGCCGGGCCGGGTCGGTACACAGAGCAAGAACATCAGCCAATCCGAGTTGGTACACAGAGCAGGAACATCAGCCGGGCCAGTTCGGTACACGAAGAAGGAACGTCAGCCAATCCGAGTCAGTACACAGAGCAGGAACGTCAGCCGGGCCGGGTCGGTACACAGAACAGGAACGTCAGCCAATCCGAGTCGGTACACAGAACAGGAACGATCAGGCAGAGTAGTCAGGCAGTCCAGGTCAAACACAGAATACACACAAATCTCAGGAATAATACTGGCAACTGGAACACCACGAAAGGGCAGCGCTGAAGTGACAGGGCTCAGTATAAAAGGGCTAGAACTGGGTGGAGACAAACCTCAGTAGCCAATAAAAGAGAATCAGGAAGTAGCCCTGACATATCAATGTCGCCAGCGAAAGCACTGGTACTGTGACACACTGCTGCTGTTGTAAGCGCTGCACCTTTGACATCTAGTAATAGTGGCAGTAGAATTGCTTAAACATCTAGCCCCAGTAGTAGTAGTAGTAGCAGCAGCATCACCTCAGGAACCCCTCACTCCATGAACTCCACAGTATGGAGATACTTTACTCAGGATCCTGAAGCTAAGCATGTCGCCATCTGTTCTCTGTGCAAAAAGCACGTGAGCAGGGGGAGACACACTATCAGAAGGCCAAAGGTGCCACAACTAGCAGCAGCAGAAGCACTCTAAAAGGTTCCCAGGGCTCTAGGGCTGAAAAAAGAAGTAGTGAAGTTATTTATGTGTCAGAGTGTGTGCTACTGCCAGTGCCAACAGTTAGTCCAGTCCAAATAATACCTATGGCTCCTGCTGCACAGGAGTATGACAGACAAAGCCAGGACAAATATATTAACAGTAGCACAGATGAGGAGGTGGAGTAGGGATGTGAAGAAGAGTTTCCACCATCTACCCCACTTGGGACACTGCTATGAATGATAACAAATGTGTGTCAATAATCTGAGAAGGAGGATAGTGTATGATAATGGTAAAAACAATATACATACACAAATCACACCATGCCTGTCCCCCAGCACCACTAATCATCGTCACTAAATCGAATTTTACCGAAAATTTTTGCCGTGCACAAGTCTAGAAATTAAGACCAATGTAACTTGATAAAAAGGTTTTCAGTGAACTAAGGAATAAGAAGCAGACTTTTAAAGTGTTTAAGTCAAAAGGGTCAGATGCATCATTTAAAAAATATAAAAAATGTAATAAAAGCCTGTAAATTAGCAATTGGGATAGCTAAAATGGAAAATGAGTGAAGTATTACAAAAGAGAGGCAGAAACATCATAAACAATTCTACAGGTATATAAATAGCAAAAAGATTAAGGTTGATATTGGTCCTCTTAAGACTGAGACATGTGTATTGATTAGTGAGGATAAGGCTATGGCTGATACCTTAAATATAATATTTTCTTCTGTATATAGAAAGGAAGCAATAATTGCAGGTTATGGGCAGACAGACACAGAATTTACTCCATCATGTACACTGCTTACTGAGGACAAAGTCCAAAAGGAACTGGAAAAGGTTATGGAGAATAAAGCGCCAGGATCTGATGGTATAAACCTAATGGTAATTAAGGAAATTAGTTCAGTAATAGAAATATCATTGTACTTAATATGTATTGATTCACTTTAATCAAGCATAGTGCCCTGTGATTGAAGAACAGCAGATGTAGTACCATTATTCAAAAAGGGGGCAATATCCAGACCATGAAATTATAGTCCGGTGAGCTTGACTTCCATAGTGGGTAAGATACTAGAAGGGTTACTAACTGACAGTATTCAGAACTATTTGAAAACCAACAATATTAGTAGGATCCAGCATGGTTTTATGAAGAATAGATCATCAGACTAAGTTACTTACATTTTTGCGAAATGAAAAGTATTCATTTGTACAAGAAAATGCTGTAGATGTAGTACACTTGAAGTTTGCTAAAGTCTTTGATACAGTGCATCACAACAGATTACTTCACAAGCTAAAAGGCTTCTGTTTGGGTGGGGATATTTGTACATGGATTGAGAACTGTTTACATGATAGATTGCAGAGAGTTGTTGTAACTGGAACCTTTTCAATTTGGTCTAAAGTTGTAAGTGGTGTGCCACAGGGTTCAGTCCTGGACTCAATGTGTTTTAATTTGTTTATTAATGGTCTAGAATTGGGGATTGAAAGTCATGTCTCAATCTTTGCTGGTGACACTAAGCTCCTCAGATATAATTACCTATAAATACCAACACAGCCATTGACTATAGGGGATGCTATGAGTCATAGATTCCAAAAGCTGTAGATCCCAAAGCTAACTGCCCCTTGACTTTAGAAAAGACCCTATATAGTAACTGACCATTACAGTATGTAGTCAGCTGTGTGTTTTCCAGTGGTCATCTGTTGTGACTCTCAGAATCCAGAACTAGACATTGTCTAGCTGGGAATGCTGAGAGTTATGGGTCCAAACAGATGGAGAGTATATCATTGATTATACCCTATATTGGGCCTTTAATACATATGGCCTATCTCCAAGTCATAGGGGAATTAGTCTTGGGATCAACAGTTGATGTAGTCTATGATACTATATTTCAGAGTATCCCATGCTAGGCATTGACTAGCATGTATCCATAAATCCCAAAACTAGAGAGCCCACTGTTGAATATGCCCTAACTTGGCCCCTACATGGGCCAGTTCCAGAGTCAAGAAGATTTCAACCTTTGGCTCCCCAACTGTAAGGTACAACAACTCCCAGTATTCCTTATTAGGTATTGGCTAGCTGGAAACATAAATGCTGACACACCACCATCGTGGGAAAAAATAACTCAAAAAATAAAAACAATCTTTATTTGGCTTTAAAAATATACTTGTATCTTTGGACCATATACAGAATCAAGGAGAGATTTGCATAAGGTAAGGCACACAGCTAAATATTAAAAGGCATACTTAGATAGATCCATGCTTTTTACGTATCATATGCTTACTCGTGATCTCTAGGCCATGATCTCTAGAAATCATGAGTGTTTCACATGTGAAACGCGTGGATCTAACTAAGTATGCCATTTAACGTCTAGCTGTGTACCTTACCTTAGGCAAGTCTCTCCTTGATTCTGTATATGGTCCAAAGATACAGGTATATTTTTAAAGCCAAATAAAGATTATTGTTTTTATTTTTTGAGTTCTTTGTTTCTACGATGGTGGTGCGTGAGCCTCTATGTTTCACCACAGCTGGAAAGCCCATGGTTTAATACATCCTGACTGATGAATAGGCTATATGTACTAAAGGCTAAATACCAGTTGCAGTCAGATGTGGGCTCTCCAGCTGTCATAGAATAACTCCCAGTATCCACTAATAGCCAGAGGCTAGTTGGTGGTCATGAGCACCAGCAGCTGGAGAGCCCATGGTTGAATATAGTCTGCTTCAAGAATTGTCCACATATGCTAAGAGTCCAATAAAGGATGTAGTCAGCTGTGTCAGATATTTACAAGCACTTTGGGTATTAGATTAGGAGTGAATGTCATTCCCAGTAGACTGATGCTATTTGGTATTTGTTTGAAAGATGCATGAACATGTTTAGAATGATCCGGAGAAAGAACAATAAGATTGGGTCTGTAATTATGCACTATAGGTGTGAAACAAATAAGAATGTCTATGGCCCTCTCTGTGTCTGATGAAGTCCCAGGCACTTGCTAAGAGGTCTGTGACTTTTTTCCCTACTCCAGCCAGACTTAATAAACATATAATTAACCTTTTGAGTATCAGAAGGGTATGAAAGTTATTGATTTGCAATGCATAGCATACTCCTCTGGCACTAAAAGGGTTAAGTAATTGTCAAAAATATGGCACCAGAGGCTCTTTTAGCTCTTGAAGAGATTATTGTTTTAATATAATGTAGGCCTAAGATACACAACTTCACATACTTTTGATAAGAGACATGTCTATATCAGTATTGAATTCCATTACAGTCTTGGCCCCCTGTGCTGGAAGGTAGTCCCATGTGTCCATCACCATTTCTATAAAGTATATTTCTTCTGGATTTTCCACCCTCTAACTTTAGATCATGACCTAGTATTCCTCTTTTTCTGAAAAGTTCCTCCGGAGTTCTGATTCTGAGCCTTATCAAACATCTTTAGATATATAAATGTTTCCTATTTCTCCCTCTTTTCTGCCAATCTATACATATTGTTATTTGAGTCTATCCTGGTACCTTGAGCAATGAAGAGCCTACACCATTTTATTGTACATGAGCATACATACATAGACTTGACACAGTTGCAGTTATTTGGAGACTGTATAAACAAACAGGGGTAAAAGAAAGGTCCATAGACTGTCGTCTACACATAAATGGGAAAAGTATGTTTATAATATGGGGTGCTATGCAACAAATAAATGGTTGCTGGACATACATGCTAAACTGCTTAGCATTGAAATTGCAACAGGACAAAGCTGATATGGCATTCATATGAAATTCTAAAAATGTATAAGGGACAAAATGAGAAACTAGTGATTAAAGTTTGAATGCACAACAAATGGAGTGAAATGATTTTGTGATTTTGAATTTCATAAAAAACAAGTGTTTCTTTTCTGTGTTTCATTTTCTCAGTTAATCTTTAAAATAATTAACATAATGGAAATATAACATAAGCAGGTTCACTTATCTTATCTGTTGGTGACTCTTGTCTTAACAAGGTACAGAAGTTCTTTTAGCAAGTCTCAAAGATGCTTCCTCAACTTTGTCCCACTTTCTCTCAACATTTTTCACCCTCCCACTTTCCACAGTTTATACCCCATCCTTCTTCCCCCTCACTTACAATCCCATTCACAGTCACTCCCTCCTCTGTAAAATTTAAAGAGGAAACTTAATTAGGAAACAAATGTACCGAACAGCAATACAACACTCACAATATCAGTAAACGAAGTAGTAAGGTTATTTCATCAGTTTTATACTAATTCCAATCCTTTTATTCAGTTTTACTTTAACACATCTCCCCCACTCCCCTATGTACTGCTGCAAAGCTTAGTGTAGAAGGTGTAATTTTCTTGTAAGCTGAACAATGATAAGAGTCTAAAGAATGCTGATAAAAATAGAACTTCAGTCCCTCCCTTACTTGAACTGCTGTTACATTTTACAGCAGTTGCATGGAGTGGCTTAGACAATGGCTTGGTGGGGGGGGGGTAGCAGACAATAATTTGCATAAGAACCTAAGTCCCACAGAACAGACTCTTTTATGTAAAAAAACACAGAGATAAAAAAACACTAGTATAGTTTTCTCAGCATGCTTATTAAAATAAATAAAACTTTTTAAATTAAAGTTTATCTTTAAGACCTTCTGGTCCCCTTCTCCCATGCTATGGTACTTTTTCTGTGTCCCATATTTGTCCATTTCTCACATACTCAGCTACTTCTCCTTCTCTTTCCTGCATTTCCACCTCTTCTTGCTCCCATACTCTTGTTCCTCTTTAGTTCTCCCATGCTCACCAGATCCTGCCTTCTGTCTTCCTCATTTACCTAATTTTTCTTCATGTTATCTGTCCCTCTGGGATTCATTCCAGATTGAACAAACCCAGAGCTTTCTCATAGTCCTCCAGATCAATATCAGATGTTTTGCTTATACCAAATAGTAAGGATGAGTGCCTTGGTATATAGGAGGCAAATATAGTTTTTGATACCTTTTATTGGCTAACTAAGCAGATTTAAATGCAAGCTTTCAAGACCTTAGGTCTCTTCCTCAGGCATGTTATACAGATAAATATGAAAACATCTCTCTTAAATACAAGTACACATCACATTGTTTAGCATGGAAATCAGATAACAGAATGCAGTCCAGATCCAGATATCTTTGATCAGTCAATGGTAAATTGTACTCTTCCTCTGAGGCTTTAGAGGTATTTACGATGCTCTTGGGTCTGTTGGAAAGGTCAATCAACTAAATTGTATTTTGATAGGAATTCCTTATCCCTATTCAAACCACTACAAATTGCATTAAATTTTAACATTAATTTAACCTCCCATACCTTTCTGTCCCTCTGAGTGCGGAACAGTCCCATCAATACAGTTAACTTAATATCCCTGACACTGTGCCCATTTTGGCAAAAATGTTCTCCCACTGGTGTCTCTGTCTTTTTGTTATTAACACTGGATCTGTGGGAATTAAATCTCCTATGTAGTGCTTGTCCAGTTTCTCCCACATACAGAGCTGTTGGGCATTTTGCACACATGATAAAGTATATTACATTGGATGATTTACAGTTGGAGGTACCATTGATCTTATGGTGTAACTGGGTGTTTGGAATCGGTGTGTTGTCCGTGGTGTAAATGTGTGCACCAGTTTCACATCACTTTTGTAGGCAGGGAGATGTGCCATTTTTTGTATTTTTATTCAGGGCACTCCTCACCATCAGTTGTTTCAAATTGGGAGGCTGTCTGAAGGAGAGTGAGGGAGGCTGTGGGAATATGTTCTTAAGTCCTTCATCCGTATGCAATTTCTTTTGAATATTTTGCGTAGCACTTCAACCTGGGGGTGGTAAGTGACCACCAGTGGCACTCGGTTTCCCTTATATTGTTCTTTGTAGTGCAACAGATTTTTTCTTGGGTAGCCTTCTGTATCTGACTGTCAATAATAGTTTTATAAAGTCTCCTCTGAGTTTCTGGAGGTGCTTGTCACGGTCCATCATGTCAGAACAGATGCGGTGGTATCTGATGGCCTGGCTGTATATGATGGAGTTCTTTGTGTGTTTTGGATGGAAGCTATTGCTTTTCAGGTATGTTGGTCTGTCTGTTGGTTTGCGGTATAGGGATGTGTGGATGGAGTTGTTCTGAATACTGATAGTTGTGTCAAGGAAGTTAATGTTTGTGCATGAGTGACTGAGTGTTAGGTTGATATTGGGGTGGAATGTATTGTAATTCTCATGGAATTTGAGAAGTTCCTCTTCACTGGCGGTTCAGATGATTAGAATATCATCTATGTAGCGGAGATAAACCAGGGGTTTTATCTGGCAGGTGGACAGGAAGTCCTCTTCCAATTTTGCCATAAACAGGTTGGCATATTGTGGTGCCATTCGGGTACCAATTGCAGTCCCCATTTTCTGAAGGTAGAGGTCCTGTCCAAACTTGAAGTAATTGTGGGTGAGAATAAACTGTATGAGTTTTGTTACCGGTTCCATGGGTGTGTTATTTTGTTCCAGATATCACTGGCATGCTGCTATGCCATCCGTATGTGGAATGTTGGTGCAAAGGGATTCTACATCCACAGTGGCCAGGATGGTGCTCTCTGGAATTGGCCCCAAGTCAGCTAATTTGTTTAAAAGATCCGTGGTGTCCTGAAGGAAGCTGGGTGTTTGTTTTACCAGGGGTTTCAGGGTATTTTCTACCCAGCCAGACATATTCTGTGTGAGTGTACTAATCCCTGAAATTATAGGCCTTCCTGGGTTTCCTTCTTTGTGTATTTTTGGTAGCATGTAGAAGGAGCCTATTTTTGGATCTGCTGCCGGTATTAGGGGCCTTATCTGTTCTTCAGTGTTGGAGGGTAGTTCTTTTATGATCCTGTTAAGTTGTTTTGTATAATTTTTTGTGGGATCTTCTTGTAATTTTGCATAATATATTTCATCAGAGAGTTGCCTATTTGCTTCTTGAATGTAGTCCACAGTGTTCATTATAACAACAGCTCCTCCCTTGTCTGCAGGCTTAATAATAATGCCCTGGTTGTTCTTAAGTGACTGTATGGCTTTTTGTTCCTTTTGGGTTAGGTTGGGTGCTGGTGCACATTGTCTTTCCAGTATTTCTGTAGTGACTCTGTTCCTGAAACTCTCTATGTATCTGTCCAGTGTGGGGTTACTTCCTGGTTTTGGAGTCCAGGTGGATCTTTTTGTGGGTGCATTGACGTTGTGATATAGCTCTGTGGTGTTATAATTATTATCCATTCTGTCATGGAAGAATTCCTTGAGTCTGAGTTTTCTGAAAAACTCCTCCATGTCACTGCAGAGTGTTACCCTGTCCACAGGTTTAGTGGGACAGAATGATAGGCCCTTTGAAAGTACAGATATTTCCTCTCTGCTTGGCTTATATTTGGAAAGGTTCACAACGCAGTTCTGTTCTGGTTGATTTACAGATTCTGCTGGTAAACCTGCTTTGCACCTCAGTCTCTGTAGTTTCTTCCTCTTGGTGTTGATGAGGAGTGTTTGTAGTTTCCTGTAGTACTGTTTAAGGGCCTGTTGTATGTCCTCATTGTCTGGTCCAAGCTGTTCCTTTAGAGCTGATATTTCTGCTTGTATCTTTGATTTCCTGTTGTAGCAGATCCCAATAAGGTTGTTGCGTAGCCTCTGGGAAGTCCTGGTACATAGTTGCCTTGCAAACCTGCTGTTGTATGTGTCCAGTGTAGAATTTTTCAGCATGAGACCTTTAGGTATTAAATTTTCCTTTTTGCATGTAGTCAGGAAGAAGAGGTCACTATCCAGTTGTGCAAGTTTCTTTAGGAGGTTTCTCATATTCATTTGTGTGCGGTACATTGGGGTATCTTCCATTCTGATAACAGATGAGGCATTGGGGTATATGTATCTTGGTATATGATACAGGTGGCTATACAATGAAGAAAGCAATTAGTAAGATGACCAATCATTTTTTGGGGAATGTTAGTCTGAGTAACATTGAATTGGCCTGTTAACTCCTGCAGAGTGGATGAGTTAGAAGAAGCAATCCATAATGTCCCACATGTGCTTACTGGTTAAAAAGCCTGGGGAATAAGTGGGCCACAGTAGTGATTCAAACTCACGCAGATTGTCCATGTGTGAGTATACATTGTGCTAGAGTAACATACCAAGAATGTTTTGGACTGGTGACTGATTTTACAACCATGTGTACATACAGGAGGGCAGGCAAAGTACCAGAATATGCATTAGAGATGCCATGTAAGCTTATGCCCTACACCATTATCCAGGATCTGCACTCGGTGTCAGAAGATACAAATGTTGATATTTCACTGATTAACACTCCTCCAGACCATTGTCAGGCCATTGTGATGTCCCAGACAGGACCAGAACTCATCAGGGATTAGCAAAAACTGTAACCCAAAAGAAGAAGAATCAGAAAAACATCACTTTTCACCTTTTTTTGGAATACCTGTGAAAAAAATCAATCTGCTCCACTGGGAACCATGACCCCCAGTCTTTTACCATGCCACTGGTAGCCACAGAACCACATATTCTGATCCCCACCCTTTTCCCACTACACTGGTAGCCACACATAATACCCCCTCAAGCCTTGTTCCACTGTAGCCAAAGAACCACACATGCTGACCACACAGCCTTTTTACACTGTCTGATAGGTGGGATGGGGAATGTAAATCCTGCACCGGTAGTCACAGAACCACACAAACTAACCCCTCATTCTTGTACCACTGCACTGGTAGCCAAACAATCACACAAACTAATCCCCAGTCTGATACCTTCAGTAGTCATAGAACCACACATACTGACCCCCAGCCCTATATCTCTGCACTGATAGTCATAGAAAAACATATTTAACTGATCTCTGAGTGCCTTCCTTGTCCAGCTGCACTGGTATCACCAGAACCACACTAACTGAGTCTACCCCCAGCAGTGAGAACCAGAATTCATGTGGGAAATGTCCTGGGGTTTGCAAAAAGGTAGACATTTTACTGGGATCTAGGTGTGGGATTTTCACAGAAAACAAATTGCTGGCTTTCTGCCAAATGCTCTGCAGGGAAACATCTTACTTTTTGTCCATCTCTACTTGTCAGTGAAGCACACATTTCCATTACTGCATCTAGTGGTGCAATGTTTCACACTATTGTTGTCAATAGATCTTGTGCAATGGTAGGCCCTGGAGTTATTTTCTAGCCCAGAGACTGATATTGTATAAGTGACGTTGCATGGCTTTGGTGGACACAGGTGTACCAGTGGTTCTTCAATGTAGTTCTGCAGGCCTACTGGCAAAGAGTATGATATTGTCTACAACACTTGATATAGGTAGTCCACATTGATCTTAAGTCCTTTTTTTAGTTTGTGGAAAATATGTTCTAAAGAAGCAGAAGTTAGTTTTGGGAGATTGTGTCTCCTTGTCAAACACCTTTTTCTATGTTGATCAGGGCTTTATCGTTGTTGTCTTGTATTGATTTAGTTGCATTTTCATACATTTAATGGAGGATATTGATGTAAGCCCTATCTATTATTTGGTTAATCAGAGCATTGACTATTTCTTGCTTTTTCACTGAGTCAAAGGCCTTTTCTTAGTCAATGAAGGCTATGCATAGTGGTAGTTTGTACTGTATTCATTATGTTGCTCTAAAACTTATCTCATTGTCTGGATATGGTCCATTGCACTGAAACCACTCCTGAAGCTTGCTTGCTCTGTAGTATGTGACTCTTTAAGTGCCCATTCTTCTTGATAGTACCTTTGCGAAAACCTTGCAGACCACTGGCAATAGGTATATTGGCCAGTATTTTTTATACCTACCTTATTGCCTTTTTTGTATAGTAGAATTACTTCTGCATTTTTTCCAAGTTCCAAGCACTTTGCTGAATAGTAGACTTTTTGAAAATAGTTTAGCTAGGTTTTTTGAATAAAGGTTAACCACCATTTTTCATCATTTCAATAGTAACTTTATCAGGTCCAGCTGCTTTGCCATTTTTCATTTATTTAATTGCAGCTTCTACTTCTCTACAATTCTTCTGACACAACTTCAGCCTTTAGCACTATATATATATATATATATATATATATATATATATAAGCCTCATTACATCATCATTTATATCTCCCCAGGAGGCACACACACATAGAAGAGAATGCCTTATTACATTATTTAGGTCTTCTCAAGACACACACACCCAGGGGCGGCAGTAAGGAAGAGATATTCATATCTCCTCTATAATGCCAGTCGCAAGCCCCTGGCCATATGCAGAGAGGTTAGGATCCTAACTGCAAACAAGATCCCACCCCAAGGAAATCATGATGGCATCAGGGGACCCCAACCCTCAAGGGTTGTTTTAATGATTGGTCCATCATAACTGTGAACAGGTAGAGGGGAGGGAGGCTTGGTCTGTCATAGGTAACATCTGAGGGAATGGGACAAATCATTTGGAGGGGAATGTCTTCATAACTGCAACCCTTATGGGACAAGCTTGCATATGTGAGGATAACAGGGGGATTAGGTTTACTGGATGTGTGCATGACAGAGCTGGCACAACTGATAAGGGATGGGCAGCACTTTGTGAAACAACAAACAAAGACAAGGGCAAGCCTACAAAAGATAAAACCAATAACCAATTGTTTAAGCCAGGCAAAATTGGGGATCCAGGACCATAACCTATCCCACCACCCATCTCCACCTATGTCTTGTTTTATTCCCTGTACCAAGTATTAAATCCCTGGATATGTTCATGTGTGCATTTGTAGTGGTCTGGGCAAGGCTTGTGTTAGGGCAGTTCCATACTGAGTCTACTAATGGCACATGGTCCACCTGTAGCATTACCAGAGACATAGGAATAAGATGTGTTACCACAGGAAAAGAAAAACATCCCTCTGCAAATGTAATGTGTTTGTGCCAGCAAAGTATCTAGTGAATGTTTGTGCAGGACATGTTATTATTTAGCGACAGGCAGCGATTAACAATGTAAAAGTGCAATTAACTATGATGAAACAGGTGTCAGCACTAGCAATATTGATTGTTCTAATGGAAGTAACATTTGACTAGCTAGCATTATAAAGCAATGAGACCAAAATGTATTACATAATTGTTTAAGCCTGCGTCAGTGTCAAGAATCCAAGGGTTAATATTGAATTCATCAGCAAAAATTAGTCGGTGCAGTCTGTGAAATGGGACAGGCATACTAATGAAACAGGAAGATAGAATGTTAGTTACATTGGTCAACAAAAAATTCAATAACATCCATACTATCTTTAGCCAACATCACCCAGATGTTTGGAGTCTCTACCTTGTCGACATTACTGGTAAATTGGGAGTTATTTGTCTGGGGAGTCACTGCTCTACAGATGTCTGGGAGGTGTCAGTGAGTCAGTCTCAGTCAGGTTTACGTCAACAGGGAAGGGTGGGTTTAGTGTTCTGCTGGGGCTAGCCAAAAAGAGAAGCAGCACCACCAGAGGAACAATCATCCCAACAACACAAAAGCCCAAAACAAAACATTCTATCAGCAATTTGGAGCCTAGTCACTAAGTTGTATTTTGGCCTTTCAGAGCAAGACTGTGGTATCTTGTCCATTTCTGTGGGGTCCCTTGATCCATGCTGGTGAACTGTCTGTGAGGATAGCTGTTCTGGTGACTGCTACAACAGTTGTTGGGAGTCCAAAAGGTGGATCCAAAGTCTTGTCTTTGAATAGTTGTTTGACCAATATGGAGTCACTTGGTTGGAATGGGTACGCTGGCTTGGCTGTGGGAAAGGGGAGAAAAAGACTAACATCACCATAGATGCCATTCAATTTATCGATCAATTGCAATACATATTCATATTTAGTACATTCCAAGTCACCTAAGGACTTTGGGGCACCATGTGACTTGGCCTAGTGCCTTTCCTCAATTTATCCTTAATTATCCTATTGTCCTATTTATCATCAGAGGGCATCCAAATTTGGGAATTATTCCTGTATATATATCACGGTGCCCGTGATTCCTTGTTTACATTTTTTCTGTCAGTTATCCAATGTGCCAGTGCTACGTTTGTTATTGAGGTTTCCAGTGTACTGACTTGGCTTGCCTGACTACTCTCCTGTTCCTGCACCTGTGTACCGACCTGGACTGCCTAACTATTCTCCAGTGATCGTTCCTGTGTATCCACCCGGCTTGGCTGAAGTTCCTGCTACCGTGTACCAACCCGGATTGGCTGACGTTTCTGCTCCTAAAAATGCTCCTGTATCCTGACCTGGCCTGGCTGACGTTCCTGCTCCTGGATTCCAACTCAGCAGTTTCCCGTTGTGGTCCTGGTCGCCTCGGTGACATTCTGACTTCCGGTGCCTTAGCTTGTTTGGCACCTCTGCACCCACAGGCTTGCCTAGTATTCCCATTTGGCTCTACAGAGCGCCTCTGGTCTAGTCCTTCATTCCGCATAACCGGATGCAAGTGTTGCCTCCATGATAGCACCGGTACATTGCCATTGGCTACGCTCCACTCTGTCAAAACCGGTTGCAAGTGTTGCCTCCGTGATTGCACCGGTACACTGCCATTGGTTCGCTCCACTCTGTCAAAACCGGTTGCAAGTGTTGCCTCTGTGATTGCACCGGTACATTGCCATTGGTTACGTTCCACTCTGTCAAAACTGGTTGCAAGTGTTGCCTCCGTGTCAGCACCGGTAGCGCTCCTGTTTACTTCAGTGGACTGGTACTCTCTGTGAACTCAGTCTTTGGCGTGTTCAAGAAGCAGCTCATTACCTGCACATATGGGACTGTTTTCCTTTCTTGATGAACGTTAACTCCTGCATTACTGTAACCTGGAAACCTTATCATCTGCCTGACCCATGTCAGCATAAACTGTTTGTCTCCTATATTTGTGCTGGACCTGTGTGGGCCTAATTAACCTGTCGTGTGTCTGTACTATATGATTTATATTACAGGACCTGTGAGGGTTCTTTATGTATTATTGTATTTAATAAAACTGTGTTTTTTATCCTAACTCTGTGTCTGTGAGTCAAACAAACCGTTACAACAAAGTACTTTTGCAATGATTTTGGAATTTTCCTTGGCCACAGGAAAAAGCTTCAACACATTTGGAAATCTAATCACATATAACCAACTGGTTTTGGATGCTTCCTGAGTTAGGCATGTGTGTAAAATCTATTTGTAACTGTTGCATTGGTCCATAAGGAGGTGGCAACTGATCATGAGCACTATGCATTATTTTCTGTACATTATTTATTACATATATGAGACCTCTATATATTTGATTCTCTACTAGTTCTGTCAAATTCAAAATTACAAATCAGATCTGTATGGAATAATACATCTATTTGTTACCAAAATGGCTAAATCCATGAAAATGACCAAGAAAAAGAATTGGGGCAGCTGTTTTCCATGATAGTCTGGTGTCAGACCCTCTTTTTCCCCAAAACTGTAGGTCATCTTTTAGAAGCTAATACTTGCAATGAGTAGTTATCTGGGAATGGATATGGAAGTATCAGAGTCAACTGTACAATGGCCCTTACAGTGCTATGGTTTGTGACAGTAATAGAGAAGCCAACAGATCATTAATCTATTGAGCATGTGAAATTCCTTTTCTGTCACCTGTCACAATTCCTCTATTTTTCCACAGAATTCCAAAATCAAATACTACACCAAAACATAGCTGTTATTATAGTCACATCTGTTTACAAAATAGGCGGCACATGTGTGTTAGCGTTATTAGTTTAGCAGCCTGGGAAGATACAAAAGGGAAGTTAGTACTCAATACCTTATCTAATTATTAAACTACAGAAAATCCTATAAGGGATACCCATCAGTTAGTCTTGAGCATGACCCATCCACATATACAGTCTTACGGCATTCAAGGGGAACAGACTACAGGTCAGGTCATGATGAGGTATCCATATGAATGATCTATAAGTAATCATGTGCTTCAACCTCTGATATGTCAAAGGGAGAATGTAAAAGTAATGTATGTAAGGTTTCAAAGAGTACTAAGTGTGAAATGTTGAATGTGTGAATGTAGTGTCATAACCAAATTCTCTCTGTGCATTCATGTTTCTAAACCACCCCTACTATCAGGCTGCCACTGCTCCTAAGCATGCAGGCAGGCCCTGAATCACTGGTGATATTATGTTAAATAATAAACCATTGTTCCACAGCCGCAGCCATTTTCCCTTGCAAGGACACCTGAAACAGTGGAACCTCCCTCCTTACAATGCAGGTGAAATGGGAGAGAGTAGTTAGACAGTCCCAGAGCCAGGAGCAGAACATAATGCTGTTTTTAGTGCTTTATAATCCATGTCCATAGACCATTGTATTTCATCAGGAGCGTCTCTCAAGGTACCCTGTCTCAATATGTGATCGTAGTAAAAACAGTTTGAAATCCATTGCCTACATTAAGTCACCATGCCATTGCCTAGGAAATATAACAATACAGTTTTAGTCTTTGGCTTTGGAAGCGAGATAATAGCTTTTACTCATGCAGGAGCCTGCAGCCTTTGTTCATGTGACAGCACAAATCCTAGGTAGTTCACAGTATCTTGACAATACTGTAGCTTAGCAGGCGGGGATACTCTAACCAGGTGATACCTTATGACCAGCCTTATGACCAGTAGATGCTGCAACAAGGAAGATATATCTTTCACACAGGACTCTTCCTCTGGGCTACACATCAACCACAAATCATCCAGATACAGAAGCAATGTGAAGCCACAATCAGGTGACCAAGACTCTAGAGTTTTCCTGACAACAGCAAAATAGACAGTGGGGGAATCAATCACACAATCTATTCCACGCATACTGATTCCCTCTGTACGTGAAAGCATACAGTGGTTGCATGTCAAGGCACCCCGGAATGCTAAAGAAAGTGCAGCACAAAGAAAGCAAGTGGCAAATGATGGTACTGCAAACAACATAAAGTTTACATCAGACACAAGGGGTGCACATGACTGAATTAACTCATTCACTGCCCTTTTACTTTTCTTGCAACAAAGGATATTACTTAATGTACACGGGGGAAGCACCCGGTCTGAACCTGGGTATGAGGAACTTTCCATCAACAAGTAATTGGGAAGTTTGTGCAATATAGTTTAAATTGGGTCTAATGATCTGAACACTGATGTCTGGATCAGATTTTCCCCACACATCCACAGAAACACTCCACCATTTGCAACAATGACAACCTTAAAGAGGGTCACCTGTATACCTTGAATGAGATAATTCTTCTACTCGTTATGACATCATGCATGCACAATGTAACCAAACATTAACCCTAATAGTGTGAGCACATACACAATTAAATATTCCTTTCAATAATATGCTGATATCCAGGGTTAATTTTAAAGAGCATGCAGGCATTACAAGGTTAGTCATGTGTGAATAAGCAACCATCAAAATATAGGGTGAAGAACAAATCATACCACCCTTATCTGCAGTTTAAGTGAGATTCTAAGTTACGTCATTAGGTCACATCTCATCAGGTTAACTGGGCAATTGGAAATATTTAGAAAGGTATTCTTAAGTACTGTCTGCATTATGGTCTAAAAACTACAAACATGATACACCTGTAGTCCAAAAGCAAAGCAACATTATTATATTCGTACCTCGTGGCATCTATGATTATCTATATATTCCCCTATCCCGTCTATTCCGCTTCATCTAATTATTGCTAGTGAAAATGTCTTAACAATAGACCCTTTAGTATAGCAGAATTGTTACATTGTACTGGAAGTAAAACAAGGAAGTAGTGAAGGAAGGGGGGACATGGAGAGGAGGGCAGCTGCACACAAAGGAAAAAACTGTCTTCTCACAAAACCACAATTTTACAAGTATGGTGGTTTAACCATTTCTTCGCCATCACCATGCAAATACATTATATTAATATCAATGGAAGCCTCTTCCTGATTTTCTAGCACCCTAATTCCATCTACCTCTGTATTACCCTCTGTCTCAGACTGAGAGTATATTTCCACATTCTCTGTATCTTTCGTAAAACAACTGACACATCAATCACTCTCATTGTCATAACTTATGCCAGTTATCAATGCACATCCTGACTACTTGAGCCACTTTCAGAACAGGGTGGTCCCCAAATCATTCATCTCAACAAGTCCACATACATTTTCCCAGCAATCTCTGTCATACTTCCTTCTGTCTTCATGCTGTTTAACCGCTTAAAGGGATAGTAATACGTCGTTTTAACATAATTTTATTTTGTAGGCATTAAAAACACATGAAGTCCGATATAAGTCTTATCTCTCAAACCTTTATGGTTTAAGAGATATTCACAAGCAAAGTTTCCCCTCCCGCCCCTTTTTCCTAGTGTAAGCCATCTCTTCTCAGATGTGAATCTAGTTGTAAGACCAGACAGATAACAGCATGGGACAATCTTCTTTATATGAAAACATATGAAAAATATAGAGCTGTTTTTATTATGAAACATTACTATCCCTTTAAATGTCCTATATATCACTTCCTGAGTCAGTCAAAACTTCCTTCATTTGTCTCAAAATTTTTCCTGTATGTATACATTAATCTTAATGTCACTAGGGAAATCATATGTTGCACCCAAAGTATCACAAATAATGGTCATCTGATACCCATGCATTTTACAGCCATATCTAACAAAAACCTTTTGATCAGGGGTAGTCAACTGCTGTCACTTAAAGGAGCAGTAAACTTAAAAAATGACTTCCCTTTTTAAGTAGATTTAATGATGGTATATTCATTGGTGTCTTTTTTTTTCTGAGAAATTTTTGGTTAAGGAGTAATTCGATTATTAAAATTAGTTTTTTTGATTCATGAGTTCCCTCTAGTGGCATCATTTAGGTTAGTGAATTCACATGGTCGACTTGGAGAGGTTGGCAGAAGGATCAAACCTCCTGAAGCGATTTGAAATCAGCTGTTAGGTGTCTCGTGCTTTGGAGGAGATGTCTTACGCGCCTGGTAGAGAACGAGCAGGCTATGTGAACGAGCACTGGCTTTAGATTTACCTAGCAGAGCCAGACTGCTTGTTTGTTTCTGACAGCAATTATTCTTTGAATGAAGGAATAAGAGATTAAAATTGAAAGCTTGTTTGAAAGAGATAGTAAATTTACAGATATTTATTGGTTAAAGCTGGAAGTGGAAATTATTTTTTTACTCTTTATTTAACTGAATAATAAATCCACATTTGGTAAAGAGTTAGAGAATATATAGTTTGCAGCACTATTAAACCTTCGAATGTCAGAGGAGTAAGCAATGTATTGCAATGCAACGCATTGCTTACCAATCTTGCACTCAAAGGGTTAAATTCAAGGATCAAGACACTTTCTAAATCTGTAGTAGTTATTATAATGTATTTGCATTTGTATTTACATTTCTCAATTATAAACCAAATATGTTTGAATAAAATTTATTTTTTACCTGTAAGTGTGCCAGTTCCTTGACTTGATTTTCAGTCACTGCATAAGCTGATGGCAATGGCTTAAATATATATTATATATATTTTATATTATGGTTTTAAAGCAAGCCCAAGAAGTCAGTCCTGTTTGGGGGTCATCAGGACCTCTACTGATAGCCCGCAGTTATATATATTATCATGTGTGTGATTCGCTCACTGCATGACCCAATAGCATACAGTGGCCACAAGAACGGTGTATAAAAAAAAGTCCATACATTTTTTGATTAACGTTTTGGTTAATTTTTGATTAACGTTTGGTTAACACTTTGAGTGCAAGATTGGTAAGCAATGCATTGCATTGCAATGCATTGCTTACTCCTCTGACACTTGAAGGGTTAATAGTGCTGCAAACTATATATTCTCTAACTCTTTACCAAATGTGGATTTATTATTCAGTTAAATGAAGAGCAAAAAAGTAATTTTCACTTCCAGCTTTAACCAATGAATATCTGTAAATCTACTATCTCTTTCAAACAAGCCTTCAATTTGAATCTCTTATTCCTTCATTCAAAGAATAATAGCTGTCAGAAACAAACAATCTGTCTGGCTCTGCTAGGTAAATCTAAAGCCAGTGCTCGTTCACATAGCCTGCTCGTTCTCTACCAGGCGCGTAAGACATCTCCTCCAAAGCACGAGCCACCTAACAACTGATTTCAAATCGCTCCAGGAAGTTTGATCCTTCTGCCAACCTCTCCAAGTTGACGAAGTAGATTCACTAACCTAAATGATGCCACTAGGGGGAGCTCATGAATAAAAAAAAACGAATTTTAATAAGCGATTTAGTTCTTAACCAAACATTTCTCAGAAAAGAAAAAGACAACACTGAATATACCATCATTAAATCTACTTAAAAAAGGGAAGTCATTTTTTAAGTTTACTGCTCCTTTAATACATATATATTTAAATCAACTATAGCGGCCTTAGTGGATTTAATGGGATTATGTCAATATTTAGCCCATGCATTCATTACTAACACATCTGGGAGTTTATTAACAACCTGGTCTCCGGCGGTCATGAGTGGCATTTCTAAGTCCAGGTCAATTTTATCAGTCTTACTTCCTGTATCAAATTTAACAATTTCGCTTCTCCTTTTAAAAGTAAACCTATTTCTTCCTCACTTAACTGTCCTACCACTAGCAATGTTAGATACATTTTTAGATACATTTTACTGATGCGGGGGAGGTAATACTGAGTGCCAGAGGGGTGTGCAATGCATTGCAAAGAAAAACTGCTACACCAATCCCAGTTGGCCACAGCCCACACCTCTACACTCAGAACCTAGAGATCCAGGGGACCAGCAAGAACTGCAACCTACAGAGACAGGGGGCCTATCACTATGTCTGTGTCCCTGTGTGTATATCTGTTGTGTGAGTGTGTGTATGTGTGCATATCTGTTACATGCATGTGTGCATGTCTGTTGCATGTGTGTGCATCTCTTTTGCATGTGTGTGTGTGTGTGTGTGTGTGTGTATGATACATGCAGGGCTCAAAATTTCCACTCCCCACTAGCCAATGGCGAGTGAAAGTTTAGCCCTGGCGAGTAGAAATTCAGCCCTGGTGGGTATGTTATGGCTTGCAGTGGCGAGTAACTTTTCAGGTCTGGCTAGAGAAAAGGACTTCATATTTTAAGCCCTGATACATGGATATGTGTCTGTGGGAATGTCTGTTCCATGTGTGTGTCTCACTGTGTGTATGTGTCTGCCTATGTGTTGCACGTGTCTGGGTGTATCAGTGTGTGTACATTTCAGACACATACATCTAATGATCATAACATAACGGACAATGCCTTCTCACAGGGGTGGCAGTAAGGAGGACATAGTCATAGATTCTCCATATTGCCAGTACTGGAGATACAGGGGACATGATTTTCACATGAGTGGTCAAAATCTCTGCAAGGATTTTGCTCTACCTTAACATCCACCTCAACAACCAAAAAACACGGCCGACACACACAAACTCACACATACACAAAAAATACCCTCACCCGCGCCTCTCCTATGCCAAAAACATTCTTCTGCTCCACACACACAATGCCCTTACCTGTGGCACTTCTATGCACAGATGTCCTCCTGCTTCACACACACACACACATACAGACATACATACACAAAATGCCCTCACCCACACTTCTCCTGTTAATCCGATTAGTGAAGAGGGGCATGCAATGCATTCCTTCGCAATGTGTTGCAAACCAATCTGGCAGTCAAAAGATTAAACCCTTATAGATGCTTGATTTCCAGAGAAGAAATGTACAGGGTAGGGAGGGATGTCGGACACCTATGCTACTCAACCTGTTAACCCTTAGAGTGCCAGAGGGGTAAACAACGCATTGCTTTGCAATGCGTTCAGAAACCCTCTGTCACTCAAGGGTTCAAAATCTTATAGACTCTTGACTTTTTTGGTGTGAACATGTTGGGGTTTTTTGGAGCCTTTTTTTTTTTTTTTGGAGATGGATAGTGGATGTTCAGGATCCCTGGTCTTTCCTCAACTCCCAGACACCCATCAAGGCCTCTCCATGGCCACTACCCCTGCAAGCCCCTAGGCTCCGGCCTGCTCCCTCAGTCTCAACAGTGGCACTGAATCCAGACATTGCTCGGCACCTTGTAAGGAGAAGAGTGTCTCTGCTGTACCGGGCCCAGTAATGTGGGCGGCTCAGTCTACATTATTTATGTCATCTGAACAATGTCTTTATACATTAAACTAATAGCACTCTATTTAACCCTTTGAGTGCCAGATAGTTAAGTATTGCATTGTATCACAAAGCATTGGATGCCTTTTCAGCACTCAAAGGGTTAACTCTGACATTATATCTCTGACTGTATACTGCATAGCACTTAACATGCTGGTTTAACATGCTGGGTTACATCTTTCTCTCACATAATCTCCTTTTATTTTCTGATTTCCACTTCTACGCACCAAACACACAGAGGCATAATATTGCAATTCTTCCCCAAAGTAAAGGAAATAACACATACCATTTATTTAACGGTTTCAAGACCACAGGATGGACTGCAACACATTGTGAAGTGATGCCCTGTGGTTCTTAGAGGGCTACATTTGGCTTCTAACTCTCTGAATATTGCTGGTATTCACTTCAATAACATAAAATTACCTACACAGCACTGTAAAGCTCCTACACTAATACCAATGTGGCCTCAGCCCACACTTCTACACTCAGAACCTGCAGATCTGGGGCACCATCAAGAGCAGGAACCTCCACACAGAGTGGTGGGGGGAGCGACTATCACTCTGTCAGTCCCACCCCCCTCTGTGTGTGTATGTCTGTTGCGTGTGTGTGTGCGAATGTCTGTTGAATGTGTGTGCATGTCTGTTATGTGTGTTTGCATGCATGTCTGTTGCCTGTGTGTGGTCATGACTGTTGCATGTAAGTATGTATGCATGTGCATGTTTGTTGTGTGTCTGTGTGAATATCTCTGCTACATGTGCGTACCTGTGTGCATCTCTTGTGTGTGTGTGTGTGTGTGTGTGTGTGTGTGTGTGCATGAATGTCTTTTGCATGTTTCTGCCACTCACTGTGTGTATGTGTCTGCCTGTGTGTTGTATATGTCTGTGTTCAGACACATACGCCCAAAGGTCATAACATGACAGACAATGCTGTCCCACATTGCTAGTATAAATTTACATATATACACATACACATATATATATACATATACACACATATAAAAACATTAGAAACAAGAGTGCATTGGAAATAAAAATTGGAAGTGTTTAATATATTATCATTAGGTGTAATACATACTGTATGCATCAAAAGACTACCTTTCAAGCTGGCAAAAGAAAAATAGCCTTGTTTCAGTGCCCTTTAAGAGATCAAGCATTCCTATGGTCATAATTTGCAATATAAGAGGTAGTTACAATCATTACTAATCTCATTTTACTCTAGCAACAATAAATGTTATATTGTTCTAATAAGGAATAGATGCATGCAGAGTGTAAGATCAATACTGCCTGCAGACATCTAAAGAGAACATTCAGATATTGTTACAATAATTTTTCAACCGTATAACATATATAATGTGTTTGCATTCTTTTAAAATTGTTTTATGTATTCTTTTAAATTGTATATAAATAATTAACTTGTATTATGATACTATGATCTATATAAAATCAATATAATCTATATTAAAAAAAAGGAAAACACATTTCTGTATATTTATATTTGATGATAGCTTACACTTAGTGGCAGGAAAAAGACCTACCATCTTCTCATTTGGACACAGAGAGAGAAACAAACTTACATTCAAAGGTCTTGTAACAACACATTGGTTCAAAAACAAATAAGTGTCACAGACTGATTAAAGAGATATTATCACCAAAAGATGAAAATGGTTCAAAAACATAAACATGTTATGTACTCCTTATTTTTGTCTTTGATGAGAAAGTTCCAAAATCTATCAAAATAAAAGATAAAAGTGGCCACTTCTTCACACTTTTTTAATCAGGCTTGTTTAAAAAAATACTAAAACAATAAACAGCAATAGCAATAATTAAATTAGAGCCCACTTAGTTCAGTTAATTGAAAACATCTTAAATTGCATTTATTTGCCTAAATCATACTTTACACTGACATTATAATTTGTACAAAAAAAATTAGGTTAACGGTCATGCACAGCTGCCTTCAGGTAGAAAAAGCATGTTTATATTATAAAATAGAAAATAAAGTTAAATTCACAAAAACCCTGATTGTCTAAAATATATCACCCCTAACAGGTCAAATATTCTTGAATGAAATGGTACAACAGGGCAGCAGTGAAGTAAACCACTAACAGAACCACTTTATGTGTTATAAATAATAATCTGAAAAAAATAAATAATAATTCCTGTGCTCTAAAATAACCAAAATCTAAATATATCCAAAGTTAAGGAAGTGGACGAGAAAAGAAAAATGAATATAGTGAAAATGCTTGATGAACAGACAGTACACTATGCGGTAAAGTATATCTTATAAATGTCTTTAAAGAATAGCAAATATAGACTAATAGTTAGCTAAATTAAAATATCAGGAAAAATGTCTATACCTAACAAATTAAAATAAATCTGTAACATAAAATACATAAAGATCAAAATATCATACCTACCCACCACAGTATCTCCACTAATGTATATGATTTGTGCTAAACAGCACATAGAACATTGGGCAACAGAATACCTCAAAGAATTCGAAAAAGAGGAATAACCACCAGAGAAAATATTACAATGTTAGAAGTCCACAAATTGCAATTAAAGGGATTTTGCGTTGTGCACAATACTGCAGATCTTATAATCAAATGATAAAGCAGAAAAAGAAAATGGGGCCAGAGAAACAGATATGACAAATTAACTCAATACTTCCTTACTACTACGGATATAAATATCAACATACATAAAAAGCTGGAAACTATGTAGTATACAACGTAACTCACTGCGTGCACTCCTCCATGCAGCCGCCCAAACACCAGAGTCAAAACCCGCAGTATGTGCGGTCACACTTAAAAGGAAAAACACAGCCGACACTGCCGATACAAAAATAACTGGAGATATGGTTCAAACAGGGACTGTAAAAAACAGAAAAAAATGGGACAAATCAAATGTTGAATACCCAAATATGGGTTAAACATTCAATGTGGCCTACCAACAATTATTAAACAGACAATACACATTAATAATGTAAAAATCAGTTGGAATCTGATATAATGTATCAAAAAATACAAATATACTATTTAATTAAAAATTTACCCGCATAATATTATTAGAAACTAAATAAGTCACACATATATAAAGCAGCACTGGTGCACATTAAGTTGGATTTCTTATAAGACGGTGTATAACATTCCATGTAGATGGAAGTGGATAATCCCGAGCACATTCAATGTAGAGGGTTCCAAGAAATTAGAAAAATTCTTTAAACACACATAATTATGCCAAGACTTAGGGCAGGTGTAGTGTATACATGAAATAGCCTCTGGTATATATGATGTATCTTTTACCAAGTTAAGTATACAATTAACACTTACCACCACCATCTTCACTTGGACTTACAAATACACTGGTGTCTTGCTTGATGTATTCAGCAATCCTAGATAGACTCCAGGTAACCTTTTTTTGATGGAAGTGCTCGGGTTCCAGTTCTTCTTTCCTCACCTGAACACAGTCTTCTCATGTATAGAATTTACATCTCTTATTTGATAGAAAAAGATCCAACTTTTCCAAGGGACAAAGAGTTATTGCAACAATGTCCTTCTTTAGAACAGTTAAAAATGCTAGTTAATAGCCGACTGATTTAATCTCCTTCCTTTCTCAAGATAATCATAGTTCATTTGGGATTTATTCACCTAAGAAACTATTTTTACAAGAGCTGGCAAGGGGTACATAATATTTAAAAGGGTATAAACCCTATTCATTATTAGGACATAATGTCTATTTAAATACTTGAACATGTCAAAACTACAATAGTGATTCATAATTCACATAATATAACAATGTGAAGTACTGCAAATTATAATAAACGTGACTGATAAACATTGATAGTGGAGATGTGCTTCTTTGCTGCGATTAGAACAGTTGCATTATAGATGAATTCCTCATCTTGCAGCCTTAAAACCTATAAAACATAAATAGATGAGCACACAACATAAATAAACATGAGAAGTCTACCAAGCACAAACATGCATGGGGTGCACACAGATCTCAATAAAATTGAAAAAAAAGAAAGAAAAAAGAAGAGCATACTAGAGACACTCTACTTCTTCAAATTTTAATAAAAAATATATAATATATAAATACTTCCCTAAATAATATCAAGGAAACATGGTAAAGCATTGTGACAAAACCCAAATAAAAGAACCCAATTAATGAAAATAAATCCCCATAAAAGTAAAACTGCAAATATGTGATACCTAATACACAATGGATCCTAATAAAGAACACATATATAAGCTGGGCCCAAGCTACAAAAATAGTATGCATACCAAAAAATAATAATATGTATAACTATAAATTCCCATCCTTTCCAAAAATAGGATATATATAAATATGTAGTTCTCCAGCTCAAAAGATTCTGGTGGAAAGTATAGTCAGTCACATAATGACATCAGATGTAGCGACACAAAGTAAGTAAAAGCTTCAAAGCGATCACCAATAAAGCCATGCAGCATGCTGGATAAATGCGAGTGTAAAGCAGGTTAATACTCCACAGCTGAAGTGGATATATAGCTCTGTAATAAGCTAGTTCATGCAAACATGTAGCCAGCAAATACAACAGCACTGAAATAGACGATACTTCAGACACTATGCACAGATGGTAACAGATAAGAACACAGCAACGGTCTCACTGTTCTGCTGCTGTTCCCCGCCTCTAGATATACATAGAAATTATGGAGTTTGCATATTTATATTCCAAGGTTTCAGTTGTGGAATTTAGTTAAAGTGATAGTAATGTTTCACAATAAAAGCAGCTCCAATTAATCTTCATAGCATTTGGGCCGTGGAGACAGTTATTTCAATACTGTCCGACTCGTACTTCAAGAGTAATTGAATGAAAAAATATCCCCTCCTGCCCCTTTTACTGATATAACATTCCTCACCTCAAAGCAGAAAGACTGTCTGATGGATCGTAGCAAGGGACATACAGAAAAACCTGAAGAACCTGCAAGGGGACCATGGTTTTCCTTATGCTCACAGTAAGAAGTACCTTGCTGTGACCTGTCCAGTCAAGAGACCAGATTTCACATCTGAGGGGAGGGCGCTTACACTAGGTAAAAGGGGCGGGAGGGGGATACTTTATCATTCAATTACTCTTGAACTACAACTCTGACAATACTGAAATAACACTCTCTATGGCTCAAATACTATGAAGATTAATCGGAGTTGCTTTTTTTGTGAAACATTACTATCATTTTAACTAAATTCTACAACTGAAACCTTGGAATATAAAAATGCAAACTCCATAATTTCTATGTATATCTAGCAGGATGGATATGTCTTTTTTAATATCAGTAAGTCTGACATTTTTAGCTAGATAAATGACCAGGCTATATGATCATATTGGTTCTTATCTGACATCAAATTTTATATTTCTGTGTTTCCCTGCATTGAGTTCCCTTGCATGTGTCATTTCACTCATTAAAGCACTGGTGAAAATAAAAATATACTGTGTTTATGTTTCATAATCTGTATAAATATAAATAGACTCTGTCTATGTACCATATTATTAGTCTATATTTCATAATCTGGTAATTGCCTTGGACAGTCAAGCTTTCATAATATTATGAGCTCAGGTGTATAAATATACAATTTTCTGTTTATTGAGTACTTCACGTGATATTATGCTCATACAGACATAATTAAGTAGGTAAGAATAGGTGATAGCTTTTATTATCTTACAGCTTTTTAAGCCCTCAGTGACAGCAGCGTTCGTAAGCGGCTGTCACCTTAAAGCCCGAGGAACTTTTTTTTTTTTTTCTTCAAACAAGTCCAGAGTCTCCAAGCGGCGTGCAGCTGCACAGAGACCAGGACTTCCGTGACTTACCAGGTACGTCCTCTGTCACTAAGTGACAGTTTCTGCGGGACGTACCTGGTAAGTCATCTGTCGTTAAGGGGTTAAATGTCAAATGTTCCTAATTCTAAGCAGCACCCCAATCACCAGTCAAATAGGCCAAAAATGCCTGCTCCTCCCCCACACCTTGCCCAGTGGGGAACAAAATAAAGTCCAGCTACTCATCTTGCTCACAATTACATAAAGTGTTATAAAGTGCAAGTGGCTTTTCCAGAGATAACATTTCTCCAGTTCCTGTTATTCTGTACACACAGATCTTCAAAGTTAGATAAATCTTGGTGCATTGGCTCCATAGAATAAAATGGAACTGGAGAAGTGATACCACTAGACAATTAATCTTCATTTGATTAGGGATGGGCTAAAATGTTTGCCTCAAAACTACATCGGCAAATAATGGCACTTCCCACATGGGAAATGATTTCCAGTGAAAAGTGCAGTTTTTCCGCTTTTTTCACCTAGCTCAATCCATTGTAATCAATGGGAACATTGAGTTTACACAAAATACATAGCAAATGTTATTTTACCTCCCAAAGGCATAGTATAAAAGTGGAATGAGGGTGCCTCTGTTGGTGGAGTGTGGGAAAACAATCAGTTGAACGGGGAATGTTTTTTGGGGAGGTTGTTTACTGGGATTGGGGGGACAGTTAATAAGAAAATAAAAAAGAAATAAAATTTTTAAAAAACCCGTAAGACGTGATATAAAAGGTGTCTGAGGAGAGTGTCTGTGTTGGTGGGTGGAGTCTGGGGGAAGAATCAGTTGAACGGGGAACTCTTTTGGGGGGGGGTGTATTGGGGGGACACTTAATAAAAAAATAAAAATAAGAAATTGGTACATAAAATGACAGAGACAGGGACCCCCTGATGTAAGCTGCAACTGCTACAGACTGATACTTGACGGGATAAAGTAGAGGATGATTTGGATTAGCCATGTTAAACTGGTGTTGTAGATTAGAGATCAAATGAGTGAGTATTCCATTATGTAATAATACATTTTTTATTGGACTAACATTAAATTTCATGGAGACAAGCCTTCAAGAGATATTCTTCCTTTCTCAAGTCTTAAGTATAATAGTAATAAGAGCAGGAAAAGAATAAATATGTGAAGGAAAGTTTAGAACTAATAAGGAGTGAATGAGGAATGTGAGAGGAGGAGCTGGCAACAAGGGGGACAGAGGGAGAAAGACAGAATCACAGAATACAAATGGAAGGAAAAAATATCTATATGGAATGAGAGATGAGTAAAACATCTGTCAGAACAAAATAACTGGAAGGAAATATTATAAAACATTTTGGCAGTGTGACATTCAGTCCAGTGTGTTTTGTGTTGAAGTGACTGATCACCTTCAAATGTCTTTCTCTACCATGTATTCTTGAAGTTCCTTCTGAGTATTTTGATTATAAGGTTATGGATAGAGTAGTTTCCTTGGGTGAAATGAAGACCGACTTGGGTATGGGTCTTAGTTTTATTGTACTTCTAATATATTTGTCAGTGTTTATTAATCCTTAGGTTTAGTGGTAGGCCTGTTTCACCAATATAACATCCCAATTCACATTGAGTGCATTGTATCATATGTACAACATTTGCTGATGTATATGATTATGTTCCTTTAATGTTGTATGTCTTCTTGTTGTGTTGTTCGGTGTTATTTACACAAATATGTTTACTTAATTTGCAATGTAATTTTTGCAAGGTTTGGTCCCATTATCATTTTTTGTCCATTCATTGGTCAGTATTCTATTGATCAATTTTTGTTTCAGATTCAGTGATTGTCTGGATGCCAGAATAGGTGGTGAGTGGAATTTGTCTTTTAGCACAACATCATTTATTAGCAGAGGCTGTAGTTCTTTGCTGATGTTGCATTTTTCTTCTAGAACGGGGTTGTATGTAGTCAAGTGTTCACGTGGTGTTCCCAATGCCAATATTATTTTCTTTGTGATTGTCATTGTTTTAAAGTGGGCTGTCTGCCATCCAGGCCATGGCTGCCACCTTTCTTGCCACTACCAGTAACTCTTTTAGTAGCAGTCGTTCAGGAGCCAGAGTCAGTCCCTCTGGAATTATTGACAGAAACCATTGTTTAGGATCCAATGGGACAGGGCATTCTAGGTTCTACCACCTTCTCCCAGAAGTCATGACCTGATTGCCATCCCCATATCAGGTGAATGGTGAGAAAACCCTCTCCCATACCTCATCTCTTACAGACACCACTGTCAGTTTTCCCTATTTTATACAATCTAACAGGTGTATAGTATGATCTAGGAAGGACCTTTATTTGTATCATTTGGGCCTCTCTTTCTACTATCAATTTCCAAGACTCCTAAATCTTCCATTTTAGTTGCAGAGAGTCTATGGAAGGTGGCATTTCTACTCCAACCATCCATAAATAGTTGAAATAGGTTTTTGTGGGAACTGCTTCATTGAGAGACTGAATAAGGGGAACACAGAGATCTCCTTTGTGTGACCACTCCATTGAGATTACAGCATGTGTGTAAGTTGGAGACATGGATAAAAGAGGTTATTTGAAATACCAAATTCTTCATGTAGTTGTGCAATGGTTTTAATATTGTTCTCCTGATATAATTGTCCTAACACATTTATTCCATAGGTTTACCATATATGTCCAGATTCCAGACCTCTGAAGTGTGTTAGGCCAGCACTTCTCCAGATGGGGATACTGGGGTCAGTTTTGGTTTATCCAGAGAATTGTTGAATTAATGAATATATTTTACGTAGTGCTTTCATAGCTGGGCCAGGGTTTGAACTGACTTCAGGACCCACCATGATAATATGTTGCCATGTATAACCAGCAATAAGAGATATCTCAGTACATTTTAACCTTGGGTCACCAGGTAATATGTATAAAAATCTGGTAGGGATAGCCCACCTTCTTTTTTTGAACGCTTAAGACATGTCAAATTTTATCTATCTTTACCCCCCAGACCACAAAAAATGAGTGATAATTTTATAGATGAGTTTGAAGCAATATTTGGGGATGAGTATTGGGGAGCTTTGAAAAACTATAAGATTTTGGGCAAGAATATAATTTTAATTACATTGGATATACCTATAACATTAATAGTAAATTTAAGCCATGCTAAGGTTTTCTCTCTTAAGTGGGCCAACAAAGGATCTAGATTTATTTATGTGAAACATGTTAAAGCCAAGCACCCACCAAAGAAATCGGGCACTGCTGTTACTGTTACTGTTACTGTTACTGTTACTCTCCCCAAAAATTCTTCCACTGGCTTTACTAATGTAAAACGTTTGGTTCCTGTGTGTGGCCATCTTTTGTTTTGCATTATTTAGTCCTTGATTGTTTTTCCAGTGTCCTTTTGATGAGTTCAAAATTGAACTTACATTTTTCTTCTATTATGCATTTCTTATGGTGTTGCAAAATTCTACATATTCTACCCTGTTTCTAATAACGTTTTGCTTCATTTCTTGTCGCTCTTTCATACTGAACACTGCTTTTTTGATATTCAGGTTTTTTCTTGTTTTACAGTAGGTGCAAGGGCATGGGCTGTGTACGATAGTCTCAATAACTTTTTCATTGTGGGCTGAAATGTCTGTGTCTGGAGGGTCTTGCAGCACAATGAAGCGATTAGACAGTTCCAACTGAAAATTCGTATGATTTTTCAATAGCTGGCTAGTGTCAATCTTCATGTTTGTTGACCTGATTATTTTCTTTCTTTCTTGTAGTCAATTTTGATTTTCGTTCTCACTAAACGATGGTCAATTCCAATGTTAAAATAATTTAACACTGAGCAGTCTGTGAATATTGTTTTATTATTTGCACGTATAAAGTAGATTTCACTTGTATTACCATTAGGGTTTTTCCATGTCTATTTTCTCTGGGTCTTTTTCCTGTAGAATGAATACATGATGTACATATGTTGTTCTTCTGCAAATACGATCAGTTCATTGCCACTATTGTCTCTTTTTCCAGTTTCATGTGGTCTGATCGATTTTACACCATTTTGCATCTTACCAATTCTCTCATTGAAATCTCTCATTATAAATTGTCTTGTTTGTAGACATAATAAATCATCATAAAATTCTTCAACTTCATCATCACTTTGGCTATTTGTAGGGACATAAACCTGAATGATTTGAAGTATATAACGACTGTTTAGTTTGGTAGCACAGGAAGCAATTCTTTCAGAAACACTTTCTACATTTTTGATTAAGTGTTTCTTTAATTAATTCCTCCACATCGTCCATCTTTGGTTCCTTTATAGTATAGCCAGTGTCAGTCTTCTAATGTGACTAAATCTTCATCTTTTTGTATGAGTCTCACATAATCTGGTAAAGTCCCAATTGATGTTATTCAGTTGTTGTACTAGTTTAATCTAAGCATGAAACCATACTCATAGATTGAATGTTAAGAGCAGGCACGTGCACACATAGACACCAAGGGGGTCTTGAGCACCTTCCCTTTTCAGAAGTGCCCTTTTTTTCATTTGAGTCCCCCTGCCCCCCAGAATGTCTGTGCATGTCCCTGGTTAAGAGTTCCAATGTCTAAAGAGTGAAAGCAGCCTGATAGAAACTGCTAATTCTTAGTACCATCTGCCATTGAGCTGGTCTTCCCGCTTCCGTAGGAAATAGCTCACAAGCCTCCGGGTAGTGAGGTTCATTGTTTATGTTGTGAAGCCATGCTGAGGGAATGGACCATATTCTGCCATACTGGTCCAGTGCAGGATGGCAGATTTTGGATCGATTTAATGTGGTGTCTTAGCTTTGATCTGTCCACCTTGGGTGAGTCTGATAAATAGATAGATAGATAGATAGATAGATAGATAGATAGATAGATAGATATCCAGCTCATGGGAGCACTCTGAAAAAACCTGGATGCTAGTAAAGTAAATAAAAAACATGTACTAATGATTGCACTCACAGGAATTAACTCTTGTGGGTACATTCAATAGTATGTATATATATATATATATACCTGTCTATATAGAAAACCTTCTATTTGCTAAGGAAATTCTAGTTCTATTATGTGACTACCACTGCAGTGGAACAAGGCTGGGGGTGATTGTATCAGAGATTATATGGAAGTGTTGTGCAACATGAAGCCCTCCAGCTTGTGGCAGAGTTCAACTCCCATCAATAATGCCTTTACTCTAATCCCTCAAAAATGTCAGGGAGAACTTTGCCAGATTCCTCCTATACATGAGAAAATCTGTTGGGGTCTAGACTCCTCATATGTAGCTCTGAGGATAGCACTATGGTGGGGCAAGACTGATGCCCATCCCTATGGTTACCAGTACAGTAGTATAAGATCGGGGGAAGGAGTTACTGTATGTGTGGTTCTATGTTTTCTGTGGGAAAAGTCAGGGGAGAACTCAATATGTGATATTCTATGGCTACAGTGTACCAAAGCTTGGAGTCAGTAAATATTGTTCCATGGCTACCAGTGGGATAAGGTTTGGGGGTCAGTAGGAATAGTTCTATTGCAAGCAGTGCAGTAGGACAAGGATGAGACCTAGTATGTATGGTCCTGTCGCTATGATTGTGGGACATGTTCAGGGGTTAGTGTTTGGGGTTATGTGGCAACCAGTGCCAGGACAAGGCTAGGGGGTCAGTGTGAGTGAAAAAAAACTACACTTTTCACACATATTTCCACAGAAAGTGACATGTGCAGTTTTTGGACTTTTCTCTTGAATAGAAAGTTTGCACTCATCCCTACTGAAGAAAATACCTGTCCTGCTACCTTCAACCACCACCATGAGGTGCCAACTTAATCAATGAATTGCCCCATAAATCAGGTTAAAATCAAAATATGTAAAAACAGAAAAAAGACAGCGCACACAAATCCTCTAAGTGTAGCGTGGTAATTGAATAAAATAAGAAAGCATATACAGACTAAATATACTGAATAAAAAATATATATTTATTACTGGTAAAATATGAACCTAGACAATATAATCTTGAATGTATGGTAAAAACCGATTGGTAGAAATATAATATGTCAAAGCAAATAATACTAGATGATCGAGAAAGGTTAGTCTGGACGGGACCTATTCTCAGGGGATATCTGTGATGGGAGCTGGCTGATGGTAGTTAAATCTTAACTAGAAAGCCAATGATGTTCTTATGGACACAGTGCATAATATGCGCTCACCGGAAGGTTTCTTTATATGCGGGCCCGTAATCAAGACACCTCCGTGGTGAAGCTCGTGTCTCCGTTGTAAGCTCCGTCCCCCTGGTTCTCCGTCAGTGGTGCTAGGCTTCTTTCTGTCGATTCGATCTTGCTTCAATGAATATTTGTAATCCAAAGTGATTGTGGATATCTCCGAACTGTGGTGCAATATCAACGCGTTTCGGGAACTCTCCTTCCCTTTCTCAAGATGAAAAAATGGTCAAAAAGACCGCGATCTTAAATTGTCCCTCCATCCAATCACATTTCGTTTTCGGGTTCAAATGTAATTGTGTAACAAAACACCTAATTAAACTTACACTTTCAACTTATTGCAACAAATTGCTTCACATGTTATTTTACAAAGTTACTTATCTTTTTTTGCAGTTTAAAATACAGCCCCAAATAGATTGTAATATAGTTAAAAACATAACATTAATACATCAATTGATTAAGCATACTTTCGGCATGTTAAAAGCTTTTTAACTGTAATGTTGCTAGTAATTGTTCGTAGTCTTCATTTTTACTCTCAAAATACACATAAGTTTCTGGGGATAAATACTACGAAACAATCATAGCATAACACAGTCTGTTATACTATAAAAAGATATTTATATATGTATGTATGTATCTCTTAAAGGTGTAATGTTGAATAATGTATTTATCATGATGTTATTAATTCAATTGGAAAAAATACTTGAAGCTTACTGTTAAAGAGGCTCACTTCTGTCTCTTAATATTTAGGATTGGTCGGGACTATTCATAAGGGTGTACTTCCAGTGAAGAGATTTATCGGTTAACTTTTGCCATTAACCGAATATTTATTAGGTATTGTGCATATTATTAAAAACTTCCCTCAGTATGTGGGAAGAAGAAAATATATGGAATAATCACATCAAGAATATGGCATTATATGGACGTTACATCGACGATATCATTTTTGTCTGGAAGGATGGAATACACTCCCTAGAAAGTTTCATTACTTCTATTAACAATAACTTCCTGGGTTTACATTTTACACACACACTAGTAGTTCCACTTCAGCTATCTTTTTGGATCTACAAATAAATATAGAATCAGGCGGACAAATTTATACAAGCACTTATCATAAACCAGTTGATGTAAATGGATTTATTGAGGCTTCAATAATCATCATCAAAAGTGGCTGCAAGGTGTCCCATATAGTCAATTTCTCAGATTAAAAAGAAACTGCTCAAGAGAAGAGGACTTTGTTAAAGAAGCAGATCAATTAAAAAAGAGATTTTTGGAAAAGGGGTACCAGGAACCAATTATCCAGCAAGCCCTTAAGAAAGCTAGAGACAAGCCAAGAGAAGATCTATTACTCAACAAGGAAGAAAGACTCAAAAACAAGAGTGTCAACCACACAAGTAGAAAACCAGAAATGGCTTTCATTACTAGATTTACATCTTCAACAAAAAGTGTGGAACATATTATCAGAAAACACTGGAGTGTCTTAGAAGGAGACAGGATTCTACAAAGAATACTACAAAAAGACCTACATTTATCTACAAGAAATCTTCTGATTTAAAGACCAAGTTAGCTCCATCCTTGATAAATTCCAACCCTAAAGGGGAATTAAAGCAAATTAATCTACAAGGAACACCTGTAGTAGGAACTTATAGGTGCGGACACAATAGGTGTATTACATGTGAACATATTCAACATGGGAGCAAGTCTTTTTCTTCCAAATATACAAGCGAGAAGTTCCACAATAAACAATACATAAATTGTACATCTGATTTTGTGGTGTATCTCCTAGAATGCACTTGTGGATCACAATATATAGGAAGGACTACGAGACCTTTAAAAAGGAGATTTTTGGAGCACAGAAACAACATTTTGAAACATAATAAACAACATTCACTATCCAAACATTGTATGAGCTGTCCCTTTTTTAAGAAAATCACAGATCTTAAATTAATAGGAGTAGAACATATACCTCCAACTATGAGAGGGGGAAATAGAGCCAAAAAATTGTCCAAACAAGAAAGCTTCTGGATTTTCAAACTTCAAACGTTAGCCCCAATAGGTTTAAATGAAGAATTGGACCTATGGTGCTTATAAGACAAAGCCATTAATTTAATAAGCTTAGAGTTCCATCCCAGAGTCCTTATAATATACATGGATCTCACCAGGAGTCCATTCATATTTTCAGTATTATTTACCCATACAGAAATCATCAAGGTCTCCAACCTATATGGATCTCATCATAAGTCTATCCATATTCCCATTATTTACCCATATAGAAAATAACAGGGTCCCCTCATCAATAAGAATGGCGTATACTCCTTTAGATTTAAAGAAACAATTATCTTTTAGAGAAATTAAGATTTAAATACAATAAGATTTACAGTTTTTAATAATATGCACAATACCTAATAAATATTCGGTTAATGGCAAAAGTTAACCGATAAATCTCTTCACTGGAAGTACACCCTTATGAATAGTCCCGACCAATCCTAAATATTAAGAGACAGAAGTGAGCCTCTTTAACAGTAAGCTTCAAGTATTTTTTCCAATTGAATTAATAACATCATGATAAATACATTATTCAACATTACACCTTTAAGAGATACATACATACATATATAAATATCTTTTTATAGTATAACAGACTGTGTTATGCTATGATTGTTTCGTAGTATTTATCCCCAGAAACTTATGTGTATTTTGAGAGTAAAAATGAAGACTACGAACAATTACTAGCAACATTACAGTTAAAAAGCTTTTAACATGCCGAAAGTATGCTTAATCAATTGATGTATTAATGTTATGTTTTTAACTATATTACAATCTATTTGGGGCTGTATTTTAAACTGCAAAAAAAGATAAGTAACTTTGTAAAATAACATGTGAAGCAATTTGTTGCAATAAGTTGAAAGTGTAAGTTTAATTAGGTGTTTTGTTACACAATTACATTTGAACCCGAAAACGAAATGTGATTGGATGGAGGGACAATTTAAGATCGCGGTCTTTTTGACCATTTTTTCATCTTGAGAAAGGGAAGGAGAGTTCCCGAAACGCGTTGATATTGCACCACAGTTCGGAGATATCCACAATCACTTTGTATTACAAATATTCATTGAAGCAAGATCGAATCGACAGAAAGAAGCCTAGCACCACTGACGGAGAACCAGGGGGACGGAGCTTACAATGGAGACACGCGCTTCACCACGGAGGTGAAGAATTATTTGCTTTGACATATTATATTTCTACCAATCGGTTTTTACCATACATTCAAGATTATATTGTCTAGGTTCATATTTTACCAGTAATAAATATATTTTTTATTCAGTATATTTAGTCTGTATATGCTTTCTTATTTTATTCAATTACCACACTACACTTAGAGGATTTGTGTGCGCTGTCTTTTTTCTGTTTTTACATATATCCTATTGACCCGAGTGGACTCCGGGGCACACAGACAGCCGCCAGAAACCTTTGACTGTGTAAGATGAATGACTAACACGAGCAAGCCAGAATCATTCAAATCATTCACTCCATTCAACTAACCTCCATTTGACGGCTCACTTATTTCCATTTTGACACGAGGAATTAAGACTCATTCATTTTCTCATCTATTATATATATATTTCTTGCTATTCCCATCACTAGTTCAACTTTTGTTTACCATTGCCTTTTTATAATATTTTTATTATGTGTGTATCTCTTTAAATGGTGGCAAGCATCGGGAGAGAACACATATTGTTATATCCCTTGCTTTTTGCAACCACTTAACATCTTCTATATATGCTGTATTGAATTCTTTTAGTGAGCGCCATAGGTACTTTATATTTTGATTTTACTCGTTACCTCTTTTTTACATTGGGGAGTCCATATCCAATGGCAGTCTCCTTAAAATCCGATTCTATAGTACACTCTTGTCCCATTTATATCTATTAAAATCAACATTAAATATACACAGGATGCTGCAGTGTCTTAATAGGCAAAATAGGAGAGAACAATTAGCTTCACAATTCTTCTCTAATGAAGTAGAACAATCAGGGACTAGTACAACTCCTAATAAGGATTTAAAGAAAACATTCTTTGAGTTAGAAAAAATTTTAAAGTTGGAAATGTCCCAATGGTGGGAAATCATCACTCTCCAGAAATATATAGATAAACAGCAGATACCTAGGGGCTTACGAATTATAAAGGAACCAGCATTTGGGAAAGATCAGCCAGAATTTATGAGACAATGGCACACCATCTTGGACCACAGTTCATTTAAATTAATGGCATTGATCATTACAGGCAAAGAAAAGAAATTAGAAGAATCAATTGATAAGATAGAAAATCTCAAAAATTCTTTAGAAACATCTATTCAAGATCCACATTTCAAAATTTTCGATCAACAGACTAATGAAAGAGTCCAAAAATTTGAGAAAGAAATTATAGAAAGAAAACAGAGGAAGCTAGCACGAGATGAAGAAGATTATAATACAGATAGTATCCGGAATTGGCGAAGACCACGTACTAATATTAGGAGACAAATACATAATCCCTCTTCTCAACGTCTAGATAAAAAAGACACATAAGAAGAAAAAGAAATACCTAAAGCTATAACGACCAACATAGTAGAGGAAGTGGTAATAGAAAATAGATTTAACAGCCTAAGATGTGACTGTGAAGAAGAAGTAGATCCCAAAAAAACAGGAGTGGAAGAATTAAAGGTAGTCACTAACAAGGAACAAATACATTCAAATATTTCCAAGGAAATATCTTTGGAAATACCCCATCAGAAAGAAGAACCAAAGTCTACCAATACAATTGAAGTTATTAGTAAAATACAACCACTTCCACCTAGAAAGAAGAAAACACTTAGAAAAAATAAAATTCCCAACAGAACTTTTGACAAAGAGAACTCAAATATTCCCTCTACGAATACATACATCTATGACTGCCTAGGTGCAAGACCTCGTATGAACAACAAGGGAAACGTGACGACCCCCAGTACTACTACTCATTTTTTGTCCAAGGATCTACAAACTCCGATTGCGGCGTGGGTGAGAAAAGAATGGAATCTGGAGAGAGACAAGACTATCAGAAAAATGAGAACAGAAAGACCAGAAGGGGAACACGAGGGGGAAAGAGAAAACAAAAGAAAAAATCAAAGTCCCAAGCAGGTAATTTAGGTGGTATTTTCAATTTATCTTCTTATCCCCTAACTGCGGATGACATCTCATTGCTAAACAAAGGATTCAAATTTGCACCACATAGCAAACCTAACGAATTCGATCTGTTCATAGACGTTCATAAATTTGTGAGAAAACTCACACTTAAGAGATATTTTCTCAAAAAAGAGGATGAAATTGACGAAACAGCGGAGAGAGAATCAGCAACAAACACATTTGATGATGAAATACTCACAGAGACATTATTAAGTCTATGGCATGAAAATACCAACTCCGAACAACTTGAATCCCAAAATAGCTCTGAAATAAATGTGCAATATAGACATACATCCCTCAAACCGGTTTCCAAATTCAACCCCACCCAGTCCCGTGGACGCCATATAGAAATATTCTTGGAATTAGTGATAAAGGACATCAAGAAACTATTCCATACTCCAGTTAGAATTAAATATAATTTATCTAAGAAAGAAAAATCCAGTTTGGATAAGTTGATGGGAGAAAAGAACCTAGTATTTAGGGAAGCTGATAAGGGAGGAGGAATAGTGATTCAAGATAAGGAAGATTATTTGAAAGAATCTAGAAGAATATTGGACGATCAAGAATTCTATGAATTGCTTACAAACAATCCAACAAACAAATATAAAGCTAAGTATGATCTTCTTATATCCCAGGCATTTCAAATAGGTATTCTCAATAAACAGGAATTTGCTTTTCTAACTGTACAACATCCAATTATTCCGATTTTTTACCATATTCCAAAAATCCATAAAAGCATTGAAAATCCTCCAGGCCGTCCTATAATATCAGGCATCCAATCTCTTACTAGCAATCTGTCAGAATATATCGACCACCTCTTACAACCATACGTCCAAAAAACACCTTCTTATATTAAGGATACAACACATATCCTCACAAAACTACAAGGGCTACAATGGATGGAAGGCTTTCTAATACTAACTTGTGATGTTACATCTTTATACACCATCATAGAGCACCAAGCAGGCATAAGAGCAGTGGATCAAGTATTAAGAAGAGACAAGAACCTACCATCAGAACAGATTGAATTCATACTAGACGGAATAGCATTTATATTACAACACAATCATTTTATGTTTGAAGGCAAACATTATCGACAGATCAGAGGGACAGAAATGGGAACGCGATTCGCACCCAGTTTTGCTAACCTATTCCTCAGTATGTGGGAAGAAGAAAATATATGGAATAATCACATCAAGAATATGGCATTATATGGACGTTACATCGACGATATCATTTTTGTCTGGAAGGATGGAATACACTCCCTAGAAAGTTTCATTACTTCTATTAACAATAACTTCCTGGGATAACATTTTACACACACTAGTAGTTCCACTTCAGTTATCTTTTTGGATCTACAAATAAATATAGAATCAGGCGGACAAATTTATACAAGCACTTATCATTAGTGATGAGCGAGCATGCTCGGCCGAAGCTCGGTTCGGCTCGAGCATCGCTCTGCTCGGCACATGGCGGTACTCGTACGAGTACCGCATGTGCTCGCCCGCCATGTTCAGGTCTCCTCCCCGCACGTTTCGCAGCTGCTGCGCAGCCAATAAACGTGCGGGGAGGCTCTGACATCAGTGTAATGCCAGCAGCCATGTTGGCTGCTGGCATTACACCGATTGGCTGGCCAGAACCCGTGATCGGGTGCTGTATAGCACCCGACGCGCGAGTTCGGCTCATTCTTAGCCAGGGAGAGATGCGCTTAGGCAGGGAAAGTCAGTGTAGGGAGAATAAAATTGTTGAAACTCTTTCAAGACCCAAAAGTCCTTTTTAGGACTGTTGTGTGTGGGGGCAGCATTTATATTTTGTTTGGGGGGGCACAATTTCCTTTTTTTTGTGGGGGGGATATTTGTAAGGTGACATATAATACTAGATGCACAGGAAGTCAGTGTAGGGAGAATAAAATTGTTGAAACTCTTTCAAGACCCAAAAGTCCTTTTTAGGACTGTTGTGTGTGGGGGCAGCATTTAATTTTTTTTGGGGGTGGCAGAATTTCATTTTTTTGTGGGGGGGGACATGTTCTAAGGTGACATTGTACTAGGTGCACAGGGACAAATATTTCACAGTGCAGTGACAAGCTGACATATTCTGTTAGGTGCACAGGGCCAATGATTTTACAACGCAGCGACAAAAAGGGCCATTTTAAACGTGTGCCTAGCCATAGATTATTGTCACATTCTGTTTAGTGTGCAAATTCACAAATTAACGTCACATATTCCGTTCACTGTGCCTAGCCGCAGATTAGCGTCACATTCTGTTTCGTGTGCCTAGCCGCAGATTAGCGTCGCATTCTGTTTCGTGTGCCTAGCCGCAGATTAGCGTCACATATTGTTTAGTGTGCCTAGCCGCAGATTAACGTCACATATTGTTTAGTGTGCCTAGCCGCAGATTAGCGTCACATATTGTTTAGTGTGCCTAGCCGCAGATTAGCGTCACATTCTGTTTCGTGTGCCTAGCCGCAGATTACCGGCATATATTCCGTTTAATATGAAGAAGGCGGGTAAAAAGGGACGGGGAAGTGGACGTGATCCTGATAGTTCATGGCGCGGGTCAGGACGCGTAGAAACTGTGCCTGGTGCCAGAGCACAAGAAAGAAAGACATCCACCATACCTAGCTTCATGTCTCAGTTTACAGGGCGTCGCAGGACATCACTCTCGAGGTCAGACCACTGCGAACAGGTGGTCGGTTGGATTTCAGCTGATACTGCTTTCAGTCGGTTAAGCACCACCCTGTCTTCCACCAAGTCCACTCTCAGTAGCCAAGAGTCTGGTCAACATAATCCTCACCCTGATCATCCTTCCTCCCACCATAGAGGGTCTGGCCAAAGAAGTGATCCCACACTGGGATATAGTGAGGAGCTCTTCTCATCACCAATCCTTGATTTGAACCTCTCTCCAAGCACGCTTGCAGAGGAACATGAGATCTTGTGCCCTGATTCACAACCTCTAGAGGGTACCCAATCACAAGAAGATGACAGAGGGGAACGGCATTTAAGGTCAAAGGAAGTGGATGATGATGATGAGACACAGTTGCCATCAAATCAACCACAATTACTGTCTCAAGACCTTGATGAGGAGGATGATACCCAGTTGCCAATGACTGAGGATGTGGTGGGATCAAGAAATGAGGAGGATGATCAGAGTGAGGAAGTGGAGGAGGACTTGGTGGACGATGAGGTCACTGACCCCACCTGGGAAGGTGGAAAGCCGAGCGATGACAGCAGTCCTGAGGGTGAGCCATCTGCAGCACCGCAACAGGCTGGAAGAGGCAGTGGTGTGGCTAAAGAAAGAAGGCGGACCGCACCAAACCGGCCCGCAAATGTTCCACGGAGCACCCCCTTGCGTAAATCTCCCTTGCCAAGGGCTAGGTGTTCCGCGGTATGGCGTTTTTTTAAGGAAAGTGCGGACGACAAAAGAATTGTAGTTTGCAACCTGTGCCACACCAGAATGAGCCGAGGCATGAACACTAGCAACCTCACCACCACCAGCATGATCCGACACATGGCATCCAAGCACCGTAATAAGTGGGAGGAACGCCCGGATCGCCAATCTGTGTCTGCAGGCCACACCACTGCCTCCTCTTCCCCTGTTTTCGGTGCCGGCCAATCGCCTGTCGAAGGCGCAGGCCCGCATACCTCCCGCCCTGCACCTGTACCATCTGAAGCACCATCAGCGACCACATCCACTTCCCTGTCCCAGCGCAGCATCCAAATGTCGTTACCCCAGGCATTTGATCGCAAGCGAAAATACCCAGCCACCCACCCACAGGCCATAGCACTAACCTCACACCTTTCCAAATTACTGGCCATCGAAATGCTGCCATTTAGGCTTGTGGAGACTGAGTCCTTCCGCAGCCTGATGGCAGCAGTTGTCCCTCGGTACGCAGTCCCCAGCCGCCACTACTTTTCCCGGTGTGCCGTCCCCGCCTTACACCACCATGTGTCCCTTAACATCACCCGTGCCCTGACCAACGCAGTTACTGGGAAGGTCCACTTAACGACTGACACATGGACAAGTGCTTGTGGCCAGGGACGCTACATTTCCCTGACGGCACACTGGTTGAATGTCGTGGAGGCTGGGAGCGACTCGGACCCTGGGATGGCACAGGTGCTACCCACGCCGAGGATTGCGGGCCCTACCTCCATCAGGGTTTCCGCCAGCACCTACGTTATTGGCTCCTCCTCCTCCTCCGTTTCCACCTCCGAATTCTCTGCGCGCAGCGCCACTCACCCATCAGCCGGTAGCTGGAAGCAGTGTAGCACTGCAGTGGGGAAGCGTCAACAGGCCGTGCTGAAGCTGATCTGCCTTGGGGACAAACAGCACACGGCCTCAGAGCTGTTGCAGGGGATTAGTCACCAGACCGAGCAGTGGCTCTCGCCACTCAACCTGCAACCAGGCATGGTTGTGTGTGATAATGGGCGTAACTTGGTGGCGGCTTTGGAGCTCGGCAAGCTCACACACGTACCATGCCTAGCGCATGTATTTAATTTAGTGGTTCAGCGATTTCTAAAAACCTACCCCAATTTGCATGATCTCTTGACGAAGGTGCGCCGCGTGTGTGCACATTTCCGTAAGTCATCTACAGCTTCAGCCGGCCTGTTGACGCTGCAGCAGCGCTTACAATTGCCAGCTCACCGGCTGCTGTGTGACGTGAGCACGCGCTGGAACTCCACCTTCCACATGTTGGCCCGGCTTTGTGAGCAGCAGAGGGCAGTAGTGGAGTGCCAGCTGTTACACGGTCGTCGCCTCTCCGTTCAACTTCCTCTAATCAGAAGTGAGGAGTGGGAATGGATGTCAGACCTCTGTGAGGTTTTACGCAATTTTGAGGAATCGACACAGATGGTGAGCGGCGATAACGCTATTATCAGTGTAACCATCCCACTTCTGTGTCTACTGAAACGCTCGCTGCTCACAATTAAAACCGACGCTTTGCATGTGGAAGAGGTGGAAATGGGGGAGGAAGAGCTTACACAAGGTGATAGCCAGAGCACCCTCACTTCGTCTTCTCAGCGACAATTGGAGGAGGCGGAGGAGGAGGAGGAGGAGGAAGACACGGTTGCCTCTGCTACAGAGGGTAGCCATGGAACTTTAGTTCCATTTCTTCAGCGTGGGTGGGCAGAAGAGGAGGAAGAGGATGAGGAGATTGAGAGTCATCCTCCTGGTGAGGACAGCGAAATCTTGCCTGTTGGTACTCTGGCACACATGGCTGACTTTATGTTAGGCTGCCTTTCCCGTGACCCACGCGTTATACGCATTTTAGACAACGCGGATTACTGGGTGTTCACCCTTCTGGACCCCCGCTACAAAGAGAATTTCTCATCTCTCATTCCTCCGGTGGAGAGGACAAGCAAAATGGTGCAATACCAGAAGGTTCTTGTTGAAAAATTGCTCCAAAATTTTCCATCTGACAACGCTGGCGGCAGAGTACGTGCTACCTTGGCCAACCGAGAAGGGGAGAAAAGGGGAGCACACAGCAGTTCCGAGAAAGGCAGGGCAACACTCTCCAAGGCGTGGGACACCTTCATGACACCCCGCCAGCACCCTCACCCTGATGCGCGGCCTAGTGTCACAAGGAGGGAAAAGTTTTGGAAGATAGTGAAGGAGTACGTAGCAGACCGTGTCAGCGTCCTCACTGATCCCTCTGTGCCTTACAACTACTGGGTGTCCAAGCTGGACACGTGGTATGAACTGGCACTCTACGCCTTGGAGGTGCTGGCCTGCCCTGCCACCAGCGTTCTGTCTGAGCGGGTATTTAGTGCTGCTGATGGCATCATAACAGATAAGCGTATCCGCCTTTCCACCGAAAATGCTGATAGGTTGACACTTATAAAAATGAACAAGGCCTGGATTTCCCCTGACTTCTCCACTCCACTGGAGGAAAGCCCCGGGTGAACATAAAGTCACTTTAGATATGTTATTTACAATGATGTGAATACTCTGTATTCCCATTCACCCCTTCCACCCAAAAAACGGGTATATGGTTGACTCTTAATCTTCTCATCCTCCTCCTCCTCTTCCATATGCCCTGTGATATAATTTTTATAAAGGCCCGCTCACCAGCGGGCCCTGTGATATAATTTTTATATAGGGCCAGCTCACCAGCGGGCCCTGTGATATAATTTTTATATAGGGCCAGCTCACCAGCGGGCGCAGTTTGACAATTTTTGTATAGGTCAGCTCACCAGCGGGCCCTGTGATATAATTTTTATATAGGGTCAGCTCACCAGCGGGCCCTGTTTGACAATTTTTGTATAGGTCAGCTCACCAGCGGGCCTTCTCATATAATGTTTTATTGGGTCAGCTCTCTAGCGGGCCCTCTCATATAATGTTTTATAGCGTCAGCTCACTAGCAGGCCTTCACATATAATGTTTAGGATGGTCAGCTCCGCAGCAGACCCTCACCCATAATGTTTTAGATGGTCGGCTCAGCAGCAGACCCTCATTCCTAATGTTTTAGATGGTCAGCTTAGCGGCATGCCCTCGCCCCTAATGTTTTAGAGGGTCACCAGCAGGCCATTAATCCTAATTTTTCAAGCGTGTGTATGATGCCCTCCTTTATGTGTAATAAAGGGTGTATTGGAGTGACATTTCAGTCTAATTTTTGGCAGCCCCTTCACTTAGTGCATAGGCTTTATGAGTGTTGGACCACTACCTGAACTATTGTACCACAATGTGAATGAGGCCCTCCATTTTGTGATATACAGGTTGTATCGGAGTGCCTCAGGTCCTCCCATTGAATTAAATAGGGCTGGGGTGTTCGACAGAGCAGAAGGTAGTTCTTGGCTTCATCCACTAAGTCACTTCGTCACTTTTACTCAATGGATCAGACCCCACTGTTCCGACTATAAATTTTGGACTTAACAAGGGCAAACGGACATGTTGTAAAACCTGTGGTAGCTGCTGCCTCCGTTCCTGAATGCTGTACCTTACCCGGGCCATAACCACGTTGAACACCTGCTTTACGCTGCGCACGTTTCCCTCTTAATCATGGCCCCAGTTCCGAAAAATCGATGAAATTTTTTGCAGAATTTGCAGATGATATACAAGTAAATATACAGCAAATACTGTTTGGTAACAATTTTTCGCCTAAAATCGTTTTTATCTTCCTTTTTGTGTGTTTTACGGTCAGTCTGTAAAAATGGCGTACTACGGGCGAAACATGGTTCCCAGCAGCGACGTTGGAGTCCAAGATGCATCCAGACATCCTCCCTATGCTGTCCCTGAACCATTTCTGTGGTGTTTCCATCATTTTCTGACCTTTTCCTATGAACCAGGCACCCTCCCCTCATCAGAGCAGGGGGTGCCTGGTGTAATGCTCGAGTCCTCCCATTGACTTCAATGGGGCTCGGGTGCTCGGCCGAGCACTCGAGCCTCCGGGGGCGCTCGGCCAGAGCACCCGAACACCCGAGCATCGGGGTGCTCGATCATCACTACTTATCATAAACCAGTTGATGTAAATGGATTTATTGAGGCTTCAAGTAATCATCATCAAAAGTGGCTGCAAGGTGTCCCATATAGTCAATTTCTCAGATTAAAAAGAAACTGCTCAAGAGAAGAGGACTTTGTTAAAGAAGCAGATCAATTAAAAAAGAGATTTTTGTAAAAGGGGTACCAGGAACCAATTATCCAGCAAGCCCTTAAGAAAGCTAGAGACAAGCCAAGACAAGATCTATTACTCAACAAGGAAGAAAGACTCAAAAACAAGAGTGTCAACCACACAAGTAGAAAACCAGAAATGGCTTTCATTACTAGATTTACATCTTCAACAAAAAGTGTGGAACATATCATCAGAAAACACTGGAGTGTCTTAGAAGGAGACAGGATTCTACAAAGAATACTACCAAAAAGACCTACATTTATCTACAAGAAATCTTCTGATTTATAGACCAAGTTAGCTCCATCCTTGATAAATTCCAACCCTAAAGGGGAATTAAAGCAAATGAATCTACAAGGAACACCTGTAGTAGGAACTTATAGGTGCGGACACAATAGGTGTATTACATGTGAACATATTCAACATGGGAGCAAGTCTTTTTCTTCCAAATATACAAGCGAGAAGTTCCACAATAAACAATACATGAATTGTACATCTGATTTTGTGGTGTATCTCCTAGAATGCACTTGTGGACCACAATATATAGGAAGGACTACGAGACCTTTAAAAAGGAGATTTTTGGAGCACAGAAACAACATTTTGAAACATAATAAACAACATTCACTATCCAAACATTGTATGAGCTGTCCCTTTTTTAAGAAAATCACAGATCTTAAATTAATAGGAGTAGAACATATACCTCCAACTATGAGAGGGGGAAATAGAGCCAAAAAATTGTCCAAACAAGAAAGCTTCTGGATTTTCAAACTTCAAACGTTAGCCCCAATAGGTTTAAATGAAGAATTGGACCTATGGTGCTTATAAGACAAAGCCATTAATTTAATAAGCTTAGAGTTCCATCCCAGAGTCCTTATAATATACATGGATCTCACCAGGAGTCCATTCATATTTTCAGTATTATTTACCCATACAGAAATCATCAAGGTCTCCAACCTATATGGATCTCATCATAAGTCTATCCATATTCCCATTATTTACCCATATAGAAAATAACAGGGTCCCCTCATCAATAAGAATGGCGTATACTCCTTTAGATTTAAAGAAACAATTATCTTTTAGAGAAATTAAGATTTAAATACAATAAGATTTACAGTTTTTAATAATATACACAATACCTAATAAATATTCGGTTAATGGCAAAAGTTAACCGATAAATCTCTTCACTGGAAGTACACCCTTATGAATAGTCCCGACCAATCCTAAATATTAAGAGACAGAAGTGAGCCTCTTTAACAGTAAGCTTCAAGTATTTTTTCCAATTGAATTAATAACATCATGATAAATACATTATTCAACATTACACCTTTAAGAGATACATACATACATATATAAATATCTTTTTATAGTATAACAGACTGTGTTATGCTATGATTGTTTCGTAGTATTTATCCCCAGAAACTTATGTGTATTTTGAGAGTAAAAATGAAGACTACGAACAATTACTAGCAACATTACAGTTAAAAAGCTTTTAACATGCCGAAAGTATGCTTAATCAATTGATGTATTAATGTTATGTTTTTAACTATATTACAATCTATTTGGGGCTGTATTTTAAACTGCAAAAAAAGATAAGTAACTTTGTAAAATAACATGTGAAGCAATTTGTTGCAATAAGTTGAAAGTGTAAGTTTAATTAGGTGTTTTGTTACACAATTACATTTGAACCCGAAAACGAAATGTGATTGGATGGAGGGACAATTTAAGATCGCGGTCTTTTTGACCATTTTTTCATCTTGAGAAAGGGAAGGAGAGTTCCCGAAACGCGTTGATATTGCACCACAGTTCGGAGATATCCACAATCACTTTGGATTACAAATATTCATTGAAGCAAGATCGAATCGACAGAAAGAAGCCTAGCACCACTGACGGAGAACCAGGGGGACGGAGCTTACAACGGAGACACGAGCTTCACCACGGAGGTGTCTTGATTACGGGCCCGCATATAAAGAAACCTTCCGGTGAGCGCATATTATGCACTGTGTCCATAAGAACATCATTGGCTTTCTAGTTAAGATTTAACTACCATCAGCCAGCTCCCATCACAGATATCCCCTGAGAATAGGTCCCGTCCAGACTAGCCTTTCTCGATCATCTAGTATTATTTGCTTTGACATATTATATTTCTACCAATCGGTTTTTACCATACATTCAAGATTATATTGTCTAGGTTCATATTTTACCAGTAATAAATATATTTTTTATTCAGTATATTTAGTCTGTATATGCTTTCTTATTTTATTCAATTACCACACTACACTTAGAGGATTTGTGTGCGCTGTCTTTTTTCTGTTTTTACATATATCCTATTGACCCGAGTGGACTCCGGGGCACACAGACAGCCGCAAGAAACCTTTGACTGTGTAAGATGAATGACTAACACGAGCAAGCCAGAATCATTCAAATCATTCACTCCATTCAACTAACCTCCATTTGACGGTTCACTTATTTCCATTTTGACACGAGGAATTAAGACTCATTCATTTTCTCATCTATTATCTATATATTTCTTGCTATTCCCATCACTAGTTCAACTTTTGTTTACCATTGCCTTTTTATAATATTTTTATTATGTGTGTATCTCTTTAAATGGTGGCAAGCATCGGGAGAGAACACATATTGTTATATCCCTTGCTTTTTGCAACCACTTAACATCTTCTATATATGCTGTATTGAATTCTTTTAGTGAGCGCCATAGGTACTTTATATTTTGATTAAAATCAAAATATGTTCTCTAAAAAAAATAAAAAAGTTAACTGAATTGGCCAAAAATATTGAAATCCATATGTTCCTGCTGTTGGCTGCAGAGAAAGGGCAAATGAGTAGACTCCCACCCCCTTTAGTACCTGGCAGGCCAATGCCCATTCCACTTTGAGGGACTACTTTTGTATATGGGCAGTATCTGTTCAAAAGTACTAACAGCCATTGGCTGGCATGTGTGCTTATGCTTCGAGCGGGGGATTGATGGAACCCGCTTGAATCAGATTGGCTGAGAGGTGTGTAAGCACACATCCCAGCCAATGGCTAAGTGTCCTTTTGAATCACTTACAGTGGAATGGGCATCGACCCGTTAGGTATGGTGGTGGGGGGGGTCTGCTCCTTTATCCTTTCTCCTTTGCTTTTTTTTGGGAGCACATATTTTGATTTTAACCGGTTTATGGGTCAATTCAATGATTAAGTTGACATTCTCTATGTAACACTGACATGTGTGCATTGTTTAACCCTTTGGGTGCCAGAGAGGTATGCAACGCAACTCAAGAGGTTAAGCTATACACAGGAATGATGGAACTGAGAAAAAGAAGAAAGAAGACGAAGATTAGAAAAAAAGAAGGAAGATAGAAGATTACATTGGCATTCTCTATCTATGCAATGCTGACATCTGTGCATTGTTTAAACCTTTGGGTGCCAGAGAGGTACATAAAGTATTGCTCTGCAATGTGTTGCATACCCCTTTGGCACTCAAGGCACACAAAGGGTTAAACTATGCACAGATGTCAGGGCTATGTTTGGGCACATATCATTTAATATGACTTTTTTGTTTTTTTCACAGGAATGACTGAACAAAGAGACAGAAGAAAGAAGAAGGAAGAGAGAAGATTAGAGAAAAAAGGGGGGTAGAGCCAGCTGCAGTCCAAGATGGCCACATGAATCTTTTGCTCTCCAGCTCACTGGATGTTTAAATGCTTCTATATTCCCCTAGATAGGCTTTCACAGACCTGCTGTGAAAGCTTTTGGATGGTGTGAATGCTGAAACTACTTGGGAAGACCAAAAAGAGGCAGAATCCAAAGAAGATGTCTGATTATCTTCCTGTTGCGAGTTGTCCGTCTGGGCTATAACCCCTGAGCCCAAAGATACCCTTGAGGACTCGAGATCTACCTCTACCCCTTCTCTTCCTTCTCTTCCTTCCCCACCTGACCCCCTGACAAACGACAATTTCTGCCTCTGACCTGCGGCTGGATACGCTGATCCCTACACCTCTAACTAAAGAGGATTTAGCTGGATTCTCCACCAAGGATGATATTCACTCCTTCATGGAGGACATGAAAATAGAAATCAAGATAGCGATGAAGTCTGAGCTTGTGAATTAAAAAAGACTTATCACAATTGGGAAATCATATCTGCATTCTAGAGGATGACTGGGAAGCCTCGTGGATGCAGATACACCACCTGGAACAAAACATGTTACAGCAAGAAGACACTATATACATGCTGAACACGAAATTAGACCTGGAAAATCACAAAACAAGATATAACATAGGCATCAAAGATTTCCCGGTATCTGTACCAGGGAAGGACCTTATCCCCTCACTTCAAATACCGTTTAGAGACATATTAAACTCCCCCGCAGACCATACCATCAAAATTGAGAGAGAAAATAGGGCCCTCAAGCCTAGGGGCCCTCCTGGCACTAAGCTGCAAGATATTATATTCTGCTTTCATCATTACTCAGATAAGGATCGAATTATGGCTCACTACAGACATATTCCAGAAAATAAATACCCCAGATGTATAATTCACCTATATAAGGACCACTCTTCCTACATCCTACAGAAGAGATGGGCCTTTTGTCCTTTGACACATCACCTACGCAATTTGGGAATCACATATCGCTGGGGATTCCCATTCCAGCTTTCAGAGCAGCATGAGGGTTCCATGGCTGTTCTACAAGACCACCTATAGCCATTGCTGTATCCCCCGCTGACACACACCCTAACTCCTCTACACCTAAAGACCACAGAGGCAGATGGAACTTGATGGATACCCAGGAACCCAAGAAGCAGAAACGTCCTTCTGTACCCAACCCTAACCCACCAAATGGAGAATGGGACTGATGGAGTACATTGGGCCAAGTCGTTAGATGGGATGCGAGCTTCTTTCCTCACATTTTGAACTTGCATACCTCCCCTGTCATCCTTTGGACTTTTGTTGAATGAGTATACCAACCTCACCATTTGTACCTTATATTTCTGAATATATCTCCTAGTACTAGTTCTGTGAAGAAGCTTGGCATCAGGGGCCTGGATTCTTTATCATCTCTACACCATCATCCCTTTTTTCATTATGGTTCACCACTGTCATGCTAGATATATACTTCCCCCTTTTGCTATACCCAACTTATACTCATCCATGATCTCCTCTGATGCCTGTGCCTCTTCTTTTAAGCTTAGCTGTAATTTTAATGTATTCCCATTGTGTGCACTGCTTCTCTAACATTTACCACCGAGATTTGAACATGTTCCAGCAGTGGGATACATATTAATCCCCCTTTCCATTAACCCCTATCCCCACTTCATATTTCTCCCCCTTGCCATCATGCTGTCACGGTTTATTATGACTCTCAGACACAAGTTTTAGGTAAAAAAAATCAATTTTATTGAAATAATAAATGATAACTTAGGATGGCAATAACATACATATATATATATACAGAATATAGCACAGACAGAAGGCAGACTCTACCGGTCCTGTCAATATACCGGACAGGACAGTCTTTAGACTCTACCGGCCTTGCCAATACCGGGTAAGGCAACCTGCAGATGGAATAGCATAACGGTTTTACCGGCCTTACCAAATTACCGGGCAAGGCAGCCTCAATAGATACACAATGTAGGCTCTACCGGCCCTGCCAATACCGGGTAAGGCAACCTCAGATGGAATGTGGCAAAAGGTTCTACCGGCCTTACCAATACCGGGCAGGGCAGCCCAGAGACAATAGCAGCAGTCAGATGGAACTGGCAAATTAGCAGAATCGTTAAGCAGCAAGGCTTTGGAGCAAACCAGCGTCCGCACGCTGGAAACAACACTGAATAGTATAGCCGTTAGGCTTAGCGAGCAAACCAGTGACCGCACACTGGAGTAACAAGCGAGTAGTATAGCCGCAAGGCTTGGGAGCAAACCAGCGTCCGCACGCTGGGACCAACACAGATTTGTATAGCTGAAAGGCTTTGGAGCAAACCAGTGACCGCACACTGGTGTAACAAGTGAGTTTGTATAGCCGCAAGGCTTAGGAGCAAACCAGCGTCCGCACGCTGGGACCAACACAGAATTGTATAGCTGATAGGCTTTGGAGCAAACCAGTGACCGCACACTGGTGTAACAAGCGAGTTTGTATAGCCGCAAGGCTTAGGAGCAAACCAGCGTCCGCACGCTGGGACCAACACAGATTTGTATAGCTGAAAGGCTTTGGAGCAAACCAGTGACCGCACACTGGTGTAACAAGCGAGTTTGTATAGCCGCAAGGCTTAGGAGCAAACCAGCGTCCGCACGCTGGGACCAACACAGATTTGTATAGCTGAAAGGCTTTGGAGCAAACCAGTGACCGCACACTGGTGTAACAAGTGAGTTGTATAGCCGCAAGGCTTAGGAGCAAACCAGCGTCCGCACGCTGGGACCAACACAGAATTGTATAGCTGATAGGCTTTGGAGCAAACCAGTGACCGCACACTGGTGTAACAAGCGAGTTTGTATAGCCGCAAGGCTTGGGAGCAAACCAGCGTCCGCACGCTGGGACCAACACGGAATTGTAGCAATGTCACCAACGCGACCAGGCAGAAGGTCGCCAGGATACTGAAGACAGGTGATGAGATGACAGGAACCAGCAACGATCAGTCAGGTCAGAAAACAGCAGAGAAGTTCAGCAGGAACTGCAACACCAGAGACTAGGCCGGAACCAGGACTGGAAGTACTTCAGTATGCAGGAAACACTGGAACAGTAGAGATCAGGAACTCAGGAACACATGAGATCAGGAACTCAGGAACACTGGAACAGAGGCCCAGCTATCACTAGCATAGTGATAGCAAGAAGGTCAGAAACAACACGAAAGGGCACTCAAAGGGTGCCCAATCCAGGTTTAAATAGTCAATAAGAGGCGGGCTATCTGCAAACAGCCAATAGAAGCCCCCTACTGGTGACAGACAAGTAACTGCAGCAAATCACGGGCACCGTGATAGTACCCCCCTTTCAAAGACCCCCTCCCCTAGAATAGGGTTTAGGTTTCTGTGGGTAATTGGCATGAAAGGCCCTAGTTAACCTAGGTGCATGAAGGTCCGTACTATCCACCCATGATCGATCCTCAGGACCATACCCTTTCCAATGTACCAGGTACTGCACCCTTCCTCTAAGCCTACGGGAATCAATAATGCTCTGAACCTCGTACTCCTCCTGGCCCTCGACCTCAACAGGTCCTGGCACCACAGGTGTGGTAGTATAGCGATTGCAAACCAGAGGCTTAAGAAGGGACACATGGAACACATTATGGATACGCATGGATGCAGGTAGATCTAGTGCATAGGAGACAGGGTTAATTTTGCGAATAACTCTGTATGGACCAATAAACCGAGGAGCCAACTTATTAGACGGAACCTGCAGCTTGAGATTTCTGGAGGAAAGCCATACTCCCCAACCTGAAAGGAAACCGCTGGAAGCCTTCTGCGATTAGCATGGCGCTGATGACGCTGAAATGACTGACCAAGTGCCCTCTGAACTTGTGCCCATGTGGAACGGAGTTGCTCGATATGCTCATCCAGAGCTGGAATCTGTTGCGTCTGAAATGAGTCTGGAAGCAAACAGGGCTGGAACCCATAATTAATCAGAAACGGAGAGCTCCCAGATGAAGAATTGACCGCACAGTTCCTGGCGAACTCTGCCCAAGGCAACAAGTCGGACCAATTATCATGATGGTCAGTAACGAAACAACGGAGAAATTGTTCCAAGCCCTGATTAGCTCGTTCAGCGGCTCCATTGGTCTGGGGATGGTAGGCAGAGGAGAAGGACAGCTGTATGCCCATCTGTTGGCAAAATGCCCTCCAAAATCTAGACACAAACTGGCTCCCCCTGTCAGACACCAGTACCCTAGGCACTCCATGCAACCGGAATACTTCTCTGGCGAACACCATTGCCAATTACTTCGCTGAAGGAAGACCACGGAGGGGCACGAAATGAGCCATTTTAGAAAACCTGTCCACCACCATGAATATAAAGGAGTACCCCTTCGACATAGGCAACTCTCCCATAAAATCAATGGAAACATGAGACCAGGGGCGTTCGCCATTAGGCACCGGTTGAAGCAAGCCCACAGGGAGATGTCTCGGGGTCTTAGCGCGGGCGCAGGTGGCACAGGCATTCGTAAATTCGGCACAATCGTTTCTCATGGAAGGCCACCAAAATAACTGAGAAAGGGACCATAACAATTGGTCTCTACCAATATGTCCCGCAGCCTTAGAGGAATGGTAGGTTTCGAGCAGCCTAGTACGAAATGATTCAGCGACAAAACATTTGCCCACTGGGGTTTCATGGGGAGCGGACCCCTGAGAGGCCAGGATCTCCTCCCCTAGAGGAGAAGTGATACTCGTGCGTATAGTAGCCAGTATTCTATCAGGTTGGATGATAGGAGCTGGTGCTTCCACTCTGTCACTGTCGGCCTCAAATTGTCTTGACAGTGCATCAGCCCTGATATTTTTTGACCCTGGTAAATATGATACAATGAAATTAAATCGAGACAGGAACAGTGCCCACCTGGCCTGACGAGAGGACAATCTCTTGGCCTCCGAGAGATAGGTCAGATTCTTATGATCTGTTAGGATTAAGACAGGATTCTTAGTACCTTCAAGCAAATGACGCCATTCCTTAAGAGCAAGGATAATGGCCAATAATTCTCTGTCACCTATCTCATAGTGGCTTTGAGTGACAGTCAACTTTTTAGAGAAAAACCCACAAGGTCTGAGAGTTCCACCTTTCTCGTGTCGCTGCGAAAGTACTGCCCCGACCCCAATATCTGAGGCATCAACCTCTAACGTAAATGGAAGTAAAGGATTGGGGTGGGATAACACAGGAGCCGCAGCAAATGCCAGCTTCAAATTCTCAAAGGCTTTCTCAGCAGATACCGGCCAACAAGAAGGATTAGCACCCTTGTGCGTAAGATCGGACAGAGGTTTGACAATGGAAGAAAAGTTCTTAATAAACCTCCTATAATAATTAGCGAAACCCAGGAAACGCTGTATGGCTTTAAGACCCTTGGGTTTTGGCCATTGTAGGACAGCTGACAACTTTTCTTTGTCCATGGCAATGCCATCATTGCCAATTATGAACCCCAAGAATGGCACACTGGTTCTATGAAACTCACATTTTTCCATTTTACAAAATAATTTGTTCTCACGGAGTCGTAGCAATACTGCGGATACATCTTTGATGTGCTGTGCCATGTTTTGGGAGTAAATCAGTATATCGTCGAGGTACACCACAACACATGTCTGTAACATATCTCTCAGAACATCATTTATCAGTTCCTGGAAAACTGCGGGTGCATTACACAGCCCAAAAGGCATTACTAGATACTCGTAGTGCCCAGCTCGAGTATTAAAGGCAGTTTTCCACTCATCACCTGCTCGAATGCGAACCAGATTGTAAGCGGCCCGTAGGTCCAACTTGGTAAATATCGAAGCGCCCTTAAGCCTGTCAAAAAGCTCGGTGATGAGTGGTATTGGGTATGCGTTTTTTGCCATTAGTTTATTCAAGCCCCAGTAGTCAATGCATGGTCTTAATTCGCCATTTTTCTTTTTTACAAAAAAGAACCCAGCCCCAGCTGGAGAGGTAGATTTACGTATGATCCCTCTAGCAAGGGCATCAGAAATGTAATCCTCCATAGCCTTATTTTCATCACAAGATAATGGATAAGTGCGTCCTTTCGGAGGTACTGCACCAGGCTGCAATTCAATGCAACAATCATAAGGTCTATGCTGGGGTAGCATACTAGCCTCTCCTTTGCTAAAAACATCGCCAAACTGTTGGTACACATCCGGCATAGCAGAGGAGGTGCACATGACCTTAATAGGCTGGATGACGCACTTGTCCATACAAAACTGGGACCAAGCAGCAATTTCACACTTTTTCCAATCGAATTGTGGGTTATGTAACTGTAACCACGGAAATCCCAATATCACCGCATGGTGCGGGGAATTAATCAGTTGAAACTGCTGATCTTCTCTGTGAAGTGCCCCAATAGTCATAGACAATGGCATAGTTTCAAATATAACCTGAGGCGGTTCTAAGGGTCTACCATCAATCGCTTCAATAGTCAAGGGGTTTTCTCTTTCAATGCGTGGAACTCCGTGCAATTCAGCAAAGGTATTATCCATAAAATACCCTGCTGCACCGGAGTCAACCAAGGCCAAAACCTCCACAGAGCGTTGTGCCCAAGACAATACCACCTGTATGGTGGGTTTCATTATGCCCGACACTGGGGACGATTGTACACCACCTAGGGCCTGTCCCCCAAGATACCCTAGGTGTGTGCGTTTCCCGGACGTACCGGACAGTAATTTAGCAAGTGCCCTTTTTTACCGCAGTATAAACATAACCCTTGTTTTTTGCGATATAGTCTCTCTGCCTTGGATAGTCTAGTGAAGCCTATTTCCATAGGTTCACTTGTTTCCCGTACTGGTTCACTAGACTTCAATGCCAAGGGAGGGATGGGTGGGCAAAACATGCTACTAGGCTCATTATTTTTTGACCGTAACTTACGATCTCTGGCAATTGATCTCTCACGTATTCTGGAGTCAATTATCATAACATACTCAATGTAATCATCTAGATCAATAGGTAGATCTTTAGCAGCGATTTCGTCTTTAATGTGGTCATTCAGGCCTTGAGAGAAGGCTGCCAATAATGCCTCGTTATTCCAACCTACCTCTGCTGCCAATGTGCGGAATTCGATGGCATAGTCGCCCACTGTACGCCTGCCCTGTTGTATCTCCATAAGGCGTTTGGCAGCAGAGGTGGTTCTACCAGGAGGCTCAAACACTCTTCGAAAGGAACGCACAAATTCACTAAAGTTCTTAGTACAAGGTTTAGCATTCTCCCACAAGGGGTTAGCCCAAGCCAATGCTCTGCCAGTGAGCAGTGATATCGTGAACCCCACTTTACTACGATCATTGGGAAATGCGTGTGCCGTCAATTCCATAAAGATTTCGAGTTGATTGATGAACCCTCTGCAGAGACTAGGGTCACCATCATATCTTAGCGGCAAAGGTGCAGAAGCCGTTAACCCTTTAACAGTACCCCCTAGGGGTCTGGTATCACTTTCCGGTGTCTGACTTGGCGAGACCACCGGGCTAGAGCTAGATTGGTCAGCAGGTACCGTGCGTTCAAGGATCGTTTGAATTGCAACTGCCAACTGATCCAAACGTTGCTCGAGCACATCCATCCTCCAATGGATATTCTGTGCGTTACCTTCACCCTTGCTGTCTGAGGTCATGTCCCTTTCGTACTATCACGGTTTATTATGACTCTCAGACACAAGTTTTAGGTAAAAAAAATCAATTTTATTGAAATAATAAATGATAACTTAGGATGGCAATAACATACATATATATATATACAGAATATAGCACAGACAGAAGGCAGACTCTACCGGTCCTGTCAATATACCGGACAGGACAGTCTTTAGGCTCTACCGGCCTTGCCAATACCGGGTAAGGCAACCTGCAGATGGAATAGCATAACGGTTTTACCGGCCTTACCAAATTACCGGGCAAGGCAGCCTCAATAGATACACAATGTAGGCTCTACCGGCCCTGCCAATACCGGGTAAGGCAACCTCAGATGGAATGTGGCAAAAGGTTCTACCGGCCTTACCAATACCGGGCAGGGCAGCCCAGAGACAATAGCAGCAGTCAGATGGAACTGGCAAATTAGCAGGATCGTTAAGCAGCAAGGCTTTGGAGCAAACCAGCGTCCGCACGCTGGAAACAACACTGAATAGTATAGCCGTTAGGCTTAGCGAGCAAACCAGTGACCGCACACTGGAGTAACAAGCGAGTAGTATAGCCGCAAGGCTTGGGAGCAAACCAGCGTCCGCACGCTGGGACCAACACAGATTTGTATAGCTGAAAGGCTTTGGAGCAAACCAGTGACCGCACACTGGTGTAACAAGTGAGTTTGTATAGCCGCAAGGCTTAGGAGCAAACCAGCGTCCGCACGCTGGGACCAACACAGAATTGTATAGCTGATAGGCTTTGGAGCAAACCAGTGACCGCACACTGGTGTAACAAGCGAGTTTGTATAGCCGCAAGGCTTAGGAGCAAACCAGCGTCCGCACGCTGGGACCAACACAGATTTGTATAGCTGAAAGGCTTTGGAGCAAACCAGTGACCGCACACTGGTGTAACAAGCGAGTTTGTATAGCCGCAAGGCTTAGGAGCAAACCAGCGTCCGCACGCTGGGACCAACACAGATTTGTATAGCTGAAAGGCTTTGGAGCAAACCAGTGACCGCACACTGGTGTAACAAGTGAGTTGTATAGCCGCAAGGCTTAGGAGCAAACCAGCGTCCGCACGCTGGGACCAACACAGAATTGTATAGCTGATAGGCTTTGGAGCAAACCAGTGACCGCACACTGGTGTAACAAGCGAGTTTGTATAGCCGCAAGGCTTGGGAGCAAACCAGCGTCCGCACGCTGGGACCAACACGGAATTGTAGCAATGTCACCAACGCGACCAGGCAGAAGGTCGCCAGGATACTGAAGACAGGTGATGAGATGACAGGAACCAGCAACGATCAGTCAGGTCAGAAAACAGCAGAGAAGTTCAGCAGGAACTGCAACACCAGAGACTAGGCCGGAACCAGGACTGGAAGTACTTCAGTATGCAGGAAACACTGGAACAGTAGAGATCAGGAACTCAGGAACACATGAGATCAGGAACTCAGGAACACTGGAACAGAGGCCCAGCTATCACTAGCATAGTGATAGCAAGAAGGTCAGAAACAACACGAAAGGGCACTCAAAGGGTGCCCAATCCAGGTTTAAATAGTCAATAAGAGGCGGGCTATCTGCAAACAGCCAATAGAAGCCCCCTACTGGTGACAGACAAGTAACTGCAGCAAATCACGGGCACCGTGATACATGCTTCTTCCCTTCATTCCCCACTGCAGACCACATATGCTTATGGAAGTAATTTCTTGCCCGCATGAGATTTTCATTCTGTATCTACTGATAGGATGGGGCTCTTGTGCGGGACAAAGTCCTTATTGATCGGGTCTTCTCTCAGGATTATGACCCCTTCCCATAAGGTAATCTTGAGGACAGGAGATACCTTATCTTGTTCCACAGTACTGTACTCTCGGTACCCCTCTCCTAGGTTATGGGTAATATATAATGATTATTTTATGGTTTGCTTGCTCATTGTTGTTTTTCTGCATATTGTTTGGCACATTTATAAATAAGTGGTGGCTTGACGAAGAGGAGACAAAATTCCCCTCCCCCCAAAGACTCATAACTCCTTTTCCATCCCCCCTACATTAAATTGCTCCATATTGCACTCTTCCTCCATGTCTCAGCCACCTCATATTATACATTGTTTTACCTGATGAGTATCCTCTATTGGCCTGTTGTGTCAACAAAAGAAAATCAACAATGTCTTTCCCCCAGACTTCCCCACCCAGCACAGGGACAATAACAGCAAGATCAGCGAGCAAATAGGTCACCTGTGTCTTGCCTGTCAGTCACATAGAATTTTGGAGTATTTGGGGGACAACCTCCTTCCTCCCTTCTTATCCCCTAGAGTGCCCCCAGACTCCCCTAATACAGAGAACAAATGTCCTACCTAAATGACTTCCTAAACTAAGCTTCAATTCCCCTATACCTATCTCTTCTAGCTAAAAACATGCTGCTCTCTGCTCTCACAAATACAGAATGGCTTCTGTAAGAACCTAACAGCCTTTTATATGGCTGTAGAAAACTTTTGTGTGGTGTAGAAATATTTCTTCCCATTGATTTCAATGGGCGGAAAAGACGGGAAAAAATTAAAAAACTGCACCTTTCGTGGGAAAGTTTTCCCCAAGTGTAAAGTGCCATTATTTGCCAATTTCAGTTTGATTCGAAAATTTTCACCCATCCCTAGTCTTTTCTTCTATCTTCTTTTATTCAGTCTTCTTTTCTTCAATGTCACAATCACATTTCTATAAAAGAAGGAAAAAAATAAATATTAAATATGTGCCACAAACATAACTCAGGTATATGTGTGTATACAGCAGATGAGAGTTGGCTTGTTAGCTGTAGAAATACAGAAGGCAAATATAGTTGTTGATACCTTTATTGGCTAACTAAGCAAATTTAAATTGCAAGCTTTCAAGCCCTTAGATCTCTTCCTCAGGCATGTTATACAGATAAATTTGAAAACATCTCACTTATATAGAAGTACACATTGCATTGTTTAGAATGTAAATCAGATAAGAGAACGCAGTCCAGATCCAGATACTTTGATCAGTGAATTGTAAATTGCATTCTTCCTCTGAGGCTTTAGAGGTATTTACGATCCCATTTAGGGCTGTTGGAAAGGTCAATCTACAATGTGATAATGTGACAAGAACTCTGCCTTTATTTAAAACATTATGAATAGCATTAAACATCAATATTAACTTAATCTCCCATACTTTTCTGCCCCTCTGAATACAGAACAGTCCTATCAGTACAGTTAATCTAATGTCCCTGACACTGTCCATTTTGGCAAAAATGTCCTCCTACTGGTGTCTCTGTCTTTTTGTTGTTGACACTGGATCTGTGGGCATTAAACCTTTTACGTAGTGCTTGTCCAGTTTCACCCACATAAAGAGCTGTTGGGCATTTTGCACACACAGTGTACAAAGACAACGAACAGTAGCTGAACAGGCTGCTGAAGACCCCACTGGACAGGATTAATGGTATGTTTTTGTTTGCTGTGGCTGATTTTAAAGTTAGTCGAATTAACCCATTGAGTGTCAGTGGGATAAGCATACCCCACCGGCACTCATAGGGTTAATTCTACTAACATATGACACATTTTGGTGTTCTTTGGATGTATTGATATGGGGTTTAGGGACCCATATCTATATATTCACTGGTAAATTAAATTTTTTCTTAAGCTTTTCTTTACTTTCAATTCCTGTGTTAGCATGTTAAGGAATGCTATAAAGGACTCTGCAGCCAAAAAACTGGAGATTTTCATCCATTAAAGTGAATCCCTTAAAGAATATTACTGATATCACATCAAATTGAATTGCAAATTCAGAACTTTTGTGAGCATGGTGGCTCAGTGGTTAGCACTGTTACCTTGCAGTACTGTGGTCCTGGGTTCAAATCCCACCAAGGACAACATCTGCAATGAGTTTGTATATTCTCACCGTATTTGTGTGAGTTTTCTCCAGGTACTCCGGTTTCCTCCCACACTCCAAAAAACATACTGATAGGTTAATTTAGATTGTGAGCCCCAATGGGGACAGGGAACAATATGAGTGTAAAGCGCTGCGTAATCTGTGTGCGCTATATAAAAATAAAGAATTATTATTATGGGGACAAATGGGGGATAAATTTATCATCTGAGGTGGCTTTTTTTTCTGGTATTCTTTCATAACAAAGGTAATTGAATTGCTCATGGTCCTTGAAAAAATACCGTCAGGGATTTTTTTGGGAATTGAATCCTATATTTTTTAAAAATTCTATTTAATTTCTCCACTCACAGTCTTGGGGAGATGCACAATAGTGATAAATAGGTGAGAAATTGGAGATTATTTCTCCAATAATATCACTTCTCCAGTTCCTTCTATTCCATGGAGTCTATGCACTAAGAATTCTTCAGCTTTGGAGACCTTAGGGCATAAACCCTATAGAATTACACAGGAACTGGAGAAGTGATATCACAGGAGAAGTCATCCACTTTATCACCTCTTTATCATGCTTTGGTGCATAACCTCCAGTGCCTTACAATCCAATTCCTTTTTAGTCTTGCTTATGTACCCTACAGCATTCAACACACATCACCACCCAATCATTTTCTCAATTTAAAGGGATAGTAATGTTTCATAATAAAAACAGCTCTAATTAATCATCATAGTATTTGGACTTTGGAGAGTGTTATTTCAGTTCTGTCAGCGCTGTAGTTCAGGAGTAATTCAATGCCAAAGTGTCCCCCTCCCGCCCCTTTTACTGATGTAACACTGCTCAGCCAAAGCAGAAGGGAGGTGCCCAGGTAGATTGCACAGAAGGACAATCTTCAATTAAGATAAGGGAAAAACCTGAAAAGCTTGGCAAGGGGGGCAGGGCTTTCTTACAACCAAATTCACATCTGAGAAGAGATGGCTTACACGAGGTAAAAGGGGCGGGGAGGGGAAACTTTGCTTGTGAATATCTCTTAAACCATAAAGGTTTTAGAGATAAGACTTATATTGTTCTCATGTTTTTTTAATGCCTACAAAATAAAATAAAGTTAAAACGAAGTATTACTATCCCTTTAACCAATTTAATTCTCTAATTTTTCCAGGCTTCATATCTGATTTAGGGGTGGTTGAAATCTCTCGCATGTTGTCTGCTTTTTAGAGGGAAAATTGTCTTTAAATCCAGCGATTAACATTTTTGCATTTTTTGCCCATTGGCCAAGATTGTTCACCATTTTTTCAATGGCTGGAAAGTTTCCACCCATTGATTTACGTTGTTTTTGCCTTTTCAGTATAAAAATGTGACGTATTTGGGGAAATCAAACACAATAGAAGCAGTTACATCGCGAGGTAGACGTGCTGAGCTATTCTGCTGTGATATTTTTTTTTTCAAAATTGAGACAGGAGAGGCTCATAGTGACTGCTGTCACTATGAGCAGGTTTAAAAGTAATAAATGTAGGAACTGGAAGGACCTTTATGCGTCCACTGAATCTGAGGAGGAGGAGGAAGAAGTGAGCACTACTGAACCAATGCTGTCCAGTCCTCCGAAATCACCCCAAGGGATCTTGGGGAATTTAATGGGAAGGGAGGGAGAAAAGGGAATGGGAAGGGAGGAAGAAAAGGGTAGTACTAGTGACAGCAGGACAGGTCAGCTTCCCATGCCTGCTGCTAGACATGCTGCCCCTGTTGCTAGTGCCACCAGTACTGTGCCTACTGCCAGTGCTGAACCTGAAGCCACCAATACTGTGTCTTCTGTCAGATGTGCTGCCCCTGCTGCAACCAGCGCTGTGCCTGCTGCAAGTCCTGAATGGCTGCCACCAGTAGTGAAGCTGCTGCTAGTGTGTCTTATAATACTCAGGAGGGGGGAAGGAGAAGACGAGGCCAAATGTGACAGCAGAGCCCCCTAAGGCACTTGTCATCCCCAAGCAGTCCTGCCAGTGCAAGTACTAAGAAAGTCCAGCAGCTTGTTAGTATTAGGAGTGAAAGAGGGAGTAATCATCATATTACTAGTGACTGTGAGGAGGAAGAAGACTCTGTGGCTAAACTTGATGTGTGTGGTGTTAGTAGTAGTAGTAGCAGTAACAGTAATGGTGAAGCAGACAGTGGGAGTAGTGTTAGAGGAGTGGTAGGGGAAGCATTTGAGAGCATCAAGACTAGTGGTCCAGGGAGCCCATTCCATTCCTCTGGCTCTGGGATTCCTCCCCTTGCCTTCACTACAGTGGAACATGATCCTGAAGCAGCCAGAACTGGTGTTGGGGGAGAGCAGGAGTAGAATTAATACCACCTCCAGTAGCAGGAGCATAGATGACCTGCCTGTGACTGCTGCTACTGCTGCTAGTCTGCCTTCTTCTTCAGGTCAAAAGGAAATGCCAATTGTGATATTAAGGGACCCTCTGTTACATTGCTTATCACTTCCTCCACACAGCAGTGTCTGTAATAGAGCAGCAGCAGCACGTAGGGAGTGGGAATATTGGTGATGATGATGATGGTAGAGAAGCTGGGGTGGAAGAGACATTGATGACCTTTTTATCAGAAACTGAGAAGGAGTGGGAGACAGGGATGAGGATGGGCATAACCACCACCACCACTAGCAAGGAGCTTTTGGAATTTGTGGAATTTGCAGCTGCTCTAATTCCTGTTGCTGCTGAGATGAAAGGGCAGCAGGATGCTGAGGAGCAGGCTAGTGTGCCACAAACCACCGTGGACACAGTGGGAATGGGGTTAACAAGTGATGCGGGACTAGGATAGGTTCCACTTGACAGTGCCAGCAATACTCCTGGTCTTAGTTGCAGTGCTGATTTTGAGGCAGTAGTAGCAACAGCAGCAACATCATCCACAGCACAGACAGTGAAGGGGAATGTGGAGGAAAGAAGAAAGAGGCCATTCTTCTCCACCTGTTCCCTTGCCCCTGAAGTCATGGGTGTGGGACTATTTTTCTCTTGGGGCAGGTACAGTGCAGTCATCACCAATGGCACTGTATACAATGTGTGACAAGTCACTGAGAAGGGGAAAGGAGGGAACACATCTTAGCACAGCCTCCCTGATATCATACATGAAACAGAGACACCATGACATTAATGTCAAACATGTTAAAGCCAAACATACATCACAAAAATCAAGCACCACTGTTACTGTACTCCCTGTCTCTCCAGAAAGACAACAAGAGGTGAGGCAGAGCTCAAAGAGGAGAAAGCATAGAGAAAGCCATGCAGAGACTGGAAGTTCCATGACGAGCGAAAGAACTAGCTCACCATTACCTGCTCTTACATGAAAAATGTCTATTCTAATAACAACACACCCATGATTTTGGAGGAGGGGCAGGTGAAGAAGAATTATTGGCCAACTTCTTCCTTTCTCCACATACAATGGGGGCTACTTATTCTGCTGCTACTGCCTCAGGTGCATCACTGGAGTGGCAAGTGGAACCTTCATCATCCATCACCCATGTTACTGCTATTGTTGATCTCATTCCCTTTCAGCTACCTAATCCTCCTGCTGCTTAAACAAATCAGCAGCAGCAGCAAGAACAGCAGTTGCATATTCCACAGTTATGGACTCAGGAGGACATTTGACATGACCTGCTTGAACTAGGATAGTAGGGCATTTTTATTTTATTCTCAGGGCTTGTGCTTTGAAAAAAAATTCAATTAAACAAGCGTAAGTCCTACAAATCAATGTTTCCTTAGGGCTTGTGCCAAGTAAGTCTAAGTCCTACAAATCAATGTTTTCTCAGGGTTGGGCCTCTAACAACAAATCTAACAAATCCGTCCTCTAAAAAATACTTTATGAACTCAAGTATCAGTCCACCCCAGTGGCAGCTTATGCCAGGGGGTTCCTGTCTCTATCCCTTTACATACATATTTCTTATTTTATTTTATTGATTTATTTTTTTATTAACTGTCCCCCCAATACCAGTTAAGAACCCCCCCAAAAAAATTCCCTGTTCAACTGATTCATTCCCCAGACTCCACCCACCAACACATGCACCCTCCTCAGACCCCTTTTATAGCATGTCTTTTTTTTTTTTTTTTTATCCCAGTAAACCCCCCTCTAAAAATCATCCCCTCTTCAACTGATTCTTAACCCATACCCCACCAACACAGGCACCCTCATGCCCCTTTTATACTATGTCATTGGGCAATAAAATAATATTTGCTATGTGTTGTGTGTAACTTAAATGTTCCCATTGATTTCAATGGAGTGATCGAGGCGAAAAAAGTGGAAAAAAGAGAAAATCTGCACTTTTCGCCGGAAATTATTTGCACTTTTATTTTCAGGCAAAAATGTTCACCCATCCCTAATCTTATTGTTCTTTTTCTTTTCTTCACTGTTTTCATATGCCATGCCAACATCTTTTAACCACATCGAACACTGTTCATTATAGTAACACTAACGGATCATCATCATCCACATTAAACACTTCTCATTGCCATATTGTTTCCTACATCATCACACAGGTTTTACTACATCTCTCCATCATTTCTTGTCTTTACATTTTATTAACCCTTTCATTACTCTTGTGATTTCACCTTGAACCGTCTTATTCTTTTAACTTTTGGTTTCCTATTTCAACAGTCAATGAATAAAAAGAGTCATATAAGTATTTTTATTTGCATGATATAATTATTCCATTCATATTCAATTACATGGCTCATGTATCTATATATTGTCAGAGTCTTTCTTGCATTGTGCATTATCGATGTAATTAGTTTTGTCTAATCATTTTAATAATCTCTTATATGCTTTTATGTGTTTTTACTGAAAAACATATTCTTGATGTAGTTACATACTGTTAATTTATATGATTATTAGTGATTTATTACACCATTGTTTTAAATGTAGAACCACTGCAGGGGTTAGAATCTCAGCTAAGTCTATAAATACACTGCCACCACAATGGGACACCCTGATGAAGTGGATTAGTGTGGAAACTCCATGATACACATTGGGCAACATTGTCACTCACTTTGGTAACCTGTCTCTCCTTTGCCCCCTCTGTGATCCCTCCCAGAGTCCCCACAAGTGGTTGTGTCCCACTAACAGCACAGGGTTTACAATAGGGGTGGATGAAAAGTGTGAAAAATTTCCTGCATGACTTTTTGCAAAAACATGCCTATTTTTTGCTTTTCCCGTGAAAAATGTTGCCTTTCTGTCTATGCAAAAATGTCCTCATTTTTGCCTATTTTAACAAATTTTCTGCCTATGTTACACATTTTTTGCCTATTTTAACACAATTTTCGCCTATATTTCCTATAAGTACTACATTCCCACTGTAATGATACTTCTTCTGAGGGCTGAAGTTTAGAAACAATTGGCTAAAAGTCAAAGTTGTAAGTCCTACAGCAAAAGATGGCTTGAAAAATGTGTTACCATACAGAATGCATTTGTTCTTTGCCCACAACACTTTCTTGCTTAAGTGACACTGGCACATATTCATGATGAAGTAATAAAAAATAAAGTACAACCTACAATGTGGCAGATATGCATTGTAGTGGTGGTGGTGGTGGGGGGGACTGACATGGTTTAATTTGTGTATGTATTTTTATCATTGTCATACTCTATCCTCCTTCTCAGATTATTGACACACATTATTTATTGGTCATAGCAGTGGTCCCAAGTGGGGTTGAGGGTGGCAACCCTTCTTCACATCCGTTCTCCACCTCCTCATCTGTGCTGCTGTTAATATATTTGTCCTTGCTTTGTCTGTCATGTGTGGTTTCTGCTACTACTACTACTGGAGCTAGATGTTGATGTCATTCTACTGCCACTACTACTAGGTGTCAAAGGTGCAGTACTTACAGCAACAGCACCAGAGGTACTCGTCATATCTAACACTGTGAATGTTAACCTGTGTTGCTGTTGCTGGATACTCAAAACAGGTGTGTGTGGCTGAGTGGGACTTGGACATTGAATAGTTTATGATGCTGAGGATGACTGATAGGGTGACTGTGTTCTTTTTGACATCTGTGCTTGTCCAGGGTCAGATTTTCCAATGGCTTTCTCAAATAGTTTATAGACTGGTACAGTGCTCCTTAAAAGTGGTGGAATATTCAGCCTTTGATTTTCTGCTAACCTTATGGCCATGTCATCATCCTCACTCTCAACTTCATCTGTATCTGAACAAGAGTAGGATGCTGGAGGAATATATTCTAGATCTGCATCATCATCACTCATCATTAGGTCATCCTCAGCAGCATCAGCATCACCTGACAATTCTTGCCACTACCTTTATCTTCCTCTAAGCTTTTGGAGGTCACAAACAATTTCTTTTTACTTTTACTCAAAGTTCCCTACTATGGGTGTTTTGGTGCTTGTTTGTCTCACTATCTGATGCATCCGGCGGTTCAGCTGCTACACCTTCCTCTATTATGCTATTGCCAGCATCATCAACACTTGAATGTGACTTATCTTCAGTGTTCTTCTTATATAGTTCTTTATTTCTACTGGCACTGGTGGTGCTGGAACTAGTTATGCTGGGACCTTGACAAACTGCATCCTCATTTGGAGTAGAGGGATCATCATCATTGATTGCACACACTGCAGCAACCATTGCTGCAGTCAGTTTTTGAACTACTACTTCACTCTCACGTCCCTGAACTGCTCCACCCCACCCCCTTCCCCTTGTGTGTTTGCTGGACATTACACTACACTACACTGTGTGTTTTACTGTACAGTACACAACACAATTGATGCAGCTGTATGATGCCTTGCCTAAGCCCTGTCAGCTGTCTGTCACTGTCCTCTAAATATTTTTTTTTTTTTTTTGTAGGAAAAGGTAGGAAAAAACAGAAAAACTGCACTTTTCGCGGGAAATTATTCACCAAGCAGAAAGTGCCATTATTCTCCAATTTCAGTTTGGGGCAAAAATCTTTGCCCATCCCTAGTTTCCAACACACATTCAGGTCACCATGGATCACAAAAGGTTATGTGGACATTCCCTAGTGTTGTTTCTGAACTTAAGAACTATATCAAGAGCTGTAAAGACATCATACCACAAAACTCTGATCCAATGGATGAAGCTGATTTCTGAACAGGATGGTGGTCATAGTATCATGGGCTGTAAGGGATAGGGACCCCTGAGTTGCTTTAAGTTCAAGATGAGCAACATATGACGTTTGTGTTCCTTATTTTATGTAACAAACTTACTTCACTTACAGATTTTCTCTCCTTAGTTTCTCTAATTTTGGGCTATTTTCTCTACTACTCTTCTGGTCTACAAGGCACACAAATTTCAGCTTCATATAGAGAGGCACTGAGGCTACCATCCACCCTCCCATTATTAGATCATTATCACCTCATCTTCATTTCATTTCACCCATCTCTTTCATTTGAAGCTGATTGTTTACATTGGATACAAGAGGGAGATTCAATAAGTGGTGATAAAGAGGTGATAAAGTGGTGATGACTTCTCCAGTTTATCACTTCTCCAATTATTTTGTTATTCTACAGAGCCTATGCACTAAGATTTCTTCAACTCTGGAGATCTTAGTGCATAGTCTCCATAGAATACCATAGGAACTGGAGAAGTTATCTCCATGTTATCACCTCTTTATCACCATTTAGTGAATCTCCCCCAATGTATTATTACAAAGAATGCATTTTGGATGGACTCAGACATTTTATATTGATCTAACATCATATAGATTTTCTTTGGATTTTTTGTATCACCTCACACATTATTCATCCAATATACTATAATACTAGTACCTTCTATTTCATAATAGTATTTATGTATTTATTATTATCAATTATTATTTCTTATTATTTCGTCTTTCTAAATTCCATTTTAAATTACTAATTAATTTTGTCTCTTACTATTCATCTGGGGGTTTTATTGGGATCATCCAGAGTTTTGTTTTTGCACAGTAATTCTTTTATTACCTTTGCTTCTGTAAGCATGTAGGCAGTCTTTACTTCTATCCCTGATTGAAGCTGTAACACAATTAATGTACATTATACTGCACAAATATGTAAATGCTTAATTTAAGATACAATTCAATCTAATTACTTGCAGATATTTTCAAATATTTGCTGTGTGGTTTTTCGGAGATTTCATCACCAACATTCTTAACGTGCTTGAATAAGAAACTAAAGGCTGTATTCAATAACATAAAGAGGTGTAATTCTGATACCTGGGAACACTCCAGATCTTCCCTTGAGCCTTCTGTTTTTAAATTTAACCCCTTAACCCCTTAAGGACCAGTGGTCCAGGGAAGTTACCTTCCCTTAAGGACCGCTTTGATTCTTGCCGACGCGCCGGTACACGTGACTTGTTACGCGTAGCGGCGCGCTGCTTTGAGGCCTAAGAGAGATCGCTCCGGTCAATTTTAGGCACCGTTTTTACTTACAGCACTCCCGATAGAGAGCTGTAAGTAAAAAGTACTTGACATGCTATGACCGTCACTGGTCCTTAAGGGTATAAGGACCGTGATGGTCATAGTATGTCACGTAGTCCTTAAGGGGTTAAGGATCAGCAGTCCAGGGAAGTTACCTAGCCTTAAAGGGATAGAGATACTTAAAATGTAAAAAAAAATGTGTAGGGTTTATCCCCCTGAGTAAAACAAGGGGACTCCCACTGCTAAAAGGTGTTTTATTCAAAAGTTATTACAGCTCAAAGTTGAATTTTTTAGGTGCAATATCACAGTGGCCTGAAATTGTACAGTGGCGCTGTTGCTACACCATCCTATGGAGATTTATGGTCCCAGGACCAGAGCTGTCCATGGGATGGTGTAGTAACAGCGCCACTGTACAGTTTCAGGCCACTGTGATATTGCACCTAAAAAACTCAACTTTAAGCTGTAATAACTTTTGAATAAAACACCTTTCAGCAGTGGGAGTACTCTTGTTTTACTCAGGGGGATAAACCCTACAACATATTATTTTTTTTTTTCATTTTAAGTATTACTATCCCTTAAGGACCAGTTTGATCCTTGCTGTTACATGTACTAGCGCAGCAAACAGGGGTCAGAGAGAGACCAATCCAGTGTTGGAGTGGTCAATTTAAAATCCCTTTTTTACACACTGTAACTAAGAAGTAAGTGATGTGCCAGAACTGTCACCAGTCCTTAAGGGGAAAAAAACGGTGGTAGTCCTGGCTCGTCACACTGTCCTTAAGGCAGTGTTTCTCAACCGGGGTGCTGCGGCACTTTGGGGTGCCGTGGAATTTTTTCAGTTGTGCTTGTTTAGGGCGCCTCTGTTTAACTTTTATTTATGATGGAGCACCGCCGATGCTTTCTTTTCCACGGCCGGTGCGTCCATCAAGGAAGACAAAGCCCAATCCAGTGCTTGTGCTGCAGAAGCGTCCTGACTGGCCTGTTAGATGGAGGCGGGATAACGGTGATAGGATATCACAATCCCGCCTCTCTTTTTACTGGTGGCAAGTCCCAGCCTGTCATATACACACAAACGCGCACCCCATTGAGGGACAGTGTAAGCAAGGGGTGTGTGTGTATGTGAGTTTATGCTCAGCTGCAGTAAAGAGAAGACGAATTGCACTAAAACAGTCAGCTTCCATATTTACTTTACTGGTAAGGTGAATATATTTATTTATTATTAATCACCATAGGAGACCCTTGTGTCCCCCTCACTGAAATGGCCAATGTGCAGTACAAACTGTGCCCCATTGATGTACATTGGGGCATCAAATGTGACCAAATTTACTCCGGTCAATCATAAGGGCACCATATAGGACCGTGTGTGGCCACTCTAATTTCTTTGAGTAGCAGATTGGTAACTGACTGATTCTGATGTGCCACTAATGCCCCAGAAGTGTACACAGGGGCATCAGATGAGCCACTCTGGTGCCCAAAAGTACCCCTCAGACTCAGAATGACCCTCCAGAAAGGGTAAGATAGGCAAGTAAATTTGGGCACTGGATGGTCTCATCTGATTCCCTAATGTACACCTCTGGGGCATTATAGGGGCACTGGACTACTAATGTACTATGTAAGGGCATTTAGTTGCCCCTTCTGCCCCCCTCAAATGGCCAATGAACAATACTGTGCCCCAATGATGCCCATATATAGGAGATTAGTAGCCCAGTGCCCCTATAATGCCCCAGAGGTGTACACTGGGGAATCAGATGAGACCATCCAGTGCCCAAATTTACTCACCCATCTTACCCCTTTCTGGAGGTTCATTCTGAGTCTGAGGGGAACATTTGGGCATCATAGTGGCTCATCTGATGCCCCTGTGCACACCTCTGGGGCATCAGTGGCACATTAGATATTCATTACACGCTGTTAAAGGACTGTTGAGAAGTTAGGGGTGCCCCAGGAATTCTAAACAGTGTGTAGGGGTGCCTCGAATGAAAAAAGGTTGAGAACCACTGCCTTAAGGGGTTAATTACTGGATCTCATGTTCAGAGGCTGATTCTCTGGCTTTTGTGAGATTCCTGGGTAACTGTGCCCACTTCTATTCCATTCTGAAGTCAAACCCCACCTTTTCTTCTCTCAGTCCTGACTACTCACTTTAGCATATGATTTGTGTCATTTAGACTGTGGGGCTGTGAAGAAGAAAGTTCTGAGGTGCTATAATTCTGAGGCAAACCAACTGCTCCATTAAGAACAAATAAAAATTACCAATGTTTACATTGCTTTAAACCCCTCAAATGCTAGAGACGTCTCCATTATATTGTGAATCAATAGGTTCAAGACCTCTCTAGAAACCAACCTGTTCCTTTTTTTCCCCATGGTGCAATCAGTTTGCTTCAAAATTGTTTAGCTTATTGAATACAGTTCCTAGGGACTTATGCCGGAGTCTAGAGGTAAGAAACTCCGGATCAAATCAACTGCACAGTACTGGCAGAATTACATTTTCCTATGAACTATGTGGGGTTTAAGCCCCACCCACTGTAGGATATGATTTGTGACATTTAGACACACCCATTCTTAGATCATGAGCACCCTCCAAGGGCTCCAAAGAAGAAAGTTCCTAGTGAAGATAATTCCAGGTCAAACCAACTGCTTTATTTGGTACAAATAAAAGTTCCCAAAGCATTGCTTTAAAAGGGGCTTTTAAATCTTTGAAGGTTACAAAGGTCTCCAAAACATGTATTGGAGATCTGTCTAGCATTCATGGGGTTAAAGTCCCATTTGAGGAAATTTTCATTTCTCCCCTGTGTTGAAGTTGGAATGGTGCAGAATTGCTTATCTTTTGGTTTATCCATAAGTCCCATAGGATCGTATTCAGTAAGTTAACTCTTTGAGTGCCAGGGAGGTATCCTATACATTGCAATGCAATGCATTGGATACCTCCCATGTACTCAAAGGATTAAAGAGAAGAATCTCTGGTGCAAACAAACTGCTACATGGGGCCAAATGAAAATGCCCAATGATATTATATGGGTCTTTTAACCCATGGAAGATTAGAGAGATCGCCAATGCTTTGCGATACAATGCTAAAGAGACATCTCAAGCATTGAAGGAGTTAAAAGTCCTATGTAAATCAATGAAAGTTTAGGGAATTTGTATTTTTCTCCCTGTAGTTCAGTTGGTTTGCTCCAGAAATTAACAACAGAGAACTAAAATTTAGATGAGAGATTTACACTCCATGAGCAGTGGGTTCTTATGGAAAAATGTCACTGCCCTTCTCCAGCTGCACACCAATGACACTCAGACATTTTCATGTCTATTAATGAACAAATGGAGTACTTACATTTTTAGTATCTTCTTATAATTACTATAATTAAGACATTCATATGAAGGAAGCATGGCATAAATGCCAATAAGTTTTATTTGGTTTCTAATAAGATCAGTATTTTCCTCAGTGTCCACATTTATTACAAAGATTATCTGCAGTTTTAACCCAATGGGTGCCAGAAGGGTGCCCAACATATTGCATAGCAATGTGTTAGGTAGCCCTCTGGCACTCAAAGAGTTAATATCCTTTCTAATAAATGTATGGGAGAAAATAAAAAAAAATCATACTTTCATTTTACATAAGCACAAAACGACTAGTAATAAAAGTGTGTATTATTTTTCTTCTCTCAATCTAAACCTTGACTATCATAACTTACATTCCTTCTCTTTATGTATGTATTGGTTTGCTTTTGAAATGTCGCAGACCACACTGCACATCTTAAAATATCGTATTTTGTTGGTTGCATCAATGCGAATGTTGCATTCAGCATGTCGCAATTTAAACAGTCACAAATTCAACATGTTTCCAGCACGTCGCCTTTTATATGTCGCCTGCGTCAAAATGTAGATCTCATGTTGAATTTACACGCACTTAAGGACGCAATTAAGGACGCATTAGGATATAGTAAGGGCACATTAAGGATGCAATAAGGGGAGCAATATGGACCAAACAAATGCAACATTTTAAGATGCGCGATGTGGAGTGCGACATTTCAAAAGAATACCTATGTATGTATGTATGTATGTATTTATATGGTGCCACACAGTGTACACAGTGCCTTACAGACACGTTTCAATAAATAAAAAGGGGATAAAATAAGTGTCACATTCATAGAAACAATAGGAGAGAGGTCCCTGCCCCAAGGAGCTTATTGTCTAAGGGGGTAATAGGAGACAGACAACAGGGTATGAGGGTGTCAGGTGCTGAGATTATAAGTGTTGAGTTTGTCCAAAGGCAGTTCATGGTTCTAGTGCTCCAGAAGACATAATTTCATGGTAGACTTAAAGACAAAGAGGGATTGTTCAAGAAGTAGGGAGAGGAGTATGGCGTTCCATAGGTAGGGAGCTGAAAATTAAAAAGGTTTGAGACGGGAGAGGGCAGAGGGTGTGGATGGTGCAACAAGAAGGGCGTTATGTGCTGAGAAAAGGAACAGGCCAGGAACATAAGAGGAGATTAGGAAAGAGATGTAAGGAGGGGTAGCAGTGTGGACAGCATTAAAGGTGAAAAGAAGGACTTTGTAAGAGATGCGTTGTTGAATAGGGAGCCATGTCAGATATCTAAGAATGATGTGATCAGGTTCAGTTTTGGGGGTGAGTGTAGTGATTAGTGCAGTCGAGTGATGGGTAGCAGGGAGGCCAGTTAGTAGGACATTGCAGTAGTCTAAGTGGAACAGAATGAGGGCATGCACAAGAGTTTTAGTAGTTTTGAGGGAGAACAATGGGCAGATTTTAGCAATGTTGCAGAGAAAGAAGTGAGATGTTCTAGTCACGGAGTTAATGTGAGGGGAAAATGAAAGGGAGGAATCAAATATGGCCCCAAGACAACATGCTGAGCTGACTGGATCAATGTCATTTCCATCAATTGTAATGGCAAAGCTAGGTGATGGGCAATGTCTTGGAGGGAAAATGAGAAGTTCAGTTTTGGACATACAAAAACACAAACCTGCACTCATCTATGTAAAATAATATGTGTACCCTGTAATGTGCATAAACAGGGCTCAAAAATTCAAGTCCTGAGCTACAAGCCAGGCCTGAAAAGTTACTCGCCACCACTTTCCACATATAGCCCCACCCATATCCCCACCTTTAACACCACCCATGATTTAACCTTGTGATAGGTTGTTCAGCAGACACCTACAGTATATCATAGTTTTAACTCTTTAAGAAGCAATGATCCTTACAGAGCTTACAGTTCACAAGTCATGTCAGAGAGATTAAAATTCATTGGGTGCTACACAAGTGATGCTAAAGATTTTACAACTCATTGTGTGACACCCATGTGATGCTAAAGAGCTTACAATTCTTAGAATACTACACAAGTGATACCACAGACCTTGTAATTTATTGCGAGCTACACAAGTGATACCACAAAGTTTAGAAATGATAGGGTGCTACACAAGTGATGGCGCACAGCTTAAAACTGATAGCGTGCTAAACAAGGGATACAGTTATCACAAGTCATACCATTATTATTTTGGTTGAGCAGGCAAAGAAATTATTTAGTACCACTCTACCTGATTCCAGTACATCAGTATGATACCAGTAACCTGTGTACATGTGCAAATATATACACACACAGACACAGACCATTTAGCATATGCTGTGCTGATAAAAAAAAAAAAAAAAAAGCAACAAGTTTTTTGTGGAATTTCTCATGGGAACATGGCAAGAGATTTTGCCCACTCCTACCTATCAATGAGTGTTAACCCTGACGTTTAAAAAAAACCCAAAACAAAAGTATTTAACGATAACTATTTAGTGTCTATTTAAGCTAAATACATATTTGAAGACCTAATTAAGTGCTTATTGAGACAGTATTCAATAAAACAAAATAACCTGTGTTTGTTGGTGGTGAAAGACTATGTTATATGTTGTCTATTCTACATAATTTATTACCTAATTAAATGTACTATTAATTAAATATTTGATTGAAAAATGATCAACTACACTAATCCATATAAAAAATTATCATAGAGCTCCACATACCCAAAATTAATGCCCGTAAATACACAAATAACTGTTAACAATAGGCTGACCATACGGAACAAGGTTAGAAAGCCTATATATCCAATATGATTCACAACTGTTCAACCTATTGTGTCTATCATAACGGCCTCTATCTTCTTCTCCTCCACATTCCCCTTCACTGGCTGGGGCAGAGGATGTTGGTGCTGTTAATGCAACTGCCTCAGAATCAGCACTGCAACTAGAACCAAGAGTATTGTTGCTGCTGGCAAGAGGAACCTGTCCTACTGCCGCATCACGTGTTAACCCCATTCCCTCTGTAGCACACTATCCTGTTCCTCGGCTTCCAGTTGCCCTTGCAACTTAGCAGCAGCAGGAATTAGAGCACTTATAAACTCAGCAAATTCCAAAAGCTCACTTCTGGTGGTGGTGATGATGCCCATCCTCATCCCTGTCCCCCATTTCTTCTCAGTTTGGGCTAAAAAGGCCATCAATGTCTCTTCCACCCCAGCTTCTCTACCATCATCATCACTACCACCACTAGTCCCTACGTGCTGCGCTGCTCTATTATAGACATCTGAATGCTGGTTGGAGGAGGTGATGAGAAATGTGACAGAGGGTCCCCTAGTGTCACACTTGCCATTTCTTGGTGATGTGAAGAAGGCAAACTGGCAGCACTAGCAGCAGACACAGGCAGCTGATCTGTGTTCCTGGTGGTGGTAGTATTATTGCTGCTCCTGTTGTCCACCACCAGTTCTGACTTCTTTTGGATCATGTTCCACCTAGACAATGCTGTAGGGAAGGGAAAAAGGACTCCCAGGGTCAGGAGAATGGTGTGGGCTCCCTTGACCGCTAGTCTGGACTCTCTCAATTGCTTCTCCTACCACTCCCCTAACACTAGTATCGCCGGCTGCTTCATACTGTTACTACTACTAACACCAACCACATCAAGTTCAGCACCTGATTCTTCCTACTTACAGTCACTAGTAATATGATTACCCTCTCATTCACTCCTAACTCTAACAAGCTGCTAGACCTTCTTAGTAGTACTAGCACTGGTGGGACTGCTTGGGGATGGCAAGTGAGACTTAGGGTCCCTTGCTATCAAACTTGGTATCATCTTCTCCCCCCCTCTTGAATAATACAAGACACACTGGCAGCAGACTCTGCACTGGTGACAGCAAGGGCAGCACGTCTGACAGCAGGTACAGTACTGGTGGCAGCAGATTCAGCAGTGGAAGCAGGCACAGCACTTGTGGCAGCAGGGGCAGCACTGGCAACAGGTACAGCACTGGTGGCAGCAGGGGCAGCACTGGCAGCAGGCACAGCACTGGTGGAAGAAGGGGCAGCATGTCTAACAGCAGGCACAGCAATGGTGGTAGCAAAGGCAGCATGTCTGGCAGCAGGCACAGACAGCTGACCTGCTATGCTTTCACTAGCCCTACCCTTTTCTTTCTCCCCTGATATTAATTTCCACAAGATCCCTAGGGGTGATTTAGGGGGACTGTCCATCATTGGTTCTGTAGTGCTCACTTCCTCCTTCTCCTCAGACTCAGTGGACATATAAGGGTCCTTCCAGTTCCTCCTTTTATTTGTTTTAAACTTGCTCATAGTGATAGCAGTCACAATGAGCCTCTCCTGCCTCAATTTTACAAAAAGATCACAGCAGAACAGCACGTCTACCTCAATCTGTAGCCGCTTCTGTTATGTTTCTCTTCCACGAATACATCACGTTTTTATAGTGAATAGGTGAAAAACGCGTAAAACAATGGGCAGAATTGGCTAACAATTTTGGCCAGTAGGAGAAAAAATCTGCCAAGATTTTAATCACTGTTTTTAAAGCAGATTTTCCCACAAAAAAAGTGGACAACAATGTGGTTTTCGTTAATTTTTCTGGGGGAGCACAGCAGGACCTTTCCCCCACACCTAGTTAAGACATTAATGCAGACAATGCAATCTTCTCTAAAACACAATAGAATATTGCTGCCCTAAAAGTTAATGTTATGTTGTACACACTCATGTATTTAGACTCAGCATAGGCCAACTAACATCAAATTATATAAACAAACAAAAAAGCAAATAAACAAACATAAAACTTTCTTTTGAGCAGCTCATCATTCACCATGTAAAATATTTCACACGAGAATGAGCTCTTGATAAAAGAATGTGAGACTATGAAATACTTATACTCTGCATGTACTCTAGCTAATAGATTAGTGCTATGCCAGTGCAGTGAAATTGTTTTTGTGTTTTAGTTAATAACTTATTACCTATAGTGCTTATACCCTTTGCATTGACACATTCCACCTGCCTCTTGTACCTTCAGACCTGAGTAATGCTTCTTCCTGCAGCCAAGCAGCCAAAATGATACACCCAATCATTAAGGTAATAATGCTGTGTTTGCCTGCAGGAATGAGAAGTAGCTTCTACACAGAAAAAAACAGTTTGCATAGCTCTAACATATCATTAATCTTTAAAAATGAATCTCTAAGTACATTACATTCAAAATAAAAGTGATGTGATTCAGGGGCAAAATATAGAAGATACATAATAATCCCATTGATGTAAATGTGACTTTTTAGTCCATTAAATGTTAGAAAGGTCTCCAACATGGTGCAAAACAATGCACTTGAGTTCACTCAAACAGCCAAGGTGTTAAAAGACCCCTTTCATGCAAATAATTTTTATTCCCTCCAATAATGCATTTGGATCACCTCATTATTACACCACTTTCAGTAATTCAGGGTTGGGCACTGAGGCACAGCCATAAGCTGACTGGAGGTTATGGTAATTGTAGTCCTCAATAACTGACTTAGGGCTTGATTCAAATGTTGGCGTCGGCAGAAAAAACTGGCGACTGTTTTTAACGTCAACTGAGCAATGCAAATGTTCCACTAGTAAGAAGCGACGCCAGTTCTGAAACACACGTCTCCCGTCGCCAGAACAGCAACATCTCACCCATAGAGGATAATGTACAAGCGACGGCAAAAGCTATTCAAATGTTGGAGTTAGGGCTAACGCGAGTTAAATTGCAACATTTCTCTCCAGAAATCTAACGCCTATTTTTTTTGGAGAACAGCACACCACACAGAGTAAAAAAACCAACGTCTCCAGTTCTGAACGGCATTCTCTGTGCTTTTCCCTACCCAGCCACTAGGGGAACACAGAGATGGCTTTCAGCACCATGGACAGCTTTGACTGCCATAGGGATGTGCGCTGCTCACCCCTGTGGCATTCAAAGGGTTACAATCAATAAAACTAGTACACCAAGCACTACACAATGCCCCCTTCCACATCCCCCCCTTAGTATGTCACATATATTGCATATATGTGACATACTAACCCCATCCACATCCACTTCATGGACTTCCATGTAGTGGACAAATCTGTCTTTTATTCCACAATTAACCCTTTGAGTACCAGAGAGGTAGGAAAGAATTGCTTAGCATGTTTCCTACCCCTCTGGTACCCAAAGGGTTAATAGGCAAGCTATGCCTGTATGTGTGTGAGTGGGTGTGTTTTATACATTTTTTTTATTAAAATACTATTATTAAACGTATATTGACTTAGATTCATTCATTTGTAATGCCCTACCTCCTGTGTCCCATTGCTATCATTATTTTATATCCACTCTCCTTCAAATGGAGAGTGGAGCAAAAACACTAATAACAATGGGACACAGTAAGTAGGACATTACTAAAATACAATTGAGGGAGCAGGCTGCACTCTGACTGCAGCTTCCCTGATCTTCATTCATAAATTCTTCCTTCATTCTTAATTCCATTGCTGCGGGTGGCTGTGAAGCCCGCAGCATAAGAAAAGCCTGGGGACTAGAGAGGCATTGGAGGAAGCAGGAGGAGGGGAGAGAGACATAGGAGGAAGCGGGTGGTAGGCTTGTATTTGCTGTCCGCTTCCTCCGATACCTCTCCTCTCCTCTCCTCGCATTGTACAACGCATTGTGAGAAGGAACGAATTGTACAACGTGCGAGCCAGGCAGCCGGGCACAATGCCAACGCGTGAGGAGAGGAGCGGTATCGGAGGAAGCGGGCAGCAAATACAAGCCTACCACCCGCTTCCTCCTATATCTCTCTCCCCTCCTCCCGCTTCCTCAAATGCATCTCTAGTCCCCAGGCTTTTCTTACGCAGCGGGCTTCACAGCCACCCGCAGCAATAGAATTAAGAATGAAGGAAGAATTTATGAATGAAGATCAGGGAAGCTGCAGTCAGAGTGCAGCCTGCTCCCTCAATTGTATTTTAGTAATGTCCTACTTACTGTGTCCCATTGTTATTAGTGTTTTTGCTCCACTCTCCATTTGAAGGAGAGTGGAGCAAAAATAATGATAGTAATGGGACACAGAAGGTAGGGCATTACAAATGAATGAATCTAAGTGAATATACGTTTAATAATAGTATTTTAATAAAAAAAATGTATAAAACACACCCACTCACACACATACAGGCATAGCTTGCCTATTAACCCTTTGGGTACCAGAGGGGTAGGAAACATGCTAAGCAATTCTTTCCTACCTCTCTGGTACTCAAAGGGTTAATTGTGGAATAAAAGACAGATTTGTCCACTACATAGAAGTCCATGAGGTGGATGTGGATGGGGTTAGTATGTCACATATATGCAATATATGTGACATACTAAGGGGGGGATGTGAAAGGGGGCATTGTGTAGTGCTTGGTGTACTAGTTTTATTGATTGTAACCCTTTGAATGCCACAGGGGTGAGCAGCGCACATCCCTATGGCATTCAAAGCTGTCCATGGTGCTGAAAGCCATCTCTGTGATCCCCTAGTGGCTGGGTAGGGAAGCACAGAGAAAGCTGTACAGAACTGTCGACTTGGATTTTGGATTTTCTGACTGAACTTGATACTTTGGAGTGCTGTGATTGGCTGTGGTGCTAGGTAACATTTTTATTGTGTGTTTTTAGGTAAGATTTTCTATGCGACGCAGGTTTAAGGATAACGTGTATTTTGTTGGTTATCACTCATTAGCCTTTCTGGGTAAGGAAGATTTGAATCTCACGTTACCTGGTCTTGCTTAACGCGCGAAGGCAGTTTTTTTCTTCACGTTGGTTTTTAACGCCAACATTTGAATCGAGCCCTTATATTGCTTGCACCTGACTTAAAAGAGCAGTAACTTTTTATGAAATCCCATATAATATAAGGCTTTTTCTACTCAGTAAAACAAAGGTACTTTCACAGTTGTTTAATTCAAATATTATAATAGTTCAGATTGTCAAAAAGTGAATTACAGTGTGATGATTACTACCTGAAAGTTCACATTCTATGGAGAACTGTTAGTCAGTGACTCACCTCTCCCAGTAAAGGCAACAAAATAACTAATTGGAATCTGATCACTAAAGGGCATTGTTAATGTACAAAAACAACAGTTTACAATTTAAAGGGATAGTAATACTTCGTTTTAACTTTATTTTATTTTGTAGGCATTAAAAAAACATGAAGAATGATATAAGTCTTATCTCTCAAACCTTTATGGTTTATGAGATATTCACAAGCAAAGTTCCCCTCCCCGCCCCTTTTACCTAGTGTAAGCCATCTCTTCTCAGATGTGAGTCTGGTTGTATGACAGTACAGATAACAGAAGGGGACAATTTTCTTTGTATGAAAACAATGAAAACCCTTCCCCCCTTGACAAGTTTTTCAGCTTTTTCCATTATCTTAATTGAAGATTGTCCCTCTCTGCAGTCTACCTGGGCATCTCCCTTCTGATCTGGTTGAACAGGGGGGGATACTTTGTTTGTGAATATCTCTTAAACCATAAAGGTTTCAGAGATAAGACTTATATCATTCTTCATGTTTTTTTAATGCCTACAAAATAAAATAAAGTTAAAATGAAGTATTACTATCCCTTTAATTACTGGAAATATGCATGTCTCCTCAGTGGGGTTACCCCTGATTTCCTCAACAAGAAACGATATACAATATATATTGTTTCATAAAAATAAAAGTTTATTTCTCCTTTAAGTCAAACTTTAAAACTTAAATTATTCTTTAATTCATCAATGCATTTTTCCTTACAATATAGAAGTCAATCGTTCATTATTCATGCCAGCCACTAATCGCTCAGACCTTATGCACCCCATCCTTAACATACATCTCTCCACTAGAGCTTAAATTAATTAATGTCTGCCCTTTTCCACTGGAAATTGCTTGCACTCTTCCCAGATTCTCTTGATAGAAATACCCTTGTGATTGCTACATGTGTGGTTTGCAATGCATTTGTAATACAAATGAGAACTAACATTTAAATCTGTGGAAAACTGGCATTCCAATATTCTGATACATGAAATACAGTATAAGATTAATTAAATGATACTTATTGAAATTATATCTTAAATATTGTCAATAGCGAGTAACATTATTCTGATTAGGAATTATGCTTTGCAAGGGGATGTACTAACATATTTATGTCTCTATAAGAGCTGGAACTGGTTACTACATGCTGTGCCTATCTATCATTATTTTGCTAAGCTACTTACACCAAAAACACAATTTTGACAACTTTGCATTTTTTAAAGTTATCTTATCTTAAAGTGGAATTGTCACTGAATGTTATACTAGTGATTTATCTGTCAGTTTTACTCAACAAATATGTCACATATCAATGTTTCAGGTCATGCCAGACCCTTCTAAGGCCATGACATTGCTTTAGAAAAGCTCAGATGATTACTGCATTCAAAATATAAAGGATCCTAGTTTGACATTCATTTCATCCCATTAAGAGAAAATGGAAAGTGACTGACCTATCTATTTTATTTAATTTATTTTATCTAATCTCATACTGACTAATATATATATATATATATATATATATATATATATATATATATATATATATATATATAACAAGTAGAAGGTTGGGGCAGCACCAGTGGGACTTATTCAAAGCTATTTATTAAGCACAAAATCAACAATATGGTCAATGTTTTGGTCCTAGTAAAGGACCTTTATCAAGACAAGTAAAACAAACAAAAGCTAGGATTTAAATACCCTAGCCAACTCGAGTGTTGCCCATGCCTTTGATGATGTCATCACCCGTCTCTCGAGCTGCGGGGGTGGACATCCCTCATTGGTCAATAGGACCACTGGGATGTAGGTCAAAGGGTGTCGTTGAACAAATAAATTGAACTTAGTGTATATACATATTTATTTAACACTAACAAACAGATTTAAGTGAATAATTAAAAAGCCCTGTAACCCAAAATCACATCTCTGAATTATCACGTCCTTACCTCACCTCTCCAACACCTCCGGGACTAGCCACCTACTTCCAGCATGGATGAGTAATGTGTTCTCATTGGTGGGAGTGTATGTATTGGCAGATCAACTAACCAACCGAAGCCCTTAGAAAGTCAAATTCCATTAAAGGCATGCTGTGCAATGTGAGAGCGATCCCTCAATGTAAGAATCCATATGGTTCCTAAATTGTGTTAGCGCAACCAATGTCTGTTACCAACAATGTTAGCTTGTATAGTAAACCATTTTGGTGAACCCGTTTTCCTCACATTATATTGTTTAGATGATTCCATGCATATACAGCATAAACAAAGTTATGTGGCTTCCGAGAATAATACACATTCGCAGGTCATTAAAACGTTACCATCTTCTCACTGGGATCTGGGTTGCAGGACCTATGTACTAAACAGAGTTTGTAGTATGTGTGGTGAGATATCCAATATTGGGACTGTTGGCTGTCAAACCAATGTCACATTTCACTCTTCAGTTACCCATTCACCTCATGGTCCATACTTGTATGTAAATCAAAATAATCCATGGTCAGTTTATCATTGAGTGTATACAAGGGGTATATACAAGAGAAGGATAATATATATTTTGTACATATAAGGTAGATGTCTGGGAGACATTAATTGATTCAGTTGAAGGGATAGCCAGTGGTCAATTTTTTTAGTGTATTTATACGGTAAAGGTGCCACCAGAGAGGGTGCCATTTAGAACTACCAGGTCTGTAGCAAGTCCTATAAGGGTCAGCTGTTGTGAGGCAACACCCCACTAATTGGGGATCGATGCCCATCATGACCTAGAGCGCTACGAAGACCCAGAATTCTTTGGGTGCTGACCATGCGGGCCTGCATGACCCACGTGAAGGAAACCATTAGGGCCACCTGAAGCTCTCCTGCACCATTAGTTTTTTATAGAAAACAAGTGAGGTTTGCCTTTTCATTTAGTCCTCTGGGGTGTAACGTGTCCAGGAGATAAATCCAAAACTGGAGCGGGGATTTGCCATCCATTCTCTAAAGCTTGTAGTGGTCTTGCTAACATATAACAGACTGCACAGACATTTGATGAAATAGACCACATGGCCGTCAGTGCATGTTAGGCGATGTCTAATTTTCAAAAATCTCCCTGTGTGTGGATGTGTGAATCCCTCTCCTGTCAACATGCACTTACAGGTTGTACATCCTGTACATTTATTGCAGCCCTTCTTTGCTGCTGGTAGCTAAGTGTTATAATTGCTTTTATAGCAATGCTGCAGGTCTGTGTGTACAAGTACATCACTTAGATTGCGTCCCCTCTTATAGCACATCCGAGGTGGATTTGAGGAGGCTTTGGGTAGTGATTTGTCCATGGATAAAATGTCCCAATGTTTCAGAATAATCTCCTTTATGTGGGGACTCAAGGTGGTAAAAGTAGAAATGAATGTCAGTCTATCCACAGATTCTTTGTCATCTGGCTTACATAGTAACATAGCAACATAGTAGATAAGGCTGAAAAAAGACATGTGTCCATCAAGTCCAGCCCATGCCAATAACACCCCTGTTGATCTAGAGGAAGGCAAAAAAAGCCCTCTGGAGCAATTTCCAATGTAGTCCCAAGTGTGTGTGTGTGTGTGTGTGGGGGGAATTATTCCTTCCTGACTCCAACTGGTAGTCAAATAGTTCCCCGGATCAATATCCTATTTGCTTTGAAGCCATCTGTCATAATTGCCAATATTGTTCTGTGCTAGATAGGCATCCATTGCTTTTTTGAATGCAGTTGCATTATCTGCAAGCACAAAATTCTGAGGCAAAGAATTCCATAGCCTTACCGCCCTAACTGTAAAGAATCCCTGCCTATGTTTTCGTAGAAAGCGCCTTGCCTCAAATCTTAATGGATGACCTCTTGTTCTTAGCTCAGCTCTTTGCATAAATAATTCATTGGCTAGTTCTTTGTATTGACCTTGAATGTATTTGTAAATGGTAATCGTATCACCCCTTAGACGTCTCTTCTCTAATGTAAACAAACCCAGTTTGGCTAGTCTCTCTTTGTAACTCAGATCCTCCAATCCCTTTATCAGTTTTGTTGCACGTCTCTGCACCTTTTCCAGTTCAGTAATGTCTTTTTTTAGAACAGGTGCCCAAAATTGTACTCCATATTCTAGCTGAGGCCTAACCAAGGATTTATACAGAGGTAGGATAATATTAGCATCCCTTGCTTCTACACCTCTTTTTATGCAGGCTAGTACTCTATTTGCTCTTGCAGCAGCTGAGTGACTCTGCACACTGCACACTGCTGTGAAGTCTATTGTCTATCAGTACTCCTAAATCTTTCTCTAATGAGGATTTCCCAAGTTGTTTCCCATTTAGAGTATATATAGCAAGTTTGTTTCTACAGTCCAAATGCATAACCTTACATTTATCTACATTAAATGACATCTGCCACTTTTCTGCCCATTCACTTAGTTTATCTAAAGCCTTCTTTAGGGAAAAAACACCCAGCTCTGTATGTATTTCCTTACATAGCTTAGTGTCATCAGCAAACATTGAGATGCTACTTTCAATTCCCACTTCTAGATCATTAATAAACAAATTAAAAAGCATTGGGCCCAAGATTGAACCCTGTGACACCCCACTTATAACCCTAGACCAATTTTAAAATGTTCCATTTACAACAACTCTCTGCCATCTATCATTTAACCAGTTCTCAATCCATGTATAGATAACACCGCCCAAAGCTTTGCAGTAACCTGTTGTGAGGCTTTTGCAAAATCCAAGTATACTACATCAACAGCAATTCCCCTGTCCAAATTACTACTCATTCTTTCATAAAATGCAAGTACATTAGTGTGACATGATCTGTTCTTCATGAAACCATGCTGATTCCTACTAATGATATTGTTTGTCTTCACATAGTTCTGAATACTGTCAGTTAATAACCCTTCTAGTTTCTTACCCACTATGGAAGTCAAGCTCACAGGTCTATAATTTCCCGGTTTGGATCTTGCTCCCTGTTTAAACAATGGAACTACATCAGCTTTCCTCCAATCACAGGGCACTATGCCTGATGAAAGTGAATCAATAAATATTAAGTATAATGGTTTTGCTATTATTGAACTAAGTTCCTTAAGTACCCTGGTGTGTATACCATCCGGTCCAGGCGCTTTATTCACTATAACCCTTTCCAGTCTCTTTTGGACATTGTCCTCAGTAAGCCATGTAGATGTTGGAGGAAATTCCATGGTTTTGTCTGTTTGCCCACAGCTTGTCATTGCTGCTTCCTTTGTATATACTAAAGCAAAGAACGTATTTAGGGTGTCAGCCATAGCTTTATCCTCACTAATCAATTTACCTGTCTCAGTCCTAAGAGGCCCAATATCAACCTTAACTTTTTTTGTTATTAATATACTTGTAGAATTGTTTAGGGTTTTTCTTGCTCCCATTTGCAATGTTTCTCTCATTTTATGTTTTAGCTAGCTTAATTGCTTGTTTGCAGATTTTATTACATTCTTTATATTTTTTAAATGATGCATCTGACCCATTTGACTTAAACACCTTAAAAGCCTGCTTTTTATTTCTCATTTCCCAGTTAACCACATTATTAATCCACATTGGTTTCGCTTCACTTCTCTTGTGCTTATTCCCCAATGGTATATATTGACATGTATATTTGCCCAAGAGCATTTTAAATACATTCCATGATTCTTGTGCATTTTTATATTTGAAAATTGCATCCCACTGGATATCCTTTAAAACTTCTTTTAACTATGTAAAATTAGCCTTTTTGAAATTTAATGTTTTAGTTAAACTCTTGCTATTGGGTTTCTCATAACAAACTTCAAAGGATACAATATTGTGGTCACTGCTGCCCAAATGTTCCCTTACCTGCACATTGTTTACCATGTCAGAATCGTTTGAGAGCACTAGGTCAAGCAAGGCCTCTTTTCTGTTGGCTTCTCTACTAGTTGGGACATAAAATTATCATTTATCATACTTACAAAAATATTTCCCTTTGTTGTGCCTGAAGTCATATTGCTCCAGTCAATTTCAGGAAAGTTGAAATCTCCCATTATAATTACCTTTGCTGACCTAGCAGCCTTTTCCATTTGCGGTAAAAGTTGGGCTTCCTCCAACTCCCCAACATTAGGTGGCTTGTAGCAAATCCCCACCAATATCTTTTTATTATGTGTGCCCCCAGTGTGTATTTCAACCCACAAGGCCTCTTCCGTTTCATTGGACCTTTCATTTATATCTTCCCTTAAAGGGATAGTAATACTTCGTTTTAACTTTATTTTGTTTTGTAGACATTAAAAAAACATGAAGAATGATATAAGTCTTATCTCTCAAACCTTTATGGTTTAAGAGATATTCACAAACAAAGTATCCCCCCCCGTTCATCCAGATCAGAAGGAAGGTGCCCAGGTAGACTGCAGAGAGGGACAATCTTCAATTAAGATAATGGAAAAAGCTGAAAAACTTGTCAAGGGGGGAAGGGCTTTCATTGTTTTCATACAAAGAAAATTGTCCCTTCTGTTATCTGTACTGTCATACAACCAGACTCACATCTGAGAAGAGATGGCTTACACTAGGTAAAAGGGGCGGGAGGGTAACTTTGCTTGTGAATATCTCATAAACCATAAAGGATTGAGAGATAAGACTTATATCATTCTTCATGTTTTTTTAACGCCTACAAAATAAAATAAAGTTAAAACGAAGTATTACTATCCCTTTAAACTAGGTTTTAAGGAGTGCTTTACATATAGGCATACTCCTCTTCCCCTTTTATTAACCATGTCCCTCTTAAAAAGTGAATAACCCTCTAGATTGACTGACAAGTCTTACGTATCATCTAATCATATTCTGTGAGAGAGTTCTTTGTGACTGCTCTAGTGTTTTAAGTAGAGACACCTCCAATCCATCTATTTTATATCCTCTTTGTAAAAATCTATAGAACAGCTCATTCAGTTGTATTAAGGCTTTATCTGGATCTGAGCTGTTCCTGATGATTCTCAGAAATTGTGCTTAGGGAACCCCTTGTTTTAAGTATTTTGGATGTAAATTCTGGAAATGCAACAATGTGTTGCGATCTGTTGTTTTTCTATAATTAGTAGTGCCCAAGTTTTGATCAATGCGAAATACAGTCAGGTCAAGAAAACTGACCTGCTGAAAATCTGCGCAATAAGTGAATTTAATGGGTGATTGTAATTCGTTCAATCTGTCTACAAAGGTGTTGAATAAGTGTTTGGTGCTCTTCCAAATAAGTAACAAATCATCAATAAATCGACAAAAAAAAAATTTGAGAGGGCAACAGTGGTAGGATATGGCTGCTCTCATGAAGCACTATGTATAGGTTGGCGAATGTAGGTGCTATGTTTGACCTCATTGAGGGTCCCGTGATCTATATGTAGAAGTCACGTTCAAATCTAAAATAATTGAGCGTGAGACAGTATTCAAGTAGTTCTAAAAGGAACCCAATGGGTGGTCTGGCCGGTGATCGTAGTGCTTTTATAAGTGCAGTGGCTATTGCTCATATGCCCTCAGAAATGGGAATGACCATGTACAAGGACGTGACATCCATGGTGGCCAGAATTATTTCACCCTCCAGGTCTCTCACATTCAATATCTTCCGAATGAAATCCCCTGTATCCTGTACATAAGATGGCAATTGTTGTACCAGGGGTTGCAGCCAGTGGTCAAGAAATTGGGCCCCCTGGCAGACACAGTGGGGCATCCCGGGGGATTAGTTGCACCCTTGTGTATTTTGGGTAGTGTGTACAGGATGGAGCATATGGGATATTCTACAATGAGAAACCTAGATGTGTTTTCATCAAGCCAACCATGTTGCAGTGCATTGGATAGTGACACGTCAAGAATTCACTTATGCCTTGCTGTGGGGTCTGTGGTGAGTTTGGAATATACTGTATTATCAATTGTGTAAATATTTCTTTTTGATAATTGCAATAATTCTTCACCACCACTGCTCCCCCTTTATCAGCAATGGTCGGATTTTGGGCCACATTTTTAAGAGTCGTATGTTCACTTTTGGTGGGATTGTTGTGTGGGCTTATGTTTGGTTTTTGCTTAGCTGTACACTCCACCATCCTTATGAAGCTCCTAATCAATGGATTGGTGCTAGGAGGATCAAATGCACTACCTGGCTGGAATCCTTGAGTTATAATTTCTTCTGAATTTTGAAAGAAATCTTTCAATTTAAGAATTCTTTGGAACTTGAATAGATCAATATACAAATCAAAGTCATTTTTTTTTTGTGACTGGTATATATGAGAACCCTGTGGTTTCTTGAATGGTGGTTTCTGATTGTTTTTTCTGCTTGTAGTTGCCCCTTCTAGTGTGGAGTATTTTCCGAGTGTGGCTGATCTTGTCATTACCCCCAAAAAAGAAACCTTGGGGGGTGGGGGTGTTGTGTTAGTATCGGACTCAGAGGAATTGCATGAGGATTGAACTATTGTACCAATGTTAGATCTACTAATGCGCCTTCTCAGGAGCGGGGTGTACATGGATCTGTCTTGTGTACCAATGAGCCACCTATTGTATTGTATTGTATATTTTTATTTATATAGCGCCAGCCTATGTACTTGGCACTTTACAGATTACATTTAATATAGAAGGGGTACAATAAGTGTGGTGATTAAGTGCTTATATAGGCAGTCATAAGGGGAACAACAGGTGAGTATACATTAGGATAAGAGGTCCCTGCCCCATAGAGCTTACAATCTATTGTCCATATAATCCTGTTGGACCTTGAGGACTTTTGCTGATTTGAAACAATGAAGCTCCATTTTGTATTTATCAATTTCCTCAGTCAATTTCTCTGTCCACCTATTGTCAGAGTCTGCTGTGATAGTGTCTAAATGTGTGTGTTCAAAAGTGGAAATTTCAGTGCGGACTATCTTTAATTCCATAGATACTTCCTCAATCACCAACAACATAAGATCATGTGAGCATTCGTTTAAAATGCAACACCACTTGCGACAAAATTCTGGATTGATTTGTCCAATGGTAGGGATATTGGTGACGCGAAAGCCCCTAGGGATATGTTTTGCTTCAAAATAGACAAATAGATGCCATGCAAATTCAGATCACATTCACGTTGTTTTAATTTACTTAAAGAATTGAAAATATCAAGAGGTGCCTTACCTTGTAAATATCCTACAGCAGACTCTGTAAATAAAATGTCCTCCGCTTGTTGTGCAGAAAATACCAAGGGTTCTAAAATAGTGACCGATGGGGGAGTCTTCCATAATTTACGAAGGACTGAATTACACTCGAGTTTCCAGCGTCACAAGTGTGTGAGGCCTCGGTGAATGAAAGAAGAGAAAAACAATTTTTGATTTTGTGCTCAATAAATAGCTTTGAATAAGTCCCACAGGTGCTGCCCCTTGCTACTTGTTGTACATATTTTTAGGGATTGTGCACCTGGGCAAGTTGAACTTATGGAGAGAGTGCTTTCACATTGGATCTCTCTCTCTCTATATATATATATATATATATATTGATATATATATAGATATATATTTAGAAAGAGAGAGAGTTGACTTGAAGAAATGGCAGCACTCACAAGGTTTGAAGAAAGATCACAGTTTGTGCTTCATTACCAATGTTTTAATCTTCATTGTGGACTTTGTCAAGGTCTATGGTTCATTACATGTGACTGGCACCCATGCAAGTGACTATATGATAAGGGAAAGCCCAATCATTTTTTTAATCTAAGGGGAAAGAACTGCATGTAAAGAGACAGCTGTTCATATTGCCTGCTTTTGGTAGTGGATAAATGTATTTCTTACTCTTCCAGCTATGTACTATTGATAATTTTCTATAGTAGCTGTTAGTTTTATTCGAGAGAGCTACTCCAATTACATCTACTAAAAATCCAATAATATTAGTGCAAAATGAGAGAGGGCAAGGTCCTATTAATATATACAATTGCTGTGTAAAATGTTCACTGAATAAAGATGACACAAAAATCACAAATATAATATGACAACTGTTAATGATAATCAGCTTCGAGTGGGGGATTGGTGTGACTGACTGGCAAGACACAGGAAGCTGAGGTCCAATTTGCTTGCTGATTTGCTGTTATTATCTCTGTGCTGGAAAAGTCTAGGGAAAGAATATTTTGTTTTTTAGTTATAATTTTTTTTTTGACAGACTGTGATAATATAAGGTGGTCTACTTAAAAAATTGAAATAAAAAAAAATAAATACGTAAAAAAATAAATATATTAGGTGATAGACAGCCTGACGTGAGCTGTGTGACTGAGGCAGACTTGACAGACAGCAGACAACATTGAGAATTTTGTTGAGGGCTAAGGCAAGACATCACACTCCATCAGTTGAGTACTGTAGAGAGTAAAAACACACACAGTAGTTGAGTAATGTCAGGCAAAATGCACAAGGGGAAGGGGAAAGGTGGAGCACTGCAGGGACGTGGGAGTAAAGTGGTAGTTTGAAAACTAACTGAAGCTATGGTTGCTGCAGCATGTGCAATAAGTAATGATGCCTCTCCCAGGGAGGGTGCAGTTTTTCAAGGACCCACCAAAAGTTCCACCTCCACCAAACCCTGTACAAAATAGAAAATAAGAAGAACACAGAAGATGACAACGAGTCTCATTCTAGTGTTGATGATGGCAATGGAATAATGGAGGAAGTTGCATCTCTCAGTGTGATAAGCACCAAAACTACTTAAATTGGTAGCAAACTTTGTGAAAGTAAAAGTAAACAGTAGAAGGATAGCTTACATTTGACACAAACATGATAGGTATATATATATATATATATATATATATATATACACAACAGTTACACCACACCAGTCCCCCACCATCATTACCATACACATCTACCACATTGTAGGCTATAGGTTTTTGTTTTTTTTAATCTCTTGACATTATCATGAACATGTGCCAGTGTCACTTAAGCTGGAAAATATTTTTCAAGGCATATGTTGCTGTAAAGCTCCCAACTTTGACTTTCAGATACGTATTTCTCCACTGCAGCCCTGAGAAGAAGTAATATTGTGGTGGAAAAATGTTGCACCATAGGAAACACTGGTGAAAAATGTTTTGGAATAGGTGAAAAAGTTGTTGAAATTGGCAAAAAGGAGGAAAATTTGCACTAGAAAAAAGGAGAAAACTTTCACGAAAAGAGAGAAAAAGCATCCGTTTTTCATGGAAAGTCATGCTGGGAAATTTTACTCACTTTTCGCCCACCCCTATTCTGAAATTGTTGACTTGTACAAGATCAACTACACTTTGACCAAAGAGATGTACCATTCAATTCGGCAGAAGCATTCCATCCCTTCTGGCTTAAAGTTGTGTGGAAGAAGATTCATTTTCCATCAGGACAATGAACCTAATCACACATCTTTGGGAATATTTGGAAGGAAAAAGTTGAAACACACTGTGACATCTCTAGACATATATATATATATATATATATACATATATATACATATATATATATATATATATATATATATATATATATATATCCTTTTTTACTGTACCCTTTAACCCTAAACAATGTCTTAAAACCTATGTTTATACAGAAAAATATGTAATTGCCTTGACAAGACCAGAGCAAGTAAAAACATCAAATCTTTATTGTAGCATACATAAAAAATCTCTTGTAAATCATACAAAAAGTATCTGGCTTAAATTACACCATATGGAGAGACTTATAATTCATGGAGCAGCAACCAGTAGATGTTATGAAGTGGCATCCCAAGCTTATTCATGATTATAAACTCTTATCATGTATAAGCATGATGAACATGAAATGTGTTGATAGGTGGGATGCCACTTGGTAACATTTACTGGTTGCTGTTTCATAAATTGTATGTCTCTCCATATGGAATAATTTAAGCCAGAGGATTTTTGTATGATTCACAAGATATTTTTTATGTATGCTACAATAAAGATTTGAAATTTTTATTTATTGCTCTAGTCTTGTCAAGGCAAGTGTATATTTCCTGTATAAATATATGTGTCTCATAGAGTATTAGAAAGTTTACAGAGAGAACTCTCCTATCACACTCTTGGTACAGCGAGTGGCAAGAATAACAGATTGACGGATGTCTCTTAGTCAGACCTTTTATTACATAAAGATAAAGTTTTGAAGTATGAGCTACTAAACCTTTCTTTAAACCTTAAAGGCCAGAGAACTATCCAGTGCACTGCACTGTGATGTGTGAACACTGCGATGGCACTCAAAGGTTTAACTTCATCCCCACTCCACATCCAAAACATGATTGACATTATAACAATTCAGCACATCTTCTTTACAGTCATCCTAGTTCACTGGCTATAATTAATTAAACCCATAGCTATTTACTCATGTAACTGATGATGAGGTCCCTGATCTCATTTCACCACTTGCCATCCTAAGCCTCTCCCCACAGAATGTATTAATTCCCTATATTCTGTGCTGATTCCAAACCCAAGCCAGTGTTAATTATTTTTTGGTGTGGTACACATACAGCAAAAGTTCCAGAAAGTTGTGTTCAGGCTGCAATAGGGAGCATCTCAGTGCATTCAGCTGACTGTAGGAAAACGCTGTGTGTTGAGAACTCCCAGGTGAACTATGTCTTGGAGTGTTTTCATGTATATGTTTATTGTAGTAATCACTTTATCTAATTACACTATTTTATGTAACACTGACCACTTTAAGGTTTGAGAGTATCCATTATCCTTTACACTTTTCTTTTTCTTGAAGAGATTTGATGTGTTTGATTTTTCTATTCAATTTATTTAAATGTATACACTTTATGCACTCGTTTGTTATATGAAGACTCTCCTATTGCCTATCAAATATAGTGTATAGTGGACTTTTTTGGTACATATATTAATTTTCTGTGATATCCAGGTGATTTATTTGACAGTGGTGGGTCACCAGAAGACTTTGCTATGTGTTCTCGCACCCAGAACCTAGTACAAGAAGGTGATGGTGATCCCGTTGTTTCGCTCGCCATTAAAATTGCCGGCTCTGGCTGGGTTTTTCTATTTGTCCCCAATTCGATTTTCTCCTCACCTCTTGGTGCTCCTGATTTCCATTGTGAGGGTTTGGCTTTAGACTATTTCAGATAAATGTCATGATGTTTGTATTTCATGTGTGCTATCAGGTTGGTTGTGCCAAGGTGCGGTGCGTTCCCGCTTCACTGATTTATCACATACTTATTTTAAGGTCTGCGTACATGGGCCACAGTGCCACCCAGCAACCTCGCTGGTGCCTCTCTTCTCACTGGCCACACTGCAGTCATGTGTAGTATTGACTGCCCAAACACACCAAGCAGTCCCAGGAAGGTGCACAGAGAGTCTCCAGTCTAAATTTGGAGCACCCCACTCCGTATCAGCCGTAGTACGTTTCGAGCAGTCAGTACTGCACATGACTGCAGAGTGGGCAATCTCTACTGCACATGACGGCTTCTGACAAACATCCTAGCGAATTAGTATGTAGGATAGTACACAGTGCCATCGCTGATGACGGCACTGTGACTGCCCAAAGAGAAAAATCATCCCACACACATGTCCTAAGGGGGGGGGGATGAAAAGGAATAGCGTCTTCCTTTTTTTCCACAATCTCCTCCTCTGGCTCGGACAGAGGATGATTATGCAGTTGCTGCCTCATAATTAGCACTAGAAGAAGGATCAGAAGTATTGCTGGCAAGTGGAACCTGTCCCAAGTCCCGCATTACAAAAGCTGCTGGACCTCATTCCCACAGTGGCCACTGTGGTCTGTAGCACACTAGACTGCTCCTCATCATCCTGTTGCTCTTGAAACTCAGCATCAGCATGAATTACAGCAGCATCAAACACCATAAACTCCACAATCTTACTGATGGTAGTGGTGGTAATGCCTATCCCCATTTGTACATCTGCCTCCCATTCCTTATTGCTTTCTGCTAAAAAGGTCATTAATGTCTTTTCACCCTGGCTGCTTCATCATCACCCTCATCACCATCACCACCACCAGTGCATGCTTGCTGCTGCTGCTCACTGGCTGGCGATGATGACAAATGTGAAATAAGATCCCCTACTATCACACTTGCCATCTCTACAGGTGAAGAAGGCAGACTGGCAGCATTAGCAGCACTAACAGCAGGCACAGGCAACTGTTATGTGCTTATGCTAATACTGCTGCTAGCCAGTTCTGCTTTCTACAGAATCAGGTCCCAGAGGCATAATGCTGGTAGAAGGGGAATCACAGGGTCAGGGATATGTTGTGAGCTCCCTTGACTTCTAGTCTGGCTGCTCCATGTCACTTCACCTTCCCCCTCAGCAGGAGGATCTACATTGGTCATACTAGTCCCGCCACCAGCTGCTTTACTATCATCACCTTTACATCACCACCCCCTCCCTCACCCCAACACTCTCTAGCTGCTGAGTGGTAGTAGTGGGACCGATTGGAGATGGCAAGTGTGACCTGGGTCCCCTGATGTCACACTTACCATCATCTCCTCCTCCTCCTGACTATCAGAATGCAGACTGGCAGCAGGCACAACTAGCTGGCCTGCCCTTTTCACATTACTATCCACTTCTTTGTGTGTCTTTGTTGACGATGACACAATTTTGCCCCAGATCCCAAGAGACGATGTCAGGGGGCTGGGCATCATTCTATGCTTGTGTTGGTGACTTCCTCCTCCGACTCACTGGAAGCATTATGGTCCTTCCACTTCTCCTTTTTTTTTTCAGATGGCAGCTCATACTTGTAACCAACAGTTGCAGCCTCTGCTCCCATTGTTTTGATACTTAAATATCTATAAAAACCCCCAAGAAGTCCCTCCACTAGTACTAGTACTAATAAGGTGCTGCAGCTTGTACATAGTGTTAAGAGTGAGGGACAGGGTGATCATCATATTACTAGCACAGAGCACAGATCACTAGCCTGGCCTGCTGCTAATGTTGCCAGTCTACCACCAAGAAATGGCAAGAGTGACTTTAGGGATCCTCTATCACATTTCTCATCACTTCCTCCAACCAGCGAGATGATTGTTATAGAGCATCAGCAGCAAGGAGGGGTGGAAGAGACATTAATGGCCTTTTTAGCCCAAACTGAGAAGGAATAGGAGAGAGGGATGAGGATGAGCATCACCACCGCCACCACCACTAGTGAGATTTTGGAATTTCCAGAGTTTGCAACTGCTCTTATTTCTGCTGCTCCTGAATTACAAGGGCAGCAAGATGCTGATGAGCAGGATAGTGTGCCACAGACCACCATTTACACAGTGGGAATGGTGTCAACATGTGATGTTGTACTAGGACAGGTTCCACTTGAAAGCAGCAGCAATACTCCTGGTCCTAGTTGCAGTGCTGATTCTGAGGTATTTGCAGAAACAGCAGCAAAATAATCTTCTGTCCCAGCCAGTGAAGGGGAATGTGTAGGAGAAGAAGAAAGAGGCCATTCTTCTACACCTTTCCCCTCCCCACTGAAGTCATGGGTGTGGGACTATTTTTCTCTTGGGGCAGGCAAAGTGCAGTCATCAACAATGGCACTGTGCACAATTTGTGACAAGTCAGTTAAAAGGGGAAGAAAAAAAACTTTGTACAAATGCCCTGATGAAACACTGAAACGATGACATTCATGTGAAACATGTTAACGTTAAACACCCCCCAAAGAAATTGGGCACCACAGGTGCTGTACGCCCTGACTCTCCCCAAAGGAAATAAGAGGTGAGGTGGAGATCAAAGAGGAGGAAAAATAGAGAAATCCAGCCAGAGGCTGAAAGTTTGATGACGAGCGAAACACTTGGCTTGCCATGACCTTCTTGTTCTAGGGTAACTACATCTTCTGCCAATTCACCTAGTTCATCGTTACCTCCCCCACCAAGTGAGAGCCATTCTGTAAATGTTAAGATGTGGCAGTTCATGTCCACCCATTGCACACTGTGTGGTGCGACCACACATGGCAGTGTGGTGGAGGAGAATCACAAGTAGGGCATAAAGCGGAATCTGCGGAGATTCCATCCTGCAGAATATGGTAAGCTGGTGGCACCCACCATCACCCATATTACTGCTATTGTTGATCCCATTCCCTTTGAGCTGCCTAATCATCCTGTTTCTTAAACAACTCAGCAGCAGCAAGAACAGCAGTCACAAATTCCCTATCTATATCAGGGCATTTGACAATGGCTAGTGGCCGCTGGCCAACATGACATGACCAGCTAGAACTAGGCCAGTAGGGCATTTATTTGTTTCCTCAGGGCTTGTTCTTTGAAAAAAAAAAAATATATAGGCCTACAAAAAAATAACTAATTTTTGGGGGCTTGTTTCTAACAAGCAAAAGTCCTACAAATCAATGTTTCCTTAGGGCTTATGCCAAACAAGCCTAAGTCCTACAAATCAATGTTTCCTTAGAGCTTGTGCCAAACAAGTCTAACTCCTACAAATCAAGTTTCCTCAGGGCTTGGGCCTCTAACAACAAATCTTCCTCTACAAAATACTCTATCACGTAAAGTATCAGTCTACCCCAGTGGCAGCTTACGTCAGAGGGTACCTGTCTCTTTCACGTTACATACAAGTTTCTTATTTTATTTTATTTAAATTTTATTAACTGTTCCCCAATACCGGTCAGCAAACTCCCTCTCAAAGCAAATTCCATGTTCAACTGATTCTTCTCCCAAACTCTACTTACCAATACAGGCACCCTCCTATGACCCCTTTTATAACACGTCTTATGGGTTTTTTAAATTGTATTTATTTTTTATTTTTTTATTAAATGTCCCCACAATCCCAGTAACCAACCCCCAAAAAACATTCCCTGTTCAATGGATTTTTTCCCCACACTCCACCTTCATACCCCAGTTACACTATGCCTTTGGAAAATAAAATAACACTTTCTATCTGTCGTGTGTAAATACAGTGTTCCCATTGATTTCAATTGAATGAGCTAGGTGAAAAAAGCAGAGAAACAACACTCTTCAAGGGAGGTTTTTTCACCAAGTGGGAAGTGCCAATATTCACAGATTTTGGTTTGAGGGGAAAATTTTTGCCCATCGCTTTCAACCACTTCAAAAATAAGAAGGGCAGCCAAGCCAACACACAAGAAAGCTAATCAACAAGAAATGCATTGAGGCTGGCAAATGGCTTATTTTACCTATGTTAACTATAATGGATTTGGAGTTCTGCTGGTAGAGGACTGAAGTCCATGAGGAGGGGCAGGCTGTGAATTCCAGTAAGTGAGGTAAAACATAAATCTGATATGACAACAAGTCCTTGATTGAGACACTTAGAATATATTAGATTATATCTGTTGTGTTTGATCTGACTACTCAGATTCCCCTAAACAGTCTATAGAAACAGTCCTTTTCTACTTCAAACCATTCAATAATTTGTGGAGGCTCATGGTAAGGTTCCTGTCCAAAGACAGTTATAAAGGAAGGGAAAATACAGTATGCTTCTGAAACAACAGATCGGTATTCTGGAAACCTCTTACATGATTTGCCTGAAGGAACTGATATGCATCTTAGGTCAAGACAGCCTCTACAAAAGCAGTACTATGGTAGTGTCATCATCATTTTGAAAAAATGGAACACAGAGCCAGATGCACTCCAGCAATTGGTAAAGTGCTCTACTATGGTCAAGAACTATTTAGCCTGGTGGTACAGAATACACATCTCCAAGCATGTATCTTATTTTCCTCCAAATCTGAACAGTAATCACAATAGACACAAGATAGTTTGGTTGGGGCACAGTGTTCCAAAACAGATTTTAAGGTAGATGGTCTTACACTGAAAGTCTGCTTTATGTCAAACATCTTTTAATGACAGCAGTCTGGAGAGTCCTTAAAATGAGTAACAACCAGAGATCAAACTGTCAAGATAAAATCCAGCAATATTGTTATGGCATCTTACTTACAAACAAGTTAGTACAAGAAAAGGGATATTGTTTGATCTATCTCTTATGATTCTGCAATGGTGGGGGAGATTAATCTCTCAGTATTAACAGAGATGTGGACAGACAAACTCAACAGCTAAACAACACAACAAAAAGAGAGATGCATCCAACAGATAGTGTTTAGTTCTTTAACACAAAAATTTGGTAGCCTCAGACTGATCTGAGGGGAAATAGAAAACTCCAAATGTTCTTGTCACAATTTCTGCAAGAATACCAAGAATCAGTGGACTCACTTCTTTAGTATTAATCATCTGAATAAGGACTTTCTACATCCCTCCAAAGATTATGACTACACCATCAAGAAGAGATACACTTCTAAATGGACAGATGGAGTGGGGAAATGAGAAGGAATCTAGGTTCAGCAGTACATACATTTCCAGCTCATGTAAGAGGGATGTTACCCCATGAATTATCCATGAAAGGGTGCATGCAGAGGTGGTCCAATAGAACTAGCAATCAGACTTAAATGTTGAAGGAGGCAGGCCTGAAGGGGATCTATATGCATCTGGAATATTAGAGTACTGAACAACATTGTTCACTAATAGAGAGTTATCATCACATTTGAGGTACAGAAAGTTTAATAACATCTGGTCTTCAGTGTCATTCACACATTACCAGCAAAAATAACATTCCTGCTGATTGAAGACACAGTAGAGAGGGAGAAGGAGAGATTATAAAAAAAAAAGGAGTACTAGAGGTCAACAAGGTGAACCAGCGTATCTCACATATAAGCAAATTTACTCTAGACATTGTTTTTTAGAAATACCACTCAAGGAAATTAATAAGCAGGTACAGAAACGGCATTACTATCACTGTGCACGTGATTGCCTCCAGTGTTTAACTGCTATAGCAGCGACCTTGTTACTTCCTGGCTGTCGCTCTATGCAAGTCGCTGTTCTTATAGGTCACTGGTTTAGTGATGTCATCTCTCCACCCATCTGCTAGGCCATAATAGCCTCAGCATTTCCAGTTACCTGTGCCCTTTCATGGTGTACCTGAGCCTAGTGCTGTGCTGGTCCATTGTTGTTCCTGTGTATGACTCCTGCTCTGTCTGACTACCCGTTCTGGCTACGTCGGATTACTCGATCCGGCTCTGATCACTGGCTTCGTCTGACTACCCGATCCGCCTCTGACCTCTGGCTTCATCTAACTACCTGATCCGGCTCTGACCACTGACTTTGTCTGACTACCTGATCCGGTTCTGACCACTGGCTTCATCTGTCTACTCTCCCTCTGTTGTGTTCTGGTTATGATTACCAGCCTCGGCTACCCAGCCCCGGCTACTTAGATCCTTGATGCCTGGACCTACCTTTTTCCATGCTCGCTATCCCTGTAGCAGTGCTTGTTGGTCAGTCCGTGTCACTGACTTCCTGTGGTCTGTCTGGTTTGGTTGTTGCCTTGTCTTTGGTATACCCTAGCGGTAGGGTATAGTTGCGCTATTATTCACCTGCCTGGTGTGACTGAGAAAGTGCCGTACACTGTCCTCCCATCTAGTCTGTGAAGGTTACCAAGGGCCGTTCGGATACTAGCTACACCTGCCTAGTGAAAGGTTGAGGAAGTGTCTTGCACTGTCCTCACACCTGGCCTCAAGAAGGTGGTGGAATTAGAGTCACTACTGTGTTGCTCCAGTTTTCTGGAGCTACTTGCTCCTGTTGCCTGGGTTTGCCCTAGCGTTAGGGCACAGACGTGGGTCAAATCACACTTGCCTAGAGAAGGGTGAAGAAAGTATGTGCACTGTTCTTCCTTGGTCTTGTGAAAGAGTATATTATTCATTGCTGCTACTATTGTTTTTAAAATAAAGTTTATTTTAACTGTTTCTGTACTTGTCAGGTGCTGTTATTTCTTAGTTACTCCATAACAATTACCTAAGGAGAGGTTCATGAAAAATAGCATGGATATATGAATTACCCTTCATAAATAATGATTAAAAAAATAAAATATACCCAACCTGCTTCAAGCAAACAAGAATAGAATTACTATATTGATGAGAAAGAGCTAAAAGAACTATCAGTATCAGGACCTAAATATGGCCCACTAAGCTAGGCTACAGGTCTGTGGGTACTGAAACAAAGCACTCAAAACACTCAGTCAATGGAGCTAGAGGACACTAGTGAGCTAATATGTAGACCATTCATTTGGCAATTAACATGAGGTGATAGCACCATTTATATTTGATATTCTGATTTCTCATAGCAGAGGTTATGGGACGAAGGTCTCACCTCCATTTCATCATTGCTAGCAATAGGTCACTGTTGCTACTTTTTCTGGCAAATGGTGAAACCAGACTATAGTGACCTGTGGGATGTCCTTTAAAGTCCTTAAAGTTTTAAAGATCTGTGGATTCTATCCAGTTTAAACACCCTTGTGTCAACTGACTTAGTCACATATCTGGAAACTCTCTGGAGGAGTTCTGGTAGGCTCCCGTTTATCATAGTTCTTCTACAGGGCCTCAACTCTATCTCCTAGATGAGTGATAGCCTGCTTGTTGTTCCTACTTGTGATGATCTGAAAGACTAAGCGCCCAATGTAAGCTGCCTGTGAGGCTTTGGAAGTAGAATCCCCACAAAATAGTGACAGAATGCTATTGATATGTATATGAAAAGTGTACAACAACCAACAATACAGGATATATTACAAGGTAGGCATCAGTGGGCTAGATGAGTGTGAGGCTGGCTGGTGGAGGCTGCTCTCTGGGTGCCTTGCTGTGGCCTTGGCCAGTTAGAGTTTCTGGCCACAAGGCCAGTTTTGTGCTGAACCTGAGATGTCAGCCCACACTCTTCCTCTCCTCCAGAGCAGTACTCACCTCACCACTTTTAAAATCATTGTCATGGCTTCCCATAAAGCAGAGTGTCACATTCAAAATCCTCCTCATTACTTTCAAGGCTCTCCATCACTTGTCCCCACCTAATATTTCATGTTTGATATTCTGTAATATACCTACACATCCACTATGCACCACGCATGGTGGATGACTCTCTGATCCTTTAACCACTATCGCTGTATCAGCACTGAAGGCTTTCTCCCTTGCTGCTCCCTACCTCTGGAACTCCCAACCACCCAACCTTTGCCAAGCCTCAACCCTCAATGACTTCAAATGAAAGCTAAAACAGCACCTCTTAAATATAGCACTACCGTAATTAGGGAAACATTATCTCATGTTAAAAACTGCACTTCCTCCTCCACCAGCTCGTATCTGTATGTCACCCATCCTGTATTTAGATTATAAGCTCTATGGGACAGGGAACTTTTATCCTAATGTATACTCACCTGGTGTTCCCCTTATAATTGTATAAATAAGCACTTAATAACCACACTTATTGTACCCCTTCTATACTAAATGTAAACTGTAAAGTTCCAAGTACACTGGTTGGTTCTATATAAATAAAAATATACAATACAGTACAATACAATGCAATACACCCCAGGTGACTACCCAGTGATATCGGAGAGAATAAAAGAACAGGAAACCTACCTGTAGAAGTGTTTGTGGCTGTTGTCAAGAAGACCTGGAACTTGACTGAGAAGACAGGTAAAGAGTAGTAGGAGTCCGACTGATAGTTGAGGTGGTTAATGTCCAAATGGTGTTCAAGGTAAATGATGTTCGTCCGTGTGGTTGAGGGGAGTGATGATTGATTGAGGGTGCAAGGAGAAAAGAAACACCAAGACAAGACAAATGGATAGTAGGACAAGTCGAGTCAGAAGCAGGCGAACAATGCAGTTCCAATCAGCAAATGAAGAATGGTCAATAACGGAGGCAAAGTCAGAACTCAGTCAGCAAAGCACTGCACAGGGTCAGACAAAGTGTAGTCGAGTAATCTGAGCCAAGGTCCATAACAGAGATCTGAGAACACGTTGCTAAGTCACAAAGAAGGAGGGAGGTCAAAAGAGAAGCCTAGTCAATACACAAGGAGATTACACAAGAACAAGAAACTACAGTACACAAATTGGAACTCTTAAATTGTGCATCTGTCCAAAAGCACTGAGGCTCTACAAAGGCTTAGAGCAAACACAAGACAAGGCTGTGAACCAGAGATCCAGGTAACAAGTGAAAAACAAACAAAAAACAGACAAGGAATCACAAAACTGCAAAGAAAAGAACACACAGATCTTTAAAAACTTTAAAGTGGAACTGTTACATTCCAACAGTTCCTGCAAAAAGGTTTATGCAAACTCAACAATCATAATCATATTATATTTAATTGTTCCCCCCCCATTATTAAATAAACTACATGGTTGATCATCAGGAGCAAGAGGAAGAATGCTGTCATCTTGATTACGTTTCCAATGATTGGCAGTGCTCTCCATCCTCTCTCTGCCTCTGGGATTGAGATGGGCAGCTCTGGACTATGAGATTTTGTCCTCATGCTTGTGCTATCAGAGTGACACCTGTCATGCCCAGAATTCCTTGTTGATGTATGGTCCTAGGGTACTGTTAATCTGTGGAATGTTTTTGTTCAATGTTCAGGAAGGTTATTTATATTAAATGTATTGGGATTTATAATATCAATTATCTTAAATCTTCAGCCGATTATAGTATTGTGCATACAGATGTAATGTGTAACATATTGTAGACCCAATAATTTCACACATTGAAAGTCCATAGTTGCTCCAGTTAATGACAAGATGGGAACCTAAGAGGCAGCGGCGTCTCCTGCCGTCGCTGCTTCTTAGGTTCCCATCTTGCCATTAACTGGAGCAACTATGGACAAGGCATATTAAGAACAAACAAGCAAAAAAAGAAAAAAATGGGATTGCTTTCAATGTGCAAAACTCTTTGGGACAAAAATATGTTTCACATTAAATCTGTATGCAAAAAAATGTAGTGGGCTGATTTGTCTGCTACTGTTACCAGTTATTCAGCTCCAGAGCTGGGGAGGAAGTGTTGGGAGGGAGGTAGGAGGAGAAATGTATAACAGGGGTCATCCTGCAGAGGTGTATGGCACAGCTTGTGCCACAGAAGAGGGAAATGGTGACTTTGTGGGGACATTTTCGAAATTAAAAAAAAAAAAAACAGATCAAATGGCCTCAAGTGTCATGAGGGTGTCTGCTGCTCTTTGCCTTGCACTGATTGATTTTGAAGGGCATGCAATTACCTGTTACAGTGACCTATCACTACTCATCTGGTGGTGCATATTATTTACTTAAAATGTGTCCTGAATGCAGTGCTCCTGGATTACTCTCCTATGCTGATTGACATCCCTTTATATATATAGTAATCCCCAAAATTGTGCACTCACTTGTAAGTAATACTAAGCCTCTGGCCTGGGTGCTAATAATCCATAATAAACATGTCATGAATAATGCAAAATAAATGCACTCACAGGTCTTTTGCAGGTTTCATAAATGTGCTGGTTTATTCCAGCACATTTTTGAAACCTGCAAAAGACCTGTGAGTGCATTTATTTTGGATTATCTATCTATCTATCTATTTATATATATATATATATATATATATATATATATATATATATATATATAATTATAATAATAATTTGTGATTTTTATAGTGCTTTTCTCCCTGTGAGACTCAAAGCGCTTTACAAATATACAAACAGACATAAAAATTAAGAGTTCCTTATGGTCAGATGAGTTGACTGAATACCTGATAAAAGAGATGGGTCTTTAGCTCTTTTTTAAAAGTCTGTAATGATGGTGCCTCTCTGATTGAGGATGGTAAAGAGTTCCAGAATGTGGGGTTAGTGTGGCTGAATGCCCAGGGACCTGAGGTTGTCTTTATTCTGGGTACTGACAGGAGGGATCTGTTGGCTGACTGCAGTGAGCAGGATTGAATATAGGGTGTCGGGAGCTCTTTCAGGTACTGTGAGTCTTGATTATTTAAGGCTTTGAAGGTCAGCAGGCCAATTTCAAAATATGTTCGCCATTTAATTGGAAGCCAATGCAGCGAGTGGAGAACAGGTGTTATGTGACATGAGCGAGTTTGATTGGTCAGTAGTCTGGCTGCTGCATTTTGTACTGTCTGTAGGCGATGGAGTTCTGGGAGGCCCAAGCAAAGTGCATTACAGTAATCTAGACAAGAGGATACAAATGCATGCAATAATGTTGGCATATCATCTGGTGGAATTAAGTGTTGTATCCTGGCTATGTTTCTCAGATGAAAGAAGGCAGATTTTATTACGGAAGAAATCTGCTGTTTAAGTGACAGTCCAGAGTCAATAATCACTCTGAGATTTTGTACTTCTGTTGAACTAATGAGTTCGAGCCTCCAAATTCCAGACCAGTTGGGTGATCATGAGATATTCTTGTTGCCCTGGGTCCCCTCACCAAGAGTAATTCTGTTTTGTTAGGGTTCACTTTTAGCCAACTAGCATTCATCCAGTCTATGAGGTCTGCTAAGCAACTGCTGATGAGTCATGTTGGGTCTTTAGTATCTGGAGCAAAAGAGAAGTAGAGTTGTGTGTCATCTGCATAGCAATGATATCTTAGGCCATGTCACCTGATGATGTCCCCCAGTGGTAGCAAGTAAATTGCGAATAGCATGGGCGACAAGATAGAACCTTGTGGAACTCCGCAGGCTAATTCTGTTGGTGCCGATGAGCAAGATCCTGATATTACTCTCCGTGATCTACCAGTGAGGAAAGATTTAAACCAGTTCAGAACTGTGCCTCCTAGACCACAGATGTGCTGCAAGAGCTCTATTAAAATCTCATGGTCAATGGTGTCAAATTCGGATGAGAGATCCAGGAGGATTAGGATGGAGTAATCACCTTTGTCTCTCACCATAAGGAGATCATTTATCACTCGTACTAACGCTGTTTGCGTTCTGTGGCGTCATCTGAAACCTGACTGGAAAGAATCAAAGATGTTATAGCTTGATGCCACTACTTTTTCAATTATTTTCCCCAGAAATGGAAGGTGGATACTGGTCTGTAATTTGCTATGCTATCTGTGTCTAATGAAGGCTTCTTTAGAAGGGGTTTTACCACTGCTTCTTTTAGAGGATTAACAATATCCTCTAAAAGGCATCTCTCAAGAGTAAAAAAGCAAGTTTGATTTGATGTTCTTCTTGCTTCAAATCCTCCAATTCCTTCATTAATTTTGTAGCTCTTCCCTGCTCCCTCTCCATTTCTAGAATATCTGTTTTCAGAACTGCAGCCCAAAACTGTACTGCATATTCAAGGTGATGTCTTACCAATGATTTGTACAGTGACAAAATGTTGTTATCCACTTTTGCTTCAATGCCCCCTTTTTATTCAAAACAGCACTTTTGCAGTTATTTGCTTATTCAATTGTTGTAATATATGATCTGACACTTAAATGGTAAATCTGGACCCTCCAATGAAGGTTTATTTAGCTAATTGGTTATGATAAATCTGCTGCTATTTTTTATGTGTTCTGAGTGCATGTACGCATAACACACGACATTCATTAAATATGTTTAACCAGATATAATTTTCCTGGATTTATTTATGTGTTGTCCAGATTTACCACTTAAGCAACTGGATCATATATTACATTTTATTTTGTGGGACTGGAGGAGTGGTAGTCCTGGTTGGGCTGCTCTGTGGAGATCGTTTTCCCGAATTTTCTTCATATTTGCATCACAATTGTTGTATAAACTTTTTTCAGTTGTTTTGTGACACTGATCAGTCTTTCCAAATGTAAATTCTACAAGGATTCCCAGATCTCTCTCTAGTAATGAGTTTCCTAGAAGGATTCCATTGAGTTTATAATAAGGAACATTACGATTTGTTCTTTCCAAATGTATAACCTTACACTTTTCTATTTTAAATGTCATATTCCATTTGTTTGCCCAAACTGTTATTTTATATAAATCTCTCTTTAAAGAACAAACATCCTGCTCTAAAGATATAATGCATAATTTAGTGGCATCTACAAATACTGAAATGTTGCTTTCTATACCTATTTAAGGTGATTTATAAACATGTTAAAGAGCAGTGGACCAAATGCTGAACCTTGAAGTACTCCACTTGTCAGTTTTATCTGTATTGAAGGATTTGCCATTTACAACAACAAACCATTCTTTAGCCTTCAACTAATTTTCTATCCAGTTGCAAAGGTTATCCACTAAACCCAATCCCCTTATTTTATACACCAGCCACCTGTGTGACATTGCATGAAATGCCTTTGCAAAATCTAGATATACTACATCTATTGCTTTACCATTATATAAACTGGTACTTAGTACTAAATAGCAGCTCAAAACATTTGTTTGGCAATTTTCTGCAGTAATCCTGAACACAATCCCTTATTATTCCTTCTAGCAGTTTTCCAATTACCTCCAAGGTCAATCACTTGGGTCTATAATTTCCAGGTTCCGTTTTAGTTCCCTTTTTCTATAAAGGCTCTATATTAGCTTCATGCCGGTCTTGTGTCACTGAGCCTGTAGAGACAGAGTGTTTAAAACTCTGTTGTCTGTTTCAGTATGTGTTACCAGTGAAGACCCTGAAGGTTAGACGTCATTTGGTGTCTTCTTCATCTGTGTTCAAATACTGAAGATGGAGGGTGCATAAACTTGTTTCATGTTCTACCTATGGAGGTGTTGCTATCACAGTGTATGAAACCATAGAAGAAGAAATGTATGTTTTTCTTTTACTGTGTATCCACATGCACATAATAATTTATAAAGAACTTTATAGGTGCTTTCTAGGAAATTCATGTCCTTGGTGGATTAACAAGGGTTTCGATTGTACAGACACATCCAACACACACGTACCTTTACACTGTGCAAGGTATGAGTTGTATATGTGATACCCAAATCTCTCTGGCACTATAAAGGATAATTATACTGATGAATAAATTAAAAGAGAGAGAGAGAGAGAGAGAGAGAGGGATTCACTAATGGGAGGTACTAATATAATTCTGTACTAAAACAGGACCTGGAAAATAATTACTAGTGCTGAACCTATCACTTATTTATGAACATTTTATGCTAAAAAGTGTACCTTAATGTTGCTTGTGCCAAGGTGAGGGTAGTGTGGCAGTGTATGGGTATTCTGTTCCTCTGCCAGTGGCTTCACTAAGCATTGGAGTGCCTAGTAAAACATTTTTTGGGATTCCCTATCACAAAAATATTTTGACTCTGTGGGAATAGGATCTCCTTGGATGTTGGGTCCCAGCACACCTACACACACTGCATCCCTGTAATTATACCCTGTCCTCTGTACCTTTTTTCATGCTAGGTACTAATAAGGCACATAGAGAATTGTCATAATATTATTCGGTTTAACCATGCGTGCTAAGGGGGAGGGTTTCACGGTTCGCTTTCATCTAATTCTTATCAAAGGCAGCGTATGCACTCTGTCAAATGCGAAAGTGATTCTACACACTAGTTCAGAGCCCAAAGGTCAATGAAGGCTAATGTATTTGCTCAGAAAATGAGCTATGCTGGTGGATTCAGTCATTCCCCGCACTATTTTGTACTGCAGTGATTGTGTTTTAGAAACCTTGTCAAAGTCATTTTTTAGGTTTCGTGCACATATTGGAATGGAATCAGATATATATCATCATTTTGTCAGCCTTGCTTTGTAAAATAATGTTTTGTAAAAACCATAGTGATGTCCCTGGACTTTTATAACATATCACGTTGCCTGTAGATTGTTCCTCCCATGTTGAAGGCTCAGAGCAGTTTTACTTAATGCCAGCTGTGTTTGGGACCTGTTGGTTCCTGTCTACTTCACTGCAATAAACAGCTGTTACAGCACATCCCTCGAGGAGGCACAATTTAATTAATATTCTACAAAATTCTTTATTAAATAGTGCCTTTTAAATGAGCAGTATATACAACATCATAAAATAAATGGAGCAAATCGTAAAATTGTTATATGTAATTTCATCATTGGCATCACTGAGGTTAACATAATAAGACTGAAGACATTCTGGAGCAAACCAGCTGCACCTTAGAGGACAAGCAGACAATTCTCTTTGATTTCAAATGGGCTTTTAACCGCTCAACTACTAGAGAGGTTTCTCTAATGCATTGCTTCAAAATGCATTGAAAACGTCTCAGACATTCAAGGGTTAACCAGGCCTAATTTATTCAAATTATTGAAGATGTTTGTGTCCTATAGTGCAGTTGGTTTGTTCCAAAATTGTTCCAGTTCTTTATAGTATCAACTGCATTATATATGTGTTGCATAAACACATTAAAGGGATAGTAATACTTCGTTTTAACTTTATTTTATTTTGTAGGCATTAAAAAAACATGAAGAATGATATGTCTTATCTCTCAAACCTTTATGGTTTATGAGATATGCACAAGCAAAGTTTCCCCCTCCCGTGCCTTTTACCTAGTGTAAGCTATCTATTCTCAGATGTGGAAGGCAGTCCATAGACCAGACAGATAACAGAAGGGGACACTCTTCTTCCTATGAGAACAATGAAATCCCTGCCCCCCTTGACAAGCTTTTCAGGTTTTTCCCTTATCTTAATTGAAGATTGTCCCTCGCTGCAGTCTACCTGGGCACCTCCCTTCTGCTTTGGCTGAACAGTGTGACATCAGTAAAAGGGGCGGGAGGGGGACACTTTGTCATTGAATTACTCTGGAACTACAACTCTGACAGAACTGAAATAACACTCTCCAAAGTCCAAATACTATGATGATTAATTAGAGCTGCTTTTATTATGAAACATTACTATCCCTTTAACTCTTTCGGTGACATAGAGACTGGATAATACTCTGGATCACAAAGAGTTAAATAATTTTACCTTTAATCCCTTGGATGCTACAGATGTCTTTAATGCACAACAAAATAATGTGCTGGAGACATCTCTAGTATCCAGAGGCAAATTTAAGGCTATTAATAAAACACCGAATTAAAATAATAATCTTAACTACTTGTTGCTTTATTGATCCTGCCCTAAAGCTAGTACATAAGACAGAGTTAACAGCAAAAAGAACCATAGAACACAATTCCACTGCAGCTGAAATCTTTATCAATTGGAATCTGTTAGTCTGTTAGGTAAAACCAGTGTAATCTAGATGTCTGTATACTTCCACAAAGTGTTCAGACTGGTTTTCTAAATAATAATACAAATCTTACAATAAAAGATAAAAGAGGATGAACTTAGAAGTTTGTACTGGTACAAACTAACTGCATTATAGGAGACATAGTTAATTTTAGGGATGGGCTAAAACTTTCACCTCAAACCAAAATCGGCAAAAAATGGAACTTCCCACTTTGTGAATAATTCTGGTTTTTTTTGCCTAAATCATTGCATTGAAATCAATGGGAAGAAAAATGTTTCCCAAGCACATTCCAGTTTTCTCTAGTTTTCTACAGCCATGTAAAAAGGTGTCAGGCTCTCACAATATGCCATTCTGTGTTTGTGAGAGGAGAAAGCAGCACGTTTTTGAGCTAGAGAAGATAGGTAAATAAAGGGGAAATTAATATTAGTTTAGGGAGTTTTTTAGGTAGAACATTTGTTCCCTGTAGTAGGGGAATCTGTGGGCACAATGAGGGAGAAGAAGGGAGGAAGGAGGGTGACCCAAAATACCCCAGAATCTGGTGTGACTGACTGGCAAGACACAGACAGCTGGGGTCTAATTGCTTGCTGATATTTCTTTTATTGTCTCTGTGCTGGGGAAGTCTGTGGAAAGAAGTTGTTGATTTCGTTTTTTAGTTTTTTTTTTTTTTTTTTTGGACTGACTGTGATAAGATAGGGTGGACAAATTGAAAAAAAATACATAAAAATTTAAAAAAATGAGTACAGAAATAATTAAACAAATAAATACATCAGGTGACAGACAGGTGTCTGGGAACATGATGTGATTTGATCTCTGAGACTGAGGCAGACTTGATAGACAGCAAATGACACTGAGAATGTTGTTGAGGGATAAGGCAAGACATCACACTCCATCAGTTGACATCATCATGAATATGTGCCAGTATCACTTAAGAAGGAAGTTAGGTATATGTTGCTGTAGGACTCACAACTTTGACTTTCAGCTACTTATTTCTCCACTACAGCCCTTTTCCCGTGGAAAAAGCAGAAAATCATTTATTTTTCCAAACATCACTCACATCTATTCACAGTGCGTTGGAGTCCTCTCTGCTATTCAGTGTGTTAAATGATGGCTAGTAAATTGGTATTTAAACTGATAAATAAAGTAGCCACCATAAACTTGAGGCAATAAGGCAATGATTCAATTGGGTCCGACGGCAAAAAACAGCTTATGGCATTTTTTCAAGCATGAAAAATGCGCTATGAAAAATACAGGTAAAAAATGTTGTGCCATAATTGTAGCAGCTTTTTCGTCCATTGAAAATTTAAAAAACGCTGTAAGATACAATTAAAGTGAATGCATTAGCTCTAAGATCTGTTAAGGGACCCACATTAATGTGGTGAAATCTGCACCCAGTGTTTTTGGACTCGGAGTCCCTTATCGGATCTCCGAACAGCCGATGTATCAATTGAAAAAAAAAGTTTAAAAGTGGATGTATTGATATGGGGCCCTAAGCCCAATATCAGTATATCCAAAACACTGAAAAAATGTGTCCAATGATAGTAGAATTAACCATATGAGTGCCAGTGGGGTATAATAACCTTACTGGCAGTCAGAAGATTACCATGCAACAGCCCCTGAAAACAAACACCAGTAATCCTTATGTCCAGTGGGGTCTTCATCACCCTGGCCAACTACTGTCCATCTTCTTCTATCTTCTTTCTTCTTTCTTGTTTCTCTCTTTTCCATCATTCCTATGAAAAAAGAAAAAAGACATATTAAATGTGTGCCCAAACATAACATTGATATATGTGCATAGTTTAACCCCTTGAGGCCAGAGAGGTACACAACACATTGCAGAGCAATGTGTTGCGTACCTCTTGGGCACTCAAAGGGTTAAGCAATGCACAGATGTCAGAGTTAGGTATACAGAGAATGTGTCAACAGAAAAAAAAAATCTGGTGATAATTAAAATATGTGCTCCCAAAGAAGTTAACTTTATAATATATCAGAAAAAACAAAAAACACATAAAAGGCGCCAATAGTGCCTTATCATTGGTAGTACTTAAAATGATCCCAATAAGAGATAATATATACACCCACAATTATTAATGGCTGTATAGATACATATGTAAAAATACAGCTATATAAACTTTCAGGGTATAATATACCGTCCCTGTACAGTAATATGCTCACATCTCCTTCGTGCAAGTCTCCGATTCACAGTCCTTGAATCCAGTCTCCTCCTGGAATAGATCAATTCACAATAAAGAAGAAGAAAGCCACTCCAACAAGGTTCTCAAAATATCTGTTTATTGAAAATATCAAATCTAAAACATTGTGATTGTGGGAATCATATTTAATATTTAATGTTGTAGAACATACTATTTCAATATTTTTTGGCCACTTAAAGGGATAGTAATACTTCATTTTAACTTTATTTTATTTTGTAGGCATTAAAAAAACATGAAGAATGATATAAGTCTTATCTCTGAAACCTTTATGGTTTAAGAGATATTCACAAACAAAGTATCCCCCCCTGTTCAGCCAGATAAGAAGGGAGATGCCCAGGTAGACTGCAGAGAGGGACAATCTTCAATTAAGATAATGGAAAAAGCTGAAAAACTTGTCAAGGGGGGGAAGGGCTTTCATTGTTTTAATACAAAGAAGATTGTCCCCTTCTGTTATCTGTACTGTCATACAACCAGACTGACATCTGAGAAGAGATGGCTTACACTAGGAAAAAGGGGCGGGGAGGGGAACTTTGCTTGTGAATATCTCATAAACCATAAAGGTTTGAGAGATAAGACTTATATCATTCTTCATGTTTTTTTAATGCCTACAAAATAAAATAAAGTTAAAACGAAGTGTTACTATCCCTTTAAGTTAACTTTTGTTTGGGAACACATATTTTAATTATCACTGGATTTATGGGGCAATTACCATATTCTATTGACATTCTCTATGTATCTAACTCTGACATCTGTGCATTGTTTACACTATGCACAGATGTTAGAGTTATATTTGGGCACAGATCCTTTTAATATGTCTTTTTTCCTTTATTTTACAGGAATGACAGAACGGAGAGATAGAAGAAGGAAGACAGAAGATAGAAGACGAAGATTAGGGAAAAAAGAAAAAGGAAGATAGAAGAAGATGCACAGTGAATGACAGGTAAGTAACACAGATGAACTAATGATCAGTGGTTGAAAGTATCTCAGGCATGGATCATTAGTTTTTTCCTTTGATGTTCTCATTATTCATGCTACTTAGAGTGAGTTTTGGGAATTTATTGCTCAAAATGGACATTTGGCCAAGAGTCCTTTTCTGTGGCCTAACGTTCGTTGTGCTTTCAGCTAGTAGGGCAATTGAATACCAACCTAGTCATTTTATTCTGATGGTTAGTAGACAATTTAGCCCTACCTCCTGCTGTTTTACTGGACAAAATTGAATCGAGACCTAAGATTGTTGGGGCCACATTCACATCTCAGAATTTGGGTGTGGCTATGAGGATCCACTATTTTATATATAATTATATGGCTGTGCTCCAACACTAAATCTTTCTAAAATAAACTATACAATGAAAATGTAAATGTATATATCCAGCATATCCAAATCAGTCATATAAAGTACTATGTACTATGTAATATTCAAATAAGAGGATTTAATAGCTGGGATATAGATGGATAATTAGGTTTCATAGGTTTCATTAGGTTGTTAGAGAGATCTCCAATGCATTACTTCACAAAGCCTCAGGGATTTCTCTAAAAACCAGGGGGTTAACTTTTTTTGGTGTTGTTGTACTTGCTAGTTATAGGCCAGGAAATAATGGATGGGACTGTGGGTGGGACCACATGAGGAGCTGAGGGGAGTGCCTTCCCCAGGGATACGTGGGATATAAATTCGGTCATGATTATACATGGAAATAAAAGAGAAGTCATAGCGTGATCTGTCACAGTAATGAAAAATATCTGTAAATTTTCCCAAATGACATCCAAATGGCAACATTTTAAACAGAAGCAATTTCTAGAGATTCTTGTAGTGTTCTCTCCTTCTTCTCTTCTCTCAATACTTAGGCCAAAAAGTCTTGGGTTTACTCCAGATTTTCTCCAGTTCTCTTAGTATATGAGCTTCAGAGATTAGTGAGCAAATTATAGAAGTACAAATGTGAAGCAATTCAAGGGACGCCACTCTGGCATTCAAGTGGTTACATTAAACATATGATATTGTATTTTTGTGTACCAATTTAACAGGGCAAATACAACATTGTAAATGCTGTTTAACGCCTTAAAGACCAGAGACGTGTACAATGCACATTTGTCTGGTCCTCAAGGTGTTAAGCTGATTAAGGCTTATTCAGATAGAATTCTTCATATTCTTGGATGCATATCTATTTGGGATTGGGGTGGTTGTGTAGGAGATACTGTTATATCCAGAGTGTTTTAGACTAGCAGACAGAGCAGACAGTAATTGTCTCACAGTGTTTTAGGACAGATGCTTGCAGTTTCTGTCAAAGATATGAACCCTTTGCTATAAAACCCAACATATTTATTCTGTTCCAGTTCAGTGCTGCCAGCAGGAGAAAGCTTTGGCTGTAATCATATCAAGTGACCATTATTTTTGAGCAGAGCACTATTGCAGCCTAGAATTCTACTGATATATATATATATATGTAGGTATATGAAAGTACACACATGTGGTTGCTTGATAAAAGACAATAGTTATGAAGAAAATGAGGAATATTGGAGCAAACAATTTACACCTTAGGGAGCAACTTAATTTCTGCCCCACATTATCATTGATTTAAATAGGGCTTTAATAACCCTTTGAGTGCTAGAGGGGTACGGAAGACATTGCAAAGAACTGTGTTCCGTACCCCTCTGGCAATCAAAGGGTTAAACCTTGAAAAGGTGCGTCATCAAGGTGTGACGGAGGGACTGGTGTCCTTGGCTCAACCAAGAGGTCTCAGTTGAAGTATCATTATTATTCACACAGGTAACTGAGCTAGACCTTCCAAAGTTGCCACAATGTTGCCCATCGGTTATTCTCATACAGAAAACTAAATGAGAGCTGACTCATTGCATCAGTTCTTCTATAGACTGAAAGCTGTAATGATCAGATTCACTATTGATGACAAGCTTTCAAATTGTCTTTATTGGTACTTCAACTCTCAGTGGGTCTGTTCCATAAAGCACTAACTTTGATGGACATATTAATTATTATTTTTGAGCTTTGCAGTAAGGAGTTATTATTTATTCATTCATCCATTCATTTATTTAGAAAATGTTTTACCAGGAAGAATACATTGAGATTTCTCTCATTTTAAGTATATCCTAGAGAGCTTTTATAGTAAGAAGCCCCAGAATGCTAAAGGAGTCTCGCTTTTAAAAAGTCAAAAGTCCTATTGAAATCAATGCAAATATGTACCTCCTATAATGTCATTGGTTTGCACCCCTCTGACCTCAATTAGGTATAGCCTAAAGACCGTGACCCTATGTGTTTTATAGCACCCTATTCGTGGGCAGCAAGAGATAGCATACATAAGAGTGCAAACAATTTCCCACATTTAAATTAGTTTAAATGATGTTTTTAACCCCTTTAATTTAATGCTAAAGAGGTCTCTAACACTTTGCATCCCAATGAATAGGAAAACTCTATAGCATTCAAAATATTAGAAAAGTCTTTAATCCAAATATTTGTTCCCTGTGGTGCAATTGGGGTAATTCTAGGGAAACAATCTGCACTGTAGGAGACAAAAATCTTACTGGTTTAAATTGGTCTTATAACCAGAAATGAGCAGACCTTCAGTGATTTGCATCATGAATCTGTTGGGAAGACCTGTAAAACATTCTGGTCTGTCTGATTTGATCTGGAACAGGACAAAGACAGGAGGGTGAGTGAGGGACACTGGTAGGGGGAAAGACACAGGGAAGGTGTTACACTAGAGGAGGTGGTAAAGGGACCACACAAAATAAAAAGCTGGTCTGGAAATTGATCTTTTTGGCAATAGTTTGGCCAAATGGAGTTTGTCAAAATATTTAGCACTGTAAGCTCAGAGGGAGCTTCCATCTTAAAAGTAAAGGCAATGATTGTTCCTCTATTAGTTTCATCCACTCCACTAATTTAAACCTTAGTTAAGAAGATATAGAGAGAGAGGTAATTCTCTGAATACGTGAGAATTTAATTATGCAAAATTTATTTGAACAAAGCTTTACTAAGATTAGATTCCCCAGCTACTAAATAAAAAATATCTGAATATTAACCTTTATGGAAAACAAAAAGCACCAGGTATAGTTAAAATAGATATATTTAATGAGACTAAAAGCTGTATAGGTAACAGGTCCATGTTAAGGTGTTTTTAGTATTAAAGAGCAACTATCACCAGTTGGTACTGTGTTGGCAGACCTACTTCCTTAGGAGAATACCTGCTAAGCCAGGTCTACATTGTTGGCCTTTAGTGTTGAGCGAGCATGCTCGGCCGATGCTCGGATCGGCTCGAGCATCGCTCTGCTCGGCACATGGCGGTACTCGTACGAGTACCGCCATGTGCTCGCCCGGCATGTTCGGGTGGCGGGGATCTGTGCCGAAGGAGGCACAGATCTGAAGACGCTCCGCTGGACCACCAGGGACTGGAGGTAGGGGGCATTGCGGAGATGAAGGGGGCATTGCGGAGATGAAGGGGGCATAGCGGAGATGAAGGGGGACATAGCGGAGATGAAGGGGGCATTGCGGAGATGAAGGGGGCATAGCGGAGATGAAGGGGGCATAGCGGAGATGAAGGGGGACATTGCGGAGATGAAGGGGGACATTGCGGAGATGAAGGGGGCATAGCGGAAGGGGGGCATAGCGGAGATGAAGGGGGCATTGCGGAGATGAAGGGGGTATAGCGGAGATGAAGGGGGACATTGCGGAGATGAAGGGGGCATTGCGGAGATGAAGGGGGACATTGCGGAGATGAAGGGGGACATTGCGGAGATGAAGGGGGCATAGCGGAAGGGGGGCATAGCGGAGATGAAGGGGGCATTGCGGAGATGAAGGGGGTATAGCGGAGATGAAGGGGGACATTGCGGAGATGAAGGGGGCATTGCGGAGATGAAGGGGGACATTGCGGAGATGAAGGGGGACATTGCGGAGATGAAGGGGGCATAGCGGAAGGGGGGCATAGCGGAGATGAAGGGGGCATTGCGGAGATGAAGGGGGTATAGCGGAGATGAAGGGGGACATTGCGGAGATGAAGGGGGCATTGCGGAGATGAAGGGGGACATAGCGGAGATGAAGGGGGCATTGCGGAGATGAAGGGGGCATAGCGGAGATGAAGGGGGCATAGCGGAGATGAAGGGGGACATTGCGGAGATGAAGGGGGACATTGCGGAGATGAAGGGGGCATAGCGGAAGGGGGGCATAGCGGAGATGAAGGGGGCATTGTGGAGATGAAGGGGGTATAGCGGAGATGAAGGGGGACATTGCGGAGATGAAGGGGGCATTGCGGAGATGAAGGGGGCATAGCGGAGATGAAGGGGGACATTGCGGAGATGAAGGGGGCATTGCGGAGATGAAGGGGGCATAGCGGAGATGAAGGGGGACATTGCGGAGATGAAGGGGGACATTGTGGAAGAGGGGCATTGTGGAGATGAAGGGGGGCATTGACCAGGCACCCTCCCCTCATCAGAGCAGGGGGTGCCTGGTGTAATGCTCGTGTCGCCCCATTCAATTCAATGGGGCTCGGGTGCTCGGCCGAGCACTCGAGCCTCCGGCGGTGCTCGGTCAGAGCACCCGAGCACCCGAGCATCGGGGTGCTCGCTCAACACTATTGACCATGGCTAACCAATGTGGGATCGTTAGAGCAACAAAAAGAAATGACACAGTGCGCTCACTCCACTAAAAGTTCACCTTAATATTTAGTTCTAGATTCAGAAACATACATAAATAAAGTCCAGGAATCAAATTCTCCTGGTCTGCAGCTCTTCTTTCAAGTGTCCGCAGTCGCACTTGCTATCGTCTATACAAAAATCCCAAAAAAAGGGGAAAGAGAGCGCAAAAAACCTGAGAGCAGCAACTGTTAAGTAACAGTGTAAATAAAAAATAATATATATCTACTCACAAGGTGTATTCTTGTAAGAAGTGCCCAAATATCAACAGCTTATGCGATCTTATATATTTCACCACACTCTTCCCGCATCAGCATCATATCATATCGGAGCTTCCAGGTCATAGACGAACACAAGTAATACTGTTCCAGCATACAAGTATTCCTCTTCTGTGACTAGTGGAATGAGAGTCTGTAAGTTGCTCAGTGACATGGATGAACAGTGATTCTTGCTCTGGATTCACAATACTTTGTAATCTTACATGTCTGTCTCTTCCGGGTTGTTAGCCCAACTTCTGTAAGTGAAAGATACACGATAGAGCTAAATATTAAGGTGAACTTTTAGTGGAGTGAGCGCACTGTGTCATTTCTTTTTGTTAACCAATGTGGGAGCAGAGCCTGGGACTGAAAATGCACCTGGAACATACTTATATGCACAAGAATGCACATACACACATTCACACCAACACACACATACACCTGTGCACAGACTTATGCACACAAGAATGGACTTACACACACACACACTGCACAACACACACCATGTCATGTTTACTCACATCTGAAAGTGGTAAGGGCCCTCTTTCAGATGAGGGTACTTTTAAAAATACCTTTGATAGGTGTTCAGATGATCACCCAGCAAAAGTACAAATATATACACATTTCAATACTGTAAAAAAAGTGTGGTAAATAAGGTTGTATGCTTCTTACTGCCTCTACATTATGCCGCTTCATACTAATGAGGTAATATGTTTCTTGAGCTGTAAGTACAGAAGCAAATTCCATGGCTATCAAATTTATCAGTAAATTAAAAAAAAAAAAAGCTGCTTGTCAACATTTCAAAATGGTGCAATTTGTTTATCTGTTTCTTCATATGTGTAGCTGCTGCAGCCATTTCAGTACAGGCAAATCATATTTGAAAAATACAGTCTTAGTAATGGTAGTTTTGCCCTTCTGTAACCCCCTGTGATATGTCAGCTTTACCAGCGGGAAGTTATTTTTCTCTGGAGAGGAGCTGCTAATGAATACAGTAGACAATTCCATAGTTTTCAAAGATTTGAGTAATGCAATTTTTTTCCTTTAATGGCAGCTAATATATAAACATTTGTGCACATCAGACTGGGGTTAGAAAGGTAAATGACCACTCTTTTGACTCAGTGTACTGTCTTATTTCTAAAATTGCATGCTTTTTACCTTTACTTCTTGTATGAAATTGTTGCAAATATTTAAGTGTATGTTGTATTAAAAAAAAAAAAGAAAACAAGATTTTAGTTCATACAGTTTTGTCTTTCTGGCACCCCCTATGGAAAGTCAATTCACACCAATGGCCTCAAGTTATCTAAGCTAATAGGGATGGGTGACCTCAAAAGGAAAATCAAGAAAACAGGGCATTGGAATTCCCACAAAAAGGGAAGTTTTTTACTTCTGCATACATACTGACCCCCCAGCCTTTTTACCACTGCACTTTTTAGCCTTAAAGCCATACATACTGACCTCCAGCCTTGTCCCACAGTAGCCATAGTACCACACATGCTGACCCCTATGCCTTGAAACACTGCACTGGTAGTCATAGAACCACATATACGGTCCCCCAAGCCTTGTCTCAGGGTAGCTATAGAACTACACATACTGATGCCCAGCCTTGTACCACTGTAGCTACATAGTGACACCCAGCTTTGCTTCCCTTAGCCTTGTCTCAGATTAGTCATAGAACCAACATACTGATCCTCCCGCCTTGTTCCACTACAATGGTAGTCATGGGAATGAGCAACAGGAGGCCCTCCAGCTGATGTCATTCTACTATACCCACTAGACAGTGGTCCATCGCTATTGTTATCACCATTGGTAAAAGTTATAAAGCATACAGAACAGAAAATTACAAACTATAGTGGAGGCAGATAGCTTCATAGCTTCCTCCTTCCAGTCTTTTCTGCAGCAGGTATAGTGTTACCTTTTATCACCATCCCTACTCTCACTGTTCCTGACAGACAGCTATCTGGACACAAGATATACAGGAAGCTGATTGTTAGGAATATAAAAGCTATACAAATTCTATAGGTTAAATATGGGTACAAGGAGGTACAAGGATTTTATATATTAAGCTGTTCCAGAATATGTAAAGTTGAAACCTCATACTTTTCTTTCACTTGTCTCCCTGATCTCCTTTACCAATGACATCATACGTGAAGCCATCAATAAGTCATAGTTTATTTCTTCCTTAAGATGCAGTTGGTTTTCCCCAAAAATTGATTAAGCTCGTCATTGTACATTAGCCCTAAGTATTTTTGCAAGAAAGAAAATATGTCTTTTCAAAGCCAGTGGAACTGGAAAAGGGCAGTGTTCATTTGGTGTGTGTGTGTGTGTGTGTGTGTATGTGTGTGTGTGGGGGGGTATAATGTTTGTGTCTGTGTGTGTGTTTTTTTTTTTTAAGAAAACAGCATTACACCCATTCTCCTAGCTTTTGGATTCAAGCCCAGTATCTGATCCTCTGATCCATGTTATTAACCATTCAGTTAAGTAGTTTATATTACATACTGCTACTGTGGTTAAGAGAATGAAGAGAGGCAAACTCTACCATTGTACAATAATTAATCAAAATGGAATTACAGAGCAGTAATGAGAAGATTCAAAGCCAATCTGAACTGGTAATTGTCCATGAATGATTTTCCTAAATAGCGGAAGATGAAATTGATGTAATAAGGAGAATTTGAGTAATTCTGGGCCAAACCAACTCCGCCCCAAGGGACAACTAAAATTTACATTGATTGAGATAGGTTCTTTTCCTTCATGTTAGCTAGAATGAACATAGACACCTTCACTCCTGTGCACACACTTATACACACAAGAATGCACTTACACACATTCACACACCTGTGCACACACACACATATATACATGTGCACACAGCACACACCAGGACATGTGAACTCATATCTACAACGCATTGCAAAGAAGATGAGATCTAAGAGTGGCTGGAATTCAAACTGGTAGCCTTTCCTTGTGTTAATGCCTTAGAAAAAACAATTGGCATTTTGGGGCTACTGTTATTTAATTTAAAACATAAAAAGTTTGAATTGCAATTACATTTTAATGAAAAATATCCCAGTGCTAGTATCACTGCTCTTCTTTTATTCAGTAGGAAAAGTCCTACAACAGATACTTTTTCATAAAATAGTTTACTACAGCTTTAAATAAGTATAGACATATCCCTAAGTTCCAGAGAGGTACCAAACAAAGTAAATATCTGTCTATAACTACCACATACTGATGCACCCCTGCTTAGTGTCCTTGATTTCCTCTCTTATCTCTAACTTTCTGTGTTAAAGTAGCAGTATTCTTTTCCTGCTGAGTAAAACTAGAGTACTTCAACCGCTGTCAGTAGTTTTATTCAAATATTATAACAGTTGAAATTGTCAGGAAGTAAATTACAGCATGATTACTTCCTGAAAGTTCAATCTGACAGCATGATTCAGCAGTTTCTATCACATTCTATGGGGAACTATTTCTCTGTAACCCAGAGAATGTGACAGAACAACTAAATGGAAACTGAGCACTAGAAGGCACTGTCCATTTTAAAACCAAGAATTTGCTGTAATAACTCTGTAAATATGCACCTCTCAGCAACAGCAATAGTACCATGGTTTTACTCAACAGGAAAAGCTCTACAATATGTATTTTTGATAAATAAGTTTACTGCTCCTTTAAGTAGACAAAGATCCCGTGAAAGTCAGTGGAAGTTGCTAATCTGATCAAGATGGCTTAACTGGGAAAGTGGCAGTTAAGAATAGTGACATCTGTACCTTAAAATTAGATACACCTTTCATAATCAAGAAGACATTTGAAACAATATCAGTGTAAGACTGAAGGAGCATATTTCAACATCTTATGTAGATTGTCAATACTGGTCTAAATACTGAATTCCCTTTCCACTTTTACTGATATATATGTTCCTTTCCTCCATCTTCTGCTATTTCAGATAATTCAGCCTATAGGATATGTGCTTAGCTAAGCTTTTTATTTGCCAGTAAATACAAAAGGAACAGGCTTACTTTATATTGAGCAAACCAATTACATTTAGAAAAAAAAAATGAAAATCATGATTAGCATCGTTCCAGATCAATATTACTTGTTTTAATGACACAAATTAAATTGCATTTTGGAACATACTAAACCAGCATCCAATATTGCTGTGTAATAGAAGAAAGATACAATGAGACACTTAAGCAGCAGTAGGTTTTATTTATGTCAACATAATATATTGAAATGAAGCTTTTTTCAGACAAAATGGCCAATATCTTACTAAGAAGAGCCCCGAGGACAGAATATTGTGAGGTTGATGTACTACAAGAAACTTGAGTAATTCTTGGGCAAACCAATTGCACTGTAGGAGAAATAAGTATCCAATTGATTTAAATGGGGGTTTTAATTCCTTGAATTTTAAATAGGTCTCCAATGCAATGCTTTGCATTCATGGGGTTAAAAGCCCCATTTAAATCAACAGGAATTTTGAAAACTTTATGTGTTCAATAAAAAAGCTGACACTAAGGTTCTGTACAATGGCAAAATTGTGATGCGAACACTTCACCTTGTAGAAAAAGACAATTTAGAACCTGCTCCTCTTTGCTAGGACAGAACAAAGGACGAACAATCTCCAGTTTAAAGTAAAACCCTGAGACGATTTTGGGCACAAAGCCTCAGGAAAAAGGTAGGACTGCTTTGTCCAGGGGAAAGACTAGTAAAGGGGGTTTCCAAAATAAAGGCTGTAGCTTGGTCACTTGGTGAACAGAGACAATAGCCAGAAGGAAGAACATCTTAGTCATCAAAAGATGCAAAGAAGCAGCCGCAAGAGGTGCAAAGGGAGGCTTCAAGAGAACTAAAAACAAATTCAAATACCAACATGGAGTAGGATCCCTGAAAACAGGCTAGTCATGTATCTGCCTATACTTCTCATCATTGAGGAGACCATTAATGCTGACCAAACCCCCATCTCCATTTGCAGAAATGCAGCCCCAAACTTGCAAGGAACCTCCACCATGCTTCACTGGTGCCTGCAGATACTCATTCTTGTACTGCTCCCCAGACCTACGGTGAACAAACTGCCTTCTGATACAGCCAAATATTTCAAATCTTGACTCATCAGTCCAGAGCACTTGATGCCCTTTTTCTGCACCCCAGTTCCTGTGTTTTCATGCATAGTTGAGTCGCTTGGCCTTCTTTCCACATTCGAGGTATTGCTTTTCGGCAGCAAGTCTTCCATGAAGACCACTTCTCTCCAGAATGTAAAAGGGTCTCACAGTTTTCTGCCAATTATGAGCTTATGGAAATGCTGGACATCTTTCAGTTGTGAAGGGAACTAAACAGATTTCCTCTGCTTCACTAAGTTTCCTTGGCTGACCACTGCATCTACGGTCCTCAACATTGCCCGTTTCTTTGTGCTTCTTCAAACAAGCTTGGACACCACATCTGGAAACCCCTGTCTGCCTTGAAATTTCTGACCGGGAGAGTCCTTGCTGATGCAGTATAACTACCTTGTATCTTGTTGCTCAGCTTAGTCTTTCCATGGCGTATGACTTCTGACATTAATGTGTCTTCAGAAACCTCACCTTGTTAGCTGATTTTGGCTTTACCTCACCCAGTTTTACTCTTTCTACACAGCTATTTCTGTTTCAGTTAATGATTGTGTTTCATACTACATATTCAATTCATCATAATTAGCACCTGTTTGGTATAAGTGTTTAATCATACACCTGACTTTATGCCCACAAAATCCCTGACTGTGTGCAATTGTACCTAGAAGAATTGATGCTGTTTTGAAGGTAAAGGGTGGTCATACTAAATATTGGTTTGATTTAGATTTTTCTTCTGTTTACTCACTATGCATTTTGTTAATTGATGAATATAAACTATTAACATGTTTATTTATGTTCTATGTTCTTTCTTACTTTTTCACACCTACCTAAAATGTTTGCACAATACTGTACTTCCTTTTCACTATGTTTCCTAGTTGCTTTGCCCCTACATTTCTCTCTCATCCTCACTCCATCTATAAGGAATTCTTTATATGCTTTCAAAGCTTTAAATCTTCAGGATGGTGCTGCGCAAGCTTTGGCACAAATTTAGACATTTTATGTTTTAAGCAAGGGTTATGAAATGTAACAAGAATGTACTCCTCATTGTTTTTAATGAAGACTATATATGGATCCTGGCCAGATCATCCAACATCATTCACAAACTAGTTCATGTTAAACATTGTGTACTCTCTAATGATCTTGTTCTGTTCATTCAAATGGCCTAGCATGTACAATTTGGAATTCTAACTGGTAGGGACCTCTGTTTTAAGCTGGTGATGGGTCAGGTGGTTATGCTTATATAAGGATTGTAATTCATTGTACTCACTGTAGGATAGACTAAAATGTGCAGAGATTTTACTTGTAATATGTTTTTTTCTTGATTTTGTGGTTTTATTTAAATCAATAATAATACTGTGATTTCCCTTAGCCTGAAAAGTCTCCCCATATATTTCCATGTGCTAAAAAGGGTCTCAGTTTACCACATGTTGTCAGCCTGTCCATGAAAGAGAGAATAATCAGCTACATGTGATACTAGCTAGTGTATCAACAAAACATTTCACCTCGAAATATAGAGAAGGCATTTTTTTGCTTTCCACAAAAATGAAAAGTGATGTTTTTATAATGTATTTTTCAACTTTTTCAAAGAATTTAAATATATAATAATGTAATCCCCATGTGCTACGCATCTTCCCATGTATTCGTGCCATACTAAAGTATAAATGTATGTGAAGAGAGAAAGAAGCATTGAACATAAATAATTATATAAAAAAAACTTTAACCCTCTGAGTACCAGAGGGGTATGCAAAGCATTGCTTGGCAATGCGTTGTGTACCTGTCTGGCACTCAAAGGGTTAATTGATGTGACAGTCAGACAGGAAAGTAATTCTGCCTACCTAAGATGACAGCTAGATTGAGTGGCATATTCTGCACAGGCAAGCGTAATACAACCTACATTAACAGGATAATAGGTGCAACTTGATATACTGTCCTACACTTACAGATGTATGTATGTATCTTTATTTATATAGCACCATACATGTATACAACGCTTTACAGAAATTGTAACAGTACAATACAAAAATACAGAGCTGGGATAAGAGCATCAAGCTAAAGAGTGATCATTACATTATTAGCAGGGGGAAAAGTGCAGAAAAGGGAATTATACATTTGGAAAGGGACTCTGCCCAAATGAGCTTACAATCTAATTAGAGAGTCCTGACAACATACAGAAAGAGTTGTAGAAGGATCACAAGTGAAAGTATAAGGCTTAGTGAAGGACAACCAGTGAAAAAGATTGCTTGAATTGTGTAGGTAATGGACAGAAAGAACCTTTGAGAAAAACGCAGGTGACAGGAAGTGGTTAATAGTTACATAGTAGTTTAGGTTGAAAAAAGACTTGTGTCCATCATGTTTAACCCTTTTCCTATTCCTGTTTACCTTTGTTGATCCAAAAGAAGGCAAAGTGTAGTTGGAGACAAGAGCAGAAATATAAGAGGGTGCTGAAGAAGTAAGTGACTTAAAGGAAAGGAGAAGAATTTTATAAGGAACATGAGACCGTATAGGTAGCCAATAGGGATTTCAGGAGCAGATAGGAGGGAAGATATGTGGGAGCAAACATTCTTGCAGCTGACTTGAGAACAGACTGAAGTGGAAAAAGACAGAGATTTACCGGGTCTCCGGGGCAGAGGCTGATTCCTCCGGATGTGGGGAGTTTCTATTGAAACTCTACCCACTTACACTCTTTCTCCCGCTGTTCCTCCATCCCCAGCCTTCTGTGTGACATCTTTAACCCTTTGAGTGCCAGAGTGGTACGGAATGCATTGCTTTGCAATGCATTCCGTACCACTCTGGCCCTCAAAGGGTTAAGCACCCCCCGCCGCTCGCGTCAAGCCCCGCCCCTTTTTTGACACGATTAGCGTCATTTTTGTCACCCCCTGCTGAACAGAGGACTACCCTCCGGGTAGCCGTCAGCAGGAAGTTCCCAGGTATGCAAATTATCCTCTACAAAATACTCTGTCCCGTCAAGTATCAGTCTGCCCCAGTCACAGTTTATGTCAAGGAGTCCCTGTCTGTCATGTTCCATACCAGTTTTTTATTTGATTTTTTTTAAATGTTATTTATTTATTTTTTTAGTAACTATCCATCCATTCCCAGTTAACAAAACCCCAACAAAAATATTCCCTGTTCCCTATTGCCTGACTCTTTTCCCAGACTTCACCATCACAGGCACCCTCCTCAGACTCCTTTTTTTACCATGTCTTATTTTATTTATGTATTTATTTATTTACTATCCACCCCAATATGGTCAACAAGCCCCTCCCCCAAAGAAAATTCCCTGTTCAACTGATTCCTTCCTCACAGTCAACCAACTCAGGCACCCTCAGCCTTCTTTTATACTATGCCTGTGGGAAATAAAATAACATTTGCTATGTGTCTTGTGTAAATTCATGTTCCCTTTGATTTCAGTGCAATGTGGTAGGTGCCACAAAGTGGAAAAACAGCACTTTTATCTGGAAAGTTTTCGCCAGATGGGAAATGCAATTATTAGCTGATTTTGGTTTGAAACAAAACATTTCACCCATCCCTATTTGTGAGTAGTGATAAGATTAGAGAAGTAGTGCTTTTTAGCCTGGTTCAGAGCTGTGTTAAATAAAAATAAAGTGAATTTATAATGGTGCAAGTCAGCAGCAGAATGAGACTTTCACCATAGAAGCTCTGCAGCTCAACAACAGGTGCATATCATACAGGTTGTTGAGTTTGGCCAGGGTCTGGGATTCCTGGGCTGGAATAAGAAAAAGGGGGACAAGCATATACAGGTTAAAAAAAAATATATATATATATTTTGAATGACAGATGACAAGCAGGAGATCCTACACCTACACACTTTTATACAGACAGCACAGCAACAGAAAAAAACATCACTACAAATGCTAGCAGCTCTCTCATAAGCTTTATGGTAAAAATCAACTCTACTATCATTACATCCACACCAAACTTGCTAGAGGCAAGAGTAAGGGGCAAGCCTTTTATTTTAACACTAAAATTGACACTGTCACATTCTAGTGTTGTTGTCATAATGGAGAAGCAAAAGTTAAAAAGTTAAAAATTCCTAAAATATGTAAGTAGTAGGGCAAAGCAGATGATGCTGATTATTTAATTTTGAATGATGATTTATGAAGCTATTACTTTTGAATATGTATCTTTGTGTTCTTCCCCTTCTTCTCCTGATACAGATGAAGTAGAGACTGAGAGAGCAATGATGATATGGCAAAAAAAATTACTGTATCTGAAAGGAAAATGTTCAATCTCCTACTATGGAAGAGGAACAATGTGCCTCTTTATAAACTTTTTAGGAGATCAAGTGGAAAGTCTGTAAGTAAACATAGACGAAGTAAAAACAGACCTGAGCTCTTCCATACCAGAATATGTGTGTGCCCTGCCTTGCGTGTATATAATAACTTGGTTGATAAATATGAGGATTTAGTCCATCAATTGGCCAATAGATGTTAAGCTTGCCACCTCGCCAAGGTACCTCAAATATGGCAAGTACCTACTCTAATGCACCTTTAAATCTCTATCTAAATAAAAAAAATATTATAAGATTAAGGAAGTTGCTAAAGATGTTCTAAGGGAACGCGTCATAAACTGTAGGTACTACATTTGTGTGGCACAATGTATGCAATTAAAAACAAGAAGACAAATAATTATTTTAAAAAGTGTAAGAGAGGATGTGCCTGGAATTAACACATTTAGAATTGTATTTTCACTTTGATTTTTTCTTAAAGGTCCTTAAAGGAATGTTTTTTGGCCCACTTATGTTTACATACACCTTGTCTGTTTGAATTGTTATACCTCATGTGGCCTGTGGGGGTGGTAAGTTCCTCTTAAGTCAATAACCACTTCCTGCAGGCCAAAAGAGTTTTATTCCAGGCAAGCACAATCATCACATTCCCTGTCTTCATTATCAGGCTTACTGCTTATAAGTGCGACCCCAACCTAATCACCCTCATTATTACTAAGTATTACACAGGCCCTCTGCTGTTTTTCAAAACACAACACTACTGCTAATATTATTACAATATCTAGCCCTTGTAGTAGTAGTAGCAGTAGTAGTACAAGCCTCCCAGGAATCTCTGAGTCTATGTATTTTCCAGGATGAAGGTACTTAATCAGTGATCTAAATGGTAACATCCCTTCCAACAGTGTATCTACCTATTTCATAATCAGATTAAAATAGAGGCCCTTATCAGTATGCCGACTTTATTCATGTGCATCAATCTGTCAGGCTCTGCCTGTTACCAGTTTTTTCAAGGCTTAAAAATGTTGTGGTTGGCCTCATCATAACAATTTTGTATGTTGCCATAGTACTCAGCCTACTAACAACTTTTGCTTTCAACTACAAACTAGGAGGAAAATATAGCCATTGATACCTTTATGGGCTAACCAAGCAGATTTAGGATGCAAACTTGTTAGATAACATGCATGAAGGAGAGGGGAATGGAACACATTGCTTTGCAATGCATTCCGTAGCCCTCTGGCACTCAAAGGGTTAATGATGCAGCCTCTTCTTCATTGCCAGGTCTGCTCCCAAAAGAGCAAATCTGATTATGGGGCATTAGCTACATGATGAATTATGTAGCGATAAACAGCTTTAGATAAAACAATGATAAACTTTAGCTTTTGTTTATTAACCCTTTGAGTGCCAGAGAAGTAGCCATTGCATGGCATGGTATTTCATACTTCTCAGGTACACAAAAGTTAAATGTTGCTTTCATTGTGATCAATAAATATCATGGTTTGATGTTACATTGCCTCCTAAAATCCTTAGGGCAAGTTACATATTCTTATACTTCCAAAGAGTTTGGACTGCACTGCCTAAGGCAATCTCCCTTTATCTTCATAGACACTAAAAAAATTACAGTGGATTGGCAGTTTTGAAGACCAGGGAATGAAAAAATTAGTTTGCGTATAATTTTCATCATTATGTCAGTGCTTTGTTAGAATACAGATAGTAGTACTATGTACTACAAGAAACAAGACAAGGACATGCTGTACACCAAGGGCCTTATACAGGAGCTAAAGATGAGCAATTGTAGAGTGTACCAACTGCATTATATGGAACAAATAACATTACCAGTGTGTTTGAAACCTCGATCTGGAAGTACTCAAAAACACAGCGTACATAACAAGAAAGACGATATCTAAGTGTAATAATTTATTGACACCATGTATGTAAAATAAATAAAATTGCATTAACAAAGGCTCTTCTTGGGCTTTATGCACATCAGTCGGGTACTCCTTCCCTTATTGCCTACGATCTGCATCCTCCGACTCTCATGTCCTTTTGGTCCCCAGTAGCAATCCCGGCATCAAAATGTTTCTTTGGATGGTTAATGTAAATGGTGTTTGTATATATTTAGATAATGTCCATAAATGGAAAAGATCCAAAAAAGAAGGGGAGACAATAATCCCCAATAGAGTTTGTAATAATTAAGCGTGATGTACATGATTAGGGTTGTGACCTCGTGTTACAGTACGCTACAAACACTGGAAGTTGGTATGGGGCCTGACAGAGGCGGGGGAAACTCACAGGGGGCGTGGAGGAGCCCTGGTAGAGTCCAGACGTAAACCAAATGTTTTCGCAGACTCATGGTATGTAATCAAGGTGATTAAATCCCAGTTAAATTACTGGGAATTTTCATCTTTACATAATGTGCAGTTTGTTTTCTACAGACTTTCACTTACGTTTAGAGTACTATGGCACTACAGTGTGACAATAATATTAAGGCAGCCAAGGCTAAATGCAATGAAGCTTGGAGTAAATAGAGGAGAGGGGTAAATTAATACAATTCTGAGTTAAAAGAGAAGTATCACCTCATGATAATAACCTAACAACCACCTCCCACTTATGTTATGTTTGACATAGAATCCTGTACTCTAGTATATACCAGAAGTGCAGGCTCATGAGTAGGAAGCAAAAATCACAGTACAGAATAGGAGCTGAGCAAGTAGATTAATACATTATCACCACCAATGTCACCACCAAGAGAGGAAGAAGAGTCTGGAGGTGGAGCTGATGATGATAACAGGGAAATGAGAGCTTATTTAGCCCAAACAACCATACAGTGAGGGAGAGATCTTCTTATGGGATAGAGTATCACCAGCAGTGGCATTATTGTGTTTGCTAATTTAGTTCCTGTTGAGTCTTTTGAGCATCAAAATGCACATAATAAGGCTTACCTTGCTTTAGACTTCAGCCTGATAACATTGTCTTTAAGGCTGAGGCCTACAGCCACTTAAGCCTCAAAACAATTGTTAGCCAGCTATGGCAAGTTAAGCCATGAAACAATTGCTAGTCAGCCTATTTCAAAGTAAGCCTTGAAACAAATGTTAGCAGCCCTATGGAAAATTTACACTTTGAAAAAATTTAGCAGGCAAATGCCTATGTCAAGGTAAGCCTTGGATACATTTTAGCACTTATAGAAGGCTTACAGCAAATAACACTTTGAATTGTTTATATTGGTGGCTGGTGAACTGACAACTGACAACAACATGTGACTCGTGGTGACTGACACTTTCCATGAGTCATGAAAAATAAAAAATAATTGACATCGATGGAAACTTTTATAATTGGGTCACCCGGAGATCTTTGTGTTATTAACCCTTCAATTGTATTAACAATTTGACTGCCAGAATGGTATACAATGCATTTCTTTGCAATGTGTTGCCTACCCCTCTGGCACTCAAGGGGTTAAATGAAAAAAAGAAGAATACACTTACCAGCCAAATGATGACTGGACTAGAGAGGCTCGCAGGTTCTCTGCTCTACTCCTCACAATCCTCATGTGGATCATGTGATACTGCTGTCATGTTTTTTTTACTGATCTGTGCCACTGCATATAGCCTATAAGCACATTGCATTGGCTCAATGAGGCCACCTGCCTGAGGATGTATGCTAGTGCCGTGTGTGAGCTTCACTCAACAGTACGATAGCCATTGGATTTCTTTTTTCACTTTTCAATAATGTAAAAGCTGTGCAGGAGCAGCTAATGCTTGTTTTACCCAGAAAACGTAATGTTTCACCCGGAGACAGTGCCCTAAATCCGGAGTCTCCGGGTGAAATCCAGCAAGTTCCCAGGTATGATAACTGCCCCTCGCTACAATGAGGCATGCATATCCTACAGGATGTACAGTCTGTAGTTGTTCACACAAAACCTAAATGGGTAACAAGAGAAGTAAAAAGCACTCACATGAACAGTTATTACCAAAAGGTAGTCTAATTAGTTTTTGTGTGTTTTGTCTTATAATAGAAATGTGCACTTCCACTCAATTTTATAAATAATCCCTTGAGTAGAGATACTGAACTATTTTGGTGTTTTTTTAGAGAGAGTCTATTGTTCCCTTAAACCCTCATCCTATTAGTCTCCATCACACTGTCATGTCTTGTTATTGCGCTAAGCAATGTGCCACAGTCTCACATCTACAGAATCACTGTCTCCTGGTGGTACTGTTAATGGCTATCTTAGTGATAGGGAGGACTCTGAGGGCATCTGGGGTACATTAGCCTGGCCACTTAGGCTAACAGAAGATTAAACACTTGAAAATGTTGTCATCATTCTAATCTAGTGGAGGGCTGCCTGAACAAGTATTTCAGCGCAGGATTTTGGGGCACTTTATTTCTTAGGAGACAGTAAAAACATTGTCAACGTAAATCTCAGGGTGGTTATGTTGGATGTGCTTAAATAGAGAAGACCTGCCAAGGTGTTATTCCACTTTCTCCCGCTTCACATCCTTCTCACACGCTGTGCATATTACAGTCATTGATAACCACACAGTCCCTGCCCCAAGAAAAATATTCCCACACCCATGATTTCAATAACATGCAACCAACAATACTCCTATCAAGCATCTCCAGCTGCCTCGCTTCACCTGTTTGCCTACACTAGCTAGCATCAACATATCAGTGGCTTTCTCTCTAGCTCTTTTCCCAAGCACATGGCAACATACTGTAAACTGACCCCCTTTTATACTGATGAATTAGCAAAGCAGGAATAAATGGTGGAACTTTTCATAGGGGGGTTACATTATTATCATTGATTTCAATACAACCACAAACACAGTAAAAAATCAGAAAAATGCTCTTTTCATGCATCCCTACTTTTAACTTTTTGAATGCCAGAGAAAACCTCAAGGAATCAGAAAGCAATAAGATGGAGACCTCTTTAACATCAAATGAATTTAAAAGCCTCATTTAAATCAATTGGCACTGGTTTGCTCCAGAATTGCTCCAGTCCTTCTTTGTGCATCAGACTCAATGTATCAACCATTTTAATGTAAAATATGGATTATTTTCTGTGTTTACAATGTGCAGGAGATCTCTTGCATTCTAGGGGATAAAAACCCCAGTTAACCCTTTAAATGCCAGAGAGAACAGACGCCTACCAAAGCAGTGTGTTGTGCACCCCTCTGGCATTCAAAGGGTTAAATCAATGAGGATTTTCATTTGTTTGCTGTTTTGCAGTTGGCTTGTGATTATTGTATGTAGACATGCATTAGTGCAGAGCTAGTGAACTGTTGGACCTCCAGCTGTTGAGATGGCGCCCATCATCCCCAACCAGATGTTGTCTGGTTGGGAATGATGGGAGCATGGGTGTAATAGGGGTCGCAGAGTTCGCACCTGCAACCAGGCCCGTCACTCCAGTGGCCCGGTCGCCCCCTGTGACCCCTCCGCCTGGTGCCCGCAATCTCCATCCAGCACTTTAGTAATGCAGAGTGCTGAGAGATTACATCACCTCCCAGCGCTCTGCATTACTGAAGAGGACCGTGCAGGAGCTCAACCTGCTTAGAGGTCTCTCCTGCCAAACCACTGGACAACCAGGGAGGTAGGAGATGGGGGCATTGTGGAGATTGAGGGGCATTTTGGAGATTGGGGGCAATGTGGAGTGGGCCAATGTGGTCAAGTGGGGCCAATGTGGTTGGGGGGGGCATGGCACTTCTTGCACCAGGACCCAGAGGCTTCTAGTTACGCCTCTGGATGGGAGTTGCAGTTCCAAACAGCTGGAGGTCCAACAATTGAAAAGCTATGGACTAATTCATTTGTAGATATACAAAAGTACTATACTAAAAGTTGAGCCATCACATAAACCTTTTAGAAAGTGATGTATTTGCATTTCACATCCATCACTGACTATTTTTTTCAGTAGAGAAATCCATATGTATGTTTTTAGTGAAGTGTTTTACATGTGGTATGTTCAAATCATTCTTTAAATGGGTTTTCTTTTTACCTTTTTTCTTTTCTTTTAAATAATATGGCTAAATGGCATTTCTTGTGTGCGGAATCAAAAGTCGATTAGTGTTATGATGACTTTAATGACTTTGCCACAAGCTGTATTCTTCCCCCAACTGTAGGGAATAAGTAAAAGTTAAAAGTCAACTGAACAAGGAGTCTACAGGGAATAAGTATGGTTTAGATGATAGTATAACAATTAGCAACAAAGGAGAGGGAAAAAACAAAGAAAATCCTGTTTAAAGTGCTATCATTTTAGTTGTCATCTAGATATGACTATTTTTTACACTCAGGTACATAAATTATTATTCCTAATTTATCAAGTAACAACATATTCAACAGTGCTGTGCAATTAGGGAATACTCGTAACAACACAATGCATGCATACAAACTGAGAGGGCATTGCTTGCAAGAATTTATAGGACAGGGGGAGAAGGGAAACTAATAAATCACTAGGGACCATAGTCTATAAGATAAGGAGGTGCAAATATGGACTGAACCATCTTAATCATAGGGACAAATAAATGGTCCTGAAATTTCCAATGATTTAAATGGGGCTTTTAACCCCTTGAATGTTAAAAAGGGTTAAAACATCTATAGCATTCAATGGGTTAAACATACCATTAATTTCACTGGACAATTTTTTTTAAATATATCTTTACTGAAGACAAGTCTGGTCAACAAAGTTTTCATACAAAAGGAGTCCACAACAAATGTGACAAGGATTAACATTGGAATCATGAAAGTATAACCATAGTACCATATAATCAAAGCAAACATACCAGAATCTTCTTTGTTAAAGATTAACATTCAAAATTACTCCCTACCAAACCCTTCTTATGACTACCCTTCCCAAACAAACTGCCCTGAACATTGCTTTGGTTGAGTGCCAGGTGACAGAATGGAGCTGAGCGGGGATCTATATTTTTATTAATATAGTTTTGTTAAAAAATAATGTTTTGGTTAATCAACTGTGCTTTTTGTGCACTGATTGAGTGCCAGATGAGACGTGAATGAGCACCACCCCGACTGTCTCCCCACTCTGCTCCGCTCTGTCACCTGACACTAAACCAAAGCAATGTTCAGGGCAGTTTTGAAGTGCAATTGAACCACCAGACAAGGTAAGAATGATGGGAGTTGTAGTGTAATTTGCTGCTCGTTATATGTTAAATGCACTTGTATAATGCTTGGATGCTGAGGGCAGTAAATTGAAGGTAGCGACTTTCAAAGAGGCAGCATGAGAACCTCGCTCTTTTATGCAGGGTGAGATTCTCATGTTTCCAGTTTTATTACGGCAACATAGTTACTCTCTCAATTGGTCACACACACTCTTGCGTGCAACCTTTAAAAAGTATACCCAAAAGCCCTCCCCTCTCAAGCAGACAGAGTTGACTGGTAGTATCAAAGTTTTATCATAGGCAGGTCCCAGATCATCCGGGAATATTGAGAAAATGCATAACTTAGGGGACAGAGTCATAGGCTTATTTGGTGTCATAGAAATAATATCAAGTACCCATTTCCAAAACTCCAGGACCTCCCTGGTGCATAAAAGTGCTTTTGCTCCTCCACAGTGGATACACATCTTGTCACTACATTTTCCCATTTTCTTATAGTCTTATTGGTGTATAATTTACCCTATGCAGAATTTTTATCTGAATCAGTTGATGTTTAGCTGTAGTAGCAACAAAGGTCTTGCTTTGGTCAGTCTGCACTCCAGTCTTGCAATGTAACCAAATCTTGTTCCTTCTTACCTCTTAGGGCAGAATTGCTTAGTGACACCTCCCTCCCTATCCATTTATAGATGAAGGAAAGTGACTTAGATTTTGTTTTGGTAGTTTGAAAAGTGTCTTGACTGTATAAGATATGTGGGAGTAAATGTTAACTTATCACTTGAGTCCCCAGAAAACTAGAGCCACCCCTTTCTAAACTGGATGGAATGTGGTAGGTGGTGGCATGATGGAGTACCCTCTAACACCAGGGTGTAGAGCCCACCATGCAACTATTAGCCCAATGTCTTATATCCAGTCCTTAAACCTTTTTGAGTATCCACAGCTGACACTCCCAGTCTGTCAGGGTCTGAATTCAAGACAATATTAAAGTCTCCCATAGAGATTGCTTGATAATTGATCTGAATGAAATATATTACTCTAGTATGCTCCTGTATGCCCGGGATAAATCATACCTCAAAACTGGTTTCAGGCTTCTCATACAGACATCTGCACCACACCACCTCCAGATCCATTTGCAGAATTTAGATGGCAGTGTATCCTCGATGAATGTAAATCGTAGACTATAAGTATCAGAACTACCAGGAGAGATAATACTTGACGTTTCCCTTATGCCTTTACTTATGTATCTAGAGATAAGTATATGTGTCTTGCGCTTCACATTATCATTCTATTTTTAGCTTGTGTATGTGATTACTGTTTTTTGTACGATACATACTTACTCAATATATAGGCTTTATTTTGTAGGGATATGTCCTTATAACGTCATTCTCCTGTGTTGTTTGTTTTTAATTGTTTTTATGATATACACTTGATTTATTTTGTATTACTTAATAAAGCTATTTTCTAATTTTGAATACTCCTAGAGTGTGCCTCGTTTATTAGGGTTTTTTTTGGGGGGAGGGTTAGTACCGCCTGGTAGTTTTCTTCCGGTTGGTCTACCCCGTCCTTTCTTTCCCCGTTTTTCTTTGTCTAGTATTGGTTATTCCTAAGAGTGCACCTCAGTTCTATTTAGTTTATACTTTTGGAGTTACACTTTAGCTGGTGCGATTCTCCTTTTTTTTTGTTCTCCGCAAATTAGTTAGCCTGACATGGTCTAGTCTTCATAAAACCATGCTGACTCCTACTAATAAAGTTGTTTGTTTTCACATAGTTCTGAACACTGTCGGTTAGTAACCCTTCTAGTATCTTACCCACTATGGAAGTGAAGCTTTCAAGTGTATAATTTCCTGGTTTGGGTCTTGCACACTTTTTGAACAATGGAACTGCATCAGCTTTCCTCCAATCACAGGGAACTATGCCTGATGAAAGTGAATCAATAAATATTAAGTATAATGGTCTTGCTATTATGGAAGTAAATTCCTAAAGTACCCTTGGGTGTGTGCTATCAGGTCCAAGTACTTTATTCACCTTACATGGTGGAGAAAATTCTGTAGTTTTGTCTATTTGCCCATAGCCTGTCATTGTTGCTTCCTTTGTATATACTGAAGCAAAGAATGAATGATAATAATTCACCTGTCTCAGCCTTAAGAGGACCAAAATCATTCTTAACCTTTTTGTTATTAATATACTTGTTCAGGAGTTTTCTTGCTCTCATTTTCAATATTTCTATCCTTTTCAATTTTAGCAAGCTTAATAACATAGTTGCAGATTTCATTACATTCTTTATATGCATTATGATTACCAAGATCTGGCTGTACATCTGTTGTTCCATTGTTGCATTTTTTGAGAGTCACTCAATTTCTATTGGATTACAAATACATACTATCCCTATACATAGGACTCCGCATCTCTGCCCAGGCAGGATATATAGAGCCCAGAGGAGAATTAGTATGTTTATTGACTTTTGGCATGATGGATGTTTTTCCTTACTCTGTTACTACATTACAAATATACTCAATCCCTGAATATGGGACTCCTTATCTCTGCCTAGGCAGGATACGTAGAACCCAGGAGATAAGAAGACTATCTGATGATATTCATATGAGAAGACTATACAAATAGCTTTTTGGATACATTTTGGATCAAAATTGAATTTTTTTATTGTGTACCTTTTCAAACTACAACAATCTGCTCTTCTATCCAACAGGATTCATCAATGACTCAGTAAATTGCTTGTCCATCAGTCATCTCCAGTGTAACATGTTATGTTGGATACTGTAGAAACTACCTCTGCTTGTATATTTGATGATTAGTGAGCCCCTAATATTATCAACCTCTTCCTTTGGTGTTTGGCTGTTGGTTGTAATAGATATGTGTCAAGATTATGGAAGTAATCTTTTGTACGATAATAACGATATTTTCTCCCTGATATTGTGGCACCTCAACTGAATCCTTTCAGACAACATGAAAAGGAAGGTCGTTTTTCAAACTCATTTAAGTTTTCACTTTCTTTTGTGTTTATTTCTTTTCATATTATTTGTCACAAGATAATTGCATTTCTCTATTTCTTTAAGTATTTTTAGTTTTTTTCCCTGTATTTATTGAAATCACAAGATAAGTTTGTCATGTAGTGTCATCATATTTCAGTAGCTGGTTCTAGTCCAGGGTGACCCTATTGCATGTGTTCTTTGGTGTATAAAGTCAGAGTTCTATTGCTTGTGTTGTCTTGATAAAGGCTCACCCATGTGCTGAAATGTCTATTTACATTTTGAGGAATTAAATCAAAAATAATTTATTTCAGAAATTCTGTGAGTGCTTGCTTGGCTATCACAATAAAGTATATATATATATATACAGTATATATATATATATATATATATATATATTTTTTTTTTTTTTTTTTTTTTTTTTTTTTTTAATACAGCAACTATATATATGGGAGGCATCTACAAAACACCATGTACACCCAGGTATTAACCCCTTGAATGAGAGAGGTCTCCAATCCATTGCAAAACATTCAAAGTATTAAACTGTCCCTAGACCTGGGGCTTTGCCCATCTCTCAGTGCATTTTGCAGTCCAGTTGCATGATTACTAGTATGGATGTTCCATGATCCAAGCTGACAACAGGAATTTAGGCTTTAAGTATAAATTCTGAGGCTGGATTCAAATGAAGGAGATATATGTTACCTCCCATTTTATAAAAATGTGTTCATACTGAAGTATATGGGAATACCTGGAGATAAAAGCAGAGCTAAAATTATCACCTACATTTGAATCCAGCCCCTGGTGTTTTAGACAGTACCTAACAACACTACTGAAAGACCTTCCCCATGTCATCTTGATTGGATGGATTCAAGAGTGTTGCGAGGCTCAGTATTACTACATGGGAGCAAATGACTAAATGTAGTTGACAGTATTAGATTCAGCATAGTTTCATCCAAATGACTTGCAGCTGGCTTGCCAGAAGAAGGTAGGATTGGGCATTATATGTCTGACATGTACATTAGCAGTTATTCTGAGCTCTTCAAAACTTTGTTTGTGGCAGGATCAAGGAGTGATTGCATGTCACCTAGATTTAATCAGAAAATAGACACACTTAGTCTTCATCATTTATCAAGCAAAAATGTGTCAGTACTGAAAAAACAAAAACAAGTTCCCAAATTTCCATTGATTTAAAAGGAGGTTTAAACCTTTGAACACCAGAGGAATGTGCACATTGCCAAGCATTGCGATGCACACACCTATATCACTCAAAATGTTAAACCTCATGAATGGGAGTGAATGGGAATGGAGCAACTCATAAACTTTCAAAGGGTAAAATACTTAATTTAAAATAGTATATGTCCTCTCTTGTGTAGTTGTTTTTTCCCCAGAATTGATTCAGTCCATCTTAGCACATCAGCTTCAGTATGAGGGATTTAATACAGTTGTGTCTGAAAATAGGACCTGGGAGAATTTTTTTTTAGTGCAACATCTACCTAACTCAAATTTACTTAGCTACTTACACTGCAAACCATTGTCTATAAGCCACTTAAGCTAAGCTAAGGAAAGGGCAGTAGGAAAATTTATGGACATTTTGGGTGTTCGTTTCCTGTTTCTTGTTAACACTATGCAATAAAAGGGTGCAGAGAAAACTGGCATACCATTACTTTATTTTCCCATGCATTTTCCCATGGAGAGGAAGCATTTGTGGAAGAGACTTAAAGGGATAGTAATGTTTCACAATAAAAGCAGCTCCCATTAATCTTCATAGTATTTGAGCCATGGAAAGTGTCATTTCAATACTGTCAGAGTTGTAGTTCAAGAGAAACTGAATAATAAATATCCCTCTCTCACCCCTTTTACTGATGTAACACTGCTCACCTCAGAACAGCAAGACTGTCTGGATGGATCACAGAAAGTGACAATCTTCAGTGAGCATAAGGAAAAACCTGTCAAGGGGGGGCAGGGTTTTCCTAATGCACTCTCCATGACCCAAATACTATGAAGATTAATTGGAGCTGTTTTTATTGTGAAACATTACTATGCCTTTAACAACAGAGCCATCATTTTCCCTAGAATATAAAGTCAGATGTAGGATTAGTACGCCAACATACCAGACCTGAAAATGAGCAACACAGGAGAATTTGTACCTTCTCCAGATACTGTTCAATAATAAAATTTAATCTGTGTCATTAAAACAAGTAATATTAATCCAAAGCAATCGTAATCTTGATATTTATGTGTTCACTTCTAAATGTAATTGGTCTCCTCTTCCAAAATAAGCTTGCTCTGTTTGTAGTTTCTGGCAAACAAATGCTTAGCTATGAGTTTGAAAAAAAATTGGTGATATATTATTGTGTGGAAATAGTAGCCTTTGCTTGCCATCACACTATGGGCTCAATACAATGCCACACATTAAAATAAAAAACTGGGAATGGTGGTTTTGACAGCACAGTTTGGTATTCTATTAACTCACACTTGTGCTTAAAACCAAAAGATGAAAAAACCCTATGGGCATGCAACACATTGCACAGCATTACACTAAATCTCACTAAAGTTTTCCTGGAAAATAAAAACTGAACTGTAATGTCTGGAGGGGTTCTAAGCACCCTGGCCAGCCACTGTCCGTCTACTTGCTGAATCTTCTGTCTTCTTTGTTCTCTTCTTTCTTCAATAAAATCTGTGTAAAAAAATCATCCAATGAGAGTTGATTTAAAAATAAATAAATAAATAAATAAATAAAAAGACCCCAAGAGATGCTACAGTTAATCTTCTGAGTGCGGGAGGGGTACCCCTCCAGCACTCACATGGTTAAAAGAAAAGAAGTGTAGCATATCTCTTCAAAGTAATATTTTGTCATTCCATGTTTTAAAAAATAAGCAATTCTTATTTGGTCAAGTTTAAAAAAGTTTCCAAATTGTAGCTAAATGTCCACTGCTGGCTCCTCTGGTGGTGGCAGCCATGCATATAGTCACAGACCACCACCATCTATATGTACCGGGCCGTTGCCAAATGAGGGAATTCTGAACAGAGACTGACATTTTATGTGGCCAGTCTCTGTTTAAAATTAATACCAACTTCCAATTGTCTGGGAGGTGTGTAAGCTCACAGCTTCTAGCGGGGGACCCGCTAGAAGCTGATTGGCTGGGAGGAGCATAAGCACACATCCCGGCTAATTGGAGGCTGGCATGCAGTTTGAACAGAAATTGGCCATGTACAAAGCCAGTCTCTGTTCAAAATTCCCTCATTGGAACTCGGGCAATGACTCGGTATATATATATATATATATGTAGAGAGGAGGAGGTTTGTGACCATATGCATTTTTCTACAATTATGTAATCTTTTTTAACGTGACCAAATAAGAATGACTTATTTTTTATAAAGGGAAAGGCAACATATTACTTTGAAGAGATATGCCACACTTCTTTTAACCTTTGGAGAACAAGAGGTTTATCCCTCGTGCACTCAAAGGGTTAACTGTGGCATCTCTCGGGGTATTTTTTTTAAATTAACTCTCATTGGATATATATATATATATATATATGTTTTTTTTTGTTTTGTTTTTTTTACACAGATTTACAGAAGAAAGAAGAGCAGACAGAAGATTCAGCAAGGAGACAGATAGTGGATGATAGGTAAGTGTTACATTAAGGCTAGTATTGTTTAAGTGTCATGTTAGGGATAGTGTAGGCTTAGTGTCTGGGAGGAGTGTAAGGGTGACTGTGTTTTGAGCTCACGCTTATTGTTTGAAACAAGAGTCTTGTCAGATAACAAGAGTTGGCTTTTTTTCCTTTGATGTTCACACAATTCACGCTATTTAGTGTGAGTTGCGGGAACAAAAATAAACAATAGCATTTGGCCATAACGTGCGTTTTGGCCACCAACGCTTGATGTTCCATGTACTGGTCCAGCTATAGAATAGCTGTGGTACTCTGTGTTTTTTTTTTGCCTTACTGGCTGTTTTACTGGTAGGCCCTATGTCATTTGATGGAGTCAGTGCAGATTTCTCCCTCTTCAGAAATCTTAGTGTATTGGCTCCATAGAATAACAAAGGAACTGGAGAAGTGAGATCACTGGAGAAGTATTCTCAATTTAATCCACTCTTTATCACACCATAGTGCATCTCCCCACTGTCTATTTAATGACTGACCAGGGGCACAATTCCATTACCAGCGCTAAAAAAAAAAAACAGGCGCTATGTTTTTTAAGTCAGTTTTGGTTATCCTATTACCAGACTTGTGAAAACAAAAGCAGTGGTAATCACACATACCAGCAGTCAAAAAAAAGCCCATAGGAATCAATTAAAAACCACGTGCAAGTAGTATCCTATTACCCACGCTCAGTATTAGCGCCTGGTTTGTTTATACAAAATAAGTTGGAAATTCTGCACCTCAGAGGTTGAGGAGTAGAAGCCATAATGACAGTTTCAAAACAATTGTTGTTTGAACAAAAGCAGTGTAGAATATAGTATACACCATAGAAATCCAACATAGAGTGCCCCCCTTTGACATATTATCCCCCCTTTTACAAGTCGACTACAGTGATTTTCTTTCACCACATTAATTCGAGAAATATTGTACTTGATACTTTAACCTTCCTTCCCACCTTTAATATTTGATTTACAGTGCTCCCATGACTTTCTTTCACCATTTATATCCGACATTTATCTTCTCCTTTTTTTTTTCGACATGCCCTCGTATTTTGTATTGCAAGATTAACCCTATGAGTTCCAGACAGGTAGCAACACATTGCATTGTGTTTGCTACCCCTCTGGTACTCAAAGGGTTAAAAGAATTAGTGAAAACAGTGCTCCTCAATATTAAATAAACCCATATCTTGATTCTTTTTTTTTATAGTCCTGTAAGAAGTTTATTGTAATGTTAAATAGTTGTTATGTAGTGATATAGTCAGGGCTTATAATTTGAAGTCCTTTGCTACTAGCCAGACCTGAAAAGTTACTCGCCACTGCAAACCATAACATACCCACCAGGGCTGAATTTCTACTCGCCTGGGCTAAATTTGCTTTATAACTATATCAGGGCTCAAAATTCCCACTCGCCACTAGCCAATGGCGAGTGGAAATTTTGAGCCTTGATATAGTTATAAAGCAAATATACATAACATATATAATCAATATCTGCACAGGTATTGTTAGAACCTTTAAGTCCTCATGTAAAATGATGTATTGAGCTGACCGACATTATATTGGAGATACTGGTTATGTTGAGGAGATTCATATTTCCTATGAGACAGGATATGTTTAAACTTCAAGTCATTATCAACAAAACTCTATTTTATTAGATCCATTTCTTCAATTTTAATAAATTATTATGCATATAACGTATCCCCCCTGGAGGTTCATCTCTGTTACAGAAATTGGTGCCATCTGAAAATATGCACAATTTACCATGAATAACATTAGAATTATGGTATAGGTCACATTATTATCCTCCTTACATACATTTACTGATCTGTGTACATTGTCCTCTTTCTAATTTATGTTCCTCATTATCCTTTTTGTATTATTCACTGCTATAAAACTATATTTAAAAGAGCAAAAAGACAACAATAAAGAAAATATTCAATTCACACTTTCAAAATAAAGTTTAGGGAAATAAAATCATGGTTTTACAGAAAAGATGTTTATAACTCACGTTGAATTCATGCGTCACTAAACACTCCAAACCAGAGCTTCTTCCACATAGCAAACTGACTGCTTTCATCAGCGTAAGACACTGGAAGACACAAATAAAATGGTGAATGGGGAAGCTACAGTTTAATACAAGTAAACACACAAAATGGAGTTTGGGGCTGTATACAAACTCAAATTATAAAACAAAATGGAGAGATACAAGTCGAAACTGAGGTTAGGAAACCTAACATCTAATATCTGTGATTGATTTGTCACAAAGAGCGTCAGTCACCCAGGTCAGCTGCCTACATGGCTGCACCATAAGGCATTTTCAGCACTTCATTGAAACAACTCCCTGGGATTGTTAGTCACCAGGGTGTTCCAGCAAGCTGCATTCATGTTATCCAAGGCAGTTGTACTGGTGTCATGTCAGTAGTATGTCACTAGCACTAAATGATGATGTTCATAGTATTAGACTAAATACATATTGTTCGCTTTAGATATGAGTCAGATAGGGACTTGCTCAATTGAAGGTGCCTTGGCTAGATGGGGATGATGGGGAAGCTTCACATGGTTTTCATCATAAGCATGTCACTAAACCTCATTGTTTATTATCTGTAGTAAGTCACAGGATATGTATTTGTAACAGTAAGGATTTGATGTGCAGACTTTTTTTGTTTACTTATTATCCCCATAGGGTATAATAAAACCTATGTTTGGGTAACTGTGCACAGCTGTGGAACTGCTGCAACTAATTCATCTTGGAAAATAAGCCTTTGGTCCAATGCAGGTCTTAAAGTGGAGCTGTTATAACAAATAGGTGATTTTAAAAAGGATTTGTAAATATCTATACTTATGACAGACATTTTTAACTTAAAACAAAAATGTATAAGATATTTATTTATTTGTCAGTTTATGCAAATCTGGTAGGCATGCCTGCTAGCTACTACCATTCTGGACTACTCCCATCCCAAATTCCCCTACCTACTGACTGGTGTTAGCTTATTTACATAAATGATAAATAAACATATTTATTTGATTTAAATTGAGAATTTACAATTTTTAGTGGTGTCAAATTCTCAGAATGTTCAGCTGTACTTTTTTTATAGTTTGTGAGTGAAAATGTGTCCACCACAAACCTGGGAGATTAATTCTAAAGTTGGCACAATGCATGATATCCAGCCACCCAGCCAGAAACCTCTAAAATCTAATTGGTGGTGTAGAAGCTACTGTACTATGGTGTAATGTATGTAACACTGCAAAGTATCAAATAGACTGGCGGGGGTGATACAAATATCACTAAAGTATACCATCATTAAGCTCTTCAAGATATTACCTGTCAGCATACTAGTTTCTGACTTATTAGGTCAACACTTAATATGTTGTGCAGTCTACTGTTGGTGAATGTTGCTGTATAGCCATGATTTTTTATCATGCCTCTAGTCTGCTTAATAATTTATGTTTTACCATATGTTATACCTAGCTAGGGTAGATCCACCACCAGTTAGGTGGAGAAGGTTTGTAGCTCAGTTTTTGGAGATAATTCATTGTGCCAACATTGCTTTCATCCTGGTTAACATCTGACATATGGAGCTGAATTCCAGGCACTTAAACGATTTGTTCTTTGCATGTGTGGTTAATCTAAAAGGACTGTTTTCATGTTTTAATCTCAAAATTACTGTACCTAGCATTTTGGAAAATGTTTCCTACTAAATAAAAATTCCATTAATTTACCAGTTAACCTAATTTATATGTTATCTTCAACCATCCATGAATCTGACATTTTTGATTTGCTGAAATTTTGGTTTTCTTTGCATGAACAGGTCTTTTTATATCCTCTGTCCTGCATAAATTCTTCAAATTAAATTAATTATAACTATCCATCTGTTACAATGTGCTTTAAGCATGATTGTCAGTCTTTTATATCTGTTATTCCCCAGTCTTTTGTATCTATTATTCCCCAGTTGCACCTCATTATAGGGTGTTGGGCAAATATCAATTATGTAATAATAAATTATAACAATATTAATAGTAATAGATTACACTGGGATGGTTATATCTGTTCCTAACATGCTGTTATCTGTTGTCACTGCTGTCACTTGCCTTTGTAAAGTGGTTTAAATTTTCTTTATAATTCTGAGGTATTCTTTTATGAAAGGGGGATGTGTTTCACACTGGTAAGGTTTACAGTGCATGCTTTTGGTATATGAACTATTGAAACAGAGCCACAGAATTATCACTTCTCTAAAACAACTATATATTTTACTGGTCTGTGTATTTTAAATACAAAAGGCTGGATTTCATTTCAGGTGTTAAAAAGTATCATTAGAATTTATCTCATATGTTCCTTTTCTTTACATTGGAAAATATGAAGTTAAAACCAGTGATAAATGTACTAGTTGCAATAGAATTCCACCTTATCTTGGAAAATTATACATTTGTCCCAAAACACTTGATACAAATCTGCATTTGTATATTGTTTGTGGAAACCATTTGGGACAAGTGAAATATCTGAGATTCATTTTGCAGATCAATCTAGGACTGCCCCAATCAATCCAGAAAAAATCACAGAGGGATAAAGGATAGTGTGAATTAGGAAAGGGTAAGGGTTGAAGTGAAGGCAGGAGATATCGATATATGTAATACTAGTTTTAAAGCCCGTGTACACGGGCCAACACTGGCGGGGCTGCAGTCATGCTCAATACTGACTGCCTGTGCCGTGGCTGATACAGAGCGGGGCACTCCGAATTCAGACCGTAGTCCTCTCTTCACACCTTTCTGGTACCAGGTTGTCCCAGGAAGGTGCGCAGAGGACTTCGGTCTGAATTCGGAATGCCCTGCTCAGTATCAGCCATCTGCTGTGCATGACGGCTTCTGACAAACATCCTTAGCGAATTCTAACATAGGATAGGAATGCTGCCTGCATGAAAATAGTGAGATTCTGATATCACAGGCCAGAATATCGTATCCTCACAGGGAGCTGGGTGCAGAGAACTTGTGGTTAACAAACCTCTAAGCAAAGCAGCTGCAATCTGACACTTGCAGTACACAGGGTTCTAAAACCGCTCAGCAGTTTAGTGTTGAATTAAGCCCTACAGTGCCCTCCTCCATTCCACAAATAAATACCACCTCTCTTGCAACCAATGTGTTAAGAGGTGCAATTGTACTGAAAGCGCCAGTGACAGGACTGAATACATAACAGCCATCACAGAGGACGGCACTGAAGGGGACACTTATGGGGTTAATGCAGCATTAAACTGCTGAGCGGTATGAAAACCCTGTGTACTGCTGGAGTCAGATTACCTTCGCCTCGCTTAGAAAGTTTGTCTCTGTACTCACCTCCCTTTGTGGATAAGATATTCATGCTTGTGATATCAGAATGTTGCTATTTTCATGCAGGCAGCATTCTGATATCGCTGTTTTCAACACCACAAAATTTTTAACCCCCTAAGGAGCGGCATGCACGCACTTGGCCGGCACTTAAGGACCACAGAACGTTTTTTTTTTAAATTCCGATCCAGGGCTCCCTGAACGGTGTGCAGCCGCACAGGGAGCCCTGAAATCGATGACGTACATGTACGTCATGGGTCCTTTAGGGACATACATGTAAGTCTTGAGTCCTTAAGGTATTAATGTGTTGCACGCCCAATAGAGGGTAACTTTTTCAAAGGAAGCCTAAAGAAGACAGAGGAGCCAAATAGAGCTGAAATAGGAGGGAAGAAGAAAACAGATGAGGACATGGTCAAAAATAGTAGGTAAAGTCTGGGCAGTTGGATTGAGGTTATGCACTAAGTAGTGATAAAGAGGTGATAAAGTGGAGATAACTTATCCAATGATATCACTTCACCAGTTCCTAAGTTATTTTATGGAACCTATTACTAAGATCTGCAAATATGAAGAAATCTTAGTGCATAGAATTAGAGAAGTGATATCACTAGAGAAGGTATCTCCACTTTATCACCTCTTTATCACACCTTAGTGCATAACCCCCATTGTGTCTACTGATTTAAATTGCCAAAGATATCAGTTTAGCACCGTATGTAGAAGTAGTAGTACAGTACCTATATCATATGTGTGCGTGTGCGTATGTGTATGTGCATGTTTGAAACTGATTATAAAACCTGTTTCTAGAAAAGAAATTCAAGTTTACAATGTTTCCATTGCATTCCCAGAATTCCATGTGACTATCCAAATGAGATCCCTCAGTGTGGAATGCCTCTTTTTGATTTCAAATCCATGACATTGCTTATCATTAGCTTATTCTTATTGCTTGTGATAAAGGTTCAACACCCACCAAGAAAAGGTTTTCCTGCCAGAGGAGAAGATCCTTCTGGTAATGCAGGAGGTGTCTCAAGCCCTGCAGTGGCCCTCGGATGAAAGTGCTGGGCAGACTAGGGTCAACAATAGTGCACACGAGGGAACTTCAGTGATATGTCATCCAGAGTTGGTCCATAAATCCGGTACACTTGGATCAGTAGATATCCCTCTCTTCAGAGGCCAGCCGGGACATTCAGTGGAAGTTATGCTGGCACAGCCTGGAACAGGGGAAACCCTTTTGATACCAGAATGCACTCTGGTCACGATGGACACCAGCCTGTGCAGCTGGGGTGTGGTTCTGGGTCACCAAGGGGTTCAAAGCAGGAGCACTCCAGAGGAGTCTCTTCAGTCCATGAATGTCTTGGAACTCAGGGCAATTCGACTAGTCCTTGTGTAGAGGACCTTACTCTTGAAGGGGAAATCAGTGAAGGTTCAGTCTGCGTTCGCAGAGCCATAGCTTGGTATGAAGTGGGGTACATTCTCGGCTGGGCAGGAACCCATGTTCCGGTCATCTCCTTCATTCACATTCCAGGGGTAGAAAACATTCTGGCAGACTCCCTAAGTCACAAAGAAGTAGACCCAGGAAAGTGGGAACTTAATCCTGAAGTCTTCTACCTGATTGTGCAACACTTGGGTGTTCCGGTGAAAGATCTCATGGTCATCAGGGAGAACAGAAAGGTTCCAATCGTCTGCTCCTTGAGTAGCAATCCTCTGGCATTTGCAATGGATGCAATGTCGATTCCATGGAATTTCCACCTCACATATGTTTTTCCTACATTTTCTCTCATTCACAGGGTTCTCCTGAAGATCAGGATGAACGGTGCGACCATAATTCTGGTTGTTTCTTATTGAGTGGTTTGCAGACCTGGTCAGTCTCTCTCTATTCAGGACCCACTTCCCCTTACTCCCAGACTGGACCTCCTTCTCCAAGGTTACCTGTGGTATGAGGACAGGGACATGTTGGCTTTGATGGCATGGCTATTGAAGCCCACAAACTGAGGAAAGGTTTCTCCACCTAGGTCATTTCCACTATGACTCAGGCTCTCAAGTCTGTAGCCTCCAAGGCTTATCATCGGGTATTATCTATTTTTCACAAGTGGTGTGAGGACAAGGTGGGGTCCTCACAGGAGTTTGGCCTTCCTTTGGTGTTATCCTTTCTCTAGGATGGTGTGAAGAAGGGCCCCCGCCTTGAACTCCTTAAAGGTTAAGATTTCAGCACTTTTGGTGTTTTTCCAGAGGTGTATTGCCATTTTTCTGGATGTCAAGGTTTTTCTTCAGGGGGTAGCTCATGCCTTCCCAACCTTTATTGCTCCCACTCCTCTGTGGGACCTTAATTTGGTTTTGAGAGTTTTGTAGAGGCATCCCTTTGTGCCCCTTGGTTATATACCTCTACCTTAGTTGACATTAAAGATGGCTTTTCTTTTGGTAGTCGTCTCAGTCTGCAGAGTTGCTGATAACGACAAGCTGGTGCGTCAAGCCTCTCAGTAGTTTCTTCCAAAGATGGTTTCTGAGTTTCACATCAATCAGAAGATTGTTGTGCCTTCCTTCTGTCCTGACAAGGAGAAGGATCTCCGTTTGTTAGACGTTGGGAGGCACATATAGTCAAGTTGATAACTTTAGTGGCTAGCAGCAGATTTAGGATGCAGGCTTTCAAGATCTCTATGGTCTATTCCTCAGGTATGTTTTACAGATTAATATGAAAACATTATTCTTAAATACAAGTACACATTGCATTCTTTAGACTTGACTATATTTGCCTCCTGTATTTCTATGGCTAACATGGAACCAACTCTCATCTTTAAAATTTTATGTGCACCATACTCAGCCTTTTCACAAATATTACTCTTTTTTAACATTTCTGAGGGTCATAGGGCAGGCCAGGCTGCTTCCAAGGTTAATGTTGAATCTTGGATAAAAACTACCATATGCCAGGCATATGGAGTTCAGAAGAAACCTGTTCCCTTAAAGGTCAAAGAACACTCCACTCGTTCTATGGAGGCCTCTTGGGCCTACAAGAATCAGGCCTCAGGGGAGAATTTGTATAAGGCTGCAACCTGATCCTCCTTGCACACCTTTGTTAAACACTACCATGTCGATGTTCTGGCTTCAGCCAAAGCCAGCTCTGCTTTCCAAGGACCTGCACACTTGGTTGTCATAGTGTTGTTCAGTTGTTTGAGCCACATTGGCTCTTGTTCTTGTGTGCTGTGTAGTTCAATATCCATTGATACTTACTGTTTGGCTATACTAATACTGGACAGTCCTGGGATACCCTGGTATCATGGGGATAGGTGTGAGGTTCTTTATGATTTTTTCTCACCTCTGGGAACTTAGAACTTAGTGTTGGTTTAGCCCCATGGTACCTTTGTTCCATACTGGATGTGAGAGAAAACAGAATTTTAGTGTTCTTACCTGTTAAAGGGATAGTAATACTTCGTTTTAACTTTATTTTATTTTGTAGGCATTAAAAAAACATGAAGAATGATATAAGTCTTATCTCTGAAACCTTTATGGTTTAAGAGATATTCACAAACAAAGTATCCCCCCCTGTTCAACCAGATCAGAAGGGAGATGCCCAGGTAGACTGCAGAGAGGGACAATCTTCAATTAAGATAATGGAAAAAGCTGAAAAACTTGTCAAGGGGGGGGAAGGGCTTTCATTGTTTTCATACAAAGAAAATTGTCCCCTTCTGTTATCTGTACTGTCATACAACCAGACTCACATCTGAGAAGAGATTGCTTACACTAGGTAAAATGGGCGGGGAGGGGAACTTTGCTTGTGAATATCTCATAAACCATAAAGGTTTGAGAGATAAGACTTATATCATTCTTCATGTTTTTTTAATGCCTACAAAATAAAATAAAGTTAAAACGAAGTATTACTATCCCTTTAAATGCTTTTTCTTTTTAGTCCAAATGGAACACAGGTCTGCCACCCAGAGACAGGGACCATTGCTGTGGTCTTGCCTAGCTAGGCTGTGTAGTCCTTTTAGAGTCTTTCTTCTCCTAGGAGATTTTCTTCTTCCCCTGCTTGCCTTGTTTGTGTGGATTTGGTCACATTCATTGTGGAGCTTACAGGTGAGGGGAGGGTTGAGCTGGAGGAGGAGGAGAGAGTCGCCACCCACAAGACTCTTTCTTTGGGATGTGTCCTACCCTCCAAAGGAGGGACTCTACACCATGACACCTTTGTTTCCTATGGACTAAAGAGAAGAGGATTTAACATGTAAGAACATTAAAATCCTATTATTGGTGTGAATGCATTGTTCCGTTGCAAGTGTACTGCAAAAAAAGAATAGGTCCGCACCAAGTGCTCAGTCACTGAAGTTTTAGATGGTCCTTGACCAGTGTGACCAATACCTCATGTCCTTATAGTGACATTGCTGCCTCCAGTGTCACTGGTGAAAGGGTAGGATTTTCCTTGTACCTAATGTTTTGTAAGGTAATTTGCATTTTCCTTTATCATCATGAACTCTTATCTTTCCACCTGCTACCTTACAGTGTGCTTTCAAAAACAAGCCCAAGGAAAATTAGAAGCGATATCTGTCCGAATGGGGCAACTCCCTTTATCTGTGAAGGTAAAACACTGACATTCTACTCTATGTATGAGAGGGGTTATACTTATTTTAAAGTAAAATTAATTCACAAGCCATAAAACTTGGTCTCTCAATTATCCCATAATTGAGTAGACTCTACAGGGCATACTCAGGAAGACAGAGATGCACTTCTTGCGCAAACAACCTTTTTCTCTGAGGAATGTATAAAAGGTGTGTCAGGTCCCCACAGCATGCCAGTCTATGTTTGTGAGAGATAAAGAAAGATATACAGTTTTGAGACAGGATAGGCAAATAAATAAAAGTTAGAGTTTAGTTTAGGATGTCTTCTTGGCAGGAAATGTATTCTCTTTGTTGGTGGATTCAGAGGGACTCTGGAGTAGTGTATGGTGAGAAAGGAGATTTATCCAAAATACCACCAGTTCTTGGTTAGGGAAGTCTGGGTGTGTGAATGGACCAAAGTAGATTTACCCGAAAAACCCAACATTTTTTGTGCCTGAGAATATACTGGCATCTGTTGTCTAAGTTCCTTCCAGCTAACTGTTCTCTGTGTTAGTGGAGTCTTGGGGTGTGAGAAGGGAGCAAATTATATTTATCTGAAAATCCCCAACATTTTGTGTGCTTGAGGAAACAAAGGCAACTGTAATCCAAGTTCCTTCCTGATTTGGAGGTTGTCTCTATGTTAGAGGAGTCTGGGGGTATGTGAAGGGAGCAAAGGAGATTTTCCAAGTACTAAAAATATTGTGCGACTACTGGAAAGAAATTGGCAGCTGTGATTCAAGTTACTACCATCTGGCTGATCTCTCTGTGTTAGGGGAGTCTAGTGATATGTGAAGAGAGTAAAAGAGATTTATCCCAAATATCCCCACATGTTGTGTGACTGATGGGAAAACATGGTAATTCCTGATCTGGCTGTTATCATTATGTTAGGGGAGTCTTGTTTTTTTGTTCCTTTTTTAAACATTAATTAAAAAAAAAAAAATATATATATATATATATATATATATATATATATATATATATATATAAATATATATATATATATATATATATATAGAGAGAGAGAGAGAGAGAGAGAGATAGAGAGAGAGAGTTAAGGTTGTAGCCGTATTATTCCAGTGATGTAGATGTAAAATAACAAACAAAATTAATATCTTATAGTACCTTTTTTATTGGACTAACAGAATTTTGGATTGACAAGCTTTCGAGCGCATTGCAAAGAGATGCGTTGTGTGCCCCTCTGGCACTCAGGGGGTTAACCCTAGCAAACAACACAGCTTTGAATTCAATGTATTAACTGTTTTAACTGTTATGACTGTTTTAACTGTGAAATCTGTGTCCTTGTGCTCACAAATGCTTCAGACTTGAGAAAGGGAGTTTATCCCGAAAGCTTGTCAATCCAAAATTCTGTTAGTCCAATAAAAAAGGTATTACAAGAATTTACTTTTGTTTGTTATTTTACATATATATATATATATATATATATATATATATATATATATATATATACATATATATATACACATATATATATATATATATATATATATATATATATATATATAGTATAATAAGGAGAGCAAAACAGATTATCGTATAATAATATATTCTATACTTAATCCACAAAAAATAACATCTATATAAAAAGAAATATCGAAATAACCAGATACATAAAATAATGACAATTAACCCTTGCAGTGCCAGAGAGGTATGAAATGCATTGCTTTGCAATACGTTCCGTACCCCTCTGGCACTCAAAGGGTTTTAAAATCACAAATAGCTCCGGAGCGCAAGAATATATAATATAAATAACATATCCCTGTATCCGCCGATATAATAACAGCGATATAGATACTAAGGTGACTGTAAAATCAATGGTAATATACATTGATATATGAAATATCCTCAATATTTAGTTTAGTCAGTATAGCATATATAGCTGTTTTAGCATAATAGTCGGTCAATCGGTCGACTCGCAGGTGTTCTTAAAGGCAAGGTTTCAAATGCTGGTATTAACTCCTAAAGTGCTGTCATGAAAGTGGGCAGATCTTTATATTAGTAATGGTCAACCTGTGACATATCACTTCTGTAGCGTAGGCTGTTCAGTCTTCTGACCTCCTCCACATCTGCATCAGCAGCTTAAGATTTCAACTTCTCCTGCTAGTCATACTGCTAGCCAGCACTTAAAACTATTATATTTTATTTTAACTTTTATTTTTATGTTTTTTCCTCTCTCTGTGCCAGCTTTCACTTTCTTTCTCTCCTAAACTATGCCACACTGCATGAGTTTTTATAATATGGAGGTGGGGCATTTTTTAGGCCGGAAATGGAACCGTTTTTGTGAAAATACTGTGATGTTAGCAAAATGGTGGAAAATCTAAGTGTTTATCTATGGGCTGGAATTACCACAGGAAAGGGGGAAAATGTTGCTTTTTTTGAGAAAATTTCCATGGAAATAAAGCAGGATGTTTCACCCATACTTATTTAAATCTTTGAAACATTTTTGTTGTGTTCGATGGTACAGTTGGTATGCTCCAGGACTGCACCTATTTAGCTTCTAACTTACAGCCCCATATTATATATATTATATATATATATATATATATATATATATATATATATATATATATATATATATATATAATGTTGAATTTATTCAGAAGAATTATTCTTCGAATTTAGATTTCATGGTATTGTGTATTTAGAGCAGATCTGTATATTATTTGATGTAAAACATTTTTTAGAAATATATATTGTTTTTTTCTTACATTGTTCCTGTTCAAAAAGAATGATGAATAGTTTTATGCTTCTTCTTCATTTGGCCCATCTCTGGATTCCATGCTTTGTCTAAATTTGTAAAATGCATGATTTATTAATGTGTCACTTTGTACTGCTTTTATACAACATGCCAAACTTGAAACAGTATTCCCTTTAGAGTTTCGTACTCTATGACTTGCATTGACTGAATACGGCTGAAAGTAGAAATTAGTTATTGTGTTTACTTTTTCATAAATGACAGCAGTGGTGAGGAAAAGATTTGTAAGCTATCTATGGAGAGATGAACCAAGGAAAAGCTCTCCATTTCCAATACTTTTCTTACAAGCTAAGATTTCTAAAGTTGGTGAGACATGCATGTATAGGCTCCACAGAATAACATAATTATTTGATAGTTTATTTCACAGGAAGTCTTTTCTCACCTTTACCACACCTTAGTGCAAAACCCACCTCAAACTCAAGTATGGTAGATTTGCTAAGATGAGATGAGGATAAGCTACATCCATTATTTCTGTTACTCTATGACAAATTGTCCAAATTACTACTTACCTTTTTGTGAAATGCACGTACATAATCAGGGAAAGGTAAAATCTGTCACCACCCAGTACAGGCACATAATGGCCTGTTTCATCTCCTGCTAGAATTCCAGTGAGAAGAAATTTTTCATTGACATTTCCTTTTGGCTATGTAAGGTGCATGCCTGTGTGCATGTAAATATATACGTGAGTATAACACAGTAGTAGACAAAGCTTAGAATGTTTAAAAATACTTGCATCTATATATATAGATGCATTTATTTATGTATATAAGCAAATGTGCTACTAAGTTTACATATATATATATATATGAAGAACAAGCATAAAGAAAGAAGAGACATTATATAACATCACTAACCACACTTACCAAGGAACTGTTGAACACTCTTTGAGTTGGTATGTTTCATGGGTGTGCACTTCTGAGCATTGTGAGCATTATATAGAGAATATACTTTAATGTGCATACTAGAGGTATTATGAGCTTGATCCAAATGTTGGAGATGGCTGTTTTTTCTGCTGACGGCATGCGTTGCACTGGCACTCAAAGGGTTAACATTACCCGGACTTTGGCCCGTGTACACGGGCTTTTACACTAGTTAAGGATAACCTGGATAAAGGATTAATTTGACCATCATCTTCCCCAGCCGGAGCAGGATTATTTTCTGTCCTAAAGAAGGATGGGTCTTTGTGTCCATGCATAGACTATTGGGGTCTGAATAAAATAACTGTTACCCACTCCCATTGATTGAGGCACTATTAGAACAACTTACAGAGTCTTTTAGATTTACAAAACTAGATCTTCATGAAGCATATAACTCGATCCGCATTAGGGCCAGGAACGAATGGAAAGCCGCTTTTAAAGCATGCTACAGCCATTACTAGTATATGGTATTGCCATATGGCCTCTGTAATGCACCTGCGATTTTCCAAGGACTTATTAATAACATCTTCCAGGACATGCTTCTGAACAGTGTCATTGTATATCTTGATGACATCTTGTACTACTACATCTATTAGAAAACACCTTGGAGTAAAGCTACAGAAATACAAATTTGACAAACCTCGCCTTTCATTCCTGGGATATGTCATATCATCGACAGGATAGGAAATTGTCCTGCTAAGATTCAGGTGGTTACTGAATGGCCCATTCCTAAAGATGTTCAAGCCATCCAATGTTTTGTTGGATTCTCCAACTATTACAGATGATTTCTTTGTAACTTTTCTCAGACTATTTCTCCCATCATGGCTTTAACTAAGAAAGGGGTCAATCCCCAGAACTGGTCTACTTCAGCTCTGCAAGCCTTTGTTTCTCTTAAACAGTTGTTCACAGCCATTCGCATCTTAAGATTCCCAGATCCATCTCTGCAATTTAGCATGGAGGTAGACGCATCAGAGACAGCAGTAGAAGCAGTTGTATCTCAAAAACATCTAGATTCATCCAAACGTTACCCATGGTCAGTTTTTTTGGTTTTTAAAAATGTAATTAGCCGAATGCAATTACGACATGGGGAACCATGAACTCCTGGCTATTAAACTGGCTCTCAAAGACTGGGGACATCTTCTTAAAGGCACAGCACATCCAGTATTAATATTTACAGACCATAAGAACTTACAGTATTTGGAATCAGCCAAACATTTAAACCCACGTCAAGCCCGGTGGGCCCCGTTTTTGACTCACTTTAACTTCATCATTTCATACCACCCGGGGTCAAAAACATTAAGGCAGATGCCTTATCCAGACAATTTGGTGCCAGAATCAAACCTATTCCTAAAGCTATCATTCCTGCAGAATGCATAATTTCCTCCTTATCTACCTCCACCTTGGAAAAGATTCAGTCCCTGCATGGTCCTCCGGCCGCTAACCAACCGAAGAATACCCTTTTTGTTCCACAACAATTTTGTGTAGAAATTCGTAATTGGTTCCACCAATCCATGACTTCAGTAAATCCGGGCATTTGGAAAACATTGGATCTTATCACTCGTCAGTTTTGGTGGCCCTCCATTAAGACATATGTTCAAGTATATGTATTAGCCTGCTTGGAATGTACCCCATCATAAATCCTCTCATCTTCGCCCAGGAGGTTTATTATGTGCACTAATAGTACTTGCCTCACCATGGGTAGTCTCACCATGGACTTCGTTGTAAATCTTCCCTGAGCCAAAGGCTGCAATACCATCTTGGTCATGGTAGTCCGATTTTCCCAGGCAGGCACATTCATTCCCTTACCCAGCCTATCTTCAGCTCCAGAATTAGCTAGGATCTTCCTCAAAGAAGTATTTCACCTGCATGGTGTCAAGAATAATCCAAAGGAAGGTCTGGGTCAGGTGCTAGGGAGCGCCTCTGGAGAGTGGTACTTAGGAACGGAGACAGACATCCTAGCCCCCTTGTTACAGCTGAAGCCGAATTAAAGGTGCTCCCCATGAAGCCAGATGCCCGATCCCAGTTGAGGCGGGACCCTGACCAGGATAAGGACTGGAGTGAACTGAGAGACAAGTGGAGTGGGAGATTCAAAGCCAAAATGAAAATCAGAAACCAGGTCAAAAGAACATGCAAGAGATCAGAACCAGGAACAGCAATCATTAAACAAAACACCAACAAACACCAACTAGCATGAATAATCAAGCACAGAGCATGGGATTAGGCTAGGCTATAAGCCATCCTTCTCCACTCAGCAGAGAGAGGAAATGAACAATGTAAAGAAAGGAAAAAGTATCAAAAAGATAAAGCAAGCAAAACCCTTACACATGATACACCACTCCACATTGTTTCAGACAGTGGTTCTCAATTCATTTCTCATTTTTGGCAAGCTTTTTCCTCTAGACTGTGCATTTCCTTACATTTTTCTATGGCAAATCACCCCCAATTCAATGGTCAATGTAAATGGATTAATCAGTCACTATAAACATTTCTTAGGCTTTTTTATCGATTCTGAGAACTCCAACTTGGTGGATCTATTGCCCTTCTTGGAGTTTGCATTTAACAACCGCTTACACGATTCCTTACAATGCTCACCATTTTTTGCAGCCTTGGGATATAACCCTCAAGTCTTTCCCATGAACACCTCCTCAGGAGTTCCAGCAGTTGACACCATGGTTGACAATCTTCAAACTCTTTGGTCTGGTATACAGGATTGTCTTTCTGCTGCTACTGCCGCTCATAAACGAACTGCAGACCGGAAAAGATTACTAGATTATGCCTTTCATGCAGGGAGCCGGCTATGGCTTTTGACCAAGAATCTTAAACTTCAAGTTCCTTCTCTAAAATTTGGCCCCTGCTATATAGGGCCCTTTCAGATCACTAGGGTAATCTTTCCAGTAACCTTCCAAATAGTTATTCCTCCTTCCTGGCATGTCTTCAACAGAGTCCATGTTTCACTACTAAAACCATGTGTTCAAAATCATTTTTCTTCTAAACGTACTCCTCCACCTCCTATACTATGGAAGGGGAACCAGAATTTGAGGTAAAAAAGATTCTCGACTCTAGACTATCTCACTGATCCTTACAGTACATCATCAATTAGAGAGTAAATGGTCCTGAGGATCGCTCATGGGTAACAGCCATCCACATCCATACTCCCAATTTAATCTTTGCCTATCATAAGGCTCATCCTTCCAAACTGAAACGCACAGAGGCCTCTTCCACCAGCTATCTCTGTTCCTGTACCCGTTCAGCTGAATTACTGTGGAGAAAGTCTGGCTCTCTGGCAGACTTTCTCCACTACAGGTTCCTCTTTTCCTGCTTTAACTCTTCTCTGTCCCTCGTCAAAAAACATTACTTCTCACAACTAATCAACACTCTTAAATCCAACCCCCGATGCCTTTTCTCTTCCTTTGAGTCCCTCCTTCACCCTCCATCTGCTTCCCTTGCTAACTCCATACAGCCACAAGACTTTGCTGACTACTTCAAAGCCAAGGTGGACTCCATCTGGGATAATATACCACCTTGTATATCTCCTCCTAGCCTCCCTCCTTCCCCTCCCGGAACTCTGGATTCTTTTTCACTAGTCACGGAGGAGGAACTGACTAACCTACTATCCTCTGCTCCATCCACTACATGTGCACTTGATCCACACCACTCTCACCTCATCCAATCCCTCTCCCCCACACTAATCCTGTCCTATTTGCAAATCTTTAACTCCTCCTTTGCCATTGCTACCTTTCCTGATGACTTCAAACATGCCTTAGTAAAACCTATCCTCAAGAACAACTCTTCTGACAGTAACACACCCTCTTGCTATTGACCAGTTTCTCTTCTGCATTTTGCCTCTAAACTCTTGGAACGCTTAGCCTACTCACGCCTGCTTGACTTCCTCAATACATACGACCTGCTCGACCCTTTACAATCTGAATTTTGCACTGCTCACTCCACTGAAACTGCTCTTACAAGAGTGGTCAGTGATCTTCACATTGCCAAATCTCAAAGTCACTATTCAATTCTTATCCTGCTTGATCTCTCAGCAGCTTTTGATACTGTTGATCATGCACTCCTCCTCCGCATTCTTCACTCTTTAGGAATCCGCAACACAGCACTGGACTGGCTCTCTTCTTATCTATCTAACATATCCTTCAGTGTCTCCTCTGCCACCTCTTCATCCTCTCCTGTCCAACTCTCTGTTGGGGTTCCTCAAGGTTCTGTTCTAGGACCGCTTCTGTTTTCTCTTTATACAATAACACTTTGTGATCTTATGAACTCATTTGGTCTCAAATATCACCTCTGTGCAGATGACACCCAGATTTACTTATCTGCACCTTGACTGACTTCTGATATCCAGGCTAAAGTCACAGATTGCCTCTCGGCTATCTCAGATTGGATGGCTTATAGACACCTCAAACTCAATATGTCTAAAACTTAGCTGCTCCTCACCCCACCTAGACCTGACCCTGTAGCACCCTTCCAAGTGACTGTAAATGGCACTACCATAAATCCAGTATCAGAAGAGCGGTGTCTAGGGGTGATAATTGACAACTCTCTCTCATTTTCATCTCATATTAATGCCATTACTAAATCCTGTCGCTTTCTTTTGTGTAACATTGCTAAAATCCATCTCTTCCTCTGTTCCTCCACAGCTAAAATTCTTACACAAGCAATCATCCTCTCTCTATTGCAACATTCTTCTGTCTGGCATTCCTGCTTCCCATCTCCATCCACTTCAATCTATACAGAATGCTGCAGCATGAATTACTCTTCTTCACCTAGGTTTGTCCCTGCCCCACTCCTCCTCAAAACTCTCCAATGGCTGCCTATCAAACTCCGGATATCTTACAAAATCTTATTTCTCTCCTTCGAGACACTTCTCTCCTCTACTCCTTCCTACATTTCTACTCTGATCTCCCATCCCGCCACTTACATTCAGCCAATGACTGTCTTCTCTCAGCTCATTTTGTCTCTACTAGTGTTGAGCGAGCATGCTCGGCCGATGCTCGGATCGGCTCGAGCATCGCTCTGCTCGGCACATGGCGGTACTCGTCGAGTACCGCCATGTGCTCGCCCGCCATGTTCGGGTGGCGGGGATCTGTGCCGAAGGAGGCACAGATCTGAAGACGCTCCGCTGGACCACCAGGGACTGGAGGTACGGGGGCATTGCGGAGATGAAGGGGGCATTGCGGAGATGAAGGGGGACAGTGTGGAGATGAAGGGGGACATTGTGGAAGGGGGACATTGCGGAGATGAAGGGGGCATTGCGGAGATGAAGGGGGACAGTGTGGAGATGAAGGGGGACATTGTGGAAGGGGGACATTGCGGAGATGAAGGGGGCATTGCGGAGATGAAGGGGGACATTGTGGAAGGGGGACATTGCGGAGATGAAGGGGGCATTGCGGAGATGAAGGGGGACAGTGTGGAGATGAAGGGGGACATTGTGGAAGGGGGAAATTGCGGAGATGAAGGGGGCATTGCGGAGATGAAGGGGGACATTGCGGAGATGAAGGGGGACATTGTGGAGATGAAGGGGGCATTGACCAGGCACCCTCCCCTCATCAGAGCAGGGGGTGCCTGGTGTAATGCTCGTGTCTCCCCATTCATTTCAATGGGGCTCGGGTGCTCGGCCGAGCACTCGAGCCTCCGGCGGTGCTCGGTCAGAGCACCCGAGCACCCGAGCATCGGGGTGCTCGCTCAACACTAGTCTCTACAGCTCTGTCACGTATCAAACCTTTTTCTCTCATTGCTCCGTATCTATGGAATGCTCTACCATCCAACCTGCTCCACTGCACCTCGCTGATAACCTTCAAATCTCACTTGAAATGCACCTCATGGATAAAATCTCAACATGCTAGAAGGCACTGATGTTGTTCAAATGAATGCTCTAATAAATTATTTACTTTACTGATGTCCTCTATCATCATCAGAACTGGCACTGTATTCAGAACTTGACCCTAATATACTCTGTATGTCTCCCATTACCACTTTAGATTGTAAGCTTTCGGACAGGGACCTCGCACCCAATATTTCACTCTACATACCACCTGTAACCCTGTATTGTTTAAACCCTGAACTTGTAAAGCATTTATGGTGCTATATAAATAAACTTATTCATTCATTCTTCCTTGTGTGGGGGTTAGTGTCACGTTTCCCTCCAGTTGCTGCTCACCCCAAAGTCTCTACCCTTTCTTTCCATTGGGTGATGCTACTTTTTAAGGTAGTGGTGGATGGGTGCTCTGCTCCAAAATATTGAGCTGTTAACATTTGGTTCTGTCTGTTCATTGTGATCCTTGGCTTGACTTGTTTCTGACTATCCTGGTTCTGACCCTCTTAGCTTGATCTGTCTAAATTTGCTTACCTTCATTATCCCTTCTGCTCCTGGTAACCTGGCTTGTTGACATTTCTCTGTGTTAGTTGGTGAGTTCCTCCTTGTGAATCTGTTTGCTTGCCTCTGCTCGGAGGCTCTCTTTGGGCACTTGTTCCTGGCCTATAGGTACTGGATTGCTTCTGGGGTGTGGTGAGTCAGGATTCATCTGCTGCTCCTATACATGCTGGTATTGGGGTTCCCTTCCAGTCTCAGTCAGCCCTCAGTTGTTAAGGGGGCTTTACTGACAGTCTCTTCGTCCTTGCCTATTCCTTTGGATAAAGCAGTCCTGTCTGCTTGATACCCTGCCTACAGGGTCTGAGGGTAGTGGTCTCCCTCATATTGCAAAGCATTCTTGCCTGCTGTTTTTCTATTACTTTAAGGCCTGGAAGCAATCCTGTCTACCTGATACTCTACCTACAGGGTCTGAGGGTAGTGGTCTCACTCAGATTGCAAAGCAGTCTTGCCTGCTGTGTTTGGTCTACTCTAAGGCCTGGAAGCAGTCCTGCCTGCTTGATACCCTGCCTACAGGGTCTGAGGGTAATGGTCTCTCTCATATTGCAAAGCAGTCTTGCCTGCAGTGTTTCCCTTACTCTAAGGTCTGGAAGCAGTCCTGCCTGCTTGTTATCCTGCCTACAGGGTCTGAGGGTAGTAGTCTCCCTCATATTGCAGAACATTCTGGCCTACTGTTATTCCACCCTATCTATCTTTGGATCCTACTTTCCCAGAAAGTCTCACTTTCTATCAGTACTCCTGACTCCCATCCTGGTCAGGGTTCCAGCTCAACTACAATTGGACATCTGACTTTGCGGCCAACAACTTTAACACAGCTCCGGCCGCAGCAAGGAAATCAGTGGACTGGCTGCTCTCCTGAACTACGCTCTCTAGCTTTGAACTCTAACATGTACCTTTCCTGGGAAACTGTAGGAGCCCATACCCGACAAACGAATCAATGTTTCCTCAAGGACTGGACCTAACACAAGTCTAATTTCCCACAATTAATCAATGTTTCCTCCAGACTTGTGCATCAAGTCTAAGTCCTACAAATCAATGTTTATTTGGGGCTTGTGCAAATCTAAGTCCTACAAAACATCCTCTACAAAATACTTTATCCCATCAAGTATCAGTCTGCTTCAGTTGATGATTATGTCAAGGGGTTCCTGTCTCTGTCATGTCATGTACCAATTTTTAATAAAATGTTTTATTTATTTTTTATTAACTGTCCCACAAATACCAGTCAACAAACTCCCTAACAAAAAAATTCCCTGTTCAACTAATTCTTTGCCCAGATCAACCCACCAACACAGACACTCTCCTAAGACTCCTTTTATACCATGTCTTATGTTTCTTTTTTAATTGTATTTATTTAATTAAATAACCCCCCAATCTTAGATAACACCCCCCAAAAAAATTAAATGTTCAACTGATCCTTTCCCCACACTCCACCAACACAGCCACCCTCATACCCCTTTCATGCTGCTTTGGGAAAAAAAATAACATTTGCTATGTATTGTGTGTAAATTAAATGTTCCCATTGATTTCAAAGGAATGAGCTAGGTCAAAAAAAGCTGAAAAATGGCACTTTTTGAAATTATTCGCCAAGCAGGAAGTGCTATTATTTGCCAATTTTGGTTTGAGGTGAAAGTTTTTGCCTATCCCTAATCTCAATGTCAGATGAAGCAGTTGGTCGAGCTGCTACACCTTTGTCCACTATGTCATAAACACCAGAATGCAACTCATTATCATCTTCATTGTTTTTAGAAGATTTATTAATATTACTGGTGGTTGTGGAACTTTTGGTGGGACTTTGACAAACTACATCCTCCTCAGGAGTAAGAGAAGAGGGATCAACATAATTTATTGCACACACAACATTAACCATGGCTGCAGTCAGTCAGCATGCTGCAGGAACCTGACACCCCTTTTAAACTATGCACACAGGAAAAGAGCAATGAGCTGCTAGTCGGGAAGTGCCATTTTTTACCTGTGTATATTTTGAGGCAAAAACTTTCTCCCAACCCTAATTCTGTCCTGTGCTTCATAGTTTGTTCACTTGAGTTGAGTTGAATATATGTAAATTGTGGTGCTTTAGCTTTCCTAAAAATGTAGTCTGGACATGGACTTCTTGCTCTCAGTGCTTAATGAAAGCAACTGTGCCTTGCTAATGAGGCATAAAAAACCCCATAAAAACAAATTGGATACTTGCCTATCATTGTGCATCTGTAGCATTCTTTCTTGCAGCATTGGTCTGATATGAACATAAAAACTTCTCTTTTGTAATAGCACTAGAGAGCTAAAACATAATAGTCATGTGCAATGACTAGCCAAAGAACAAACACACTGTGATTTTGGTTGTTCTTGTTAACACTCTGACATTTTTGGCTTCGTTTTGCCATCTATTAGGGTGGGTTCCTATAGGCCATGATGTAAGGAATTTCCTGATTAAGCATAGGTGAGTTAATCAGTGGCTCAATAATTTTGATTGACAGTGACATTCTTAAATCCTGGACTGCTGGGAGCTCTAGAGAACCAAGCTTGGACAACACTGGTGTATGGTAACCCAGATGTGAACTCCTTGCTCTTAGTGCCAATGGAAACAATATACATGCCACTGGCAAGGCCCCAAGAAAGGCTAAATTGTATACTACTCTTTTGGTTTGGATTGATCTGATACATACATGGAAATTTCTTGTTTGTTTGCACCAGTGAGCTAATATGTAATGCTCTTGAGAAGATTTAAAAACAAGGAACTTATTAGTTTGTTCATTCTTAGTAAGCTCTGATATTTTTGGCTTAGTTTTGAAAACATTTATTGTCTCATGAGGAGTGTTTCAAATGTTGACACCTTGCTCTCAGTAGCTAGGGAAAAAGGAGGTGCTTCACTGGCAAGACTCAAAAAGGACTGAAATGTATGTTTAGAGTTACCTAGAATTTCTCTGTGGAAGAGGCTTGCCTGTAGTTTTAGCAATGGGCTACTACACTGGGCAGGATTAGTTTGATAAATATGTTAATGGCACTAGAGAGCTAAAATGTAATGCTCTTATGAAGTGACTAACTGAAAAACAAGGAAATTATGCATTTGTTAATTCCCAGTGTGCTTCTCATGTATATATATATATATATATATATATATATATATATATATATATATTTTTTTTTTTTTTTTTTTTTTTTTTTTTTTTCAATAGGACTTTTAATTTATCCTCTCATATGGTGTAGAATACCATCAAGCTTACCCTCTAATCAGAAAGGACTTCCTTTGGAGGACTGGGCGGACAAGTTCTGATAGAAAGGAAGTCAGATTCATGTGAATTCAGTGTAGAGAAGTGCTGATGGAGGTCTGGAGAGGTTACTGACAATCCTAAGAGCAACTTAAACATTTTGTTGTTGTGGGTCATGCTATATCATTACAGAGAGGCTTTGATGAATGCAGCATTCACTTTTGAGCTTGCCAAAATTCATAGTGGCCATTAGAATGTTCTGGTCCATTGTAAGGTCTGTGTGTTGTAATTATAAGATGTTAGTTTTCCTTAACTTGAACAAAGCCTATAATATCTAGCAGAATAAGTACTTATTTTTAGCTGAAAGCAGCATCTGTATTTAGCAACTGCCAAGTCAGAAGGTCATGTAACTGCAAAACATGATTTTGTTATTTTCTCCATTCTTTTCACAGTGTACAGTTTTAAGACTATATCACATTAGTCTATTTGACTACCATATTGATAGTTCAGAGTGGAAATGTGCTGGTGACCTTTCTAGCATTCAGTGGATTAAACACTCTATTTAAATTGATGTAAAGATGGGGAAGTTTTATTTTTGCCCTAAGGTGCAGTTAGTTTGCTTCAGCATTAAACCAGTGGAGGTGCACTAGGGTTTGATAAAGTAGCAGTAAGGAGAAGATATTGCCTCCCGTTCCTTTGTTATCCTCTGCACTTACAGGTCAAATTAGAGAGATGATAGTGCATAGACTGCATACAATAACATGGGAAATTAAGCATTTACTAAACTGCACATATCTTATCTTTATCCCTAGGGGTGAGCGAAAGGTCTTGTTGTGTTCCCGTGAAAAAATCTGGGAAAACCACATGGTTGTCTGCCTTTTCACAGGAAAATCTGCCTTAAACAAAGCCCTTAAATCTTTGCCATTTTCATCTATTTCCAAAATGTTTTAGCTATTTTTTTCAAAGGCTGCACACTTCTTACCCCTTTACTTACATGTTATTTGCATTTTTGTGCCAAAAACGTGATGTTTCCAGGAAGTGAAATACAACACAAGCAGTTAGAGTGAGAGAGAGAGAGGGTGCTAGTCTGTTTTGTCATGCTTTATTTAGAAACATTAAGGCAGCAGTCTGCTATCACTATGAGCACCTGGATTACAGAGAAAAGGAGGAGCTGGAAGGAACATGATGTGCTCATTGAGTCTGAGGAGGATGAGGAAGTGACCACCACCAGCATTGAAGGGTCTGGAAGTCCTGATTCTCCAGACTCAATGATGCCCAGTACCACTAATCAGCCCTTGGGATCTGGGCAAAAATAGTGTTAAAGCAGGTGCAGGAAGAAGTGTGTAGCAATGTGAGCAGGACAGGTTAGTTATTTGTGCCAGCTACTACTGCTGCCAATGTGCAATGGGCAGGAGGGCATTATGGCAAGTGTGACAGCAGAGGACTCTAAGTCACACTTGTCATCGCCAAGCATTCCCACTACTACCCTTTCCCAGCATTGTGCCTATGGGACATGATACTAAGGAAGGCAGAACTGGCTAGCACCAGTAAAACCATCAGCTGCCTGTGCCTGCTGATAGTACTCCTAGACTGTTTTCTGTACCTGTAGAGATGGCAAGTGTGACAGTACGGGACCCACTGTCACATTTGTCATCATCGGCAACCAGTGACACTCTCATACAGCAGCAGCACAAGGAGGGAATTGTGATAGTGGTGATGATGAGGATGATGTTGGAGCAGCTGGGGTCGAAGATACATTAACAGACTTTTTAGCCCAAACCGAGAAGGAATGGGAGACAGACATATAAATGGGGATGGGCATCACCACCACTAGAAGCAGTGATGCTACAGAGTTTGCTGTTGCTGTAATTTCTGCTGCTGATGAGTTGCAAGTTGCAGGATGGTGATGAGCAGGGTAGTGTACCAGACCACCATGGACACAGTTGACATGTGGTCCATCAGCAGTGATGCAGGACTAGGACAGGTTCCACTTGCCAGCAGAAATACTCCTCCTGGTATTGTGGAAGAGAAGAAGAAAAAGGCCATTCTTCCCCATCCTTACCCTCCCCCTGGGTGTGGTACTATTTTTCTCTAGGGGTAGGCACAGTGGAGTCATTAGCAACGGCACTGTGCATAATTTGTGAGAAGTCAGTGAAAAGGGAAAAGGAGGAACACAACTTGGCACAACTGCCCTCATCACTGATATGAAATACAGACACCATGACATTTATGTGAAGCACATTAAAGCCAAACCCCTGCAAAAGAAATTGAGCACCACTGTTGCTGTACCCCTTGTCTCTCTCCAAAGGCAACAAGAGGCAAGGCATAAATCAAAGAGGAGGACGAACAGAGAATACCAGCCAGAGCCTGAAACAAATGGCTCACCATTATATTCTGACACTAGGGTCTGGCCACTGGAAGATGGCAATATCTTTTTTGTGATCTACCTCTGTCATTGTTACCTCCCCCACCAACTGATAGCAATTCTGTAGATATCAGGATGTGGCAGTTTGTGTCCGCCCATTGCACACTGCAAAGTGCACTGACCAGTGCATCAAGTGACATTTGAGGAGATTCAATCCCGCAGAATATGCTAAGCTGGTGGCAGGAAGGGTTCGTCATTATTATTAATTACCTAATTACCTAAGGTGTTTGCTTTCAGTTGTGCCAGTTGTTTGATGTGAGTGCAGATGTGTCCATTGTTCCCCATCCTTCCCCTGTTTCCTACACACACTGTGCACATTGAAGTTCCTGATGAGAGGCACAGTTCCTTCCTGCTCTCAAGGGAATAATTTATATTTCAACAACACACCAATGATTTTGGAGGAGGGGCAAGAGAAGAAGCATTATTGGCCAACTTTTCTCCACATATTTCTGAAGTGGTGCTGCTACTACCTCAGACTACTGCCATCTGTTGGGGACTACAGTTCCCATCATTTCCAACTAGCCATCGGCTGGTTGGGGATGATGGGAGTCATAGTCCTCAAGAGACTGAGGTTCAACAATGACCACCCTTCTTATAAATCATAGAGCTATTCACTTGTCTCCTAAATGTTAATTGGAAGAGGATGGTCAAAGACCAGCTTGCATATTTTTCTAACAGTAAGTTCCATACATTTGCTCACAAAGAATACTTAGAAAACACAGTGATGTGGGTATACTAAGCAGGGCTAGATGAATACTAGAATCAACCAAATGCACCATAAGCAAAACATTATTTATATTTCCTTTTATTTAAATTGAGTCTTAACCCCCCCCCCCTTGAATGGGTTAAACTGTCTGTAGCAATCAAGGAGTTAAAAGTCCAATTTAAATCAAATGGAATATTCCTTCATCTCCAGTGCTGCTCCTGATGCTTCTGGGTGTTTCTGCTTTGAAATCTACTCATACACAACGATATATGCCATGCTATAGAATGTTTTCTTTTTTTTATCATTTGAATATTCTAGATCAGGATAGCTAAAACCTATCCTCAGGATCAGAAACCCCTTACAGTGCATGGCAGCATGGTTAAGCCACTGATTGATTCACTCGTAATCATGTGAGTAGATCCCACAAAGCTGTACAGTTGGGGTGCGGAGGCTGTTGACAGGTCTGAACAGCCTTATTCTAGATTCAGTGGATCTTGACCCATGTCCAGAGGGCCCACTAACAGGTTAGGACAAGAAGATGTCTCTATCTGAGCACAGGTGAGTGCGCAAGCAGTTAAATTATTAATCCCTGGACTGTTATTGTGCCCTGTGGGAATGAGTTGAGAACCACTGTCCTAGATTACTGTAAATCATTTATGACATGAAAAAACCCAAAGGTAACAAAGTGAATGATTTACCTAGCCTGGTTAACTCCTTGGGTGCTAGAGACATTTCCAAGACATTGCTTTACAATGCTATGAAGATGACAAGCATGTAACAAGATAAAATACTAAAATAAAGCTTAAAGTGATAGTAATGTTCACAAAAAAGTAGCTCCAATTAATCTTCATACTATTTGGGACATGGAGAGAGTTATTTCAGTACTGTAAGAGTTGTAGTTCAAGAGCAATTGAATGATAAAGTATCCCCCTCCGCCCCTTTTACCTAGTGTAAGCCACCTCCCCTCAGATGTGGAATATGGTCCTGGGACAGGACAGCTCACAACAAGAGACAATCTTCTTACTGTGAACTTAAGGAAAACCCTGCCCCCCTTGACAGGCTTTTTAGGTTATTCCTTATGTCCCTTGATGTGATCCACCAGGACAGTCTTTCCGCTCTGAGGTGAGCAGTATTACATCAGTAAATGGGGAAGGAGTGGGATACTTTATCATTCAATTACTCTTGAACTACAACTCAGACAGTTTGAAATAATGCTATCTTCGGCCCAAAATATTATGAAGATTAATCAGAGTTGCTTTTTTTTGTGAAACATTATTATCCCTTTAATGAACATTTCCAGGGATTTTCAGTAATTCTCTATTTGGCTGCAACAGTCCTTAAGTCTCGCCATTATAGGATTAAAAATTAATGAAGAAGTAAAGAGATTGTCTGCTCTCTTGCATCACTGGTACACATTTACATATTAAATGTTTTTAATTTAACAGTGTCAATTTATTGATAAACCTCTAGTATCTCACAAGTCACTGTTTTAGTGTATGATCTTTTGAGAAATGTAAACCCAATTTCTTCATAGTTGTAAGTTAAAGTAGAAGTAATTTTTTATGTGAAAACCTGTAACATTTTTCTTGCTATGTGAAACAAGGACATTTTCTCTTCAAATACATATATTATTCAAATGTTAAAATCATTCCAGCTGTCAAGAAGTGATTTCAAACTGTGAGGAAATGACAAAGCCAGTGCTATCACATTCTATGGAAACTCATTGTCATTGACTTCCTTCTCCCTTAGAATACAGTAGAACACCAGTAAGTGAACTTTCTGATCAGTAGAGAGCACTGCTAGTGTAATACAGTATTATATAGTATAATGTAATAACTCTGTAAAGAGGCATTTTCTACCAGTCGAAGTGCCCTTGTTTAGTCAGCAGGAAAATGCCTATATGCATATGTTTTCATAAAAAATATTTACAACTCAGAGCAGTAAAGATATTTTAATATATATACATTAAAAGTGTTGTGTGTGTTTTACTGCTACTTTAAGTACAGACTTTTCTTGATGATCTGTGTATTGATCAAGAGGAAGGCAAGGAAAAAAGCAACTGTCAGCTTTGCTCTCAATTGAAAATAACACCTTGCTGACCTCAAAGTGGCAGTAAGATTTATCTCTGACTCAACCTCCTTTTCCAATTTAAATTAATTGGTATAACCCTGTATACTTCCTTTGCTAAAAGATGTCTTACACATTCTTAAATATCTCTATTATTTGCCATCACATTTTCCCTTGATAGGGATTTCCACAACTTGGCCACGCTTAAAGAAAAGCCCAAGGGATAGCCATTTTGTCATATGCACAGTTTGTGATGAAAAAAATTACCCATGACAATATTTTTCACTGACCTTGAACATTCTTTTATATAGTTATATCCTTCCTGAGGCACCTTATATCTTGATTAAACAAGCTCAATTAAGCTGCTGTTCATGAGACATTTTCTTTGTTGAATGTATTCATTTTCTTGCATATCCTGCCCTTTAGCCACACATACCCTTAAATTAACCTATACTATTATTTAAATATAAATGTAAATTGTAAATAATTATAAATGAACATCAATCGCTTTTTCAAAACACTGTAAGGTATTACTAACACTTCTGGTAACAGGCATTGTAACCTCTAAGCTGCCTATTCCCAGGATGTTCATTCTTAGTTAAGGCCTTATGCAAAAAGAAAAATTGCAGTAATTCTGGAGCAAACCAACTGCACCATAGGAGGAGAAAGAAAAGTCATAAAATGTCCAATGATTTAAAAGGGATTTTTAAAGGGATAGTAATACTTTATTATTACTATCCCTCATATTGTAGGTAATAAAATAAGTTAATAGCCCCCAGCTTCATCTCTCAAACCTTTATGGTTTGAGAGATAACCAAAGGCAAAGACCCCCCCTTCCCTCTTCCCTGAAGTCAGCGTTGTGCTGACTGCAGGAATATCCGGTCTGTCTTTCACCATGCGGCTCTGCAGCAGAGCCGCGATCACGTTAGTGACAAAGAATTATTTCACTGAAATGGTCTTCTACATGTGCTTGCAAACCAACAAGCACATGTAGAAGACCATTTCAGTGAAATAATTCTTCTTCACTAACAGGATTTCGGCTCAGCTGCAGAGCCGCAAGCCTGTCATACAACAGACTTACCCTGCAGTCAGTACAATGCTGACTTCAAGGAAGGGGGAGGGAGGGGGGAACTTTGCCTTCAGTTATCTCTCAAACCACAAAGGTTTGAGAGATGAACCTGGGGGCTATTAACTTATTTTGCAAATACCTTCAATATGAGGGAGAGTAATAATAAAGTATTACTATCCCTTTAACCCACTGAATATTAGAGAGTTCTCCAATGCATTGCAAAACAATTTATTTGAGACCTCCCTAGCATTTGAGGAGTTAAAAGCCCCATTGATATCATTTGGACATTGTATTTGACCCCTATGATGCATTTGATTTGCTCAAGAATTGGTAAAATGTTCTCTTGTGCTTAAGGCCCTCTATCTCCAGCTAATGGCAGCAACTCATTTGTATTATGTAAACCGATAGAGTGAAATACATTCCTGAAATGAATATATACAGTGTGTGCTAATATTAAATACATAAATCTGAAAAATCTCTGGTGGTGCAAGGTTTTTAATGTTCTTACTAGAAGAGTTCCAGGACATTTCAATAAGCACATTTGGCCTAGATCCCATTACATTCTATTAGCTCTTCAAGATTACCAGTAACCGATTCTGCAGTATTTTTTGTTATCACATTGTGGCTGATACATGTCTGTTCTAGACAATGATAAAAACACCATTGACTTCAAAACAAATGCTTGAAGTAGGTCACCATCAAATTACACCAAGGAGATTTTGTTTTGCAACCAGATTTTGCAGTCAAATTGTCTTTCTGGTGTTTGACACTTCCAAAAAGTTGAATGTGAACACCAGCTTCCCAGTCATTTAAATTGGCCTTTTAATACTTTGATGCTAGAGACCTCTCATTGCTCTACAATGTCTTGCAAACCTCTCTAGCATTCAATGAAATAAAAGACACAGTGAGTGCAATGAGGGTTAAAATAAATATGCTAGCGACAACATACTCTGATCTACTTTTTACACATATTATTACTTAGGATTCAGACACAGAAGATGTATAACAAATCAGATATGATAACCGTCTCATTAATAAAATACATTAACACTTTAATTGTAACTAGTTCAAATGGACATGTTCCATATGCATCAAAAAGAGGACCCATTAGAAACATCAAATGCACAATATTCAACCAAGAAAGGGGTAGATTTAAAGGCAGGTGTTAAGCTAAAAAAACATCAATGGGTGTTTTAACATGTAGTAAGCCATTCATTGGAACATGTAATGAACTGCTAAAGGCAGTTCATCTAGTATTATGGCCGCTACACTAACGTGTGTTTTGGCCCTTTGAAAACAAAAGAAATGCTCCAGTTTGCCATTCAAAGCACTACGTTAGCTGAAAAAAATCCGATAAGGGACTCACTTACCGCATCAAACTTAAGACCCAGTTTTGTTAGAAGTAAAGTCCCTTATCGGATCTTTTGCCAGCTGATAACTGCCAAAAAAAAAACAAAGTCCTCAGTGGATGTATTGATATGGGGCCCTAAGCCCCACATCAATACATCCAAAGTGCGTAAAACGCGTCCAAAGTTAGTAGAATTAATCCTATGAGTGCCAGTAGGGTATAATTACACCTCCAGCATTCATAGGGTTTACCAGACTAAGTAAAGAAACATCGCATTAACACTTACCATTAATCCTGATGTCCAGCAGAGTCCACAGCTTACTGGTCATCTTCTGTCCTTCTGTCTTCTTTTCCTTCTGTCTTCTCTTTCGTTTTCTCTTTCTTCTGTGTTCTCTTCAGTCTTCTTTCTTCTTTTTCTTCTATCTGTAAAAGAAAAGAACATATTAAATACCAAGCATGAACAAAGACATTGTTTAACCCTTTGAGTGGCAGAGGAGCATGCAACACAATGTGTTGTGTACCTCACTGCCACTCAAAGGGTTAAATGGTATTGCACCATAAATATTCCCATATTACATGCCTCTTTGTAATGCCCAAAAGTATAAACATGCCAAGAAATAATATGCTCCATATAGACAGAAATAAATATCATCCATTAATGCAAAGTAATCTGATTGGCTGGGATGTGAAGAACATTCTAGCCAATAGCTATGAGGGAAATTGAAGGGAGCCTGCCCATATATTAAGGCAGGCTCACTTCCAATGCCCTCAGTGTGTTATGCGCATCAGTCCGTACAGAGCTGAAGGGGAGCCACGTTGGACATTTGTGTCTCCGTGCTGCCGCCCTTGCGGCTGCTCCAAGTGGCGGAGACATGGAGAATTGAGCTATGTTCTCTTACTCTGCATTAATGGATGACATTTATTTCTGTCTATATGGAGCATATTATTTCTTGGCATGTTTATACTTTTCGGCATTACAAAGAGGCATGTAATATGGGAATATTTATGGCGCAAATGCCATTTAACCCTTTGAGTGCCAGTGAGGTACGCAACGCATTGCTTTGCAATGTGTTGTGTACCCCTCTGCCACTCAAAGGTTTAAACAATGTCTTCATTCATGCTTGGTATTTAATATGTTCTTTTCTTTTACAGACAGAAGAAAAAGAAGAAAGAAGACTGAAGAGAATGCAGAAGAAAGAAAAGAAGACAGAAGGAAGAGAAGACAGAAGAAAGAGAACAAAGAAGACTGTGAGAAGGCAGAAGATAGAAGAAAGAAGAGAAGACAGAAGGACAGTGGATGACAGGTAAGTGTAACATGGATCAGTTAATGATCGGTGCTTGGCAGTATGTCAATCACCGATAGTTAATTGTTTTTTACTGTTAAGTTCCCAATATCTCTGTTTTTAGCCACATTTTGGGAACTTAACTCCCAAAACGGACGTTCAGCCACAAGACTGTTTTGGTGGCTTAACGTCCTTTGGAGTTTTAGCTGGTAGGGCCTTTGAATATCGCGTTAGACATGTTAGTTTAATAGCCGGTATTCACTTTGGCCCTACGGCTATGTTAACGCATGCCTTTAAATCTACCCCAAAATGACTTAAACCCATTTAAAGTACAAGTGACTTATTCTTATGTCAGAGGTTAATAAGCTGTGGAATCTCTGGCTGTTGTGGTCTACAGCTCCCAACATTGCTCTTCAACAGCTATCACCTCTCCTGGCACTGGTATGAACCTCCAGTGCCTGACTATTATGTCCTAACTCAGTAAAGCCCAGAGCTCAGGACAAATGGCATAAAAAATCCATTTTTATACAGTAGAATCACTAGTTTTTCCCAACAATATGCCTAATGCATCTCTTATTTGCTTCCAAGGTTTAGAATTTGGGAACACATTTTTCAGCCGTTTTTGCAGCTACTAGCAGTTGGAAAGCCCATAGTTGAATTCACCCTTGGACCCTTGGTACATATGGCCTAATACATGGTGAATTCAACTGTGGGCTCTCTAGCTCCTAGCATCCCCTGTTAGGTACTGGCTATTAGGAATGTGAGAAACCCTAGGCTCCAACATCTTAATCTCTTTGCTGGCAAGGACCTGATGGGCCACCTCCTCAGCATACATCCTAACACTGCATCACATCCTCTACAGTGAGGCAGCAAAGGGATTAATCATTGGACCAAGGTTTTACGTTGTTGCAGGCCTCTGATCCCATGTTGACCCCTTGCAGTCTGTCAGTCTACACTGGATAGAGACATAATTGCTCATGTACGAGATGATATCACAAGCAAGGTTAAATACCTCTGTTCCTTCAGTGAAACAGCAGGCTGTAGGAGAGGACCAGGGGATGCCAAATAACTGTAATTGAGCTCCTGCAGCCCAATTTGCCCCCAAGTACTCTTATATAATAGGGTCAAGTGTACCCTTATTTGAAAAAAGGAGAACTCTCTTTTAGATGATGACACTTTTAAATGTTCTTATAATTGTTGATCACAATCACCCATAAAAGTACATATTTATCTATATTTACCTATAGAAGTGAATGGGAGGGGGCAGATTAGATTAGTGCTCCTGGAAAGAACCCCCCAACTTATGTAAAACCATACAAATGAGATTGAGCACACTGTCTATAGTAGGAAATTCAATGGATTTCAAAGATTTAGAATCTTTGAAACAGTGGGAATGTTAAAAGAACTATATATTTCCCCTATTGCCTTATATTCTGGAAACATTTGTGTGTACCAGCATAGTCTATAAAAACACAGCTGATCCATGATTAGCACGTCTGGCAGCAGGCACAGGATGCTGACCTGTCCTGCTCTCACTACTACCCTCTTCTTCCTCCCTTGACATTAATTTCCCCAAGATCCCTATGGTTATTTTAGTGGGACTGGACAGCATTGGTTCTGTAGTGCTTACTTCCGCCTCCTCCTCAGACTCAGTGGACACATAAGGGTCCTTCCAGTTCCTCCTTTTATTATTTTTAAACTTTCTCATAGTGATAGCAGTCAGTATGAGCTCTCCTGCCTCAAGTTTGCCTCAAGATCACAGCGGAACAGCACAGCATGGCTACCTCACTCTGTAGCTACTTCTATTGTGTTCCACTTCCTGGAATACATCACGTTTTTATGGGCGAAAAATGCAAAGATTTTAATCGCTGTTTTTAAAGACGATTTTCCCATGAAAAAGCAGACAACAACGTGGTTTTTGAGGGAGCACAACGTGACCTTTTGCCCATCCCTAGTGATGAGCACCAATCAAGGACAAACAAAATCAAATGATCAAAGGGAAGCCCACTGAAGAAAAGTGAAGGAAATAATGAGCTGAGAAAGCTTAACCACATAAATCAATGGGTGGAAACTTTCTAGCCATTGAAAGAATGGCAAAGAATTTTTGCCAATGGGTGAAAAATGCAAAGATTTTAATTGCTATTTTTAAAGAGAATTTTCCCACAAAAAAGCAGACAACAACGTGGTTTTTGTGGGAACACAACAGGACCTTTTGCCCACCCCTAGTGATGAGCACCCATTAAGGAGGAACAAAATCATGTGATCAAAGAGAAGCCCACTGAAGAAAAAGTGAAGGATACAATGAGCTGAGAGAGCTTATTGGGATTTCTGTAGCTTCTGTTCACCTTGTTATAAATACACAAGATGATTTCCAATCAGATTTTAAGTGAATAGGAAATGTTAGGATAAAAATAAAAGCACATAACTGTTTAACCTTATAAGGACCAGAGGTTTGTGAAAACCAATGCTTTGCAGTGGGTTGCACATACCCCTGGTCTTTAAATGGTTAATTTTCTTCTCTTAAAGTGTTACTACACTTTTTTAAATTTGTTCTGAGGGGCACTGAGATTTTAGTATTAAAGGAGAAATAATGGTCCCTATGAATTTTGCTCTTGTACTTTTATTCGTACATCTTCAGTCATTCCTGGATGTCCATGGAGGCAGACATGACAGTTGATGGTGTTTTTTTTCCTTCAAACTGAAGCAGGCAGAGTACAAGAACCTACACAGGATTACCATATGTAGTGAGAAGAGTTTGACTTCCTGTGGTCCTGTTAACAACTGTCATGTCCGCCGCCATGAACATAAAATTAAGGAGTTACTGAAGATGTTACCTCTTGAGCCAAGGATCAAGGAAAAATCAATTAGGATTTTCTGGCCATAATAAGATTGAAGGGTTATTGTTAAATAATATACTGATCCATATTTATACCTGATATTGTAATATATATTATTTATAATGCAGCTGTAGGAATCAATCAGTATAACACCTTGTTGTCTCACTGCACTGAGCAAACCTAGTTTCAACAGTTTCTATTGCAAGCAATGCTTGAATCAATAATGCTTCTGACAAAAGACAGAGCAAAGGCTTACTGCAAGTTGTATCCCAGTGTTTTTGCAATATCACATGATCTCTGTGTCATTTAGAAATACAAGCAGGTTAAGAGCACACATCAAAGTTTTACCAGATTAAAGTAAAAATGAAATGAGATATTTCAAGGGCTTGGCTAAACAAAAAGGTTGAGATGCTCAATTATTTTTAAAAGCTCTGTAATGCAAATCTCAATAGGCTTAAGTGAGCAGAGGAATAAACATGTCCTTTCTGCATGATAACCACAACATCACTGTAATGCATGCTGAACAGCTTAATACAGAATTACATAAGGAGAAACAGATAAGGGACCATGGTTGGATTCTGAAATAAATTAGACACTGTGTTTCATAGTAGGAAATAAATGTGATGCAGATATAAAGCATGTCTAAAACAGGAATAAAAATATTTAATCCCTTGGGATGAAGATGCATCTCTAACTCATGGCAAAGCATCGAAGGGAAAAAAAAATAACGTGATGAGGCTGACATGCAAAATAAAAAATAATTGCCACAATTGTTGGGTGAACCATATGCAACACAGAATATAAAAAAAGAAAAAATGTGGCTTTAAAAAGCATTGGAGACATCTATAGAACTCAGTAGATTAATGTCCCAATTAAATCAGTGGAAAATGCCTTGCAGAGTTGCAGTATACTTTTTCTCATGCAGTACATACTTGAGTTGTAATAGGTCAATCTGATTATTAACTGTGTTATTTTTAATATTCTGCCTATGAATTTTGTGAAACCACAGAGCTTACAATTAAAACTGAGATACACTAGTGATACCAATTAATAACAGTTGAAATTGAGCTACACTAGTGAAATCACAGAGCTTACAATTAATATGGAGTTACATTATTGATACCACAGTGCTTACAGATGAAATGATGCTTCACAAGTGATATCACAGCACTTACAATTTATATGAAGCCACACTATTGATACTACAAAGCCTACAATTGATATGGCATTACACTAGTTATACCACAGGGCTTCCAACTGATATGGAGCTACACTAGTGATACCACAGTGATTACAAATTAAATTGTGTTATACTTATAATATCACAAAGCTTAAATTTTTAATGGATCTACACCAGTTATACCACAGAGCTTATGCAATTGATATGGAGTTACTCTAGTAACACCACAGAGCTTACAACTGATATGGAGCTATACTAGTGATACCACACAGCTTACAATTGTTGTGGTATTATGCTAGTGATACCACAGGCAAATTTGATAGCAGATATCTGCCAATGCTGCAATTAGCCATTCAGTTGATTTTTTTGTCTGCTGGAGTGAACTCTGGGACTTAATGGGAGGGTCTTCTCCCAAGAAAGCAGATCTGCCGACAAGAAAATTATTAGATAATAAATCCCTTAAGGGGAAACAAAGCTTCTAGCTCAAACACTTCAGGGCATTATTTTAAGGTTGCTTCTGAACAGAAATGTTCATGCTTACAATTAATATGGAGCTACATAAGTGATACCACAGAGCTTACAAACAAAATTGTGCTACACTTGTAATATCCCAGATCTTACAATTGAAATGCAACTACACTAATGATACCACAGAGATTAAAATTGAAATAAAAAAACACTTGTGATACCATGGAGCTTACAATTGAAATTGACAACACTAGTGATATCACTAGAGTGTACAACTGAAATTTACTAGAGCTATAGCAGAACTTTCAGTTAAAATGGAGTTACACTATTGATACCACAGAGCTTACAACTGAAATATAGCTACAAATGAGATATCACAGTTCAGTTTTTTCCCATTTTTACCTTGCTCATTGCATTGAAATCAATGGATAGACAGAATTTCTTCCCAACACATAGCAAGTTTCTCTTTTTTTCCAGCATGCATATAAAAGACATGCTAATAAAGGGGAGTTGAAGCTTAGTTTATGGAATCTTGTAGGCAGAAAATCTGTTCTCTGTATTAAGGGAGTCTGGGGGACTCTGGGAGACAGGAAAGGAGAATGGAGTTTGATACCAAATACCCCAACATTCGATGTTAATGACTGGGAAGACAAAGACAGTCGTGTTCCAAATTTCTTCCTCAGCTGCCTGTTATCATTACCCTATGGGATTCTAGGGATGTGAGAAGGGAACAAAGTAGGTTTACCACAAATACCCCAAAATTTTGTGTGACCAAGCAGACACAGGCAGCCATGATCCAAGTTCCTTCCTGATCTGGCTATACTATCTGTGTCAAGGGAGTCTGGGGTGTGAAAAGGAAGAAAGGAGAATTATGTCAAATACCCCACAATTCTGTGTAACTGACTGGGAAGACGAAGGCAGAGGTGATCCAAGTTTCTAACTGATCTGACTGTTATCTCTGTGCTAGGAGAGTCTGGGGATATGAGAAGGGAGCAAAGGTGTTTTACTCTAAATACCCCAACATTTTGTGTGACCTAGTAGATTCAGGCAGCTGTGATCCAAGTTTCTTTTGATCTGGCTGTTATCTCTGTGTCAGGGGAGTCAGGGTGTGTGAGAAGGGAGCAAAGGAGAATTACCCCCAAATACCCTAAAAATCTTGTATGACTGACTGAGAACACACAGGAGGAGGTGATACAAGTTTATTCCTGATCTTTCTGTTATCTCTGTCCTAGGGAGTGTGTTTTGTTTTTTGTTGACAGTAATAGGGATGGGGGGACACTTAATTAAAATGAATAAGTAAATAAAAAAAGATAGGTGACAGAGACAGGAACCCTGATGTGAGCTGTGAATGAGGCAGATTGATACTAGACGAGATAGAATATTTTGTAGAGATCCAATGCAAGACATCATGCACAATCAGTTCTTCATAAATGTGTTTATTAGGTTGTCAAATACAAACATTATACAGATATAATAACATGACCAATACATACGTGTAACAATGTCTATAGGATAGTTTGACATAATAAAATAAGAAGTTACATGAGGTGAAACAATTGCAACATATGAGGAGATCATTCTAGACCAGCATTATGTCTATTAATCTCTACAGAATTAATTGGTCTTCAGAGTAACGGGGAGCTTAAGGCAACCATTTTTGAAACGAGGAATTATGAGAGAGAAAAAGGAGAAAGGAGAAGAACGAGATGGAGTGTAGAGAAAAAGAGAGAAGAGCAGAAACAAAAAAGGGGGCAAGAATAAGAACCGAAAAGAGAGTAGGATAGAGAAGGAAGTGAGAACCAGGTATCTGCTCTCGTGTTGGAAGGTAACAATCAGTTCTATTGCATACTTTACAGTAAAACACATATAGTAGTTGAGCAGTGTCCAACAAATGCACAAGGGGTAGAGGGAGGGTAAAAGGATTAGGAGCAGTGCTGGGAAAGGTGAGAAAAATTGTAGTACAAAAACATACTGCAGCCATGGTTGCTGCAGCATGCGCAATAAATGATGATGATACATCTTCTCCAGAGGAAGATGTAGTTTATCAAAGTTCCACCAAAAGTTCCACCACCATCAGCACCAGTACTATTACTAAAACATCTAAAAACACTGAAGAGGACAATTATTTGCATTCCAGTGTTGATGGCATAGTGCAAGAAGGTGTGGCAGCTCAACCATCTGCTACATGTGAGAGTGAGACAAACAAGCACACAAACACCTGTCCTGAAAATAGTAGTGAACTTTGTGGAAATCCCTCAAAGGAGAAAAGTATGAAGAAATTGTTTGAGACCTCTAAAAGCCTAGAAGAATACAAAAGTAGTGGGGAAGAAGTCGTGGGCAATGCTGAGGATGACCTATTGAATGATAATGATGCTGTAGATATAGAATATATCCCTGCATCACCTTCTTCAGATACAGGTGAAGTTGAGCGTGAGAGAGATAATGACATGGCCAGAAATTTAACTGAAAGGCAAAGGCTCAATATTCAACCACTGAAAAAGAGCACTGTTTTTTGTTTAAAAAAACTGATGTCATGTATTGCACTCTGCTGGACTATCCCAAGCAGTAGTTATTTTTCAAGTATGGTAGTGCCAATATTAATTAAATAGGAAGTTAGTATTGTGGGCAAAGTACAAAGATGCTCAGCCTGCTAACAGTTTTTCAAGGTATATGTTGCTGTAGAACTCACATCTTTTACTTTCAGCTATTTATTTCTCCACTTCAACTCTCAGAAGGAGTAATATTGCAGTGTGAACTCTTGCAGTCATAGAAAACATAAGTAAACTATGGTACAGTTCTTGCCTGGAAATTTATTGGCAGTGGTGAAAAAGAGAACATTTTATGTATTGTCTATGAGCAGAAAGAAGGATTTTTTTTTTTTTTCACAAAGCGTCTTCCTGGAAATGTCTCTGACTTTTCACCCATCCATAATTGGGATCTCTTTAGAATTTGATGGGGGAAATAACCTCTTTAAATCGATTAGAGTTTTTATTTTTCAACAATGGTGCAGCTGGGGTGCCTCAGAATCACTCCAGTTCTTTATAACACATAAGCCTTCCTGTGGCTAATCTCACTAAATGAACAGAGTTGGGATGCAGCAGAAACTGGTGGGGTGGACTGTGGGTCATGATGGGAGTAATGGAGCCTGCACGAGGGGCTTCCACACAAGTAATATGTCATCAGACAATCTAATTTTAGAAGTATAATGGTGAAGATGTTACTTATGGACCCTCTCAGAGCCCCCCAAATTTCAGTTCTGACACAGACCCTTTTAACTGTGCTTACCTTGGTGCCTTCTGGAAATTTCCACCATTTACAGTTAGTTTGCTGAAGCTCAGCTTCCCCAATCCTTCATTATTATCTGTCCAATGTCTACATGAAGTAAGGCAGAGGTCTGAGAGCCCAGACTTATGACCAGCCTGGGGGGCACTTGCTCCCTCCAGGTGATCCCGTCCCTGCTGGAGCAAACAAACTGCACCATAGGAGACAATTAAATGTTTCCAACTTTCTAATTGATTTCAGTGGGTTTGAAGGGTTAAAAACCCATTTAACTCAATGGGCATTTTTATTAGTCACCTGTGTTAGAGAAGTGCTCTGTATCTTATTAATGTGTCAAATTCTTTGGACCCTGGAGAGGTCTCCAGTGCATTTCTGTGCAATTCATTGGCAAGCTCTCAAGCATTGAAGAATTCATGTTTTGGGTAGCTGAACTGTGATGTGAGCAGGTTATATGGGAAATAATACTGTAAACCTAACATCTTCTGTTAGCTGGAATAGTTCAGTTAGGATCCCCAACATCTTTGTTAAAAAGCCTATTGAAGCAAATAATAACCTTTATACCCCAGGGACAATTTTCTCCAGTATTTGAAGAAAAAAAAATGAATTCTAGTAAGCACTTAAGCAAAGCTTCCTAAACTTTGCATATTTATTGAGTTTGAATGCAATACACACACAACAATAAACTGAAAAAAACAAGCAAACCCTCTACTATGTGATTATTGTGTGACACATAAGTAATATCATATGAAACCTGTGCACATCATTTTACCTGGCTTGCATAATCACAGTGATAGGTCATGAATAACAAGGTGATTTATTATGCAGGAGAGCAATATTAAACAATTCAACTACAAGTCATTTTTCTGGGAAACTGTCATCCATATTTTATGTAATGTCTTTTGAGGCAATATAGGAAAAGATTTCTTAAACAGGAGCTTTGTTTATTTGCATGCTATCTTTATCCATCCTTCAGCATCAGCATCAATGCCATGGTCTTAAAATGAAAATTGCCTGGGTCTGAGAGCTTAATGGCGCTATGGAGACATCTACAAAGTGGTAAGAAAATTATCTTGTTCAAGGCTGTGATTTATAGTTTTTTTTTTTTTTCTAATTCCTGGGTATTTTAACCCTTTGAGTTCCAGAGATGTATCCAATTCTGGCGTAAACCAACATGAGAAAAAGGACAAACAGAAATTCTTAAAATACCATTTGTTTTAAATAAACTTATAACACCTTGATTTCAAAGCAATGCTTTGGAGACTTCTCAAGCATTTAATGTTTTGAGTGCCAGAGGGTCAAAGCAGTCCAGTAGTCGATTGACCCAGATAGGCACCTGTTTAATCAACATTTGAAAGTAAGATAACCTTTTTTTATGGGTATCACATGATCGATATCTGGCCCAGGATGATGTGAGTTACAGCTCTCAGTAACTCAAGGTCTAAAGGTTGTTTTCCCCATTCTGATGCCTCCATCGGTATCTCCCATAGAACAACTAGCTCCCTCTTGCACCTTAGCTCTGATGCCTCTTCTCTGAACCTGTAGTCCCACCACCAGAGCTTATCTGTAAGAGTCATGCCAGAAGTGACAGAGGTAGTTGTGAAGCTTTAAAAAAGAAATAGCAAATCACAATACAGTTTTCATGTGATTCAAGGATGCTGATGTACTAAGGGATGAAAATGTAATACTGGAACAAACCAACTTCCCTATAAAGAACAAATAAAAATTCCCCAAAGTCACATTGATATAACCCATTCGATGTTGGAGAGGTCTCCATTGCACTGGAAACCGTTGTCTTATTCAAGGGGATAAAAGCCCCATTTACAACTTAAAGCACCAGAAGGGTATCCAACGCTTTGCTTTGCAATGCATTGGATACCCTTCTGGAACTCAAAGGGTTAAATCAATTGGAATTTATGTTTGTAACCTATGATGTAGTTGGTTTGCCCCATTTTTTGTTAATAAATTAGCCCTGCATAGTCAACTGTGATTGTGGGGAAGTAGAGTAGAAATCTACTGTGTGACAGAAAAGCAAACAAAAAGATAAGATCCATTGCTGCCATTATGTACTGTTCGGTATTGGGCTAATTATTTTTTGGGTTGTTTTTAACGTTCCTTGAAATCAACTTTTTGGATGCAATACACACAGTTGTACTTAAACACAGTTTGATTTGCTTTGTTTTGACAAAAGATGCCAAGATTAAATGGTTGTCAATGGAAAGTGTCCTAATTGTAGTGTGCTTCTGCACATCATATAACACAATAAAATATATCTAGTTTGGCTGTCATCACAAGCTCTTTCCTTAATGAATTCCACAACGTGATTGTTCTTATTTTAAAAGATCATCATACTTGCTGAACGATTCCTGTAAATGTCACTTATGAACTACTCTCATATCCTCTGTGTATTCTCTTAGTTGAAAAGTTCATTGAATAAATATTTATGTTTGTATTTAGTAAACAAATATTATTTTAAAGGATAGTACTAATCCCCAATGAACTTATTATAGTCAGAAAATCCTAATGATCACTATGAATTTTGCCCTTGTTCCATTGTTCAAGAGATAACGTCTTTAATCAGTCCTAAAAGCTATATCCATGGAGATAGGCATGACAGTTGATAGCTTGACCATAGGAGAAGAACCCTGCCTACTGCACATGGCAGCCATTTAAGGAACAAAGAGTGTGCAATGCCTAGCTTTGCAATGTGTTGCACATCCCTCTGGTCATTAAAGGATAAAGTTGGTTAATGTATGCTGTCTACTTCAATTGGAAAAAAATAATAGCAACTGTAATGTCATCGTCCTTGGATATAACCTCCAGAACACAAGGGCAAACATCACAGGGGCCATTAGGTAATTAGAGGTAAGCTAGCACATAGGATAGTGAGGACCATGGGCAAGCAGGAAAAGGGAGGATAGGGAAAGGTAGGGGAGCATAAGTGTATGAATGACAGGAGGCCTCTACAGTTAGGCACACTTTCTACCTCAGGATGGCAGGCCAGGGGTCAGGCAGGTGGAAAGGAGGAAGAAGGATGGAATCTTAGAGACAGATGCAGAAGCTTCAGGGAATCCTCCCTCAAAGCCAAGAGACCAATGTCCTCTGCGTCAGCATCCAAGGAAGTTGACTAGCAAGACATCCCACCTTAAGCCAGGAGGAGAATGAGGTGCTGATTTGTGACATTGCATCCTAGCTCTGAGCAGCATGGAGGCAGATACAGGGGGATATGCATGCCATCAGCAACACCAGGTATTTCATCAACAATCTGAGGCATAGGTACTACTGCAAGGTTAAGATATAGAAGAAGGAGGAGTCTAACATGCCACTGGCCGAGGACCACCAGTAGTTGTGAACTTCAGCTGCTGGGAGGAGATGCTGATGCAGTCCATAGTGTCTGATATTGGCATCAGATTGGAACAAGGGTTAAACACAATAAGTGACAAGGATCTACAAGCTGGTAGTCAGTAAAGCATCATCTCTGTTGTCAATATTTCCTTTGTTATTCACCCTTTTGAGGACCAGAGGAATGTGAAGTTCATTGCAAAGAGATGCATTGCAGACTATTCTGGTCCTCAGAAAGTGAAGTGTACCCCTGACTAGGAATGGGTGAACATTTTCACCTCAAACCAAAATCAGCGAATAATGGCTCTTCCTGCTTTTTGAATAATTTCTCACAAAAAGTGCAATTTTTCTGCTTTTTTCACCTAGCTTATTTCCCAAAAAGGGGTATGAGGGTGCCTGTGTTGGTGGAATGTGGGGAAACAATCAGCTGAACAGGGAATTTTTTGGGGGGAGTTAGTTTACTGGGATTGGGGGGGACAGTTAATAAATAAAAAGTAAATACCATCATCATCACCAACACCACCAGTCCCTCCTTGCTGCTTCTGCTCCATTACTGATGTCTCACCAGTGATGAGAAATGTGACAGAGGGTCCCCTAATGTCACAATTGCCATTTCTTGTTGACTTGAAGAAGGCAGACTGGCAGCACTAGCAGCAGGCAAAAGAAGCTGATCTGTGCTTCTGGTGGTGACATTATTGCTGCTAGCCACCAGTTCTGCCTTCTTCAGGATAATGTTCCATGTAAACTTGGAAAAGGGGACTCCCAGGTTCAGGGGAATATGGGCTCCCTTGACCACTAGTCTAACCTCTCTGCATTACTTCCCCTACCACCCCACTAACGCTAGTTCCACCAGCTGCTTCACTATTACTACTAACACCAACCACACCAATTTACGTCCCTGAGTCTTCCTCCTCACTAGTAATATCATCACACCCTCCATCACTCCTAACACTCTGTACAAGCTGTTGGATCTTCTTAGTTGTATAACTAGTGGCAGAACTGCTTGGGACTGGCAATTGTGATTTGGGTCCCCTGCTGTCACACTTGGTATCATCTCCTCCTCCCCCCTTCTGAAAATTACAAGACACATCAGGTGCAGCACTGGTAGCCTGTGCAGCACTGGCAGCAGGCACAGCTAACTACTACCCTCTTTTTTCTCCAGTGAGAAAAAATTCCCCAAGATCCCTAGAGGTGATGTAGGGGAACTGACCATCATTGGGTCTTGGGAAACAGGGCATCAAAACCCTTTCATGTTGGTAGTTGTCACTTCCTCCTTCTCAGATTCATTGGACGCATTATGGTCTTTCCAGCTCCTCCTTTTAAACTTGCTCATAGTGATAGCAGTCACTGCCTCAGTTTTGCAAAACAACTCAGCACAAGAGCCTAGCACCTCTCTTTCTCCCTGTAACTGCTTGTATTATGTTTCACTTCCTGGAAAATGACACGTTTTTATAGAGAAAAGTGATTAAAGGGGCAAAAACTTTCTAGCCGTTGAAAAAATAGTGAACATTTTTTGCCAACAGCAAGGATCTTAATTGCTTTACTTATGGCGGATTTTCCCGTGAAAAAGAGGACAACCACATGATTTTTTTCACAGTAACATAACTCGACCTTTCGCCTGACCCTGTTTTCTAACTATCCATCCTAAAACAGAGTTGTCCCTTGTTGTTCTACCGCTTGAGGACCAGTTTAACCCCCTCCCCCACCCTTTGCCCTTTTTGTATCTTAGGTTCACAAGAATATTTCCTTGTGTTAGGCCTGGGTTGGGCAACCTTAGACTCTTCAGCTGTTGGCCAGTGGGGATTATGGATATGGTAGGCAAAAACAGTTGGATGGACTTATGATGTCTTTTTCAGGCAAACCACATGCACCAAAGTGGTCAAAGTTCAAATTCCAAAACACACTTAATTGACTAAACTATTGTTTTCAACCCTTTTAATGCTAGATTGGTCTCCAATACATTGTTTTACTCTGTACTGCAGACCTCTCAACCATTCAAGGGGTTAAATACATCATCTACTACTATTGTCATCTTTGGATTTCTCCCCAGTGGCATTGGTTCTCACACTGTCCCATCAAGCCCCAATAACAGGTGAGAACTTGAAAATGTCCCAGCTTAAGCAAATGTGAGTTCATCAGAGGCTGAGTCATTGTGATAGACACACCTGTATGTGAGTTTGGAAAGCATTAAGTTCTGGCCTGAATGTGGGCCTTGAGGACAAGGGGTCAGAAACACTGTCCTATGGTACATTTGTGTTGACGTAAGTATAACAGCATAACAATTATATTTCCAGTCTCTCCTTTCAGAGCCTTGATGACTTGGGTGGGTGGCAGCAGCAACATTCCCTGGACCATCCCACTGAAGGGAAGGAGACAATTGACCAAGAAGATACTGATAAGAAGATATCCCAGGATATTATCTCCTGGATCTAGATAACTCTCCTCCACAGAGTCTTCTCCTCAATATTCCCCATCTACCTCACCACCAGTGAGACAGGAGCTAAAGCAACTACCACAACCACCAACAACATTGTCCCTGAGGATTGCATGACCCCTGGCATTTACCTTAGCATTGCAAAGGCTGGAACATGCATCCCTCAACCAAGCCTCTGGCTCTATAGTAGCCGAATCCGCTCGGAGAGAAAACTTCTATGACAGAGATGGTAAAAGAGGTGACGCAAAGGATGCAGGAATTAATTGTGTGGAGAGGTGAGAGGGCTCAGACACAGGACACACTGAAAGAAACAGGTGGAAAAATAACTTCCGGAATGAGGAGATGATGTTCATTGGTTGATACCTTCCCCACTTGAGAGCCAGATAAATATTAATGGCTGATACGCAAGTTAGTTGACCATTCAACATCTCTCATGTATCGGTAGCCCCCATAGGCCTCTCAGCAAGAATACCTTGCTGCATCTTGACTGAATTCCTGAATGAATACAGAAAATGAGGATTACTGGAAATGGTGATTTCATGTGAGGAAATAGGTGTCTGTGTAAAAGTCACCATATTCCAACAGCTTATCTTTCAACAAGGTGATATAACTAATCCATCTTTACCATTGGTAGCTCCTGTGTGAAAGAGGTCTAAGTATTTTGTGAGAGAGAAAGAGAGCTATAGCTGCTCAACCCATTCATATGATTGCACTTTAAAAATATATGATATATATAGAGTTCAAGATCGTAGCACTCACTGTTAAATGATCTTCATGCCTGGGTGCCTCGGTGCACGTCAGGCTAGATGAACATAGATACAAATCAGTAAGGAGTTGACAGCACTCACAGGGTCTTTTTCAAGTTCAAAGTGGAGCAGTTTATTAATATCGACGTTTCGGCTGTATTGCACAGCCTTGATAAAGGCTGTGCAATACAGCCGAAACATATATATATATTTATATATATATATATATATATATATATATATATATATATATATATATATATATATCTCAAAATTTCCACTCACCATTAGCCAATGGCGAGTGAAAATTTTGCCCTGGCGAGTAGAAATTCAGCCCTGGTGGGTATGTTATGGCTTGCAGTGGCGAGTAACTGGCTGTTTGTTACAGTCATTTGCAATATGTATCATATTTTGTGATTTTTCTTTTATTATGCAGTACTAGCTGGTATATGCATACTTTTGTCTCTCTTTCTCTTTCTTGTTCTTATTTCAGTTACTTACAGAATCTGAGCCAAACACGACTTTCGAGTTTTCAGTTGGTAATCTCGAGTGGTGCAAATAATATATACATGTACAAAACATCTAAACCACAATGTAATATATCTTTTAAAGATATTTCTAAAATCATAAATATGAATCTATCGGTACTAATATTGTAATGGAAAATTCCATGTCTCTCATTTATTGAACCTTGTTATAAAATTTATGTGACAATGTTCATAAACTATATATCCATAGGATTTGAAAAAATATTGATGGGACTAAAGCCAATTAAGGGAAAATAAAAATTAAACATGAATAAAATCCTATGGAGGAAGACAACATGTTTTTTATTAGTAGATCCCCAATTAATCCTTCAGGTGACAGGGTTCTTGACCTGTATATCCAATAAGACTGTCAGTTAATCAGTTTTATAAAGCAGTTAAAGTGTCTGAATGACTTACATACTTAATGGGAGATAATCTAAGAATGTTTGGTTCTTTTCACGGAATATCAACTAATGAGTGCAAATAAATGATATAGAATAAAAGTACAATACACATTATTCATAAAAAATACTAATGGACCTCTACCTTCACCACAAGCTCTTAATCACACTTTTTTAACATTACCTCTACATATTATGGCAGTACACAGGTTCTAGTCCCCTCACTGGGCTAATGGAAACCAGGGGGGAGATGCACTAAAGTTCAATGCTGTGGTGATGTGTGTCTGGTGATGTGTGGTGAACACACCACCTTAGCAATGGAGATATCGCGATATTCACTTAGAATTAGTGATAAAAAAAAGAGGCTGGGAGAATATTCCCATTAACATTCAGGGTTGTTGAACTGCTGGTGATGTACAAGGAATGCCCTCCCTTTCACATCAGAATCTGCGATAACCAAGTGGTTGTCCACTTTTTCACAGGAAAATCAGCTTTAAATAGAGCAATTAAAATCTTCACCTTTTTCACCGATTACCAAAATGTTTTTGCTTTTTTTCCAGTGGCTACAAACTTTTTTCCCTTTACTTGCATGATTTTCACATTTTTGCTATAATAATGTGATGTTTCCACAAAGTGGAACACAATACAAGCATCTACAGAGGACAGAGGGTGCTAGTCTGTTGTGCTGTGCAAAATTGTGAAGAATTAAGATAGCAAAGGGTCATAGTGTGTGCTAGCACAGTGAGCACCTGGAATACTAATATAAACATGTCAGAGACATTAAACATAGAAACATAGAATTTGACGGCACATAAGAACCATTCGGCCCATCTAGTCTGGCCATTTTCCTACTGTAAAAAAAAAAAAACAACCTCAAACCTTTTTTGGTCCTTGGTCTTTTCTTACGTTAAGGACCACCTTATGCTTATCCCATGCATGCTTAAATTCTGTCACTGTATTAACTTCTACCACTTCTGCCATTGCCATGATGGGGAGGAAATGGTTAATTTTTCTTTTAAACCAAATTCTCTGAAATTCTGTTTTAAGATGTGTGTTAAATTACCTCATGTAACAGAAACAATGAGCTCCTCTTCCTCAGTGGAGGGGGAAAATATTTGGGAGACTTTTATGATGATTGATATCAAATTGCAGACAACCACATTCTCAAGCAGTGTTATTATCTTATGAGAAAATCTCAAAGTCTAAAACAGTGATACTGACCTATGAGAACATCTGGGAGGATGGCATATTTATATGATGTTAAATGAAATCTTACATACATCATTGATGACATAAAATTGATTATATGTAAAATTTTAATGTGGAGAAAGGGTGCCATCTACAGTTTATATAGCGTCATTACTAGGGGTTACTCACATTCCTAGTTAAATAAGGGATTAGGAGCATCCAATCAGATAATACTGATGATGCCACTGTATAATGAGATGGATCTTTATCCAACCAGATTAGGTTGGGCGGAGTTCTGATAAGAAAATCTTTTACTTTAAAAAGTAAGGTTTTGGGAGGGCTCTTCCTCTAGGCTCTTGGTTCCATTCCTGCTCACATTCTTGCTGACTGTCATAGAAATCCTAAGAAAGTCACACTTATTGGGCTGGTAACTATATCTTTCCTTACTATAATTCTGCAAAATTCAGAGTCAAATATCTATTTCTTCCTTATTTGAAGAAAATTAGTTTTTCTTATAATTTGGCCTGGCCAACCATTTGGGATTAATTATAATAAGCTATATTAACTATAGAAATTCTGAAATTAAGCAGAATTTGTTTATTTATTGGTAAATTGTCATATTTTGCCAGATAAGAATAATATAGTTTATAGTAGTAGATATGCTTGGTTTATATATTAGTAATATAAATTATGTTATTTCTAGAATTTTGTGTTTCTGGAAAGGTGATAATAGCTAATATTGATCTGGGGAATTCTTTGAATTCATTTATTAACCCTTTAACCACTATTTGTCTATTTGTGGTGTTTCTTCGGATTTCTTTGTGTGTATTTTGTGTCTAAAACTTTTGTAAAATGAAGGTTTCTTTTAAACTTTCACTAGACAAAAGAAGCTGTCATCTTGGTGTGGCACCCTATCTTAATCAGTGGATTAACCCTTGAAGTGCCTTATAGGTTTTACATAATATTGCTATAGTCATATTGGTGAAATATGTTGCAAGAAGGTTAATATACTGTCTAGACATATATTATTGAATTGATTCTAAGTATTTTCTGGTATAATCTGTTATTGACTATATTTGCTATCGGAGTTTACTGAATGAGTCGAAGTCTCACATTATACTGTCAACACACCCCCTTGCATATGAATGTATCTGATTATGCTTCATTTCCATATGGAAATGAGCAATTGTCCATTCGAAGAATATGAATTCGTAGACATGGTTAAGGCATGTTGGATTGATGTCGATGTGAGTATTTTTTTGTAGGAGTTCTGGTGAAGTGATGTCTTAGACACTTTGTGAATACTGAGGATGTGCCTACATCGACATTCATAGCCGTCTTCGACCTTTAGTGCATCTAGGCCATAGGGTGTCTACACATACTGCCACTACCACTAGCACCACCACAAAATACTATATATATATATATATATATATATATCCTATATAATAATTTGCTAATGTATGTGTTCCAGAAGCCGCCATGCACAGTAGAGACAGCTGCGAGCGCTGCAGCATGTGCAGTAGAGACTGCATGCGCCGTGGCTGATACGGAGCGGGGCGCTCCGAATTCAGATGGGGGTCTGGGACTGGGCTTAGGCAAGGCAGAGATCATACTCCATCAGTTGTGTTGAGTAGTGTAGAGTAAAAACACACAGAGTATTTGAATAATGTCCAGCAAATGCACAAGGGGCAGGGGGCGGGTGAAGGGTGGAGCAGGGAAGTGAGAGTAAAGTAGTAGTTCAAAAACTGTCTGTTGCAATGGTTGCTGCAGCATGTGCAATCAGTGATGATAGTCCCTCTACTCCAAGGGAGGATGCAGTTTGTCAAGGTCCCAGAAAAACTTCCAGCACCACCAGTGCCAGTTCAAATAAAGAACCCTATAAGAAGAACACTGAAGACAAATCGCATTCAAGTGTTGATGATGGCAATAGCATAATAGAGGAAGATGTAGCAGCTGAATCTCCTGTTGCATCAGAGAGTGTGACCAACAAGCACCAAAACCCCTGTCCTCAAAGTAGTAGTGAACTTTGTTACAGTAAAAGTAAAACAAAATAGTTTTTGTCAGGTGATGCTGATACAGCTGAGGATGACCTAATGATGACTGATGATGATGATGTAGATCTAGAATATATCCTTTTAGTATCCTTCTCTTGTTCAGATACAGATGAAGTTGAGAGCAAGGATGGTGGCATGGCTATAAGGTCAGCAGAAAGTCAAAGACTGAATCTTCCACCACTTTTAAGGAGCACTGTGCCTGTCTATAAATTGTTTGAGAAAATGATTGTAAAATCTGACCCTGGACAAGCACAGATGTAAAAAAAGTACACAGTCACCCTATCAGTCATCATCAGCATCATCCCCTCTTCAAAGTCCATGTCCCACTCAGCCACACACACCTGTTTTGAGTACCTTGCAGCAGCAACAACAGCAACACAGGTTATTAACATCAACAATGTTAGATATGACGAGTGCCTCTGCTGCTGCTGTTGTAAGTGCGGCACCTTTGACACCTAGTAGTAGTGGCTGTAGAATTGCATCAACATTTAGCCCCAGTAGAAGTAGTAGTAGCAGCAGCATCTCAGGAACCCCTCAGTCCATGAAGTCCACAGTATGAAGATATTCACTCAGGATCATCAACCTAAGCATATTGCTATCTGTTGTCTGTGCAAAAAGCAAGAAAGCAGGGGGAAAGCAGGCTAACACCTAGGCACCTCCTTTATGAGAACCCACCTGAAGCACAACCACAGGTCTGACTGGGAGACACACTATTAGCAGGCAAAAGGTGCCACAACTAGCAGCAGCAGAAGCACTTTAAAAAGTTCCCAGGGCTCTAGGGCATAAAAATGAAGTAGTGAAGTTATTTATGTGTCAGAGAGCGTGCTTCTGCCAGTGCCAACAGTTCATCGAGTTTATCGAGTGGAGGGTTGCATTGTGGAGGATGAGAGGGAAAAAGTGAGGGCGCAATAAACATCTAGACATTATAGTGAAAAAGAAGGAAGCAAAGCTTTTCAACCAGCAGAAGCAGTTTCATCATCAACCAAAATATTCAATTCGGAACACAGGGCAATTCATGGGTCTCAGCAGGGGCGGCAAAAACACAGCATTGGTAGTGGTGGTGGTGGTGGCACATCTCTTTGGGACTTGCTCCCTGAGTAACTGAGACACAGGAACACCGTGTAGCTCCTAGAAGTGGTCCCACTGCATGTGAGATGGTTTCTGCATACTTGCAGGATAGCTATGTTTTAAGCAGAAACAATGACTCCATGGACTACTGGCAAACAAAGCAGTGTGTGTGGCCAGGATTGACACGTACTGCAGTGGAAACCCTCAGTTGTCCTCCAGCAAGCATTGAATCTGAGAGGATTTTCAGTGCAGCTGGTTACATTGTCAATGACAGCAGGACACAGCTGTCAAGCAGCAATGTGGGGAGAATAACATTCTTAACCCCTGAACGACCACTGATGTGCCAAGACCGTCACAGTGGTCCTGCACTTAAGGATCAGTGTGGTCCTGGCACATCATGAAGTTCAAGGCTCCAGGCGTGGCTGCACACCATTCCGGAAGCCCCGAAATGGAAAAAAAGCCCCATGGTCCTCAAGTGCCGGCTGCGCGTGCACTCGTCAGTCCTTAAGGGGTTAAAAATGAACCAACATCTCATACCATCTGCGTATCAGGTAGCAGAAACCACACATGACAGACAAAGCCAGGACAAATATAATAACAGCAGCACAGATGAGAGGAGGTGGACGAGGGATGACCACTGCTATGAGCGACAAGTAATGTGTGTCAATAATCTGAGAAGGAAGATAGCGATTTGATGCAAACATGACAATGATAAAAACTATATACATACACAAATCACACCAGTCAGTCACCCAACACCACCACTACAATACACATCTGCCACATTGTGGGTTGTTGTTGTTTTTTTTTTTTTTTATCTCTTGACATCATAATCATGAATATGTGCCAGTGTCACTTAAGAAGAAAGTTGGTGTTGTGGGCAAAGGACAAATATAAATTTTTCAAGGCATATGTTGCTGTGCGATTCACAACTTTGACTTTCAACCACTTATTTCTACACTACTGCCCTCAGAAGAACTAATATTGCAGTGGGAAATGTAGAATTTATAGAAAATATGGGCAAAAAATATGTTAAAATAGGCAAAAAATGTATGAAAATAGGTGAAAAGGAGGAGCATTTTGCATAGGTGAAAAGGAGAAAACCTTTGAGAGAAAAGCAAAAAATCTTCAAGTTTTCGCAAAAAGTCATGCTGGACATTTTTACCATTTTTTGCCCACCACTACCTACCGAACTTCTATCAATCATCCTTCCACCTACCAAACGTCATCCATCCTCCTACCAAACCACTGTCACTCATCCTCCATCCTTACAAACTTTCTCCTTTCTCCTATCAAACCTCTGTTACCCATGCTCCGTCATAACAAACTCCCTCCTGCCTCACAATAAACCTCTCTCATCCTACCAAACCTCTATTATGCATACTCCCTTGTACCAATTCTCTATAATACATCCTCCATACTAACAAACTCTGTCCTGTCTCCTATCAAATGTCACTCAGTCATCCTCCCTCATTACAAACTCCATCCTGCCTCCTAACAAACCTCTCTCAGTCATCTGCTCTGCTAACAATTTTCCCATCAAATGCCATTTTGCACCCTACCGAATCTCTCTCAGTCAGATGGATAACTGGGAGAGGTTTGTTAGCAGGCAGATGACTGAGAGAGATTTGTTAGGAGGCAGGAGGGCACTCAGGCAGATGACTCAAAGTGTTTTTTTAGGAGATAGGATGCAGCTTGTAGGGAGGTAGGATGACTGAATGATATTTGATAGGAGGCGGGACAGAATTTGTTGGGACAGAGGATGCATGATAGAGAATTGGCATGAAGGAGTTTGCATGATAGAGGTTTCTTAAGAGGAAGTATGAATGAGAAAGGTTTATTGAGAGGCAGAAGGGAGTTTGATAGGATGGAGCATGGGTGACAGAGGTTTGATTGGAGGAAGGAGGGAGTTTTGTAAGAGGAAGAATGGGGGTTGTAAGGATGGAGGATAAGTGAAGTTTGGTGTGAGGAAGACTGATTACTAGAGGTTTGGTAGAAGGAAGAAGGAAGGATGAAATATAGATGTCTTAATATGACCACCGTAGGTGTAGTAGTAGAAATGGGCCACTTGATTGTACATGCCTCAGACCAGATCTCTGCTGGATTCTCCCTTTTCTAGTGATGCCATTTTTATGCCAGTAGGAGCTTAGAGGAGCTACCACTATTTGTCCCAGGAATCCATTAGAGAAGGCACAAATGAATTACTTCATTGTACATCCATACAATGACATCCATTCACCGAGACTGAATCTCTAGTCCAGTGGTTCTCAATCCTTTTTTGCTCAAGGCTCCCTTAACACACAATCAGGAGTTTTTGGGCACCACTAAAATATTACATACATGCATTTGTCAAAGAAGGTATGAAGGTACATATAAAAGTATATATTCTAAACTCTCAAAATCAGAATAATAAAAACAAAATATTGTACATATTAATATCTATAAATATACATTTTAAAGTCAGCATTCATATTTTTTTCAGTATTTTCAAAATAGGAGGCACCCTAAGTGTATGGCCATGGCACACCAAAGTGCAACTGTTGAAACCCACTGTTCTACTCCTTGGCTACACCAGAACATGCCACTAGAACTAAGGGTAAGGAACCCTGTCTGAGCCCTTTTCAAACTTTAGTGCATCTCAGCCCAGGAATATTAGATGTCAAGTACAAATTCTCAGTAACTACCAGTATCTAGTACTGGTTAGCCACTAGATACCTACCTTACATCTGATCTTGCAAAAAGAGACCATACATGGTCAACCACAAGTGGCTCCCTACATATACAAGTATATTTCACATTACTGTCTCTCGCATTCTAGCAACATTTTGAATATTTCCTTTTATGTTATTTCTGTATAAGTTCTGCAGCATTATGCAACTAGATATGGCTTGAGAACTGATATAAAATAGTAAAGTGCATGTGCAGTATGGGTACTTGTAATAGTTGGAAGCACATTACTCAAAAAACATGATGTGGTTTGTAGCGGATCATAATCCGTTACTGGAAGCCTGCCCCAGGCGTTTGAACTCTCAGCCCATTATCTCCAACGACAAGGACATTTATAAACGTTTTCACCAGGCAGCTCTACAAAAGAGATTGAAACACATGGACTGCCTTGCTTGCGAGCATCGGCGACTCGAAGAGTCACCGATGGTTCAGAGGGACTGAGTAATACACTACTGGACTACACTTTTGACGACAACCAGTCGAAGGTCCCCCGCCTCAGTGTTCTAATAGTCGACACCATGTTGAACACTCAGTGGCAGGCACAGTGGGTCGATGCCTGATGGGTCGAGTCACTGAGCAAGACATTTCACAGTCTCCCATAGACCTAACATGGAGAAAAGTAGGCGGCTCAGGGATTGGTCGACCAGCGGACCCACTGCACAATCTGGTTGGCCAGAGTTGAAGCCGAAGATGCAAACTAGTTGGCAAATTGCTTCAACCCCTGTCCATTATACCAAGATGTGTATTGCAGCCCTTCCAGCCCTTTGGTTTAATTGTTTACTCTAAACCAAGCTCTTTGTGTATTAATCCACTCACTCCTATACCATTGTGTAAACCTGAGCCTTCTGTTGTTAGTCTTTTGTATTAGGTGTTGTGATTATATTATCTCCATGAATACTCCCACTGTGTGATGCCGTTTACCATTTGCTGTGACCTATTGTATCCACTGTATCTGAATTATGCCTACTCTACTGTGATTGTATTACGTTTCCTGCAATGCCCCATGTCAGCTGTTTATAAATCTGAGTTACGTTCAATAAAGTGTGTTAGTCGTTTGGAACTAAGAAGGAGTCTTTATTCCTGGGTGGTGGAAAGCGTCCTCTCTGACACCCATCCAGGCTAAGTATCCTGTATCGTCAACTATCCACTGCCAGCTACCTGTGGATCTGAAGCCAAGTCAGAACTTGGCAATTTGTATGCTGTCGGACTCGTTGATGTGGATTTTGCTCGAAGCCTGCAACCGGGAGTAGAGCTATTCACTGTCTACGTCCCATGGCTCCCGTTTTTCCAGTCGACGCTGCGTTTGGAGACTCGTCGACATTGTTTGGCTCGCCTAGTTTGACGTGGAGTTGACCCCAAGTGTTCTTCTACAACTCCCCGAGTCGACGACTGGTCTTGCCGTCCTCCTCCCGGTGCATCCGATGGGGCCACCCAGCGTCAAGAGGGAGAGACCCGGAACAACGGCTGAAGGTGACCCGGTGTCCTTGGAGCTCCTGTTGCAGGGAGAGGACAACCCGGGGTGCCTCCTCCTTTGGCTCCCATTACAAGGTTCACTACAGAAAATGGGGATATTCTGAAATCAGACATTATACACATGCATTAAAGAGCACAAAAAAGGTTCAGTAAGGTGAACTTTATCTGTGAACACCTGTATCTTTCATTTTTATTCATATCACTTTATGTTCTTCTTTTGGTCAGTCCTGATGAAGGTACTTAATTTTCAGATTGAAATTATTAGATGAATTTTCAGTACTGTACTGTAACATAATTCACTTTTAAAATGAAATTCCTCATGTAAGAGGATATCAAGATTCTCTTTAACACCCTTCTTTGTGGTATGTATGTATATATGCCCTTTACCACTGCAGTATTCAGCAGGTTCAGTAGTCATAAAGATCATCTATCCATCCATCCAGTTTCCTTTTGATCTACATTGCTCTGTGTGCACAGCTCATGAATAAAGCCTCACTGTACAAAAATATGCTGCAAACAAATGCACTGAAGCCTTCTCTTATACACAATAAGTTACTGGATCCCTTAGGAATGTGAAGATAGCAAAATATATTTGGTCTTGTGATAATCTGTTCAAATTCTCTTGTGACATATAATAACATAGAAACACAAGTGATTCATCTCAGTAAGTGACAAAAATGTAAAATCAATACACATTTCTCCCCTAATAACAGCAATAACACATATCTGTTAATGCTTTACAAGACTTTTATTTTCAAAACACACTGATGCTGTTATGTCTTCTTTGACCTTCAACTGCATAAACATAATGCACTATAATGTTTCAAACTAAGCCATAACTCTATTAAAGGTTTCACAGCTTGGCACTCAACGTTTGGGTGATATGTAAATTGAATATTCTGTATGAATTAAACATAATATGAAAATACAGTGATCTCTTTTGATATCATTCATTAAAAGACTTCAGATAATTTTTTTAACTAAAACTTGTGTCACAAAACTATAAAAGAGAATTGACAAAATATGTCTATGTTGCATTTTCTTTAAATATACTACTGGTTTTAAGTCTCATATTAGAAAAAAAGAGAATTGGTTAGCTCATTTCTATGTAGATAATATGAATAAAAATCAGGATCAGTTCCAAGCTAACTGTTGTCTTGTGTAAATACTGGAACTGGAAGCCAACCCATAAAAAATCCAAGTACTGTGGAACTATTGTTCAGTACAGAGTATTCAATGTTGGTGTATAGATAACAAGGATGTATTTATGTCTTTATTTATATAGTGCCACATATAAACATCACTTGGCTGAATCAATATGATTGTACAATCCTACATAATAATTTTCTAAAACGTGTGTAACAACGAAGTCATGCGCAGTACATACTGCCAGCTCCACAGAGCATCCAGCTCTGTATATGCTCATGACTGCCCCACGAACGGCTGGCAGTGGCACTGTGGCCCATGTAACGGGGTCTTCAACTAGTACACAAATAAAAAACTTGGATAAGAATATCAAACTAAATTGTAACCATTGCATTATTAGTGGGGGATAAGTGTACTTAAGTAAATCATACTTTGGAAAGGAAATCCCTGCCATGAAGACCTTACATAAGTAAAGACAACATGTAGAGAGAGGAGGATAAGTGCAAGTACAAGGTGGTTGTAGAGGTGGGACTGGAAGACTATGATGTTGATGCTGCTGTGCATAAAAAAGACTGTTGTCAATGGAATGCCTCTTTGAGAAGGTGGGCTTACAGGATTTGTTCAAAGATCAGAATGTGGAAGTCTGAGGAATGGTTACTGGGAGTGCATTTTAAGTTATTGGGGCAGCCATAATAAATGCTTGTAGCTGAGAGATGGCTCTAGTTGTGGACATACTAAGAAATGGGCAGAAAGCAACAATGTACAGAGTGCATGTGGTGAGAAGGGTTCTAGAGAGAGGTAAGAGCACAAATGCAAGAATATTCAGTGGAAGAAATAGACTTGAAAGTGAGGGAAAGGGAATGTGTAGGAAATATGTAAGCTAATAGGTAGCCAGGAGAGAGGCTTTAGGAGGAGATGAATGGTAAGTTATCAACAAGCAATGGTAGTGAGTAGGCATGGGCAAAACCTATTGTCTCAAAGAAGAAACATTAAAAAGAAAACAACACTCCTCACGTTGCGTGGGCATTTCTGCAAGAAGTGGTGTTTTTCCACTTTATTCTTTCTCATCCATTTGAAATTGAATTTATTCAGTGCTAGTATAAAATGGGTATCATCACTGCCCCACTTGTTGCCACTTGCCAGTCTGTGTTTGGGAGAATGAGAGACATCAGCTGATTTTGATGCTACAGGCTGACAGGCAAAGATAGGGTGCTGGAGTTGCATGATAGGAGTATTAGTGATAGCTACTACCAGTTGTTAACTGTCCCTATCACTGTTGGCAATAAAAAAACCCACTTCCTATGCAAATGATTTTTCTCGTTTGCCTTTTGCTAGCAGCAAAGGATTCGGCTGCTGCTTTCTCTCTCTCCAGTTGTCATGTCAATCTTTTTTAATTTTCAGTACAGATGACACTAGACCTTATTAAATATGCTGGGCCCTCTTCTTCTGGATGTGAAGGAGTCAGTGCCACTTTAACTTGTATTTCTGTTGAGGGTTAGCCTGCTAATCTGTAATTCAGTCATTCAGTCAGTGACTGTAATAGTTTGTTTGACACACAGACACAGTGATTTAGGATAAAACACAGTTTTATTATGAAAACAGTAATACAATAACCCTCACAGGTCCTGTAGTATTTTATCAGAATAATCCAGACACAAGACAGGTTACTGTTACATATGCCTACACAGGTCCAGTATAACCATAGAGTCCATAGCAAGATATACTGACACAGGTCAGGCAGAGTACGAAGGAATCCCAGTGTATCAGTACTGCATGGGTTAATGGCATTCAGTGGGTGTAAACAGTCCCATGTGAAGAGAGGTCTGATAAGGAGCTCACTTAGGATAGAGAGCTCATAGATGAGTAACGCCCAGTAATAGGTTAGCAGATAAACTTGAACTGCCAGGTCAATAACGGAGACTGAGCCACATAGAGCACTGCCGGAGCAGTAACAGAGACTAGGCCACGTGATCACTGTCTTAGTAGTAACGGAGACTGAGAGATGTGGGCACTGCCGTAGCAGTAGCGGAGACCAGGCAACTTGTATTCTGCCGTAGCAGTAAACGGAGACTAAGCCACTTGCCCTCTGCCGTAGCAGTAAACGGAGACTAGGCTACTTGCACTCTGCTGGTGCAGTAACGGAGACTAGGCCACTTGTACACTGCCGTAGCAGTAAACGGAGACTAGGCCACTTGCACACTGCCGGAGCAGTAACGGCGACTAGGCACTTGCACACTGTCGTAGCAGTAAACGGAGACTAGGCCATTTGCACACTGCCAAGCAGTAATGGAGACTAAGCGAATGGAGACTTCCGTGACGGTAGTGGAGACTGTGAAACTGAGCACTGCCGTGACAGTAACGGGATGAGCAACTGAGCAACTCGCCCTGAGGTGGCAACCAACCGGGAGCGTCATGAATCACAAGCCAAATAGAAATGTCGCCGAGGCGACACAGAGGCAACCGGAGCAGGAACGTCAACCAAGCCAGGTTGGTACATGGAGCAGGAACGTCAGCCAAGCCGGGTTGGTACACGGAGCAGGAACGTCAGCCAAGCTGGGTCGGTACACGGAGCAGGAACGTCAGCCAAGCCGGGTCGGTTCACGGAGCAGGAACGTCAGCCAAGCCGGGTCGATGCACAGGAGCAGGGGAAGCAGAATGGCCAGGTAGTCCGGGTCGGTTCACAAGCAGGAGACGAGATGCAGAGTAGTCAGGCAGGCCGGGTCAGTTCACAAGCAGGAGACAAAATGCAGAGTAGTCAGGCAGGCCAGGTCGGTACACTGAGAATATTGAGATCAGGAACAAGCACTGGTACAGGAACACCATGAAAGGGCACTGGAGAGATGCCAGAACTCAGCATATAAAGGCCATACTGGGCAGGACAAGCACAGTATGGCCAATAGGAGTAAAGCAAAGTGTAGACTGACAGAATGTCGCAAGAGGAAGCATGGGCACCGTGATAGTGACAAAGGTTCAGCCGGCTCACGAAGGAAATTGCATCAACTATCTGTCTCTTTTCAGTCACATTTGAATTTGATATATTTGGGGTTAATCTCCTTTGCTCCTGTCACACACTCCAGGCTCCCTAATACAGAGAACAGCCAGCAGAAAGGAACTTGGATCACAGGTACCTTTCTCTTCTCTGTCTCACAAGATTTTGTGGAATTTGGGGTAAATCTTCTTTCTCCATTCACCCACCCCCAGGCTCTCTAACACAGAGAACATGCAGCAGAAAGGAACCTGGATCACCTGTCTTTCTCAGTCCCACAAGGTTTCGGGGTATTTGGTGTAAATCTAATTTCTTACTTTGCACATCCACAGTTTCCCTTATCATGGAGAATAGACAGATTAGGAAGGAACTGCCTGTCTTAGATACACAAGATTTTGGGGTATTTAGGGTATATCTCCTTTTTCCTTTCAGCACCCCCCAGAGTCCCCCATACTCCCCTAACACATAGAACAAATTTCTTGACCACCTAACCTACACTTCAGCTTCACTTTATTTACCTATCCAAACTAGCTCAAAAAATGTTGCTGCTTTATCTAACCCTCACAAAAACAGAATGACATGCTGTGGGAACCGGACACCCCTTTTATAATATCCCGGTGGGGGAAATTCAGTCTTACCATTGATTTGAATACAATGAGCAAGGCAGCAAAAAGCGGAAAATCTGCATTGTTCTCAAAAACTGTCTCACTCAATGGGAAGTGCTATTGTTTTACTGTATTCTTAACTTACCAAACATACACATCTATCTCATTGTATGGTTGTAATGTTTTATATATTTAATGCACATCGCTTGCAAAAACACACACTGAAGGATTGCAATGATTGTGGTGACCCGCAGAATGCATTTTTTCATAAGAAAAAATAAAAATGGTAATGCATTTAAACTGTGCTTTTTGACCATTGAAAGGTAAATTGGTCACCAATGCACAGACCTCACTAGTATTCAAGTGGTTAAAAGCCCAAATAAATGGGAATCTGAAGAACATGTTTATGTTCTCTATAATGCAGTTAGTTTGCTGCATAATTACTCCTCTTTTCATCTGAACATAAGTTGTTTGAGTGCTACAGGGGCATCCACTGAAATGCAGAGCAATGTGTTGGATATTCCACTGGCAATCAAGGTGTTGAAGGGGAGATCTGGCCATAGCAATCATATCATTCCTAAGTGTGATGCATTGGAGATGTCTTTAGCATCTTATGGGGTTAATTATAAGAAGAATTTGCTGAATGTTTTAAGCTAGCTATTGTTTAATAAGTGAAATTACATTTCTCAGTGTCAAACTCTTTAAATCTTTTAATTTCTGCATTTTTATTATTCTCTCTGTTATATAACTGGGGATTATTTAATGAGAACAAATTAATCAATCCTATTAGGATTTCTCCAGATGATCACAAATGAGAATTACCAGGTGAATATAATTTAAAATTACAGTATGAGAGACAAAGATTTTCTAAAAATACTTTATAATTATCACAAATCCTGACACTCTATTTATTGAATAATAAACTATTAACTAGTTAGTCTGCAACATTACAACTCTCCAGTCACCTCAAAACAAGGAATGTGGAAAACAACCTTGAAACACAGGTATGAAAAAAACCTATAAGTGACTAAGTTTTTCTTACCCAGTTACTAAAATAATATATGTGACTTTTTAACTACTTCTTTTAAAGCTCTGCTTTTAAACACTTGGGTGCCAGAGGAGTGTTCTGGGGAATTGCTTTGCATGCCATTGGATACAAATGATCAAAAATTCACACTCAATGAAAATTTCAAAATCCAGCAGCAGATAGTGGTGCCACTATTTTCACCGTATTCCCTGGTGTGACTTAGAAATACCAGATCCCATCAGCAGGTAGTGCTACTGCCACCATCACCATCATCACATCCCCTGTGACTCAGAGTCCACCAGCAGAACCAGATATTGTTGCATTTGCTACCAGATAGTGCAGCCAAGACATCCCAAGGGCTCTGATGTGAATTTCTGAAGAGAGAAAATGTATTTTCCCCAGGTAGCTGTATATAGCAGTAACAATTTGCAACACAGAGTTGCTGCCTGTCTTAGAGCATACTATTGATGTGTCTGTGAATGTGACACCAGGGTCGCTAACTATACCAATGTCACCCTAGCAATCATCAGCAGCATGAGGGGAGGAAGAATGTGATGCAGAAACAGCTTCACAAGCTATTTCAGGTGCATCCTGGGAGAAGGTATGCAGGTGTGTTTCCCACTGAAACCATGGGTGTGGAAGACATTCACTTGGCATCAGGGAGTATGGAATCATCATCTATCATTGTTTCCCCTGTTTTCCCCCACCACCAAGACCAATTTGACCCCAAAATCAAACAGAAAACCCATGAGGCAACCCTGCAGTAGCACAGTATGCCAACAGCATAATCTGGCTCATCATTACCTGTTTCTAGGGTGTGGGCCACTAGTAGTATTATCCCAGTCCCCCAAGCACCATCAGGGTCCTCCTCAGAAGCAGTGGTACTGCCATTGTCAAATTTGCCAACAGTACCTTCTGCAGACAGTGAATCTACAGATGTCTGAATCTGGCAATATGCCTCTGAGTGGTGAAATTATCAGAAATGGAAATGTGATGGAGACAAATGAAATGAAAGAGAAAGGAGTATCTGCAGAGTCACAGACTGACCACCCTGTAATCTAATTTCAGGCAGTGTAAATTATTTTTACAGAGTGAAATTGAACAACCCATTGTACGTGTCAGTCACCCACTGCCCCACTAACACCAGTAACTTGTTGTTTTTGTGACAGGAACACGTGACACAATAACTGCCACCATCTGATTCCTTAGGGACAGTTTAACCTTGCCAGCATGCTTAATTGGAGTAGATGTGCCAAATGTGTGATCTCAATCGTTCACCCTATTCACAACCTTGTATGAAGGAAACACCGCTTCTTTTCCCATGTCACCAAAGGTGCTGGTTCCAACACCATAGTCTTTGGAGATGATGACCCCAGTCCCACTTCCACAACTACCCATGGGTATAGTGGATAACACATCAAACAGATACTGTGAAGTGCCATTTGATGTTCAGATGACTCAGCAGCAGGAACTAAGTTAGCAAAAACCATAATGTAATTGTGTGGCATATATTGTTCCTAATAGTGGCTACCTTGCAGTAGTAGGCCTGTAAAAAAATATTTTCACAAATTAACTTGCAGCAAGTCTGCAAAAAAATGATTGAAAAGCTTGTCTTGATATAGGCCTGTATACATTATTTGAGTGGCTGCAAGACTACAAACATTGTTTTGTCTTGATAGTGAGCTGACAAGAGGAATACACTTGTTTCCAAAAAAATCATAATGTATAATTTAAGGCTTATGTAATAAGTTCTGCTTAAGAGTACATCTGCCCTCCTCTCTTCACCACCAAGCCACTGCAGGTCTGTTACTAATTTCTAGAATGGCATACCATCTGTGTGAGCATGACTATTCATTATTTGAATCAAAACAATTAATACTTTTTATAATTACTTTTGGTATTGTAACTTTAAATTATATTCATTAACATAAATGGTGATGACATTAAATAATAAACTTAACATTGCTCATGAAAATAAAGATTAAAAAATAAAAGGTTGAATTGAACATTGTGGATGTGGATTGTGAATAATATATGATGATTATGACTATGAGTAGGAAGAATGATTAGTCAATTTATATGCAGTATCATGTAAGATTCTAATATAATCTCACAAGTGTATTTGCCAATCACACATTCATGATCATAGCACTGGTCCCAACTATGGCATCCATGCAAATCCTTCTTTCTCTTCTTCAGTGCTGTTGTTACTACATGTGCCATATGTTTCTCTGACTTGTGTATTATTCCACTTCTTCTACATGATACTTGGATGGTATTAGATTCTGCTTTGCTGATTAGGGATGAGTGAAACTTTCTGCCTCAAACTGAAATCGGCAAAAAATGGCACTTTACTCTTGGTGAAAAATTTCCAGCGAAAAGTGTCAATTTTCCGCTTTTTCTTCTTTTTTCGCCCATTGAAATCAATGGGAAGATAGAAGTTACACACAACACATTACAAATATTATTTTATTTCCCAAAGGCACAGTATAAAAAGGGCATGGCAGTGCCTGTGTTGGCGGGGTGTGGGGAAAGAATCACTTGAACAGGGGATGATTTTTGGGGGGTTGTTTACTGGGATTGGGGGCACTTAAAGGGATAGTAATATTTAAAATGTAAAAAAAATATGTTGTAGGGTTTATCCCCCTGAGTAAAACAAGAGTACTCCCACTGCTGAAAGGTGTTTCATTCAAAAGTTATTAATTTTCAAAGTTGAATTTTTTAGGTGCAATATCACAGTGGCCTGAAATTGTACAGTGACACTGTTGCTACACGATCCTATGGTCAGCTCTGGTCCCAGGACTATAAATCTCCATAGGATGGTGTAGCAACAGCGCCACTGTACAATTTCAGGCCACTGTGATATTGCACCTAAAAATTCAACTTTGAAAATTAATAACTTTTGAATGAAACACCTTTCAGCAGTGGGAGTACTCTTGTTTTACTCAGGGGGATAAACCCTACAACATATTTTTTTTTACATTTTAAGTATTACTATCCCTTTAATAAAAAAGAAATCCTAAATAAAATAAAAAACATAAGACATGGTATAAAGGGGTCTGAGGAGGGTGCTTGTGTTGGTGAATGAATGAATCATTTGAACAGGGAATTTGTTTTGGGGGGGCTGCTATTGGGGGGACAGTTAATAAAACATATAATCAATAAAATAAGACATTTGTATTTAAAGTGACAGAGACAGGAACCCCCTGACATAAGCTGCCTCTGGGGTGGACTGATACTTGACTTGATAGAGTATTTTGTAGAAGATGATATGTTTGATTTGCTGTTAGAGGCCTTTGTAGGACTTAGACTTATTAGAGGCCCAAGCCCTGAAGAAACATTGATTTGTAGGACTTAAGCTTGTTTGGCACAAGCCCTAAGGAAACATTAATTTGTAGGACTTGGGCTTGTTAGAAACAACCCCCCCAAATGTTTTTATTTTTTTGTAGGACTAGTTTTTATTTATTTATTTATTTTTTTTTTTTAAACACAAGCCCTACTGGCCTTATGCCAGCAGGTCATGTTGGCCAGTGGCTACTGTCAAATGTCCTCCTGAGTCCTGAGTTGCAACTGCTGTTTGTACTGCTTCTGCTGAGTTTTTTAAGCAGCAGGATGATTAGACAGCTAAAAGGGAATGGGATCAACAATAGCAGTAATATGGAAGATGGATGATGAAGGTTCCATTTGCCACAACTGGCTCCAGTGATGTACCTGAGGCAGTAACAGCAGAATAAGTAGACCCCAGTATTTGTGGAGAAAAGAACAAGTTGGCCATTAAATCTTCTCCACCTGCCCCCCCTCCAAAATCATCATGGGTGTGTTGTTATTAGAATATATTTTTTCCCTTGAGAGCAGGATCAGTGGATCTCCTCAGCAACTGCACTGTGCACAGTATGTGTGTGGTAAATAACATCTGGGGGCACAACTATATCCAAACACCATGACACCCGAAACCAAGTACTGCCGCTGTCACTGTACCCCTTTTCCACACCCTGCTAAGGACACATGACAACTTGCTGACAGTTTAATATTAGTGATGAACTCTCCCTGCCACCATCTTAGCATATTCTGCAGGATGGAATCTCCTCAGATGCCACTTGATGCACTGATTGCGATTCTCTTCCACCACACTGGCATGTGTGGTCAGTGCACCACATAGTGTGCAATGGTTAGAGACGAACTACCGCATCCTAACAACAACAGAGTGACTATCATTTGGTGGGGGAGGTAATGAACGAGGAGGATTGAAGAAGATGTAGTTACCCTAGAAGGTGATGGCGAGCTAGTTGTTTCACTTATCCTGGAACTTCCAGTCTCTGCCTGGTTTGTTCTATTCCTCCTCCTGTTTGATCTCCACCTCGCCTCTTGTTGCCTTTCTGGTGAGTCAGGGACAGCAAAAGCAGTGCTTGATTTCTGTGGTGGGTGTTTTTAGTAAATGTCATGATGTTTATGTTTCATGTGTGATATGAGGGTGCTTGTGCCAAGGTGTGTTCCCTCCTTTCCTCTTTTCAATGACTTGTCATAAATTGTTCACAGTGCTGTTGCTGATGACTGTACTGTGCCTGCCCCAACAGAAAAATAGTCCCACACCCATGATGACTTCAGAGGGAAGATGAAAGGTGGAGAAGAATGGTCTCTTTCTTCTTGCCCTCCACATTCCCCTTCACTGTCTGTGGCATTGGATAATGTTGCTGTTGTTGCTGCTACTGCCTCAGTGTCAGCACTACAACTAGGATCAGGAGTATTGCTACTGCTGGCAAGTGGAACCTGTCCTAGTCCCGCATCACTTGTTGACCCCATTTCCACTGTGTCCACCGTGGTCTACGGCACACTAACCTGCTCCTCAGCATCCTGCTGCCCTTGCATCTCAGCATCAGAAGGAAATAGAGGAGTTGCAAATTCATCTAATTCAAAGATGTCCTTGCTAGTGGTGGTGGTGATGCCCATCCTCATTCCTGTCTCCCATTCCTTCTCAGTTTCTGTTAAAAAGGCCATCAATGTCTCTTCCACCCCAGCTTCTCCAGCATCATCACCACCACCACCACTAGTCCCTACATGCTGTTGTTGCTGCTGCTGCTCTATTCCAGACATTTCACTGCTGCTTGGAGGAGGTGACGAGCAATGTGACAGAGGGTCCCCTAATGTCACACTTGCCATTGCCTTTTGACCTGAAGAAGAAGGCAAACTAGCAGTAGCCGAAATAGCAGCAGTCACAGGCAGCTGATCTGTGCTTCTGCTGGTGGTGGTGGTGGTATTAATTCTCCTCCCCCAACACCAGTTCTGGTCTCTTCAGGTTCATGTTCCACCTGGACACTGTAGTGAAGAAAAGGGGAGTACTCCCAGTCCCAGGGTCAAGAGAATGGTGTGGGCTCCCTTGACCGCTAGTCTGGATGCTGTAAAATGTTTCCCCTACCACTCCGGCTGCTTCACCATTACTGCTACTACTAACACCAACCACATTAAGTTCAGCCGCAGAGTCTTCCTCCTCAGTCTCACAGTCACTAGTAATATCAGGATATTGTTGATTACTCTCTCCTTTACTCCTAAGGCTAACAAGCTGCTGGACCTCAGTAGCAGTGGAACTAACAGTGACAGGACTGCTTGGGAATGGCAAGTGAATTTAGGGTCCCTTGCTGTCACACTTGGCATCATTTTCTCCTTCCCCCCTGAGTACTACAAGAAACACTAGTAGCAGGCAAAGTATTGGTGGCAGCAGGTTTAGCACTGGCAGCAAGTTCAGTACTAGCAGCAGGTTCAGCACCAGCAGTAGGTTCAGTACTAGCAGCAGGTTCAGCACTGGCAGCAGGTTCAGTACTAGCAACAGGTACAACATTAGTGGCTGCAGGATCAGAAGTGGTGGCACTGGCAGCAGGGGCAGCACATTTGGCAACAGGTACAACACTTGTGGCTGCAGTTACACAAATGGTGGAACTGGCAGCAGGGGCAGCACATCTGGCAACAGGAACAACACTAGTGTCTGCAGGATCAGAAATGGTGGCACTGGCAGGAGGGCAGCACGTCTTGCAGGAGGCACAGGCATCTGACCTGTGTCATACTCACTATCCTTTCCTCCCTTCCTTCCCATTCCCTTTTCTCTCTCCCTTCCTTCCCTTTTCTCCCTTCCTTCCCATTCCCTTTTCTCCCTCCCTTCTTATTAAATTCCCCAAGATTCCTTGGGGTGATTTAGGAGGACTGGACAGCATTGGTTGAGTACTGCTAGTCACTTCCTCCTCCTCCTCAGACTCAGACACATAAAAAGGGTCCTTCCAGTTCCTCTTTTTGCTGCTCATAGTGATAGGAGTCACTATGAGCCTCTCCTGCCTCAATTTTTGCTAAATATCACAAGAGAACAGCACAGCACCTCTAGCTCGCTCTGTTGCTGCTTCTATTGTGTCTGCCTTCAGTGAAACGTCACGTTTTTATAGCAGAATTGCGAAAACAATGTAAATCAATGGGTGAAAACTTTTTAGCCATTGAAAAATTGGAGAAAGATTTTAACAGCTAGTTTTAAAGCAGATTTTCCTGCGAAAAAGCAGATAACAACGTGGTTTTCGCGATATTTCTCGTGGGAACACGGTGACAACTTTCGCCCATCCCTATTGCTGATGGACAACAAAGGATTTCCCCTGCAGTAAATACCAGTGCTGGCGATGTACTCTGTTTTGTTTGCCAGTACTCAAGTGGGTTATTCGTTTATCAAATAGTTTATAAACAGGCATAATGCTACTTCCCAGTGGTTGAGAACTGAACCTTTTCCTTTCATCTAATTTTCTGGCCATATCTCCATCTCTCTCGCTGACAGCTTCATCTGTATCAGAAGAAGAGGAAGGTGCTCAAGGGATATATCTACATCAACATCATCATGAACAATTGTTTTATTGTCCGCATTGCTCATTACCTCTTTCCCACTACTTTTATATTCCTCTAGGCTTTTTGAGGTCCCAAACTATTTATTTTTACTTTTTTCCATTACACGGGTTTTCAGAATGTTCATTATTACTTTCAGAACAGCGTTGTACTTGCTACTCTTACTGTCAGATGCGACAGTTGGTTAAACTGCTATACCCTGCTCCTCTATGTCATCAGCACTAGTATTCAACAGAGTTTCTTCATGGATTATTAATACTACTGGGGTTGCTGGAATTTTTTATATCACTTTCACAAACACCCTCCTAAGGAGGAGAAGAATCATAATTTTTTATTGCACATGCTGCAACAACCACTGCTGCAGTCAGTTTTTGTTTACTAACATGTCCCCCTACCCCTAGTCTGTGTGCTGGACGTTATCAAATAGTGGGGATTTTAACAGTATAGTACACTCTAGCTTCTGTCATGGTCAGCCTCAATTGCAGCTCATGTCCGGGTCCCTGTGTTTGTTTTTTTCTTTTTAATTAACTGTGCCTATTTGTCACTGTTTAAAAAAAAAAAAAAAAGCATATCACACTCTCTGATCCTCTTTGCCTGTAACTAGTGTCAAGTGGATTTCAGCAGCTGCTTTCTCTGTCTCCCAATGTCACTATAGTCTTAATTTTTTTCACTGCACAAGATGAGAATAGACTTCAGTCAATAATGCTGGCCCGTCTTCTGGCTGTTGTAGAAATCAGTGTCAGTTGTACTTCTTTGTCTCTAGGGTGTCAGTCTGTAAAGTATTCTGTCACAGAAGCTCAGCCAGGTCAGAAAGAATCTTGTATCACCTGTCTGTCTCTTCTCCGTCAAACAAGATTTTGGGTACTTTGATAAATCTCCTTTCTCTTTCCACATGTTCCCAGATTCTCCTAACACAGAGAACAAATTGTCTACTCAAAAGACTCTGAAAACTAAACTTCAACTTCAAATTATTTACCTATCTTCTCTAGTTCCCAAATTCTCTTTCTCTTTCTCTCTCTCTCTCTCTGCTGCAGGATCTTTTAAACTATCCTTTGGAAAAAGAAGGGAAACTTTACACATAGGGAAAGATGTATTATTTTCATTGATTTCAATGCAATAAAAAAGGATGAAAAAAGCAGGCAAATCACACTTTTCTTGGACAATATTCCGCTGTTTGAAGTGAAAAATGTCACCCATCCCTAGCTATAATCATCTGACATGTAGTGGGGCCACTGCTTGGAACTAAATGGTGTTGCACATCACTCACCAATCAGTATTCTGGGAGCATGTCCCATAGAAATATGTCAGTGCCACCTCTGTTACAAATGTTAGTGTCTTCCCTGAGACATATTAATTCATTACTGTGATTGTGCCACATGTTTTGTAACTTGTTACGATGTTGTTGCTGATTCTGAGGGTAGAAACCCTTTTACCACTTCCTTCTCACTATGCTTTGTAGTAGTGTTTTGGCCCTACATTTCTCTCATCCTCCACAATGCAATATTCCAATGGAGCTATAATAAATTCTTGTATATGTTTTTATAGAATCTGATTCCTCAGAATTCTGCTGCTCACACTTTGGCATGAATTCTAGATATTTATACTTAACCTTTTGATTACCAGAAGTATTCAACACATTGCAATGCATATTATACCCTTCTGCCACTCAAATTATTAAAGTGGTGCATTTAACCATTTGAGCGAAAGGGAGGTATCTAACATATTACATTTTAATGCATTTGGATACCTCTTTGGCACTCAAAGGTTTAAAGTGGTGGTCCAGCAATGTAGCAAGAATGTATTCCTTATTGTTTTTAACCATTTAAATGCAAGAGATATGCCCAACGCATTAAAATGGAATGCATTGGATAACTCTCTGACAGGTTTATGTCTGTTTTGTAATTATTGTTAGAATCATAAGCCATGTTCTTCATTTTTCTGTAATAAATATATTAGCGCATGTATCTCACTAATTCTTGCACCTGCATGGCCCACTAGCAAGGTGGCCTCCTCAAAAGTCTTCAGTATCTCATGTAAGTGACATGTTAGCTGCCATTGATCAGGTGACAAGGAAAAGCCCACCAAAGCTTTCCAGGTAAGTACTCTGTACTTGCCAGTGATCTTTTCCTGCTCATGCAAATATTCTCACTTATACAGTATAGAATTCCACCTGGTGCGGACCTCCAATTAAAGTTGGTGATAGGACTGATGATTACACTCTGTATGGAATATAATTTGAGCATTATAGGAAAAGATAAAATGTGCACAGACTTTGCATACAATATTTAGCATTTCTCTGAAGGTGTTGGATTCTGAGAAAAATTGAGGAATGATTAGATTTAGGACATAAGCAAAGAAAAACACATGCATAAACCATAAATTCTATTCTCAAAGCAGCTTTTATATTGCAGCCACTGTCAGCAAACACAAAGTCAGCTTTCAAGGAGTGTTGTAGAAGCCTATGGAAATTATATTACCTTCTGCAGTTAATACATCTACATCTTAATGGGTTTGTCTCTCAAAGTGCCTGCTGCCCATTGATAGGAATGATGCACAGTGAACATTAACAGTCATACAATCTGTATGCTGGCCACTAGTCCACACATCTGTTGTCAGATACCTACTGTGTGATGTTTCTAGCCCTTTGTCCATGAGTCAGGAAAATCTGCTTTAAATAAAGCTATTAAAACCTTCACCATTTTCGCCTATTGCCAAAAAATGTTTTCAGTGGCTACAAACTTTCCACATCAACAGCAGTTTATCAACCCTGTATGCTAATGGGGACCTTCTCCTCCCCTCCCCTTACAACCCTACATTTTAGTGCTTATGGCAATGAGTTTAAAATGACGAAGTGCCTTACTACATCAGTAAAATCATATCTCCACTGCATTGACCTTTACTGCATCTCCCCCAGCGACCCCTAATTTTATGCAGCGAGTTACTTTCATTCCAAATTTTGCATTTTGTCTGTCTTTTCTTCATTTTTATAGTTGTTGATACAACCATTTTATTACAAACAAGTCATATTTGAAAAACTAAGCAAATTGTGATTGAAGTTGGCACAGTATTGTGCTTCTGAAAGCCGTTGCAGTATTAAGCTCATACCAATAGGGCACCATATTTCTCAGAATAGCAGTGACCAATGTATACAATACAAAATTCTATTATTTTCAGTACCTTTGAAGGGGTGGTGATGTAAAAAATATAATTTTTTTCCTGTAGAGCCATCTTCTGGAAACATTTATACGCACCAAGCTAGGAATAGAAAGGCAAATGGTCCCTCATGTAATATCTACTTTCAAAAAATGGATGCTTTTATGGGATATTTTGATGCTATTGAGTAATTAAGCCGTCAAACTATGCTTAGTGCATTTGGCCATCTTCATGAAAATGTCAGTCGAAATTAGGTTATGTGCTGTTACCACTTTGGGGCCTCAGGGAAGGACGTACATTTGTGTACCTACACATATAGGATATGAGTTTACACAGGGGATATGTGACATTCATATTTCATACACTGTTTATTTGAAGCTTGCTTGAGATGTTGTACAGTAAATTATAACTTTAATGTACATTTCTGAAAACCCCACTTTGTGTAGTAAGAATCTTCAGCTATTTTCTGATTCAAATGGTAGTCTACTTTGAGAGAATATATGATTTCATATAGTTATTGAGCTGTTTTGTGGTAGTTATACCATGTACATTTTGGTTCTTGAAGTAAATTGTATATATCTTTGTATTTACTAAACATGAAGCATCATGAAAAAACTGAATTTGTTCTGTAAAAAAGACGTTATTTTCCATATACAACTAAAAAGTCACCTAAGGGAATTCTACATAAACAGTTGGATAGCAAAACATTTGGATAGCAAAATGCTGAAAATGCTTCTGGCGCTGAAAGAGTTATAATGATCAGAAAGATGAAAATAAATGTGTACTTTATTAAGGTAGAAAATCAGTGATGTATTATGTATGTAATGGCCACATAAAAGTGGGTATCATTAAGCAATACTAACTTTCAGTCCACTCATTAGCAATCTCATACATACTTTCTGAAATGAATTCACCTAGGCTCAGATACAAATTTGTAAGGGACATAAATTCAAAAGAATAGTAGAGGAATTCTTGGGCAAACCATTTGCACTTTAAGGGAGAACTAAATATTCTTATTGATTTAAATGGAGAGTTTAACCCATTGAATGCTAGAGAGGTTTCCAATGCATTTTGAAACATTGGAGTGCATTTATTAGGTAAATTTTACTGTGGCATGAAAAGTGTAGTTTTTCCTGCTTTTATCGCCTATCTCTTTCGAATGAAATCAATGAGAACATATAGCAAATGTTATTTCCCAGATGCATGGTATAAAAGGGGTATATGTGTGTGTGTGTGTGTGCGTACGTGCGTGCGTGTGTGTGTGCGTACGTGTGTGCGTGTGTGTCTGTGTATGTGTTGGAGTTTGGGGAAGCAATTAGTTGAACAGGCAATTTTTTTTGGGGGGGGTTGTTGACTGGTATTGGAGGGACAGGTAATATAAAAATAAAAACTTAATACCATTTTAATAATATAAGACATGGTATAAAAAGGGGTCTGAGGTAAGCTGACCAGACCTCACCTTTAACCGGGGATACATAGAAAATAGCCATTTTGCAGTACTTCATTGAAATCAATACAGTCCTGCAGTATGTATTTTTCCTATGCATCCCCCGTTATAGGTGAGGTCTGGTCAGCCTAGTCTGAGGAGGGTGCCTGAGTGAGTGGGTGGAGTCTGGGGAAAAATCAGTTGAACAGGGACTTTTTTTTGGGGGGTGTTGACTGGTTTTGGGGGGGGGCAGTAAAAAAAAATGTAATTAAAAATTAAATAAAATAAGAAACTGGTACATAATATGACAGGGACCCCCGACGTAAGCTGCGACTGGCTGCTTAGAGCTCAATATTATTAGCCCAACTATTTTTTTAAACCAGTGGTTGTAGTTTTGACAGCACAGTTTGCCACCACTGCTTAAAAATGTCCAAAGGGTGCAAAATATGAGCCCATTGGACATCACGTAAAACTAGTAGAATTTGCTAATCTATTCCATGTTGTGGCTTCACCACATGTTAAAAAACGCACTTGTCATGGCAAAAAATATGAGAGGTGCAGAGTCACAAATACACAGTAAAAACAGACTGTATGTGTTAGAAAACTGGTTTCCAACACATACTTGTAGTTGAAAAAAAGAAAAATATTAACCCTAAGAGTGCCATTGGGGTATGCAAGGCACTGTACAGTGTTGTATACCCCACTGGCACTCATAAGGTTAATGAATCCCGCTAGAAGCTGACTGGCTGGTAGGTGCATAAGCACACTTCCCAGACTGTTGGAGGCTGCCAATTATTTTGAACAGAGATTGGCATATAAAAGCCAGTCTGTCTTCAAAATTCTTGCAGTCTGACTTGGGCAATGACCTGAGAGGTAGTGAAGGGGGGGGTCTGTCACTTCACATGCCTGCCGCCGCTAGCGGACACAGTGGCGACGGTGGCAAGCGGCACATTGGGCAACATTACTTAAAAAACAAAAAGGAAATTAAAAGACATTTTATTTTTTTTAAACAAAAATAAAATGCCACACATTTTAACCCTTTCAGTGCCAGAGGGGTATGCAACGCATTGCAAAGCAATGTGTTGTGTACCCCTCTGGCACTGAATGGGTTAAACCCTTTGAGCACCAGTTGGAGACTGGGCTATTGAGTGCTACTAGACGCGGGCCTGGTAGGCTGTGGGTGAAGGCCTGAGGAATGACGGAAGTGTACCGAGTACAACGGAGGCATAGTGCACCGTCGCGGATGCCTCCCTCTGAACCCTTGCCTTGAAGCTGCTGTGAAGATGAGCTCTGATTCGGTGCTGAGTTGGTTGCTGGATACAGCCTCCGAGTGACAGTGATGGAGGAGGAGCTGTGTGATTGACTTTGAGGCAGGTGTGGAAACTGAGACACTGAGGCATACTATCCTGCATGACATTGCTGAGTGACATTCCTTTGAGACGCCTGGCATTACCTGTGCTGCGCTCACTACGGTGAGCTTCTGGCCAGTATTTACTTTTCCCCGTGGCCCCCCTTTAGAGCGCCTACCAATTTTTTGTTTTTTAACCCAGTTCCCCGCTCCCTCCCCTTAGGCTTATTATAAATAACAACTACCCGTTTTATATGCTACAGGATAACAGTACCAGCTGTTTCTTTCCTGAGCCCTACATATATGGAGCACTCTAAACTTCTTTTCATCCTAGAATTGCTGTATTGGGTCCTATAGTACAAAATACTAAGAATTCCACGCTTGTCAACACTTATTTGGAGCTCTGTTCATCTCTCTTCCCTATGTATGTGCCCCTGCCTATCCCATATATGCTCAATATGTCCAGCACCCTCTCTTCTATGATCAATACCTGCTCAAAAATGGTTGGAACAGCATTGTTCTACATCTAATAAGAGACCCTGTTTGTCTTCTTTCCTTTTATGTGTGCCTCGCCTCTCCCGTGTATTACTTGAATGCAAAATACTTGCCAACTAAATAATATTACAGCATTCACTGGCTATTTGATGTATAACTGGGTCGACATAGCTCATCCCTTCTTCTGATAAATATTAATGAAGAGAAGAATCCCTTCAATGAGTGACCTGGTGTCCACGCTCTCTGTTTACAAGTGGTGGTCTGGGATGTATGATATGCTATATGCCTAAAACCCTGTTCGTCTTGCTATCCTGTGTATGTTTCCCCGTGTATATCTGAAGATATTTAATTACCTGGCCTTATTTTCATCTGGTTCTATATTTACAACATGTCAATGGATGCTTTTGTTGCTCTGATGTAATCATCTTCTGAAGTCCCGGGGTGTTGAGTCTTTTGCTGCACGGCTTTGATCCACTACGAATTATAATCAGTCATTATTTTCTCCCATCTACGTGGTGCTATGGGTAAAAAAATTCAAGTCAGATGATATTAAAAATAGGCTCAGTCAATTTGCCAGGAGGCAAATGGAAGAGGGAGAGGTTCAGGCCATTATGAAACAGGCTACGGCACCATGCTCACTATCCCACTCCACTGAACCTGAGGAAACATCTGAGTCACATTTTACAGAACTAATGGCAGCAATCTCTAATTGTCAAAATGTCTTAACCACTAAAATCTACTCAGTGCAGATGGAATTGAATCTGTTACAGGCTGATCAACAAAATATGAAGGAGAGGGTGCTGGATACCCAGAGGCGGGTCTTCGCGGTGGAGAACTCTCTTCCTCCTATCGGTGAATCACTTGAAGCTTTGAAACAAGTAAAGTTGCTACAGAAAAAGGCTGATGATCTTGAAAATAGATTGCGTCGTTGTAATATTCGCATTATTGGATTACCGGAAAATCGTGAGGAATGAAACCCTGAGCAATTCCTGGAGAACTGGGTGAGGGAGAAATTGGGCGCAGAGGGTCTCTCAAGCTCATTTGTAGTGGAGAGGGCGCACAGGGTTCCATCGATGTGCCCTCCACCGGGGGGCGCTCCAAGACCCATGACTGTCAAGCTCCTCAATTACAGAGACAGGGATGCAATACAGCTCCATCATGCATGGCAATCCTCGTGTTTCTATCTACCCAGATTTCTCAATGAAAATTCAACGCCAAAGAATGAAATTCCAGGAGGTGAAGTGTAAACTGCGGGAGAAAAATATTCAATATGTCATGTTATACCCAGCTAAACTTTGCTTGGTTCACAACAGTTCCATGACCTTCTTCACATCTGAGATTGAAGCAATGAACTGGATCGAGGCTCTGTAGGCAGGAGCTCTGTTCATAATTGGTCACTCGCAGCTCATGATACTGCTTTCTGTATCACGTTGCTCCATGGAATCTCAGGAATCATGTTCCATGGTTGTTACCAGGGACATTGGACTATGCAGAATATTATTTGGATGACCCCTCTCTCGAAAGAGTATATTATATATTTGATCAGCTTCTGAGACCTCTCTATCTGCCCTTTGGGGGGACCTGTTCTGCAACTGCCCGTGTATGTATAATTTCAATGTACAATTGCTGTTGTATAGGGGGACTATAAAACTACTATATACTACAATATATCATATGGTTGATGGGGTGTCTCTCTTATAACCGATGAGAGATGTGGGTTCACATGTTTTGATAATACCTTTACTGATTTGACTGCTGATGATATACCTGTTTATTTTAAATGCATTTTTTGGGTGATTGGCTGGCCTCTGTCTCCCCTACCGCATTGACATATAGACCCCTTGACCTGATTTACACTTCTGTGATGGGGCGCTCTGTTGTGGGGGAGAGGATGTAGAGTCAATGCAAATTACCGCCCTAGATATTTATTTGTTGGAATCTTGCTTTCTCTAGGGGGTTCCTTAGGGCAGATGCTATTGTTTTTTTAGTAATATAGTTGAATATGCAGAATGTTCTTTGGATGAACCCTTTCACAAGGTTGTGTTATATATTTGATCAACTCTTGAGACCTCTTTATCTGTCCTTTAGGGGAACCAGTTATGCTACTTCCCACGTGTGAATAATTTCAATGTATAAATGTTGTTGTGTGGGGGGACAATAGAACTGCTCTATACTACAATATAACATATGGTTGATGGGGTGTCTCTCTTATAACCAATGAGAGATGTGGGTTCACATGTTTTGTTAACACCTCTAATGGTTTGACTACTGATGGTAAACTTGCTTATTCTAAATACAGTTCTTTGGATGACTGGCTGGCCTCTGTCTCCCCTACCGCATTGACATATCAAGCCCTTGGTCTGATTTACAATTCTATGCTGGGGTGTTCTGTTGTGGGGGAGAAGATATAGAGTCAATGCAAATTACAGCCATAGACATTTATTTGTTGAAATCTTGCTTTTTCTGGGGAGGGGGTTCCTTGGGGGCAGATGCTACTATTTTTGTAGTAATGTAGTTGATTTGGGGGTTTGTGCTATTCGCGTTGCTGTGTCACCTGATGGTTTTTGGGGGATGCAGCGGCGTGATTGGTTTGGGTTTCCGTGGACACCCATGGGACTATCTATATGCTTTATAATTGTTACATATTTTTCTTTATTTCAACTGTTTGAATTGTAGGGTTCACTATGTTGGGGGCATCCCAGGTCCAGCTTGGGATTTCCCTAGGGGTTCTTGTTAGGGTATGGGTCCTCTTCCGGTTGGGGTTGGTGGGGGATAGGGTGGAGGGTTTAGTTTCTTACATGAGGTTGGGACATAGGGTCGGGGTTTTTTTTAGAGGGGCACTTCCTCACTCTTTGGGAGACGAGCAAACATCATTCACTTATTCCAATGGTTATGGCTAATAAATTGATTTCTATCATCTCTTGGAATGTTCAGGGCTTAAATGACAGCATTAAGCGCTCTCTGGTTCTGAATCATGCCAGGAAACACAGACTAGATATTGTGCTTCTCCAAGAGACCCACTTGCATGGTGAAAAAATTTTGACTCTTAAGAAACCATGGGTGGGACGACACTATCACACAAACTTTTCTACTCATGCAAGGGGAGTCTCTGTTCTGATTATTAAGTCCCTACAATACGAATTGGTTGATTTGAAAACTGATCCATTAGGTAGATACATTTTTTTGGACTGCTTGGTCTCTGACATCCCGATGATTTTAATGAATATATACATTCCTCCACCTTTTGCGCCTGAGGTCCTACAGGACGCTCTCTTATATGTTTCTACGAGGCCTAATCATTGTCTCGTTGTTATGAGGGACTTTAATATGTTGACTGACGTTGTACTGGATAAGATTGGTGCCAGGTCAGGTGACTCTCTACCTTCTAGACTTAAATTTATAAATATTATAGAGGATATGAGCCTCATTGCTGCATGGAGAATGTTAGGGAGTACTCATGTCATTCTGCCACTCATAAATCATTATCTAGAATAGATCATACCTTTGTTTCTAATCATGCATGGAATATGGTTGAGGACTGTTCCTATTTACCTAGAGTGGCCTCGGATCACTCGCCAATGTGCCTACGCCTTCGCGTGGGTAGGGATTTTTCGACTAACAGTTGGAGACTTCAACCATATTGACTATCTATTCATCATATTGCTGAAGATCATGGGGTCGCTTTGAGGAAATATTTCAGTCTCAATGAGGGCTCTGCGTCGTGGGGGATGGTCTGGGATGCTGCGAAGGCTGTGGCAAGAGGATCACTTGTTTCATTAATTGCTGCTCACAAAAAGCAAACAAAGGATAAAATAGATCATCTAGAGAAGGAAGCCAGAGTAGCAGAAAGAATTTATGTTGACAAAGGTGATAGTATTTCCTATTACTCCTTCTTACTTGCCTCTTCTGCTTATAATACTGCACTAATGGAGCAAAATGTACATTTCATGATGTTCCAGAAACAGAAATTATTTGAGAACGGGGATAGAGCAGGGAAACTTATGTCCCACTTAATAGGAGCCAGGGAGGGCAGACATTGCATAACGTCTATATACAACAAAGCTGGAAACCTTGTGCATGATGAAATGGAAGTCAATACTGTGTTTGCGGACTTTTATTTCAATTTATACGCGACACAAACCAATTCCACTTGTCGGCAGATGGAGCTGTACCTGGCAGGAATACCTTTCCCGTCTTTGTCTTTTGAACAAAGACAGATGCTAGACTCTCCCATCTTGTTGGGTGAGGTTGTGGCGGCTATTGACTCTCTTCCTGTGGGTAAGTCCCCTGGGGGTGACAGTTTGCCGCTGAGTGGTACAAGAGGTATGCTGATACGCTTCTCCACAATTACTTAACACTTTTTATGATGCCTTGGATGTGGGTAGATTGCCACTATCTCTTACTGAAGCAACGATAGTAGTACTTCCTAAGCCGGGTAAAGATTTGACCAAATGTGACTCGTATCGGCCTATCTCTTCGCTTACATCAGATGCTAAAATCCTAGCTAAGGTACTGGCAGCTAGACTTAACCTGGTGATCTCTGATTTTTTTCATCCGGACCAGGCGCGATTTATGCCCAGGAAGTCTATGTTTCATAATCTTAGGAGATTATTCTCTCACTTGCATTTGAATCATGACAATGTTGGTCAGAGAGTGGTGGTCTCCCTAGATCCGTCCAAAGCATTTGACTCTGTGGAATGGGAATATCTCTGCTGTACACTCCGCTAGTTTGGATAAGGACCAACTTTTTTGAGGTGGGTTCAGCTTCTCTACACGAACCCATCTGCTAGGGTCTTGACTGGGTCAGTCCGGTCTGTGCCTTTCGGGCTTGGAAGAGGTACGCGACAGAGATGTCCATTAACACCGGGTCTGTTTGCACTGGCTATTGAACCACTGGCCAGACAGTGGAGGGGTTTCAGATGGGTGATAGAGAGGAAAAATTGTCATTATATGCAGATGATATATTATTGTTTATGGGAGATTCCCCCAGGTCGCTTCCACACATCCTAGCTTTAGTAAACACTTACGGCAATTTCTCAGGATTGAGAATAAATTGGGCTAAATCTTCCATGTTGCCTGTGGACCCGGTTGTAGATGGGGGTCCTGGGTTATCAGTACCTTTAAGATATGAGAAATCTGTGAAATATCTCGGACTTTTGGTGACTGCTTCGGTGAGTAGCTATCTGAAGGATAACCTGGAACCACTAATTGACCACTTCAGATGTAAAACTATGTCTTGTATTACACTCCCACTGAACGTTATTGGTCGTTCTAACCTAATAAAAATGGTATTTCTTCCAAGGTTCTTGTATGTATTTCAAGGTTCTCCCATTCTTATCCCTAGGAGATACTTTACTGTGATTGATAGGATAATTAGGTATTTTCTTTGATCAGGTGGCCCGTCTAGAGTTAGGCTATCCATCCTTAAACATCCGGTGAGTGAAGGCGGAATTGCCCTCCCTGATTTCTACAAATACTATCTGGCTGCGCAGGGACAATTTGCACTAGCATATATTCTACCCGATACCCTACATACTTTTCATAAAATTGACGAGTCTCTACTTACACCAGGCTATTCCTTGCCACATATTCCTATGTTTGGCCCAGATACACTTAAGGATTCACCAACCACATCTAGGATGACTTGTGTCGTATGGTCCTTTATTCAATCTGCTCGAATTATGAAGCAAAGGATCCTGATGTTCCCCTCTGGGGTTTGGGGGGATTGATACAGCTTCGACACTTGGATTTTGGACGGATTTGGTTGACATATGGTATTTCTACTCTTGGTCATTTATACCAGGGTAATGTCCTGAAAAGGTTTGAGCAGTTGCGTCTGGAGTTTGCCTTACCTACTACTTTTTTTTACTCTTATTTACGATTGAGGCATACTCTAGATGCCTTATGGGGTGCTAAGGCACTGTGCCTGAAGGAATTCCCATTGGTTACACTGACTAAGAGAAGGCAGCCACTTCGGCCTGTTTCGTTAGTATATGCGTGGCTAGATAAGTGTTCTGTAGGTGAGAATGATGGACTTAGGTCTAGATGGGAGATTGATGTGGGTGCCTTTGAGGATTACGAGTGGGAAATGGCCTTGAGTAGTCCTGCAGCAGTAGCTACCACAGCTAGACATCAGCTAATTCAGCTTAAAATTCTGTACAGGTCCTACTACACTCCTGTGCGTCTTTTTAGGATGGGTAGGATGGATGATGACCAGTGCAGGAGGTGTGGGGAGGCAGGTGCCGCTTTCTTGCATCTTCTGTGGGAGTGCCCTCTGATCTGTAGATTTTGGGAAGACGTGCTACTATTGTGTCAGCTGTGCAATGGGACCTATTACTTTCTCCAAAGGTATGTGTATTTTCTATTTTACCTGATCAACTTCACTCTAATTTTCATAATGTACTGATTAGGGAACTGTTGGTTATGGCACGAAAGGTGGTGGCACAATCGTGGATGTCAGAGCACCCCCCTAAACATGACCACTGGATGGCCCTAGTGGCTAATAATATTCCTCATTATAAGGGACTCTATTTGCATAGAGGCACCCCGAACAAATTTAATTTGATCTGGGGTTCCTGGACCTCTTATTGCAACTCTAGAAATCTCTACTAGTAGTGATTATGGAATCGTTACTTATTGTTCTCTGTGCCGTGCATGGTGCCCTGGAGATTCTGGTTATCTATCTACTTGTATATTTCCCTACTAATTGTTGCCTTCTTTGTTACTTGCTATGCTCAATAACAATTACTGAGAGAGGGATTGCGCTTGTCTCCCGGGGAGGGAAGGTAGGTGGGTGAGTTGGGTTTTAGTAGGGTTATAGTGAGGGTTCTAGTTGGGGGAGGGGAGTTTTGGTTTTGTTTGTTTTTGTTTTCACTTCTCCAATAAAAAACAGGACAGCTGTAATTCTAAGTTATGATACTTGCTAGTCGGTTTACAGAATGTATCATACCTGACTGTCTTCTGTATTATTTGTGATTTTGTAATGTTTTGCTACTGTCCTCTCAATAAGAACGTTTAAAAAAAAAACCCTTTGAGCACCAGAGTTACCCCCCCAGCACTCAAAGGGTTAATTGCGGCATCTTTGGGGGGGGGTATTTTTTTTAATTAAACTACAGAACTAACTTTTTTTTTCAACAAGTTTGAAAAGAAACAAAAGAGATGAAGAAGAGAAGACAGAAAGTTAAAGAAGAAGATGGATAGTGGATGACAGGTGTGAAGGACAGTGTTATGGGTAGTATTATTTAAGTGTTCATGTTAGGGATAGTGTAGGGTTAGTGTATGGGAGGTGTGGGGGAGGGTGACTGTTTTGAGCTTCTTTTCCTTTGATGTTCCACAATTTGCATGATTTAACGTGGGAACAAAAACCAACAACAAGCTTTTGGAAAAAACGTGAGTTTTGGCCACCAGTGCTCATTGTTCCATGTACCTTGTCGTGTTCCTGCAAGAAATTGTGCGAAAATCACTTTTTGTTTTGTTTTATTTATTTATTTTTTTTAGTTAATTGTCCCCCAATAGCAGTCAAGAAACCAACCCCAAAACAAATTCCCTGTTCAACTCATTCATTCCCCAGACTCCACCCACCAACACAGACACCCTCCTCAGACTCCTTTTATACCATGTCTTTTTTTTTTTTAATTGTACTTAGGATTCATGTTTTTATTACCTGACCCCCCAATCCCAGTTAGCAAACACCCCCAAAAAAACCTTCCCTGTTCAACTGATTCTGTCTCCACACCCCACCAACACAGACACCCTCGTGCCCCTTTAATACTATGCCTTCGGAAAATAAAATAAAAATAAAATAAAATAATATTTGTTATGTGTTGAGTTTAAATTCAGCGTTCCCATTGATTTCAATGGAATGAACTAGGTGAAAAAGGGCTAGATTCTATTACAGTTGCTAATTTTATCTCTGCTTTTTTCTCAAGTTTTATCAATAGAGTTCAACAGGAAAATGTTTGATAAAACGGTTCTTAACATTTATCTCCTGCAATAGAATCCAGCCCCAAAGCAGAAAAACTGCACTTTTCGCGGGAAATTATTAGCCAAGCAGGAGGTGCCATTATTCGCTGATTTCAGTTTGAGGCAAACATTTTCACCCATACCTACTCACCAGCTATAGAATAGGTGAGGTACGTAGGTGGGTTTATCGTTCGCTCTTTTTTTTTAACCATTACCAACAGTTTTACCGGTGGTAATAATATCGAGCCCTTCGTGCATAAGCTCTAAAGTGTGACATGGGAACTTTAGAAGCGATATCACTGGACAAGTTAACTCCCCTCTTTAATACACCTTAGTGCAGTGTTACATCAGTAAAAAGGGTAGGATGGGTATATTTTATCATTCAATTACTCTTGAACTACAACTCTGACATTATTAGAATAACACTCACTACTGCCCAAATACTATGAAGATTAATCGGAGCTGCTTTTTTGTGAAACATTACTTTCCCTTTAACTGCTCTCTCCAATCAGCAGCAGTTCACTTTAGTCTTTTATATTATACATTCAAATCAAAAGAGATTAAAATGCACTACTTTTAAGCATTTTAGTTTCCTGTATAAGATACATTGTTGAAAGTTTTTGTTTGAATGTACTGTAGGGAAATTGGTAAGATAAACAATAGAATGGCAAATGTCTTGGTTTGTTTCATTCATTTCTATAGGTTCAAATCAAGGGCTCAGTTCAATTGACTCTGTTAAAAAAAGTACAGTCTGCAGTTTTAAGTCATAATTACCTGCACACTACCGAATGTAAAAAAAATTGTGCCCATTGGAAACAATGAAAAAGAAGTTGAATTTGTGAGTCAATTCCGTGTGTTGGACAGTAGCATGCATTAAGAGACTCAAGTTTATCATAAAACATTTGCACCTCTAAACGTTGGTGTTGAGTCCCTAATGCCTGTTCAAAACCATTAACATGGAAGTGAAATGTAAAGGAAGATAAGAAAAAAAGTTAAGTGACCCATGGATATATTGATATGGGACCCCAAGCCCCATGTCAATGCATCCATAGTACTTAAAAATGTGTGTGTAATGTAATAATAATAAACCCTTTCAGTGCCAGAGGAGTACGCAATGCATTAGTAAGCAATGTGTTGCGTACCCCCTCTGGCACGCAAAGGTTTTGAACAAATGTATGTGAATGTTAAAAAAAGATTAACACTTTGAGTGTCCGTATGGTATGCAATAGATTGCACGGCATTGCATACTACACTGACACTCAAAGGGTTAATAAAAATATAACACGAAAAAAATAAAATCGACACTTACCTGTAATCCTGATGTCCAGTGGGTCTTCTGCCTCCAGGTCTTCTTCTTCAATTCCTCTTCTGTAAGCTTCTGTCTTCTTCTTCATCTGTCACCCTCTTCTTTCTTCTTCTTCATCTGTTATCTTTATCTGTTATCTCCATCCTCATCTTTAATTTTCTTTCTTCATCTGTGTTCCTCTTCTTTCTTCATCTTTAACCTTAGTGTGGAGCCTTTTATATGGCCAGTCCCTGTTCAAATTGCCCCCCACACTCCCATTGGCTGGGATGTAGGGTTACACAGAACGCTCCCTGCAGTAATCCCACCTCCCAGTCAACCAGTTTCTAGCGCATTGAGTCATCCCTCCAGCTAGAATCTGATTGGCTAGGAGGTGTGGTTGATGCAGGGCATGTTCCGTGCCCTGCATAAGCCCGCATCCCAGCCAATGTGAGCATGGGGGGCAACTTGAACAGGAACTGGCATCCCATGTTCAAATTTCCCTCAGATGGCATCAGTCAGTGGCCTGAAAGTTACAAGGATGTGGGATTTTTGTACAATGAGTTGTGTACCACTCTGACACTCAATGGGTTAATCGAAGTATAGGTGTGCGAGATATTTGCGCAAACCATTTATTTATACTTTTCTTTTTCTTTACAACTAGAAGATGTAAGAAAGATGAGAAGACAGAAGAGCAGAAGTAGAAGGACAGCAGCTGACCAGGATGCTGAGGACTCCACTGGACAGCAGGATTAATGGTAAGTGTTACTTTTTATGGAATGTTGCTTTGTAACTTAGTCTGGTTAACCCTTTGAGTGCTGGCAGGGTAATTATACCCCACTGACACTCATAGGGTTAATTTTACTAACTTTGGACACGTTTTAGGTACGTCGGATGTATTGATATGGGGCTTAGGGCCCCATAGCAATAAATCCACTGGGTACTTGCGTTTTTTTGCTTTCAATAACTGCGTCGGCTGACTAAAGATCCAATAAGAGACTAAAGCACAGTGGGCTCAATACCATTACCACCTCTAAAAAAAACAACAGTTGTGTTTTTTTAAGTCAGGTTTTGGTTTCCTATTACCCAGGTTGTTAAAACAAACCAGCGGTAATTCTACGCACTGCCAGTCAAAAAAAAAAAAGCCCATAAGACACTACTAAAAACAATGGTCAGTATTACCACGTGTTTTGTGGTTACATTTTCTGTCGGAAATCCTGCTTCTCAAAGTTGAAGCGTAGAAGCCACAATGACGATTTTAATCCATCGTTGTTTTAACTAAAGCAGCACAAAATACATTCACGCACGATCTGTAAAGGGATAGTAATATATCAGTTTTACAAAATTTAATTGTGTAGGTATTTAAAAAAGAAATTAAATGCCCCCAGTCCCATCTCTCAAACCTTTATGGTTTGAGAGATATTCGCTGTGAAAGTTTCCCCTGCCCTGACATCAGCGCTCTAGCTGCCTGCAGGGGAATCCGGTCCCGTGATTTGTAGACCGTTCCAGTGAAGGATTTCTTCTTGAATAATGTAATCTCGGCTCTACTGAAGAGCCTCAGCTTGTTCAGGGACAGGATTCCCCTGCAGTCAGCTAGAGCGCTGATGTCAGGGAAAAAGGAGGGAAGGGGGAGCTTTCACAGAGAATATCTCTCAAACCATAAAGCTTTGTGACATGGGCCTGGGGGCATTTAATTTCTTTTTTAAAGACCTACAAGATTAAAGTTTGTAAAACTGATGTATTACTATACCTTTAAGGACAAAACAAATTGAGAAGTATCAAGTTAACACCTGAAAACACACAAACCAATGGAGAAGTGTCAAGCATTAGATTCACTAAAGGTCGATGCTGTGGCTATAGGATTTTGTAGATGTATTCAAAATACTTCTACATTTCATTTATATGGAGGTCAGTGTGTGTTGAATAAAATTGGAGAAAGAAGAATGTTGGAAGGGAGCACTATATGATGGAATACAAATGGACAAAATATGTATATATTAAATGGGAGCAATATATGTCAAATTACTAAGGGGGGTTGAAGGGGGGCACTGTATGTTGGATTTCTAACATGTTATGCAGCATGGGGAACAACACAATTGTATGTTAGCCCCACATATACTGACCCCCCAACCTTTTTCCCTTGGCCACTGGTAGCCACAGATCCCCATGTATACTATCTGCCCCTCTCCAGTCTTTTCCCCTTGCCCAATGCTAGCCACAAATCCCCATGACCACTGCCTGGGCAAGTGAAGGAGGCTGGGGGTGTCAGGCAGTGTGTATGAAATGTAGAAGTTTTTCAAATATATTGACAAACTCATATTGCCACAGCATCGATCTTTAGTGAATCTAGGCCATCTAATGCTTAACTTGACATTTGTGTTATCAAACATATGACTATTTCCTTGGATGTTTATCATGTATTTTAGGCAACTGGTGAGAAAACAGTTACTTTTGCTATCCTATTCCATGTGGTGGCTTCACAGCATGTTTAGGATGCACTTCTTATGGCGCAGATTCAATCTTCGTCATAAGAAGGCAGACGCAGAGCCCAAAACAGGCGGTCAAAACCACCGGTATGTGTTGGAAGACTGGTTTCCAACATATACTTGTGGTTAAAACAACAACAAAAAAAGATTAACCCTATGAGTGCCAGTGGGGTATGCAACACATTATACAGCTTTGCATACACCAATGGCAGTCAGTGAATTAATCTAGAAACAGTTTCACACATGTCCCAACAATTAAACACTGATGTCCACCAGGATCATGGCCGGCTCCTTCTTTTCTTCCACTGATCTTCTTTCTTCTTCTCTGAAAAAAAACAAAAAAAATTACTGTTATGTAATTTAAAATAAGCAAAACATTCCACCCAAGATGCTACTGTTAACCCTTTGAGCACAGGAGGGGTAGCCCTCCAGCGCTCAAAGGGTTACTATTTGTGGTATCTTGCATGTAATACAGATGTTAATGTGCCATGTTTTGAATGTGCAAAAGTTCCCCTTCTTATGTTTCATTATGTTGAAAAGTTTATAATTTGTTACCCCCTTGCTTCCGCCGCCACCTCTGGTGGTGGAAGGCATGTGCACCATCATAAAGTTCCCCTTCTGCCTTCTTGGGCAATTGCCCGAGTCAGCCTGCTGGAATTTTGAACAAAGACTGGCTTTTATATGCCACTCACAATAAATACAATCAAGCCACTCTAACCGGAGGTATATGCAAGTATATGGACTTAAAGCAGAGGTCATCCATGGAGAAAAGTGAAGGCCTGTGTTCCTTTAATTACAAATACACCTGTTTTCCACCATTGCTTGTGCTACCAATAGGTTCTTCCAGACACCTTCCATCCATAGAGAAAATATATAAGTGGTGCACCAAGCTTATACACTAAAGATACAACTGGGTGTATGATAAAATCATCAATCCTTTATTGTACATAAGATCATAAGTAAGCGTGTTCACACGCAAAACGCGTTGATCGCAGCTGTCTAGAGACATCTGCAGAGAGGTGCCCACTTAACTTTCTTTTCTTATGTACAATAAAGGACTGATGATTTTATCATACACCCAGTTGCATCCTCAATGTATACGCTTGGTGCACCACTTATATATTTACTTTTATATGCCAGTCTCAGTTCAAAATAGATTGGCATTCTCCTGTTGGCTGGGAAGTACACACCTCCCAGCCAATCAGCTTCTAGCATAGGGGATAATGAACCACTCAAGAAGCTGATTGGCTGGGAAGTGTGTATGCACTTCCTAGCCAATAGGAGACTGCCAATCTATTTTGAACTGAGACTAGCATATAAAAGCCAGTCTCAGTTCCAAATTCCTGCAGACTGACTTGGGCAATGGCCCGAGAGGGCAGAAGGGGAACTCTATGATGGCACATGCCTTCCGCCACCTCATAATGCTAGACAACCTCAAGCACATTACTTGCAATGCTTTGGGAATATGTCTGGTATCCAAGTGGTTAAAAGCCCCATTTAAATCAGTGGCAATATTTCTATTACTTACTGCTCAGTGTTCCAAGTGTACCGACTTGGCCTGCCTGACTACTCTTCAGTTCCTGCTCCTGTGTACCGACCCGGATTGCCTGACTTCTCTTCAGTGTCTGCTCCTGTGTACTGACCCGACCTGGCTGACGTTCCTGCTCCTGTGTACTGACCCGGACCGTCTGATGTTCATGCTCCTGTGTTCTGACCCTGCCTGGCTGACGTTCCTGTTCCTGTGTACCGACCCGGCTTGATCTACGTTCCTGCTTCTTCAGTTATTGTCGCCTCGGTGACATTCTTAGTCAGCAGACAATCCGTTTGCTTGGCTTGTACTCCGCTACTGCTCCAGTAGGTTGCCAGTGTTGTCTCAGTTACTGCTCCAGCAGTGCGCCTTTGGCCTAGTTCTCCATTACTGTCATATCAGTTGCAAGTGTGTGCCTCCGTGATTGTTCCGATAGTCGCCATTGGCTTGTCCTCCGCTACTGCTCCTGCAGGTTGCCAGTGTTGTCTCAGTTACTGCTCCGGCAGTGTGCCTTTGGCCTAGTCCTCCGTTACTGTCATACCGGTTGCAAGTGTGTGCCTCCGAGATTGATCCGGTAGTTGCCATTGGCCTGTCCTCCGTTACTGCTCCTGCAGGTTGCCAGTGTTGTCTCAGTTACTGCTCTGGCAGTGCACCTTTGGCCTAGTCCTCCGTTACTGTCATACCGGTTGCAAGTGTGTGCCTCCGTGATTGCTCTGGTAGTTGCCATTGGCCTGTCTTCCGTTACTGCTCCTGCAGGTTGCCAGTGTTGTCTCAGTTACTGCTCCGGCAGTGTGCCTTTGGCCTAGTCCTCCATTACTGTCATAACGGTTGCAAGTGTGTGCCTCCGAGATTGCTCTGGTATTTTCCTTTGGCTTGACCTCCGCTACTGCTATTCCAGTACCTTCACACATGGGACTGTTTACCATCATTGATGAACTTTAACTCCTGCAGTACCGGAGTCCTGGGAACTTACTCCTCTTGTCTGACCTTTGTCAGTATATACTGTCTGTACCTTCATGCTATGCTGGACCTGTGTGGGCATTGAATAATGAACCTGTCGTGAGTCTGTATTATACTGTCTGTATACTACAGGACCTGTGAGGGTTCTTACTATATTGTGAATTCAATAAAACTGTGTTTTTATCCTAAACCATTGTGTCTGTGAGTCGAACAAACCGTTACACCCTCCCAAACACTTACCTTACACTACTCCTAACAGAGAAGTGCAACAATACTACTACACTACTAACACTACAAAAAAAGTATGCATATTTACTATAAGCACACTTCTTAAACATAATGACAGATACAACCACATATATCATATGTGGGATGCCCAAAAAATCCAAAAATGAACTACAAAAAAAAAAACAAAAGGAAAAAAAGAGGAGATCTAAATAGGCACTCGATCCTAATCATACAATACCCAATAACAGTATAAAATAAATATAATTAATTATCATAGAAAATTCAATAATACAATTTAATCCTAATATCGAGACTGAACATGAGCCCAAACCCCCAGGTCATATCCATCACCCACTAAACCCAAAGAAATACCTAAATAACTAAATATAATAAAGTAATTTAAAGCAACCCAGAAGACAACAATTAACAAGTGACTAGTGCTAAACACCTACATAAAATAGCAAGCTGCTAACCCTATCTGTCCCTAAACTGAAATATCATTCAAAAGATCCGTTTTCAGAAAGAAAAAATCATCATTCAAAGAGGACTTTTTGTATCCTCAAACAATATCTCCAGTATCACCAAAGATTCCTCTTGCATTGCAACAAATTAATGATGATATGTCAGTTAATATAGTCTAAAAACAGCTAGTGGTAGATGAATTAGTAAGCAAATAGCAATTAGACTTTAATCCAATGATACCCGTGGATTAGTATAATGCTGCCATGATGGTTAATATACATAAGCAAGAGAATGGATGTTAGCGAGCATATTTCAAGAACATCATTTCTCCTTCACATATTGGTAGTGACTGGTAGTAGTCACTTAGCACATATATCTCACAGTCCATGGTAACTGAGTCTGGACATGTTAGCACAGAAGCGGACAGCCAATTTTGCCATCTCACAACTGCTGATTCTGCCATTTACACAGACGTACATAAGACAGTACCTTATAATCCTGCAACCACAATTGCCACTCACAAGTTACCGGATCAGTGCTATTGTCATTGCTTCCTCAACTCAATCCATTCCTTTTCCTCAGCTCGATATGTTTCAACAGGTACAAAGGATCCCATCATACCACTGCTGTTAAATCCGGACAGACTATGGGTAGAGCATTAATACACTTTTAATATCAAGCTTCTTGTCTCATTGCGTCCTGCCAACACATTTCGTCCTTCCAAACACAGACTTTCTCAAGGCCAAGTCAAACATTCAAATATCTTCAGGGTTGCTTCTTATTTAACCCGCTTTACCGGAAGTTGAAATGTGCAATCACCATAGTAACCCAAACAAACTCAAAAACTATTTAACTATGTAAATACTAGCCCAATCAGAATAGATTCAAACAGGATGACATACCTAATACATTATATATTTATTCAAATCCACATATGAGACACAAGCTTTGTTATTAAGTCCCATATATCCAACAATAGTATACAGTTAGTAACATTTTAATTTTAAGCATGCTACTTTACATTTACAATTGTTACTTTTTAACCATTCAAAAAAGACAGAGAAGAGATCTATCATGTAATTAAAATAAAACTACCTCAATTCTCTCTTTATCATATATATAGGATATTTACTTCAATGGGAAATCTATACTCAATATTGCTAAAAAATCCTCTATTATTTTAACTCTCATTATTACAAGCATATCCTAGCTGTCAACTCCATCAAACAGGATTGCTAATTTACCATTGATTCTTAAATAGAAGATAATTAATAGCAATTTCCCATTGTTAAAAATCCCATTTAATTTAAGATATAAAAATATGGCCAACTAATCATAACATAAAGCTCATCTAGCTATTACAAAAACATCCCAAACTGTATCTCCTAATTCAATCCATTGGGATACACTGAGTTCAAAGTATAAATCCACTTCGTCTCACATCTCAACAGCTTAAGGTTCAGATCCCCTCCCCTCAAGCCAGTTGAGATATGTGTTATTCCAACTGCCTTTAAACCTCCAGCATCACTGTTATGAAATGTCATAAAATGTTGAGCAATTGGGTTTTCCATATTATCTTTTTCAATGTCACATTTGTGTTCCAAAATTCTCCTCTTAAACTCTCTTATTGTTTTGCCCATGTAGATTTTCCTGCATGGGCAAAACAATTGGTACACAACACCTCGAGTACTGCAATTGATCATTGCTTTAGTTCTGAACATCTTTGGTACATTAAAATTAAAAAACACATCTGTTTTCTGAATAAATTTGCATGAGGTACCGGTACAGTGTCCACAACAGAAAGTTCCCTTAAGAAGCTGTTTGTTTAGCCACATACTACCCGATCTTGATGGCTCATAAAAGCTCCTAACTAGGTTATCCATAAGGTTAGGAGCCCTACGAGCCACCAAAGCAGGAGATTCTCTGACTATTTTTCTGATCGAAGCATTCTGGGTTAAAATACCCCAATGCTTCACCAACACATTTCTTAAAGTCTGCCAATGGGATCCAAATTGTGTTATAAATTGAACACGATCATCAGATGGTCTTTTTTGCTTCCTATCACTAAAAATAACAGTTTCTTTGTCCTGATTTAATGCCTTAGCAGAGCCTCTCTTTAAGGACCTAAAGGAGTAGCCCCTCTGAAGGAATCTCTCCATCAGGTCCTTATCTTGAATCTTAAATTCGGCCAAATCACTACAATTCCTCCTCAACCTTAAATATTGTCCATAAGGAATTCCTGTAATCTGTGATGGAAGGTGATGGCTAGTGGCATGCAAAAGTGTGTTGCAGGAAGTTGGCTTTCTATAGGTTTTTGACTTAAGTTCCTCATTCTCTTTATATATCTTCAAAACTAAGAAGTCTACTTCAGTAAGACTACTATGTTTGGTAAATTTGATATTAAATTCATATTTATTAAGATCACATACAAATTTATCCAAATGTTGTTTCGTTCCTTCCCATACCAGAAAGATATCATTGATATATCTTATCCAGAGAGCGACGTGCTCCCTAAACCCACGCATGCCTACCACCATGGACTGCTCCCACCAGCCCAAGTGGAGGCATGTGTAGGTCGGGACGCACGTCACTCATGACACCTCAACACTACCTTTAGAATCTGCCCCCAAATAAAAAATAATTATTATTGAGGACAAAATCTAATAACTCAAGAATAAACTAATTCTGGTGTGAGTAGTCTTTCCTTCAAGAGTCCAAATATGCTTGACACGCTGCCATCCTTATCATATTAGGGATGGACGTGTAAAGTGATTCCACATCAAGTGTAGCTAAATAGGACTCAGCCTTTACACCCAAACCTGAAATGCATCTGATGATGTCACTTGTATCCTTCACATATGATGGAAGTGTCGAAACAAAGGGCTTCAGTCTAGTGTCAATGTATCTACTTACAAATTCTGATAAGCTCCCAATACCATATATTACCAGACAACCTGGGGGGGTGACTTAGGGATTTGTGTATTTTTGGTAAGATGTATAGTGTCGGAGTGATAGGATTTTCTACTATCATGTATTTCAATTCATGTTTGTTGATCAAGTTCTCCTCCAACACCCATTCCAACTTAGATTTTAATTTTAATTTATCTCTCTGGTGGGGTCCATTGACAATGGTTCATAGCACAATTTATCATTTAATTGTCTCTTTGACATAATATTCTTCACTGAGACTTGATAATTATATCTGATCATTTCTGCAATTCAAATAACTCCTGTCTTTCGATACCTGACATATTATCTCTCATATTATATCCAAAGTCCACAGCTCATAAATCCTTTTGTACTGCATCAGCAATGGCATGTATATGGGGACTGAGGGCAAGTGGAGGCATTGTCCTTGATTTCATCTTAAGATCCGTAAATTGCTTGTCTCCTTTAAGATAACAGCATTGGATGTTTTCTTCACTCTCAGATTTAAGCTCTTCCAATAAGGCTAATGTCTCCTTATCCTCCATACACATTACACCGTTATCTTGCTAAAATTTTCGCAACATAATCTTTCTAGAAAATAAATACAAATCTTTGACTACATCAAATTCAACACCACACATCATTGGTGAAAAAGGCAACCCATGTTTCAAAAGAGAGATGTGGGCCCCTTTCAGTTCAAAATTGGTGAGATTTATAATAGTCCTATCTTCCTTATCTACATTTTCTATTTTTTCACCGGTCTTGTCTTTCACTTTGGAACCAAATCTCACCTCCAGTTGTTTATTATCCTCCTTTATTTTTCCTTTTCTTTCTCCTTCTCTTTGTTTTTGCATTTGTTTTTCGCTATTCCCCCTCCTTGTCTTTCGTTTCCATCCTTTTGTCCAAAAAAGAAGAAGAAGAGGAGGAGGAAGAAAAGGAAGAGGATGCTCCAGTGGTTCCCATACGTTGCAATGCACTTGTAGTTGTAACACCCCTTTGAGTCTCCCTATCAGATCCTTATTCATCATTACTGCTATTCTCTGATGAATCAGTATTGGATCTACCAGACCGACGTCTATAGTTTTTAAAGGTATTACAAAACCTTATTATTGGCAAAGTCTTGCTTGTCTCTCATATATTTTTTCTTTTTACACAAGCTGACCTCCTTCTGTAATTTCCCTAAATCATTTCTCAGGATTTCATTGGCACTTTTGAATTCCTCAAGTTCCTGAAAACTTGATAATTCCAATTAACTTTTTTCTATTTTAATGTTGCCGCTGATTCTCCTCTATTATTATGCCAATGAGTTCCAGAGAACACTAGCCTAAGACCCAGAGATGTATAAAACTTACCTGTCATCCACTGTCCGTCTTCCTCTGTCATCTTCTATCTTCCCTCTTCATCTTTTCTTCTTATCTTCTGTCCTTTATCTTCTTCTTTGTAGCAAAGATGTACCTGAAAAGAAGAAAAAAGGCAAATTTAATATGCTCCAAATACTTATGATTCAAAGATATGTTGTGGTTAACTCTCTGCAGAGCAATGCATTTTGTACCTCTCTGGCACTCAAAGGGTTAAATTCATCCAAGCATTCCAATTCGAATAAATTTGATTTGTCCCCAAATCTAAAAAATGTTTTTGAATCCCTTTCACACTTTTTTTTCCAAATGGAAAAAATATTTTGTAAGTCGATATATATTATGTATTGAGGCATTGCAAGTGTTAAAATAGGTTGCCGACTCCACCTCTGTCACTGGCAGTGGTGGCAGGAAGACAAGCTAAAACCCCACCTGGTTACCTCTTGGGCCATTGCCCGAGCCTTTCTGTGGGAAAATTGAATGAAGACTGGCTTTTATATGGCCAGTCTCTGTTCAAAATGGTTCCCAGCCTTCCATTAGCTGGGATGTGTGCTTACACACCTCCCAGCCAATCAGCTTCTATCAGGTTTTGTCATCCCCCCCCACTAGAACCTGATTGGCTGGGACTTGCATAAGCACAAATCCTTGCTAATGGAAGGCTGGGAACAATTTTGAACAGAGACTGGCCATAGAAAAGCCAGTCTTTGTTCAGTTTTCCCACAGAAAGGCCAATGCAATGGCTGACAGGTAACAAGGGGGGATTTTTAGCATGCCTTCCTGATTACTGATTGGCATTTAGAACATTTTCAATAAACATCATGTACAGCACCATGGAATATATTGACGTTTTTAAAATAAAATATAAGAATAAACATACTTGTTAAGAAACATTACCAGCAAAAGCAAACAATTACATTTTGCAATTAAATACATATATTTAAATGTTTACTTTTCAAGCTACTTTTTATTGCCCTTTAACTTGCAAAATCATTTCTGAAACAAAAGTAATCATTTCTGTAACAACATATTATTTTCACCATGGTTTCTGAAGTATGTAGTACTTCTCAATCACTTACCCCTGCGTCATGCTATTTTGGATCTGCTAGTGCATTGTGATTCACATATTCATTCTAAATTCCCTCACTTTCATTCAATAAGACACAGGGAGTATACATCCTTCGCAATACCTAGAAATGAAGTCAAATGGATAAAACGTTATACTTGCAATGAAAGCGCTTGACCCATTAAATTGCAATTGCCTTTCTATGAGTTTGACAGTTCCAGTCTTTCACTTAGGTAAGAGGTAAATGCCACTGTATTTCTCTTGCCAGCACTTAATTACTCCATGGGTCACAAGGTGACTGCCTTAAACTACCAAAGAAACACATCATATCCTTTATACATGCATGTTGTACAACACTGGGTCACTTCTCAGTGGGGAGAGTGGCCTCATATTCCCACAGAGCGTCCTGCTGTTTATATAACTTAAAGGGAAAATTAATGTTTAGCTAAAGCTTCTCATATGGGAGAAGACATCATAAAAAGTCCGGTGCAGCCCCAAAAATCCTTCTGTCAGTCATTCAGTGGCAGAAAATTGACCCCTCAGATGGAATTCAATGCATAAGTATGTGGCCCTCAGGCACACATTCCACAATGTTATGTGTAGTCCCCATTGACGCCATGTTTCTGACTTTCAGGGATAGGAGCAGGACACTGATCTCCAAGACTTTCACAGTTCAGTCTCTTACCTAGGGACAAATGGGTGTGTACCAATCTTCCTGAGCTCACAATGCAGCCTGAGAATCACTGGCAAGTCTGCTACCCGAGGAGTGGCACTATCTACATGAAATTTGCCTTTTATCCTTGTAGTCTCTGTTGATAATACTTTGGAGGTACTACATTAATCAGCCAGAACAGCTAATTTTCTTCATTGCACTCTGGCATAGTAATCATATAGCTGGACTTCCAGGTATGTACTAAAGTATGAATAATTTATTGCATATTTACGCACACACTCCACCACCAAAAAGACTTTAATGTGAGAAAGTCCCAAACATCTCCTCTATTGCATAAGCAGGAAAATAGGCTGATTTTCCTCCATTTCCCCCCATGTCATACTAGTACATAGTGATAAAGCAATGCAGAGAGGGCCACTAAATTCATGCACAGTTATCCCTAATGTTTTATTTAAGCAGAGATACTATTTATTTATTTATTTATGTATTTATTTAGAAAATGTTTTACCAGGAAGAATACATTACTAGGGATGTGGATTATAGAAGAGAAGTGAAAAAAAGAAGCTGGTGGATTAGAAAGTTAAGAAAAGAAAGAGCATTACATTTGGAGAATGCAAAAGATAGCATTTATAAACTGGAGAGACAGGGAAATGAAACATGATGATGAGACTTGGATGAACACCAGATTATTGTCAACAAATGGTCTACAAATAGATAATATAAAAAGTTAAAAAAACTGTTAAAAAAGAGGTTTCCATGGAAATGTTCACAGAAAGCTAGCAATTTCCTGCTTTTCCCATGGAAAAATCCTGCTCATAGAAAATACATAAAATGTCCACCTTTTTGCCACTGCTAATAAATGTACCATAAGAAAGTTGCCTTTTTTAACCTATACTTTCTACGGATGTAATATCCCTTTCCTCAGTACTACTGCTGCTGAGGGCTGAAGTGGAGATTTTCAACAGCTGAAAGTAAAATTTGTACTATAACAACAACATACTTTGCAAAACATGTTAGCAGGCTGAGTCCCTTTGTCCTTTGACCACAACAGTAACAATCTACTTCTACAACTCTGGAACAATCTCTGTTTTCAAGGGAAGCATGTCAACCACCAGAACTGTGGAAAGATTGCTATTTCACTGGTATACTTTTGTATCCATTTTGTGTAGGTTTTGACTTTATTCTAAGAGCACGGTAAGTGTGGCAGTGCATAGTGAAAGAATTGCATAACTTTATTGCTTTAACAACATGACTTGTGGCAGTGGGGGTGGTCGTGGCAGGTGTGGGCAGTCTTTGACTCTTGTCATCTCCTCCAACAAATGCAGTCATACTCCTCCATCTTTTGTACTTGCTGGACAGAGCAGGAGACATGGATGTTAGTGTATATTTACGAAATCATGGCACACTCTCTGACACATCTACAGCACTACTATTATGAACCCCAGAGCCAAGAGAACTTTTAGGGGTGCTTCTACTACTGCTAGTCATGGCACATTCTACAGCAATCATGGCTGCAGTTTTTGGACAACCACCGCACTAATACATCCTACTGCTTTCCCCCTACCCCTGTCCATATAATGTTTGCTGGACATTATCAACATAGTGTGGGTTTTAACAGTAAAGTACACAACAGAGCTGTGTGTGTGTGTGTGTGTGTGTGTGTGTGTGTGTGTGTGGAGTTTTTTGCTTTGTTACCAAATACTGTATCATAAAAACATCTGCCTCTAGAATCTGTCACAGTAAGCCCCAGCCACAGCTCACATCAGGGTCGATGCCTCTGCCTCCTATCAGTCAAAAATTCCCTAAATGTTTTATTTTATTTTTTCATTTATTAACTATCACAATCTGTCACTATCTACAAAAAAAATATATACGCAATCCCTGCAATGCAACTGCTTCTCCCCCTCTTTGCCTATAGTGTCAAGAGTATTAAAGCAGCTGATTTCTCTGTCTTTCAATGTCACTGCAGTCTTCGTAATTTTTACAGTAGATGATGAGGATAGACATTAGTGAATATGCTAGTCCAATTCTTCTGGCTGTTGTAGGAGTCAATGTCACTTTTACTTGTCTGTTTTTCGGGTGTCAGTCTGCAAAGAACTAATGTCATTTGTTGTACTCTGCTGGAATATCTCAATTATCAGCTATTAAATTATTAATCTCTTAACATATTAAAATTAGCACACATACCTATTCTATTTATAAAGGCTTCTATTGTTCCTGTGAAAGTTTACAAATACTGTACTGACACTACTGTGATACCTATAAAACGTGCTTATGTAAATACGGAACAAGGGCCTTCAAAAAAGGTATGAATGTAAACATGCACAGAGCACATTGTACTATAGAGCAGGGCTTATAATTTTTAAGCCCTTTGCTACTAGCCAGACCTGAAAAGTTACTCTCCACTGCAAGCCAAAACATACCCACCAGGGATGAATTTCTACTCGTCAGGGCTAAATTTTCACTCACCATTGGCTAGTGGTGAGTGGAAATTTTGAGCCCTGTTACAGAATATATATATATATATATATAATTTTTCTGTGGTAATTTTTCTTTAACCCTTTGAATGCCAGAGGGGCATGCAACACACAAAATAAACCAATAAAGGAACAATGTACATTAAGTTCCCTCACCCAAATGCAGGAAAAACAATACCCCTGCAATGGCACACATTCCATACAAGTTCCGAAACTGCGTTCTTTGAGAATGTCAAAGTTAAATGTTCACCATCCAGAGATTTTGTCCAGAGACATGACGATGAGTACTATGACAGGTGTGTCACCTTTGACCTTTATCTTTTTTTATAATTGAACTATATACATATGGGCACTGATTTAGACACAGGATTCTGAAGTGCAACCTTAGTAAAGGGTGAACTAAAGTCAAAGGCTGGATTTTGCTGCCATAGTATGAAACTGAAAAAGGTTCTTACACCAGGTACACAATAGCTGTCAACTAATCTGATTTTCAAAATATGCAAGCAAATATGTGTAAATATGTGTATAATCCAAAGACGTGTGAAGTACTCACTAAGAACAAACAAAAACATATTACTTATTTATCAGGTAGTCACCACTCAGGAATTCTTTGTTTATGTTTTCCATACATATATTATAATGACCTAACTGAAAAGAGTAGTCTAGGTTGAAATGCCAAATGATTTTTGCATACAGAATGCCAATTAACCCAAGACATACATTTTAGCCTTCATGGGCTTCATCAGGTAGCTGCAACTGGTTTTCCTAGGCACTGAGAGTAAGGGATCTAAATCTAGATTAACCCATATCCTTATGGAATCAACCTAAGGGTTTTCAGTTTCAAGCCAAAATAGTGATGCTCAGGACAGGAGCTTTACGTTTTTGCTTTCTAACACAATTACACATGAGAAATGGTGTCCACACAGCTACACATACTGATGCCCAGCCTTGTCCCACTGCATTCTCTGGCAGTGGCATGGGCAATGTGAGGTACTCCAGTGAACTCCAATTATCCCCTCCCATCTAATGGCTGGTGGAGTGGAGTGACAGGATTTAAAATCTGCAAACCACTGGAGGGTCTTACATTGTACACCACTGCTAACTGACCCCCAGCCTTGTGCAATGATAGCCATTGAAACAGACATAATGACCCTCAAGCCTTGCCCCATGGTAGCCACACATACTAACCTCCCAGTCTTGTTCCATAATAGCCTCAGGACTGCAAATACAAACCTCCCAGTCTTGTCCCATAATAGCCATAGAACCACATATACTTGCACTCTCCGCTAGTCTTCACCCACTGCACTGGTAGCCACAAAATCAAACATACTGACCAACATCCTATCCTTGTACAACAGAACTAGTAACCATAGAACCAGACATACTGACCCCCCAGTCTCGCTTCATGGTAGCTAAAAAAACAAACATACTGACCCACAGCCTCATTCAACTGCACTGATAGACATAGAACTACACCTAATAACCTCCCAGACTTGTCTAACCATAGAACTCCTCACCCAGCCTTGTCCCATTGAACTAGTAGCCATAGCACCATATGTAAGGAACAAACACACACACACCAGTATTGTCTCAGTGCACTGGAAACCATAAGAATTGTCCCACTTCTGTGGCAAAGCCAGAATGACACAAAGTTCCTGTGGGTAATTTCTTGGACTTAGAGATAAGGAAAAAAAAATAGTAGCTGATTTATATGCATTATAATTTTCATGGGAATAGCAGCAAATTGCTGGTTTCCACAAACATTTTCACATAGGACACCTATTGCCAAACCTAAGGTTTGTTTAAATTTAAGCAGTGTGAAATAGTAAGTGAGAACAAACAAAAGCATAATTTGTTTGTTTCGTCTCTAATCACTCAGCGGTTTCTTGCTTCCCTACTGCAGTGGGTTCACATCAGGGGAGGGCTGGCAATTAGTGGCCCAGGGGGCAAAAACGTTCAAGGAGCCCATTTCTATTATCGTTCCAGGCCACTGTTCCAGCCCACCCCCTTTTGTTAATTTAAAAATTGGCATTAATGTTGTGACGTAAGTCACATGATACCACATAGCTTACAGCTGAAATGGGGCTACACTAGTGCACCACTACAAAGCTTACAATTTAAGTAAAGCTTACCTAGTGACACTATGGAGCTTACAAGGGAAATGGTTTATACTACTAGTGTAGCTCCATTTGGATTGTACCTCTGTGGTATCACTAGTGTAGCTCCATTTACAGAAGCAATCTGGAGATTTAGTGAGATGCAGTGGCCTTCCAGCCCAGGCATATGACCAGCCCAGGGGGCAATTGCCCCCCTGCCCCCCAGGCCAGCCCTCCCCTGGTTCACATAGGAGAAATTTCCATGTCAGACTGAGAGCAACCAAAATTCATCTTTATTCTATTACTCATCTATACCTTCTCTTCCCGCTCTCTCATACATTCAAGTTGTTCTATTGCCATTGTTGTCCTCCATTATTTGATCACATTGGACACATTCTGTCATAGATAATATGCATTTAATTCGCTTATTTAAACTTTTGAGTGCCAGAGAGTTATCCATGAATTGCATTGCAATGTATTGGATAGCTTTCTGGCACTCCAAGGGTTAAAGTATTGGAACTGTTAAGTATAACCAGAATTGTACAAACATATAAAATTTGCATTTGCAGTGGGTTCATAATCATGCAAACTTTCACTAAATGTTACACTTTTTTCTACAAACACACAGATGATATTTACCTTTTCTTTGTCACTCTCCTATTACAAGTATGTGTCTCTAAATACCTCTAAATTTTGCTATCTTGTTCAACAGGACTGTGTGATCTAAATCTAGTGATAACCTGTATCACTTGCAATGTAATCCAGCCCAAAGTCAGCTGTTAAATTATTTTGCTGGTTAGTGGAAGGAAAAGGCTATTTGGTGTTCTTAAACTCTACAGCTGATTTTCAAACACACCTTCCTAGTGTAAAAGCCCATGTACACGGACCAAGGTCTGGGTGATGTCAACCCTTTGAGTGCCAGAGGGGTACACAACACATTGCTTTGCAATGCGTTGCATACCCCTCTGGCTCTCAAAGGGTTAAGAGGCCGTTCCTGCTCTGCATTCTGCCACCGATGCAGTCATGCACTGTAGAGACTGCCCGAAAGCACAGAATGCTCCCAGCACAGAACTCCCAGCATTCTGTGCATTCGTGCAGTCTCTACTGCACATGACGGCTTCTGACAAACATCCTAGCGCACTATTATATAGGATTATTTGATGCTAAATATTGCAGTAACAAGGGATACATATGTGACTCAAATGTTTCATGTGCAATCTGTCCAAAATGCATATTCTAGATACACATTCTTTCTAATTCCACCCTTTTTTCTCCTGCTACATGTCCAGTTGTAAGTTTAAATTAAATATTGAAAACCTACAAAGTTCTCTTCTCTTCTTTCATCGCTAGTCAACTGCCACAATGAAGGGAATCCCTGCAGATTTGAGAGCATTCATTTGTGAAGTAATTGACACTGAGGCCAGGCATGTCGACTAACAGGTCACTGCAACTCTCTGATTGAACACAGCATGAAGTTGTAGTACAAATAAAACTGTAGTAATGTTTATTATAGGTAAGTATCATTAATTCAAGTTGGAGAAAGAGAAAGAAAAAGTGAGAGATGTTGCTTGTCAGTCTACAACTGTAATAATATCCCACAACACTTAACATATAGCCAGATAGTCCTAATGACCCTTATGAATTTGTCTTTTTGCCTTTGTCAAACAGATAAAATTTTCACTTCAGTAAATACTAGATTATATCCTTTGAGGTGACCATTACAATTGTTGTCAGTATTTTTAAACTGAAGCTGGTAGAGTGCTTGGCCTACTTAACCATAGGCCAGCAGTATGGAAAGCTAAGAAAAGCAATGCACAGTATACATTTCTGGTGCTTAAAGGCTTGAGATTACTAGGGATGAGCAAAATTATTGCTGCAAAAGTAAAATATGAGGAAAAAAATGTACTTTTTCCTTATAACAAAAAGTTACTATTCTGCTTTTTTTTCTTTTTTTTCTTTTTTGCTTTTTTCATTGCATTGAAATCAATAATAATTTATTTTCCCCCAGCCACAAGAGGTTTTCCACATATATTCCTGTTGTGCTAACAATTAAAGGTTTGTCAGTTTCCTGCATGTTGTCTCTCTGTGACTGGGAGAAAAAGAGGGAGAGGAAGCTGATCTATAGGTGTGAATGTGAAAAAGAAAGAAAGAAAGTTAGAATTATATGTGACAAACAGGGTGGTGACAGATAATTTAAAAATATAAACAACAACAACCTTTTGACTGATAATTGAAAGAGATAGTCAGGTAGGGTATCCCTGACCATCTGAGACAGTGACAGATACAAGAGACAAGAACACACACATGACAAATTATTTTCAGTTGAGCAAAACATCACTCCATGCTCTAACAGCTCTGCCATGTACTTTAAAGTAAAAATAAGCACTACTTTCATTATATCCACCAAATGTTTTAAGGGCCAAGAGCAAAAGAAAAGGAACATCAGGAGTTCACGGTGGTGTTAGTAAAATCATATGACAAAAGCTAACTGAGTCCTTGATTGTTACAGCTTATGCAATAAATGATGACGAGTAGGCTGTTTGTAAATGTGACATGACAATTCCACCAACACCAGCTCTAGTATTAAACCTTTTAACGACATTACATTGACAACAAGGTGAATTCTAGCATTGTTTCCATAGCAGAAGAGGACTTAGCAGTGAGACCAACTTCTGCATTGATAAGTGACAGGAACATTTCACTGTTAACTAGTTGTCATGTTCTATAAATTCCCTAAGGGTAAAGTAAAAATAAACTTTTTCATAAGAAAATAAAATTAGTGAGTATTAAGTGGATGATGATCCTGATTTAGAAAATACCCCTCTAGTGTCCTCTCCTTTGTCTGATACAGCTAAAGTGTAGAGTGATAGTTATGATGATATAGCTAAAAATAATATCTGAACTGAAAAAGAAAAGGGTGAAAGGAAAAGGAGAAATATGCTTTTTTATAAACTCTAAGAAACACCAAAAATACAGAGTTATCATAAAATACAATGTGGTTGGCACTGTGTTGGAGAAAGCAGAGATTAAACAATCCCTTAGCTGCCGGACTAGAACCCACACTCTACAAGTTCCAAATACTCAAAAAGAAAATCCCATATAGTCTGGTGCTCGAGTGATTGGTGGAGAGAAAACAATACCCAGAAAACAGAGCAATGACACCTCAATAATAGTAAAATTACTTTAATGTAACCATAGAACATGCGTCCATGTCCATCATATTTTTTTAAATGTTTAAAATAAAAATGATACAAAAAGAATATGGATTTCACATCCACTTATCAAGAAGAAACACTAATTGCACCATATATCTAATTTTGTATAAAATAAGTTGGGAAGTTTTATTCAGCACCAGTTTCACTCACATTAAATATATATCCCTGTTTCTTTATATACACATATATCCCTTTTTCTTTTTTATATGTATCTAACAATGTTACCAGAAATTAAAAAGAATGCTGGGATGTTCTTAAGTAGGACCAATTGGACACACACACAGATTGGATGCTACAAATATATCCTCTTTTATTATTTCAAACAATATTGCCATGATTTGGTATCAATCCACTCTGAAACAATATCATATCAACACTTTTGTCATAAAAGTTGGATCCCAACAAGATCATTCCAAAAACTCTGGAACATAATAAAACCTATTTCCTACAACATAGACCATGCCCCTTAAAAAAAGAGAAATTATTGTTTTTCATTTAGCTGCATAGTAATTCTGCACACTAATAGTTGCCCAATAATTGTGCACACATAGATATTCTCCTAAGAAAGCCAAAACCTTACTTTTACTTTCTTAAATATTCAGTTTTAAGGTTTCTTAACATTTTGGATTGACGGAGAGAACTGTAATTGTTCAATAATTAAATAAATCCTCAAAAATACAAATAAACATTTGTGGCATTTCCAAAAAAAAATCAGTAACCAACATAGCCATCCTTCTTTTCAATAACAGTTATACGCCTTCCATTCATGGAGTCTGTCGGTTTCTTGATGTATTGACAATCAACTTTGTTGTGCAGCAGCAACCACAGCCTCCCAGACACTGTTCAGAGAGGTGTACTGTTTTCCTTCAGCGTAAATCTGCCGTTTAAGAAGGGCCTACAAGTTCTCAAAAGGGTTTAGGTCAGTTGAGGAAGGGGGCCATGTCATTATTTTATCATCTTTCTGGCCTTTACTGGCTAGTCACGCAGTGGAGTACTTCAATGCATGCGATGGAGCATTGTACTGCATAAATATCATGGTCTTCTTGTAATATGCAGACTTTTTGCTGTACCACTGCTTGAAGAATGTGTCTTCTAAAAACTGGCAGTAGGTTTGGGAGTTGAGTTTGAGTCCTTCTTCAACCCGAAAAGATCCAACTAGCTCATCTTTGATAATATCAGCCCATACCAGTACCCTTCCTCCATCTTGCTGGCGTCTGAGTCAAAGTGGAGCTCTGTGCTCTTTACTGATTCAGCCATGGGCCCATCCATCTGGACCGTCAAGAGTCACTCTCATCTCATCAGTCCATAAAACTGTTGAAAAATCTGTCTTCAGATGTTTCTTAGCCCAATATTGATGTTTCAAATTATGTATCTTCTTCAGTGGTGGTGGGTTTCAGCCTTCTTTACTGTGGCCATGTCTCTGAGCACTGAATACCTAGTACTTCTGGACACTCCAGGTAGGTTGTAGTTCTGGAATGACAGCACTGGAGGATAATGGGTTCCTGGTAGTTTCATGTTTGATTCTTATCAAATCTCTGGCAGTTAATTTGTGTCTTTTTTTCTCAACAGGTTTCTTGCGACCCTGTTGACTATTTGCAACAAAACATTTGATGGTTCTGTGATCATGCCCCAATATCTTAGCAATTTCAAGAGTGTTGGATCCCTCTGAAAGACATTTTACAATTTTTGACTTTTCAGAGTTAGTTATATCTCTTTTTCTGCCGTTTTTGCCTGAAGAAATGAAGCTGCCTAGTAATTATGCACACCTTGACATAGGGTGTTCATCTCCTTAGGCCACACCCTTTCTCATTATACAAATACATATCACCTGATATGCTTAAATCCAATACACATTCAAGTTTTTACAGCTTGGAGTTGGAAAATATGCATAAAAATGATTTTATGGTCAAAATACTTGCCTAATATTTGTGCATACAGTTTAGATACTCTGTCCCTATCTATATAAACAAGTGAATAAAAAAATTAAAATGTACAACAGAGAAGAGTGTCTCTTTAAATGGATGTGGTATATCTTTCCGAAAAGAGAATCAATATGGTTCACTCATAGTTAATCTGACAGACAGTCCACCAGTAGACTACATCCACCTAAAGATGGTCTCCTAAAGGTGATGTTAAAGATGAGCATATGCTTTTAAGATAAATATTACATTGTACGGAAATTATATTTTCAAATGCACAGTGGTCAGTGCACATGAATCATTCCATATATATATCCTAACTTGTAAGGAACATAAAATTGCTTTATTTAAAAGCAGATATTTGAGCATAAACAACAGTCACTTTCCTTAAAGGAAAACTTTTAGATTTGGACCATTCTCACTGAGCACATTTGATTATTTTGGAGTTGGTATTTGAACTGACAATATACCGCAAAATATATCTTCAAGCGGACACAAAAGCAGCAACTCACAATTGCACATCCACACTCCACTTATCTTATGCCTTCCTTTTTGTCCATTTTATCAAACTTCTCCTTTCCCGACTTGCTGCCTCTTTCCTTAATTAGCATTTTTTGACTCAAATCTGTGGTTTGCATTAGACATCTCAAATATCACCTCAGCAGCATATTGAATCTCTCTCCCACCTCCTGTCACAGCTTACCTTGGTTTCAGCAGCCATTCATGCTGCACGGATGATGCAGGAAGATGGCAGCAATTGGATGTATCAGAGCAAGATGCGTCATCTGCAGGCATGAGGCTTCAGAGTGTAGCAGGCCTCTGTTTTATGCCATGCTTCCTGTAGTCTCCTCCTACCTACTTCCTTCCTCTGAGTCTGCTCCTCCTACCTACTTCCTGATGAGGGGTTTAAAGGACAGACTGAGTCCTGACTTAGTTACCCTTGCGTTGTTGTACCAAGCAGTTCTATGTCCTTGGGCTCTGTGTATGACCTGGCTTGTCTGACCATCCAATCTGGTGCTGACCTGTGGCTCTGTCTGACTATTCTCATGCCTTATCCCTATAGTGGACACCCAGTCTGATGCAGACCTGTGGCTCTGGCTGACTACCTGAACTGGATATGACCAGGCTTGTCTGACTACCCTCTCTGGTGCTGACCTGTGGCTCTGTCTGACTATTCTCTTGTTTGTTCCCTGTACCTAGCAGGCACCAAATCTGGTGCGGACCTGGGACTCTGGTAGACTAGCTCTATACTGGCTGCAGGCATGAGTCAGGTTTCCACTTTCGCTATATTGACTGCAGGCGAGTCAGGTATACCCTTTCGCTATACTGACTGCAGTCAGGAGTATTCCTTGTTCATTGGATCAAGACTTCGTGTTCCTGTTCCTGCTCTGGTTCCTGATCCTGTTCCAGCTCCTGTTTCCAGCTGAGACTACCAGTGGCTTAGGCCTAGTCTCCAGCAGTGTGGTCAATCTTGGCAGCCTAGTATTCTTGATAGTAGCGCTTGCGGGCTGTGACCATCTGCTTGTTCCTGTTCTATTACTGTACTTCCTTACTTATATTTTAATACATTGCATTTAACTATACCATACTGACTCCTGAACATCTCTGGGGAACAGTGACACCTCCTACAAGGGTCAGTAATGCATTCTGCTGGATCTGCTCTTTATGTTGGTTAAACACCTTATGTTTTAGTGTATCAATTCAGACTACCATTTCAAAGTCACTTCAGCATCATCAGCAGCAGCTTCAATGCTTCTACATTAACCCTTTACCCATTCACACTCATTATTGTTGACTAAGCAGTAACATAGGCCATCAGAATGCACACCTTGCATTTAATGCTTCTTTCTGCTCTTCTAAAGTGAGTCACCACTGAAACCTACTGCTAGTACTATTGAATCTAGCCGTTTAGTAGTGGTTGCAGTTGCTCAATAATCCATTAAAATCCTCTGTTTGCAGAAAGGGCTTCTGTTTGGTGGAAGGCAGAACAGTGCCAAAGTCCATATACAAGTTTCCTTGGTGTCTAATTTATATATTGGAGGACTAGTTGTACTCCTCTGGAGCTTTATGTGGTAGGACTACCCCATTCAGTTACCAAAATCTTACATTAAATACTGGGCATTATGTCCTTGTGCTATTTTGGTAGTGTGTATTACCCAACTACTGTTTGCAGGTCACTGCTAATATTGCCTCTGGCTCTTGCATTAGTAGTAAAGGCTAGCTGTACCCATGCCATCTGCAAGACACCTTACACATGCACAGCTTTTGAGAGACAGAGTATGATGAGTCTGGCTTTACTGTAGGAGATGGCAAGAGTCATAGACTGCCCACACATGCTGCATCTACTGCCTCCACTTCCTCTAGTCATGTTGTTAAAGCAATATACTTTCAGGCTTCTTCTGTCATGTCCTCCCAACTCACAGTGACTGAGTTCCTGGAAAGGACTCAGAAACTTCACTAAAACAATCCCAAAGTACATCTGTGGAATGGCAAGGTTGCCAAGATGTTGGCAATGGATATGCTGCTGTATTTTTTTGTAGAAAACAGAGGTTTCAGGGAACTGATGTCATATGTAGCTCCATGATGGAATATCCTAAGCCACAGTTATTTTTCCAGGACAGCTGTGCCTGAATTGTACAAGCAGGTGTTTAGTGTGGTGGGCAAAGGTCTGAAAACCGAATATAGCAAGAAAATTCACCTGACAACAGATATGTGGACACGTGGGTAGAGCACAGACTATATGACTGTGACTGCTCACTGGGTTTCCCTCCCAGCACCAACAGTGGACAACACTACCTTACAGCATAAGGTGAAAGCCAGTAATTGTGCTTCTGGTTGTGGCAGATTGATTAAAAGGTGGCAGCAGCAGGATAGCCCATACACTCTTCATGCCTCCTTGTGCTATCAGAGTTTTGAGAGACAATTCCACAAAACTGTAGATGTTCTGAGTAAGCTAGAACAGGTGATAGAGGAATGGCTTGTACCCCACTCCTTAAAAGCTGGTTTTGTGTCTGCTGATAACGGCTCCAACATAATCACTGCTTTGAGAATAGGTGGTATGGTGCATGTGCCCTGCTTTGCCCATGCACTAAATTTAGTTGTGAACAGATTCCTGGCAGAATCAGAAATTCTCAAAGAGATGCTTATTACTGCCCACAAAATCTGTGCCCATTTTAGTTGCCCCTACAGTACACGCAATGCTCTATATTCCATACAAGAGCGTAACAACCTGCCCCATCACCCGCTGAAAATGGAGGTCCCTACCAGGTAGAATTATACACTGTACATGCTAACGCATTTATACGAGTAGAAAAGGCCATTAGCGTGTACACCATGCAAAATTAGAAGGCTTTGGAGGGATCCTCTCTGTCACCTGGCCAATGGCAACTAATGTGCGATGTATGTGAACTGCTGAAACACTTTGAGGAGGCAACCATGCTGGTGAGATGCATTGGGGCAGGAATTAGTGAAATTCTACCACTAATATTTTTATTGCAGAAAAAAATGAGGAGCATGGCTGAGGTTTCTTGCCAGAATGACAACACAGACATGCACCAGCTAATAAAGGACATGTTAGTGTGCTTTGAACAAGATCCTCGCATGGTGCCCATTAAAAGCAATGAGGAATACATTCTTGCCACTTTGCTGGACCTGCTTTACTGTAAACACAAAATTTCAGAATTTCTTCCAAAGGGCCATCAGCAGTTTGTCACAACAAGGAGTCATGGCGACCAGCAGCAACTCTCTGGGGAATCAGATTCTGTCAAGGAATATCGAGACATGCTTATTTATTGAGTGGAGGGTTGCATTGTGGAGGATGAGAGGGAGAAAGTGAGGGCATATCAAACATCTAGGCATTATAGTGAGAAGGAAGGAAACAAAGCATTTCAACCAGCAGAAGCAGCTACATCATCAACCAGAATATCCCATTCGGAACCCAATTCATCATGGGTCTCAGCAGGGGCAGCAAAAAAAATAACATTGGTGGTGGTAGCACATCTCTTTGGGACTTGCTCCCTGAGTTATGGGTGGGTAACTGACACACAGGAACACCATCAAGCTCCTAGAAGTGGTCCCACGCATGTGAGATGGTTTCTGCATAATTGCAGGATGGCTACAATGTATATTAAAAGTCAGAGTCACTCAACTAGGAACAAAACCCTGGGTAGGACACCATTCCTAAAGAGCCTGCAAATTTCTATTGCATGTTCGTTCCTAGTTGAGCACCTCAGACTTTTAATATACTTAGGCAGAACAATGACCCCATGGAATAATAGCAAACAAAGCAGTGTGAGTGACCAGCATTGATGGTACTGCAGTGGAAACCCTTAGTTGTCATCCAACAAGTGTTGAGTCTGTGAGGGTTTTCAGTATGGCTAGTTATATTGTTAATGACTGCAGGACATGGCTATCAAGCAGCAATATTGGGAGACTAACATTCTTAAAAATGAACCAACATCTCATACCATCTGAGAATCAGGTAGCAGAAACCACACATGGCAGAAAAAAGCCAGGACAAATATATTAACAGCTGCACAGATGAGGAGGTGGAGGAGGGATGTGAAGAAGGGTTGCCACCTTCTACCCCCTTGGGACCACTGCTATGACCGATAAGTAATGTGTGTCAATATTCTGAGAAGGAGGATAGAGTATGACAATGGTAAAAATACATACACAAATCACACTATGCCAGTCCCCCACCTCCACCACTACAATACACATCTGCCATACTTGACATCATCATGAATATATGCCAGTGTCACTTAAGCAGGAAGTAAGTTTTGTGGGCAAAGGACAAATGAACGCTGCATGCTAACACATTTTTCAAGCTATATATTGCTGTAGGACTCACAGCTTTGACTTCCAGCTACTTATTTCTCCACTACAGCCCTCAGAAGAAGTAATATTGTGCTGGGAAATGTTGCACCATATTAAACATAGGAAAACAATGTGTTGCAATAGGAAAAAATGTGTTGGACTAGGAGAAAAATGTGTTAGAATAGGAGAAAAGTGTGTTAGAATATGCAAAAAAAAATGTACTGGAGTAGGTGAAAAGGAGGAACATTTTGCATTGGAGAAAAAGAAAACGTTTGCAAAAAAAAAAAAAGTGAAAAATCTGCAGTTTGTCACAAAAAGTCATGTGGGAAATTTTTCTCACTTTTTGTCCAGCCTTACTACTTCTTCTCACAGACTCTCCTAACACAGAGATAACAGCCAGATTCAGGAACAAACTTGGAACCCAGCTATCTGTGTCTTCCCAATCAGACAAAATTGTGTGGTATTTGTGGTATTTGGTGTAAGTCTCCTTTGCTCCCTTCTAATTCCCCAGACTCCTCTAATCCGCAGATATCAGCCAGATTGGCAAGGATCTTGGATCACCACTGCCTGTGTCTTCCCAGTCAGTCACAAAATGTTGAAGTATTTGGGGAAGCCTCCTTTGCTTTCTTCTCACACCCCCAGTCTCCAGACTCCATTAACACAGAAAACAAATTTTCTGCCCACGAGACCCCTCAACTACACTCCAATTTTAATATCCTATCCTAATTAGCTTAAAATTGTGCTGCATTTTCTATCTCTTACAAATGCAAAAATAACACGCTGCAGGAACCCAGCACATACTATCCCTGATGGAAAAGGAGGGCAACTTACCATTGATTTCAATGCAATGAGCTAGACATGAAAAAAGAAGAAAATTAACACTTTTCCTTCTCATTAGGAAGTGCCATTTTTTGCCTGTTTTTCATTTGAGGCAAAAAGTTTCACCCATTCCTACATATAATATGTAGCAAAAGCTGGAAAAAAACACAAGACAAAGAATTATATGACACATGTTACATCAGCACTGAGAAGTAGAAGTAGGAATTTGCCTAGTTGACACCATCTACAACAGTCGAGATCATTATATGAACATTGATGGATGATTGACAAATAAGAATTAGAGGTCATGTTGGAATCATACATGATACTGCATATAATTTATCTAGCATTCATTCCTATTAATTAACATCATCATCATCATCACTAGTGTTGAGCGAGCATGCTCTGCCGATGCTCGGATCGGCTCGAGCATCGCTCTGCTCGGCACATGGCGGTACTCGTACGAGTACCGCATGTGCTCGCCCGCCATGTTCGGGTCTCCTCCCCGCACGTTTTGCGGCTGCTGCGCAGCCAATAAACGTGCAGGGAGGCTCTGACATCGGTGTAATGCCAGCAGCCATGTTGGCTGCTGGCATTACACTGATTGGCTGGCCAGAACCCGTGGTCGGGTGCTGTATAGCACCTGACCATCGAGTTCGGCTCAGTCTGAGCCAGGGAGAGCTGAGGATAGGAAGGGAAAGGCAGTGTAGGGAGGAAAAAAACAAAAATTGTGAAAAAAAAGAACCAAAAGTCCTTTTTAGGACTACTGTGTGTGGGGGCAGCAGGTTATTTTGTGTGGGGGGAAAAAAACAAAACAAAAAAAAATAAAAAATATTCTGTTTAGTGTGAAAAGTTGCAGATTAGAGCACATTCTGTTTAGTGTGCACAGTTGCAGATTAGAGCACATTCTGTTTAGTGTGCAAAGTTGCAGATTAGAGCACATTCTGTTTAGTGTGCAAAGTTGCAGATTAGAGCACATTCTGTTTAGTGTGCAAAGTTGCAGATTAGAGCACATTCTGTTAAGTCTTCAAACTAAAATATCAAAGTCACATATTCCATTCAGTGTGCGTCGCCGCAGTTTAGCAGCACATTCTGTGTACTGTGCAGAGTTGCAGAATAGGAAGAAATACTGTTAAGTCTTCAAACTAAAATATCAAAGTCACATATTACATTCAGTGTGCTTCGCCGCAGTTTAGCAGCACATTCTGTGTACTGTGCAGAGTTGCAGAATAGGAAGAAATACTGTTAAGTTTTCAAACTCAAATATTAAAGTCACATATTCCATTCAGTGTGCTTCGCCGCAGTTTAGCAGCACATTCTGTGTACTGTGCAGAGTTGCAGAATAGGAAGAAATACTGTTAAGTGTTCAAACTCAAATATTAAAGTCACATATTCCATTCAGTGTGCTTCGCCGCAGTTTAGCAGCACATTCTGTGTACTCTGCAGAGTTGCAGAATAGTAAGAAATACTGTTAAGTTTTCAAACTCAAATATCAAAGTCACATATTCCATTCAGTGTGTATCACCGCCGTTTAGCAGCCTATTCTGTGTACTCTGAACAGTTGCAGAATAGTAAGAAATACTGTTAAGTTTTCAAACTCAAATATTAAAGTCACATATTCCATTCAGTGTGTTTCACCGCCGTTTAGCAGCCTATTCTGTGTACTCTGCACAGTTGCAGAATAATAAGAAATACTGTTAAGTTTTCAAACTCAAATATCAAAGTCACATATTCCATTCAGTGTGTATCACCGCCGTTTAGCAGCCTATTCTGTGTACTCTGAACAGTTGCAGAATAGTAAGAAATACTGTTAAGTTTTCAAACTCAAATATTAAAGTCACATATTCCATTCAGTGTGTTTCACCGCCGTTTAGCAGCCTATTCTGTGTACTCTGCACAGTTGCAGAATAATAAGAAATACTGTTAAGTTTTCAAACTCAAATATTAAAGTCACATATTCCATTCAGTGTGTATCACCGCCATTTAGCAGCCTATTCTGTGTACTCTGCAGAGTTGCAGAATAGTAAGAAATACTGTTAAGTTTTCAAACTCAAATATCAAAGTCACATATTCCATTCAGTGTGTATCACCGCCGTTTAGCAGCCTATTCTGTGTACTCTGAACAGTTGCAGAATAGTAAGAAATACTGTTAAGTTTTCAAACTCAAATATTAAAGTCACATATTCCATTCAGTGTGTTTCACCGCCGTTTAGCAGCCTATTCTGTGTACTCTGCACAGTTGCAGAATAATAAGAAATACTGTTAAGTTTTCAAACTCAAATATCAAAGTCACATATTCCATTCAGTGTGTATCACCGCCGTTTAGCAGCCTATTCTGTGTACTCTGAACAGCTGCAGAATAGTAAGAAATACTGTTAAGTTTTCAAACTCAAATATTAAAGTCACATATTCCATTCAGTGTGTTTCACCGCCGTTTAGCAGCCTATTCTGTGTACTCTGCACAGTTGCAGAATAATAAGAAATAGTGTTAAGTTTTCAAACTCAAATATTAAAGTCACATATTCCATTCAGTGTGTATCACCGCCGTTTAGCAGCCTATTCTGTGTACTCTGCAGAGTTGCAGAATAGTAAGAAATACTGTTAAGTTTTCAAACTCAAATATCAAAGTCACATATTCCATTCAGTGTGTATCACCGCCGTTTAGCAGCCTATTCTGTGTACTCTGAACAGTTGCAGAATAGTAAGAAATACTGTTAAGTTTTCAAACTCAAATATTAAAGTCACATATTCCATTCAGTGTGTTTCACCGCCGTTTAGCAGCCTATTCTGTGTACTCTGCACAGTTGCAGAATAATAAGAAATACTGTTAAGTTTTCAAACTCAAATATCAAAGTCACATATTCCATTCAGTGTGTATCACCGCCGTTTAGCAGCCTATTCTGTGTACTCTGAACAGTTGCAGAATAGTAAGAAATACTGTTAAGTTTTCAAACTCAAATATTAAAGTCACATATTCCATTCAGTGTGTTTCACCGCCGTTTAGCAGCCTATTCTGTGTACTCTGCACAGTTGCAGAATAATAAGAAATACTGTTAAGTTTTCAAACTCAAATATTAAAGTCACATATTCCATTCAGTGTGTATCACCGCCGTTTAGCAGCCTATTCTGTGTACTCTGCAGAGTTGCAGAATAGTAAGAAATACTGTAAAGTTTTCAAACTCAAATATCAAAGTCACATATTCCATTCAGTGTGTATCACCGCCGTTTAGCAGCCTATTCTGTGTACTCTGAACAGTTGCAGAATAGTAAGAAATACTGTTAAGTTTTCAAACTCAAATATTAAAGTCACATATTCCATTCAGTGTGTTTCACCGCCGTTTAGCAGCCTATTCTGTGTACTCTGCACAGTTGCAGAATAATAAGAAATACTGTTAAGTTTTCAAACTCAAATATCAAAGTCACATATTCCATTCAGTGTGTATCACCGCCGTTTAGCAGCCTATTCTGTGTACTCTGAACAGTTGCAGAATAGTAAGAAATACTGTTAAGATTTCAAACTCAAATATTAAAGTCACATATTCCATTCAGTGTGTTTCACCGCCGTTTAGCAGCCTATTCTGTGTACTCTGCACAGTTGCAGAATAATAAGAAATAGTGTTAAGTTTTCAAACTCAAATATTAAAGTCACATATTCCATTCAGTGTGTATCACCGCCGTTTAGCAGCCTATTCTGTGTACTCTGCAGAGTTGCAGAATAGTAAGAAATACTGTTAAGTTTTCAAACTCAAATATCAAAGTCACATATTCCATTCAGTGTGTATCACCGCCGTTTAGCAGCCTATTCTGTGTACTCTGAACAGTTGCAGAATAGTAAGAAATACTGTTAAGTTTTCAAACTCAAATATTAAAGTCACATATTCCATTCAGTGTGTTTCACCGCCGTTTAGCAGCCTATTCTGTGTACTCTGCACAGTTGCAGAATAATAAGAAATACTGTTAAGTTTTCAAACTCAAATATCAAAGTCACATATTCCATTCAGTGTGTATCACCGCCGTTTAGCAGCCTATTCTGTGTACTCTGAACAGTTGCAGAATAGTAAGAAATACTGTTAAGTTTTCAAACTCAAATATTAAAGTCACATATTCCATTCAGTGTGTTTCACCGCCGTTTAGCAGCCTATTCTGTGTACTCTGCACAGTTGCAGAATAATAAGAAATACTGTTAAGTTTTCAAACTCAAATATTAAAGTCACATATTCCATTCAGTGTGTATCACCGCCGTTTAGCAGCCTATTCTGTGTACTCTGCAGAGTTGCAGAATAGTAAGAAATACTGTTAAGTTTTCAAACTCAAATATCAAAGTCACATATTCCATTCAGTGTGTATCACCGCCGTTTAGCAGCCTATTCTGTGTACTCTGAACAGTTGCAGAATAGTAAGAAATACTGTTCAGTTTTCAAACTCAAATATTAAAGTCACATATTCCATTCAGTGTGTTTCACCGCCGTTTAGCAGCCTATTCTGTGTACTCTGCACAGTTGCAGAATAATAAGAAATACTGTTAAGTTTTCAAACTCAAATATCAAAGTCACATATTCCATTCAGTGTGTATCACCGCCGTTTAGCAGCCTATTCTGTGTACTCTGAACAGTTGCAGAATAGTAAGAAATACTGTTAAGTTTTCAAACTCAAATATTAAAGTCACATATTCCATTCAGTGTGTTTCACCGCCGTTTAGCAGCCTATTCTGTGTACTCTGCACAGTTGCAGAATAATAAGAAATACTGTTAAGTTTTCAAACTCAAATATTAAAGTCACATATTCCATTCAGTGTGTATCACCGCCGTTTAGCAGCCTATTCTGTGTACTCTGCAGAGTTGCAGAATAGTAAGAAATACTGTAAAGTTTTCAAACTCAAATATCAAAGTCACATATTCCATTCAGTGTGTATCACCGCCGTTTAGCAGCCTATTCTGTGTACTCTGAACAGTTGCAGAATAGTAAGAAATACTGTTAAGTTTTCAAACTCAAATATTAAAGTCACATATTCCATTCAGTGTGTTTCACCGCCGTTCAGCAGCCTATTCTGTGTACTCTGCACAGTTGCAGAATAATAAGAAATACTGTTAAGTTTTCAAACTCAAATATCAAAGTCACATATTCCATTCAGTGTGTATCACCGCCGTTTAGCAGCCTATTCTGTGTACTCTGAACAGTTGCAGAATAGTAAGAAATACTGTTAAGATTTCAAACTCAAATATTAAAGTCACATATTCCATTCAGTGTGTTTCACCGCCGTTTAGCAGCCTATTCTGTGTACTCTGCACAGTTGCAGAATAATAAGAAATAGTGTTAAGTTTTCAAACTCAAATATTAAAGTCACATATTCCATTCAGTGTGTATCACCGCCGTTTAGCAGCCTATTCTGTGTACTCTGCAGAGTTGCAGAATAGTAAGAAATACTGTTAAGTTTTCAAACTCAAATATCAAAGTCACATATTCCATTCAGTGTGTATCACCGCCGTTTAGCAGCCTATTCTGTGTACTCTGAACAGTTGCAGAATAGTAAGAAATACTGTTAAGTTTTCAAACTCAAATATTAAAGTCACATATTCCATTCAGTGTGTTTCACCGCCGTTTAGCAGCCTATTCTGTGTACTCTGCACAGTTGCAGAATAATAAGAAATACTGTTAAGTTTTCAAACTCAAATATCAAAGTCACATATTCCATTCAGTGTGTATCACCGCCGTTTAGCAGCCTATTCTGTGTACTCTGAACAGTTGCAGAATAGTAAGAAATACTGTTAAGTTTTCAAACTCAAATATTAAAGTCACATATTCCATTCAGTGTGTTTCACCGCCGTTTAGCAGCCTATTCTGTGTACTCTGCACAGTTGCAGAATAATAAGAAATACTGTTAAGTTTTCAAACTCAAATATTAAAGTCACATATTCCATTCAGTGTGTATCACCGCCGTTTAGCAGCCTATTCTGTGTACTCTGCAGAGTTGCAGAATAGTAAGAAATACTGTTAAGTTTTCAAACTCAAATATCAAAGTCACATATTCCATTCAGTGTGTATCACCGCCGTTTAGCAGCCTATTCTGTGTACTCTGAACAGTTGCAGAATAGTAAGAAATACTGTTCAGTTTTCAAACTCAAATATTAAAGTCACATATTCCATTCAGTGTGTTTCACCGCCGTTTAGCAGCCTATTCTGTGTACTCTGCACAGTTGCAGAATAATAAGAAATACTGTTAAGTTTTCAAACTCAAATATCAAAGTCACATATTCCATTCAGTGTGTATCACCGCCGTTTAGCAGCCTATTCTGTGTACTCTGAACAGTTGCAGAATAGTAAGAAATACTGTTAAGTTTTCAAACTCAAATATTAAAGTCACATATTCCATTCAGTGTGTTTCACCGCCGTTTAGCAGCCTATTCTGTGTACTCTGCACAGTTGCAGAATAATAAGAAATAGTGTTAAGTTTTCAAACTCAAATATTAAAGTCACATATTCCATTCAGTGTGTATCACCGCCGTTTAGCAGCCTATTCTGTGTACTCTGCAGAGTTGCAGAATAGTAAGAAATACTGTTAAGTTTTCAAACTCAAATATCAAAGTCACATATTCCATTCAGTGTGTATCACCGCCGTTTAGCAGCCTATTCTGTGTACTCTGAACAGTTGCAGAATAGTAAGAAATACTGTTAAGTTTTCAAACTCAAATATTAAAGTTACATATTCCATTCAGTGTGTTTCACCGCCGTTTTGCAGCCTATTCTGTGTACTCTGCACAGTTGCAGAATAATAAGAAATAGTGTTAAGTTTTCAAACTCAAATATTAAAGTCACATATTCCATTCAGTGTGTATCACCGCCGTTTTGCAGCCTATTCTGTGTACTCTGCAGAGTTGCAGAATAGTAAGAAATACTGTTAAGTTTTCAAACTCAAATATCAAAGTCACATATTCCATTCAGTGTGTATCACCGCCGTTTAGCAGCCTATTCTGTGTACTCTGAACAGTTGCAGAATAGTAAGAAATACTGTTAAGTTTTCAAACTCAAATATTAAAGTCACATATTCCATTCAGTGTGTTTCACCGCCGTTTAGCAGCCTATTCTGTGTACTCTGCACAGTTGCAGAATAATAAGAAATACTGTTAAGTTTTCAAACTCAAATATTAAAGTCACATATTCCATTCAGTGTGTATCACCGCCGTTTAGCAGCCTATTCTGTGTACTCTGCAGAGTTGCAGAATAGTAAGAAATACTGTTAAGTTTTCAAACTCAAATATCAAAGTCACATATTCCATTCAGTGTGTATCACCGCCGTTTTGCAGCCTATTCTGTGTACTCTGCAGAGTTGCAGAATAGTAAGAAATACTGTTAAGTTTTCAAACTCAAATATCAAAGTCACATATTCCATTCAGTGTGTATCACCGCCGTTCAGCAGCCTATTCTGTGTACTCTGAACAGTTGCAGAATAGTAAGAAATACTGTTAAGTTTTCAAACTCAAATATTAAAGTCACATATTCTGTGTAAGATGAAGAAGGCGGGTAAAAAGGGACGGGGAAGTGGACGTGATCCTGAAAGTTCAGGGCGCGGGTCAGGACACGGAGAAACTGTGCCTGGTGCCAGAGCACAAGAAAGAAAGACATCCACCATACCTAGCTTCATGTCTAATTTTACAGGGCGTCGCAGGACATCACTCTCGAGGTCCGACCACTGCGAACAGGTGGTCGGTTGGATGACAGCTGATACTGCTTCCAGTCGGTTAAGCACCACCCTGTCTTCCACCAAGTCCACTCTCAGTAGCCAAGAGTCTGGTCAAAATAATCCTCACTCTGATCATCCTTCCTCCCACCATACACGGTCTGGTCAAAGAAGTGATCCCATACTGGGATATAGTGAGGAGCTCGTCTCATCACCAATCCTTCATTTGACCCTCTCTCCAAGCACGCTTGCAGAGGAACATGACATCTTGTGCCCTGATTCACAACCTCTAGAGGCTACCCAATCACAAGAAGATGACAGATGTGAACGGCATTTAAGGTCAAAGGAAGTAGTGGATGATGATGATGATGATGAGACACAGTTGCCATTAAATCAACCACTATTTCCGTCTCAAGACCTTGTTGAGGAAAATGTTATACAGTTGTCAATGACTGAGTATGTGGTGGGATCAAGACATGAGGAGGATGATCAGAGTGAGGAAGTGGAGGAGGACTTGGTGGACGATGAGGTGACTGACCCCACCTGGGAAGGTGTAGAGCCGAGCGATGACAGCAGTCCTGAGGGTGAGCCATCTGCAGCACCGCAACAGGCTGGAAGAGGCAGTGGTGTGGCTACAGAAAGAAGGCGGACCGCACCAAACCGGCCCGCAAATGTTCCACGGAGCACCCCCTTGCGTAAATCTACCTTGCCAAAGGGTAGGTGTTCCGCGGTATGGCGTTTTTTTAAGGAAAGTGCAGACGACAAAAGAATTGTAGTTTGCAACCTGTGCCACACCAGAATGAGCCGAGGCATGAACACTAGAAACCTCACCACCACCAGCATGATCCGACACATGGCATCCAAGCACCGTAATAAGTGGGAGGAACGCCTGGATCGCCCATCTGTGTCTGCAGGCCACACCACTGCCTCCTCTTCCCCTGTTTTCGGTGCCGGCCAATCGCCTGTCGAAGGCGCAGGCCCGCATACCTCCCGCCCTGCACCTGTACCATCTGAAGCACCATCAGCGACCACATCCACTTCCCTGTCCCAGCACAGCGTCCAAATGTCGTTACCCCAGGCATTTGAGCGCAAGAGAAAGTACCCAGCCACCCACCCACAGGCCATAGCACTAACCTCACACCTTTCAAAATTACTGGCCATCGAAATGCTGCCATTTAGTCTTGTGGACACTGAGTCCTTCCGCAGCCTGATGGCAGCAGCTGTCCCTCGGTACGCGGTCCCCAGCCGCCACTACTTTTCCCGGTGTGCCATCCCCGCATTACACCACCATGTGTCCCGTAACATCACCCGTGCCCTGACCAACGCAGTTACTGGGAAGGTCCACTTAACGACTGACACATGGACAAGTGCTTGTGGCCAGGGACGCTACATTTCCCTGACTGCACACTGGGTGAATGTCGTGGAGGCTGGGAGCGACTCGGACCCTGGGATGGCACGGGTGCTACCCACGCCGAGGATTGCGGGCCCTACCTCCATCAGGGTTTCCACCAGCACCTACGTTATTGGCTCCTCCTCCTCCGTTTCCACCTCCGAATTCTCTACACGCAGCGCCACTCCCCCATCAGCCAGTAGCTGGAAGCAGTGTAGCACTGCAGTGGGGAAGCGTCAACAGGCCGTGCTGAAGCTGATCTGCCTTGGGGACAAACAGCACACGGCCTCAGAGCTGTTGCAGGGGATTAGTCACCAGACCGAGCAGTGGCTCTCGCCACTCAACCTGCAAGCAGGCATGGTTGTGTGTGATAATGGGCGTAACTTGGTGGCGGCTTTGGAGCTCGGCAAGCTCACACACGTACCATGCCTAGCGCATGTATTTAATTTAGTGGTGCAGCGATTTCTAAAAACCTACCCCAATGTGCATGATCTCTTGACCAAGGTGCGCCGCGTGTGTGCACATTTCCGTAAGTCATCAACAGCTTCAGCCGGCCTGTTGAAGCTGCAGCAGCGCTTACAATTGCCAGCTCACCGGCTGCTGTGTGACGTGAGCACGCGCTGGAACTCCACCTTCCACATGTTGGCCCGGCTTTGTGAGCAGCAGAGGGCAGTAGTGGAGTACCAGCTGTTACACGGTCGTCGCCTCTCCGTTCAACTTCCTGTAATCAGAAGTGAGGAGTGGGAATGGATGTCAGACCTCTGTGAGGTTTTACGCAATTTTGAGGAATCGACACAGATGGTGAGCGGCGATAACGCTATTATCAGTGTAACCATCCCACTTCTGTGTCTACTGAAACGCTCGCTGCTCACAATTAAAACCGACGCTTTGCATGTGGAAGAGGTGGAAATGGGGGAGGAAGAGCTTACACAAGGTGATAGCCAGAGCACCCTCACTTCGTCTTCTCAGCGACAATTGGAGGAGGCGGAGGAGGAGGAGGAGGAGGAGGAGGAAGACACGGTTGCCTCCGCTACAGAGGGTAGCCATGGAACTTTAGTTCCATCTCTTCAGCGTGGGTGGGCAGAAGAGGAGGAAGAGGATGAGGAGATTGAGAGTCATCCTCCTGGTGAGGACAGCGAAATCTTGACTGTTGGTACTCTGGCACACATGGCTGACTTTATGTTAGGCTGCCTTTCCCGTGACCCACGCGTTATACGCATTTTAAACAACACGGATTACTGGGTGTTCACCCTTCTGGACCCCCGCTACAAAGAGAATTTCTCATCTCTCATTCCTCCGGAGGAGAGGACAAGCAAAATGGTGCAATACCAGAAGGTTCTTGTTGAAAAATTGCTCCAAAATTTTCCATCTGACAACGCTGGCGGCAGAGTACGTGCTACCTTGGCCAACCGAGAAGGGGAGAAAAGGGGAGCACACAGCAGTTCCGAGAAAGGCAGGGCAACACTCTCCAAGGCGTGGGACACCTTCATGACACCCCGCCAGCACCCTCACCCTGATGCGCAGCCTAGTGTCACAAGGAGGGAAAAGTTTTGGAAGATGGTGAAGGAGTACGTAGCAGACCGTGTCAGCGTCCTCAATGATCCCTCTGTGCCTTACAACTACTGGGTGTCCAAGCTGGACACGTGGTATGAACTGGCACTCTACGCCTTGGAGGTGCTGGCCTGCCCTGCCGCCAGCGTTCTGTCTGAGCGGGTATTTAGTGCTGCTGGTGGCATCATAACAGATAAGCGTATCCGCCTTTCCACCGACAATGCTGATAGGTTGACACTTATAAAAATGAACAAGGCCTGGATTTCCCCTGACTTCTCCACTCCACTGGAGGAAAGCCCCGGGGGAACATAAAGTCACTTTATATATGTTATTTACAATGATGGGAATACTCTGTATTCCCATTCACCCCTTCCACCCAAAAAACGGGTATATGGTTGACTCTTAATCTTCTCATCCTCCTCCTCCTCTTCCATATGCCCTGGGATATAATTTTTATATAGGGCCAGCTCACCAGCGGGCCCTGTGATATAATTTTTATATAGGGCCAGCTCACCAGCGGGCCCTGTGATATAATTTTTATATAGGGTCAGCTCACCAGCGGGCCCTGTTTGCCAATTTTTATATAGGTCAGCTCACCAGCGGGCCTTCTCATATAATGTTTTATTGGGTCAGCTCTCTAGCGGGCCCTCTCATATAATGTTTTATAGCGTCAGCTCACTAGCGGGCCTTCGCATATAATGTTTAGGATGGTCAACTCTGCAGCAGACCCTCACCCATAATGTTTTAGATGGTCAGCTCAGCGCACGTTTCCCTCTTAATCATGGCCTCAGTTCAATAAAATCAAGGAAATTTTTGGGAGAATTTGCCTCTGTGCACGTTTCCCTCTTAATCATGGCCTCAGTTCTGAAAATCAAGGAAATTTTTGGGAGAATTTGCCTCTGTGCACGTTTCCCTCTTAATCATGGCCTCAGTTCTGAAAATCAAGGAAATTTTTGGGAGAATTTGCCTCTGCGCACGTTTCCCTCTTAATCATGGCCTCACTTCCGAAAATCAAGGAAATTTTTGGGATAATTTGCAGATGATATACAAGTAAATATACAGCAAATATTGTTTGGTAACAATTTTTCGCCTAAAGTCGTTTTTATTTTCCTTTTTGTGTGTTTTACGGTCAGTCTGTAAAAATGGCGTACTACGGGCGAAAGATCGTTCCCAGCAGCGATGTTGGAGTCCAAGATGCATCCAGACATCCTCCCTATGCTGTCCCTGAACCATTTCTGTAGTGTTTCCATCTTTTTCTGCCCTTTTCCTATGGACCAGGCACCCTCCCCTCATCAGAGCAGGGGGTGCCTGGTGTAATGCTCGAGTCCTCCCATTGACTTCAATGGGGCTCGGGTGCTCGGCCGAGCACTCGAGCCTCAGGGGGTGCTCGGTCAGAGCACCCGAACACCCGAGCATTGGGGTGCTCGCTCATCACTAATCATCACCAAATAGTCACCACCACCATCCACATTCCCCATTGTTAAATTTAACCCTTCATATTTTAATTGTCTTTATGTTGTTGCTGAACCATACTTTAATGTCACACAGTTTAGGTTGTTTATGAATGCAATTTTAAAATTGCACTATCAATGCTGTATTTGGTTCAGAGTACTCTATTCAGTATATCCACTACTGATATCATGTGTTTCCCCATGATTTCATATCCCAAGCCATAGTTATTTTTCAAACATGCCTGTGGAGGAGTTGTACAAGCAAGTGGTTACTGATGTGGGCAAAGGACAAAGGGACTTCACCTGCTGGCAGTGTTTTTCAATGTGGCTGTAGGACTCTGCCTGCTTATAACTTTTACTTTGAAGTGTTGATTTTTCCACCAGCAGTAGCACTGAGGAGGGAAATGTTGCAGCCATGGAAAGCATAGGTTCTCACAAGAAATGCATTAGCTTTGGTGAAAAGTTGGATATTTTATGTACTTTCCATTGGTGTGAATGTTCACAGGAAGTGAGGGAAATTGCTTCTTTTCTATGAAAAATCCAGAGGAGTTTTGACTTTTGCCCATCCCTATTTACAAAGTCTTATAGTCTATTTTGGTTGTACAAACAGACATACTGCATATACACTAAAAGGGAAAATACTTCGGGAAGCCTTGTTAGAAGCATATGGGAATACTAGTAGACATATTTCACAACAATGTGTAGTATTTGTCAGCTGTTCCAAGAACAAGTAGAACAACTCTCTAAATATCAAGAAAAGAGGGAACATCAAAGACAAACTAACCAACATCTGACATAGTGTAAAACATTGATTGGTAGACAGTTTTACAGTTACTCCCACCATCCCAACCACCAAACCTAAAAGCATCCCTCCACCCCAATATACCTAACAGTAACAAAACAACCCCCCTCACTCCTAACAATAACCTTTGCCTCATGCCCCTCTATCCATACTTGTAATAAGTATCACACTTAACTTCATGTTGGAGGTCTAGTAGTGTCTTCTACACCCTGTTCCTCCTGTATCATCTCACTAAATAAGAGCAACATTCAAATAAAACCCCTATTACCCCACCGCTACTGTCGCTACCTCCACTTCTAAAATATAAAAATACCCCCTTGCCTGAGCCAATATGAGAAAAAAATGAACATGGGTTGCTTTTTATATTGTTAATTCATATTCAAATTAGTTCCCATGCATCCATTGACTGGAATATGGGGCTATGCAGGTTATGAAACATGCTCTATAGTAACCTCGCCTCCCACCCCATTAGCATTTATTTGGAGGGGTCATAGATGCACATAGTGTCACCCCTCCAGCTGTCCCCCATATTAATTAATCTGTCCTTACTACTGTAGGAATATCTAGTTGCCCATACATGTGTCTGTGTTTTCACTGCTTTTTGTATCAAAGAATTTTATTGAAAGATCTTCACAGAAATAAACATAAATATCAGGAAATCACTACATACAGTTCAAATAGACATATCATCCATGAGTGCAAAACAAAATCAAGTAGTGTCAAAATGAGCACTTTAGGGAAAACATGAGACGATAATATTAAACTTTAACCACAGATCTGCGACAGATCCAATTTTACAATAAAAGAGAAGAGGGGGAAAAAAAAGGGGAGAGGAAAAAGAGAAAGAAAGATGAGAGAGAGGTGGAGAGAAAGAAAAAAAAAAAGGAAAGAGAAGAAGAGGAGAAGAAGAAGGACACGAGCTGGGTCTGCAGAAATGTATAAGGAGTGAGAAGAGGGGAGAAATGGCCCCCATTGAGAAAGAGTTACGTAATATTGAGGGCTAGAAAGGCTGACAGCCATCTGTTAAATTGGTCACATTCTAGTCTGGCACGGCTCCATGCTATCTTAATAAACAAGACTTGCTCCTCTACTTTCTTGGACCATGCACTCACTGATGGAGGGATGTCTGATTTCCAGCCAAGAGGGATGAGAGCTTTAGCTGCGTTCAGCATAGAGTATAAAAATAATTTCTTCACCTTGGGAATTGTTGGTAAATCTCTATATAACAATATCTGCCAAGGGTCATGTGGGAGAGAAATCTCCAAACAGTCATTAATGTACCATAAGCAAGACGACCAAAAGGTAGAAATAGATGGGCAGGACCACCATATGTGCAGCAGAGTCCCTGGGTGAGACTTACATCTCCAACAGACATTAGAAACCTTAGGGTTAAAACTATGTAACCTATGAGGAGTGTAGTACCATCGGAACAGCAATTTGTAGTTCATTTCAACCATCTGTGCAGAGATAGAGGATTTCTGAGTACACCTCCAAATCCTCCTCCACGCCTCCAACGACCCAAATCTGTTTCCCAAGCCAGAGCGTAAGCAGGTTTAGAGTGTTGGTCGGGTCCCGAGAGAATATGGTAGATGGAGCCTAAAAATTTTTTATTTGTGGTGTCATCTCTCAGAAGCTCCTCAAAAGGAGTCAAGGACCTATCTAGCCCTCGACGCATCCCCCGCGAGCTCAGCAAGCCTTTAATTCTAATGTAATTCCAGATCTCTTTGGGAGGGAGACTCAAAGTCTCCTGTAGTACGGAGAAGTCTACAATCGTCCCCTCAGAGCACACGTCTTTCAGACGAAGATCTCTGGATCTCGGGAATTGGGATGCCGGAAGGGTAAAAGGTGTCTTGCGAGGGAAGAATAGAGGAGAACAGGGAGAAGGAAAGGAAATCACGCGGGTCTTAGAAGAGACCGATGAGATGAGAGAACGTTCTTCAGAATTGGGTTAAGAGGGAGTGAGGTGAGCCGTACCTCTCTGGGTACCAAAGATTCCCACAGAGGATCAAAGGAAGGGTCTCGTCCCCTTTCCATAGAGACCCACATTTTATTTGGTCTGTTTATATTCCAATCTGGTATAGAAGCCAAGATAGTAGAAAGATAATAGCGACGTAAGTTGGGAAGTTCCAACCCACCATTCTCATACCGTCTGTGGAGAGTGCGGAGGCTGATCCTAGGGCGTCTATCACCCCAAAGATACCTAGAAAGTAGTTTATTCGTTTCCGACCAAAAAGAAGTAGGGATCTGTACTGTTAGGGTCTGGAAAAGGTACAGAAATCGTGGGAGAACACTCATTTTAATCACGTTTATTTTCCCCACCCAGAATATAGATAAAGATCTCCATTTAGTAAAATCTGATCTGATATACTTAAGAAGCTTCGGATAATTAGAGGGGAATATCTGATCAATAGAAGGGGCCAACATTATCCCCAAATATTCGATCAATTTCTTAGACCATTGGAGAGGGTAAGAAGATCGCAGGTTAGCGAAGAGAGAGTCTGAGAGGTTCAAAGCCAATGCATTGGACTTTGAGACATTGATTTTAAAATCCGATACTGTAGAGAATTGTTGGAGCTCAGCCAAGAAGGCAGGGAGGGCAGTTACCGGGTCTGTAGTGGATAGAAGTATGTCGTCCGCAAACATGGAGAGTTTAACAGGATTAGAAGAGGAAGGTATGTCAATTCCCGCGATCTTAGGATTATGGCGAATATGTTGAACTAATGCCTCCATTGTGAGAATAAAAAGAAGAGGTGACAATGGGCATTCTAGTCTAGTGCCAATTAAAATAGGGAAAGAGTGGGAAAGGAAGCCATTAACTTTGACCTTAGCTGTTGGGTTCGTATATAAAGCCATAACATATTTAATAAAAAGAGGGCCAAAGCCAAAATGTTGTAGTATTTTAGTCATAAAAAGCCAGTTCACGCGGTCAAAAGCTTTTTCTGCATCGACCGTTAGTAAAAGGGCCGGAAGTCTGTAGAAATCAATGTGATGTATAATATTCAGAAGTTTAGGGATATTGTCCCGAGACTCCCTTTTCAGGGTGAACCCAGCTTGATTGAGATGTATAATATCCGGCAGGAAAATTTGCAACCTATTTGCCAAAATGTTTGCATAAATCTTCAAGTCCAAGTTCAAACGGGAAATAGGGTGGTAGCTTTGACATAGAAGTGGATCTTTACCCGGCTTCGGGAGGACCATAATATGCGCATTGGCCATCCGTAGAGTTGAGGTTATGGTATCCGGCAAAGAAGAGAAGGTTCTCGTCAATACAGGGGTGAGAATCTTATCAAAGGTTTTGTAGTATGCCTGAGAGAAGCCATCCGGTCCAGGACTCTTGCCTGTTGGTAAATGTCGAATAGTCGCTAATACCTCCTGTTCTGTAATAGGTGATTCCAGCGAGTCAGAAGCCTCTTTCGTGAGCGGGGGAAGGCATGCCTCTTTAAGATAACGATCAACCAACTGTGAGTGGTCTAGGGAATGGGGGGAATTGGCAGAAATGTTATATAAGGAAGAGTAGAATGAGCAAAAGGAGGCTGCTATTTCTGGAGAAGAGTGGGCTAAAGATCCAGTAGAAGTCTTAATAGAAGGAATATAGTGGGTCTGCATGCGTCCTCTTAGATGTCTCGCCAGTAGCCGACCCGGTTTGTTGCCATGCTCAAAATGGGGCTGGCGTACCTTAAAAAAGGTAAGTTCAACTTTGGCTTGCAAGATTGAAGTCAATTTGGAGCGTAGTGAGGACAATGTGGGCAGCGAAGCCGATGCCTGAGAGGCCTTATGGGCGGCTTCTAGAGATTGTATTTCAGGTATCAAAGATTCAATCTCTTGAGTAGCCATTTTTTTCCTAATAGAAGCAAGTTTCATAATTTCCCCCCGCATAACGCATTTATGAGCCTCCCAGACAGTTAAGGAGGAGACTTCGTCAGTGCAATTTTCAGTTATGCAATGATGTAAGGTCTTGGTTAGGCGAGATACAAAGTCTGGATGTTGAAATAGGGATTCATCAAGTTTCCAAAGATGAGAGGTGGAGTGTCTACGAAAAACTACAATCACCGGTGCGTGATCAGACCATGTAATGTTGCCTATTTTAGCTTCTAACAGAGATGGGATGGAAGAATGGCAAGTAAATATGTAATCAATTCTAGAGTATTGGCCATGAGAATGGGAATAATACGAGTAGTCTTTAGTTGTAGGATTGAGGAGACGCCAAGTATCTATAAGTTGGAAAGAGTGCAGGGATTTAGCAAACCGACGAATCACCGATTGGGCGTAGGAAGAGGTGCCAGTGGAACAGTCTATCGCAGGGACCATGGGAAGGTTGAAATTACCGCCTAGTACCAATACACCTTCCTGAAAGGACGATAACGTCTCCAGAGTTTCAAGAATAAAAGGAGCTTGGTGAGTATTGGGGGCGTACAAAGAAGCGAAAGTATATAAACACCCATCCACGTTACCTTTAACAAACAGAAACCTACCCTCCCGATCAGTAAGAGTGGACCGAAGCTGGAATGCAATATTTTTGTGGAATAAAATCACCACCCCATTTTTCTTGGTAGAGTGTGAGCTGAAAAATGATGTAGGGAAATATCTACTATACAAACATGGGGTGTCAGATCTCTTAAAGTGAGTTTCCTGCAGAAAAACTACATCCCCCCTCATCCGATTAATTTCCCTCAAAACCAGTGAGTGCATACAGGGTGAGTTCAACCCTTTGGCATTCTGTGAGATGATTTTTAATGGTAGATCAACAGGAGGGGTCATGGTGGACAAATAAAAGAGGACAACGAACAATCTGCCACAGAGCCATAACAAACAGAAGTCTATTTATTACCCAAGAAATCGTAGTATGGGTGAAGACCCAGGCTTGTGTCCAAGAGTAAAAGATCAGAGAATGAGAAAAGAGGGCAAGGGAAGGGCAGGAAGAAGGGAAAAAGGGGAAGACATAGAGAGGGAAGAGAAGGAAAGAAGAAAAGCAGAGAAAGCTCATGTCAAGAGGCAAGATGGGCCGGCACCCACCCCCTGAGCACCAATTTACACTAGAGCGAGGAAGAAGTTTCTGCCCGGAAATCCTCCCTCCGGACACCACGGAGAGCAGTGTCTCAGAAGAAGGACCAGTCAGAAAAAACCCTCCTGATCCCAAGGAGGAAGCAACAAGTTGCATAAAGCAACGGTAATAAACATAAACATAGAAGTTAAACCAATGGTATGATAACAGCTGTTATAAATGTATAAAAGACATGACCTAACTAGGACACAGCCCCATGTAAATAGAAACTTAAACAAAAGTATCTGAACAGATATATTTTACTCTCTTTTCTCTCTCTCTTTTCCTTTTTCTCCCTTTTTTCCTTCCCTTTTATGTTAGTACTAGTTGAACAGCCCGTTACACGGGCCACAGTGTCACAGCCACCCGGTCGTGGGCAGTCATGCGCAGTAGAGACTGCCTGCCCCACAGCTGAAACAGAGCTGGACCCTCCTTCGGAGCTCCCAGCTCTGTATCAGCCGTGGCGAGGGCAGTCTCTACTGCGCATGACTGCAGCACGCGCAGCAGTGTCTACTGCACATGTTGCGGCGTTACACACGATTTAGCGAATTATTATATAGGATTATTATCCTTCTATCAGTATCCTTGTCCCTTATCCCACTCCCTTACCCTGCTTTCCCTTCTCTTCCTCCCTGCCTCTCATATTCTCCGTCTCCATTCATCTGTAAGAGGCATTAGTTAGGGACAAGTACACCAGCAGACAGGTGAATAGGAAGATTGCAAGAGAAGGTTTGTAAGAACCTCCAATGCCCCAACAGACAATATGCTAAGAAGATCCGACGAACACCCCGATCCCACAAAAGGACCCCCCAGGAAATTTCTGAGGAAGGTCCCCATACAGGACCGGGGAACCCACCTGATCCAACCACCCCAACTAATAAACATGCACAGGAAAAAAAAAAATGAAACAAAGAGAATGTACATTCATATGCCCATAAAGGCCCAATCCAACCAAAAGCGCCAAGGCTAGGGGAAAAACATTCACCTGAGCTGGGCCCAGAAGGTTGCAACTCCAGTGAATAATACTAAAAATAAGCTAACCCTCTCGACACCCGTGAAGCACAGGGCGCTCTTGGTAATGATTAATGGAAATGGATAAGTCCCCAAGTAACAATATGGAAATGTAGTTCTAATAGGGTCCCCAAAAGTGACCGCGGACCATGAGAGTACACAGGAGATCAGACCCAGAGGCCCTAGAGCAGTACCAGTAGATGGGTAGGAAAAGTCTACGAAAATAAGTAGACCTGGGACAAAGATTATACAGTATAGGCCCAACAATAGTAATAAACATCAATAGCTTTATGAGGCTGGGTACTAGCCTTAAACATTGCAATACAATGAGCAATGAAATAGTAATAGTGCAATATGCATAGGGTTGAGCAGAGAATAAAATATGGTCAATAAATTCAAACCTAATCAAGCTTGGGGTTGATCAGGGAACAAAAACAGACTGAGAAACCCAGTAGAATAGTCCCTGTCCATCAGCCTGGGGTTTGCCGGGCATGTTTTGCCACCACCGACGGCAGTGGAGGGGATCCGGGAACTCTCCGTTTCTTTGTGGCTGGGATCCAAGGAGAGGATATCTTCATTTGTTCTCCCCAAGACATTTGGGCCTGATGGCTTGGCATGGGCAGGTCATCCTCCATAATTGTGATGTTCAAGGAGGTCAGGAAAGCTCTGTAGCCATCGTAATAACGTAGGGTATACGTGGTTCCATCTTTGGTCACCGATAGTGACAGAGGATATCCCCATCGGTACTTGAGTTGCTGTTGATGCAAAGCCGATGTAAGGGCTTCAGCTCTCTCCTCCAACGCAAAGTCGTGGGAGAGAGGTCGCTGTATACAGAGATTTGGAGGTTATTGTAGGAGAGAGGAGATTTGTTCCTCGATGCTTGATAAATTGCTTCATCTTTATAGGTCTCGAACCGGACTATCACGTCCCTTGGAGCTTCGTTCGGTGCTCCCTTAGCTTTCAAGGATCTATGCGCTCTTTCCAAAGCGAAGGCCCGAGGGGTGTCGGAAGGTAGTAGAGAGGCAAAGAATCCCTGTAAAAAGGATGAAAGTTCCTCCTGTCCAATATTTTCAGGAATACCTCTGAAGTGTAAGTTCTGTCTCCTGTTTCTATTCTCTGTGTTGTCTAATTTGACCAAAGTTTCCTGATGAGCACGATGTAATGAGGTTATGTGGTTCATAGTTTGATCTTTGAATTTAGCCCATGCGGCCTGGTCATTTTCCAGGACACTCACTCTGTCTACAATCTCGGTCAGGTCGCGCCGGACCTCCGACAGTTCTTCTTTAATGAAAAACTTTAAGTCGGCAAGCATATTCTGCAGATCTCTTCGAGTAGACAGAGAGTCTTGTAGATCATTAGGGGAATCGTCCTCGAAGTCGCTTCCTGAGCTATCCGCTGAACGCGGTTCTAGAACCCCACAGGGCGGGAAAGGAGAAGCCTCTGCCATTTCAGCTGAGCGTTTCTCAGTTGGCGGGTCCTGAGATTTCCGAAAGAAGGATTGTACATCCTGTACTTTTTTCTGGTTCCTATTGTTAGGCATGTCCATATGTAGGAAGTGGCCTTGTTGCGTCAGTAAAAAAAAGATAAAAGACAACACTGGTTTACAGCGATTTGTTCCTCCTCGAGGCAGAAGCTAAAGACCTAAGCGGCCATCTCGTTCGGCATCCAAACCACGCCCCCTTCACTGCTTTTTGTATTGTTTGTTGGTGGTTTTTAACATGTGTTAAGGACTCATCACCTGCATTTGATAGGATCTGAATTACCAGTCCAAAATGTACTCCCTTAATGTGTTTTAAAGGGATAGTAATGTTTGATAATAAAAGCAGCTCTAATTAATCATCATAGTATTTGGAATTTGGAGAGTGTTATTTCAATTCTCTCAGAGTTGTAGTTGAAGAGTAATTCAATGACAAAGTATCCCCCTCCCACCCCTTTTACTGATGTAACACTGCTCAGCCAGATCAGAAGGGAGGTACCCAGGAGGACTGCAGAGAGGGACAATCTTCAATTAAGGGAAAAAGCTGAAAAACTTGTCAAGGGGAGCAGGGCTTTCATTGTACTCATAGGAAGAAGATTGTCCCCTGCTGTTTTCTGTCTGGTCTCTCAAACCATAAAGGTTATATCATTCTTCTTTTTTTAATGCCTAGAAAATAAAAGAAAGATAAAACTAAGTATCACTATCCCTTTAACAACCACCGCATGCAATAGAATGGAAAATGGATGTGTTGTCTCATTGATGTCAGTGGGTGCTAATATAGGGCTTTGCATGCATTTTATACTAGTGGTCAGTTATCACAGCACAGGTAAAAGAATATCAAACTGTGACTAAACTACTGCAGTTTAATTTCCCTAATGGACCTAATAGAATCTAGCCCCATTTCTTACAAAAACTTTTTGAACTGAGATGTAAAAAGTTTGCCAAACGGATAAGAATATTTAGTTAATAAACACTAATCAAGCTGGATTTCTTTACATTAGAAAAAAGGCATCTAAGTAGAATTATAATTACAATTTAAAAATATATTCAAAAACAATATAAATAACTCCACGGGGAACTCTGTTTTAAGCGAAGTTATCTAAATGGGAGCTGAATTAAAATAGAAAATCATGATTAACTGTAATTCAGTCACTTAACTGATTATTTCAGATAATGTTCTATGGTTATTTTATTGAGTGTACTATCAGATACTGAATGCTCATAATGCAATGTATGGAACCGAATAAAGTTTTCTGAATACCTTTTTCTTGAATATTTCTCCAGATGTCTGATTTGGTGTGAATGTAATCCAGGCCTAGGTTGATTCTTACTGATAATACTGTATTAAAAACATTTCCATGAATACCATCAGTTAAAAACCTTCTAAGTTCCTTTACCATTATAAAAATCAAGTTTACATATCCATAATTTCCAATCTGAGACTTTATGGTTTTGAATAAATTGATGTTTGAAAATGAAAAGAGGGCTAAAATATTTTTCACTTAGTGTTTGGAATTGTCTAGTTCTTGAATGAAGGTCAATTGAATTAAATAGAACAGATATGGGGTTTAGACATCTCAAGACAGAAATGTACCCACAGGGCTGAAGTTTGATTTCATTCACTGGCATAATGTCAAACATTTGAACCAGAATGCACCCTTAGCTACAGAGGACCTTTCTCTGGCAAGGACTGTAGAAGTATGTGAACATTTAAAGGCTATCACAGATGTATCCAATGCCTGTTTCGTCTGAGAAGAAAATAAAAAATGTTAATATGTAATACTACAGAAGTTACTATGTGTTGTCTCAAAATAACATCAAAAAAAGATTTGCAGAGAAAGAAAATAACGCTTTGATTTGATTATTTGGATTGTACATTTTATAAAACTGTACTAATGTAACTACAATTGTAACAGTGACCCTATATTTGTAGAAAATATTCCCTTGTATGAGCATATCACTAGATATAAAGTTAAGATGGATTGTGATTTTATCTGCTCTAGTCACATTGAACACACTTCGCATATTTTTAAACTAGTCTACAAGCACCATTCAAACACAGAGGAACCTGGATGTGCTACAGCAGAAAAAAATCTGTTTATTCAGAGGTATTTTTTATAGAAAATGACAAGATGAATATGCTGTATGATTTGTCCCATTGCATAAAAAAGAACGCAGAGAATGATGACTTTTTCTGTGGTAGTCACTACTTCTGAAAGTGATCTTTCAAAAAAATTGTTATTCACAATGTAAGAGGAAGGCATCAGCAAATGGTGTTTTAGTATTTAAAAAAATGTATGTGTGGGGTATGGCATGACCATAATTCCTGTGTTGGATCCTGAAGAGAGTGATTGCACTTCTTATAGTGACTACAGGACTCTGATCTCATTCAGACCAGAAGATTATACCTGGGGAATAAATAAATGAAGGGCAGGAAAAATCCCTCCAGCAGAGCTGACACCTCCTTTTTCAATTTCACAATGCCCTATGCAGTCTTCTCATGATCAGCACTTTCAAGAAGTTGCCATGCAGCCACCTCAGATGCAGGAAAGCTTTGATATACTGCAATAGTGACATCTTCCTCCTCTCAAGGAGAATAACCTTTATCATTTGAAGTGCCAAATGCATTGAAACTCAGGGACATTTCTGTCTCCATAATGGAGCTACTTAAAATCCTGACAGATATCCCATCAAAATTAGACCTCAAAGTAATTATGGAAGAAATGAAGACCACTTTGAAGGCTGAATTTGCAACGATCTGCACAGGTCTTACCCAACTCGACCAAAGAGTTTAACTTCTAGAACAATATAAAGCCATTGCATTGGATCACACCACTACACTAAAGCAACTCATTGTTGAGCAACGTCATCCTATCGCTCTCCTCACACAAAGGGTCAATGTCCTAGATAACAGAGGGAAAAGGTGCAACATCAGAATAAAACATTTTCCTGAGTCAGTGTCTCCTCACAGCCTTAGATTTTCAGTGAAGTCTCTCTTATCCTCCATCCTTTGAGAAGAAAATCAGATGGAAATTCACCTAGAAAGAATACACTGTGCCCTCATACCTAAGGAGAATGGGTCACCCAGAGATTTAATCATATGCTTCCTTCGATATGAGCTGAAAGAGTGAGTGATGAAGAGGAGTAGGGAGAAGGGATCTCTCCATTATGCTGGAGCAGAGGTGCAACTATAACTATGTAATGATATCTCATCGCAAACCCTCAAACTACAAAGATCCATAAAGGGCCTGACTGAACACCACATACCCAAATCAGGTGTAGATGGGGGTTTCCTTTCACCCTTCATGCATCTCACAATGGAGTCTCTTCATAACTTCTCGTTCCACAGGACATTACAAATTTCTGCTCCATCTTAGGCATCGCTCAGTCACCACATCAGAATACACTTGTCAACTCTCAACCAGCTAAATTCCAAAGAAGAGCGGAATGGTCTTCCATTCATTCTCAACAAAAAAAAAGCAACTATGCCTCGATTTGTCCACAGCACCCTCCACCTCATCCTGGACTTGATTTTTCTCAGTTAACGCTGAGGTTTATTTAGTCCAGGTCTTACCCGGTGCCTAGTAGGAATGGGTGAAAATGTTTCCCTTAAACCAAATCTGTGCAAAATAGCACTATCTGCTTGGTGAAAGATTTCCAGTTAAAAGTGTCATTTTCCGACTTTTTTCGCCTAGCTCATTGCATTGAAATCAATGGAAAGAGATTTTTCCCCACCACATGAAGGTTTTTTCTACTTTTCTACAGTTATTTAAAAGGGCGTCAGGCTCTCACAGCATGCCATTCTGTGTTTGTGAGAGGTGAAAGCAGCATGTTTTTGAGCTAGAGAAGATAGGGAGTCTTTTAGGTAGGACATATAATCTCTGTATTAGGGGAGTCTGGGGGTACGCTGGGGGAGAAGAAGGGAGGAAGGAGGTTGACTATCACGGTCCCCGTGATTCCCTGTCAATCTCTGTAGGTATACATTTGCATTAGAGGAGTCTGATTGGCCGCCCAGGATGTACCTTTATATGCTAGGCTTGGGCACTTGTCAATTGCCCTTTCGTGGTGTTGTGTTGCTGCGCCTAGTTATTGCTCTCCAGTGTCTCCTGTGTACCGACCCGGCTAGTCTGACTCTCCTTCTGTTCCTGCTTCGTGATCTGACCCGGCTCTGGCTGACGACCGTGCACCGTGATCTGACCCGGCTCTGGCTGACGACCCTGCACCGTGATCTGACCCGGCTTTGGCTGACGACCCTGCACCGTGATCCGACCCGGCTCTGGCTGACGACCCTGCATCATGATCCGACCCGGCACTGGCTGATGACTCCACTCTGTGATCCGACCCGGTTCTGGCTCCTGATCCTGCTCCGTGATTGTTCCACTCTCCGGTGGTGTTCCTGCGACTCAGTCATCTGGTTCCGGCTACTGCTCCTGTCCGGTTGCTGCTCCTGTGTACTCCGGTCGCGTGGGCGACGTTCTGACTGTTCTCAGTTTCCTCGCTCATTTCGCTGTAGCCGAGGTTGCCTGCCTTGTTCTCGTGGCATTGCTCTTTTCAAATGTACCAGATTAACCCTTGCACTGCCGGTAGTCTCCGATTACGTGCCACTTTGATACATTGCCAAGCTCCGGTGATTCTCTGAGCCTTTACACTTTTGAGCCTCTGCTTTACGCTATACCAGTCCTTGCAGAGCTCCGCTTTTTCGATGCCCGGTGAGCATCGTGATTACGCTGGTTGTCACTGGTAGTCCATTCGCTCTTGCATCAAGGATTCTGGGTGACACCTTGTGGGTGTCTGGGCAGTACCTCATTCGCTCAAAGTGCTTTATCCCAACTGCACTACTCTGTGCATCGGCTCTTCATAGCTTGGGCAATTCCGTTCTACTGTGGCCTCCCAAGGGCTGGCATATTTCCGTGGCAGACGCAGGGTTACTCGATACTCATTCAGGGCGATTTCTATTCTGGTTACATCATATTGGCAGTGCAATCCTCATAAGCCCACTGTGGTGGTACGGGTTCAGCTTAGAGCAACAGGGGCTCATACTGCTTATGCTTCAAGAGTGTTACAGCGCTTCTCCTGAGTTCCTGATCTACATTTAAAGACTATTACCATAGACTGCTATATATCTCCTAGGCGTTGGCCAATCTAGTATGAGCCTTACCAGTTGCTCCACTTTACCCTCTATGCACTACTGTTTGTAGTTTACTCCATTCTCTGTTCATATTGCCGGTTCTTACCTTTCTAGCCTCTAGGGGCAGTGTTGTTCATTTTTTATTTCAATAAACTGTGTTTTACGTTACAACCCGGTCTGAGTGTCAGTAAAACTGTAACATTGACCCCAAATACCTCCAAATTAGATGTGAGGAAGTGACACAGTCTAACGCCACAAAACGCATAGAGTGAGACTCTCCCCCGTTGTGGGTAATTCATTGCATATTTTATTTTGATTTTATTGTTCTTTTTGAATATTGTTTGGCTATTTTACCTTACACTTTGGAATTTGGTTTCCACAGCCAATAGATAGGGTATTCCTACCTGTTTATACTGTGGATCTTTTATTTCTTTGGGCAGTAAGGTATTTTTTTATAATAAAGATTATCTTTTTTATATGTTCTTATAACCCCCATATCATATTCTTATAACATATCATATGTTAGGGTTACACTTTTGAGCTTTTCCACTACTCCATTAAACAGTTCCTAGTGTGATCTACATATTGAACCTTTATGTGTAGTTAAAACACTGAGAACAACACTTTTAAATATTTATAAACCTGTTGGAGCAAGTGAAGGAGTCACTGGCCTGGAGTGATGCGCTGATATCCACAAGTCCACCAAACTGAGAGGCAGGTAAAACCTCTCTAGCATGTGAGTGAACCCAATTTTGGGGGAAGATTATACATATCTACATTGTTAATACTGCACGTATAGTTACATAGTTACATAGTTACATAGTAATTTAGGTTGAAAAAAGACTTGCGTCCATCCAGTTCAACCCTTTTCCTATTCCTGTTTACCATCGCTGACCCAAAAGAAGGCATCCGACTCCAAATGGCAATCAGATTTCTCCCTGGATCAACAAGCCCTAACTAAATATTAATCCCAATACTAACGTGCATAGCCCTCTATATTATGCTCTTTTAAATAAGTATCCAGGCCCCTTTTAAAAGCATCTAATGTATTTGATAGCACCACCTCCTCCGGAAGTGCATTCCATACCTTTATTGTCCTTACTGTAAAGAAACCCTTCCGCTGTTGTAGACTAAATCTCCTTTCCTCAAGTCTAAGCGGGTGGCCCCTTGTCCTGTGTACTGTTCTGTTAATGAACAGGTCTTTTGAAAGCCCTTTATATGGGCCTTGAACATATTTATATAGTGTTATCATATCCCCTCTAAGACGCCGTTTCTCTAGTGTGTACAAGTTTAACTTTTCTAGCCTCTCTTCATAACTAAAACATTCCATTCCCCTTACTAGTTTTGTAGCCCTCCTCTGCACTCTCTCTAGTTCCATAATGTCCTTCTTCAGAAAGGGCGCCCAGAATTGAACAGCATATTCTAGGTGGGGTCTTACCATGGACCTGTAAAGAGGCATAATTATATCTTCCTCCCTTGAGTCAATACCCCTTTTAATACATGCCAATATCTTATTGGCCTTTGCAGCTGCCAGCTGGCACTGCATGCTACTGCAAAGTCTATTGTCTACCATTACTCCTAAATCCTTTTCATTAGTAGATTTCCCCAGAGAAACACCATTTAAACTATATGTTGCATTTTTATTATTATGCCCAAAATGCATAACTTTACACTTGTCTATATTGAATCTCATTTGCCATTTGCCTGCCCAGTTACTCAATTTGTCCAAGTCCTCTTGTAATGAAGACACATCCAGTTCAGACTTTATTGCCTTACTTAATTTTGTGTCATCGGCAAACACTGATACATGGCTTCCTATGCCCTCTGGGAGGTCATTAATAAACAAATTAAAAAGAAGAGGACCCAGGACAGATCCCTGAGGCACTCCACTTATCACGTTTATCCAACTGGAGAACTTGCCATTTACTACCACTCTTTGCATTCTATCTTTCAGCCAATTTCCAATCCACTCACAAACATTTTGCCCTAGTCCTATTTCATTCAATTTGTACAGTAACCTCTTGTGTGGAACCGTATCAAATGCCTTGGCAAAGTCTAAATAGATCACGTCAACCGCCTCTCCCTCATCTATATTATTACTTACTTTTTCATAAAATGCGATCAAGTTCGTTTGACAAGACCTATCTTTCACAAAGCCATGTTGGCTATTGCTAATGATATTCCTGTTCCAGCAGAATTCTTGAATATATTCCCTTAGCAACCTTTCAAACAGCTTCCCTACCACAGATGTCAAGCTTACGGGTCTGTAGTTTCCTGGCTGGGACTTTGATCCCTTTTTAAATATGGGCACCACATCTGCTTTACGCCAATCCATGGGCACCATACCAGAAATAAAAGAATCCCTGAAAATCAGATATATCGGTCTGGCCAGGGTCTGGCCTAGCTCCCTAAGTACCCGTGGGTGTATACCATCTGGCCCCGGAGCCTTGTCTACCTTGACACCATTCAATTGTTTTAACACTTTTTCTTGTGTTAGCCAGTCCCATGCTTGCTGTGCCTGTTCTGTAAAAGTAGTTTGCAGATTCTTGTCCAATGGGTCTTCCTTGGTAAAAACAGAAGAAAAGAAATTATTTAAAATATCTGCCTTCTCTCTGTCACCTTTGACCATCTCACCCGTTTCAGCTAACAAGGACCCAACATTATCAGACTTTAATTTTTTGCCATTAATGTATTTAAAGAATTTTTTTGGGTTGCTTTTGCTCTCCTTAGCAATATTTTTTTCATTCTCCAGTCTAGCTAATTTAATAGCCTTTTTACAGGTTTTGTTGACATTTTTGTATTCTGCAAATGCCTCTGCTGATCCCTCAGCTTTGTAATGTTTAAATGCCGCTTTCTTGTTATTTATTTCATGAATTACTTTACTGGTTAGCCACATTGGTTTCAATTTGCTTCTTTTGTATTTGTTTCCAACAGGGATAAATTTATATGTGTATTTTTGCAATATTATTTTGAAGGCATTCCACTTACCTTCTGTGTTTTTTCCTGAAAATATTTTATCCCAGTCAACGAGACCAAGGGATGAATTAAATCTGCTAAAGTTGGCCTTTTTAAAATTCAGTGTTTTGGTGGAACTCGTATCAACTTGTTTTTTTGAATTAATCTCAAACAATACCATGTTATGGTCACTATTCCCCAAGTGCTCCCTTACTTGGATGTTAGAGATAAGTTCTTCATGGTCAGTTATTACCAAATCCAGACATGCATTCCCTCTGGTTGAGGTCTGCACTAGTTGTGACAAAAAATTGTCATTCAACAAGTTCAGAAACTTGCTGCTTTTAGCAGAGTTAGCTATTCCATTTTTCCAGTCTATTTCTGGATAATTAAAATCCCCCATAATTATAGTTCTCCCTATTTGGGAAGCCTTTTCTATTTGCATTAATAGCTGTGTTTCTTCAAGGTCACCAATGTTTGGTGGTTTATAACAAATACCCACTAATATTTTCTGGGCAGTTTTATCCCCAGTGACTATTTCAACCCACAGGGATTCCACATGTTCACTACTGTCCTCACATATATCTTCCCGCAATTGAGGCAATAATGCTGGTTTGATATACAGACAGACCCCACCACCTCTTTTGCTTGACCTATCTTTTCTAAATAACATGTAGCCCTCTAAATTGATTGCCCAATCATGTGTGTCATCCCACCATGTTTCTGTTATGCCTATCAAGTCATAGTTTTCAATTTCAGCTACCAGCTCCAGTTCCCCTATTTTACCAGTTAAACTTCTGGCATTTGCAAGCATACAATTTATGCCACTGCTGTGTTCCATTTGTGATTTAATTTTGTTGTGGCTTATAGTCTTCTCCCTATCATCTGTACTAACCCCGCCCCCAGATCCTCCCACCTGGTTATTAACTACATCGCCTTCCCTTTCTATACTATCTATCCCAGTATTTATTGGCCCCTCCCCCCCCTTCCTAGTTTAAAATCTCCTCCAACCGTCTGGTAATCCTCTCCCCAAGCACTTGAGACCCTCTTGCATTCAGGTGCAATCCATCCCTGCTATAGAGATTGTACCCCAAAGCAAAATCAGCCCAGTGCTCTAAAAACCCAAAGCCCTCCTTCTTACACCAAGACTTCAGCCATGCATTGAGCTCCCTAATCTCCCGCTGTCTCTCTGGCGTAGCGCATGGCACAGGTAGTATCTCTGAGAATACTACCTTGGAGGTCCTGTTCCTAATCTTACTGCCTAAATCCCTAAAATTACCTTTTAGGACTCTCCACCTTCCTCTAACTTTGTCATTGGTACCAATATGTACCAAGACAGCTGGATCCTCTCCAGCCCCTCCCAATAATCTGTCCACCCTGTCTGCAACATGCCGAACCCGGGCACCCGGGAGACAGCAAACCATTCGGTTGCTGCGATCAGAGCCACAGATTACCCTATCTGTTCTCCTAATAATAGAGTCCCCTACCACCACAACCTGCCTAGGCTTCACTTCCCTCTGGATCCCCTCTGTGCTAGAGGAGCTGTTCTCCCGGCTGTTAGGGAGAACAGTCCTCTCCAGCAATTCCACCTCTGGGTTTGCCTTCCCAACATCTTCACTTAAATGAGCAAATTTGTTTGGATGGAAAAACTCAGGACTGGCTGCCCTCTTCCTCTTCCCTCCCCCACTGCAACCACTTCTAACTGTCACCCAGCTATGTGCCTGGTTCCCTTCTAGCTGATCTCCTCCCTCTTTGCTAGGTGACCCAGCTAGACTCTGCTATAGGTGTTGTGGTTGCACTTTTCTGTTTCTCCTATCTTATATCAATGACATCCTTACCAAAGATGCGATTAAATCTCATCTTTGGCTCAAATACCATCAGCATATTTTGCATAACAGAGGTAGTAAATCTATGGCTCGCTTGATTAATTCCCAACAATGAGTAAGAGGGGTACCTCGGATCCTTACACTTTCAGAGATACTCACAAAACAATATCCCCAGATAGCACATGCTTTCAGGGAATTTTATCAATCTCTTTATAAACTGAGACCTGATTCCACACCCTCCTCAGCCAAATTTTTTTTGCCAATATTTTTTAGCTAAAGCTAAAGTACCTACTCTCACATACCAAGACAGTGCTGTTCTTGAGTTCCCAACCTCGGATTAGAATAGTCACTCCATCAATACATCTATGGTCCTAGATAAGAGCCCTGGCACTGATGGCTTCTATTTGCAGTGCTACTGGACTTTCCTTGCAGAATTGACCCCTCCAGGTCATCAACTTTTAATGCTATTCTTTCAGGACATCTTTTGCCTCCGCAATCATTAGAGGCTCATATAGTGGTCATTCCCGAACCTTCTAAGGATCCATCTCTCTGTTGTAGCTATCACCCCATTTCTTTACTTTACTTTGATTAAAAAATATTGCCAATAATCCTAGTGAATCATCTTAGACCCTTCCTTACCCGATTCATACCCCGATCAAAGTGGCTTTTGTCCCAGGCAGAAGAGCCAGATACAATACCGCTTCTGCCATATTTCTCACCTATCTGGCAATAAAAAAGAATGTATCCTCAGTATTACTTTCTACTGATGCTGAAAAAGCCTTTTACAGATTAAACTGGACATTTATCTCAGGCATTCTTCACAATATTGGCCTTGTTCCGCATATGTTACAAGGCATCATGAGTCTATATACTTACCCTTGTGCTAATGTTTTAGTTAATTGGACTCTTTCAAACTCCTTGAAAATCACAGATGTTAACTGTCAAGGCTGCTCCTTTCTCCCATAATTTTTATGTTAACCTTAGAAACCCTCCCGAATGCTATCAGACAAAACGATTCCATTACTAGCCTCAAATCTGGGAAGGAGATCTATAAAACAGCAGCATATACAGCTTACATCCTTTTCTTTCTCTCTAACCCACAAATGTCCATTCCTCCCCTAGAGTTTCTAGAGAAATATAGTAGCCTCTAAAATCCTCAAGATCAATTTACCTGCAAAGAGAACTGAAGATCTCTGACCACAATACCATTTTCGCTGATCCTCCAAATCCATTCTCTATCTTGGAATGTTTCCTCTCACCATCTCCAAACGTCACCCCTCTTCTTCAATCCATTAGCAAGGACTTACATAAATGATTCATCCCCTTCTCTTGGTTAGGAAGAATACATTTAGTAGTAGCTTTGGTAGCTTTTAGTAATTGTTACTAATTATTTTTTAGTAATTGTTTTTAAATTCATACAAAATCACGGTTTCATTCCATTTGTACCACCATCAGCCTGGTGCAATTATGATTTTGTCTATGCATCATAAATTTCTTCACACATTGACAAGTTCTTTTTTTGTTTTTCTAAGATGTATAAGTTAGAAGTCAATTGTGACTGTCTAAACAATGCAATTTAAGGTTTTAATTTAAAAGGCACTGCATTCCCCTGAGAATTGTGGGTATTAAACTGTTCTTTAGTTTACCTTCCTCTGGAGGTTCAATGGGGAGCCTGGTTAGTTGTGGCCTTCCTCGATGAATATACTCCAGACCCTCAGTGAGGATAGTTGTGGTGGTGGTGGTGGGGGGTAAATGTTTATGCATAATATGTATAATTACTACTGCCTATGTAATGTAATATCAGTACACTGTGTAGTATCCTGTGCTCATCCAATAGGACTGTCATCTCTGGCAATGTTTTGCTAACCTTTTTCCTTTTTTAGTTGTAAAGAATGAATGTTTGCTGGGTTAGTGTGTATCCCTCTAAGCAGGTTTAGGGTCAAGGTCTCCATTATTTTGGGGGAGATGGGGCAAGGAGGCAAGTGGTTGGTTAGATTTATTGTTTGTCTTGGGTGGCATGCAGACTAGCACATACCTCTGCCAATTTAGGAAGGGGACTCTTAACACTGATATTACAACCTGGATATGTCTGTCTGATAAAGCCTTTCTGCTTATTTTTGGTCTTAAACTATATTAAATTTACTATGCACACCAGAGGAGAATCATTTTAAATAAATAAGTCAGTGAAATTTGAGTTCATACACATTTAAACTGATTCCAAAGTGTGTTATATATTTCTAACATATACAACTCAGGATCTTCTTGCCATCCTTTTAAATATATATGTATATTCCCCCACCTTTCATTCCTACTATCACATATAAGGCTGTTGCTTATATCTCAGCCAGACCAGGACTAGGGTTGAGTGAAAAGTCTTGTTTGTTTCCACAGGAAATTTCACGGAAATTTTGTACATAGTATGCCAGAGATTTTCTGCCATTTCGCTAACAGCACAGAAAATTTTATGGTTCAATTTCCCACCTATGTTATTCAGTGGGGTGAAACTTTCCACCCACGTACTATATGAACCCATAATTTCCTTCAGCGTAGTGTGGTGACGTGTGAAAGGAGATACAAAGAGAGAGAGTGAGTGAGAGAGAGAAAATGTAAATCAAATATTAAAAAAAAGTGGTTACCAGTTCATAGTGGTGTGGAATTACTTCTGTGAAGTTTTTTACTTCTTCCCAGTAAGTGTGGGTTGGCAGTAGATGGCAGAAGAACCATAAGGCACCTTGGTGTGAGCTTGCTTTCCCCCTGCACACATGCTTTTTTTTACACAGGCAACAGATAGCAACATGCTTACTTTATGGATCATGAGTGAAATATCTCCATACTGTGGAATACAAAGACTGTGTGGTTCCTGAAGGGCTTCTGCTACTGGGGCTAGATTTTGCTGCAATTGTACAATTGGGTTGTGGGCATACCTCGGAACTCTCCGGATTTGCCCCGGAGACTCCGGTTCTGACAGAGCTTTACCGGGTCTCCGGGGCAGAGGCAGATTCCTCCGGATGTGGAGAGTTTCTATTGAAACTCTGCCACATCTGCTTTTTCTCCCGTTGTGCCTCCGTCCCCAGCCTTCTGTGTGACACATTTAGCCCTCTGAGTACCAGAGTGGTACGGAATGCATTGCTTTGCAATGCATTCCGTACCACTCTGGCACTCAAAGGGATAAATCCCCCCCAACACTCGAGTTAAGCCCCGCCCCTTTTTGACGCGATTAGCGTCATTTTTGTAACCCCCTGCTGAACAGAGGACTACCCTCCGGGTAGCCCTCAACTGAAAGTTCCCACATATGGTTGTGGGGTTGTGTATGTTGATAAAATCACCCCCTGTTAGTGTACTGTACCAGGATCCAAATGATGCACTTAGCTTTGTGTATTGTTTCCTCCTCTTTCCTTATGTGTCTCAGCGGGATATATTCTGGCGATGCAGCTTCTCGTCATGTGAGGGTAGGACTCCTCCACTCACCCTTTTCCTAGAATACAAAGCACAAAACCAGAAAAGCGCAATGCCGCCTCTACGTGTAATACATGGGAACTCTGGAATCTCACCCACCCATAGTTTGGTATTTAATAGAAGAAGATGCACTGGTCTTAATAGAAAAAGAGCACTGGTTTTGTCTCACGCTAGCAATGCTCCCTGACTGCAGCTCTGTTCCAATTGTATCAGTATTAGAAATAAAACATTTCAATAGTTGAAAGTATAATAAAAATATATTTATTATAACTTATGTATTCCATATACGATCATATGCATTTTGTAACGCTCTCGTCACTTCATCAGGGATCAATCAGATTTTATTTTAAAAAGCCATCTTATACACAAAGTAATGAATTGTTCATTCATTAGGAAACAATTAGGTTTGACCTCAGAGCACCTATTCACAGCCTTAAGGTCTTTATCTTTCACTTGTCTCTGTCTGCATGCCCATCATACTCACCAGACCATCAGAGAGAAGCAATAGGAACGGCTGGTAGTGCTTGTGTGTCAAGCCTCTCCTTCATATAAACTCCATATCTATTCATTATAACTGACAAAAAAATATATATAAATAAATAAATACATTAAAAAAAAATATATATATATATATACTTTTATATATCTATGTATAAATATCTCACTATATAAAATGTTATTACTACAAATCTTTTTTATAAAAAAACAATAATGATAAAAATAAAAATACCATCTTTTGTATCTTAAAATGAACATACCCAGTAAGTACTTACGCAATATCAAATCTAATATCTATAGGTCAAAGTATTTCAAATCAGAACAAATCAATTTGAAGATTATATATATATATATATATATATATATATATATATATATATATATATATATATATATATATATAGGAATTGGAAGATGATACTAAAACTAGACATTGTACATCTATGGGCTGGATTCTATTACAGCTGTTAATTATATCACTGTTTTTATCTCCAGTTTTCCCCATAGACTTCAATAGGAAAATGTTTGATAAAGCGGGTGTTAACATTTAGCACCTGCAATAGAATCTAGCCCAATATCTTCATTTAAGCTCACGGGGACATGGTGTACTGTTTAACTTAAATATTCAGAATGACTCTCTGCTTCTTAGTCTACTCATACAATTAGAAATATTCTCTCTATTACCATAGTTTTAAAACCTATTTATCCACCTTTAACACAATTTATAAAATGACGGGGCACACTATGATCTATTTTTCTCAATTCCCCTTTTATGTTCCTCTAACCTCTCTCATAAGCGGTGGGTTGTTCTCCCAATACACTTCGTGCCACAGTCACACATTATCATATAGATTGCATACTGAGTTTCACAATTTATAAATTGCTCAATTTTATATGATTTTTAATTTTCATAGTTTCTAAATTCTTTGTTGTTATTTATTTCTGTTTACTTGGTGCAACATAATTTCAAATGTTTTTATTCCTTTTGTAAATTACCCTTGGTTTGTCCCCTACTTGTCCTTAGATCCAACTCTAAGATGCTCGAATATTTTGCAGAGACTTTCTTGATGTCCTTAGAGAGTGCATTATATTGCATAACCAGGGGGATATTTTTCCCACCCTCACAAAAGTCATTGCCTTTTCTGACTGTAGGCTTACGAAGAGAACTTCTAACCAAAAATGCTGCCCTTTTTGCTGCTTGTTCTGTTAATTTAGGATTATATCCCCTCTACAATAGATGGCTTTTTAGATGATCTCCTTGTCGCCAATATTCATCCATATCGCTGCAATTTCATCACAAATTATGAAATTGTCCATAGGGGATATTAGAAATCCACTTTTTATACATAAAAAAAGCAATGGCTTTTTATATATATATATATTTTTTTTTAGTTAGATTGAATAGATATGGTGTTTATATGAAGGAGAGGCTTGACACACAAACACTACCAGCCGGTTCCTATTGCTGGTGTCTGATGGTCCGGCGAGTGATGGACGTGCAAATGGAGACAAGTGAAAGATAGAGACCTTAAGGCTGTGAATAGGTGCTCTGAGGTCAAGCATACATTTTTCCTAATGAATGTAGAATAAAGTTTTGGTAACTTTGTACTAACTTTGTACATAACATGAAAAAGAGAGAACCCTGCACTAATCTATTCAGATACCCTAGAAAAGTGGAACCCTGTATATGGCATATATTAAACCTATATAATATAATAAATATTGCTCATAAAGATGGGGATTTCCTGCATAATTTGGCCAAAATATGAGTAAGCTCACTGACCACGCCAAGGTACCCCAATTCAGCGAGACCCAACAAATGATATTAAAATTAATTGATTCTGAGGAAGTAGTTTTATACGGAACTCGTACATAACTAAACAATACAATGTATTAGATCTGAGGAAGTAGTCTTAAATTAAATGTCACCTATTTGGGCTTAATAAACAAGATAAAACCTAATGTCTATCCTAGTTAAAAACACCCCAAACCCCCTCTATGATCTCATATTGGAAGGAGACATGCTGACTTACAGAACTGGAGATGCCTGCAATGGATGGGTAGAGCACACAGGACTGGACATGACTACTCAGCCCTTTTATATATATGTGGTCCACTAACACAGGGATATCCCAGCTGGTAAGCCATCAAGAGCATGGCCATATACTATGCATAGAAAACACCCCCTCAAGAATCTGTACTTATGTGTATGAACATAATAAATTGATATATTATACTAAATGGAGGTGAATATATATTATGAAAAGTGTATTGTGTGATACAAATCACTGTATTTTTAGTCATGTACTAAGCCAAACATATACAGTTTTGTATAAGACTACTTCCTCTGAATCAATTTATTTTAATATAATTTGTTAGGGACTCACTAAATTGGGGTACATTGACACGGTCAGTGAGCTTACCCATATTTTGGCCAAACTATGTATGAAACCCTCATCTTTTTGAGCAATATTGATTATATTAATTATACAGGTTTAATATATGCCATACACAGGGTTCCACTTTTCTAGGTTATCTGAATAGATTAGCGCAGGATTCTTTCTTTTTCTTCTTTGGTAATGGGTTTACCCTGTTTGAGAACTGGGAGGTTTCCCTTTATTCTCTCTGATTTTCTAGTGCTATACACTATTAATATTTATTTTAATTAGAAATATATATACATTTACAACTTTCATGGTGAGTTTAGTGCTGTGAGCTTTCCTTTTCCTTTTCTTGTATATAAGATGGCTTTTCAAAATAAAATCTGTTTGATCCCTGAAGAAGTGACGAGAGTTTTACAAAATGCGTAGGATCGTATATGTAATGCATTTTGTTATAATAAATATATTTTTTATTATATTTTCCACCTATTGAAATGTTTTATTTCGAATGCTGATGAAATTGGAACAGAGCCGCAGTCCTGGAGTGTTGCTAGCCTGGGTCAAAACAGTGCTCATTTTCATACATAGAGGTAAGATAAAGTCTCTTCTTCTAGTAAGTACTGAACTGTTGGTGGGGGAGATTCCAGAGTTCTCAAGTATTACACTTAGAGGTGGCATTGTGATCTCCTGTTTTTGTGCTTTGTGGATGTTGATAACCTGTGTTGTTGCTACTTGTTAATCAACACTAGTTTGTGTGTGACTGAGTGAAGGTTGGAAGAGGATGCAGTGACTATGCTGATGATGACTGACAATATGACTGTGTATTTTTTTGCATTTTTGCTTGTCTGGGGTCAGACTTTCCAATTGTTTTCACAAATAGTTTGTATAAACAGAGCAACTTTTTAGTGGTGGAATATTGGACCTTTTCATTTCAGCTAACTTTTTGGCCATGTCATCTCTCTCACTCTCAACTTCATCTGTATCTGAAGTAGAAGAGGATGCTGGAGGGATATATTTTAGATCAACATTATCATCAACATCATCATCATCAGTAATTATTAGGTCTTCCTCAGCATCGCCCACCACTTCTTCCCTACTACTTAGATATTCTTCTAGGCTTTTAGAGGTCTCAAACAATTTCTTTTTACTTTTCCCCTTTGAGGGATTTTAACAACATTCACTACTAATTTCAAGACAGTTGTGTTTGTGATTTTTTTGTCTCACTGTCATATGGAGCAGTTGGTTGAACTGCTACACCTTTTTGCCGCTATCCCATCAACACTAAAATGTGACTCATCTTCTTCTGTGTATTTTGATTGTTCATTAATAGTACTGGAACTGGTGGAACATTTGATGGGATTTTACTGCCTTCTTCTTTGGATAAGAGAGATCACCTCACCATTATTTATTACACAGGCTGCAGCAACCATAGCTGCAGTCGGTTTTTAGACTACCACTTTTCTCACTTGTCCCTGCATTGCTCCTGCTCCTATCTCCCTCCTTCTACCTCTTGTTTGACTTGCCGGACATTATTCAACAACTGTGTTTGTTTTTACAGTGGAGTAGATAATACAACTGGTGGTGTTTGATATCTTGAACTTTAAAAAAATACTCTATCTTGTCTACTAACAGTCTGCTCCCATCAGGGTCCCTGTCTCTGTCACCTATCAATTAATTGTAATTAACTGTCTACCATATCCTTATCACTGCCAAAAAAAACAAAGAAAAACACACTCCCTATTTAACAGCATCTTTTACCAGACTCCACCAACAGAGGGATAACAGCCAGATCATGAAAAAACTTGAATCATGGCTGCCTGTGTCTTCTCAGTCAGTCACACAGTAGGTTGGGGTATTCGGGGTAAGATCTTTTTGCTCCCTTCTCACCCCCCCCACTTTCTCACATCCACAGACTTCCTAAACACAGATGTAGTAACATCCAAATAAGGAAGTAACTTGGATCTCAGATGCCTGTGTCCTCCTAGTCAGTCTCACAGAATTTTGGGGTATTTATTGGAAAACTTCCTTTGCTCCTTTCTCACACCCTCACAGCACAGAGATAAACTTGGATCAGGGCTGCCTATGTCTTCCTAGTCAGTCACACAGAATTCTTAGATATTTGTAGTCAGCCTCCTTTATCCTTTCCCAGAGGGGGGTTTCAGTCTTCCCATTGAGTTCAATGTAATGAGCTAGGAAAAAAATATGTGGAAAATATGCACTTTTCACAATAGATTTCAAGCTCGACAGGAAGTGTCATTTTTCTCCTGTTTCACTTTTGAGGCAAAAAGTTTTGCCTATCCCTCTACACGACTAACCAATATGGTTGCCCCTTCAAATGGTTTCAAAAGCTCACATATATTACACTTTATTGTCATTGCCTAGGTGACAAAGACGTTTTATCCAAAGCTTTCCAGTTTTGCATTGTGTGACAAAGATATTTTATCCAAAGCGTTCCAGTTTTGCATTGTGTACTCTAATTGCCTTATTCTGCTTGAATAAATGCTCTAGCATGACAAAGTGAAATTCCACTTGGTAAGGACTTGCATTTTTAGCTGGTGTTTGGGGAGGCTTTTACATTCTTTTATGAAATATAATGTGTTGCATGCACTGTAAGAGTTGATAAAATGGGTACACATTTTGGGGGTGATATTCAGCGTCTCTCTGAGTATTTTGAATTCTGCTAGGAATTTGGTTACAACTAAATTTACCACATGGGGAAAACAGGGTACATACACAATAATGCCTAGTCTCAAACAACTATTATGTTGGAGTCATTATCAGCAGACACAAAATCAGCCTTAAAACATTCCTCTATCACCTGCTCTAGTTTATTTAATACATCTCTGGCTTTGTGGGACTGTCTCTTAAAACCCTATGTGCACTAGGTGGCATGCGAATGGTATGGGCTATCCTGCTGCTGTCCATTAATCATACTACCAGAAGGCAAGATCAATGGTTGTCACCAGATGTTGCAAGCTAGTGTTGCCCACTTGTGGTGAGAGGGAAACCCAGTGAGCAGTGACAGACATATACTCTGTACTCTGCCTACTTGTTCACATATCTGTTTACAGGTGGATTCTCTTCCCATATGAGGTTTCCAGCATTTGCCCACCACAATTACCACCCACTTGCTTGTACAATTCTGGCACACCCATCCTTGAAAAATAGCTGTGTCTTGGGATGTGCCAGTAAGGAACTATACATTACATCTATTGTCTAAAAACTCAGTTTTCAATGAAAGAATACAGCAGCATGTCAACTGCCAACATCTTGGCACCCTTGTCATTCCATATGTGAGTAAATGTAAAGTTGGCAGTACATGACAGAAGAACCATGTAATTGGATTGCTGTGACAACATGACTACAGGGATTGATGGAGGTGGCAGCAGCATGTGTTGGCAGTCCTTGACTCTTGTCATTTCCTACAGCAAACTCAGTCATCCTCCTGGGCAGGTACCATAGGTGTTATTTTGAACGGACAAACTCTTGTCACACTCTCTGACAAATCAGCATCACTACTTCTATTATGTGCCCCATAGCCGTGGGAACATTTATGAGTGCTCCTGCTGCTGCTAGTTGTGACACCTCTGACCTGTTGATGGTGTGTCTTCCAGTCAAACCTGCAGTTGTGCTTCAGGTGGAATCTCAGTGAGGAGGTGCCTGGGTGCAAGCCTGCTTTCTCCCCTGCTCACATGCTTTTTACATAGACAACAGATAGCAACATGCTTAGCTTTTGTATCATGAGTGAAGTATCTCCATCCTGTTAACTTCATAGACTGCAGGGTTCCTGAGTGGCTGATACAAATACTGGGGCTATATATTACTGCAATTGTACTACTCCTAGATATCAAAGGTTCTACACTTCTAACAGCAGCAGAGACACTCATATAGTTACGGTTGTGGAAGTTGATATGCTAAAGTACTGGGCAGAGACTCAACTAGGAACCATCCTGCTATACAATTTAATAGGCTGTATAGGAATGGTGTCCTACCCAGGGTCCAGTCTCTTTTACTTCACTAGTGCCTTTCATAGAAAGGAAATATTGTAAGTCACTTTATACTGATCCTTCCAAAATGGCAGTCCAACCACAAAACTGCATCTCCACGAGGCACACAATCCAGCTGAAGGATCCACCACACAGAAGGAATCACTATAGAGTGAATACACCTGCAGCAGGATCCAGAAGGAGCAGGGAGCAAGCACTCGGTCATTTTTATGCACACAATATAAAGAAGTCTACAAGTAAGCAGACTACAAGAAGGGGGTAGAGGCCTATATAACTGGTTGGGAATAGCTTCTTCACCATCATCACCACCACCACTAGTCTGTCCATGCTGCTGCTCTATTGCAGATATCTCACTGATTTTTGGAGGAGATGACAAGAAAAGTGACAGAGGATCCCCTAATGTCACACATGATATTTTTGGTTTCCTGCACTAGCAGCAGGCACAGGCAATCTGTTCTCCAGGTGGGAGCAGTGATAACACTTCTGCATGTTCCATATGGACAATTATGTGGGGGAAGGGGACTCCTAGGTCAGGGGAATGGTGTGGGCTCCCTTGACCACTACTCTGGATGCTCTCAGTTGCTTCCCCTACTACTCTCCTAACACTAGTCCCACTGGCTGCTTCACCATCACTATTAATACTACTAATAACACCAACCACATCAATTTCAGCCCCTGTGTCTTCCTCCTCACAGTCACTATTAATATGATGGTTACCTCCTCCTTCACTCCTAATGCTAACAAGCTGCTGGACCTTATTAATAGTAGTACTAGAACTGGTTGACTGCTTGGGGATGGCAAGTGTGACTTAGGGTTCTCTGCTGTCAAACTTGGCATCATGGTCTCCTTCATCGAAAAAACATAATGGGGCAGATTCATTAAGTGATGATAAAGAGGTGATAAAGTGGAGATGACTTCTCCAGTGATATCACTTCTCCAGTTCCTATGTTAGTCTATGGAGCCTATTCACTAAGATCTCCGAAACTTAAGAAATGTTAGTGAATTGACTCCATAGAATTATATAGGAATTTGAGAAATGATATCACTGGAGAAGTCATCTCCACTTTATCACTGCTTAGTGAATCTCCCCCAATGTTTCCCAACTCTGATGGTGTTTCACTGAAAGGATCAGACACAGAGATAAGATTTGCACAATTGGTTACCTCCAAAAAAGTGGCCTATTGGATGTGGCAGCTGGGCTATCAGGCAGACAAAGCATTAAGTGGGGATTTGAATCTCAACTGCTTTTAAAGAGTTAGATCATTTTTAGAGTAATATTGCCCCAAACATGGAGATTTCTAGAGGTATTTTACTTTGATTTTATTTTACACATAATGTAACTGAGCACACATGTAAAATGCTGCATCAGTACATGTTATTTCTGTCTGTTATGTGATTGCCAGCTATAATTACACTGTTGTAATGCAGTGTATGTTTTTGTATGATACTGTGTTGCATACACCTTTGGTCCATAATCAGTTAAAATGCACAAATCACATTGATTGTTGGAATAACAATGTGCAAAACAACATTTATTACTTTTTATTAGATATATAAGTAATGTTACTAAACATGTCCAATGCATGGCACTGGAGCCACATGAAGCCCTGTAGCTAATAAACTGGAACTCTCAACAGGATTTCTCATTTTAAACACAGTGCTGTGCTGCTGGTCAAAATTCCATTTTTATAACAGCATGTTTGCTGTCAACTTCTAGAGGTGTAAGCAGCCTTTGGCTCACCAGCTGGCTGGGGATGGTGAGAGTTATAGTCTCCAACAGCCTGACAGACAAATGTTGCATATCCCTGTTCTAGAGGTAAGTTAGACACTGGGCTCATTATCAGAACCATCACAATTGAGAAGAAAACTATTTGTATTTCACCTCTCTCTCTCTCTCTCTCTCCAGAACTCCCAAACAATATAATAGTACAGATATCAGCATCCATTGTTGGGGATCTCCTTACAGATGTGTAGCTCCATTTCAATTTTAAGCTCTGTGGCATCATTTGTGTCACTCTATTTCAATTGTAGGTTTTGTGGCATCACTATTACAACTAAATTTTAATTGTAAGTTATGTAGTATCACTATTACATCTCCATTTCAATTGTAAACTATTGTATCACAATTTTGGTTGAGGCTACGTGGTACCACTTGTGTGGCTCAATTTTAACTGAAAAGTCCATTGTGCACTCTGATTGCTACCTACCCTCCCCCCAAAATAAACAAACAACAAACAAAAAAAGCAGTCCTGCAAATTATTTCACTGGGCCCTGCAAAACCCAGAACCAGACTTCCTGTAGATATTGATTCAGAATCCTCTCCAATGCACAGATTTGTAAAGAGCTGGAAATGACTAACATATTAAGGGTTCAGATTAATAATTTGATTCTTAAAAAAGTATCTTCCTACCTTGTCCGTACATATACCCTCACACACAAAAACAGAAGGCACTGTCAACTGACAGGTGCAATATTAGCTGCTTTTTTAATTATTTGTCACATCATATGTCCCTTTTGGTTAAAATGATGTATGAAAGATATACAAAGTACCCATTTTATAAAATGTTTTTGAAAATTAAGAAACAGTTCTATTTGGACAGGGAACTACTGCACGTTCCAAACTTGTATATTGATGCAAGGGCAAACCGAGAGGGGCTTTCCAGTTACCCACACTGCACTTTTGCTTACATCAGAGAGACAAAGCTTTAGCTTCCCAATAATATGGGTCAAGCATGGGATCATTCAAAACACAAAGATGATGGAGGTTGACTAACCATGAGGCAAATGCTATCAGACTCTATTTGATTTTACACCTTAACTGAGAGTTGTACTGCCCTTAGTTGAAAATAATACACTAAAAGTCAGTGGCATAATTTCAGGAAGTGAAGTTGTGCTATGGTTCAGTATCCTGGAAAGTCCATCAGTCTGAGGGTACAATATTTTTCAGTTATGAACCTGTGAAAATATATTTGCCTTGGCTGTCTTAAAAATGTTTTTACGTGGGCAATCCAATTACTAGTTACTCCACTGCTGTACGTCCAACAAACCTTAGTGTATTGTATTTACTTATGAACTGCACAAACTAAAGTCAACTCTGATCATAAATAAGGACTCATGTACTGTGCATATGCAGGGCCCCAAAAATGGTAACCTTAAATCATTTTGGAAATAGGGCATCAGTTTCACTTTAACCCTTTGAGTGCCAAAGGGGTACTGTACCACTATGGCACTCAAATGGTTAAGTAAAAAACAAATGAACTTTTTAAGATGGTGACATTTGTTCTTAGTCTGTTCTTCACATCCTTCATTCTCAAAATCTGCTGTACAGAATTATTCATAATGTACAAGCTTTGTAGGGAATGTCATTATAACCTGGAAATCAAAATTTACACAAAATTGGTCATTTTATTAAAAAGTTCTAAGCATGTGAAATATCTTTCAGTCTGTTCCTAACTGTGGCAGAGCTTCCTAATATAGAGGGGGCAATTAGTGAAAGTAATGCATTTGAAATAATAAATAGGCATTGATATATGTTAGTACTTGTAATACTATTTTGTATGCTACAAGAAAATTAGATGTATAGTAATCTTTATTTTGAAATGGCTATAATGTTATGCATTACATCAAAATTATGCTGAATCAATGCACTATGTGATATTAAGGTCCCTTGATACAATTAACCCAGTCGTTAGTTTATGACAGTCCTATAAAGGTGAAACATGGAACTCTTTTTCGTAGGTGAAGAGCACTTATGTAGTTCTCGTAAATCATTTGAAATTATAATTGTTTCTTGACATTCCTTGGCGCTCCTATAAACATTGACACAAAATATGACTTTTATTACTAGAATATTATTAAAATTCATATTTTCTTCGTTTTAATATAGCTCCAGTTAAAATGATGTTTGCCCTTGTTTTAACTCAGACTGAAGTTCCAGCATAACTGCAAAGAGCCATTATTACCATTGTTATATTAGGGGATTTGGTTGTCCGTGAATGTTAGTAGCTTAGCTTAATGTAAATAGCAGCCTTCAATTATTGGTCTGGAGATGGTTTTCTAAAGTGTGACTAAAATTGTGACTGGAATATGCATCAGGGTGTTTTCAAAAACCATTAACCATTAGGTTACTGATACATTGCTTCTGGAAGCAGGAACAGATGAGTATTTGGGTGCAAGCAGATAATAGAATACACATAGAATAGACACTCTTTCCCCCCTTATATCAGTGGTGCAACACATTTTGAAAGATATACACTAGGCATTGATTAAAATAAAAAGGATCAGGATAAGTATTAAATGCTACAGCCAGAAATTCTGCATTATGCATCCTCAAAAGCAATAGTAAAAATGAGGCATGACAACCCTATATTTCAGCTTGTAAGAAATGGACTGTGGGGATTTTGAGTTAAACTTGTTAAAATAGTATATCAGTGTTTTGTATTTATATGCGTAGACATATAAGATTGACTGTAATAGCTTTTTTGTTGTTTTACTCAAATTGTAAAAGCCTGGTGCATTTCTGCCTTTTGGCCAGGAGGTGTCTACTGTTATAAGAATACAGTTGTCTTCAACAAGTATGTTGACCTGATCATCTATAACAAAAGTCATGTGACAGGACCCAGGAAGTTAAAGGGATAGTAATACTTAAAATGTCAAAAATAATATGTTGTAGAGTTTATCCCCCTGAGTAAAACAAGAGTACTCCCACTGTTGAAAGGTGTTTCATTCAAAAGTTATTAATTTTCAAAGTTGAATTTTTTAGGTGCAATATCACAGTGGCCTGAAATTGTACAGTGGCGCTGTTGCTACACGATCCTATGGAGATTTATGGTCAACTGACCAGAGCTGTCCATAGGATCGTGTAGCAACAGCGCCACTGTACAATTTTACATTTTAAGTATTACTATCCCTTTAATCAAGGCAATTAACAAATTAGTGTCAGCTGTGCCTAATCCGTAAATACCTTCCATTACCATTGATGGTGATTTTCTCTTGTATGTGGTTTGCTTTTGTTTCTGACTCCAACTTGCCTGCTGATCAATCCTTAGCATAATACCTACCTAAACATTTGCTTGTGATCCTGAACTTGGCGTGTGGCCCCTTTTACATATCTAATTTCAGGATTTTTTTTCCCATGGTCTTAGGAGTATACTCTAAACCTATCACAGTCAACAATGTCCTTGTCCTGCCCGGATGAGGAATATTACATTAATTCTACCAGTACTGGGTTAACACTGGGTTACAAGTATGCTAAATAATCACAAGTGACAAAAATTCAGGTTACCCATTGTGAGTGAGACATTAATATCACACAAAATGATCCCCTCAGAGCCTTGTCCCACTGCACTGGGAGCAAGAACCCCACATACAGTCCAATCCCTGATATTGTGATTATAGAAAGCGTAGGTGGAAAATGACAACATTTGCAATAGATATTAATTGGCAGTAGCAGAAAAGTGACAATGTTATGCATTTTCTATCACCAGAATTTTCCACATAAAATTGTGTTTTTTTCAAGAAAATTCCTGCTTAAGAATGGACTTTTCACCCATCTCTAGTATTGACAGATTGGAAATTAGAGCATATACTGAAGGAACAGTCACCAGTTTTTCCACATGAGTTTATGGGAAGGGATATAAGTAGCAACACTTCTTAGGAATGATTGGTACTGTTAGGGACCAGGAGCCAGACAAGACACAAAAGTCTAAAATTAAATACACCTTTATTAATGAAACAAAAACAGAAGCATGATCGAAGAGCATAAACCAAAAGACACGTCAGAGTCAGGAACAAAGACAGGGATTCAGCTGAGCTGGAGTCAGGAAACCAGAAGTCTGCGATGTCAGGAACAAGCCAAGGGTCAGAAGCACAGAAGTCAGCGAAGTCTGGAACAAGTCAAGGGTCTGGAACACAGCAAACAGAAGAGCAGGAAACTCCATAGCAGCCAGCAGCAACAGGTCAGCAAACAAACACAAGGACAATGGGGAAGTGAGCCAAGCTGCTATAAATATCCTGGAAGGGTTGGCTGATAACAGTCAGGTGAGTAATCAGAGAGGTCAGCTGATTCAGCCTGAGCAAGAATCTCAGAAGACAGCAGCAATGGATAGCAGAGCACTAGATTAGCTCAGACAGCAGAATCAATAGGCAGAATGGGAGCAGCTTGGCAAAACTGTGACAAGTTTGCATTCCAAATTATTCTATCCAAAATAATCTGTTCCAGTTGTTCATGTACTGACATAAAAAAGCAGACATTATTTTTCTTAACTACATTTCTATTATCCTCTAATTGCTGTTGGTCTGACTTGTGAAGGGTCTCCAAAATAACCTTGATGAGCAATTCCATTTTAGTAGTGTTCTATTCTTTAAATTGATCTGATTCAGACACTAAGCGAGCATAGCCACCTCATAACTTTCTGCAGAAGTTTCACTTTCTCGTCTAGAAGACGTTTTGTCTAGGGAGATAGAAATGTTTTTTAAAGAGGGTGCTCTGGTCCTAGCTGGAGGAGAAGCATTAGAGTTCTATTTACTCTTGTCAATAGAATCTGGTAGAGCATTAATAGATTTAAATTTTCAGTATAGGTTAAGTCTGATATGCGTATGGTAAAGGCTGAATTGTGGAAGCAGGCATTAATGTACCTGGAACAACAGCTGGAGAAAGAATGCAGGCACATTTTGGATTAAGGTCCATTTTGTTTGTGCACCTTTTACAGGAGAAAAAAGTAACAATAACAAGGATGTATTTGCACCCTTTAGACCTTAAGTCTACCACCCTTGATTCTGAAATGACAACTCAGTCCTCCAGAAATAAAAATAAGAACCAGAGGAACATGAAGACTAACTGCATGCTAAACCAAACTGAGCAGTGGGGAGGGTCTTTAAGTAGGGTATCCTGTGATAAACCCATGTCACAAATGGCAAAGTATAGGTGGAGGGCATCATAAGTGTCTCCTACTATTATACTCAGTAGACATAAAAATATGCAAATTATGAGTGTCTTCAAAAAAGTGAAATGCATAAATTCATCTAGGAGGAAGAAAATGCAGCTAACTAAAAGAGTAAAGGACCACTGAGATAAATGGAATAGCCTCTCAAGACTATGGGCTCTTTTAAAAAGACTGAGCAAAAATATGTGTTAGGGCCAAACTGAGTCGGTATTCAAAGGTCCTACCAGCTAAAAGCAGAATGGATGTTAGGCCACAGAAAAGGTCTTATGGCCAAACGTCCATTTTTGAGTAAAGTTCCCAAAATGTTGCTAAATAGTGGCAAAATTGGAAACTTCACACTAAAAAAGCTATCTGACATACTGCCAAGCAACGCATACTGCCAAGCACCGATCGTTAACTTATATATGTTAAACTTACCTGTTATCCACTGTGTGTCTCCTTCTGTATTCTCTTCTTTCTTCTGTCTTGTATCTTCTTTCTGCTCTTCTGTCTTCTTTTCATTCTTCTAGTTGTAAAAAAACATAAGAGTATGAATACATGTTTGCTGAATACATGTTTGCTGAAATATCCTGGACAATAAAAAATAGTTTAACCCCTTGAATGCCAGAGGGGCGCATAACGGAAAGGGTTCAAACATGTATTAGTTTCCTGTTCAATATAAATATGCCTCCATTAAATGTGTCCAACTTGGTCATAATACATATTCCAAAATGTCATAAAAAAGTAGCTTTATCTTAGCTGTCTCCACTGCTGTGTGCGACTACAAGTAACAAGTCATAGTCTTATAAACCAATTTTTCCTCAGGGATTGGACCTCTAGCCAGCTTAAGTCCTAAAAATTAATGTTTCTTCAGGGCTTGTGCCTCTAACAAGCCTGAGTCCAACAAATCACTGTTTCCTTAGTGCTTGTGTTTCTATCAAGCCAGATTCACACAAATCAATGTTTCCTCAGGGATTGTGCCTCTAACAAGCCAAAAACCTACAAATCAATATTTCCTCAGGGCTTGTTCCTAAAAAGTGTAAGTCCTACAAATCAATGTTTCCTCAGGACATGTGCTTAATACATCTAAGTCCTAAAAATCAATTGTTAATCAGACACTGGGCCTCTAACAAGTTGAAATCCTATAAGTTAATATTACTTCAGGGCTTGTGGTGGTGGCTAATTGTGGTGATGCTACTGCCTCAGGTGCATCACTGGACCTAGTGGCAAGTGGAGCCATGTTCATCATCACCCATATCACTGCTGGTGTTGATCCCAATCCCTTGGAGCTGCCTAATCGTCCTGCTGCTTAAACAACTAAGTAGTGTTGGGACTGCTTGGGGATATCAAAGTGTGACTTAGGGCCCCCTGCTTTTATGATTGGCATCATCTCCTACCCCCCTAGTGAGAATGACAAAGAAACACTGGCAAGCACAGTACTGGCAGCAGGCACAGGTAGTTGACCTGTCCTGCTCACACTACTTCCCTATTCTTCCTCTGTCCATGACATAGATTTCCCCAAGATCCCTAGGGGTGATGTAGGAGACTGGCCATCATTGGATCTGGGGAATCAGGGCATCCAGACCCTTTAATGCAGGTAATGGTCACTTCTCCTCCTCAGACTCAATGGACGCATAACTGTCCTTCCAGCTCCTCCTTTTATTTATATTCTAGGGGTTCATAGCCATGGCACACACTATGACCCTATCTTTCCTCAATTTTGCTATATAAATCACAGAACAACAACCTAACACCCTCTCTCTCTCTTTCTCTCTCGCTGCTTGTATTGTGTTTTACTTCATGGAAACATCATGATTTATATAGAAAATGCAAAACACATGTAAGTAAAGGAGTTAAAAGTTTGTAGCCATTGAAAAAATAGAAAACATTTTTTGGCAATGGGCAAAAATGGCAAATATTTTAATCATTTTATTTAAACTGGATTTTACTGAGAAAAATTGAACAACCACATGGTTTTCGCAGATTTTTTCATGGAAACACAATGGGACCTTTCGTCCACCCCTAATGATGACTCTATGGACTGCTGGCAAACAAAACAATATATGTGGTAGCACAGACACATACCAAAGTGGAAACTCTTAGCTGACCACCAGCAAGAGTTGAGTTTGAGTGGTTATGTTGTAGACAACTGTAGGACATGGCTATCAAGCAGCAGTGTTGGGAGACTAACATTCTCAAAAATGAACCAACATCTAATATCATCTGAGCATCACATAGCAAAAGTGGAGAAAACCACACAGGAAAGGGAAAGGCAGGGCACATGTATTATTAACAGAAGTACAGAGTATGAGTATAATAAAGAGGAAGGTGGAGGAGAGATGAGAAGGGTTGCTACCATGTACCACTGTGGGATAAATGTTATGAACGCTAATTAATGTGTGTCAATAATCTGAAAATATAGATAGTTCACATTAGAATCAAAGATGTTAATGGTAATAATTACTGTCCACTACCACCATACAGATCTGCTACTTTTATTTTAGATTTTAATAAACCCTTTTTTATTTAGGCTTAAAAAAAGGCTAACTCAGGTTAGCAAAACACAATCACTGAGAGAAAATGTATTTGTAGAACTTAGACTTGTTAGGCACAACAGTCCTGAGAAAAATAGATTTGTTAGGCACAAGCCAAGAGGAAATATTGACTAGTATGACATAGACTTGTTGAGGAAAAATTGATTTGTAGGACATAGGATTGATGATCAAAAGACTCCTCCCAAAAAATAAAAGGTTTGTAGAGGTCTTGGGCCAGCTAAAAACAAGCCCCGGATAGGTTATTTTATGGTGTCCAATTTACATTGGGGTGATATTTTGGCATTTACTACTGCTGTGATTGCTGCTTCTGCTGATTTTTTTAAGCAGCAGGATAATTAGGCAACTCTAACAAAATGGGATCAACAGCAGTGGTATAAGACAGATGATGACAGTGATACTAACTACTAGCTCCAGTGATGCTCCTGGGCTAGTAGCAGCACCAGAACCTGGCCCCACCACTTCAGGGGTATCTGAGGAAAATAAGTTGGCCAATAATGCTTCTCCGGCTGCACATCCTCCAAAATCATGGATGCGGTGGAACACTAATTTTTCCTTTGAGAGCAGGAAGGAACTGTGCCTTTCATCAGCAACTGCAATGTACATAGTGTGTGCAGAAACATTTTGAAATGGGGAAGGACTGGGAAAAATGGACACATCTGCCAGAATACCCCAGAAACCTGTCACTATGCCCCATGTCTGCTCCGCTAATGACAAGTGACAGCTAGTAGACTAATAATGATGAATCCCTGCCCCCAACTTAGCATATTCTGTGGAATCTCCTCAGATGCTTTTGATTCCCTGTTTGTAATTAGTCTCCAACACATTGCCATGGGTGGTCAGTGCATCACACAATGTGCAATGGGTGGACATGAACTGCCACATCCTCACATCTACAGAATCGCTATCCTCAGGTGGGGGAGTTAACAGTGACAGACATGGTAATGCCAGTATAAGAATAAGTACAGGACCCTGAGGGTGCAGAGGAGGGGACAGTTGTTGCATCTTCACGAGTACAGGTCCTAGTGTAAGAGGTTGATGTTGAGGCAGAGTTTTCACCTGCCGTCAAACTTTTAGGCAAATAATGGGTTTCTCTACTCTTTCTCTTCAATTTCTGCTGAAGTTCTTGGTGCCCCTAGGAAGGGACTGGGGGTACAGTAACAGCGGCTCCTGATTTCTTTTGTGGGGGGTTGGCTTTAACATGATTCACTTAAATGTGATGGTGTCTCTATTGCATGTGTTTTATGGGGACAGTTGTGCATGGTGTGTTCCCTCCTTTCCCAGTTTCACTGACTTGTCACCCATAGTGCACAGGGCCCTTGTTGATAACGGCACCGTACCTGCTCAAAGGAAAAAATATTCCCAACCCCCTGATTTCAGGGAGGGGACAGATGGAGAAGAATGGCCTCTTGCTTCTTCTCCACAATAACCTTCACTTGCTGGGGGAAAGGATGATGTTGCTACTTCTAGGAATCAGCACTAGAACTAGGACCAGAATTATTGGTGGCAAGTGGAAACTGCCATATTGTTAAATCACTGCTGCTGGAACCCTAGCACTAGCCTGCTCGTCATCATCCTGCTGGTGAGACAGATGAATGTCTTTCTCAGGCAACTCAACAGCAGATTTTGTATCAGCAGCAAACTCCACAATGTCGCTGGTTGTGGTGGTAGTGATGTCCATCCCCATTTGAATCTCTGCCTCCCACTGATTTTCATTTCTTCTAAAAAGGCCCTCATTCTCTCCTGCACCTCAGCTGCTCCACCATCACTCTCACTGTCACCACCACCACCACCAGTCTCTTGCTGCTCTATAGGAGTGAGACAAATGATGATGACAAATGTAACAGTGCGTCTCCTACTGTTACACTTGCCATATATTCAGGTGAAACAGGCACAGGCAGCTGATTTGTGCTGATTCTCATACTGCTAACCAGTTCTGCTTTCTTCAGCATCATGTCCCAGAGGGACAATGCCGGGGGATTTGGAATCACAGGGTCAGGGGTATGTGTGCTCTCTTGACCACTAGACTGGCTGTTTACTTCTCCTTCCTTCTCAGTATTGGAGTTCATACTGGTGCTAGTGCCAGCAGCTGCTTCACAATCACCACCCTCACCCCACCAATCTCTAGCTACTGTGTGGGTAGTGGGACTGCTTGCATATAACAAGTGTGAGTTAGGGTCCCCTGCTGTTACATTTGCGATCAACTCCTCAAAATGACAAGACAAACTGGCAGCAGTAGCAGCAGGCATAGGTAGCTGACCTGTCCTGCTCACAATGCTACCCTGTGCTATTCCTGTGTCTTTGTCACAATTTTCCCCCAAATGCCAAGTGAAGAAGTTGGGGCACTATGCATCAATGGGTCTGGGGAATCTTGGCTTCCAGACCCCTTCATGAGGAGGAGGGTGGGTGTCTGCATCCTCCTCCTCCTCTGTGTCACTGTATGCTTTACAGTTTTACCAGATTTTTTTTAAATATGGGTGCTCACAGTATTAGCCATCACTGTGAGCCTCTTCTAGCCTTATTTTGCTCACAATTTACTAGGAAATCACCTTCTGCCCATTATATTTCTCTAGCCTCTTATTTCTCCATTTCACTTCCTGGTAATATAACATTTTTGGCACATAGTAAATGGGCAAGAAGTTTGTACCCATTTAAGGACATAGGCAAAATATTTTTCGGTGTAGACAAATGGATAAATGTTTAAGGGTTTTGCTAATGGCATAATTTTTCACAAAGCATAGAACCATGTGGTTTTTAAGGCATTTCCCTATAGAACACAGCGGGACATTTAACCCATCCCTAATGATAATCATAAACAATTATATTTGAGATACAACACATGCAAGTAAGAAATAGAAAGCCCTCAAGCCTAAATTAAAATGCATCATAGAAGTAAAACCTCCTTTGAGTAAAACCCTTTGAGTGCCAGAGAGGTATGCAACGCATTGCTTTGCTATGCAATGCGTTGCATTCCTCTCTGGCACTCAAGGAATTAAGGCATCATAAATGCACAACAGCATAATACTGTGTCTTACCAACCACATGTATTCCAGAAGGTTACTCACTGCACTTTAGTCAAGGAGAATCTTCTGGTTTCCCACTATCCAGGACCTGTAGTCCAATATGGGTTAACAAGACTTTAGGTCTTACATGCAAAATACACTTAAAAAAGTCTCCCCCTTAGATGGAGTATGTTTTCTGGTAATAAATTCTTGAAGGTATCCAATGGGGAAGGAAACCATTCTACATAAGAGAGGAACAAAAGGTACAGACTGGATTATCTGTGGATGCTCCATTTCAAGGCCTTCTGGAATGTTCATGCTAAAGAGAATAAAAAAACAAACAAAAACAAAACAACATAGTAGGTATTCAACAATGTCTAAAGAGTGCTTGTTCTGTAACTCCAGTGAGGATACACAACAAAGTGATCTGTGTTGGAGGACTGTGGTTTAAGTAAGGTTTCTCTGCCACTTGGTGGCAAATACTTTTACCCCACAGTCCCCGTGCTCCCATTGAATGCAAGAGAAAAACCTTTTTCTTATTCTTTTGCTGACTGAATTATCTACTAGGTCGGACTTTATCTGAATTTGTAAAACACACTGTAGGGTAAAAATGGTTTCCAAATGTTACACACACAGCGGTACCAACAGAATTAAATTGCCCTACTAACATGATTTACGACAAGAGATGGCCGACAGAACATGACTTGTAGCCCACTTTCGTTGTAGCATCTTGTTCCAACGATGGACGCTAAATAACATAATCAAAGGAAACTAGCTAATGCTCAGTGTTTAACACAGTGCCAAGCATTGAGTGTGAGCTAAAAACACATTCACCTTCCACCCATCTCCCAAACACTAACCCTACCCTTGACCCTACACTACACCTAATTGAAAGCTACCATTAAGGAGCATATTGTTTTTTTGTTCTGACACCACCAGTGCTTCATCTTCTTTTATAGGGGCACAACAAGCTTTTCAGATGAGGAAAGAAGAGGACAAAAGAAGAAAAAGAAGCTTACAGGAGAAAAATTAGAGAGGAAGACCATGGTGCAGAAGACCCCGATGGACCTCAGACTTACAGGTACGTTTTTGGATGGTGTTAGCTTTAGGGGGATTAATCATGTGAGTGAGAGAGGGGTATGCAAAGCATTGCAAACCCCACTGGTAGTCAAAAGGTTAATTTTTTGTTTCCTTTTCACTCATGTTTTTGCTATGTTGGATGTATTGATGTGGGGCTTAGGGTCTCATATCAATACATCCACGGATCACTAGTGTAGGGATCCCTAGTTGCTCAAGCATTTTTTTTAACACAGTTTAATTACACATCGGTGGTTATGAACATGCATTAGAGGACACACTGCCTAGTTTTCTATGCACAAAATTTAGGCAATAAAAGAGAGTTACTAGCCACTCATGTAATTGAATTGCAAATTCATTAGCTCTGTCATTGATCTCAATGCAAATTCATTAGCTCTTTCATTGATCTGAATGGGCTCGTGCATTTTTAAGTTCTGGTACTGTGTCACAGATCAGATAATAGAATACCTAACCGTGTCTTTGAAAACTACCAGTAGTAGTTTAATTGTCATAACTGAGATAATTAAATCAAGCTCCTAATTGTTAAAACATGGAAAGAGAGGGAGGTTGATAAGATCAAATGCAGCAATTCTGGGGCAATTCAGCTTCACCAAAGGGGATAAATAATAGTCCCACTGATTTAAATATACCCTTGAATGCTAGAGAGGACTGATGAAGTGTGATAGAGACCACTGTATGAGTGGAATGCAAGAAAATGGAACATTCACTATTTTTGAAAGCCGTAAATGTACACTGTGTGCACAATTATTAGGCAAGTTTTATTTTTGAGGATTAATTTTATTATTGAACAACTACAGTGCTCTCCATCAATCAAAAATGTTAAGAAACTTTAAAACTGAATATTTAAGAAAGTAAATGTGAGGTTTTCTTTCTTAGGAGAATATCTATGTGTGCACAATTATTGGGCAACTATTAGTGTGCAGAATTATTATGCAGCTAAATGAAAAACGATAATTTTCCCATCTTACGTGTTTATTTTCATCTATTAAAGTGAGAATACAAAACAAACAACTCAATATTTACAAATAAACATTTGTGACATTTCCCCAAAAAAATCAGTGACCAATATAGCCACCCTTCTTTTCAATAACAGTCATAAGCCTTCCATTCATGGAGTCTGTCAGTTTCTTGATCTGTTGACGATCAACTTTTTGCGCAGCAGCAACCACAGCCTTCCAGACACTGTTCAGAGAGGTGTACTGTTTTCATTCAGCCATTTAAGAAGGGCCCACAAGTTCTCAATAGGGTTTAGGTCATGTGAGGAAGGGGGCCATGTCATTTTTTCATCTTTAAAGCCTTTACTGGCTAGCCACTCAGTGGAGTACTTCGATGCATGCGAGCATTGTCCTGCATAAAAATCATGGTATTCTTGAAAGATACAGTCTTTTTCTTGTACCACTGCTTGAAAAAAGTGTCTTCTAAACACTGGCAGTAGGTTTGGGAGTTGAGTTTGAGTCCATCTTCAACCCGAAAAGGTCCAACTAGCTTATCTTTGATAATACCAGCCCATACCAGTACCCCTCGTCCACCTTGCTGGCGTCTGAGTTGAAGTTGAGCTCTGTGACTGTTACTGATCCAGCCATGGGCATATCCATCTGGACCACCAAGAGTTATTCTCATCTCATCAGTCCATAAAACTTTTGAAATATTTGTCTTCAGATATTTCTTGGCACAGTCTTGATGTTTCAACTTATGTGTCTTGTTCAGTTGTGGTCGGGTTTTAGCATTCCTTACCATGGCCATGTCTCTGAGCACTGAACACCTAGTACTTCTGGACACTCCAGGTAGTTTTCAGTTCTGGAATATGACAGCACTGGAGGATAATGGGTTCCTGGCAGATTCATGTTTGATTCTTCTCAAATCTCTGGCAGTTAATTTGCATCTTTTTTTTCTCAACAAATTTCTTGCGACCCTGTTGACTATTTGCAACAAAACGTTTGATGGTTCTGTGATCACACCCCAATATCTTAGCAATTTCAAGAGTGCTACATCCCTTTGAAAAACGTTTTAAAATTTTTGACTTTTCAGAGTTAGTTATATCTCCTTTTCTGACCATTTTGCCTGAGAAAATGAAGCTACCTAATAATTATACACACCTTGACATAGGGTGTTCATCTCCTTAGGCCACACCCTCTCTCATTACACAAATACACATTACCTGATATGCTTAAATCGAATAAGCATTCACGTTTATACAGCTTGGAGTTGGAAAGTATGCATAAAAATTATGATTTGGTCAAAATACTCACTCACCTAATAATTGTGCACACAGTGTATGTGCTATTTGTGATTGCTCACATTTTGATGCAAGATACATACTATCACCTTGATGCTGAATACCACATGCTCCTAAATTAACAGCAAAGTTAGCACATGCTCCTAAATGAAAGACAAATTTAGCCAGACAGTTGAAAATGTGTGCTAATTGCTTTGCAGAATTAGGTGCAATGGCTAATCCTCTCACAAAACAGACATTTTAGCCACAGCCACTTTCTGTAAATCATTAATAAAAAAGTAAAAATGTTTGCTAATTCAGGATAAAATGTGCATTTCAATAACATTTTGGTAGTACTCAAGTACACACTAAATAGTGATTGCACACAGTTTTGGCATACTTGCATTCTACCCTATGTCCCCTATGATGCAGTTGGTTTGTTTGGGCATTGCTCCATGTCTTTCAAGTTCACCACCATTACTGTGTATTTGGGTAAAACTTGTGTAAATGTTGCAATGAGGGAGGTTAAACTGACTTATGAGTATATAGCCTTGAGAGATACATTATTTTTACATATTTTACATTATGCACAAACTGAATCTAACTTGATTAGATTTCACATCACAATACATTATTGTCAGCCTGTAATTTGTTTATTATTCTCCAGCTTCATTAATCAATCCTATCAGTGAGGCAGCCACTATACCATGCACATTAATTCATTGATGTTGCATATCATTAACTGTGATGAGGAGGGAAAAGTTATATCTTAAAAGATTCTAAGATGTATAACAAGCAATGTATGAATCAGCCATTGAAGCTTCTTTGAAGCTGGCCTCTTACCGTTGTTACGACTTTACTGAGAGCAAGCTCCAAGTGCCTCACCATAACAGAGCAAAGAGAAGCCCTCCATGTACTGTCAAACTACAACTCCCATCATTCCCTGCTAGCCATTGGCTGGCAGGGAATGATGTGAGTTGTAGTATGGCGGAAGCTGGAGGGTCTCACATTGCCCATACTTGCACTATAAGATTCCCTGGAAAACTGGATACAGTTACTCCAGTTACCTCTGTGCTTTCTAAAGTATATGAGGAGACAGTACTATAGAAGAAGGAAGGGAGAAAGAACAAGTGGTGCCCCTGTGTATGTCAGTCTCACTGGATGATAGACCACAACCAACACTCAATAGGTGCATACTCACAAGAGAATTTGTTGGAAGGTAGCCGATGCTAGTTCCAACAAATAGGCAACTTGGGAAGCTATAACTGCCAAAAGATCCAATTGAAATTCCAATATCTGACAATAGATGGCTGCTCTCTCAAAAACATAGTCTCCTAAGTGGAATAAATGAACCAGAACCAGAAAAGAGAAAGAAAGCACTAAACAGCATAGTAAGGTCAGCAGAGAATGTCTTTCAAGAAAACAGAAAACATATTCACATTTCAATGTGATCAGACAGCTGATATCAGGTAGTATGACAAACAAGCACATGGAGATCACAAGCCCTTCTCCATTCGGGTAGCATACGTGACTATCATAATCCAACTCTTATGAGTTTTGCAGTACACACACTGCTTTATCAAAGCAAAAAAGCCTAGCAACAAAATACAAAGAAAAGACTGTGTATTTTAATTGTTTTTATTGAAAGCCTCTGTCTGGTCCAATTGGACTGTGATCATCCGTGTGCTTGTTTGTCAGACTACCTGGTATCAGCTATCTGACCACACTGAAATGTATGTTTTCTGTTTTCTTGAATAATGTTCTCTGCTGATGTTACTACACTATTTGCCACTTTCCTTTGCTTTTCTGGTTCTGGATAAGTTAGAAAAGGCACACATAAAAGCAATGACCTGAAATGTCCATATAATTCCCCACTCTCCTCCTCTTGTCACAAGTGGCATTAAGGAGACATTTTTCTGCATAAGTATATTAGTTAATTGATGTTAGCCATTTGTTGCACTAAAAATGCTTTTGGCACCTCTTATCACACAGAATAACATTAGTACTTCCCCCTTCTAGATTATTTTAAATACAGACAATACGATTAAGCAAGAAGTGGATCAGAGGGTTGAAGAGCATTACATTACATTATATGAAGGATATAAAATATGTTAACAGAGAAGTAGGCATACTAGGCAACAACCTTTGAATTATCTATTTCGCTTGTACACTACATGAATAACAGTAGCTTTTTTGCATCATTTTTGCATCAAAATACTGGAGAGCTCTCATTTCCATTATTTGTTATTTAGAATCCATGTTATAATTACCTATACTAAGTGCATGCATCAGCCGCATGGTTGCCAAGCAGGAAACTCATGAAAATGTGATGTCCCTCTTGTGCTGTGACACACATAGATTGAGAATTAATGTACTTTAAAGAACATGAATAGTTCCATGGCAAACTAAGTATACTACAGGAGATAAAAATCCCCACTGTTTTAACCCCATCAATGCTGGAATCATATCAAAGTGGTTAGGTTGGATCTTTAAATCGTTAAATAGTAGAGAGGTCTCGTACACATTGCAAATCAATGCACTAAAGAACTGTCCACAAATCAAAATGTTAAAAGACAAATTTAAATTAATGATTCAGCTGTTTTGATCATAATGATACAAGTCATCATAGTGCAACAGCCTCACTAACTCTTTGGGTTAACCAGGGATCCATTTTTTTCTCTAGAGAAGTTATTTAGAAACCATCCTTTTAGTAGCAATATTAGTGCTGAAAGGGGCATGTTTACTGGTGTTTAAAAGGGCAGTAAAGAGTCAGTATAAAACCTCCTTAAACCACAAGCAGTATCCTCACAGGGAACTGAGGGCTGAATGCAAGAAATTGGAGCATTCACTGTTTTTTGAAAGCCATACATTTATTCATTATTTGTGATTTCTCACATTTTGATGTATTAAAAATACTAACACACTGATGCTGAATAGCACATGCTCCTAAATTAATGGCAAAGTTAGCTAATGTACCTAAATAATGTACCGAAATTAATGGCAATGTTAGCCAGACATGAAAATGTGTACTAATTGCTTTGCTGAATTATGCACAATTGCTAATCTTCTCACAACATTATAGCCAACAACAATATAGCCATGTCCACCTTTTCAAAAGCGTTAACAAAAAAAGAGCAAACATTCACTAATTCTGAAAAAAAGATTCACAATTCAGTAACATTTTGGTGCTAATCAAAAGAACACTGTAAATGGTGATTGCACAGGTTTCTTCTATTCCACCCCCAAAGTGCTTTCTTTTCCATGGTGTGGTGTACATTGGGTGCACCGGTGCCTTGGGAGCTTTTGTGACAGGTAGATACCCTATCTGTGCTTTTAGGTTACATTTCCAGCTGTTCTGATATTTGTGCCATTCACTTGACTTTAATTTAAAGGACAGTAATGTCCCATACAAAATGCTTAGAGTTTTGTAGAGATCAAAAAAATAAACGATATGCCACAAATACTGTCTCAAATCGCTATGGTTTCAGAGATATCCTCCGTTAAAGTTCCCTTCTCCTGACATCATCTGTAAGCTGACAGCAGGAGTTCCTGGTTCGGGGACCGACAAGTGGATCTTCAGAAGAACCGCAATAGCGCAATTTAAAAAGAATATTTCTTTGGAACAGTCTACAAATTGTGCCTGGTTTGCAAGCACACTTTTTAGACCATTCCAAAGAAGTATTTCTTTTTAAATTGCCTATTGCGGCTCTGCTGAAGAGCCTTCTCATGTCAGCTGACACGGATCTCCTGTCAGCTTTACAGCTGACATCAGGAGAAGTGGAACTTTAGCAGAAAATATCTCTCAAACCATAACAGTTTGAGAGATAGCATTTGTGGCTTATCGTTTATTTTTTAATCTCTACAAAACTATAAGCATTTTTTATGGGACATTACTGTCCCTTTAAATAAGTAAGATGCTTGCTTTTATGTCTATCCAGAAACCACTAGTTCTGTAAAACTGGCACAACTTCAGGAACAGCTGGCATATGCAAGAACAAGATACTATGTATGGAAAAAATGGCTGTTACTTTCAGCAGCATCTAAATTGTGGTAGTGCTTGTACTATAACTGACTAATAGAAAACAAATGATTTGATCACTCTGAAATTGCTTTTCCCCTGTGAAATAGATTCCTCACCTCTCAGACTCACTCTTTATCAGAACTTATCGGTACTTCCTCTTATCTCCTAGGAACTTATCCGACGACATCACCATGAAAACTCAGGATGTTCTATGCACCTGAAAATAGCATAATAGCATAGCTTAAAGAGATTTTGTTTAGTACCTAATACACTGGTACCCCACTGGTATGGGTTGCATACCATACCGAGTGCCAGGAAAGTGGTTACCAGTGGAACAAGCATGGAGAATATTCTAGTGATTCTATAGCTTCCAGATGAAGAAGGCTAAGGGTTCAGCCAGTGTATGTACTGACCTGTGACTTCCAGTGGAACTAGGTGGGGGTGGAAGTCAGGCATTTTATGTGGGTATGCCTACCAGTGTTCATTGAAACAAGGCTGGGGGTCAGATAGTGTTTCTAGGGGATCTGGGACTACCAGTGCTCACTGGAATCAGTCTGGAAATCAGTGTATGTCTCATACATAAACTGTTTTATTCAAAGCTTGATTCCAGTGCACACCAGGTGGGGTGTCAGGATTAGAGGAGTGTGACTGCCATTGGATCCAGCCTGGGGGATATAGGGTTTGTAGGGAGGATTGGAGGAAGTTAGTGTGCATGTCACTTGGGTGTCCAACGCATTACAATTTATTTTCATTACTTTTTATATGGACCTTATTGGGGGGCAGCAGGACCCCACCAATGATGTCTAAATAAAACATAATGAAAAAATTAATCCTAAGCGGGCTGCATTAGGGTCTGCAAAAAGCAATGTGCTGGACCTGATTCTGGCACACACAGGGTTATTTTTTTCCTCCTGCATCAACAATTTTGATCTGTGCAATTGGATGGGAGATCAATAGCTGGGGGAAAGGGAGGAATCAGGGGGGCGCTGATGCTCCCCAATAAGGTATGCTTAAAAACTAAAAAAACAAAAGGGTCAGGGGCAGAGAGTGTGTAGGTATGCATGGCCAAGCCTGTGATTCCAACGTGGCTGACACTCAGAGGGTTAAAGGGAAAGTGGGATAAATGTGTCACACTACTTCCACACAATAACAGGCACCGGAATTTCTGTTTAGTGACTACACCTGACCGACACAGTAACATAGTAACTTAGTTGATGTGGCTGAAAAAAGACATGTGTCCATCAAGTCCAGCCCATGACAAAAACATGCCTTTTGATCCAGAGGAAGGCAAAAAAAAACCCTCTGGTGCAATTTCTAATTTAGCCCCAAGAGGGGAAAAAAATTCCTTCCTGACTCACAATGGCAGTCAGATACTTCCCTGGATCGACATCCTATCTGCTTTGAAGCCATCTGTCATAATTTTCAATATTGTTCTGTGCTAGTTAGGCATCCATTGCTTTTTTGAAAGCAGTTACATTATCTGCAAGTACAACATGCCGAGGCAAAGAATTCCATAGCTTAACTGCCCTTACTGTAAAGAATCCCTGTCTTTGTTTTAGTCAAAAGCACCTTTCCTTAAGTCTTAATGGATGACCTCTTGTTCTTAGCTCAGCTCTTTGCATAAATAATTAATTGGCTAGTTCTTTGTATTGACCTTGAATGTATTTATAAATGGTAATCGTATCACCCCTTAGATGTCTCTTATCTAATGTAAACAAGCCCAGTCTGGCTAGTCTATCTTAATAACTCAGATCCTCTAATCCGTTCATCAGTTTTGTTGCACGTCTCTCTGCACCTTTTCCAGTTCAACAATGTCTTTTTTAAGAACTGGCACCCAAAATTGTACTCCATATTCTAGATGAGGACTAACCAAGTATTAATACAGAGGTAGGATAATATTAGCCTCCTTTGCATCTACACCTCTTTTTATGCAGGCTAGTACCCTATTTGCTCTTGAAGCTGCTGAATGACTCTACACATTGCTCTGAAGTCTATCATCTATCAGTACTCCTAAATTTTTCTCTAATGTGGATTCCCCAAGTTGTTGACCATTTAGAGTATATGTAGCAAGTTTGTTTCTACAGCCCAAATGCATATCATTACATTTATCTACATTAAATGTCATTTGCCACTTTACTGCCCATTCACTCATTTTATCTAAATCCTTCTGCAGAGAAAAAACATCCTGCTCTGTACATATTTCCTTACGTAGCTTAGTGCCATCAGCAAAGATTGAGATGCTAAATTCAATTCCCACTTTTAGATCATTAATAAACAAATTAAAAAGCATTGGGCCCAGGACTGAACACTATGGCACTCCACTTATAAATTTAGACCAATTTGAAAAGGTTCCATTTACAACAACTCTCTGCAATCTATCATTTAACCTGTTCTCAATCCATGTACATATAACACCAGCCAAACCAAAGTATTTTAATTTATGCAATAACCTGTTGTGAGGCACTGTATCAAAGGCTTTTGCAAACTCCAAGTATACTACATCTACAGCAATTCCCCTGTCCAAATTACTACTTACTCTTTCATAAAATGAAAGTCAATTAGTCTGACATGATCTATTGTTCATGAAACCATGCTGATTTCTACTAATAATATTGTTTGTCTTCACATAGTTCTGAATAGTGTCAGTTAGTAACCCTTCTAGTATCTTACCCACTAAGGAAGTCAAGCTCACAGGTCTATAATTTCCTGGTTTGGATCTTGCGCCCTTTTTAACAATGAAACTACATCAGCTTTCCTCCAATCACAGGGCACTATGCCTGATGAAAGTGAATTAATAAATATTAAGTATAATGCTATTACTGAACTAAGTTCCTTTAGTACCCTTGGGTGTATACCGTCAGGTCCAGGTGCTTTATTTGCCATAACCCTCTACAGTCTCTTTTGGACCTTGTCCTCAGTAAGCCATGCAAATAATGGAGGAAATTCTGTCATTTTGTCTGTTTGCCCATAGCTCGTCATTGCTGTTTCCTTTGTATATACTGAAGCAAAGAATGTATTTAGAGTGTCAGCCACAGCCTTATCCTCACTAATCAATTCACCTGTCTCAGTCCTAATGTTACGGTTTTCAGACACTCAGACACTGGTTGAGTAAAAACACAGTTTTATTGAAAATGAAAATGAATGAACAGTGCCCCTAGGGGCCAGCAATGGTAATGGTGAGATCAAGCCCAATAGTATAGCAGTGATATATAGCTCAAGTGAGCCCAACAGATACAGGGTTAATAGAGGAATACGCAGGTTTAGTAATCTGATTTACCAACGCCCAGAAGTAGATATCAGTCTCTAGATGGTGCAGAGAAGGGTGTAATGTGAGCCTGAACTAATCACTCTCAGATACTTTTGCACATGAACGCCCAGATTGACCAGCGAATGTCCAGAGCTGAGCCTAGACCACCTTAGTGGAATAGTCAAGGGTGAAGCCACTGCAGGAGCAAACGGACCTGAACCTGAATCGCCCTTAATAGTATTACCGATGTAACCCTGCGTGTGCCAACGAGAGGAAAGCCGCACACACCACTTGGGTGCCACAACGGAGTAATCACTGCACAAGCGATACTGAGCTCAGTAATGATGATACGGTAGATGGATAGAACACAGAGCACTTGGAAACCAGAGCCGGGACACCCTTCCGGTGTCATACAGCGCACACACTGCAAGAGCCAATGGAGGTACCAACGCCAACCGGCGCGGTTGCGGCGCACAAGCACTGAGGAGGACAACAGCTCTGCTAGTGCGAAAGGTAGGCTCGGTCGATACTGCCCAGGCTCAGAATGTGTTAACTGGCTCAATCGGTACTCTCAGGCTTGGCAAGTGAAAGAGAACAGGTACAGATAATCGGGACACCCGGCACAGCTAGGGTTAAGGCAGGTTCGAAACGGAAGACTACAGCTCAGCAGTGCTTTGGGTCAGGCTCAGGCAATAGCTCAGAGGACAGAGAGAGGATTAGCCAGAGCAACATAACACAGTTCAGAATGTCGCCAGCCGGCGACCAGGATACACAGGAACTCAGGAACAATCATGGAGCAGGAATCCAACCGTAACTGGGTCAGTACTCGGAGCAGGAACATCAGCCAGAGCCGGGTCAATCACGGAGCAGGAACGTCAGCCACAGCCGGGTCAATCATGGAGCAGGAACGTCAGCCAGAGCCGGGTCAATCACAAAGCAGGAACGTCAGCCAGAGCCGGGTCAATCACGGAGCAGGAATGTCAGCCAGAGCCGGGTCAATCACGCAGCAGGAACGTCAGCCAGAGCCGGGTCAATCATGGAGCAGGAACAACGGAATGGTCAGACTAGCCAGGTCAGTACACAGGAGAGCAGAATACAGCAACAAGGCACAGACTCCACGAAAGGGCAACTGACAAGTGCCCATAACACAGTATATAAAGGAATACTCTGGGCGGGCCAATCAGCCTCCTCCAATGCACAGGTAACACTGCAAAGATTGACAGGGAATCACGGGGACCGTGATAGTACCCCCCTCTCAAAGACCCCCTCCCCTGGCAGAGGGTCTCGGTTTCTGAGAATATTTAGAGTGAAAGTTGAGCAGTAATCATGGAGCATGGAGATCCCTCTGGTCTACCCAAGAGCGCTCTTCAGGCCCGTAACCTTTCCAGTGGACCAAATATTGCAACTTGCCTCTAAATCTCCTGGAGTCAATAATACTCTGTACTTCGTATTCCTCTTGGCCTTGCACATCCACCGGCCCAGGAACCACCGGAGTGGTAGTATAGCGGTTGCAAACCAAGGGTTTCAATAGTGACACATGGAACACATTTTGAATGCGCATATTATTAGGAAGCTCCAATACGTATGCCACGGGGTTAACCTTGCAGATAATTTTGAATGGCCGAATGAACCGGGGAGCCAATTTGTTTGAAGGCACTTGCAGGTTGAGATTTCTGGAAGAAAGCCACACCCTGTCCCAACCTGGAAGGAAACTGCTGGCAGCCGTCTGCGATTGGCATGCCGCCGATGTCTCTGGAAGGACTGGCTGAGGGACCTTTGTACCTGTGCCCAAGTGGAACGGAGTTGCTCCATGTGCTCATCCAGAGCCGGAATCTGTTGTGACTGGAATGAGTCTGGGAGCAGGCAGGGCTGGAACCCATAATTAACGAGGAAAGGAGAGCTCCCAGATGATGAATTAACCGCACAGTTCCTGGCAAACTCTGCCCACAGCAACAGGTCGGCCCAATTATCATGATGATCAGTCACAAAACAATGCAAAAATTGTTCCAGTCCTTGGTTGGCACGCTCAGCGGCCCCGTTGGTCTGGTGATGGTAGGCAAAGGAGAATGACAGTTGTATGCCCATCTGGCCACAGAATGCCCTCCAGAATCTCAACATGAATTGGCTCCCTCGGTCCGACACTATCACTCTGGGAACCCCGTGCAAGCGGAATACTTCTCTGGCAAAAACCATTGCCAATTCCTGGGCCGAAGGAAGGCCAGAGAGGGGCACGAAATGAGCCATTTTAGAGAACCTATCCACCACCATCAGGATAAACATGTAGCCCTTGGATACCGGCAATTCTCCCAAAAAGTCAATAGATATGTGGGATCAAGGACGTTTGCCATTAGGCACTGGTTGGAGCAGTCCCACTGGGAGATGCCTGGGAGTTTTAGCACGGGCACAGGTGGCACAAGCGGCCGTAAATGCAGAACAGTTGGCTTTCAGCGAGGGCCACCAGAATGTTCGTGATAATGACCATGCCAACTGATCCTTGCCAATATGCCCAGCTGCCTTAGAAGAGTGATAGGTCTCGAGTAACCGAGTACAGAAAGGCTCATCCACAAAACACTTGCCAACTGGGGTTTCAGGAGGTGCCCAAGCTTCTGATGCCAGGATTTGCTCCCACAGTGGCGAAGTGATACTGGTGCGAATAGTAGCCAGGATCCTGTCTGGCTGGATTATAGGAACCGGGACCTCATCCCTCTCAATGTCCGTGCAAAACTGTCTAGATAGAGCGTCTGCCCTAACGTTCTTGGACCCAGGCAAGTATGATACTATGAAGTTAAATCTTGACAAGAATAGGGCCCACCTAGCCTGGCGAGATGACAGCCTTTTAGCCTCTGACAGATAAATCAAGTTCTTATGATCCGTGAGAATTAATACCGGGGTTCTTGTGCCCTCCAAAAGATGTTGCCACTCTTTTAGTGCCAGGATGATAGCCAACAATTCCCTATCACTAGTGATGAGCGAGCACCCCAATGCTCGGGTGTTCGGGTGCTCTGACCGAGCACCCCCTGAGGCTCGAGTGCTCGGCCGAGCACCCGAGCCCCATTGAAGTCAATGGGAGGACTCGAGCATTACACCAGGCACCCCCTGCTCTGATGAGGGGAGGGTGCCTGGTCCATAGGAAAAGGGCAGAAAAGGATGGAAACACCACAGAAATGGTTCAGGGACAGCATAGGGAGGATGTCTGGATGCATCTTGGACTCCAACATCGCTGCTGGGAACGATCTTTCGCCCGTAGTACGCCATTTTTACAGACTGACCATAAAACACACAAAAAGGAAAATAAAAACGACTTTAGGCGAAAAATTGTTACCAAACAATATTTGCTGTATATTTACTTGTATATCATCTGCAAATTCTCCCAAAAATTTCCTTGGTTTTCGGAAGTGAGGCCATGATTAAGAGGGAAACGTGCGCAGAAGCAAATTCTCCCAAAAATTTCCTTGATTTTCAGAACTGAGGCCATGATTAAGAGGGAAACGTGCGCTGAGCTGACCATCTAAAACATTATGGGTGAGGGTCTGCTGCAGAGCTGACCATCCTAAACATTATATGCGAAGGCCCGCTAGTGAGCTGACGCTATAAAACATTATATGAGAGGGCCCGCTAGAGAGCTGACCCAATAAAACATTATATGAGAAGGCCCGCTGGTGAGCTGACCTATATAAAAATTGTCAAACAGGGCCCGCTGGTGAGCTGGCCCTATATAAAAATTATATCACAGGGCCCGCTGGTGAGCTGGCCCTATATAAAAATTATAGCACAGGGCATATGGAAGAGGAGGAGGAGGATGAGAAGATTAAGAGTCAACCATATACCCGTTTTTTGGGTGGAAGGGGTGAATGGGAATACAGAGTATTCCCATCATTGTAAATAACATATATAAAGTGAGTTTATGTTCCCCCGGGGCTTTCCTCCAGTGGAGTGGAGAAGTCAGGGGAAATCCAGGCCTTGTTCATTTTTATAAGTGTCAACCTATCAGCATTTTCGGTGGAAAGGCGGATACGCTTATCTGTTATGATGCCACCAGCAGCACTAAATACCCGCTCAGACAGAACGCTGGCGGCAGGGCAGGCCAGCACCTCCAAGGCGTAGAGTGCCAGTTCATACCACGTGTCCAGCTTGGACACCCAGTAGTTGTAAGGCACAGAGGGATCACTGAGGACGCTGACACGGTCTGCTACGTACTCCTTCACCATCTTCCAAAACTTTTCCCTCCTTGTGACACTAGGCTGCGCATCAGGGTGAGGGTGCTGGCGGGGTGTCATGAAGGTGTCCCACGCCTTGGAGAGTGTTGCCCTGCCTTTCTCGGAACTGCTGTGTGCTCCCCTTTTCTCCCCTTCTCTGTTGGCCAAGGTAGCACGTACTCTGCCGCCAGCGTTGTCAGATGGAAAATTTTGGAGCAATTTTTCAACAAGAACCTTCTGGTATTGCACCATTTTGCTTGTCCTCTCCACCGGAGGAATGAGAGATGAGAAATTCTCTTTGTAGCGGGGGTCCAGAAGGGTGAACACCCAGTAATCCGTGTTGTCTAAAATGCGTGTAACGCGTGGGTCACGGGAAAGGCAGCCTAACATAAAGTCAGCCATGTGTGCCAGAGTACCAACAGGCAAGATTTCGCTGTCCTCACCAGGAGGATGACTCTCAATCTCCTCATCCTCTTCCTCCTCTTCTGCCCACCCACGCTGAAGAGATGGAACTAAAGTTCCATGGCTACCCTCTGTAGCGGAGACAACCGTGTCTTCCTCCTCCTCCTCCTCCTCCTCCTCCGCCTCCTCCAATTGTCGCTGAGAAGACGAAGTGAGGGTGCTCTGGCTATCACCTTGTGTAAGCTCTTCCTCCCCCATTTCCACCTCTTCCACATGCAAAGCGTCGGTTTTAATTGTGAGCAGCGAGCGTTTCAGTAGACACAGAAGTGGGATGGTTACACTGATAATAGCGTTATCGCCGCTCACCATCTGTGTCGATTCCTCAAAATTGCGTAAAACCTCACAGAGGTCTGACATCCATTCCCACTCCTCACTTCTGATTACAGGAAGTTGAACGGAGAGGCGACGACCGTGTAACAGCTGGTACTCCACTACTGCCCTCTGCTGCTCACAAAGCCGGGCCAACATGTGGAAGGTGGAGTTCCAGCGCGTGCTCACGTCACACAGCAGCCGGTGAGCTGGCAATTGTAAGCGCTGCTGCAGCTTCAACAGGCCGGCTGAAGCTGTTGATGACTTACGGAAATGTGCACACACGCGGCGCACCTTGGTCAAGAGATCATGCACATTGGGGTAGGTTTTTAGAAATCGCTGCACCACTAAATTAAATACATGCGCTAGGCATGGTACGTGTGTGAGCTTGCCGAGCTCCAAAGCCGCCACCAAGTTACGCCCATTATCACACACAACCATGCCTGCTTGCAGGTTGAGTGGCGAGAGCCACTGCTCGGTCTGGTGACTAATCCCCTGCAACAGCTCTGAGGCCGTGTGCTGTTTGTCCCCAAGGCAGATCAGCTTCAGCACGGCCTGTTGACGCTTCCCCACTGCAGTGCTACACTGCTTCCAGCTACTGGCTGATGGGGGAGTGGCGGTGTGTGTAGAGAATTCGGAGGTGGAAACGGAGGAGGAGGAGCCAATAACGTAGGTGCTGGTGGAAACCCTGATGGAGGTAGGGCCCGCAATCCTCGGCGTGGGTAGCACCCGTGCCATCCCAGGGTCCGAGTCGCTCCCAGCCTCCACGACATTCACCCAGTGTGCCGTCAGGGAAATGTAGCGTCCCTGGCCACAAGCACTTGTCCATGTGTCAGTCGTTAAGTGGACCTTCCCAGTAACTGCGTTGGTCAGGGCACGGGTGATGTTACGGGACACATGGTGGTGTAATGCGGGGATGGCACACCGGGAAAAGTAGTGGCGGCTGGGGACCGCGTACCGAGGGACAGCTGCTGCCATCAGGCTGCGGAAGGACTCAGTGTCCACAAGCCTAAATGGCAGCATTTCGATGGCCAGTAATTTTGAAAGGTGTGAGGTTAGTGCTATGGCCTGTGGGTGGGTGGCTGGGTACTTTCTCTTGCGCTCAAATGCCTGGGGTAACGACATTTGGACGCTGTGCTGGGACAGGGAAGTGGATGTGGTCGCTGATGGTGCTTCAGATGCTACAGGTGCAGGGCGGGAGGTATGCGGGCCTGCGCCTTCGACAGGCGATTGGCCGGCACCGAAAACAGGGGAAGAGGAGGCAGTGGTGTGGCCTGCAGACACAGATGGGCGATCCAGGCGTTCCTCCCACTTACTACGGTGCTTGGATGCCATGTGTCGGATCATGCTGGTGGTGGTGAGGTTTCTAGTGTTCATGCCTCGGCTCATTCTGGTGTGGCACAGGTTGGAAACTACAATTCTTTTGTCGTCCGCACTTTCCTTAAAAAAACGCCATACCGCGGAACACCTACCCCTTGGCAAGGTAGATTTACGCAAGGGGGTGCTCCGTGGAACATTTGCGGGCCGGTTTGGTGCGGTCCGCCTTCTTTCTGTAGCCACACCACTGCCTCTTCCAGCCTGTTGCGGTGCTGCAGATGGCTCACCCTCAGGACTGCTGTCATCGCTCGGCTCTACACCTTCCCAGGTGGGGTCAGTCACCTCATCGTCCACCAAGTCCTCCTCCACTTCCTCACTCTGATCATCCTCCTCAAGTCTTGATTCCACCACATACTCAGTCATTGACAACTGTATAACATTCTCCTCAACAAGGTCTTGAGACGGAAATAGTGGTTGATTTAATGGCAACTGTGTCTCATCATCATCATCATCATCCACTACTTCCTTTGACCTTAAATGCCGTTCACATCTGTCATCTTCTTGAGATTGGGTAGCCTCTAGAGGTTGTGAATCAGGGCACAAGATGTCATGTTCCTCTGCAAGCGTGCTTGGAGAGAGGGTCAAATGAAGGATTGGTGATGAGACGAGCTCCTCACTATATCCCAGTGTGGGATCACTTCTTTGACCAGACCGTGTATGGTGGGAGGAAGGATGATCAGAGTGAGGATTATGTTGACCAGACTCTTGGCTACTGAGAGTGGACTTGGTGGAAGACAGGGTGGTGCTTAACCGACTGGAAGCAGTATCAGCTGTCATCCAACCGACCACCTGTTCGCAGTGGTCGGACCTCGAGAGTGATGTCCTGCGACGCCCTGTAAAATTACACATGAAGCTAGGTATGGTGGATGTCTTTCTTTCTTGTGCTCTGGCACCAGGCACAGTTTCTCCGCGTCCTGACCCGCGCCCTGAACTTTCAGGATCACGTCCACTTCCCCGTCCCTTTTTACCCGCCTTCTTCATCTTACACAGAATATGTGACTTTAATATTTGAGTTTGAAAACTTAACAGTATTTCTTATTATTCTGCAACTGTACAGAGTACACAGAATAGGCTGTTAAACGGCGGTGACACACACTGAATGGAATATGTGACTTTAATATTTGAGTTTGAAAACTTAACAGTATTTCTTATTATTCTGCAACTGTACAGAGTACACAGAATATGCTGCTAAACGGCGGTGAAACACACTGAATGGAATATGTGACTTTAATATTTGAGTTTGAAAACTTAACAGTATTTCTTATTATTCTGCAACTGTACAGAGTACACAGAATATGCTGCTAAACGGCGGTGAAACACACTGAATGGAATATGTGACTTTAATATTTGAGTTTGAAAACTTAACAGTATTTCTTATTATTCTGCAACTGTACAGAGTACACAGAATAGGCTGTTAAACGGCGGTGAAACACACTGAATGGAATATGTGAGTTTAATATTTGAGTTTGAAAACTTAACAGTATTTCTTATTATTCTGCAACTGTACAGAGTACACAGAATATGCTGCTAAACGGCGGTGAAACACACTGAATGGAATATGTGACTTTAATATTTGAGTTTGAAAACTTAACAGTATTTCTTATTATTCTGCAACTGTACAGAGTACACAGAATATGCTGCTAAACGGCGGTGAAACACACTGAATGGAATATGTGACTTTAATATTTGAGTTTGAAAACTTAACAGTATTTCTTATTATTCTGCAACTGTACAGAGTACACAGAATAGGCTGCTAAACTGCGGTGAAACACACTGAATGGAATATGTGACTTTAATATTTGAGTTTGAAAACTTAACAGTATTTCTTATTATTCTGCAACTCTGCAGAGTACACAGAATAGGCTGCTAAACTGCGGTGAAACACACTGAATGGAATATGTGACTTTAATATTTGAGTTTGAAAACTTAACAGTATTTCTTATTATTCTGCAACTGTACAGAGTACACAGAATAGGCTGTTAAACGGCGGTGAAACACACTGAATGGAATATGTGACTTTAATATTTGAGTTTGAAAACTTAACAGTATTTCTTATTATTCTGCAACTGTACAGAGTACACAGAATATGCTGCTAAACGGCGGTGAAACACACTGAATGGAATATGTGACTTTAATATTTGAGTTTGAAAACTTAACAGTATTTCTTATTATTCTGCAACTGTACAGAGTACACAGAATAGGCTGTTAAACGGCGGTGAAACACACTGAATGGAATATGTGAGTTTAATATTTGAGTTTGAAAACTTAACAGTATTTCTTATTATTCTGCAACTGTACAGAGTACACAGAATAGGCTGTTAAACGGCGGTGAAACACACTGAATGGAATATGTGACTTTAATATTTGAGTTTGAAAACTTAACAGTATTTCTTATTATTCTGCAACTGTACAGAGTACACAGAATATGCTGCTAAACGGCGGTGAAACACACTGAATGGAATATGTGACTTTAATATTTGAGTTTGAAAACTTAACAGTATTTCTTATTATTCTGCAACTGTACAGAGTACACAGAATAGGCTGCTAAACTGCGGTGAAACACACTGAATGGAATATGTGACTTTAATATTTGAGTTTGAAAACTTAACAGTATTTCTTATTATTCTGCAACTCTGCAGAGTACACAGAATAGGCTGCTAAACTGCGGTGAAACACACTGAATGGAATATGTGACTTTAATATTTGAGTTTGAAAACTTAACAGTATTTCTTATTATTCTGCAACTGTACAGAGTACACAGAATAGGCTGTTAAACGGCGTTGAAACACACTGAATGGAATATGTGACTTTAATATTTGAGTTTGAAAACTTAACAGTATTTCTTATTATTCTGCATCTGTACAGAGTACACAGAATAGGCTGTTAAACGGCGGTGAAACACACTGAATGGAATATGTGACTTTAATATTTGAGTTTGAAAACTTAACAGTATTTCTTATTATTCTGCAACTGTACAGAGTACACAGAATAGGCTGTTAAACGGCGGTGAAACACACTGAATGGAATATGTGACTTTAATATTTGAGTTTGAAAACTTAACAGTATTTCTTATTATTCTGCAACTCTGCAGAGTACACAGAAAAGGCTGCTAAACTGCGGTGAAACACACTGAATGGAATATGTGACTTTAATATTTGAGTTTGAAAACTTAACAGTATTTCTTATTATTCTGCAACTCTGCACAGTACACAGAATAGGCTGCTAAACGGCGGTGAAACACACTGAATGGAATATGTGACTTTGATATTTTAGTTTGAAGACTTAACAGTATTTCTTCCTATTCTGCAACTCTGCACAGTACACAGAATAGGCTGCTAAACTGCGGCGAAGCACACTGAATGGAATATGTGACTTTGATATTTTAGTTTGAAGACTTAACAGTATTTCTTCCTATTCTGCAACTCTGCACAGTACACAGAATGTGCTGCTAAACTGCGGCGAAGCACACTGAATGGAATATGTGACTTTGATATTTTAGTTTGAAGACTTAACAGTATTTCTTCCTATTCTGCAACTCTGCACAGTACTCAGAATGTGCTGCTAAACTGCGGCGACGCACACTGAATGGAATACGTGACTTTGATATTTTAGTTTGAAGACTTAACAGAATGTGCTCTAATCTGCAACTTTGCACACTAAACAGAATGTGCTCTAATCTGCAACTTTGCACACTAAACAGAATGTGCTCTAATCTGCAACTTTGCACACTAAACAGAATGTGCTCTAATCTGCAACTGTGCACACTAAACAGAATGTGCTCTAATCTGCAACTTTTCACACTAAACAGAATATTTTTTTTGTTTGTTTTTTTGTTTTTTTCCCCCCACAGAAAATAACCTGCTGCCCCCACACACAGTAGTCCTAAAAAGGACTTTTGGTTCTTTTTTGTCACAATTTTTTTTTTTCCTCCCTACACTGCCTTTCCCTTCCTATCCTCAGCTCTCCCTGGCTCAGACTGAGCCGAACTCGATGGTCAGGTGCTATACAGCACCTGACCACGGGTTCTGGCCAGCCAATCAGTGTAATGCCAGCAGCCAACATGGCTGCTGGCATTACACCGATGTCAGAGCCTCCCTGCACGTTTATTGGCTGCGCAGCAGCCGCAAAACGTGCGGGGAGGAGACCCGAACATGGCGGGCGAGCACATGCGGTACTCGTACGAGTACCGCCATGTGCCGAGCAGAGCGATGCTCGAGCCGATCCGAGCATCGGCCGAGCATGCTCGCTCAACACTACCTATCACCAATTTCGTAATGGCTTTTGGCACTTGAAAGTTTCTTGGAAAAGAACCCACAAGGTCTCTGGTTACCACCCTCCTTGGGGCGTTGTGAGAGAACTGCCCCTACCCCAACCTCAGAGGCATCAACCTCTAACGTAAATGGCAGGGTGGGATTGGGGTGGGACAGTATAGGAGCAGAAGCAAATGCACTTTTGAGGGTTTCAAAGGCCTTCTCAGCTGCCTCACACCATTGAGAGGGATTAGCACCCTTGTGAGTAAGGTCAGAGAGAGGTTTTACAATGGTGGAAAAGTTCTGAATAAATTTTCTGTAATAATTGGCAAAGCCCAAGAACCGTTGGATAACTTTTAACCCCTTGGGTCGTGGCCATTGTAAGACTACAACCAACTTCTCTTGGTCCATCGCGATGCCATCCTTAGATATAACAAACCCCAGGAAGGGTACTTTGGAACAATGAAATTCGCATTTTTCTAACTTACAGAACAATTTGTTCTTACGTAACCGAAGCAACACCTCAGAAACATCTTGTATGTGCTGGGTTAAATTGGCAGAGTGAATTAATATATCGTCAAGGTATACAACTACACAGGACTGTAACATATCGCGGAGGATATAATTGATGAAGTCTTGAAATACGGCAGGTGCATTACATAATCCAAATGGCATAACTAGATATTCGTAGTGGCCAGACCTAGTATTGAACGCCGTTTTCCACTCATCTCCGGCCCTGATCCTTATTAGGTTGTAGGCGGCACGTAAATCGAGTTTAGTGAAAATAGAAGAGCCTTTCAACCTGTCAAATAACTCTGTAATGAGTGGAATGGGGTACGCATTCTTGGACATGAGCTTATTAAGTCCATGGTAGTCAATACATGGTCATAATTCGCCACTTTTCTTTTTCACAAAAAAGAACCCTGCACCTGCCGGAGAGGATGATTTACGTATGATTCCCCGTTCAAGGGCATCCTCAATATACTCCTCCATCGCCCTATTTTCCTCACAGGATAATGGGTACGTCCTACTCCTCGGTGGCACCACCCCCGGGGGCAAATCAATAGTGCAATCATACGGCCTATGTTGCGGCAATGTGCTAGCCTCGCCTTTACTGAATACGTCGCTGAACTTGCTGTATTCAGCTGGCACAGAAGGGAAGGTACACATAATCTTGACTGGATGAGAAAGACAGTGACCAGTGCAATAATCAGACCAAGATTTAATCTCACATCTTAGCCAGTCAAACTGGGGATTGTGTAGCAACAACCAAAGGAACCCCAGAATGACCGCATGATGGGGTTTATAATTTGGAAACATACCTCCTCCTTGTGGAGGACCCCAATAGCCATAGTGATGAGAGTAGTTTCCATAGTGATAAGAGCTGGTTCTAGAGGTCTGCCATCAATAACCTCAATGGTTAGCGGAGTATCTCTTTTAGATAGCGGGATATTGTGTCTCTCAGCAAATGCCCAGTCCATGAAATAGCCTGCTGCGCCAGAATCTACCAGAGCAAGGACCTCCACAGTTTGGTCACCTAGGAAAAAACTCACCGGTATGGTGGGTTTCTTGAAACAGGGATCTGGGGATGGTTGTACACCACCTAGGGCCTGTCCCCCAAGGTACCCTAGGTGTGTGCGTTTCTCGGCCGTACCGGACATGTAAGCAGGAGATGCCCATTTTTACCACAATATAGACATAAGCCCTGTTTTTTGCGGTATGCCCTCTCCTCCTTAGAAAACCTAGTGAACCCGATTTGCATAGGCTCCCCTGTTTCGGGTGCCCGGTCAGGAGGATTGGGAGGTGAGGATGGGTTTAAAGACCTATTGTGCCCATAGGTTCTGGGACTAGCCCTTTTTGCCAGGCACCTCTCGCACATGCGGGTGTCGATGAGAATCACATAATCAATATACTCATCCAACTCGGTAGGCACTTCCCTGGCCGCGATCCCATCTTTAATAGGGTGTGATAAACCTTGGGCAAAGGCTGCCAGCAGTGCCTCATCATTCCAAGCTACCTCTGCTGCCAATATCTGAAATTCTATAGCGTAATCACCTACAGAACGATTGCCCATCTGTAATTCCATCAATCTTTTGGCAGCAGAGGAGACTCTTCCAGGTGTCTCGAATACTCTCCGAAACTTTTTGGCAAATTCGTGGAAGTTCAGAGTACATGGTTTTGCCTGCTCCCATAAAGGATTAGCCCAAGCCAGGGCTTTACCAGTTAAAAGAGATATCATGAACCCCACCTTGCTACGGTCACTCGGAAAGGCATAAGGGGTTAGTTCCAAGAATATCTCTAATTGGTTAATGAAACCTCTGCACAGTGTGGGTTCGCCATCATATCTTAACGGTAACGGCGCCGCCGCCGTTAAACTTCTGGAAGGTGCCACCATTTGCCCAGTAGTATTATCCGGTGTCATAACTGGGGGGACCACCGGATTTTGGTTAGGTTTATCAAGGTGTACCGTACGTTCTAGTAAGGTTTGCATGGCCAGCTCCAGCTGGTCTAGCCATTGCTCATGAACATCCATCCTCCAGTGGAGGTTCTATTTATTACCGTCACCTTTACCGTCTGAGGTCATGGTGGCCCTTTCGTACTGTTCCGGTTTTCAGACACTCAGACACTGGTTGAGTAAAAACACAGTTTTATTGAAAATGAAAATGAATGAACAGTGCCCCTAGGGGACAGAAATGGTAATGGTGAGATCAAGCCCAATAGTATAGCAGTGATATATAGCTCAAGTGAGCCCAACAGATACAGGGTTAATAGAGGAATACACAGGTTTAGTAATCTGATTGACCAACACCCAGAAGTAGATATCAGTCTCTAGATGGTGCAGAGAAGGGTGTAATGTGAGCCTGAACTAATCACTCTCAGATACTTTTGCACATGAATGCCCAGATTTACCAGCGAATGCCCAGAGCTGAGCCTAGACCACCTTAGTGGAATAATCAAGGATGAAGCCACTGCAGGAGCAAACGGACCTGAACCTGAATCGCCCTTAATAGTATTACCGATGTAACCCTGCGTGTGCCAATGGGAGGAAAGCCGCACACACCCCTTGGGTGCCACAACGGAGTAATCACTGCACAAGCGATACTGAGCCCAGTAATGATGATACGGTAGATGGATAGAACACAGAGCACTTGGAAACCAGAGCCGGGACACCCTTCCGGTGTCATACAGTGCACACACTGCAAGAGCCAATGGAGGTACCAACGCCAACCGGTGCGGTTGCGGCACACAAGCACCGAGGAGGACAACAGCTCTGCTAGTGCGAAAGGTAGGAGCAGGAATCCAACCGGAACCGGGTCAGTACTCGGAGCAGGAACGTCAGCCACAGCCGGGTCAATCACGGAGCAGGAGCGTCAGCCACAGCCGGGTCAATCACGGAGCAGGAGCGTCAGCCACAGCCGGGTCAATCACGAAGCAGGAACGTCAGCCAGAGCCGTGTCAATCACGAAGCAGGAACATCAGCCAGAGCCGGGTCAATCACGGAGCAGGAACAACAGAATGGTCAGACTAGCCGGATCGGTACACAGGAGAGCAGAACACAGCAACAAGGCACAGACTCAAGAACACCACGAAAGGGCAACTGACAAGTGCCCATAACACAGTATATAAAGGAATACTCTGGGCGGGCCAATCAGCCTCCTCCAATGCACAGGTAACACTGCAAAGATTGACAGGGAATCGCGGGGACCGTGATACCTAAGAGGACCAATATCAATCATAACTTTTTTGTTATTAATATACTTGTAGAATTATTTAGGGGTTTTCTTGCTCTCATTAGCAATATTTCTCTCATTTTCAATTTTAGCTAGCTTAATTGCTTGTTTGCAGATTGTTTGCAGATTTTATTACATTCTTTATATTTTTGTAAATGATTCGTCTGACCTGTTTGACTTAAACACTTTAAAAACCTGTTTTTTATTTCTCATTTCCCTGCAAACCTCATTATTAAGCCACATTGGTTTGCCTTTACTCCTCTTGTGCTTATTCCCCAATAGTATACATTGACGTGTATATTTGTCTAAGAGCATTTTAAATACAGTCCATGATTCTTGTTCATTTTTATCTTTGAAAATTACACCACACTGAATATCCTTTAATACTTTTTTTTAATTTTGTAAAATTAGCCTTTTTAAAATTAAATGTTTTAGTTAAACCCTTGCAACTGGGTTTCTCCAAACAAATTTCAAAGGATACCATATTGTGGTCACTGCTACCCAAGTGTTCCCTTACTTGTACATTGTTTACCATGTCAGAATTGTTTGAGAGCACTAGGTCAAGCAAGGCCTCTTTTCTAGTTGGATCCTCTACTAGTTGGGACATAAAATGATCATTTATCACACTAAAGTCTTAATGATGGAATATATTGTCCACTACAATGAACATAAGCTGAATTGTATACCACTCTGGGCAGCACTGACATTAGAGGATAAAACCAGTCTGTACTGGCAAATTCATACATTTGACCCATTTACTTTCACTTTAAATGTTCTAAAAGATCATATGTAAAATCAAATTGCCTATACATTTTTGCTTTTTTCATCTTCCCTTACTTTTTATACTTTTGAGCCTCAGGATCTGTTTCCAGAGAGCTCTCTGTCAAGGACTGTGAAAAAAGGTATAGTGACACATTGCAGAAAAGATACAGTGAAACATGACAGCATACAGCATCTAAAGAACTCAGTGTTAGAGACAGAGCTACATTCATCACTATCCTGCTTATCAGAAAACTGAGGAGCTTACTGTCAGAAATATAAATGTATAAAAAATGCATATTGCTATGAGCCGTTTCTATAACCTCTGGGCCTTGTCAGACTTGTTTCAGTTGTCAGTAATAGTGGCCCTTTCTGTCCTCTTATTGTGCTGCCTTTTCTTGGCCAGCTTCCTTTTTATAGAAGCAGTAAACCTTCTTTATGAAAACATACATTGAATGGATTTTCCTGTAGAGTAAAACTAAAAAAGTGCTACAGCTGCAAAAATATGCATAGTTTGAAATATTTCAGTCCAATTTGTTTAAATATTAAAATGCATGGTATGATAAATATACAATAAAGAGGAGATAACTTCTCTGGAGTGGTAATCTCTCCATTTCCTATGTTATTCTATGGATCATATGCACTAAGATCTCTCAGGGATACACTAGAAGGTACATTACCCCGACCCGAATGTCTCAAGTCTACACTTCTAGATCCTCCATTTCCTGGAGATGTTAACAGCACAACAGCTCTATGTTCCACATCTGGTGGTCCTGCCCTAATCTCATTCAATTCTGGACACAGATCTCATCGACCCTACAGAAGGTGTTTAGTTATAAATTCCCAGCAGACCCCCTTTTTTACCTTTTTCAATATAAACATCTATTAGATATCCAAATTCCCACAAATTCTTTGTCAGTTGTATACCCCCTATTAAATCTAGCTAAATTCCTTATTACACAGTTGTGGTTATCTCTGAACCTGCCGACCCTACAAATGTTGCTTCACAAATTTGAGACAATGCTGACAATGGAACGTTGCCACGCAATCTTTACTAGTTCACTTCCAGCCTTTTTCCACAAATGGTCACAGTGGATAGCCTTTCGAGCAACCGATCCTCTCTAATTTACTCACACTCTCACAGATGATTAATTATCCATCTAATACAATGGGTTGCCCACTATACAATCCTGGTCTTGGTGGTCAACTATACTGCAACATTGACATATCCAAATAGTACATCCTTATTCTCATCAATTTACCTGGTGTGCTGTACCTCCTTCAGGGTGCTGGAACCTGAGATGCATGAATCCCCTCATCCCTCATCTCCCCTTTTTTTTCCTCTCTCTCTCCCCCCTTCTACATTTTAACAAGAAATGAACACAGTCATCCTGCTCTGTTTCACTGACTTAGCTCTTCATTTCCCCTCCCACACACTTTACTTTATCATTTTATTGTACAATCCCTCCTACCCCACCTAGATTCTTCAAAGTTATTCGGTCTTGTACAACTTTGCCTTAATAGCTAACATTACCATTTTTTAATATGCTGTATTGCCTGTTTAACCAAAGATGTCTGGTTCTCCTATGTTTTTGTAATCAATGTATCTACAGTGCCTTGCAAAAATATTCACCCCCTTTAGCATTTTTTCCTATTATGTTGCATTACAACCTGGAATTAAAATGGATTTTTGGGGGTTTGTATAATTTGATTTACACAACATGCCTACCACTTTGAAGATGCAAAATATTTTTTATTGTGAAAGAAACAAGAAATAAGACAAAAAAACAGAAACCTTGAGCATGCATAACTATTCAACCTCCCCCCCAAAGTCAATAATTTGTAGAGCCACCTTTTGCAGCAATTACAGCTGCAAGTTTCTTGGGATACGTCTCTTTAAGCTTGGCACATTTAGCCACTGGGATTTTTGCCCATTCTTCAAGGCAAAACTGCTCCAGCTCCTTCAAGTTGGATGAGTTCCTCTAGTGTACAGCAATTTTAAAGTCATACCATAGATTCTCAATTGGATTGTGGTCTGGGCTTTGACTAGACCATTCCAAGACATTTAAATGTTTCCTCTTAAACCACTAGAGTATTGCTTTAGCAGTATTCTTAGGGTCATTGTCCTGCTGGAAGCAAACCTCCGTCCCAGTCTCAAATCTCTAGAAGACTGAAACAGGTTTCCCTCAAGAATTTCCCTGTATTTAGCACCATCCATCATTCCTTCAATTCTGACCAGTTTCTCAGTCTCTGCCGATGAATAACATCCCAACAGCATGATGCTGCCACCGCCATGCTTCACTATGGGGATGGTGTTCTTTGGGTGATGAGAAGTGTTGGGTTTGCGCCAGACATAGCATTTTCCTTGATGGCCAAAAACCTCAGTTTTAGTCTCACCTGACCAGAGTACCTTCTTCCATATGCTTGGGGAGTATCCCACATACCTTTTGTGAACAGCAAACATGTTTGCTTATTTTTTTCTTTAAACAGTGGCTTTCTTCTGGCCACTCTTCCGTGAAGCCCAGCTCTGTGGAGTGTACGGCTTAAACTGGTCCCATGGACAGATACTCCAATTTCTGCTATGGAGCTTTGCAGCTTCTTCAGGGTTATCTTTTGTCTCTTTGTTGCCTTTCTGATTAATGCCCTCCTTGCCTGGTCTGTGAGTTGTGGTAGGCGGCCCTCTCTTGGCAGGTTTGTTGTGGTGCCATATTCTTTCGATTTTTTAATAATGGATTTAATGGTGCTCCGTGGGCTGGTCAAAGTTTGGGATATTTTTTTATAACCCAAACCTGATCTGTACTTCTCCACAACTTCGTCCGTGACCTGCTTGGAGAGCTCCTTGTTCTTCATGGTGCCGCTTGCCTGGTGGTGTTGTAGACTCTAGGGCCTTTCAGAACAGGTGTATATATACTGAGATCATGTGACAGATCATGTGACACTTAGATTGCACACAGTTGGACTTTATTTAACTACAGTAATTATGTGACTTCTGAAGGTAATTGGTTGCTCCAGATCTTATTTAGGGGCTTCACAGCAAAGGGGGTGAATACATATGCATGCACCACTTTTCCATTTTTTTATTTTTTTAGAATTTTTTTAAAAAAGTTATTTTCTTCATTTCACTTTCCCAATTTGGGATATTTTGTGTATGTCCATTACATGAAATCCAAATTCAAATCCATTTTAATTCCAGGTTGTAATGCAACAAAATAGGAAAGATGCCAAGGGGGGTGAATACTTTTGCAAGGCACTGTTTACTGTATTTGTTGTACCTTTTGATAACTTTAAATAAACTTATTAAAAAAAAAAAGATCCCTCAGAGATGAGAGATTCTAGCGATTTGTCTCCACAGAATGACATGAAAACTGCCCTTTTATCACACATTAGTATATAATTCCATTCCTGTCTACATTATTTTTTCTATTGCATGTGGAAGAAGTGAGCAACTAGTTAAATTTCTCCATCGAATGTGATACTAACAGCTTTGCAGCCTAATTATAGCTAAGTGAGATGGTTTATAGTTAAGTGGCTTACAGCCAAGTGGAGTTTGAAAGATTCAGGTAAAAGCCACCTGTAGGTTGTGCTTGGTTATATAAAGGGATGAAAAAGGCAAGTTATTTTTATTAATTGTTGTCTTTTTTTCTATCCTCCTGTTTGATTGCAGAGGTGATCCTCCTGGGTGTAGGTCTCCTTTAAAAGGAAATCCTTGGCTCTTTCAAAACCTTTACATTCCGGCTTGAAGTTAATTTGCCTACAGACAAGTAGAGTTTGAAAAATTCAGGAGTTAGAACAGTAGCAGGAGTTTGAAATCTATAGATCTGTGGTGCAGGTAATTTCAAAGGATTTGTTCTGGTGATTCGATTAATACTTAAATTGCAGACAGGAATTTAATTCCAACAGTTTAGAAAAAATAACACATTTACTGGACCCACATATTTAAATCAGGTTTATCTAAGCTAAGAGTTACTGGACAGTGTAAATACCAGTTGAATTATAGAACTATAATGGTGAGTGATAGCACGTTAGACAGTGTCAAGCAGTACACATCTTGTCACATGTCTGAACACTTGGAGCAGTCGTTCTAAGAGGCAAACCACTGTAGCAAGTGTGAGAATATTATCTTTTTGGAATCTAAGATATTGGATTTGTAAAACATATTTCAACACTCAGTTATCCTGGGAACCTGGAAAGGAGCTTTGAGCTCACAGAGCAGGTAGTATGTGTATGGTTAGTGGTGAAGAGTGTGGCGTTGTAAAGGAGGAGCAGCAGACAGGCAGCTGTTCAACTGTAAGGAGATGAGGTAGTGGGCAGAGGAAGAGGAAGGCCAGCTTTGAGTTTGCTCAATCCAGTAGAATTACTGGAGAGTACTCAACCCTCTAGTAACCAGGGAAACAATCCTTCTTCCAGTTTAGATGGCCGGTACAGAAGGCAGAAACCAAGGCAGATGCTGGTAATAGAGTACTCTATTATTTGGAGGGTACCTAGGGTAATCTGTCCCTAGTAATATACACCAAACAGTATGTTGTCTCTCTGTGCTCAGATTTAGCATATTGCAGACAGGACAGACAGATTATAGGGAAGGGCTGGAAAAGATCCAGCTGTCTTGTTACACATTAGTGCCAATGACAAAGTCAGAGGAAGAAGGAGGTCTCCAAATAATTATTTCAGGGATTTAGGGTGCAAGCTCAAGACAAGGACCTCCAGGCTAGTATTTTCTGAAATACAACCAGCGCCATGAACCAGTGCAGGTTGGAAAAGGGAGCTGAGGTAGCTTAATGCTTTTCAATGCATTGCATACCCCTATGGCACTCAAAGGTTAAGTACATAATAAAAGCAAAATAAATTGTATGTTGGTGAATGAAAGAGGTATGTTAGGCAAAACGGGTAAGCTAGAATTGCTTGTGGTTAATGAGCAGTTGGACATAATTGATATAACCGAAACATGGTGGGATGACACATATGATTTGGTTTTAAATCTTGATGGCTATTTCCTGTTTAGAAGAGACAGGATTAACCCTGAAAGGGTTAACAGATGAGAAGGTGGTGTGTGACTGATGGCCAGTCCCCCTACATCACCCCTAGGGATCTTGGCAATATTTATCTTATGGGAGGAAGAAGATGGTAGCAGTAGTGTGAGAAGGACTGGTCATCTACCTGTACCTGCTGCTAATGCTGCACCTGCTTCCAGTGTGTCTTGTAATTCTCAGGAAGGGGGAGGAGATTATGCCAAATGTGGCAGTTAGGCTAGTTAGCATCACAAGCCCTGAGAAATCACAGATCATTTTTATCAATTTGGCTTGTCAGGGTCACAAGCCCTGAGGAATCAATGATTTATAGGACTTAGACTTGTTAGAAAAAAGCCCCCAAAATTATTTTTTTAAGGCCTCTGTTTTATTTTTGAAACAACAAGTCCAGAGAAAAAAAATATGCCCTTCTGGCCTAGTGCAGTTTCCGCTGGTCATGTTATGGTGGCCATGGCTATGGCCATGCCCTGGTGTCATTGAAGAATTTGTGACTGCTTTTCTGCTACTGCTGTGCTGAAAAAGTTGGCCAGTAATGCTTCTCCACTTGCCCCTCCTCCAAAATCATGGGTGTGTTAGAATATATAGAGGAATATATAGGTGAACCCTCCATGCCACCAGCATAGCATATTCTGCATGACAGAATCTTGTCCGATGTCGCTTGATGACCTGCTTATGATTATCATCCACCATATTGCCATGTATAGTCAGTGAACCATACGGTGCGCAATAGGTGGACATGAACTGTCCCATCCTGACATATACACAATGGCTATCAGTTGGTAGTGGAGGTAAAGATGAATGAGGAGGATTAACAGAAGATGTAGTTATATCTTTCCATGACCGGACCCTAGAGGTAGAATGTGATGATGAGTGTCATGCAGTGCTCCGTCGCTCTCACGTTGTTTCAGGCCGGTTTGCGCATGCACACCCTGTTGTTTCGTCTGCTTCCGTGTTTCCAGCGTCAGGCCGTGGCATAACATCAGGCGCTTCTGACGCCTTAAGACACTGGGCGACCTGAGTATCGAGGCTCTGTTATTCCTGCGTTGCTAGTATTAAAATGCTTGTTCTCATTTTGTCTCCTGTGTACTGGATCTTGGCTTCTTCTTTGGACTCTTGATGTTTCGCTGAAAGCCCTTGACTATTTCCTTCCTGACCTCTCTCCCTCTTACTGATTTGGTTACCGCATCTAGTTTTGTGTGGGGTTCTTATCAGGCTTTTGGGCTTTCCTGCATCTCAGCTTCTCCAGCTTTGCTGGTTCTTCTTCTTTACATATTATTATAGCCACCTGCTACCCTCTGAGCTTTACTTAGCTTGAGAAGTTTTCAGGTTGCTTACATTTACATATATATTTTTTTCACAGTGAGCCAGATTTTTCGCTCGCCATTGAACTGTCAGCCTTTGGCTGGGTTTCACTATTCTTCCTTCTCTTTAATTTCTGCCTCGCCACTTGTTGCATTTGGGGAGAGTCAGGGGGTACAGCAACAGTAGTGCCCAATTTCTTTGATAGGGGTTTGGCTTTAACATGTGTCAAATAAATGTCATGGTGTCTCTGTTTCATTTGTGTAATGAGGGCGGTTGTGTAAAGCCCGTTTCCTTCCTTTTTTCTTTTCACTGATTAATCACAAATTGTGCACAATGACATCACTGATGACTGCACTGTGGTTGCACTGATTATTCTAAAATATCATTAAAAAGTGGTTGGCTTTAATGAGTTGTTTGGGTGAGGTGCTTTAATAGCCTGAATTGCCCATAAATAATTCCCTTCAAGCAAATTGTCATGTGATCCAAATTATAAAGGAAGAATGTAGGATTTATTCCATTAAAACAATAACATTTTCCTATCACTACAGATGTAAATCGGATTGTTGACAGTCAAATTGATCAAAACTTTCCAAAGAAAAGTTGGTCAATTAACCCCTTAACGACCGGCTGCGCACGCACCTTGCGGTCCGTTAAGGACCACGGAGCATTTTTTTTTTTCACGGTTGCATTCCGGAGCCCGGAATTCCATGATGGTCCAGTTCCATCATGGGTCGTTAAGGGTATAACAACCCATGACAGAACAGAACCGACATTGGTCCTTAAGGGGTTGAAAGGTTTCATCAACTATAGCAAATATTCCTAATTACATATTTTAAAAAGACCAGGCTTCAAATATTTTCTGCATTTTATGTCACCACTCCTATTCATCATTATAAGGATTTGGATAAAATTCTTCCACTCTGTTGGTGAGATAGCTCAGTGGTAAATTCCCTGACTATGGAGCCTATTCAGCCTCAGAGTTGCAGGTTCGAATCCTGGCAGGGCCAACTCAGCCCTTCATCCTTCTGAGGTCGATAAATGAGTACCATTGATTGGGTAATAATAACACCTATTATTTCAGCTGCCGATTTGGTTAATTCCAAGAGCGTGCGCTAACAGCGCTTTGAGTCCCACTGGGCGAAAGGCGCTATATAAATGCTAGTTATTATTATTACTCTTTGTTGTTGTATTTTTGTTGTTATGCCATCTTCAAGAAACACTTTTTGGGTAAAAAGTGGACACATGATCCTTGTAAGCATAACTATGTTTACGTTTGCTAATTTTTTTAGGACATATGGTCCATCTGTACAGATTCCGTCTCAGCTCTCCACTAATGGAAAAAATAAATCAAAATGGGTTTTAAAAAAGATATGGCTATTTGAACATATTTTTACAGCCAAGTTCCTCATACAAATCCTATGTGACATCACATTCTCCATATGATTAAAAGATCAAAAACTACATTACACTTTGTTAATGATGACCTCACAAGAAAAATATTACATATAATATTGCTATCAGGACGATTCATATTCAGTCAGTTTGGGATTATGTTTTAGGACTTGTAGAAATAAATACCTCTCAATAAGAAACACTGAATAATCTGATTATAGTGACATTAAAAACTGTTTACATGTGTACTATACAGTTTTGTTTCACACAGTTATGTTAGAAATGAAGTAGCAGGATACATATATAGCAATACTACAAAGAGGAAGATAATAATTAGATAAATAATTAGAATATATAGTAAACAAATGTATGCTCAAAGGGGCAATGAAGAGTCAATATAAAATCTATTTAAACCACTGGAAGCAACCTTACAGCTATAGGAACCTATAGAAATGTATTTTGTAAATTTAAAAAACATGGACATGGACAAAATACAATTGCCTCATGAATCACAAACGAATTGAGATACATAAGGATAATATATGAAGTTAAGAATAAGATATATTTTAAAACCATGCATGCATTGATCACAGATGAAAATATATGCTAAAATAAATATGGTAAATATATGTGTGCACAAGGACCAGCTGACCATAATGTATAAAACTAAAAGTGCCAGTGTAATTATGGAGGGACAGATAAATGACATAAATGTAAACAGGTTGGAATGTTCAGCATATAAATAAAGTAGAGAAATACTTGTGGTAGGTAATGGCTCCTTACATAGAAAATGCTTGAAAATAGCCACTCAGTGGAATCAAAGATCCAATGTTGGCATTGCGTGGCTCAACATACTATGTGGGTGGCCTTTCACTTAATATACATGTAGTGTCTCAGTGTATCACTCACAAGTAAATCTTAGAATCTGCTTGACAGCAACAATATTTATAATCAAAACAGAAAATAAATCATCAATGGCTAATAGAGGTCTAAGTGAACCCACATTTGTACAACACTTAGATGCACATATTTGCGCTGTCTCCTCGTTCCCTTTTTATGTTCATTTGCATGAGTACTGTTGAATACGCACTGTGATGCTTTTGATGTGAGACAAGCTCAGAAGGAGGGAAAAAGTCATAGATAGGACCAGCAAAGACTGAATATCTAACAAATGATGAAATGAGTAAAGACAAGAAGGCTATAACTATGATCAGCCTGAATAAACAGTTTTTTGCTGTAGAGAAGCTATTAAAGAACGAAAGAAAGATATAGTGTCCCTAAAACATCATGTTGAAGAAAAAATAAACATCAATAATCAAAAGCTAGAAGAGAAAAAGAATGTGACGTGAGAAACCACAAATAGCTTAGGAAGAAGCTACATCAGAAAATTCTGAGAAGGGCTAAACAACAATATCAGAGGTGAGAATTAAGAAAAAACCCCAAAGTAAACCAGCTGACCAACTTGCTCAAAAAGAGAAAAACCAAGTTGGGTGAAAGACCAAAGAATATTTGTCCCAGGGCATTTGAAGACCTTTCCAACACTGGGGCAGGAATGAAAAAACTACCAATACAATCATGCCAAGCCACTCCACAGAATAAAAATAATGGAAGATCAGGAAGAGAAAGGAGAGGGGGGAAAAGGTCAACCAAATGAAGATATCCGGCCCAGAGACCACAACAAAAAAAAGGGATCCCTAACCTCTCAAAATATACATTAAGCCTAGAGTAGCTTAATCTTCTGAAAAAAAGCCTGAAGTTTGCACTGTAAAGTGGCCCAAACCATTTCAAAATATTTGTAGACTTCCACTAATTTATACAAAGATTTATTCTGAAAACCCATTCTGTTCTCAAAGAGGAAAATTCTAATTTATCACACACACTGATTGAGACATGTAAGGACATCAAAACACTGCAGATCTTGGAGGAATTCCTATTGGAGCCAATGGGAGATAAAGATCCAGTAGAGAGTAGTATGCAAGAACAAAAGAAAAGAAGACTGCACTGAACGCAGTAACTTAACCCTTTGAGTGCCAGGAGGTATGCAATGGATTGCTTTGCAGTGTGTTTCGTACCCCTCTGGCACTCAAACGATTAATACCAAAGCTTCTTTATTCCCAGGTACAAATACAGAACAAGCCATGCTGCATACAGAATTTAATCCTCCATCAAAGTTCTACCCACACCATTCCAAGGGACCGTTCATAGAAGCATCACAGAAATAGATAAGACATTCATAAACTTTGTCAAGGTACATGGAAATATGCATCTAATCTCAATAAAAAAGAACTGGTCTGTCTAAAATCCTTAATTAAGAATGTCATTTCGTCATAAAGGAAGCAGGAAAAGGAGGTGGGATCGTTATTCAGTTGAGAGAGGACTTTATGAAGAAGCTAACCATATATTGAATGATGACACATTAAAAAAAAACTCATTATAAACCCGATAGATATAAACATAATAAAGGGAATTAGTAGAGTAGGCACACCAGCTTTGCATCATTAATAGATAAGAGTTCCTACTCTTGGACGTACAACTCCCTTGCATATTTACTACCAACTGCCAGTGGGCAAAAAATCCACCAGGACATCCTATCTTATTGGACATCGGATCACTAACTAGCAATTTGACACAGTTTATAGAATATTTCTTACAGAGGTATGTCCAAACATTGCTTTCATACACATGGGATTTCACACATTTTACAGATACTTAGGGGAATACAGTGACAAAAAGGGTTTCTTTGGCTGGCATGCGATGTGTGCTTTTTAATATATACATGAATCAGACATGATTTAGAATTGGAATCTGTCAAGTGTTATTTTAGAAAAAGATTACTCCATGCCAAGGGATCAGAAAAATTCAATTTTAAGGTCCATACACATTATCCTAGAGCATAATTACTTTATGTTTCTGAGCACCTTTATCTACAGTAATTTTGCTCTGCAGATTTGTGGGGCAGTGATGGGAACAAGATTTGCCCTCAGTTACGCCAACCTATTTATGAACTACTGGCAAAAAACATCTATACAGTCAGCATGGGGCAACCTTGTTCTGTATGCACGGAACATAAATGACTTACTCATCATATGGAAAGGAGGAGAAGAAAAGCTATTGGAATTTGAACAGCAACCTAATAGCAGCTGAATGGAGATTCAGTTCATGTTTCACCATAGTCCCATTTCAGTTAACATTCTGTAACTTGCATTGGGAGTCAAGTTGGATGTAACTACAATGACACACCACAAAGAAGTGGATGTCAATAGTTACCTTTACGTCAGTTTTACCACCATCGAATAAAAGCCTCAGAAGATCGGGAGTTTCTACAACACGCTGAGGATCTAAAACCAAGTTCCTGAAAAAAATTATATAAAGAAACCTCATTAACAAAGCGATACAAAAAGGATGAGAGACTCCTATAAATCAGCTGTTACAACAAAACAAGATGAAAAAACGCACAGCACCTTTGGTTCCATTTACCACCAGATTTAATAATGCAGGCAAAAAGATTATCTGGGAACATTGGCCCATCACATTGAATAATAAACATCTGCTCCCACCCTTGCTCAAACATACCAAGATGATTGACAGAAAATCAAGGGATCTGAAAAGTAAATTGGCTCCAACTGACTAGTGAAAACTCTAGTAGATTAAACTCAAATAAGGCATTAAATGTGGACACACATCCTGTATCACCTGCAGCTACATACAAGACAGAACAAATATCTTTGAATGTCATGTCACAGGAAAAAGTTTTGATATAAAGGGCTTTTTATCAAGATACTTTGGACTATGTGCTCTGCATGCTGGAATTAGGGATGGGCAAAAACTTTTGCCACAAACCAAAATTGTTGAAAAATTGTGCTTCCGCTTGGCAAATAATTTCCAGAGAAAAGTGCCATTTTCCTGCTTTTTTGCCTAGCTCATTGCATTGAAATCAATGGGAAGAAAAATGTTTCCACACCACATGAATGTTTTCTCTACTTTTCTACAGTCATATAAAAGGGCGTCAGGCATTCACAGCATTCCATTCTGTGTTTCTGAGAGGAGAAAGCAGCATGTTTTTGAGCTAGAGAAGATAGTCAAATAAAGGGTAAATGAAGCTTAGTTTGGGGAGTCTTTTAGGCAGGACATTTGTTCTCTGTATTAGGGGAGTCGGGGGGTATTCTGGCAGAAAAGCTGTAAGGATGGAGGTTGACCCCAAATACCCCAAAATTTTGTGTGAATGACTGGAAAGACAAAGACAGCTGTGGTGGAAATTGCTTGCCGATTTTGCTTGTCTCTGTGGTGGGGAGGTCTGTGGAAAGTTTTTTTTAGTTATAATTTTTTTTTTGGACTGACTGTGATAAGATAGGGTAGACAACTTGGAAAAAAAAATAGCTGACTGGGAGCCTGATGTGACCGAGGCAGAATTGATAGACAGCAGACAACATTGAGAATTTGAGAGCTAAGGCAAGACATCACACTTCATCAGTTGTATACTGTAAAGAGTAAACACACACACAGTAGTTGAGTAATGTCCTGCAAATGCACAAGGGGCAGGTGGAGGGGGAATGGTGGAGCAGTGCAGGGACATGGGAGTAAAGTAGTAGCTCAAAAACTGACTGCAGCAATGGTCTGCCACAATTTAGCTTGTACTTTATCTTTTTTTTATTACTTGACATCATCATGAATATGCGCCAGTGTCACTTAAGCAGGACATTAGTGCTGTGGGCAAAGGAGAAATGTACTCTGTATGTTAAAGGAATAGTAATACTTTGTTTTATCTTTATTTTATTTTCTAGACATTAAAAAAACATGAAGAACGATATGTCTTATCTCTCAAACCTTTATGGTTTAAGAGATATTCACAAGCAAAGTTTCCCCCTCCTGCCCCTTTTACCTAGTGTAAGCCATCTCTTCTCAGATGTGGAATGCATTCCATAGACCAGACAGATAACAGCATGGGACAAGCTTCTTTCTATTAGAAAAATGAAAGCCCTGCCCCCCTTGACAAGTTTTTCAGCTTTTTCCCTTATCTTAATTGAAGATTGTCCCTCTCTGCAGTCTACCTGGGCACCTCCCTTCTGCTCTGGCTGAGTAGTGTTACATTAGTAAAAGGGGTGGGAGGGGGATTTTTTATCAATGAATTACTCCTAAACTACAACTCTGACAGAATTGAAATAACACTCTCCATGGCCCAAATACTATGAAGATTAATTAGAGCTGTTTTTATTATGAAACATTACTATCATTTTAACACATTTTTCAAGGTATATGTTGCTGTAGGACTCACAACTTTACCTTTCATCTACTTATTTCTCCACTACAGCCCTCAGAAGAAGTAATATTGTGCTGGGAAATGTTAGATCACAGGAAACATAGGCAAAAATGTTTTAGAATAAGAGAAAGATGTGTTAGAATAGGAGGAAACTGTAATGGAATATGCAAAATATTTGCTTGAATAGGCAAAAAGGAGGAAAATTTTGCATTTGAGAAAAGGAGAAACATTTTACACAAAAAAGAGAAAAATTGTCTTTTTTCACAAAAAGTCATGTAGGAAATTTTTATCACTTTTCTCCCACCCCGGCTGGAATGCCCTTGTGGGCTCTAGTATGTATGAAGTACTAAAAGAAATATTAACTAACGCCTTTAGGAACATTGATGCAACATTCTAAGGGGCAATTTATAGCACATTGTGATCAGACATTTCTATATTTCCTGCCTCTATGTGGTCAGATCTGATCTTCAAATAACAATAGAGTATATACACAGTTATAATTTACATATCTCTCCTCTCTAAATCTTGAGGGGGATTTTTTGTTGGAACATCTAGTGGAGACACGATTGGATGATTTGAGACATTATTTGTTTGTTTTCCGATCATTATTATTATTTCTTTATATTGTTGGACATCAGATTAGTCTATATGGGGTATATGTACGGTACACAGGTCCTTTTTGGATTTAGGGGACTTGCACTCTTGGCTCCACAGTACAGGCCTTGGGTTGTATGTGCTGTGGGTTGAGCGTGACGGACCAGTGTTTTTTAATAGCATTCTTTACTATAGATTGCCTCTCGTTTTAGCCAATTGCAGTTTGTTACTATAGATGGCCTTTTGCTTATAGAGTATATTCTGACTGAATTATTTACAGTAAGTGCAACTGATTCATTACCCATAATTTCTTTTTATATTAATTTTATTCTATACTAGTTGAACAGCCCGTTACACTGGCCACTGTGCCACTGCCACCTGGTCGCGGGCCAGTCACGCGCAGTAGGGACTGCCTGCGCCACGGCTGATACAGAGCTGAACGCTTATTCGGAGAGCACAGCTCTGTATCAGCCGTGGCGCAGGCAGTCTCTACTGCAGCTGCACAGCAGTGTCTACTGCGCATGTCGTGGCATTACACACAATTTAGCGAATTATTATATAGGATTATTGTCTAAAGTTTTAGTCATGGATGCACATAGATTTAATAAACTTGAGTTGCGTATTGTTTATTTTGAGATTGTCCAATTTTTCCATTATTATCAATGATTGTAATATATGTAATATATATATGGGGAATTCTGTGCCATCTCAAGATTACCATAATTAGCACTGGAAATGTTCACATATAATTTTGCAGAACAACACCACCAAGATCCAGGCGAACTGAGTCTATAAATAATTGACATTATTCCCACACAAAAAAAGAGTGTAGGGGAGCAAAATAAGAAAGTTTCTATATATTTCATCTCCAAACTCTACACCTTAATGGACTGAACAAGGAGATGGATTTGTGGTGCCCAAGATAACTACATCTTTATCTAAGTTTGCTCCTCATTTGTATTACTCTTTTAGATCCTATGGAGCAGCTATAGGACATATCCCCAAATTGACTCATAGACTCCATTTTTCAGCCCTCTGCTCCCTATTCCTCACATCAGTAGCCAAAGTGAAGAATAAACTTTGTTAGAGGTCACATAGCCAACACCAAATGTATGTGCAAGTAATCAGCACAAAAGTATGTATTTGCAATCTTTGAGTAACAAATTGGGATACAGTAAGTATGTATAAAATCCATTGTGACTGCAGAATATCATAAATACATGTAATGTCTTTTTAAGGAGTATGATCCCCACTTTTATGTGAAAGAAGTAATTATTAAACTCAGATGTAACATATTTAATCATAATATGGCATAGGTCCCTATACAGAATGTGCAAGATTTATCACAAACAACTAGGAGTCTGGATAAGTTTAAAGGAAATCTATGTCACCTATACAGACATTTACAAAAACCTAAAAAGATAATTACAAATAAGAATTCTATAGCATGTTTATTGTCATTGTATATCTGTTAAAGTAGTTAAAGTCGTAGTGTAATCATACCTCTATATGATGTATCTATTGAGTAATATGAAAAACATCATATTAAAAATAAGCAAGATGATATGAATATATATTTTTTTTTTGAGAAAATTAATATGGTGTCATTCCCAAAGAATAACATATAATCTTATAATATAATGAAAAAACCCTTACATGGAAAATCAATCACCATATCAATTTCCACATAAGTGAAAGAGCTAAGGAAATGAATATGGCTCTTTCAATAAATATAAATAATAAATATATTATTTAAGATACTATCCTAAATATATTATTAAATTGATAGTACCTTTGGAACCACTGTCCTGGGTGATTATTGCTGATCAAGCTTATTAAAGGGATAGTAATGCCCCAGAACATGTTTTTATGATTTTGTAGGGATTAAAACTCTGAGTTTAATGCAAAAAAAGTATGTCTCAAGCCGCTATGATTTGAGAGATAGTTTCATTCAAAGTTTGATGTCTCCTGCTGTCAGCTGTAAAGCTGTCAGCAGGAGATTTGTGTCGGTCGACACGCAATCACGTTTTTTAAACAGAATGACTGCATTGCAATGGTCTACCAAGGGTGCTGGCACACTTAGTAGACCATCGCAATGCAGTCATTCTGTTTAAAAAACACAATTGCGGCTCTGCTGCAGAGATCTCCTGCTGGCAGCTTTATAGCTGACAGCTGGAGACGTCAGACATTGAATGAAGATATCTCTCAAATCATAGCAGTTTGAGAGATACTTTTTTTTGCATTAAACTTAGTGTTTTAATCGCTACAAAATCATAAAAACATGTTCTGGGACATTACTATCCCTTTAAATGTTCTCCATTTTTTGGATTGAGATCTGTGACAATTTAACAAAACAGATTGCAAAAAGACAACATGAATTAACTATGATCAAAGTATTTTTATTTATATTATTTTACTTCAGTTTCCTTTTTGTTTGTTACTGCACATATTTTTATCTGAAAGATTTAGGGCAACATTATGTGATCCTTTGAGTTGTCCAGAACTGTTACTTTGTGACGTCTGTGCAACTAATACAGTATATGAATGTGACACAAAAAGAATTGAATGATGCAAGTATCTCACTGTGAACACAAACCCCATGTTTAAGTATATCTATACATATTTATAAATTGTATCTGTATATTACATTTTATTTTGATTTTACTTTGTTTTGTTTAATTGGCATGTACTCTCTGGGTCGACTTAGACCTCAATTAGCCTTTGATGATTAATTTTCTATTTTGATTATAAATATTGTTGTCAAGCAGAATGCCATACCCAGTGCCAAAACACGTAGAATCTGCCACATGTCAGGACTGCAGATGCCGAGCTTGGAGGGACTACAGAGAAGGATGAGATCTATTCAGAGTCAGAAGGTGGAATCTGTCAGACAGAGGAGTTTCCCAGATTCTAAGATTTGCTTGTGATACACTGAGATACTACATGGAAATCAAATAAGAGGCCACCAACATAGTTGAACATGTTGAACTAAGCAATACCTACATTGGATATTTGATTCCAATGAGTGTTTTTTTCCCACTATCTTCTCTATAAGGGGCAATTGCCTACAACAAGTATCTATACTTTATCTCTAAGCTGAACATTCCTCCCTGACTTCATAGTATTCATTTGTGATTCATGACACATTTTATTTGTAGTTTGTCCATGTTTTTAAAATTTACAAGCTAAAAATAACTACACCTAATGCACATCTGCACAGTCTCCCCTTTTTTAATAAACTATTACATAACTTAGGTATTCTCCATTTTGTTGTTTTGTAAATTACCAAAAATGTTTTGTGGAAAGGGGAACTCTCTGTAAGAATGAGGTTTTATTCTTACTGGTGATCCGGCTGATTTCTTGTCCATGCCTACAGTATGTGAGCTATATGAATCTCGGGCAAGTGCACTCCTAAATTTGATCTTGGCATTCAACACAATCTTAATGTGTTTTGAGACCATTTTAGTTGCTGAATTGTGTGCTTTCTGCTTTCTTCTGTCACTCCAAGCCTTTTTGACAATCACATTGCCTGCTGCTTTCATATAGGCTGTTATCTTGCTCATTGACCTTTGCATTGTCTTGCATTTAAGTTCTCATCAGGAACCTATCTTTACCTCTGAGGCTTTCCTTGTCTGGCTAGTGCTTCAAGTTTCCCTTCTCTTATTCCTTCTGGTATCCTTGCTCCCTAGCAACTTAAGTGGCATAGTCGCTATTCACCAATGCTACCAATGTACTAAATAGCTCTTCCTGCCACCCTTCAATTTTCTGCACCCTCTAACATCTCTAGTATTTCAGTATACCCTTTCTCTGACAAAATGTAACTAATGCTGTAATTATTCATTTACTTGATTTGTATGACTAGTTAACCCTCTGCTTTTCTTGTCAAATTCCTGTGTTATCTACAAAGCAAACTAGTAAGAATGTTTTTCCAGTCAAAGCTTCTATTTGTAAGTTCTACTAACGTTTATCTCTGCAGAGTGTCCAGTACTGTTTCATATCTTCTGTCACACTCTCAAGCAGTCTATCTACTTCTAGTCATCAAATGCAAAAAAAGAGAAAAGTAGAGGAAACTCTAATGGCGCAGTATGTCAAAGACCAATTATCAATATACAGAAAAATATTCATTCACATGAAATAAATGTCATTGGTTGCCCAGATTTCAAATCGAACTTGTGGAGGATATTGACTCTACCTCCACACAGACAACAGGACCACCGGACTCAATCCCCAAATGGTCACGACCTCCAGATCATGCTTGAAAACAAAAGAAAAACAAAGGAAGATACAGGGAGAGCTGGACTGTTGTTAACCCATCAATGGGCTATAACACATAGATATAAATATAAGGTGTACTCGCACGGTATCACGGTGCCCGTGATTGTTGAAATCTATTGGTTGTTTGCCTTTATCCCTCCTCAGGCTCCCTATTTAAACCTGGTTTGGGCATACTATTGTTGCCCTTTCGTGGTGTCTCTGACCACTTTAGCTTTGAACATGTTCCAGTATCCATCAGTACCTGTACCTGTGTTCCTGAGTTCCAGAATGCATCCTGTTCCTGAATCTCCTGTCTGCAGAGTTGTTCCAGTGTGTTCCGGCCTAGTTCTGTGAGATTGATGTCTCCTGCTGATCGCCTTCACGGAGCTTTCCAGTATGCTTGGTTTCCTGCGAGTTCCTGTCGTCTCTTGTCCAGCCAGATGTATTCCTGATGTTTGATAGCCTTGGCGACATTCTTAACTCCAGTGCGGTATCTGGGTTGCTCTGAAGCCTTTCAGCTGTACCTGTTGCTGTTGGTTCCAGCATGCGGACGCTGGTTTGCTCCCAAAGCCTTGCGGCTACACGTTACTGTTGGTCCCAGCGTGTGGACGCTGGTTGCTCCAAAGCCTTGCGGCTACACATTACTGTTGGTCCCAGCGTGCGGACGCTGATTTGCTCCAAAGCCTTGCGGCTACACATTACTGTTGGTCCCAGCGTGCGGACGCTGGTTTGCTCCTAAGCCTTGCGGCTATACATATTATTGTTGGTCCCAGCGTGCGGTTGCTGGTTTGCTCCAAAGCCTTGTGGCTATTTACATTGTTGTTGGTTCCAGCGTGCGGTCGCTGGTTTGCTCTATGAGCATCCTGAATGTACTCACTGTTGAACGTCACTGAGTGAGTTCCGTTGGGCTGCCTTGCCCGGTATTGGTAAGGTCGGTAGAACCTGGTATACATTCCATCTGTGGGTTGCCTTACCTGGTATTAGCAAGGCTGGTAGAGCCTTTTGTGAGATTATTTGGGCTGCCTTCCCGGTATTGGTAAGGCCGGTAGAACCTGGTATATATTCCATCTGCAGGTTGCCTTACCTGGTATTGGCAAGGCCGGTAGAGCCTACAGCATTAGATCAACGGCTGTCTTTCCCGGTATATTGGCAAGACCGGTAGAGCTTTGTTAGCTCCTTGGGCTGCCTTGCCCGGTATTGGTAAGGCCGGTAGAACCTGGTACTTATTCCATCTGCAGGTTGCCTTACCCGGTATTGGCAAGGCCGGTAGAGCCTACTGGATTGGATCATTGGCTGTCTTGTCCGGTTTATTGGCAGGACCGGTAGTGCCTGTATTTGTATCTCGCTATATTTGTATGTTGTATGTCATGTTGGAATCCTAAGGGATCACCTTTTAAATTATTTCAATAAAGTTGTGTTTTTACCTAACTTTATGTCTGAGAGTCGTAATAAACCGTGACACACGTGAGATCACACCAGTACCAAACTAAGGACACCAGTACAGTAAGACAGCAGGGGATATTGATGCTGATCCTCCTCGCAACAGGACCCTTTGATTGAGCATCCAGCAATAATGTATATGAAGTATCTGACACTAAAGTGACCTTTCTCACAGCAAACCAAATGAACAAAGTGTCATTGAAACCGTATCAAAAATGTATTAAAAGAAATTAAAATAAATTAAAAACCCTCAATAAGATCAGAGCTCTAAATTAAATTACTTGTAGTTCTCAGCAGACCATTTCCATTTATTCTTGTCCTCTTGAAGAAATGGTGTGTGCATCACGAAACATGTTGAGTGTTTTTAATTTCTTTTAGTTTCTTTTAATACATTTTTGATACTGTTTCAACTATACTTTGTTCATTTGATCTGCTGTGAGAAAGGTCACTTCATCATCAGATACTTCACATACATCATTGGTGGATGCTCAATCAAAGGGTCCTGTTGCTGGGAGGATCAGCATCAATATTCCCCACTGGCTTACTATACCGGTGTTCTTAGTTTGGTACCAGTGATCTCCCGTGTGAGTACACCCTATATTTAAATCTATGTGTTATAGACAACCATCCAGCTCTCATTGTATCTTCCTTTTTTTCTTCTATTTCTAGTCAGGATCACATCACAAGTAGCTACAAGGGAACGAGGGCATATATGCAGGTAGTGAGGTGAGACGTGGACTTGATGAAAGAAACTGTTTCACAAGTTATTTAGGATTCTGCTGGAAATAAATTGAACCACACGTAGCTATGAATACATAAGCAAAGAGAGTTAGCCACTGCTAGATTATTTAGTATGGGAGAGCCCTCCACATGAATCCCCACAGTGTATCTTTAGATGGACACGCGTCTGTTCTACAAAATGGCTCTGAGGATCAGAGACCTGTCTCAACTAGTTCTATGCTGACTACACTGTAAGGAAATATGCTTCTAGCCTATCACATTCCAGTATAAACTTTATTACCATATATGGCGATACACAGCTGTCCACATCTGTCTCTACACTTTCTACATGTTATGACTAAGTTACATCCTGTTGTCTCCCACTAAGTGATGGAAGCAAGGAAATTAACCCTCGGATGACCCAGAGGAGATCATGAAATGTAACTCTCTATACAGAAACCCATCACACTCATCCTCAGATACAGGAGAAAAGAAACTCAGGAAGATTTAAGGGTGAATGAGGGTGAGGAAGGTCAGGTGTGGCATATCAGAGCTGAATAGATGAGCTGTTATGTTTTCAGCTACGTTCTTGAAGTGAGCAGTGAAAGGATTACTAGAAGGAGGATAAATTGGACATAATAGATAAATGTACAGCAAATTCTTTGAATTCTAGATGAGAGAGGAAATGAGAAATAAATAAGAGATACAGAATCATGAACTGTAAGACCGTAGAAAAAATTTGGTATAGATTGAATTTGTCAGATGCTGATCATGACTTTCTCCAGTTACATTAAGTAGTTCATGAACATATTAGAAAGTACTTGGTTTGTGTGGTATTGCAAGGCCGGAGAATATTAAGCTTTGTGTGGTGTAGTGTGTTTGACTGGGCTAGATAAGAAAGAGATGAGAATTTTAGGTATAAGTAACTTAGAAAATTAGCATTAGGTAGGAGTAGGGCTAAGAAATTAATTTAAGTCTTGGTTTAATCTGAAATCATATTAATGCATCCCTCTATTGTGTTTGTGTTGATGTTTTTATTTCTTGGGGAAATAGCAAGTAGTGGATATATTTTGAAACATAAGATGTTGAATTTTAACCCATCTGACTACAATTGTCACTTATGTGTGATTTTTCCCTTTTCTTCTTAAACATTACTTAACATTTCACCTAGAAATGTCAAAACATAATTTATACAATTAACAGCTTTGTTGTATTACCTTTGGGTGCCAAAAACATGTATCCCATTTCATTGTATTGAAAATGATTATGTAATCCATTAAGTAAATCAAAGAAAGTCCATAGTTCGCACAAGGAACTTTCTTGCATCAACACATATATTGGTTTCTATGGGATCGTTCAAGTGCTGCTGCAACAAAGTTTCCTATGTGAACTAGTTCTAGAAATGTGAGAGACACATCTGTAACACCTGATTCTGTCGCAAGCAGGAAAAATGATGTGTACCTAGATGCTCATTCCAAGATCTTGATACACAACTCCCTTTATCATTGCTTCCAGCTCTATATGACAGTCTGTAAAGTGAATTTCACTGAATCCTGTTATTGCACATTAACTGTGAGCAAGATTATCCTCAAGCCTGCCACTCAAGCTTCTCAGAGAGAACAATACAAAGCAAGACAACTTCTTCAATTCCCAGACTGTAATACGACCAGAAGGACAAACATTTGTCCTCTTCCACTATGATTTTCTGCAGAACATAATCACTCACAGCTGATGTATACTGTAGACTTTATGTACAAAGCATAAGAGAAGCAATTCTGGTGCAAAACAAATGAACCATAAAGAAAAAAACTCCCTATTGTTTTTAAATGAGTAAATACTAGAAGATATTCAGGGATTTAACCCCCCACTGAAATCAATGTTAGTTTGGGGACATTTTATATCTCTCCTATGGTGCAGTTAGTTTGCTCCAGAATTGCTACTCTTATGTGCATAAGGAAGCATATGGCTTCTTGCCATGTTAATAATGGGCTTTGAGGATGTGCAACACTGTGAATTTTATAAAGCTATTAGTGCCATTTAAATGCATCATGTCAACATATTTAATTAAGCCTTTCTGTGATATACATAGCTACTTCAATGCTGAGAACGAATTGATAGACATCTCATCATAATAAGAGCTGACTCATGTCGGAATTGCAAAAACATCATTGCTGGCACTAAGTTATAATGCAGCTTGAGACTAACCCCTCCACTTAAACGAGCACTAAGACCTAAAAATAAAATTGGGTTATATATATTTAAATATCATGTATTTCCAGCTTCCATATGTAGTTGTTTATTATATTTTGATCCTGAAAATCTGATCCAAAACTTGCATTTTTAATGCATGTGTAGACTTTCCTACACACCGTTTTGTTTAATTCGTTTGCACAGTTTAACCCTTTGAGTGCTAGAGACGTATCCAGCGCATTGCAACGTAATGGTTTGGATACGTCCCTAGTGCTCAAAGGGTTAACATCACTTGTGAGACATCTGTCATTCTTGATAAAATAGAAATCAAGGAACCCTGTAAAAGGTGGTAAACAATTAATAATGTGTCTGATAAGCAAAATGGAAATCAGTAAGTACTTTAAATTGGGGACAATAATTTCACAAAAACTGACCCAATAAACAACTGATAATAATACATATTTTTCAACATTAAAATGTCTTTGAATCATTCTCAAGAACCAACTGTATCTGCGCTCAAATCATGTGATACAGCTGTGTAAGCCATTCGGTAAAACACACATGTATGAAGCACAGCAGAAAATACAAGAAGAACACAGCACACAGATACTTCTAAGAACCACCATGTGGTAGCATAATCATCTTCCTCCCACTGAAACTCAAGCTATTCATAGGATTAAGGTCTTGTCCTTCCTCTGGAATTCAGTGTGCAGCCTACAACTCAATATCCACCCAACTCTACAATGGTTCTTTACCTCCAACCTTGACAGTGATATTCCATCATGAAAAAAAAGTTTGCAGGGTTGGGGGGGTACTAATATAATATAAAAAAAAAGGGGGACTGTTGTGAACTAAGAAGAAGAAAGAAAATGTACTCTGTTGATGTAATATGTTATTTTTTTATATCTCCAAAGTTCCCTGCAGATCATACACAAGAGGATAAAGAATATCAGCAATAGAAATGGACATCTAGAAAATATTACACATGTAACCTTTGCCACTTGATTAAGGCTGTAAAGAAATGATTCATGCTGCCACTGACAATCATAATTCCTCAAACTGAATGCACATGTAAATTAAACCGTGTTATTTACATAGTCAAGAGGAATAACTTCACAACAGATGAAATGAAAGAAAAACAATAAAGGAATTCATTAACTATCAGCATTTCTCTTTCAACGAAATGTTTTTCATTTAAAGACATTTGTATTAATAAACTTTGTTTCACTATGAATAGTTAACAAAAATTGAGACTAGTGTACAAAGAATTAGGGGAGATCCACTAAGCAGTGATAAAGAGGCGATAAAGCAGAGATTACTTCTCCAGTTTATCACTTCTCCAATTCCTATGTTATTCTATGGAGCCCATGCACTAAGATTTCTTCAACTTTGGAGATCTTAGTGAATAGTCTCCGTGGAATAACATAGGAACTGGAGAAGTGATGAACTGGAGAAGTCATTTCCACTTTATCACCTCTTTATCACTGCTTAGTGACTCTCCCCCCTGGAGTCAGTCTGGAGCAAACCAACTACACCAGAGGGGAAAAATAAAATTATTTTTGATTAAAGCTGAACTTTCCCCTTCTATAAAGCCGCCCTCCAATAATTAAGCATATGGAGACTAGCTTCATAATAGTTCTATTAGCTCTTAGAAGTGCCAGATTCTAAAGTAATCCTTAATATTCAGAGACAGGAAGCCAGGCATCAGTGCAGATATTTTATCTGTGCACCTCTAAGAGGCATTGCACTGTGCCATAAGGTAACTGGAAGGGACTGAGGGCGTAGGCATGCAGATGGCACTAACCTGGCCATCAGTCTTTGAAAATTAAGGATTACTTTAGAATCTGGCACTTCTGAGAGGTAATAAAGTATTATGAAGCTAGTCGCCATATGCTTAATTATTGAAGGGCAACTTTATAGAAGGTGAAAGTTCCACTTTAACTGGGGCTTTTAAACATTTAAATGCTAGAGAGGTCTACAATACAATGAGTTGGAGGTCTTTCTAGTATAAAGAAGGTTAAAATCACTATTTAAATCAATGGGGAATTTTTATTTCTTCTGCATTTCACAGATGGTTTGCTTCAGAATTAGTAAAGTTTCTCTTAATCATAATTCTGAAATATCCCAAACCCATATTTTTTTCCTCAGTGGTACAGCAACTCAGTTACAATAATAAAATAGGCATACAGCGCCTTACAATAGAAGTAAGTTACATTAAATAAGAGGGGATAAAATAAGTGCCACATTCATAGAAACATTAGGAGAGAGGTCCCTGCCCCAAGGAGCTTACAATCTAAATGGGTAATAGGAGACAGACAACAGGGTAAAAGGGTGTCAAGTGCTGAGGTTACAAGTGCTGAGTTTGGTGAAAGTTATTCTGGAGTAAGCCAACTTTACCATAGGGGACAAATAAAAATTCCTAAATACCCATATACTTGATTTAGAGCTTGTTAACCCTTTGAATGCTGTAGAGGCCTCCAATGCATTGCGAGATATCTCTAGCATTCAAGGGGTTAAAAGTCCAAATTAACTTAGCAGAAATGTTTGTTTGTCCCCTATGGTGCAGTTGGTTTACTCCAGAATAAATCCAGTTAGCTTTTATAAATATGGGCCATACTTCCTTGTTATATTTTTTTCCTAAAAAAAAAAAAAGTATGGATTTTACTTAGAATGCATTTTAATAACTGGTATTTATTCATGTATCAATAATTTAATGGGACCTTTAGAAATAAGACCCTATTAACTTTTCCCTACCAATAAACTATCAATTATTCCCTCTGGCTGAGAAAGGATTCAGGGGTCATTACTATTGTTAGTTCTAGCAAATAGTCATAAGTGGAATAAATTATTTTGTTTTACCTCTTGACAACCAGAGGGGTATGGAAAACACTGGTCCTCAAGAGATTATTTTATACAGAGTATAGAAATATGATGTAGAGCCATTTGTGAGCCATTTTAGTTACAGACACTTGAAAGGAATAGTTAACCACTTGGATGCTACAGATATATCCAACACCTTTTATGTAATGCATTGGAGTTGTCTCTATCATGTACGGTAAGGGTGTCCAAGTTTTTTTCATTTGTGGGGCACATGAGCAGAAATCCATGGGCATAAGGGCAACATGATTTATTTTTGTATTTATTTTATTAATTCAGTCAGCAAAGTCATTCATATAACCCCTTGAGTGCCAGAGATGTATCCAACACATGACACTCCCAGGATTAATAAAAATGCTAAATTAACTGGCTTAGTGGTAGTTATTGATCAATTTTTCACAAGTAAGTGAGAACACTGTTATTTACCCTTTAATAACCAGAGAGGTGTGCAACATATTCAGTGCATTGCAGACCCCTCTGGCAATTAATTTTTAACACACTGTTATGTTCTCAAGAACTGTTTGTCGTTATTGGAACCTGTGCTGGAGGGGTACCCTCAAGTAAATCTTTGTGGATTTTATTTTATTTATAAAGATCTTGCATTTAAATATTTTCCCTTTTTCAACTACAGATTGGACAGAAGACAGAAGAAAGAAGACAGAGGAATGAAGACGGAAGATTATAGAAACCAGAAGAAGAAGAATGAAGAAGAAGATGGACAGTGGATGACCAGTAAGTGTAACACAGATCTTGGTTTTAGGCTAGTGTCTGGTGTAGTGTAGGGATAGTGTTTTGGAAGGTGACCGTGTGTTTGAGCTAACTGTCAGTGCTTCACAGTGTGTTAGGCACCGATCGTTAGATCTTTTCCTTTGATGTTCCCATTATTCACACTATTTATCATGCATTTTGGGAACTTAGCACACAACATTTTTGGCCACAAATCCATTTCAGTGGCCTTACATCTGCGGTGGTTTCAGTTGCTAGGACAATTGGATACCAACTTAGACATTTGTTTTTTCCAGCAGGCAGCAATTTTGCCCTAAAGCAATTCGTTGTGTAAATAATTGGATAGAGCCCCTTAATGGACTCTCTATTTGTACTTGAACAGTGGTTTCTAGCACATGCACACAGGCTCAACTAGGGATCCCAACATTAGTGAACCATGGATTTATTGATATCAATAAATCCAAGAATCTAAAAACATGAGTGAAAAGAAACAAAAATGAACTCTATGAGCCCCAATGCAGTAGGTAACAAATTAAAAGCATTGCATACCTCTCTGGCACTCATAGGTTTAATCTCACTAACTCTAACACCAACTCCAGAACATAAACTCTGACCTGTAAGTCTGATGTCCAGCAGGTTCTTCAGTGCCCTGGTCATCCACTGTAAGTCTTCTTGTATAATCTTCTATTTTATAATGTTAGCGGTGTTGGCGGCAGGAAAGCAGAGCAAAAATCCCAACCCTATATATCGTTTGGTCCCTTGCCTGAGCAATATTGAAATTTTAACAGAGATTGGCTCTTTTTATACCCAGTCTCTGTTCAAAATGCTTCCCATGTTTCCATTGGCTGGGAAGTGGGGTTACAGAGAGTGTGATGAAATAGCACCAATGGCTGCTGCTGCAGAGGAGTATGACTCTGAGTTTGTTGTAGGAGATGATAAGATTTGTAGAATATCCACACATGCTGCTGCAGGAAACCCCACCACCTCCAGAAGTAATGTTGCTAAAGTAATAAAGTTACACTGTTCTTCTGCAATCTACTGTTAACCCACACTTACTGAACTGGAAGGAATAAAAAACTGTAGAATGGCAAAGATGCCAATATATGGTCAGTTGATATGCTGCCTTATTTTTTTGTAGAAAACCAAAGTTTTAAAAAACTAATGCCACATGTTGTACCTTGCAGGCATATCCCAAGCCACAGTCATTTTTTAAGGATGGCTTTGCCATCATTGCACAAGCATGTGGTAAGTGTGGTGGGCAAAGTGCTGGAAACATCATACAGAAAAAAGTTCTCCTGACATCTGGACAGTGGCTCTCAATTTTATTTCTTTTTTTTGGGGGGTGGGGCTTTCTGATGCTTAACATAAACTTTGCATTGTCTATGGTGCATGTAATTTATGAGGACAGATGTGATTACTTTCCCCTTTTCACTACCTTATTACACACAGTGTAGTAATTTATGACTGCCCAAAGGGAAACATATATCCACACATATGATTTCAGTGAGAGGAGAGGAGAAGAAGAAAGGTTTTCTTCTTCTTCTTCTCCAGAATCACCTTCAATGCATGGGGCAAGTTATGCTGCTGCTTCAGCATCAGCTCTAGGGATAGGACCAGGAGTATTTGTGACAAGTAGAGTCTTCCTAGTCCCATATCATTACTTGAAGAACACATTTCCATAGTAGCCACAATTGTCTGTAACACATTAGCCTGCTCATCATCATCTTCCTGCTGTTACAGATGAACATCTACCTCTGACAACTCAACAGCAGGATTTATAGCAGCAGCAAACACATGAATGTGTCAGGCCGCCCACCGCAGACTAAACACCCGCCAAACACATACTAGTGCGGGAAGGCAGCTCCTACCTCGTAGCCGTCCAACGCGGCAGTTACCTCTCTCGGCTTCACACTGTTCTCTGCATACTGTTGCAGGCAGGCGGCTCTGTCATGGCGGCCACCTCTTCCTACTCCCCGCTATTCTCCACAAGCCAATAGCCACCCAGCACGCCACAGCAGAGGATCACAATGCGCACACATTCAGCCTCCATTGTGTGCGCGTCCTTCACGAGGCAATAAAGAATCCCGGGTGTCTCTATGGCAATGCGGTGTTTGGCTCCGCCCCCTACAACCTCAACATGCCCCCAGTCTAGCCTATAAAAGCCCAGAACTTACTAGGGGCTTTGCTCAGTTACACTGTGCTTCCCAAGGTGTTCAGTTGCCTCTTGTCTGCTCCTTCCCCAGACAACTGGTTCTAACCTTTGACCTCCCTGTAATCCTCCTGATTCTCTGGCTCCCTACCAGGTTCATCTCTCTGGCATCCTGACCTCGGCTTGACCATCTGGACTCCGCTGCTCTCTGGTATCCTGATCTTAGCTTGACCCTTGAACCCTGCTGCTCTCTGGTATCCTGACCTCAGCTTGACCCTTGAACTCCGCTGCTCTCTGGTATCCTGACTTCGGCTAGACTATATGAACTCTGCTGCTCTCTGGTATCCTGAGCCCGGTTTAGCCAACGGACCTATAGTTTGGTTCAGTCCTCTTCCTGTGTGCTGACTCAGCAAGGGTAACAACTTGCTTCTGGGTTCCTGCCTTTGAAAGTGAATACGCTTCCGCTACAATCCTAACAGAATGATGCTGCTGATGGTGGTGAGGCCCATCCACATTTGCATCACTTTCTCCCATTCCTTACCACTTTCTGCCAAATCACTATCATACTGTCCTCCACACCAGCTGTTCCACCATCACCCTCACTCTCATCACCACAACCACCAGTATCTTTCTGCTCTGTGAGACTTGTTGGAGATGACAAGTGTGACAGAGCATTTCTTGCTGTCACATTTGCCAGTTCTTCAGAAGAAGGCACACTGGAAGTAATAGCACCAGGCACAGGTAGCTGACATGTGCTGCCAATTCCAGTTTCTCCAGTATTGTTCCTCACAGGATAAGGGACAAGGTCAGTGCACTGAGGTACATTGGGTCAAGGGAATGTGGGCTCCATTTGCCGCTGGTGCTGCTGATTTCCTTCTCCACCTCTTTATCAGCAGTGTCAGCAGCAGCTTCAGCAGCATAGTCAACACAGTCTGTCTTATTCCTGCACATCATAGTGCTAACCATACCAGCACTCCAAACAACTTTTGTTTTATTTTCACTTTTATTTTTATTTATTTCTCTCTCTCTCTCTGCCTGCTTCCACTCTCTTTGTCTCCTAAACTACACCACACTGCATGTCGAGAAATGTTGGTGTTATAGTATGGAGGCAGGAAGTTTTGCCACCTTTGGAAACCACAGTTGGGAAATGGAAACTTTGTCTCTGGAAATTCTGTGGATTTAGAAAAACAATGGAAAATCTATGGGTTTTTCTGTTGGCGGGTAATCATGCTTTTTTGTGAGAATTTCCATGGGAACAATATTTGATGTGTTTTCCATTCTTAATCACCTATTACATGTAGCTTGAAAGAAGTAGTAATATTTAAGCGGATTAGTTAGAAGTTTGGGATTGCAAATTTGAATTATTACATTGCTAATATACTTTACTCCATGGATTATGCCCTACCATTCAAAGGCTAAGATAATCATGAAACTTAGATCGATTTATTATCATATCTTTAATATATAAAATGGTAAGCGTTTCGATGCATTGGAGTCCTGCATCGCTTCCAGTCATTCATCTGCCGCTCTTTCCTCTGTCATCTAGAGGTTGACGGAGGCTGCATAGACAAAGAGAGATATGAGCAATAGGATCTTATCAATTAAAGTATCACACTCATAGTATCCAGATGAGACTAAGAACAGAAAGCTCAACATATAGTGCTAATTGTGTAGGCGGGAAAAAAGGATGACAATGTATATTTTTTGGATACATTTGTATACATTGTTATCCTTTTTTCCCACCTGCACAAATAGTGCTCTATATCTTAGTGTATACATTGTATTTTTTGGTATCACCATTGAAAACAGGGTGTTTTGATAGGGGGCAGCTTTTTGTGTTTTTGGACACATTCATCCAACCATTGCGCTATATATTTCTCAATTCTAGTAAAGCTCAATACATATGCCCCAGATCATTGGTCACGTCAGGGCTGTGTGGGAAACTAATTTTCTCCATCTCTGTCCCTCAAATTGGATTTAGGTATTCTAGTTATTAGGATCATGTATCTGACTACTGAGTAATACAGACTGCACAAATCTTATCTAGTACTGTCGGTTAGATAAGCTGCCATTAGCATGCACCTTAATCCTTTCATATTGTTCAGTATCATGTACTAACTCAGAGCCTGAGTTATTTTATGAATTCCTATTCAATATAACCTTTAAGACTTTTTTTAGTTGTACTCTAATAAAATTTACACATTTTAACATAATGAATGTGCACCTAATACAACATTTTCTTTTCTTCTTTGTTTTGTTGGCATATATCTAATGTTGAGGTAGCACCTGAGAAGGCTCATCAACCTATGTTGATTTAATTAAGAGGATTAAAGTAATGGGAATTATATAAAAATCTTTTTCCTCACTTTTCTTCCTTTTCTCCCCCAGACCATTGGTGGAGCAATATATCTTCCTAATTATTATTTTTGTGAAGCTAAAGACAAAGTCTTTGTATCTATATAATTTTACATTTCAAACATGTTCATGTGGTTGATATAAAATATATAGAACTTTGTGTAGATTTTTAAAATGTAAATAAACTTAGTTTTTGAATTTGTGCTTTCTATAGCTGTTTAATATGTAGTCATTCTATCTATAATTTTATTTTTTCGCCTTTGCCAGGTACAGTAAATACTGGAATAGTGATACAATTTAATACTGTCCCCATAGCAGCAAATACATGGGGAGGGATCTATGAAGACCACTGCCACCAGTCCAGTCAATTATTTTCAGCACACAGAGAACTCAATGCACTGTATTGTATGACACTTTTATCAGTGTCGGTAAAGGCACCATAGCTCTCTGTTTCTAGTCTTTTCTGTTGCTGGAAAAGTGTTAAATTGTATCACCATGCTTGCTTTCACAGTCCTTGACAGAGAGCTATCTGGAAACAAGACAGATAGGGAACTGATTGTCATGGATATAAATGTTATAAAAATATGTAATTTGAAGAAAAACATTATAAGTATGTGTAGATAGCAAAATAGGCAAAGCCAAAAGCTAAGTTTACTTGCACACTATGTTTTTTTCTACAAATAACAATAAAAGTTTGCTTTGATTCATTTATATCCCAATTGTCAAGAGCTATGATAAAATTATTCTTAATTTGCAGACTATTTATTTGCTCAGAGTTCCCGTAATTCTATTTTTTTCAGTTATAGATATAAATAAATGCCCAAAGGCACATAGCACTTCCTGTGGAGCTGTTCAACGTACATTTCCAGCACCACACCAATGAGCCCAAACCATCAGGTTAGTCATATTTTATTTAACAACGGCAGTAGAAATTATACCCAATAGAAGCAAATAGTGACAGGGGAAAAACTAAAGCACTATCATTATGATGAAGTATTGTTGTTTCTTTATTACTTACAAAATATTATTTTATATTTCTCAAAAAATGAGCCCCCTGACTGTCTGATATATATATATATATATATATATATATATATATATATATATATATATATATGGAACAAACCATGAACCTGCGCTCCTCCAGTGTGCTAGTAACTAGTGCACCCTGTATTGGGCATATATAATAACACTGTAACTAAATATGAGACATTAGTGCCGACCTTTTTGGCCAAAAAAGAGCGGGTAAGCTCGCCAAACACTCCAAGGTTCCTCAATTGTGGCAAGTACCTACTCTCAACACTTGAAATCCCTATCTAAAAAAATTAAAATAACATTTAAAAATGCTCCCTGTTAAAATGTTATAATAACGCGTCGGAGGGGGGATCCTTTTTCTTTGTATTTTGTTAGATGCGTAAAGATCCCCATGTATGCAATTAAAAACAATGAACAAACAATTATTTAAAAAAGTGTGAAGGAGAACTTGTGTACCTGCACTGGGGAGAGATCACCACACAAGAACTGAAGTTCAGTCAGTCCTTATGGGTGACCCCTACAGGTCACATGAGGAATAATCAGTTGGAAACTCACAGAATGTTTAAAAACCCAAATTAACCTCTTCAAGCCTGTAAATAGGAAAATAATGGACAGTAGGAAGCTGCTAAGGAAAGCAAATGGTGATAAATAAAAACATACACAAAGACTAGCTTTCAGCGCTAACTCACCTAAGTGCATGAAAATATAAATGTATATATATGTGTGTAATACCTTGTGATTTTATTATTTATATTGAGATGTCCATTAGACAATTTTAGAGTAACTGAAGTGTGCAGCAAGGAATAGAAGGATTCTCCAGTCCCCCAAACAAGTGCAAATATAGGACAAACCATAAACCTGCTCTCCTCCAGTGTTCTAGTGACTAGTGTGCCCTGTATCGGGCATATATAATAAAACTGTGAATAAATATGAGGCATTAGTGCCGTGCCAACCTTTTTGGCCAAAAAAGAGGGGTTAAGCACGCCAACCACACAGTTTTTACACAGTAGGAAATTGGGCAGACTAGATGGGCCGAATGGTTCTTATCTGCCGTCAAATTCTATGTTTCTATGTTAACCACGCCAAGGTTCCTCAATTGTGGCATGTACCTACTCTCAACACTTGAAATCCCTATCTAAACAAATTAAAATAAAATGTAAAAATGTTCCCTGAAAAGATGCTATAATAACACGTCAGAGGGGGGATCCTTTTTCTTTGTATTTTGTTAGATGCGTAAAGGTCCCTATGTATGCAATTAAAAACAAAGAACAAACTATTATTTTAAAAAGTATGAAGGAGGACTTGAAATAAGCTTTACAATGTGCTCTAGCATAACTGGGCTCGTTTAAGATATGCTAGCTCTTGAACACTTTCATCTATCAGTTGTGAAATGTGATCATATTATACTTGTTAAGAATATCCCAAATAACTTTGTTTTAATTTAGTTTAATCACCAACTCCTATTGCAGTACTATGGTTGGGGGGGATACTTCTGTTTGACATCTGACATATTTGTTGTACCATTGAGGCCTACCCAGACTTCAGTCATATATTCAATCACATACAGTATTTGCATCTCCATTATGATAAAGAATTCAAGTTCAGTGTGATTGTACTTATATTAAAATATATATGTAGAATACATCAATAAAATCTGGGGATGATACCTGACTGGAATGAATAAGTTGGGTGTCACCTATATGTTTCTAACAGTGGCAGATTTCTAATTTGGAGAAGTAGGCAACCTTCTTGGTGCCACATTTTAAGTGGTGAATCAGTTAACCACACCCAGAAACATAAACTGTGGATATATCTAATACAATCCAAATCCCACTACACCAGATATCTATTCTTGGTATATGGTTCCTGCCTTATTTACAATTTGTATATTTCTGCAGTGTCCAGTTTTTATACTATTATTTTATTCGCCAGTTTATATCTTTGAATTAGACAGCTTTTTGTGCCAGGCAACAGTTGATTGCACTAAAGTATGGAGAAGTCAAAGTGTGGGTATGTCCATGGTTAGCAATAACCCCTTAAGGACTGGGAAAATCTGAGGTCATTTTCCCTTAAGGACCGGAGCATTTCTGACCTTTTTGACTATGTCTTTGTTCAACAGTGTTTTCCCTCTAAGTCTTTTAGCCCACCCCCATAAATTATACACTGTTTTTTTAAAGGGATAGTAATACTTTGTTTTATCTTTATTTTATTTTGTAGGCATTATAAAAAAATGGAGAACGATATAAGTCTTATCTCTCAAACCTTTACGGTTTAAGAGATATTCACAAGCAAAGTTTCCCCCTCCCGCCCCTTTTCCTAGTGTAAGCCATCTCTTCTCAGATGTGAATCTGGTTGTAAGACCAGACAGATAACAGCAGGGGACAATCTTCTTTGTATGAAAACAATGAAAGCCCTTCCCCCCTTGACAAGTTTTTCAGCTTTTTCCCTCATCTTAAATGAAGATTGTCCCTCTCTGCAGTCCTCCTGGGCACCTCCCTTCTGATCTGGCTGAACGGGGGGGGGGGATACTTTGTTTGTGAATGTCTCTTAAACCATAAAGGTTTGAGAGATAAGACTTATATCGTTCTTCATGTTTTTTTAATGCCTACAAAATAAAATAAAGATAAAACGAAGTATTACTATCCCTTTAAGCACAAATAGGGCTTTCATTTGATACCCTACTTACATGGATAACCCACCATTTACTTTATTAAAATTTAAAAAAAAAGGTAAAAAAATTGTAAAAAACACCCCCCACCATTTTTGTTTTTTCTTTTGGGATCAATTGGGCACAATACCTACAAAATATGCAGTTTAAAGTGGCCACTGTCCCCCCCTTGGGTGAAAATTCCCATGTCCCTTTTTCCCACCCTATTTTGACACTTTTTTATCCGTGACATTTGGCGGTGAGTACAAGTGTATCACATGGCTCCACAACAATCACACTTCCAAAATTGTTTAATGAGATTATTATTATTTTTTTAAATAAAATATGTTTGTAAAAAAATAAAGTGTGTTGTGTTTAAAAAAAAAAAAAATGTATCATTGCAGGTCAGACATTGACCTGCATTTAGCAAGCCTCTGGCACCAGCAGTGAAGGGGTTAATACCCCCAGCTGCTGTATTTTCATTTGTCACTAGGTGTCTCCTCTCTACTTCTGTCTCCCTTACAGTGATAGCAAGGGAGACAGAGGCAGACGAGACACGCAGAGACAGCATGCTTTCTGGTCTGCCTCTGTCTCTCACTATGCCGGTACATGTGATCACTGCTATGGTGATCACATGAACCGGCACAAGCAAGAAGGGCTGAGACTGAACGCCCCAGTCTCGGAGTGCTCAGTCTCAGCCTGGAATTAATTATAGCAGCACGCACGGAGGTACGCTGCTATCATTTAATCCATGACGGTCCTGGTACGTCATTGGTCCTTAAAGCAAATCCAGCCATGACATACCAGGACCGTCAAGGGTCCTTAAGGGGTTAAGGGACATAATAATGCCTTGCCTAGAGTGCCTAAGATATAAATCAGGCCCTGGTTACTAACATTTAGGAGACAATGAAAAATGAATATTTAGTCAAAATCAAAGCATTGTTCTCTAGTTGGGGAAGCAGTTGAGGATGGGGTGAGGGATGGAGGACAAATAACATCAAATTTGCCATGTAGCTGTATTAGCAGTGAGGAGTGGAGTGTTTATTTTAATAAATAAAGTGTTTTAATAGAAATCTATGTACACCCTATTGTACTGCAAATTATATTGTTCTCCTTTCATGAAATGTAAGACCCTTGAGTAAGATATTTTAACACCAACAATTTAGGTCAACTATATATACAAAATACAAGTTAAAAAGGTGTTTGCTTAAATTTCTAAAATATTTTCATTTAAATATTCAGCACCTCTCATTGCTGACTTTACATATCTAGTACAAAACTACTGGTTATACGCATGTGCTCATTATATTTAATGCACATAATTAAATACATCAAAATACATGAGGTTTACAATAATGGCATGCTGATATATGTTTTTATAGTTTCATAACGCATGTTACCCATCAATACTCTGCTTTTACTTAAACCTTTGAAATTTAGTAATTTATTTCCCTAGTGAGTTAGCCTCTATGGTTTAAAGTCTCTGCAATTTCTTTTATTAATGCAGGTCATGTGATTCAATTTCTCTGATGAATATATTTTTGTGGGAAGTATTCATGGAATAAAATCTCTGTTATAAATTTTCTTTTTGTTGCATCTTATAATGGAATGCATATATGAATTGGCATTTTCACTAAAAATCTTATTTAAACAAATAATTTGAAATTAGCATTTTTAAAATATCTGGTTCATTTATGTTTGGTACCTTTATTGTTGTCATTTTGTCCTCATTTTCTAACTCTGAATGACTTTTAAACTATTACTTTATGCAACAAGCCATTTTTTTAAATATGCTTTTTTTCTGTTAAACAATGACTAGTGGCACTAATCACATACTTTTGATATAATTTATGTTTTAAATATTTTACACAGTAATGGCTTTGAAGAAATGAAAATGAAAAAATGAACCATGTTTTTATGCTGGAAATGTTAGTCATGTAGACATTTTTTATTTTCTAATATTAATATAACTTTTTCTATACAGTATGAGGCTTCCCAGTTGCATTTGTACTATGAATAACAACATTAAATTAAACATTTCTTTTGTTGTACCTATTTTTAGTTCAGAGTCATCACTTGGAATATAAAGGCACAACCATGTTACTATTATTATTTTATAGTACACAAATATTGCACGCTGTTCAAAACAGTTTAGCAATGACCAAATGCCTTTGATTTGTCATGTAGTATGAATAATAATCAAATACAAAACATTTGCAAGCATACAGATACTAATATAAGAGTTTAGGTCCACACCTATAAGATAATATGGTATATAATAGTGTGAAAAAATGTATGCATATTTCAGTATGTAATCATATTCTAATTAGGCTAACATTCAATTTTATTAAGTATGTTTGCATGTAGTCCAGTGGTGTGAATTCCAAATGAATGAGTACCTTAGTATGTCATAATACATTTTTTTATTGGACAAACACTGAATTTTTAGGACAAGCTTTCGAGAACAACAAGTTCCCTTTTTCAAGTTGAAAGCACACTATGTGAAAAAAATGAAACATGCAAGTTAAAGGGATAGTAATACTTAAAAATTACTAATCCCTATATTGCAGTCATGTTAAAAAGAAATTAATTGCCCCCAGTGTTATCTCTCAAACCTTTATAGTTTGAGAGATAATCACTCCTAAAGTTCCCCCCTCCCTCCCCTTTCCCCAAAGTCAGCGTTGTAGCTGACTGAAGGGAAATCCAGTGTTACCATCATCAGACGGCTCTGCAACAGAGTCGAGATCGCATTAATAATAAAAAACTTTCAATAAAATGGTCTTCTATGTGTGCTTGCAAACCAAATCATCCTGTATCCTGTGTTTGGTTGGACATGTTTACATTGGATTACTAGGTACTATCGGTTTATATTTATAGTATCATTTGTAAAGTCTAAGATATACTTCATGTAGGATTATTTATCTTTTTATTTTATTGGACATTCTAATGACTGTTTGCTTGGAATTTTTCTATCAATATTTATCCTTTGGTTTCATTCTTTTCATTTTATGACTTTTTTTTTCTTGTCTTATATTCTGGATATGGTATCCTTATCTTGTATCTAATTATTACCCCCATGATTTTTCTTTTTTGCTTATTAGACAGGATATACCCTTAGCTGGGTGGTAGCTGTGCAATAGCTTTTATTTACAGATTTACAATTTTGGTTCTGCCTGCAAATAAAGCAAGACAACTGTGAATTTAAGCAGATCTTTCAGCCAGAACTGCTATCTCTACAAATGCAAACAACACAGAATATATCAATTTGGGAGAGACAAAGAAAGGCACAACCTTTATCCGAATCAACTATTTACCCCTGCCCACTAAGAAGCTTGAAACAATGTACTATATACATTAAGGGGAGCAAAAATTAATTGTTTGCCTGCTAGATCCCACTTTGGATGAGAGAGACACACACATGGGTATGGGTAGAGATAGCAGTTCAGGCTGAAAGATCTCATAAATTCATTCTTCCTATATTTGTAGGCAGATCCAAAATTGTTCAAAAGAATAAGTGGTTCACTTTCTTTCCAAATGGCACTTCATCAGGTGTTGTGGATACAGATAGTGCTGAAAATGTATGCTGGTCTTATTCATATAAATCACTTATGCAGTTTTAAGGTATGCCACTAGGGGGAGCAGGGAGCACTGCATGGGTGATCCCTTTGTTTGTTCTTAAGATATACCACTAGGGGGATTAGTGAGCACCTCATGGGAGATCCCTTTGTCTGTTTTCCTCCTATGTGACAATGGAGTCTGCAAACTGCATGCCTGACTCCTCTCCATGACTTGGCACAAAGCGATTGGTAGTGAGGGCCGCATGCTCAGTGACTGTAAAGAGAAGCCAAGAGCTTAGAGGGGCAGCTCCATTTTGTCGGCAGAGGAAGAGGTAACATCTTGTGATCAGACCAAGAGTTTAAGGTGATTTAATTCTCATTAAGCGGTTCTCCTTGAATTCTGTGATTTTGGATTTTGGATTCACACCAAAAGTCTTGCCGCACAGATAATTATATTGTATCACTTTTCATTTTCCTTGTCTAGATTAGTTTGTATTGTATGTATGTACTTTTCCATTTTAGTATAATTAGGGTACTGCGTTTAGTGCCTTGATTAAACTAAAAGTATTTGGAAAAAACACTTGAGTGGAGAAAAGTTCATTTGAATTCCTTATTCAATGGTTGATGTGTATATAGCATTGTGATATTGTTGCCACATAAAATAAGCTTAAGATACAGTGGATATAAAAAGTCTACACACCCCTGTTAAAATGCAAGGTTCTTGTGATGTTAAAGAATGAAACAAAAATAAATCATGTCAGAATTTTTCCACCTTTAATGTGAACTATAACGTGAATAATTAAATTGCAAAACAAACTGAAATCGTTGAGGGGGAAAAATAAAAAATAAAAAACTCACAATAACCTGGTTGCATATGTGTGCACACCCTCTTATAAATAGGGATGTAGCTGTGTTCAGAATTAACCGGTCACATTCAATCTCATGTTAAATAGAAGTCATTACACACCTGCCATCATTTAAAGTGACTCCGATTAATCACAAATAAAGTTTAGCCGTTCTAGTAGGATTTTCCTGACATTTGCTTAGTTGCATCTCAGAGCAAAAGCCACAGTTCTCAGAGAGCTTCCAAAGCATCAGAGGTGTCTCATTGTTGAAAGATATCAGTCAGGAGAAGGGTACAAAAGAATTTCCAAAGCATTAGATATACCATGGAACACAGTGAAGACAGTTATCATCAAGTGGAGAAAATATGACACAAAAGAGACATTACCAAGAACTGGACGTCCCTCCAAAATTGATGAGAAGACGAGAAGAAAACTGGTCAGGGAGGCTTCCAAGAGGCCTACTGCAACATTAAAGGAACTGCAGGAATTTCTGACAAGTACTGGCTGTGTGCTACATGTGACAACAATCTCCCGTATTCTTCATATGAATGGGCTATGGGGTAGGGTGGCAAGACGGAAGCCTTTTCTTACAAAGAAAAACATCCAAGCTCGGCTGAAGTTTGCAATAACAAACATCAAGTCCCCCAATATCATGTGGGAAAATGTGTTATGGTCTGATGAAACCACGGTTGAACTTTTTGGCCATAATTCCAACAGGTATGTTTGGCTCAAAAACAACACTGCACATCACCCAAAGAACACCATACCCACAATGAAGCATGGTGGTGGCAGCATCATGCTTTGGGACTGTTTTTCCTCAGATGGAACCGGGGCCTTAGTCATGGTGGAGGGAATTATGAACAGTTCCAAATACCAGGCAATTTTGGCACAAAACCTTCAGGCGCCCTTTAAGCTGAAGATGAAGAGGACGTTCACTTTTCAGCACAACAACGACCCAAAGCACACATCCAAATCCACAAAAGCATGGCTTCACCAGAAGAAGATTAACGTTTTGGAATGGCCCAGCCAGAGTCCAGACCTGAATCCAATTGAATATCTGTGGGGTGATCTGAAGAGGGCTGTGCACATGAGATGTCCTCGCAATATGACAGATTTGGAGCGCTTTTGCAAAGACGAGTAGGTAAATATTGCCACGTCAAGATGTGCCATGCTGATAAACTCCTACCCAAAAAGACTGACTGCTGTAATAAAATCAAAAGGTGCTTCAACAAAGTATTAGTTTAAGGGTGTGTACACCTATGCAACCAGGTTATTGTGAGTTTTTTATTTTTTATTTTCCCCCTCAACGATTTCAGTTTGTTTTGCAATTGAATTGCTCACATTATAGGTCACATTAAAGGTGGGGTGTGTAGACTTTTTATAGACTTTGTAGAGTAACATTTTTAGTTAAAGTATATAGGTGTCACGGTTTATTATGACTCTCAGACACAAGTTTTAGGTAAAAATCAATTTTATTGAAATAATAAATTGATAACGTAGGATGGCAATCACATACATACAGATATATATTCAGAATATAAGAAGACAGAAGGCAGACTCTACCGGTCCTGTCAATATACCGGACAGGACAGTCTGAAGTAATAGAATGTTAGGCTGTACCGGCCTTGCCAATACCGGGTAAGGCAACCTGCAGATGGAATCGCATAACGGTTCTACCGGCCTTACCAAATTACCGGGCAAGGCAGACTCAATAGATTCATAATGTAGGCTCTACCGGCCCTGCCAATACCGGGGAAGGCAACCTCAGATGGAATGTGGCAAAAGGTTCTACCGGCCTTACCAATACCGGGCAGGGCAGCCCAGAGATAGTAGCAGCAGTCAGATGGTAATGGCAAATTGACAGGATCGTAAGCAACCCAGTGTACACACACTGAGACTAACAGGGGAATCGTAAAGCCGCAAGGCTTTGGAGCAAACCAGCGTCCGCACGCTGGGACCAACACTGAATTGTATAGCCGATAGGCTTAGGAGCAAACCAGTGACCGCACACTGGTGTAACAAGCGAGTTAGTATAGCCGTAAGGCTTAGGAGCAAACCAGCGTCCGCACTCTGGGACCAACACAGAATTGTATAGCTGATAGGCTTTGGAGCAAACCAGTGACCGCACACTGGTGTAACAAGCGAGTTTGTATAGCCGCTAGTGTTGAGCGAGCACCCCGATCCTCGGGTGCTCGGGTGCTCTGACCGAGCACCCCCTGAGGCTCGAGTGCTCGGCCGAGCACCCGAGCCCCATTGAAATGAATGGGGCGACACCAGGCACCCCCTGCTCTGATGAGGGGAGGGTGCCTGGTCAATGCCCCCTTCATCTCCGCTATGCCCCCTTCATCTCCGAATGCCCCCTTCAGCTCCGCAATGTCACCCTTCAGCTCCGCTATGCCCCTCTTCCACAATGTGCCCCTTCATCTCCGCTATGCCCCTCTTCCACAATGTGCCCCTTCATCTCCGCTATGCCCCTCTTCCACAATGTCCCCCTTCATCTCCTCTACGCTCGCTCATCACTAATAGCCGCAAGGCTTTGGAGCAAACCAGCGTCCGCACGCTGGGACCAACACAGAATTGTATAGCTGATAGGCTTTGGAGCAAACCAGTGACCGCACACTGGTGTAACAAGCGAGTTTGTCTAGCCGCAAGGCTTTGGAGCAAACCAGTGTCCACACGCTGGGACCAACACAGGATTGTATAGCCGATAGGCTTTGGAGCAAACCAGTGACCGCACACTGGTGTAACAAGCGAGTTTGCCTAGCCGCAAGGCTTAGGAGCAAACCAGCGTCCGCACGCTGGGACCAACACAGAATTGCATAGCCGATAGGCTGTGGAGCAAACCAGTGACCGCACACTGGAGTAAGAAGCAATGTCGCCGACGCGACCAGGCAGGAGGTCGCCAGGATAGAGGAGACAGGCAATGAGAAGACAGGAACCAGCAACGATCAGTCAGGTCAGGAAACAGCAGAGAAGAAGTTCAGCAGGAACTGCAACACCAGAGACTAGGCCGGAACCAGGACTGGAAGTACTTCAGCATGCAGGAAACACTGGAACAGTAAAGATCAGGAACTCAGGAACACATGAGATCAGGAACTGAGGAACACTGGAACAGAGGCCCAGCTATCACTGGCATAGTGATAGCAAGAAGGTCAGAAACAACACGAAAGGGCACTCAAAGGGTGCCCAATCCAGGTTTAAATAGGCAATAAGAGGCGGGCTATCTGCAGACAGCCAATAGAAGCCCCCTACTGGTGACAGACAAGGAACTGCAGCAATCACGGGCACCTTGATAGTACCCCCCCTTCAAAGACCCCCTCTCCTAGAATAGGGTCTAGGTTTCTGTGGGTAATTGGCATGAAAGGCCCTAGTTAGCCTAGGTGCATGAAGGTCCGTACTATCCACCCATGATCGATCCTCAGGACCATACCCTTTCCAATGTACCAGGTACTGTACCCTTCCTCTAAGCCTACGGGAATCAATAATGCTCTGAACCTCGTACTCCTCCTGGCCCTCAACCTCAACAGGTCCTGGCACCACAGGTGTGGTAGTATAGCGATTGCAAACCAGAGGCTTAAAGGGATAGTAATACTTAAAATGTAAAAAAAAATATGTTGTAGGGTTTATCCCCCTGAGTAAAACAAGAGTACTCCCACTGCTGAGAGGTGTTTTATTCAAAAGTTATTAATTTTCAAAGTTGAATTTTTTAGGTGCAATATCACAGTGGCCTGAAATTGTACAGTGGCGCTGTTGCTACACGATCCTATGGACAACTCTGGTCAGTTGACCATAAATCTCCATAGGATGGTGTAGCAACAGCGCCACTGTACAATTTCAGGCCACTGTGATATTGCACCTAAAAAATTCAACTTTGAAAATTAATAACTTTTGAATGAAACACCTCTCAGCAGTGGGAGTACTCTTGTTTTACTCAGGGGGATAAACCCTACAACATATTTTTTTTTACATTTTAAGTATTACTATCCCTTTAAGAAGGGACACATGGAACACATTATGGCTACGCATGGATGCAGGTAGGTCTAGTGCATAGGAGACAGGGTTAATTTTGTGAATAACTCTGTATGGACCAATAAACCAGGGAGCCAGCTTATTAGACGGAACCTGCAGCTTGAGATTTCTGGAGGAAAGCCATACTCTATCCCCAACCTGAAAGGAAACCGCTGGAAGCCTTCTGCGATTAGCATGGCGCTGATGACGCTGAAATGACTGACCAAGTGCCCTCTGAACTTGTGCCCATGTGGAACGGAGTTGCTCGATATGCTCATCCAGAGCTGGAATCTGTTGCGTCTGAAATGAGTCTGGAAGCAAACAGGGCTGGAACCCATAATTAATCAGAAATGGAGAGCTCCCAGATGAAGAATTGACTGCACAGTTCCTGGCGAACTCTGCCCAAGGCAACAAGTCGGACCAATTATCATGATGGTCAGTAACGAAACAACGGAGAAATTGTTCCAAGCCCTGATTAGCTCGTTCAGCGGCTCCATTGGTCTGGGGATGGTAGGCAGAGGAGAAGGACAGCTGTATGCCCATCTGTTGGCAAAATGCCCTCCAAAATCTAGACACAAACTGGCTCCCCCTGTCAGACACCAGTACCCTAGGCACTCCATGCAACCGGAATACTTCTCTGGCGAACACCATTGCCAATTCCTTCGCTGAAGGAAGACCACGGAGGGGCACGAAATGAGCCATTTTAGAAAACCTGTCCACCACCATGAATATAAAGGAGTACCCCTTGGACATAGGCAACTCTCCCATAAAATCAATGGAAACATGAGACCAGGGGCGTTCGCCATTAAGCATCGGTTGAAGCAAGCCCACAGGGAGATGTCTCGGGGTCTTAGCGTGGGCACAGGTGGCACAGGCATTCGTAAATTTGGCACAATCGTTTCTCATGGAGGGCCACCAAAATAACTGAGAAAGGGACCATAACAATTGGTCTCTACCAATATGTCCCTCAGCCTTAGAGGAATGGTTGGTTTCAAGCAGCCTAGTACGAAATGGTTCATCGACAAAACATTTGCCCACTGGAGTTTCATGGGGAGCGGACCCCTGAGAGGCCAGGATCACTTCCCCTAAAGGAGAAGTGATACTCGTGCGTATAGTAGCCAGTATTCTATCAGGTTGGATGATGGGTGCTGGTGCTTCCACTCTGTCACTGTCGGCCTCAAATTGTCTTGACAGTGCATGCGCCCTGATATTCTTTGACCCCGGTAAGTATGATACAATGAAATTAAATCAAGACAGGAACAGTGCCCACCTGGCCTGACGGGAGGACAATCTCTTGGCCTCCGAGAGATAAGTCAGATTTTTATGATCTGTTAGGATTAATACGGGAGTCTTGGTACCTTCAAGCAAATGACGCCACTCCTTAAGAGCGAGGATAATGGCCAATAATTCTTTGTCACCTATCTCATAGTGGCCTTGAGTGACAGTCAATTTCTTAGAGAAAAACCCACAATGTCTGAGAGTACCACCTTTCTCGTGTCGTTGCGAAAGTACTGCCCCAACCCCAATATCTGAGGCATCCACCTCTAACGTAAATGGAAGTAGAGGATTGGGGTGGGATAACACAGGAGCCGCAGCAAATGCCAGCTTCAAATTCTCAAAGGCATTCTCAGCAGATACCGGCCAACAAGAAGGATTAGCGCCCTTGTGCGTAAGATCGGACAAAGGTTTAACAATGGAAGAAAAGTTCTTAATAAACCGCCTATAATAATTAGTGAAACCCAGGAAACGCTGTATGGCTTTAAGCCCCTTGGGTTTTGGCCATTGTAAGACAGCTGACAACTTATCCTTGTCCATGGCAATGCCATCATTGCCAATTATGAACCCCAAGAATGGCACACTGGTTCTATGAAAGTCACATTTTTCCAGTTTACAAAATAATTTGTTCTCACGGAGTCGTAGCAATACTGCGGATACATCTTTCATGTGCTGTGCCATGTCTTGAGAGTAAATCAATATATCGTCTAGATAAACCACAACACATGTCTGTAACATATCTCTCAGAACATCGTTTATCAGTTCCTGGAAAACTGCGGGGGCAATACATAGCCCAAATGGCATTACAAGATACTCGTAGTGCCCAGCTTGAGTATTAAAGGCAGTTTTCCACTCATCACCTGCTCGAATGCGCACCAGATTGTAAGCGGCCCGTAGGTCCAATTTGGTAAAAATCGAAGAGCCCTTAAGCCTGTCAAAAAGCTCGGTGATGAGTGGTATTGGGTATGCGTTTTTTGCCATTAGTTTATTCAAGCCCCGGTAGTCAATGCATGGTCTTAATTCGCCATTTTTCTTTTTTACAAAAAAGAACCCAGCCCCAGCTGGAGAGGTAGATTTTCGTATGATCCCTCTAGCAAGGGCATCAGAAATGTAATCCTCCATAGACTTATTTTCCTCACAAGATAATGGATAAGTGCGTCCTTTCGGAGGTACTGCCCCAGGCTGCAATTCGATGCAACAATCATAAGGTCTATGCTGAGGTAGCAAACTGGCCTCTCCTTTGCTAAACACATCGCCAAACTGTTGGTACACATCCGGTATAGCCGAGGAGGTGCACAGGACCTTAACAGGCTGGATGACGCACTTGTCCATACAAAACTGGGACCAAGCAGCAATTTCACACTTTTTCCAATCAAATTGTGGGTTATGTAACTGTAACCACGGAAAGCCCAATATTACCGCATGGTGCAGAGAATTAATCAGTTGAAACTGCTGCTCTTCTCTGTGAAGTGCCCCAATAGTCATAGACAGTGGCATAGATTCAAACATAACCTGAGGCGGTTCTAAGGGTCTGCCATCAATCGCTTCAATAGTCAAGGGATTTTCTCTTTCAATGCGTGGAACTCCGTGCAATTCAGTAAAGGTATTATCCATAAAATACCCTGCTGCACCAGAGTCAACCAAGGCCAAAACCTCCACAGAGCGTTGTGCCCAAGATAATACCACCTGTATGGTGGGTTTCATTGTGCCCGACACTGGGGACGATTGTACACCACCTAGGGCCTGTCCCCCAAGATACCCTAGGTGTGTGCGTTTCCCGGACGTACCGGACAGGAATTTAGCAAATGCCCATTTTTACCGCAGTATAAACACAACCCTTGTCTTCTGCGATAAAGTCTCTCAGCCTTGGTTAGTCTAGTGAAGCCTATTTGCATAGGTTCACTTGTCTCCCGTACAGGTTCACTAGACTTCAATGCCAGGGGAGGGATGGGTGGGCAAAACATGCCACTAGGCTCATTATTCTTTGACCGTAACTTACGATCTCTGGCAATTGATCGCTCACGTATTCTGGAGTCAATTATCATAACATATTCAATGTAGTCATCTAGATCAATAGGTAGATCTTTAGCAGCGATTTCGTCCTTAATGTGGTCATTCAGGCCTTGAGAAAAAGCTGCCAATAATGCCTCGTTATTCCAACCTACCTCTGCTGCCAATGTGCGGAATTCGATGGCGTAGTCGCCTACTGTACGCCTGCCCTGATGTATCTCCATAAGGCGTTTGGCAGCAGAGGTGGTTCTACCAGGAGGCTCAAACACTCTTCAAAAGGATTGCACAAATTCTCTAAAGTTTTTAGTACAAGGTTTAGCATTTTCCCACAAGGGGTTAGCCCAAGCCAAAGCTCTGCCAGTGAGCAAAGATATTGTAAACCCCACCTTACTACGATCATTGGGAAATGCATGTGCCGTCAATTCCATAAAAATCTCGAGTTGGTTGATGAACCCTCTGCAGAGACTAGGGTCACCATCGTATCTTGGCGGCAAGGGTGCAGAAGCCGTTAACCCTTTAACAGTGCCCCCTAGGGGTCTGGTATCACTCTCCGGTGTCTGACTTGGCGAGACCACCGGGCTAGAGCTAGATTTGTCAGCAAGTACCGTGCGTTCAAGGATCGTTTGAATTGCAACTGCCAACTGATCCAAACGTTGCTCGTGCACATCCATCCTCCAATGGATATTCTGTGCATTACCTTCACCTTTGCTGTCTGAGGTCATGGCCCTTTCGTACTGTCACGGTTTATTATGACTCTCAGACACAAGTTTTAGGTAAAAATCAATTTTATTGAAATAATAAATTGATAACGTAGGATGGCAAACACATGTATACAGATATATTCAGAATATAACAAGATAGAAGGCAGACTGTACCGGTCCTGTCAATATACCGGACAGGACAGTTTGAAGTAATAGAATGTTAGGCTGTACCGGCCTTGCCAATACCGGGTAAGGCAACCTGCAGATGGAATCGCATAACGGTTCTACCGGCCTTACCAAATTACCGGGCAAGGCAGCCTCAATAGATTCATAATGTAGGCTCTACCGGCCCTGCCAATACCGGGGAAGGCAACCTCAGATGGAATGTGGCAAAAGGTTCTACCGGCCTTACCAATACCGGGCAGGGCAGCCCAGAGATAGTAGCAGCAGTCAGATGGTAATGGCAAATTGACAGGATCGTAAGCAACCCAGTGTACACACACTGAGACTAACAGGGGAATCGCAAAGCCGCAAGGCTTTGGAGCAAACCAGCGTCCGCACGCTGGGACCAACACTGAATTGTATAGCCGATAGGCTTAGGAGCAAACCAGTGACCACACACTGGTGTAACAAGCGAGTTAGTATAGCCGTAAGGCTTAGGAGCAAACCAGCGTCCGCACGCTGGGACCAACACAGAATTGTATAGCTGATAGGCTTTGGAGCAAACCAGTGACCGCACACTGGTGTAACAAGCGAGTTTGTATAGCCGCAAGGCTTTGGAGCAAACCAGCGTCCGCACGCTGGGACCAACACAGAATTGTATAGCTGATAGGCTTTGGAGCAAACCAGTGACCGCACACTGGTGTAACAAGCGAGTTTGTATAGCCGCAAGGCTTTGGAGCAAACCAGCGTCCGCACGCTGGGACCAACACAGAATTGTATAGCTGATAGGCTTTGGAGCAAACCAGTGACCGCACACTGGTGTAACAAGCGAGTTTGTCTAGCCGCAAGGCTTTGGAGCAAACCAGCGTCCGCACGATGGGACCAACACAGGATTGTATAGCCGATAGGCTTTGGAGCAAACCAGTGACCGCACACTGGTGTAACAAGCGAGTTTGCCTAGCCGCAAGGCTTAGGAGCAAACCAGCGTCCGCACGCTGGGACCAACACAGAATTGTATAGCCGATAGGCTGTGGAGGAAATCAGTGACCGCACACTGGAGTAACAAGCAATGTCGCCGACGCGACCAGGCAGGAGGTCGCCAGGATACAGGAGACAGGCGATGCGATGACAGGAACCAGCAACGATCAGTCAGGTCAGGAAACAGCAGAGAAGAAGTTCAGCAGGAACTGCAACACCAGAGACTAGGCCGGAACCAGGACTGGAAGTACTTCAGTATGCAGGAAACACTGGAACAGTAAAGATCAGGAACTCAGGAACACATGAGATCAGGAACTCAGGAACACTGGAACAGAGGCCCAGCTATCACTGGCATAGTGATAGCAAGAAGGTCAGAAACAACACGAAAGGGCACTCAAAGGGTGCCCAATCCAGGTTTAAATAGGCAATAAGAGGCGGGCTATCTGCAGACAGCCAATAGAAGCCCCCTACTGGTGACAGACAAGGAACTGCAGCAATCACGGGCACCGTGATAATAGGGTTTTATATGTATATTTATATATATATATATATATATATATATATATATATACTGCCTTTTTTATTTTTATATATGTATATATTAAACATTTATATATCTTTTACACAATTACTCAAGTGTGTGCATCAGTTTGGATGCTAGTTGTTGAATATACCTCTTCCAGTATACCTATATATTTTTTTTTGTTTAATGCTTGTGAGCTTCTTCTGACGCATTGTTGCCAGACTTTGCGGTCATTATAATTTGTTGTTGAGGTAACGTTTCAGGAAAGTGTTATTTGACTCCCATTGTACTGCATGCTAGGGCCTCCATTGTGGCTTTCTTCACATGGTGGGTGATTCAATATTGGATTCCTTTGTTTTGTTTTTTTCATGGGTAACTTTGGGAGACAATCTGTAAAGTGTTAACAGATACTAACTGATACTATATCTGGTATTAATTTAGATATTGGGAATTTAAATCCTTTGTTTCTCTTCTTTCCCTTTTCTTTTTATTATTACAAATATATAGTTGTATGTTTGTATATTTAGTAACATGTTTCTATCTGTTGTCAGTGTAAGAAGAATGTGAGCGGGGGGAAGCAAAAACTTTGTTGAGATCCCACCTGAAGTACAACCATAGGTCTGATTGGGAAACAAACTGTGAACATGTCAGAGTTGCCACAACTAGCAGCAGCAGAAGCACTCCAAACGTTCCTAGGGTTCTGGGCACATAATAGAAGTTGGCTGTTGTTGACATGTTTCCCTTTTCTTTTGCTAAAAAAGAGTCCCTAAAGGATTGATGTCATGTTTTTAACTCTGCTGGAATATCCCAAGCTACAGGTATTTTTTCAAAGATTGTTGTGCCAGTGTTACTCAAGCAGGTACAAGGTAGTTAGTGATGTGGCCAGTTAAAGGCACTCAGCCAGCTAACAATTTTTTTCAAGGCATATGTTTCTGTAGGACTCACAAGTTTTACTTTTAGCTGTTTATTTCTCTACTTCAGCCCAGAAGAAGTAATATTGTGCAAAGAAATCTTGCAGTCAAAGAAAAATAGGCAAAAAACGGCAACATTTTTACAGGAAATTTATTGAAAGTGGCAAAAAGGCAGAAATTGTATTTATTTTCTATGGGCAGGGATTTTTTTGCAAAATGGGAAATTTTTCTAACTTTTCACCCATCCCCAGTGGTAACTATGAACACCAGAAGGGTGAATTTCAGAGAGGAATGGAAGTTAAAGGTAGTGGTTATTTCCAAGGATGGGTTCCCTGATTGCAGCTCTAGTGGTATATTGTGGGTAGTGCAAAAACATTAATGCCAATCAGTTGAGGACTGCCCAGTGCATAGATGCCTCATGTAGCAGCAATAATGAATCCAGATACTGGTCTCCAGCGAGATGAAAATTCTGTCACTGTGGTAAAGTTGGTTTGCAGGTTGAATCCTAGTATCAGCTGCACTTAGACTGAACTTGCTACATTGGGAACACAGATACCACCTGCTTACTGACATTGACAGGGCTTAACAAATGTCAGTGCATTTCTAATATTGACAGACTAGTTAAAATTTTAACCCTGGACATTGGAGTACAAGTCTGGTTCCTCAGATATGGGACATTATTGGGGTTGGCTTAGAGGACGCCACAAGGAGTTGGGTATTCAGTAGTGTTGAGCGAGCATGCTCGGCCGATGCTCGGATCGGCTCGAGCATCGCTCTGCTCGGCACATGGCGGTACTCGTACGAGTACCGCATGTGATCGCCCGCCATGTTCGGGTCTCCTCCCCGCACGTTTTGCGGCTGCTGCGCAGCCAATAAACGTGCAGGGAGGCTCTGACATCAGTGTAATGCCAGCAGCCATGTTGGCTGCTGGCATTACACTGATTGGCTGGCCAGAACCCGTGGTCGGGTGCTGTATAGCACCTGACCATCGAGTTCGGCTCAGTCTTAGCCAGGGAGAGCTGAGGATAGGAAGGGAAAGGCAGTGTAGGGAGGAAAAAAACCAAAATTGTGAAAAAAAAGAACCAAAAGTCCTTTTTAGGACTACTGTGTGTGGGGGCAGCAGGTTATTTTGTGTGGGGGGAAAAAAACAAAAAAAAAAAAAAAAAAAATATTCTGTTTAGTGTGAAAAGTTGCAGATTAGAGCACATTCTGTTTAGTGTGCACAGTTGCAGATTAGAGCACATTCTGTTTAGTGTGCAAAGTTGCAGATTAGAGCACATTCTGTTTAGTGTGCAAAGTTGCAGATTAGAGCACATTCTGTTAAGTCTTCAAACTAAAATATCAAAGTCACATATTCCATTCAGTGTGCGTCGCCGCAGTTTAGCAGCACATTCTGTGTACTGTGCAGAGTTGCAGAATAGGAAGAAATACTGTTAAGTCTTCAAACTAAAATATCAAAGTCACATATTCCATTCAGTGTGCTTCGCCGCAGTTTAGCAGCACATTCTGTGTACTGTGCAGAGTTGCAGAATAGGAAGAAATACTGTTAAGTCTTCAAACTAAAATATCAAAGTCACATATTCCATTCAGTGTGCTTCGCCGCAGTTTAGCAGCACATTCTGTGTAGTGTGCAGAGTTGCAGAATAGTAAGAAATACTGTTAAGTTTTCAAACTCAAATATTAAAGTCACATATTCCATTCAGTGTGTGTCACCGCCGTTTAGCAGCCTATTCTGTGTACTCTGCAGAGTTGCAGAATAGTAAGAAATACTGTTAAGTTTTCAAACTCAAATATTAAAGTCACATATTCCATTCAGTGTGTGTCACCGCCGTTTAGCAGCCTATTCTGTGTACTCTGCAGAGTTGCAGAATAGTAAGAAATACTGTTAAGTTTTCAAACTCAAATATTAAAGTCACATATTCCATTCAGTGTGTGTCACCGCCGTTTAGCAGCCTATTCTGTGTACTCTGCACAGTTGCAGAATAGTAAGAAATACTGTTAAGTTTTCAAACTCAAATATTAAAGTCACATATTCCATTCAGTGTGTGTCACCGCCGTTTAGCAGCCTATTCTGTGTACTCTGCACAGTTGCAGAATAGTAAGAAATACTGTTAAGTTTTCAAACTCAAATATTAAAGTCACATATTCCATTCAGTGTGTGTCACCGCCGTTTAGCAGCCTATTCTGTGTACTCTGCACAGTTGCAGAATAGTAAGAAATACTGTTAAGTTTTCAAACTCAAATATTAAAGTCACATATTCCATTCAGTGTGTGTCACCGCCGTTTAGCAGCCTATTCTGTGTACTCTGCAGAGTTGCAGAATAGTAAGAAATACTGTTAAGTTTTCAAACTCAAATATTAAAGTCACATATTCCATTCAGTGTGTGTCACCGCCGTTTAGCAGCCTATTCTGTGTACTCTGCACAGTTGCAGAATAGTAAGAAATACTGTTAAGTTTTCAAACTCAAATATTAAAGTCACATATTCCATTCAGTGTGTGTCACCGCCGTTTAGCAGCCTATTCTGTGTACTCTGCACAGTTGCAGAGTAGTAAGAAATACTGTTAAGTTTTCAAACTCAAATATTAAAGTCACATATTCCATTCAGTGTGTGTCACCGCCGTTTAGCAGCCTATTCTGTGTACTCTGCACAGTTGCAGAATAGTAAGAAATACTGTTAAGTTTTCAAACTCAAATATTAAAGTCACATATTCCATTCAGTGTGTGTCACCGCCGTTTTGCAGCCTATTCTGTGTACTCTGCACAGTTGCAGAATAGTAAGAAATACTGTTAAGTTTTCAAACTCAAATATTAAAGTCACATATTCCATTCAGTGTGTGTCACCTCCGTTTAGCAGCCTATTCTGTGTACTCTGCAGAGTTGCAGAATAGTAAGAAATACTGTTAAGTTTTCAAACTCAAATATTAAAGTCACATATTCCATTCAGTGTGTGTCACCGCCGTTTAGCAGCCTATTCTGTGTACTCTGTACAGTTGCAGAATAGTAAGAAATACTGTTAAGTTTTCAAACTCAAATATTAAAGTCACATATTCCATTCAGTGTGTGTCACCGCCGTTTAGCAGCCTATTCTGTGTACTCTGCAGAGTTGCAGAATAGTAAGAAATACTGTTAAGTTTTCAAACTCAAATATTAAAGTCACATATTCCATTCAGTGTGTGTCACCGCCGTTTAGCAGCCTATTCTGTGTACTCTGCACAGTTGCAGAATAGTAAGAAATACTGTTAAGTTTTCAAACTCAAATATTAAAGTCACATATTCCATTCAGTGTGTGTCACCGCCGTTTAGCAGCCTATTCTGTGTACTCTGCACAGTTGCAGAATAGTAAGAAATACTGTTAAGTTTTCAAACTCAAATATTAAAGTCACATATTCCATTCAGTGTGTGTCACCGCCGTTTAGCAGCCTATTCTGTGTACTCTGCACAGTTGCAGAATAGTAAGAAATACTGTTAAGTTTTCAAACTCAAATATTAAAGTCACATATTCCGTGTAAGAGGAAGAAGGCGGGTAAAAAGGGACGGGGAAGTGGACGTGATCCTGATAGTTCAGGGCGCGGGTCAGGACGCGGAGAAACTGTGCCTGGTGCCAGAGCACAAGAAAGAAAGACATCCACCATACCTAGCTTCATGTCTAATTTTACAGGGCGTCGCAGGACATCACTCTCGAGGTCCGACCACTGCGAACAGGTGGTCGGTTGGATGACAGCTGATACTGCTTCCAGTCGGTTAAGCACCACCCTGTCTTCCACCAAGTCCACTCTCAGTAGCCAAGAGTCTGGTCAACATAATCCTCACTCTGATCATCCTTCCTCCCACCATACACGGTCTGGTCAAAGAAGTGATCCCACACTGGGATATAGTGATGAGCTCGTCTCATCACCAATCCTTCATTTGACCCTCTCTCCAAGCACGCTTGCAGAGGAACATGACATCTTGTGCCCTGATTCACAACCTCTAGAGGCTACCCAATCACAAGAAGATGACAGATGTGAACGGCATTTAAGGTCAAAGGAAGTAGTGGATGATGATGATGATGATGAGACACAGTTGCCATTAAATCAACCACTATTTCCGTCTCAAGACCTTGTTGAGGAGAATGTTATACAGTTGTCAATGACTGAGTATGTGGTGGGATCAAGACTTGAGGAGGATGATCAGAGTGAGGAAGTGGAGGAGGACTTGGTGGACGATGAGGTGACTGACCCCACCTGGGAAGGTGTAGAGCCGAGCGATGACAGCAGTCCTGAGGGTGAGCCATCTGCAGCACCGCAACAGGCTGGAAGAGGCAGTGGTGTGGCTACAGAAAGAAGGCGGACCGCACCAAACCGGCCCGCAAATGTTCCACGGAGCACCCCCTTGCGTAAATCTACCTTGCCAAAGGGTAGGTGTTCCGCGGTATGGCGTTTTTTTAAGGAAAGTGCGGACGACAAAAGAATTGTAGTTTGCAACCTGTGCCACACCAGAATGAGCCGAGGCATGAACACTAGAAACCTCACCACCACCAGCATGATCCGACACATGGCATCCAAGCACCGTAGTAAGTGGGAGGAACGCCTGGATCGCCCATCTGTGTCTGCAGGCCACACCACTGCCTCCTCTTCCCCTGTTTTCGGTGCCGGCCAATCGCCTGTCGAAGGCGCAGGCCCGCATACCTCCCGCCCTACACCTGTACCATCTGAAGCACCATCAGCGACCACATCCACTTCCCTGTCCCAGCACAGCGTCCAAATGTCGTTACCCCAGGCATTTGAGCGCAAGAGAAAGTACCCAGCCACCCACCCACAGGCCATAGCACTAACCTCACACCTTTCAAAATTACTGGCCATCGAAATGCTGCCATTTAGGCTTGTGGACACTGAGTCCTTCCGCAGCCTGATGGCAGCAGCTGTCCCTCGGTACGCGGTCCCCAGCCGCCACTACTTTTCCCGGTGTGCCATCCCCGCATTACACCACCATGTGTCCCGTAACATCACCCGTGCCCTGACCAACGCAGTTACTGGGAAGGTCCACTTAACGACTGACACATGGACAAGTGCTTGTGGCCAGGGACGCTACATTTCCCTGACGGCACACTGGGTGAATGTCGTGGAGGCTGGGAGCGACTCGGACCCTGGGATGGCACGGGTGCTACCCACGCCGAGGATTGCGGGCCCTACCTCCATCAGGGTTTCCGCCAGCACCTACGTTATTGGCTCCTCCTCCTCCGTTTGCACCTCCGAATTCTCTACACGCAGCGCCACTCCCCCATCAGCCAGTAGCTGGAAGCAGTATAGCACTGCAGTGGGGAAGCGTCAACAGGCCGTGCTGAAGCTGATCTGCCTTGGGGACAAACAGCACACGGCCTCAGAGCTGTTGCAGGGGATTAGTCACCAGACCGAGCAGTGGCTCTCGCCACTCAACCTGCAACCAGGCATGGTTGTGTGTGATAATGGGCGTAACTTGGTGGCGGCTTTGGAGCTCGGCAAGCTCACACACGTACCATGCCTAGCGCATGTATTTAATTTAGTGGTGCAGCGATTTCTAAAAACCTACCCCAATGTGCATGATCTCTTGACCAAGATGCGCCGCGTGTGTGCACATTTCCGTAAGTCATCTACAGCTTCGGCCGGCCTGTTGAAGCTGCAGCAGCGCTTACAATTGCCAGCTCACCGGCTGCTGTGTGACGTGAGCACGCGCTGGAACTCCACCTTCCACATGTTGGCCCGGCTTTGTGAGCAGCAGAGGGCAGTAGTGGAGTACCAGCTGTTACACGGTCGTCGCCTCTCCGTTCAACTTCCTGTAATCAGAAGTGAGGAGTGGGAATGGATGTCAGACCTCTGCGAGGTTTTATGCAATTTTGAGGAATCAACACAGATGGTGAGCGGCGATAACGCTATTATCAGTGTAACCATCCCACTTCTGTGTCTAATGAAACACTCGCTGCTCACAATTAAAACCGACGCTTTGCATGTGGAAGAGGTGGAAATGGGGGAGGAAGAGCTTACACAAGGTGATAGCCAGAGCACCCTCACTTCGTCTTCTCAGCGACAATTGGAGGAGGCGGAGGAGGAGGAGGAGGAGGAAGACACGGTTGCCTCCGCTACAGAGGGTAGCCATGGAACTTTAGTTCCATCTCTTCGGCGTGGGTGGGCAGAAGAGGAGGAAGAGGATGAGGATATTGAGAGTCATCCTCCTGGTGAGGACAGCAAAATCTTGACTGTTGGTACTCTGGCACACATGGCTGACTTTATGTTAGGCTGCCTTTCCCGTGACCCACGCGTTATACGCTTTTTAAACAACACGGATTACTGGGTGTTCACCCTTCTGGACCCCCGCTACAAAGAGAATTTCTCATCTCTCATTCCTCCGGTGGAGAGGACAAGCAAAATGGTGCAATACCAGAAGTCTCTTGTTGAAAAATTGCTCCAAAATTTTCCATCTGACAACGCTGGCGGCAGAGTACGTGCTACCTTGGCCAACAGAGAAGGGGAGAAAAGGGGAGCACACAGCAGTTCCGAGAAAGGCAGGGCAACACTCTCCAAGGCGTGGGACACCTTCATGACACCCCGCCAGCACCCTCACCCTGATGCGCAGCCTAGTGTCACAAGGAGGGAAAAGTTTTGGAAGATGGTGAAGGAGTACGTAGCAGACCGTGTCAGCGTCCTCAATGATCCCTCTGTGCCTTACAACTACTGGGTGTCCAAGCTGGACACGTGGTATGAACTGGCACTCTACGCCTTGGAGGTGCTGGCCTGCCCTGCCGCCAGCGTTCTGTCTGAGCGGGTATTTAGTGCTGCTGGTGGCATCATAACAGATAAGCGTATCCGCCTTTCCACCGACAATGCTGATAGGTTGACACTTATAAAAATGAACAAGGCCTGGATTTACCCTGACTTCTCCACTCCACTGGAGGAAAGCCCCGGGGGAACATAAACTCACTTTATATATGTTATTTACAATGATGTGAATACTCTGTATTCCCATTCACCCCTTCCACCCAAAAAACGGGTATATGGTTGACTCTTAATCTTCTCATCCTCCTCCTCCTCTTCCATATGCCCTGGGATATAATTTTTATATAGGGCCAGCTCACCAGCGGGCCCTGTGCTATAATTTTTATATAGGGCCAGCTCACCAGCGGGCCCTGTGATATAATTTTTATATAGGGCCAGCTCACCAGCGGGCCCTGTTTGACAATTTTTATATAGGTCAGCTCACCAGCGGGCCTACTCATATAATGTTTTATTGGGTCAGCTCTCTAGCGGGCCCTCTCATATAATGTTTTATAGCGTCAGCTCACTAGCGGGCCTTCGCATATAATGTTTAGGATGGTCAGCTCTGCAGCAGACCCTTACCCATAATGTTTTAGATGGTCAGCTCAGCGCACGTTTCCCTCTTAATCATGGCCTCAGTTCAATAAAATCAAGGAAATTTTTGGGAGAATTTGACTCTGCGCACGTTTCCCTCTTAATCATGGCCTCAGTTCTGAAAATCAAGGAAATTTTTGGGAGAATTTGCCTCTGCGCACGTTTCCCTCTTAATCATGGCCTCAGTTCTGAAAATCAAGGAAATTTTTGGGAGAATTTGCCTCTGTGCACTTTTCCCTCTTAATCATGGCCTCAGTTCTGAAAATCAAGGAAATTATTGGGAGAATTTGCCTCTGCGCACGTTTCCCTCTTAATCATGGCCTCAGTTCAGAAAAATCGAGGAAATTTTTGGGAGAATTTGCAGATGATATACAAGTAAATATACAGCAAATACTGTTTGGTAACAATTTTTCGCCTAAAGTCGTTTTTATTTTCCTTTTTGTGTGTTTTACGGTCAGTCTGTAAAAATGGCGTACTACGGGCGAAAGATCGTTCCCAGCAGCGATGTTGGAGTCCAAGATGCATCCAGACATCCTCCCTATGCTGTCCCTGAACCATTTCTGTGGTGTTTCCATCCTTTTCTGCCCTTTTCCTATGGACCAGGCACCCTCCCCTCATCAGAGCAGGGGGTGCCTGGTGTAATGCTCGAGTCCTCCCATTGACTTCAATGGGGCTCGGGTGCTCGGCCGAGCACTCGAGCCTCAGGGGGTGCTCGGTCAGAGCACCCGAACACCCGAGCATTGGGGTGCTCGCTCATCACTAGTATTCAGGCACTGTAAGAGGCTGGCCATTGCCTTTAATTCCTGGAGGTTTTCCGGTACTTATGCACATCAGATACTGGTGTCACAGTTAATCTATAGAGGTGAGTTATTTGTGTATGGCTGGTATGTTTAGACATTTATGTTTAGACATTTTATAAAAATGTAAAATGGAATTCTGATATTTGGATTAGACAGGGTGTCAGTATGGGTCTGTATGTGGATTCTGATAACAATGCAAGGGTACACATTGAGCTACCTGATTCTGTAAGAAAGGTGAAAGAAGTGGCTGCTGCTTGCAGATTAAGCAAACAGTGGAAAGGGTGGCAATGTTAGTGCAAGTGATAGCTTCCTCACTCACTTAATGTTAAGACCATAGATTCCATTTAGGTTTGTTTCATTAGAAAACATTCCCAATCCATTTAGCTTACCTGAGTTCTATGGAAAGTTAAGGAAGCTAAAAGGCAACTAATATAAAAAATAATTATCAGGGTATAGGTCTTCACTGGGATTCTCCACTCCGGTGCTGGTTCTTTAGGCTCTGGAAACACAGATGTTTTCTCTTTTGTCTGGTGTCTGTAATACAAAAAAATTAGTGGATCAAAGAGGCAGTGTGCATTAGCAGTGTGCAGCTGTCATTGAAGTGTCTTGTAACTTGACCTTTGGGCATGGAATCATGGTGGTGGTTGAGGAATTGAACTGTCTGAGATCACCTCACCCCCCTCCCCATGTCTGGCATTATGAAGGGCCTTAGCTGCATGGAAATGAGTACCATGTCCTAGACCAGGCTTATTCTAGACAGTGAAGGGAAAACAGTTGGATTTGGGGTATTTTGTTGGATGTAACTCGGTTTGAAATATATGGCTTTAGCAAGAATAAAATTGTTGTCTTGGAGCCGCAGGTAAGGGGCATGATTTGAGCTAGATCTGTTTTATTACCATTTTGAAATGATGGTAAAAAAAATTATGTATTGATTTTCTGTAGAACTGTAGGGGCCTGGATAAAGTTAGGTTTGAGGATCCAATATATGATATTAATAGGGACGCACAGGGTTGCCAACAATCAGTAAATGTACTGATGTCACTAAAAAATTGCTAAATTATAAGGAATCCATAAAAATAATTACAATTTCAGAAAGATTATTTGGCCCACAGAAATATGTATATTTTTTCTAATATTTACAATAACCAATAAATAAATACATAAATAACGATAGGATGGCATCACTGGGGACATGGCACAGCTTCAAATATGGCCCTGTAACTACATGTTTTTCAGTTCTCAGATTGTTCTGAAGATTCAAAAGAGGCAGATGGTCAGCTGGTAAAGGAGCAGCTGCAGTTACCAAAAAAAAAGTAATTGTTAGGGCATTAACAGTCAGGTCCAATTTTCATATTGGAGGATTAGAAGCCACGTCTTTATTGGTCCACTGGGGTACATGTGTCAGAGGAACTAATAGTTTTCATTTTACAGTACAAGGTAAGTTTGGCATGGCAACAAGCCCATTGCTAGGTCTGGCATGGAATGGGGGTTTTATATGGAAGTGAATGTTGATTGCAAATACTATTGGTGGATAAGTTGAGGAGAACCTTTGTGCAATGGGTACATCAGCTAACCTGAAGAGGACCCAGTCTATGTAAGATATATAAACCAGAGTGGCATTCATATTGGTCTTTGCAGCAGGCAAGGTGGTGGTATCACTGTAGGCATGCTGGTTGAGACTACCCAGACTTTAGCAACCAACTCTGTGCTAACATTTGGATGTAATGGCTTTCACTAATGGCTTTCAGTCCACCTTAGTTGTCTGTGTTAATACTTATCCATTTGATGGCTATCACAGAGTTCTAGGTCAAGCAGCCCCTCATAGTCAAGGTAAAATGGCTAGCTTTTCTTGGCCTGGATTGCCTGACTCCACTCTCTCCTTGTTGGGTGGGCTCTGTGCACCTCTTGTGATTCATGTGCTTATAGACTCAGGAATGGGTCACAATACTTCCTTTTCCTGATAACACTGCCTCTCTCTGAGTGTTTCAGTCTCTCCTTGTTCTCTGTATCCTGTTCTATGCATTTCAATATTATATTTTATTTAGATTTTTGTATCTGTTTTTTTATTTTTTTTAAACTATCTTCTATGTCTTAGCCCTACATTACCTACCATATCACTGTCTCAATCATTTAATTGCGAGAAGAGGTGAGTAATGCATTGTGAGATATGAAATGAGTGCAGGTGAAAATGTGGAGCTAAGAAGAAATGCATAAAACATGTTACTGTATTAATGATTAAGTAGTGAATCTGGATCACAGGTCCCGTGGATATTCAGTTTATTTTGTATCTAAATTTGTATTAGGTTTTTATAAACACTATCACCAGTAAGCACCTGAAAATTTAGATGGTCACATTAAAATGCCTCAATGATTCAAGAACAAACATCAATGAACTCATCGAGGGGATTGCAATAGTAAACAGGGTTTCTAGTTTTCCTGAAGCATTATGTGAGTTATGCATGGGACCATTACATTGCTTCCCTTTTGTAGGCTATCCATACTCAAATGAAAGAAGGTATTTCAATAGAAATTGATAAAAACAGCAAGGACATTTTCTGTATGAGTGAACAATGTTGCATAGGGTTTGGACCAAATCCCAGAATAGCTTTAGAGTAGGACCTTTGTTATCATTTGTTGGAAATATTAACAGGGTTAAGGCACCACCTTAGTAATTTGTTAAATTCTTGCTTTTTTATTTATTCTGTTTGATAACTCTGATGTGGCTTCCCAGATTTCACTCCAGTTAACTAATCATGGGTAAAAACCCAGATTTGCATCCCGGGAGAACATATAATTAATTTTTTTATCCTCTGTATATGGAGAGAAGATAAGGATGATATTAGATGTCAAGCCCCAAGAGGTACAATTATCCATGCATAATGTTTCAAAATACACAAGCTTACTGTAACTAATTTATTTCAGTTGTTTGGTATGAGGGAAATTATGTTTCTGTAAGAATCTAAAGATACCTTTTCAGTATTGGGGATATTTCTAAGAGATAAAAACAGTATAGATATTAGATATCAAGCCCCAAGAGGTGTAATTATAAGTGCATTCTTTTTCAAAATACAGAAGCTTAGATGAACTAATTTCTTTCAATGATTTGCTATGATGAGCAAAATTATGTTTCTATAAGAAAAGAAACAAATCTTATGGCGTTCAAGTTGCCTTGGAGGTAAGGGGATTACATGACCTCTCTAGATAATCTAGGGCAACTATCTGCCCAGACAAATGCATTGATATATTTTGTAGTGTTTGGATGTCACATACTCCCCTTCTAAATGATGTTTCTCTTCCTACCTAGGATAATGGATACTTCTTCCAGGTATCCAAGTCTTTGGTTAGCTTATCAATGACAGATACAAAGTCCAATTCATTTGAGTGAAGTGGGGTTCAGTTTACATATTTTGGTGTAAAAGATTGTTAAGATAATCAGGAATTTTCACAGATATCAATTCAGTATTATTAAAGTTTACTCTAAAGCCAGAAAAAGCATAGAAGAGGCTGATGTCCTTCAATAAGTTGATAATCAAAGTTATTATCAGATTAGTAGGGATATGCTGCAACTTTATATGATCTGTCTTTCACAATAATATTTGAAAAAGTGATGATAGCCCTTATTCTAGGGTTCCAGCTAGAGAGAGAACAAAGAGGATAGGGTCTAGAGGACAGCCTTGTCTGGTTCCTTTGCAAATTGGGGGAAAATGAAGGGTAAATACAATGAATTAAGGAAAGTTACTGAAGGGACACAATACAGAGATATATGTCTGTTAAATATATTTAGGCCAAGCCAATTTAGCAAGAATAGCAAAACTAAAAGGTCAGATATACCCATCAAAGGCCTTTTTTTTACTGAGGGATTAAAGGATGACTGGTACTTAATATTTATGAATCCATTAAATAAGTTTGAAGAATCAATGGGTATTATCTAAAGCTTGGCAGGCAGGAATGAAACCCACTTGATCAGGATGAATGAAAAAGTGAAAGTTGGGTTGGAGATGATTATCTATGATCTTGAATAATATTTTGGCATCTGTGTTACTGGAGCAATAATTTTATGTCAAGCTGTGATCTTTGTTTTCTTTAGGTATATGTAATGTATGAGCCATGAAGAGATCAGTGGGAAAGCTGTAACCATGGAGGGCTGCTTTGAAAAGGTCTGGGAGTATGGAAGGGTGAAATTTTTTGCTTGGAAAGAGAAACAGTAGAAAAAAATGTCACTTTTCACCAAGAGGGAAGCATTTCTTGAAAAGTGCTGTTTTTTTCACATATTTGGTTTTTTTTTTCAGAACTCATTTCATTGAAAGCAATGGAAAGACAGAATTTCTCCCCACCACAAGTTTCTCATCTTTTCCCACAGGCATATAAAAGGGTGTCAGATTATCACAGCATACCATTATGTGTTTGGAGAGGAAGAGAAAGCAGCACATTTTTTAGCTAGATCAGACAGGCTAAAAAGTGGAGTTGAAGTTTAGTTTAAGGAGTCTTGTAGGCATGAAATCTGTTCTCTCTGAATGACTCTGAGGGACAAGAATGGAGAAAGAAAGTTGACCCTAAATATCCACAAATTCTGAGCGATTGACTGGGAAGACACAGACAGCCCTGTTCCACGTTTCTTCCTGATCCTGATTATTTTATTTTTTGTTGACACTGATAGGAATTGTGGGAACAGTTCATTGAAATAAAAGAAGAAATAATGTTTAAAAAATTGATAGGGGGCAGAGACAGGGACCCTTATGTGAGCTGTGACTGAAGCAGACTCATACTAGACAAGAGAGATAGTATTTTGTAGTGATCCAAGGCAACACATCAAACACAATCAGTTATATTGTGAACTTTACAGAAAAAGCACAAACAGTAGTTGAGTAATGTCCTGCAAATGCACAAGGGGTAGGGTAGAAGAAGTGGGAGTAGTGTAGGGATGTATGAGTAGTAGTAGTCCAAACATTGACTGCAGCTGTGGTTGCTGCATAATGTGCAATAAATGATGATGATCCCTCTCCTCCCGAGGAAGCGGTAGTTTGTCAAAGTTCTACCAAAAGGTCAGCCACCACCAACACCAATAATATTAATATGGATGGACAAAAGTTTTTGCCTTAAACCAAAATCGGTGAATAATGGCTCTTCCAGCTTGGCAAATTATTTCCCATGAAAAGTGCAGTTTTTCCGCTTTTTTTGCCAATCTCATTTCATTGAAATCAATGGGAACATTGAATTTACACACAATACACAGCAAATGTTATTTTATTTTCAAAAGGCATAGTATAAAAGGAATATGAGGGTGTCTGTGTTAGTAGAGTATAGGGAAATAATCAATTGAACAGGGATTTTTTTGGTGGGTAGTTTACTTGGATTGGGGGAACAGTTAATGAAAAAATAAACACAATAAACAAAATCCATAAGATATGTTATAAAAGGGGTCTGAGGAGGGTGCCTGTGTTGGTGAGTGGATTGTAATAGCAGTCACCTTGAGCCTCTCCTGCCTCAGTTTTGCTATTAACTAAAAGCACAAGAGCCTAGCCTCTTTCTCTCTCTGTAGTTGCTTGTATTGTATTTCATTTCCTGGAAAATATCATGTTTTTATATAGAAAAGGTGAAAAACATTTAATTAAATGGGCAAAAGCTTTCTAGCCAATGAAAATTAGAGACTTTTTGCCAATGGGAAAAAATGGCAAAGATTTTCATTGATTTACTTTAAATTTTCCCACAAAAAAGCAGATAACCATGTGGTTTTCAAAAATTATTTTGTGGGAACATGATGGGACCTTTTACCCACCTGTAACTATTAATAAACCATCTAAAAGCACTGAAGTTGACTGAAAGATTCCAGTGTAGATTACATTGTGCAAGAATGTGTAGCAGCTCAACCAACTGCTGCATCTGACAGCGAGTCAAACAAGAAAAAAAAATATACACACACACACACATGTATAAATATATAAATATATATATATATATATATATATATATACTGTATATATAATCTTCTTTCCCCAAACTTCCCCAAGTAGGGATGGCTAAAACTTTCGAGTCATAAAAAATGGCACTTCTCACTTGGTGAATAATTTCCTATAAAAAGTGCAATTATTCTCTCTTTTTTCACCTAGCAAAATGCATTGAAATCATCAATTGGAAGAAACAATTTTCACCACCACATGAAACTTTTCCCTACTTTCCTACAACCATATAAAAGCATATCAGGCTATCACAGCATACCATTCTGTGTTTGTGAGAGGAGAAAACAGCAGGTTTTTGAGCTAGAGAAGATAGGCAAATAGAGGGGAATTGAAGCTTAGCTTAGGGAACCTTTTAGGTAGGACATTTATTCTTTGTATTAGGGAAGTCTGAGGACACTCTGGAGGAGAAGAAGGAAGGAAGGAGTTTGACCCCAAATACCCCAAAATTCAGTGTGACTGACAAGCAGCTGAGGTCCAATTTGCTTGATGATTTTGTGTTTATTGTCTCTGTGCCGGTCAAGTCTGTGGAAAGAAGTTGTTGATTTTGTTTTTTAGTTATCATTTTTTTTTGGGCTGACTGTGATAAGATTAGGTGAACAACTTAAAAAAAAACATAAATAATTAAACAAAAAAATACAGTACATGACAGCTGACTGGGAGCCTGATGAGAGCTCTGTGACTGAGGCAGACTTGATAGACGGCAGACAACATCGATAATTTTGCTGAGGGCTAAGGCAAGACATTACACTCCATCAGTTGTGTAGAGAGTAAAAACATGCATACTAGTTGAATAATGTCCACAAAATGCACAAGGGGAGGGGGAAAGGTGGAGCAATGTAGGGACATGGGAGTAAAGTGGTAATTCAGCATGCTGCAGCATGCACAATAAATGGTATTGGGGCGCAGTGCCAATGCCCTTTCTACTGGGAAAGAATTTTGAACAGAAACTGTCTTTTTTTATATGGCCAGTCTCTGTTCAAAATGACGCCCAGCTAAAGGCTGGGCTGTGTTCTTATGTACCTCCTAGCCAATCAGCTTCAAGTAGGTTCCACCAATCCCCCACTAGATGCTGACTGACAGGAAGGTGCGTAAGCATACATCCCAGCAAACAGTTGTCAGTCATTTTGAACAGAGTTTGCCCATATAAAAGGGCAGTTTCTGTTCAAAATTCCTTCACAAAGGAATGGGCATCTGTCCGTCAGATACTAAGGGGAGGGGGGTCTGCTCACTTGTCCTTTCTCCACCTCAGCCACCCCCACCAACAGCGGTGGAGAAGACAATAGGGACATACGAATTTCAATCTTTTTTGGGCACTTAAGTTAACATATTTTGAGGAGCACATATTTTAATTATCACCATATTTATTGTGCAATTAATTTATTCTGTTGGCATTCTCTATCTATATAACTCTGACATCTGTATATTGTTTAAACTATGCACAGATGTCAGAGTTATGTTTGGCCACACATTTATGATGTCTGTTTTCCTTTTTCACAGGAATAACGGCATGGAAAGAAAGAAGAGAGAAGAAATAAGAGGAAAGACAGAAGACGAAGATTGGAGAAAAAGAAGAAAGAAGATGAAGATGGACAGTGGATGACAGATCGGTGTAAAACAGATAAGCTAATGGTGCATGAAAATATCTCAGGCACCGATAGTTCACTTTTTTCCTTTGATGTTCCCATTATTCACGCTACTTAGAGTGTGTTTTGGGAACTTAAAGCACAAAACTGACATTTGGCCAAGAGTCCTTTTCTGTGGACTAATGTCAGTCGGTAGACAATTTAGCCCTACTGGATGTTTTTACTGAACAAAATGTAATCGAGGCAATAGTGACATCTCACCCTTGTCCCACTGTATTGGTAGCCACAGAACCAATCATATTGACCACTCAGCTTTGTTCCATTGCATTGTTAGCTGTAGAACCACATACACACAAACCACCCTAGCCTGGTTCCACAACAGTCATAGAACCATACCTACTGACCTCCTGCCTTGTCATACTGCGAGGCTAGCCATAGAACCACACATCCAAACTCAAAGCTTTTCCCATTGCACTAGCATAGTCAGAACCCTTTCATACTACCCCCCTGCAGGAACTGACAAAGTTCCTGCAGGAAATATATTGGGGTCAGTGAAAAGGAGTATATTTTGCCACATGGAGAAATATTCTGAAACCCATATTTTTAAGGGAGGTGCAGAAGAGGGATTATGGTGACAGGACACCTTTTCTGTGGATGCCTCTGGAGTGATAGTGGCTATGGTGATTATGCTGCCTCAACCCTAGGAATCACTACCCTCTGTACCATATATAGATTAGGGAGCTGCGATTGATGTGATCTATTTAGACTTTGCCAATGCATTTGATATTGTTCCACACAAGATGTTACTGTACAAATTGAATGAAATAGGCTTAGGAGAAAACATTTGTGCATGGATTGTTTATTGGCTAAAAGTTAGAATGCAAAGAGTGGTGGTAAATGGGAAGTTCTCCAATTGGACAAACTTGATAAGTGGAGTACTTCACGGATCTGTCCTGGGTCCTCTTCTTTTTAATTTGTTTATTAATGATCTCCCAGAGGTCATAGGGAGCCTTGTATCAGTTTTTGCAGATGAAACAAAATTAAGTAGGGTAATAAAGTCTGAACTGCATGTGTCTTTATTACAAGAGGATTTGGACAAATTGGGTAACTGGGCAGGCAAACGGCAAATGAAATTCAGTATAGACAAGTGTAAAGTTATGCATTTTGGTTACAATAATAAAAATGCAACATACAGTTTAAATGGTGTTTCTTTGGGGAAATCTACAAATGAAAAGGATTTGGGAGTAAAGGTAGACAACAGACTTCACAGTGGCGCACAGTGGCAGCTGGCAGCTGCAAAGGCCAATAACATATTGGCATTTATTAAAAGGGGTATTTACTCAAGGGAGGGAGAGATTATTCTGCCTCTTTACAGGTCCATGGTAAGACCCCACCTACAATATGCTGTTCAATTCTGGGCACCCTTTCTGAAAAAGAATATTATGGAACTAGAGAAAGTGTTCAGGGCCCATACAAAGGGTTCTCCAAAGACCTGTTCATTAACGGAACAGTACAAAGGACAATTGGTCCTTGAGGACTTGAGGAAAGGATATTTCATCTACAACAGCGGAAGGGATTCTTTACTGTAAGGACAATAAAGGTATGGAATTCACTGCCTGAGGAGGTGGTACTATCAAATACATTAGAAGGGCCTGGATACTTTTTAAAAGAGCAGAACATAGAGGGCTATGTATGTTAGTATTGGGATTAATATTTAGTTAGTGCTTTTTGATCCAAGGAGAAATTTGATTGTCATTTGGAATCAAGAAGGAATTTTTCCCCCATTCAGAGCAGAATTTGAAATTGCTGTATTGAGGATTTTTTTTTGCCTTCTTTTGGATCAATAATGGTAAACAGGAATAGGAAAAGGGTTGAACTTGATGGACTCAAGTCTTTTTTCAGACTAAATTACTATGTAACTATGTAACCTCTAGTGTCGATTCCACCTTTACAGTCCATGGGGATCATGATTCCTGTCCCCACTTCCACCACTACCATAATTACTACCCATGGGCATGGTGACACCAGCCTTATCCTTTGAAATTTGAGGAGTAGTTGACCTAGATAGTTAATTAGCAAACACCATAATGTCACTGGAGGCTTAAAATTGCAATGATGGATAAAACACAGAACAGCAGGAGCAGTTTAGCACCAGAGTCCACCACTCCACAGTACATGTTTGTCTATCTTGTACTTATCTATGTGCATATAGGAGCAAGTGAGTGTCTATAACCAAGTTTTTCTGTTTTTTCCGTTGTCTGTTTATCTTGTCTTGAATATACAATGTATTATGTCTTTCTGTGTAGTATCTGTCACTCTGTCTTAGCTGAGTCTCAGCAAGATTGGGTAGTTGTTTTAACTTTTTAACGTTTCCTGGCATTCAGGAAAACTATAATGAACCTAGTGTTTTTCAATAGTTTGATTATAGTTTGATTAAGTGGCGGGTCTGAATGCCATGAAATGCTTTATACCTAATGAACAGACTCTACGTTGATTTTTTATGTCTTTTTGTACACTATGGATGACCATTTTAGAAAGTCTTTTTTTAATAAACAATTTTTGTATACATATTTTTGCAGCAAATCTCTACTCAATTTTTTTTTTACTGTGTTAACCCTTGGAACACCAACTGGAGTGTTGTAGGGCTTAGATAAGTGAGAGAGAGTATGGGGGTCTCAGTATCATTGCATTACAGCGATATGATAGTGGCCTGTTATGTGTAGATCACACAGCGCTTATGTCAGGGAGAACGATAGACAGTTATGTTACCAGTCTGTCTTTCACTCAGTTTTGAATGTGGATAACGATCCAATTCATGCTAAGAGAGTGAAACACGACTTAGGTAGTTAGATGCTAAATCATTATGTAGAGCGTTGAAGAGGTAGTTTTTCACTCGGTATCGAATACGAAAGTTGTCTGATTTATACTAAGAGAGTGAAACATGATTAAAATATAGCAGGTGTTCAATCTTTTCTGTGTGACATGAAAGGCAAGAGAATATATGGATACATTGTAAGTAGTCTTGAGTAAATTGAGTTTAATTGAGTATTTAAAATAATTGTATCCATATTCATTATTCTCAAAATAAAAAGGAGAAGTATAGATTGAGCCGGAAAAAAATTACTAGGTTCAATCTATTCTTTTGAGTAAATAAAATTTTTTTATTCTATTTGCCAGTAACAATGAAAAAGCACATGATATAAGACCCGCAATAAAAGACATATTCTTCTCTAAACTCCCAAATGGTGGAGTTCTTTTAGACCCTGGTTTGTTGAATAGACAACAGGGTAGTTTTTGTTTTTAGTATAATATGGAATAAAGATACAATTTTAGCCGTTTGATTAGGAATTTAATGAGGACATATTAGGGTCCCTAATTTAATAGTATCGAACTGGTCTCTCTGTTGCGGATTAATATCCGTAATTTTTCATCCTTTTTCTTTGTTGTTCTGTCTTTACTTGTGGAGATTTATATATACATTTGAGAACTGCGATACGTCAGTTTCCTTTCCAATATATATATTTATATATTTTGTTTCAGCAGGGACAAGCTGAGAATAATCCCTTGTATGAAATTACCTGTTCCGGTTTATTGAGGATACTGGTAAAACCAACTACGTGAGTATTCTTTTGACATAATGTATAAGCTATAAGAGCGTTCTACACCATAGAATTCCTATTTTCACTTTATCTCTTATTTCTGGTTCCATCTGGAAGAACACTTTGTGGTGGCAGATGAGTGATCCATACACTGGAGGAGTGAGCCTAAGTGGAAATGGGTATTAAAATTTCCCAGCTTTTTGTTTTTATTTGTTCCCCCTGAGGTAGTATTTCCAAACCTGTCTGGAGATGTTTGGGAATAATTGATCCAAGACACTCGTGTAAAACTCAAATACAGTTGAGGGCCAAACACTCATAATCTCTCTCCAAGTAAGACCACAACATTGGCAGCTAGGATTTGAAAATGTGTGTGTGTGTGTGTTCTGTGAGTGTGTTTGTATGCGCACTAACGCAAATTATCTATCTATCTATCTATCTATCTATCTATCTATCTATCTATCTATCTATATCTGTCTCTGTCTGTCTCTGTATAGTGAGAGAAAGGTTGTAGGATAAGAACACTCAGGACTTTTCCAGTTTTCAATAAATTGCAATTTATTTAGAAAAGGTCAATGTATTGATCCCCCTGGGATATTTACCATGATAATCTTATAGTGCACACCACCCCTTAAATACGTAGAGTAACCCAGCACAGAATAATAAAAACTTCAAAAAATGTTACTATAAAGTAAAATAAATCAAAATAAAGTAACATTACCAGAGTATATAAATCTTTATCTAAGTACTTTAGGAAAATGCAAAGCTTATCAATGCATAAAACATCTAAAAGTAATAAATGAAACAATCAAAATATGCAAAGTGCCCACACTCTATTTACACGTGGCAAGTATAAAGGCTAAACCAGTATACATATGCAAATGTAACTTGTTAATTGCATAATTCCAGGTGTATTACATTTGCATATGTATACTGGTGGGGTGTTACAATGCACTGGACACCTCTGTGTCATTCAGAGAATTAAAGTGACAGAGATAGAAAAATCCTATTGCTCTAAATGGGGCTTTTAACCCCTGATACTTGGCTACAGGACACTTAAAATGTATATCTATATGGAGGGCTTCACCGTGCCAGCTTGTGGACTGCATTAGGCCCATGGGACACATTTGACATGCCTGTTCAAAGGAGAAGAGTATTAAGACCCTTTGGGACACCAAAGAACAATATACTAATGAGTAGGGGTGGGCTAAAAGTGGGAAACATTTCCCACATGACTTTTCCTGAAAACTTGTAGATTTCTTGCTTTTTCCACGAAAGATTTTGCATTTCCACTTATGCAAAAATGTCTTCCTTTTCACGTATTTTAACAATTTTTTTGCTTATTTTAACACGTTTCACCTATTTTTCCAACATGTACTACATTTCCCACTGAAAGTCAGTTGTGAGTCCTATGCCTTGAAAAATGTGTTAGCATACAAAATGCATTTGTCATTTGCCCACAACACTAACTTACTTCTAAAATGACACTGATGATGTTAAGATATTAAAAAAAAAAATACACCCAACAATGTGGCAGTTGTGTATTGGTGGTGGTGGGGGGCTGGCTGGTATGGTGTGATTTGTGTATGTATATAGTTTTTACTAATGTCAGGTTTGCATCAAATCTCTATCCTCCTTCTCAGATTACTGACACACATTACTTGTCGCTCATAGCAGATGGTGGAAACCCAGCTTCACATCCCTCCTCCACCTCCTCATCTGTGCTGCTTTTAATATATTTGTCCTGGCTTTGTCTGTCATATTCCTCTGCAGAAGTAGCCGTAGGTGTTACTTGGAGTGAACTGTTGGTACTGGCAGTAGCACACTCTCTGACACATGATTAACTTCACTACTTCTTTTTTCTGCCCTAGAACCCTGGGAACTTTTTAAATTGCTTCTGCTGCTGCTAGCTGTGGCACCTTTGGCCTGCTGATAGTGTGTCTCCCAGTCAGACCTGTGGTTGTGCTTCAGGCGGGATCTCGTAGAGGAGGTGCTTAGGTGTGAGCCTGCTTTCCCCCTGCTCACATGCTTTTTGCACAGAGAACAGATGGCAACATGCTTAGCTTAAGGATCCTGAGTGAAGTATCTCCGTACTGTGGACTTCATGGAATGAGGGGTCCCTAAGGTGGTGCCACTGCCTGGGGCTAGATGTTGATGCAGTTCTACTGCAACTACTACTAGGTATCCAAGGTGCAGCACTTACAGCAGTAGCAGCAGAGACACTTGTCATATCTAACAGTAATAACCTGTGTTGCTGTTTCTGGGTACTCAAAACAAGTGTGTGTGGCTGAGTGGGGCTTGGACTTTGAAGAGGCGATGATGCTGATGATGATTGATAGGGTGACTGTGTGCGTTTTGACATATGCGCTTGTCCAGGGTCAGACTTTCCAAAGGTTTTCTCAAATAGTTTATAGATAGGCACAGTGGTCCTTAAAAGTCTGGAAGATTCAGACTTTGACTTACTGCTAACCTTGTAGTCCCGTCATCACTCTCACTCCCAACTTCATCTGTATCTGAACAAGAGAAGGATGCAGGAGGGATATATTCTAGACCTGTATCATCATCAGTCATCATTATGTCATCTTCAGCAGCATCAGCATCACCTGACAGCTCTTGCCCACTACTACCCTTATATCCTCTAAGCTTTTAGAGGTCTCAAACAATTTCTTTTTACTTTTACTGTAACAAATTTCCCTACTATGGGAGTTTTGGTGCTTGTTTGTCTCATTATCTGATGCAACAGGCGGTTCAGCTACTAAACCTTCCTCTATTATGCTATTGCCAGCATCATCAACACTTGAATGCAACTTGTTGTCATCTTCAGTGTCATTCTTATATGGTTCTTTATTTCTACTGGAACTGATGGTGCTGGAGTTAGTTTTGCTGGGACCTTGAAAAACTGCATCCTCCCTTGGAGTAGAGGGATCATCATCATTGATTGCACAGTCTGCAGCAACCATTGCTGCAGTAGGTTTTTGGACTACTACTTTACTCTCATGTCCCTACACTGCTCCACCCCTCCCCCTTCACCTTGTGTGTTTTCTGGACATTACTCAACTACACTGTGTGTTTTTCCTGTATGATACACAACACAACTGATGGAGCTGTATGATGCCTTGCTTAAGCCCAGTCAGCTGTCTGTCACTGTCACCTAATATATTTAGTTCTTTCTTTTTTTTTTTCATTTTTATTCTTTTTTTTTAAAGTTGTCCACCCTGTTGTCTTATCACAGTCTGTCCAAAAAAATTATAACTGAAAAACAAAATCGACAACTTCTTTCCCCACAACTCCCCACCCAGCAAAGAGACAATAACAGCATGATCAGAAAACAAATAGGTCCCTAGCTGCCTGTGTCTTGACAGTCAGTCACATGGAATTTTGGAGTATTTGGGGTCAATCTCCTTCCTCCCTTCTTCTCCCCAGAGTGTCCCACTGACTCTCCTAATACACACTTACACAGAACAAATGTCCTACTAAAAGATTTCCTAAACTAAACTTTAATTTTCCTCTCTGTCTTCTCTAGCTCAAACAAGGTGCTGCGCTCTCCACTCACAAACACAGAATGGCATGCTGTGAGAGCCTGACAGCCTTTTATATGGCTGCAGAAAACTTTCGTGTGGTGGAGCAAAATTTTTCTTCCCATTGATTTCAATGGTTGGAAAAATTGGGAAAAAGCGGAAAAACTGCACTTTTCTCTGGAAATTATTCGCCAAGCAGAAAGTGCCTTTATTCGCAGCTTTCAGTTTGAGGCGAAAATGTTTGCCCATCCTTTCTAATGAGCCTTTTATACTGACTTTGTGGACTGATTTATTCTGCTATCAAAGATTAAGAAAACATTTCTGCTCTTTTTCCAGTGAATGACAGCTGCAAAAAACAGGACTGATGCTATTGATGTGTGTTGTAGCATATCAAACTCAAGCGAGGTGCAGCAGCACATTATTCCTGGGCTGTAGTTTTCCACTTGCTATTGACCTATGTTTTTTTTATATTTGTTATTTTACCATTGCTAGAGGAACATATCTCTTTCATAAAATTCAGGTTAAACTCTGGTCATGCATGTTTTATGTATATTTTACTTACAAGGTGTCCTTTCTGTCAACTTCCCAAGTTACATAACAATAAAACAGTTTAGTAAATGTAATCACACCCCCCACTTATTTGGAGAAGGAATGGGTGTTCTTAGCGTGTAAAAGATTAATCAAATGAGGCCCTTGAGGAAAATCTACAGTAAAGATCAATGACTGGCACAGACATTTAAACATGGAGTTCAGTGTGAGAAACAAACTGAAGAAACAAAACGAATGTAATAAGATGCCAGAAATTAAACTACATTTGCATAACTCCTAAACAACATCTAATAGGTAATTTAACCATTCTAGATAATTGGGGCTCTGCTTTTTTGCTTTAATGAATATGTTTTCCTCTTTTAGATGGCATTTTTTACACTCTTTGTTTATCTGACCCATTGATGGAGGGCACAATTCCAAAGAAATGTTTAATTAACATTTATAATTAGTATTACAAAAGATCCTTCCTTAAAGGACATGGGAGTCATGAGAGGAAGTCCAGGAAGAAATCTGCTCTTCACCCTGTAATTATCACTCTTCTCAGCAGAGCTCTTGTACATCTCATTAACATCACAGTTGGATAGTGCCACTGCAAGCAACAAGCAGGTGTCTAACTGCAGCACTCATGGGGCGATTTTTACAAGAGAGGTCCTGATCTCTAAATAACTCTGAAAGGATGCCAATAATGCACCTTTTTTCTTGAAAACAGTAACATGGTAAGTACAAAGGTAAGAAAACAAATTAAGTTACTTTATTAAGATCTGAAATCTTTAAAATTGTGACATTTTGGTAGTTGAATATAGTCAAATGAAGAGTATGTTAACAATAAACAATGCATTTTGAAAATATAAAGATACAGATTTTTTTTTAATATTTTCAAAATCAATTGCCTTTTAAGATCATCAACAAAATTAAAATTAACATATTTGTTAAATGCATTTACAATTAAATAGCAGGTGCAGTTCTAAAATATAAAAATCATACAGCAGAAATTGAAATATAATGACCTAATTATTATTATTATCATTATTATTATTTTGTATTTAAAGAAGCTACACATCTACGGCAAGAGCATTCTAATGTAACCTGTGAATTTTGTACTTGTGTTTTTGCTCAAGAGATAGAGATCTTCAATGGATGTCATGTTCATGGAGACAGACATGGCAGTAGTGATGGGCGAAAACTTGCTTGCTTATTTTGCTGTGCTGGTGTTGGGGAAGTCTGAGGAAAGAAATTGTTGATTTTGTTTTTTTGACTGACTGTGATAAGATTGGGTGGACAACTAAAAATAATAATCCTATATAATAATTCACTAAAACGTGTGTAACGACGCAGTCATGCGCAGTAGATACTGCTGCGCGTTCTGCAGTAATGTGCAGTAGGGACTGTCTGCGCCGCTGCTGATATAAAGCTGGACACTCTGAAGGAGCGTCCAGCTCTGTATCAGCCGCGACGCAGGCAGTCTCTACTGTGCATGACTGCCCCACGACCAGCTGGCAGTGGCACTGTGGCCAGTGTAACGGGCTCTTCAACTAGTAATAATAATAAAAAAGTAATACATAAATAATTAAACAAATAAATATATTAGGTGACAGACAGCTGATTGGGAGCCTGATGTGAGCTCTGTGACTGAGGCAGACTTAAAGTGTTAGTAATGTCTAAAAAACAGTTTTTTGCATTTATAAGAGCTTAAAAAGCTGAGCTAAATGCAAAAAACCATATATCTCAAACCGCTACGGTTTAAGAGATACAGGCATTTAAAGTTCGCTGTTTCCTACTGACAGCTGTAAAGCTGTCAGCAGGAGATTCATGCCGGTCGACACAGAGGCGCTTGAGAAGTGCGGAGATCTCGTTATTTAGAAGGAATCCCTTCATTGGAATGGTCTAAAACATGTGCCTGAACACCAGGCATACGTTTTAGACCATTTCAATGAAGAGATTCCTTGTAAGTAACGAGATCTCCGCACTTCTCAAGCGCCTCCGTGTCGACCGGCACGAATCTCCTGCTGACAGCTTTATAGCTGTCAGTAGGAAACAGCGAACTTTAAACGCCTGTATCTCTTAAACCATAGCGGTTTGAGAGATACAGTTTTTTGCATTTAGCTCAGCTTTTTAAGCTCTTCTAAATGCAAAAAACTTTTTTTTAGACATTACTAACACTTTAATAGACAGCAGATGACATTGAGAATTTTGTTGAGGGCTAAGGTAAAACTTCACACTCCATCAGTTGTGTAATGTAGAGAGTAAAAACACACACACAGTTGAGTAATGTCCAGAAAATGTACAAAGGACAAGGGGAGGGGGAAAGGTGCAGCAATGCAGGGACATGGGAGTAAAGTGGTAGTTCAAAAACTGATGATCCCTCTCCTCCCAGGGTAGGTGCAGTTTTTCAGGGTCCCACCAATCACACCACGTCATTTAAGCAGGAAGTTGGTGTTGTGGGCAAAGGATAAATGCGCTCTGCATGGTAACACATTTTTCAGGGTAGGACTCACATCTTTGACTTTCAGCTAATTATTTATCATTTACAATCATCATAAGAAGTAATATTTTGCTGGGAAATTTTGCACTATAAGAAACATAGGCTAAAATGTGTTGGAATAAGAGAAAAATGTGTTGAGTAGGAGAAAAATGTATTGGAACGGGCAAAAAATTTGCTAGAATAGGCAAAAAAGGAGGAACATTTTGCACTTGCGAAAAGGAGAAAACTTTCACAATAAAAGAGAAAAATTGGTAATTTTTCATGAAATGTAATGCATGAAATTCTTCTCACTTTTTGCCAACCCCTAATAACCTGCAGGTGGAGATAAGTCACAACTCAGGGCTCCAGGTAATCAGGAACAGAGAAACTGCTCATGTTTCTGTATTCTAATCTATAAATTTTACTATCCAAATTACATATCATAGAATGTGTATAATAAACACAAAATGCAAAGAATGGCACACTGGCGCCATTTATATTGACTGTATCAGGCAATTCCTTTTCTTAGTCCTGTAAATAGCAGAAACTCCCAAATTTTTATTGGTATTGACAACTGAATACAAACAGTTTCTGACAGAAAGTATAGGTATTGATGTTGTCCTTTATTGGTACACTGATCAGAACAATTGTGAAAAGATGCAATTTATTTTCAAAGCATATGATATAAAATGAAAATAAATGCATGGTCAATTTAAAAATAATTAAACCTTTGAATGCCAGAGAAGTAAGCAATACACTATTATACTGGTGCTTGGAAAATTATTATCTTACTTCAGTATGGGATGTATGGCACATTAGTTATAGCTAGGGTTAGATAATAGATTCTTGAATTACCTGAACATCTCAGTTTAAAAATCCTAATGAACGTTCATTGTATTTTACTCAAAATATTAACCTTAGTTATCAAATTCCTTCAGTAGCTGGTTTGGGTTCATTAACATAACCCTGACATCTTCCCTGTCTGTCTGGTTGAATTTTCTTTATATAGAGTTTAAAAAACCAAATAAAAGGTTTATCTTATTTTACAAACCAAAAGAGTGTGACGAGCGCACACCGAGAAAGAGCAAAATGAAGTAGTTTGCTCAAGGCATGTGTGGCCCCTCAGGTGCTGCTCAAGTCACGTTTTTCGCTCCCATGTGCCATTGCAGAGAGGAAATTTCCATATTCATATCAGTCTGGTCCCACCCACAGGCAGTCCAGCCCCGAAATGTCAGGCAAATCCTCTCCGCACGAGAGAAACAGCACAACCCCAGACGTACGTTTCGGTCTATGTGGACCTCGTCAGTGGGATGCAGCTGTTCCCCTCTAGGCACACAGAAGCAAGGGCCCATGCCTGGGATACCCTTCCACTTAGGGAGACAACAAACCAAAACGTGACTTGAGCAGCACCTGAGGGGCCACACATGCCTTGAGCAATCTACTTTATTTTGCTCTTTCTCGGTGTGCGCTCGTCACATTCTTTTCGTTTGTTGTCTCCCTAAGTGGAAGGGTATCCCAGGCATGGGCCCTTGCTTCTGTGCCCCTAGAGGGGAACAGCTGTATCCCACTGACGAGGTCCACATAGACCGAAACGTACGTCTGGGGTTGTGCTGTTTCTCTAGTGCGGAGAGGATTTGCCTGACATTTCGGGGCTGGACTGCCTGTGGGTGGGACCAGACTGATATGAATATGGAAATTTTCTGTCTGCAATGCCACATGGGAGCGAAAAACGTGACTTGAGCAGCACCTGAGGGGCCACACATGCCTTGAGCAATCTACTTTATTTTGCTCTTTCTCGGTGTGCGCTCGTCACATTCTTTTTGTTTGTTGTCTCCCTAAGTGGAAGGGTATCCCAGGCATGGGCCCTTGCTTCTGTGTGCCTAGAGGGGAACAGCTGCATCCCACTGACGAGGTCCACATAGACTGAAACGTACGTCTGGGGTTGTGATGTTTCTCTCGTGCGGAGAGGATTTGCCTGACATTTCGGGGCTGAACTGCCTGTGGGTGGGATCAGACTGATATGAATATGGAAATTTTCTCTCTGCAATGCCACATGGGAGCGAAAAACGTGACTTGAGCAGCACCTGAGGGGCCACACATGCCTTGAGCAATCTACTTTATTTTGCTCTTTCTCGGTGTGCGCTCGTCACATTCTTTTTGTTAGTTGTCTCCCTAAGTGGAAGGGTATCCCAGGCATGGGCCCTTGCTTCTGTGTGCCTAGAGGGGAACAGCTGCATCCCACTGACGAGGTCCACATAGACTGAAACGTACGTCTGGGGTTGTGCTGTTTCTCTCGTGCGGAGAGGATTTGCCTGACATTTCGGGGCTGGACTGCCTGTGGGTGGGATCAGACTGATATGAATATGGAAATTTTCTCTCTGCAATGGCACATGGGAGCGAAAAACGTGACTTGAGCAGCACCTGAGGGGCCACACATGCCTTGAGCAATCTACTTTATTTTGCTCTTTCTCGGTGTGCGCTCGTCACATTCTTTTCGTTTGTTATCTTATTTTACAAAAGGAGTTACTGTAGGTATCTACAAAAAGTCCAGTTTCTTTTTTTGCTAGAATTTGTGCAGAAAAACACGATTTTATATTTTTGGTAGAAATTCCCACAGATACAAAATGTATTAAACTTTCTACCTTTTGACTACTTTCAATTACATTCTTTTAAAAACTTTGCAATTTCTTCCTATGGCAGTGAAAAATGCTGGCTTCAGTACTATAAAAACCTGAGGATTCATCCTTGTTGTTATCTTTTAGGGGGTAAGCAATCAGAGAGATACTAGTTATGGAACCTGAATCTAGATAGAGAGGGACAGACAGATAAATATTTTGGAGTAGTAGTACTGTTGTTGTAACCATATGTGTTGCAGCTGTTGTTTGCTTTACTCTGTTTAAAAAGAGTAATATGATATGAAAGGTTGTTGCTGCTTAAGTGGAAATATCCACTGTTGAAACTAATAGTACCAAGCTGCATAAGTAGTATAAATAATGGGTAGGGATGGGTGAAAAATGTCACCTCAAACTGAAATTGGAGAATAATGGCACTTCCCGCTTGACAAATAGTTTGCTGCAAAAAGTTATGATTTTCTGCAATTTTCACCTAGCTCATTCCATTGAAATCAATAGGAACACTGAATTTACACACAACACATAGCAAATATTATTTTATTTCCCAAATGCATAGTATAAAAGGGACATGAAGTTGCCTGTGTTGGTGGGGTGTGGGGAAAGAATCAGTTGAAAAGGGAATGTGTTTTTTGGGGGTTTATTTAATGGGATTGGGGGCAGTTAAAAAAATATCCTAAATACAAATCCGCCCCCATAAGACATGGTATAAAAGGGGTCTGAGATGGGTGCCTGTATTGATGGGTCTAGTCTGGGGAAAAAAATCAGTTAAACTGGGAATTTGTTTTGGGAGGGTTGTTGACTGGTACTGGGGGGACAGTTAATAGAAAATAAATAAAATGAAATAAGAAATTTGTACATAATGTGACAGAGACAGGAACCCCCTGACTTAAGTTGCCAGTGGGGTGGACTGATACTTGACTTTATAGAGTATTTTGTAGAGGATGATTTGTTAGATTTGTTGTTAGAGGCCCAAGCCATGAGGAAACATTGATTTGTAGGACTTAGACTTATTAGAGGCACAAGAACCGAAGAAACATTGATTTGTAGGACCTAGGCTTGTTGAAAACAAACCCCCCAAATTTTCTTTTTGTAGGACTATGTTTTGATTTTTTTTAAGCACAAGCCCTCCTCAAAAAAATCATGGGTACATTGTCATTAGAATATACAGGAACTGTCGCTCTCATCAGCAACTGCAATGTGCACAGTGTGTGTATGTGATAAATAACATCTGGGGGGCACAACTGTAACCAAACACCATGACACCAGAACCAAAGTACTGCCACTGTCACTATACTCCTTGTGCAGAACCCGCTAAGGACATATGACAATTTGCTGACAGTTTACTAGTAATGATGAACCCTCCCTGCCACTATCATAGCATATTCTGCCAGATGGAATCTCCTTAGATGCCGCTTGATGTCCTGGTATTGATTCCACTCTATTACACTGGCATGTGCGGTCAGTGCACCACACAGTGTGCAATGGGTGGAAATTAACTGCTACCCCCTAATATCAATGGAGTGGCTATCATTTGGTGGGGGAGGTAACAATGAATGAGGTGGATTGGCTTAAGATTTAGTTGTTACCCTAGAGGAAGAAGGTGATGGTGATGGCGAGCTAGTTGTTTCGCTCATCATGGAACTTCCAGTCTCTGTCTGCGTTGCTCTATTCTTCCTCCTCTTTGATCTCTGCCTCATCTCTTGTTGCCTTTCTGGAAAGTCAGTGGGTACAGCAACAGTGGTGCATGATTTCTGTGGTGGATGTTTGCCTTTGATATGTTTGACATAAATGTCATGGTGTCTGTTTCTCATGTGTGATATCAGGGCAGTTGTGTCAAGATGCTTTCCCTCCTTTCCACTTCTCACTGACTTGTCACAAATTGTGCACAGTGCCATTGATGATGACTGCACTGAGCATGCCCCAAGAGAAAAATAGTCCCACACCCATGACTTTAGGGGGGAGGGATAGGGAACAGTTGGAGAAGAATGGCTTCTTTCTTCTTGTTCTCCACTTTCCCCTTCACTGTCTGTGCTAGCAGCAGATGATGTTGCTGCTGTTGCTGCTACTGCCTTAGATTCAGCACTGCAACTAGGACCAGGAGTATTGCTGCTGCTGGCAAGTGGAACATGTCCTAGTTCTGCATCACTTGTTGACCCCATTACCGCTGTTCCATGGTGGTCTGTTGCATACTAGCTTGCTCCTCAACATTCTGCTACAGCAGCAGAAGGAATTAGAGCAGTTGCAAATTCCACAAAATCCAAAAGCTCATTACTAGTGGTGGTGGTGATGCCCATCCTCATCCTTGTCTCCCATTCCTTCTCAGTGTCTGATAAAAAGGCCATCAATGTCTCTTTCACCCCAGCTTCGCCAACACCACCACCACCATTAGTCCTTATGTGCTGCTGCTCTATTACAGATATCTCACTGCTGCACGGAGGAGGTGACGAGCAATGTGACAGATGGTCCCCTAATGTCATACTTGCCATTTCTTTTTGACCTGAAGAGGGCAGACTGGCAGCAGTAGCAGCAGGCACAGGCAGCTGATCTGTGCTCCTGCTGGTGGTGGTATGAATTCTGTGCCTGCTGTCCCCACACACCAGTTCTGGCCTCTTCAGGATCATGTTCCACTTGGACACCATAGTGAAGGGAAGGGAGGGACTCCCAGAGCCATAGAAATGTTGTGGGCTCCCTTGACCTCTAGACTGAACACTCTCAAATGCTTCCCCTAGCACTGGCTGCTTCACCATTACTGTTACTACTACTACTGCTAACACCATACACATCAAGTTCAGCACCAGAGTCTTCCTCCTTACAGTTACTAGTAATATGATTACACCCTTCTCCACTCCTAACACTAACAAGCTGTTGGACCGTCTTAGTACTGGCACTGGTGGGATTGCTTGGGGATGACAAATGTGTGACTTAGTGTCCCCTGCTCTCACACTTGGCATCATCTTCTCCTCCCCCTCCTGAGTATTACAAGACACACTAGAAGCAGCTTTAGCACTGGTGGAAGCAGCTTCAGCACTGGCAGCAGGCACAGCACTGGTGGCACTGGCAACAGGGGCAGCACGTCTGACAACAGGCACAGTGTTGGTGGCAGCAGGTTCAGCACTGGCAGCAGGCACAGCACTGGTTGCAGGAGGGGCAGCACATCTGACAGCAGGCACATTATTGGTGGCAGCAGGTTCAGCACTGGCAGCAGGCACAGCACTGGTTGCAGTGGGGACAGCACTTTTGACAACAGTCACAGTGTTGGTGCAGCAGGTTCACAACTGGCAGCAGGCAGAGTACTGGTGGCGCTGGCAACAGAGGCAGCATGTCTAGCAGCAAGCACAGTCAGCTGACCTGTTCTGCTGTCACTAGTACTACCCTTTTTTCTCCCTCCCTTCTTATTCCCTTTTCTCCTTCCCTTCCCATTAAATTGCCCAAGGTCCCTAGGGGTGATTTAGGGGGACTGGACAGCATTGGTTCAGCAGTGTTCACTTCCTCCTCCTCCTTAGTCAGAGTGGACACACAAAGATCCTTCCAGTTCCTCATTTCAATATTTTTAAACCTGTTCATAGTGATAGCAGTCACTATGAGCCTCTCCTGCCTCAATTTTTCCAAAAGATCACAGCAGAATAGCACAGCACGTCTACTCTGTAGCTGCTTCTACAAATACGTCATGTTTTTATAGCGAAAAGGTGAAAAACACGTATATCAATGGGCGGAAACTTTCTAGTCGTTGAAAAAATGGCAAAGAATTTTGGCTAATGGATGAAAAATGCAAAAATTTTAATCGCTGGATTTAAAGAGGATTTTCCCGTGAAAAAGCAGGCAACAATGTGGTTTTCATGGAATTTCTTGCAGGAACACGGTGATAGATTTTGGCCACCATTTAATAAAAACAATTGACTCTTCCTGCAATAAGCCTTGACTATTCTATGGGTTGATTGTAGATTTTCCCTTATAACCTGCATCCAATTAGTCTCCACTACATTGCCCTGTGTTACTGCATTATACAATGTGAAATGACATATTGTCACAGTCTCACATCTGAAGAATTGCTGTAAGATGGTAGTACTGGTAATGGAAATGTCAGTACCATAAAGAAGACTGTGTCCTGGAAACACTTGGGAAATAACTCTATGCCAGCCATGGACCTTAGCAGAAGATTAGGCAGTCAATGATATCTTGTTTTTCTGTGCTGGTGGGGTTATTGTGAGTAGGCATTTTCATTATGCAATTTCAGAGCATATCATCATTGTCATTGTTGTGGGCAGACAAGGAGGACAGTGACAACTGTTTTCTCTGGGGGGCAGTTTAACCCTTTGAATGCATGGGGGTATGCAACAAATTGTTCTGCAGTGCTTTGTGTACCCCTCTGGCACTCACAGGGTTAACATTGTCAACATAATCAGATAGGTGGTTATATTGGATTTGCTTAATTAGACCAGGCATGCCAAGGTGTGATCTCACACAGTCTGCACATTGCAATTGTTGATAACTACACAGTTCCTCCCCCCATGGGAAACATTCCAACACCTACCATTTCAACAACTGACTGCTACCAATAAACCTTAAATCAAGCAACTCCAACTCCCTCTGTTTTGCTGTCTGCCTACACTAGCTACCTTTAAAATTGTGGGAATACAAATGGGAAACTTTTCACTTGGGGGTTACATTATTATCTTTGATTTCAATGCAATGGAAAAATTAGATAAACTGCACTTTTTGCAGGTATTGCAGTGGAAGGAGGGAAGTGCTGTTTTGAGCTTGTTTCACAATGAGTCTATTTTGCCTCTGAGAGCCAATCCATGTCTTTCATAATTATGCAAAAAAAAGCAATATTTTCAAATCTTTGTGTACTTACCATTAGCATAATGTGATAGCATTATTAAACTGCCCTGTCATTATGAAAACCAACGTTCAACAGAGTTCATGGCTGATAGCACAACCCAAAATGTAAAATTTAGGAAACACAGCAAAGACTGACTTTCTCTGAAGTCGTGTTCGATACTTAAAGGGATAGTAATACTTCATTTTAACTTTATTTTATTTTGTAGGCATTAAAAAAACATGAAGAATGATATAAGTCTTATCTCTGAAACCTTTATGGTTTAAGAGATATTCACAAACAAAGTATCCCCCCCCGTTCAACCAGATAAGAAGGGAGATGCCCAGGTAGACTGCAGAGAGGGACAATCTTCAATTAAGATAATGGAAAAAGCTGAAAAACTTTTCAAGGGGGGAAGGGCTTTCATTGTTTTCATACAAAGAAAATTGTCCCCTTCTGTTATCTGTACTGTCATACAACCAGACTCACATCTGAGAAGAGATGGCTTACACTAGGAAAAAGGGGCGGGGAGGGGAACTTTGCTTGTGAATATCTCATAAACCATAAAGGTTTGAGAGATAAGACTTATATCATTCTTCATGTTTTTTTAATGCCTACAAAATAAAATAAAGTTAAAACGAAGTGTTACTATCCCTTTAAGACACTTTCTGCTTTAAACTAGTCCTGCCTTTCATATAATACGTCAATATTTCAATAAACTAAAGTAAATTCTAGCTTGACAAATTAAATTTCAATATCTAGTAAGGTTGAACAATTTTTGGACTTTCCCTTTTTGTCTTGTTACAAAAAAAATGAACATCTGTACAATAGCTTCTGAAAAAATATTATACTATACACCTCTATAGTGCACATGAATAGAAAATTGTCTAAATGATGTCTGTGTTATACACTGCATAACCCTCTAAACAATATTTCATATATTTAACAATGTTTGAATACATGTAGTCCCACAACATCATCTGTGGAGGGTGTTAAAAGAAGAAACCTGTGGTATTTTTAAAGCTATGTACATAATTTATTAATCACTATTATGATTGTCCCCTAAAAGTCGGGTTGTACGAAACTTCCTGCCTCAAAAATGAAACAGATAGAAAATAGCACTTTCCAAAGATCAGGAAATTTTTCAAGGAAAGTGACACTGTTCCTTTTTTACCTATATGTTGCATTGAAGACAACAGTGGGAATAAACTTCACCCTAATGATGTAATTATTCTCATGGTACTAGCATAAAAAGGGTGTCAGCTTCCCCCAGGTTGTCAGTCTGTGTTTGTGAGTAAGAGAGAAAGGAGCATAGTGTGATTTCTGGTCATTTGATCCAAAAACAAACCTTATAAAACAAGCTGTCATTTGTTTTCTGGGTGTGGGTGGAAAAAAAGGGTGAGTTAACCCTCCAAAAAGTGTAAATGACAGTAAAAAATTAGGCAGCCAATGACTGATGCGACACTGACAGATACCATCAGGCATCACAGATAGTTCTCAGGGCCATCACTGACAACTTCACTGTGCCTGCCCCAAGGGAAAATTTCCCACACCCAGGACCTCAAGGGGAGGGGAAAGGTGGAGAAGAATGCCCTCTTTCTTCTTCTCCACAATCCCCTTTACTGGCTGTAATAAAGGTTGATGCTGCTGCTGCCTAAGAATCACCACTAGAACTAGGATCAGGATTATTGGTGGCAAGAGGAACCTGTCCTAGTCCCTCATCACATCTACTGGACACCATTACCACTGTGGTCATGGTGATCTGTGGCACACTAGCCTGCTCCCTGCTGCCCTTGCAACTAGGAATGGGTGAAAATTTTTGCCTCAAACTAAAATCGGTGTATAATGGAACTTTCCACTTGGTGAATAATTTCCTGCGAAAAGTGCCGATTTTCCACTTTTTCCCGCTTTTTTCGCCTAGATCATTCCATTGAAATCAATGGGAACATTGAAGTTACACACAACACATACCAAATATTATTTTATTTCCCATGGTATAAAAGGGGCATGAGGGTGCCTGTGTTGGTGGGTGGAGTCTGGGGAATGAATCGGTTGAACAGGGAATTTGTTTTGGTGAGGGGTTCTTGACTGATATTGGGGGGACAGTTATTTAAAAAATAAATCAATAAATAAAGTGAGAAATTTGTATGTAATGTGACAGACAGGAACCCCCTGACATTATCTGCCACTGTGATGGAGTGATACTTGACAGAGTATTTTGCAGAGGTTGATTTGTTGAGGAAACATTGATTTGTAGGACTTAGGCTTTTTAGAAACAAACCCCCCAACATTTTTTATTCTGTGTCTTCCTAGTTAGTCACAATGGTGATTAATGGTGTCAAACTCCTTTCTCTCTTCCTGTCTCCCAGATTCCCCTAACACAGAGAACAGATTTCTTTCCTGCAAGATGCCCTTTGCTAGCTCATAAATGTGCTTCTTTTCCTTCCTCTCACAAACACAGAAGGCATGCTGTGAGAACCTGACGTCTTTTTATATGCCTGTGGGAAGCAAAGAGAAAGTTGACATGTGGTGGGAAGAAATTCTGCCTTTCAAATGATTTCAATACAATGATCCAGGCAAAAAAAGCAAAAAACTGCACTTTTTGTGAAATATTTCAGCAAAAAGTGACATTTTTCTCCTGTTTCTCTTTTGAGCCTAAAAGTTTTGCCCATCCCTTGAGGTAGGGTCACCTTTCCTTACTCTTAAAATTTTAAGGATGCCCTTGTATGAAAGAGAGGTGGTCACCCAATATGATAGAACTAATTAAATAATGCAACTTGTAGGGAATGCTCTTATAGAGCCCAGATCAAATCCTATGCACATACATACTAACAGGTCAGAAGAACCATAATTTGGAAAAGGAAATGTCTCTTTTTCATATTAGGGTCATTTTAAAAGTACTTATGATGGGTGATCAAACAAGTATAATATTTTAATACATGCATATAGAAGCAAAGAGCACAATTTTCAGGAAACATTTTAGTATATACAGTATGAAATAGTAAATATGTGAAAAAAACACCTTTCACTTTACTTTATCTTTTGGTGATTTCAAAGAAAGCCAACTTTGGGTTAGAAATGTAAATAATCAGTCCCTGAAAGTGGTATTTTATATATATTTAAAAAAGAACATGTAGGGTTATATGGATAATTTCTTGTTCTGTGCCTGAAATACAGAAAAATATAAAACATAACATTTTACATTTTTTAATTGCTAATTTCTGTAAGAAGGCATGTACAAAAACATGACTTTTAGGTGTTTTAGAAAATCAAGTTAATTTCAAACTTAGAACCATAAGGACTTGTTAGTGGAATATGAAAAAAATACACTCAGTGACACCTGTTCAGTATTCACTTTATTTGAATTTCAATTAAAATAATGCATACTGGATAAAATACTGGGTTATTCACAAAGTAAATATATGTTCTGAAAGTGCAGGGTCTGCTGAAAAAAATGTATGACATGAGTGAGTGTTCACAGAAAAACATCTAAAATTGTCTTTCCAAATGTAAACTGTAACAAAAGTGTGAAAACATGCCTAGTGCAGGGGGTAAAATGGACTAACATTGAAATACAGTAGACTTTTTAGGGGAAAAATATGTTATGGGGCTGGGTAAATGAAAGTACCCTCTAGGGGCTCCATACTGTTAACAGCACCAAAACTGGCATTACAGTAAAAACAAGTAAAGTGTATTTTGCAAACATGTGTTTTACCGGTTTTCTTTTGTTTTTTCACATCAAGAAACAAAATTAGTTTATTCAATGAAATTTAAATTCCCAACAGGCTTCTTGGCGATTCAGAAGGATGGGAGATTTGGACAAGGCTCAGCAGTGCGGGAATTTAGTCTAATGCAGCAGCTTCAGTCTTATAAGGATGGAGTCCCATATTGTTCCATCTGTTTCAAAATCTAGACAAAAAAGGGCTCTGGGGAAGCAGATAACAAACGTTTTTAGTAGTTACAGTTCTACAAAGTGCTGTTTAACGAAGGCTGTGTGTTGAGCTTCACTACCAGTGAAGACCAGATGGAGACGTCTTTTCATCCTTGTTGCTCTCCAGAGAAAAAGGAGGTATTCGGACATCAAAGTGGGAACCATCAGGTCGCTCAAAGCGAAATGTACCCCACATGTGGCCACTGGATGCCTGCAGAGATACATGGCTGCTGTACTGAAAAGCCGGCTGCTCCTTCGATAGTACTGGCTCCCTGCCTACGACTCCACGTCCTCTGACGGTTTCCAGAGTCCCAGATAAGCTGAAAATACTCCAGTGTCGTTCACGGAGCTGAACAACCTCAACACCAAGGTTCTCCAAACGGATGCAGTAACGCCACCAGTACACATGGGAGTTCTGGGCTTCCCTCATTCCCATGTAAAAGAGGATGACTGTAATCCTGATGTTTTCTGTGGTCTCACGGTGCACATCAGACAGCTCCAGCCAAGGATGATTCTTCTCCTGCCAAGCGCGCAGTGTTTCCCTTGCAACAAAAGGTGGCACTTTGGTTTGATCAAAACTCAGGAACCTCTCAAACAGCTCATGCTGGATGGGCACCTGGTCTGTGGAGTTGTATGTAAGGATGTCCTCATGGCTTACATAATCTAAACCGGGAATTGCGTACAGTGCTCGACTGTCGTCATGGTCTGCTAGGAACGTCACTGCTTCTGTTTGGGACCTCTGGGATATATGAGGACAGTCCCGTGCATCTATTAAGACTTGGTAATATGTGTGGGTTTTGCCTTTAACCTCTTTGGATCCATGAGCTGTTGACGTTTCTGCCTTTTCTGTGATAGGGGAAGCAACATCTCTGTCATACAGTCGTGCCTGCCATGGGAATAGGACGATGCCTCGATACCCGAAGACACTGTGAAGGAATAGCTGACCCATTTCATATTTCACTATTTCATATTTACCCCCACTGTCTCCAGCACTTTACCCTCTGGTCTGTTTCTTCTTCCTGGAATGCACTACGCAGTGTTCAGCAGCCCACAGTAGAGATATGGCGAGAGGATGCAGGGCCGGGGAGTCACTACTGACTGCACTTCGGGACGAGTTGTCTAGTCTTCAGCCGGACTCCAGGGTTGTAGCTGAAGATGCGCTTGGGCAGGGAGTTGGAGCCGTAGTACCTTTCAGTGTCCTGAGGGAGCTGCACAGGATTTTGTGTGTAGTTCTCAAAATATTAAATGAAGAAGGATCCCTCTCCTGGTCATGTCACTCTGCTTCTCTGTCTCGTGTTTTACCAGTTTTCTATTGCAGAACCACGGCAAAACAAAAAAAGGCGTAGACAGCACATTTCAACGTACTAACAAAAATGACACTGTCTGCTTTTATCCAACTACACCTTAAACTACTGCCTAAAAACAAGCTAAATGTCAAAGTCCAAGGAAATAGATGTATGTTTGATGGCAAAAAGATCAAGTTTAGCATTAGATGTGTTCCTCACATCATATAAATTTGATATATTACCTCCCACTTTGAAATTTGACATATAGTGCTTCCATCCAACCTTCTTTCTCCACTGTAATTCAACAAATATTGCTCACATTCGAAATTGTTTATTCTCCAAATGTATTTGTTGCATGATTAACCCTTTGAGTACCAGAGAGGTAGCAAAGGGTACTCAAAGGGTTAATAGGCAAGCTATGCGGCTGCATACTTTGCCTGTATACGTGTAATAAATGTTATGCGTTGCATTTTATTTAAAAAAAAATAGCTAAAACCTTGAGGGGGGAATCAGGACCCCTCCTGATACCCCCTAGCATGGATCACCTATCCATTAGGGTAGATGATCCATATGGGTGACAATGCCGACATATGAGGTTAATCATGTAATACATATACAATAGGGCATGTTGGATAAAATTAGAGAATAAACAATTTCGAATGTGAACAATATTTGTTGAATTAAAATGGAGAAAGAAGGTTGGATGGGAGTCAAATTTCAAAGTGGGGGTAAATATGTCGAAGGGGGGAACTCTATGTCAGATTTATACTATGTATACTGTATTCTGCACTGCTTTTGGCAGACAATGATGGTTTTGAAACCATAATTGTGGCTTCTACGCCTCAACTCTGAGGCACAGGATTCCCAACAGAAAATGTAACTGCAAAATACACAGTAATACTGACCATAGGTAACAGTATACTACTTGCACATTGTTTTAGTTGTTTCTTATGGGCTCTTTTTGACTGGCGGCACGTATAATTACCACTGGTTTTGTTTTCACAACTCAGGTAATAGGAAAACAAAACCTGAGTTAAAAAAACACAACTGTTTTTTTTGGGTTTTTTTGGCGGGGCTAACAGTAATGAGCCCTATGTTGGTAGATTTTACATTCATAATATACTATATCTCAGACTTGATTTTCTTATATTAAACTTAAGTTCATTTTTCTATTGTGTGCTGTTCCTGTCACTTATGGAGAATGATAGTCAGTACCTCAGGTTTACCAACAAAGTGCTGCTAACAATTTGACTTAAAAGAAAATAACAAGTTAGAGCTATAATAGCTTTTGAATTAAATGTCAGCTGTGAGAGTACCCAAGATGACCTGTAAAATATATACATACTAGTGTAAAAGCCTGTGTACACGGGCCAAGGTCTGAGAGATGTTAAAAGGCCAGTCCTGCTCTGTGTCTGCTGTCACTCACGCGATGCTCTTTAGAGATTGCCCAAACGCCCAGAATGCTCCCACCATAGAACTCCCAGCATTCCGTGCTCCCAGCATTCTGAACATTCGAGCAATCTCTACTGCACATGAAGGCTTCTGACAAATATCCTAGCAAATTATTATATAGGATATTTTTCCATAAAGAAAATGTTTAGTATTCCTTCATTAAAGTGTCAGACCAATGTGATTGACCCACTTGTAACAAAGAAGAGATATCCTGAAAGTATTGTTGGAAGCTCTTGAGGAGAAGGGATGGCTACTCATCTTCTGTGGAGATGTTTTAACCCATTGATTGCCAGAAAGGTATCCAATTCATCGGCTACCTCTCTGGCAGTCAAAGGGTTAAATTGAGACATGTTTCCTACGCATACATTTTGAATAGTGTGGGTGCTGGAAGTTATCAACATTTTTAGTCCCTTAATAGAATAGCATCACAGAAAAAATCAGAAGATGACTAAAAATGTTGATACCTTCCAGCACCCACACTATTCAAATGAAAAGTATAGTAATTCTGAGGCAAACCAGCTGCACCATATGAAACTAATACAAATTGCATACATAAGCTAACACCTTGAATTTCCAAGAATTATTCAGCTTTTCTCTTGAACATTTGTCCCTAAGGGATGTATTTAGTAAGCCTATGAAGAGCAATTATGTGGCAGACGAGCTGCACCACAGGAGACAAACAAACATTTCCATGAACCAGAGGGGTGTCCAATGCATTGCTTCAAATGACATTGGACATCATTCTGGCTTCAAAAGAGTTAGCAAGACTTTTACTCCTTTGAATGAGAGGTATCCAATGCATTGCTTTTCAAAAAGATGAAGATCTCTCTAACATTCCATTCAATAACAGGCTTGTTTAAATTAAAGGGAATTTTCTGAATGTTTGTTTATATATGCTCAGGGCTTCCAGTAAAAATATGGGAGCAATATTTAAAACTTTAGGGCTCCCTAGGGTGACTTGACACCCCTAGGGATGATATGAAGAGGTTAGCCTGATTAGAGAGCATACCTTGATGGATAAATGGATTGAAGGGAAGGTCATGGGACAGATGGGGTCACTGTAGATCAGAACCCAGTGGAAGAGGATGCCGCAGCATTATAAAGGCCTACAGCTGCTTCCACAAATTCAGGCTATGCCTTCCATTTGTACACAGGGCATCCAGTGAAAATATAGGAGCAATATGTAATCCTTTGGGGATCCCTAGGGTGACTCGACACCCCGAGGAAAGATATAAAGAGGTTAGCCTGACTAGAGGCCAAAAAAGGAAAGGAAACTGGTTGGATGTGATACTTTATTAATTCAGAATAGATTAGAAATGACATTACTGTGTCAAAATGATAAAGTTAAATTGATTTCATGGGCAGGTTCTGGAATATCTGGTAAAACAATTAGAGCGCCACTTCCCCAGCATTTGGATGATATGAGGTAGTGCCTGAATTGAGGCTGCAGAGGCAGCTCCTATCCAAAATGAATGTCCTGAAAAATGTGATTCATCTAAGCCTAGTTGTGACAGAAGTCAACGAAGATATTTTGAAAATACTGCTGTTGTTAATGGTCCATCTGACATGCGTAAGAGAGGGCTATTACTGGAAAAGTCTTTAATAAAAGTAGAAAGATGCTGTAGTGTTGTGAGTGGGCACCAATGGTCATGAGTGGGAAAATACGGTATATAGTAATCTTTATGTAACTGATCAGTTTTAGAGTGGGAGTAGGGATGGGTGAAAATTTTCACCTCAAATGGAAATCGGCGAATAATGGCACTTGAACATGGAATTTGTTTTGGGGGGGGGGGGTTCTTGACTGATATTGGGCAGACAGTTAATTAAAAAAATAATAAAAAACAATTTTTGGGGGTTTGTTTCTAACAAGCCTAAGTCCTACAAATATTCTTAAATTTTGACAACTGCACGCCAGGAATTATTGAGGCAACAATGTTGCAATCAAATGAAGATAAAAACTCCTTTATTTCAAAATTAAAATGTCACAAAATACAGCATCAGATGGAACACGTATAGCAGTAAAACAGACGAAGAGAGAGAGACTCTGTCTAACGTGTTTCACTCTAACTAGCGCTTACTCATAGATCTCTAACAACAAATCTAACAAATAATCCTCTACAAAATACTCTATTGTGTCAAGTATCAGCCTACCCCAGTGGTAGCTTATGTCAGGGGGTTCTTGTCTCTATCACTTTACCAAAAAATTCTTATATTTTTTTCGTAGCACTATGTTTTTTTTTAATGTATTTATTTATTTATTTTCCAAAGTACAAGCTCTGAGAAAAAAATAAAAATGCCCTACTGGCCTAGTGCCAGAAGGTAATGTCATGTTGGCCTGTGGCCACTGGTCATTGTCATATGCCCTGATGTAGATGCAAAATTTCCAACTGTTGTCCTTACTGCTGTTGATGAGTTGTTCCAGCAGCAGGATGATTAGGCAGCTCAAAGGGAATAGGATCAACAATAGCAGTAACATGGGTGATGGATCATGAAGGTTCCATTGGCCACAACTAGCTCAAGTGATGTGCCTGAGGCAGTAGCAGCACAATAAGTAGACCCCAGTATATGTGAAGAAAATAAGTTGGTCAATAATTCTTCTCCACTTGCCCCTCCTCCAAAATCATGGGTGTATTATAACTAGAATATACATTTTTCCCTTGAGAGCTGGATCTGTGCCTCTCATCAGAAACTGCAATGTGCACATTGTGTGTGGTAAATAACACCTGGGGGGCACAACTGCATCCAAACATCATGACACCAGAAACACAATACTGCTGCTGTCACTATACTCTTTGTCCACACTCCGTTAAGGACACATGACAACTTGCTGACAGTTTAATAGTAATGATGAACCCACCCTGCCACCATCTTAGCATATTCTGTGGGATGGAACCTCCTCAGAAGCCTCTTGATGCCCTGCTTGCAATTCTCCTCCACCACACTGTCATGTGTGGTCAGTGCACCGCACAGCGTGCAATGGTGGACATGAACTGCCACATCATACAGAGTGGCTATCACTTGGAGGGGGAGGTAACAATGAATGAGGTGGATTGGCAGAAGATGTAGTTACCCTAGAGCAAGAAGGTGATAGCGAGCTAGTTGTTTCGCTCGTCACCGAACTTCCTCTGGCTGGGTTTCTCTATTCTTTCTCCTCTTTAATCTCCGCCTCACCTCTTGTTTCCTTTCTGGAGAGTTGGAGTTAAGCAACAGTGAGGCTCAGTTTCTGTGGTGGGCAAGTGGCTTTAACATGTTTGTCATAAATGTCATGGTGTCTGTGTTTTATGTGTTTTATCAGGGTGGCTGTGCCAAGATGTGTTCCCTCCTTTCCCCTTCTCACCCGGAGAAAAATAGTTCCACACCCATGACTTCAGTGAAGAGGGGAAAGGTGGAGAAAAATGGCCTCTTTCTTCATCTCTTCCACATTCCCCTGCACTGGCTGGGGCAGAGGATGATGTTGTTGCTGTTGATGCTACTGCCTCAGAATTAGCACTGCAACTAGGAGTATTGCTGCTGCTGGCAAGCAGAACCTGTCCTAGTCCTGCATTACTTGTTGACCCTATTCGACTGTGTCCACAGTGATCTGAGGCACACTAGCCTGCTCCTCAGCATCCTGTTGCCCTTGCAACTCAGCAGCCGTAGGATTTAGAGCAGTTGTAAAGTCTGCAAATTCCAAAAGCTTACTGTGGGTGGTAGTGGTGATGCCCATCCTCATCCCTGTCTCCCATTCCTTCTCAGTTGTGCTAGGATAGGTTATGCATGCAGGCGACAATTTCTGTTTTTTTAAATAAAGCGCATATAAACTAGTTTACCATAGGTTATAGTCACTTTTACTGTAATATGTTAAAATTTCAGACCTGGAGGGTGGGCACCAGGTCTCCCTCCTGACACCCCCCTAACATGGATCATCTATCAAAAGGATAGATGATCCATGTGGCAACATTTTAACTAAAGAGCATATAACCATGTTTGCCATAGGTTATATGCGCTTTTAATAAGTAACTATTAATGTCAGAACTTGAAGGGGGCACCAGGATTCCTGCTGATAGCCCCCCTATCATGGATCATCTATCCAAAAGGATAGATGATCCATGGGGTGACCCAAAGGCATTCTATGCCTTCTTTTTTACTGGAGCGGCTGTATAAGCCTCATCCAGTACAAACGCTTGTAGAATAAATGAACCCTATCAACGGGTCATTGACTGATTCATTTATGAAATGGCAGCACTGCACTTTCTAGGAATGACCTAGTGACAGGGTTCATTCATTCTACAAGCGCTTGTACTGGATGCGGCTTGTACAGCTGCTCCAGTACTAAAGAAGGCATAGAATGCCCTGGGGTTGCCCCCCCATCCATGCTAGGGGGGTGTCATGAGGGGTCATGATACCCCACTTGAGGTCTTATGTATTGTTTTAATAAAATTAAATATATAATTCAAAGAAAAACCTCATTTTTTTACACATATACAGGCAAGGTATGCAGCAGCATACATTGCCTATTAACTCTGTGAGTACCAGAGGGGTAGCAAACACATTGAAATATGTTGTTACCTCTCTGGTTCTTAATTATACAATACAAATACAAAGAAGGCATGTCATAAAAAATAGGAGAACGATGTTGAATTTAAATGGAGAAAAAAGTCATGGGAGTATTGTAAGTCGAATTTTCAAGGGGAAGGGTTAAAATGTTGAATGTAGAATATTTGTCGAATTTAAATGGAGAAAAAAGTCATGGGAGCATTGTAAGTCAAATTTTCAAGGGGGAGGGTTAAAATGTTGACTGTACAATATTTGTTGAATTAATGTGTTGAAAGAAAGCACTATAAGTTGAATTTTGATGGGGAAGGCTTAAAACATGGAATGTGAACAATATTAGTCAAATTAATGTGGTGAAAGAAAGCACTGTAAGTCGAATTTTAAAAGGATGGTTAATATGTAGACGAGGGGCACTTTATGTCCGATTTCTATACTGTATATTGTATTCTGCACTGCTTTTGTTTGAAGAACGATGGTTTTGAAACTGTCATTGTGACTTGCACACCTCAACCTCTGAGGCGCAGGATTTCTGACTGAAAATGTATCAACAAAACAGGCACTAATACTGAGCGTGGGTAATAGGATACTACTTGCACATTGTTAATACTTGTTTATTATGGACTTTTTTTTGACTGACGGTGTGTATAATTACCGCTGATTTTGTTTTCACAAGTCGGGTAATAGGATTCTAAAACCTGACTTAAAGGGATAGTAATACTTAATTATTACTAATCCCTATATTAAAGTAATATTAAAAATAAATGTATTGCCCCCAATGATCACTCCTAAAGTTGCCCTCTCCCTTCCTCGAAGTCAACGCTGTAGCTGACTGAAGGGAAATCCGGTCTTATGATCATCAGGCGGCTCTGCAGCAGAGCCAAGATCACGTTAATAAAAAAAAAATATTTCACTAAAACAGTCTTCTACGTGTTCTTGCAGACCAGCCTGAAAGTCGTACAACAGGCTTCCCTGCAGTCAGCTAGAACGCTGACTTCGGGGAAGGGGGAGGGAGAGGGCAACTTTAGGAGCAATCATCTCTCAAACCATAAAAGTTTGAGAGATTAAACTGGGGGCAATACATTTATTTTTAATATTACTTTAATATAGGGATTAGTAATAATTAAGTATTACTATCCCTTTAAAAAACACATTGCCTGATTTTTTATAAGGAGGAAGCATCTGATTTTATGAGTACTTTGAATGACAATTCTTGTAATCTTCAGTTCCCATATGTCCATCATGACTTAGAGGTTCCTTGCCTTGACCTGGTCCTGGTGGGTGATACAATTACAGGTGATATCCATTCCGAAAATTATAGGAAACCTGTTAGTGGCACTAGTTTGTTACATGCACAGTCAAGCCATCCTAGATCACAAGTCAACAATATTCCCAAGGGTCAGTTCCTGAGGATTCGCAGGAATTGCTCTACAGAAGAGGGGTTTGAAAAAGCCTCAGTGGATCTGTTCTCGAGGTTTAGATCATGAGGGTACCAGGAGGATTTGCTTAGCAAGGCTTACAACCATGCCAGGACCAGGCCAAAGAAGGAACTTATTTATAATTCTGAGCAACAAAGGAGTCTCCAGGCGAAGCGTAGATTAGATGTACGATTTATTACTAATTACAGCCCTCAATATAAGCAAATTTGCAATATTGTTAAAAAACATCTGCCAACGCTCAGCCTGGATACAAAATTTGACAAAATTTTGGAACATGGTTGTGATTTTGTTGCCAGACAAGGCTTGACAATAGGCAACCAAATTTTGCCCAGCATGTATAAGAGAAAGAAACATACTCCTATCTGGTTGCAACAAAAAGGTTTCCACAAATGTGGAGCGAATCGTTGTAAGTGTTGCAATTTTGCATATGTTTCAAGTTACTTTACTAGTAATGTAGACAAACATAGGTACCAGATTCAGCTTTGTATCAGTTGTAATTCAATCAATGTTATATATTTGTTTAGCTGCCAGCTATGCTCAGTACAATATGTAGGGCATACATGTCGATCTTTAAAATCACAAATTAGGGAACACCTTAATCAATTGGAAAAGCGAAATACTGAGTCAGCGGTCGCTAAACATATTTTGCAAAAACATGCTGGAAATAGGGTAGCATTCAGTTTCCAGGGCATCGAAAAAGTGAGACTCCCTTGGCGAAGCAGTGATATGTCATCGCTAATTAACACAAGGGAAGCTTACTGGATCTTTCAGTTGAAAAAGAGAAAGCAGAGGGGGCTTAATTCATAATGGGACATAAGCCATATATTTTTTTTAAGCACACAATGCTGAGTTGTAGCATATTTATAATATGGAAGAGTTTCTTCTAAATTATAAGGGGTTTTCAAAATGCACATTGGATATGATGCCATCATGAGAGATGGGAGTTAGTACATAGGTTTCTTTGCAGTAACATGTAATATTTTTTTTTTTGGCGAAGGTTGAACTTAATGGACTTGTGTCTTTTTTCAACCTAATTTACTATGTTACTATGTTACTATATTTTAAGCAAGGCACTTTGCCTTTAAATCTTGTATGTTGCCCAGTACTCATGTTTTTGGCTCTGTCTAATGTGGATATATCGTACAGGTTTTTTTTATAGTCATCGATGTTTTCAATTACGTTAGAATATTATACGATATAAGTGGTGTTCCATTTTATGCTAATTTTACCTTAGTATTAGGACAAAATGAAATGTGCCCCTTAACTTTTGTGTTGTCTGGAGTGTCATGTAAAATCAGGCACCTTTATTGCATAATGAGGCAGAGTCATGAGTATTAACATTGCAGTCTCCATCCATACATATCAGTGTCATTTGACAGCCAGAAACAGGAAGGAGGCTACTATGTTGCACCAGTCATTTGTTGGTTGCTCCTTTTTACATTTTTATGTTTGCAACATTCATTAAGTCTATGAGTAAGAGCTACACATGCTCGAAACGCGTCAGACATTTTCATAGCTGACCCTCATGTTCTTGTCATGTCTCTGTGTTTTTAATTATGTTTGAATAAAAAGAAAGGTTTTTATATGTTTACAATATTGGGCAGCCATTTGTTCAACATATCACCCGTGCCGGGTGTGCTCCCGCCACACTTTATTCACTTCAGTCCTATGGTGTTTTTCAACATTTCTTTTTATTTCATAATAAATGTCTGGAGGGCTTGAAAGTGACTCCAGCTGAGGTTGTTTGATCATGCAATTGTTACTATCATCTTCAGCATTTTCATCAATAGAGTCCTTTTAATTTGTCATTTGTTTACTCTTATACCTGTAGGATAAAATTAATCACTTGAAACTCCCATTTAGGGGTTCATTTTTATTCCATAGGATCTATGGGTGATATCCCCTATTGATAAAACACTGTGCTATATTATTTTTTAAATTTTATTTGGTTTAGGTAGGATAGAATGCATTGTCCCATGTGTTACTTGACATTATCTTATAATCAGTATGTATTTGTTTTATGTTAATGTGTTTTCCATGGGCTATGTGTTTAATGCAGTGGTAATATTGATGAGCCACAGTCATTTATTCTTAGTGTGGATTCGAAAGATTACAAATATTATTTGTTAACTGTGCTCTTGCAACTTTTTATATATTGTGTAATGTTACTGTGGTTGTAAATAGTTGTTACGCCCTTTGCTTGGACATTGGTTAACAACACTTGGGTGTGTTATTGTGTTACATCTTAGAATATTTAGTTCACATGCCACTGTGACACAGTGTAGAAGGCATTGCTCATGGCTTCCATTTGATTGCATTCCATTACAGCACACAGGTGTTGTTTCCACTGTGTTCAGATTGAAGGGAGATGTAGTTGAATGTATTGTCCAAATGTATGTGAGTTGATTTAATTTAAAAATCAGTGGATGAAAGACACTATCTTTTGTATTGGGTTTAGGCTTTGACAAACTTGTGTTGTTAGCTGTGAAATGTATAAGCAGGCCAAGTTAGTTAATGTGCTATAATATTTAATTTACTATTACATTGTGTAAGCTTCTTTCGTTCTTTTCAGCATACAGTGAAGTGATAGCATTTTCTAGAATGGTGACAGGATAATATCTCTGCAAGTATGTTTGTCAGAAGCTGTGAGTATTCTCCTTCTGACCATTAACACAATGTATGCTCATCGTTTATAATCTTATTCTTTCTGAATGGTTATAATGATATAGCATGTTTAGGCATCCTCTTTTTTGGTTTGTATTATATGTGACTATACCATCTTTGAAAGGATGTGATAATGGAGGAGCAACCCATATATTATTGAAGAGCCTTCACATAATTCAACTGGGCCATTTATAGCAACCCAGAGGTGCTGTAAGCTGGCAACTGTATATTTGGTTATCAACCATTTATTTTATTATTATACCCTTATGAGGGTGACTTGGTAGTGGAGAAAAAAACAGACATTTCTGCATTAGGAGCATCCCCCACTCCTTGCTTCTGTTTTTTTTTTTAATTGGGTGTGGCAATGTAGAGAAAATAACTACAACCTGTATTTTGAAGTTATTAATGAATGGATGAATAAGCATTTTTAATATGTCATCTAAAATATTATATTATATATTCCTCCTAACTCTAGCTGTAGTTTAACAACACGACACATTCTTGCCTGTCATATAAGAGACTTTCTTCCAAAAAAAATCATATTGTATATAAATGATATGAATGATCTGGATGCACTATTTTATCCAGTTTATTCAGTCTAGTCCCTGGATATTTGTTATGCATCAAAAATATAATATTATTTTTTAATACGTGAGTCAGTAGCTGAGTTTTTTTCACTGTTGTAAATATGTTGTGTATATTAGATGCTTTTTATACACTTGCAATTATATATTTACATACTCATGGACCTTTAATATATGGACTGCACAAGGATGTTTTTCTAACTATCATATGGTTACACTAGTGATTCCTAACAGTCACTCCCAGTAGGCATGCATGAAATCCACTAATGAAATGTTGCACCATAAAATATGAAAGTACCTGCTAGAATTAAAAACATATCACTTTTCTAGTTTCACAGCAGCCCCAAATAAAGCACCTTCCATGAGTGCTGCTGTTGAGATTTTCTTCATTAACTATTCTTAGGGGAGAAGTGTACCTTTTAGTCATGCAAACCTTGCATACAGCTTAAGTAACTGTTATACCTGTCCATTGATTTCCTTTAGGCACAGTTTGGTTTAAATGAGTGCGACTCTTAATGGGCATCTACAGCAGAGATGGAAGCACAGTACAATAGAGGAAGAAGGCTTGACAGTCAATTAACACAAAGGTAATGTATTAAATACAATGGGAATTATTGACTCAGCAAATTATCACTGCACCATTGAGGACAAATAATAATTCCCATAGATTTTAATGGGGCTTTTAACACCATGAATGCAAGAAAAGTTACAGATTTCATATCAGGCAGATAAGCAATTGTAAAGAACTCCTTGAAGAACTTTAGCTGCTCCCACATTAAGAAATGTCAGTGTGGCCAGAGTAATCAAAATAATGTGCATTTACTTCTAAGTTGTTAATCAGTTTACATATCCTTTTATGACTATGTTTAATTCCACCAAAGTGTTAACATTTTGTGTAATTGAATGTTATTGCCTTAAAGAGTTTTTTCTTCCCTGAAAAAGAGAATGAGTCTGGGGCAGAGTTATATGAAAATCTCACTCTGTATAGGCATTGGAAACTGCAAGGTGATAAAAGTTGTCTTGTGTTTATATGTTATAGGCTAAGAGTATTTTTGCTGCCATGGAAAAGTGGACAGGATTAGGGGTGCTGTTATGTGAGAAGTATAGGTGTAGGTACAGAGTGACTTAGTTTTTGGGGCTAAGGTGACTTGGTTTTCTTGTCTAGGGGTAACTGACAAATAGGATAGTAATACTTAAAAAATAATATGTTGTGGGTTTTATCCCCCATAGTAAAACAAGGGCAATCACAGTGCTGAAATGTGTTTTATTCAAACGTTATTGCCACTGAAACGTGATGTCTTTAGATCCAGTATCATAATGGCCTGAAATTGTACAGTGGCGCTGTTGCTGCACCATCCTATGGAGATTCATGGTCAACTGACCAGAGCTGTCAATAGGATGGTGCAACAAAAGCACCACTGCACAATTTCAGGCCACTGTGATATTGCACCTAAAAATGTCAAGTTTGAGCTGCAATAACTTGAATAAAACACCTTTCAGCAGTACCCTTGTTTTACTCAGGGGGATAAACCCTACAATATTTATTTTTCTACATATCAAGTATTACTATCCCATTAACTACATTGTATTCCCCAGAACTATATGATTAAATAAAATCCTAATTTAGAACAATACCAAGCTTCCTAACTTAAGTGAAAAGCAAACTTTATTTAGAAAAAATGTTTCATTAAAATGAAATACACCTTAGATATTCCTTTTATGCATCAAAAAGAAAAGTGCAAAAACCGGCAGATAGAATACCTGCAAAAAGTGCAGTATTTCCACTTTTTTCTGCAATACAGATTTATTATTATTATTAACAATACAGGGGGTGGGGAAAGAATCAGTGATGTATTCACATCCTCACTCGATTTACCTTTCCACAGTAGTCTTTACATCCATAGGCGGGGGAACCCAAATGATCCGGTCCATTCAGACTACTGTGGAATGGCAAATAGAGTGAGGATTCAAATCCATTGAAGTGTCACAAGATCAGCTAATGTGTAGGTGGATATTATTTTGTTGAAATACAAGTTTTACTAAGCGTTAATTGGAATCAATTTTCCTCTTCTTGCATGTAACTTGGGATACTGGTGAAGTTGAAGTCTCCACAAGCAATTAGAGAATTTCTTGGGACAGTAAAGACCATATCCATATATATATTGCGGTCAGTAGAGACTGGTAACTGTTCTCCTAAATGTATGTATATATGTAAGTGTATATAATGTTGCATCTTTTTTTATCCTGTTAGAGTAAATAGGTATTTGGGTTGAATTTTCATTTGTTATCTATTGTAACATCACTGTATTTTGGGTACACAGCGCCAGTGCTTATTTTATATATATTAGGTATTTGAGGCTAGACCTATCAATTAACTTCTTCAATTAGTTCAGTAAATTGACTTTAGTTTAAGTCTGTAACAAGCTTGTTACTGACTTTTGGATTCCTCCCTTGATCTATCCAGATGGGTTAATTATGAATGTGTCGTAGGTCATATCAGTCTTCAAGTCCTAGCATTTAGTGCAACATGAAGCTATTAGTTGCTCTTGTAACCTACTAATCAAGTTTAGTAATTGGCATAAATGTCCTATCAGTCTATGACTGCCTCCAATAAATAAGACAATTTTAGAGCTCTTCTTTATGAACTTGTGAGCTCTAGGCTGTAGAAGCCTCTGAACTCTCACCACTAGCACCAACCACCCCCACAAGTAATTGAGATAAATTCAATCCCTTTTAAGTCTAGTGTATCAAATGTACTGAGCTCCGATAGTCATTAGAATATATCAATGATCTGAAAAATTAACCAAGGTGGAAGGTCCCTAATCTCGGTCCCTGGAGTCCCTGGAGATTGTTAAATCAGTACAATTTTCCTATGCCGCTAAGCCCTATGTCAATTCCAACCTCCTTAGTTCATGTAATTGGATCTAATTACAGACGCTATTATTGTCAAAGTGCCGGCGTAGCCCCCAATTCCCCAACACATTTCAGCGCAACACGTGGCATCCCCGGGGGGTAATTAGGTCTTGTTGGTTGCTTTCATCTCCATTTTTATACCTTGCTTGATGGGTGTATTTTGGTGATGCCACTCTCTCGTCTCGCACACAGGTGTATATTCTCACCTGGTGCGTGAAATGTTGCAGGATTTCAACTTTATTGCTACAGAATACTAAAACTGACCAGTTATCACGGTGCCCGTGCTATTTCTGGTGACATTTTGACAGTGCTACTTCCTGCTGACTTTTATTGGTTAACATGGCTTTGCTCCGCCCAGTGCTAGCCCTTAAATACTGACCCCTGTCACTTCTCCGGTGCCCTTTTGTGGTGTTCCCGTTGCTAAGCGATTGTTCCAGTATTCGTGTGATTCCTGTGTTTGACCTGGACTGCCTGACTACTCTGCCTGTATACGTTCCTGCTCTGTGTACCAACCCGGCCTGGCTGATGTTCCTGCTCTGTGTACCGACCCAGCCTGGCTGACGTTCCTGCTCTGTGTACTGACACAGATTGGCTGACTTTACTGCTCTGTGTACCGACCCGGATTGGCTGATGTTCCTGCTCTGAGCACCGAACCGGTTTTGGCAGACGTTCCTGCTCTGTGTATTGACCCGGCCCGGCTCACTGCTTCATCCGGTATCCAGTTAGGGGCTGTCCTCCGGTGTTTTCTCTGTCCACGGACAGATCCTCTGGTTGCCTCGTTTGTTGCTCTGGCAGCCTTGTTACTGTGACCCGGTCACCGAATTGTGCCTTGTGATCCGACACCCCAGTGTTGTATATCCATCCGGTTGCACCACGGTATGCTTGACCTGTTACTGCTACAAGCTGAGGTTGGTCTATTCCTGGGCGCCTCAGGCTGTTCTTACTATTTGGCAGTCGACTTCAGGTCTGGGCGTTTGTTAACCCCTTGGGGGTTGGTGCCATAGCACATTGGGTCACAGTCATTGCAGTCTCAGTTTAGCATTACTCTGTGCCTACAGTTGCAGTCCTCCATTACTGCTCTGACAGTCCACTGCTTGTCCAGGGCCTCCGTTTACTCCTGTGGCCTTTGTCGCTATTGTGTCACTCTCTGCGTAGTGAGTGACCTGTGGGCCTTGCGCTATTAGGGCCTATCTGTCCTCCTGGCCTAATAGCAACCATTTCACCACTATCTCGTTTGGATTCACACAAACTGTACCTGACCTGTGTATTATATTCTCTATATATATACTGGACCCGTGAGGGTTATTCTATTTCTGTGTTTTTTCAATAAAACTGCATTTTACCTAAACCTTCCATGTCTGAGTGTCCATAAAACCGTTACAGTACGAAAGGGCCATTACCTCAGACGGTACGGGTGAGGGTAATGCACAGAGTATCCACTGGAGGATAGATTTACATGAGCAGCGTTTGGACCAGTTGGCATTGGCCGTACAAACAATATTAGAGCGTACCACTCATCTAGATAAACCGGTACAAGCCTCGGTGGTCTCCCCCGTTATGACACCGGGAGCTCAATCCCTGATGTGAGCCAGCTCGAGCAGAGGATTAACTGCCACCACTCCATTACCACTAAGATATGATGGCTAACCCACCCTGTGTAGAGGCTTTATTAACCAATTGGAGATTTTCTTGGGGTTAACTCCTCAAGCCTTTCCTAGTGACCGAAGTAAGGTGGGTTTTATGATTTCTTTGCTGACGGGCAGAGCATTGGAATGGGCCAATCCCTTGTGGGAATCAGCCAATCCATGTACTAAGAACTTCAGGGAGTTCTTGCGGGCATTTCATAGAGTGTTTGAAGTCCCAGGAAGAGCCTCCTCTGCTGCCAAAAGATTAATGGAAACCCAACAAGGTTCTCGTACGGTTGCAGATTATGCTATTGAATTTCGTACATTGGCAGCGGAGGTAGGCTGGAACATTGAGGAGCTGGTGGCAGCATTCACTCAGGGACTCTGTGATCATATCAAAGATAAGACGGCAGCCAGAGACTTGCGAACGATCTGGATGAGTTAATTGATTTTGCTATATTAATTGATTCACTCATCAGGGAGCGAATTGCGGCAAAGGACGCAGGCAGCGGGCCAGAAATTTTGGACAGGCAAGTCAAAGTTTCCCACTCATGCCTCCCTTACCTCCCATGCCTTCTGAGCGTAACCAAGAGAGTAGTGAACCAATGCAGTTAGGGTTCACTAAGTTGACCAAGGAGGAACGGGCTCATCTCCGCAGACAAGGCCTCTGCCTATATTGTGGTCAAGCTGGGCATTTGCTGTGCACCTGTCCTATACATCCGGGAAATGGACGCACCTAGGTTACTTTAAGGGACGTGCCCTAGGTGGCGTTCAGCGGTCCCTAGACCCGGTGAATCAGAAACTCACTGTTCAGGCTGTAATTTCTTGGGCAGAATTCTCGGTGGAGGTTCTGGCCCTGGTGGATTCTGGTGCAGCCGGATATTTTATGGATAATTCGTTTGCTGCGTATCACGGTACCCGTGCTATGCTGGTGACATTCTGTCAGTTTCCATTACTGCTTACACCTATTGGTTGAAGTGACTTTGTCCCACTCAGTATTTCTCCTTAAATACTGTCTTGTCACTTCTTCGGTGCCCTTTCGTGGTGTTTCCGTTACCAGCGCTTGTTCCTGTATTCGTGTGATCTCTGTGTACCGACCCGGACTACCTGACTACTCTGCATCTCGTTCCTGCCTGTGTACCGACCCGGACTGCCTGACTACTCTGCAACTCCTGCTCTGTTTACCGACTCGGATTGGCTGATGTTCCTGCTCTGTGTACCGACCCGGCCCGGCTAACGTTCTTTCTCTGTGTACCGACCCGGATTGGCTGACATTCCTGCTCTGTGTACCGACCCGGCCCAGCTGACGTTCCTGCTCTGTGTACTAACTCGGAATTGGCTGACGGTCCTGCCTGTGTACCGACCCGGCCCAGTTGGGCTCCTTTGGCTGTGTATCTCTCCTGCTGATGCGCCATCCGGTCTCCGGTTGGGGTTGTTAACCAGGATCCTCTCTGTCTCCATACAGTACCTCGTACCACTATATGCTTGCAGTCTAGTCTCCGTTACTGTCGGTGTCACCAGGCGACATTGCTGGTGTGTTCCTTCCATCCATGCACCACTATACGCTGGACCTCTTCCTGCCATTCACGCTGAGGTTGGGTTTACTCTGGGTGCCTCAGGCAGTTCACCTGATCTTGCAGTCGACATTGGTCTGAGCGTTGCTAACCCTCCGGGGTGGGTGCCAGTCACCAGCTATCTATCCATGCAGTCTCTGGTTGGGTGCCTCTCCGGGCTCGTTGCCAGTCCTCCGCTACTGCTACGGCATTCCACAAGTTGCTCTGGTCTCCGTTGTCTATTTTGGCATTACTCGATATTGTGCACTCTCTTCAGATTGAGAGTCTTAAAGGGCCTCGCACTATTAGGGCCTGTCAGTCCTCCTGGGCTAATAGTAACCCATTCAGTGCTTCCTAGCTTGAGATTCACACAAAAGTTACCTGACCTGTGTCAGTATATTGTGTTGTTGTATTTTGCATATACTGGACCCGTGTGGGTATACCTCTCTGTAACCTGTCCTGTGTCAGTACTATATTGTGTCATATATTACTGGACCCGTGAGGGTTATTGTTTACTGCAACTGTTTAATAAAACTGTGTTTTATCCAAACCTACTGTGTCTGAGTGTCAAACAAACCATTACACTGCGTTACACAAGATTCCGCTGGTTGAAAGGGAATCTCCCTTGGCTATCGAAGCCATTGATGTCAGACCGTTGGTACCAGCACAAATCACTATGAAAACTATACCACTGTCTATTCGTATTGGGGTGCTCCACATGGAGAAACAGTGTTTCCAGATTATCCAGTCTCCTCACCATGCTTGCATCCTGGGGTTTCCATGGTTACATCTGCAGAACCCTAGGTTTGACTGGCAGACTTGCGAGATAACGGTTTGGTCTGAATATTGTATTAAACATTGTATTTCACACCCTACCGAGATCATGTGTACCTCTCCCTCCGTGCTGGCTAAATATCGTCAATTCAGCAACATTTTCAGTAAGGGAGAGGCTAGCACTCTGCCACAGCATCTGGTTTACGATTGTGCTATTCATTTGCCTCCTGGTGCCATTCCTCCTCGGGGTCGTACGTACCCATTGTCTTGCGAGGAGAATCGGGCCATGGCGGAATACATTTTGGATGCCCTAGAGAGGGGTATTATCAGGAAGTCAACCTCGGCCATGGGGGCTGGTTTCTTCTTTGTGAAAAAGAAAGGTGGTGAGTTACGACCCTGTATCGATTATCGTGGCCTGAATAAACTCATGTCCAAAAATGCCTACCCAATACCACTCATCACTGAACTGTTTGACAGGTTGAAAGGCTCCTCCATTTTCGCCAAGTTAGACTTACGTGCTGCATATAACCTGATCAGAATAAGAGCCGGTGACGAGTAGAAAATGGCGTTTAATACCAGATCTGGACACTGTAACGCTCCTGCAGTGTTCCAGGAGTTTATTAATGACATCCTCCGTGACATGCTACAGTCTTGTGTAGTGGTTTATCTTGGTGATATACTCATACATTCATCCAATTTGTCGCAACACATCAAGGATGTGTCCGCAGTTCTGCTCAGATTACGTGAGAACAAATTATTATGAAAAATTGAGAAATGCGAGTTTCACAAGTCTATGGTGCCTTTTCTGGGCTTTGTGATTTCTAAAGACGGCATTGCTATGGACAAGGATAAGCTTGCAGCAGTTCTGCAATGGCCGCGTCCCAAGGGACTCAAGGCTATCCAACGCTTTCTTGGCTTTGCCAATTACTATAGGAAATTTATTCGAGACTTCTCCATGATTGTAAAGCCACTGTCCAACCTTACGTACAAGGTGTAACGGTTTTAATGACACTCAGACTCAGTAGGTGAAATAAAACACAGTTTTATTGAACAGGCTTAGCTAATATAACCCTCACGGGTCCAGCAGTAAAGGTAACACAATACGGTACTGACACAGGACAGATTATGGCAATAATACAATGTATACCCACACGGGTCCAGTATATGTGCAATACAGACTTTACAACATACTGACACAGGTCAGGCTATCTTCATGTGAACTCAAACTGAGGCAGCCAGGAATGGGTTACTATTAGGCCAATACAGCGAACAGGCCCTAATAGTGCGAGGCCCTTGAGACTCCCACTCTGCACAGGGAGTGCTTAAATAGCGAGAAACGCCCAGTAGACAACGGAGGCCCAGGAAAACTTAGATCTGCCTTAGCATTAATGGAGGACTGAGACAGTATACCCGGATGGATGCCCAACTGAGACTGCACTGTGAATAACCGGTGCCAAGTGACACCTTCCCAGAAGGGGTTAATGAACGCCAAGACCAGCAACAACTGCCTGATGGAAGCACAGCTTGAGGCGCCCAACGAAACACCAACCTCAGCTAAAGGCAGGAAGGAGGGTCAAGCGTACCGTGGTGCACTGATGGAGTAGACATCAGAATGTCGCCCACTCGACACTGAGCGAATCGAGACTAGACTGCACAGGTGGCACTGAAGCTCAAAGGGTAGTCTGGAGACCGAAGCCTGGAAGAGGAACCCCAAACTGAGGACCGGAATGGGACCGCAGACCGCACAATACACGGGAGCATTAGCCCTACCAGGCCGGTACACAGGCAGGAACGTAGCCAATCCTAGTCGGTACACAGAGCAGGAATGTCAGCCAGGCCTGGTTGGTACACAAAACAGAAACGTCAGCCAATCCGGGTCGGTACACAGAGCAGGAAAGTCAGCCAAAGCGAGTCGGTACACAGAGCAGGAAGTCAGCCGGGCCGGGTCGGTACACAGAGCAGAAACGGATACAGCAGAGTAGTCAGGCAGTCCAGGTCAGTACACAGACAGGAGCGGATACAGCAGAGTAGTCAGGCAGTCCGGGTCGGTACACAGGCAGGAACGGATACAGCAGAGTAGTCAGGCAGTTCGGGTCAGTACACAGGCAGGAACAGAATAGCAGAGTAGTCAGGCAATCCAGGTCGGTACACAGAGATAACATGAAAAACTGGAACAAGCGCTGGCAACGGAAACACCACGAAAGGGCAACAGCGAAGTGACAGGAAAAATACTGGGCGGGACAAGGCACTGCAACCAATAAGAGTTAGCTGTGAGTGAGACTGACAGAATGTCACCAGTAAGCATGGGCACCGTGATACAAGGGTGCTAATCCCTCCCAATGGTCTGAGGAAGCTGAACAAGCCTTTGTGACATTGAAATCTGCTTTTGCATCCGCTCCTGTACTGTCCCACCCTACCCCCTCCCTTCCATTCACTTTGGAAGTTGATGCCTCTGAGACTGGCGTAGGGGCAGTACTTTCACAGCGCCTGGACCCAGGGAGTCTGCTAAGACCATGTGGCTTTTTCTCCAAAAAGTTGTCTAGTGCTCAGAGTCACTACGAGATTGGGGACAGGGAACTCCTGGCGATTATTCTAGACCCTTAAAGAATGGCGACACCTACTGGAGGGTACAAGGACTCCAGTGTTAATCCTGACAGACCATAAAAACCTGACATATCTTTCTGAAGCTAAGAGGTTGTCCTCTAGACAGGCCAGATGGGCCTTGTTTCTGTCCCATTTTAATTTTATTGTATCCTACCTGCCCGGTTCCAAGAATGTTAGGGCAGATACCCTGTCCAGGCAATTTGGTCCAGAGACTGATAAAGATGAGGTTCCTGCACCCATTATTCAGCCAGATCGCATTTTGGCTACTCTGCGAACCAGCATCACTTTGCCACTGGGGAGGAGATTCTTGCTACCTAAGCTGCCGCACCCCCTGATACCCCAGTGGGCAAGTGTTTTGTAGCTGAGCCATTCCGTATCCACCTATTCGAAAACTATCATGCATCTCAGGCAGCTGGGCATGTAGGTAGGGACCAATTGATTTGGTCTCTTTCACAGTTGTTCTGGTGGCCTTCCTTACGTGCTGATTGCACTGCCTTCATGGCAGCCTGCACTACTTGTGCCCATGCCAAATCCCCTAGACACCTCCCAGTTGGCTTGCTTCAACCAGTGCCTAATGGCGAGCGTCCTTGGTCCCATGTTTCAATTAACTTCCTGGGATAATTGCCAGGATAATTGCCGGGATAATTGTCTAGGGGGTATTCATTTATTCTAATGGTGGTCGATAGATTCTCTAAGATGGCACACTTTGTGCCTCTTCCTGGCCTTCCCTCTGCCCAGGAGTTGGCTATTGTCTTTGCCAGAAAAGTATTTCGGTTGCATGGTGTACCCAAGGTGCTGGGTGTCCTTTTCTTCTGCCTACCATCCCCAGACCAATGTGGCTGCCGAGCGCACCAATCAAGGATTGGAACAATTCCTACGCTGTTTCGTGTCCGATCATCATGACAATTGGACTGACCTGTTGCCGTGGCCAGAGTTCACCAGGAACTGTGCGGTTAATTCATTGTCCGAGAGCTCCCTGTTTCTCATCAATTATGGGTTCCAACCATGTTTGCTTCCGGACTCATTTCAGATGCAGCAGATTCCAGCTCTGGATGACCATATCAGGCACAGGTACAGAGGACCCTCAGTACTTCGTTCCAGCGTTATCAGCGTCATGCTAATCGCAGACTGTTTCCTGCGCTCTCCTTCCAGGTTGGGGATAGGGTATGGCTATTAAAGATGAGCGAGCACCCCGATGCTCGGGTGCTCGGGTGCTCTGACCGAGCACCCCCTGATGCTCGAGTGCTCGGCCGAGCACCCGAGCCCCATTCAAATGAATGGGAGCACTCGAGCATTAAACCAGGCACCCCCTGCTCTGATGAGCGGAGGGTGCCTGGTCAATGTCCCCCTTCATCTCCGCTATGCCCCTCTTCCACAATGTCCCCCTTCATCTCCTATGCCATAGCGGAGATGAAGGGGGACATTGTGGAAGAGGGGCATAGCGGAGATGAAGGGGGACATTGTGGAAGAGGGGCATAGACTCTATGCCCCTCTTCCACAATGTCCCCCTTCATCTCCGCTATGCCCCTCTTCCACAATGTCCCCCTTCATCTCCTCTATGGCATAGGAGATGAAGGGGGACATTGTGGAAGAGGGGCATAGCGGAGATGAAGGGGCACATTGTGGAAGACGGGCATAGCGGAGATGAAGGGGGACATTGTGGAAGAGGGGCATAGAGTCTATGCCCCTCTTCCATAATGTCCCCCTTCATCTCCGCAATGCCCCCTTCATCTCCGCAATGCCCCCGTACCTCCATTCCCTGGTGGTCCAGCGGAGCGTCTTCGGATCTGTGCCTCTTCCGGCACAGATCCTCTTCACCCGAGCATGTCGGGCGAGCACATGGCGGTACTCGTACGAGTACCGCCATGTGCAGAGCAGAGCGATGCTCGAGCCGATCCGAGCATCGGCCGAGCACGCTCGCTCAACACTAATGGCTATCTTCCAGAAACCTCAATTTGCAAGTTCCTTGTAATAAATTGGCTCCTCGGTTTGTCGGTCCCTTTAAAGTTATCCGCAAAATTAACCCAGTCTCGTATACCCTAAATCTCCCAGCATCCATGCGGATTCCCAATGTGTTCCACGTATCCCTTCTGAAGCCATTGGTATGCAACTGTTATACTACCACTCCTGCGGTCCCCGGTCCTATTCAGGTGCAAGGTCAGGATGAGTACGAAGTTCAAAATATTATTGACTCCCAAAGGTTCAGAGGGAAATTGCAATATTTGGTTCAGTGGAAGGGCTATGGCCCTGAAGAGCATTCCTGGGTTAATCAGAATGACCTCCATGCTCCTAGGTTGCTGTGCAGATTTTATGCCAAATACCCTCAGAAGCCGGGTCCCTCCTCTCGGGGAGGGGGTCTTTGAGAGGTGGTTACTATCACTGTCCCCGTGCTATTGCTGGCAACATTTTGACAGTGCTACTTCCTGATGCGTTTTATTGGTTAATGTGGCTTTGCTCCACCCAGTGCTAGTATCACGGTGCCCGTGATTTGCTGCAGTTACTTGTCTGTCACCAGTAGGGGGCTTCCATTGGCTGTCTGCAGATAGCCCGCCTCTTATTGACTATTTAAACCTGGATTGGGCACCCTTTGAGTGCCCTTTCGTGTTGTTTCTGACCTTCTTGCTATCACTATGCTAGTGATAGCTGGGCCTCTGTTCCAGTGTTCCTGAGTTCCTGATCTCATGTGTTCCTGAGTTCCTGATCTCTACTGTTCCAGTGTTTCCTGCATGCTGAAGTACTTCCAGTCCTGGTTCCGGCCTAGTCTCTGGTGTTGCAGTTCCTGCTGAACTTCTCTGCTGTTTTCTGACCTGACTGATCGTTGCTGGTTCCTGTCATCTCATCACCTGTCTTCAGTATCCTGGCGACCTTCTGCCTGGTCGCGTTGGTGACATTGCTACAATTCCGTGTTGGTCCCAGCGTGCGGACGCTGGTTTGCTCCCAAGCCTTGCGGCTATACAAACTCGCTTGTTACACCAGTGTGTGGTCACTGGTTTGCTCCAAAGCCTATCAGCTATACAAATCTGTGTTGGTCCCAGCGTGCGGACGCTGGTTTGCTCCTAAGCCTTGCGGCTATACAAACTCGCTTGTTACACCAGTGTGCGGTCACTGGTTTGCTCCAAAGCCTATCAGCTATACAATTCTGTGTTGGTCCCAGCGTGCGGACGCTGGTTTGCTCCTAAGCCTTGCGGCTATACAAACTCACTTGTTACACCAGTGTGCGGTCACTGGTTTGCTCCAAAGCCTTTCAGCTATACAAATCTGTGTTGGTCCCAGCGTGCGGACGCTGGTTTGCTCCTAAGCCTTGCGGCTATACAAACTCGCTTGTTACACCAGTGTGCGGTCACTGGTTTGCTCCAAAGCCTATCAGCTATACAAATCTGTGTTGGTCCCAGCGTGCGGACGCTGGTTTGCTCCTAGCCTTGCGGCTATACAAACTCACTTGTTACACCAGTGTGCGGTCACTGGTTTGCTCCAAAGCCTTTCAGCTATACAAATCTGTGTTGGTCCCAGCGTGCGGACGCTGGTTTGCTCCTAGCCTTGCGGCTATACAAACTCACTTGTTACACCAGTGTGAGGTCACTGGTTTGCTCCAAAGCCTTTCAGCTATACAAATCTGTGTTGGTCCCAGCGTGCGGACGCTGGTTTGCTCCTAAGCCTTGCGGCTATACTACTCGCTTGTTACTCCAGTGTGCGGTCACTGGTTTGCTCGCTAAGCCTAACGGCTATACTATTCAGTGTTGTTTCCAGCGTGCGGACGCTGGTTTGCTCCAAAGCCTTGCTGCTTAACGATTCTGCTAATTTGCCAGTTCCATCTGACTGCTGCTATTATCTCTGGGCTGCCCTGCCCGGTATTGGTAAGGCCGGTAGAACCTTTTGCCACATTCCATCTGAGGTTGCCTTACCCGGTATTGGCAGGGCCGGTAGAGCCTACATTGTGTATCTATTGAGGCTGCCTTGCCCGGTAATTTGGTAAGGCCGGTAAAACCGTTATGCTATTCCATCTGCAGGTTGCCTTACCCGGTATTGGCAAGGCCGGTAGAGCCTAAAGACTGTCCTGTCCGGTATATTGACAGGACCGGTAGAGTCTGCCTTCTGTCTGTGCTATATTCTGTATATATATATATATATATATGTATGTTATTGCCATCCTAAGTTATCATTTATTATTTAAATAAAATTGATTTTTTTTTACCTAAAACTTGTGTCTGAGAGTCATAATAAACCGTGACAGTACGAAAGGGCCATGACCTCAGACAGCAAGGGTGAAAGTAACGCACAGAATATCCATTGGAGGATGGATGTGCTCGAGCAACGTTTGGATCAGTTGGCAGTTGCAATTCAAACGATCCTTGAACGCACGGTACCTGCTGACCAATCTAGCTCTAGCCCGGTGGTCTCGCCAAGTCAGACACCGGAAAGTGATACCAGACCCCTAGGGGGTACTGTTAAAGGGTTAACGGCTTCTGCACCCTTGCCGCTAAGATATGATGGTGACCCTAGTCTCTGCAGAGGGTTCATCAATCAACTCGAAATCTTTATGGAATTGACGGCACACGCATTTCCCAATGATCGTAGTAAAGTGGGGTTCACGATATCACTGCTCACTGGCAGAGCATTGGCTTGGGCTAACCCCTTGTGGGAGAATGCTAAACCTTGTACTAAGAACTTTAGTGAATTTGTGCGTTCCTTTCGAAGAGTGTTTGAGCCTCCTGGTAGAACCACCTCTGCTGCCAAACTCCTTATGGAGATACAACAGGGCAGGCGTACAGTGGGCGACTATGCCATCGAATTCCGCACATTGACAGCAGAGGTAGGTTGGAATAACGAGGCATTATTGGCAGCCTTCTCTCAAGGCCTGAATGACCACATTAAAGACGAAATCGCTGCTAAAGATCTACCTATTGATCTAGATGATTACATTGAGTATGTTATGATAATTGACTCCAGAATACGTGAGAGATCAATTGCCAGAGATCGTAAGTTACGGTCAAAAAATAATGAACCTAGTAGCATGTTTTGCCCACCCATCCCTCCCTTGGCATTGAAGTCTAGTGAACCAGTACGGGAAACAAGTGAACCTATGGAAATAGGCTTCACTAGACTATCCAAGGCAGAGAGACTATATCGCAAAAAACAAGGGTTATGTTTATACTGCGGTAAAAAAGGGCACTTGCTAAATTCCTGTCCGGTACGTCCGGGAAACGCACACACCTAGGGTATCTTGGGGGACAGGCCCTAGGTGGTGTACAATCGTCCCCAGTGTCGGGCATAATGAAACCCACCATACAGGTGGTATTGTCTTGGGCACAACGCTCTGTGGAGGTTTTGGCCTTGGTTGACTCCGGTGCAGCAGGGTATTTTATGGATAATACCTTTGCTGAATTGCACGGAGTTCCACGCATTGAAAGAGAAAACCCCTTGACTATTGAAGCGATTGATGGTAGACCCTTAGAACCGCCTCAGGTTATATTTGAAACTATGCCATTGTCTATGACTATTGGGGCACTTCACAGAGAAGAGCAGCAGTTTCAACTGATTAATTCCCCGCACCATGCGGTGATATTGGGATTTCCGTGGTTACAGTTACATAACCCACAATTCGATTGGAAAAAGTGTGAAATTGCTGCTTGGTCCCAGTTTTGTATGGACAAGTGCGTCATCCAGCCTATTAAGGTCATGTGCACCTCCTCTGCTATGCCGGATGTGTACCAACAGTTTGGCGATGTTTTTAGCAAAGGAGAGGCTAGTATGCTACCCCAGCATAGACCTTATGATTGTTGCATTGAATTGCAGCCTGGTGCAGTACCTCCGAAAGGACGCACTTATCCATTATCTTGTGATGAAAATAAGGCTATGGAGGATTACATTTCTGATGCCCTTGCTAGAGGGATCATACGTAAATCTACCTCTCCAGCTGGGGCTGGGTTCTTTTTTGTAAAAAAGAAAAATGGCGAATTAAGACCATGCATTGACTACCGGGGCTTGAATAAACTAATGGCAAAAAACGCATACCCAATACCACTCATCACCGAGCTTTTTGACAGGCTTAAGGGCGCTTCGATATTTACCAAGTTGGACCTACGGGCCGCTTACAATCTGGTTCGCATTCGAGCAGGTGATGAGTGGAAAACTGCCTTTAATACTCGAGCTGGGCACTACGAGTATCTAGTAATGCCTTTTGGGCTGTGTAATGCACCCGCAGTTTTCCAGGAACTGATAAATGATGTTCTGAGAGATATGTTACAGACATGTGTTGTGGTGTACCTCGACGATATACTGATTTACTCCCAAAACATGGCACAGCACATCAAAGATGTATCCGCAGTATTGCTACGACTCCGTGAGAACAAATTATTTTGTAAAATGGAAAAATGTGAGTTTCATAGAACCAGTGTGCCATTCTTGGGGTTCATAATTGGCAATGATGGCATTGCCATGGACAAAGAAAAGTTGTCAGCTGTCCTACAATGGCCAAAACCCAAGGGTCTTAAAGCCATACAGCGTTTCCTGGGTTTCGCTAATTATTATAGGAGGTTTATTAAGAACTTTTCTTCCATTGTCAAACCTTTGTCCGATCTTACGCACAAGGGTGCTAATCCTTCTTGTTGGCCGGTATCTGCTGAGAAAGCCTTTGAGAATTTGAAGCTGGCATTTGCTGCGGCTCCTGTGTTATCCCACCCCAATCCTTTACTTCCATTTACGTTAGAGGTTGATGCCTCAGATATTGGGGTCGGGGCAGTACTTTCGCAGCGACACGAGAAAGGTGGAACTCTCAGACCTTGTGGGTTTTTCTCTAAAAAGTTGACTGTCACTCAAAGCCACTATGAGATAGGTGACAGAGAATTATTGGCCATTATCCTTGCTCTTAAGGAATGGCGTCATTTGCTTGAAGATACTAAGAATCCTGTCTTAATCCTAACAGATCATAAGAATCTGACCTATCTCTCGGAGGCCAAGAGATTGTCCTCTCGTCAGGCCAGGTGGGCACTGTTCCTGTCTCGATTTAATTTCATTGTATCATATTTACCAGGGTCAAAAAATATCAGTGCTGATGCACTGTCAAGACAATTTGAGGCCGACAGTGACAGAGTGGAAGCACCAGCTCCTATCATCCAACCTGATAGAATACTGGCTACTATACGCACGAGTATCACTTCTCCTCTAGGGGAGGAGATCCTGGCCTCTCAGGGGTCCGCTCCCCATGAAACCCCAGTGGGCAAATGTTTTGTCGCTGAATCATTTCGTACTAGGCTGCTCGAAACCTACCATTCCTCTAAGGCTGCGGGACATATTGGTAGAGACCAATTGTTATGGTCCCTTTCTCAGTTATTTTGGTGGCCTTCCATGAGAAACGATTGTGCCGAATTTACGAATGCCTGTGCCACCTGCGCCCGCGCTAAGACCCCGAGACATCTCCCTGTGGGCTTGCTTCAACCGGTGCCTAATGGCGAACGCCCCTGGTCTCATGTTTCCATTGATTTTATGGGAGAGTTGCCTATGTCGAAGGGGTACTCCTTTATATTCATGGTGGTGGACAGGTTTTCTAAAATGGCTCATTTCGTGCACCTCCGTGGTCTTCCTTCAGCGAAGGAATTGGCAATGGTGTTCGCCAGAGAAGTATTCCGGTTGCATGGAGTGCCTAGGGTACTGGTGTCTGACAGGGGGAGCCAGTTTGTGTCTAGATTTTGGAGGGCATTTTGCCAACAGATGGGCATACAGCTGTCCTTCTCCTCTGCCTACCATCCCCAGACCAATGGAGCCGCTGAACGAGCTAATCAGGGCTTGGAACAATTTCTCCGTTGTTTCGTTACTGACCATCATGATAATTGGTCCGACTTGTTGCCTTGGGCAGAGTTCGCCAGGAACTGTGCGGTCAATTCTTCATCTGGGAGCTCTCCGTTTCTGATTAATTATGGGTTCCAGCCCTGTTTGCTTCCAGACTCATTTCAGACGCAACAGATTCCAGCTCTGGATGAGCATATCGAGCAACTCCGTTCCACATGGGCACAAGTTCAGAGGGCACTTGGTCAGTCATTTCAGCGTCATCAGCGCCATGCTAATCGCAGAAGGCTTCCAGCGGTTTCCTTTCAGGTTGGGGATAGAGTATGGCTTTCCTCCAGAAATCTCAAGCTGCAGGTTCCGTCTAATAAGTTGGCTCCTCGGTTTATTGGTCCATACAGAGTTATTCGCAAAATTAACCCTGTCTCCTATGCACTAGACCTACCTGCATCCATGCGTATCCATAATGTGTTCCATGTGTCCCTTCTTAAGCCTCTGGTTTGCAATCGCTATACTACCACACCTGTGGTGCCAGGACCTGTTGAGGTCCAGGGCCAGGAGGAGTACGAGGTTCAGAGCATTATTGATTCCCGTAGGCTTAGAGGAAGGGTACAGTACCTGGTACATTGGAAAGGGTATGGTCCTGAGGATCGATCATGGGTGGATAGTACGGACCTTCATGCACCTAGGTTAACTAGGGCCTTTCATGCCAATTACCCGCAGAAACCTAAACCCTATTCTAGGAGAGGGGGTCTTTGAAAGGGGGGTACTATCACGGTGCCCGTGATTTGCTGCAGTTACTTGTCTGTCACCAGTAGGGGGCTTCCATTGGCTGTCTGCAGATAGCCCGCCTCTTATTGACTATTTAAACCTGGATTGGGCACCCTTTGAGTGCCCTTTCGTGTTGTTTCTGACCTTCTTGCTATCACTATGCTAGTGATAGCTGGGCCTCTGTTCCAGTGTTCCTGAGTTCCTGATCTCATGTGTTCCTGAGTTCCTGATCTCTACTGTTCCAGTGTTTCCTGCATGCTGAAGTACTTCCAGTCCTGGTTCCGGCCTAGTCTCTGGTGTTGCAGTTCCTGCTGAACTTCTCTGCTGTTTTCTGACCTGACTGATCGTTGCTGGTTCCTGTCATCTCATCACCTGTCTTCAGTATCCTGGCGACCTTCTGCCTGGTCGCGTTGGTGACATTGCTACAATTCCGTGTTGGTCCCAGCGTGCGGACGCTGGTTTGCTCCCAAGCCTTGCGGCTATACAAACTCGCTTGTTACACCAGTGTGTGGTCACTGGTTTGCTCCAAAGCCTATCAGCTATACAAATCTGTGTTGGTCCCAGCGTGCGGATGCTGGTTTGCTCCTAAGCCTTGCGGCTATACAAACTCGCTTGTTACACCAGTGTGCGGTCACTGGTTTGCTCCAAAGCCTATCAGCTATACAATTCTGTGTTGGTCCCAGCGTGCGGACGCTGGTTTGCTCCTAAGCCTTGCGGCTATACAAACTCACTTGTTACACCAGTGTGCGGTCACTGGTTTGCTCCAAAGCCTTTCAGCTATACAAATCTGTGTTGGTCCCAGCGTGCGGACGCTGGTTTGCTCCTAAGCCTTGCGGCTATACAAACTCGCTTGTTACACCAGTGTGCGGTCACTGGTTTGCTCCAAAGCCTATCAGCTATACAAATCTGTGTTGGTCCCAGCGTGCGGACGCTGGTTTGCTCCTAGCCTTGCGGCTATACAAACTCACTTGTTACACCAGTGTGCGGTCACTGGTTTGCTCCAAAGCCTTTCAGCTATACAAATCTGTGTTGGTCCCAGCGTGCGGACGCTGGTTTGCTCCTAAGCCTTGCGGCTATACAAACTCGCTTGTTACACCAGTGTGCGGTCACTGGTTTGCTCCAAAGCCTATCAGCTATACAAATCTGTGTTGGTCCCAGCGTGCGGACGCTGGTTTGCTCCTAAGCCTTGCGGCTATACTACTCGCTTGTTACTCCAGTGTGCGGTCACTGGTTTGCTCGCTAAGCCTAACGGCTATACTATTCAGTGTTGTTTCCAGCGTGCGGACGCTGGTTTGCTCCAAAGCCTTGCTGCTTAACGATTCTGCTAATTTGCCAGTTCCATCTGACTGCTGCTATTATCTCTGGGCTGCCCTGCCCGGTATTGGTAAGGCCGGTAGAACCTTTTGCCACATTCCATCTGAGGTTGCCTTACCCGGTATTGGCAGGGCCGGTAGAGCCTACATTGTGTATCTATTGAGGCTGCCTTGCCCGGTAATTTGGTAAGGCCGGTAAAACCGTTATGCTATTCCATCTGCAGGTTGCCTTACCCGGTATTGGCAAGGCCGGTAGAGCCTAAAGACTGTCCTGTCCGGTATATTGACAGGACCGGTAGAGTCTGCCTTCTGTCTGTGCTATATTCTGTATATATATATATATGTATGTTATTGCCATCCTAAGTTATCATTTATTATTTAAATAAAATTGTTTTTTTTTTACCTAAAACTTGTGTCTGAGAGTCATAATAAACCGTGACAGCTAGCCCTTAAATACTGACCCCTGTCACTTCTCCAGTGCCCTTTCGTGGTGTTCCCATTGCTAAGCGCTTGTTCCAGTATTCGTGTGATTCCTGTGTATGACCCGGACTGCCTGACTACTCTGCCTGTATACGTTCCTGCTCTGTGTACCTACCTGGCCTGGCTGACGTTCCTGCTCTGTGTACCGACCCGGATAGGCTGACGTTCCTGCTCTGTGTACCGACCCGGCCTGGCTGACGTTCCTGCTCTGTGTACCGACCCGGATTGGCTGACGATCCTGCTCTGTATTCCGACCCAGATTGGCTGACGTTCCTGCTCTGTGTACCGAACCGGTTTTGGTGGACGTTCCTGCTCTGTGTATCGACCCGGCCTGGCTCACTGCTCCATCCGGTATCTGGTTAGGGGCTGTCCTCCGGTGTCCTCTCTGTCCATGGACAGATCCTCTGGTTACCTCGTTTGCTGCTCCGGCAGCCTTGTTACTGTGACCCGGTCACCGAATTGTGCCTCGTAATCTGACACCCCGGTGTTGTATATTCATCCGGTTGCACCACGGTACATTTGACCTACAAGCTGAGGTTGGTCTATTCCTGGGCACCTCAGGCTGTTCTTACTATTTGGCAGTCGACTTCAGGTCTGAGCGTTTGTTAACCCCTTGGGGGTTGGTGCCATAGCACATTGGGTCACAGTCATTGCAGTCTCAGTTTGGCATTACTCTGTGCCTACAGTTGCAGTCCTCCATTACTGCTCTGGCAGTCCACCACTTGTCCAGGGCCTCCGTTTACTCCCGTGGCCTTTGTCGCTATTGTGTCACTCTGCGTAATGAGTGTCCTGTGGGCCTTGCGCTATTAGGGCCTGTCTGTCCTCCTGGCCTAATAGCAACCATTTCACCACTGTCTCGTTTGAATTCACATGAACTGTAACCTGACCTGTGTCAGTATTATATTGTCTATATATATACTGGACCCGTGAGGGTTATTGTATTGCTGTGTTTTTTCAATAAAACTGCATTTTACCTAAACCTTCCGTGTCTGAGTGTCCATAAAACCGTTACACCAGTATTCCATACATCTATATGAATAGATAAAGATATCCTGTATGTCCGAAATTGATATGTAGGTTCTACTTGCTATATTCTTGTGACAAAAACGATATTATGTTTATTATAATCACCTCCCAAATGGGGGTTTTAGGGATAGATATTTGTAAAACCCTGGAGATTGTTTCAACAGAAATCTTGTGTCAGTCATGTATGGAGAATACCCATGCCATTTTTCTATCATTTAACCCATCAGGGACTGATGACAAAAATACAATAAAAGTATCTGGATGGTATCCTGATGTATCAATTTGCCAGCTATTATGTTGTGGATAAGCTATATAGATGTTATCTTAATAATATGAACAGGAACAAATTCTGAAATTTGTGAACACAATCAATAATAATATAATCAATCTAAAAGTAACTAACTATATTCAAACAGACAGAATATATTTTCTAGATATTGAAATATATAGAGGCAGAGAGGACAAAATTGAAACCTCTATATACAGAAAATCAACAGCAACAATTACATTGCTTGAGGCCAGTAGCCAATATCCAGTAGCCCTAAAAATGGCATTTGATAGGGTAGTATTTGAAATTATGAAGACTTTGCAGCACTATTGAGGAATTTAAGATCAAAGCCAAGGATCTCTTGAAATGGCCTACCAGCGAGCGCTAGCAACTGAAAGAAATAGTTTACTCAATCCCAAAGGAAAACAGCAACTGTAAAATATATTAGAATAGTTGGGGAATGCAATCCTCAGCATGAGGAGTAGGGATCGTTGAAAGTTGTTGCCGTGTTCCCGCGAGAAATTCCATGAAAACCATGTCCTCTTTTTCGCTAGAAAATCCACTTTTAAAATAGCGAGTAAAATTTCCATGTTTTTCACCCATTGGCAAAAATTCCAATTTTTCAGTGGCTAGAAAGTTAATTTATGTTGTTTTTGCTATGAAAAACGTGACGTATTCCAAGAAGTGGAACACGCTAGAGGCAGCTACAGAGTGAAGTAGATGTGCTGTGCTGTTCTTCTGTGAATTATTTGTTGAATTGAGTCAGGAGAGGCTCATAGTGACTGCTATCACTATGAGCAGTAAAAGGAGGAACTAGAAGGACCCTTATTATGTGTCCACTGAGTCTGAGGAGGAAGAGGAGGAAGTGACTATCAGTACTGAACCAATGCTGTCCAGTCCCCCTAAATCACCCAAGGGATCTTGAGAATTTAATGGTAAACAAGGGAGAATAGAGAATCGGAAGGAAGGGAGAAAAGGGAATGGGAAGAGAATGGGAAGGGAAGGAAAAAAGGTACTAGTGAGAGCAGGACAGGTCAGCTGCCTGTGCCTGCTGCTAGACGTGCTGCCTCTGTTGCCATCATTGCTGCCTCTGCTGCCACTAGTGCTGTGCCTGCTGTCAGGCGTGCTGCCCCTGTTGAAACCAGTGCTGTGCCTGCTGCCAATGATGAACCTGCTGCCACCAATACTGTCCCTGCTGTCAGACATGCTGCCCTGTTGCCAATGCCACCAGTGCTGTGCCTGTTGTCTGTGTTGAAGCTGCAGCTGCCAGTTCTGAAGCTGCTAGTGTTGTCTTGTAATATGCAGGAGGGGAGGAGGAGGAGAAGATTAAGCCAAATGTGGCAGCAGGGGACCCCAAGTCACACTTGCCATCCCCAAACAGTCCAGTCAGTGCTAGTACTGCTACTACTAAGGAGGTCCAGCAGTTTGTTAGCGTTAGGAATGAAGGAGGGTTTAATCAATATCCTCATATTACTAGTGACTTTGAGGAGGAAGACGCTGGGGCTGAACTTGACAAGCATGGTGTTAGTAGTAGTAGTAGTTACAGAAATGGTGAAGCAGTGGGACTAGTCTTAAGGGAGTGGTAGGGGAAGCATTTGAGAACATCCAGACTAGCGGTCAAGGTAGCCCACACCATTCCTCTGGCTCTGGAAGTCCTCCTCTCCTTCTCTTCACTACAGTGTCCAAGTGGAACATGACCCTGAAGAGGCCAGAACTGGTGTTGTGGGAGAGCAGGCTCAGAATTAAATACTACCAACACCACCAGCAGGAGCACAGATCAGGTTCCTGTGCCTGCTTCTACTGCTGCTAGTCTGTTTTCTTCTTCAGGTCAAAAGGAAATGCGAAGTGTGACATTAGGGGACCCTCTGTCATATTGCTTGTCACCTCCTCCAAGCAGCAGTGAGATGTCTGTAATAGAGCAGCAATAGCATCAACACGTAAGGGCTAGTGGTGGTGGTGATGATGGTGGAGAAGCTGGGGTGGAAGAAACATTGATGGTCTTATAGCAGAAACTGGGAAGTAATGGGAGACAGGGATGAGTATGGGCATCACCACCCCCACTAGCAGTGACATTTTGGAATATGAGGAATTTGCAACTGCTCTAATTCCTTCTGATACTGAGTTGCTAGGGCAGCAGGATGCTGAGGTGCAAGCTAGCGTGCTACAGACCACCATGGAAACAGTGGGAATGGGGTCAACAATTGATGCGGGTCTAGGACAGGTTCCACTTTCCAGCAGCAGCAATACTCCTGATCCTAGTTGCAGTGCTGACACTGAGGCAGTAGCAGCAACAGCACCAACATCATCCCCTGCCAAAGACAATGAAGGGGAATTTGTAGGACAAGATGAACAAAGGCCATTCTTCTCCATCTGTTCCCTATCCCCTGAAGTCATGAGTGTGGGTCTATTTTTCTCTTGGGGCAGGCACAGTGCAGCCATCACCATCAGCACTGTGCACAATTTGTGACAAGCCAATGAGAAGAGGAAATGAGGGAACACACCTTGACACAACCTGCCTAATCTCACACATGAAACACAGAAACCATGATATCTATGTCAAACATGTTAAAGCCAAACTCCCACCACAGAAATCAAGCACCACTATTGCTGTACCCGCTGACTCTCCAGAAAGGCAACAAGAGACAAGGCTGAGATCAAAAAGGAGGAAGAACAGAGCAACCCAGGTAGAGACTGGAAGTTCCATGATGAGTGCAACAAATAGCTCACCATCACCTTCTTGGGTTACTATGTCTTCTGCCAATCAACCTTGTTCATTGTTACCTCCCCCACCAAATGATAGCCACTCTGTTTATGTTAGGATGTGGCAGTTCATCTCTACCCATCGCACACTGTGTGGTGCACTGACCACACATGCCAGTGGTGGAGGAGAATCACAAGCAGTGCATCAAGAGACATCTGAGGAGATTTCATCAGAATATGCTAAGATGGTGGCAGGGAGGGTTCATTATTACTATTAAACAGTCAGCAAGTTGTCATGTGGGATCTGGACAAGGGGTATAGTGACAGTGGCAGTACTTGGTTTCAGGTGTCATTGTTTTTAGATACAGTTGTGCCACCAGATGTTATTTACCACACACACACACACACACACACTGTGCACATTGCAGTTGCTGATGAGAGCCACATTTCCCGCTCTCAAGGAAAAAAAGTATATTCTAATAACAACACACTCATGCTGATTTTGGAGGTGGGGCAGGTACTGGGGGCTAATATTCTGCTGCTACTGCCTCAGGTGCATCACTGGAGCCAGTCATGGCAAGTGGAACCTTTATCATCCATCTTCCATGTTACTGCTATTGTTGATCCCATTCCATTTCAGCTGCCTAATCATCCCGCTGCTTAAACAACTCAGCAGCAGCAGTGCGAACATCATAAGTACGAACATCAAAAGAGTGGCTATCTATCACGGTTCCCGTGATCTTGGCTGTCACTCTTTGCTGTGGTGTGCTCCCATTGGCTGTACTTGTTTGGCCCGTCCAGTATGGCATTTTTATACCGGGCCTTAGGCACCTGTCAGGTGTCCTTTCGTGGTGTTCCTGTACCAGTGTTGCTATGTAGCTGTGTTCCTGCATTCCTGTGTACCGACTTGGCCCGTCTGACTACTCTCCTTGGTTCCTGCTCCGTGATTTGACCCGGCCTGGCTGACGTTCCTGCTCCGTGATCTGACCCGGCTAGTCCGACGATCCTGCTCCGTGGTTCGACCCGGCCTGGCTGACGTTCCTGCTCTGTGACCTGACCCGGCTACGTTGACGACCCTGCTTGTGTTCCTGCTCCTGTGTCGCTTGGGTGACATTCTGACTTCCGCTGTGCTGATTGCAGGGCAGACAGAGTTGTTGCCTCCGATTGACTGGGCCTTCCCCTTTACTCTTGCTGAGCACTGTTGCCTCTGCTACACTGAGCCTCCGTTAACACTTGCAGAGCACAGTCCCAGTTTCAGTGAGCCTTCCATTTGCACTTGCAGAGCACTGTTGCCTCCGTTCACTGAGCCTCCGTTAACACTTGCAGAGCATTGTTGCCTCAGTTACACTGAGCCTTCCGTTCACACTTGCAGAGCACCGTTGCCTCCGTTAACCCTGAGCCTTCCGCTTACACTTGCAGAGTATTGTTGTCTCCATTACAAAGAGCCTCCCATTAACACTTGCAGAGCATGGTGGCCTCCGATTAACATTGAGCATCCGGTAACACTTGCTGTGGTCAGTAGTCTCATTACCGCACCGGTTGGGTGCTATTGGCTCCATACCCCTCAGCTCTCGCAGTGTAGTTGGTTACCGTTACAGCACCGGGTGGGTGCTATTGGCTCTATACACCTCAGCTCTTGCAGTATAGTTGGTCTCCGTTACAGCACTGGTTGGGTGCTATTGGCTTTTAACATCTCAGCTCTTACAGTGCACTTGGTCTCCATTTACGAACTGGTTGGGTGCTAGTGGCTCCAGGCTCCCAAGCTCTTGCAGTACTAATATCTATACTTACAGCACCGGGAGGGTGCTCACAGCTCAATGTGTGCTAGCTCTTGCAGAGTATTTTGGCCTCAGTTCCCTGCTCAGCATAAGCAGTAGTCTCAGTCCTACTCGATTTACTGGTGCTCTCACATCTAGCACCACAATATCGCTCCTTTAACATCTTATGGGCATTGACAAACACACCACAACAGAGACTGATTGCTTTCTATGAACTTTAACCCTTGTGTACCCTGTATGCTAGCTTATGCCTGTCCTGTGACAGTATATATTATTTTCCCTATATACTGGGCCTGAGAGGGCATCTGTACATTTCCAGTCATTCTGTACTGCCTCTAGAGGTCAGCCTTTCTTGTCTTTTAATAAAACTGTGTTTTATTCTAACCTACTGGTCTGAGTGTCTTACAAAACCGTTACACTTTCATCTGGCGGGGGTGGAAATGAATGAGGTGGATTGGCAGAAGATGTAGTTACCCTAGAGGTGATGGTGAGCTAGTTGTTTCACTCGTCATGGAACTTCCAGACTCTGCCTGGGTTGTTCTATTCCTCCTCCTCTTTGATCTCAGCTTCGCCTCTTGTTGCCTTTCTGGAGAGTCAGGGACAGCAAAAGTGATGCTTGATTTCTGTGGAGGGTGTTTGTCTTTAACATGTTCAACACAAATGTCATGATGTCTGTGTTTCATGTGTGATATCAGGGTGCTTGTGTGAAGGTGTGTTCCCTCCTTTCCTCTTTTCACTGACTTGTCACACATTGTGCACAGTGCCGTTGCTGATGACTGCACTGAGCCTGCCCCAACAGAAAAATAGTCCCACACCCATGATGACTTCAGGGAGAAGGGAACAGATGGAAAAGAATGGCCTCTTTCTTCTTGTCCTCCACATTCTCCTTCATTGTCTGTGGCATTGGATAATGTTGCTGCTGTTACTGCTACTGCCTAAGATTCAGCACTGCAACTAGGATCAGGAGTATTGCTACTGCTGGCAAGTGGAACCTGTCCTAGTCCCGCATCACTTGCTGACCCCATTCCCACTGTGTCCATGGTAGTCTGTGGCACACTAGCCTGTAGGCTTGTGCGATTTGGTTCGTCCACATTCATATTTCGGACAATGAGGGTGATTCAGAGCCATTTGGACATGGCGAAAATCTTAGAGCCAATCATTTTTAGAAGTCGAATCCAAAACATAACTGGGCAGAATTTCGTTTCAATATTTGGATATTCGGATGACCTTCTCCCAGCATGTACTCTGTGTTCCTTCCCTCTCTAGTCCAATAGCTTCTTTGTTTCATGATGTCTCTATTCCAAGCAATTAGCTTCTTTGCTTCATGATGGAGGATGAACTAATGACATCACAGACACCCAGACAGCTCCTGCATTTCAGATAGGCATAGGCAGGCAGCCAGTATTAGTGCCAGTTATTGCCACTGCAAGGGCGAGTCACCTTTGTTCCTGTGTAAAATATGAAAATTCAAATGAGGAGTTTGAATAATTTACAGACTGACAAACACAATGACAAACACAATGACAAAGTAAGAGGAAGGTGGAGAGTCCTAAAAGGTAATTTTAGGGATTTAGGCAGTAAGATTAGGAACTTGACCTCCTGGGTAGTATTCTCAGAGATACTACCTGTGCCATGCGCTATGCCAGAGAGACAGCGGGAGATTAGGGAGCTCAATGCATGGCTGAAGTCTTGGTGTAAGAAGGAGGGCTTTGGGTTTTTAGAGCACTGGGCTGATATTGCTTTGGGGTACAACCTCTATAGCAGGGATGGATTGCACCTGAATGCAAGAGGGTTTCAAGTGCTTGGGGAGAGGATGACTAGACGGTTGGAGGAGATTTTAAACAAGGAAGGGGGGGAGGGGCCAATAAATATTAGGATAGATAGTATAAAAAATGAAGGTGATGTAGTTAATAACCAGGTGGGAGTATCTGGGGGCGGGGTTAGTACAGATGATAGGGAGAAGCCTATAAACCACGTCAAAACTAAATCACAAATGGAACACAGCAGTGGCATAAATTGTATGCTTGCAAATGCCAGAAGTTTAACTGGTAAAATAGGGGAACTGAAGCTGGTAGCTGAAATTGAAAACTATGACTTGATAGGCATAACAGAAACATGGTGGGATGACACACATTATTGGTCAATCAATTTGGAGGGCTATATGTTATTTAGAAAAGATAGGTCAAACAAAAGAGGTGGTGGGGTCTGTCTGTATGTCAAACCAGCATTATTGCCTCAGTTGCGGGAAGAGATATATGTGATGACAGTAGTGAACATGTGGAATCACTGTGGGTTGAAATAGTCAATGGGGGTAAAACTGCCCAGAAAATATTAGTGGGTATTTGTTATAAACCACCAAACATTGGTGACCTTGAAGAATCAAAGCTATTAATGCAAATAGAAAAGGCTTCTCAAATAGGGAGGACTATAATTATGAGGGATTTTAATTATCCAGAAATAGACTGGAAAAATGGAACAGCTAATTCTGCTAAAAGCAGCAAGTTTCTGAACTTGTTGAATGACAATTTTTTGTCACAACTAGTGCAGACCTCAACCAGAGGGAATGCATGTCTGGATTTGGTAATAACTGACAATGAAGAACTTATCTCTAACATCCAAGTTAGGGAGCACTTGGGGACTAGTGACCATAACATGGTATCTTTTGAGATTAATTCAAAAAAGCTATTTGGTATGGGTTCCACCAAAACACTGAATTTTAAAAAGGCCAACTTTAGCAGGTTTAATTCATCCCTTGGTCTCGTTGACTGGGATAAAATGTTTTCAGGAAAAAAAAAAGAAGGTAAGTGGAATGCCTTCAAAATAACATTGCAAAAATACACACATAAATTTATCCCTGTTGAAAACAAATACAAAAGAAGCAAATTAAAACCAGTGTGGCTAACCAGTAAAGTAATTCATCAAATAAATAACAAAAAAGCGGCATTTAAACATTACAAAGCTGAGGGATCAGCAGAGGCATTTGCAGAATACAAAAATGTCAACAAGACCTGTAAAAAGGCTATTAAATTAGCTAGACTGGAGAATGAAAAAAATATTGCTAAGGAGAGCAAAAGAAACCCAAAAAAAATATTTAAATACATTAATGGCAAAAAAATAAAGTCTGATAATGTTGGGTTCTTGTTATCTGAAACGGGTGAGATGGTCAAAGGGGACAGAGAGAAGGCAGATATTTTAAATAATTTATTTTCTTCTGTTTTTACCAAGGAAGATCCAATGGACAAGAATCTGCAAGCTACTTTTACAGAACAGTCACAGCAAGCATGGGACTGGCTAACACAAGAAAAAGTGTTAAAACAATTGAATGGTGTTAAGGTACACAAAGCTCTGGGGCCAGATGGTATACACCCACAGGTACTTAAAGAGCTAAGCCAGACCCTGGCCAGACCGTTATATTTGATTTTCAGGGATTCTCTTATTTCAGGTATGGTACCCATGGATTGGCGTAAAGCAGATGTGGTGCCCATATTTAAAAAGGGATCAAAGTCACAGCCAGGAAATTACAGACCTGTAAGCTTGACATCTGTGGTAGGGAAGCTGTTTGAAAGGTTGCTAAGGGAATATATTCAAGAATTCTGCTGGAACAGGAATATCATTAGCAATAGCCAACATGGCTTTGTGAAAGACAGGTCTTGTCAAACGAACTTGATTGCATTTTATGAAAACGTGAGTAATAATATAGATGAGGGAGCGGCGGTTGATGTGATCTATTTAGACTTTGCCAAGGCATTTGATACAGTTCCGCACAAAGAGGTTATTGTACAAATTGAATTAAATAGGCCTAGGGGAAAATGTTTGTGTGTGGATCGGAAATTGGCTGAAAGATAGAATGCAAAGAGTGGTAGTAAATGGCAAGTTCTCCAGTTGGATAAAAGTGACAAGTGGAGTACCTCAGGGATCTGTCCTGGGTCCTCTTCTTTTTAATTTGTTTATTAATGACCTCCCAGAGGCCATAGAGAGCCATGTATCAGTGTTTGCCGATGACACAAAATTAAGTAAGGTAATAAAGTCTGAACTGGATGTGTCTTCATTACAAGAGGATTTGGACAAACTGAGTAACTGGGCAGGCAAATGGCAAATGAGATTCAATATAGACAAGTGTAAAGTTATGCATTTTGGGTATAATAATAAAAATGCAACATATAGTTTAGATGGTGTGCCTCTGGGGAAATCTACTAATGAAAAGGATTTGGGAGTAATGGTAGACAATAGACTTAGCAGTAGCATGCAGTGCCAGCTGGCAGCTGCAAAGGCCAATAAGATATTGGCATGTATTAAAAGGGGTATTGACTCAAGGGAGGAAGATATAATTATGCCTCTTTACAGGTCCGTGGTAAGACCCCACTTAGAATATGCTGTTCAATTCTGGGTGCCCTTTCTGAAAAAGGACATTATGGAACTAGAGAAAGTGCAGAGGAGGGCTACAAAACTAGTAAGGGGGATTGAAAGTTTTAGTTATGAAGAAAGGCTAGAAAAGTTAAACTTGTACACACTATGGAAACGGCGTCTTAGAGGGGATATAATAACACTATATAAATATGTTCAAGGCCCATATAAAGGGCTCTCCAAAGACCTGTTCATTAACAGAACAGTACACAGGACAAGGGGCCACCCGCTTAGACTTGAGGAAAGGAGATTTAATCTACAACAGCGGAAGGTTTCTTTACAGTAAGGACAATAAAGGTATGGAATTCACTTCCTGAGGAGTGGTGCTATCAAATACATTAGATGCCTTTAAAAGGGGCCTGGATACTTACTTAAAAGAGCATAACATAGAGGGCTATGTACGTTAGTATTGTGATTAATATTTAGTTAGGGCTTGTTGATCCAGGGAGAAATCTGATTGCCATTTGGAATCAAGAAGGAATTCCCCCCCCCCATTCAAGGCAGAATTTTAATTGCTATATTGAGGGGGGGGGGGTTTGCCTTCTTTTGGATCAACGATGGTAAACAGGAATAGGAAAAGGGTTGAACTAGATGGACGCAAGTCTTTTTTCAACCTAAATTACTATGTTACTATGTTACAATCTCACAGTTGTTTAGGGACTGGGAGGCCTACTATTTTATTGCCACATAAAAAATTCAACTTAAGACTTTGTTTGAGTAATTTGCAGTGACCATCTAACAGTTGTGTAGGGACTGGGAGGCAATCTATCTTACTGCCAAAGCAAGGGTGATTCCTCAGTGTTCCAGTGTTAAATTTTAAAATTCAACTTAGGAGTTTATTTGAATAATTTGCAGAGTGACACAATATCACAGTTGTGTAGGGACTGGGAGGCCTACTATAGCTTACTGCCATCGCAAGGGAGAATGCTCATTGTTCCAGTGTTAAATTTTAAAATTCAACATAGGAATGTGTTTAAATAATTTGCAGAATGACACAATATCACAGTTGTGTAGGGACTGGGAGACCTACTAGCTTACTGCCAACGCATGGGAGAATCCTCAGTGTTCCAGTGTTAAATTTAAAAATTCAACTTAGGAGATTGTATGAGTAATTTGCATTGACCATCTCACAGTTGTGTTGGGACTGGGAGACCATCTATCTTATTACCAAAACAAGGGAGAATCCTCAGTGTTCCAGTGCTAAAATTTAAAAATTCAACTTAGGAGTTTGTGTAATTTGCAGTGACCATCTCACAGTTGTCTAGGGAATGGGAGGCCTACTAGCTTACTGCAAATGCAATCGAGAATCCTCAGTGTTCCAGTGTTAAATTTAAAAATTCAACTAAGGAGTTTGTTTGAATAATTGGCAGAGTGACACAATATCACAGTTGTGTAGAGACTGGGAGGCCTTCTAGCTTACTGCCACCGCAAGGGAGAATCCTCAGTGTTACAGTGTTAAATTTTAAAATTCATCTTTGGAATTTGTTTGAATAATTTGCAGAGTAACACAATATCACAGTTGTGTAGGGACTTGGAGGCCTACTAGCTTACTGCAACCGTAAGGGAGAATCATCATTGTTCCAGTGATAAATTTTAAAATTCAACTTAGTAATGTGTTTAAATAATTTGCAGAGTGACACAATATACCAGTTGTATATGGACTGGGAGACCTTCTAGCATACTGCCACCGCAAGGGAGAATCCTCACTGTTCCAGTGTTAAATTTTAAAATTCAGCTTAGGAGTTTGTTTGAATAATTTGCAGAGTAACACAATATCACAGTTGTGTAGGGACTGGGAGGCCTACTAGCTTACTGCCAACGCAAAGGAGAATCATCATTGTTCCAGTGTAAAATATAAAAATTTAACTTAGGAGTGTGTTTGAAAAATTTGCAGAGTAACACAATATCACAGTTGTGTAGGGACTGGGAGGCCTACTAGCTTACTGCCAACGCAAAGGAGAATCATCATTGTTCCAGTGTAAAATATATAAATTCAGCTTAGGAGTTTGTTTGAATAATTTGCAGAGTGACACAATATCACAGTTGTGTAGAGACTGGGAGGCCTACTAGCTTACTACCACCGCAAGGGAGAATCCTCAGTGTTCCAGTGTTAAATTTAAAAATTCAACTTAGGAGTTTGTTTGAGTAATTTGCAGTGATCATCTCACAGTTGTGTAGGGACTGGGAGGCCTACTAGCTTACTACCACTGCAAGGTAGAATCATCGTTGTTCCAGTGTAAAATATTAACATTTAATTTAAGAGTGTGTTTGAATAATTTGCAGAGTGACACAATATCACAGTTGTGTAGGGACTATAAGGCATACTAACTTCCTGCCACCGCAAGGGAGAATTCTCAGTATTCCAGTGTTAAATTTTAAAATTCAGATAAGGAGTTTGTTTGAAAAATTTGCAGAGTGACACAATATCACAGCTGTGTAGGGACTGGGAGGTGTACTAGCTTACTGCAATCTCAAGGGAGAATCATTATTGTTCCAGTGTTAAATATAAAAATTCAACTTAGGAGTGTGTTTGAATAATTTTCAGAGTGACACAATATAACAGTTGTGTAGGGACTAGGAAGCCTACTAGCTTACTGCCACTGCAAGGGAGAATCCTCAGTGTTCCAGTGTTAAATTTTAAAATTCAGCTTATGAGTGTTTTTGAATAATTTGCCGAGTGACACAATATCACAGTTGTGTCAGGACTGGGCGGCCTACTATCTGTCATGGTTTACCAATATCGTTCAGGAGTCAGTACGGTATAGTTAAATGCAAAATTTATTAATAATAGAAAAGTAGAGCACACTATATATACAAGTAGCAAGCAGAGGGTTACAAGCCAGCGAGCACTGCTATCAGGAATAGTAGGCTGCCAAGCTTGACCACTCTGCTGGAAACTAGACCACTTGTAATCTCTGCATGAACCAGGAGCAGGAACAGGTAAAATGGACTTGATCCGACGAAGCGAGAGTACTGACTCACTCCTGCAGTCAGTAGGGAGTGATATCTGACTCATGCCTGTAGTCAGTATGAGGAAATGGATAACTGACTCATGCCTGCAGTCAGTATAAGTAAATGGATAACTGACTCACGCCTGCAGTTAGTATAAGGAAAGGGATACCTAACTCACGCCTGCAGTCAGTATAGGAGCTAGGCTACCAGATCCCCAGGTCTGCACTAGACTGGGTGTCTGCTAGGTACAAGGAACAAATGTAAGAATAGTCAGACAGAGCCACAAGTCAGCACCAGAGGGGGTAGTCAGACAAGCCAGGTCATACACAGTTCAGGTAGTCAGCCAGAGCCACAGGTCTGCACCAGGTTGGGTGTCCACTATAGGGACAGACAAAAGAATAGTCAGACAGAGTCACAGGTCAGCATCAGGTTGGATGGAAGACTAGCCAGGTCATACACAGAGCCCAAGGTAATAGAACTGCTATGAACAACAACGGAAGGGCAACTTAGTCTGGACTCAGACTGCCCTTTAAACCCCTCCTCAGGAAGTAGGTAGGAGGAGCAGCTTCGAGGAAGGAAGTAGGTAGGTGGGGACTACAGGAAGCATGGCACATAAAACAGAGGCCTGCTGCATGCTTGAAGCCTCGCACCTGCAGATGACGCTGAAAACAAGGTAAGCTGTAACACTAGCATACTGCCACCGCAAGGGAGAATCATCATTGTTCCAGTGTAAAATATAAAAATTCAACTTAGGAGTGTGTTTGAATAATTTGCAGAGTGACACAACCAGTCTGATAGTTGTGTGGCCAGGATGTAAAATTGTCAAATTATTAAAGTACACTACCTACCTATCTGTAATGGATTTGATTCCTAGTGAAACAACCTGATGTTCCTTGCCCTGGTACCAGCTGCAGTGACCCAACAACCACCAACACCACCACAGTGATGTTGCTTTGAAGCAGAGTATCACGGTCCCCATGTTTCCCTGTCAATCTGTGTCTGTGTTACCTTTGCATTGGAGGAGGCTGATTGGCCCGCCCAGGATGTTCCTTTTTATACTGGCTCTTGGGCACTTGTCAGTTGCCCTTTCGTGGTGTTCCTGATCCTGCACCTCGTTGCTGAGTTCCAGTGTCTCCTGTGTACCGACCCGGCTTGCCTGACTCCTCTTCTGATCCTGCTCCGTGATTGACCCGGTTCTGACTGACGACCCTGCTCTGTGATTGACCTGGTTCTGGCTGACAACCCTGCTCCATGATTGACCCTGTTCTTGCTGACGACCCTGCTCCGTGATTGACTTGGTTCTGGCTGACGACCCTGCTCCATGATTGACCCAGTTCTGGCTGACGATCCTGCTCCGTGATTTCTCCATTCTCCGGCTGATGTTCCTGCTGCTGTATCTATCCGGTTCCGGTTGCCGCTCCTGTCCGGTATGCTGTTCCAGTGTTACTCCGGTCGCTCCGGCGACATTCTGAACTGTTTAGTATCTCACTGATCCTCTCTCGCTCTTCTAGCTGTAGCCTGAGGTTGCTTTGCCATCCGCTATCTGCTGAGCTGTGCTCTCCTGTATGTACCAGATTAACCCGTGCAGTGCCAGTAGTCTCTGGTTACTTGCCTCTTATATTGCTTGCCAAGTTTCTGTTTACCCTTTGAACCACTACTCTCTGAGCCTTCTATACATGCCATACTATTCCTTGCAGAGCTCTGCCTGTCCGGCGTTCGGGGTGCACCGTGACCATGCCGGCTGGCGCCGGTAGTCTGTCCGCTCTTGTAGTAAGGATTCCGTGCGACACCGGAAGGGTGTCCTGGCTCTGGCTCACATACACTCAGGGTGTACGTTATGTCCTGCACTTCCCAGTGCTTCGGCTGGCTCATAGTAGCTTGTGCAGCAACCGTCTATCTTGGCACAATCCAGTTGGCATACGCAGGGTTACTATCTAGTCTCGTTAAGGGTGATTCCTATTCTGGTTATTTCAGCTCTGGCAGTAGCATTCCTCCTAGCCCATGGAGGTGGTATTGGCTCAGCTCAGTGCAATAGGGGTGCTCCCTGTTTCTACCTAGAGAGTGATTCAGTGTAGACACTTTACGCCTTTCTCTACATTCAGAGACTGTTATCCAGAGACTGTTATCATATTCTGGGCTTTGGCCAATCTATGACTGAGTTACTCCAGTTGCTCCTGTTAACCCTTTGGGGTTATTCCCAGTCTATATTTGTATATATATTCCTAGCTTGTATTGCACTTACTTTGTCTGTATTTGTCAATACTGTTCTTACCTGTGCTGGCCCCTAGGGCCACTGTTTATCATCCTGATTCAATAAAACTGTGTTTTTACTTCATACCCTGGTCTGAGTGTCAGAAAACCATAACACAGAGGTAGCAGCAGCAGGCTGGCAAAGAACAATACTAGTACTAGTCAGACTCAGCAGCAGAATTCAAAACAAAAAAATAAAAATAAGAAGGGAACTGCCCATTGTTTTACCTCTACTAGTAGGGTAGAGGGGTCTAGGTACTCCTCTAAGACCACGAAGCATCCATCACCTCTGTCTCTTCAGCTGTTTGTTGATGATCCCCCAGAACCACCTCCACAATGACTAGTGCCACTGGCAGTTTAGTCACCACCTCCACTACAGCCAGTTGTATAAACCTGGGAACACCTAGCATTGGTAACAGTCGGACACTGCGGGCAGTATCTACGCGGGATTTTTATAACAAACATCTGTGGAAGCAGCACAAATGGAAATTATTGCAGTATTTGGATAACATTTTTCATGCCACCACTTTCACTGCCACTGAGAGTATATCTACTCCAGAAAATGTTATTGAGGGAGATAGTTTACCGTTTCCCTGTAGTCATCAGGTGGAAGAGGGAATTGAACATGTTTCCACAAAACCTGCTGCTGATGATGTTTCTTCCTTTCAAAATCAACAAGTTAGAAGAAGAATCTGAGGGATCAAAGTGTCCTAAGCTTGATTTTTCCAGTGACCTTGATTATTCCCCTGAGCTTAATTTTTCACCTGCTTCCCACAGTACTCCTCCTGTTTCTCCAGTTACACTTGTGTCTTCTATTGACAACTAAACACCTGTCTCTCCAGTTCCATTTGAGTCTCCCAGCCAGGTAGTAGCTGCTAGTGTCTCCGCCACCAGTACCACTGTTACTCCACAATCCTAATCCAATCCCAGTCCCCAACATCCCTGCTGCCATCTTTAGGTCTACTGGTATCCCTGTAACAGTACGTAGAAAAAAAAGCAAAATGAGGTAGTGCCAGCAGGTGAAGATGAAGAAAGTGTCATCTCAGTTTCTTCTTCTCCACCACCTTCCAGAGTCATCCGTTGCACTAAAGCGTGGGATCATTTTGTGGCACTTGATGATGGCTGGCTAGCATAATTATGTGGCAGGTAAGTCAGCCATGGGTGGGTGTTGGGTCATCTGACCATCTCCAGGATGAACCAACACCTGAACAACTACCACAAGTCTGTATTGAAAAGTGCAGAAGGTGACATTACTAGTACTGCATATACCAGTGTCACACCCACCACCAGTAGGCAGCAGGAGAAAGGGCAGGGGGATCAGGTCACATCTGGTCCTAGTAAGAGCAGCAGACAGTCACAGCCCATCCCAAAATCAATACAGGCCACTCTGGAAGATTTTGGTGAGCTTCATTCCAAGGGGATGTGCAGACATCAGGCCAGGAAAATCACACGCCTCATTGCACAGCTCATAGCTGCTGAGGGTGCTACTTTTAATTTGGTGGACAGGGAGCCTTTCCAGCAACTTATGGATACTGTTGCACCTAGATATAAAATTCCATCCCGCACCACATTCAGTAGAACTATAGTGCCCTCACTGTACAGGTTGTGCATTGTTGTTTTGAAGGACCTGCTAGGAAAGGCTGGTGGCCAGTCAGTGCACTTTAGCACTGATTTATGGAGTGGTCCGAGTGGCCAGCATGGCTTCCTGTCATTGACGGCGCATTGGTGGCAGCCCAATGTGTTGCAAGACACACCAATAGCAACAACAAGCTTGGATGCAGTAGCCGAGCAGGCTGGGCACCGCTCTTTCCTCCTCCATGCTGAGGTAATGGATCAGCAGCACACCTCAGATAACATTCGCAAAGTACTGCAGAACATGGTGGAGCAGTGGCTAAGGGAGCAGGCAGGCACAGAGGCACAAATGGGGTTTGTGGTTACTGATGGTGCAGCTAACATGATCAAGGCTCTCCAGGATGGCAGATTTGTGGGTGTGCGCTGCTCAGCACATATCCTGCATCTAGTGGTGAAGGTTGCTCTCGAGGATGGCAGTAACACTGGAAGGTTGTCAGCACTTCTGGATTTGTGCCGACAAATTGCTGGTCATTTCCATCTGAGTGTCAAAGATAGCCAGCTCCTCAGGGAGGAACAGAAAAAGACAGATCTCCCAGAGCACCGCCTAAAACAAGATGTTGGGACCAGGTGGAACTCCATCTTAGATATGCTAGAGAGTATCCTGGAGCAAAAAAAGGCAATTCATGCAATGTCATGTCACCATTTCATTTGCAATAACAGAACACTGGGCAGGGCTGACTGGGCCCTGATGGAACAGGTAGTGACAGTCCTTACGCCTTTCCGTTCTTTGACAGAAATTTTGAGCAAAGAGAATGCTAGCCTGGCAGAAGTTATTCCACTCTTCATGCACCTCTCCTTAAAATTGGACAATTTCCTTGCCCATAGGGAACGCTTGCCTGGTGCTGATGGTAATATACTTCCTGATGTTGCTGCCCTTCTAACGAGGCTGAAGAAGGAACTGACTCAGCGCATGGAAGAGCGCATGGACAATTGTCTCGAGTTAATGCTTGATACAATGTGGATAAATGAATCAAAGGCAAGATGGCACTTTGTTCCAATTCAATCACTGCCTGGAGGGAACAATTGATAGCGAGGGTGTGTGAGAGACAAAGGAAAAACAGGATGCAGTCGCATGAGGAAGGAGAAGATCCCGCAGATGAGCTGGAGCAGTGTTATGGTCTTCCAGAACCATTCAGTAGCAGTGCCAGTAGCACTTCACCTTGTTCCAGTGGAGAAGCTGCTGCTTTTTATGCAGAGGCAATGGACAGATTAAGCCTTGGACAAAACAAGCAGCTCCCAATCAGAAGAAAAAGTGCTGAGTTTGAGGTTAAGGTTTACCTTGCGGAATCTTCTTTTCCCCCAAGTACATATCCCTTGACCTTCTGGGATAACAAGAGGGCTATATCTCTAGTACTGCTGCCTCGCACCAGTCATACTCAGTCGCTGTATCCATCTACTGACTGAGTCCTGCCTTCTCCAGTGTTCTGCAGTTCTTGCTAAATCTCCTGTGTTGCTGTTATCCTGAGTCTGCCTCGCACCAGTCATCCTCAGTCGCTGTATCCATCTAATGACTGAGTCCTGCCTTCTCCAGTGTTCTTCAGTTCTGGCTACATCTCCTGTGTTGCTGTCTTCCTGAGTCTGACTCGCACCAGTCATCCTCAGTTACTATATCCATCTACTGAATGAGTCCTGCCTGCGCCAGTGTTCTGCGGATTGCTGCTGGCTATATCTCTAATGTTGTTGTCATCCTGAGTCTGCCTCTCACCAGTCTTCATCAGTTTCTGTATCCATCTACTGACTGAGTCCTGCCTGCTTCAGTGTTCTGTGGTTTTCTGCTGGCTACATCTCCAGTGTTGCTGTCATCTTGAGTCTTTCTCGCACCAGTCATCCTCAGTCACTGTAACCATCTAATGACTGAGTTCTGGATTCTCCGGTGTTCTTCAGTTCTGGCTACATCTCCTGTGTTGCTGTCTTCCTGAGTCTGACTCGCACCAGTCATCCTCAGTTACTATATCCATCTACTGAATGAGTCCTGCCTGCGCCAGTATTCTGTGGATTGCTGCTGGCTATATCTCCAATGTTGTTGTCATCCTGAGTCTACCTCTCACCAGTCTTCATCGGTTTCTGTATCCATCTACTGACTGAGTCCTGCCTGCTTCAGTGTTCTGTGGTTTTCTGCTGGCTACATCTCCAGTGTTGCTGTCATCCTGAGTCTGCCTCGCACCAGTCAACCTCAGTTGCTGTATCCATCTACTGACTGCGTCCTGCCTTCTCCAGTGTTCTGCGGTTTGCTGCTGGCTAAATCTCCAGTATTGCTGTTATCCTGAGACTGCCTCACACCAGTCATCCTCAGTTGCTGTATCCATTTACTTACTGAGTCCTGCCTGCTCCAGTGTTCTGTGGTTTGTTGCTGGCTATATCTCCAATGTTGCTGTCATCCTGAGTCTGCCTCACACTAGTCTTCCTCAGTTGCTGTATCCATCTACTGACTGAGTCATGCCTGCTCCAGTGTTCTGCGATTTGCTGCTGGCTATATCTCCAGTGTTGCTGTCGTCCTTAGTCTGCCTTGCACCAGTCATCCTCAGTCACTTTATTCATCTACTGAATGAGTCCTACCTGCTGCAGTGTTCTGCAGTTTGCTAATGGCTATATTTCCAGTGTTGCTGTCATCCTGAGTCTGCCTCGCACCAGTCATCCTCAGTTGCTGTATCAATCTATTGACTGAGTCCTGCCTGCTGCAGTGTTCTGCATTTTGCTAATGGCTATATTTCCAGTGTTGCTGTCATCCTGAGTCTGCCTCACACCAGTAATCCTCAGTTGCTGTATCAATCTATTGACTGAGTCCTGCCTGCTCCAGTGTTCTGTGGTTTGCTGTTAGCTATATATCCAATGTTGCTGTCATCCTGAGTCTGCCTCTCACCAGTCTTCCTCAGTTGCTGTATCCATCTACTGACTGAGTCCTGTCTGCTCCAGTGTTGTGTGGTTTGCTGCTGGCTATATCTCCGATGTTGCTGTCATCCTGAGTCTGCCACTGACCAGTCTTCATCAGTTGCTGTATCCATCTACTGAATGAGTCCTGCCTGCTCCAGTGTCTTATATTTTGCTGCTGGCTATATCTTCAGTGTTGCTGTCATCCTGAGTCTGCTTCACACCAGTCTTCCTCAGTTGCTGTATCCATCTAGTGAATGAGTCCTGCCTGCTCCTCCAGTGTCTTATATTTTGCTGCTGGCTATATGTCCAATGTTGCTGTCATCCTGCGTCTGCCTCATACCAGTCATCCTCAGTCGCTGTATCAATATTATGACTGAGTCCTTCCTGCTCCAGTGTTCTGCAGTTTTGGCTACATCTCCAGTGTTGCTGTCATCCTGAGTCTGCTTCTCACCAGTCATCCTCAGATCCTGTATCCATCTACTGAGTCCTGCCTGCTCCTGTGTTCTGCGGTTTGCTGCTGCCTACATCTGATGTGTTGCTGTCATCCCGAGACTGCCTTGCACCAGTCATCCTCAGTTGCTGTATCCATCTAATGACTGAGTCCTGCCTGCTCCAGTGTTCTGCAGTTCTGGCTACATCTCCAGTGTTGCTGTCATCCTCAGTTTTTTAGTCTAACTCTACTCTAAGAAAAGTCGTATGTCTATGATTCCTGCCTGCTCCAGGCTTCCTGTATGATTTTCGTATTGTTATCCGACGCTACCTCTTTTCATTGGAAACGGGATGAAGTAAAAGACGATATTGTCCCATCCCAACACCAGATCCCAAAAACATTTGCCACATTGTGACTACTAAACTCAGACTCTAGCAAACAAGTGGCGGCGTCAGTAAACTCCTGCCTGCTCCAGGCTTCCTCAGTGTTGCATTCTAACTCTAATCTAAGAAAAGTCGTATGTCTATGAGTCCTGCCTGCTCCAGGCTTTCTCGGTTTTGTAATCTAACTCTAATCTAAGAAAAGTTGTATATATTTATCTACTGAGTCCTGCCTGCTCCAGGCATTCTCGGTTTTATAGTCTAACTCTATTCTAACAAAAATCGTATATATTTATCTATGGAGTCCTGTCTGCTCCAGTGTTCTGTAGTTTGCTGCTGGCTACATCTACAGTGTTGCTGTCATCCTAAGTGCGCCCTGCACCAGTCATCCTCAGTCTTCCCTCTTCCTTCAAATAGCTACATCTATGCTTCATCTACAGTACCATAAGGCTAAAGCTCCACCTTACCCTGTTCCACCATCTTCATTTAGACCCTGGATATGGTTCCACTTACTTTTATTTATCTAATTTTGATTTTATTATATTTTTAAAAGCATGGTGAATTTGGCCAAATAATTCAGATTCCTTCTGAATTTCCTCCAAGTTGAACAGGTCCAGTCCGATTTTCAGAACGACCGAATAAGAAAAAAAAAGTCTCAAATTGAATTTTACTGAATAGTTTTCCCATGCACAAGACTGCTAGCCTGCTCCTTACCATCCTGCTGCCCTTGCATCTCAGCATCTTAAGGAATTAGAGCAGTTGCAAATTCCTCTAATTCTAAAATGTCATTGCTAGTGGTGGTGGTGATGCCCATCCTCATCCCTGTCTCCCATTCCTTCTCAGTTTCTGCTAAAAAGGCCATCAGTGTTTCTTCCACCCAGCTTCTCCAGCATCATCATCACCACCACCACTAGTCCCTACATGCTGTTACTGCTGCTCTATTCCAGATACCTCACTGCTGCTTGGAGGAGGTGATGAGCAGTGTGACAGAGGGTCCCCTAATGTCACACTTGCCATTTCCTTTTGACCTGAAGAAGAAGGCAGACTAGCACTAGCAGCAGTAGCAGAAGGCACAGGCAGCTGATCTGTGCCCCTGCTGGTAGTGATGGTATTAATTCTAAGCCTGCTCTCCCCCAAAACCAGTTCTGGCCTCTTAAGGATCATGTACAACTTGGACACTGTAGTGAAGGGAAGGGGAATCCTAGAGCCAGAGGAATGGTGTGGGCTCCCTTGACCGCTAGTCTGGACCTCTAGTCTGGACTTGCTACCACTCTGGCTGCTTCACCGTTACTGCTACTACTACTAAAACCAACCACATCAAGTTCAGCAACAGAGCCTTCCTCCTCAGTCTCGCAGTCACTAGTAATATCAGGAGATTGTTGATTGTCACTCCTAATGCTAACAAGCTACTGGACCTTAGTAGCAGTAGTACGAGCACTGGCAGGACTGCTTGAGAATGGTAAGTGGGATTTAGGGTCCCTTGCTGTCACACTTGGCATAATTTTCTCCTTCTCCCCCGAGTACTACAAGAAACACTAACCGCAGGTAAAGTATTGGTGGCAACAGGTTCAACACTGGCAGCAGGTACAACACTAGTGGCTGCAGGTACAGGAATGGTGGCACTGGCAGCAGGGGCAGCACGTCTGGCAGCAGGTACAACACTGGTGACATTGGCAGCAGGGGTAGCACGTCTGGCAGCAGGTACAACACTAGTGGCTACAGGAGGAACAGCAATGGTGGCACTGGCAGCAGGGGCAGCACGTCTTGCAGCAGGCACAGGCAGCTGACCTGTCCTGCTCTCACTAGTACTACCCTTTTCTACCTCCCTTCCCATTCCCTTTTCTCCCTTCCTTCCCATTCCTTATTCTCCCTTCCCTCCCATTCCAGCAGGGGCAGCACGTCTGGCAGCAGGTACAACACTGGTGACATTGGCAGCAGGGGTAGCACGTCTGGCAGCAGGTACAACACTAGTGGCTACAGGAGGAACAGCAATGGTGGCACTGGCAGCAGGGGCAGCACGTCTTGCAGCAGGCACAGGCAGCTGACCTGTCCTGCTCTCACTAGTACTACCCTTTCCTACCTCCCTTCCCATTCCCTTTTCTCCCTTCCTTCCCATTCCTCCCTTCCTTCCCATTCCCTTTTCTCCCTCCCTTCTCATTAAATTCCCCAAGATCCCTTGGGGTGATTTAGGGGGACTGGACAGCATTGGTTCAGTACTGCATGTCAATTCCTCCTCCTCAGACTCAGTGGACACATAATAAGGGTCTTTCCAGTGCCTCTTTTTGCTGCTCATAGTGATTGGAGTCACTATGAGCCTCTCCTGCCTCAATTTTTGCAAAATATCACAGCAGAACCACACAACACATCTATATTGCTCTGTAGCTGCTTCTATTGTGTCTGCCTTCAGTGAAAATGTCACGTTTTTATAGTGGAAGTGCAAAAACAATGTAAATCAATGGGCAAAAACTTTATAGTCATTGAAAAATTGGTGAAAGATTTTGGCCAATGGGCGAAAGATGCTAAAATTTTAACTATTAGTTTTAAAGCGGATTTTCCTGCAAAAAAGCGGATAACAATGTGGTTTTAGCGAAATTTCTCGTGGGAACACGGCGACAACTTTCATCCATCCCTACCCTCCAGCCTTGCCCCACTGCACTCTTATCCACACATATTGACCATCCAGCCTTGACCCACAATAGATACTGAGCCAAACATATTGACCCCCCCAGCCTTGTCCCAGTGCCTTAATAGTCATAGGGTTGGGCAATATGACGTGTTCCCACTGCCTGCAGAGGAATGAAAGGAGTTGTATTATGAAAGCAGTTGAATGGTCTCAAGTTTCCCACCACTGCCAGAGAACCACACATACTGACCACCCAGTCTGGATCCACTGCACTGGAAGCCATTAAATCACTCAAACTTCCTCCCAACAATATCTCACTATAGCCATAGAAACACACATAAAACCATTGCCTCTACCTTGTCCCAGTGACTGGTATGAAAGCACATGTACTTACCTCTGATTCTCAGCCTTGTTATCCCACTGTAGTCGTAGCCATTAGAACTACACATACTGAATATGTACCCCATCAGGATGTCTCAGATGTAAGTTAAACTTGGCAAAGTTCTAACAGGACATTTTGAAAAAAATGTTAGTAGGCTGAGTCCCTTTTTCCTTCGCCCACAACACTAACCACCTACTAGTACAACTCTGGCATAGGCATTGAAAAATAACTGTGGCTTGAGATATGCCAGCAAGGTGCAACACATATCATCAGTTCTTTAAAACCTTTCAACAAAAAAAATAGGCATGTTCATCACAGACATTTTGGCAAGTTTGCTATTACACATATTTTTTTTTAGAATAATTTCTTACTCTTTCCAAAGAAGTCATTAAGTGTGGGATGGCAATAGAGATGGGAGAAAAGTCATTTTTTGTTTCCACAGGACATTTCATGGAAAATGTGATTTTTCACTTTTCCATTGGTGTAGTTTAGGAGAATATGAGAGTGTAAGGAGACAGAGAAAGAGAAAAAAATGAAATAAATATTAAAATAAAATAAAGTGGTTTCCCATGCTCAATAGCACTATGACAACCATCACCAGTAGTTAAGATGAGCTGGGTAGACCCTAATGCTAGTGATACAGAGAAGGATTAAGTCATCAGCACCACCATTACTAAAGAGACTGTATCATGCTCTCTGTGCTGCTGTCAGTCTCTGTTGTGATGCGCTCCTATTGGTTGAGCTATGTTTGGCCCGCCCAGTATGGTCTTTATATACTGGGTTCTGGCACCTATCCGGTGCCCTTTCGTGGTGTTCCAGTACCAGTGCCTATTTGAGTTGCTTGTATTCCTGTGTACCCACTTGGCCCGTTTGACTACTCTGCTTCTTGTCTCCTGCTCCGTGAATCGATCCGGCCTGGCTGACGTTCCTGCTCCGTGACCTGACCCGGTTTGTCTGACGTTCCTGTTCCGTGATTCGACCCGGCCTGGCTGATGTTCCTGCTCTGTGACCTGATCCAGCTTGTTTGACGTTCCTTCTCCATGATTCAACCCGGCCTGGCTGACGTTCCTGCTCTGTGACCTGATCCAGCTTGTTTGACGTTCCTGCTCCGTGATTCGACCCGGCTTTCCTGTTCCTGCATCGCTGTGTCGCTTGGGCGACATTCTGACTTCCGCTGTGCCTGAGGCCTGCCTGGCAGAGTATCAGTGTTACCTCCATTACTGCTACGGCAGTGTGTCATAGGCTGAGTCCTCCGTTAACCCTTGCTGTGCCTCCGTGTTGCCTCCGTTATGGCTATGGCAGTGTGCCATTGGCTGAGTCCTCCGTTAACTCTTGCAGAGCCTCCGTGTTGCCTCCGTTACTGCTACGGCAGTGTGCCATTGGCTGAGACCTCTGTTAACTCTTTCAGAGCCTCCGCGTTGCCTCCGTTACTGCTACAGCAGTGTGCCATTGGCTGGGCCTTCCGTTAACTCTTGCAGAGCTTCTGTGTTGCCTCCGTTACTGCTGCGGTAGTGTGCCATTGGTTGAGCCTTCCGTTACTCTCGCAGAACTCTGTGTTGCCTCCGTTACTGCTACGGCAGTGTGCCATTGGCTGTACTCCCGTTCAGCTCTTGCAGAGTATCATTGTTGCCTCCGTTACTACCACGGCAGTGGGTTTTAGTCTCAGCTCTGCTCTGGCAGATTATAAGTGCTCTAGACTCCGTTCTTGCACTGCAGTCTCCTACTCATTGCTATTCCATCATACTGGGCGTTACTAAGAGAACTCACCACAGACTTCTTTACACAGAGACTGATTACCCCTCTTGGGACTTTAAATCATGCTGTACTGCTGTTCTGGGTATTCACCCTTTCCTGCCTGACCTGTGTCAGTATAAGACCTCTCTTGCTTCCTATTATACTGGGCCTGAGTAGGCATTTGCATCAGATACCTGTATTATCTCTGTATGTTTCTGCTGAGGTACAACAAGGCCTGTGAAGGGTACTTGATTATTTGTGTTTTCAATAAAACTGTGTTTTATCCTAAACCACTGTGTCTGAGTTTGAACAAACCATTACAGACTGGGAGCTCACTTTTCCCAGACCTGGTGATGCCCATTGCCCTGACATTTTCACTTGGGATCTGGTGGAAAATATTAAAGAAGGCAGAACTGGCTAGCAGTGTAAGCACTGGGCAGCACATATCAGTTGCCTATGTCTGCTGCTACTACTGCCAGTGTGCCTTCTTCTTCTAAACAAGTACAACAGCAGGGGATCCTCAGCCACACTTGTCATCCCCAATCAGTCCCACTCCCATAGAGCAGCAAAAGACTGGCGAGAGTGGTGATGAGAGTGAGGGTGGTGGTGGAGCAGCTGGAAGCAGCTGGATGGAATTTGATGCTGCTACTGACACCGAAGTGGGAAGTCAGCACACAATTTGCACATTATAGTTGCTGTTTAAATGCACATATCCTTCCTGTGCATGATTTTAGAGGAGGTGCAGGAGGACATTGGTAGAAGCAAAATTGGCCAATGTCTTCCCTCAAGATACACCTTAAGTTGTGTGGGTGCCTGTACTGGTGCTGCTGCTGCCTCAGCAACACTTGGCTAGTGTCCAACAATCTGTCTTGTATCAGTGCTAATAAGTGAACCAAGTCCCATGGATCTGCTTAATCCTCTTGCTTCTTAGACAAAGCAACAGCTACAGCAATTACAGCAGTAGCAAATGCCAGAATTGGCATTTGCCAACACCATCATGCACTGGTGGTACTAGGCCAGAAGGGCCTAATTTTTTTTCCTCAGGGCTTGTTTTTGACAGTCCTAAGTTCTGCTAACCAATTTTTCTCAGGGCTTGTGTTTGGCAATTTAAGTCCTACAAACAATTTTAATCAGGACGTGTGATTGACAAGCCTGAGTCCTGCAAACCAATTTTTCGCAGGGTTTTTGTTTAGAAAACCTGAGTCCTGCATACACATACATTTTTCTCAGGCCTACATTTTTTTTTAAAGCTTAGCCTTGATGTAATATCTGTAAGAACGCAAAAAATTTTTCATGCTTCTCTGTTTTCAAGCCTGCTCAAAGCATGCTAACATATAGTTCATCAGCTGGTGCGTCTCTGTAGTGTTATTATGGTACGATTGCTCAGCTATACTCCTCAACTTTTTCTGCAATAAATTTAACCACTTAAAGAGATAGTAATGATTCATAATAAAAGCAGCTCTAATTAATCATCATAGTATTTGGACTTTGGAGAGTGTTATTTCAATTATGTCAGAGTTGTAGTTCAAGAGTAATTCAATGACAAAGTATCCCCTCCCACCCCTTATACTGATGTAACACTGCTCAGCCAGGGCAGAAGGGAGTGTTCAGGTAGATTGCAGAGAGGGACAATCTTTAATTAAGATAAAGGAAAAAGCTGAAAAACTTGTCAAGGGGGCAGGGCTTTCATTGTTCTCATAGGAAGAAGATTGTCCCCTTCTGTCTGGTCTTACAAACAGGTTCCACATCTGAAAAGAGATGGCTTACATTAGGTAAAAGGGACGGGAGGGGAAACTTTGCTTGTGAATATCTTTCAAACCATAAAGGTTTGAGAGATAAGACTTATATCGTTCTTCATGTTTTTTTAATGCCTACAAAATAAAATAAAGATAAAACAAAGTATTACTATCCCTTTAAGGACCGGCCGCTTTAACAACCACAGAACTTTTTTTTTTCACCATCCGATTCAGGGCTCCCCTAATGGCGTGCAGCCATGCGGGGAGCCCTGAATTCAATGATGTACATGTACGTCCATGGTCCTTTGGGGACATCCAACCTGTGACGTACATGTACATCATAGGTTGTTAAGGGGTTAACAGTGGAAGAATTTCATTAATTCCAGCACTTACATGACTAACCAGCATGGTTGCCTTCTCAAAAGGTTTCATCAGCTCACATACATCATACTTTAGTTGCCATTGTCCAGGTGACAAAGAGGCTTCCTCCAAAGCCTTCCAGTTTTGCATTGTGTGCTCACTAATGGACTTATTCTGCTTGTGCAAGCATTCTGTTAGGTTCAAATTGAATTTTACCACTAGAGATGGGCGAACCGTCATGTTCCCACGACAATAATCAACAAAAACTGTGCTCTTTTTTGCTGGAAAATCCACTTTAAAAATAGCAATTAAAATCTTTGCATTTTACTCCCATTTGGCAAAAATTCTTCACCATTTTTTCAATGGCTAGAAAGTTTTCACCCATTTATTAGCATGCTTTTTGCCTTTTCGCTATAAAAAATGTGATATTTTCCAGGAAGTGAAACACAATAGAAGCAGCTACAGAGCGAAATAGAGGTGCTGTACTGTACTGCTGTGATCTTGAGACAAAATTGAAGCAGGAGAGGCTCATAGTGACTGCTATCATTATGAGCAAATTTAAAACTAATAAAAGGAGGAAATGGAAGGGCCCTTATGTGTCCACTGAGTCTGAGGGGGAATCGAGCACTACAGACCCAATGCTGGCCAGTCCCCGTAAATCACCCCTAGTGATCTTGGGGAAAATAATATCAAGGGAGGAAGAAGAGGGTAGTAGTGAGAATAGGACAGGTCAGATGCCTATGCCTACTGTCAGACATACTGCCCCTGCTGCCACCAGTGCTGTGCCTGCTGTCCGACATGCTGCCCCTGCTGCCACCAGTGTTTTGCTTGCTGCCAGTGCTGCCCCCAGGGCTGTGCTGCTGCCAGTGCTGTGCCTGCTGCCAGTGCTGCCACTGCTTCCTCCAGTGCTGTGCCTGCTGCCCCTGCTGCCACCAGTGTTTTGCTTGCTGCCAGTGCTGCCCCCAGGGCTGTGCTGCTGCCAGTGCTGTGCCTGCTGCCAGTGCTGCCACTGCTTCCACCAGTGCTGTGCCTGCTGCCAGTGCTGCCACCAGTGCTATGCCTGCTGCCAGTGCTGAACCTGCTGCCACCAGTGCTGAATCTGCTGCCAGTGTGCCTTGTACTACACCGGGGGGGGGGGGAAGATGATGCAAGTGTTACAGCAGGGGACCCTAAGTCACACTTGCCTTCCCCAAGCAGTCCCATTAGTGCTAGTACTACTAATAAGAAGGTCCAGCATCTTGTTAGTGTTAGGAGTGCAGGAGAGGGTAATCATCATATTACTAGTGACTGTGAGGAGGAAGACTCAGGGGCTGAAATTGATGTGGTCAATGTTAGTGGTAGTACTAGTAACAGTGATGGTGAAGCAGCTGGTGGGACTAGTGTTAGCCATTGAAAAATGGTGAAAGATTTTGGCCAATGGACAAAAGATGCAAAAATTTTAACCACTAATTTTAAAGCGGATTTTACAGCGAAAAAGCAGATAAGTAGTAGAAGTCGTAGGGGAAGCAATTGAGAGTGTCAGCACTAGCGATAAAGGGAGCCCACACCATTCCCCTGACTCTGGGAGTCCTGTTCCCCTCTCAACATTGTCCAGGTGCATCATGATCCTGAAGAAGGAAGAATTGTTTACTAGCAGCAATAATACCACCACCACCAGGAGCACAGATCAGCTGCCTGTGTCTACTGCTAGTGCTGCCAGTCTGCTTTCACCAAGAAATGGCAAGTGTAACATTAAAGAACCCTCTGTCATATTTCTCAACACCGCCTCCAACCAGCAGTGAGATGTCTGTAATAGAGCAGCAGCAGCAGTTAGGAGGAACTGGTGGTGGTGGTGATGATGATGATCCAGAAGCTGGGATGGAAGAGACATTGATGGCCTTTTTAGACCAAACTGAGAAGGAATGGGAGACAGGGATGAGGATGAGCATCACAACCACCAGCAGCAGTGAGCTTTTTGGAATTTGTGGCATTTGCAACTGCTATAATTCCTGCTGCTGCTGCTGAGTTTCAAGGGCAGCAGGATGCTGAGGAGCAGGTAGTGAGCCACATATCACTGTGGATACAGTAGGAATGGGGTCAAAAAGTGATGTGGGACTAGGATTGGTTCTACTGACCAGCAGCAGCAATACTTCTGGTCTTAGTTGCAGTGCAGTAGCAGAAATAGCAGCAGCATCATCCTCTGCCCCATACAGTGAAGGGGAATGACGAGGAGTAGAAGAAAGAGGCCATCCTTCTCCACCTGTACCCTCTCGCCGGAAGTCATGGGTGTAGGACTATTTTTCTCTTGGGTCAGGAATAGTGCAGTGATCTATAATGGTACTGTGCAAAATTTGTGACAAGTCAGTGAGAAGAGGAAAGGAGGGAAAGCAACTTGGCACAACCGCGTTAATAACATACATGACACACAGACACCATGACATTTATGTAAAACATGTTAAAGACAAACACCCACCACATAAATCAAGCACCGCTGTTGCTGTACCCCCTGACTCTCCCGAAAGGCAGCAAGAGGTGAGGTGGCGATCAAAGAGAATAGGGAAACCCAAGCAGAGGCTGGAATTTCGATAACAAGTAAAAAATAGCTTGCCATCACCTTCTTGCTCTAGGGTAACTACATCTTCTGTCAATCCACCTCGTTCATCATTATCTCCCCCGCCGAATGATAGCCACTCTATAGATGTTAGGATGTGGGAGTTCGTGTCTACCCATTGCACACCGTGTGGTGCACTGACCGCACATGGCAGTGTGGTGGAGGAGAATTGCAATCAGGGCAACTGGGGAGATTCCATCCCATATAAAGGGTTCATCAGTACTATTAAACTGTTAGCAAGTTGTCATGTGTCCATAGTGGGGTGTGGACAAGGGAAATAGTGACAGCAGTCGTACTGTCATGTTGGTGACTTACCTCCTGGCCGGCAGCTGGGAGCCGGTCTCGTATGTGCCTCAGGCCACATCTCATTATGCGGCTTACTTCAGCATTCATTGCCCATCAAGCAGGCGCACATCAGAGAAAGTTTCTAGTGACAAGCACACCACTTTTACTCCTCAGGGCTTGTTGTGTGCTCCTCCTCTCAGCCGGGGCATAGGGTTTATTAGCTGCCTGGACACCTGGCTCAGTCGCCCTTATGTTGGTGTCCAGTGCAGTAGCTGAGTGTGTCCTGTGTCTGATCTTGTGCTGACCCTTGCCTGACTGACTCTCTGCTCCATGTTTGACCATTGCCTGGTTGACTCTCTGCTCCGTGTATGACCCTTGAATGTCTGACTATCAATTCTGGTGAAAACCTGTGGCTCTGCCTGACTAACTGCTCCGTGTATGACCCTTGGTTAAATCTAACTACCCATTCTGGTGCAGACATGTGGCTCTGGCTGACTACCCGCTCTGTGTTTGACCCCTGGCTTAGTCTGACTATCAATTCTGGTGCTGACCTGTGGCTCTGGCTGACTAACTACTCTGTGTATCACCCTTGGCTAAGTTTGACTATCCATTCTGGTGCAGACCTGTGGCTCTGTCTGACTAACTGCTCCGTGTATGACCCTTGGCTAAGTCTGACTACCCATTCTGGTGCAGACATGTGGCTCTGGCTGACTACCCGCTCTGTGTTTGACCCCTGGCTTAGTCTGACTATCAGTTCTGGTGCTGACCAGTGGCTCTGGCTGACTAACTACTCTGTGTATTACCCTTGGTTAAGTCTGACTATCCATTCTGGTGCAAACCTGTGACTCTGGCTGACTAACTACTCCGTGTATGACACCTGGCTAAGTCTGACTATCCATACATATGCAGACCTGTGGCTCCGGCCTAGAACTACTCCTGTTGCCTTTGGGCATTGCTGTTACCTGTTCCTGTCCTAATTTTTGGCTGGGTTATATCCCCGGTTCTCGGTTATCTCCACTGAGACCCTCCTGAGCAGTCTCCTATTTCTGGTAGGGACCACTTGCTCTGGCTCTGGGCCCGTTCTCACTCGAGGACTTGGTCTGTTGTGCTATTCTTTTACCTGTGCTTATTTAATAAAGGCAGAGTTCTGTACTTGTCTCTTGCATCTTCCTTGAACTATTGTGACAGGTACTTGGTTTCTGGTGTTGAGCCAGGTGTTCTGGTGTTGAGCCAGGTGTTATTTACTTTACCACACACACTGTGTACTTTGCAGTTGTTGATGAGAGGCACAGTTCCAGGTCTCAAGGGAAACTTTTATATTCTAGAAACAACACACCCATGGTTTGTGAAGAGGGGCAGGTGGAGAAAAATTATTGGCCAACTTCTTATTTACTCCACATATACCTTAAGTGGTGGAGGCTAGTTATGGTGCTACTACTGCGTCAGATGCATCACTGGATCTAGTCATGGCAAGTGGAACCTTCAACATCCATCACCCATATTACTGTTGTTATTGATCCCATTCTCTTTGCGCTGTCTGTTTAAACAACTCAGCAGCAGCAGCAGCAGCAAGAACAGCAGTCACAAACTCCGAATCTACATCAGGGCATTTGACAATGGCCAGTTGCACAACATGACCTGTTGGCATGTGCTTTACAAAACCAAAAAAAAAAACAAAAAAACAACATAGGCCTACAAAACATAAAAAAACATTTTTTGGGCTTGTTTCTAACAAACCTAAGTCTTTAGTCCTTTTTTTATTAACTGTACCCCCAATACCAGTCAACAGACCCCCACAACAAACAGATTCCCTGATTCTTTCCCCAGACTCCACCCACCAACACATGCACCTTCCTCAGACCACTATACTATGCCATATGTTTTTTTTCTAATTGTATTTAGTATTTATTTTTTATTAACTGCTTCACAATCCCAGTAAATAAACTCTGCAAAAAAAAATTCCCTGTTCAACTGATTCTTTCCCCACACTCCACCAACACATGCACCCTCATGCCCCTTTTATTCTATACCTTTGTCAAATAAAATAACATTTGCTATATGCTCTGTGTAAATTCAATGTTCCCATTGATTTCAATGGAATAAGCTAGGCAAAAAGAGCAGGAAAAACGTCCTTTTTTATGGGAAATGTTTTGCCAAGTGGAAAGTGCCATTATTCGCCGATTTTGGTTTGAGGTGAAAATGTTAACCCATCCCTAGTAGACACCTCCATTCTCAATTGGTGTTGGGCCAAGTTGTTACACTCTTGCATGGAATATAATATGCTGTGTGCAATGTAGAAGTGGCTAAAATGGAAGCTGATTGTGTGAGTTATTATCACGGTGCCCATGATCCCTTGTTTATGTTTTCCTCTCAGTTATCCTGTGTTATGCTCTCATTGGTTGCCCTGTGTTGAGCCCGCCCAGTATGACCCTTATATACTGGGCTCCTGCACCCACACAGTGCCCTTTCATGGTGTTCCTCTACCAGTGCTAACTACTGCTCAAGAAGTTCCCAGTGTATCAACTTGGCCTGTCTGACTATTCTCCAGTTCCTGCTCCTGTGTACCGACCTGGATTGCCTGACTATTCTTCAGTGTCTGATTCTATGTATCAACCTGGCCTGGCTGACGTTCCTGCTCCTGTGTACCGACCCGGACTGGCTGACGTTCCTGCTCCTGTGTACCGATCCGGCCTGGCTGACGTTCCTGTTCCTGTGCACCAACCCGGCTGATCTTCGTTCCTGCTTCCCTGGTCCTTGTCGCCTTGGCGACATTCTTACATCTGGTGCCATTGACTTGTACTGCACCTCTGCTCCTGCAGGTTGCCAAGTGTTGTCTCAGTATTGCTCCGATGGAGCGCCTCTGGCCTAGTCCTCAGCTACTGTCAGACCGGTTGCAAGTGTTGCCTCTGTGATTGCTCCGGTAAATTGCCATTGGCTTACGCTCTACAACTGTTATACCGGCTGCAAGTGTTGCCTCTGTGATTGCTCCGGTAAATTGCCATTGGCTTACGCTCTACAACTGTTATACCGGCTGCAAGTGTTGCCTCCGTGATTGCTCCAGTACAGTGCCATTGACCTAATCCTCCGCTACTGCCATACTGGTTGCAGGTGTTGCCTCCGTGACTACTCCGGTCAAGTGCCATTGGCTTGTCCTCCGCTACTGTTATACCAGCTGCAAGTGTTGCCTCCGTGATTGCTCCGGTACAGTGCCATTGGCCTAGTTCTCCGCTACTGCCATACTGGTTGCAGGTGTTGCCTCCGTGACTACTCCGGTCAAGTGCCATTGGCTTGTCCTCCTCTACTGTTATACCAGCTGCAAGTGTTGCCTCCGTGATTGCTCCGGTACAGCGCCATTGGCCTAGTCCTCCGCTACTGCCATACCGGTTGCAAGTGTTGCCTCTGTGATTGCTCCTGTCAAGTGCCATTGGCTTGTCCTCTGCTACTGTCATACCGCTTGCAAGTGTTGCCTCCGTGATTGCTCCGGTAAAGTGCCATTGGCTTGTCCTCCGCTACTGTCATACCGGTTGCAAGTTTTGCCTCCGTGATTGCTCCGGTAGTGCTCTTTGTTTCAGTTGTACTGGTAGCTCACGGATGTGCGCTGTCCTTGGCGTGTTAAAGGATCATTTTAGTACCTTCACATATGGGACTGTTTCCCTTCAGTGTTGAACTTTAACTCCTGCAGTGCTGGAATCCTGGGAACCTATTTCTCTGCCTGACCTGTGTCAGTATAGACGGTCAGTCTCCTATATTTGTGCTGGACCTGTGTGGGCTTGAATAAATTACCTGTCGTGTGTCTGTACTATACTTTGTATATTACAAGACCTGTGAGGGTTCTTATTGTATTATTCTATTCAATAAAACTGTGTTTTTTATCCTAACCCTGTGTCTGTGAGTCAAACAAACTGTTACAGTACGAAAGGGCCATGACTTCAGACAATAAAGGTGAAGGTAATACACAGAACATCCATTGGAGGATGGATGTACATGATCAGCGTTTGGATCAGTTGGCATTGGCCATACAAACTATTCTCGAACGTACAGTGCACCTTGATAAGCCTGTTCCTAATCTGGTGGTCTCCCCAGTTTCGACACCGGAGAGTCAGTCCATGACTTCTGTGGCTTCAGTCAAAGGGTTAACCGCTTCTGCTCTGTTGCCACTCAGATACGATGGTGAACCCAATCTATGCAGAGGGTTTATTAACCAACTTCATCATCCTGATGGTGGTTGACAGGTTTTCTAAAATGGCTCATTTCGTGCCCCTCCCTGGCCTTCCCTCTGCCCAGGAGTTGGCTGTTGTTTTCGCTAAGGAGGTGTTTCGGTTGCATGGGGTGTCTAGAGTTTTGGTATCCGACCGCGGGAGCCAGTTCGTGTCCAGATTTTGGAGAGCATTTTGTGAACAGATGGGCATTCAACTGTCCTTCTCATCTGCCTACCATCCCCATGGGATGCCAATCAGGGACTGGAGCAGTTCCTGCGCTGTTTTATCACAGATCATCATGATAACTGGGCAGACCTGTTGCCGTGGGCAGAGTTCGCCAGGAACTGTGTGGTTAATTCATCGTCCGGGAGCTCCCCGTTTCTCATCAACTACGGGTTCCAGCCTTGTTTGCTCCCGGACTCCTTCCAGACACAACAGATTCCAGCTCTGGATGAGCACATAGCGCAACTCCGCTCCACTTGGGCACAGGTTCAGAGGGCCCTCAGTCAGTCATTTCAGCGTCATCAGCGCCACGCCAATCGTAGACGGCTGCCAGCGGTCTCCTTCCAGGTTGGGGACAGGATATGGCTATCCTCCAGAAACCTCAAGTTGCAAGTTCCGTCTAACAAACTGGCTCCCCGGTTTATTGGCCCATTCAGGGTGATCCATAAAATTAACCCTGTCTCATATGCCTTGGATCTCCCTGGTCTATGCGCATTCATAATGTGTTCCATGTATCTCTCTTGAAACCTCTGGTGTGCAACCGTTACACAACTACTCCTGTGGTCCCCGGACAGGTAGAGGTGGAGGGTCAGGAAGAGTACGAGGTTCAAAGCATTATTGATTCTCGCAGATTTAGAGGAAAATTGCAGTACTTGGTCCATTGGAAAGGCTATGGTCCTGAGGAACGTTCCTGGGTTGATCAGAAGGACCTTCATGCTTCTAGATTACTACGCAGTTTTCACTATAAATATCCTCAGAGGCCAGGTCCCTCTGTCATGGTTTGTTATGACTCTCAGACACAGAGTAAGATAAAAATCAAGCTTTATTGAAAAGTTTAATGGGAACCCTCACGGGTCCAGTACATACACATATGTCACATATACAAGATGGATACAAACAGTAGTTAGCAAGATACAGCAATATAGGCTGTACCGGCCTTGCCAATATACCGGGCAAGGCAGCCAGAAAGATGGCACTAAGAAATGTAAACTAGCTCTACCAGCCTTGCCATTATACCGGGCAAGGCAGCCTGGAGGGTACACAAAGCACTGAATGTGGCTCTACCGGCCTTGCCAATATACCGGGCAAGGCAGCGTGGAGGATGTCGCAATAGAAGCAAACTGGCTCTACCAGCATTGCCAATATACCAAGCAAGGCAGCCTGGAGGGAATTTCAATGGAAGCAAACTGGCTCTACCGGCCTTGCCAATATACCAGGCAAGGCAGCCTGGAGAGTTACACAAAGCACTGAGAGTGTGGCTCTATCGGCCTTGCCAATATACCGGGCAAGGAAGCCAGGAATAGGAAGACAGCTCCACTATTGCTGAGTGATAGGGCAGCAGCCAAAGATGGAGAGTGGATCAAACTAGTATCACAGCTTGGGAGCCCAAACCGGTGCACTAAAGGAGGCAGCCGCAACCGGTAGACAAGGTAAACAAGTACTGATAGACAACAATATAGCCCAGCTGGTTCTATGCAGCGGGATCAGCAACCGGTGAAAGTGGAGAAAGCCCAACCGGTTCTATGCAGCGGAATCAGCAACCGGTGAATGGAGAGTCAGTCAGTATTGCATACAGGACAAACGTATGGCCCAACCGGTTCTATACAGCGGCATCAGCAACCAGCATGTGGAGTAAACTAGTACGACGTAGTGGACAAATGTATTGCCCAACCGGTTACATGCAGCGGAATCAGCAGCCGGTATGTGGCGTAAACCAGTACCGCGTACTGGAGCAATGGAACGCCCAACCGGTTCTATACAGCGGAATCAGCAACCGGTATGTGGAGTAAACCAGTACCGCGTACTGGAGCAATGAAACGCCCAACCGGCTCTATACAACTGAATCAGTAACCGGTATGTGGAGTAAACAAGTACCGCGTACTGGAGTACGGAATGCCCAACCGGTTCTATACTACGGAATCAGCAACCGGTATGTGGAGTAAACCAGTACCGCGTACTGGAGTATAGGAATGCCCAACCAGTTCTACACAACAGAATCAGCAACCGGTATGTGGAGTAAACCAGTACCGCGTACTGGAGCAATGGAACGCCCAACCGGTTCTATACAACGGAGTCAGCAACCGGTATGTGGCGTAAACCAGTACCGCGTACTGGAGCAATTGAACGCCCAACCGGTTCTATACAACGGAATGAGCAACTGGTATGTGGAGTAAACCAGTACTGCGTACTGGAGCAATGGAAAGCCCAACCGGTTCTATACAACGGAATCAGCAACCGGTATGTGGAGTAAACCAGTACCGCGTACTGGAGCAATGGAACGCCCAACCGGTTCTATACAACGGAATCAGCAACCGGTATGAATGGAGGAACCGTGATAAGAATGTCACCCAGGCGACTAGGCAGCCAGACGATGACAATCAGGATACAGCATCAGGAACAGTATGCATGCCCGGACAACCACAGGAATGGCAGGACGGCCAATCAGGTCAGGAACGGAAGCAGGAACAACGCCAGCACCGGATCAGGGATGTAAGATGAACAAACGGCAGCACCGGATCAAAAGCAGAAGCAGGAACAACAGCCCAACCGGATCTGGAACGAAGACAGGAACCTGGCAGCAGCAGCTCTGACAGTGGAGAAACGCTGACACTGGTAGCAGGTCAACAGACCCAAGGATACAGGTAAGGCAGGTGACTGCAGACGCAGAGACATCACGAAAGGGCAGCCAAAGGGTGCCTTAGCCCAATTTAAATAGGCAGTACTAGGCGGGCGCTAGACAGGCGGCCAGTGGAGAATACACACACCTGACTGACAGCAAGGGCATGCAATCACGGGCACTGTGATACCCTCTTCCAGGAGAGGGGTCTTTGAGAGGGGGGTACTATCACGGTGGCCGTGATCCCTTGTTTATGTTTTCCTGTCAGTTATCCTGTGTTATGCTCTCATTGGTTGCCCTGTGTTGAGCCCGCCCAGTATGGCCTTTATATACTGGGCTCCTGCACTCACACGGTGCCCTTTCGTGGTGTTCCTGTACCAGTGGTATCTACTGATCAAGAAGTTCCCAGTGTACCGACTTGGCCTGCCTGACTATTCTCCAGTTCCTGCTCCTGTGTACCGACCCGGATTGCCTGACTATTCTTCAGTGTCTGCTCCTGTGTATCGACCCGGCCTGGCTGACGTTCCTGCTCCTGTGTACCAACCCAGCCTGGCTGACGTTCCTGTTCCTGTGCACCGACCCGGCTGATCTTCGTTCCTGCTTCCCTGGTCCTTGTCGTCTTGGAGACATTCTTACATCCGGTGCCGTTGACTTGTACTGCACCTCTGCTCCGGCAGGTTGCCAAGTGTTGTCTCAGTATTGCTTCAACGGAGCACCATTGACCTGTCCTCCGCTACTGTCATACCAGTTGCAAGTGTTGCCTCCGTGATTGCTCCGGTACCGCACAATTGGCCTAGTCCTCTGCTACTGCCATACCGGTTGCAAGTGTTGCCTCTGTGATTGCTCTGGTAAATTGCCATTGGCTTACGCTCTTCAGCTCTTATACCAGCTGCAAGTGTTGCCTCCGTGATTGCTCCGGTACAGTGCCATTGGCCTAGTTCTCCGCTACTGCCATACTGGTTGCAGGTGTTGCCTCCGTGACTACTCCGGTCAAGTGCCATTGGCTTGTCCTCCTCTACTGTTATACCAGCTGCAAGTGTTGCCTCCGTGATTGCTCCGGTACAGCGCCATTGGCCTAGTCCTCCGCTACTGCCATACCGGTTGCAAGTGTTGCCTCTGTGATTGCTCTGGTAAATTGCCATTGGCTTACGCTCTTCAGCTCTTATACCAGCTGCAAGTGTTGCCTCCGTGATTGCTCCGGTACAGTGCCATTGGCCTAGTTCTCCGCTACTGCCATACTGGTTGCAGGTGTTGCCTCCGTGACTACTCCGGTCAAGTGCCATTGGCTTGTCCTCCTCTACTGTTATACCAGCTGCAAGTGTTGCCTCCGTGATTGCTCCGGTACAGCGCCATTGGCCTAGTCCTCCGCTACTGCCATACCGGTTGCAAGTGTTGCCTCTGTGATTGCTCCTGTCAAGTGCCATTGGCTTGTCCTCTGCTACTGTCATACCGGTTGCAAGTGTTGCCTCCGTGATTGCTCCGGTAAAGTGCCATTGAGTTGTCCTCCGCTACTGTCATACCGGTTGCAAGTGTTGTCTCCGTGATTGCTCCAGTAGTGCTCTTTGTTTCAGTTGTACTGGTAGCTCACGGATGTGCGCTGTCCTTGGCGTGTTAAAGGATCATTTTAGTACCTTCACATATGGGACTGTTTCCCTTCAGTGTTGAACTGTAACTCCTGCAGTGCTGGAATCCTGGGAACCTATTTCTCTGCCTGACCTGTGTCAGTATAGACGGTCAGTCTCCTATATTTGTGCTGGACCTGTGTGGGCTTGAATAAATTACCTGTCGTGTGTCTGTACTATATTTTGTATATTACAAGACCTGTGAGGGTTCTTATTGTACTATTGTATTCAATAAAACTGTGTTTTTTATCCTAACCCTGTGTCTGTGAGTCAAACAAACCATTACAGTTATATTCTGCATCTTTCTGAGGGTTTTAGATTCTATCAGGAAAAGGGCCACTACAAAATTTAGCACAGGGCAAAGCAAGTTAAATGCACAATATCACCTATCCTTAAGGCATCTAATATGTTAGATCCATTATTAGCAGACACAAAATCATCTTTCAATGAGCTGGGTACAAGCCATGCCTCTGTCTCCTGCTCCAGTTTATTTAATACATTAATGTCTTTGTGGGACTGTCTCTCAAAAATCTGCATACACAAGGTAGCAAGCCAATGGAATGGGCTTTTCTGCTCCTATTTTTTAATTACACTGCTAGAAACAGAGGAACTTTACTAGCTGTCACTTGATGCTGCAAGCTAGTGTTGTCCACTGCTGGTGGGAGGAATAATCGGTGATCAGTGACAGTCATACAGTCTGGGCTCTGCTCACTTGTCCACAGATCTGTTAGGTGGATTTTCTTGCTGTATGGAGTTTCCAGACTTTTGATCACCACAATAACCACCTTCTTGTACCATACTGACACAGTCTTTCTTGAAAAAAAACTGCGACTTGGGATATACCAGTGAGTAGTTACACATGACATCAGATCTCTAAAGCCTCGGTTTCATCAAATTAATATGGCAGCATGACACCTGCCAACATCTTGGAAACTTTTGGAATATTTTTGTGAAGTTTTTGACTATTTCCCAAGAACTCAGTAAGTGGGGGATGACAGTATTAGGTAGAAAAACTGTGTAACTTTATTGCTTTAACATTATTGTGGTGGTGGGAGTTTAAGCAGTTGAACGTGTCATCTCCTACAACAAAATTAGAGTCTTACTCCTCCTGAGTAAGAACCATGGATGTCATTTCAAATTAAATAAATCTTGGCACACTCTCTAACACATCAACATAGCTACTTCTATTATGTGCCCCAGAGCCCAGGGAACTTTTAGGAGTACTTATTCTGCTGCTAGTTGTGGCACCTCTGACATGTTGTTTATGTGTCTCCCAATCAGGCCTGTTGTTGTGCTTCAGGTTTGATCTCATTAAGGAGGTGTGAGCCTACTTTCCCCCTGCTCACATGCTTCTTACACAGACAGTAGATAGCAACATGTTTAGCTTTTGGATTGTGAGTGAAGTATCTCCATACTGTGGACTTCATAGAATAACGGGTTCTTAAGGGGCTAGTACTACTACTGGGGCTAGATGTTGATGCAATTGTACAGTTACTAGATGTCAAAGGAGCTGCACTTCCAGCATCAACAGAGGCACTTATCATAGCTAGGGTTGTAGATGTTATTGATGCCCTGTGTTGCTAGTTACTGAACACTAGTATGTGAATGAGTGGGGTTTGGACGTGGAAGCGGTGACAATGCTGATGATGACTGACAAGATTATATTTGGCATCTTTACTTATCCAGTCAGAGTTTTCAATTGGTTTCTTAAAGTTTATAGACAGGGACAACACTCATTTTCAGTGATGAAAGAGTGAGGCTTTGAGTTTCGGTTAATTTCCTGACCATGTCTTCATCTCGCTCACTCTCAGCTTCATCTATATATGAAGAAAAGGCACATCGCCTTAAATGAACAGGGTTTATTAACCCCCTAATGTTTCATGATTGTCACAGCGGTTCTGCACTTAAGGACCAGTGACAGAGTTGGCACATCATGGAATTCAGGGGTCCCCACGTGGCTGCATGCTTCTTGAGGATCCCTGATTCCTTTTTTTTTCAAAAAAAATTGCCCCGTGATCCTTAACTGCCAGCTGTGTGCTGCTCGTCTGGTCGTTAAGGGGTTAATATTACTGATTGTGTTGGAAATTTTTATGGGATTTTGACAAACAGTCTCCCCAGAAGGAAAAGGATAATCACCATTTATTGCTGCAATCAGTTGTTTGGCTATCATATTACTAACAGTGAAGTACACAGAACTGATTGTGTGTGATGTCTTGCCTTTAGCAAAATCCTTTATCTCTCCTTGTATCTGTCTGATGCAGTCACAACTCACATAAGACTCCCCTAAAAGAACAGCCAGCTTGAAGGAACTTGGATCACAGCTGCCTGTGTCTTCCCAGTCACACACAAAATATTTTTGGGTACTTGGAGCAAATCTCCTTTGCTCCATTCTCACACCCCCAGACTCCCCAAACACAGAGAAAAGACAACAAGAAGGAACTTGGATCACAGGTGTCTGTGACTTCTCAGTTACACAAAATGTGGGGTTATTTGAAGTAAATTTCCTTTGTGCCTTTCACACCACCCCAGAATCCCCTAACACAGAGAACAACCAGCAAAAAGGAACTTGGATCACAGCTGTCTGTGTCTTCTCAGTCACAAAAATTGTTGGAGTATTTGGGTTAAATCTCCTTTACTCCCTTCATACACCTCCGGACTCCCATAACACATAGAAAACAGCCAGATTAGGAAAGAACCTGTCTCAGTCAATCAAGATATTGGCATATTTTGGGTAAACCTCCTTTCTCTATATACCCTCCCCCCAGAGTGCCCCCAGACTCCCCAAAAACAGAAAACACATTTTCAGCCTACGAGACTCCCTGACTAGTCTACCTAGCTCAAAAATATGGTGCTTGCTCTACCCTTTCACAAACACAGACTGACATGCCACAGGAACCTGGCACTACCCCTTTTATACCATCATTGTGTGGAAAAAGAAGGGAAACTCGCTAGGTGAAGAAGAAATTCAGTTAAACCTTTGATTTCAGTGCAATGGGCTGTGCGGGGAAAAAGTGGAAAATCATTGTTTGGAAAATATACCAGCTAGGTAGGAAGTGCCATTTTTCACCAGTTTCTTTTTTGAGATTGTATTGTATTGTATTGTATATTTTATTTATATAGCACCAACCAGTGTACTTGGCACTTTACAGTTTACATTCGATATAGAAGGGGTACAATAAGTGCAGTGATTAAGTATTTATAAAGACAATCATAAGAGGAACAACAGGTGAGTATACATAAGGATGAAAGGTCCCTGCCCCGTAGAGCTTACAATCTAAGTATAGGATGAGTGACATACAGATACAATCTGGTAGAGGAGGAAGTGCAGTTTTTGACATATGAGAAACTGTTGCTATATTTAAAAGGTGCTCTTTCAGTTTGGATTTAAAGTTGTTGAGGGTTGATGCTTGGCGAATACTGGGTGGTAGGGCATTCCAGAGATAGGGAGCAGCAAGGGAGAAAGCCTTCAGTCGTAAAATAGCGATAGTGGTTAAAGGGGCAGAGAGTCATCCACCATGAGTGGTGCGTAGTGGACGTGCAGGAATATGGCGGGATATCAAAAATGAAATATAAGGCGGGGACAAGTGATGGAGAGTCTTGAAGGTAATGAGGAGGATTTTTTTATGTGATACACTGCTTTATGGGAAGACATGACAGTGATTTTAAAAGTAGTGGAGTGAGTACTGTTCTGGAGGAGAGGAAGAGTATTCTTGTGGCTGAATTAAGACCTGATTGAAGAGGAGCGATATGGTTAGTAGGAAGACCAATAAGTAAAGAGTTGCAGTAGTCCAGGCGAGAAAGGATAAGAGCATGTATGAGGGTTTCTGTTGTAGAGTGAGAGAGGAATGGCCAGATTTTTGCTATGTTCTGAAGAAAGAAGCAACAGGTTTTGGTTACGTCATTAATATGGGTGGAGAAGGAAAGAGAAGAGTCCAAAGTTACCCCGAGGCAGTGGGCCTTGTCTACAGGGTAAATTGTGGCGCCTTCGACAGTTATAGATAATACAGGTATTGTGCAGGATTTAGGAGGGAACATAAGGAGCTCAGTCTTGGACATGTTAAGTTTTAAGCGACAATGAGCCATCCAGGAAGAGACAGCAGTAAGGCAATCTGAGACCCGCTGCTGTATTTCAAGTGATATTGAGGGTGCGGAGAGAGATATTTGCGTATCATCTGCATAAAGATGATAGTTAAAGTCAAAGGATTTTGAGATTAAATATTATGTACATCCCTACTGCCTAGTTGGGTATCTATGACTGACAATTAAATAGTTTAAATCAATAGGAATTTTTATTTATCCCTTATGGTGCAGTTGATTTGCTGTAGAATTATTCATGTTCGTCTTTGCTTTTGGTGACAAGGTGAGGGACTAGACAAAAAACCCACAATAGAAAGTAGTAAATCTCCCATCTCTGTTACCTGCTGATCTTCAAATTTCCTGGTAATTATATATGGGTGCTACCTGTGTGTTCAATGTTGCCTATACCCTGTATAGTTGAGACCCTTCTGTGAGATGTTGTAACTGACACTCTACCATGCCTTACCTTACCTCCACTTTAAGTCCTAGAGTGACACAAGTACGTGCCTATAATATTACAAATGTATACATCTTAAATCCACCTGTGGGTGTTGTTGTGGAACCCTGAGGAAACATGACCATATACTGTCTAAGCAATACTGGTCTTGGGCATGGTCTGAATAACTCTCTCTCATCTCATACTGCCTCTGTCTCCAGTGAGAATGTTCCCAAGGACTTTCTCTAGGATCCTTAATTCCTGAATCCTATTCTCCTTCACTAGTCTCTGGAACTAGTCTAGAGCAACTATCTAATTATTAACTTCTGATTCAGTTAATGTGGGTAAACTACCCATTACCCTACACTGGATTATTACCACCTGATCTCCTTCCTACTTCAATGGTCAGCTGGCTTGATGAAGGTCAACTATTTCATTAGGGAACTGGTTCAGGGACCCTCTCCTTTGATCCCTCATCACATTTAATGTACTAGGTTGGCCTGATACCAATGGACAACCCTGATTTGGCTTCTTAGTTATGATCAGAATAGACTGTGTGCCAAGAAGAGTATTTAAAGCTGAGCCACAGGCCAGGTGTAGGTCAAAAGATTAGATTCCTTGGAGTGGTTACGCCAACAATTTTGGAAGGTGGTCCTTAAAGAGTTAACCTGGAGTGAGATGATCCTATTAATAACTATAATATGTGTTTGCCAATTTCAGTCTTTTATTTTAGAAATCTGTGCATGTTTACAAATAATACTTCTTTCCAAAGAATTAATTACATTTCAGCCAGGTTACACTTATTTGTTCACCATGGATATGATATTACAGCAAGACCATAGAATCAAACCTTGCTAAAACTAAACTTTCTGTTTGACTCCAGAAGAATTCAAGCTGGAGAACGTTGGTGTTCAGAAGCAAACATTCTTAATATTTTAGTTATGTGTAGTAGGGAAAAAAAGGCTAACCTGAAAAGAAACAAGGCTTCTGGCATATATGTAGCAACTGTTGCAGAGCTCACAGAAAAGAATGTCTTATCTACAATCTGAGAATGAGAATACAAAAAACCATCAAAACTAAATGATTATAAGATATAAAATACATCTTCTTTGCAGCATCAGCATGATAAAAGTATTATGCCTTACCACCCACATCTTTAAAATATATTTTTCAGAGGTCCAGCAAAAATAAAGTCTATTAAACTTTAGCCCTTTCAAAAGTTATTAAACACTTGAGCAAAAATAAAGTTGCTATGTAAGCGTGCTGTGCTAGATCCTCTAATCATGATTTATAATGTATCAGAGGTGGCCAACCGGGCTCAGATAAAAAGCCAAAAAAATACCAATGTACACGTCCAGTCACAAGAGGATAGAAATCATTTAAACATAATGAAATATAATAACTGAATACAGGGGAGCATTCAGTACAAAAGATGAAGCATGTCAAAGATTACACAAAAAGGAGAGCAGCTAAGGTAACTCGAAAATAACTCATTTATGTTTTCATTTGTGTTACCATATTTAAGTGTAACACATTAGCTAACAAACTGCAATTTGATAAAATACACCTCTTTATGTGATATGTAAAAAGGCTTTTCGCTTAATCTTCAATGTCACTTGCATATTATGTCTGGCTAACCTGGCTGTTCTCTGTGTAAGTCTGCTGTTATGCTGGCTAACCATTATTTTAAACAAGATAAAAAAAAGAAAGGGTACAACCTACAATGAATGTGGCAGATGTGTATGGTGATTGTGGTGTGGTATATCTGATGTGTGTGTATATATATATATATATATATATATATATATATATATATATATATATATACACATACAGTAATGTGCAAAAGTTTTAGGCAGGTGTGAAAAAATGTTGTAAAGTAAGAATGCTTTTGGTGGTGAGTGGTCTGATGGCCATACTGAGAGGACACATTTTGGTACTGTTCTGCCAGCCTGACTTCTAATCATGTGCCATCTACAGTTAAAGTGCCTCTGTGATTCAGAATACTTGTGGACTGTCCTCCCCATGTCTCCATCTACCTGTACATTCTGACCTTGCAGTGTTTGGCTCCTGTTGGCTTGCCCTCCAGGCTGGCAGAGGCCTAATCTGTGCTGCCGTGGTCTTGATTGCCATTTCTGATGGATGGGGTGAGAGAGACTTGGGGGTCGGACCGTGACCTACCTTACCTGATCGTCACTGCCTTGTGACAATTCCACACATGGTACATTATTTGACCTTCTAATGTCCTCCAAGTTGTGGCTTGTTATCTGGAGCCAACACCCCTCTGCTATCCTGTTTCTTTGAAGTTGTTGCCTTCTACTCCTACACTTGATCCATCATTGATCTATTTGCAGTGCGTTCTTCTACATCTGTGAGTTGATCTAGCCATGGGCAAGAAATCAGGCAATTGTCAAAATGGGGCAAATTTGCCAGATGCCAGATGTCAAATGGCTGAGGATGAAGTGGAGGCACTTATGGAGGGCCATTCTGCCCCAGTATCTCGGGCACAGTCTTCGGGCTCGGATGATGCTGCCAGGTCTCACTTCAAAGAACTCATTGCTGTTATTGCTAACTGTTAAGCCATCTTAACCTCCAGTATCAATATGCTCCAGGTTGATCTGATTATTTTGAGAGCAGACCAACAGGTGTTGTGAGAAAATATCTGTGATGTGCAGAGGTGGTTTTTGAAGGTGTAGGGAGCTTTTCCTCATATCCAGGAGGCTGTGCATGCCTGCACACTCAGGTGCAAGCCCTCTCTCATTAGTGGATGACCTGGAAAACAGACTCCGGTGGTGCAATATATGTGTGTAGTGGGCTTGCTGGAGCAATGTGATGGCGGATCAACTGGATCATTCCTTGAAAACTGGAGTAAAAATGATGCTTGGCACAGATTGACTCTCCACATGCTCTGTTATTGAATAGCCTCACAGGGTGCCCTCAGTGGCATTACCTTTTGGGGCCTCACCACGGCTGATGATTGCAAAGTTGTTGAATTTCAAAGACCGAGATACAACCTTACATCTCTCATGGATGAAAGATCCCTTAACGTCTCTCTCCTGCTCCTGTCCTGTATGGAGGTGATCCACTGTGATGTGCTATTTTTGGAGCCCTGAATGAGTCTCATGCACCTAGGCCTTAAGTTGCCGACAACTGGAGATCTAGTGGATTGATGTAATGTGCTCTGGAGACTTAGTGGATTGATGTCATGTGCTCTGTTTTTTTTTTTAAATGTCCTAGATTGAACTTGGTGCTGTTGTCTATTTGGCTATGACTGCATTCCTATGTTATGCTGTTTTCTTGGGACCCTGATTATGCCATATGTGTCCAGGGCCCTCACTGGGGAATATGTTTATAGAGTCTGATGTGCAGGAATTTGGGGTGTGGTTTAACTACACTGTATACTGTCAATCACTGTTCTTCTGTTTGTTGGGCGGGTTGTGTTGGCTCTGCATTACATTTGGGGCTTTGTAGTTGCTTTTTCAGTAAAGCACTGTGTTGGGGCTTTGCATCTTTCTTGGTTTGGGGTTAAAGTCTCTCCCGGGTTTGGGCAGGTCAGAGACAGGGTGTGGGAATTTTTGGTGGTTACTTAGTTTAGATCAGTTCTGGGCTTGTTTTTTTTTTTTTTTTTTTTCATTCTCTGCCCCTTTCTCTCTCTCCCTCTCTTGGGAGGGAGGCTGCCCTATTGGAGCATGGGGTGCATGCTCTCCCCTGGATAATGGTATATATTTGATTATGTCAACTTGATGGCCACTTTTAATTAAATATCCTTGTTTTTTTCTTACGCGCAATGCCAGACCCCTGATGTGGCTCGTCTGCATCAGACGCAATAGGTGGGGTTCAAGATCCTTTCTCCTAAAAAACTCTTGGTGGAATGTCATTACCACTCCACTTATTCCACTCATGCAAGAGGTGTATCGATTATGGTTAGGAGATCCCTATCATATGAATTTTAGACCTCAAATTTGATAGGGGTGGCAGATTTCTGTTCCTGGTGTGCTCCCTTGCTGGCCTTCTCTTTATACTCATTAATTTGTACATTACCCACCTTTCAATGACTATGTCTTGTGAGAAGTGCTGGAATTCATCTACTCTAGGTTAGGGTACTGGATGGTGTGCATGGGTGACTTTAATAATATTTTTGGATCATGACCTTGACTGACTGGGGGCCACAGCAGTTGGCTTTCATGCCCTGCAAAATGTTAGTGACTGGGTGGGGAACATGGTTTTGGTTGACGCCTGGCATATGCTTCATCCGACTGCTTGTGGATACTCCTGTCACTCTTCCAAGCATCGCTCCTTGTCCCATATTGATTCTGTATTCGTTTCTAGGGACAAACAGGAATTCAAGGTATGATGAGAATACTTATCTCGAGTGGCATTACATCATTCCCCTTTGTTCTCTCTAGACCTTGACAATCCTCCCCAGGTCCGCATGTGGACACTGCGGCCCACCTGGCTGAATATAGGTGCAGTTGCTACTCAGCTACAGAAGATTTAATGTGATATTTTTACATCACTATGGGTTTGATGGGGGATGCTGTAGTATGGGAGGCTGGTAAAGCTTGTGCTCAGGTGTCCCTGATATCTCTTGCTTCCACCTTCACGAACAGCTGTACCGTGGAGGCTTGCCGGCTGGTGGAGAAAACTCATAACACTAAGCGGGAATATGTCGCCAACGGTGGGGAGGACTCCTACACTGCATTTCTTTCTTCATCCCTGCTCCTTAATTTGGTCTTTCATAACTTAACAGCTCCAGGATGTTCCATGCGTGTTAGGGGGTAGTTGAGCATGGAGACAAGGCAGGAAAGATGCTGGCTCATCCGATAAAATATAATCTTGACAGTACTCCTATTCTGCATATACTGGATGGGGCTGGTGGTGTGCTCACCTCGGATGAGGAGATTAATAGCTGATTTGCTAATTTCTTTCAGCATCTTTATAAATTGATTGACTAAGTTGTCTGTGGATTTAGTGTCCTATCTTCCAGGCTGCCCTCTACTGGTGCTGTGCCCTGAGGACAGACGTTATATGTACTTCCCCATACATTTGAGGGAGGTGGTTGAGGCTATACGAGCTATACCTAATGGTAAATCTCCAGGCGTTGAAGGTCTACCTACTGAATGGTACAAACTGTACATTGATGTTCTTGCTCCCCAATTGCATACCTTGGCTATCCCTTGGCTTTGGATTCCTGTATCCTTGATGAGCAGGGCCACTATTGTGATGATTCCCAAGCCCGGGAAGGATGCAGCGCTTTGTGAGTCGTATCGTCCCATATCGCTGCTCACTTTGGATGTTACATTTTTAGCGAAAATACTGGCATCCAGACTGAATGCTGTAATTTCCAAATTAGTACATTTGGCTGAAACTGGGTTTATCCAGAGGAAGTCAATGGCTCATAATCTCAGGTGATTATACACCCATCTTCAGTTGCCTCATGATGTTTGGAATCACAGGGATATTGCTTCCTTGGATGCAGCTAAGGCCTTTGATTCAGTGAAGCAGGAGTACCTGTGGGCGGTACTTGACAGGTTTGGTTTTGGGCCAACTTTTGTGCCCTGGTTCCACACCTTATATGCCAGGCCTGTGGGCTTTCTCCGTACTGGGACGTCTCCTCTCAGGACATAAAGAAATTAAAGTGGACTTAAATTAAAGCGGGCATGATAATTGGCTGTGAAAACAGATATAGTGAATCGATTTTATATCTTCCATATATGTTCACTGTTACAGATATTCTAATTTTCACTATGTATTTGATATTTGTTTTGGTCGAATAAATGCAAGTGGATTTATTTACTCCACTTAGAGCACTCTTTTCTCTTATGCTGTCCCTTTCTTCTCTTAAATTTACATACAATATTATCTTCATGGATTGAAAACTCTTGGAACCAGCATCATGCGAAATAATGGAGCATCTAACATTAAAATGCCTTTTGTTGTGCTAGATAACTGCTATAACTAATCAAGCAGACAATTTGTGGCTCTCTTTAACTTAATCCCATGTATTGAATATATACATAAATATCATTAAAATCCTCTTTCCATCTCATCAGTTTTGTCTGATCTGGATTTGTTAGCATAAATGAGTCATAGAAGTAGACAAACTTAACAGATCCTGTTTGTTCCAGCTAAAATCAAGCATTTTCAGCTACAGTGTTCACAGTAACACTAATATCAGACAATTTAGAAGCACAGAAGTTGGCCTTGCCCAGAAAAAACTCCTGTTACCAGTTGTTTCATATTGTTAATATGGCCAGGTTATGAAAACAGGATCAACAAAAAACAAACTATTATGTTCAATGTCAGCACTTCAGGCTGGTGACAGTGTTGCACCCCCGATACTGGTGGAGCAATAAATAAATGTCAGAGCCTTTATGAACTTTATTTTTGATCAACTGTGTTACGTCATGCTTTTACTTTATATATCCAGTAACATACTTCCAGCAGGTCAATGCACCATGTCACAAAATGAGGATTGTTGGGGAACATTTCCAGGATCTTGAGTCTGACTTTGTCATACTTCTTTGACTAGCATTATCATCAGATTATAAACAAATTGAGCATATGAAGAATGATGTTGAATGGACTGCTGGTGTCAAGAACCTACTGCTGTCCAGTCAGCATCAACTGCTTTGTCCAACTAAGCCTGCATGAGCCAGCTTCCCTGTGGAATGCTTTTGGTTTCTCATGGAAGCCATGCTCTGATGACTATAGGTTATTCTGAACTCCAAAAGAGACTCTGCCTGCTATATTTATATGTCAAAATATAATCTATCTGATCTTTGAAAACAGATGTACAATCCATAGCTTCTATACACCAAACATAAATGGAGAGTTTGATTGATGTTTTCCAAAATATTTATTTATTGTGCATTGTGCGGACCTTGCATGGAAGGGGAATATCAGTCAGCTGGAAAAAACTAGATGACTTGAATGTAACATCCAGCTCATGGAATTCCTGATCTGGCCCAGATTTTGGAGGAAATTCATTTCAGGAGGGCGTGTTCCAGGTCTCCCAGGGAAGAGATCAAGCAATCAGGCAGTGTATGTAGTGAACCTGTGGAGAGCAATACCATACTGTGGAATATTTGTATTTCTGAGTCGTCTATGACAAGAATAGCAAGCAAAGATGGTAAATACCAGACACTGGCCTCACTCTGGTCAGATGATAATGCTCACTAGATTTTACAATCTATTTTGTCACTTCTATTAACACTTGTTTAAGAACCTGATATTTTTAGCAATTTATTTTATGTGGATGAACAATATGATGTATGAAAAAAATAAGCATGTGCACAACTAGCATAATAAATCATTGATTTGCAATCATTTTTTATTATTGAGAAGTTAGCACAATGGTTTGTGACAGAGCTGTAATATATTAGGACTAATGATGCTTCCTTTTGAATGAACAGAAAACATTCCTCAAACAGAGAAAATCATTTGTTTTCATTTTAACTCACTTGAAGTTGTCACTTCTAGTTCTTACCTAATAGAAAACACTTCTATAATACAAAGTGATTATTCTACTATAATAGCACATCATCTGAAACACACATTTCAATATCTATTCTCAATGTTCCAAGGTTGTTTTTATATATCTTTTTATTGGGGACCATTAAAAGAAAATACTAAGATAACAATATTATCTTCACAGTGTACATATGTAAGGATAACAAATACATATTGAGTATCAATACAAGTAGTTGGTTAGGTAGCACGCGTTCCCCTTTTTTATTATAGCATAAACAAACCTAACTACTTAAAACCTCAAATGAACTAAAACAGTCTATCTCCTGGCTCCTGACTTGATGTATCCATAACTTTATTAACAGGCAGGGAATCCTGGGCCCCAAGGAACTGGTTACAAAGTCAACAAAATGCCATACCCAAGCAGAAGTAACTAGCTCTACTGCCTAGACAAGCCTCATGGAATGTCATGAATCACTTGTCTATGTGGTTGAATTTACACTATGTATATGGCCCAAAGTGGAGTAAGTAAACTATGTGCCCCAGATCTGAGAGAATTTCTGGGGTGTGCCTCAATGAAGAAATAAAATGTTGTAGTGTGGGGCATGATGGTTGACTAGGTCATTCCAATTAGTGAGCAGGTTTTTCCATCATCCAACCCATAGCCACCAACTTTTGCACCATTACCAATAATTCCTTGAGAAGCATATGCCCTGTGCTCACATACAAATGATCCAGAAAAAAGCAACAGTATACATAGCTTGAGATCTAAGGGCACTGGATAATTTCAAACTAATGCTGTAGTCTCCACCACCCGTTTCCAAATTGCCAACACCCCCAGGCATGTCAGAGGTAGAAAAATACCCTCCCTCTTTCTACTTCTCCTGCAGTCAACACAGGTTTGTCCTTCCCATTTTGTGTAGCCTTACCAGTGTGTAAAATGTAGAATTTTCAAATTAATTAATTGGTGACAAGTTGTCACTGATACCTCACCATGGCTCCACCTGGTTTCCTCCAACTACTCCAACTCCCACTCCTCCAACCTGCCCACATGGTTGCCAGGAGTCTTCGAAAGGAGGCAACCCTGTCTTGTGCCTCTGCCTACAGCAAATAGTTCTGATCTCACCCCATATGTCAGGACCCTGGCCTATGGTGTCATGTGTAACAAATGGATCCACCTGATAAATGTTGAGCAGAAACCAAAGCACAGTAGAGTGCACCACAGTTAGTTCCACTCTATTGAGCTGAATTACTTTGTTACATCTAGGTATCCTCATTAGAGTGTGTACAAGTTGTAAATATTAAGTTCAGTCTTTTAGTCAAGATTTTGACTAGGATTAGGGATGGGCTAAAGATTTTGCTCAAAAGACAAATAGAAGAAAAATGGCACTTCCTGCCTAGTGGGAAATTTCCTACAAAAAGTAGCTTTTTCTGCTTTTCTTCCCTAATTCATTGATCTGAAATCCAAAGAAAGCCTGTATTTATACCCAACACATAGCAAATGTACTTTATTTCCCACAGGCATAGTATAAAATTGGTCCGAAGGTCCCACAGCATGTCCTACTATGTTGTGAGTGGAACAGAGAGCATCACATTTGTCAGGTAGGGAAGACAGGCTAATAAAAAGGACTTGAAGCTTAGGCAGGACATTTTTCCTCTTCATTATAGAAGTATGGGGGCACTCTGGGGGACAGGGAAGGAAAAAGGAGGTTGAACCCAAATATACCAATTCTTGTGTGACGGACTGGGAAGACACAGGCAGCTTTGATCCAAGTTCCTTTCAGATCTTGCTGTTACCTGTGTGTTAGGGGAGCCTGTGGGAGTGAGACTGGAGCAAAGGAGATTTTCTCTAAATAACCCAAATTCTTGTGTCACTGACTAAGAAGACAAAGGCAGCTTTTTTAATGATTTCTTCATTTCTCTTTATAAACAATGGCTAGTAGGCATCATAGCAGCAGGTTTGCTTATCTGTAAACTCTCCTGTATTTGGGGTTTGCTTGCTCTTTATGCCCTTGGGTTCTTATACATTGTTGGTGTTTGCTCTGGGTTTGCTTAGCATATATTTAGAGCATGTATCTTTCTGCTTATACCTTCTTAGGATCCACTATCTGCAGGGATGGTTTCAGTAAGCATACATTTCTTATGTAGCTCGGTGATCCATTGACAAGATATCACCTGAGACGCATATAGTGGTGGATGAAATCTCTCGCCGCTTTCCTGCAGGAAATTCCACAAAAACCACATTGTCGTCCGCTTTAAAACCTGCAATTAAAATCTTTGCATTTTTCGCTCATTGGCCAAAATGTTTTGCCATTTTTGTCGATGGCTAGGAAGTTTCTGCCCATTGATTTACATGGTTTTTGCCTTTCCACTATAAAAACGCAATATATTTGCGGAAGTCAAACACAATAGGAGCAGCTACAGAGGGAGGTAGACATGCTATGCTGTTCTGCAGTGATTTCGAGGCAACACTGAGGCAGGAGAGGCTAACAATGACTGCTATCGCTTTGAACAGGATTAAAAATAATAAAAGGAGGAACTGGAAGGACCATTATGTGTCAGCTGGGACTGGGTCTGAGTCTGGAGAGGAAGAGAGCACTACAGAAACAATGCTGGCTAGTCCCCCTAAATCACCCCTAGGGTTTTTGGGAAATTTACTGTCAAGGGAGGAAAAAATGGTAGCAGTAGTAGTGAGAGCAGGACAGGTCAGCTGCCTGTGCCTGTTGCAAGATATGCTGCATCAGCTGCCAGACATGCTGCGCCTGCTGTTAGATGTGTGGTGCCTGCTGTCAGATGTGCTGCCCCTGTTGCCAGTGCCACCACCAGTGCTGTGCCTGCTGCCAGTACTGAATCTGCTGGTAGTTTGTCTTGTAGTACTCAGGAGGGGGGTGAATGATACCAAGTGTGACAGCAGGGGTCCCTAAGTCACACTTGCTATTCCAAAGCAGTACCGCCAGTGCTAGTACTATTACTACTAAGGTCCAGCAGCTTGCTAGCATTAGGAGGGAAGGAAGGGATAATCAATATCCTCCTAACAATAGTGACTGTGAGGAGAAAGACTCAGGGGCTGAAATTGATATGGCTGGTGTTAGTAGTAATAGTAGTGATAGTGATGGTGAAGCAGCCGGTGTAACTAGTGGAAGGACAGTGGTAGGGGAAGCAATTGAGAGCATCCAGATGAGTGGTTAGGGGAGCCCACACCATTCCCCTGTCCCTGGGACTCCCCTTCCCCCCACAACATTGTCCATGTGGAGCATGATCCTGAAGAAGGAAGAATTATCACCACCACAATAATACCACTACCACCAGCGGGAGCACAAATCAGCTACATGTGCCTGCTGCTACTGCTGCAAGTCTGCCTTCTTCACATAATCAAGAAATGGCAAGTGTGACATTAGGTGACCCTCTGCTCATCACCTCCTCCAACCAGCAGTGAGCTTTTGGAATTTGCGGAATTTGCAACTGCTCTAATTCCTGCTGCTGCTGAGTTGCAAGGGCAGCAGGATGCTGAGGAGCAGGCTAGTGTGCCACAGGCCACCATGGACAGTGTGTATCACGGTGCCCGTGTTATTACTGGCGACATTTTGACAGTGCTTCTTCTTGATTCAGTTTTATTGGCTAACATGGTGTTGCTCCGCCCAGTGATAACTCTTAAATACTGAGCACTGTCATTTCAGCTTTGCCCTTTTGTGGTGTTCCCATTTATAGCACTGACTCCAGTATTCGTGTGTTTCCCATGTATGACCCGGACTGCCTGACTACTCTGCCTGTATTGTTCCTGCCCTGTGTACCGAACCGGATTGGCTGATGTTCCTGCTCTGTGTACCTACCCGGCCTCGCTAACATTCCTGCTCTGTGTACCGAACCGGATTGGCTGACGTTCCTGCTCTGTGTACCGACCTGGCCTGGCTGACGTTCCTGCTATGTGTACCGACCTGGCCTGGCTGACATCCCTGCTCTGTGTCCTGACCCGACCTGGCTGTCACTCCTGCTCTGTGTGCCTACCCGGGCCTGCTCACTGTTCCATCCGGTATCCGGTTAAGGGCCTGTCTCCGATCTTTCTGTCCACGGACAGATCCGTTGTTGCCTCCATTGCTGCTCCGGCAGTCTTGTACTGCTATCTGACCAGTATTGTGCCTCGTTTATCATCCGGTGCTCATAGCACCCATTCGGTAGCACCACAGTACGCTTCAACTATACTGCCCTAGCTGAGGTTGGGTTATCTTGGGCGCCTCAGGCCTTATCTATTCTGGCAGTCAACTCTGGCAGGTCTGAGCATTCGGTAACCCATTGTGGGTTGTTGCCTGGCACGTTAGAGTTAGAGCATTAGAGTTTGAAGAGAAAATCCACACCCCATGCCTGTCACAAAGTAGGGTATGGGTGAGAAGGATAAGCCACCATAAGAGACACCAGCTTCAACAAAAGAGTCAGAAAGTGAGAGAAAGGTTTCTGTGATATCAAATACATTAAGAGAGTACAAGAAAAAAATGTGATAAATTGTATAAAATGTATTACCCAGAGAACAAGCATTTCATAATTCAAAGAGGAAGGGTGGGCGGAATTGAGAAAGGCATGGAATGGTCAATAGATTATTTAGGTCTGCTCCACAAAATCAGTTGAAATGCCTACAACTAGGGATGGGTGAACATTTTTGCCTCAAACTGAAGTCTGCGAATAATGGCACTTTCCGCTTGGTGAATAATTTCTCACGAAAAGTGCCATTTTTCCATATTTTCCCGCCTTTTTAGCCCATTGAAATCAATGGGAAGAAAACATTTTCTTCACCAAAGGACACTTTTCTACAGCCATATAAAAGGGTGTGAGGCTTTCACAGCAGTCATTCTGTGTTTGTGAGAGGAGAGAGCAGAACCTTGTTTGAGCTAGAGAAGATAGGGGATTTGAAGTTTAGTTTAGGAAATCTTTTAGGTAGGACATTTGTTTCCTGTATTAGGAGAGTGGGGCACTCTGGGGAGAAGAAGGGAGGAAGGAGATTGACCCCAAATAATACCCCAAAATTCCATGTGACTGATTGGCAAAACACAGGCAGCTGGGAATCTACTCGTCTCCTGATCTTGTTGTTATTGTCTCTGTGCTGGGTGGGGAAATTTGAGGAAAGAAGTAGCTGATTTTGTTTTTCAGTTATAATTTTTTTGGGACAGACTGTGATAAGACAACAGGGTGGACAACTTAAAAAAAGAATAAAGAACTACTAGTGACAGACAGCTGACTGGATTTAGGCAAGACATCATACAGCTCCATCAGCTGTGTTGTGTACCATAGAGTAAAAAAACACAGTGTAGTTGAATAATGTCCAGCAAACACACACAAGGGGAAGGGGAGGAGGAGGGGTGGAGCATTGCAGGGACTTGAGAGTACAGTTATTGTTCAAAAACTGACTGCAGCAATGGTTGCTGCAGTGTGTGCAATCGATGATGATCCCTCTACTCCAAGGGAGGATGCAGTTTGTCAAGGTCCCAGCAAAACTACTTCCAGGCAGCTTTCACAGCATGCCATTCTGTGTTTGTGAGAGGAGAGAGCAGAATGTTTTTGAGCTAGACGAGAAAGGAAAATAAAGGGGAATTGAAGTTTAGTTTAGGGAGTCATTTAGGTAGGACATTTGTTCTCTGCAGTAGGGGAGTCTGGTGCACAGTGGGGGAGAACAAGGGAGGAAAGAGGTTGACCCAAAATACCCCAAAATTTGTTGTCAGTGACAAGACACATGCAGCTCAGGTCTAAATTGCTTGTTGATTTTACTTTTATTGTCTCTGTGCTGGGGAAGTCTGGGGAATTAAGCTGTTTTTTTTAGTTACATATATATATGTATATATATTTTTCTGGGGGGGCTAACTGTGATAAGATATGGGGACAACTTTAAAAAATAAATAAAAAAATAAAAATAATAACATAAATAATTAAACAAATATATTAGACAGCTGACTGGGAGCTCTGTGACTGATAGGCAGCAGACAACATTGAGGATTTTGTTGATATATATTCCACGATTCTGATCTTAAGGTATTAGTGTCACTCTGTGAAGGATGTTAGAAATTGTATCTTTAGCCTAATCTCAGGGCATCTTTCTGCTAACTGTCATGCAAGACTTATAAACCAGACTTCACTTTCTTCAGTGTTTATTGAACTTGTATAGTCATTTATATTTGGAGAAAAAGTTTGGCAAACTGCAATGACTTTCAGAAAATAGCTCCACTGACCTTTGATATTTAATGTGGAATACTTTTACCTTTCACCACCTGCAATCCATCATAAAAATGTATAAATTAGTAGAACTAATGTACTATGACAATAGAGTTTCTGTCAGAGTTTTAACACAAAGATGAGTGAGGTACAAAGTGACATCTTTTGTCTATATTTAATCAAAAATAGCACCTGTTTTGGAAATACTTGAAATATTTTATTTTCAGCATTTGAAGGCATCCTATATAATAATTCAATAAAACGTGTGTAATGACACAGACATGCGCAGTAGAGACTGCCTGTGCCGCGGCTGATACAGAGCTGGAAGGAGCATCCAGCTCTGTATCAGCCATGGCGCGGTCAGTCTCTACTGCGCATGACTGCCTCGCGACCAGCTGGCAGTGGCACTGTTGTCCATGTAACGGGCTCTTCAACTAATTTGTTTATAAAAAGCCAAACTGGAAATGCATCAGAGAATATTGACATTTTGTGTCATGTGTTCTTATTTTTTATTAATAAACAAATGTCTTCTCAGGATCATTCATTTATATGATGTCCTGGGGACAAACGTGATGAAGCCATGGCTGTATTGTGATCTCCAGCACAGAGGAGCTGAATGGGAGCATGAAAAGAGGTCCTCTGTGCTTCTTCGCTGATCTTGTGAGAGAGTCCCAGTCCATTCAATATTTTCTTGCCTTTAACAGGAAAGAGAGAAAAAAGCTTTTCTTCTTGGTTACATGAGAGATTTCCAGTGCATTGCTACCATAAAAGGCATTAAATAATAGAGCTGAAAGGGTATAAATCTGGTGCAGGGACACTGATATTGATCTGGCCATACCCACAATTCAAAATGTGGGAGTGGTCAGCACAGCTGAGATGTCCCTCAAAATGTAGAGCTCCAGGCAGTTGCCTTTTCAGCCTATTAGTAAATTTGGTTCTGATTTTGGGGCAAACCAAATGCACCTTAGAGCACAATAACAAAAATCCACAAATGCCATTTATTTTAATGGTGCTTTTAACCCTTTAAATGCTAGAATGGTCCCCAATGAATTGGTTCACAATGTGTTGGATACCTCCCTAATATTCAGGATTTAATGGGTTAAAATTCTTATGTAAATCCATAGGAATTTTCATTTGTCCCCTATGGTGCCCTAAATTGCTCCTCTTTAGTTTTCTGATTACAACACCTGGCACATTGCTTTCTCTGATGCTTAATAAATAGAATCCATTGATGAGATTTTATACCATTTGTTAACATAAGTGATATTACTTTAGAAGTGGATATCATTAGTAATGTTATCTCTTGATAAATTATCACTTCTAATAATTTAATAACCATAACGTTTTTAGTTTTATAATTAAAATAGTCAAGATTTTCAGTTAGGAAAACAAAAGTTATAATCTTCTCAGGTGATAACGTATGTGATAAAATCACCTAATTTTATCACTACAAGTAGTAATATCTCCCTCTGCACTAAAATATTCTACTGATAAACATTTTTAAAAGATTTCATAATTAAGAATAATTAATGGGCTTCTCAACAAATGAAATTCATTGAAAAATATCTCCCTTTTCACCAGCTGGTCCTAATGTTGTAAAATTAAACATCTTGCTCACATCTATCAATTAATTGTGTGCAGCTGGACAATACAAAAAAATTATTCTAGTATCCAGGGATATGGGAAGTGAGGGACAGGGAAAGAGAAAGGGACAGAGAGATTCTGAGAAGACAAAGTCTAAGCATGCTCTCTCTGTTCTATAAATATAGTAACATAGTAAATTAGGTTGAATAAAGACACAAGCCCATCAAGTTCAACCTTTGCCTCATACCCCAGTGACTGAGAATTTTATAACTTTCCTGCTACCCAATAAATTATTCATTATCAGACCTTCCTGATCTGCTTACTAAAAAACAGTATAACCCTGTATATTCCCTTTTGAAAATAATGTATCTAATCTTCTCTTAAATGTATCCATTGTATCTGCCATAACCACCTCCTTGGGCAAGGAATTCAATAATTTAACAGACCTTACTGTAAAAAAAAACCCTTCCTCTGCTGAAGTCTAAATCTCCCTTCCTCCAATTTCAAGTGGTGTCCCCTGGTCACCTGATCAGGCCTTGGAATAAATAGCTCACCGCAGAGATCCTTGTATTGACCTCTCATATACTTGTACAATGTGATAAGGTCTCCTCTTAGTCATTTTTTCTCTAGAGTAAATAAACCAAGTTTGTCTATTTGTTCCTCATACATCAAGTCCTCCATTCCCTTAATTAATTGTGTTTCCCTTCTCTGTACCCTCTCTAGCTCTAGTATATCATTTTTTAGAATTGGTGCCCGAAATTGCACTGCATACTCAAGGCAAGGTCTTACCAATGATTTGTATAATGGCAAAATAATGTTATCCACTCTTGCTTCAATACCTCTTTTTATCAAAAAATAAAGAAATAAAAAAAGAAGAGATCACAATACAGGCACTCTCACTTCTTTAAATGTATTTAACCCCTTAATGACAGGTTTTTTTTTTCCATTATAGCGAATGACTTCCTGGACTTACGAAGTATGTCGTCTGTCACTAAGGGTTAATTAAAAATATCATACATAAATTACTCCTCAAATAGTATCAAGGGAGCATTGTATAATACTGTGACATACCCAAAAAAAGACCCCACTACAGAAATGAATCCCCATAAAAACATAAAAAACTGCAAACACATTACACCCTATTACCAAAAGATCCTAATATCAGGCAAAGTATTAGCTGGGCCCAAGCTACAAAAAACAGTATGCCACAAGGATCACAGTGGAGTGTATAGACGGTCAGCATAGAAATAGCAGCAATATATAAATGCAGGCTTGTTGAGCAATCATTAGTGAAACCAGTAAGAAAGCAAGCTGAATCAGTGCAGGCATATACTGGGTTAATTCTCCACAGCTTTGTAAGCAGGTAGCTCCATAACAAGCTGAATTCATGCAGGCATGTAACAAGTTAATGCTCCACCACTGAATAGGTGGTTTAAAGTTCAAGATAGCAGATTAAGACGCAGCAACAATCTTATCACTCTGCTGCCACTCCTTTTTTTTTTTCATATAATCTTCCCTGTTCAATAAACCATGAAATCCAGGCACTTGTATTTAAACATGAAGTCAACTCTGCACTTGAAATTCAGCGCTGCATCAATCAATTGCAGTTACATATATACATCAGACCAAACATATTGCCATCACTCCACCAAACAATTGATATGGGTGTAACACTGGGATGGTTCTCCAACATGTTTCGCCCACCAGTGTTGAGCTTTATCTTTTTATGCAAGACAGGATTTTGTTTGCCTTTGTTACTGCTGTTTGACACTGGTCACTGTTTCCGAGTTTGTCATTGACAAGGATATCCCGGTCTTTCTCTAGCAATGAGTCCCCTAGAAGGATTCCTCTAAGTTTATAATTAGCGTTGGGATTACTTCCTCCCAAATGCATGACTTTACACTGTCCCACATTAAACTTCATATTCCATTTGATTGCCCTATCTGCCATTTTATGTAAATCCCTCTGTAGAGAGCAAATATTCTGTTCTGAATTAATTACCCTGTATAAGTTAGTGTAATCTGCAAACATGTTAAAATATATATATTTTTATTTGCCTTCTATAGGAAAGTATTCCTTATATGTCATGGTGATCTAATCATCAAAACATAGATGCAAGTGCATACAACGGTGCTCTTATACTATTCTTCTATTGTTAATAATCTCCATAGAAGGTATTTTATTATATTTTCAGTACACATTGCAGTAATTCAGAATATCATTCTGCAAAGCAATCCAGCATGCCAAATTTCAAAGATATTTGTAATTGAGCATAGGTAGATCAATCAAAATGAGTGAACCATTGGTCAGTACTGCTGATCAAGCGAGGATATCCTAAAAACCTGACATTGGTGTCCTTACGACAAATGTTGAGATACACTCAAAATCGGTACTTTTTAGTGGTATCCTTTTAAAAGGTTACACGCAAAAGAGCGTGTAACATTTTCACACGTTAACCATGTCACCTTAATAAAAATGCTGACATGATAATCTTGCACTGTAAGGCAACGCGAGATTCTCATGTTGGGTAATGAAAGGTTACATGATGTTGCCTGGAACAGAGAGGAAGAATGAAGTGCATTTCCAGGGTTCTGAAGGTTTTCATGGAGAATAAATGGCTGTTTCACTGATCTGAACCACTAGCACTGCCGGGGTAAATATAACAATAATACTTTAACCTTTTGATTGCCAGAAGGGTACACAATGGATTATAGAGCAATGCTTTGCTTACCTCTGGCACGCAAAGGGGTAAATTATTATTATTAGTAGTATTATTTTTAATTGCGGCAGTGCGAGTGCTTCATGCAAAGCATCTCTAGGCAGTTGATTTGCTATAACTGAGACATATAAATCGCAACAAGATTGGCATGAGACCTTTCATTACCCAACATAAGAATCTTGCTCTGTCTTGCAGTGCGAGATTCTCATGTCAGCATTTTTATTATGGAGATATGGTTAATGTGTTAAACGGTTCACGCTCTTTTGCGTGCGATCTTTTAAAAGTAAACCCTTTTTAGTATATGAAATGTGGCACTGATCTGTTTACTTTCATTTCCTCTTTTCTTATGTGTGTCCACTTTACCCTCTGTCTGTCTATCTATCTATCTATCTATCTATCTATCTATCTATCTATCTATCTATCTATCTATCCCCAAGAGCTGCACATGTGGTCCTCAGGTGCTCCAAAGTGCCACTCATTCTTACAGGTTAACCTCTAGGATGCTAGGGATATCTCCAGTGCATTGCTCCACCATGCACTAAAGATCTCTCCAACAAACAAGGGAGGTAAAGGAAGTGTACACCTTATACAAACAAGAGTTCAATCTAAAGTTCATATTGCCCTGAGCATGGCAGTGCACATTGTAAATTACAGAGTTAATCAACCAAGGCATCACCAAATTCTGAAGGGTGGGCTAAAGACTCATCTGTCTTATGGCTTGACTGTTGACCAGTCTTCCAGTGCCTGCAGAGGTATAATCTTGCTCCCCGTTTAATTCTTAATTACTCATACGCAAGAAGCACCGTCTACCAACTTTACAATGTGCAGAGCTATCCTCAGGCCAACATACCTGATTTGATTGAGCCCTTTCATGCACAGAGCTTGCTATTTCCTTAAAATGGAGCAATGTGAATAAGAAATCTTTATGGTATGAAGGACACGTGGTATGGTAGAGGAAAACTATTTTCTCTTTCTACTTCCACAGAAAAATTACTGGAGGCAGCAAAGCCTATGAGTGATGTACATGGCCCCAGGGCCACCAGTTGCTCCCTTCTCCACACTCATCTACAGTATCTATAGCAGCAGCACAATTTGTATAGAGACTTCACACAGCGAGGTCAGCATTAGTGATTGAAAAGTAAAAAATGCCTTGTTGGTTGTCATGAGAACAGTTGCTCTTAAAACAGCAAAATCAAAACAATTAAAATAAAAGAAAGAACTTATAATATCGAGGTAACGACTTGTCCCTAACTTATGCCTAATTTTCTAGGACTAAATTTAGATCAGCTAATACTTAGCAAGAACAGGAATGTAATTGCAATGAAAATTACATGGGCCTTGGTTCTGAATAATTTTTTAACCCTTTAATGACCTGGGGGGGTGTAGCACAATGCAAAGAAATGTATTGTACATATCTTTTGCTCTTAAAAGGGAAAATGACTGTTGCAATAACTAATATTTGAAACAAATATTCTTTGTCATGCCTTTATAAATTAAATGCATATGCAAAGCACATGTTTTTCATTCTTATTTTATTTTTATATTTATTTCATTTATTCTTAAATTTGCATATCAGCTAAGGGGGGATGAGCAAAAGAATAATGTAAGTTAAAAATTTGTATGAAACTTGCTGTTTTGCAAGTTCTTAAAGGGTTAAATGCAGTTTTTGAAACAGTTGTTTAGTTTTCTATTTTTTTTTTCTGAAACTTTATTGAATTTAGAGAGGGTTACACAGTAGGGGGGAAGAGAGAATGAATACATAAAAAGAAAAACATGAATGACCAAAGCTTAAAGGTAATCACATATCTCATTGCGACAAATAACAAGCATAGAGACAGGTAACACATGAGATCAAGTGAAAGGAGTACAATTCAGTGCATAGAGCATATCCAAACCACAACCCCAGAATTCACAGTAGAAGCTGTTTCCCACTTATATAACATACCAATCTCGTCAATAGAGAGGTGAAGGCGTAAAGCTCGTAGGAAACCAGCATAGGTTGAGGGTTAGTTTTTTATTTTGTTCACTGTTTCGATAAAGATTGTAGAAAAAGAAATGACATTATATCCCAAACAACAAAATTAGCTGGTGAATAATCATTTGGAGACCAAATTATTGTAAACTATTGAAAAAACACTAAACATTTTTTATTTTCAACATTCATTTGGTCCCTAAATTTGGCAAGGCCCTGGTGCTTTGTATCTGCTGAACCGGTGGTAGTTCTGCCAATGGAAAGTTCCACCCTGGAACCCACTTTACACCAGCTTTATTATTATTATGGTTATAATACCTAACTTTGTAAATGCCTTACAAAACATTTGCATATGATTTACTGTCCTATGGCATTTTGTACACACATCGTTATTAGGGATGGGCAAAATGTCAGGAAATTTTCCCAGATAACCAACAATTGAACACTTTTTCCATGACAATTTTTGCCTATAGAAAATACATAAAATGATCACCTTTTCACCACTGCTAATATATTTCCTGTGCAAACTTTGCCATCTTTCACCTGTTTTTTCTATGAATACAAGATTTACAGCCACAATATTACTTTTCTGAGGGTTGAAGTGGAGCAATAAATAGCTGAATGTAAAGGTTATGGGCCCTACAGCAAAATATGCCTTGAAAAAATTGTTAGCAGGCTGAGGGCCTTTGTCCTTTGTCCTTTGTCCACAAAACTAACTTTCCTGCTTGGGTAACACTGGCACAGCCATCCTTGAAAAATAACTGCAGCTTGGGATATTCCAGCAGGGTGTAACACATGACATCAGTTCATTAAATCCTCTGTTTTCAAAAAAGAAAATGTCTACATGTTAACAGCCAACATTTTGGCAGGTTTACTATACAACAGCCCTACTTTTGCATTATTTTGTGCAGGTTTTGACTTCTTTCTAAGAACTTAATAAATGTGGGATGGCAGTATGTATGTATGTATGTATGTATCTTTATTTACATGGCGCCACACAGTGTACGCGGCGCCTTACAATAGACATATGTTACAATAAATAAGAGGGGATGAAATAAGTGCGACATTCATAGAAACAATGGGAGAGAGGTCCCTGCCCCAAGGAGCTTACAGTCTAAATGGATAAAGGGAGACATACAATGGGGTAAGAGGGTGTTAAGTGCAGAGATTACAAGTGCTGAGTTTGGCCAAAGGCAGTGCATGGTCCTAGTGCTCCAGAAGATAAGACTTCAGGGTAGACTTAAAGACAGAGGGGGATTTTTCTAGGCGTAAGGAGAGGGGTATGGAGTTCCATAGGTAGGGAGCAGAAAGCGAGAAAGGTTTGAGACGGGAGAGGGCAGAGGGTGTGGATGGTGCAACAAGAAGTGCATTGTGTGCTGAGCGAAGGAAGCGGCCAGGAACATAATAGGAGATGAGGGAAGAGATGTAAGGAGGGGTAGCAGTGTGGAGAGCGTTAAAGGTGAGAAGAAGGACTTTGTAATTGATGCGCTGCTGAATTGGGAGCCATGACAGATGTCTGAGAATTATGTGGGCAGGTTCAGTTTTTGGGGAGAGTGTGGTGATTCGTGCAGCTGAGTTTAAAACAGATTGCATAGGTGAAAGATGAGTAGCAGGGAGGCCAGTTAGTAGGATATTGCAATAGTCTAAGCGGGACAGAATGAGGGCACGTATAAGAGTTTTAGTAGTTTGTTGGGAAAGGAACGGGCGGATTTTAGCAATGTTACGGAGAAAGAAGCGAGATGATCTAGCCACAGAGTTAATGTGAGGGGAGAAGGAAAGAGAGGAATCAAATATGGTCCCAAGGCAGCGTGCTGAGCTGACCGGATCAATATCAATTCCATCAACTGTAATGGTGAAGCTATAAATTTATTGCTTTAATAACATGACTTGTAGAGGTGATAGGGATACTGGTGGTGGTATTTGTGGGTACTCTATGACTCTTGTCATCCCCATGAACAAATGCAGAGTCATATTCTCCTGTAGTAGGAGAAGCACATCTTGACACACTCTCTGACACATCACCAGCACGTCTATTATATACTCCAGACACACAGGAACTTTTTGGAGTACTTCTGCTGATGCTAGTTGTGGCATCTCTAACATTTTGATGGTATTACTCCAAGTCAGACCTGTGGTTGAGGTTCAGGTGGGATCTCATTGAAAAGGTGCCTAGGTGTGAGCCTGCATTCCCTCTGCTCACATGCTTTTTATCCCTTTTGAGTGCCAGAGTGGTACAGACTGTATTGCATTCTATTGGGTGTCACAGGTCCAACAACAGCAGAAGCACTCATAATAGCTAGAGTTGAGGATGTTGATGACTTGTGTTGCTAATTACTTTGTGTGCATGGGTGGGTGGGGGCTGGACTTTGGAAGCAGTGATGGTGCTGATGATAACTTACAGGATAAATGTGTATTTTAAAGGATGTTTATCTGGCCAGAATTAAATTGATTTCTCAGTTTATAAACAGGCACTTGTTTTTAGTGGTGGAAGATTGAACCTTTGCCTGTCAGCTACTTTTCTGACTATTATATCATCCCTCTCACTCGCAAACTCATTTTGTATCTCAAAAAGAGGAGGATGCTGTAGGGATCAACATCATTGTCAATAATTAGGTCATCCTTGGCATCACCCTCCAATTCTTCGCCACTACTTTTTATATTCCCCCCTAGCCTTTTTGAAGATTCAAAATAATTTATTTTTACATTTGTCCTTAGAAGGATTTACACATTTAACACTACTTACAGAACAGGTATTTTTGTGCTTGTTTGTCTCTCTTTCAGATGCAGCAGTTGGTTGAGCAGCTACACTTTCTTCCACTATGCCATCAACACTTGAATGTGAGTCATTGTCCTCTTCTGTACTTTTAGATAGCTTATTAATAGTACTGGTGCTGGTGGAACTTTAGGTGGGAGATTTTGAAAAACAACATCTTCCTTGGGAGTGGAGGGATCACCATTATGTATTGCACACACTGCACCAACCATGGCTGCAGTCAGTTTTTGGACTACCATTTAACTCACACATCCCTGCATTCTCCTAATCCTTTCACCCGCCCTCTACTCCTTGTGAGTTTGATGGACATTACTCAACTACTGTGTAGTGTTTACTATAAAGTACAGTCTACAACTAATTGTGTGTGATGTCTTGCCTTGGCCTTCTACAGAATACTCTATCTCATCAAGGATCAGTCTGCCTCAGTCACAGCTCACGTCAGGGTCCCTGTTAGTTATCAATTTCTTTTAATTTTATTTATTTATTTTTTTAATTAATGGTCCTTACCATCCCTGTCACTGCCAACAAAAAACACACTCCATCTTCAACTGCTTCTTTCCCCAGTTTCCCTTAGCACCTAGGAAACAGTCAGATCATTAAGGAACTTGGAACCTAGCTGCCTGTGTCTTTCTAGTCAATCCACACAGTTCTGGGTAATTCTCCTCTGCTCCCTTCTGACTCCTGCAGTCTCTCTTAACACAGATATAACAGCCAGATCAGGAATAAACTTGGATTACAGCTGCCTTTGTCTTCCTAGTAAGTCACAATTAATTTTTGTGTATTTGGAGTAAATTTCCTTTGCTCTTTTCTCACACTCCCAGACTACTCTAGTCCAGAGATAACAACCAGATCAGGAAGGATCTTGGATCATGGTTTCCTGTGTCTTTCAGTCATCCACACAAGATCTAGGGAATTTGGGGTCAACCCCCTTTCCCTTTCCGCTTCCCCAAAGTGACCCCAAACTCCCAAATACAGAAAACAAATGCCTACAAACTATGCTTCAACTACACGTTTTAGCCTATATTGTCCAGCTTAAATCAGTGCTGCTTCCTCTCAAAATGACATGCTGTGGGAACCTGAAAGACCTTTTATACTATGCCTGTTGGAAAGCAAGGGAAACTTTTCATGTGGTGGAAAGTGGTGCCACTGATTTCTACAAAATGAGTTAGGCAAAAAAGGTCACTTTTCAAGAAAAAGTGACATTTTTCTCCTGTTTCTCTTTTGAGGTGAAAATTCTTACTCTTTAGCAGAGAAATCAAACTGTGTTTGGCTCCATAGAGAGCTGCAGAAAGATCTTAGTGCATGTGGTGAAATGCAACACTAACACATAAACAGGGACGTGCACAGATATTTTGGGGGGCAGGGGCTCAAATGAAAAAAAGGGCCCTTCTCATAATTATTTATTCAAAATATATATTTTAAAAAAAGAAAATAATTTAGATCTCAGGAGCCTGTAGGCACAGAAATCTGAAGCTCCCCCCATAGGCCATCTCCACTGGACACCTCCACAACGCTCCTAATCTCTGCATTGCCCCCATCATCTCCATATTGCCCTTACATTGTCCCCTGTCAGCTCCATATTGCCCCTATCAGCTCCACATTGCCCCCATAATTTCCATATTGGCCCATCAGCTCCAACTTACCCTCACATTGCCCCATCATCTCCATATTGTCCCATCAGCTCCAATTTACCCTCACATTGCCCCCTTTATCTCCATATTGCCTCCCATCAGCTCCATATTGCCATCAGCTCCAACTTACCCTCACATACATTGTCCCATCATCTCTACATTGCCATCATCTCCATCATGCCCCCCATCAGATCCATATTGCCCCATCATTTCCACATTTACATTTCCACCTAGTGTCCATTTCCTACCTCTTTGGTCCAGCGGCAGGAGAGGTCGGTATGTGCCTCCTTTGGCACAGACCTGTAGCTGGTGGAGCTCCCGTGTGGTCTTCTCTTCATGCAGAGCGCTGGGAGATGATGTAATCTCTCAGCCCTCTGTAATACTAAAGAGCCAACGAGGGAGAGCAGCATCTACAGGTCTGTCGTAAAGGATGCACAGACCTGACTCGGTTAGTGCAGGCGGCGAGGCAACTTTTTTTTTAAAAGGGCACGAGGGAACTTTGGACAAAAAGGGTAGGTGCTCAAGCCCCCCCTTGGTCTATGTGTGCATGTGCCTGCACATAAACACACCCACATGAATACAACAATGGCTCATTAAACTGCATATCAAAATAAGTTTCACCCTTATCACACATTAGCAATTGTAGTGCAAACCAACTGAATATTCAGTCTAAATTGAGCTTTTACCCCTTAAAGACTGGTCAGGTGTGCAGTGCAATAGCATCTAGCATTCAATGGGTTAAAAGCCTCATTTAGATCAATGGGGATATGGAAATATGTATTTGTTGTCCATTGTGCAGTTGTGTGTAATTGCTCCATTTTTGTATTTATATATATTTGTGGACAGACCTCACAATATTCCCATAAAAGAGGCTGAAGTGTGCTCCTAGCCGCTGTAAACAAGGCCTGATGAGAGGGCCTAATGGAAGAGAGGGAAAAAAAAAAGAGAGAGAGAAAGGGGGTGGGACTTCATGAGGGAGGGGACTCGGCACCTAAAGATGCGTCATCCCACAAACTTGGTTGCTGCTATAAGGCATCTCCCGGTCTGCCCACAACTCCAGGCTAACCAATAGCCTTATGATATATTATTTTTATATACATTATTTTTAAGAAAGATTCAAAATGGTAGAAAATAATTACAGTTTTAATACAAGTTTATAATTTAAAAACCTAGATAACATAGTAACATAGTAATATAGTAAATTAGGTTGAAAAAAGACAAAAGTCCATCAAGATTCAACATTTGCCTCAAGTCATAACCCAAAGAAATGAGAATTACATAAGCCTCCCTGCTTCCAAATAAGTTAGTTTTTATCTGAACTTCCTCATTACGTCAAATCTTCCATTCCCTTAATTTTGTTGCTGTTGGCTGTACTCTCCAGTTCTATAATATCATTTTTCAGAAATGGTTCCCAAAACTGCACTGCATATTCAAAGTGAAGTCTTACCAATTATTTGTACAGTGGCAATGTGATATTATCCACTGTTGGTACAATACCCCATTTTAATGCAAGACAGGACTTTGCTTTTTCTACTGTTATTTGACATTGGTCACTGCTTCAGATCTGTAGTTCACAGGGATTCTTGGTTTTTCTCTAGCAATGAGTCCCCTAAAATGATTCCATTAAGCTCATAAGCAGCATTGGGATTTTTCTTTCCAAAATGCATGGCTTTGCACTTTCCAACATTAAACTTCATATTCCATTTGTTTGCCCAAGCTGCCATTTTATGTAAATCCCTCAATAAAGAACAACTATCCTGTTCTGAATTTCGTACCTTATATAATTTAGTGTCATCTGCAAATATTGATATCATGCTTTCTATATCTATTTCCAGGTCATTCATTAACATATTTAATGCAGTCAACAATACTGAACCCTGAGGTACTCCACTCTCAACTTTAACTGTATTGGATCATTTTCAGTTTACAAGGGAGGTTATCCCTTGCCCCAATTTCCTTATTTTATTCCCCAGCCTGTGTGGCACTGTATCAAATACCTTTGTAAAATCTAGATACACTACACCTACTGCTTTACCATTATCTAGGTTGCTACTTACTTCTTCATAGAAGCTCAAATGACTAGTTTGGCACAAACTGTTCCTCATAAAAACTGTGGTGTAAACTTAAATCTAATCCCTGTGTATCCCTTCTAGCAGCTTTCCCACTGCAGAGGGCAAACTCACAGGTCTGTAATTCCCAGGTTCTGTTTTAGCTCCCTTCTTAACTAAATTTACTACATTGGCTTTATGCCAACCTTGTGGCACTGAGCCTGTGGTGAGAGAATCTTTAAAGATTAAAAAGAGGGGTCTTGTTAACACTGTACTGAGTTCCTGAAAACCCCTTGGATATATACCATCAGGAAACTGTGGTTTGCCAGCATAAATTTTCTTCAGTCTTTCCATGACCTCTGCTGTGTTAACCCAATAAATGAAAATGGTATGGTTTTATTTGTTACTTGTTGAGGATCTGCTACCATTTCTTGTTCCCTGGTATTTACTGATGCAAAGAAAGTGTTTCAAACATCAGCATTTCCTTATCATCTTTAATAATGTCACCCATCTCATTTTTAAATGCACTCCCTCTTAAGTTTTTTGCTACTTATGTATTTGAAAAATGTTTTTGCTTTATTCTTGCTCTCACTTGCAATTTCGAGTTTCATTATCTATATTTACTAGCCTAATTGCCCTTTTGCAATCTTTTTGTACTACCTGTCTTTTAAGAATGTTCTGTTCCTTCAGACTTACATAATTTAAATACCTTTTTTCCCTTGTAATTTTTTTCTTTCCATTTGCATTTAACCACATTGGCGGTGATCTACTTCTTTTGCATTTGTTTCCCACTGGTATATACAGTTGAATATATTTCTGAAACCAAATTTTTAATTATGACCATTTTTCTCAGTATTTTTTCCTTTAAATAAATGATACCAGTCTATGTGTTGCATTAATGCTATTAAAATTTGAAGCTAGCTTTTTTTAAATTCAGAGTTTTGGTTGAACCTATACAGTTTTTGCCAAACTGATCTCAAATGTGAACATGTTGTGATCACTGTTTCCCAAATGTAGATCTAACCTCCTCTTATTTCTATCACACTTTTAGAGAAACTCAACTTAAACATGGGGTTGGCAATGTAAATCTCCCCAGGACTTGATGGACTTCTGTCTTTTTTCAACCGAATTTTCTATGTATGTTATATCTATTGCATATAAAGCCATACAATGTCACAGGAGCTGGGAGCAGAAATAGGAGGTGAGCCGTTCGGAGCACCCCTCTCTGGATCAGTGCGTTCGGCCAGTCTCTACTGCGTATGACTGAATCATTCTGGCAGTCTATATTGCGCATGTGCTGTTATGCACACAGGGAGCTTCGCAGCCTACAAATTTATATTATAAACATCAGGGCTTATAATTTTAAGTCCTTTGCTACTAGCCAGACCTGAAAAGTTACTCGCCACTGCAAGCCAAAACATACCCACCAGGGCTGAATTTCTACTCGCCAGGGCTAAATTTTCACTCGCCATTGGCTAGTGGCAAGTGGAAATTTTGTGCCCTGATAAACATATATATGTGTGTGTGTGTGTGTGTGTGTGTGTGTGTGTGTGTGTGTGTGTGTGTGTGTGTGTGTGTGTGTGTGCAGACTTCTTAAAAAAGATATGTGATACCTTTTTATTGGCGTAACATTACAAGTTCAGCATGATTTTTCAGTAATAACAACCTCCCCAAGTCAAAAGCAATACTAATCATCAAAATGAAATCCAAGTCAGATAAGAGAGGCAATATATGGGTAAAGAAAACACAAACATAAACTACAGATCACACCAGTTTAACACCTTAATGTCCACTGATGTGCAAGGGCCATCATGTTGGTCTGGACATTTAGGACCCGTGATGGTCCTGGCATGTCATGGAGTTCTGGGATGGTGGTGCGACTGTAAGGCAACACCTTTCTGACATCCCAAAATTCAGTGAGAAAAAAGTGCTATGGTCCTTAATGTCTGCCCACCCCAAGATTGGGAAGTTGTTAAGGGGTTAAGGATTGTAAAATCTCTTGGACAGTTTGAAAACAATATGGAGAAGGGATGGACAACAGGTAAAGAGAGGTGGAGAGTGATACACTCATTATACATCCATTATGCATTAACATATATGTTTAAAAAAATCACATGAGAAAGAGGGGACATTATGAACTAGAAAAAATAAAGGGAATATTATACAAAATTTTGGTTATGTGAGAGGAATCCCAGCTTCTTATTTAGTCCAGTGTTTTTGATGCTGAGAAAGATGATTATCTTTATTTAAAATGTCTTAATCTCTTGGGTATCTTTGAAATCCCATTGAGGATTTTGATTTTGAGGTTATGTATGGAGTGGTTTTTCTGGGTAAAATGATGATGGTAGAGGTAAAGTTAGTTTTACTATTGTATTTTTTTTCTTCACCAATGTAAAATCTCATTTCACATTCGGTGCATTTTGCCATATATGCAACATTTAATGATGTACATGAATATGATTATTAAATGTTCTATATCTTTTTATGTTATTCCGTATTGTTTTTACAAATGTGTTGACATAGTTTGCAGTTAGATTTGCTGCATGATTTGGTCCCATGATCAGTGCTTGTGCATTCATTGATCAGTTTTCTATTAGACAATTTTTGTTTCAGATTGGGTGATTGCCTGAATTCAAGAATAGAAAGTTGGGGAAATAAATATTTTAACACTGCATCCTCTGTTCACAAAGGTTGTAGCTCTTTGATGATGTTGCATGTGAGGATTAGATGTAGTCGCTAGCAGTACACTTGCAGTGCTTTCCTTCTCTTTGTATTATAACAGTGGTTCACGGGGTTTCTGAATTTAAATTTTATTTTCTTTGTGATTGCTCTTGTTTTGAAGTGCAGACAGGTGCAGCTATCTTCACAGCTCGATCTTTCACCCATCTCACACTAAATAAGGATGCCACTACATGTGTTCTGATTCTGATACTGAAAATCATAATAATCATTTAAAAACATTTACTGAATTATTCAAACAGAAATGTTACAAAAGGTTGTTACTCTACAAAGCGTTTCCAATACAAAGCGTAGTATATACTGTGATACTCATTCAGTAGCATCTAATCCACTGAACTACAACTCCTACTCTAAGTTAAGATCTATCTATCTATCTATCTATCTATCTATCTATCTATCTATCTATCTCACAGGAGAGGAAAACAAGTCTAAGTGCTCCCACAATTCCTTCCCATTCAGGTCAGGAAGAAGAGAGAATTATGCAGGTGACAGAAAGATGGAAGGGACATGAATACTGTCTGAACACTCCCAGAACAGAAACCAGCTATGAAGAAAAATTATCCTTGCTGTTTCAAAGTTAGCTCTGCTACCCCAAAGGAGATAAATATATAAAAGTGCTTTGAAAGCTTTGAAAGCAGAGATCTGCTCTTTTACAGAGCCACCTGCCTCATAGAATCGGGCAGACTGTGTAGGGACAGTCAATGCAGCTTTCTAGCATACTGCAGTGAGTTCTGACAAAGAAGTACTGAATTCTAGCTGTTCTGGTTCTAATAAGAAATACAGCAGTCATAATTTTTGGTCAGAACTATATTTACTGACCTATAAGGTCAAGTTTCAACAGCTCAGCTCTTTCAAAGGGAAATGTATTTGAACAGGTTATTGCGATAAATTTAAAATAAGCTCTAAAGGGATTGTCTGGCACCATGTATTTTTATCAGTCAGCAATATCCAACTTTTAAGATAAATAGATGAACAGAATGGGATCACAGAGATTTCTTTTTAAGCAAACAATTTTCACTATCTGAAAAAGAACAAAAACAAAACAAAATCTAAAAGTATGAAGAAATCTGGCAATGAGCAAGACAGATATAAACATATGGATACATCTCATTAAGTACAACAGAATGATATTTATTTTTATTCCTGTCATTCCTTTTGTATAATGTCTAGTTTATTTTACCAAGTATTCTTTAGATCTTTTGTATGTATTTTTAGAACTGTATAATAGGCATGATTGTCATACCTGTAGTGTCTCTTCAAAAGACAATGAAGAAAACATGATGAAAATATAAACACATGAAGCAGGGCAAAATAAAGAAAATCAATAATCAATATACATTAGATTGCAATAACTTGTGATAGTTTATTTACACATGAATCATTAGGGGTGGGCAAAAGTTGTCACTGTGTTCCCGCAGGAAATTTCGCAAAAACCACGTTGTTATCAGCTTTTTCGCTGGAAAATCCACTTTAAAACTAGTGGTTAACATTTTTGCATCTTTCACCGACTGGCCAAAATCTTTCACCATTTTTTCAATAGCTAAAAAGTGTTCACCCATTGATTTACATTGTTTTCGCATTTCTGCTATAAAAACACGATGTTTTCACTGAAGGCAACCACAATAGAAGCAGCTACAGAGCGAGATAGACATGCTGTGCTGTTCTTTTGTGATATTTAGCAAAAATTGAGGCAGGAGAGGCTCATAGTGACTCCTATCACTATGAGTAGCAAAAAGAGGAACTGGAAGGACCCTTATTATGTGTCCACTGAGTCTGAGGAGGAGGAGGAAGTGACTAGCAGTACTGAACCAATGCTGTCCACTCCCCCTAAATCAACCAAAGGGATCTTGGGAAATTTAATAAGAAGTGAGGGAGAAAAGAGAATGGGAAGGAAGGGAGAAAAGGGAAAGGGAAGGAAGAGAGAAAAGGGAATGGGAAGGAAGAGAGAAAAGGATAGTGAGAGTAGGACAGGTCAGCTGCCTGTGCCTGCTGCAAGACGTGCTGACCCTGCTGCCAGTGCCACAATTTCTGATCCTGCAGCCACTAGTTTTGTACCTGTTGCCAGACTTGGTGCTCCTGCTGCCAGTGCCATAATTTCTGTAACTGCAGCCACTAGTGTTGTACCTGTTTCCAGAAGTGCTGCCCCTGCTGCCAGTGCCACAATTTCTGTAACTGGAGCCACTAGTGTTGTACCTGTTGCTAGTACTAAACCTGCTGCCAGTGCTGAACCTGCTGCTAGTACTGAACCTGCTGCCACCAATACTTTCCCTGCTGCTAGTTTTTCTTGTAGTACTCAGGGGGAAGGAGAAAATGATGCCAAGTGTTTCAGCAAGGGACCCTAAATCAAACTTGCCATTCCCAAACAGTCCTGCCAGTGCTAGTACTACTGCTACTAGGGTCCAGCAGCTTGTTAGCATTAGGAGTGAAGGAGGGGGTAATCAACAATATCCTCATATTACTAGTGACTGTGAGACTGAGGAGGAAGACTCTGCAGCTGAACTTGATGTGGTTGGTGTTAGAAGTAGTAGCAGTAATGGTGAAGTAGCTGGAGTGGCAGGGGAAACATTTGAGAGCATCCAGACTAGGGGTCAAGGGAGCCCACACCATTCCTCTCGCTCTGTGAGTCCCTCTCCCTTCACTACAGTGTCCAAGTTGAACATGATCCTTAAGAGGCCAGAACTGGGGTTGGGGAAGGAGAGCAGGCTGAGAATTAATACCACCACCCCCAGCAGGAGCACAGATCAGCTGCCTGCGCCTGCTGCTACTCCTGCTAGTGCTAGTCTGCCTTCTTCTTTAGGTCAAAGTGTGACATTAGGGGACTCTCTGTCACATTGCTCGTCACCTCCTCCAAGCAGCAGTGAGATGTCTGGAATAGAACAGCAGCAGCAGCAACAGCATGTAGGGACTAGTGGTGGTGGTGATGATGATGCTGGAGTGGAAGAGACATTGATTGCCTTTTTAGCAGAAACTGAGAAGGAATGGGAGACAGGAATGAGGATGGGCATCACCACTATCACTTGCAAGGACATCTTGGAATTAGATGAATTTGCAACTGCTCTAATTTCTTCTGATACTGAGATGCAAGATCAGCAGGATGCTGAGGAGTAGATGAGTGTGCCGCAGACCACCGTTGACACAGTTGGAATGGGGTCAACAAGTGATGCAGGACTAGGATAAGGTCCACTTGCCAGCAGTAGCAATACTCCTGATCCTAGTTGCAGTGCTGACTCTGAGGCAGCAGCAACATTATCCACTGCCACAGACAATGAAGGGGAATGTGGAAAACAAGAAGAAAGAGACCGTTCTTTTCCCCCTTTTCCCTTCCCTCTGAAGTCATCATGGGTGTGGGACTATTTTTCTGTTGGGGCAGACAGAGTACAGTCATCGGCAACGGCACTGTGTACAATTTGTGACAAGTCAGTGAAAAGATGAAAGGAGGGAACACACCTTGGCACAAGCTCCCTCATATCACACATGAAATACAGACACCATGACATTTACTCCAAACGTGTTAGAGCCAAACACCCACCACAGAAATCAAGCACAGCTTTTGCTGTCCCAGACTCACCAGAAAAGCTACAAGAGGTGAGGCGGAGATCAAAGAGGAGGAATAATAAAACAACCCAGGCAGAGGCTGGAAGTTCCAGGACAAGTGAAACAACTAGCTTGCCATCACCTTCTAGGGTATCCACATCTTTTGCCTCCTCGTTCATTAGCTCCCCCACCAAATGATAGCCACTCTGTTGATGTTAGGATGCGGCAGTTCGTCTCTACCCATTGCACACTGTGTGGTGCATTGACTATGCATGCCAGTGTGGTGGAGGAGAATCGCAATCAGTGCATCAAGTGGCATCTGAGGAGATTCTATCTCACAGAATATGCTAAGATGGTGGCAGGGAGGGTTCATCATTACTATTAAACTGTCAGGAAGTTGTCATGTGTCCTTAGCGGGTATGGAAAAGGGGTACAGTGACAGTGACAGTACTTGGTTTCGGGTGTCATGGTGTTTGGATACAGTTGTGACCCCAGATATTATTTACCAAACACACATACTGTGCACATTGCAGTTGCTGATGAGAGTCACAGTTCCTGCTCTCAAGGGAAAAAAATAGATTCTAAAAACAACACACCCATGATTTTGGAGGAAGGGCAGGTGGAGAGGATTTAATGGCCAATTTTTTTATTTTCTCCGCATAGATTGGGGACTACTTATACTGATGCTACTGCCTCAGGCACATCACTGGAGTCAGTCGTGGAATGTGGAAGCTTCATCATCCATCTTCCATGTTACTGCTATTGTTGATCCCATTCCTTTTCAGCTGCTTAACCCCTTAAGGACCCATGACGGTCCTGCACCGTCATGGGTTGTTATACCCTTAACGACCCATGACGGTCCAGGACCGTCATGGCTTAAATGATAGCAGCGTACCTCAGTGCACACTGCTATCATTAAATCCAGGCTGAGACTGAGCGCTCCGAGACCGGGGCATTCAGTCTCAGCCCTTCTTCCTTCTTCCGGTTCATGCGATCGCCGTATCAGCGATCACATGTACCGGCATAGTGACAGACAGAGACAGCATGCAAAGCATGCTGTCTGTGCCTGTCTCGTCTGCCTCTGTCTCCCTTGCTCTCAAAGTAAGGGAGACAGAAGTAGATGGGAGACACCTAGTGGTTAAAAAAAATACAGCAGTTGGGGGTATTAACCCCTTCACTGCTGGTGCAGGAGGCTGGCTAAATGCAGGTCAATTTTTGACCTGCAATTTTACACTTTTTTTTTTTTTTTTTTTTTTAAACACAACACACTTTTTTTTTTTCCAAAAACATTTTTATTAAAAAAAATATATATATAATTAAACAATATTACAAGTGTGATTGTTGTGGAGCCATGTAATACACTTAAATACACCACCAAATGCCAGGGACAAAAAAGTGTCAAAATAGGGTGGGAAAAAGGGACATGGGGATTTTCACCCAGGGGGGATAGTGGCCACTTTAAACTAAGCATTTCATGCAGTCTCCATAAAAATTTAACCCTTTGTGGCCAATTGATCCCAAGAGAAAAATCAAAAATGGTGGGTTTTTTTACATTTTTTAACCTTTTTTTTAATTTTAATAAAGTGAATGGTGTGTTATCCATATAAATAGGGTATCAAATGAAAGCCCTATTTATGCTTAAAAAAACGGTATATAATTTATGGGGGTGGAATAAAAGCCTAAGAGGGAAAACACTGTTGAACAAAGTCATAGTCAAAAAGGTCAGAATTGCTCCGGTCCTTAAGGGAAAACGACCTCTGATTTTCCCGGTCCTTAAGGGGTTAATCATTCTGCTGCTTAAACAACTCAGCAGCAGCAGTACAAACAACAGTTGCAACTCAGGACTCAGGAGGACATTTGACATTGGCCACTGGCCAACATGACCTGATGGCATTAAGCCAGTAGGGCATTTTTATTTTTTTTTGTGTTTTGAAAAAATAAATAAATAAAAGAAAAAAAAAAAAAACTAGACCTACAAAAAAATAAACAATTTTTGGGGGTTTGTTTCTAACAAGCCTAAGTCCTACAAATCAATGTTTCCTTAGGGCTTGTGCCAAAGCACAAGTTTCTTTAGGGCTTGGGTCTCTAATAAATCTAAGTCCTACAAAGGCCTCTAACAATAAATCAAACAAATCATCCTCTACAAAATACTCTATCAAGTATCAGTCCACCCCAGTCGCAGCTTATGTCAGGGGGTTCATGTCTCTGTCACTTTGAATTCAAATGTCTTATTTTATTTTATTGATTTATTTTTTTATTAACTGTCCCGCCCAATAGCAGTCAAGAAAGCCCCCCAAACAAATGCCCTGGTCAAATGATTCATTCATTCACCAACACAGGCACCCTCCTCAGACCCCTTTACACCATGTCTTATGGTTTTCATTTTATTTTATTCTATTTAGGATTTATTTTTTTTATTAAGTGTCCCCCCAATCCCAGTAAACAACCCCCAAAAAATCATCCCCTGTTCAACTGATTCTTTCCCCACACCCACCCCACTAACACAGGTACCCTCATGACCCTTTTATACTATGCCTGTGGGAAATAAAATATTATGTGTAATGTGTTGTGTGTGACTTCTATGTTCCCATTGATTTCAATGGGTGAAAAAAGCAGAAAAAAAGCAGAAAATAGGCACTTTTCGCAGGAAATTTTTCACTAAGTGGAAAGTGCCATTTTTCACCGATTTCACTTTGAGGCAGAAATTTTCGCCCATCCCTATTAATCATATTATTTTTTGAGCAAGTCAATCTGGGATCTGTTCATAAGTGAAACTTTTCACTTCAAAACAGATATTTGAAAAATGTGACACCACCTTCTGTGGAAAAACCTATGAAAATGAATGCTTTCTTACTTTTTCCACTTTTTCATTGCATTAAATTAATAATAGTATTGTATTTCCCACCCACCCCCCTATGTGGAGAGTTTCCCCCCATAATCTCTGTGAGTGCTAATTTACTAGTATAAAAGGAGGTGCCCCACATGTTTTTGTCAGTCTGCGTTTATGAGAGAGAGAAAGAAGCTGACTTTTATCCTACCTAGTGTAGAGGCAAAGAGATGGGGATGTAGTCAGTTGTTATCTGGGCAGGGCCGGCGCTAGCATTAAGGCACCTTAGGCAGCCGCCTTAGGGCGCTGCAGCGGAGGGGCGCCAAAATGAGGATATATATATTTTTTTGTTTTCCATTTATTTATTTTTGTACCATGAAGCTCCCCTGAGGCTGCCTGCTTCTTAACCCTTTGAGCGCCAGAGCGGTACGGAATGCATTGCTTTGCAATGCATTCCGTAACCCTCTGGAGCTCAAAGGGTTAAAAAAACAAGCTCCAGTCCAATTAAATGTATTCCAAGGTGACAGGAAGTTGGAAACGCTGGCGCCGGCCACATCTAGTGAGTGGGGGCAGGCCAGATATAGACCCACTGACGAGCACTGCATCTGCTGCCACCGGGTAGGCAGGCTGGCAGCCGCACCTAACTCAACAGCAGTGAAGACGAGAGAGCTGATCTGAGCGGGAGGCCAGCGGGAGCAGACTCAGTCAGCAGAAGCCAGTCACCAGACATGGTGAGGTCATAGGAAAGAGGGGAAACAGGCAAAGGGTCAATCAAGATGGGGAGAAGGTCAAAAGGGGGAGCATTCAAATCAAGAGGGGTAAAGAGAGCTAAGGGGGAGGAAGGCAAAAGGGGGAGCATTCAGATCAAGAGGGGTAAAGAGAGGTAAGGGGGTTGAAGGCAAAAGGAGGAGCATTCAAATCAAGAGGGGTAAAGAGAGGTAAGGGGGAGGAAGGCAAAAGGGGGAGCATTCAAATCAAGAGGGGTAAAGAGAGGTAAGGGGGAGGAAGGCAAAAGGGGGAGCATTCAAATCAAGAGGGGTAAAGAGAGGTAAGGGGGAGGAAGGCAAAAGGAGGAGAATCAACAGGGGGCAATAAGAGTGGGTGAGATGCAGAGGGGGGTCAAGAGGGAGAAAAAAGAGGCAAAAGGAAGGGTGGAATCAAGAGTCAAGAAGGGGTGAGAGAGGCAAAGGGGGGATCAAGAGTCAATGAGGGGGAGAAAGAGGCAAATGGGGGATCAAAAGAGGGGGAATGGTGGGGAGAAAAAGACAAAAGGAATAGGATCAAGAGGGGGAGAAAGAGGCAGAAGGGGGAATCAGGAAGGGGAGAGAGAGCCAAGGGGGGAGAGGCAAAATGGGGGATCAAGAGGGGGAGAATGTCAAAAGGAAGATCAAGAGGGGTAAAGAGAGGCAACTTGGCAAGAGGGGGCATCAAGAGCAGGTGAAAGAGGCAGAGGGGGTCAAGAGGGGGGAAAAAAGAGACAAATTGAGGGGGGATCATGAGGCAAAAGGAGGGAGATCAGGAGGGGGAGAAAGAGGCAAAAGGGTGGGATCAAGAGATGCAAGGGCAGGAGGATGTAAGAGTAGCAAGCTTGTGTGCCTCAGACCACCATGGACACAGTGGGAATGGAGCCAACAAGTGATGTGGGACTAGGACAGGTTCCGCTTGCCAGCAATAATCCTGTTCCTAGTTGCAGTGCTGAATCTGAGGCAGTAGCAGCAAAAGCAGAAACATTATCATCTGTCACAGACAGTGAAGGGGAATGCGGTGGACTAGATGAAAGAGGACATTTTTTCTCCACCTGTTCCCTTCCTGCTGAAGTTTAAGCATTTTTTTTATTATTATTATTTTAAAGCACAAGCCCTGAGAAAAAATATGGCCTACTGGCCTAGTGCCAGCAGGTCATGTTGGTCAGTGGCCACTGGCCATTGTCAAATCTACTCTTGAGTCCATCATTGCAAAATTTGCAACTGCTGTTCTTGCTTCTGCTGCTGCTGCTGCTTAGTTGTTTAAGCAGCAGGATGATTAGGCAGCTGAAATGGAATGGGATTAACAATAGCAGTAACGTGTGATGGATGATGAAGTAGCTCTACTTGCCATGACTAGCTCCACTGAGGTGCCTGTGGCAGTAGCAGCACAATAAGTAGCCCCAAGTATATGTGGAGAAAAGTAGAAGTTGGCCAATTATTCTTCTCCACCTACCCCTCCTCCAAAATCATGGGTGTGTTGTTATTAGAATAGAAATTGTTCCCTTGACAGCAGGAACTGTTCCTCTCATCAGCAAATGTAATGTGCATAGTGTGTATGGTAAATAACATCTGGGGGCACAAATGTATCCAAACAGAACCCAAGTACTGCCGCTGTCACTATACCCCTTGTTCAGAACCCGCTAATGACACATGACAACTTGCTGACAGTTTAATAGTAAAGATGAACCCTCCCTGCCAGCATCTTGGCATATTCTGTGGGATGGAATCTCCTCAGATGCTGCTTCATGTCCTGCTTGTGATTCTCCTCCATCACACTGACATGTGTGGTCAGTGCACCACACAGTGTGCAATGGGTAGAGACGAACTGTCGCATCATAACATCAACAGAATGGCTATCATTTGGTGGGGGAGGTAACAATGAATGAGGTGGATTGGCAGAAGATGTAGTTACCCTAGAAGGTAATGGTGATGGTGAGCTAATTGTTTGACTTGTCATGGAACTTCCAGTCCTGCCTGTGTTGCTCTATTCTTCCTCCTCTTTGATCTTTGCCTCACCTCTTGTTGCCTTTCTGGAGATTCAGGGGGTACAGCAACAGTGGTGCTTGATTTCTGTGGTGGGTGTTTGGCTTTAACATGTTTGACATAAATGTCAAGGTGTCTGTGTTTCATGAGTGATATCAGGGCACTTGTGCCAAGGTATGTTCCCTCCTTTCCTTCTCTCACTGACTTGTCACAAATTGCGCACAGTGCTCTTGGTGATGACTGCATTGTGCCTGCCCCAAGATAAAAATAGTCCCACACCATGACTTCAGAGGATAGGGATAGGGAACAGATAAGAAGAATGGTCTCTTTCTTCTTGTCCTCCACATTCCCCTTCCCTGTCTAGAACAGAGGATGATGTTGCTGCTGTTGCTGCTACTGCCTCAGAATCAACACTGCAACTAGAACCAGGAGTACTGCTGCTGCTGGCAAGTGGAACCTGTCCTAGACCCGAATAAGTAGTTGACCCCATTCCCACTGTGTCAACGGTGGTCTGTGGCACACTAGCCTGCTCCTCAGTATCCTGTTGCCCTTGCAACTCAGCAGAAGGAATTAGAGCAGTTGAAAGCTCCGCAAATTCAAAAAGCTCACTGCTTGTCATAGTTATGCCCATCCTCATCCCTGCCTCCTCCCATTCCTTCTCAGTTTCTGCTAAAAAGGCCATCATTGTCTCTTCAACCAAGCTTCTCCACCATCATCATCACCACCAAGACTAGTCCCTATATGCTCCTGCTGCTGCTCTATTAGAGACATCTCACTGCTGCTTGGAGGAGGTGACAAGCAATGTGACAGAGGGTCCCCTAATGTCATGCTTGTCATTTCTTGGTGACGTGAAGAAGGCAGTCTGACAGCAGTAGCAGTAGGCACAGGCAGCTGATCTGTGCCCCTGGTGGTGGTGGTGGTATTATTTCTGTGCCATCTAAACACCACCAGTTCTGGCTTTTTCAGGTTCATGTTCCACCTGGACACTGTTGTGAAGGGAACTCCCAGGGCCAGAGGAATGGTGTGGGCTCCCTTGATCTCTAGTTTGGATGCTCTCAAATGCTTCCCATACCACTCCCCTAACACTAGTCCCACCAGCTGCTTCACCATTACTATTACTACTACTAACACCAAACAAATCAGGTTCAGCCCCAGAGTCTTCCTCCTCACAGTCATTAATAATATGATGATTACCCCCTCCTTCACTCCTAAAACTAACAAGCTGCTGGACCTTCTTAGTAGCAGTGCTAGCACTTACGGGACTACTTGGGGGTGGCAAGTGTGACTTAGGGTCCCCTGCTGTCACACTTGGCATCATCTTCTCCTCCCGCCCCCTGAGTATTGCAAGACACACTGGCAGCAATTTCAACACTGGTGGCAGCAGACACAGCACTGGTGGCAGCAGGTTCACCACTGGCAGCAGGCATAGCACTAGTGGCAGCAGGTGCAGCAGTTCTGACAACAGGCACAGCAATGGTGGTAGCAGTAGCAGGGGCAGCACTAGTGGCAGCAGGGGCAGCATGCCTAGCAGCAGGTACAGCACTGGTGGCAGCAGAGGCAGTATGTCTGGCAGCAGGCACAGGCAGCTGACCTGTCCTGCTCTCACTTCTACCCTTTTATTCCTCCCTTGACATTAATTTCCCCAAGATCCCTAAGGGGGATTTAGGGGGGATTGAACAGGATTGGTTCTGCAGTGCTCACTTCCTCCTCCTCCTCCTCAGACTCAGTGGACACATAACAGTTTCTGTTTTTATTATGTTTAAACTTTTCTCATAGTGATAGCAGTCACAATGAGCCTCTCCTGCCTCAGTTTTGCAAAAACATCACAGCAGAACAGCACAGCATGTCTATCTTGCTCTGTAGCTGCGTCTATTGTGTTTCACTTCCTAGAATACGACATGTTATTATAGCGAATAGGTGAAAATTATGTAAATCAATGGGTGGAAGCTTTCTAGCCATTGAAAAACGGGTGAAGAATTTTTGCCAATTTGCGAAAAATGCAAAGGTTTTAATTGCTGTTTTTAAAGAGGATTTTCAAGGGAAAAATCAGACAATAACTTGGTTTTCGTGAATTTTTTTAGCAGGAACACTCTGGGACCTTTCGCCCACTCCTACTGGCTACCACCAATATTTCTATATAAAGCAACTGTAGCTCTCTCTGTCTGCATGACTTTATACTAGCTAGCATCGCAATTCTGCAGCTTTCTCTCTCTTTCTCTCTCTCTCTCTCGCTCTTTCTCAAAAGTAGACTGACAACATGGAGCGCTTGAATTTCAGCAGAAGGCAGGAATTTACTTTTCAGCATGTTTTCCTTTTTGAGTTGAAATCTTTTATCCATCCCTAATAAAGGCAACCATGTTGGAATTGAAACATTGTGATTGTGGTAAACAACTCTTAAAATCCATACTTGGGAAACCACAAGAACACAATAATAGATACAGACTGCAAACTACCAAAACGTTTTATCTTGGAACCTTGAATGATATACTGAACTAGGCCAACATTATTTTCTGTTAAGCAGTTCCTCAATTGTTTTGGAATTCGCAATAGTCAGCAAGGACAAGAAGGGATAATTAGTTGGTTGTTGACTTTAGGCTACATAAAAATGACATTGACATTTCAGACATTTCAAAATATCTATCCTGCCATTTAATTTAGAGCACAACTTTTCATTCTTGAAACATTGTTGCCTGGTGTAATTGCCAAGTATATTGTGTTGAACATATCTGAATTTTCTTGCAGTGACAATTGTATTTAGATAGAGTTGTCTCTATGGTAATTTGAGATGATGACTTATAGAACTGAGGATAGGTAGTAGTACATGTACAATTGTGATTAACATCTGCTACTTTAGTACTCCACTCTGTGTGTTGTAGTAAAAATTAACTAATATTCCTCAGGGGCATATGAGGAGAGTCACTGTGGAAATTAAACTTAAGATTCAGCATTTTAAATATGTTATTAAAAGTTATGTTAAAATGATCTGTGTACTAGTCTTTGAAGCTTTGTTATGTATTTCCTTATTCTCAATAAAATTTAAAAAGAGATAAAATTATGTATGCTCATTTACACAATTTATCTGGATAGTCTCTACAGGAGACAAGCCAGGCCTAAGAGGTTGGGAAAATTCATTTTGGGATGAGGTGATCTTGATCTATACCCATATGATCAATACTAGAAGATAATGAAGCAGATTTGGCTTGCTGAGTCATCAATCCTTTTGAAGTCTTCAAGAACCCTATGATCTTAAGCTCTCTCAAAACAATAAGACTTGCTATATCTTCTGACATTCTGCATTACAATTAATGCACACTAAATATTTGTTATAATTTATTTCACAAGGAGATAATATCAGAAGACAAAAGAGTAGGTATAAATAGGTTTAATACATGGAGGTGAATACATGAATCTGCCAGTTCAGCTACACAAGTGTTAGTCAGCAGCATCAATAGTTGCATGTCAGGGTATGAACAAAAACGATATAACTTTAAGGCATATACATGGATACACTGAGCTGTAATTAAGACTTTAATGTTAGCAAACCCCCTTACACCTGCCCTGTAGCAATACACCACTTCCTCTATGAGTTGTTTAATTACACAATGCAAGAGAAAGGAAAGTCCCATTATGGCTGTAGACTGTCCAGTACCATCTTCTTGGATCAAACAGAGTTAAATGGAACATTTTAAGAGTAATTAGCTTTGTAAATAGGCATTTGATAAGTATAGGGATAAAAAAAAAAATTCCAGTGTCTGTTTTTGCCCACACTATCATACATTCACCCCCTTGGCTCTGAGACTTTGTACCTATCCATTTGCACTCATCATGGGAAATTCATATACAGAACAACTGAATATGGAATTGGAACACTCAAACAATTCTAAATTGTGGTAAAACGTAGGTGTGGGCAAAAGTTCTCGTTGAGTTCCCGTGAGAGATTCCGCAAAAACTACATTGTTGTCTGCTTTTTCATGGGAAAATCTGCTTTAAAATCAGCTATTAAAATCTTTGCTTTTTTGCCCATTGGCCAAAATTGTTCACCATTTTTCAATAGCTAGAAGGCTTCCACCCATTGATTTACATGGTTTTTGCCTTTTTGCTATAAAACCGTGATGTATTTGCAGAAGTCAAACATAATAGAAGCAGCTACAGAGCGAGGTAGTTGTACTGTGCTATTCTGCTGTGATCTTTTGGAAACATTGAGGCAGGAGAGGCTCAGAGTGACTGCTATCACTATGAGCAGGTTTAAAACTAATAAAATGAGGAACTGGAAGGAACCTTATGTGTCCAATGAGTTTGAGGAGAAGGAAGTGAGCACAACTGAACCAATGCTGTCCAGTCCCCTAAGTCACTCCTAGTGATCTTGGGGAATTTAATGGAAAGGGAGGGAGAAAAAGGAATGGGCTTCCCCTGCTGTAACCAGTGCTGTGCCTGCTGACAGTGCTGAACCTGCCGCTAATGTGTCTTGTAATACTTAGTAGGGAGGAAGGGGAAGATGATGAAAAGTGTGACATCAGGGGACCCTAAGTCACGCTTGCCATCCACAAGCAGTCCCACCTGTGCTAGAACTAAGAAGGTCCAGCAGCTTGTTAGTGTTTGGAGTGAAGGAAGAGGTAATCATCATATTACTAGTGACTGTGAGGAGGAAAACTCTGGGGCTGAACTTAATGTGCATGGTGTCTGCCTTCTTCAGGTCTAAAAGAAATGACAAGTGTGACATTAGGGGACTCTCTGTCACATAGCTCGTCACCTCCTCCAAGCAGCAGTGAGATGTCTGTAATTGAGCAGCAGCAACACGTAGAGACTAATCTTGGTGGTGATGATGATGGTGGAGAAGCTGGGGTGGAAGAGACATTGATGGCCTTTTTAGCAGAAACTGGGAGACAGGGATGCAGATTGGCATCACCAACACCTGCAGCAGTTAGCTTTTGGAATTTGCAACTGCTGTAATTCCTGCTGCTGCTGAGTTGCCAGGACAGCAGGATGCTAAGGAGCAAGCTAGTGTGCCACAGACCATGGTGGACACAGTAAGAATGGGGTCAACAAGTGACACGGGACTAGGACAGGTTCCACTTGCCAGCAGTAGAAATACTCCAGGTCCTAGCTGCTGTGCTGATTGTGAGGCAGAAGCAGAAACAACAGCAACATCAACCACTTCCACAGACAGTGAAGGGGAATGTGGAGGAGAAGAAGAAAGAGGCCATTCTTCTTCATCTGTTCCCCATCCCCTGAAGTCATGGGTGTGGGACTATTTTTCTCTTGGGGCAGGCACAGTGCAGTCATCCCCAATGGCACTGTGCACAATTTGTGACAAGTCAGTGAGAAGAGAGAAGGAAGGAACTTGCATTGGCACATCTACCCTGATATCACACATGAAAAACAGATACCATGACATTTATGTTAAACATGTTAAACCACAGAATCAAGCACCACTGTTACTGTATTCCCTGACTCTCTAGAAAGGCAACAAGAGGAGAGGTGGAAATCAAAGAGGAGGAAGATTAGAGAAGCCCAGCCTCTAGGATAACTACATCTTCTGCCAATGAAACTCGAATTGCAAGGGAAAGCAAGACTAATCCAAAAAAGTTTTTCAAATATTTAAATAGCAAAAAACTTAAGAGGGAGTGCATTGTACCATTCAAAAATGAAATGGGTGAGTTGGTTAGTGAGGATAAGGAAAAGGTTGATGTTTTAAACACTTTCTTTGCATCAGTATATACAAGGGAGCAAGGAATGGTAGAAGAGCCTCCGCAAGTAACAAATAAAACAATACAATTAATAGATATTGGGTTAACTCAAGAAGATGTCATGGGAAGACTGAACAAAATTAAGACCGACAAAGCACCGGGTCCTGATAGTATACATCCAAGGGTTCTTCAGGAACTTAGTGCAGTGTTAGCAAAACCCCTATATTTACTCTTTAAAGATTCTATTACCACAGGCTCAGTGCCACAGGATTGGCGAAGAGCTAACAAAGTGCCTCTATTTAAGAAGGAAACTAAAACAGAACCTGGGAATTATAGACCAGTGAGTTTGACCTCTGTAGTGGGAAAACTGTTAGAAGGGATAATAAGGGACTATATTTAGGATTACAACACAAAAAATAAAATCATTAGCACGAATCAACATGGTTTTATGAAGAATAGATTATGCCAAACTAATCTTTTCAGCTTCTATGAGGAGGTAAGCAGCAACCTTGCCAATGGCAAGGCAGTAGATGTAGTATATCTAGACTTTGCAAAGGCATTTGATACAGTGCCACGCAGAAGGCTGGTGTATAAAATAAGGAAATTGGGGCTAGGAGATAACCTTTGCAATTGGATATAAAACTGTCTGAACGATAGGGAGCAGTGTGTGGTTGTAAATGGAAAATTCTCCAGTACAGTTAAAGTGGAGTGTGGAGTACCTCAGGTTTCAGTATTAGGTCTGCTGCTTTTTAACATGTTTATAAATGACCTGGAAATAGATATAGAAAGCAAAATATCAATATTGGCAGATGATACTAAATTATGCAAAGTCATTAATTCAGAACATGATATTTTCTCTCTACAGAGGGACTTACATACAATGTCAGATTGGGCAAACATGTGGAATATGAAGTTTAATGTGGGGAAGTGTAAAGTCATGCATTTGGGGGAAACAATCCCAAGGCTACTTATAAACTTAATGGAATAATTTTAGGTGACTCATTGCTAGAGAAAGACCTGGGTATCCTTGTCAACTACAAACTTGGAAACAGTGACCAGTGTTAAACAGCAGTAGCAAAGGCAAACAAAATCCTGTGTTGCATAAAAAGAGGTATCGAAGCAAGAGTGGATAACATTATTTTGCCATTACACAAATCATTGGTAAGACCTCACCTTGAGTATGCAGTGTAATTTTGGGCACTGGTTCTGAAAAAGGATATACTAGAACTAGAGAGGGTAGAGCGGAGAGCAACAAAATTAAGGCAATGCAGGACTTGACATATGAGGAACGACTAAACAAACTTTGTTTATTTACTCTAGAGAAAAGATGACTGAGAGGAGACCTTATCACATTGCACAAGTATATGAGAGGTCAATACAAGGATCTCTGCGGTGAGCTTTTTATTCCAAGGCCTCACCAGGTGACCAGGGGACACCCCTTGAGATTAGAGGAAAGGAGGTTTAAATTTCAGTAAAGGAAGGGTTTTTTTACGGTAAGGTCTGTTAAATTGTGGAATTCATTGCCCAGGGAGATAGTTATGGCAGATACAATGGATACATTTAAGAGAAGATTAGATACATTTCTTTCAAAAGGGACCATACAGAGTTATACTGTTTATCAGTAGGCTGATCAGGAAGGTCTGATAAAGACTAATTTAATTGGTAGCAGGAAAGCTATAAAATTCTCAGTTACTGGGTATGAGGCGAAGGTTGAACTTGATGGACTTGTGCCTTTTTTCAACCTAATTTACTATGTTACTATGTTACTATGTAATCCACCTCATTCATCGTTACCTCCGCATCAAATGATAGCCACTCTGTTGATGTTAGGATGTGACAATTCATCTTCACTCACTGCACACTGTGTAGTACACGGACCACACACACAGCAGTGTGGTGGAGAAGAAACACAAGCATGGCATCAAGCAGCATCTGAGGAGATTCCATCCCGCAGAATATTCTAAGATGCTGGCAGGGAGAGTTCAGCATTACTATTAAACTATCAGTAAGCTGTCATGTGTCTTCAGTGGGGTGTGGACAAGGGGTATAGTGACAGCAGCAGTTCTTAGTTTCTGGCATCACTGTATTTGGATACATTTGTGCCCCCAGATATTATTTACAACACACACTGTGCACAGTGCAGTTACTGATGAGAAGTACAGCTCCTGATCTCAAGGGAAAATTTTCTATTCTAGTAACAACACACCCATGATTTTGGAGGCCAACTTCTTCTTTTCTCCACATAAACTGGGGACTATTTATTGTGCTGCTACTGCCTCAGGCACATTACTGGAGCTAGTTGTGGAAAGTGTAACCTTCATCATCCATCACCCATGCTACTGCTGTTGTTGATCTCATTCCCTTTGAGCTACCTAATCATCCTGCTGATTGAACAACTCAGCAGCAGCAAGAACAACAGTCGCAAATTCTGCATCTACATCAGGGCATTTGACAATGGCCAGTGGCCACTAGCCAACATGACATTACCTGCTGGCACTAGGCCAGTAGGGTATTTTTTTTCCTCAGGGCTTGTGCTTTAAAAAATACAAAAAAAAATAATAATAGTCCTACAAAATAATAAACAATGTTTCCTCAGGGCTTGTGCCTATAATAAGTCTAAGTCCTACAAAGCAATGTTTATTCAGGGCTTGGGTAGATAATAAAAAATCTAAAAATCATCCTCTACAAAATACTCTATCAAGTCAAGTATTAGTCAACCCCAGTGGCAGTTTATGGCAGGGGGTTCCTGTCTCTATCACTTTACATACATATTTCTTATTTTATTATTAATTTATTTATTTTTATTAACTGCCCCCCATACCAGTCAAGAACCCCCCCAAAAAAAAACAAATTCCCTGTTCAACTGATTCATTCCCCAGACTCCACCCACCAACACAAGCACCCTTCTCAGACTCCTTTTATACCTTGTCTTATGGGAGTTTTATAAATTGTATATAGGATTTATTTTTTATTAACTGGCCCCAATCCCAGTAAATAAACCCCCTCAAAATAACACATCCCCTGTTCAACTGATTCTTTCTCCTCACCCCATCAACACAGGTGCCCTCGTGCCCCTTTTATACTATGCCTTTGGGAAATAAAATAATATTTGCTATGTGTTAAGTGTAAATTCAATGTTTCATTGATATTAATGAAATGAGCTAGTGAAAAAGCATAAAAATAACACCTTTCGTGGGAGGTTATTGGCCAATGGGAAATGCCATTATTTGCAGATTTCAGTTTGAGGTGACAATTTTCACCCATCCCTAGTGGCCACCTTTTGCCAGCATATTCAGGTATATGATTAAACAATTATACCAAACAGGTGCTAATGATCATCAATTTAATATGCAGGTTGAAACACAATTATTAACTGAAACAGAAACAGCATTTTAAATATATGGCTGTAGCAGGAGGCAGTTTGCTTGTGGAATGTCTGTAGTGTGGTAGAAGAATGAGTGTCTGCAGGCAACAGTGAAGCATGGTGGAGGTTCCTTCAAGTGTGGGGCTGCATTTCTGCAAATGGAGTTGGGGATTTGGTCAGAATTAATGGTCTCCTCGATGCTGTGAAATATAGGCAGATATTTATCCATCATGCAATACCAGCAGGGAGGCATCTGATTGGTCCCAAATGTATTCTGCAGCATGACAATGACTTCACACATGCAGCCACAGTCATTAAGAACTATTTTCAGTGTAAAGAAGAACAAAGAGTCCTAGAAGTCTTAGTATGGCCCCCACAGAGCCCTGGTCTCAAAATCATCGAATTCATCTGGGATTAAATAAAGTGAGAAAGAAGCAACTGAGGCTGCCTATATCCCCAGGAGAACTATAGTTCTCCAAGATGTTTGGAACAACCTACCTGCTGAGTTCTGTAACAAACTGTGTGCAATTGTACCAAGAATAATTTATGCTGTTTTGAAGGCAAAGGGTGGTCACACCAATTATTGATTTGATTTAGATTTTTCTTTTGTTCAAGCGCTATAATTTTGTTAATTGATAAAAATAAACTATTGACATGTCTATTTTTGAAAGCATTCTTAGTTTACAGCATTTCTTCATACCTGCCTAAAACTGTACTGTACTGTACATAGGTAGGTGTTCATCATACAGCAGTCACCTGTAAACAACTACATGATTATACTTAGGCAATTCCTTTTGTTAAACAAATTAACTGCCACTTATACCAATGCCTTAGTTTACCTCTATTCCCTTGAGGACTGGAGGAATGTACAACACCTTGGCCCAAGGAAGTTAATAAATTTTTGATTTAAAACACATTCTCCTTGTATGTATATATATGTATATCTTTATTTATATGGCTCCATACAGTGTATGCAGCACCTTACAATAGATGTATGTTACAATAAATAAGAGGGAGCTTGTTCAAGACATAGGGAGAGGGGTATGGCATTCCATAGGTATGGAGCAGAAATCGAGAATGGTTTGAGGTGGGAGAGAGCAGAGGGTGTGGATGGTGCAACAAGAATTGCGTTGTGTGCTGAGCGAAGGAGGCAGCCTGGAACATAAGAGGACATGAGGGAAGAGATGTAAGGAGGGGAAGCAGTGAGGAGAGCATTAAAGGTGAGAAGAAGGACTTTGTAAGTGATACGTTGTTGAATAGGAAACCATGACAGATGCTAACAAATTATGTGAGCAGGTTCAGTTTTTGAGGAGAGCGTGGCGATTCGTGCAGCGAAGTTTAAAACAGATTGCATAGGTGAAAGATGAGTAGCAGGGAGGCCAGCTAGTAGGACATTGCAATAGTTTAAGAGGAACAGAATGAGGGCATGTATAAGAGTTTTAGTAGTTTGTTGGGAGAGGAACAGGTGGATTTTAATAATGTTCCGGAGAAAGAAGCTAGCTGTTCTAGCCACATAGTTAAAATGAGAGGAGAAGGAAAGAGAGGAAACAAATATGGCCCCAAGGCAGCATGGTGGTGTGTTATATCCTTAGATAGCTTTTACTGATAATTGATTAGAAACAAACAATAGCTAGCTCTAAATTCAATGTTTTTTCTCACTTTGATGGCAAGCCATATGTGATCTTTTTAGCACTGTGTCTTTGATAACAGTTACTAACAAACATATATAAACTTTATTATAACCTTAACTTGCTTATACTGTAAAAAGGCAAACAGCTCACAATAGACCACCCCAACTGGCAAGCTAAAAACTATGCTATTAAATACAGATGGAGAAAACATAACGGATGTTTTTATGTTTGTAGTAAAAACTTGTGAAAGTCAATGGAAGTTACTGTTATATCATGTACAATTATAACAAAAAAATGTGCAGTAACTTTTGCAAGAAATATATAATATAGGACGGATTAGTAAACATTTTATAGGACTAAGTATACTAATATGTATGCAATAGATCTTTTCCTGCTAAGTAAAAAAAATATTGATTTTTATTGGGCTTTAACAATGAAGAACATTTTTATGAGCTCCCTTCATTTTGGTATAAAGTAAGGAAGTAAACTGAAAGAACATTGATCAACAGGGTAGACAGCAGAGATCCAGGATTGTCATGTCTTTCTGAAAGTATAATTTTTGTGAGTTCCTACCATGGTAAGTCTTTCCATCAACATTGTAGAGAAGATCCTTTCATCAACTCTGAAACTGAAGGAACCTTATTTTGTTTTTAATAAATTACATAAACATCCCCCACTTGAAGCTAATTGGCTGAGAGGTGAGTAAGCACACATCACAGCCAATGGCTGTGTGGGGAGTTGAAAATAGACTGCTCGTTTCAAATTCCCTCACAAAGGAACAACATAGGACCATGAGGTATACATGGTGGAGAAACTGAATAGCAGCATCCCCCCCGATGCTGCTATTCAGTTTCTCCACCGACACCGCGGCCGCACACAGTGACTGAGAAATAGGGAGATCATATTTTGATTTCTAATGTTTGAATTTAGGATGTGGACACAACTTTCTACTTTGTGCATTTATTGAAATATTAATCCGCACTTCTCAGCATTGTTTTTCCCTTCGAATCCCAGAGAGGTACACAATGCATTGCTCTGCAAAGAGTTGCGTACTCCTCTGACGCTAAAGGGGTTGTATTGATAATGTATTGATATCTATTGATATTAATACATTAGTATTACAGATATATGATGAGAAGGCGGAAGAAAGAAGATGGACCCCAAGAAGAAAGAAGAAGAAGAAAGAAGATATGAAACAAAAGAAGGAAGACTGAAGAAGAAGGACAGTTCATGACAGCTAAGTGTAATAGAGATGAGCTAATAATCAGTGCTTGACAGTGTGTCATGCACCGATCATTAACATTTTCATTTTAATCTCCCATTATTCATGCTATTTAGAGTTTTGGGTAGGTGTGGGTAAATGGTCCCATCATATTCCCATGAAAAAATCCATGAAAACCACGTTGCTGTCTGCTTTTTTGCGGGAAAATTTGCTTTAAAATCGTCTCTTTTCTCGCCCATTTGCAAAAATTTGACGCCATTTTTTTCAGTGGCTAGAAAGTTTCTGCCCATTGATTTAAGTGTTTTTCGGCTTTTCTCTATAAAAAAACATGACATATTCCAGGAAGTGGAGCACAATAGAAGCAGCTACAGAGGGAGGTAGACATGCTGTGATCTTTGTAGGAAAATTGAGGTAGGAGAGGCTCGTGGTGACTGCTGTCACTATGAGAACGTTTAAAACTAATAAGGATCCTTCCAGTTCCTCATTTTATGTGTCCGGTGAGTCTGAGAAGGAGGACGAAGTGAGCACAGCATGACCATTGTTGGATAGTCCCCTTAAATCACATCTAGGTATCTTGGGGAAATTAATGTCAAGGGAGGAAGAAGAGAGTAGTAATGAGAGCAGGATAGGTCAGCTGCCTCTGCCTGCTGCCAGACGTGCTGCTCTTGCTTCCACCATTGCTGTGCCTGCTGTCAGACATGCTGCCCCCTACTGCTACCACCATTGCTGTGCCTGCTGCCAGATGTGCTGCCCCTGCTGTCACCAGTACTGTGCCTGCTGTCAGGCATGCTGCCCCTGCTGCCACCAGTGCTGTGCTTGCTCCCAGTCATGCCTCTACTGCTATCTGTACTGTGCCTGCTGTCAGACAAGCTGCCCCTGCTGCCACCAATGCTGTTCCTGCTGCTAGTTCTGAACCTGCTGCCACCAGTGCTGAAACTGCTGCCAGTGTGATAATATTCTTAACCCAAGCACATTCCCTATAACCACTGCAGCACCTCTCAAACAATAATGATAGTCTGAGCACCAAATTTGCCTCTTTCAGTAAGTCCTACAAATCATTGTTTCCTCAAGTCTTGCGCCTAACAAGTGTAATCCTACAAATCAATGTTTCCTCAGGGCTTCGGCCTCTATCTAGTGATGGGCAAAAATTTTCCTCTCAAACTGAAATCGGCGAATGATGGCATTTCCGGCTTGGTGAATAATTTCCTGTGAAAAGTGCAGATTTTCTGCTTTTTCCCCACTTTTTTGCCTAGCTCATTCAATTGAAAATAATGGGAACTTTGAAGTTACACACAACACATAGCAAATATTATTTTATTTCTCAAAGGCATAGGATAAAAGGGGCATGAGGGTGCCTGTGCTGGTGGGGTGTGGGGAAAGAATCAGCTGAGCAGGGATTGTTTTTTGAGAGGGGATGTTTCCTGGGATTGGGGAAGCAGTTAATAAAAAATAAATCATAAAAACAATTAAAAAAAACCATAAGGCATAGTATAAAAGGAGTCTGAGGAGGATGCTTGTGTTGGTGGGTGGAGTCTGGGTAATGAACCATTTGAACAGGGAATTTGTTTTTAGGGGGGTCTTGACTGGTATAGGGGGGCAGTTAATAAAAAAATAAATCAATAAAATAACATAAGACATTTGTATGTAAAGTGATAGAAACAGGAACCCCCTGACATAAGCTGGGGTGGACTGATATTTGACTTGATAGAGTATTTTGTAGAGGATGATTTGTTTGATTTGTTGTTAGAGGCCTTTGTTAGACTTAGACTTATTAGAGGCCCAAGCCCTGAAGAAACATTGATTTGTAAGACTTAAGCTTGTTTGGCACAAGACCTAAGGAAACATTGATTTGTGGGACTTAGACTTGTTCGAAATAAATCTCCACAAAAATTGTTTATTTTTTTGTAGGGCTATGAGTTATTTATTTATTTACTTATTTATTTTTTCAAAGCACAAGCCTAGTGCCAGCAGGTGATGTCCTATTGGCCAGTGGCCACTAGCTATTGTCAAATGCCCTGATGTAGATGCAGAATTTGCGGCTTCTGTTCTTGCTGCTGTTTAAGCAGCAGAATGATTAGGCAGCTGAAAGGGAATGGGATCAACAACAGCAGTAACATGGGTGATGGATGATGAAGGTTCCACTTGTCACGACTAGCTCCAGTGATGCACCTGAGGAAGGAGCAGTGCTATAACTAGCTCCCACCATGTGTGTTGTTGCTGCTGGCAAATGGAACCTGTCCTAGTAATCCTGCATCACGTGTTGACCCCAATCCCACTGTGTCCATGGTGGTCTGTGGCACACTAGCATGCTCCTTAGCATCCTGCTGCCCTTGAAACTCAGCAGCAGCAGGAATTAGAGCAGTTGCAAATTCCAAAAGCTCACTGCTGGAGGAAGTGACAAGCAATGTGACAGAGGGTCCCCTAAAATCACACTTGCCATTTCTTGGCAACATGAAGGAGGCAGACTGACAGCAGTAGCAGCAGGCACAGGCAGCTGATCTGTGCTCCTGCTGGTGGGGGTGGTATTATTGAGGTGGTGACAATTCTGCCTTCTTCACGATGATGTTCCACATGGACAATGCTGTGGGAGGAAGGGGACTCCAAGGGTCAGGGGAATGGTGTGGGCTCCCTTGACTGCTAGTCTGGACATTTTCAGTTGCTTCCCCTACCACTCTCCTAACACTAGACCCAACGGCTGCTTCATCATCACTGTTACTACTACTACAACTACTACTAACAACAACTACATCAATTTCAGCCCCCGAGTCTTCCTCCTCGTAGTCACTGTTAATAGGAGGATATTGTTGATTATCCCCTCCTTTACTCTTAACAGTAACAAGCTGCTGGACCTTACTAGTAGTAGTGCTAGCACTTGGGGATGGCAAGTGTGGCTTAAGGTGCCCAGCTGTCACACTTGGTATCATCAGCTTCAACACTGGTGGCAACAGGTTCCACACTGGCAGCAGGCACAGCACTGATGGAAGCAAGGGCAGTACTAGCAGCAGGCACATTACTGGTGGCACTGGCACAGCATGTCTGACAGCAGACACAGAACATCTTACAGCTGACACAGCACATCTGGCAGCAGGTGCAGCACGTCTTACAGCAGGCAGCTGACCTGTCCTGCTCTCGCTACTACTACTACCTTTTTGTTTCTCCCTTGACAGTAATTTCACCAAAAGCCCTAAGGGTGATTTAGGGGGACTGACCAACAATGCTTCTGTAGTGCTCACGTCCTCCTCAGACTCAGACTCAGTGGGACACATATTGGTCCTTCCAGTTCCTCCTTTTATTATTTTTAATCCTGCTCGTAGTGATAGCAGTTACTATGAGCTTCTCCAGCCTCAATTTTTCCAAAAAAATCATAGCAGAACAGCACAGCATGTCTACCTTGCTCTGTAGCTGCTTCTATTGTGTTTGATTTCCGCATGTCACGTATTTATAGCAAAAAGACAAATACAACATAAATCAGTGGGAGGAAACTTTCTAACCATTGAAAAAGTGGCAAAAAATGTTGGCCAATGGGTGAAAAATGTGAACATTTTAATTGCTAGTTTTAAAGCAGATTTTCCCACGAGAAAGCTGACAACGTGGTTTTTGCAGAATTTCCCACAGGAACATGGTGAGAGATTTCACTCACCCCTACCTCTAACAACAACTCTAAGTCCCACAAATCATCCTCTGCAAATTACTCTATTTTGTCAAGTATCAATCTACCCCAGCCACAGCTTAAGACAGGGGAGCCATGTAACTGTCATGTTATGTAAACATTTTTCATTTTAGTTTTTTTTATTAACTGCCCCCCCAATCCTTCCCTCAAAAAAAATTCCTGTTCAACTGATTCTTACCCCAGACTCCACTAACACAGGCATCCTCACTCCACTTTTATACTATGCCTGTGGGAAATAAAATAAAATGTATGCATGTGTATAAATTCAGTCTTCCCACTGATTTCAATGCCATTAATGGATGAAAAAGTGGAAAAACTGCACTTTTTATGGAAATTTCACACTAGTGTATTTTTTCACTTATTTTGGTTTTAAGTGAAAATGTTCACCCATTTAGGTTTGAGGTGAAACTTTTCTCTCATCCCTACTCACCAGAGATTTTCTTTATTTACTTCTCATATACCTGCACATTGTGATAAGATCTCCTATTAGTCACTTTTCTCTAGAGTAACTAAACCAAGTTTCATACGTCAAGTCTTCCATTCCCTTAATTCATTTTGTTACTCTTAGCTGTACTCTTCAATTCTAGAATACCATTTTTTAGAACTTGTGCCCAAAACTGCACTGCATATTCGGGGTGAGGTCTTACTAATGAGCTGTACAGTAGCAAAATGATTTTATCCACTCTTTCTTCTATAACCCTTTTTATGCAAAACAGGAATTTGTTTGCTTTTGCTACTGCTATTTGATACTGGTCACTGCTTCCAAGCTTGCATTTTAAATGGATTCCCAGGCCTTTCTCTAGCAATGAATACCCTAAAATGACTCCATTAAGTTCATAAGTACAATTGAGATGTTTTCTTCCCAAAAGCATGACTTTCCCACATTAAACGTCATACTGCATTGTTTTTCTAACCTGAGTCCAAAACAAAAAACAAAATATGCTGTTCTGAATGTAACATGCATAATTTAGTGTAATCTGCAAATATTGATATTTTGCTTTCTATATCTATTTCTATGTAATTTGTAAACATGTTAAAAAGAAGTGGGCCAAGTACTGAACCCAGGGGTACTCCACTCTCAACTATAACTGTATTGGAGAATTTTTCATTTACAACAACATACTATTCCCTATCCTTCAACCAGCTTTTTATCCAATTGCAAAGGTTAACCCCTAGCCCCAATTTCCTTATTTTATACCCCAGCCTCCTATTTGTCACTGTATCAAATGCCTTGGCAAAATCCAGATATACCACATCCATTGCTTTACCATTATCTAGGTTGCTACTTAGTACTTAATAAAAGCTCAAAAGATTCATTTGGCATGATCTATTCCTCATAAAACCATGTTGATTCCTATTAATAACCTTATTTTCTGCTGTGTAACCTGAATTTAATCCCTATTAGTGATGAGCGAGCACCCCAATGCTCGGGTGTTCGGGTGCTCTGACCGAGCACCCCCTGAGGCTCGAGTGCTCGGCCGAGCACCCGAGCCCCATTGAAGTCAATGGGAGGACTCGAGCATTACACCAGGCACCCCCTGCTCTGATGAGGGGAGGGTGCCTGGTCCATAGGAAAAGGGCAGAAAAGGATGGAAACACCACAGAAATGGTTCAGGGACAGCATAGGGAGGATGTCTGGATGCATCTTGGACTCCAACATCGCTGCTGGGAACGATCTTTCGCCCGTAGTACGCCATTTTTACAGACTGACCATAAAACACACAAAAAGGAAAATAAAAACGACTTTAGGCGAAAAATTTTTACCAAACAATATTTGCTGTATATTTACTTGTATATCATCTGCAAATTCTTCCAAAAATTTCCTTGATTTTCTGAAGTGAGGCCATGATTAAGAGGGAAACGTGCGCAGAGTAAAGATGAGCGAGCACCCCGATGCTCGGGTGCTCGGGTGCTCTGACCGAGCACCCCCTGATGCTCGAGTGCTCGGCCGAGCACCCGAGCCCCATTCAAATGAATGGGAGCACTCGAGCATTAAACCAGGCACCCCCTGCTCTGATAAGCGGAGGGTGCCTGGTCAATGTCCCCCTTCATCTCCGCTATGCCCCTCTTCCACAATGTCCCCCTTCATCTCCTATGCCATAGCGGAGATGAAGGGGGACATTGTGGAAGAGGGGCATAGCGGAGATGAAGGGGGACATTGTGGAAGAGGGGCATAGACTCTATGCCCCTCTTCCACAATGTCCCCCTTCATCTCCGCTATGCCCCTCTTCCACAATGTCCCCCTTCATCTCCTCTATGGCATAGGAGATGAAGGGGGACATTGTGGAAGAGGGGCATAGCGGAGATGAAGGGGCACATTGTGGAAGACGGGCATAGCGGAGATGAAGGGGGACATTGTGGAAGAGGGGCATAGAGTCTATGCCCCTCTTCCATAATGTCCCCCTTCATCTCCGCAATGCCCCCTTCATCTCCGCAATGCCCCCGTACCTCCATTCCCTGGTGGTCCAGCGGAGCGTCTTCGGATCTGTGCCTCTTCCGGCACAGATCCTCTTCACCCGAGCATGTCGGGCGAGCACATGGCGGTACTCGTACGAGTACCGCCATGTGCAGAGCAGAGCGATGCTCGAGCCGATCCGAGCATCGGCCGAGCACGCTCGCTCAACACTAGCGCAGAGGCAAATTCTCCCAAAAATTTCCTTGATTTTCTGAACTGAGACCATGATTAAGAGGGAAACGTGCGCAGAGGCAAATTCTCCCAAAAATTTCCTTGATTTTATTGAACTGAGGCCATGATTAAGAGGGAAACGTGCGCTGAGCTGACCATCTAAAACATTATGGGTGAGGGTCTGCTGCAGAGCTGACCATCCTAAACATTATATGCGAAGGCCCGCTAGTGAGCTGACGCTATAAAACATTATATGCGAAGGCCCGCTAGTGAGCTGACGCTATAAAACATTATATGCGAAGGCCCGCTAGTGAGCTGACGCTATAAAACATTATATGAGAGGGCCCGCTAGAGAGCTGACCCAATAAAACATTATATGAGAAGGCCCGCTGGTGAGCTGACCTATATAAAAATTGTCAAACAGGGCCCGCTGGTGAGCTGGCCCTATATAAAAATTATATCACAGGGCCCGCTGGTTAGCTGGCCCTATATAAAAATTATAGCACAGGGCATATGGAAGAGGAGGAGGAGGATGAGAAGATTAAGAGTCAACCATATACCCGTTTTTTGGGTGGAAGGGGTGAATGGGAATACAGAGTATTCACATAATTGTAAATAACATATATAAAGTTAGTTTATGTTCCCCCGGGGCTTTCCTCCAGTGGAGTGGAGAAGTCAGGGGAAATCCAGGCCTTGTTCATTTTTATAAGTGTCAACCTATCAGCATTGTCGGTGGAAAGGCGGATACGCTTATCTGTTATGATGCCACCAGCAGCACTAAATACCCGCTCAGACAGAACGCTGGCGGCAGGGCAGGCCAGCACCTCCAAGGCGTAGAGTGCCAGTTCATACCACGTGTCCAGCTTGGACACCCAGTAGTTGTAAGGCACAGAGGGATCATTGAGGACGCTGACACGGTCTGCTACGTACTCCTTCACCATCTTCCAAAACTTTTCCCTCCTTGTGACACTAGGCTGCGCATCAGGGTGAGGGTGCTGGCGGGGTGTCATGAAGGTGTCCGACGCCTTGGAGAGTGTTGCCCTGCCTTTGTCGGAACTGCTGTGTGCTCCCCTTTTCTCCCCTTCTCTGTTGGCCAAGGTAGCACGTACTCTGCCGCCAGCGTTGTCAGATGGAAAATTTTGGAGCAATTTTTCAACAAGAACCTTCTGGTATTGCACCATTTTGCTTGTCCTCTCCACCGGAGGAATGAGAGATGAGAAATTCTCTTTGTAGCGGGGGTCCAGAAGGGTGAACACCCAGTAATCCGTGTTGTTTAAAATGCGTATAACGCGTGGGTCACGGGAAAGGCAGCCTAACATAAAGTCAGCCATGTGTGCCAGAGTACCAACAGTCAAGATTTCGCTGTCCTCACCAGGAGGATGACTCTCAATATCCTCATCCTCTTCCTCCTCTTCTGCCCACCCACGCTGAAGAGATGGAACTAAAGTTCCATGGCTACCCTCTGTAGCGGAGGCAACCGTGTCTTCCTCCTCCTCCTCCTCCTCCTCCTCCGCCTCCTCCAATTGTCGCTGAGAAGACGAAGTGAGGGTGCTCTGGCTATCACCTTGTGTAAGCTCTTCCTCCCCCATTTCCACCTCTTCCACATGCAAAGCGTCGGTTTTAATTGTGAGCAGCGAGCGTTTCAGTAGACACAGAAGTGGGATGGTTACACTGATAATAGCGTTATCGCCGCTCACCATCTGTGTCGATTCCTCAAAATTGCGTAAAACCTCACAGAGGTCTGACATCCATTCCCACTCCTCACTTCTGATTACAGGAAGTTGAACGGAGAGGCGACGACCGTGTAACAGCTGGTACTCCACTACTGCCCTCTGCTGCTCACAAAGCCGGGCCAACATGTGGAAGGTGGAGTTCCAGCGCGTGCTCACGTCACACAGCAGCCGGTGAGCTGGCAATTGTAAGCGCTGCTGCAGCTTCAACAGGCCGGCCGAAGCTGTAGATGACTTACGGAAATGTGCACACACGCGGCGCACCTTGGTCAAGAGATCATGCACATTGGGGTAGGTTTTTAGAAATCGCTGAACCACTAAATTAAATACATGCGCTAGGCATGGTACGTGTGTGAGCTTGCCGAGCTCCAAAGCCGCCACCAAGTTACGCCCATTATCACACACAACCATGCCTGGTTGCAGGTTGAGTGGCGAGAGCCACTGCTCGGTCTGGTGACTAATCCCCTGCAACAGCTCTGAGGCCGTGTGCTGTTTGTCCCCAAGGCAGATCAGCTTCAGCACGGCCTGTTGACGCTTCCCCACTGCAGTGCTACACTGCTTCCAGCTACTGGCTGATGGGGGAGTGGCGCTGCGTGTAGAGAATTCGGAGGTGGAAACGGAGGAGGAGGAGCCAATAACGTAGGTGCTGGCGGAAACCCTGATGGAGGTAGGGCCCGCAATCCTCGGCGTGGGTAGCACCCGTGCCATCCCAGGGTCCGAGTCGCTCCCAGCCTCCACGACATTCACCCAGTGTGCCGTCAGGGAAATGTAGCGTCCCTGGCCACAAGCACTTGTCCATGTGTCAGTCGTTAAGTGGACCTTCCCAGTAACTGCGTTGGTCAGGGCACGGGTGATGTTACGGGACACATGGTGGTGTAATGCGGGGATGGCACACCGGGAAAAGTAGTGGCGGCTGGGGACCGCGTACCGAGGGACAGCTGCTGCCATCAGGCTGCGGAAGGACTCAGTGTCCACAAGCCTAAATGGCAGCATTTCGATGGCCAGTAATTTGGAAAGGTGTGAGGTTAGTGCTATGGCCTGTGGGTGGGTGGCTGGGTATTTTCGCTTGCGCTCAAATGCCTGGGGTAACGACATTTGGACGCTGCGCTGGGACAGGGAAGTGGATGTGGTCGCTGATGGTGCTTCAGATGGTACAGGTGCAGGGCGGGAGGTATGCGGGCCTGCGCCTTCGACAGGCGATTGGCCGGCACCGAAAACAGGGGAAGAGGAGGCAGTGGTGTGGCCTGCAGACACAGATGGGCGATCCAGGTGTTCCTCCCACTTACTACGGTGCTTGGATGCCATGTGTCGGATCATGCTGGTGGTGGTGAGGTTTCTAGTGTTCATGCCTCGGCTCATTCTGGTGTGGCACAGGTTGCAAACTACAATTCTTTTGTCGTCCGCACTTTCCTTAAAAAAACGCCATACCGCGGAACACCTACCCTTTGGCAAGGTAGATTTACGCAAGGGGATGCTCCGTGGAACATTTGCAGGCCGGTTTGGTGCGGTCCGCCTTCTTTCTGTAGCCACACCACTGCCTCTTCCAGCCTGTTGCGGTGCTGCAGATGGCTCACCCTCAGGACTGCTGTCATCGCTCGGCTCTACACCTTCCCAGGTGGGGTCAGTCACCTCATCGTCCACCAAGTCCTCCTCCACTTCCTCACTCTGATCATCCTCCTCATGTCTTGATCCCACCACATACTCAGTCATTGACAACTGTATAACATTCTCCTCAACAAGGTCTTGAGACGGAAATAGTGGTTGATTTAATGGCAACTGTGTCTCATCATCATCATCATCATCCACTACTTCCTTTGACCTTAAATGCCGTTCACATCTGTCATCTTCTTGTGATTGGGTACCCTCTAGAGGTTGTGAATCAGGGCACAAGATGTCATGTTCCTCTGCAAGCGTGCTTGGAGAGAGGGTCAAATGAAGGATTGGTGATGAGACGAGCTCCTCACTATATCCCAGTGTGGGATCACTTCTTTGACCAGACCGTGTATGGTGGGAGGAAGGATGATCAGAGTGAGGATTATGTTGACCAGACTCTTGGCTACTGAGAGTGGACTTGGTGGAAGACAGGGTGGTGCTTAACCGACTGGAAGCAGTATCAGCTGTCATCCAACCGACCACCTGTTCGCAGTGGTCGGACCTCGAGAGTGATGTCCTGCGACGCCCTGTAAAATTAGACATGAAGCTAGGTATGGTGGATGTCTTTCTTTCTTGTGCTCTGGCACCAGGCACAGTTTCTCCGCGTCCTGACCCGCGCCCTGAACTATCAGGATCACGTCCACTTCCCCGTCCCTTTTTACCCGCCTTCTTCATCTTACACGGAATATGTGACTTTAATATTTGAGTTTGAAAACTTAACAGTATTTCTTCCTATTCTGCAACTGTGCAGAGTACACAGAATAGGCTGCTAAACTGCGGTGACGAACACAGAATAGAATATGTGACTTTAATATTTGAGTTTCAAAACTTAACAGTATTTCTTTCTATTCTGCAACTGTGCAGAGTACACAGAATAGGCTGCTAAACTGCGGTGACGAACACAGAATAGAATATGTGACTTTAATATTTGAGTTTCAAAACTTAACAGTATTTCTTCCTATTCTGCAACTGTGCAGAGTACACAGAATAGGCTGCTAAACTGCGGTGACGAACACAGAATAGAATATGTGACTTTAATATTTGAGTTTCAAAACTTAACAGTATTTCTTCCTATTCTGCAACTGTGCAGAGTACACAGAATAGGCTGCTAAACTGCGGTGACACACACTGAATGGAATATGTGACTTTAATATTTGAGTTTGAAAACTTAACAGTATTTCTTCCTATTCTGCAACTGTGCAGAGTACACAGAATAGGCTGCTAAACTGCAGTGACGAACACAGAATAGAATATGTGACTTTAATATTTGAGTTTCAAAACTTAACAGTATTTCTTCCTATTCTGCAACTGTGCAGAGTACACAGAATAGGCTGCTAAACTGTGGTGACGAACACAGAATGGAATATGTGACTTTAATATTTGAGTTTGAAAACTTAACAGTATTTCTTCCTATTCTGCAACTGTGCAGAGTACACAGAATAGGCTGCTAAACTGCGGTGACACACACTGAATGGAATATGTGACTTTAATATTTGAGTTTGAAAACTTAACAGTATTTCTTCCTATTCTGCAACTGTGCAGAGTACACAGAATAGGCTGCTAAACTGCGGTGACACACACTGAATGGAATATGTGACTTTGATATTTTAGTTTGAAGACTTAACAGTATTTCTTCCTATTCTGCAACTCTGCACAGTACACAGAATGTGCTGCTACACTGCGGCGAAGCACACTGAATGGAATATGTGACTTTGATATTTTAGTTTGAAGACATAACAGTATTTCTTCCTATTCTGCAACTCTGCACAGTACACAGAATGTGCTGCTACACTGCGGCGAAGCACACTGAATGGAATATGTGACTTTGATATTTTAGTTTGAAGACTTAACAGTATTTCTTCCTATTCTGCAACTCTGCACAGTACACAGAATGTGCTGCTACACTGCGGCGAAGCACACTGAATGGAATATGTGACTTTGATATTTTAGTTTGAAGACTTAACAGTATTTCTTCCTATTCTGCAACTCTGCACAGTACACAGAATGTGCTGCTAAACTGCGGCGAAGCACACTGAATGGAATATGTGACTTTGATATTTTAGTTTGAAGACTTAACAGTATTTCTTCCTATTCTGCAACTCTGCACAGTACACAGAATGTGCTGCTAAACTGCGGCGACGCACACTGAATGGAATATGTGACTTTGATATTTTAGTTTGAAGACTTAACAGAATGTGCTCTAATCTGCAACTTTGCACACTAAACAGAATGTGCTCTAATCTGCAACTTTGCACACTAAACAGAATGTGCTCTAATCTGCAACTTTGCACACTAAACAGAATTTGCTCTAATCTGCAACTGTGCACACTAAACAGAATGTGCTCTAATCTGCATCTTTGCACACTAAACAGAATATATATATATATTTTTTTTTTTTTTCCCCCCACACAAAATAACCTGCTGCCCCCACACACAGTTGTCCTAAAAAGGACTTTTGGTTCTTTTTTTTCACAATTTTCCTTTTTTTCCTCCCTACACTGACTTTCCCTTCCTATCCTCAGCTCTCCCTGGCTAAGACTGAGCCGAACTCGCTGGTCAGGTGCTATACAGCACCCGACCACGGGTTCTGGCCAGCCAATCAGTGTAATGCCAGCAGCCAACATGGCTGCTGGCATTACACCGATGTCAGAGCCTCCCTGCACGTTTATTGGCTGCGCAGCAGCCGCAAAACGTGCGGGGAGGAGACCCGAACATGGCGGGCGAGCACATGCGGTACTCGTACGAGTACCGCCATGTGCCGAGCAGAGCGATGCTCGAGCCGATCCGAGCATCGGCCGAGCATGCTCGCTCAACACTAATCCCTATCATTCCTTCAAGCAGTTTTCCCACTATAGAAGACAAACTCACAGGTCTATAATTCCCATGTTCTGTTTATTTCCCTTCTTAATTAAAGGCGCTACATTGGCTTTACGTCAACAGAATCTTTAAAGAGTAAATAGAGGGGTCTTGCTAACACTATATATGTATACCATAAGGACCCAGTGCTTTGTCAATTTTAATTTTGTTCAGTGTTCTCATAACTTCTTCTTGTGTTAACCCAGTATCTGAAAATGGTATGGTTTTTTTTGTTACTTATTGAGGCTCTACTACTTTTCCTATTTCCCTGGTATGTACAGATGCAAAGAAACAACTCACCCATCTCATTTTTGAAAGGTCCAATGTACTTCCTCTTATTTTTTTTGCTCTTTATGTATTTGAAAAACTTTGTAGCATTGGTCTTTCTCTCCCTTGCAATTCGAGTTGGGTTAAATGATAGCAGTGCACTTCTATCATGCTGCGGAGTCTGAAACTGAGCTTTCCAGGACCAGAGCATTCAGTTTCATTCATTCCCTGTTTTGCCGGTACATGTGATTGCTATTATAGCGGTCAAATGTACCAGGAAATGTGGTTTACTGTGAGTGTAAGAAAGTGAGAAGCAGATAATAGACTCCAAATGAAAGAAAAAGGGGCCAGAGTTGCAGGTATTTACCCCTTCAGTGCTGGTGCTGGGAGCAGGATAAATGTAGGTCCCTTTGTGACCTACTGACATCAGTCTGGTTTTTTTTAAATAAAGTTGAGCAAGAGCAAAGTATTTAAATTACACTGACTCATTTGAACCACAAAGCTAAAAGTTTAAACAAACATTAATGGGAGTTTTATTGCTGTGGAACAATTTAATTCACCTATACACATCACACAGTCTTAACTCCAAAAAAGTGGGAAACTAGGGAGGGAAAGAGGGACAAATAGAATTTCACCCCAGATGGACAGTTCCCTCCAAAAACTGTACATTTTGTAGGTATGAATGACTGGTCATACCTTTCATGCAGTCTCCATAAAAAATGTATCAATTCAAATTATCACAAGAGAACCAATAAAATCGTGGAGTTTAAATATTTTTCATTCTTTTCATTATTTTTAATAAAATATATGGTGGGTTATCCATATAAGCGTGGTATCAAAAGAAAGCCCTACTTGTGCTTAAAAAATGGTATATGATTTGAAAGGCTGCAATAAAAGACTTAAAGGGAAAACGCTGTTGAACAAAAAGGTCAAAATTGATCTGTTCCTTAAGTGCAAACCACCCCAATTGTCCCCATCCTTAAGGGGTTAAAGATGTAGGGAGACATTCACCATGAATCTTTGACTACAGGAACTGAAAGCAGCAGCTATGTATGTCTGATAGCAAGACCATGCTTTTTTCCATGCATCTTAAAATGAATTGAAAAAACAAGTCTGAGAACAAAAATCTATTAAACAGTCCACTAGGAGTGCTGTAATAACTTGTATTATGTAGTATATCATTTTGACAAGCACCCAGGTGATAAGGTCATTGCCATTATTATGCTGAGTGTGCCCTTTAATGGAAATTCTGTATATGTGTCTGTGTATATATAAATATATATATGCATTTTTCACTACATTGAAATCAATGATAATGAATTTCACCCCCACAAGTAAAGTTTCCCCGTATATTCCCACCATGTTAAAGCATATAAGAAGATGCCAGTTTACAGTATTTTGTCAGCCTGTGCTTGGGAGAGAGAACACAGCTGAATTTTTGATGCTAGCTAGTGTAGGCAGGGAGGTAAAGAGAAGGAGCTGGAGAAGGTTGTAGCCACTGTCAGATGTTCTCTGAGTGTGAATGTGAAGGGAGTGTAAAATATATTAAAAAAATAAAAGCCTTTTTAACCGTTACATGACAGTCAGACAGGCAGGTGAAATTATCCATCTTTCCTGACCTGGCTGTCTGAGCCTGATACTCTGTTACAACTGAGTGACAGATACTACACAGACAGACATAAATATATCATACATTCAAGGCAAACAGAAAGACACAACTTGATATCTTATGCTACTTACCAACATTCATGTAAGAGCAGTGGGATAAGCATTTAAGAAGCGTGGTGAAAACTGCTTATTCTGAAGCTAAAACTGTAAAAATTAAAGGAAATTTAACACATTATAAAGAAGGTGTCCCTAATATAAAGAAGGTATCCCTATTATGTTAACATAAGTAGAGACACATCTTAGAGCAATCTACATTTTCTGGTGCACTACATTTGCCAGGTAGGGCTGAGGCCTCCTCAAGGCTAACTTTTAAAAGTCCACCTCTATCCTATCCGGAAAAAAAACAACATTCTTTTGGATGCACATAGAGATGCATAGGTCAAGCAGAAGTCAACTGTGCTCCATCATGAAGACAGGGAGCCCAAGACCTTTCACACCAGAAAGATGGCTGTTTTTGGACTGCAGTGGTATTCAAGAAGGGTGCTCCATCTACTCCATAGAGGCAGCTGCAAAATGCATTTCTACTTATTTTAAGGTACAAGGCACACCTTTGTTAAAAGGCATTAGTGTCCTTGGAAGAGAAGGAGAAAGCTTCTGATATTTTAGACTAGCTACTGGTGTGTAGAGGCAGACAGGTAAGATGGAGATTGAGTTGCTTCGTTTAAGGAGCATTGGTACTAGCTATTTCTCCGGATGGTTGCATAGTGTGTGTGTGATTTGTAGACAGTGCACTGATATGGACTGATTAAGAAACAAAAATTAAAACACAAAATGTTTGAATGGTGAGTGACAAACAGGAAAGATATCCTATTCCTAAACCTGAGCATAGATTGAAGGGGCAGAGAGAAATACATTATACATTATTTTGAGACAAACAAAACAACACTCCACAGCTCTGTTGTGTACTTTACAGTAAAAATCAGCTGCCACCATTATGTCCAACAATTCATCTCAAGTCATAATCATTATTGTCACTGCTTCCAAGTCCAACTCCCACCCAGTCACTTTCACTATTATTGACTAAGCAACAACACAGGTCCACAACCCTAGCTAAGAATTATTTTTCTAGAACTGTAACACTACTGACATATGCTGTTAGTATTATTGCAACATCTAACCTCTGTAGTAGTTATGGTAGTTCCCTGGGAATCCTTCAGCCTATGAAACCTATGGCATGGAGATACTACACTAATGAACCAAAAAAAAAAAACATCTTTCAGTCTGTGAATAGGGGGATCAGGATCATATATAGACATATTATCATTGAGATACCACCTGGTCTGATTGGGACAGCATGTGAAAGGTGTGATGACTAGCAGCAGTAGAAGCAATTGTGTGGGTAGAAATTGCATATAAGAGTAGTAGATGTACCAGGAAGTGGAACAATATTTTTCTCAGTAACAAAAACACCCATGTTCCTTTCACCAGGGTTGGGTAAAAAGTGAGAAAAATTTCCTGTATGACTTTTCGGGAAAAACTGACAATTTTTCTCTTTTTTTTGCGGAAATTGTCTCCTTTTCTCCAATACAAAATTTTCTTCCGTTTCGCCTAATTCAGCAAATTTTTTTGCCTATTCCAACACATTTTTCTCCTATTCTAACACATTTTTTGCCTATTCTAACACATTTTTTCCTATTCCAACACATTTTTTCCAATTCAACACATTTTCTCCAATGTTTAATATGGTGCAGCATTTCCAAGCACAACATTACTTCTTCTGAAGGCTGTAGTGGAGAAATAAGTAGCTGGAAGTCAAAGCTGGAAGTCCTACAGCAACATATACCTTGAAAAATGTGTTAGCATACAGAGTGCATTTTTCCTTTGCCCACAACACTTACTTCCTGCTTAAGTGACACTGGCACTTATTCATGATGATGTCAAGTCATTTAAAAAAATAATATACAACCTACAATGTGGCAGATGTGTATGGTAGTGGTGGTTGGGGAGTGGAGTGGTGTGAGGGATCATCATCATTAATTGCACATGCTGCAGCAACCATTGCTGCAGTCAGTTTTTGTATTACCACTTTACTCCCACATCCCTGCACTGCTTCACCTTTCCCCCTCCTGCTTGTGCATTTGCAAAACATTACTCAACTACTGTGTGTGTGTTTTTACTCTCCACAGTACACAACTGATGGAGAGTGATGTCTTGCCTTGGCCCTCAACAAAATTCTCAATGTCATCTGCTGTCTATCAAGTCTGCCTCAGTCTCAGAGCTCCCAGTCAGCTATGAAATATATTCACATCACAATGTACCTTGGCATCAGTGCTGCCAGTTACCCACGTGCTTCTCCACAGCTCTATTCGGTGGACGGCTGGCATTGGCGCCAGGCGCATCTGCACTTTGGTGGTCACGGTGCAGGCACGCGTTGCTAGTCTCAGTGATGTTGCGCTTGTTTATATGAGTATATGAATTTTCCTAATTGATTTCCGCCTTGGAGTGCGCCTATTTAAACTTCCCTGGGTCTAGCATTAGTTGCCCTTACGTGGTGTTCCTACTAGCATTCCTTGTGTCTCGCTTAGTCTCACTGTGACCATTTCCTGGCTTCTAGTGATGAGCGAGCATGCTCGGCCGAAGCTCGGTTCGGTTCGAGCATCGCTCTGCTCGGCACATGGCGGTATTCGTACGAGTACCGCATGTGCTCGCCCGCCATGTTCGGGTCTCCTCCCCGCACGTTTCGCGGCTGCAGCGCAGCCAATAAACGTGCGGGGAGGCTCTGACATCAGTGTAATGCCAGCAGCCATGTTGGCTGCTGGCATTACACTGATTGGCTGGCCAGAACCCGTGATGTATAGCACCTGACCAGCGAGTTCGGCTCAGTCTTAGCCAGGGAGAGATGAGGATAGGAAGGGAAAGTCAGTGTAGGGAGAAGAAAAGTGTGTTTCAACAACAAAAAGACCCAAAAGTCCTTTTTAGGACTATTGTGTGTGGGGGCAGCAGTTTATTTTGTTTTGGGGGGCAGAGTTTAAAAAAAAAAGTCACATATTCCGTTCACTGTGCCTAGCCGCAGATTAGCAGCACATTCTGTTTAGTGTGCAAAGTTGCAGATTAGCAGCACATTCTGTTTAGTGTGCAAAGTTGCAGATTAGCAGCACATTCTTTTTAGTGTGCAAAGTTGCAGATTAGCAGCACATTCTGTTTAGTGTGCAAAGTTGCAGATTAGCAGCACATTCTTTTTAGTGTGCAAAGTTGCAGATTAGCAGCACATTCTGTTTAGTGTGCAAAGTGTAAAAAATAAAAGTCACATATTCCATTCACTGTGCCTACTGCAGATAAGCAGCACATTTTGTTTAGTGTGCAAAGTTGCAGATTAGCAGCACATTCTGTTTAGTGTTTCAAAGTTGCAGATTAGCAGCACATTCTGTTTAGTGTGCAAAGTGTAAAAAATAAAAGTCACATATTCCATTCACTGTGCCTAGCCGCAGATAAGCAGCACATTCTGTTTAGTGTGCAAAGTTGCAGATTAGCAGCACATTCTGTTTAGTGTGCAAAGTGTAAAAAATAAAAGTCACATATTCCATTCACTGTGCCTAGCCGCAGATAAGCAGCACATTCTGTTTAGTGTGCAAAGTTGCAGATTAGCAGCACATTCTGTTTAGTGTGCAAAGTGTAAAAAATAAAAGTCACATATTCCATTCACTGTGCCTAGCCGCAGATAAGCAGCACATTCTGTTTAGTGTGCAAAGTTGCAGATTAGCAGCACATTCTGTTTAGTGTGCAAAGTGTAAAAAATAAAAGTCACATATTCCATTCACTGTGCCTAGCTGCAGATAAGCAGCACATTCTGTTTACTGTGCAAAGTGTAAAAAATAAAAGTCACATATTCCATTCACTGTGCCTAGCTGCAGATAAGCAGCACATTCTGTTTAGTGTGCAAAGTTGCAGATTAGCAGCACATTCTGTTTAGTGTGGAAAGTTGCAGATTAGCAGCACATTCTGTTTAGTGTGCAAAGTGTAAAAAATAAAAGTCACATATTCCATTCACTGTGCCTAGCTGCAGATAAGCAGCACATTCTGTTTAGTGTGCAAAGTGTAAAAAATAAAAGTCACATATTCCATTCACTGTGCCTAGCTGCAGATAAGCAGCACATTCTGTTTAGTGTGCAAAGTTGCAGATTAGCAGCACATTCTGTTTAGTGTGGAAAGTTGCAGATTAACAGCACATTCTGTTTAGTGTGCAAAGTGTAAAAAATAAAAGTCACATATTCCATTCACTGTGCCTACTGCAGATAAGCAGCACATTCTGTTTAGTGTGCAAAGTTGCAGATTAGCAGCACATTCTGTTTAGTGTGGAAAGTTGCAGATTAGCAGCACATTCTGTTTAGTGTGCAAAGTGTAAAAAATAAAAGTCACATATTCCATTCACTGTGCCTAGCCGCAGATAAGCAGCACATTCTGTTTAGTGTGCAAAGTTGCAGATTAGCAGCACATTCTGTTTAGTGTGCAAAGTGTAAAAAATAAAAGTCACATATTCCATTCACTGTGCCTACTGCAGATAAGCAGCACATTCTGTTTAGTGTGCAAAGTTGCAGATTAGCAGCACATTCTGTTTAGTGTGGAAAGTTGCAGATTAGCAGCACATTCTGTTTAGTGTGCAAAGTGTAAAAAATAAAAGTCACATATTCCATTCACTGTGCCTAGCCGCAGATAAGCAGCACATTCTGTTTAGTGTGCAAAGTTGCAGATTAGCAGCACATTCTGTTTAGTGTGCAAAGTGTAAAAAATAAAAGTCACATATTCCATTCACTATGCCTAGCCGCAGATAAGCAGCACATTCTGTTTAGTGTGCAAAGTTGCAGATTAGCAGCACATTCTGTTTGGTGTGCAAAGTGTAAAAAATAAAAGTAACATATTCCATTCACTGTGCCTAGCTGCAGATAAGCAGCACATTCTGTTTAGTGTGCAAAGTTGCAGATTAGCAGCACATTCTGTTTAGTGTGGAAAGTTGCAGATTAGCAGCACATTCTGTTTAGTGTGCAAAGTGTAAAAAATAAAAGTCACATATTCCATTCACTGTGCCTAGCCGCAGATAAGCAGCACATTCTGTTTAGTGTGCAAAGTTGCAGATTAGCAGCACATTCTGTTTAGTGTGCAAAGTGTAAAAAATAAAAGTCACATATTCCATTCACTATGCCTAGCCGCAGATAAGCAGCACATTCTGTTTAGTGTGCAAAGTTGCAGATTAGCAGCACATTCTGTTTGGTGTGCAAAGTGTAAAAAATAAAAGTAACATATTCCATTCACTGTGCCTAGCTGCAGATAAGCAGCACATTCTGTTTAGTGTGCAAAGTTGCAGATTAGCAGCACATTCTGTTTAGTGTGGAAAGTTGCAGATTAGCAGCACATTCTGTTTAGTGTGCAAAGTGTAAAAAATAAAAGTCACATATTCCATTCACTGTGCCTAGCCGCAGATAAGCAGCACATTCTGTTTAGTGTGCAAAGTTGCAGATTAGCAGCACATTCTGTTTAGTGTGCAAAGTGTAAAAAATAAAAGTCACATATTCCATTCACTGTGCCTAGCTGCAGATCAGCAGCACATTCTGTTTAGTGTGCAAAGTTGCAGATTAGCAGCACATTCTGTTTAGTGTGCAAAGTTGCAGATTAGCAGCACATTCTGTTTAGTGTGCAAAGTGTAAAAAATAAAAGTCACATATTCCATTCACTGTGCCTAGCCGCAGATAAGCAGCACATTCTGTTTAGTGTGCAAAGTTGCAGATTAGCAACACATATTCCGTTTAATATGAAGAAGGCGGGTAAAAAGGGACGGGGAAGTGGACGTGATCCTGATAGTTCAGGGCGCGGGTCAGGACGCGTAGAAACTGTGCCTGGTGCCAGAGCACAAGAAAGACAGACATCCACCATACCTAGCTTCATGTCTCAGTTTACAGGGCGTCGCAGGACATCACTCTCGAGGTCAGACCACTGCGAACAGGTGGTCGGTTGGATTTCAGGTGATACTGCTTCCAGTCGGTTAAGCACCACCCTGTCTTCCACCAAGTCCACTCTCAGTAGCCAAGAGTCTGGTCAACATAATCCTCACCCTGATCATCCTTCCTCCCACCATAGAGGGTCTGGTCAAAGAAGTGATCCCACACTGGGATATAGTAGGAGCTCGTCTCATCACCAATCCTTCATTTGAACCTCTCTCCAAGCACGCTTGCAGAGGAACATGACATCTTGTGCCCTGATTCACAACCTCTAGAGGGTACCCAATCACAAGAAGATGACAGAGGGGAACGGCATTTAAGGTCAAAGGAAGTGGATGATGATGATGATGAGACACAGTTGCCATCAAATCAACCACTATTACTGTCTCAAGACATTGATGAGGAGGATGATATACAGTTGTCAATGACTGAGTATGTGGTGGGATCAAGAAATGAGGAGGATGATCAGAGTGAGGAAGTGGAGGAGGACTTGGTGGACGATGAGGTGACTGACCCCACCTGGGAAGGTGGAGAGCCGAGCGATGACAGCAGTCCTGAGGGTGAGCCATCTGCAGCACCGCAACAGGCTGGAAGAGGCAGTGGTGTGGCTAAAGAAAGAAGGCGGACCGCACCAAACCGGCCCGCAAATGTTCCACGGAGCACCCCCTTGCGTAAATCTCCCTTGCCAAGGGCTAGGTGTTCCGCGGTATGGCGTTTTTTTAAGGAAAGTGCGGACGACAAAAAAATTGTAGTTTGCAACCTGTGCCACACCAGAATGAGCCGAGGCATGAACACTAGAAACCTCACCACCACCAGCATGATCCGACACATGGCATCCAAGCACCGTAATAAGTGGGAGGAACGCCCGGATCGCCAATCTGTGTCTGCAGGCCACACCACTGCCTCCTCTTCCCCTGTTTTCGGTGCCGGCCAATCGCCTGTCGAAGGCGCAGGCCCGCATACCTCCCGCCCTGCACCTGTACCATCTGAAGTACCATCAGCGACCACATCCACTTCCCTGTCCCAGCGCAGCGTCCAAATGTCGTTACCCCAGGCATTTGAGCGCAAGCGAAAATACCCAGCCACCCACCCACAGGCCATAGCACTAACCTCACACCTTTCCAAATTACTGGCCATCGAAATGCTGCCATTTAGGCTTGTGGACACTGAGTCCTTCCGCAGCCTGATGGCAGCAGCTGTCCCTCGGTACGCGGTCCCCAGCCGCCACTACTTTTCCCGGTGTGCCATCCCCGCATTACACCACCATGTGTCCCGTAACATCACCCGTGCCCTGACCAACGCAGTTACTGGGAAGGTCCACTTAACGACTGACACATGGACAAGTGCTTGTGGCCAGGGACGCTACATTTCCCTGACGGCACACTGGGTGAATGTCGTGGAGGCTGGGAGCGACTCGGACCCTGGGATGGCACGGGTGCTACCCACGCCGAGGATTGCGGGCCCTACCTCCATCAGGGTTTCCGCCAGCACCTACGTTATTGGCTCCTCCTCCTCCGTTTCCACCTCCGAATTCTCTGCGCGCAGCGCCACTCACCCATCAGCCGGTAGCTGGAAGCAGTGTAGCACTGCAGTGGGGAAGCGTCAACAGGCCGTGCTGAAGCTGATCTGCCTTGGGGACAAACAGCACACGGCCTCAGAGCTGTTGCAGGGGATTAGTCACCAGACCGAGCAGTGGCTCTCGCCACTCAACCTGCAACCAGGCATGGTTGTGTGTGATAATGGGCGTAACTTGGTGGCGGCTTTGGAGCTCGGCAAGCTCACACACGTACCATGCCTAGCGCATGTATTTAATTTAGTGGTTCAGCGATTTCTAAAAACCTACCCCAATGTGCATGATCTCTTGACCAAGGTGCGCCGCGTGTGTGCACATTTCCGTAAGTCATCAACAGCTTCAGCCGGCCTGTTGAAGCTGCAGCAGCGCTTACAATTGCCAGCTCACCGGCTGCTGTGTGACGTGAGCACGCGCTGGAACTCCACCTTCCACATGTTGGCCCGGCTTTGTGAGCAGCAGAGGGCAGTAGTGGAGTACCAGCTGTTACACGGTCGTCGCCTCTCCGTTCAACTTCCTGTAATCAGAAGTGAGGAGTGGGAATGGATGTCAGACCTCTGTGAGGTTTTACGCAATTTTGAGGAATCGACACAGATGGTGAGCGGCGATAACGCTATTATCAGTGTAACCATCCCACTTCTGTGTCTACTGAAACGCTCGCTGCTCACAATTAAAACCGACGAGGAGGAAGAGGATGAGGAGATTGAGAGTCATCCTCCTGGTGAGGACAGCGAAATCTAGCCTGTTGGTACTCTGGCACACATGGCTGACTTTATGTTAGGCTGCCTTTCCCGTGACTCACGCGTTATACGCATTTTAGACAACACGGATTACTGGGTGTTCACCCTTCTGGACCCCCGCTACAAAGAGAATTTCTCATCTCTCATTCCTCCGGTGGAGAGGACAAGCAAAATGGTGCAATACCAGAAGGTTCTTGTCGAAAAATTGCTCCAAAATTTTCCATCTGACAACGCTGGCGGCAGAGTACGTGCTACCTTGGCCAACCGAGAAGGGGAGAAAAGGGGAGCACACAGCAGTTCCGACAAAGGCAGGGCAACACTCTCCAAGGCGTGGGACACCTTCATGACACCCCGCCAGCACCCTCACCCTGATGCGCAGCCTAGTGTCACAAGGAGGGAAAAGTTTTGGAAGATGGTGAAGGAGTACATAGCAGACCGTGTCAGCGTCCTCAATGATCCCTCTGTGCCTTACAACTACTGGGTGTCCAAGCTGGACACGTGGTATGAACTGGCACTCTACGCCTTGGAGGTGCTGGCCTGCCCTGCCGCCAGCGTTCTGTCTGAGCGGGTATTTAGTGCTGCTGGTGGCATCATAACAGATAAGCGTATCCGCCTTTCCACCGAAAATGCTGATAGGTTGACACTTATAAAAATGAACAAGGCCTGGATTTCCCCTGACTTCTCCACTCCACTGGAGGAAAGCCCCGGGTGAACATAAAGTCACTTTAAATATGTTATTTACAATGATGGGAATACTCTGTATTCCCATTCACCCCTTCCACCCAAAAAATGGGTATATGGTTGACTCTCTTCCATATACCCTGGGATATAATTTTTATATAGGGCCAGCTCACCAGCGGGCCCTGTGATATAATTTTTATATAGGCCAGCTCACCAGCAGGCGCTGTTTGACAATTTTTGTATAGGTCAGCTCACCATCGGGCCTTCTCATATAATGTTTTATTGGGTCAGCTCTCTAGCGGGCCCTCTCATATAATGTTTTATAGCGTCAGCTCACTAGCGGGCCTTCGCATATAATGTTTAGGATGGTCAGCTCCGCAGCAGACCCTCACCCATAATGTTTTAGATGGTCGGCTCAGCGCACGTTTCCCTCTTAATCATGGCCCCAGTTCAGAAAAATCTATGAAATTTTTTGCAGAATTTGCCTCTGCGCACGTTTCCCTCTTAATCATGGCCCCAGTTCAGAAAAATCTATGAAATTTTTTGCAGAATTTGCCTCTGCGCACGTTTCCCTCTTAATCATGGCCCCAGTTCCGAAAAATCGATGAAATTTTTTGCAGAATTTGCCTCTGTGCACGTTTCCCTCTTAATCATGGCCCCAGTTCCGAAAAATCGATGAAATTTTTTGCAGAATTTGCAGATGATATACAAGTAAATATACAGCAAATACTGTTTGGTAACAATTTTTCGCCTAAAGTCGTTTTTATCTTCCTTTTTGTGTGTTTTACGGTCAGTCTGTAAAAATGGCGTACTACGGGCGAAACATCGTTCCCAGCAGCGACGTTGGAGTCCAAGATGCATCCAGACATCCTCCCTATGCTGTCCCTGAACCATTTCTGTGGTGTTTCCATCATTTTCTGACCTTTTCCTATGGACCAGGCACCCTCCCCTCATCAGAGCAGGGGGTGCCTGGTGTAATGCTCGAGTCCTCCCATTGACTTCAATGGGGCTCGGGTGCTCGGCCGAGCACTCGAGCCTCCGGGGGTGCTCGGCCAGAGCACCCGAACACCCGAGCATTGGGGTGCTCGATCATCACTACTGGCTTCCTTTACTTATTCTGTGTCTGCCCCTTGCTTGTCTGACTACTCACATCGGTTCTGACCTGTGGTTCTGGCTGACTATTTGCTCCGTGTATGACCCCGATTTGTCTGACTACCCACATCGGTTCTGACTAGTGATGAGCGAGCATGCTCGGCCGAAGCTCGGTTCGGCTCGAGCATCGCTCTGCTCGGCACATGGCGGTACTCGTACGAGTACCGCATGTGCTCGCCCGCCATGTTCGGGTCTCCTCCCCGCACGTTTCGCGGCTGCTGCGCAGCCAATAAACATGCGGGGAGGCTCTGACATCAGTGTAATGCCAGCAGCCATGTTGGCTGCTGGCATTACACTGATTGGCTGGCCAGAACCCGTGATCGGGTGCTGTATAGCACCCGACGCGCGAGTTCGGCTCATTCTTAGCCAGGGAGAGATGCGCTCAGGCAGGGAAAGTCAGTGTAGGGAGAATAAAATTGTTGGAACTCTTTCAAGACCCAAAAGTCCTTTTTAGGACTGTTGTGTGTGGGGGCATCATTTATATTTTGTTTGGGGGGGCACAATTTCCTTTTTTTTGTGGGGGGGATATTAGTAAGGTGACATATAATACTAGATGCACAGGAAGTCAGTGTAGGGAGAATAAAATTGTTGAAACTCTTTCAAGACCCAAAAGTCCTTTTTAGGACTGTTGTGTGTGGGGGCAGCATTTAATTTTTTTTGGGGGTGGCAGAATTTCATTTTTTTGTGGGGGGGGACATGTTCTAAGGTGACATTGTACTAGGTGCACAGGGACAAATATTTCACAGTGCAGTGACAAGCTGACATATTCTGTTAGGTGCACAGGGCCAATTATTTTACAACGCAGCGACAAAAAGGGCCATTTTAAACGTGTGCCTAGCCATAGATTATTGTCACATTCTGTTTAGTGTGCAAATTCACAAATTAACGTCACATATTCCGTTCACTGTGCCTAGCCGCAGATTAGCGTCACATTCTGTTTCGTGTGCCTAGCCGCAGATTAGCGTCACATTCTGTTTCGTGTGCCTAGCCGCAGATTAGCGTCACATATTGTTTAGTGTGCCTAGCCGCAGATTAACGTCACATATTGTTTAGTGTGCCTAGCCGCAGATTAGCGTCACATATTGTTTAGTGTGCCTAGCCGCAGATTAGCGTCACATATTGTTTAGTGTGCAAATTCACAAATTAACGTCACATATTCCGTTCACTGTGCCTAGCCGCAGATTAGCGTCACATTCTGTTTCGTGTGCCTAGCCGCAGATTAGCGTCACATTCTGTTTCGTGTGCCTAGCCGCAGATTAACGTCACATATTGCTTAGTGTGCCTAGCCGCAGATTAGCGTCACATATTGTTTAGTGTGCCTAGCCGCAGATTAACGTCACATATTGTTTAGTGTGCAAATTCACAAATTAACGTCACATATTCCGTTCACTGTGCCTAGCCGCAGATTAGCATCACATTCTGTTTCGTGTGCCTAGCCGCAGATAACATATTCTGTTAGGTGCACAGGGCCAATTATTTTACAACGCAGCGACAAAAAGGGCCATTTTAAACGTGTGCCTAGCCATAGATTATTGTCACATTCTGTTTAGTGTGCAAATTCACAAATTAACGTCACATATTCCGTTCACTGTGCCTAGCCGCAGATTAGCGTCACATTCTGTTTCGTGTGCCTAGCCGCAGATTAGCGTCACATTCTGTTTCGTGTGCCTAGCCGCAGATTAGCGTCACATATTGTTTAGTGTGCCTAGCCGCAGATTAACGTCACATATTGTTTAGTGTGCCTAGCCGCAGATTAGCGTCACATATTGTTTAGTGTGCCTAGCCGCAGATTAGCGTCACATATTGTTTAGTGTGCAAATTCACAAATTAACGTCACATATTCCGTTCACTGTGCCTAGCCGCAGATTAGCGTCACATTCTGTTTCGTGTGCCTAGCCGCAGATTAGCGTCACATTCTGTTTCGTGTGCCTAGCCGCAGATTAACGTCACATATTGCTTAGTGTGCCTAGCCGCAGATTAGCGTCACATATTGTTTAGTGTGCCTAGCCGCAGATTAACGTCACATATTGTTTAGTGTGCAAATTCACAAATTAACGTCACATATTCCGTTCACTGTGCCTAGCCGCAGATTAGCATCACATTCTGTTTCGTGTGCCTAGCCGCAGATTAGCGTCACATTCTGTTTCGTGTGCCTAGCCGCAGATTAGCGTCACATATTGTTTAGTGTGCCTAGCCGCAGATTAGCGTCACATATTGTTTAGTGTGCAAATTCACAAATTAACGTCACATATTGTTTAGTGTGCAAATTCACAAATTAACGTCACATATTCCGTTCACTGTGCCTAGCCGCAGATTAGCGTCACATTCTGTTTCGTGTGCCTAGCCGCAGATTAGCGTCACATTCTGTTTCGTGTGCCTAGCCGCAGATTAGCGTCACATATTGTTTAGTGTGCCTAGCCGCAGATTAACGTCACATATTGTTTAGTGTGCCTAGCCGCAGATTAGCGTCACATATTGTTTAGTGTGCCTAGCCGCAGATTAGCGTCACATTCTGTTTCGTGTGCCTAGCCGCAGATTACCGGCATATATTCCGTTTAATATGAAGAAGGCGGGTAAAAAGGGTCGGGGAAGTGGACGTGATCCTGATAGTTCAGGGCGCGGGTCAGGACGCGTAGAAACTGTGCCTGGTGCCAGAGCACAAGAAAGAAAGACATCCACCATACCTAGCTTCATGTCTCAGTTTACAGGGCGTCGCAGGACATCACTCTCGAGGTCAGACCACTGCGAACAGGTGGTCGGTTGGATTTCAGCTGATACTGCTTCCAGTCGGTTAAGCACCACCCTGTCTTCCACCAAGTCCACTCTCACTAGCCAAGAGTCTGTTCAACATAATCCTCACCCTGATCATCCTTCCTCCCACCATAGAGGGTCTGGCCAAAGAAGTGATCCCACACTGGGATATAGTGAGGAGCTCGTCTCATCACCAATCCTTGATTTGAACCTCTCTCCAAGCACGCTTGCAGAGGAACATGACATCTTGTGCCCTGATTCACAACCTCTAGAGGGTACCCAATCACAAGAAGATGACAGAGGGGAACGGCATTTAAGGTCAAAGGAAGTGGATGATGATGATGAGACACAGTTGCCATCAAATCAACCACAATTACTGTCTCAAGACCTTGATGAGGAGGATGATACACAGTTGTCAATGACTGAGGATGTGGTGGGATCAAGAAATGAGGAGGATGATCAGAGTGAGGAAGTGGAGGAGGACTTGGTGGACGATGAGGTCACTGACCCCACCTGGGAAGGTGGAAAGCCGAGCGATGACAGCAGTCCTGAGGGTGAGCCATCTGCAGCACCGCAACAGGCTGGAAGAGGCAGTGGTGTGGCTAAAGAAAGAAGGCGGACCGCACCAAACCGGCCCGCAAATGTTCCACGGAGCACCCCCTTGCGTAAATCTCCCTTGCCAAGGGCTAGGTGTTCCACGGTATGGCGTTTTTTTAAGGAAAGTGCGGACGACAAAAGAATTGTAGTTTGCAACCTGTGCCACACCAGAATGAGCCGAGGCATGAACACTAGCAACCTCACCACCACCAGCATGATCCGACACATGGCATCCAAGCACCGTAATAAGTGGGAGGAACGCCCGGATCGCCAATCTGTGTCTGCAGGCCACACCACTGCCTCCTCTTCCCCTGTTTTCGGTGCCGGCCAATCGCCTGTCGAAGGCGCAGGCCCGCATACCTCCCGCCCTGCACCTGTACCATCTGAAGCACCATCAGCGACCACATCCACTTCCCTGTCCCAGCGCAGCGTCCAAATGTCGTTACCCCAGGCATTTGAGCGCAAGCGAAAATACCCAGCCACCCACCCACAGGCCATAGCACTAACCTCACACCTTTCCAAATTACTGGCCATCGAAATGCTGCCATTTGGCAGCAGCTGTCCCTCGGTACGCAGTCCCCAGCCGCCACTACTTTTCCCGGTGTGCCGTCCCCGCCTTACGCCACCATGTGTCCCTTAACATCACCCGTGCCCTGACCAACGCAGTTACTGGGAAGGTCCACTTAACGACTGACACATGGACAAGTGCTTGTGGCCAGGGACGCTACATTTCCCTGACGGCACACTGGGTGAATGTCGTGGAGGCTGGGAGCGACTCGGACCCTGGGATGGCACAGGTGCTACCCACTCCGAGGATTGCGGGCCCTACCTCCATCAGGGTTTCCGCCAGCACCTACGTTATTGGCTCCTCCTCCTCCTCCTCCTCCGTTTCCACCTCCGAATTCTCTGCGCGCAGCGCCACTCACCCATCAGCCGGTAGCTGGAAGCAGTGTAGCACTGCAGTGGGGAAGCGTCAACAGGCCGTGCTGAAGCTGATCTGCCTTGGGGACAAACAGCACACGGCCTCAGAGCTGTTGCAGGGGATTAGTCACCAGACCGAGCAGTGGCTCTCGCCACTCAACCTGCAACCAGGCATGGTTGTGTGTGATAATGGGCGTAACTTGGTGGCGGCTTTGGAGCTCGGCAAGCTCACACACGTACCATGCCTAGCGCATGTATTTAATTTAGTGGTTCAGCGATTTCTAAAAACCTACCCCAATTTGCATGATCTCTTGACGAAGGTGCGCCGCGTGTGTGCACATTTCCGTAAGTCATCAACAGCTTCAGCCGGCCTGTTGACGCTGCAGCAGCGCTTACAATTGCCAGCTCACCGGCTGCTGTGTGACGTGAGCACGCGCTGGAACTCCACCTTCCACATGTTGGCCTGGCTTTGTGAGCAGCAGAGGGCAGTAGTGGAGTACCAGCTGTTACACGGTCGTCGCCTCTCCGTTCAACTTCCTCTAATCAGAAGTGAGGAGTGGGAATGGATGTCAGACCTCTGTGAGGTTTTACGCAATTTTGAGGAATCGACACAGATGGTGAGCGGCGATAACGCTATTATCAGTGTAACCATCCCACTTTTGTGTCTACTGAAACGCTCGCTGCTCACAATTAAAACCGACGCTTTGCATGTGGAAGAGGTGGAAATGGGGGAGGAAGAGCTTACACAAGGTGATAGCCAGAGCACCCTCACTTCGTCTTCTCAGCGACAATTGGAGGAGGCGGAGGAGGAGGAGGAGGAGGAAGACACGGTTGCCTCCGCTACAGAGGGTAGCCATGGAACTTTATTTCCATCTCTTCAGCGTGGGTGGGCAGAAGAGGAGGAAGAGGATGAGGAGATTGAGAGTCATCCTCCTGGTGAGGACAGCGAAATCTTGCCTGTTGGTACTCTGGCACACATGGCTGACTTTATGTTAGGCTGCCTTTCCCGTGACCCACGCGTTATACGCATTTTAGACAACACGGATTACTGGGTGTTCACCCTTCTGGACCCCCGCTACAAAGAGAATTTCTCATCTCTCATTCCTCCGGTGGAGAGGACAAGCAAAATGGTGCAATACCAGAAGGTTCTTGTCGAAAAATTGCTCCAAAATTTTCCATCTGACAACGCTTGCGGCAGAGTACGTGCTACCTTGGCCAACCGAGAAGGGGAGAAAAGGGGAGCACACAGCAGTTCCGACAAAGGCAGGGCAACACTCTCCAAGGCGTGGGACACCTTCATGACACCCCGCCAGCACCCTCACCCTGATGCGCGGCCTAGTGTCACAAGGAGGGAAAAGTTTTGGAAGATGGTGAAGGAGTACGTAGCAGACTGTGTCAGCGTCCTCACTGATCCCTCTGTGCCTTACAACTACTGGGTGTCCAAGCTGGACACGTGGTATGAACTGGCACTCTACGCCTTGGAGGTGCTGGCCTGCCCTGCCACCAGCGTTCTGTCTGAGCGGGTATTTAGTGCTGCTGGTGGCATCATAACAGATAAGCGTATCCGCCTTTCCACCGAAAATGCTGATAGGTTGACACTTATAAAAATGAACAAGGCCTGGATTTCCCCTGACTTCTCCACTCCACTGGAGGAAAGCCCCGGGTGAACATAAAGTCACTTTAGATATGTTATTTACAATGATGGGAATACTCTGTATTTTTGTATAGGTCAGCTCACCAGCGGGCCTTCTCATATAATGTTTTATTGGGTCAGCTCTCTAGCGGGCCCTCTCATATAATGTTTTATAGCGTCAGCTCACTAGCGGGCCTTCGCATATAATGTTTAGGATGGTCAGCTCCGCAGCAGACTCTCACCCATAATGTTTTAGATGGTCGGCTCAGCAGCAGACCCTCATTCCTAATGTTTTAGATGGTCAGCTTAGCGGCATGCCCTCGCCCCTAATGTTTTAGAGGGTCACCAGCAGGCCATTAATCCTAATTTTTCAAGGGTGTGTATGATGCCCTCCTTTATGTGTAATAAAGGGTGTATTGGAGTGACATTTCAGTCTAATTTTTGGCAGCCCTTTCACTTAGTGCATAGGCTTTATGAGTGTTGGACCACTACCTGAACTATTGTACCACAATGTGAATGAGGCCCTCCATTTTGTGATATACAGGTTGTATCGGAGTGCCTCAGGTCCTCCCATTGAATTAAATAGGGCTGGGGTGTTCTACAGAGCAGAAGGTAGTTCTTGGCTTCATCCACTAAGTCACTTCGTCACTTTTACTCAATGGATCAGACCCCACTGTTCCGACTATAAATTTTGGACTTAACAAGGGCAAACGGACATGTTGTAAAACCTGTGGTAGCTGCGGCCTCCGTTCCTGAATGCTGTACCTTACCCGGGCCATAACCACGTTGAACACCTGCTTTACGCTGCGCACGTTTCCCTCTTAATCATGGCCCCAGTTCCGAAAAATCGATGAAATTTTTTGCAGAATTTGCAGATGATATACAAGTAAATATACAGCAAATACTGTTTGGTAACAATTTTTCGCCTAAAATCGTTTTTATCTTCCTTTTTGTGTGTTTTACGGTCAGTCTGTAAAAATGGCGTACTACGGGCGAAACATCGTTCCCAGCAGCGATGTTGGAGTCCAAGATGCATCCAGACATCCTCCCTATGCTGTCCCTGAACCATTTCTGTGGTGTTTCCATCATTTTCTGACCTTTTCCTATGAACCAGGCACCCTCCCCTCATCAGAGCAGGGGGTGCCTGGTGTAATGCTCGAGTCCTCCCATTGACTTCAATGGGGCTCGGGTGCTCGGCCGAGCACTCGAGCCTCCGGGGGCGCTCGGCCAGAGCACCCGAACACCCGAGCATCGGGGTGTTCGATCATCACTAGTTCTGACCTGTGGCTCTAGCTGACTACTCACTCTGTGTATGACCCCGGCTTGTCTGACTACCCACATTGGTTCTGACCTGTGGCTCTGGCTGACTACTCGCTCTGTGAATGACCACGGCTTGTCTGACTACCCATTCGGTTCTGACCTGTGTCTCTGGCTGCCTACTTGCTCCATGTTGTCCTCGGCCTGTCAGATTATCCTCAGTTGCGTTATTGAGACTCAAGCAATCTCTACTCTTTTTTACTGGTCTAGTATCCGTGTGGCACGAGAGCATTACTATTGTTAGGGTAGCTACTACCTACCAGATAGAACCATATGCTAGGTTCTCTCCCTGGTGCTATCTCGCTACAAGTAGTGCAGACCTCAGCACAGAATGCAGTCCTTGTTAGTGGACTGTAGTGCTGTCAGTTCCACTATATCTGGTGATTGTGGGGGCTTACCTTATTACCTGTGTTATTATCAATAAAGGTGATTTTATCTTACTTTACCTGTGTCTGACCTTCTTTCTATTGCTCACTGTGACAATTTGTGTTTAATTATTTATGTATTTTATTTTAATTACTACTTTTTTCATTTTTTTAAGTTCTCCACTCTATCTTATCTCAGTTAGTCCAACTTATCACAGTTAGTCCCAAAAAACAAAATCAACAACTTCTTTTCCCAGACTTCCCCAGCACAGAGACAATGAAAGTAAAATCAGCAAGCAATCTGGACCCCAGCTGCCATTGTCTTGCAAGTCAGTGACATCAAATTTTGGAGCATTTTGGGTCAACTTCCTTCCTCCCTTCTTTTCCCCCTTGTGTCACCAGACTTACCTACTACAGATAACAGATGTTGCACCTAAATGACTCCCTAAACTAAGCTTCAGTTCCCCTTTATTTGCCTATCTTCTCTAGCACTTTTCGCTGGAAATTTTTTGCCAAGTAGAAAGTGCCATTTTTTGATGATTTTTGTTTGAGACAAACATTTTTTCCCATCCCTACCTACTACTGCTGTTATTCAAATGTAAGGTATGGAGGAGGATGACTCTGAGTTAGTTGAAGATATTTATGTGCCAGTTTGCCTAATATGTATTGTACACTGAACTATGAAAATTAGCAGTAGAGAATTATGCAGTTCCTTTTAATTTCCTGCCAAGCTTTATAATTAATTTGATAATATGAAGAGCCAGCTGTATGGATTTGCATAGTAGAGTGACAATTGAGGCACTGCAAGCAAATATATATATATTTTTTATATATATATATATATATGTATATATATATATATATATATATATATATATATATATATATATATATATATATTCAAGATTTTCATAAACTTTTTATTATCTCAGCACAACTATAGTCCATAAATATGGAGTGACATAAATATAACAGAAAATTAACAGATACCTAGATAAAAATACACAGATAGTTAATATGGTGGAGATGAAGATATTTCACTGTTATGAAGGTACAAAAGGGAACCTGGGCACCAGCCCAAATTTACCAAACATCAGATAATTAATGACAGCAGAATTGTAGCAAAGACGTTTTATAGTCTTATACAATTCTGGTAAAAAAAAAGATCTTAAAAATAAAGATAAATTAAGTCAACAGAAGGAGGGTTATGTTCACACACAGAATACTAAAAATATATTATTTCAACTTCAAGTTTACCATGCCAGAATTAAGATTACAGTTCAAAGAATATCAAGAAGCGGAGGGAGGAATGATTAATGTTTTGCATCATTTGTACACGTTCCAAATGAAAATTGTAATGACTTACCACATTTCAGGCAATTTTGTGTAGTAATTTGGCACCTTCATAATTAATCCCCCTTGTAAAAAATATTTTAAAAAATACAAAAAAATATAATACATATACTGAAAATTCCTTTTTGAATTCCAAAAACAACATGTATACCATCGAAGAATATTAATTGATATTCATGTTTAAAAAAATATATATATACTAGCATCACGTTAGGGACTGTGGGAGACATCTGGAGAAGCTTTAGTTATTTTTAATTTATGCAGATAGAGTAAAGCAATTCAAGTCATGTTTCTGATTTACTGACCCCATTTATGCTAGTAAACACAGTACATCTTAGAAACAAAGTTGAAGTATGTTGTAATTTTTACACAAGTAATACAAATTTGAAACATAGTTCCATATTCAATAAGATAAAGATGTACAATTCTGGATTAAACCAAAGACATAATGAATCAATAAATATGTTTATTTATATAGAACCACAAGTGTAAGCAGCAATTTATAATAATTTAGACAATATAGGCTTACAAGTGTGGTCCCTGCTCGAAAGCTTACAATCCAAAGTGATAAATTCAGACATACAAAGTACATAAGGTCAAGTGCGGAATATAGTGCTAGAGTTCTGGAAAATAGAGGACACATAAATAAAGTAAATTATAAGATCCTTGGATGTACAAAGTCAGGGCCTTCTAGCTTGTGAATATTTGTTGAGGAAGTTTAATTGTTAACATGACTTGAGGACTTACAAGAGAAAAAATATATATATACTAGCATCACGTTAGGGACTGTGGGAGACATCTGGAGAAGCTGTAGTTATTTTTAATTTATGCAGATAGAGTAAAGCAATTCAAGTCATGTTTCTGATTTACTGTCCCCATTTTGAGAGAACAGTGTCAATAACCAGCCCTAGGGATAGTAGGGAGACTACAAAAACAGAGTGGAGTCACATTTTTAACTCTCATGTGCTATATCAGAGAGGAAATTTCCATATTCATATCAGACTGGTCACGTCCTCAGACAGTTCACCTCAGAAATGTCAGGCAAATCCATTTCAGCCTATGTATACCTTGTCAGTGGGGTACAGCTGATTCCCTCTAGTCACATGAAGAGCAAGGGCCCATGGCTGGGATTCTCTTCCATTTAGGGAGACTACAAAAACAAAAACAACTCACACAAAGCAAGAAGAAAAATAAGTGTTTTGTTCAAGACATGGTAGCATCTCAGGTACTGCTCAAGTCATGTTTTTCACTCCCATGTGCCATTGCAAAGAGGAAATTTCAATTTTCATATCTATATGAGAGAAAAAGCACAACCCCAGATTTACCTTTCAGCCTATGTGGACCTTTGTCAGTGAGGTGCATCCACTGAGATGTATTTACTTCTAGGCCCATGCTGTGCAAGGGCACATGCTGGGTTACCCTTCCACTTAGGGAGACTAAGAAAACAAAGAGTATAATGAACACACACTGAGAAAAAAACAAAAATAAGTGCTTTGTTCAAGGCATGGTAGTCTCACAGGTGCTGCTCAAGTCACATTTTTCACTCCCATGTACCATTGTAAAGAAAAAATTTCCATGTTCATATCAGACTGGTCACCCCCTCAGACAGTTCAGCTCAGAAACATAAGGCAGTCCTCTCTTGAGAAAAAGCACAACCGCAAATGTACATTTCAGATATAGGTCTTGTCAGTGGGGTGCAACTAATTCCCTCTAGTCACATGGAGAGCAAGGAACCCTGCCTGGACATCTAGGACATTAACACAATATGCAAAGTAATTACAGCTAGTAGTGACATTTGTTAAATGTAGTCCTTTTGAAGATGGGATTTTTTGAAAAGAATATTAAGGTGTGACTTGTACAGAAACTCCAGGGAGATTAACACAATATGTAAAGTAATTACATCTAGTAATTATATTTGTTACATGTAGTCCTTTTGAAGATGGGATATTTTGAAAATAATGTTAAAGTGTGACTTGGTCAGAAACTATTAGGACACAATAACTACTATGCAAAGTAATTACATTTGCTACATGCTGTAATAAGATAAAAGATGTAGTAGTGAAAAATATCAGCAAGTTATGTGTTTGGTAGTGTGCACAGTAGTGTGCTTAAATTTTTATAGTTATATTCATTGGATACTTACGAGGAGGAGAGGGTGAAGCTGCTGAAGAGGGCCTTCCGTGTCCTGGTGTGCGAGCGACAAATTAAGTGGTACAAAAAGGTTAGCAATACATAGAGGTTAGAAGTTAGTGATTTGTGACCTACATTTTAAAGGCTTACAATGGTACTTACAAGGAGGAGGAGGAGGAGGTGAAGCAGACCTAGAGAGTCTTCAGGATGCTGTGCGGCCTATAAATACATTGATAAAAATATGTCAGTATGTGTACTATAATTCATAATTGTTGTGTACTCCGTACATGCCATAAAAATACTTACTTGTAGGCTGCAGGGGAGTTGGTGTGATGGCCACCTGAGGATCAGGAGGTGTTCTTCGGGGTGGGTTTGCATGCTAGGAGTAAAGTTAAAAAGCAAAGTGTATGAACATGGAAAAACATATGAATTACAGTTATGTTACAAACAACACATCTCTCCCAGAAATAAAAATCAAATCAAACATATCTGCACGAATAGAGCGCAGTAATCCTGACTCTCTACTTTTGAGGTTAGAACACCTTCAAAGAATCTGCCTCCTGGCTCTGGTGATGCCACTGGACCACTGCATTTTGCAAGCCATTTTATCTATAATGCGCCTGCGAAATGCGGAGTCCACGTTGTCCCCGAGCCTATCTGGTAGATACTTGTCCATATAAAGGACAAGTATCCTCAGCTCCGCATTTGTGAATGAAAGCTCTCTAGGCATTTTGTATGCTCTGTGGCTAACTGTATGTCTGGCTGTATGTCTGCCATTCAGCAGCTGCATCTCATTGTGGCACAATGTTTTTGTACTTCCTGTTTTGTTTTTGTACTTCCTTTACCTGGAGTGAGTGGAATAAATGACGCGGTTTTGACTCAAGGCATCATTATTGAGCCCTTTATGTGTCACTACAGCTCCCTCCTTTTGTAATTTGTGTAACATCACATTTGCACTTTAATGTGTCCTTATTGCACCCTTTTTCCTTTATTGCATCCATTAGTATCCTTATTGCACCCTTATTGCGGCCTTTTTCCTTTATTGCGCCTTTAGAAGTATTTGGCTCTTAATGCGTGCTTATTGTGCCCTTATAGCGTCCTTATTATTCCCTTTTTCCTGTATTGTATTCTTATTGCGTCCTTTTTGCTCCCTTTGTCCTTTATTGCGTCCATTAGCTCCCTTATTGCGGCCTTTTTCCTTATAAGCATTTGACCCTTAATGCGTCCTTATTACGCCCTTACAGCGTGCTTATTGTGCCCTTATTGCGCCTTTTTCCTTTATTTCACCCTTATAAGTATTTGGCTCTGAATGAGTCCTTAATTGACCGTTTTCTACATTTTGACACAGACGACATACAGAAGGTGACATGTTGTGCAAGGCAACATGTTGAATTTGCGACTTGACATTGAAGCGGCCAAACAAATGCGACATTTTAAGACGTGCCATGCGGCGTGCAACATTTCAAAAGGATACCGATAATTCCCAGCAGTTTTTTAAACTGAAGCAGGCTGAATGCATGAAACTACTTAAAGGGATAGTATTACTTCAAAATTACTATCCCTTATATTGTAGCCCTTAATAAACTGAGTTAAATGACACCAGCGGCATCTCTCAAACCTTTATGGTTTAAGAGATAGCCGCTTTCAAAGTTTCCTCTCCTCTGCTGTCAACGTTCTGCTGCTGGCAGGAGAATCCGGTCCCGGGACAGGCAGAGGCTCTTAAACAGAGCCGATATCTCGTTATGGAAGGAAAAAATGATTCATTGGAACAGTCTTCTACGTGTGCTTGGTTACCAAACACACGTAGAAGACTGTTTCAGTTAATCATTTTTCCTTCCACAACGAGATATCAGCTCTGCTGAAGAGCCTCCTCTTGATTCAGAAACCGGATTCTCCTGCTGGCAGCAGAACGCTGACAGCAGGGGAGAGGAAACTTTGAAAGCGGCTATCTCTTACACCATAAAGGTTTGAGAGATGCCGCTGGTGTCATTTAACTCAGTTTATTAAGGGCTACAAAATGAGGGATAGTAATTTTGAAGTAATACTATCCCTTTAAGTTTAACATGTGAGATAGGCCAACCTTGTGTTCTGTGGTTCTGCTAGTAACTGTCATGTCCATCTCAATCAGCTCTGATTGTTCAATCCCTTGAACAAAGACATATGGGCAAAATTCATAGAGAACCTTATAATTTTCTGGTCATAGTAAGGTAAATGAGAGGTTATTAGCAGGAAATGTTACTTCTCCTATAAATTAATACAATGGATTTGATTATACTTTAACCCTTTAAGGAAAGGTGTGCAACCCATTGCAAAGGCAATGGTTTGTACACCCCTCCAGATCTTATAGAGTTAAAACTAAATATGTTCCAAACATTAGCTACAGAACAAAATCCAAGGTAAATTAAACTGTATATTTGGGGGAGATGGTGGGAATGGTGGTTGAGTGAGGCGGATGGACTCCCCGTGGATGATGATGTGCACCTGGATGGTGGTGAGTGAATGGAGTTGGGAGAGAGTGGGTGTCAAATGGCTCATGCTTGAGATGGGGGTGATGTGAGAGCTTTAAACAGTATCAAATATTATACTACAGCCATGTGCTGATCTTGGATGATGGGCAAGCAGGTGTGGGGGGGATGCTGTGGGTGCAGGGGAGAGAGGTCTTGGGGTTCAGGGTGGTTTAGCTTAGCTGTCAGTTGAGGTGGTTTATTGGGAGTCAATTATAAAAACAATAAAACCTCAGACTGCTTTGAACATTAAACATTTCTATTACTGCAGAATTGTTTAAGTGTACTTAACCCTTTGAGTACAAGAGGGGTACGCCTCTGGCACTCAAAAGGTTAATAATGCTGATGTGAAATATGTTATTCTATGTATCCTTTTATATAATTGTTATGTGTTAGGAACGGCTTGATAATAAAATGTATTTGAAAAAAAAGAGACTGTAGACAAAGACATTCATTTGTTTGCTCCAGATTTTCAAATATGCTCTAATGTACAAACCATAGGCAAAAGTTTCACCCTTTGAGTGCTGGAAAGGCATACAATGCATTGCGCTGCAATGTACTAGATACCTCTCTGGCACTCAAAGGGTTAAAGTTTAAATGTTTACGCTTTACTATGTTGCAGTGGTCTTGCACAATGATTAGTGCAATCACATTGAAGTAAATACATCTCAGTGGATGCTTCAATCCAAAATTGAATGCTCTCTAGCAATGTAATTATACAACAAGGCAGGAAAATGCTTTGTTCCAGTTCATAATATAAGTGTTTAAAATGAATATTAATTACAGTTCTTCTTACCTGTAGTTAATCTTGTATACATAGCTGAAAGTCTATTTTGTTAAGTAAGTAGTAACAAAGGTTATCAAAAACCAAACTCTAGCTATGATATGAAGGGATGGGTGAAAAGTCAGAGACATTTCTGTCAGGAATTTTCATGAAAAAATTATTTCCTGCTTTTTGAAAATTCCACCCATAAAAAATCCATAAAATCTGTGCTTTTTCACCACTGCCAATACATTTTCAGCAAGAACCTTGCCATTTTTCTCCTATATTTTCTGACCGCAATATTTTCTGTTGCCATATTACTTCTTCTGAGGGTTGAAATGGAGAAATAAATAGCTGAAAATAAAAGTTGTGAGTCCTAGAGCAACATATGCTTTGAAAAAATTGTTAGCAGGCTGAGAACCTTTGTCCTTTGCCCACAACATTGGCACAACCATTCTTAAAAAAATAACTACGGCTTGGGATATTCCAGCAGGGTGTAACACATGACATCAATTCTTAAAAGCTTTTGTTTCCAACAAATTCAGAATCATACTCCTCTGCAGCAGGAGCAGAAAATACTGGTAGGCTCTGTGACACATCAACAGCACTTCTTTTGTGTACCCAAGAGCCCTGGTACCCTTTAGGGGTACTTCTGCTGCTGATAGTAGTGGTACCCATGACCTGTTGATGGTGTGTCTCCTAGTAACACTTGTGGTTGTGCTTCAGTTGGGATCTATTTGAGGAGGTGCATAGGTGTGAGCCTGCTTTCCTCCATGTTCACGTCCTTCTTACACAGACAGCAACATGCTTAGCTTTTGAATCGTAAGTGAAGTATCTACATACTGTGGACTTCATAGACTGCAGGGTTCCTGAGGGGCTGCTACTACAATGAAATTGTAATACTACTAGGTCTCAAAGGTGCAACACTTCCAACAGCAGCATAGGCACTCATCAAAGCTATGGTTGTTGGTATACTGTTAATGCTAGTTACTCAACAGAAGTGTGTGTGGCTGAGGGGGGCTTGGACTTGGACTTGTAAAAGCAGTGAAGATGGCAAGGAGCAACATTCCAGTTTTGCGTCTGACAGTGAGACAAACAAGCATAAAAAGACCTGTCCTGAAAGTAGTAGTGAACGTTGTGAAAGCTCTTCCAGGAAGAAAAGTAAAAAAAAGGTAATTGTATGAGACCTCTAAAAGCCTAGTGGAATAAAAATGTAGTAAGGAAGAAGAGGCAGGTGATGCTGAGGATGTCCTAATGACTGATGATGATGATGTAGATCTATAATATATCTCTCTATCATCCTCTCCCTCTTCAGATACAGATGAAGCTGAGAGTGAGAGAGATGACATGGCTCTAAAGTTAGCAGAAAGGCAAAGGCTCAGTCTTTTCACTGAAATTAAGCACTGTGCTTGTCTGTAAACTGTTTGAGAAAATAACTGAAAAGTCTGACCCTGGACAAGGAAAGATGGCAAAAAAGCACACAGTCATCCTTGAGTAACCAGCAACAATACAGGTTATTAGCATCTATAGCCTTAGATTTAAGTGCCTCTGCTGCTGTTGGAATTGCAGCACCTCTGACACCTAGCAGTAGTACAAATTCAGCAACATCTAGCCCTAGTAGTAGTAGTAGCCGCTCAGGAACATTACAGTCTATGACCTCCACAGTATGTAGATAAATCACTCAGTATCCAAAAGCTAAGCATGCTGCTGTCTGTTGTCTTTGTAAGAAGAATGTGAGCAGGAGGAAAGCAGGATCTCACCTAGACATCTCCTGAATGAGATCCCACCTGAAGCACAACCATAAGTCTCACTGGGAGACACACCATCAACAGGTCAGAGGTGCCACAACTAGCAGCAGCAGAAGTACTCCTTAATGTTCATGTGGTTCTGGGATACACAGTAGAAGTGTTGTTGATGTGTTAGAGAGTGTGGCAAGATTTTCTGCCCCTGCTGCAGAAGAGTATGATTCTGAATTTGTTGGAAACAAAAGCTTTTAAGAATTGATGTCATGTGTTACACCCTGCTGGAATATCCCAAGCCGTAGTTATTTTTTTAAGAATGGTTTGTTTTTGTAGTTGACAAGAGTCATAGGGGTAGATTTAAAGGCAGACATTAGCAAAAAAAACTATTGTGTGTTTTAACGTGCCATAAGCCATTTAAAGGTCTGTCTTATGAACAGCTAACGGCAGTTCGCTAACCCTTAAGGCAGATAATCTTACATGCATTGAGACTCATGGAACAAGATTCCCCAGAGCCATTTAAAGCAGTATGGTACTGCTAACAGCTGAAAAAAAGATACATTTAACTGACAAAAGTTACGACCCAGCTTTGTTAGTCGTAAAACACATAACAGCAAAAAGAAACAACCTTAGCACAAAAGAAAACAGCATACCGCACATGCATGCAAATGGAAAAATTAACCCATGCAATGCCAAAATAACACAAAAACCATGTCCATGCACCACAAATCACTCTCACACACAACACAACAACCTAGCAACACCACAGGAACAAGGCTGTCAAAAAGCACACCAACACAACACATCACAACATTGCACGAAACAATGGGGGTTAACACACAGCATAGACACCTCTCAGTACAAAACAAGCTCACCTGGGCAACATCTCAACACGACAGAGACACAACCTGCGCCCCACAACATGACACTCGCAACTGACAGCTACACACCAATTAAAACACAGCAGATTTTATAACACAAACACACAGGCAAACACTTACCTGGACAACAAACACCCTCCCATTGGTCATCACTCACCTCATGACCACACCTGGACAATGCACAAACACAGTCTTAAAGGGACAGCCTACCATACTCACATGTGGCTTGATTGCCACTCACAGAGGGAGAGAGAGAGATACAGAGAGATGGATAGAGTGAGACAAAGATAGAGATAGAGCGAGATACTTCAATAAGTATGTTTGCATACCTATTGATGCAAAGACTGCAGAGAAAGTGTGCAAGGGTGAGGGTTAGGGAACACCAGCAACTCCCAAGCACACCTGATTAACAACCTTCACCTGTTGCAAGTAAGGAGGCTCTGGCTCAAGAGCCAAACTGGAGCCCATCCCCACCTAGAGGACAACACCTGCCTGCAGAACCACACTGCTACAACAGGATGCTCCCCAGATACAGCAACAGGATGCTCCCCAGCTGCTGCAACAAGATACTACCCATCTGCCATAGGGACCCGTAGAGCAGCATAGGATGTACAGAAGACCACAAAGGCCCAGGGTATACTGCCAATGGATCACAGTCCTGTGAATGACCAATGAGGAGTAGATAGATGGCTACGAGTTGAGGCCACACAGCATCATTACCCTATATGAGGTCATCAAGGATAAGGTCAATCCCATATATTTCCACAACCATGCCCTAACTGGCTTGCAAAAACTCATGTGTGCCATACATTTCATGGCAAGTGGAGCCTTCCTTTCGACAGAAGGTTACGCATCTGGCATGTCACAGGCCACATTCTCAAGGGTGCTGGCCCAGGTATATGTCCCACCACCGACATGAAGTGGACACATTTGAAGCAGGGCTTTTACGCAAGGGGAGACATGCCCAGGGTCATGGGTGCAATAGATTGCACCCATGTCCATATTAAAACTCCAGCACATGAAGGACATTTATACATTAAGCGCAAGAATTTCCACTCCATCAACATGCAGATGGTGTGTGACAGCAACATGAGGATCATGAATGTCTGTGCGAAATATCCAGGGAGCTGTCATGATGCATAGATACTCTGAAATTCATCTGTACACAGACTTTGAAAATGGAACGTATACAGAGGGATGACTTCTGGGTGAGTTAACAATGCTACATCACCCCACATCCACACCTGCACGCATAACACTGTTCGGCATGCTCTTCACTCACAGCTAGTATGTACAACTCATAAAACATCAGTCACACAACATGTGCTTCCTATCTAACCATGTTACTCTCTTTCCACAGGTGAATCAGGCTATGGCTGCATATCCTGGCTACTGACCATGGTCGCAATTCTCCAAACCAATGCCCAGGAGTGATTCAATCAGGCTCATTGCAGAACAAGGAATGCCACTGAGCGGACTTTTGGGCTCCTAAAATCCCAGTTCAGGTGTCTGGATCACTCAGGGGAAGCACTACAGTATGCACCAGGCAAAGTCTGCAATATCATAATGGCATGTGCAATATTACACAATATCACGGTGGACACCAGACTTGTGGATGATATCCAGCCCCCACCCATAACTGATGACCCTGTGGACATTGTCGAGGGCGAAAAAAGCCTAAGAGGGACTCAGATAAGAGACAGATTGATCAGGGAATACTTCAGCTGTGAGTATAATACATGCATGCACACAATCCATGCATGTCCATCATCAGTCCTGTGAATTGGTGCAAACACACTCACCACAACACACATGTTCTGTTTTACCCCACAGGATCAGTGGCACAGCCCTGACAGTGGCTGCAGTATGGACCACAAACATCTACCATTCCATGGACGAGTCATATTGTGGCTGGTGATTCCTATAACATCTGCCACCCTGTCTTCCATGTTGATATTGATACCTCAAGGATGTCATGCATGCCCCCATGGAAACCAAGGTACAACACTTTAGCTATGTTCAGCACATCCCAGGACTCCAGAGGCAGCAACTAAAGTGTTTTGCTATGATCATAGCCATAGCAACCATGGAACCCCTGTAGCGAAAGAATGTAATCCAATGCAGTGCATTGGATAACACTCTGTCACATCAGGGGTTAAGGAGTCATTGGAGTGAACATGGGACCTGTAGTTTGCTATAGCTGAAAAGAGAAGCAGAGGGGTGGATCTACAGTGGTATTGTGTTACACAACATAGAGATCATGAAAGTTGGACCAGATCTCAAGGGACACCACACTGACCTGTGTGTGTTCAACCCCAAATGGTTAATAGGCAAGATATGCCTGTATATGTATGTTTTATTAATGTAATGTGTTTAACTTTAATGTTATATACATTTACTGTCTTCTTGATGCTGTGGGCTGTACAGCCGCCCACAGCACCAAGAAATGAATGAATGGAGGTGAAGGCACTGCGTTCCCATCATTCAATCAGTCAACCAGGTCAAACTGGGTGACTGACTGAGTGATCAGAGCGCAGAACTGCTCCCACAATTGCATCTTTAGTTAGATATCATTCATTTTAATGCCCTACCTCCTGTTTCCTTTTGCTATTAGTACTTTTGCTCTACTCTCCTTCAAACGGAGAGTGGAGCAAAAGTACTAATAGCAATGGGAGACAGGAGGTAGGACTTGATAAATGAATGAGTTCTGAGTAAAAATAGAATTGTGTAAGCAGTTCTGCGCTGTGACTGCAGCGCTTCCCTCAATTTCCATCTATTAATATCCTGGTGCTGCCGGTGGATGTAAAGCCTGCAGCATGAAGAAGGCTGGGGACAAGAGAGGCATTGGAGGAAGCGGGTGGAGGGGAGAGAGACATCGGAGGAAGTGGGTAGCAAGCTTGTATTTGCTGCCTGCTTCCTCCGATATCTCTCTCCCCTCCTCACTCCTCGACATGGACTCGCACACTGAACGACCTTTTGCATGCAGGGGACAATGAGTGGCAATGTGATATCACTGTGAAGTCTGTTTAACCTTAGTAAAAACCTTAACACAACTACTTCATAACCCAATGCTCACCCTAGGATTTCAATGTGTAGCAGACACATTGACACATTGACACATTGAAACCTTAGGGTCATTATTCAGTTATCCACTAAGTTATTTTCACAATCAGAGTGGGAATCACAGCCTATTTGGCTGCATGTTCTAGCTATTCTGCCTGTTAGTTCTTAGCTAAGTCAAATCGCTGTTTGGTTGATCCCTTTAAACTAAAACAATTGATGTAAATGAATGTTCACAGTGTTGCACCCGTTGTTGTGCTAAGGGGTAGGTATCTGTTGTTCAAATTCAACCCACATCATGGTCATATAACACTGGCATGTTATTTGGCTCCAGTGGTGGATTGCAAGTTGAATTTGGAAAATGTTGTATGTGAGAACCCATGTTGAAACATTCTACAAACATGTAACCTGGGCAGAAGTTGTGTTCACTGCATTGCTTTGCAATGCATTGGAGACATCTTTGCCACCTAATCTATCAGTTAACATAAACCATATCAGACAGGATTCAAATGTAGAAGTGCTTGTTTTATTTAGGGGGAAAATAACAAGCTGGGCTGTTTATTTTTTTTTTGGGAGGGAGGACCTTGGACTAGGTGCCAGACGTGGATGTCCTGGCTGACTGCCTGGTCACCATTGGTATGGTTTCAGGGGTCACACTTGAGGGAGTGGTGTGTGCAGTGGAACCCTCTGTTGACCACTACTCCCTCTATGCATGTAGGTTCTCCCTGCTGTTGTGGTCTTTGAACTCCACACAGCTCTGCAGTCAACATCATGTACTGTACCTCAAATGCATGTATGCTGGCTTGTAGTCTTGCAGCGTTCCTCAGGAAATCCCTTTGGAGCCTTCTGATGTACCTGTTGGTCCTCTGGGATTCCCTGATTTGCCTCCTCTGTAGCACCAGGTATTCCACCTCCAACCCCTTGCTGTGTGCACTGCTGGAGGAGGATGTACCTGGTGAGGCTGTTGCTGGTGAGGCTGCTGGTGGTGAGGGTACTGATGAGGTTGGTGGAGAGGCTGGTGGTGGTGAGGCTGCTGGTGAGACTGCTTTTGAGGCTGCTGGTGAGGCTGATGGAGAGGCTGCTGCAGATGATGGTCATGTGCCCACCACATCCAGGGACTCCGAGCTGCCCACTGATCTCCATGGTGGTGGTGGGGTGAAATCTACCCTCGTTGAGGGCACTGGGGCTCCCCAATCAGCCCCAGGTATTTGTATTCCAGAGGACAGGGGTCATACCTTGGCCACTGGAAGCTGCTTGGCCCCCACCTAGGATCATACCTGCCTGGGCCCATGCTGGGGAGACATCCAGGAGGGTAGTTCCATCTGATGGGCATATGACCCATTTTGAGGGGTGGTCACTGTCCATGGCAACCAATGCATTCCTGGTGGTGGTGGTGCTGTTGCTGCAGGGTAATACCTCGTGGAGGTAGTGGGATGCATCCACCTTTCCTCCTGTGGCATCCAGGCACTATATTGGGGTGTTGCAGCAGGTGGTGCAGCAGCTGGTGATGGTAGAATCGGTGATCTCTGGCTGGTTCTCTCCTCCGGATACTCATCACTGGGTACTGACTTTGCCTCCTCCATGGGCTCCTGCTGTGCTGGAGGCCTGTAAGCTGTGTGAGTAAATGAGATGGTGTGATTAGTAAATGTTGCAATGACAGAATGAAAGGGATAGTAATAGTTAATTTTACCTTGATGTAATATTGTAGGCATTAAAAAAAGATGTAGATCGATGTAAGTCTTATCTCTCAAACCTTTATGGTTTGAGAGATATTGCTTGGTAAAGTTACCTCTTCCTGTCTGTTTTAGTCAAGTCAGCTCTCTATGGGACAGCTTCAGATTCTGGTCATTTGACCGGATGGAGGCTCTTAAGCAGAGCCGAAATCACGCTATTTAGAAATAAATACTTAATTGGAATGGTCTACAAAGTGTGCTTGCAAACCAAGCACACTTTTTAGACCATTTCAATGAAGTATTTATTTCTGAATAGCATGATTTCTGCTCAGCTGAAGAGCCTCTGTCTGGTCAAATGACTGGAATTTGCAGCTGTCCCACAGAGTGCTGACTTGGCTAAAACAGACAGGAAGAGGTAACTTTACCAAGCGATATCTCTAAAATTCTAAAGGTTTGAGAGATAAGGCTTACATCGATCTACATCTTTTTTTAATGCCTACAATATTACATGAAGGTAAAACTAACTATTACTATCCATAAAATGCAAGATTTTGACATAATTGACATGTGAATTTCTGGTTGTCATGATGGTATCCTATGCATTGTGTTGCGATGCATGTGATACCACCCTGTCAATCACAGATTGATGAACTTGACAGGATCCTGTCCATGAGGTCTGTCCAAGTTCAGTCCTGAAGGCCAACAATCAGGTCAGTATTGAAGGATATATTTCATTAAGGCATGTTATTTCTGGATAAGCCGATCCATCCTTCTGAGTGAGACAGCTGTGCTTAATCACAGATAGCCATCATTCATGGCCTTTGAGTGAGCAAACTACAAAGCTTAATATTTGGTTCCCATGTGTATCCTGCAAATAGTGGATGGTCTAACATCCATCCATGGCATCACCACTCCTGAGGATCCATGTGGGAATCAAATGTGAGACACGTCAGTTCAAGTTAAAATTATTGCATAGACAACACAAGGCCTACTTGTTTCCTCTTTAATTCAAGATAATTTTTTTAGGCCTGTGTGTTGCAAATACACCCAGTACTTTTCAGTGGCAGTGTGATGTGTGACCTGATTCATATTTTTGTGATTTAGTGAGTGGTGATGAAGATCTGATGAATTGAAAATGATGATGACTTCTCCAGTGATATAGTTTTCCCATTTCCAATGTTTTCTATGAAGTCTATACAGTTAGACCATAGCAACTTGATTAATGTTATTGAATAGTCTCCATAGACTAACATGGGATTGTTGAAGTGAGGGTATGTAAGGGTTAATTTTGCTCCATCATCTCTTTTTCACCACTTAGTGATTGTCCCCTCTATAGCATGTAATTGTTACCCTCTCAACTCGTGTTTGTTTTTGGGTAACCCTTTGAGTACTGGAGGGGTTGCCAAAGCATTGTTAAGCGATGCATTGATGATCCCTGTAGAACTGAAGGGGTTATGTGCTGAGTTCCCTGTGGGTACCTGGGTGACAATGTGGTGGAACATTGATGATGTTTAACAGACAACAGCTTGTGAAACATGGTTTGTGTGGATTGTGTGCGATCAGCACAACAACATGAGGGTTGAACTGGGACTTGGACAGGTGTGGGCCTGGTTGAACCTTGCCATTTGTGCATGTATTGTGTCCTTTTTTTACCCCTCACGGTGCTGTCTTGGTGCACTTGTGTGGATGAATGATGGGCATGTGTTGGGGTGTGACTGTGTTTGTGTGTGATGGATGTGTCGGTTGATGTGGTAAATCATGTATTATTTGCGGCTGATGTGCCTTTTTTACTTAGCAGCTGTTTTAATGCAAACCTTCAAATCTGGAGCAGAAAATACAATAGGTAAAACTCGAGCAGAAAATACAATAGGTAACGCTGGATTCCCTCACCCTGAGATTTGAGTCAAACACCTGAGACTTCCCAGTCCTTGCTTGCTCACGGAAGTATCTGTGTCCTGTTGCTGGGGGGGACGGTGAGATATGCCCCGCTAGTGCTGACACCGGTTCTGGATGATAAACAGACCGGTGGGACGATTCTAGTAAGTTTCATGGATATATGAATGATTAAAAGAAATCCCATATTTTGTGAAGAGTTCTCCTCCTGTGTGTGTATATTACGGTGCTGTCTTGGTGCACTTGTGTGGATGAATGATGGGCATGTGTTGGGGTGTGACTGTGTTTGCATGTGATGAATGTGTCGGTTGATGTGGTAAATCATGTATTATTTGCGGCCGATATGCTTTTTTTACTTAGCAGCTGTTTTAATGCAAACCTTTAAATCTACCCCATAGAGTGCCAACACATACCACCACAAGTCATGTCATTAAAGCAATACAATTACACAGTTTGTCTACTATGTACTGCCATCCTACATATTCTGTGTTCTTAGAAAGAAGTCAAGACCTGCACAAACATACGCCTGTGGGATAGTAACATTGCCAAAATGTTAGTGGTTGACATGCTGACCTTTTCTTTTGTTGAAAACAGATACTTTAAAGAACTGCTCTGCTGGAAAATCCCAAGCCATTGTTACTTTTCAAGGATGGCTGTGTCAATGTTATATAAGCAGGATGAAAGATAGTGTTAGCAGTGGTGAAAAGGAGAAAATGTTTTCAGTGGCGAAAAGGAGTGTTACGGTTTTCTGACACTCAGACCAAGGTTAAAAGCAAAACACAGTTTTATTGAAATAAAATTAAGAACAGCGCCCCTGGGGGTCAGAACAGGTATAAACAAGTAATGGCAGTAGTACAGGCCCAATAATGTAGGAGCAAATAGTAGCAAACAGAATAAATGAAGAAACAAGGGTTACTGCTTAGAGCAAACTGGTCAGTTTCTGTGATGGTGATTAGTCAACGCCCAGTTGGTATTAACAGTCTCTGAGGTAGTGCAAAGGAAGATGCAGTATGCGACTGAACTAAATCACTCTCAGATAGCTGTACAGAAAGGCGCCCAATAATACAGCAAGGACTGACCAGAGCTAGAGCCAATACACCACTAGGGTGATATAACAGAGGAGAGCCACTGCTGGAGCGAATGGGACCAGAGCCTGGAACGCCCCTTAGGTCTGTCAACGGTGGAGACCCTGCATGTGCCAACGGGACCAGAGCCAAGAGCACCCCTTGGGTGCCACAACGGAGGAGACACTGTACAAGCGATCTGGGAGCCAACACACTGTCAGTGCGATACAGTAGCAGAACACAGTGAGCACTTGGAGATCAGAGCCAAGACACCCTTCCGGTGCCGTTATGGAGCAACACACTGAAAGAGCTAACGGAATGCCCAATAGCACCACACGGTGCAACAACGGTAATGAACGAGCACCGAGATGGACTGCTCTGCTAGTGTTAACGGATAGGCTCGGTCACGGAGGCAACAGGCTCATAAAGTGTTAAATGGCTCGGATAGAAAGCAACAAGCTTGGCAAGTGTACAGAGACAGGCTCAATATCGGAGGCAACCAGCACAGCAAGGGTGTCTGACAGGTTCGGTAACGGAGGCAACAGCTCAACAAAGTATTCAGACTGGCTCGGTAACGAGGCAACAGCTCAGCAAAACTAAGCAGACTAGCTCGGTAACGGAGGCAACAGCTCAGCTGCAGAGAAGTGATCAGTCAGGGCAATACTACCCGCACAGTTCAGAATGTCGCTGGTAGGCAAACGAGGTCTCGCTGGAACACAGGAAACAATCACGGAGCAGGAACGTCAGCCGGAACCGGGTCAATCACGTAGCAGAAACGTCAGCCAGAGCCGGGTCAATCATGGAGCAGGAACGTCAGCCAGAGCCGGGTCAATCACGGAGCAGGAACGTCAGCCAGAGCCGGGTCAATCACGGAGCAGGAACGTCAGCCGGAACCGGGTCAATCACTGAGCAGGAACAGCAGAAGAGTCAGACGAGCCAAGTCAGTACACAGTAACACAGCAACAAAGGCGCAGGATCAGGAACACCACGAAAGGGCATCTGACAGGTGCCATAGACCCAGTATATAAAGGAACATCCTGGGAGGGCCAATCAGTCTCCTCCAATACACAGGTACCATCACAGAGAGTGACAGGGAATCACGGGGACCGTTATAAGGAGACAGCTTTCGCGAAAAAAAACAAAATATTTTTTTTTCACGAAAAGTCACTCCAAAATGTTTCTTACTTTTCACCCACCCTTACCCGTAATGCTCCTTTACGCCTACCCCTGCCCTGTTTACTGGACATTACTCAACTACTGTATGTGTGTGTGTGTGTGTGTGTGTGTGTGTTTTTTACTGTAAAGTACACAATAGAAATTATGTAGTCTCACCTTGGCCCTCAAAAATACTCATGGCTAGATTTAAAGGTTAAGTCAAAATGTAATATTATGGCTAGCATTGGCTAGCAACCCTGATAGATACACAAAAAAAATCAAAACCTACAGCCAATCCCAAGGCCCCAAAGTATCAAAAATGTTAAAATACACCTATATATACCCCAAAATAACCGTCACACCCTGTCTGTGTTTCGAGTTTTGGTGTACTAGATCACAGGAACCAGGAGCAGAGGATAGCGATTAGAGGGAGGGAGAGAGGAGCTGACATTCGAGGTAGACAGAGTTTTTAGAGTTTGGAGAGAGAAGAGCATTGCACTAAATATACAAATATCACACTTTTGCACATATTACATTAACCAATACAAACACATACACATACATACACAGTCTTCTTTTTTTTTTTTTTACACCTTACACATTTTGTAAACTTTTTTGACAGTGTGAATCTGTGAGTGAAAGAGTGTGACAGAGAGTGAGTGTGATCGAGTGTGTCTGTGAGGGGCTGTGGGAGTGCCTAGGTGTGAGTAGGTCAGTGATGGCTAGGAGAGGAGGACAAGAGAGAGGTATGGGGAGAGTGGTTGAGGAGGAGGAAGGAGAGCAGGACTTCCCTGTTGAGAGTAGGGGTGGGAGATCCGCAGGGCGGAGGGGACCAGGCCCAGAAGAGCAGGCACACGGAGGACAGGAACAGAACCTGCAGTGGGACGAGGGGTACCTGCTGGGGACCACCATACACAGGCAGGGCAGTCTGGATCCGACTCCTCGCATGCCGGAGTTGAGGAGAAGAGGATCAGGGTGTAATGGAGCTTAGTCTGTTACTGGAGCCCCTGTCTGGGCATAAGACTGTTCAGCCCTACTCACATAAGACTGTGGACATTTCACCCTTATGGGGCCCGGTCGTAAGACCACCACAGCCGGTGAACTAAATAACAAGACCCCTCACTTTACTTTATGGGAACAGGCAGTAGAGTCGGACAGAACTTTGTGCACAGAGCTGCCCTGTGCTAGGCGAGTCGAACGCTTGCCTAAGAGACTGGCTAAGGACCGGGGTTCATGGACTGTGTGTAATGTTGGACAGTCTAGGTTTCATGTATGTGGTGTATTCGAGAGTATACACATTCACAGACTATGAGTCGGATGTTCCCGGTTTGGTGGTCAACACCAGGTCGAGCACAAGGAGTTGAGGGCAGTGAGTCGATGCCAGATTGGTCGAATCCCTGAGCAGGAGGTTTAAAGGTCTCCCATAGACCTAACATGGAGAAAAGTAGGCGGCTTGGGGATTGGTCGACCAGCAGGCTCACTGTACGTCTTGACTGGCCAGGGTTGAAGCTGAAAAATTCAAACTAGCTGCGTACATGCTTCAACCCCTGGCCATTGTCCCTCGAATGTGTATTCCCACCCCTCCAGTCTTTGTGTCTTTTATCTAGAGTTAATCAACCCTTTTGTATCTGAAATGTAATCATGTCTGAGTCATTGTATTTGTTAGACCATCTGCCTTTGGTCTTTCGTCTCCTGTGTTGTGATTGGATTATGTCCCTTTTGTATCTGGCTGGCCCATGTATTTCATTGTAAGGTTTGAATATAAATATGTGTGGTTTTGTACCAATAAAGAGATAGTCTTCTGAGTGAACAGAAGTGTCTTATGCTCTTATGGTTAAAGTGGCCATTCTGACGCCCATCGTCAACCACCTGCTGCTAGCTTCCAGTGACGTGGACTCTGTCTTCCCCTTCTTTGAGTTCCTGAGAGCATCTGGTCCAAGCTTACAGCGTGCTCGAATCTGCTCAACCACAGCTACCTGGTTCCTGTAACATTTTCCCTGTTGGCCGTTCGCCCGGGAGTCGAGGCCTCACTCTCGACTGCCCGGAGTCCAGCCTGTGACATTTGACTGCTCGGGAGCCCTGTCGACCCCTCCTCGACCCGCATCCTTTGACACAGAGTCGACTACACCAGGGTTCAACGCCTCTTCGAGTAGAAAACTGGACCATCTCTGTGCTCAACCGGTGCATCCGATGGCACCAGTCCGGAGGGGGAGACCATCCTCTTCCTGAGGGAGAAGGTCCTTGGCCTGTCTGTGAGGAGAAAGGTGGCATGGAACCAGATATGCAGCCGGGTGAACATGTAGCCATATGCAGAAGGGACGTGTACTCTATAAAGAAAAGATGGAACGACTGCAAGAGGGTGGTCAAAAATAAGTTGGATGAAATCGCCAAGCACTCCTGAGGTAACGGAGGTGACCTACCTGTCCCGATCGCCTTCTGCAGATGGGAGGAGATGGTGGTGCAGAACATGTCCGCCACACTCATTGAGGGGGTCCCTGGAGGATTGGACACTGGGGAAGAGAGAAGCCTCCGCACTACCGGTAAGTGCAGCATCAAATAACCACACATCACACCAAACCACACAGCCATTACACACAAACACAGTCACATCCCAACATATGCCCATCATTCATCCACACAACTGCACCAACACAGCACCCTGAGGGTTAAAACAGGACACAAGACATGGACAAATGTCAAGGTTCAACAAGGCCCAAACCTGTCCAACTCCCTGGTTAACCCTCATGTTGCTGTGCTGATCCCACACAATCCACACAAACCATGCTCATAGAAGTGTTGTATGTTAAACATCATAACTGCTCCAACAAAATGTCTCCCATGTATCCACAGGGAAGCCAGCACATAACCCCTTGAGTGCTAGAGGGATTATCAATGCATCGTTCAACAATGCTTTAGCCACCCCTCTGGTACTCAAAGGGTTAACCACTAATAAGAACATGAGTCGATAGGGTAACGATTGCATGCTACACAGGGGACATTCTCTAAGCGGTGAAAAAGAGATGATGGAGAGAAATTAACACTTACATACCCTCACTTCACCAATCCCAGTGTTAGTCTATGGAGAATATTCAATAGCATGAATCAAGTTGCTAAGGTCCCATTGTATAGACTCCATAGAAAACATTGCAAATTGGGGACATGAGATCACTGGAGAAGTCAGCATCATGTCCAGTTCATCGGATCTTCTTCACCGCTTACTGAATCACAAAAAGGATTGATCAGGTCACACATCACAGTGCCACTGAGGAAAAACTGGTTGTATGTGCAACACACAGGCCTAAAACAATTCCACAGAATTAAAGGTGAAAAAGTAGGCCTTGGTGTTGTGTATGCAATTATTTACTCTAACTTGAAATTACATATCTCACATGGATCCTCAGGCGTGCTGATGCCATGGATGGATGGTATACAGCCACTATTTGCAGGATACATATGTGAACCAAATATGAACCATTGTAGTTTGGTCAACAACAGGCCATGAATTATGGATATCTTTGATTGAGTATGGCTGCCGCACTCAGAAGGATGGTTGAGCTCATCCAGAAAATAAAAAACAGGCTTCAATCAAAGATAACCTTCAATACTGGCTTGATTGTTGCCCTTCAGGATTCAGCTGGAACAGAGCTCATGGACAGGATCCTGTAAAGTACATCAATCTCTGATTCCCAGCGTGGTATCCAATGCATCACAATGTAATGCATAGGATATCATCATGACAGCCAGAGAGTGGCATGTAAAATAATACACAATCTTGCATTGTACAGGATGAATACCATTTGAATTACACTGCAGATCTGTTCAAAAATATATATACACAAAGAAAATGGTCAGATATGTATATGCATATGTACCTTTCAAATGGGTACAAATATGTCCCAACAAGATGTGAACCCAGAGATCAGTTCAGTACGTGTGATTGCCTTATTGGCCATATATGTGCACCCACCACAAACTAACTGTTATTGATATCATCAAAATACACATACCTAGTGCATTCTACCTTACTTAGATGGGATATAAGAGGTATGTTTTAATTTATGATATCAATAAAAGTTAGATTGTGATGGGTACACATATATAGCCAGTAAGGCAATCATATGTACTGAACGAATCTCTGGGTTCATATCTTGTAAGGATATGTTTGTACCCATATGAAAGATACATATCCACATACATATGAGACAATTTTTAATTCTGTGTACCTTGGACTGGATAGCAATGGTTAATTTTACATTGGTTTTCAAGCACTCGTTTTAGACCGTTCCAATGAAGGGATTTGTGGTAAATAACGAGATTGCGGTTCTGCTCAAGCGTCTCCATGTCGGCCAACACAGATCTCCTGCTGACAGCTTTACAGCTGTCAGTAGGAGAGATCAAACTTTAAACACCTGTATCTCTTAAACCATAGCTGTTTGAGAGATATGTTTTTTTTCTTTGCATCTAGCTCCGCTTTTTAAGCTCTTCTAAATGCAAAAAACTTTTTTGTTGACATTACTAAGACTTTAACCATTTTTTCTGTAAAAAGTTTTTGAGAAAATAACTGTTATACCTTGATGGCACAGCATGGTATGCTTTTCTATTCTAATACCATGCACAGTTAAGATAATTAGTAGTGTTGAGCGAGCACCCCGATGCTCGGGTGCTCGGGTGCTCTGACCGAGCACCCCCTGAGGCTCGAGTGCTCGGCCGAGCACCAGAGCCCCATTCAAATGAATGGGGCGACACGAGCATTACACCAGGCACCCCCTGCTCTGATGAGGGGAGGGTGCCTGGTCAATGCCCCCCTTCATCTCCGCTATGCCCCCTTCATCTCTGAATGCCCCCTTCATCTCCGCAATGTCCCCCTTCATCTCCGCAATGTCCCCCTTCATCTCCGATATGCCCCTCTTCCACAATGTCCCCCTTCATCTCCGCTATGCCCCTCTTCCACAATGTCCCCCTTCATCTCCGCTATGCCCCTCTTCCACAATGTCCCCCTTCATCTCCTCTATGGCATAGAAGAGGAGATGAAGGGGGACATTGTGGAAGAGGGGCATAGCGGAGATGAAGGGGGACATTGTGGAAGAGGGGCATAGCGGAGATGAAGGGGGACATTGTGGAAGAGGGGCATAGCGGAGATGAAGGGGGACATTGTGGAAGAGGGGCATAGAGTCTATGCCCCTCTTCCACAATGTCCCCCTTCATCTCCGCAATGCCCCCTTCATCTCCGCAATGCCCCCGTACCTCCAGTCCCTGGTGGTCCAGCGGAGCGTCTTCTGATCTGTGCCTCTTCCGGCACAGATCCCCGCCACCCGAACATGGCGGGAGAGCACATGGCGGTACTCGACGAGTACCGCCATGTGCCGAGCAGAGCGATGCTCGAGCCGATCCGAGCATCGGCCGAGCACGCTCGCTCAACACTAATAATTAGTTATGTCCAAGGCTAAAAAACAGATTTTTTTTCAGACCGCTGTTCAAGTTCCAAGGAGAGATAGCTCTCATCAAACTGGACCAAAGCAATCTATCTCTCTGTGGGCTGTATTCTATTACAGGTGCTAATTTTATCTCTGCTTTTATCTCCAGTTTTCCCCATAGACTTCAATGTGAAAATATTTGATAAAACGGGTGTGAACATTTAGCACCTTCAATAGAATCTAGCCCCATATCTATTTATCTATCTGTTTGTCTGTCTATCTGTCATTTCTTTCTACTGAAGAGCGAGAAAACCCAGGATTTATGAAAATGGTCTCTTCAGTTCAGCAGGCATCTGTCTAGAAGTTCAAACACACTTATAATTATAGTTTTAAATCTTAATTGTTTTTTCAGTGGAAAACAATTATAAAGGCATGTTATAATTGCAATAAAATCAATTAAATTTTCATTATCTATTGTATATGCAATGCGTATTTCAAAAAGCATTTGATGGTGATACATTGTGCACTTTGAAGCAATTACATTTTCTTTTTTGGCAGATTTTGTTAAACTAACAAATTATAGAAAGGATTTAATAAAGTGGACAGTTAAATAGTTTAATCCATTCTTATTAGTGCAAACACGATTACAAGATAAGGTTCATGCAGTAAAAGATTTATATGTAAGAAATAATATAAATTAGGCACTTAATGTGTGTTTGACCACCATTAAGTATCTGAAGGTTACTAATTTAAAATGTTAAACATGCTTTAGTAGACAAAAAATGGGTAATTCATGTTCTCAAATGGCCTTTTTTGATATAATCAATTTCAGTACCTAGGAGCAAATAACATTAGAAAATGTGATTAAAAATAAAGATAACGTGCACAGGCATATATATAGGCATAATTGACTATATACAATCATTTTGTATTTTTATCTGTACTAATTTATTTTATATACTTACTTCATGCAAGACTGATAATTAGTTACATTTACGTTGGCAGGCATTTATGTTTACAGGCTTTAATATGTACTTTTTATATAAAAATACCTGGGTGAATCTATACATATATGCAAGAACCCCATAACTGCTAAAGGTGCTTTAAGTGTTTATTTTCTTAGCTTTACATTCATTAAGATAAGTGACTCCTATTATTCAAAAAATATCATGTGTTTTAGCTATTATTAGCAAAATTCTAAGTGCTACATTTGAATCTTTAGCTTATATGATATTTTGTACATTATAATAATCTACAAAATAACTTTCTTAAGAGCTGGACTGCAAACGGCTACATTTTAGTGAGCTATAGAGTCTATTTCACTTTTATCTTGGGTTATTATTTGCTATCACTATTAAATATACAACAGTAATAAAAATATTCAAGATTCAGTGTTTGGACTCACAAAAACTTTTTTTATTTATTAACAGAGGCCTACAAATATTTTGTAAAACAAAGTGTTCTATTTATTTCCCCAAATATTTAAGTGTCAGTTATATTCATTTAGGCTCCAGGCAAATCAATGAAGGATGACATAGGAGAATCCATCACCCAATACTTAGAGCTTTAGCTTGGGTTTTAGAGAGAATGGATAGCCACCTCTAGAATTCTTCAAAATGGCTATTAGTAAGGATGTCAGAGAAACTGGATGGGATTCAGAAAGACAGAATAAAGTTCTGTTTGACTGATTTTAGTCATGTGTGAAAAAAGTGAATGTGTATACAATTGTGTGTCCAAAGACATTATAATGGTGACAAGCATCCAAAAACAATACAGTACATAATACCAATATATGTTTGCCGTGTTCATTTGTTAAAAACATGCTATCATAGACTGCCCCATTATTCAATGAAATTGAATCTAAAGCAACCAAGTTAAAAATTGTAATCTTACGCCATATTGCATCCTTTTCTTTTTTTGTATCTATGTTTTTGCAACCCTATTATACCCTTTCATCCACCAGTATTTCTTGACCTCTATATACCATGTATATTCTCTAACTATCTAGTCCTATGATCTAATTTTTACTACCTCTGCTATCTGTTAAAAGTGCAGAGAGACAGAGAGAGAAAGCAGATGGATTTAGATATTAGCTACTGTAAGCAGACAGTTAAAGAGAAGGAGCTGGAGTTATTTGATAGGGGTATTAGTGGTTGACAGTACCAGTTGTTCTAGTGTGTGAGTATGAGGTGAGAAATGAGAATTAAAAAGATAATAATAATTAAAAAAGTTGACTGATAAGTGACAGCTCAGACAGGTAGGTGAATTAATCCTTCTTACTTGAGCTTTATGTGTGTGTCTAAGACTGAGATGCTACTGAGACGCAGAAACCATGCATACAGACATTATAAAAGCTACTAATTCTAATAGCTAATAGGTCTACCTTAAACTGTACAGTAACAATTGACACTGTGTACCTAAGGAGAGAGAGAGAGAGAGAGAGAGAGAGAGAGAGAGAGAAAGCTGTTGAAATATTGACAGTAGCTACTAGTCAGTAAAGACAGGCGGGGGGGTTGGGCTACAGTTGCTTACTATAAGGGGTATTGTGCTTGCCAGTTTCAGGGAGATTGGGTATAATTTGTAGAGGGTGACAATGACAAGGACAGGTTCTGACAATACTTTTGACTGAGACATAATAGATACAGGAAGGAGATCAGGGAGGAGATCCTATTCCCACATCAGAGAGTGAAAGTGAAAGTGACATAGACATACATCATACATATTTTCACAGAGAAACACATCACTCTATTGTGTACTTTACAGTAAAATCAACACTGCCAATACTAAGCCTAACATATCATCTTGGTCATCTTTATCTCTACAATCACCATTTCAAGTCCAACCACCACCACCCAGTCACCCTCACTATTATTTAATAAAGAGAAAATCAGGTCAACATCCACAACCCTACCTATCAGTGTTTCTGTTGTTTGAAGTGCTGTGCCTCTGATATCTCCAGATAGTAATATTGCAATATGTGGTAGTAGTAGTAGTAGTAGTAGTCCCTCAGTAACCCCTCATTCTATGAATTCTCCTATATGGAGATACTAATGGTCCAAAGTCTAAATATGCTGCTATCAGTTGTGTCTGTTAAAAATAATGTGAGAATGGGGAAAGCAGGATTACATCTCTGCACATTCTCATTGATACATCACCTGAAGCACAATCACAGATAAGATTGGGAAACACTCCAACAACACATCAGTGGTGCAGTGACTATCAAAAGTAGAAGCACTCCTAAAAGATAATAGCCATTATAATAGTAGTGCTGTCTCAGTAAGTGTGATACATTTTTCCAGTAATAACACCCATGTCTCCTTCTGCTGTTGTGTAAATGCAGAGTATGGATAAGGATAACTCTGAGTTAGAAATGAAAAGATATATGAAGTCCTTACAAATCCTAATTCCTTTGCCACTACCTTCATTACCACCACCACTAGTCGCATTGTTTAGGGGGTGGGCGAAAAGTCAGAAAAATTTCCTGCATGAATTTTTGAGAAAAAAACAAAGATTTTTCACTTTTTTTTAAATGTTTTTTCCCATGGACAACACATACAATGTTAAATGTTAGCCTTTATACTTTGCCCACAACACAAACTTCCTGCATTTGTAACATTGGTACAACTATACTTGAAAAATAACTGTAGCCTGGGATATACTAGCAGAGTGCAACACGTGATATCAGTTCTTTAAAAATTTTGTTTTCAACAAAAGAAAAGGACAACATACCAACCTCCAACATTCTGTCAACTGTACTATTCCATAGGCATACATTTGCATCATTTTTGTGCAGGTTTTGCCTTCTTTCTAAGAAAGCAGTAAGTGTGGGATGGCAGTACATAACAGAAGAACTGCTTTAATTACATGACTTGCAAAAGTGGTGTGGATGATGGAGGTATGTGTAAGCACTCTATGGCCCTTGTCATCTCCAAAAACAAAGTCAGAGTCATACCTCTCTGCAGCAGAAGCATAAAAATCTTGGCACACTTTCTAACACATCAACAGCACTTTTATTATGTATTCAGAACCCCGGGAAACATTTAGGAGTACTCCTGTTGCTGCCAGTTGTGGCACCTCTGAACTGACTGTCTCCCAGTCAGACTTGTGGTTATGCTTAAATGGGAACTCATTAAGGAGGTGCCTAGGTGAGAGCCTGCTTTCCTCCTGCTCACATGTTTCTTATACAGACAACAGATAACAACATGCTTACCTTTTGGATGCTGAGTGAAGTATACTTTGGGCTTCATAGACTCTGGGGTTCCTGAAAGGCTGTTACTACTACTACTGGGGTTAGATGTTGCTGAACTTGTACTACTACTAGGTGTCTCAGGTGCTGCACTTCTAACAGCAGCAGACACACTCAAAGCTAAGGCTGTAGATGCTGATAACCTGTGTTGTTGCTGATTATTTAACACTATTTGTGTGTGTGGCTGAGTGGGACATGGACTTGGAAGTAGCGATGATGCTGATGATGACTGACAGGATGACTGTACTGTTGGCCATCTGTGTTTGTACTGGGTCAGACTTTCCAATTGTCTTCTCAAACAATTGGCAGACAGAGTTCTCCTTTTCAGTGGTAAGCCTTTTCCCTTCTGCTAACTTTGTAGCCATATCATCATTGTTCTCTTTATCAACTTCATATATATATTATACAGCTTTGGATGTAGAAAGCATTCACTCTATACATCAACAGTATGGCCCAGGTACACAGTCCCTGCTGGTGGTAAGATACAGTGAGAAAAGCGGGCAGCACACGTAGGACTTGTATAAAATAGTTTATTCTGAATTTTAATGAGCAAACATACATGTCAACATTGCAGTCCAGCAAAGGACCTTTATCAAGACAATCAAAATTGAATTTTAAATGTGAAGGAAATGTTACAGAAAAAGAGGGAAATCACATTTTGTGTAAAATTTCCTGCAAGAAAAAAAGAATCTGTTTTTCTCTTATCTCTACTGTGTCCAGTTCCAAATTGATGACAGGCATCCTCTACAAGATAATGCTAGCTAACATTACATCAATCTGTTTCAGGCCTCATCACTGAGATACATTTTGTTTCCCAACTATTGAAAGCAAGGGATAGATATCTGGAATTGTAATAACTCTTGGGGAGACATTATATTGTTTTTTAATTCCAACCAAAATACGTAAGAGACTCACTGAGAATAAAAAAAACAAATATTGCATGTTCTATGGCTAGTCACTGCTCTGAAGCATCAATTTGTAGCTTTCTAGTACCATTACAGAAGAGAAATTTACATACAGATCAAGGTAATCCTGTCCAGAAGAGTGAAGTCAGTTCTAAAATGATAGACACATCTCATCGGCAATAGAATACCAGAAAACCCCAAATGTATTTTTCTGCCAATTTTTGACCTCAGCAATGAGGTGCAACTGGTTTCTCTTGACACTGAGAACATGTAGAGCCCTTGCTCTCTGTTCCAACAGAAACCAGCTGATGAACAAGATCCAAAATAGTTTAAAATGTACACTTGGGTTAGCTGGAGTTTTTGTGCAGAGGGGACTGGTTTCTCATTTTGGTACAGGACCACCCCCTTGGATGGGATTAGTCAAATATGGACATGGAAATTTCTCCTCTGTAATGGCACTAGGAGCTAAAAATCATAGAACAAGCAAAATATTCTTTTGTCTGTCCTCGGCGAGACTATCTAACACATTGGTGCTCTAATTTCAACTTAATATTTTTATACAAATGGAACAGTCCCTTTAATAAAAATTCCAGTAAACAGTTGAACACTTTCATATAAATGTGTTCATATGAATGAATATCATTCTTCTAAAGTGTAATTATTATTATTATTATCACAATTTGAAATGAAAAAATTGGCCACAATTTGTTTGGCCAGCCAAATATAACAAATTGAACAATGTGGCCCAAATGTATGAATTAAAAAGTTGAGCTTTAACTGTTATAAAGGTCAAAAACACATTGGCTGAGACTCATTAAGGTCGAAGAGAACTCATAATGGTGGTATTCTGTCAGATCAGTGTCGAAGGCACTTCTACAGTATGCACTGAAGTATCTTCAACATCATATCCCCACCAATCTGACAAAAATCTGCCCACTTCAACATGCCTTCTACAGGTTTATGAATTTTCATTTATCACATTGACAATGGCCTATTTCCATATGGAAGTGCAACATAATAAGTTATTTCCATGTCTAAATGAAGAATATTGAGCCATTGTCATATTCATATGGGTGTGTTTATATGTTAATGTGACTGTTCACCACATGCACTGAGCTCCGATAGCTGCCTCTGCTGTGTGAGTTCAAAGTCCAACTTTGGCCACTTGAGCTTGGTGATGCTGGGATCTCCCTGTAGTTTCCTATGCAGTAACTGCCCTTAATCAATCATAAGCATGTAGGGTTGTTCAACTGCTGGCAATGGGGTGGAAAGCCCAGGTTTAACCCCTTGAGTGCCAGAAGGGAGAGCATTCCATTGCTTGGAAAACAGTTGCATACCCCTCTGGCATTCAAAGGGTGTAAAATCTCAGTTTTGCTTCACATTGGGGGAGATGCACTAAAGGTTGATGCTCTGGTGATATGATTTTGTCATTGAGTGTAAAGCACTTCAACATTTCGATGTAGACAAATATCACCATATGCACTAAAATGTAGGGATGACATAGATAGGGATGTCCTCTCTTAAAGGGCTAGTAATGTTTCATAATAAAAGCAGCTCTAATTAATCATCATATTATTTGGACTTTGGAGAGTGTTATTTCAATACTGTCAGAGTTATAGTTCAAGAGTAATTCAATGACAAAGTATCCCCCTCCCACCCCTTTTACTGATGTAACACTGCTCAGCCAGAGCAGAAGGGAGGTGCCCAGGTAGACTGCAGAAAGGGACTATGGACTGGATTCCACATCTGAGAAGAGATGGCTTACACTAGGTAAAAGGGGCGGGAGGGGGAAACTTTGCTTGTGAATATCTCTCAAACCATAAAGGTTTGATAGACAAGACTTATATCGTTCTTCATGTTTTTTTAATGCCTACAAAATAAAATAAAGATAAAACAAAGTATTACTATCCCTTTAAACATCACTAGCAGTAGACAACCTTGAAGTCAGAGAGCATTCTCTCTGTTTCCCCATTTGGTCAGTAGGGGAGTGGAGAGGCTCATTTCAGCACCACAAACAGCATCACTCCCTTAACCCTTTGTGTGCCATAGGGATGTGCAGTGCACACCCCTGTGGCACTAAAAAGGGTTAGAAAAATACACCACCAAGTACGCAATCATCCCTTTACTCCGTATCATTTTTCATAGTCATATGTGTTGTGCACCACCAAGGGAACAAGGCTGTCCAGCCTTGTTCCCTTGCCCACTGGTAGCCATAGAAACCCAAGTACACTGTTTGGCATCCAGACTTGTTGCCTTGGGAGTGCACAACAAATATGACTATGAAAAATGATACTGAGCTGAAGGGATGATTGTGCACATCCCTATGGCACTCAATTGGTTAAGGGTGTGATGATGTTTGTGATACCGAAAGGAGCCTCTCCACTTCCCTACTGACCAAGTGGGGGGGGGGGAAGAGAATGCTCTCTAACTTCAGGGTTGTTTACTGCTGGTGATGTGTAAGAGAGAACATCCCTTCCCCTCCCCTGGCATCCCTACATTTTAGTGCATATGGTGATATGTGTCTACATTGAAAAGGTGAAGTGCTTTACACACTGACAAAATCATATCACGACAGCATCAACCTTTAGTGCATCTCTCCCAATGAGATGCACTGAAACTTTAAACCCTTTGAATGCCAGAGTGGTATGCAACTCTTTTCCAACAATGCATTGCTCTCCCCTCAAGGGGGTTAAACCTGGGCTCAAAGTACAAATGCAGTAATAAAGTCAATTCAGAATGTTTTACTATTTCATTTGTCTTTTAGTAAAATATTACATTTTGTAAAACTTTATTGTTTCAGTCTTGCTCATTATCTTTTTATTTAACCCCATTCCGACAATGGAAGTACATGTACGTCCCACAGAAACCGTCACTTAGTGACAGAGGACGTACATGTACATCCAGGAAGTCGTTCAAAGCAATGGGAAAAAAAGTTTGACAGGCTTTAAGTTCCGGCCTCGTGCGCGCATGGCCGGTCACTAAGGGGTTAATGATTCATACACTGCCAGTTTTCATGGTGAATGTAAAATAGTTATTCAGTCAGCTAGTACAGGTGGCCTAATCTGACTCAATATCCTATATGAGATAAAGGGTAATATTCAATAAGTAATATAGGACCTGCAATTATGGGGCAAACCAACTGCATCCACTGGGAGAAATAAAAAAAAAAACACATTCTCTATTATTTAAATGTAGTTTAACTTTTTGAATGCTGAAGAGGACTTTGTAATGTACCAGAGATGGTCCTAGCATTCAAGGAGTTAAAATTGTTTTGAAATTATTGGGATTATTCATTTGTATCCTAGGGTACAGTTGGTTTGCTCCAAAATAGCATATATTTAGCTTATTAAATACTGCTACATGGCATAGGGTGACCATACCTCACCTTTAAAAAGGGACACATAGGAAATAGGCATATTTCAGGAGTGCACCAAAATCAAAGCAACCCTGTAGTATGCATTTTTAATGTGTGTCCCTTTTTAAAGGTGAGGTATGGTCAGCCTAACATGGAATGCTGTGCAAATCTCTGAATTATTTATTACTAGTTGAACAGCCCTAGGCAGCAACGGCCAAGGTGCAGTCATGTGCAGTACAGACTGACCACGCCACGGCTGATAATGGAGCAGGGTGCTCTGAATTCAGACCGTAGTCCACTCTCTGTGCATGGTGTTTAGAGAGTGGACTAAGGTCTGAATTCGCAGCGCCCCGCTCCTTTATCAGCCGTGGCGCGGGCAGTCTGTACTGCACATGACTGCAGCATGCGCAGCCGTCTGTACTGCGCATGATAGCTTCTGACAAACATACATTAGCGAATTATTATATAGGATGTGTGGATTATGTGATAACATTTTATGAAATTCTCTACACTAAAAACAATGAACAAACCAAAAATGATAGTTTCATATCCTATATAATAATTCGCTAAGTTGTGTGTAACGCCCGACATGCGCAGTAGACACTGCTGCGCGTGCGGCAGTCATGCGCAGTACAGACTGCCCGCACCCCGGCTGATACAGAGCTGGGTGCTCTGAAGGAGTGTCCAGCTCTGTATCAGCAGTGGCGCGGGCAGTCTCTACTGCGCATGACTGCCCCGCGACCGGCTGCCAGAGGCACTGTGGCCCGTGTAACGGGCTGTTCAACTAGTTAAATAATTTAATATGAACAAATCATTCACTTTTGCAAAAATCACAGATTTAACAAATAATTTAACTATTTCAAAGTCACTATTTCTTTATTTAACAGGTACAATTTTTCTCTAGAATTGTAGCTCCCACAAGCAGATCTTCAACTTCTCTTTTACTGCTCTTTTCATATTTAGTTCTGCAGGCATGGAGTAGATTTAGAGAAAAATGAATAAAAACATCACATGTTAGTTTTCAAAAACTCTAAATGTAAATAAAGGGATTTATTTTAAAGAATTAAAAATGATTAGGTTCATTTGGTTTCTGTAAATTAAAATATTGTTTGGACTCATGGCTTTGATATTGGAGATGTCACAGCCTATGAAGAATACATGTCCAGTACATGTCCAATTAACATGAACGTAAGGGAAAACTGATGATTTCTACAGAGGGGTTTCCAAATTATAAAAAAGATATGCAGGTATGCAATAATAAACCTTAGGATTTGTTTTCTGTAACTGCATCCAAAATCAAGTGCACATTTTTTGCTTATAGACCAAGGTTGAGATATGCGCTGCCTTTTAGCTGTTGATGGACTAGAATTCATATTACCATCAAATGGCTAAAGACTGGAAAAGAATTAAGCTATTTGTAGTCCAACAACAGCTGAAGGAATGCAATTTTTCTGTTCCTTGCATAGATCTATGCACAAGTTCAAAGAACAGTTCTCCTTATCTGGCTTCTAAAGCTTTGAACTGATAGGGACAACTGTAAGCATAGTGAGTTTCTAGGAAAATGGAAATGCCACCTTGATTTGCCCTTGGAATGGAATATATATTTGGGCTAATTTATGATGTGAGACACTGGAAGTTAGTAACACCTCTCTCCCAATTGTTTATTTCCATGTTTAGAATGCAAGACAACCAATCTAGCCATGGTGATATGCACATTTTAGAAAGCTATAGTATTCCTCCATCTTTTTCAATGGCTTTTTAGAATTTGCTGTATCTACTTCTGTGCTTCTCACAACCTTTGCTATATGATAATTCTATATTCTTTGCAGTTTTCATCATCCATTTGTAGCTTTGAATGCTCTACTTTCTTTGCTTTTACATCCCAAGATCATTATTTCCAGAAAAGACTATGTATTAGATTTTATTCCTTCATATTTCTATGACAAAAATTTTGCAGCCCTATGAATATTTGACTTTTTATTTTTTCAGTATTATTCTATTCATTCCTACTCATATTATTCCATAACCTTCAAGTACCTTTTGAAAGTATGAAGATTGCATATTTACAGTACATTCTATTGTACATTTGGTATATTGCCATAGAGACTAACCTTGGAAAGCTATTTAAAAATCAAATCTTAAATTATGTAAAAAGTGTTTAAGACATGAGATAGGGTGTTATATGCTTGAGTGGTTTAACTTTATTGCAATTTCAATATATCTTGTTAAGTGAGACTGGTGCTTTAATTCATTAATTGCTAAAGGGTTGCTATGATACATCTAGGATATTATACATAAAGCAGATTATGTATTCAAAATGCATATAGACTCACATTAAATCTAAATAACATATTAAATGTATTCATTGGTAATTATGTGTGTTCAGTGTTTGCACTTATGTGTTATATGCACTTTTGAAATGTTATCCCATTGCCTTTTTTGTGGAACACTCATTATGGACTAGGGCATGTTACATTCTATATGCTGCTCAACATTGAAATTGCAATATATTAATAGGGAACAATATGAAAAACAACTGAATAAAGTTTGAGAGAAAAATGTTCTTTTCTGTGTTTAGTATATACATTTCTTGAGGTGAAAAAGGTTAGACAAATAGGCATACTATCATACATGTGGTTAATAATTTCTTGGGTAATGTTAGTCTATGCTACTTTAACTTAGGCATGCATCATCTGCAGGATAGATACATAATTTTTCATGCAGAGATGGCAACCCATAAGGTCCTACACATATTTGATGGTAGACAGAAATGAGCTTGTGCATGGCCACATCATCTTGTTACAGCTATAGAGATTGTCCATTGCCACATATAAAATGTATGAGGAGAAAGGTGCTGATGTTGTAGGAACATTCTTGAGAAATGGGATTTTTTTTTTGTTTTATTAACAAATCCATAATACATTGGGTAATAATAACATCTATTATTTCAGCTGACGATTTGGTTAATTCCAAGAGCGTGTACTGAAAGTGCTTTGAGTCCCACTGGGAGAAAGGATCTATATAAATACTAGTTATTATTATCATTATTATTATTATTATACATCAAATACTCAATAACACATTATGACTGAAATTTTCAAATGAATGACATTACACATTTTTTAAAAGCCATACTTCATCCAACATACTACTAAATACAATAAACTTCCACAACCTGACATATAACATACAATTGCATTTAGTTTCACTCATATTTCGGGGTCCTTTGCATTGATCCACTAGCACTTCTATTATTTCTAGTAGAGGACGTACCCATTTGGGAAAATTATCTCTGGAGTCACACCCATCAACCTCCCGCTCAGGGCTCACTTCACTCCTCCCTACAATTGTTATCTGGATTTCGTTTAACATGCCATCTATTCCAAACCCTATTGTATATATCGTATTGGCCTTTGGATGTTGATAATCAATATGAAGAAGAATATCCAACAACTCAAGCGAAACCATATCCTTCCAGTTCTTAGCTATACATAATTTAGTAGTCTGGAAAACATGTATCATAAAATACCTATTTCCTGATCGCATTTTGGAAACTGTAAATGAAATAGAAATAACTGAGGAGACAATTGTACCATAAAAGTACATATCTCATTTAAGAGTTCCGATACTTTGGTAATTATATGTTTAATAGTGGGACATACCCACCACATATGAAATAATGTTCCATTCTCTTCCCTACAATTCCAACACCTACTTGAACAGTTTGAAGAAAATGTACTTATCTTAACTGGTGCTAAATACCACCTTTGAAGCAACTTATAATAAATTTCATTTAAAGTAAGACTGTGGGAAGACTTTAAAGTAGTTTTCTATGCTTTCAACCAATCCTGTAATGGAAATGAAACTCCAATATCATATTCCCATTTAATTATGGTTCCTTCCTTAGAATCAGGGACAAATTCATCCATAAATTTTGTAATTCTGGTAATCAATCTGGTATTGATTGAGGACTGGCACATGGAAGTGAAAAATGTGGGTTGTAGCACCATTGAGAGGCTACCATACCTAGAACAAGACACTTTATCTTGTTTGTGCTTGATGGGTGCTCCTCACAATTCTTTATCTCCCTAAGTATAAGGGCATCCCAGGCATGGGCCCTTGCTTCCATGTGCCTAGAGGGATTCAGCTGCACCACACCAATGAGGCTCACATAGGCCGAAATGTACGTCTGTGGTTATGCTGTTTCTCTTGTGTACAGAGGATTTGCCTGACATTTCAGAGCTGGACTGTCTGTGGGCGGGACCATTCTGATATGGATATGGAGATTCCCTCTGTACAATGGCACACGGGAGTGAAAAACATGAGTTGTAGCATCACTGATAGGCTACCATGCCTTGAACAAGACACTTTATCTTGTTCGTGTATGATGGATGCGCCACACAATTCTTTGTCTCCCTAAGTATAAGGGCATCCCAGGCATGGGCCCTTGCTTCCATGTGCCTAGAGGGATTCAGCTGCACCACACTGACGAGGCCCTCACAGGCCGAAACGTACGTCTGTGGTTATGCAGTTTCTCTCATGCAGAGAGGATTTGCCTGACATTTTGGAGCTGGACTGTCTGTGGGTGGGACCAGTCTAATATGGATATGGAGATTTTCTCTCTGCAATGGCACATGGGGGTGAAAAATGTGAGTTGTAGCACCATTGAGAGGTTACCATGCCTAGAACAAGACACTTTATTTTGTTCATGCTTGATGTGTGCTCCTCACAACTCTTTGTCTCCGTAAAGTATACAGAGACATAACATTACTTTTAAAATCTCCCATTATGCCAAATACTTCCTATACATCATCTAAAAATTTCCAGCATCAAGGGCTAAAATTACAGAGAGAATCTTATTTATCCTAATAGTATCCACCAGATTAAATCCTACCTTGAATAAATCCTGCCTGATCCAAATGAATCAAACCAGGAATTACTAATTTCAAGCGTCTGGCCAAAATTTTCAAGAACATTTTGATATCTAAGTTTATTAATGATATTGGCCTATAGTTTGACAGGGTGGCTGGGTTTTTCCCATTTTTCAGAATAGGAGATATTGTATCCTGTAACATCTCTGGGGCAATATAATGTTTACTGGAAATCTCTAAGAAGCAAAGAAGAGAGAATATCCGAAAAGATCTGATAAAATTTTGATGAAAAACCATCAGGACCTGGTACCTTACCACGCTTCAGATTAGCAATACTATGTTGGATTTCCTCCATCTTAAATGGTTGACTTAATATTTCCATTTTATCATTACTAAGTTTTGCAAATTAAGTTTATATAGAAAGGTTCTTATTTCTGAAGAGGAAATTGACTCTGAATATTATACAGTGAGAAATAATAGTCTTTAAATGCATTTGATATTTGTTTGGGAGACAAAAATGTTTTAGAGTCTACAATTATCTTCTTACTATGATCATACTTCCTTTTAGCTTTCAATTTATTAGATAATAATTTATCAATTCTATTGCTATTGTAATACCAATTTTGTTTCAAAGTACGAATAGCTCTATTTGTCTGTTCACAAACATTCCCTGTGTCGATAATACTATAAGTGTACCTCCATTAAGAAAAAAAAAAATATTTTGAATGCACGAGAGGGCCTCCCCCCCGAGGCGCCATAGCACTTCTGTGGGCCCGGCCCACCAGGACACCCCAAATGAGCGGGGCACACAGGATTGCAGCACCCTCCAGGAAGGCCATCCCGCACGTAAAAAAAACAAAAAAAAACCACGGGGGGACAACCATAACACTATAAGCAACACACCAGCGGCAAGTGTGGGGGCACAAATAGCCTCAAGCCGACCAAATAGGACTGGTCCGTACAAGGCCCCAGAAAGCAGCAGAGCCAGAAGGACGACCCCACCGGCCCAACATTAATCTGCCGGGTCATCCAGGCCACCCCCCCACCCCCCAGCGCTCCCCACACAAGAACAGGTCCCGCCAGTCCACCCCAGGCTGCCAACACCCCCACAACCACCGCCAGCCCGCCGCACGTGTAACATAGTCTTAAACCACCCAAGTCTTTAAAAAAAAAAATTAGATGCACAGGAGGGTGACCCCAAGGGGCAATACCAGTCCCGTGGGTCCAGCCCTCCTGGGCATCCCGGATAGGTGGTGCCCACAGGAGATGCCATCCCGCGCATACAACTAAATATATAAATACACATTTAACTTGCCATAGGCGTCTATGAATATCAAGAAAGGATTCCCTTAAAGTGATAGTAATGTTTCACAAAAACAGCAGCCCCAATTAATCTTCATAGTATTTGAGCCATAGAGAGTGTTATTTCATTACTGTGAGTGTTGTAGTTCAAGAGTAATTGAATGATAAAGTTTCCCTCACCCGCCCCTTTTACCTAGTGTAAGCCCCCACTCTTCAGATGTGGAATCCAGTCCATAGACCAGACAGCTCATATCAAGGGTCAAAATTCTTACTGTCTGAACAATAAAATCCTTGCCCCCTTGACAGGTTTTTCAGCTTTTACCCTTATCTTAATTGAAGATTGTCCCTCTCTGCAATTTACCTGGGCACTCCCTGCTGCTCTAAGCTGAGCAGTGTTACATCAGAAGAAGGGGCGGGAGGGGGATACTTTATCATTCAATTACTCTTGAACTACAACTCTGACAGAATTGCAATAACACTCTCCAAGGCCCAAATACTATGATGATTAATTAGAGCTGCTTTTATTATGAAACATTACTATACCTTTAAAGACCCCGTTCCAATAAGGTCTACTAACAACACATATCCCCCCTTTAGAAATAAATCATAAATCACATTATTTCCAAACATATAGTATACTTATTATAAGGGGAAACAAAAGATATTACCCCAGAGTGGATGTCACCCAGCCAGACCATCTACAACACTCAACTGGCCAGGCAAGCAGAAAGAACCCACCCCCCCCGGTCCATCCACTCCTCTCTTAATCAAATATAAACATCATTGTATCTTTGTCATTAAATTTATAAACCCCTGAGATGGTGAGAGAAAAGGGTACACCAATAATCTCTTTCTTTTAAATCCTAACTATAGGGGCAAATAACCAGATTATTTGATTGGTGCTTTCTTGATCTAACCCTCCTTCTGATTAAATATAATAATAATAATAAATATATCCCTTATTACCCAATGTGATTTATTCCTGAGTGCACTACCTATTATATACAACACTCGCCCACAAAAATATGTGTTTCTTTAATTGTGATAAATCATCCTTTCAAGAGTATTTCTTTTTCCCCTTTCCCTCATCACTCCATAACTATTACCCAATTAATCTCCAATACCCAAAAAATTCAGTCAAAGGGCCCTCCAGATACCTCTATATCACACATCAAAAGTATGCTGAGGGGAACAGGCTACCCCCAGCCATCCCAGCAGGGCCCAATCCCTACCAGGGTCACCGGAGAACAACAGGAACAGGAAGGACTCCATCAATCCACCGCCATTTGGGGATTGGTTAGGCCATCCTCCTGCCCCTACCGCCCCCCGGCACACCCTACTCGGTCCACCCAGGGCAGCCCGCCATCCCCCCGGTCACCTTCAGTGACCCACTCTTTAACTTGGTCTGGAGAACCTCCAGACCTTTTATATCTTTACTCTAGATAACATGGTGAGAAAAAAAAATGCACAGAGGGCAACCCCCAAGAGGCATCCACAGTCCCATGTAGCAACCCCCGGAGTCGCCATCCAGAACATATAAAATAAATAATTAAACTAGTAAATAACAAAGACAAAGCACATAAAATAACATCCAACATCAAATATAGTATAAACCTCTGTTGGACCAACAATGGGTATCTCCCCCTATACAAATAGGTCATATACGAGATTATTCCCAAACATATAGTACCCTTACTACCAGGAGCAGAGGATGCCGCCAAAACCCACAAAGCCAGCCCATCTAGAAACATATTGGGCCAGGCAGGCAGGGAAGTTGATACTCTCCTCCGCCATCCATCCACTCCTCCAGGTCCAATTTAATACAACACTACATATGTATCATAACTAGTGATGAGCGAGCATGCTCGGCCGAAGCTCGGTTCGGCTCGAGCATCGCTCTGCTCGGCACATGGCGGTACTCGTACGAGTACCGCATGTGCTCGCCCGCCATGTTCGGGTCTCCTCCCCGCACGTTTCGCGGCTGCTGCGCAGCCAATAAACGTGCAGGGAGGCTCTGACATCAGTGTAATGCCAGCAGCCATGTTGGCTGCTGGCATTACACTGATTGGCTGGCCAGAACCCGTGATCGGGTGCTGTATAGCACCTGACCAGCGAGTTCGGCTCAGTCTTAGCCAGGGAGAGATGAGGATAGGAAGGGAAAGTCAGTGTAGGGAGAAGAAAAGCGATTGTGAAAAAAAAAAGACCCAAAAGTCCTTTTTAGGACTACTGTGTGTGGGGGCAGCAGTTTATTTTGTTTGGGGGGGCAGAGATTTAAAAAAAAAAAAACGTCACATATTCCGTTCACTGTGCCTAGCCGCAGATTAGCAGCACATTCTGTTTAGTGTGCAAAGTTGCAGATTAGCAGCACATTCTGTTTAATGTGCAAAGTTGCAGATTAGCAGCACATTCTTTTTAGTGTGCAAAGTTGCAGATTAGCAGCACATTCTGTTTAGTGTGCAAAGTTTCAGATTAGCAGCACATTCTGTTTAGTGTGCAAAGTTTCAGATTAGCAGAACATTCTGTTTAGTGTGCAAAGTGTAAAATATCAAAGTCACATATTCCATTCACTGTGTCTAACCGCAGATAAGAAGCACATTCTGTTTAGTGTGCAAAGTTTCAGATTCGCAGAACATTCTGTTTAGTGTGCAAAGTGTAAAATATCAAAGTCACATATTCCATTCACTGTGCCGAGCCGCAGATAAGCAGCACATTCTGTTTAGTGTGCAAAGTTTCAGATTAGCAGAACATTCTGTTTAGTGTGCAAAGTTGCAGATTAGGAGAACATTCTGTTTACTGTGCAAAGTGTAAAATATCAAAGTCACATATTCCATTCACTGTGTCTAACCGCAGATAAGAAGCACATTCTGTTTAGTGTGCAAAGTTGCAGATTAGGAGAACATTCTGTTTACTGTGCAAAGTGTAAAATATCAAAGTCACATATTCCATTCACTGTGTCTAACCGCAGATAAGAAGCACATTCTATTTAGTGTGCAAAGTTTCAGATTAGCAGAACATTCTGTTTACTGTGCAAAGTGTAAAATATCAAAGTCACATATTCCATTCACTGTGTCTAACCGCAGATAAGAAGCACATTCTGTTTAGTGTGCAAAGTTTCAGATTAGCAGAACATTCTGTTTACTGTGCAAAGTGTAAAATATCAAAGTCACATATTCCATTCACTGTGTCTAACCGCAGATAAGAAGCACATTCTGTTTAGTGTGCAAAGTTTCAGATTAGCAGAACATTCTGTTTAGTGTGCAAAGTGTAAAATATCAAAGTCACATATTCCATTCACTGTGTCTAACCGCAGATAAGAAACACATTCTGTTTAGTGTGCAAAGTTTCAGATTAGCAGAACATTCTGTTTACTGTGCAAAGTGTAAAATATCAAAGTCACATATTCCATTCACTGTGTCTAACCGCAGATAAGAAGCACATTCTGTTTAGTGTGCAAAGTTTCAGATTAGCAGAACATTCTGTTTAGTGTGCAAAGTGTAAAATATCAAAGTCACATATTCCATTCACTGTGTCTAACCGCAGATAAGAAGCACATTCTGTTTAGTGTGCAAAGTTTCAGATTAGCAGAACATTCTGTTTACTGTGCAAAGTGTAAAATATCAAAGTCACATATTCCATTCACTGTGTCTAACCGCAGATAAGAAGCACATTCTGTTTAGTGTGCAAAGTTGCAGATTAGGAGAACATTCTGTTTACTGTGCAAAGTGTAAAATATCAAAGTCACATATTCCATTCACTGTGCCGAGCCGCAGATAAGCAGCACATTCTGTTTAGTGTGCAAAGTTTCAGATTAGCAGAACATTCTGTTTAGTGTGCAAAGTTGCAGATTAGGAGAACATTCTGTTTACTGTGCAAAGTGTAAAATATCAAAGTCACATATTCCATTCACTGTGTCTAACCGCAGATAAGAAGCACATTCTGTTTAGTGTGCAAAGTTTCAGATTAGCAGAACATTCTGTTTACTGTGCAAAGTGTAAAATATCAAAGTCACATATTCCATTCACTGTGCCGAGCCGCAGATAAGCAGCACATTCTGTTTAGTGTGCAAAGTTGCAGATTTGCAGCACATATTCCGTGTAATATGAAGAAGGCGGGTAAAAAGGGACGGGGAAGTGGACGTGATCCTGATAGTTCAGGGCGCGGGTCAGGACGCGTAGAAACTGTGCCTGGTGCCAGAGCACAAGAAAGAAAGACATCCACCATACCTAGCTTCATGTCTCAGTTTACAGGGCGTCGCAGGACATCACTCTCGAGGTCAGACCACTGCGAACAGGTGGTCGGTTGGATTTCAGGTGATACTGCTTCCAGTCGGTTAAGCACCACCCTGTCTTCCACCAAGTCCACTCTCAGTAGCCAAGAGTCTGGTCAACATAATCCTCACCCTGATCATACTTCCTCCCACCATAGAGGGTCTGGTCAAAGAAGTGATCCCACACTGGGATATAGTGAGGAGCTCGTCTCATCACCAATCCTTAATTTGAACCTCTCTCCAAGCACGCTTGCAGAGGAACATGACATCTTGTGCCCTGATTCACAACCTCTAGAGGGTACCCAATCACAAGAAGATGACAGAGGGGAACGACATTTAAGGTCAAAGGAAGTGGATGATGATGATGATGAGACACAGTTGCCATTAAATCAACCACTATTACTGTCTCAAGACCTTGATGAGGAGGATGATATACAGTTGTCAATGACTGAGTATGTGGTGGGATCAAGACATGAGGAGGATGATCAGAGTGAGGAAGTGGAGGAGGACTTGGTGGACGATGAGGTGACTGACCCCACCTGGGAAGGTGGAGAGCCGAGCGATGACAGCAGTCCTGAGGGTGAGCCATCTGCAGCACCGCAACAGGCTGGAAGAGGCAGTGGTGTGGCTACAGAAAGAAGGCGGACCGCACCAAACCGGCCCGCAAATGTTCCACGGAGCACCCCCTTGCGTAAATCTCCCTTGCCAAGGGGTAGGTGTTCCACAGTATGGCGTTTTTTTAAGGAAAGTGCGGACGACAAAAGAATTGTAGTTTGCAACCTGTGCCACACCAGAATGAGCCGAGGCATGAACACTAGAAACCTCACCACCACCAGCATGATCCGACACATGGCATCCAAGCACCGTAATAAGTGGGAGGAACGCCCGGATCGCCAATCTGTGTCTGCAGGCCACACCACTGCCTCCTCTTCCCCTGTTTTCGGTGCCGGCCAATCGCCTGTCGAAGGCCAGGCCCGCATACCTCCCGCCCTGCACCTGTACCATCTGAAGCACCATCAGCGACCACATCCACTTCCCTGTCCCAGCGCAGCGTCCAAATGTCGTTACCCCAGGCATTTGAGCTCAAGTGAAAATACCCAGCCACCCACCCACAGGCCATAGCACTAACCTCACACCTTTCCAAATTACTGGCCATCGAAATGCTGCCATTTAGGCTTGTGGAGACTGAGTCCTTCCGCAGCCTGATGGCAGCAGCTGTCCCTCGGTATGCAGTCCCCAGCCGCCACTACTTTTCCCGGTGTGCCGTCCCCGCCTTACACCACCATGTGTCCCGTAACATCACCCGTGCCCTGACCAACGCAGTTACTGGGAAGGTCCACTTAACGACTGACACATGGACAAGTGCTTGTGGCCAGGGACGCTACATTTCCCTGACGGCACACTGGGTGAATGTCGTGGAGGCTGGGAGCGACTCGGACCCTGGGATGGCACAGGTGCTACCCACGCCGAGGATTGCGGGCCCTACCTCCATCAGGGTTTCCGCCAGCACCTACGTTATTAGCTCCTCCTCCTCCGTTTCCACCTCCGAATTCTCTGCGCGCAGCGCCACTCACCCATCAGCCGGTAGCTGGAAGCAGTGTAGCACTGCAGTGGGGAAGCGTCAACAGGCCGTGCTGAAGCTGATCTGCCTTGGGGACAAACAGCACACGGCCTCAGAGCTGTTGCAGGGGATTAGTCACCAGACCGAGCAATGGCTCTCGCCACTCAACCTGCAACCAGGCATGGTTGTGTGTGATAATGGGCGTAACTTGGTGGCGGCTTTGGAGCTCGGCAAGCTCACACACGTACCATGCCTAGCGCATGTATTTAATTTAGTGGTTCAGCGATTTCTAAAAACCTACCCCAATTTGCATGATCTCTTGACCAAGGTGCGCCGCGTGTGTGCACATTTCCGTAAGTCATCTACAGCTTCAGCCGGCCTGTTGAAGCTGCAGCAGCGCTTACAATTGCCAGCTCACCGGCTGCTGTGTGAAGTGAGCACGCGCTGGAACTCCACCTTCCACATGTTGGCCCGGCTTTGTGAGCAGCAGAGGGCAGTAGTGGAGTACCAGCTGTTACACGGTCGTCGCCTCTCCGTTCAACTTCCTGTAATCAGAAGTGAGGAGTGGGAATGGATGTCAGACCTCTGTGAGGTTTTACGCAATTTTGAGGAATCGACACAGATGGTGAGCGGCGATAACGCTATTATCAGTGTAACCATCCCACTTCTGTGTCTACTGAAACGCTCGCTGCTCACAATTAAAACCGACGCTTTGCATGTGGAAGAGGTGGAAATGGGGGAGGAAGAGCTTACACAAGGTGATAGCCAGAGCACCCTCACTTCGTCTTCTCAGCGACAATTGGAGGAGGCGGAGGAGGAGGAGGAAGACACGGTTGCCTCCGCTACAGAGGGTAGCCATGGAACTTTAGTTCCATCTCTTCAGCGTGGGTGGGCAGAAGAGGAGTAAGAGGATGAGGAGATTGAGAGTCATCCTCCTGGTGAGGACAGCGAAATCTTGCCTGTTGGTACTCTGGCACACATGGCTGACTTTATGTTAGGCTGCCTTTCCCGTGACCCACGCGTTATACGCATTTTAGACAACACGGATTACTGGGTGTTCACCCTTCTGGACCCCCGCTACAAAGAGAATTTCTCATCTCTCATTCCTCCGGTGGAGAGGACAAGCAAAATGGTGCAATACCAGAAGGTTCTTGTTGAAAAATTGCTCCAAAATTTTCCATCTGACAACGCTGGCGGCAGAGTACGTGCTACCTTGGCCAACCGAGAAGGGGAGAAAAGGGGAGCACACAGCAGTTCCGACAAAGGCAGGGCAACACTCTCCAAGGCGTGGGACACCTTCATGACACCCCGCCAGCACCCTCACCCTGATGCGCAGACTAGTGTCACAAGGAGGGAAAAGTTTTGGAAGATGGTGAAGGAGTACGTAGCAGACCGTGTCAGCGTCCTCAATGATCCCTCTGTGCCTTACAACTACTGGGTGTCCAAGCTGGACACGTGGTATGAACTGGCACTCTACGCCTTGGAGGTGCTGGCCTGCCCTGCCGCCAGTGTTCTGTCTGAGCGGGTATTTAGTACTGCTGGTGGCATCATAACAGATAAGCGTATCCGCCTTTCCACCGAAAATGCTGATAGGTTGACACTTATAAAAATGAACAAGGCCTGGATTTCCCCTGACTTCTCCACTCCACTGGAGGAAAGCCCCAGGGGAACATAAAGTCACTTTATATATGTTATTTACAATGATGGGAATACTCTGTATTCCCATTCACCCCTTCCACCCACAAAACGGGTATATGGTTGACTCTCTTCCATATGCCCAGTGATATAATTTTTATATAGGGCCAGCTCACCAGCGGGCCCAGTGATATAATTTTTATATAGGGCCAGCTCAGCAGCGGGCCCAGTGATATAATTTTTATATAGGGCCAGCTCACCAGCGGGCCCTGTGATGTAATTTTTATATAGGGCCAGCTCACCAGCGGGCGCAGTTTGACAATTTTTGTATAGGTCAGCTCACTAGTGGGCCTTCTCATATAATGTTTTATTGGGTCAGCTCTCTAGCGGGCCCTCTCATATAATGTTTTATAGCGTCAGCTCACTAGCGGGCCTTCGCATATAATGTTTAGGATGGTCAGCTCCGCAGCAGACCCTCACCCATAATGTTTTAGATGGTCGGCTCAGCGCACGTTTCCCTCTTAATCATGGCCCCAGTTCAGAAAAATCGAGGAAATTTTTGGGAGATTTTGACTCTGCGCACGTTTCCCTCTTAATCATGGCCTCAGTTCAGAAAAATCGAGGAAATTTTTGGGAGAATTTGCCTCTGCGCACGTTTCCCTCTTAATCATGGCCTCAGTTCAGAAAAATCGAGGAAATTTTTGGGAGAATTTGCCTCTGCGCACGTTTCCCTCTTAATCATGGCCTCAGTTCAGAAAAATCGAGGAAATTTTTGGGAGAATTTGCCTCTGCGCACGTTTCCCTCTTAATCATGGCCCCAGTTCAGAAAAATCGAGGAAATTTTTTGCAGAATTTGCAGATGATATACAAGTAAATATACAGCAAATACTGTTTGGTAACAATTTTTTGCCTAAAGTCGTTTTTATCTTCCTTTTTGTGTGTTTTACGGTCAGTCTGTAAAAATGGCGTACTACGGGCGAAAGATCGTTCCCAGCAGCGATGTTGGAGTCCAAGATGCATCCAGACATCCTCCCTATGCTGTCCCTGAACCATTTCTGTGGTGTTTCCATCATTTTCTGCCCTTTTCCTATGGACCAGGCACCCTCCCCTCATCAGAGCAGGGGGTGCCTGGTGTAATGCTCGAGTCCTCCCATTGACTTCAATGGGGCTCGGGTGCTCGGCCGAGCACTCGAGCCTCCGGGGGCGCTCGGTCAGAGCACCCGAACTCCCGAGCATTGGGGTGCTCGATCATCACTAATCATAACCTAATAAATCTATGAATTAATATTACAAAAGGGGGGAATACCAATAACCTTTTCCTTCTGGGGTTTAACCCCTTGAGTGCCAAAGGTTGGTGTTAGTAATAATATTGATGGTGAAGCATCTGGTGGGACTAGAATTAAGGGAATGGTAGGGGAATGGGAGTCTCCTTTTCCTAGTCCCCACTGCAGTGTCCACATGGAACATGACTGGATTTTTTCAAGGGAACACAACAGGACCTTTCACCGACCCCTATTTAACATTAGGGTAAAGAGTAGGGGGGGATATTAAAATCTTAATGTGGGGAATGCATAGATCTGCTGGTTGAGCTCATTTTCTGTATTTGGAAGTTGGAAGTAATCTTAGATATAATACAGATGGTGCCAGACACACACACACACACACACCGAAGTGCCACAAGACCCCAGAACAACTGCCCATATACTTCCCCACAGACCTACCCTTGGCACAAGTGGTATGATGACACATTTCATCAGACATAAGCTTCATGATTTTTCGCTAGATAGAAGCAGCACAAAAATATTGTGTTATGTGTAATTTGTAGGAGAGATCTCAAGCATCCCAGAGATTAAGCTGGGTATTTTACTTCCTTAAATCTTTTAGAAGACAATGGTAATACAGACATGATGGTATATTGTTCACCAAGAACAATTTCATTCTTACACAACCATCTGATCCCATGATTATACTAGAGAAACTTGCAAAAAATGGAATAAAGGAGAAAGCAAGGTGAGACTGGGTATGCTCCTGCATCAAAATGCCTTGAATATAGCAGTAAAACAAAGACCTTTGAAAAGATGTATAGCAACCATGTGATTAAGCTTTGTATTTATTTACTGGAAAAATTAATCTTCAAGCACATCAAAGAGAAATCATGTACATGGAAATTTCTCCTCTGTAATGAGTGGTGACTAGCCATAGGACAGGCCATTGTGCTGTTGATCGTCCTCAGAAGTCTTTCACATTTTCTATGCTGATTTTGAATACTCTTAGGGGGTCTCCCTAACAGTAAAGGGTAATCCAGAAATGGACCCTTTGCTCTCAGTGCTTTGGGAATCTAGCTGCACTCTTCCGATGAGGCCCAACAAGGCCAAAACGGACATCTGGGGTTAGCTGGTGTTCCTGTTCAGGGAAGACTTGTCTGTCATTTTGGAGCTGGACTGCCCTTTTGGGTGGGATTAATCTAATATGTACATGGAAATTTCTCCTCTGTAATGGCACTAAAGAGATAAAACGTGATGCTTCTGAGTGGTGACTAGCTGTAGAACAGGCCGTTATGCTGTTGCCTGTCCTCAGAATCCGCTCACATTTTGTATGATAATAATGAAACTAAATATCCCAACTAGTGGAGAATCCAACTAGAACTGAGGCCTTGTTGGTCCTAGTGATCTTAAGCAATTCTGTATGGAATATAATATACAGGTAAGAGATAATTTCATGGGCAGTAGTGACTATAATATGGAATCCTTTTAAATTGATGAGAAAACCAAACATTTTCAAATATAAAAGGATAAGTTTGCAATGCTAAAAGCAGTATTAGAAGACATTCTGTGGGATATAATTTTAAAGATAAAATTTCCGAAGAAATATGGAATTTATTTGACATGATTTGGGATAAATATACATATCAATATTTACATTTGGAAATAAATACAAGAGGAACAAAATAAGAACTAAGTGGCTTAACACAGTGGTTTTCAAGGAAATGAGGAATATGAAGCAAGCTTTTAAATTATTTGTCAGAAGAGATAGATGCCTCATTTAAAAATATAAAGAATGCAATACAATCTGCAAACAAGCAGATAGGTGATATTAAAATGATAAAATAATTATACTATCTGGCAACATGGGACATGTTGGCTCTATCCTATACCTCCCCTGACACCACTTTTGAATCTGCCCTTTTGGATTCTTTGTCTTTACATCCCAATTATGTTGCCATCCACTTTCTGTAAGATATTAGAAGGATTACTAAACAATACTTTTGAGGACTATAGGGTGACCAGCAATATTATGACTTCTCCAGTGGGAGATATGTTAGTCCTTTGACTTCAATTACTCCATAGAATAACATAGAAACTGAAGAAGTGATATCACTGGAGAAGTTGTCTCCTCTTTATCACCCTTTTATCATGCCTTAGTGTATAACCACCTATGAGTCTGCAAGGCTTTATGCGGAATAGATCATGTCAGACTTATTTACATGCTATCTATCAGTTACTGGGGTTTTGCAAAAGTGTTTGATACTCTGCCCCACAACAGATTACTACATACATTAAAATTTTGCTTGATAGGTGATATAATTGAAAATGTAACCATTTCAAGTTGGATTTAAGTTGAAAGTGAAGTGCCTCTTGGTTCATTTGTGGGCCCAGTGTTTTTATTTTGTTTGTAAATGATCTTGAATTGGGTATTGAAAGTTAAACCTAAACCTTTGCTAAACTGTGTAAGGAAATACAAACAGAAAGTATATTTTTGTCTGTAATAAAATTTGGATACAGTGAGTGAATGGGTGGATAAATGACAGATGAGGATTAATAGAGATAAATGGAAGGTTATGCATTTAGGTTGCAAAAACAAGCATGCTACTTATAAATTAAAGGGGGAAAACTACTGACATCACTATATAATACCGGCTTTTATGGCTCAGTCGTTGTTTGCCTCTGATGAAGCTCGGTCACATGGATGAAATGTGTTAGGCTAGTTTAAAATGGGAAAATGTAATGACTTATAGGGCAGGTGGGAACTTCTATGCTGACTAATTATCTTAAGCCTTGACTACTTTTCGAACAGCATAGCCATCACAAATTATAGCAGATGCAAGTAATGGTATGCCTTTGTGATATATAGCCAGAAAATCGCCAAATGTTGGAGTGAACCATATACCATTCATTTTTCACTGGCTACTGACCATTGCATTTAAGAGTATCCCATTAGTGGAACTATGATCCATGGTACTGTGAGTGAATTGTGTGCTGTGGGTTCAAATATAAATCGTAGTGACAGGGCTTAGATCATTTATAGCACCAGAATCTTAGAACCAGAGCTCATTTCTCTATACTGTTAGTGTTAATACAAATGAGAATGAGAAGGTGTGAATGAATATAGGCCTTTTGTCTTTGAGCATGTCTGGTTCCCTTGTTTCAATATATACTCTAGCACTTTATTAATAGTGTTGACAGTGTTTTGATATTGCTTGATGTCTGGATCTCTGAATGATTCTGAATATGAATTTAATAGCAAATGATAAGCTATATACCAGGCATTAATATTATTCTTCTAATCTTGGAAGTAACATTCCTAAGTGAAAGAGAGATATATGAATACGGTATATGCCTAGAATCACACTAACCGATAGCATTTGTGCCATGAGAGCAATAGGTGGTGTTGTCTGTAGATCTAAGTATACTTTGTAGCAATAATTAGTTCCCAATTAAAGGGATTTAGTTATTATTAGTATACTTATAAATCCAAATTTTTGATAGCAAAGGCTAATACATAGATTGACATATATTGGTGTAATTGAATAGCTGTTGGAGGGATAGGATCTTGATGATATGTCTCTATTACATATGTTAGGTTGACTATAGTCACATGATCCATGTCATTCATTACCCATTCAATGATTTTATATTCTTTTTTCCTTTTTCTTTTTCCTCTTTGATTTTAACCACCACCAATAAAGTATTGTTTTATATGTTGTCCTTATTCATTGGTAGCAACATACCTGTACATCTGCAGTGGTTCTGTTCTATTATTTTTCTTTCTGCATATAATTTTTCCACTTGGCACCTTCACCTACCTTGGTGTTAGTATTCATGATAATTTCTCATTGGTGCTGAGAATCCCTGTAGCAATATACTTGGGGGAATCCTTATTAGAGAAATATTTATGGGTACTCATAGACAATATGCTACAATGTACAGTATCACTCAGATGCTGCAAAAACCAATAAAGTACTATCAAAAAGGGTATAGTGTGGGATGAGAATATAATTTTACCTATTTATAAATCCTTGGTAAGACTTCATATAGAATGCAGTCTTAGAGAAGAGAAATCTAAGAGGGCATATGATCTCTATTTACAAATATGTATGTGGTCAATACAAAGACCTCTCTGAGGAACACTTACTTAAGATCTGGCAAAAATCAAATGGCCATACAATAAGACTAGATTAAAAACTATTTTGACTAAAACAAAGGCAGGCTTTCTTTACAATAATATTGAGGAATTTGCCTCAGATGGCTGCATTTTTAGGTACTCTAAATTCTTTCAAATAAATATATTGGATATCATTCTATCACAAAACTACATTGAGAATAATGGCAATTTCAAATCAGGATAGTAAATCGAACAAGGGAGATATCCTACTGGCTTTTGAAGTTAGTTAGTAATTGTTTACCCACTTGGGGCATAATTGGAAAGAGCTTCAACATATTCCTCTGAATCAACGTGGGTGATGTAGCAAAGGCTGAACTTTATGGATATATGTCTTTTTTTGGCATCATCACTAACTTTGCTATGTTACTTCCTATTTCTCCCCTAGTCCCCTATGTGGCACTTAGAATGAAACTGTCTATCACCTGTCTAGAAGCAGTAGAATGATTTTGTTTCTTAAGCTACCTGCATCATGTTTTGAAAACTTTATACATACTGTCAGCTCTGTCAAGGGAAATAGAAGTGGAAATTAATGAAATCCTAAGAGTTAGAAAAATCAATAACAAAGAAAACACATACATTTGTTTTAAGTTGTTAGTAGTGCTGTGTTTTAAATTACATCCATTTCTGGCACATTGTGCCTTCATGGTAACAGTTTCCTCCAGTGCAAAATATGACTATACTGGTACAAATCATACCTCTATTCTGAATGACCATTACAATTATAAGAATACAGATTAGTCACATGTCTTTATTGTTATAAAAAGATTGACATATCTATTTATGGAGGCTTATATCACATTTAGCTAAAAAGCACCATATTATCAGAAATGTTCTATTTATTTAAGAGCGAAATGCTCCATAAATGTATTATTTCTATTTCATAGTCACTGACATTTAAAGATTTCTCCTTCAAAACAAGTTTTATATTGTGCCAAACAGAATCATCTATTTGTTTGTTAGCGCTTGAATAAAATGTTCAATGTTAAAATGATTAGTGTGAATACAACTGTTCCACCTCTATTACCTTTTGGTATTTTTATGGAAACTTGAGAAAGAAAAAAAAAATATATATAAATATATATATATATATATATATATATATATATATATATATATATATAGATAGATAGATATAGATATATAGATATGTAGATAGATATGCACAGGACCAACAGTGCACTTAGTTTTTTTTTCATCTGTATTGCTACCTACCATCAATCAAGACTTTATGCATTGGTAACCTGCCATTGTTACAACATGTGCTTAGTATTAAAGGGACAATAATGTTTCACAAAAACAGCAGCTCCAATTAATCTTCATAATATTTGAGCCATAGAGAGTGTTATTTCAATACTGTCAGAGTTGTAATTCAAGAGTAATTGAATGATAAAGTTTCCTCCTCCTGCCCCTTTTACCTAGTGTAGGCCACCTCCCCTCAGATGTGGAATCTGGTCCACAGACCAGACAGCAAGGGACAATCTTCTTACTGTGAGAACAATGAAAGCCCTGCCCCCGCTGACAGGTTTTTCAGGTTTTTACCCTTATGTTAATTGAAGATTGTCCCTCTCTGCATTCCACTTGGACACCACCCTGCTGCTCTGAGCTGAGCAGTGTTACATCAGTAAAAGGGGCAGGAGGGGATACTTTATCATTCATTTTACTCTTGAACTACAATGACACTCTCCATGGCTCACATACTATGGAGCTGCTTTTATTATCTTTAATAATGTCTTGGATTAATCTCAGGCACTAGAGAGTTAAGAAATAATTGTTGATAATGATAACCAAAACTAATAAATGACCAAGAAAAACCTAAGAAGGAAGGAATGAAAATATGAATAAAAGTCACATATTTATAAAAGCAACCTGGAATTATTCTGGAGTAAGCCAACAGCACCATAGGGGACAAATAAAAATTCCTGTTAAATCAAATTGGGCCTCGCAATGTCTTGGATACATATCTAGCATTTAACAGGTTAAAAAGTTCCAGTTAAATGATTCTGAACTTAGAAATCTTTGTTTGCCCCCTATGATGCAGCTGGTACACACCAGAATCACTCCAGTTGACTTTTATCAATATGGGCCTTTAACCCCTTCAGTGCCAGAGGCTTGGGCCATTTCCTGTACCCTGCAGGGCAGACACTTTTTCAGCATTTTTGCTATCCTTCTGTTTATGATTAATTTCCTCTGGGGATTTTTCGTTAAATATGGAAAACTATATATTGTTTTTTTTCAGAACGAATTGAGCTTTCTCGTGGTACCTTACATGAAGAGAATTTTACATTGTGCAAAAAGCTATGATGTCATAATGACAAAAAAAAGTGAAAATTTACTCATTTTGCTAAAATCACATACAATGTATCAAAAACATTTACCTTGATTGAAAAAGTTTCAATTATTTGAAAAAGCCCAGAGTCCTTAGAGTAAAAAAATACCAAATTTGTATAGTTTTACCTACGTGCATGGCTAGCGTAGAGCCCTAATCACCAGGAGAGCAAAATGACATTTTCAACTTTATAAAATAATATTCGCATTCTAGGGATTTTTTGGTAAAGCTACCCTAAAACAGTGGAATAACTGTATAGAACTATATATTTCTGGAAAGTAGACAACCTGCTGCATCTAATGAGGGGTGACTTGCCTTGTTACCCCAAGCCTGATGTGCACAAATGCCTCCAGAAAGTGGCACTAATGAAAAAAAGTCATTTTCTTAAATTTCTGCCCCTTCAAATGTACTGAAAGTTGTGAAAACCAGGCATTTCCAACTGGATTCATTAGCTAGGGCTCTTAGGAGAAAAATGACACCTCATTGGTATGAGTTTACCTACCTCAGGGGGCGCTACAAGTACAAAACTACACCTATTGCATCCTCTAATTTTTCTAACATTTTCTCAAATATTTCTTGTCTGTACAAACATGGTTATAACAACTACAGAAGAGAAGAAAGGTACACATACCATACCATTTTGAAAAGAAGACACCCTGCCGCATCTAATGAGGGGAGAATTGCCTTCTTACCCCAAGCCTGTTGTGACCAAATGCTTCCAGAAAGTGGCAATATAGGACAAAAATTCCATTTTCTTACATTTCTGCCCCTTCAGCTATACTGAAATCTATGAAAACCATGGAATTTCCAATTGTATTCATTAGCTAGTGCTCTTTGGAGAAAACTGACACCTCATTGGTATGAGTCAACTTACCTTAGGGGTGCCAGAAGCACATAAATACACCTACCTGTTTGCGTCCTCGAAAATGGCTGCTTGTACTAAAATGTTCATAGCGCTTAGAGACATGAAGGAAAGGTATAAAAGGTATACCATTTTGGAAAGTAGACATTCTCCCGCATTAAATGCAGGGTCACTTTCCTTCCTATCCCTGGAATGAAGTGCAAAATATTTCCAAAAGTTGGCGCTATAGGAATAAATATATGTTTATTTTACATTTCCACCGCTTCAAAGATACTAAAATCTTTGAAAACCATAACATTTTCTGCTGTATTCAGTACCTGCTACCAACATGAGAAAAATATGTGGGTGCTTGGAACACGTACGTAAACCTGACACACTTTTTTTTAATTATCTGCTTGCACTAAAATGGTTATAACCATAATAGAAATGCAGGAAAGGTAGAGAAACATTGCCATTTTGTAAAGAAAACAACCTGCCGCATCTAATGAGGGGTCACTTGCCATCTTACCCAAAGGCTGGTGTGCACAAATGCTTCCAGGAGGTGGTGCTAATGAAAAAAAAGGCATTTTCTTACATTTCTGCCCCTTCAAATGTATGGAGCTCTGTGAAAACCATGGAATTTTCCACTGCATTCATTAGCTAGTGCTCTTAGGAGTCAAATGGCACCCCATTGGTATGAGTTGACCTACCGTATGGGGTGCTAGAAGTCAAAACGACACCCACCACAACCTCGGATTTTTCTAATATTTTCTCAGATAATACTTGCCTGTACAAAAATGGTTATATCAACTACAGAAGTGAAGAAAGGGTACAGAAACCATGACATTTTGGAAAGAAGATAACCTGCCGCATCTAATGAGGCGTCACTTGCTTTTCTACCCCTAAGTTAGAGTGCACAACTACTTCCAGAATGTAGTGTTACAGAAAAAAAAATGTTTTTGTTACAAATCAGTCACTTCAAACATACGGAAATGGTTCAACATCATGGGATTTCCTAGGAGGACTTCCTGCCAGCCTACAAAAAATGGTGCCCCACTGCTGTGGGTTGACATACCATATTGGGTGCCAGGAGTGTGGCTACCGGTGGAACAAGGATGGGGAAGCAAACAGTGTATGTGTGATTCTATTGCTACCAGTGGTCAATCAGTGTAAGTGAGGACTTGTGTCTGCCAGTGAAACCTCGGGGAAGGGACGAGGGGTCAGTCTGTGTAAGTGGGTATATTTTCCAGTGGCCAGTGAGCAAGTGTGGTGGTGGTGATGGTGGGGAGGTAAGTGCATATGGGGGATTTGTGGTTACCAATGTGCACTGTAAGTCCCCTCATACACTGTTTGATTCCCAGCCTGAATCCAGTGCGTACTGGCACTTGGGTCTACCAGTAGGCAGTGGAATCAGGCTGGGGGTGTCAGACAGGGGGAATGGGACTGCCAGTAGGCTGTGGAACTAGGTTGGTGGGGATGGTATGTGGTGGGGGGGATTGGAGGCATTTTGTGTGCATGCCACACTGGTGTCCAATGCATTGCAATGCAATGGACACCCTGATGCACAGAAAGAGTTATTTTTTGTTTTAGCTATTATTTTTTTATTCATACCTCATTGGGGGGGGCATCAGTACTACTTCTCATGCCCCCCAACAAGGTCTGAATAAAAAAATAATGGGAAAAAATGTGTGTGTGCCATAGGGGGTCCAGTGCATTGCAAACCACTTGTGTTGGACCCACCTGTAACATATACAGTTTTTTTGGTGTTTTTCCCCAAAGAATATATTTTTGTGTAGATCTCACTGGAGGGCATTAGAACTGATGCCCCAAAATGAGATCTGAATAAAAAATAATGAGGGAAAAAAAAGGAAAAACGTTTGTCTGCCACAGGGATGTACAATGCATTCCAAAGCAATGCATTGGACCCCCTGTGGCACACAGAGGGTTAATTTTTTTATTATTATTTGTTATTCATACCTTGTTGGGGGATCAGGTCTACTTCTGATGACCCCCCAACAAGGGCAGAATAAAAAAAATAAATAAATGTGTGTGCCACAGGGGGGCCCAACGCAATGCAAAACACTGTGTTGGACCCCCCTGTGGGGCACACATTGTTTTCCGTTTTTTTTCACCTTGTTGGGGGGCTTTAGGACCCCTGATGTCTCCCAATGAGGTCTAAATAAAGTAAAAAAAAAGAAAAAAATAAAACAAAAAACACTTTGTCTTCCACAGGGGTGTCCAATGCATTGCAAAGCAATGCATTGGACCCCCTGTGGCACACAGAGGGTTAATTTTTTTATTTATTTATTTTTTTAAATATTTTTTATTCATAGCTTGTTGGGGGACATCAGGACCCCCAACAAGCTTTGAATACAAAGAAATTCCAACAAAAGTCCTGTGTGTGCCACAGGAGGGGGGGGGTCTGCATTGGACCCCCCGCACACACAGGGTTAAATTTTCTATATTTTATATATATATATATATATATATATATATACCTCATTGGGGTCATCAGGACCTCTCCTGACCTCCCAAATGAGGTATTAGTTAAAAAAGAAGTGCTTTAAAATAATTTACCCTGTGAGTGCCAAAGGGGTCTCCAGCGCATTGCAAAACAATGTGCTGGACGTCCCTGCGGTACTCATAGGGTTAATTTTTTTTAATTCATTCAATTTCAGACCTGGTGGGGGGACATCAGGACACCTTCTGATGTCCCCCCAGTTATTGATATCCCAGCCAATTGTGCTGGGAGATCAATCTGATGACCGAAGGAGAGCAAAAGCTCTACTGCCTTTCACTCCTACCACCGTTAGGAGTGAATCGGGTAAGGTAAACTTCCCTAACGTCATCGGTGATCATGTCACCGATGACGTTAGGAGGCTTCCCCCTGTCCCGCCCACTCCTACCCGGAAGTTCGGGTAGGAGAGCGGAGGAAGGAGAAGATCTGCTCCTCCCTTGGCGATTTTGATCTCCCAGCGTGATCGGCTGGGAGATCAATACCTGGGAGTAATCCTCATGTCCTCCCAAGAGTGCCAGGCTGCATTTCAGCTGAAATGCGGCCACTGCAAGCCTGTTATACCGGCTTATGCAGTGACCGCATTTTAGCTGTACATTATACGAGCTTGGCACAGCAGGTACTGCACTGAAATCAACTCAGCCCTGCAGCATGTATTTTTCATATGTGTCCCCTGTGAGGTGAGGTCTGGACACCCTACTTAAAGGCCATATTAGGCTGACAAGACCTCACCTTTAACCGGGGATGCATAGGAAAAATGCATACTGCAGGACTGCTTTGATTTCAGTGAAGTACTGAAAAATGGCTATTTCCTACATGTCCCTGGTTAAAGGTGAGATCTGGTCAGCCGAGGTCATATGCTATAAGCTAAAGAAGTACAATTCTGGAACAAACCAACCGTGCCTTAAGAGATGGATTCCATTGATTACATATAGCTATGAACCTCTTGAATATTCTATCATTAAAGGATTTAAGAGCCCCATTAACATAAATGTAAATGTTCATTTATCCTCAATAGCTCCAGAATTGTGCCTCTTTAGTTTATTGAATATGGCCTAAAAGTAGTAAATCAAAAAAACAAAGAAAACTGTAAAGTCTTAACCCTTTGAGTGCCAGAGGGGTACGGAATGCATTGCTTTGCAATGCATTCCGTACCCCTCCGGCACTCAGAGGTTAAATGTTAGAATGCTAGAATATGTTGATTTACTTTGGAAACCTCTCTTACATTCAGAAAGAGGAAATTCCCATTTAACCCTGTGAATGCCAGAGGAGTGCACAATTCATCGAAGAGCAATGCATTGCACACCCCTCTGTCACTTAAAGAGTTAAATGTTTGGGAATTTTGATCTGTCCGCATGGTGCACTTTGATTGCTCCAGAATTTCAACTTTTCAGCTTAATGAATTGCACCTAAAGCAGGAATATCCAACCCTGGTCCTCATTATAGTTACTAACATTGCATGTTTTTAGGAAATCTCAGAGGAAGAACAGGTATACTAATCAGTGGCACAGTCATTTTAATCAGTCCACCTCTGCCTATTCAAGGATATCCTGAAAATCTGCACTGTCGGTAGCTCTTGAGAACCAAGGTTGGTTATCCCTGACCTACAGAATGTTCTCCCATGATTACAATTAGCAGAACTGCCTTCCTGCCACTTGCTTTCACTTGACATGCTTGAAAAGTTAACATAAAACATATTCAACATGTAATTTTAAAGTCTTGTCTGACAAATGAGATATAGTAAAATCAGTGTATTTAAATTATAGTTGTGTATTGGAAATGTTAATTGTTTCATTTTAGTTTTAGCATAGCTCTGATTTATTTTCATTATTGTGTTGTTGATGTGTTTCTTATAGAACTGGCTGTGGATGCAAATTTTATCAAACTAGATTAATTATCATGCAACAGAATATAATAACAAGCTCAAGTGAAGCATACCCAAACAGAACTCACATTTCTGTTGCAAACTAACATAATTATGATTTAACTTATTTTTTGTTTAGTAGAAAATATGATTTTCTCATTGAAAATACAACAACATTTACATTTATTATACTGTTGAATTAGTTGGTGAGCTCATCCAATAAATGTATCAGTTTAAATATTCATATGAATGTCATTAATTACTTACTTTAGATTTAAACAGCAGAACATGAAATATTAAAGCCTGCATTATCAAAATGTCCTGGATTTGAATTATTTGCGAACTATTGCAAACATATTAGAGCATATTTGTAAAACAGAAGACTGATAGATTAAAAAAAAAAGTCTGCCACTCTTAAATGGCCTCACAATTATACAATATGTACAATTAATTTTTTATAGTTTCAGCATTTTCTGAATTTCCTGGGGCCTCTAAATGCATGACCTTCCTGACCTTTAAAAAAAAGAAAAAAATCTCTTCATGATCAAATTTCAAAGCCACTGATGAAAAACTTGAAGGGGCAGGATGAGCTGAAATGAATGGGTGGTATCTGAGGAGCTGACCAGGGGATGGGCGAAATGTCTGTACATGTTCCCATGAAAAAAATCAGAGAAGAACACATGGTTGTCCGATTTTTCAAGGGAAATCTGCTTTTAATAAATCAATTAAAATCTTCGCCATTTTCTTCCATTGCCAAAAAGTTGTTGCTACTTTTTCAAAAGCTAGAAAGGTTTAGCCCCTTTAATCAAGTTTTTCATTTTTCTCTTTAAAAATGTGCCTTTTCCCAGGGAGTTAAACACAATACAAGCAGCTACAGACACAGAGTGAGAGGTGTTAGGCTGTTGTGCTGTGAGTTAATAGCAAAATTGAGGCAGGAGAGGCTCATAGTGACTGCTATCATTATGAGCAGGATTAATAATAATAAAAGGAGGAGCTGGAAGGACTATTATGCATCCAGTGAGTTTGAGGAGGAGGAAATGACCACTACCAACATGAAAGGGTCTGGATGTCCTGGTTACCCAGATGATGGGCAATCCTCTTACATCACCCCTAGGGATTTTGTGGAAATTTGTGCCATGGGTAGTGCCATGGGTAGTAGAGGGTAGTAGTGTGAGCAGGACAGGTTAGCTACTTGTGCCTGCTGCCACTGCTGTGCGTGCTGCCATTGTGTCTGGTGATTATCAGGAGGGGGAGAGGAGGGGATAATTTCAAATGTGACAGCAGGGGATCCTATCACACTTGCCATCCCCAAGCAGTCCCACCACTAATACTACTACTACTAATAAGGTGCAGCAGCTTGTACAGAGTATTAGGAGTGAGGGTGATCATACTACTAGTGAGGAGGCTGATTCAGGGTTGATGTTAGTAGTAATAGTGATGGTGAAGGAGCTGGTGGGAGTGGTAGGGGAAGTAATGCAGAGAGGTCAGACTAGAGGTCAAGGGAGCTCACAACATTCCCCTGAACCTGTGAGTCCCTTTTTCCCAGCCCCACGGGAGTGTCCACATGGAACATGATCCTGAAGAAGCCAGAACTGGGGTCTAGCAGCAATAATGTCACCGCCACCAGGAGCACAGATCAGCTGCCTGTGTCTGCTGCTAGTGCCACCAGTTTGCCTTTAAGGGACCTTCTATCACATTTCCTATCACCTCCTCCAACCGAAGAGATGTCTGTAATAAAGCAGCAACATGGAGGGACTGAGGTGGTGGTGATAATTATAATGTTGGAGAAGCTGGAGTGAAAGAAACATTAATGGCCTTTTTAGCCCAAACTGAGAAGGAATGGGAGACAGGGGTGGAGATGTGCATCATCATCACCACCAGCAGTGAGCTTTTGGAATTTGAGGAGTTTGCTACTGCTCTAATTCCTGCTGCAGAGTTGCAAGGGCAGCAGGATGCTGAGGAGCAGGCTAGTGTGCCACAGACCACCGTGGACACAGTGGGAATGGGCTCCACAAGTGATGCGGGTCTAGAATAGGTTTCACTTGCTAGCGGCAGCAATACTCCTGGTCCTAGTTGCAGTGCTGATTCTGAGGCAGTAGCAGCAAGAGCAGCAACATCATCTTCTGCCCCAGACAGTGAAGGGGAATGTGGAGTAGAAGAAGAAAGAGGCCATTCGTCTCCACCTTTTCCTTCTCCCCTGAAGTCATGGGTTTGGGACTCTTTCTCTCTTGGGGCAGGAAAAGCTTGGTCAGCAACAATGGCACTGTATACAATTTATGACAATTCAGTGAGAAGGGGAAAGGAGGGAACATTCTTGACACAAGCTCCCTGATAACACACATGAGACACCATGACATTTATTTTAAACATGTTAAGCCAAACACCCAGCAAAGAAATCGGGCACCTCTGTTACTGGAACCCCTGACTCTCCCCAATGGCAACAAGAGGCAAAGCCAAGGTAAATGGCAAGTGAAACACCGTCACTTTCTTGCTCTAGGGTAACCACATCTTCTGGTGATCCAACTTGTTCATCTTTACCATCCCCACCGGTTGGTAGCCATTCAGTAGATGTCAGGATGTGGCAGTGTGTGTCCACCCATTGCACACTCTGTGGTGCACAGACCATATATGGCAGTGTGGTGGAGGATAAACTATCACGGTGCCCGTGATTCTATGAGCGACATTCTTACTTCAGGGTTTGTGTTTGGCTGTCTCTTATTGGTGCTAGCTGGCTAGCCCCTCCCAGGGCTAGCCTTTATATACGCCCTCCTGTCACTAGGCTGGTGTCCTTTCATGGTGTTTCTGACCTTACGTTATTCAGTGCTCCTGTTCCGTGTTGATCCAGTTTCCGTCTGATCTTGCTCCTGTTCTGCTCCTGTATACCGATCCAGGCTTTGGCTGACTACTGCTCTCTGTGTACTGACCCAGGCTTTGGCTGACTACCGCTCTCTGTGTACCGACCCAGGCTTTGGCTGACTACCGCTCTTTGTGTATCGACCCAGGCTTTGGCTGACTACCGCTTTCTGTGTACCAATCCAGGCTTTGACTGACTACCGCTCTCCGTGTACCGATCCAGGCTGTGGCTGACTTCGGCTCTCTGATACTGATCCAGGCATTGACTGACTTACGCTATCTTGTTGCCCTCGCTATTATTGTCAGTTCTCTCTGATTTGTTGCCTCCGGTTGCGCTACTCTCTGCCTGTGTATCAGTGTGGCCTCCTTTACGTACACCCAGCCGGTACTATCCAGTCACTAGCGGTTACCGTTGCCTTCCCACTATACGCTCAGCCTGTGATTCTCTGTGGCCTCCGTCTGTACAACCAGTGAGTGCTATCTGGTCACTAAGTGGTTACCATTGCCTATCCACTATACGCTCAGCCTGTGATTATCTGTGGCCTCCGTTAAGTACATCCAGTCAGTGCTATCCAGTCACTAAGCGGTTACCATTACCAGTTCATTACACTACTCAGCCTGTGACCCGGTAGAGCCTCCTCAGTTCCTTGTTGCACCAGATATCAGGCTGCCTTACCCGGTATTCGGTCAGGCCAGTAGATCCTCCCCAAGTACCTTGTTGCACCAGATATCAGGCTGCCTTACCCGGTATTCGGTAAGGCCAGTAAAGCCTCCTCAAGTACCTTGTTGCACCAGATATCAGGCTGCCTTACCCGGTATTCGGTAAGGCTGGTAGAGCCTCCTCAGTTCCTTGTTGCACCAGATATCAGGCTGCCTTACCCGGTATTCGGTAAGACCGGTAGAGCCTCCTCAGTTCCTTGTTGCATTAGATATTAGGCTGCCTTACCCGGTATTCGGTAAGGCCGGTAGAGCCTCACTATTGTATTGCTATTTGTATGCCCTGTCCTGTGTCAAACTTTCTTACTGCTGTTTGTAGAGTTTGGACCCGTGAGGGGCCTTGTTGCGCTTTATTTTGTCTAATAAAACTTTTCTATTTTATCCTACCCAATTGTCTGAGTGTTCAATAAAACCGTGACATAAACAAAACCAGGGCATAAAGAGGCATCTGAAGATATTCCATCCCACAAACTATGCTAAGCTGGTGGCAGGGAGGGTTCATAATGTCTATTAAAAAATCTACAAGTTGTCATATGTTCTCAGCAGGAAGTAGACAAGGGACATGGTGACAGCAGCAGTACTTGGTTTTTGGCAGGATGATTTTACACTGGGGACCCTAAGCATCATGGTGTTTGGATAGAGTTGTGCCAGGTGTTTGATGTGAGTGGAGATGTACCCATTGTACCCAGTCCTTCTCTAATTTACCACACACACTGTGCACATTGCAGTTGCTGATGAGAGGCACAGTTTCTGCTGTAATGGGAAAAATGTCTTTTCTAGTAACAACGCACCCATGATTTTGTAGGAGAGGCAAGTGGAGAAGCATTACTGGACAATCTTTCTCCATATATACCTGAAGTGGTGGGGGCTAATTATGGTGCTGCTACTGCCTCAGAGGAATCTCTGGAGCTAGTTGTGGCAAGTGGAACCTTTATCATCCATCAGCTATGTTACATGTGAACAGTAGTCACAAATTCCGCAACTACACCACGGGATTTGACAATGGCCATTGGCCACTGGCCAACATGACATGCTGGCACTAAGCCAGCAGGGCATTTTTTTCTAAGGGCTTGTTCTTAAAAAAAAAGGGAAATTATTTGCCAAGCAGGAAGGCAAAAAATCTTACCCATCTCTACTAACATCCAAGGTACTGATTAGTGATGGGCAAAAGATTTCCTCTCAACACAGAAATAGGAGAAAAATGGAATTTCCTGCCTAGGTGGAAATTTCAACAAAAAGTGCAATTTTTGCTCTTCTTTTGACTAACTCATTCCATTGAAATAAATGTGAAGTTTGAATTTACACACAACACATAGCAAACATTAGCTTATTTCCCACAGCCATAGTATAAAAGGGGTCTGAGTGTCCCTGCGTTGGTGGAGTGGGGAGAAAGAATCAGCTAAACAGGGAATTGTTTTGTTTTTGGTTGACTGGGATAAGGGGGAAAATAAATAAATAAATAACTAAATAAAATAAAAATTTGGTAAGTAACATTACAGAGATAGTAGGCAAGGCATCACACTCAATCAGTTCTATGGTGTACATTACAGTAAAAACACCCAAAGTAGTTGAGGAATGTCCAGCAAACACACAAGGGGTAGGTGGAGGGTAACAGGATTTAGGAGCAGTGCAGGGACATATGCGCAAAAAGGTAGGCTATAAACTGACTGCAGCCATGGTTGCTGCATGTGTGTGCAATAAATGATAGTGATCCTTTCCCTCCTCCTAACTTTTTTTCATGATTTATTTATTTATCTTTTTAAACAATGGCTAGTAGGCTTAAAAAAGCTAAAAGATATTGTGGGCTCGATCCATATGTTGGAGTAGAAAAATGTCAGTAGGACAAAATGGATACTGACCGACAAAATAAAATGTCTTGGTCTGTATTCAAATGTCCTACCGACATTTAGCACAACGGACGTTAGGAGACAAAACTGGTGTTGTGTCCAAACGTCCTTTTTGTGAGTTAAGATCCCAAAATGCCACTAAATAAAGCCAGTTTTGGTAAGTTAACAGTAAAAATACGAACGATTGGTGCCTGACATACTGTAAAGCACCGATCATTAAAAAGTCTGTGTTAAACTTACCTGTCATCCAGTATCTGTCTCCTTCTGTCTCCATTCTTTCTACTATCTTCTCTTGTATCTTCTGTCTTCTTTCTTCTCTTCTTTCTTCCAGTAAAAGAAAAAAAATAAGTTTGAGTTGAAAGCATAGAGACGTTAACCCCTTCAGTGCCAGAGGGGTATGCAACACATTGCAAAGCACTGCGTTGCTTACCTCTTTGGGGCCCAACGGGTTAAAGTACATAGTAGTGTTCCAGTCTTCAAATAAAATTCCCCCATATATAATAATACACATTAGGAAATGTTTGCCATATATCGTAATGCCATGGTATCTCTATTGTCTATAAAGCCAACTCAGCTTAAATTGTTGCTGCCTCTGCCGCTGTGTGAGGTGCCGAGGTGGAGGCAGAGACAGAATAAGGTGGCACAGCCCTCCCCTCTTCTTCTTCACGGGCCGATGCTCGCTCCGGTCTGAGGGAATTAGAATTGAGGCTGCCCTTATATATGGGCAGCCTTACTTCTAATTCCCTCACAGCCATTGGCTGAGATATGCTTACCCATCTCTCAGCCAATCAGCTTTGAGTGGCTGTGCTTTAAACTGATTGACTGGGAGGTGCATAAGCTGAGTTGACTTTTTATTTACTTATCGACAATAGAGATACCATGGCATTACGTTATATGGCAAACATTTCCTAACGTGTATTATTATATATGGGGATTTTTATTTGAAGACTGGCACATTAATATGTACTTTAACCCTTTGTGGCCCAGAGAGGTACACAACACATTGCTTTGCAATGCATTGTGTACCCCTTTGGCACTCAAAGGGTTAATGTATCCATGCTTTCCACTCGAACTTTTTTTTTTTTTCCTTTTACAGGAAGAAGAAAGAAGATAGAAGAGAAGAAAGAAGACAGAAGACAGAACAAAGAAGGACAGAACATGACCAGGAAGCTGAGGACTCCACTGGACATCAGGATTAATGGTAAGTGTTACTTGTAATGTTATATTTTTTTAACTTAGTCAGGTTAACCCTATGAATACTGGCGGGTTAATTATACCCCACTGGCACTCATAGGGTTAATTCTACTAACAGTTGACTCATTTTTTTATACTTTGGATGTATTGATATGGGGCTTAGAGCCCCATATCAATACATCTACTGAGAACTTAGGTTTTTTTAATTCAAGTGTCTGTGTCGGCTGTTTAAACAGGCGATAAGGGACTGAAGTAAAAAAAAAAATAGGGGTTAACTTTCCTGCAATAACTTGAGTCCCTTATCACCTGTTCTAGGCTAAATCAGACATCTGAATTGCAATTTACAGTATTTTCATTCATTTCAATGGATGAAAACACCTCTTAACTTTAACTCACAATGCCTCTTTTTTTGCCGGTATTTTTTGACCGCACAGACATTTTAATAGCTTACTGTGCTGGAAAAAAATGCCTTTGGCAGAAAAACAGCCGACTCCAACATTTGGATTGAGGCCTGTATGTCTGTGTGTTGTGCACTGTGCAGAACTCAGGTTAGCCCAATACAAGCCCTAAAAGAAATTGATTTATGGGACTTAGGGCTCGATCCAAATGTTGGCGTTAAAACTAGCGTGAAGAAAAAAACTGGCGTCGCGAGTTAAACAAAACTGGGTAACGAGAGATTCAAATCTTCCTTACCCAGAAGAGTTAACGCGCGACGGCCTACAAAACACACGAAAACTACAAAACTGGAGTCGCCTACAATTTGACCTCATCGTCGACGCCAAATACACGATAAACGCGAGAAAACGTCTCCAAAAATAAAAAACAAGCGAAACGTCCAACGTTACCAAGCCCCAGCCAATCACAGCACCCCAAAGTAGCAAGTTTAGTGGAATAAACTATAAATAGACCCAAAATCACCTACGCACCTTTGTCTGTTATCGAGTTCCCAAGAGCTAGATATCAGGACCCAAGGAGCGGAGGTTAGTTTTGAGAGAAAGAGAGTTGAGGCGGCACACACACAGACAGGTAGAAGTAGAGTTTGACAGCACACAAAGCGACACAATACACTTTTGAACATATCAAATACACGCATCCAAACACACATACACACATACACATAGTCCATATTTTTTTTGTAAAACACACACACTTTTTTTATATTTTCTTTGACAGTGTGAGTCTGTGAGTGCAAGTGAGTGACAGAGAGTGAGTGAGTGAGTGTGTGAGGGCCTGAGTGAGTGCCTGGGTGTGAGTGGGTGAGAGAGATGGAGAGGAGAGGAGAAGAGAGAGGGGTGGGGAGTGTAGGAGGAGAGGAGGAGGAGATTCAGGGGGGCATCCCTGGTCAGGGTAGGGGAAGGAGAGGGAGATCCCTGGGGCGGAGGGGCAGTCACCAGAGAGCAGGCACATCCAGTGCAGGGGCAGAGACAGTGGGACGAGGGGTAGTCCCCTTGCAACACACACAGCCAGGGCCAGTGCAGGCAGGGCTGGAGAGCCACAGCCAGGGCTCTCAACAAACCTCTGGGGGTGAGGAGGAGGAGAGGTCCAGAGAGCCCAAGTTCACAGAGGAGGAAAACCTTGTCCTCTGTGAGGCTGTGGTCCAAAGGCACAGGATCCTGTTCCTCAAGGGGCCTGTAGCTGGTCTGTCCCGCAAGAGGAAGGCAGCCTGGAATGAGGTTGTGGATGCAGTCAATGCTGTGTCCAACCGCAGCCGGTCCCTGGAGTCGGTGAAAAAGAGGTGGACAGACTGCAAGGCAAAGGTAAGATAGTAACATATTAACATAGTAATGTATGTTGAGAAAAGACTTGCGTACATCTACTTCAACCCTTTTCCCATTTCTGTCCATCTTTGTAAAGGTGAAGAAGAAAATGGGCGAGCAGGCCTTGCACGCTGCTGGAACAGGGGGTGGTCCGCCCCTGCATGTGGAATACAGCGAGTGGGAGGAGGCCGTGCGGAGGACCATCTCCTCCATCATGGTGTGTGGTGTCCCTGGATGGAGTGACACCGGGGATGAAAGTAGTCTCCAGTCCACTGGTAAGTGCATCAAGGCCCACACACATCATCACACAACTCCTGACACCCACCAGACAGAGGCCAACACAGTGACACCTGAACACATGGACAGCATTCCACACCACAATTCACCCACACAGCTTGGAGGGACGTCAAACAAGGACAGAATACATGACCGAACCATCCTGAATGGTAATGGTCAAGTCCCTGTTGAACCACCTTCATGCTTTCTAAAACAATATCATGCACAGCACAAAAACAATGCACACTGTCATGTGTCAGTCACAGATCTAACTGTTATGTGTATCACAATGTCATACATAGAGTGACAAAGAGGTCTGCACACAACCCCTTGAGTGCCACAGGGATGAGTAATGCATTGGTCGACAATACATTGGCTAGTCCCTTGGCAACCAAAGGGTTAACAGAGAATAGCAAGGAGGGGAATTGGTGTGTTTCCTATTGTATTGTGACTGCATGTCAGGGCTAGGCATTGTACATGTAGGTAGTTAGTCTAAGTGGAATAGTCAAGGTTCAGCTTTCTGCATCATATGTAGCCTGCAGAGTAGGGATGGCCAGGGGGCATTCCCCGCCATCCCCACTCTGCAGGACATATGTGATCCACAAGACTGATGGTGGGGACACTCACTAGGGTGTCAGAAAGAGGTGACAATGTAACATAGTAACATAGTAATTTTGGTGGAAAAAAGACTTGTGTCCATATAGTTCAACCCTCTTCCTATTCCTGTTTACCATTGTTGATCCAAAAGAAGGCAAGAAAAAAAAAATACCCTCAATATATCAACTTCCAATTCTGCCCTGAATGGGGGGGGAATTCCTTCCTGATTCCAAATGGCAATCAGATTTCTCCTTGGATTAACAAGCCCTAACTAAATATCAATCCCAACAATAACAACGTACATAGCCCTCTATGTTATGCTCTCTTAAATAAGTATCCAGGCCCTTTTTAAAGGCATCTAATGTATTCGATAGCACCACCTCCTCAGGCAGTGAATTCCATACCTTTATTGTCCTTACAGTAAAGAAACCCTTCCGCTGTTGTGGATCAAATCTCCTTTCCTCAAGTCTAAGCGGGTGGCCCCTTGTCCTATGTACTGTTCTGTTAATGAACAGGTCTTTGGAGAGCTCTTTGTATGGGCCCTGAACATATTTATATAGTGTTATCATATCCCCTCTAAGATGCCGTTTCTCCTTTGCACTTTCTCCATAATGTCCTTTTTCAGAAAGGGCGCCCAGAATTGCACAGCATATTCTAGGTGGGGTCTTACCATGGACCTGTAAAGAGGCATAATTATATCTTCCTCCCTTGAGTCAATGCCCCTTTTAATACATGCCAATATCTTATTGGCCTTTGCAGCTGCCAGCTGGCACTGCATGCTACTGCTAAGTCTATTGTCTACCATTACCCCCAAATCCTTTTCATTAGTAGATTTCCCCAGAGAAACACCATTTAAACTATATGTTGCATTTTCATAATAATACCTAAAATGCATAACTTTACACTTGTCTATATTGAATCTCATTTGCCATTTGCCTGCCCAGTTACTCAATTTGTCCAAATCCTCTTGTAATGAAGACACATCCAGTTCAGACCTTATTACCTTACTTAATTTTGTGTCATCGGCAAACACTGATCCATGGCTCCCTATGCCCTCTGGGAGGTCATTAATAAACAAATTAAAAAGAAGAGGACCCAGGACAGATCCCTGAGGTACTCCGTTTATCCAACTGGAGAACTTGCCATTTACTACCACTCTTTGCATTCTATCTTTCAGCCAATTTCCAATCCACACACAAACATTTTCCCCTAGGCCAATTTCATTCAATTTGTACAGTAACCTCTTGTGTGGAACCGTATCAAATGCCTTGGCAAAGTCTAAATAGATCACATCAAGCGCCGCTCCCGCATCTATATCATTACTCACTTTTTCATGAAATGCGATCAAGTTGGTTTGACAAGACCTATCTTTCACAAAGACATGTTGACTCCTGCTAATGATATTCCTGTTCCAGTAGAATTCTTGAATAAATTACCTTAGCAACTCTTCAAACAGCTTCCCTAACACAGATGTCAAGCTTACAGGTCTATAATTTCCTGGCTGTGACTTTGATCCCTTTTTAAATATGGCCACCACATCTGCTTTACGCCAATCTGTGTGTACCATCCCGGAGATAAAAGAATCCCTGAAAATCAAATATAACGGTCTGGCCAGGGCCTGGCTTAGCTCTTTAAAGGGATAGTAACACTTCGTTTTAACTTTATTTTATTTTGTAGGCATTAAAAAAACATGAAGAATGATATAAGTCCTATCTCTCAAACCTTTATGGTTTATGAGATATTCACAAGCAAAGTTCCCCTCCCCGCCCCTTTTACCTAGTGTATGCCATCTCTTCTCAGATGTGAGTCTGGTTGTATGACAGTACAGATAACAGAAGGGGACAATTTTCTTTGTATGAAACAATGAAAGCCCTCCCCCCCTTGACAAGTTTTTCAGCTTTTTCCATTATCTTAATTGAAGATTGTCCCTCTCTGCAGTCTACCTGGGCATCTCCCTTCTGATCTGGTTGAACAGGGGGGGGATACTTTGTTTGTGAATATCTCTTAAATCATAAAGGTTTCAGAGATAAAACTTTTATCATTCATGTTTTTTTAATGCCTACAAAATAAAATAAAGTTAAAATGAAGTATTACTATCCCTTTAAGTGGGTGTATACCATCTGGCCCCAAAGCTTTGTCTACCTTAACACCATTCAATTTTTTGAACACTTTTTCTTGTGTTAGCCAGTCCCATGTTTGCTGTGACTGTTCTGTAAAAGTATTTTGCAGATTCTTGTCCATTGGGTCTTCTTTGGTAAAAACAGAATAAAATAAAGTATTTAAAATATCTGCCTTCTCTCTGTCCCCTTTGACCATCTCACCTGTTTCAGTTAACAAGGATCCAACATTATCAGCCTTTAATTTATTGCCATTAATGTATTTAAAGATTATTTTTGGGTTTCTCTTGCTCTCCTTAGCAATATATTTTTCATTCACTAGTCTAGCTAATTTAATAGCCTTTTTACAGGTTTTGTTGGCATTTTTGTATTCTGAAAATTCCTCTACTGATCCCTCAGCTTTATAATGTTTAAATGCCGCTTTCTTGTTATTTATTTCATGAATTACATTATTGGTTAGCCACATTGGTTTTTGTTTTGTGTACATGACAAATGCAGTGTCATCACACCTGCAATCCCTGTGTTATTCTGAGGATACAATGCACTGAGATCTAAACAACACGTGACATACCAGTGCTTAGTCTCCATAGCATAACATGGGAAAAGGTAGAAGCAAACGCAAATAGTACAGTCTAACCATGCACATGTTTGCTGTGTGTTCGGATTTGAGCTGTCAAGGGTGTGTTTGTGTGTCCTCCAGCAGATGATTGTGTTGCTGGGTTCCACAGATCATGTTGGTTGGTGTGCTTGGTGTGTTCATTACTGTTGCCGACATCATTGGTTGGACTGTAGTCATAGGTCATTACTGGTGCATTGCTGTGTTTAGCGGTCTAGTGTGTTTGTTTGCTGTTAAGGTCTAGGTGTAGGACATGCAGTGGCTTTGTGGCATTCAAGGTGTGATGGTTCACTTTTGCTCACCACATGGATCCTGATGAATGGGGATAGCAATGAGATATATGCCGAGCCATACCCACTGCTCAGGATGCATATGATGACAAAATCTCCACCACTGTAGGTCAGTGGAATCAATGTATGTGATGTAGTCAAGCTAAGCAATGTGTGTCAGGATGGTAACCAATGCATTGCTAAGCAATGCAATGAATACCATCCTGCAACTCAACTGTTCACATGTCAATGTAATAGTCTTGCAGCACTCCTGTCATGGCTCACGTCACTGATTGCATCATGTCATTTCCCCACACAGCACACCAGTCATCCCGTGTGGAGGACTCCGGAGGCACCTCCTCTGAGGAGGCTACCACATCCAGGGCACTGCCACCACAACGCCCACTACAGCAGCAGCCTCACCATGGCACCCAGGGCACACCCCACCATCAGCAGCAGCAGCAGGGCTACCAAGCCCCACCACCTCAGCCCCACCAGGCACCACCACCTCAGGGCTACCAAGCCCCACCACCTCAGGGCTACCAAGCCCCACCACCTCAGCCCCACCAGGCACCACCACCTCAGGGCTACCAAGCCCCACCACCTCAGCCCCACCAGGCACCACCACCTCAGGGCTACCAAGCCCCACCACATCTGGGCTACCAGGCCCCACAGCAGCAGGGCTACCAGGCCCCACCACATCTGGGCTACCAGGCCCCACAGCAGCAGGGCTACCAGGCCCCACCACATCTGGGCTACCAGGCCCCACCACATCTGGGCTACCAGGCCCCACAGCAGCAGGGCTACCAGGCCCCACCACATCTGGGCTACCAGGCCCCACAGCAGCAGGGCTACCAGGCCCCACCACATCTGGGCTACCAGGCCCCACCACATCTGGGCTACCAGGCCCCACCACCACCGCCGGGTAGGCACCTGATGCCCCAGATGGTGCCAGAGCCCCAGCTGTCCAGCTTTGGCCCAACCCCTAGGCCACGGGGACATATGTGGCAGGAGGACACCCAGGAGTCCACATATGAATGGCCCATGGGGTATGAACATGTGGGGCTCCTGGGTGAGCCACAACGTCCCCTGCGAAGGGAGGTATTCACCCCACCACCACCACCAACACCATCACCACCACTGGTCGGACAACGTGGGGACAGAGGATCCGAGGGGAGTGACGGGTCCAGGGAGCAGCATCATTTCTCCCCACACAGCACCCATGATGTTGAACGTCCCCCTGAGGCACCCCATGGGAGTCTGCTCACCCACGCCACACCACCGCCTGCACCAGCTTCTAGGGTCTCCACTCCTGTAACCCCGTCTGGCACAGCGGCCCTTGACGCAACATGTGTGGCCATCCAGGGGGAGCAGCTGACACTGGTTAGGAGGTGTGTCCGAGCCCTTAGACGGGTGGAGATGACTCTAGGGCGGATCATGGGGTGCCTCAGGGCCATTGAGGCTCAACAGGTGGTGACAAATACCCAGCAGCTCCAGTTTCACACGGGGATGATGGAGGTACTGGGCAACATGCTGGTCGAGATGCGGGCCTCCAACCGCAGGCAGGATGAGCATCAGGACATGGGCCAGCCATCACGGGAGGGGTCCAGTGATGTCTCACCAGCCAGCAGCGAGCCACGACCCCCACCACCACCACCACCATCCACCAGACCCCCTCGGGTAACCCGTCAGAGTCGGAGGGAATCCTCCTCTACAGCTCCCCCCCCCGACCCTCCAAAAAGGAAAAAAAAGTGAGGCCAACCTTCTCCAGGCCCTTTAAATAAATCTTGTCACTTTGTCATAACATCTGTGTCCATGCATGTTTCCTATTTAGGATGTGGTTTGTTTCAGGGAATGAGTTGTCTCCAATGCATTGTCCAGCTATGCAGTGAACACAACTCAGGCACATCTAACATGGGTGTCAGGGAATGAGTTGTCTCCAATGCATTGTCCAGCTATGCAGTGAACACAACTCAGGCACATCTAACATGGGTGTCAGGGAATGAGTTGTCTCCAATGCATTGTCCAGCTATGCAGTGAACACAACTCAGGCACATCTAACATGGGTGTCAGGGAATGAGTTGTCTCCAATGCATTGTCCAGCTATGCAGTGAACACAACTCAGGCATGATGACTGGCATCACAAGCTTTTACAGCAGGGTGTACACACACATCACATTCAGACATGTTTGTCCAAGTTCAACTCACAGACATTGGAAAGCCAAACAACATCAGGGTGTTGTTCCATGATGTGCCTTGAACTTAAACACATTAGATATATCAACAGATCAACAACATAATCTCAATTAAGGGGATAGTAATGCTTAGAATGTTTGAACAAATATGTGTTAGGGTTCATACCCCTGAGTAGAACAAGGGAACTCCCACTGCTGAAGGGTGTTTCATTCACAGGTTATGTCAGCTCGCACTTGTTTTTACATAGGCAAACCACAGTGGTCTCACATGGTCAAGCGGCACTGTTGCTACACCATCCAATGTAGATTCAAGGTGCTGTGACCAGAAATGTCCATGGGATGGTGTAGCAACAGAACCACTGTAAAAATTCAGGCCACTGTGAGATTTGATGTATGATGTTCAACTGTGAGCTGAACTAACTTTGGAATGCAAAGCAGGGGGAGTTCCCTTGTTTTACTCAGGAGGATGAACCCTACTAGTTAGGTTCATGGAACATATTCAGTATTACTATACCTTTAAACCCTGACAGGGGAGGGGTTGATCAATGACACATGATAATCATGTGTGATCAGATTTGTAATTGACATGGACACCAACAGGTGATCCCCATGGACGTGGATTCAACGTGTCACCGGAATAAACTTCCGGACCATGAGGGGTCATGCCATGGATGCCTGCAGAGGATGAAAAGAAGACTGGAAGGTGCACTACGAACACAACAGTCATGCTACTGCTGACCCATCATCATCCCCTTGAGTGCCAGAGGTGTACACAACACATTGGTCATCACTGCTTTGGAGACCTTACTTGCACTCCACGAGGACAGCTTGGTTATTTGACACAGTGAACAATCCATTGCTTGTCAGGGTGTCATCGAGCCATCATGATTTCATGGGGTTCGTATCACGGTATGGCAAGCAGACATATGTATATGTGAGTGGGCACACACATCAGTGTGTAAACCAAGACCCATGAAACAGAGGAGCTATTTCATGGATCTTGATCTACATACTGATGAGGTGTGTGCTCAGGGTCCTTGTGACACACATACATATTTCTGCTTGCCATACCCTTGATGGACAGCTCACATGGTCCTGACGCCTAGACAAGGCATTGATAAGCAATGGAGTGGCATATTCACTGTGCTACACACACATATACAAACAAGTCAGCATAGCAGGCCTTCAGCGGGAACATGAACAGTTGCAGCAGGGGACAGCTGTTGGACAGGGGTGCTTGGAGGCGGGGGGATGAGCCCTAACCCTCTCACACATTCGCCTCCACTGTCGTCTTAGGTACAAGCATGTGTACATCCTGGTGTTGGTCTGTCTCTCTGTCAGTGTCTCTCTCACACTACAACTAAGGAGGGTGGGCTGTCACTGTTAAACAGCAGTAAGGTGTTGTTCATGTGGTCATGGTGATGGGACCAAAACAAAGGGGAGGAATTGCACCAGCTATGTACATAACTCCTTACTCAAGATTAAACTGTGATCAGCTGAGGTGCACTCATAGGGATATGCAATGATAGCAAGGGGAGGGAGGAGAAGAATGTGTTAACCAACCAGGGAAAACCACCAGGCGGTGCCCACCCTCCCCCCCCAACAACACACCTAATAAGTGACACACACTACAGGGGTATTCCAGACCAAAGCTTAATCAGGCAATATATGATTAATCAAGTGAATACATCAAGTCAATTGTGCACCATCCAGCACAGGGATAAAGAGTCATGAAGACATTCCAACATAGAATAATGCCTCTATGGACTGAGAGCAAGTATATGTACAGCATACGTGCTAAACCATGTATCCACTAACAAATCACAGTGGCCCATTAGCAATATGCAATATAATCATACATGTGAGGTGCAAAGTGGTGATCATGAACAAAGTATGAATACACATCATATACTCATCTCCATGACTCCAGGGGTCACATTGTTTGCCATCCCCTTATATTCATAGAGATAGGTATAGATGTATTCATACTTTGGGGATTATTATGATATTGCACTTTATATGTCTGATGATATTGCACATTGCTAATGGGCCACTTTGATTTGTTTGTGTACACATGGTATTGGACGTTTGCTTTACATATACCTGCTCTCAGTCTATGGAGGCATTATTCAATGTTGGAATGTCTTCATGACTCCATATTCCTGTGCTGGATGTTTTTTGATTGATTTGATGTATTCACTTGATTAATTTTGCATTGTCTGATAAAGCTTTGGTTTGGTATACTCCTGTGGTGTGCGCCAGTTCTTCATTTTTTTTTGAGGGGGGGCTCTGCCTGGTGGTCCTCCTATGGCTGGTTAACCCCTTCCTTTCTTCCCTTTTTTGTGTATCATGTGGTCATAATGGACTAATGGTAGTGCGTGAGTTATCCAGGTAATTGTTTTCTGGTGTGTCTGTGGTTAGTGGTGTGATTATTTGTAATTGGTATGTAGCTGTCAGGTGTGTGTTTTGTCTCCATGGACTGCTGAGGTTACATAGGTGAGCTTGATTTGTTGCTGGAGTGACAGGTGTGCATGTGGTGTTGTGTGTTAACCCCTGTTGTTCAAAGGTGTGTTGGGATGGCTTATGTTGTGCTGCTTTGCGTTCCCCCTGTCCCTGTGGGGTTGCTTGATTGTTATTGTTTGTCTGTGACTTGTTTGTCTGGTGTCGACCAGTGGTTCCCAACCAGGGTGTCATGTGATGTTGGTGCGCCATGTGCACCAGCTCAGGGTGCATCACTTTTCCCATGTTGCTATGTTCTGCATTGGTGTTTGATAATATTGATTTTACACATTTCTGGGGAGATGTGTGTATGGGACATTTGAGGCACTATTTCTCTTCATTGCCATTGTCACAGTGGGACCTGATGTTGGGCATATGTTTTTTTTATTTGGGTATTCCCTTGTGCCCTCAGGGGATGCCCTGGCATATCCAGATTGCATGTTAGGGGTGTCTTAGGTGGAGGGGTTGTGAAGCACTGTTGTAGGCCTTGTTGTTGTATTTGCTAGGCATTGCAGGGGTTAATATCTGACTCCTGTATGCTTGGGTTCTGTCCTTAGATGACCTGCTTCTCTGTTTTATTTCCCTCGACGATGGTTTTGTACTCTGCGTTGTGTGTTGTTCTCCAAAAAAAATAGGCGTTAGATTTCTGGAGAGAAATGTTGCAATTTAACGCGCGTTAGCCCTAACTCCAACATTTGAATGGCTTTTGGCGTCGCTTGTACATTATCCTTTATGGGTGAGATCTTGCTGTTCTGGCGACGGGCGAAGTGTGTTTCAGAACTGGCGTCGCTTGTTTATAGTAGAACATTTGCATTGCTCAATTGACGTTAAAACCAGCGTCGCCAGTTTTTTCTGGCGACGCCAACATTTGGATCGAGCCCTTAGGGCTTGATTCTATTACATGTGCTAATTTTATCACTGCTTTTATCTCCAGTTTTATCCATACAAGTCAACAGCAAAATGTTTGATAAAACAGGTGTTAACATTTAGCACCTGCAATAGAATCCAGCCTTTAGACTTATTAGGCACAAACCTTGAGGAAACATTGATTTGTAGGACTTAAACTTTTTTATAATAGGGATGGGTGAACATTTTCACTACAAACTAAGGGCTCGATCCAAATGTTGGAGTAGAAAAATGTCTGTAGGGCAAAATGGATACTGACCGACAAAATAAAATGTCTTGGTCGGTATTCAAATGTCCTACCTGCATTTAGCACAATGGACATTAGGACACAAAACTGGTGTTGTGTCCAAAGGTCCGTTTTGTGTGTTAACTTCCCAAAATGCCACTAAATAACGACAGTTTTGGGAACTTAACTAAAAAAACCTAACGATTAGTGTCTGACATACTGTTAAGCACCGATCGTTAAAAAGTCTGTGGTAAACGTATCTGTCATTCACTGTCTGTCTCCATTCTTTCTTCTATTTTCTCTTGTATCTTCTGTCGTCTCTTCTATCTTCTTTCTTCTATATTTTTGCTGTATAAGAAACAGATAAGTTTGAGTTTAAAGCATACATACTTTAACCCCTTGAGTGCCAGAGAGGTATTGTAAAGCAATGCGTTGTGTACCTCTCTGAGGTCCAAAGGTTTAAAGTATATAGTAGTGTGCCACGTCTCAAAGCTGATTGGCTATGAGGTGTGTACGCATATCCCAGCCAATGACTGTGAGAGAATTAGAAGTGAGGTTGTCCATATATAAGGGCAGCCTCAATTCTAATTACCTCATACCGGAATGTGGATCAGCCTGTGGAGAAGAAGAGGGGAGATGTGTGCCACCTTATTCTGTCTCCACCACCGCCTCAGCGCCTAACACAGTGGCTTAGACAGCAACGATTAAACTCTAAGTTTGATTTTTATTTACTTATAGAAATACCATGTCATTGAGATATATAGCAAACATTTCATAACCTTTTTATTATTATATGGGGGATTTTTATTTTAAGATGTGGCACACTACTATTTACTTTAACCCTCTGGGCCCCAGAGAGGTACGCAACGCATTGCTTTGCAATGAGTTGCATACCCCTCTTGCACCCAAGGGGTTAAAGTATGTATGCTTTAAACTCAAACTTATCTTTTTCTTTTACAGCAAGAAGATAGAAGAAAGAAGATAGAAAAGAAGGACAGAACATGACCAGGAAGCTGAGGACTCCACTGGACATCAGGATTAATGGTAAGTGTTACTTGTAATGTGATGTTTTTTAACTTAGTCGGGTTAACCCTATGAATGCCGTTGGGGTAATTATACCCCACTGGCACTCATAGGGTTAATTCTACTAATGTCTGACACATTTTTTATACTTTGGATGTATCGATATGGGGCTTAGAGCCCCATATCAATACATCCACTGAGGACTTAGGTTTCTTTAACTTCAGGTGTCTGTGTCTGCTGTTTAAACAGGCGATAAGAGACTCAAGTTAAAAAAAAAATAGGTGTTAACTTTCCTGCAGTAACTTGGGGCTTGATCCAAATGTTGGCATCGGCCGAAAAAACTGGAGACGGTGGTTTTGTATGTCAAGTAAGCAATGCAAATGTTCTCACTAGTAAGAAATAACGGCAGTTCTGAAACACACAACACCCGTCACCAAAACCATCAAAATCTTGCCCACTGAGGGCAATGTAGAAGTGAAGCCCAGAGCCATTCAAATGTTGGAGTTATGGCTAACGCGAGTTAAATTGCAACATTTTCCTCCAGAGATATAACACCCATTTGTTTTGCCGAACATCATACAACTCAGAGTAGAAAACCACCATCTAGGAAAATAAAACAGAGAAGCAGGTCATTCAAGGACATAACCCAAGCATACAGAGGTCAGATATTAACCTCTGAAATGCCTAGCAAATACAATAACAAGGCCTTTAACAGTGGTTCACAACCCCTCCACCTAAGATACCACTAACATGCAATCTGGATGTTCCAGGGCACCCCTTGCAGTTGTTAGAAAGGGCTCAGTGAAAGGAACAATCAATGGATACATACCTATTAGTAGGTTTCACAGTGGGGATGACAAGAAGGAGATAATTGAGCAGAATGACCACTACAAACACACATCACAGAACACATGTCCACAAAGCAGTTGGAACCTGTATGGGAATAGTCAGGCAACCTGAGCTTGCACTCATAGCACACTAAAGAGGCAAGACACAAAGGTTGTGAAACACCGGCCTAAACCATACAAATGAGTCACAGACAAACAACAAGTCTCCAGCAACCTCATAGGGACAAGGGGAACACAAAGCAGCACAACATAAGCCATCCCAACACACCTTTGAACAACAGGGGTTAACCAACAACACAGCATGCTCATCTGTCACTACAAGAACAAATCAAGCTCACATATGTAACCTCAGCAGTCCATGGAGACAAAACACACCTGACAGGTATATACCAATTACAGATAATCATACCACTAACCACAGACACACCAGAAAACTATTACCTGGATACCACGCACTTTACCATTAGTCCATTATGACCACATGATACAGAAAAAAAAGGAAGAAAGGAAGGTGGAAACCAACCAGAAGAATAATGACCCTATAAACTGAGAGCAAGTATATGTAAAGCAAACATGCAATACCAAGTACCTACAAAAAATCCAAAGTGGACTGTTACCAATGTGCAATATTACCATACAAATAAAGTGCAAAGTGATAATAATAAACAAAATATAAATACACATATACCCATCTATCTCTATGACTCCAGGAGTCACACAGTTTGAGCTTTTCCTTGTGCTCTTACTTATATTCATAGAGATAAGTATATGTGTATTCATACTTTGTTTATTATCATCACCTTGCACTTTATATTTATGATAATATTGCACATTGGTAACAGTCCACTTTGGATTTTTTGTAGGTACTTGGTATTGCACATTTGCTTTACATATACCTGCTCTCAGTCTATATGGGCATTATTTTATAGGGAAATATCTTCATGACTTTGTATTAAGGTGCTGGATGGTTTTAAATTGATTTGATGTATTCACTTGATTTATTTTGTATTATCTAATAAAGCTTATTTCTATTTTTTTATACTCCTGGAGTGTGCCTCAGTTATTAGTTTTCTTTTTTTTTGGGGGGTGCCCCCTGGTGGTTCTCTTCTAGTTGGTTTCCCCCGTCCTTTCTTCCCTTTCTTCAGTATCAGTGTATATTCTTATGAGTGCACCTCAGCTGATTACAGTTTTATCTTGAGTAAGGAGTTATGTACAGAGCTGGTGCAATTCCTCCCCTTTGTTTTGGTTTCATCATTATAACCACATGAACAACACCTTACTGCTGTTTAAAAGTGACAGCCCACCCTCCTCAGATGTAGTGTGAAAGAGACACTGACAGAGAGACAGAACAATACCAGTATGTACACATCCTTGTACCCAAGATGACAGTGGAGGTGAAGGTGTGAGAGGGCTAGGGCTCATCCTCCTCCTCCTCCAAGCACCCATGTCCAACAGCTGTCACCTGCTGCAACTGTTCATGCTCTGGCTGAAGGCCTGCCATGCTGACTTATTTTTTGTGTGTGTAGCACAGTGAATATGCCACTCCATTGCTTGTCAGTGTCTTGTCTAGGCGTCAGGACCATGTGATGTGTCCATCAAGGGAACGGCAAGCAGACATATGTATGTGTGTCACACGGACCCTGAGCACACACCTCATCAGTATGTAGATCGAGATCCATGAAATAGCTCCTCTGTTTCACGGGTCTTAGTTTACACACTGATGTGTGTGCCCACTCACATATACATATGCCTGCTTACCATACCAAGATACAAACCCCATAAGGTCATGATGGCTAGACAACACCCTGACAAGCAATGGATTGTTCACTCAGGGTCAAATAACCAAGCTGTACCCGTGGAGTGTCAGTGAGGTCTCCAAAGCATTGCTGAGCAATGTGTTGTGTACACCTCTGGCACTCAAGGTTATGACTATGGGTCAGCAATAGCATGACTGTTGTGTTTGTAGTGCAAATTCCAATCTTGTTTTCACCCTCTGCAGGCATCCACGGCATGATCCCTCATGGTCCAGAAGTTTGTTCCGGTGACACGTTGAATCCACGTCCATGAGGATCACCTGTTGGTGTCCATGTCAATTACACATCTGATCACACATGACCATATTGTGTCATTGATCACCTCTCCCTTGTCAGGGTTCTAAAGGGATAGTAATAGTGAATATGTTTAAGAAACTTATCTAGTAGGGTTCATCCCCCTGAGTTAAACAAGGGAACTCCCCCTGCTGAAAGGTGTTTCAATCTAAAGTGATTTCAGTTCAAAGTTGAATGTCATCGATCAAATCTCACATTGGCCTGAAATTGTACAGTGGCACTGTTGCTACACCATCCCATGGAAAGCTCTGGTCCCAGCACCATGAATCTCCATAGGATGGTGTAGCAACAGTGCCACTCAACAATTTCAGGCCACTGTGATTTCCCTATATAAAAAACAACTGTGAGCTGAAATAACCTGTGAATGAAACACCCTTCAGCAGTGGTAGTTCCCTTGTTCTACTCAGGGGGATGAACCCGAAAACATATTTGTTCAAACATTATAAGCATTACTATCCCATTAATTGTGATCATGTTGTTGATCTGTTGATCTGTCCAATGTGTTCATGTTGTTCAAGTTCAAGTAACATCATGGAACAACACCCTGATGTTGTTTGGCTGTCATATGTCACTGAGTTGAACTTGTACAAACATGTCTGTATGTGATGTGTCTGTTCACCCCTGCTGTAAAAGCTTGTAACGCCATTCATTGTGTTCACTGCATAGCTTTGCAAACAAACAACATCTTGAATAGGAAACATGCATGGACACAGATGTTATGAAGAAGTGCAAATAGTTATTGAATGGGCCTGGAGAAGGTTGGCCCTACTTCTTTTTCTTGGGAGGGTCGGGGGGGAGTCTGCAGAGGTGGATTCCCTCTGACTGCGGCAGGTTACCCGAGGGGGTCTGGTGGCTGGTGGTGGTGGGGGTGGATCACTGCTGGCTGGAGATGCGTTACTGGGCCCCACTTGTGATGGCTGGCCCATGTTCTGGTGCTGGTTTTCCAGCTGGTTTGAGTCTCTCATCTCCACCAGCATGTGACCTCCATCATGCCAGTGTGGAATTGTAACTGCTGGGTGTTGGCGACCACCTGTTATGCCTCCATGGACCAGAGGCACTCCTTGATCCGCCCTATGTTCAGCTCGATCCTCCACAGGGATCGGGCACACCTCTGGATCATCGTGATCTGCTCCCCCTGGACAGCCACACATGCCACATTGAGGACTGCTGTCGGCGTGGGTGACATGGGCGTGGTGAGCGGACAACCATTGAGGGCCTCAGGAGAGACAGCAACATGGAGGCTGTGGGGGGATATTCAAACTAATCCCTGGACCCCTCACTCCCCTCTGATACTACAGCCTCAGGGTGGCACACATCTGTTGGTGTGGTTGGGGGTGATGGTGTTGGTGGAGGTGGGGGGTGAAGTCTGTGCATTCCTGTGGCTGCTGTGGCTCTCTGATCAACCCGAAGTGATGATAGACCAGGGGCCACACCATGGATGCCTCCTGGCTTCCAGATCTCCATGGGGGTGACTGAGGCCTAGCCCACATGCTGGACTCCGCATGGCCTGGTATCTGGACAGTCTGTGGCATCCTGTGTCTCGCCATAGGCTGCGGTGGTGGAGGAACATGGAGGGCAGGATCAGGCTGGGTCCACTGCTGCTGTGGCTGCTGGGGGCCATGCTGGGTCCACTGCTGCTGTGGCTGCTGGGGGCCATGCTGGGGCCACTGCTGCTGTGTCTGATGGGGGCCATGCTGGGGCCACTGCTGCTGTGGTTGCTGTTGTGGTGGTGGTGGTGGTGGCAGCACCCTTGAAGTGGTGGCCTCCTCAGAGGACGTTTCCCCTGACTCCTCTGCTCATGAAGACTGGTATGCTATGTGGGCACGTGACATGATGTAATTAATGATGTGAGCTATGACAGGAGTGCTGCAAGACTATGACATTGACATGTGAACTGTTGAGTGGCAAGATGGTATCCATTGCATTGCTTTGCAATGCATTGGTTACCATCCTGACACACATTGCAAACCTGGACATTTTCCCACACATTAATTCTACTAACCTACATTGAGGTAGCTTTGGTCATCATGTGTATTCTGATCAGTGTGGATGGCAAGGCATACCTTCTTGCTATCCACATTCATCAGGATACGTGTGTTGACCGAACTATCACACCTTGAGTGACACAAACTCATTGCATGACATACACTTAGGCCTCCACAGCAAACACACTATGACCTCTGTACGCAGCAATGCACCAAGGATGACAAATGACAACAGAGTTGAAACAATGATATCAGCAACAGTAACAGACACACCAACAAACATGATCTGTGGAACCCAACAACACAATCAGCTGGAGGACACGGGAAAAAATACCAGGACAGCTAAGATTCTAACACACAGCAAACATGTGTATGGTTCTACTGCACCACTGGAGGTTACTTCTCCCTTTTCCTATGTTATGCTATGGAGCATGAGCACTGATGTGTCCCAAGTTGTTTACATCTCACTGCATTGGCTCCACGGGATATAACAGGGATTGCAGATGTGATGACACTGCAGTTGTCATGTACACATTGTCACCTCTTTCTGACACCCCAGTGAATGTCCCCCCCATCATGGTTGAGCCTTGTGAATCACATATGTCCTGCAGAGTGGTGATGGCAGTGACTGCCCCCTGGCCATCCACACTCTGCAGGCTTCATATGATGCAGAAAGCTGAACCTTGGCTATTCCACTTGGACTAACTACCTACACGTACAACGCCTAGCCCTGTCATGCAGTAAAAATACAATAGTAAACACACCAGTTTACCCTCCTAGATATTCTCTGATAACCGTTTGGGGGCCAGGGGATTAGCCAATGTATTGTGAAACAATGCATTGCTTATCCCTGTGGCACTCAAGGGGTTGTGTGCTGACCTCTTTGTCACTTTATGTATGACATTGTGATACACATAATAGTTATATCTTTGACTGACACATGATGGTGTGCATTTTCCTGTGCATGATGTTGTTGTGGACAGCATGAAGGTGGTTCAACAGGGACTTGACCATTACCATTCAGGCTGGGTTTGTCAAGAATTCTGTCCTTGTTTGACGTCCCTCCAAGATGTGTTGCTGAATTGTGGTGTGGAATGCTGTCCATGTGTTCAGGTGTCACTGTGTTGGTCTCTGTCTGGTAGGTGTCAAGATTTGTGTGATGTGTGTGTAGGCCTTGAGGCACTTACCAGTGAATTGGAAGCTCCTTTCATCTCCTGTGTCACTCCACCCTGGGATTCCCTGCACTGCTTTCCTGGACAGGGTTCTCCTCACTGCCTCCTCCACTCTGTGTAGTGGATGCGCAGGGGTGGACTACCCCCTATGCTGGCAGCATGCATGGCCTCCTGGCCCATCTTGTTCTTCACCCTGGCCTTGCAGTCGGCCCACCTCTTCTTGACTGCTTCCTGTGAGCGGCAGCAGCTGGACACTGCATTGACGGCATTAAGGACCTCCTGTCATGCAGCTTTGCTTTTGTCCCCCATGCTGGTGACCGTCTCCTTGGGGAACTGGAGCTGATCCCTGGAGATGACCGCCTCCACCAGGGCAAGGTTCTCCTCCTCACTGAATCTGGGCTCTCTCGCCCTATCCTCCTCCTCACCCCCAGAGGTTCTATAAGAGCCCTGACTGTGGCTCCCCAAACTTGCCTGCACTGACCCTGGCTGTGCGTGGTGCACCCCCTGGACTACCCCTCGTCCCACTCTCTCCACTGCCCCTGCACTTGATGTTCCTTCTCTGGAGTGGCTGCCCCTCCACCCCAGAGATCTCCCTCTCCCTCCCCTACCCTGACCAGGGATACCCACCTCCTCCTCTTCCTCATCTCCTCCTACTCTCCCCACCCCTCTCTCCTGACCTCCTCGCCATTCCTCTCACCCACTCACACCCAGACACTCTCTCAGGCCCTCACACACACACTCACTCTCTGTCACTCACTTGCGCTCACAGACTCACACTGTCAAAAAAAAAAGGTAAAGTGTTTAACTATAAAAAAAAAATATGGGGGCTATTTGTGTGCGTGTGTGTGTGTTTGTGTATGGATGCGTGTTATGGGTATGTGCAAAGGTTTATAATTTCGCAAGGTGTATCAGTCCTCTCCAACTCCTCTAGCTATGTGTATATGCACCTCTCTACTACCTGTCTCTTTCACTAGCCTCCACTCCTGGGTCCTGTGCTCTAGCTCTAATGAATGTGATACACAGACAAAGGTGCATTGGTTATTTTGGGTCTATGTATAGTTTATTCGAGTGAACTTGATACTTTGGGTGCTGTGATTAGCTGGGGCACTAGGTAACATTGGATGTTTCACTTGTTTTTTTTTAATTGGGATGTTTCTTGTGTTTATCGTGTGTTTTGCATTGACGATGAGGTCAGATTTTAGGCAACTCCAGTTTTGTAGTTTTCGTGTGTTTTGTAGGCCGTCGTACGTTAACCTTTCCAGGTACGGAAGATTTGAATCTCACGTTACCCGGTCTTGGTTATCTCGCGAAGGCAGTTTTTTCTTCAAGTTGTTTTTTACTCCAACATTTGAATCGAGCCCTTGAGTCCCTTATTGCCTGTTCTAGGCTAACTCAGACATTTGAATTGCAATTTATGATGTTTTCATCATTTTCAAAGGATGAAAACACCTCTTAACTTTAACTCACGATGGATCTTTTTTTTCCCAGTATTTTTTGTCAGCACAGACATTTGAATAGTTTACTGTGCTGGAAAAAAATGCCATCGGCAGAAAAAACAGCCGTCTCTAACATTTGGATCAAGGCCTAAAATAGGTGAATAATGGCATGTCCCACCTGGAGCAAATTTCCCATGAAAAGTACAGTTTTTCTGCTTTTTGCCTAGCTCATTGCATTGAAATCAATGGAAACACTGAACATAAATACAACAATTTTATTTTTTTCCCCACAAGCATAGAATAAAGGGGGTCTGAGGAGGGTTCTTGTGTTGGTGGAGTCTGGGGAAAGAATCAGGGGTTTGGTGATTTGAGATGGGGGGCAGGTAATAAAAAAAATTAAAAAATAAATAGCTGACAACAGGTTATATGCTCAAATCCTAGAAGGTGGCTAGAGTTGTGCCTATCCACAAAAGTGGGGATAAAAATGTAGTATCAAACAACAGACCAATATCCCTACTCCCAACTTTATCCAAAATCCTAGAGAAATGTGTACACGTGCAACTAAATAAATATTACCAACAGACCAGTTTTTTCACCCCAATTCAATCAGGTTTTCGACCAAGTCACTTAACAGTCACGGCCCTCCTAAAAGTAACCAATGATATCCAGACGGGCATGGAAAATGGTGACCTCACAGGTGCCATTTTCCTAGATTTTGCCAAGGCCTTTGATACAGTAGACCATAATATTCTTATAAATAAACTCCAAAGATCAGAACTGGATAATAATTCTCTAAACTGGTTCCGATCCTATTTATCAGACATAATGCAGTATGTATCAGTTGCCAGCAATGACTCCCTTCTGCTAAAAGTAAAGTGGAGTTCCGCAAGGCTCCATTCTTGGCCCTCTTCTATTTTCTCTTTTTATAAATGATCTGCCCAAGGTTTGCAAATCATCTTCAGTACACATGTATGCAGACGACACCATTCTCTATAGTAAAAACTCAAACATATCACACCTTGAGGCCATATTACAACATGATTTCTACGAGGTTGAAAGATGGATAGCAAGGAACAAATTGTTCTTAAACACAGACAAAACTGTCACAATGATATTTGGCACAAAGCACAAACTGCATAATTTCGGCAATACCCACCTATCCATTGTAATGGAGTCTAATCGTAAATTGGCCCCAGTGGACTCCTACAAATATCTTGGTATGTGGCTTGACCCCAACCTCACTTTTGGTCATCATATTGACAAATTAGCCTTCAAGCTTTATCCCAAAATCAGTACTCTTTTTAGACACAAATCATGTTTAAGTCCCCTGGTTAGAAAACGTATTGTGCAACAGTTGTTGCTACCTGTCATAGACTATGGTGATGTAGTTTATGCTTCAGCGCCAGAAATCCATCTTAGTAAACTTGACACCCTGTATAATTCAATATGCCGCTTTAGCCTCCAATGTAATTACACTACTCATCGCTGTGATATGCTAAAAGAATTAAGTTGGTTAACACTCAAATCTAGATGTGCCCTTCACCTTTCTTGCTTAGTGCACAACCACTTCTCTGGAAAACTACCACACTACCTGAGCAGTTTGCTCACTCCTGCTCTCCATACTAACTATAACCTCCGCTCCACTGCTAACAACTTGCTATGTATACCACAATACAAGAAAGAAGCAGGAAGATCTGACTTCTCCTTCGGAGCTCCAAAGGCCTGGAACAATTTGCCTGAAATAATCAAATATGCTCCCAGTCTAAAATCTTTAAAAGTAAATGCTTCTTTATGTCTAAAAACAGAGTGTAACTGTATATAATTTTAAAATTTCTATATGTATGTATGTATATTCATATGTGTATGTATATTTAATAACATGAAATATATAATGTTTCTCAATTTGTGTAAATATGCAACCCTCTACTGAAAACAGTCCAGGACATACTTGAAAACGAGAGCAATCTCAATGTATTCTTCCTGGTAAAACATTTTCTAAATATATTTTCTAAATAAATAAATAAAAAATAAAAATAAGAAGTTGCTGTAACATGACAGAGACAGGGACCCTGTAACGGTTTTATGGACACTCAGACACAGTAGGTTTAGATAAAACACAGTTTTATTGAAAAAACACAGAATAATAATAACACTCGCGGGTCCAGTAATATATGTACACAATATAGTACTGACACAGGTCAGGTTACAGTAATCAGTATATATAAACAGTATATATATATATATAACAGCAACAATATAATACTTACACAGGTCGGGTATAGTTCGTGTGATGCCCAAACGAGACAGCAGTGAAATGGTTACTATTAGGCCAGGAAGACTGACAGGCCCTTATAGAGCGAGGCCCACAAGACTCTCACTCTGCAGAGAGTGACAGAATAGCGAGTAATGCCACAGGAGTAAACGGAGGCCCAGGACAAGCTGTAGACTGCCGTAGCAGTAACAGAGTAGCTGCGTTGGTTCACTATTCTCCTGGTTACGCTCAGGAGGCATGGGAGGCATAGGTGTGAAACTTTGACTTGCCTGTCCAAAATTTCTGGCCCACTGCCTGCGGTCCTTGGTCGCAATTTGCTCCCGGATGCGAGAATCAATTAATATAAGGAAATCAGTGAACTCATCCAGATCGTTTGGCAAATCTCTGGCTGCCGTCTCATCTTTAATAGGATCAGAGAGTCCTTGAGCAAATGCTGCCACCAGCGCCTCATTGTTCCAGCCTACCTCTGCTGCCAATGTACGAAATTCAATAGCATAATTTGCCACTGTACGAGAACCTTGTTGGATTTCCATTAATCTTTTGGCAGCAGAAGTGGCTCTACCTGGGACTTTAAACACTCTGTGAAAGGCATGCAAGAACTCCCTGAAGTTCTTTGTGCATGGTTTTGCTGATTCACACAAGGGTTTGGCCCATGCCAGAGCTCTGCCCATCTGCAACGAGATCATAAAGCCCACCTTACTTCGGTCACTCGGAAAGGCTTGAGGAGTTAGCTCCAGGAAAATCTCCAGTTGGTTAATAAACCCTCTACACAGGTTGGGTTCGCCATCATATCTTAGAGGTAATGGAGCGGTGGCAGTTAACCCTTTGCTCAAGGCAACTTGTGTCAGGGATTGAGCTCCCGGTGTCGTAACGGGGGAGACCACCGAGGTTTGAACCGGTTTATCTAGATGCACTCTAATATTGTTTGTACGGCCAGTGCCAACTGGTCCAGACGATGCTAATGTAAATCCATCCTCCAATGGATACTCTGTGCATTACCTTCACCTGTACCGTCTGAGGTCATGGCCCTTTCATACTGTAACGGTTCTATGGACACTCAGACACATTAGGAATAGATAAAACACAGTTTTATTGAAAAAACACAGAATAATAATAACCCTTGCAGGTCCAGTAAAATATGTACACAATATAATACTGACACAGGTCAGGTTACAGTAATCAATACCCACACGGATCCAGTATATATATATATATATAACAGCAACAATATAATACTGACACAGGTCTGGTATAGTTCGTGTGATGCCCAAACGAGACAGCAGTGAAATGGTTACTATTAGGCCAGGAAGACTGACAGGCCCTAATAGTGCGAGGCCCACAAGACTCTCACTCTGCAGAGAGTGACAGAATAGCGAGTAATACCACAGGAGTAAACGGAGGCCCAGGACAAGCTGTAGACTGCTGTAGCAGTATCGGAGGACTGAAACTGTATGCACTAAGGAACACCCAACGGAGACTGCAATGACTGTAATCCAGTGGAATATGGAACCAACCCCAAAAGGGTTAACGAATGCTCAGACCTACCTCAGCTTGCAGCAGTAAAAAGTTAAGCGTACCGTGGTGCAACCAGATGGATCTACCACATCGGGGTGTCGCCCACATGACACAATAAGTGACTGGGTCACAATAACAAGACTGCCTGAGCAGCAACAAGGCAACAGAGGATCTGTCCGTAGACAGAGAGGACACTGGATGACAACCCCAAGCCGGATACCGGATGGGACCGCAGGCAGGCCATGATACACGGGACAATGTTCGCCAAAACCGGTTCGGTACACAGAACAGGAACTTCAGCCAGGCCGGGTCGGCACACAGAGCAGGAACGTCAGCCAATCCGAGTCGGCGCACAGAGCAGGAACGTCAGCCGGGACGGGTTGTTACACAGAGCAGGAACGTCAGCCAATCCGAGTCGGTACACAGAGCAGGAACTTCAGCCGGGCCTGGTCGGTACACAGAGCAGTAATGTCAGCCAATCTGGGTCGGTACACAGAGCAGGAACGGATACAGCAGAGTAGTCAGGCAGCCCGGGTCATACACAGAGATCACATGAATAACCGTAACAAGCACTGGCAACGGAAACACCATGAAAGATCACCGAAGAAGTGGCAAGGCCCAGTATTTAAGGACAAATACTGGGCGGGGCAAAGCCACACCAACCAATAAGAGGCAACAGGAAGTAAAATTGACAGAATGTCGCCAGCAATAGCACGGGCACCATGATAGACCCCTGACGTAAGCTATGACTGGGGCAGGCTGATACGTGATGGGAAAGTGTATTTTGTAGAGGATGATTTGTAGGACTTAAACTTGTGTTAGGCCCAAGCCCTTAGAAAACATTGATGTGTAGGACTTTGACATGTTAACATCACAAGTCCAGAGGAATCAGTAATAATTATTTCCACTCAGGCTTGTTAGCATCACAAGCCCTGAGGAATCAGTGATAAGTTTGGCACTCAGACTTGTCTGCATCACAATCCCTAAGGATTCCTGTTTTCAGTCAATGATCCAAAAGAAGGCATCCTCCCGGTAATACAGCAATTTCAAATTCTACTTTGAATGGGGGGGGGGGTGATGCCTTCTTGATTCCAAATGGCAATCAGATTTCTCCTTGGATCAACACTAAATAAATATTAATCCCAATACTGACATACATAGCCCTCTATGTTCTGCTCTTTTAAAAAAGTATTCAGTCCCTTTTTAAAGGCATCTAATGTATTTGATAGCACCACCTCCCCAGGCAGTGAATTCCATTGTCCTTACCGTAAAGAATCTCTCCCGCTGTTGTAGACAAAAGCTCCTTTCCTCAAGTCTAAGTGGGTGACCCCTTATCCTTTGTACTGTTCTGTTAATTAACAGGTCTTTGAAGAGCTCTTTGTATTGGCCCTGAACATATTTATATAATGTTATCATATCCCCTCTAAGATGCCATTTGTCTTGTGTGTACAAGTTTCTATCCTTTCTTCACAACTAAAACTTTCCATTCCCCTTATTACTTTTGTAGCCCTCCTCTGCACTTTCTATAGTTCCATAATATCCTTTTTCAGAAAAGGCACCCAGAATTGAACAGCATATTCCAGGTGGGGTCTTACCATGGACCTGTAAAGAGGCAGAATAATACCCCTTTTAATACATGCCAATATCTTATTGGCCTTTGCAGCTGCCAGCTGGCACTGCACGCTACTGCTAAGTCTATTGTCTACCATTACTCCCAAATCATTTTTCATTAGTATATTTACCCAAAGAAACACCATTTAAACTATATGTTGCATTTTTATTATTATACCCAAAATGCATAACTTTACACTTGTCTATATTGAATCTCATTTGCCATTTGCCTGCACAGTTACCCAATTTGTCCAAATCCTCTTGAAATTAACGTTATTAAACGTTATGGTGGCCAGTGGCCACCGGCCATTGACAAATGTCACTGTGTCATAGCAGCATTTGCTACTCATGTTCTTGATGCTGCTGAGTTTTTTAAGCAGCAGGATGATTAGGTAGCTCCAAGGGAATGGGATAAACTACAGCAGTGATAAAGGTGATAATGATAATGGTTCAACTCACCGGTAACTAGTGATGATCGAGCACCCCAATGCTCGGGTGTTTGGGTGCTCTGACCGAGCGCCCCCGGAGGCTCGAGTGCTCGGCCGAGCACCCGAGCCCCATTGAAGTCAATGGGAGGACTCGAGCATTACACCAGGCACCCCCTGCTCTGATGAGGGGAGGGTGCCTGGTCCATAGGAAAAGGGCAGAAAATGATGGAAACACCACAGAAATGGTTCAGGGACAGCATAGGGAGGATGTCTGGATGCATCTTGGACTCCAACATCGCTGCTGGGAACGATGTTTCGCCCGTAGTACGCCATTTTTACAGACTGACCGTAAAACACACAAAAAGGAAGATAAAAACTACTTTAGGCGAAAAATTGTTACCAAACAGTATTTGCTGTATATTTACTTGTATATCATCTGCAAATTCTGCAAAAAATTTCATAGATTTTTTGGAACTGGGGCCATGATTAAGAGGGAAACATGCGCAGAGGCAAATTCTGCAAAAAATGTCCTCGATTTTTCTGAACTGGGGCCATGATTAAGAGGGAAACGTGCGCAGAGGCAAATTCTGCAAAAAATTTCATAGATTTTTCAGAACTGGGGCCATGATTAAGAGGGAAACGTGCGCAGAGGCAAATTCTCCAAAAAATGTCCTCGATTTTTCTGAACTGGGGCCATGATTAAGAGGGAAACGTGCGCTGAGCCGACCATCTAAAACATTATGGGTGAGGGTCTGCTGCGGAGCTGACCATCCTAAACATTATATGCGAAGGCCCGCTAGTGAGCTGACGCTATAAAACATTATATGAGAGGGCCCGCTAGAGAGCTGACCCAATAAAACATTATATGAGAAGGCCCGCTGGTGAGCTGACCTATACAAAAATTGTCAAACAGCGCCCGCTGGTGAGCTGGCCCTATATAAAAATTATATCACAGGGCCCGCTGGTGAGCTGGCCCGATATAAAAATTATATCCCAGGGTATATGGAAGAGAGTCAACCATATACCCATTTTTTGGGTGGAAGGGGTGAATGGGAATACAGAGTATTCCCATCATTGTAAATAACATATCTAAAGTGACTTTATGTTCCCCCGGGGCTTTCCTCCAGTGGAGTGGAGAAGTCAGGGGAAATCCAGGCCTTGTTCATTTTTATAAGTGTCAACCTATCAGCATTTTCGGTGGAAAGGCGGATACGCTTATCTGTTATGATGCCACCAGTAACACTAAATACCCTCTCAGACAGAATGCTGGCGGCAGGGCAGGCCAGCACCTCCAAGGCGTAGAGTGCCAGTTCATACCACGTGTCCAGCTTGGACACCCAGTAGTTGTAAGGCACAGAGGGATCATTGAGGACGCTGACACGGTCTGCTACGTACTCCTTCACCATCTTCCAAAACTTTTCCCTCCTTGTGACACTAGGCTGCGCATCAGGGTGAGGGTGCTGGCGGGGTGTCATGAAGGTGTCCCACGCCTTGGAGAGTGTTGCCCTGCCTTTGTCGGAACTGCTGTGTGCTCCCCTTTTCTCCCCTTCTCGGTTGGCCAAGGTAGCACGTACTCTGCCGCCAGCGTTGTCAGATGGAAAATTTTGGAGCAATTTTTCAACAAGAACCTTCTGGTATTGCACCATTTTGCTTGTCCTCTCCACCGGAGGAATGAGAGATGAGAAATTCTCTTTGTAGCGGGGGTCCAGAAGGGTGAACACCCAGTAATCCGTGTTGTCTAAAATGCATATAACGCGTGGGTCACGGGAAAGGCAGCCTAACATAAAGTCAGCCATGTGTGCCAGAGTACCAACAGGCAAGATTTCGCTGTCCTCACCAGGAGGATGACTCTCAATCTTCTCATCCTCTTCCTCCTCTTCTGCCCACCCACGCTGAAGAGATGGAACTAAAGTTCCATGGCTACCCTCTGTAGCGGAGGCAACCGTGTCTTCCTCCTCCTCCTCCTCCTCCTCCGCCTCCTCCAATTGTCGCTGAGAAGACGAAGTGAGGGTGCTCTGGCTATCACCTTGTGTAAGCTCTTCCTCCCGCATTTCCACCTCTTCCACATGCAAAGCGTCGGTTTTAATTGTGAGCAGCGAGCGTTTCAGTAGACACAGAAGTGGGATGGTTACACTGATAATAGCGTTATCGCCGCTCACCATCTGTGTCGATTCCTCAAAATTGCGTAAAACCTCACAGAGGTCTGACATCCATTCCCACTCATCACTTCTGATTACAGGAAGTTGAACGGAGAGGCGACGACCGTGTAACAGCTGGTACTCCACTACTGCCCTCTGCTGCTCACAAAGCCGGGCCAACATGTGGAAGGTGGAGTTCCAGCGCGTGCTCACATCACACAGCAGCCGGTGAGCTGGCAATTGTAAGCGCTGCTGCATCTTCAACAGGCCGACTGAAGCTGTTGATGACTTACGGAAATGTGCACACACGCGGCGCACCTTGGTCAAGAGATCATGCAAATTGGGGTAGGTTTTTAGAAATCGCTGAACCACTAAATTAAATACATGCGCTAGGCATGGTACGTGTGTGAGCTTGCCGAGCTCCAAAGCCGCCACCAAGTTACGCCCATTATCACACACAACCATGCCTGGTTGCAGGTTGAGTGGCGAGAGCCACTGCTCGGTCTGGTGACTAATCCCCTGCAACAGCTCTGAGGCCATGTGCTGTTTGTCCCCAAGGCAGATCAGCTTCAGCACGGCCTGTTGACGCTTCCCCACTGCAGTGCTACACTGCTTCCAGCTACCGGCTGATGGGTGAGTGGCGCTGCGCGCAGAGAATTCGGAGGTGGAAACGGAGGAGGAGGAGCCAATAACGTAGGTGCTGGCGGAAACCCTGATGGAGGTAGGGCCCGCAATCCTCGGCGTGGGTAGCACCTGTGCCATCCCAGGGTCCGAGTTTCTCCCAGCCTCCACGACATTCACACAGTGTGCTGTCAGGGAAATGTAGCGTCCCTGGCCACAAGCACTTGTCCATGTGTCAGTCGTTAAGTGGACCTTCCCAGTAACTGCGTTGGTCAGGGCACGGGTGATGTTACGGGACACATGGTGGTGTAAGGCGGGGACGGCACACCGGGAAAAGTAGTGGCGGCTGGGGACTGCGTACCGAGGGACAGCTGCTGCCATCAGGCTGCGGAAGGACTCAGTCTCCACAAGCCTAAATGGCAGCATTTCGATGGCCAGTAATTTGGAAAGGTGTGAGGTTAGTGCTATGGCCTGTGGGTGGGTGGCTGGGTATTTTCGCTTGCGCTCAAATGCCTGGGGTAACGACATTTGGACGCTGCGCTGGGACAGGGAAGTGGATGTGGTCGCTGATGGTGCTTCAGATGGTACAGGTGCAGGGCGGGAGGTATGCGGGCCTGCGCCTTCGACAGGCGATTGGCCGGCACCGAAAACAGGGGAAGAGGAGGCAGTGGTGTGGCCTGCAGACACAGATTGGCGATCCGGGCGTTCCTCCCACTTATTACGGTGCTTGGATGCCATGTGTCGGATCATGCTGGTGGTGGTGAGGTTTCTAGTGTTCATGCCTCGGCTCATTCTGGTGTGGCACAGGTTGAAAACTACAATTTTTTTGTCATCCGCACTTTCCTTAAAAAAACGCCATACCGCGGAACACCTAGCCCTTGGTAAGGGAGATTTACGCAAGGGGGTGCTCCGTGGAACATTTGCGGGCCGGTTTGGTGCGGTCCGCCTTCTTTCTGTAGCCACACCACTGCCTCTTCCAGCCTGTTGCGGTGCTGCAGATGGCTCACCCTCAGGACTGCTGTCATCGCTCGGCTCTCCACCTTCCCAGTTGGGGTCAGTCACCTCATCGTCCACCAAGTCCTCCTCCACTTCCTCACTCTGATCATCCTCCTCATTTCTTGATCCCACCACATACTCAGTCATTGACAACTGTATATCATCCTCCTCATCAAGGTCTTGAGACAGTAATAGTGGTTGATTTGATGGCAACTGTGTCTCATCATCATCATCATCCACTTCCTTTGACCTTAAATGCCGTTCACCTCTGTCATCTTCTTGTGATTGGGTACCCTCTAGAGGTTGTGAATCAGGGCACAAGATGTCATGTTCCTCTGCAAGCGTGCTTGGAGAGAGGTTCAAATTAAGGATTGGTGATGAGACGAGCTCCTCACTATATCCCAGTGTGGGATCACTTCTTTGACCAGACCCTCTATGGTGGGAGGAAGGATGATCAGGGTGAGGATTATGTTGACCAGACTCTTGGCTACTGAGAGTGGACTTGGTGGAAGACAGGGTGGTGCTTAACCGACTGGAAGCAGTATCAGCTGAAATCCAACCGACCACCTGTTCGCAGTGGTCTGACCTCGAGAGTGATGTCCTGCGACGCCCTGTAAACTGAGACATGAAGCTAGGTATGGTGGATGTCTTTCTTTCTTGTGCTCTGGCACCAGGCACAGTTTCTACGCGTCCTGACCCGCGCCCTGAACTATCAGGATCACGTCCACTTCCCCGTCCCTTTTTACCCGCCTTCTTCATATTACACGGAATATGTGCTGCAAATCTGCAACTTTGCACACTAAACAGAATGTGCTGCTTATCTGCGGCTAGGCACAGTGAACAGAATATGTGACTTTTATTTTTAACACTTTGCACACTAAACAGAATGTGCTGCTTATCTGCGGCTAGGCACAGTGAACAGAATATGTGACTTTTATTTTTAACACTTTGCACACTAAACAGAATGTGCTGCTTATCTGCGGCTAGGCACAGTGAACAGAATATGTGACTTTTATTTTTAACACTTTGCACACTAAACAGAATGTGCTGCAAATCTGCAACTTTGCACACTAAACAGAATGTGCTGCTTATCTGCGGCTAGGCACAGTGAACGGAATAAGTGACTTTTATTTTTTACACTTTGCACACTAAACAGAATGTGCTGATAATCTGCAACTTTGCACACTAAACAGAATGTGCTGCTTATCTGCGGCTAGGCACAGTGAATGGAATATGTGACTTTTATTTTTTACACTTTGCACACTAAACAGAATGTTCTGCTAATCTGCAACTTTGCACACTAAACAGAATGTGCTGCTTATCTGCGGCTAGGCACAGTGAATGGAATATGTGACTTTTATTTTTTACACTTTGCACACTAAACAGAATGTTCTGCTAATCTGCAACTTTGCACACTAAACAGAATGTGCTGCTTATCTGCGGCTAGGCACAGTGAATGGAATATGTGACTTTTATTTTTTACACTTTGCACACTAAACAGAATGTTCTGCTAATCTGCAACTTTGCACACTAAACAGAATGTGCTGCTTATCTGCGGCTAGGCACAGTGAATGGAATATGTGACTTTTATTTTTTTACACTTTGCACACTAAACAGAATGTTCTGCTAATCTGCAACTTTGCACACTAAACAGAATGTGCTGCTTATCTGCGGCTAGGCACAGTGAACGGAATAAGTGACTTTTATTTTTTACACTTTGCACACTAAACAGAATGTGCTGATAATCTGCAACTTTGCACACTAAACAGAATGTGCTGCTTATCTGCGGCTAGGCACAGTGAACGGAATATGTGACTTTTATTTTTTACACTTTGCACACTAAACAGAATGTGCTGCAAATCTGCAACTTTGCACACTAAACAGAATGTGCTGCTTATCTGCGGCTAGGCACAGTGAACGGAATATGTGACTTTTATTTTTTACACTTTGCACACTAAACAGAATGTGCTGCTAATCTGCAACTTTGCACACTAAAAAGAATGTGCTGCTAATCTGCAACTTTGCACACTGAACAGAATATGCTGCTAATCTGCAACTTTGCACACTAAACAGAATGTGCTGCTAATCTGCAACTTTGCACACTAAAAAGAATGTGCTGCTAATCTGCAACTTTGCACACTAAACAGAATGTGCTGCTAATCTGCAACTTTGCACACTAAAAAGAATGTGCTGCTAATCTCCAACTTTGCACACTAAACAGAATGTGCTGCTAATCTGAAACTTTGCACACTAAACAGAATGTGCTGCTAATCTGCGGCTAGGCACAGTGAACGGAATATGTGACTTTTTTTTTTAAACTTTGCCCCCCAAAACAAAATATATCTGCTGCCCCCACACACAAGAGTCCTAAAAAGGACTTTTGGGTCTTTTTGTTGTTCAAACGCACTTTATTTCTGCCTACACTGACTTTCCCTTCCTATCCTCATCTCTCCCTGGCTAAGACTGAGCCGAACTCGCTGGTCAGGTGCTATACAGCACCCGATCACGGGTTCTGGCCAGCCAATTAGTGTAATGCCAGCAGCCAACATGGCTGCTGGCATTACACTGATGTCAGAGCCTCCCCACACGTTTATTGGCTGCGCAGCAGCCGCGAAACGTGCGGGGAGGAGAACCGAACATGGCGGGCGAGCACATGCGGTACTCATACGAGTACCGCCATGTGCCGAGCAGAGCGATGCTCGAGCCGAACCGAGCTTCGGCCGAGCATGCTCGCTCATCACTACCGGCAACCACTACTAGCTCCACTGATGTGCCTGAGTGTCACGGTTTATGAAGACTCTCAGACTTAAGGTTTGGTAACATAATTTAACTTTTATTAAAAGTTAAAGGCAGTCCCCGTAGGGTAAATATACATAACAATACAACAGTAATAGAACATACAATAGGTTCTACCGGCCTTGCCTAAATACCGGGCAAGGCAACCCAAGTGACAGTTTTAATGACGGGCTCTACCGGCCTTGCCTATACCGGGTAAGGCAACCGTGAGATGACATATACCGGTTCTACCGGCCTTACCAATACCGGGCAAGGCAGCCCAATGGAATGCTGAATGTAGGCTCTACCGGCCCTGCCAGTACCGGGTAAGGCAACCTTAAAGATGGTGAATTACAAGGTTCTACCGGCCTTACCAATACCGGGCAGGGCAGCCCAAAGGAGTACTGTAGTAGGCTCTACCGGCCCTGCCAATACCGGGTGAGGCAACCTACAGGATGGTATCATCAAGGTTCTACCGGCCTCACCAATACCGGGCAGGGCAGCCTGAGCAAGTAGACCAGCTGTCAAGTGACTAAGACAGCAGAGAGCATAAGTATAGAGGTCTTAATCAGCAGAAGTCTATAGCCAGGGATAATCAGACAACTGAAAGGAAGTGGACAGCGACTGACCACAGTACTGGATGTTCAGGAGCAAACCAACGTCCGCGCGTTGGGACTAATGGTAAATAGCGCCACCAGGTTTAATGGAGCAAACCAGTGACCGCACGCTGGAACCAACAATGTATATCGCAACCAGGTTTAGTGGAGCAAACCAGCGTTCGCACGCTGGAACCAACAATGAATATTGCGACCAGGTTTAGTGGAGCAAACCAGCGTCCGCACCCTGGGACCAACAATGTATATCGCAACCAGGTTAGTGGAGCAAACCAGCGTCCGCACGCTGGAACCAACAATGTATATCGCAACCAGGTTTAGTGGAGCAAACCAGCGTCCGCACGCTGGAACCAACAATGTATACCACAACCAGGTTAGTGGAGTAAACCAGCGTCCGCACGCTAGAACCAACAATGTGTATTGCAACCAGGTTTAGTGGAGCAAACCAGCGTCCGCACACTGTAACCAACAATGTATCACGCAGCCAGGTTTAGTGGAGTAAGCCAGCGTCCGCACGCTGGAACCAACAATGTATACCGCAACCAGGTTAGTGGAGTAAACCAGCGTCCGCATGCTGGAACCAACAATGTGTATTGCAACCAGGTTTAGTGGAGCAAACCAGCGTCCGCACGCTGTAACCAACAATGTATCATGCAACCAGGTTTAGTGGAGTAAGCCAGCGTCCGTACGCTGGAACCAACAATGTATATAGCAACCAGGTTTAGTGGAGTAAACCAGCGTCCGCACGCTGGAACCAACAATGTATATTGCAACCAGGTTTAGTGGAGTAAACCAGCGTCCGCACGCTGGAACCAACAATGTGAATGCAATAGCGAGGAGAACAATGTCGCCGGAGCGACAGCTGGAGCTCAAGACTCAGGAACTCGTACAGGTTAACCCGCACGGTGCTGGAGCACAGGAACCCTGGAATACAGGCACACAGGAACGTTGGAACACTGGAACACCAGAACGTTAGCATACAGGAGCACTGGAACACTGGAGCACCGGAACGTTAACGTAGAGGAACACCGGAACACTGGAACACCAGAACGTAGCATACAGGAAAACTGGAAACTGGCCCAGAGATCTGACATAAATGACATTGTATCTGTAATTGATGTGTGTTATCAGGGCAGTTATGTGTTCCCTCCTTTCCCATTTTTACTGACTTGTCACATATTGCGCACAGTGCTGTTGCTGAGGATGGCACTGTGCCTGCCAAAGACAAAAATAGTCCCACACCCATGACCATAGGGAAGGAGAATCACAGGGTCAGGGAGATGTTGTGGGATCCCTTCACTAGCAGTCTGGGTACTTGTCACCATCACTTCCCCTTCCATGTCAGCACTTAGGATCGACAGTCATGTTTGTCCCACAACCAGTTGTTTCATCACAATTACCATCACCATCAGCCCTCCTTCTCCCAAACCTGCTGCATGGTAGTAGTGGGACTGCTTTCAGATAACAGTCTCCTGCTGTGGCACTTGCCATCATCTTCTCTTCTTCCTTCTCCTGAGTGGGATGGGTGAACATTTTTCCCAAAGGCATAGTATAAAAAGAGTATGATGATGCCTGTGTTGGTGGAGTGTGGGGAAAATATCAGTTAAACAGGGAATTTTTTTTGGTCTAACAGGCGTCTGAGGAGGGTGGTGTGTTAGTTGTGGAGTCTGGGGAAAAAATAAAATAAGAAATTTGTATGTAAGGCAATAGAGACAGGGCCCCCCTGACGAAAGCTGTCACTGGGGTAGACTGATACTTGACGTGATAGAGTATTTTGTAGAGGATGACTTGTAAGATTTGTAGGACTTAGACTTTTTTGGCATTAGCCCTAAGGAAACATTGATTTGTAGGACTTAAACTTGTTAGAAACAAGCCCCCAAAATGTTTTTTGTTTTTTTTTGTAGGCCTATGTTTTGTTTTGTTTTTTGCTTTTTTAAAGCACAAGCTTTGAGGAAAAAAAAGCCCTGCTGGCCTAGTGGCAGCAGGTCAAGTCATGTTGGCCATTGGACACTGGCCATTGTCAAATGCCCTGATATAACTGCGGAATGTGTGACTGCTGTTCTTGTTACTGCTGCTGAGTTGTTTAAGCAGTAGAATGATTAGGCAGCTAAAGGGAATGGTATCAACAACAGCAGTAACATAGGTGATAAAGGTTGCACTTGCCACTACTAGCTCCAGTGATGCGCCTGAGGCAGTAGCAGCACCATAACTAGCCCCCAACTCTTCAGTTATATTAGGAGAACAGAAGATGTTGGCCAATAATGATTCTCCACCTGTCCCTAGAATATACATTTTTCCCCTTGAGAGCAGAAACTGTGCCTCTCACATCAGCAACTGCAATGTGCACAATGTAAATAAGGGAAGGACTGGGAACAATTGGTACATCTGCACTCACATGAAACACCTCTATCCAAACACCATGACACTAGGGTCCCTCAATTTGAAATCCCTCCACCACAAACCAAGTACTGCTGCTGTCACTATGCCCCTTGTCCTGAACCCGCTAAGGACACATGACATTATTCACTTAAAAGGTCTTCTACATGTGCTTGGTTTACAAGCACACGTAGAAGACCTTTTAAGTGAATGATTTCTTTTTTATTATCGCAATCTTGGCTCTGCTGCAGAGCCGCCACATGGTCGTACGACAGGCTTCCCCTGCAGTCAGCTACAACGCTGACTTCAGGGAAAGGGGAGGGAGGGGGAACTTTGAGAGTGAATATCTCTCAAGCCATAAAGGTTTGAGAGATGTCACTGAGGGCAATTAATTTATTTTTTTAGTACTACAATATTGGGATTGGTAATTTTTAAGTATTACTATCCTTGTAACTTATACATTTAATTTGTGGATATAAAATGAGAACCCAAGTGAATAAATATAGATAAATGAGTACTTTCTGCAAGCTCCCTAAAATTAGTCCAAAGTCTAAACAAAAACCCAAAGCAAAACAAATCCGAGCTCCTCCATACAGATTATCCAAATGTGAACCCTGTGTAAAGCATATATTATACCACTATGAAAAATTTGGGGTCACTGACTTGTCACAAATTGTGCACAGTGCATTTGGTTATCACTGCACTGTACTTGTTCCAAGAGAAAAATAGTCAGACACCCATGACTTCAGAGGGGACGGGAAAGGTGAGGAAGAATGGCCTCTTTCTTCTTCTCCTCCACATTCCCCTTCACTGTCTGGGGCAGAGGATGATGTTGCTGCTGTTGCTGCTACTGTCTCAGAATCAGCACTGCAACAAGGACCAGGAATATTGCTACTGCTAGCAAGTGGAACCTATCCTAGTCCTGCATCACTTGTTGACCCCATTCCCACCTTGTCCACAGTGGTCTGTGACACATTAGGCTACATTAGCCTACCCCTCAGCATCCTGCTATCATTGCAACTCCTAGCATTTCAAATGTTTTTTCTGTAATGAAATCAGACACAACTTTCTGGATAAAACATTAAAATCTGGCATTTGGGAATCAAATATCTGTGTGTGTGTGTGTGTGTGTGTGTGTGTGTGTGTGTGTGTGTGTGTATAAGAAAGAGAGAGAAATGTATACATACAATATATACTGTTTAATGTATGATTAAGAGATGATAGAAGTCTCTCTGGGAGATTAACTCAGCGAGTACCAGAAGTGTGTATACACCCATCTAGAAATCAAAGGGCTGTGCACACTGTTCTTTTCAGGATGAACCTGCTAATAGTTGAATTCTGTTATAGTACATATTTTATGGTTTTATGACATGCAGTGTGTCTTGTGTCTTGTCAAATAAATACACTGCTATTTATTTCATCTGTGCTGGTATTTCCCTTTTCTTCAACATGGCAAGTCTAAACCTTAATGACTTTCATACTATGTTAATACCCCAATTCTAATTTTATTATTTCTGGCTTTATATATGTGACCAAGAACATTAATGATATATTATGTATGAAGTATCCATAAAACCACTTTAGCATTAATGTGGTCTTTTTTGGCAGCCTAATAAAATGATAACATAAAAGTTTAAGTGTTATCTTAAAATGCCTTTCAAGTTATCAGATCTGGCAGAGCAATGCAAGTGATCTGCATAATAATAGAATGTGAATATTTAGTCAAAGTCAGTTTTTTGTTGTTGTTTTCCTAGCAGTGTCTTCTGAAAATAATCTAACTTAATTTAAATTACAATCAATAATAAAGTATTTACCCTTGTAGGGCCTGGTGCTTGGATCATTTTAACTGTTAGAGGTCAGACACATTTTCAACAATTTGCTACCCATCTGTTGTAATATCAATCCTATGGGTACATTTTCTTTAGGTATAAAATCTTTGCAGTTTTTTTTTTTTCAGGACAAGTTCAGTTTTTATATGCCTCATTTCAAGTAAATTTTGTATCATGTGACAATATCTGTTATCATTAATTTGTTAAAAAAAATAACATTTTACAATATCTTAGAATAAATCTCAAACAAATCTAAGATTGTTTCTAAAGTCTCAATTTATTTAAAAATCTTGCATGTCCTGAGTTGACTACACTGATACCAAATATGTGTAATATTACCTACATGCATAGCATGCATAGACTCCAAAAACAAAATGGCTTCCCTCACAAAATGATCATTTAAGGACATTGTGTACAAATACAAATAGACATTTTCAGAAATGTTTGAAAAATATACAAAAGTCTAAGGATGATATTGATCCTCTTAAAACTGAGACATGTGAATTAATAAGTGAACATTAGTGAGCATAAGGCTATGGCTAACAATCATTATTTTCTTCTGCTTATACAAAGGGAGCAACAATAGCAAGTTATGGTCATTCGGAGAGAATCACAGAGTTTCCTCTGACATGTTTATTGATTCACTTTCATTGGGCATAGTGCCCTGTGATTGGAGCTAAACAGATATAGTATCATTATTCAAAATGGGGTAAGATCTAAACCAGGAAATTATAGACTTGTGAGCTTGACTTGCATAGGGGGTAACATAGATGATTACTAACTGATAGTATTCAGGGTTATGTCACAACCAACAACCTTAATGGTAGGAAGCATCAGGATTTTATGAAGACTAGATCATGTCAAGCTAATTTACTTGCATTTTACAAATGTCTAAGTAGTATTCTATTGATGTTTTATACTTGGATTTTGTAAAAGCATTTGATACTCTACCTCAGAACAGGTTACTGTAGAAAGTTCAGTTTAGGAGGTGAGAGCTGTGCATGAATAGAGAACTAGTTAAATGATGCATAGTAGATATTTGTTGTAAATGAAACCTTTTCAAGTTGGTCTAAAGTTGTAAGTGCAGGGCCAAAGGGTTCAGTCTTCGGGCCCAATGCTTTTTAATTTGTTTATTAATAATCTAGATGAAGGTATTAAAAGTAATGTCCCAATCTTTGATGATGACACTAAGTTGTGTAAGGAAATACATGCAGAACAGTATGCTTTTCCTCAGAAAACAGATGAGAGTTGGTACCATTCTGTCATGGAAGAATTCCTTGAGTCTGAGTTTTCTGAAAAACTCCTCCATGTCACTGCAGAGTGTTACCCTCTCCACAGGTTTAGTGGGACAGAATGACAGGCCCTTTGAAAGTACAGATATTTCCTCTCTGCTTGGCTTATATTTGGAAAGGTTCACAACGCAGTTCTGTTCTGGTTGATTTACAGATTCTGCTAGTAAACTTGCTTTGCACCTCAGTCTCTGTAGTTCTTCTAGACTCAAGGAATTCTTCCATGACAGAATGGATAATAATTATAACAACACCACAGAGCTACATCATAATGTCAATGCACCCACAAAAAGATCCACCTGGACTCCAAAACCAGGAAGTAACCCCACACTGGACAGATACATAGAGAGTTTCAGGAACAGAGTCACTACAGAAATACTGGAAAGACAATGTGAACCAGCACCCAACCTAACCCAAAAGGAACAGAAAGCCATACAGTCACTAAAGAATAACCAGGACATTGTTATTAAGCCTGCAGACAAGGGAGGAGCTGTTGTTATAATGAACACTGTGGACTACATTCAAGAAGCAAATAGACAACTCTCTGATGAAAGATATTATGCAAAATTAGAAGAAGATTCCACAAAAATTATACAAAACAACTTAACAGGATCATAAAAGAACTACCCTCCAAAAATGAAGAACAGATAAGGCCCCTAATACCAGCAGATCCAAAAATAGGCTCCTTCTACATTCTACCAAAAATACACAAAGAAGGAAACCCAGGAAGACCCATAATTTCAGGGATTGGTACACTCACAGAGAATATATCTGGCTGGGTAGAAAATACCCTGAAACCCCTGGTAAAACAAACACCCAGCTTCCTTTAGGACACCACGGATCTTTTAAATAAATTAGCTGACTTGGGGCCAATTCCAGAGAACACCTTCCTGGCCACTATGGATGTAGAATCCCTTTACACCAACATTCCACACATAGATGGCATAGCAGCATGCCAGGGATATCTGGAACAAAATAACACACCCATGGAACCGGTAACAAAACTCCTACAGTTTATTCTCACCCACAATTACTTCAAGTTTTCTACCTTCAGAAAATGGGGACTGCAATTGGTACCCGAATGGCACCACAATATGCCAACCTGTTTATGGCAAAATTGGAAGAGGACTTCCTGTCCACCTGCCAGATAAAACCCCTGGTTTATCTCCGCTACATAGTTGATATTCTTATCATCTGGACTGCCAGTGAAGAGGAACTTCTCAAATTCCATGAGAATTACAATACATTCCACCCCAATATCAACCTAACATTCAGTCACTCACGCACAAACATTAACTTCCTTGACACAATATTAGTATTCAGAACAACTCCATCCACACATCCCTATACCGCAAACCAACAGAGAGACCAACCTACCTGAAAAGCAATAGCTTCCATCCAAAACACACAAAGAACTCCATCATATACAGCCAGGCCATCAGATACCACCGCATCTGTTCTGACATGATGGACCGTGACAAGCACCTCCAGAAACTCAGAGGAGACTTTATAAAACACGGTTACAGCGCAACTATTATTGACAGTCAAATACAGAAGGCTACCCAAATACCAATAAAAAATCTGTTGCACTACAAAGTACAACATAAGGGAAACCGGGTGCCACTGGTGGTCACTTACCACCCCCAGGTTGAAGTGTTCCTCAAAATATCTAGAGAACTTCAAAAGAAATTACATTACAGATGAAAGACTTAAGAACATATTCCCACAGCCTCCCTTACTCTCCTTCAGACAGCCTCCCAATTTGAAACAACTGATGGTGAGAAGTGCCCTGAATAAAAATACAAAAAATGGCACATCTCCCTGCCTACAAAAGAGATGTAACACCTGTGCACACATTTACACCACGGACAACATACCAATTCCAAACACCTAGTTACACCATAAGATCAATGGTACCTTCACCTGTAAATCATCCAATGTAATATACCTTATTATATGTACAAAATGCCCAACAGCTCTGTATGTGGGAGAAACTGGACAAGCACTACATAGGAGATTTAATTCCCACAGATCCAGTGTTAATAAAAAAAAGACAGACACACCAGTGGGAGAACCTTTTTGTCAAAATGGGCACAGTGTCAAGGATATTAAGTTAACTGTATTGATGGGACTGTTCCGCACTCAGAGGGACAGAAAAGTATGGGAGGTAAAATTAATGTTAAAATTTAATGCAATTTGTAGTGGTTTAAATAGAGATAAAGAATTCTTATCAAAATACAATTTAGTTGATTGACCTTTCCAACAGACCCAAGAGCATCGTAAATACCTCTAAAGCCTCAGTGGAAGAGTGCAATTTGCCATTGACTGATCAAAGATAACTGGATCTGGATTGAGTTCTCTTATTTGATTTCCATGCTAAACAATGTGATGTGTACTTGTATTTAAGATAAATGTTTTCATATTTCTTTGTATAACATGCCTGAGGAAGAGACCTAAGGTCTTGAAAGCTTGCATTTAAATCTGCTTAGTTAGCCAATAAAAGGTATCAAAAACTATATTTGCCTCCTGTTTTCCTCAGAAAGGTGTAGATAAACTGAGTAGGGAAATTTCACAAAAAAAGAAGCATGCTTTTTTGCTTTCCAGATAGGAATAGGAATATGTAGATTTACTTCCTGTCATGGTTTGTTAAGACTTTCAGATGTAAGGTTAGGTAAAAAACACAACTTTATTGAAAAGTTTAAGATAATCCCATAGGGTTTCATACACATACAAACAATACATAGAACAGGCAGGTAATATATAACAATAGCAATACAGGTTCTACCGGCCTTACCAATATACCGGGCAAGGTAACCTGGACGAGAACGTAATAGGTGGCTCTACCAGCCTTGCCAACATACCGGGCAAGGCAGCCCAACGGAATACCAATGTAATAGGCTCTACCGACCTTGCCAACATACCGGGCAAGGCAGCCCAACGGAATACCAATGTAATAGGCTCTACCGGCCTTGCCAATACCGGGTAAGGCAACCTCAGGTTGGAGTAATGAAAGGTTCTACCGGCCTTACCAATATACCGGGCAAGGCAGCCTGACGGAATACCAATAAGTAGGCTCTACCGGCCTTGCCAATACCGGGTAAGGCAACCTTGAGATGGAATAATAAAAGGTTCTACCGGCCTTACCAATATACCGGGCAAGGCAGCCCAAGGGAAAGTGACACCCACAATGACCTTGGTGACAGTGGAGCAAACCAGCGACTGCACGCTGGAAGGAACAGACTAGTAATAGCCCAGCCGCAAGGCTTGGGGAGAGAACCAGCATCCGCACGCTGGGAAGCAAAAGTACAGCGTATAAGGCCGCAAGGCCAAGGAGCAAACCAGTGTCCGCACACTGGAACCAACGGCTGTAAGGTGTAGCCACAAGGCTAGTGGAGCAAACCAGCGTCTGCATGCTGGGAACCAACAGAGCTGCGTATAGTGCCGTAAGGCCAAGGAGCAAACCAGTGGCCGCACACTGGAACCAACAGGCCATAGAGTGTAGCCGCAAGGCTAGTGGAGCGAACCAGCGTCTGCACGCTGGGAACCAGCAGTGCTGCGTATCGGGCCTTAAGGCCAAGGAGTAAACCAGTGTCTGCACACTGGAACCAACAGGCTGTGAAGTGTAGCCGCAAGGCTAGTGGAGCGAACCAGTGTCCGCACGCTGGGAACCAACAGAAGGAATGTCGCCGAAGCAACTGAGGAACAATGTCGCCACGGATGCAGGAACTGGAAACATGATGAACAGGAACCAGCAGAGATGGTCAACCGGATCAGGAACGGCAATGAAGACTGGCAGCAGGAACAGCAACCTCTGATGATCACAACTGGAACCGGTACTGGAACCAACACAGCAGGCAGGATACTCAGGAACAGGACGACTCAGGAACACAGCAACAGGCCTAAATAGCTACAGTAGCAAGGTGGAAGTGGATGCTGTCAGAAACACCACGAAAGGACAACCAAAGGGTGCCCAGACTGAGTTTAAAAAGGCAATGCGAGGCGGGCTGAAGGCAGACAGCCAATGGGAGCCCCCTACAGGTAATAGACACAAGAATGCAGCAATCACGGGCACCGTGATACTGCCTTTTCACTAGGAACACGGAAACAGTTGTGAAAATCCTTCTATTTCACTCCCATTTTACTCAATGAGGCAAAACTTCCTGTTCATATACATAAGCTCCTGCACTCTATTGCGGTGTATTTTAGGACAAATGGAACAAAAATTGTAACCACACCATCTACAATACACACTACTCCAGACAAGATTAAAATCAAAAGTATACCTTTATTTCTTGCATTAATATCTTCTTCTTTCTAAGACCATGCTGAGTTGGAAAGGCAGCAAATGGGTTACAAATAGATGACAAATAGCATCAATATGGTTCTCGCACTCAACACTTAATCATGACACAATTTGTTGTCCATCACTTCCGCTTATTTGAACAGATCAAGCAACCAATTGAGAGCTATATAACCCAGTTAAACATCCCTTAATGTAATTGGTTTAGATTAAATCAAATAGACATGGAATGGTACATCCAGTCTGTCTTAGGCAATGTCCACAATCTTATATTTACCTTTACATCTATGAGGTTTAAAGATAAAAGAATTAAGGATACAAATTCCACAAAACAACACATCTTCAACATAAATTCAATAATGCTACAAAGTAACGGATCTCACATATAACATAACTTTGTTGCTTTCTCTTCCCCCACTATGTAACGCCATTGATCTCCTATATAACTTACAAATGTATTAGCCAAACTTGAAAACGATTAAAGACAAGAGAGATTACATTCTAAGTTTAAACTTACATGACTCTATGTATCTCTCTCGTTAGTTACTCGTAAATGTGTCGGCAGCGATCTTCTCAGAAACCCAGATGGAAATGTGTCCACCCAGGGGGACATCGTCCAGATCGAGGCTATACAAGCCACAACAAAAAGAAGAACAAGGAGAGGTGGAAAGAGACATCACATGAAGCAAACATGCACAGAACAAGCGGAAACAGAAACGCAAACTGAAGAAATAAGATCAGTTATAAACTTATCTTATTATGTCTTAACAACCAGTGAGAATAAGGTTTTAGAGAGAGGTCTTAACTTTGTACCTAGTCGTCACTTCAGTGTCTTCGATATGTTAGTGGATGTCAACCGCTTTGTGAGGAAGCTTACATTAAGGAAATAATACGTTACAGAAGAAGAAGAATCCCTTGTTAATGAGATTAAAGATAGTGATCCTGTTCAAAATAAATTTAGAGATTTTTCCTTTAAAGTTTACTGTTGCTTAATGGATCTAGAAGGTATAGTGTGTCAGGGGATTCTAAGATTCACACCCCTTAAGTCCGCTTGTCAAAAAAATATGACTTCTACACGATAGGATGTAGAGGGTCAGTGCTGGATATATTCCATCACTTAGTGGAAAAAGATCTAATTAAATTAAAGCAGGACATGAGGGATGTTGAGTCTGCTACCAATCTTAAGAAGGACGAGATTTTAGCGGTGAAGCATTTATCCAGATTGGATGAAATTGTTATTAAGAATTCTGATAAAGGCAGAGCGTTGGTAGTCATGGATGTACAAGATTACCACAAAGAGGCACTTAGACAACTTGGAGATCCTGAACCATATGTCTAACTCAAAAAAGATCCTACAAAGGAATTCAGTTTGGTGATCCGATCCCTGATTGATGAGGGAGTTGCTATGGGGGTGGTGAGTATGGGTGATGCAGAAGGAATGAGGGTTTCCTGTCCTGTAGTCCCCATATTTCACCACCTCCCGAAAGTACATAAATCCATTCTAAATGTTAAAGGCAGGTCCATAGTCTCAGGGATTGGGTCACTGAATGAACCCTTGGGAGAATGGTTGGATTTACATGTACAACCTTTAGTAGTTAGACTTTATAGTTATTTGAGGGATACAACTCATGTTTTACAGATCTTACAAGATAATAAATGGAGCAAAGAATATACTTGGATTACTTGTGATGTTAGAGCACTATATTCCTCAATTCCACATGAATATGGTCTTCAGTCCTTGAGGTATCACCTTGACAGATATAGCAATTCTAGTAATGATCTTAAGTATTTAATTTTAGAGGCTAAGAGGTACTTGCTGACGTACAATTATTTCCTATATGATGGTGGGTTCTACCTCCAGAGACGCGGGACTTCCATGGGCGCAAAGTTTGCGCCCTCCTAAGCAAACCTCTTTATGGGGTGGTGGGAGGAGTCCCGCATCTTTGGGGCTGGTAACCCACATAGGGAGAATATCGTGCTGTTTTGCAGGTATATTGATGACCTCTTGTTTATCTGGTAGGGTGATCCCTCAGGAATTCTGAGGTTTGTGTCCCAATTAGATGATTCTACTTAGAACTTACATTTCACATTTGATTCAGATTTAATGTTGTGTGGGAATTCCTCTACAGTAAAGATTGAGACTGAAGTCTATAGAAAACCAATAGGTGGAAACAGTCTTCTGAGAGCAGATAGTTGCCATCCATTACATACAGTTAGGGGAATCCCTGTTGGGCAATTTAAACAACTTAGACGTAATTGTTCTTCAGAGGTTTCTTTTGATGAACATTCTAAAATACTCTATAATAGATTTTTACATAGGAGATACCCTAGTTGGATAGAGCATATGACTTGGCAAGAAAAGAGGATAGAAAAACACTATTAAAATATAAGGAGAGGAAAACCCAACAGTTACCAAAACAAACGGGTAGAATAGTCTTTATGACTGATTATAGTTTACAATATGCTAGAATATGTAATATTATTAAGAGACATATACCAGTCTTAAGGGCAGATCCAAAGTTACAGAAATTGGTAGATAATGGTTTTCAGATTGTGTCTAGGAGAGGAAAAACATTGGGTAATATACTTTCTCCCAGTATGTACACAGGGGACAGGAAAAGACAAAGAACATGGTTGAGCACTGTTGAAACTTACAGATGTGGTACAGGTAGATGTCACTGTTGTAGTCATATTAATATCTCGTCCAAATTTACCTCATGTGTAAGTGGGCAAGAATATAAAAATAAGACTTACGCTAATTGTGCCACAAGAGGGGTAGTTTATTTACTTACTTGTTCCATCTGTAATGACCAATATGTTGGTAAGACCAAAAGGACGGTAAGGGAGAGACTCAATGAACATCTAAGTGACATCAGACATCTAGGATTTAAGTTGAAGATAGCTAGTCACTTTAAATAAATTCATGGAGTAGATACAAAAGTGCTGAAAGTACAAATTATAGAAAAAGTGATGCTTGGAGTTCGGGGAGGCGATCTAGAAGGCCGGTTATTACGGCGTGAAGCATTCTGGATCTTTACTCTTGACACTAGATACCCAAATGGGTTAAATATGAGCTATGATGTTTCCTGTTTTGTTTGAGTAAATTAAGAAAAAGATTATTGAAAAAATAGATCTTTGATTTAAGGTGAAGTTTAATACATCTCCATTATTTGTGGTTTTAAGATGATTGTATTAATCACTCCACCTTAATTTTCTCCATATAATGATGTAGTTGCTAATGAAATTGATTCTATTATTATATGCTTTTAATAATTTTAGGGTCGAACATTTTTATACTTACCATTTATTTTATAAATGGATCATTTATGGATATGATTATGGATTTCGAGTCTGTCTTGGGTGATGGTTTACAAGGTTTTGTTTAACTTACACTGGATCTAGGTAGCCAGATTCTTAAGGCAACTTCAGACCCTAATGCTATTTTGTAGCAGGTAAAGGGTCAGTTTCAAGATTAAATTAATTCTACTGTCAGCGAATCCCTATATGAGAGTCTTTGGGACATAGTAGTAGATGCATTTTTAATCTAGATCCATGTTAGATTGGGACTTTGACTCCAATGTTGTTTTCCTTTAATTGTGTTTTGTTTGGCCGACACATTTGCGAGTAACTAACGAGAGAGATACATAGAGTCATGTAAGTTTAAACTTAGAATGTAATCTCTCTTGTCTTTAATCGCTTTCGAGTTTGGCTAATACATTTATTAGTTATATAGTGGGGGAAGAGAAAGCAACAAAGTTACAAATGTTGTATGTGAGATCCGTTACTTTGTAGCATTATTGAATTTATGTTGAAGATGTGTTGTTTTGTGGAATTTATATCCTTAATTATTTTATCTTTAAACCTCATAAATGCAAAGGTAAATACAGGATTGTGGGCATTGCCTAAGACAGACTGGATGTACCATCCCATGTCCATTTGATTTAATCTAAAACAATTAGATTAAGTGATGTTTAACTGGGTTATATAGCTCTCAATTGGTTGCTTGATCTGTTCAAATAAACGGAAGTGATGTACAACAAATTGTGTCATGATTAAGTGTTGAGTACGCAAAACATATTGATGCTATTTGTCATCTATTTGTAACCCAATTGCTGCCTTTCCAACTCAGCGTGGTCTTAGAAAGAAGAAGATATTAATGCAAGAAATAAAGGTATACTTTTGATTTTAACTCCTTAGTGACAGCCGCGTGCAGACGCCGCCGTCACTTAACGCCCGTCTAACATTTTTTTTTTTTTTTTCAGAAGAATCCGGAGTCCCCGAACGGCGTGCAGCCGCGCGGGGATCCGGATTTCCTGGACGTACATATACGTCCTCTGTCACTAAGTGACAGCCACAGAGGACATACATGTACGTCCATTGTCGATAAGGGGTTAATCTTGTCTGGAGTAGTGTGTATTGAAGACGGTGCGGTTACAATTTTTGTTCCAAGAATCATGTGAAGGGCAGGAGAGTCCTTAATAATCGGCACATTCATTATCTCACTTCAAAGACTTTATTTAAACTCTGATACATGAGAAGTTCCTCTCAATATATTATGCAATACAGATTTTGAACACATGAAAGCCCATCACATACTGGAGCCGTTTATTTCTTCCAAGGTTATGCATACTTTAGGACAAAACCAGAGTGAAAGGAGACAATGTGAGAGAGAGAGAGAAACAAATAAATTGAAATGAGATATTAACAAAATATAGTGGTTACTTAGTGGTTCTTAGTTTATTGCTAAACTTCCCAGGCACTTCTACACCCGTGAGTACTATTTCTTCAGCTACTTTCATATTGTACATCTGAATATCTGTGTAGCTGAGTGAGGGCAGCTTGTAAAATTACCTCAAGTGCACCTACAGCTTGTTTGACCTTCTATAGGCCAGTCAAGTGGACTTTCTTACAAGTGAGTTCCTATTTCTACATTGAATGTTATAGAATTGATGAAATATCATCTATATGAAGATATCTACAAGCAAATCTTATATAATAAGCACCTTTATTTATATGAATTGGGACATGTTTGTTTTATTTATTTGTATTCACTATTGATATACACAGATCGCACTATGATTTGGATTTCTACCTTTTTACATGGTTATATACCACATTTCTTCCACTGAGGACCCAAGTAGCAGATCTCCTTGTATCAAGTATCATTTCACTTATATTGCGAGTAATAAGATACTTTTTTATAATTTTTGATATCACATATTCTCACATATATTTTGTTGTTCACTATCACTATTTATCACAATAGATATAATTGTGTTTTGCTTTTTCATATATTATACTTTTGTGTATGATAGTGCTCACCTATTGCACATATACCAGTTTAGTATATTCTGCAGGATGAAGTCTCCTCAGATGCCTCTTCATGTCCTGCTTGAGATTCTCCTCCACCACACTGCCATGTGTGGTTAGTGCACCACACAGTGTGCAATGGGTGGACACAAACAGCCACATCCTAACATCTATAGAGTGGCTATCATTTGGTGGGGGAGGTAATGATGAACAAGGTATATTGATAGAAGATGTAGTTACCCTAGAGGAAGTAGGTTATGGTGAGCTAGTTGTTTCATTTGTCGTTGAACTTCAAGCCTCTGCCTGGGTTTCTCTGTTCTTCCTTCTTTTTGATTTCTGCCTTGCCTCTTGTTGTCTTTGGGGAGAGTCAGGGGGTACAACAACAGCTTTCTGTGGTGGGTGTTTGGCTATAACATGTTTAACAAGTTTGACATAAATATAATGGTGTCTGTATTTCATGTGTGTTATCAGGATGGTTGTGCCAAAGAGCATTCCCTCCTTTCCCAGCACTTCTGACAGCAGGCACAGCACGTCTGGCAGCAGGTGAAGCATGTCTGGCAGTAGGCACAGACAGCTGACCTGTCCTGCTCTCACTACTATCCTCTTCTTCCTCCCTTGACACTAGGAGCCTCTCCTGCCTCAATTTTGTAAAAAGATCACAGCAGAACAGCACAGGACATCTACCTCGCTCTGTAGCTGTTTCTATTGTGTTATACTTCCTGAAATACGTAAAGTTTTTATACCGAAAAGGTGAAAAACACATTAATCACTGGGCACAAACTTTTTAGCCATTGAAAAAATAACAAAGAATTTTTGCCAATAGGCAAAAAAATGAGAAGATTTTAATCGCTGTTTTTAAAGCAGATTTTTCCACAAAAAAAACGGACAACTACATGGTTTTCGTGGATTTTTTTTCACAGGAACATGATGGGACCTTTCGCCCATACCTACTCCTGATTGATAACTGGGTAAAATTTATAAGATATTCGCCTCTCTAAGATCGTAAGGATAAAAAAGCATTTTAATGAAAAAGATACATTAAGTCTCTCTATATCCTCTAGTAATTCAAATTAATTAGTTCTAGAGGTAGGAAAAAACTTAATCCTTTATTTAAAACTTGTATTTCATTTCTATCAAAGGTATACTTAGATAAATTAAAAAATACTGACACTGGTTATCAAAATATCTGTTACAGAATCCAGACTGTTCCAACACAGTCTTCATTCATTTTCTCAATCATTATTATTTTGTATTATGCATCACCCACAAGTAATATTTGCTCAACAGTTTCTTCATCATGCACTTCACCTTACACACTTTTATTGTATTTAATTTATTACCCTGTTACACTTCTATTACATTTCATTCATTCATTTTATTTTTTTATTTATTTTTTAATTTTATTATATTCATAGTCTTTTATCTTTTTCTGATTCACATATCAATTATCTCTGGTCTTACTAGATTCAGTCTGACTAATTAAGTACAAATGATACCTTTATTGGCTAACTGAGTGGCTCTAGAATACAAGCCAGACAATTAAGTGTCTTCAGGCTTTATAAGAACGAATCATATTATAGAATGATATTATGAGGTAACAGAATGAAGGAATAATACAATATGTTTATTCTGTAATAAACATGTAATATCACTGTAATAAGGGTGGAAATAAAAACAGAAAAATGATCTGTATATCAGAAAATGAAGAACAAAAACTAAAAACAAAAAGGCAAAGGAAAAACAAAAAAAGAAACAAGTTCCAAATATATATAGAAAGGAATATTTTGAGGCTGGTTTCTCCAGACGAAGGCGGAGCCCCACAATGCAGAGGAAAACTGGGAAGGAGCCAATACCCCAAGGGTTAACATCTCGCAGAGGAGAACTAAAAAGGAGCTAAGACAACACAGACATACATCCCAGATTTTAAAGGTGTTAACCTCGGTTAGAAGTCTCATAGCATATGTGGTTGTACCTTAGGGACTGGCTGTAAACAATATAGTTTTTTGTGTGCCTGGGACAGAAACTGTAATTTCTGAGATATTTAAGCCTGTCAATTGTTTTGTTGTACAGATATGTCTGGATGAAGTTGTTACTATTAATGATTGTAGTAGTTATACAATACTAGTAGAATTTAAATATTAAAATAATATGCATGAGCAATGAATGTCATTTATTGAGTATCCAGCCTTCATTCTTATTATGTCTGAAAAAGAGACCACATTGTCTTGATTGCTTACATCCTAGAGTCACTTAGGCAATAAAGGTATCATTTTTAGCCTACTAGTCTCCTGCGTTTTCTATGGCTAACATTGTTCCATGAATTACCCATATATGCAGTCTATAATGCACTCTTCAAAACAACTATTTCCTTTTTTGTCCAGTTCTTAAGCTTTAGATTTCTGAATATTTATTTGTTTATTTATTTTTAATGTGATATCTTAGTTTCATAGTTTTGTTATTTAAACCTCCCCTCTTATATAAATAAGGAAACTCAGAATGGTGGACCAATTATTACATTTCTTAACCCTTTGAGTGCCAGAGGGCGTACCCCTCTGGCACTCAAAGGGTTAATATATTTTTTCCCATTTTAATGTCATTTATTTTTTTCTACACTAGCTTGTGACTTTGATTGTTCAGCCATCTAATATATATACAATTTTATTTTACTATCTTCTGGGTAATATCATTTAATATCAACAAACAATATAGGGTCCATCCCTTTTATTTTATTCCATTTTATGTATTCATTTACTGATTTATAAATGAGGTAGGTCTGATTCATGTGTAGACACTCAGTATAAGGATTGACTTTCATCCTATGTTGGACTATTACTAAATTGCTCTTTTGAATTCTGACAATTAATTAGAATGTTTTGTTCAATTATATGATTACCAGTTGTCCATTGACACATTTTTCTTCTGATGAAATAACTAGTTGGCCAAGAAACACATTGAGTGAACTGTATCAGGAGTTAGAGATTACATTTTCCATTACTGAATTTGAATTTTTTGGATCTTATTAAATATGTACTATTATTATTTTTTTTTTAGCCTGTCATTTATTTTTCAAGACATCACTTGTTACACCCACGATAGTGTGCCTGGAGCAGGTATTTGGGCTCACTATAGGACCATTGAATTGCAGTATGTATTATAGTGTTTCACTTATTCACTTTACTGACTCATCAATAGCATATTATTCCATTTGGATGCTTGTCGGCACTAGAGATGGGCAGAAATTGTCGCCTCAAACCAAAAAATTGGCAAATAATGGCACTTCCCGCTTGGCAAATAATTTCCCACTTAAAGTACAGTTTTGACACTTTTTCATCTAACTCAATTTATTGAGATCAGTGGGAACATTGAATTTAAGCACAACTCTTAGCAAATGTTATTTTATTTCCTAAAAGTATAGTATAAAATGTGTATGAGGGTATCTGTGTTGGTGGAAGGTGGGGAAAGAATCAGTTGAACAGGGAATTTTTTTGGGGGGGTTGTTTACTGGGATTGGGTAGACAGTTAATAAAAAATAAATACAATTAAAAAAATCCATAAAACATACTATAAAAGGGGTCTGAGGAGGGTGCCTGTGTCGGTGGATGGAGTCTGGGAAAAAAATCAACTGAACAAGGAATTTGTTATGGGGGGGTTATTGACTGGCATTGGGGACAGTTAATAAAAAATAAATGAAGAAAATAAAACAAAAAATGTGCATGTAACATGACAGAGACAGGGGCCCCCTGATGTAAGCTGCTACTGGAGTAGACTGATACGTGATGTGATAGAGTATTTTGTAAAGGATGATTTGTAAGATTTGTTGTCAGAGGACCAAGCCCTAAGGAAACCTTGATTTGTAGGACTTGTCAGAAACAAGCCCCCAAAAGTTGTTTATTTTTGTAGGCCTATGTTTTGTTTTTTTGTTTTTTTAAAGATCAAGCCCTAAGGAAAAAAAAGCTCTACTAGCCTAGTGCCAGCAGGTCATGTCGTGTTGGCCATTGGCCATTGTCAAATGCCCTGATGTAGATGTGGAATTTGTGACTTCTGATTTTGCTGCTGCTGCTGCTGAGTTGTTTAAGCAGCTGAATAATTAGGCAGCTCAAAGGGAATGGGAACAATAACAGCAGTAATATGAGTGATGGATGATGAAGGTTCCACTTGATTTCTGTGGTGGTTGTTTGGTTTTAACATGTTTCACATAAATGTCAAGATGTGTTCCCTCCTTTCCCCTTTTCACTGTCTTGTCACAAATTGTGCACAGTGCCATTGGTGATGACCGCAATCTGCCTGCAATAGTCACCACCCATTAATTCAGAGGGGAGGGGAAAGGGGGACAAGAATGACATCTTTCTTCATCTCCTCCACATTCTCCTTCACTGGCTGGAATATGTTGCTACTGTTGCTGCTACTGCCTCAGAATCAGTAGCACTGCAACTTGGACCAGGAGTATTGCTGCTGCTGGCAAGTGGAACATGTCTTAGTCCCACATCACTTGTTGACCCCATTCCCAGTGAGTTCACAGTGGTATGTGGTACACTAGCCTGCTCCTCAGAATCCTGCTGCCCTTGCAACTTAGCAGCAGCATGAATTAGAGCAGTAGCAAACTCTGGAAAGTCCAAAGGCTCACTGGTGGTGGTGATTCCCATCTCCATCCCTGTCTCCCATTCCTTCTCATGTCTCTTCCACCCCAACTTCTCCACCATCATCATCACCACCACCAGTCCCTCCATGCTGCTTCTCTATTACAGACATCTCACCTGTTGGAAGAGGTGATGAGAAATGTGACAGAGGGTCCCCTAATGTCACACTTGCCATTTCTTGGTGACCTGAAGAAGAAAGACTGGCAGCACTAGCAGCAGGCACAGGTAGCTGATCTGTGCTCCTAGTGGTGGTGGTATTATTGCTGCTAGGCAATGCTAAGAGGAGAAGGGGACTCCCAGGATCAGGGAATGGTGTGGACTCCCTTGACTGGTAGTCTGCATTGCTTCCCCTACCACTTTCTGAACTCTACTCCCACCAGCTGCTTCACTATCACTGTTATTACTACAAACACCAGCCTTATCAATTTCAGTCCCTGACCCAGCTGAGTATTACTCCTCACTAGTAATATGATGATCACCCTTTCCCTCACTCCTAACATTCTGGACAACCTGCTGCACCTTATTAGTAGTACTACTAATGGCGAGACTGCTTGGGGATGGCAAGTGTGATTTAGGGTCCCCTGCTCTCACACTTGGCATCATCTTCTTCACCCCCATCCTGAGAATTACAAGAAACATTGACAGCAGGTTCGGCACTGCCAGCAGGTTCAGCATTGCTAGCAGGCACTGCACTGTTGGCTGCAGGTGCAGCACTGCTGGCTGCAGGTGCAGCACTAGCAGCGGGCGCAGGACTGACAGCAGGCAAAGGCAGCTAACCTGTCCTGCTCACATTACTACCCTTTTCTTCCTCCCATGAGATTAATTTCCCCAGGATCACTAGGGGTGATTTAGGTGGACTGACCAGCATTGGGTTTGTAGTAGTCACTTCCTCCTCCTCAAAATCACTGGACTGTCCTTCTAGCTCCTCCTTTCATAATTGTTAAACTTGCTCATAGCAAGTGATAGCAGTCACTATGAGTCTCTCCTGCCTCAATTTTACTATTAGCATATAGCACAGCAGCCTAGCACCTCTCTATCACTCAGTAGCTGCTTCTATTGTGTTTCAATTCCTGGAAAAATGCACATTTTATAGCGAAAAGGCAAAAAAACATTAATAAAGGGGTGAAAACTTTTTAGCCAGAATAATTTTTGCCAATGGGCAAAAATGGCAAAGATTTTATTTAAAGCTTATTTAACAGCAAAAAAGCAGACAACCATGTGATTTTCGCAGATTTTTTTTTTTTTGCAGGAACATGATGGGATCTTTCGTCCAAACCTAGTCAGCACCCTTTTTCTTGTTTTGTACTCTCCTATGTTTCCAACTATTGTCATACGTCTATAAATGGAAGTATGAAGTCGAAGGTGCAGAGGTCAGATGGCATTCATAGCTGATAGAACTGATTGTGGGTAGTAGAATATTACCCACATGGGTTGATTATTACTATATTCTGTGTTTTTTCTTTTCCTTTTAATAATAATCATAATAATAATAATTCACCTCTCCTTGTCCAAATATGACTAGTTAAAAGTCTATATAAAATGATTTTGCAATGGTATAATGCAGTCAATTTCTTAAAACTCCTGCCTTTATAAATTGCGTTTTACAAATTTGCATTGTAACTGGAAATATCCTAAATCAATATATTCAAACTACAAAACACTGGAAATCAAGTTTGGCATTTTATGTTTCTATCAAAGTTCAGTTCCTCTGGGAAGAAGTGATATAATATGAAATTAAGCCTTAATGTTTCTGAATTGCAGGACTACAAACAGATTTGTATACACTCCAAACACATTTAAGTAGAATGATGGCTTGGAATAACAAAAAGCTATAATAAACTTACCACCATATTGTTGGTAGAAAGTGAGTTAATTTTAAGTAGAATGGAATTTCAGTTGCAATGACCAAAACTGTATTATTGTTTTTATTAAACTTTTAGTGTCTGTACATATTCTGTCCACAGCAAGTGAAGTTTATATAGAAGCAGTTTAGTTTTAGGGCTGTTACTTGGCAATTACAGTCTTTGCACTCATTATTATTAAATAACATCTATGACCTTTTGTGTGGATTTAAATTTTAGTTGGCCATTAATTAGGTTGACAAATGACAAAACCCTCCAGGACTTCTGTCAATTATGTTGCTAATGCTTAGAAAAGCCATGAGACACAGTTAACTGTTATCATCCATTGCCAATTTGAAATGAAAATCTTTAGGGAAAGAAAAATAGAGGAACAAATTATAAAATGTTATATCTGTTTTAATAAATGTAATATTCCATAAAAATTAACATATCTAGAATTGATTATATGTCACGATCAATAAAGTTGCATCAGAACCCCCCCCCCCAAGAAAACAAGTATGCTATAATTGTAAAGCAACATACTGTATGCCTTTCTAACATAAAATATCTAGCAACTAGTGGAAGAGTCCGTTACACAGGCCACAGTGCCACTGCCAGTCGGTCGCGGGGCAGTCATGTGCAGTAAAGACTGCCCGCGCCGCGGCTGATACAGAGCCTGACGCTCCTTCGCGTCAAGCTCTTTATCAGCCGTGGCGCAGGCAGTCTCTACTGTGCATGACTTTGTCGTTACACATGTTTTAGCAAATTATTATATAGGATTTTTATAGCAGGCTGGCATTTCCTTTTGGAGATAACTCTTCTATTTATCAATACACTTAATATGAGTAAGTATTCTTAATTAATATTATGAATATTGATGCTTAAAAATTATACTTAACCCCTTAAGGACCAGCAGTCCTGGGATGTGTGGTCCTTTTAGGACCAGATAGGAAAGTTTGAAGTTCCGTCCCAAGTGACTGGTCTTGGAGCGATCAATTTCAGTCTCTGCTATTACTCACAGTGCTCCTGCAAGAGCGCTGTGAGTAAAAAGTAAGTGACGTGCCAGGGCCATCACTGGTCCTTAAGTGCTGGACAGCCGTGACAGTCCTGGCACATCACTAGACGCGAAGGGGTTAACATCAGGAGGGTCATTGTATTTCACTGTGGAATTGAACTCAGTCAGGAGTGGAACTACAGGGATGTAGTAATGACAGAGCCCATTTTCTAAGGGGGCCCAGTAGGTTATAGATATGCTGCTGGGAGAATATTCATAGGTTAGGGGGCCCCACAAATGGTTTACCAGAAGAATGTGAAACACATGTTGTGGCAATGTATTGCTTACCCATCTGGGGCTCGATTCTATCACCAGTGCTAAAACCGGCGTTAAGAAAAACAAGCAATGTGTATTTTGCAAACATGTGTTACACTGGTATTCTATTGCAGAACCACAGTACTGATTCAATCAAGAGAGTGCAGCGCTGCTCTTTCTAAGAATGACCTGATGACAGGCTTCATTCATTCCACAAGTGCTTGTACTGCGGCGGCTTATACAGCCCCTCCAATACTCAAGAAGGCAGAAAATGCCTTTGGGGTTGCCCCATGGATCATCTATCCTTTTAGATAGATGATCCATGATAGGGGGGATATCAGGAGAGGTCCTGGTGATCCTCTCAAGGTCTGAAAGTTATATTTATGCATAAAAAATGCATATAACCTATGAATAACATAGGTTATATGCTCTTTATTACAAAAGTCGCCACATGGATCATCTATCCAGAAGTATAGATGATCCATGTTAGGGGGGTTTCAGGAGGGGTCCTGGTGTTTCCCCCGAGGTCTGAAATGTTTATATATATATATATATATATATATATATATATATATATATATATATATATATATATATATTACAATGAAAGTGCATATAACCTATGGTACACATAGGTTATTATCACGGTGCCCGTGATTGCTGCCTTTATATGTCAGTTACCTGTAGGGGGATCTCCATTGGCTGCTTGCCTTCAGTCCGCCCTGCATTGCCTATTTAGACTGAGCTTGGGCACCCTTTGGGTGTCCTTTCGTGTTGTCTCTATGCTGTTTGCACCTGCATTGAGTTCCTGTGCTTCCTGGGCCTTGTCGCTGTTCCTGCTTGTCTGTGGTCATCTAGTTCCTGCTTCCTAGTCGCCTGGTTCCTGCATCCGTTCCTGATCTGGTTGGGGTTGCTGTACCTGCTGCTGTTTCCTGCTGCCATTCCAGATCCGGTTGACCGTCCACAGAGCTGTTCCTCTTCATCCTCGGCTGGGTTCCTGCTTGTATCGTCTACAGGGTGCCTGTTTCCTCCTGTGGTCTTGGTGACATTTTTATTCACTTGCTGGTTTCCCAGTACGCGGGTACTGGTTCGCTCCACCATAAGCGGCTGCTGTTGCACCGGTAGTGTCTTGGGTTATTCCAGTACGCGGGTACTGGTTTGCTCCACTGTAACCGGCTGCTGATGCACCTGTAGAGTCATTGGTTATTCCGGTACGCGGGTACTGGTTCGCTCCACTATAACCGGTTGCTGATGCACCGGTAGAGTCATTTGGTTATTCCCGTACGCGGGTACTGGTTCGTTCCACTGTAACCGGCTGCTGATGCACCGGTAGAGTCATTGGTTATTCCGGTATGAGGGTACTGGTTCGCTCCACTGTAACCGGCTGCTGATGCACCGGTAGAGTCATTGGTTATTCCAGTACGCGGGTACTGGTTCGCTCCACTATAACCGGTTGCTGATGCACCGGTAGAGTCATTTGGTTACTCCAGTACGCGGGTACTGGTTCGTTCCACTGTAACCGGCTGCTGATGCACCGGTAGAGTCATTGGTTATTCCGGTACGAGGGTACTGGTTCGCTCCACTGTAACCGACTGCTGATGCACCGGTAGAGTCATTGGTTATTCCAGTACGCGGGTACTGGTTCGCTCCACTATAACCGGTTGCTGATGCACCGGTAGAGTCATTTGGTTATTCCAGTACGCGGGTACTGGTTCGCTCCACTATACTCGGTTGCTGATGCACCGGTAGAGTCATTTGGTTATTCCAGTACGAGGGTACTGGTTACTCCACTGTAACCGGCTGCTGTGCACCGGTAGGGACATTGGTTATTCCAGTACGCGGGTACTGGTATGTTCCACATTATCGGAGGCTGTTCAGTCCTAGACAGCCCGACAGATTGAAGGTTTCCACTAGTACGCGGGTACTGGTTCGTTCCCTGTATAAACTGGTAGCTAGCCGCATGATCTGTCAGCACCGGTTGTGACTGAGGTACGCTGCTCGTATTTGATCCATTTATGTATGACTGGCAGTCTGTTCCATTCTGTATATCCTATGGGCCTTGCTTGTCATCTTAGGTGACTGGTCTCTCCACCTAGCCAGTCACCACGGTCACCAGTGCTGCCATCCTAATCAGCAGCCTAGGCTGCCTTGCCTGGTATTGGTAAGGCCGGTAGAACCTAGTCATCTCTATTCTTTGTTGGGTTGCCTTACCTGGTATTGGCAAGGCCAGTAAAGCCTCATTACTTGCAGTCTCAGTCCCTTGGCTGCCTTGCCCGGTATATTGGCAAGGCCGATAGAGCCTTCTCTATTCGTGGTACCTGTCTCCGGTACCTGCCTGGTATATTGGCAAGGCCGGTAGAGCCTTGTCTTCATTGCACTAGTCTCCAGGCTGCCCTGCCCGGTATATTGGTAAGGCCGGTAGAACCTGTTACAATCTTGTGCCACCTAAGGTTGCCTTACCTGGTATTGGCAGGGCCGGTAGAGCCTGTATCTCATTCTGTGTACCAGTACTATGCTACTATGTAAATTTGCTATATATATATTGTATGTGTATGCTACCCAATAGGGTTTTCTTTAACTTTTCAATAAAGTTGTGTTTTTACCTAACTCTGTGTCTGAGAGTCATAACAAACCGTGACAGTTATATGCACTTTATTTAAAAAACAGAGGTGGTCTCCTGCATGGATAACCTATCCTAATGGATAGGTTATCTATGCTAGGGAGTGTCAGGAGGGGTCCTGATACCCCCTTGAGGTCTGAACTATTTATTTGAAATAAAAGATAAAAAAGTGAATACACATATTTATTTGAAATAAAATAAAAAATAATGAATACACATATAGAGGCAAGGTATGCAGCTGCATACCTTGCCTGTTAACCCTATGAGTACCAGAGGGGTAGCAAACACATTGCAATGCATTGCTACTTCTCTGGTACTCATAGGGTTAATTGTACAGTACAAATACAACCAGGGCATGTCATAAAAAATAAGAGAAGAACAATGTCAAATTTAAATGGAGAAAAAAGGTCATGAGAGCACTGTAAGTCAAATTTTAAAAGGGGGAGGTTAATATGTCAAAGGAGGGCACTCTGTCGTATTTCTATGCTGTATACTGTATTCTACACTGCTTTTGTTCAAACAACAATGGTTTTAAACTGCCATTGTGGCTTGTACGCCTCAACCTCTGAGGCGCAGGATTACCAACTTAAAATGTATCAACAACACAGGAGCTAATATTGAGCATGGGTAATAGAATACTACTTTCACATTCTTATTAGTTGTTTCCTATGGGCTTTTTATTGACTGGCGGTGTGTATAATTACCGCTGATTTTGTTTTCACAAGTCGGGTAATAGGATACGAAAACCTGACTTAAAAAAACACAGCTCCTGGTTTTTTTTAGCGCTGGTAATAGAATCAAGCTCCTGGTCCTTCAAGGGACAATAAACCCCTACTTAATGCAGTGGTAAAAATAAATTAATAAAATAATTACTAAAAGTCCTGTCTATCGGTCTAGATTTTGATATCCTCTAGAATTTTCAGGAAACTTTAAAAATTCCCTTGGAATACAATCTCCTCAGGGAAGTAGATGTGTCACCTTGAATTTTTTTTTTACATATTTATATATTTCATTCAAATCTATACGTGTGTTATGTTAACCAAATATTCCAGTAGATGTATAGCTTCAGAGATATTCACACTTTTATATCTTGGAAAAGTGAAAGTCTCCTGATGCAGCACAGCTCTGCAGTAGCATATGAAACATCACTGTAACCCTTCATTAGCATATGAAACATCACTGAAAAGGCTTCACTGGCATATGAAACATTACCGGAAAGCTTAATTTTCTTATGAAATATCATTAGTACATCACAGATACTGCAGTTAGCATACATTAACATATGGCACCAAGTATGAATATCTCCTTAACGGTTCATTTGCTAACATGACATATATGCACTTGACCCTTATGTACTATGTCTCCCACTTGCACTTTTGAATGTAAACTTTTGGGATGGACTTCACTTCCAGTGTTTCACTTTGCAAAGTACTTGTAACTCTATATTGTCTAAACTCTTAAATTGTGATGCACTGCATATACTAGTAGCGCTATATAAGTAAACAAATTAATTTATATGCAGTTTCAAATAAATTTTTCAAATATGCAGGCTTGAATAAAGGTGACAGGTCCATTTTAATCTTAGTATATATTACTTATTTTCCCTTTATTGTATATTAATAAATGGAGGGCAAATAGTCATACAGTTCCCAACTTGGACATGTATTTATATTTATTTTGTTATGTCTCCTCACTCCACAGTCGCATTAAATATAATCCCTCAACAAACCTGGCAGTAATGTCCCATGTATATCATGTTTATATTGCATTTTTTCTCCATACCATACCACCCAAAGAAGTAGAAGGGTAAGGAGGGACAAGCATTTTTCTATGAATTGTGTCCCCTCTCCCTCTGCAATTTAATTGCTTAATTATCCTTTTAATTTTGACCTCCCATCACCATTAGGGGGTGCCTAAGTAGGACTCAACCCAAAACTCACTGTACCAGTGTTTGGATGTCAAAGAGGGATCACTGGGCTATGCCGTTCTATGACAAGGTATGGGATAATGGTTGGGATAAACCTTAATTTTTGTAACACTTTTTAGACTTGCCCCCATATGAAATAGGAAAGGGGTCCATGGATCCCACTTGGGCAATGTTCTACCCCATAACACATTTAATTGTATGCCCTCTACCTGTTTTATTATACAGCAGATATATTTTAAAATATATCCTTTGGAGCTCCTTAACACTTTTTATGTTCATTCATCACACAGCATTTATGGTGAGGGGTTTGTAGATATCGGTGGGTGAAAATTGAGAAAAATTTCCAGCTTCACTTTTTGTTTTGAAAACTGACAATTTGTTGCTTTTTTGTGAAAGTTTTCTCTTTTTTGCCAGTTCAAAATTGTCCTCCTTTTCACCAATTCCAACTCTTTTTCACCTATATTTCTTATGGTGCAACATTTCCCTCCACAATATTACTTCTTCTGAGGGCTGTAGTGGAGAAATAAGTAGCTGAAAGTCAAAGGTGTGAGTCCTAAAGCAACATATACCTTGAAAAATGTGTAAGCATGCAGCGTGAATTTGTCTTTTGCCCACAACACTAACATCCTGCTTAAGTGACACTGGCACATATCCAAGCAATTAAAAAGGTATAACCTACAACGTGGTGGATGATAGTGGAGGTGGGGGACTGGCATGGTGTGATTGATGTGTGTATGTATATTTATATATAGAGATTTCTACAGAAGTTTTTTTTCATTGTCATATTTGAGTAAAATGTAAGCCATCCTTCTTAGATTACTGATGCACATTATTTATTGGTTATAGCAGTAGTGTGATAAATGGTAGCAACTCTTCTTCACATCCTCCTTCTCATCTATGTTACTGTTAATACATTTGGCCTGACTTTCTGTTTGTACAATTTAAGCACAGCATCCTGGGAAGATAACTGCACCTTGGGATATGCCAGATTGGAGCTACACATGACATCAGTTCTCAGAAACCTTGGTTTTCTACAAATGAATACTGCCAACATGTCCACTGCCACATGTCCACACCAACATTTTGGCAGCCTTGCCATTCCATAGGCATACTTTGGGAATGTTTTTGTGAAGTTTTTGTCTCCTTCCCAGGAACTCAGTCAATGCGGGTTGGCAGGACATGGCAGAGTATGACTCTTTCCATCTCGTACAGCAAACCCAGAGTTATTATACTCCTCTGTAGCAGTAGCCATAGGTGTTATTTGGAATGAACTAACATTTGGCAGTGGCATACTCTCTGACACATAAATAACATCACTACTTCCTTTATCTACACCAGAGCCCTTGGAACATTTTGAAATGCTTCTGCTGCTGCTAGTTGTGGCACCTCTGACCTGCTAATATTCCAGTCAGACCTAAGGCTGTGCTTTTGGTGGGATCTCATAGAGGAGATGTCAGTGCCTTGGTGTGAGCCTACTTTCCCCATGCTCACATACTTTTTGCACAGACAACAGATAGTAACATGCTTTGCTTTTAGATCCTGAGTGAAGTATATACATTGCTCCAAAGAAGATTTGTTAAAAGAGAAAGACAAAGTGAATCGTGTCAAAGTATAGTATTGCACTTAACCTGTAGATATAATACATCTTTACTCTATAAATTAAATATGAGTACACCAGGTACTTTAAATTGGAATACAATTTAATAACAGGAACCTAATTTATTCATTTACATTTTCTTGATATAAGCAAAATTCACACATTATCCCTTTGAGGAAGGAAAGAACAATATAACAACCTGATTCTCCAAAATGTATTGAAATATTAGAGATTGGTATATTCTTGGTATACATTCTCCTATTTACTTAATATCACTCCATGTGGTTAACCCCTTGTATCCTGGGGAATTTCAATTCACTTCACTCAGTGGAGCGTAGAGTACTCCCAGTATTCATAGAAAGACAATATGAAAGAAAATGACTCTTCCTTTTTTCACTTTTCTAATTATTTTAAAATGTATCTCTGTTCAATGGATTTGTTTTTTAACCATACATTTTTATCTTTTGAAACGTGTATTTAATACAAGTGAATAAGAAATGGGATTGGTGTCAAACCAACACTTTTCAAATGACAAGCGGACTAAATATGGGTTGATTTGTCCAACCCACAAACTATGAGTGACAATGTTGAACATTTAAAAGGGGCACCCACAAATGGAACGCCCTCTATGACAGCTAATCATTTCTTTCCCTGAGGAAGGGACGCAAACCAGTCCCGAAACATGTTGGAGACACGTGGAGTTAGAACCCACGAGAGACAGCAAGTGGAATTGGACTGCACGCGAGCCACCAAGCAGCTCCAGATATTCAAGGGCATCTGGCGGAGAGACTCCGAGGATTACTGTTTTACAGGCACCAGACAAAGAAGGCAAAGAGTAAGCACCTTACCATAGGGGGAAGTACTTATCGGGAGTGAATTATTGTGTAAACAAACACTGTATTCCGCAGAATCAGGGACTATGGATCCCCTAATAACAACTTTGCTGCTTATCTAGCCTTTCTGTCTGAGTTATCCATCTAATCGCTAGACTATACATTTGGTTACTGTTGCAAACTATATTATCACGCAATGGTAACTTTGTGGTCTATTACGATACAATTTTTTAAGGAAACCTACATTTTATTTCAGAGGATTTTATGATATGTGATATTATTTTTCAATAAACTTCTTTTATTTAGAGTTTATATATTCGTTTTTTCTTATATATTTCACACATTTTTTAACCGTGTTATATCTACAGGTTAAGTGCAATACTACACTTAGACACGATTCACTTTGTCTTTCTCTTTTAACAAATCTTCTTTGGAGCACTACAACCCCACCTGAACCAAATTGTTTCACACACCTGGGGATCCTGGTGTCTTTTTCTGCGGCTGCATACTAAGAAATTTAGAGGATTGACAGGAGACGGGTTATTTTTAAAGAGAGTGACAAATCATTCCATCTCATCTCATCAATTCCATATATCATTTCATCTTTGCTTTATTCATTATCATCCTTTGATTGTACATACTACGAGAACCCATTGGCACCACTGAGGAAACAATAACAATCTATAGAGTCTATAATAACAAGGCAAGTGACTTATACCAATTACGTTTTTATTGTATCATTTATATACTGAGTACTTTTGAGATTATTCAGAATTGAATCTGCTTAAGGGGTTATCTGCAAGAGAAGAGACTGAGTACTTTATTTCATCTCATTATAGTAATTCCATGTACCATTTCGTTTATCATATAATTTTTGTATCACTCTTTATCATTATTCTTTGACTGCACTAACTGGGGGACTTCAGAATATATGTATACAATTTATACAAGATTGTAAGAAAAGTGGATTTTATTTATAACATTTTGATCGTATTTTTTGTGACCGGTACATTGTATATACTATTGAACTTGTTTAATGGTTATACATTTAACTAATACTAGTCAATAACAAAATTAGTGAGATATTGAAAATAGCATTATATCCACACTACATATTTCATTTCACGGGCCCCTGTCACTTACTTTTCATTATTATATGTTAAATACCTTTAACCTAAAAGACCAAATTTGAGCCTAAATCTCTCTAGGTATAATATTTAATTATACTTCCAATTAAAAACAGTACATAAATTGAGATATAGAACTCTGTGAGCGCCACTTACACAAACCACTTTTTTTCACTTTGGTGCATATATTGAAGTATATACATACTATGGATATCATGGACTGTGGGGTTCCTGAGGAGCTGCTACTACTACTGGGCTAGATGTTGATGCAATTCTACTGCTACTACTACTAGGAGTCAAAGATGCAGCAATTCTAGGATCAGCAGAGGCACTCATCATAGCTAAAGTTATGGATGTTAATAACCTGTTTTGCAGTATTGGAAATTTTGAAAATGTTATTTCTCTCCTATGGGTCAGCTGCCCCAGGATTACTCCAGTTTTATTTTGTGAGAGAGAAGAGAGAGGCAGAAAACAATGACAAAGATAATGTTTAGGAACATTGCTCTTATTATGTGTCTCCACATGCACATATGATTGCTTTAGCAGTGATAACATGTGTAGAACTAGCAGGGAATGGCTGAAACTTACTGATCTGGTCCTGGAGTAGTCACCTATAACCTTCATACTGCAATCAAAATAAGTCCTGAGTAGGGGTGGGGGAACGGTCCCATCATGATCCCCCATCAAAATCCGCTAAAACCACACAGTTGATTTTAAATAAAGTGATTAATATCTTCAAAGTTTTCGCCCTTGGCCAAAAAATGTTCTCTGTTTTTTTCAATGACCCCCATAATGACATATTTTTCACCTTTTCTCTATATAAACATGACATTTTCCAGGAAGTGAAACAAATACAAACAGTTACAGAGAGAGAAAGAGGCACTAGGCTATTGTGCTGTGAGTTTATAACAAAATTGAGGCAGGAGAGGCTCATAGTGATTGCTATCACTATCAGCAAGTTGCATAATAATAAAAGGAGGAGCTGAAAGGACAATTTTGCATCCAGTGAGTGTGAGGAGAAGGTAGTGATTAATACCAACATGAAAGGGTCTGGATGCCCTGGTTCCCCAGACTCAATGATGGCCAGCCCCTTACATCACCCCTAGGGATATTGGGGAAATTTATCTCATGGACAGAGGAAGAAGAGGTTAGTATTGTGAGCGGGAGCAGGTCAGCTGCCTGTGCCTGTTGCCTTTTCTGCTCCTGCTGCCAGTGCTGCACCTGCTAGAGTGTCTTGTGATTCTCCTGAGGGGAGAAAGGAGGAGATGATGCCAAGTATGACAGCAGGGGACCCTAAGTCACAACTGCCATCCCCAAGCAGTCCCTCCACAACTACTAGTACTAAAAAAGTCCAGCAGCTGCAGACTCACAGTTTTAAGAGTGAAAGAGAGGGGGTGATCATCATACTAAGAGGAAGACTCATGGACTGGACTTGATGTGGATGGTGTCAGTAGTAATAGTGATGGTGAATCAACTGGTGGGACTAGCGTTACCAGAGTAGATTGTCCTAGTAATGCTGAGATGGTAGGCAAAGTACTGCAGAGAAGCTCGACTAGCAGTCAAGGGAGCCCACAACATTGCCATGACAATGGGAGGCCACTTCCCCCAAGGCATTGTCCAGATGGAACATGATCCTGTAGCCTAGCAACAATAATACCACTACCACTAGGAGAATGGTACCTGTGCCTTCTGCTAGTGCTGCCAGTCTGCCTTCTTCAGGTCAATAAGAGATAGAATGTGTGGCAGTAGTGGACCCTCTGTCACATTTCTCAACACGTCCTCCAACAGGTGATTTGTCTGTAATAGAGCAGTAGCATCAAGGAGTGACTTGTGGTGGGGATTATGATTGTGGAGAAGCTGGGGTGGAAGAGACATTAATTGCCTTTTTAGCCGAAACTGAGAAGGAATGGGAGACAGGAATGGGGATGTGCATCAAAACCACCATGTGAGCTTTTGGATTTGCTACTGCTGTAATTCCTGCTTCAGATGAGAACAGTAGGATTATGAGGAGCAGGGTAGTGTGCCACAGACCACCTTGGACACAGTGGGAATGGGGTCCAGTGATGAAGGACTAGGACAGGTTCCACTTACCAGAAGCTATACTCCTGTTACTAGTTGCAGTTCTAATTCTGAGACAGTAGCAGCACCAGCAGCAACATTCCTCTGCCCCAGCCAGTGAAGGAGAATGTGGAGGAGAAAAAGAAAGAGGCCATTCTTCTCCAACTTTCCTCTCCCTCTGAAGTCATGGGTGTGGGACTGCTTTTCCCTTCGGGGCAGACACAGTGCAGTCATCAGTGAGGACAGTGTGCAAAATTTGTCATAAATCAATGAAAAGGGGAAAGGAGAGAACACATCTTGGCACAACCGCCCTGATAACACATATGAAACACAGACACCTTGACATTTATTCAAACATGTTAAAGTCAAACAACCACCAAAGAAATCAGGCACAGCTGTTGATTTAACCCTGACTCCCCCCAAAGGCAACAAGAGGTGAGCCATAAATCAAAGAAGAGGAAGAATAGAGAAACCCAGCCTGAAAGTTTGATGGAGAACAAAACACCTGGCTCCCCATCACCTTCTTGCTGTACAGTCTGGGCAAGGGATGTAAACATCTTCTGGCAATTTAACGCATTCATCATTACCTCACCAACCTCCTGATAGCTGTTCAGTACACGTCAGGATGTGGCATGCAAGTGTGGGGGACAATAAGCACAACCAGGGCATCATGAAGCATCTGAGGAGATCCCAGAGGAGATACACTAAGCTGGGGGCAGGGAGGGTTCATTATTAGTATTAAAACAAAACTACACATTGTCCCATGTCCTTAGCGGTGAGTGGTCAAGGGGCATAGTGACAGCAGCAGTATTTGGATTCTGGTGGGATGATTTAACATTGGGTACCATAAGTGTCATGCTGTTTGGTTACAGTTATGCCAGGTATTTGATTTGAGTCCAGATGTGCCCATTGTTCCCTGACCTTCCTTTATTTAACACTCACTCTGTGCACATTGCAGTTGCTGATGAAAGGCACAGTTCCTGTTCTCAGGGAAAATTTTTTTATTCTAACGACACATGTATGATTTTGGAGGGGCAGGTGGACAAGCATTATTGGCCACCATCTTCTTTTTTCCATATATACCTGAAATGGTAGGAGCTAGTAGTGGTGCTGTTAATTCCTCAAGTGCATCACTGGAGCTACTAGTGGTAAGTGCAACCTTGATTATCCATCACCCATATTACTGCTGTTGTTGATCCCATTCCCTTTGATCTTCCTAATCATCCTGTTGTTTAAACAATTCAGCAACAGTAAGAACAGCAGTTATAAATTCTTCAGTTACACCAGGGCATTTGACATAAGTCAAAAGCCACCACAACATGACCTTCTGGAACTTGGCCAGTAGGGCATTTTTTTTCTCAGAGCTTGTTCTTTTAAAAAAAAAATATATATATAGGCCTCCAAAAATATATATTTCTGGGGGCTTGTTTCTAACAAGCATAAGTCCTACAATTACCTGATTCTTCAGGGCTTGTGATGCTAACAAGCCAAAGTCCTACAAATCAATGTTTCCTTAGGGCTTTTGCCAAACATGTGTAAGTCCTGTAAGCCAATGTTTCCTCAGGGCTTATGCCTAACACAGGTGTAAGTCCTAACAATCAACTTTTCCAAAGGACTTGGGCCAAGCACAATTCTAATTTCCTACAACTAATCAATGTTTCCTAGGGATCTGGGCCTTTAACAACAAGTCCTACAAATAATGTTCTACAAAATATTCTATCCTATCAAATATCACTCTGTCCCGGTCATAGCTCACATCAGGGGCTCCCTGTCTCTGTCATGTTACATACTAATTTCTAATTTTATTTTAAATTTTATTTATTTATTTTTTATTAACTGTCCCTCCTATATAGTCAACAACCCCCTCCAAAAATTCCATGTTCAGCTGATTCTTTCCCCAGACTCCACCAACACAGGCACCCTCCTCAGACCCCTTTTATATCATGTCTTATTTTTTTTAATTGTACATATTTATATTTATATATATGTACGGATATACACTCAGGCTTACTGGTACTGGCGTACCGGGTGAAGCAGAAATATTACATACATAAGCAAGGCTGCATATTCACGGGTTTAACAAGTTCCAAATAAACCAATCTTTATTAGTATGCTAAAGTGCGATGTTTCAATCCTCGATTGGGATCTTTGTCAAGCAGATACGACAATAACATGATAAAAACATATATATAAATACTCTAATGAAACTCACCTTCTGTATCCCCAGTAGACCCATAGTGATGATGTACAAAATCAAGAAGAAAGAAAGAAATATAAATAGGTAACCAGGCGAAAAACCCAAAGCAACCAGAGAAGCAAAGACACCACAGTGCCACCCTGTGTTAAAGGGGAGAATGCAGCCTGTGAAAGAGAAAAAGAGAAGCAAAAACTAATTATCAGCAGTCATTGTAACAAAATAATCAGATACAAATACAAGTACATATTCAAAATATATTGGTAACTATTGAAATCCAATATGGGCTGATACAACAGAATGTAACTTCTAAATTAAAGTTTCAGCAAATACATGAGATAGTAACTATCTTTCTGATAAGAAACAACTGAAGATATTCTGTTCATTCAGTCCATGAGGACTCAATGTATTCAGCTCCTTTATCCAAAAGCATTCCGTCTGCAGTAATTTCTTTGCACGATCTCCTCCTCTTTTGTTATTAGGGATAACATTTCACATTTCGCTGGAAATTATTCGTCAAAAGGATTAAGAGCTAATATCTTCATGATTAGATTGACCTGTTTTCAGACAGTAATCATTTGCAGTGAGTTGGTAGAATCTCAAAATGACTAACAAACTTCCACTAGTCACTTTTTATATGTACAATGGGAATTTGGAGGAATTTCTATTTGTCCCTCAGAATTGCTTTTTTTACATAAGGTCTATAGGCACAAAAGAAAAGAGTACCAATTCTTTGACAAATCAATGAACAACAGGGGACAAATGAAATGTCCCAAATTCCTTATGTCTTAATTTGTTTTTTTATCCCTTTATCCTAAATTCGATATCTCCAATGCATTGCTAAGGTGCAGTTGGTTTGTTCTAATATTAAATCTGTTTAGTTTGATAATAAGTCTCAATGTGTTAGCCTTTTTCTTGATTTTATGCAGAGGTTAAAGAGAGGTTGCAAAAGTTATGTAATGATAATGTATTGCAGCACTGGACTCCTCAGGGGATGCCAGAAGAATACTATTTTTTGTTGCATTCATGCTACAGGTTACACAAATAAAATCACATTCTAATGCAAAGCTAGAAAGACAAAATCTAATTAGGAAGAAAAAGACAAAAACAATCAATATCAAGAATCTAAAGAACTACATCAGAGAATTCCAACTAGAGCTTAGCTTGCCTAATGTGCACAAGGACACTTTGACAAACAATTATGAAACCCTTTGAAGATTGTATTGTACTTGAAAGTTTAGAATATAAAGTATAGAAGGAGTTGTCAGCAGAACGCTAACAAGATATATCAGTTGTGATGAATATGTGAAAACAATAAAAACAAAACAAATTAAATGTTGCAAAGGCACAAATACAACATGTAAATATAGAGAATTGTGAAAAAATATCTAGATAAATGAGGATGTAAGAAATGTTTGGGTAATTCTTCTGATGCCCACTAAAGTTTAAAGCAGATGGAACAGTAAATTATAATGAATACTATTTAATAAATGCTAACATGCTGGTTAGGGCTGGACAAAAAAGTGAGAAAAATGTCCTATATGACTTTTTACAAAAAACAGATGATTTTTTGCTTTTTTCCACGAAAGTTTTCTCCTTTTCTCCAATGCAAAATTGTGCTCTTTCTCGCCTATTCCAGCGAGTTTTTCACTTATTCAACCCATTTTCCTCCCATGTTTAAAGGGATAGTATTGCTTGAAAATAACTTATTTTATATTGTAGTCCTTAAAAAGACACTAAAATTGATATGTCTTATCTCCCAAACCTTTATGGTTTGGGAGATACTAGCAAGTAAAGTTTCCCCTGGAGTGACATCACTGCTCAAGCCTTCAGATTTGGAATCAGGTCCGCAGACCGGCTGCAGCTCTTCAGCAGTGCCGAGATCACAATCTTTAAAAATAATTTCTTCATTGGAATGGTCTACAAAGTGTGCTTGCAAGCCAGGCACGCTTTGTAGACAGTTCCAATGAAGTAGTTATTTTTAAAGAACGTGATCTCGGCACTGCTAAAGAGCTGCCGGCTGATCTGTGCATCAAAGTTCCAAATCTGTCCACTAGATAGCAGACTTGGCTAAAATAGCCAGGAAAAGGGAAATTTACTTTTATTATTATTAACTTTACTTGCTAATATCTCCCAAACCATAAAGGTTTGGGAGATAAGACATATCATTTGTAATGTTTTTAAGGGCTACAATATAAATTAAAATTATTTTTAAGCAATACTATCCCTTTAATATGGTGCAACATTTCCCAGCACAATATTACTTCTTCTGAGGGCTGTAGTGGAGAAATAAGTAGCCGGAAGTCAAAGTTAAAAAAAACATTGTTGCATGCAGAGTGCATTTGTCCTTTTACCACAACACTTACTTCCTGCTTAAGTGACATTGGCACATATTCATGATGATGTAAGGTGATTAAAAAAAATAAAATAAAGTATAACCTAAAATGTGGTAGTGGTTTTGGGGGACTGGCATGGTGTGATTGGTGGGACCTTGACAAACTGTATCCAACCCGGGAGGAGAGGGATCATTATCATTTATTGCACATGCTGCAGCAACAATTGCTGCAGTCAGTTTTTGTACTACCACTTTCCTCCCACGTCCCTGCACTTCTCCACCCTCCTGCTTGTGCATTTGCTAAACATTACTCAACTATTGTATGTGTTTTTACTCTCTACAGTACACAACTAATTCAGTTTGATGTCTTGGCCCTCAACAAAATTATCAGTGTACAAAACTAGAGAAAACTTTTGTGAGTTGGAGAAAAATGTTTCTTCCCATTGATTTTAATTCAATGAGCTAGGCGAAAAAAGGGGAAAATGGCACTTTTGGTGGAAAACTTTTCATCAAGCAGAAAGTTACATTTTTTGCTTATTTCAGGCTGAGGTGAAAAATTTCGCCCATCCCTAATGCTGGTCAGTAGGAAGACCTGCTGCTTTTAATAACTTCATAGGTTATATTACTAGTGGTATACAAGATACAGTATTTTGAAGATAATGCAAAGTTGGTAACATAGATTTTACACAAAGGGAGATAAACAAATTAATAATTACTTAGGAAAATTGGAGGAATAGACAAGCAATGCAGTAAAAAAGTGGGGAATACTGAAAACAGGATACTGGGTTATATGGGTAGAGGAATTATTGGGAAGAGGAAAGAGATACTAATGCCACTGCAGAGATCAAAGGTAATGCATCATCTGTCTGTGCGATATACTGCCACAACTACCTAGGCCTTCAAAATTTCTGACCAGCAGGGAAGAGGGGGAGTTTTAATGATATTAGTCACTGGTCCTAGACATGGACACTGGTTGAAAATATAACAGTTTGTGGAATACAAGGATTCTGGTATGGTCACAGAGAATAAAATAGTTAGTAGAACTCACAACTAAACCATTCAGATGCACTTAAAACTAGTAGTAGAAGATTGGTAGTGCATGACTGGTAGCTTGAGACCGGAGTACTAGATAAGGCCAGGGCAGGCTGTGGCAATGTATCCACAAGGAAGCTCAATTTAATATAAAAAAGTACAAGATTTTATTGGTTGATCAAAACTGCAGTTCCACTGCTCACTTCTGAGTGGGAATGCTTAAGAGAACTATTTGAGAATGCTTCACAGCTGATTATATGATTCAATAGTCTGAGCAAGGCCAGTAGAGGAAGTAGTTGTGGGGTGCACATATTATATGTATTACAATTACATGTATTAGTGAGTAAGCAACTTAATAACAGTTCATATGTACAGTGATACACTTAGCTGGACTTGGGAAGTCTGCTGGGTAGTGTTCATACAAGCTACTGATGGAATTCAGAATAAGATAAACAGAGAGAAAGTCAACAAGCTGGAAGTTATGGTTAACAGGGGATACTGTCTGAAGCTAACAGAGAGGTGGTCAGGTTACAGGCTGAGATCACAACAGCAGACATGTTTATGGTAAGTTTACATGCTGAGGTTACTTGGTGCATGGCAGACAATGCAGTGGTGCAGTCATGTGGCAGGTGACAGAGTGGTTGTCAAATAGGCAAAGCCACAATTCTGGATACAAGGCACTAGAGCAAGACTGGAAGTAAGACTATTAATGCTCAGTGAGCTGCTGGAGATGTGTCCACAGGGGAGATGTACTATGGTTTTATAAACAGTTGATAAATTATATAGGGATATCAATTCTCCAATTCCTGTGTTAGTCTATGGTGCCAATGTCTCAAAAGTTAGGAATCTTCTGCATGGGCTCCAAGGAGTAACACAGAAATTGGAGAGTTTATCGCTTTGTAGAAGTTATCTCTGCTTTACTGGAAAGAGCACAAACAATAGCAGAAACAGATCATTGGGAATTTGTTCTTACATCTGCAGTTTTCTTTCCAATGTAACCCTTTGAGTGTCAGGGAGGTATGCAAGCATAGAGTTGAAATGCATTAGAAACCTGTCTGACACCTAAGGGTTAAGAAGCTCCTTTATTCTTTATTTGTTTTGTGGCATTAAACATTTCATGGTTTTGTCCCATTATATGTACGTTAAGTGTCGGAAGAAGTGTCCTGAGTATACATTTCTAGCTTTTAGTTGCTGGAATGTAAGGATTGGAGGCTGGGAGAAGCACATATTTAGTGATTCATTCAATTCATCTTACACTGCAAATCTGTGATCATCTTTCCCATTTCTTCTACTACAGTACTTTGTGACGCTTATAGTGATATGCACAGGGTTTTTCTCATATTGTGGCAAGTGTTTCTGTGATAAGTTTGTTAAATCCCTTTGGCCTGTAATTTTTGAATGACTCAGCCAGTCCTTTTTGTTAGAACAAATTTAATGGTATCTGGTTGCCTAGCTGTGTGATCCAAGAGGAGCCAACTCTAAATCTAAAGCACAAGCATGATAGCTACCACAGGCACTATCAAATAGACATCTTCTATAATAATTTGCTAAATCTGTGTTTGTCAGAAGCTGCCATGCACAGTAGAGATGGCTGCGTGTGCTGCAGTCATGCGCACTACAGACTGCCCGATATGTGGCTGATAACGGAGCGGGGCTCTGAATTCAGGCTGTAGTCCTCTCAGACTACGGGCTCAATTCGGAGTGCCCCGCTCCATATCAGCCGCGGGCAGTCTCTTATGTGCATGACTGCACCATGCCTGTTGCTGGGTGGCACTGTGGTCCGTGTACACAGGCTCTTCAACTAGTTACCACATAAAATAATTAGAGTTCATACCCATTTCAAATATTGCATGTTTCTTGCCAGCATTTGTAAGAAATTATAAGCCTCCAAATATGTTATAAACATGCTTTTTCTACTCAGATGTAGGCAGTCCTTCATGACCAATTGTTTCCTGTATGTTTATATAAACTCATGAATAGTAATAAGGGTAATGTATCCAATGAATGGTGTAAACAAACAAATAATAGAGAAGAGTTTCAGGGAATTGCACTGCTGGGTTCTAGTCTCCAAAAAATGACCTCTATTTATGATTTGTCAGTTTTGGAAGAAGCTTGATAATATAGTCACTTTTTAGCCTTTTGCAAAAAATAAAAACATTCTAAAAAATGCTTAGGAGGAGTATATAATATTTCAATGGATATAAGCCATTTCTGTTTTTGGTGATGATGTCCCTTTAATCAATTTGTTTAAAAAAGCAATAAAAACAAAGTAAAATTTAAAAGTTACACTTTTGTTGCCGTAAGTTATTATTGGGTATACATCAATGACTGTACTCAGGTACTTCAGAAAGAGTTCGGCTGGTCTCTCTTTATAATTCAGATGTTTCAGGCATGTATGTGCCCTATTCCAGTTCAGTTATGTATTTTTTAACCCTTGGATTGCCAGAGAGGTATACAGCCCATTGCTTCAACCTCTGTCACTCAAAGGGTTAAGAACTGGTGCCCATAACCTTACTCCGTATGCCAGATGAGGTTTTAGCATGTATATATATATATATATATATATATATATATATATATATATATATATATATATATATATATATATAATTATATTTCCATCCCATGCGTCTATGCCCCTTTTTACACAGGTTACTAACATATTGGATCTTGCAGCCTGTGAAGTCTATTGTCTATTAATATTCCTAAATCTTTTTCTAATGAGGATTCCGCAAGTAGTTTCCACTTTAGTGTATATGTAGCATGTTTGACCCTGCAGCTCAAATGCAAAACCTTACTTTTATCTATATTAAACATCATATGCTACTTTTCTGCTCATTCATTCAGGTCATCCAAATCTTTCTGTACAGAAAAACCTCCAGCACTGTATGTATTTCCTTACACAGCTTAGTGTCATCTGCAAATACTGAGACACTACTTTCCATTACCATTTCTAGATCATCGATCTGTGATTAAATCATTTAGCTTGGTTTAATCCGTTTGGAACTGCTGGACTCGGAAATACTGTAGTTAATTATTTTAAAGCAAAGCAACCCCATTTAAATGCAGGTGGGAAGTTATAGATTTCTTCATTTCTTAGTGCATAAGTATTTTTGATTTATAGTGAGAAATGTACAATACATCACAAACAATGCATGTACACCACTATCCACTCACATTTTTAAAGTGTTACTTATTAAAGGACAACTATTTTATTAAAGGGCAACTATCGCCAGGATTGAGCCAATTTATCAGATCTGCAAGTGAAGACAGAGCTGCATTGTGATACCTGAAAAGAGACACTAGGGGATCCTACATTGCTCCATGAAGAAGAGAGTCAAAGACTAAAGTCTTACTGTTTTGTCTCTTGTCGTGTGTGATGCTATTCCCAAAGACTCACTGCTTTGGACTTAAAAGTCCAGTGCTCTATGGAAGCTGTATAAACAACTCACAAACTTTGCAGCTGATACATAGGAGAATACTTTATAACTGGACTCTAACGGCTTTTACAAGTTAGTGAATTTAGATCTCTGTTTAGCCATTCAAGATATTTCTTAGTCTAGAAAAATAATAAAATATTAGAAACAATTTTTCTGTTGAAAAAAATATACAGATTGCATATTTCACTTAAAAGAACAATATCAAGAAATATGAAACATAACTTCTAATATCACATATTGACAGCAAGAATGTTTAATTATTCATTTTTTTACATTTGGGGATATGTGAAAAAACAGAAACAGGCAGAAAATGGCACTTGCCGCCTAGCAGGAAATGTCTCATAAAAAGTGCAGTTTTCCCACTTTATTCACCTAGCACATTGAACTGAAATCAATGGGAAGACTGAATTACTCATGGCAATTTTAACTTATTTTCCTGCAGTCATATAAAGGGTGTCAGTCTCTCACAGTATCCCATTCTGTGTTTGTTGGAAGAGAAAGCAGCACATTTTTGAATTAGACACGATAAGCAAATAAAGGGGAGTTGAAGCTTAGTTTAGGGAGTCTAGGACATTTGTTTTGTGTATTAGTGGAGTCATGGGGCACTCTGGGGAAGAAGGAGGGAGAAAGAAGGTTAATCCCAAATACCATAGCATTAATTGTGACTGACTGGCAAGACACAGGCAGCTGTGGTCTAATTTAATTGCTGATCTTGCTGTTTTTATCTCTGTTCTGGACATGTCTGGGGGTGAGAGAAGGGAGGTTGACCACAAATACCCCAAAATTTTGTCTGATTTGATCTGCTTCCTTGCTGATATTGCCGTTATTATTTTTGTGTTGGAGAAAGTAGACAGCAGACAAGATTGACTATTTTGTTGAGGGCCAAGGCAAGACATCACACAACATCAGTTCTGCTGTGTACTTTAGAGTACAAACACACACAGTAGTTGAGTAATGTCCAGCAAATTGACAGGGGAAAGGAGGAGCATTGCAGGGATGTTGGAGTAAAGTGGTAGTTTAAAAACTGACTGCAGCCATGGTTGTTGCAGAGTGATAAATGATGATGATCCCTCTCCTCACAGGGTGGATGCAGCTTGGCAAGGTCATGCCAATCTTTCCACCACCACCAGGACTATATATATATATATATATAAACACTGAAGAGGACAATGAGGAACATTTTAGTGTTGATGATGGCATAATGGAGGAAGATATAGCAGCTGAACCAACTGCTGCATCTAACAGTGAGACAAACAAGCACCAAAACACCTGTCCTAAAAGTAGTAGCAAAGTTTGTGAAAGTAGAAATAAATTGACACCTAAAAGCTTAGAGGAAAATAAGGGAAGTAGGCAAGAAGCAGCGTGATGACTGATGATCATGATGATGTAGATCTAGAATATATCCCTCCAGCTTCCTCCTCTTCTTCATATACAGATGAAGTTGAGAGTGGCCTTAATATTAGCTGAAAGGCAAAGGATCAATCTTCCACCACTTAAAAGGAGCACTGTGCATGTTTTTAAACTGTCTGAGTAAACCATTAGAAAATCTGACCCAGTACATGAAACGGTGCTTAAAAATGCACAGTTAACTATCATCATCAGTATCGATAGCATTTCCAAGTCCAAGCCTCACTCAGCAACATTTGTGTTAAATAACTAGCAGCAAAAGCAACACAAGTTATTAACAGCCACAGCCTTAGCTGTGATGTGTGACTCTGCTGCTGCTGGAAGTGCTACACCTTTGACACCTAGCAGTAGCAGAAGTAGAATTACATCAACATCTAGCCCCAGTAGTAGTAGCAGCCCCTCAGAAACCCAGCAGGCCATGAAGTCCACCATATGGATATAATTCACTGAGGATCCAAAAGCTAAGTATGTTAATATCTGTTGTCCTTGCAAAAAGCAAATGAGCAGGAGGATGCAGGCTCACACCTAGCCACCACCTCTATGAGATCCTACCTGAAACATATCCACATGTTTGACTGGGAGACACGCTATCAACAGGTCAGAGATGCCACAACTAGCAGCAGCAGAGGCACTCCAAAAAGTTTCCAGGGCTCTGGAGAAAAGAGGAGTAGAGATTTAATTGATTTGTCAGGTTCTGAATTGTGGCTCTGGCTGACTACTTGCTCTGTGTTAACCCCGGCTTGTCTGACTATCCAACCTGGTTCTGAACTGTGGCTCTGGCTGAGGAATCCTTTGAGATACAGAACATTCCAGCTCTGGACGAGCATTTGAGGACACTCTGCTCCACTTGGGTACGGGTTCAGAGATGCCTGCAAAGGTCCACGCAATGCTATAAGAGACACGCACACCGTAGATGGTTGCCAGATCCAGTTTTCCAGGTGGGAGAGAGAGTGTGGCTATCTTCTTGCAACCAGGTGCCTTGTAGGAAACTGGCTCCTTGTTTTGTAGGCCCCTTTCGGGTTATTCGTAGGGTTAACCCTGTAGCCTACGCCATGTAAGTTCCTGCTAACATGCGCATTTCTAATGTGTTTCATGTATCTCTACTTAAACCCTTGGTGTGCAACCGTTACACTACTGCTCTGGTCCGCCCCAGGCCTGTCAGAGTTGGGAACGATGAGAATTATGAGGTGCAAAATATTTTGGATTCACCTATAGTCAGAGGCCAGGTACAATATCTGGTGCATTGGAAGGGCTATGGCCCAGAGGGATGCTCCTGGGTGGCCAAGAAGAAATTACATGATACAGCTCTTATCTGTGCATTCCACTCCCACTTCCCCGCTGGTTCTAACCCTCTTCCATGGGGGAAAGGTCATTAAGGGGAGGGTACTATCACAGTGTACCTTGGCATCCATGCTGCCAGTTACCCTTGTGCTATTTCACTGCTCTGTCTGGTGGTCATGAGTGCAGGCTCACATTTCTGTCTCTGAATGTTGTGCTTCTTTATATGCAAGCATTCAATTTGACTAATTGATTCCCACCTCTGGGTAGGCCTATATTAACTTCCCATGGCCTAAGACCAGTTGCCCTTATGTGGTGTTCCTGTGATTACTTGTTACGTTTGCTTCTCGTTGTGTCCCTGGTTTGGCTTCTGTTATTGCTCCGTGTATGACCCCGGTCTTTCTGACTATGCACACCAGTTCTGACCTGCGGCTCTAGTTATCTCTCACTCCATTTATGACCCCGGCTTGTCTGAACATCCACATCAGTTCTGACCTGTGGCTCTAGTTATCTCTCGCTCCGTGTATGACCTTGGCTTGTCTGACTAACCACACCGGTTTTGACTAGGGGCTCTGGCTGACTACTCACTCCACGTATGATCCCGCCTTGTCTGAATATTCACACTGGTTCTGATTTGTGGCTCTGGCTGACTACTCGCTCCATGTATGTTCCCGGCTTGTCTAACTATCCACACCAGTTCTGAACTGTGGCTCTGGCAGACCCCGGCTTGTCTGACTATCCACACCAGTTCTTACCTGTAGCTCTAGTTATCTCTCACTCCGTCTATGACCCTGGCTTGTCTGATCATCCACATCAGTTCGCCATTATCCTCCTTCTGTACTGTGCAGTAGTAATCTGGTTCCATTGGGCACCTTATACCTCCCTGAGAGATAGAACCATAGGCGGGTTCTCTACTCCTCTCTGTGTTGTACAGGCCTCAGTGTCAGTCTGGGTGTAGACTGTAGCCTATTAATTTTATGTTCTGGGTCATTGATGGGAAATTACTATTACTGTATATCTTTATAAAGGTGGTTTTAATTCAATATACCTGTTTCTGACCTCTTCATTTGTACTGGTTACCGTGACACTAAGTTCTTAGAAAGAAGTCAAAACCTGCACAAACATAATGCAAAAGTACACCTATGGAATAGTACTTGCCAAAATGTTGGCGGCTGACATGCTGCCCTTTCCTTTTTCTGAAAACAGAGGCTTTAAAGAACTGATGTCATGTGTTGCCCCTGCTGGAATATTCCAAGCCGCAGTTATTTTTCAAGAATGGCTGTGCCAATGTTACATAAGCAGAAAGTTAATGTTGTGGGCAAAGGACAAAGGCACCCTGCTAACAAAATGTTCAAGGCAGATGTTGTTGTAGGGCTCAGAATTTTGACTTTCAGCTATTTATTTCTCCACTGCAGCCCTCAGAAGAAGTAATATTTGGTGGGTAATGTTGCAGTCATAGGAAACAATGGTGAAAAATGCATTGGCAGTGGTGAAAGGGAGAAAACTTTTGCAAAAAAAGTGAACAGTTTTTTCTTGAAAATCATGCAGGAAATATTTCTGCCTTTTTGACCACCCCATTTCATTCAGAAAATATAGCCCTAAACTTGCTTTTTAAAGTATGTGTTATCTTGTTCAGAGAGCATTTCTTGAATGCTGTTTGTCCTATATGTATATATCTATAAGAGCTGTCAGTTAACTGTGATTGATACACTGGCCTTTTCTATTCAGAAAGGCTGTTATGTTAACTCAGCCCATTTGAAGAGAATCCTGGACAATCAATGCTATTCCTGAAAATGGAAAGAATTAATTCTCCCTCAGAGCATATGTAAGACTAGATTATATGTGTTTATATAATGCCAGTTCATTTTTAGTTGTTAGTAATTCTATAAGGTTATGAACATGAAGCTGTTTAATGTTATTTTCAAGTAGGTCAAAAGTTTGCTGGCTGGTAATGACTTGCATGAAGCTATTACTGTAGTCCTCTCTTAGTTATATGTTTATCCACTATTCTTACTATTTATCACATTAAGGGTTCTGAAAGTAGCAGCTATTTCTAGGCTGTATTAGCTGTGAAAAGCATATCAAATGTTCTTATATATGATTCTGCCATAATGAATTTCATTTCACTTTAGACAAATTCAGTTAAAGAATAAATACAATTTGTGTTATAAATGTAGTAGGAAAATAAAAGCAGATTTTTCTGTAGTTCTTCTATATTTGATTGAGTTTAATGATTCTGTACCTTAAGCAGAAAGCAAAAGATGAGCAATTCTGAAGCATGACAACTTCACCACAGGGGACAAATAAACACTTTCCAAATTCTTACTTATTTGAATAGAGCTTTTAACCTATAAATACTAAAGTGAGTTTCAGTGCATTCCAATGAAATGCTCCAGTTTTTCTTATTAAATCAGTCTTTAAGAGACTGAAGACTTGTCCTAAGTGAAAACTGCATACTATGTAGGATACTTGTGAAGTTACATACATGTAGCACTGTTACACCCATGCAGTGACCGTTTACAGAAAACACGTGACATAAGTTTCACCAGTACTTCAGAATAGGTTCTACAGTTCAATAACCACCATTCTGAAAGAAAATGCATTTTCTTTAATAACCTGTCTTTATTTTCTTATTAATTGTTTTTAGGGTATGCAAAAGCTCACTGGGACTATGTCCTCGCACCCAGGGTGCAATCTCTTTTAGCTCACAAATGCCACAAGTATTCTGAAGCATATCATACAGGTCCTGCCAAAATGACAGCTCAGCCATGAAATGCCAGACAATACTTCTCTGAACAAGGAAAGGTGCTAACCACAGACATACACTTTGGCCTTGTTGGGGCTCATCGAGGAGGTGCAGCTGATCTCTCTAGGCACTTGTGAGCAAGGGGTCCACGTCTGGATTCCCCTATTACCCTTATGGAGCTTTTGCATACCCTTACAAGCTCATGAGCCTAGTTGAACATCTCTGACGTCTTCTATTTCTATTTTTATTCATAGAATACATCCTTCATTTGACAACAAACCATCAAGCTAAATTACTTTGATACTGATATTTTAAAAAGTAGAAAGATCACAGCAGGTTTAATACAATAAAGCAAATAGATAATTTATTTAGGTATTTTGACATTATTAGCCACTGATTCTTTGTTAAATTAACATTCGTTAGCAGTAGGGATGGGGCAAAAGGTCCTGTTTTGTTCCCATGGAAATTTTCATGAAAAAAAGCATGTCTTTCTGATTTTCCCTTGGGAATTCCCACCAAAAGAGAAATCCATACTTTTTTGGCATTTCACAAATACCTCAGAAGTTTCCATGAGAACAGTTCTATTTTCCAATGGTTACAAAATGTCTCGCCTCAGTAGTACGAAACCTAAGAATTTCCTGCCATCCAGCGTGGTGTAGTTTATGAGAAAAATTAACTAGAAGAAGTTAAAATTAAAATAAAATGTGTTTTAAGTGCTGGCTAGAATTATGGATAGCAAAAGAAGCTATTTTTGATTTAGATGTGGAGGAGGAAGTCAGCAACAGCAGCATTCAAGAGAGCATACACACCTCTAGTCAAATGATTCCCATTACATCACTAGCATTGTCCCTCTGGGGAAGTATAGTGAAGATGGTATAACTGGTTAGCAGTATGAACAGTTGCACACTTCAGCAACTAGTGACTGCTACTACTGTATTACTGCTGCCAGTGCACCTTGTTCTGAGAAGATGGCAAGGGACCATCTGTCTCACTTGTCATTCCAAACCAGTCCTGAAGAGTAGCAAAAGACTGGTGATGGTGGTGATGATGACACTGAGGGTTATTATGGACAGCTGGTGTGGAGGATAGCATGAGAAAGTTTTTGGTGGAAAGCATATGCAAATGGGGATGGGCATCACATCCACCACCAGTACCTGCAATCAGGAGTTTTCTACTAGTGTATTTCTATCACAGTGCCTGTGCTATTTGGTGACATTTTGTCAGTTTCCACTCCTGCCTACACCCATTGGCTGCACTGTTATTGTCCCGCCCAGTATTTGTCCTTAAATACTGGGTTCTGGCACTTCCCCAGTGCCCTTTCGTGGTGTTTCTGTACCAGCGCTTGTTCCTGTCATTCATGTGATCACAGTGTACCGACCTGGCCTGCCTGACGACTCTACATCTTGCTCCTGCCTGTGTATCCGGTCTCCAGTGGAGGCGGTGTCAGGATCATCTCTGTCTTTGAACAGTTTGCTGCAGTCTGGTCTCCCTTGCCTCGGTGTCGCCAAGGCGACATTTAGGTGTGCCCTCACTTCTGTGCAGTCCTCGGTTGGGTGTCTCTCAGGGCAAGTTGCTCAGTTCTGTTACTGCTGCGGCAGTCCACTAGTTGCTCAGTTTCTACTGCTACGGCAGTCCACTAGTTGCTCAGTTTCCGTTACTGCTACGGCAGACCACAAGTTGCTCAGTCTCCATTACTGCTCAGCAGTTCACAAGTTGCTCAGTCTCCATTACTGCTATGGCAGTCCACAAGTTGCTTAGTCTCCGTTACTGTTACGGCAGTCCACCAGTTTTTCTGGTTTCCATTACTTTTGGCCGTTACTCGATTTGTGCTCTCTCTTCAAGATTGAGCTTCTTAAAGGACCTTGCACTATTAGGGCCTGTCAGTACTCCCGGCCTAATAGTAACCCATTCAGTGCTGTCCAACTGAGAATCACACGAGAACTGCCTGACCTGTGTAAGTTTATCGAACTCTGGATTACCCGCATATACTGGACCCGTGTGGGCCTACTTCATTATAGCCTGTCTTGTGTCTGTACTATAATGTATATATATTACAGGACCCGTGAGGGCTATTGTTATTATCATTATTCAATAAAATTGTGTTTTATCAAAAACCTACTGTGTCTGTGTGTCAAACAAACCATTACAATTTCCTGCTGCTGATTAGCCAGATGCAGAGGGTCTTCTGTCACAGCCATCGTAGGATGATGATGATGAAAGAGCTACTGTACCACAGACCACCGTGGACACAAAGAGAATGGCCTCTTCAAGCAGTGATATGGACCAAGACTTGCTCCACTTGCCATAAATACTTCTGGCCCTAGCTCCAGTGATAATATTGAGGTAGCAGCAGCATCTGCCCCAGTCAGTGAAGGTGATACTGAAGAAGTAGGCCATTTTTCTCAACCAGTTCCATCACTGAATGCCTGGCTGTGGGGGAACTTTTCCCTTTGAGCAGGCATGTTGCAGTCATCAGTGTACTTTGTATGGTAAGGTAGTGAAGTGTGTGTGCAAAAAATGTGGAATGCGATTGAATGTAAGGTAATGTCTGTGTGTACACAAATGTAAACGTGAATGGACAGGAATAAACATTGTGTGTGTAATGTGAATGAAGTTTATAGATTAGTGCTATAATACAGTGACATGAGTGAAAGGAATATCAATGCATATGAAACCTCTACATATCTGAGCATGAATGTAAAAATAAATGGAAACTAGGATGTGAATGCAGAAGAATTTGTAGAATAATGATAGCCAAGTCAGTTTGTGCATTAACATCATAATGTGAGGTGAGGATGATTTGGCTTTGATTATGATCTTAGATGTAGGTTGGCTAGCTGCGTGGAATGTAACTCGGAGACCTGACAGCAAGTGGCTCCATAGACTGCCTGCAGATACAATAGAGTAAATTTTAAATAACTATATGGTATCTGTGAATAGGAGAAACCTTCCTTTGGCCAAGTTTGTGTGAGCCATTCATGTCCACAAATGGCTACAAATCCATGTGAATGAGAAGGGTCAGAGAACATCTAAGGAGAGGATGGATAAGGAAGGGATGGAAAAATAGTGTAGCCATTCCAGTGCTTTTAGAAGTGTGACGATCTGAGTTCTTAATGTAAGCTGCCTGATTAGACTGTGTGAATTAGATTCCCAGCAAAGAAGTGACAGACTGTTATTTGATATAATAATAATGTAAGAGCACAACAACAGACAATACTGGTATACTGCCAGGCAGACCCCAGTGGGCCAGATGCTTAAGAGCAAAGACTAGCGTACGTAGCTAGCTGGCAGTGGCTACTCTCTAGGTTGCCTTGCTGAGGCCTAGGCTGAGTTAGATTAATGCTGACCATAAAAACCAGACTGCACCCCTGATAACGATCCAGAGAACAGCAGCTACCCACTGAGGTTGAAGCAGATACAGGACAAATAGCCTACCTGCAATATAGTCATAGTTGTTGCACAGGAACACTGGGGCCTGGAGCTGGACTGAGAAGACAGAAATCAGAAATGGGTGGCCAGTGTAGTACAAGGCAGCATATGGAGGAATAGTCAGTAAAATGGAGCCAAAGTCTGAAACACGATATCAGATGAGCATGGTACAAAATTGCAGAACAAGAGGGAAGTCACAGGAGGAACCAGGTCAATACACATTATAACATTCAGGAACAATACAGGAAACTCGGGTCATGACCTGGAATGCCTTGATTGCATCTAGTCCAAAAGTACAGAGTCTCTATAAAGGCTCATAAGGCAAGGTGTGTAACCAGGATCTGGTTAAAAAAAAAAAATAAATGGAAAACCAGACAAGAAATCACAAAAAAGCAAGGAAAAAAAGAGGCAGAACATGACACCATACTCCCCAAGGGACTACTTCTGGGAGTTCAAAGATGGTTTAACCAGAAAGGACCAATGGAACCAGTGAACCAAAGAAGGGGCATGTACATCCAAGGACACCACCTAAGAACGTTACTCCAGGCCGTAGCACTTCCAATTAACAAGGTTAAATCATGGAAAAGATAAGAGTCCAGAATGGCATCAATCATGAATTCATCAGAATTATCCATGGAGACTGGTGAAGGAGCAGTTGAGTAGGGGCGTGAGGTATGAGCTGACACACAGGGCTTGAGTAAGGACATATGAAAGACCGGATGCACTTTCAACTTCTGGGGAAGGATCAAAAGGTAAGGCACCAGGGAGAGACAGGTTTTGGGGTGAGCAAATGGTCCCATTGTTTTCAAGTGGAAAAATCCACAAAAAACACATGGTTGTCCACTTTTACTTGGAAAAATCTGCTTTAAATAAAGTGATTAAAATCTTCATCCTTAGTGCCAAAAAATGTTCACTATTTTCTAAATGGCTACAAACTTTTTACCCTTTAATTACAGTTTTTTCACCTTTTTTCCATAAAAACGTGACATTTTCCAGGAAGTGAAACACAATACAAGCAGCTACAGAGAGAGAGCGCGAGTAGGGATGGGTAAAAATGTTATCCTGAAAACAAAATTGGCGAATAGTGTTACTACCTGCTTGGCAAAAAGTTTCTAGCAATAAGTTCAGTTTTTCCACTTTTTTCACCTAACTCATTGCATTGAAATGAATGCAAAGAGAAAAGTTTCCCACCACATGAAAGTTTTCTATACTTTTCTAAAACCAAACACAAGGGTGTCAGCCTCTCACAGCATGCCATTCTGTGTTTGTGAGAGGAGAAAGCAGTAAAGTTTTAAGCTAGAGAAGGTAGGCAAATAAAGGGGAACTGAAGTTTAGTTTAGGGAGTCTTTTAGGTAGGACATTGTTCTCTGTATTAGACGAACCTGGGGGCACTCTGGGGAGAAGAAGGGAGGAAGGAGTTTGACTAGCAATGAATTTGCGGAATTTGCAACTGCTCTAGTTTCTGCTACTGCTGAGACGCAAGGGCAGCAGGATGCTGCAGAGCAAACTAGTGTGCCATAGACCACCGTGGACACAGTGGGAATGGGGTCAACATGTGATACGGGACTAGGACAGGTTTCACTTGCCAGCGATAGCAATACTCCTGGTCCTAGTTACAGTGCTGAATCTGAGGCAGTAGAAGCAACAGCAGCAACATCATCCACTGCCAGCACAGACAGTGAAGGGGAATGTGGAGGACAAGAAGAAAGAGGCCATTCTTCTCCAACTGTTCCCCCCGCCTGAAGTCATGGGTGTGGGACTATTTTTCACTTGGGGCAGGCACAGTGCAGTCATCACCAACAGCACTGTGCATAATTTGTGACAAGTCAGTGAGAATGGGAAAGAAGGGGACACACCTTGGCACAACCTTCCTGATATCACACATGAAACAGACACCATGACATTGATTTCAAACATGTTAAAGCCGAACACCTATCACTAGTGATGATCGAGCACCCCAATGCTCGGGTGTTCGGGTGCTCTGACCGAGCGCCCCCGGAGGCTCGAGTGCTCGGCCGAGCACCCGAGCCCCATTGAAGTCAATGGGAGGACTCGAGCATTACACCAGGCACCCCCTGCTCTGATGAGGGGAGGGTGCCTGGTCCATAGGAAAAGGGCAGAAAATGATGGAAACACCACAGAAATGGTTCAGGGACAGCATAGGGAGGATGTCTGGATGCATTTTGGACTCCAACGTCGCTGCTGGGAACGATGTTTCGCCCGTAGTATGCCATTTTTACAGACTGACCGTAAAACACACAAAAAGGAAGATAAAAACGACTTTAGGCGAAAAATTGTTACCAAACAGTATTTGCTGTATATTTACTTGTATATCATCTGTAAATTCTGCAAAAAATTTCATCGATTTTTCAGAACTGGGGCCATGATTAAGAGGGAAACGTGCGCAGAGGCAAATTCTCCCAAAAATGTCCTCGATTTTTTCTGAACTGAGGCCATGATTAAGAGGGAAACGTGCGCAGAGGCAAATTCTCCCAAAAATTTCCTCGATTTTTCTGAACTGAGGCCATGATTAAGAGGGAAACGTGCGCAGAGGCTAATTCTCCCAAAAATTTCCTCGATTTTTCTGAACTGAGGCCATGATTAAGAGGGAAACGTGCGCAGAGGCAAATTCTCCCAAAAATTTCCTCGATTTTTCTGAACTGAGGCCATGATTAAGAGGGAAACGTGCGCAGAGGCAAATTCTCCCAAAAATTTCCTCGATTTTTCTGAACTGGGGCCATGATTAAGAGGGAAACGTGCGCTGAGTCGACCATCTAAAACATTATGGGTGAGGGTCTGCTGCGGAGCTGACCATCCTAAACATTATATGTGAAGGCCCGCTAGTGAGCTGACGCTATAAAACATTATATGAGAGGGCCCGCTAGAGAGCTGACCCAATAAAACATTATATGAGAAGGCCCGCTGGTGAGCTGACCTATACAAAAATTGTCAAACTGCGCCCGCTGGTGGGCTGGCCCTATATAAAAAATATATATCACTGGGCCCGCTGGTGAGCTGGCCCTATATAAAAATTATATCACTGGGCATATGGAAGAGACTCAACCATATACCCGTTTTTTGGGTGGAAGGGGTGAATGGGAATACAGAGTATTCCCATCATTGTAAATAACATATATAAAGTGACTTTATGTTCCCCCGGGGCTTTCCTCCAGTGGAGTGGAGAAGTCAGGGGAAATCCAGGCCTTGTTCATTTTTATAAGTGTCAACCTATCAGCATTTTCGGTGGAAAGGCGGATACGCTTATCTGTTATGATGCCACCAGCAGCACTAAATACCCGCTCAGACAGAACGCTGGCGGCAGGGCAGGCCAGCACCTCCAAGGCGTAGAGTGCCAGTTCATACCACGTGTCCAGCTTGGACACCCAGTAGTTGTAAGGCACAGAGGGATCATTGAGGACGCTGACACGGTCTGCTACGTACTCCTTCACCATCTTCCAAAACTTTTCCCTCCTTGTGACACTAGGCTACGCATCAGGGTAAGGGTGCTGGCGGGGTGTCATGAAGGTGTCCCACGCCTTGGAGAGTGTTGCCCTGCCTTTGTCGGAACTGCTGTGTGCTCCCCTTTTCTCCCCTTCTCGGTTGGCCAAGGTAGCACATACTCTGCCGCCAGCGTTGTCAGATGGAAAATTTTGGAGCAATTTTTCGACAAGAACCTTCTGGTATTGCACCATTTTGCTTGTCCTCTCCACCGGAGGAATGAGAGATGAGAAATTCTCTTTGTAGCGGGGGTCCAGAAGGGTGAACACCCAGTAATCCGTGTTGTCTAAAATGCGTATAACGCGTGGGTCACGGGAAAGGCAGCCTAACATAAAGTCAGCCATGTGTGCCAGAGTACCAACAGGCAAGATTTCGCTGTCCTCACCAGGAGGATGACTCTCAATCTCCTCATCCTCTTCCTCCTCTTCTGCCCACCCACGCTGAAGAGATGGAACTAAAGTTCCATGGCTACCCTCTGTAGCGGAGGCAACCGTGTCTTCCTCCTCCTCCTCCTCCGCCTCCTCCAATTGTCGCTGAGAAGACGAAGTGAGGGTGCTCTGGCTATCACCTTGTGTAAGCTCTTCCTCCCGCATTTCCACCTCTTCCACATGCAAAGCGTCGGTTTTAATTGTGAGCAGCGAGCGTTTCAGTAGACACAGAAGTGGGATGGTTACACTGATAATAGTGTTATCGCCGCTCACCATCTGTGTCGATTCCTCAAAATTGCGTAAAACCTCGCAGAGGTCTGACATCCATTCCCACTCCTCACTTCTGATTAGAGGAAGTTGAACGGAGAGGCGACGACCGTGTAACAGCTGGTACTCCACTACTGCCCTCTGCTGCTCACAAAGCCGGTACAACATGTGGAAGGTGGAGTTCCAGCGCGTGCTCACGTCACACAGCAGCCGGTGAGCTGGCAATTGTAAGCGCTGCTGCAGCTTCAACAGGCCGGCTGAAGCTGTAGATGACTTACGGAAATGTGCACACACGCGGCGCACCTTGGTCAAGAGATCATGCAAATTGGGGTAGGTTTTTAGAAATCGCTGAACCACTAAATTAAATACATGCGCTAGGCATGGTACGTGTGTGAGCTTGCCGAGCTCCAAAGCCGCCACCAAGTTACGCCCATTATCACACACAACCATGCCTGGTTGCAGGTTGAGTGGCGAGAGCCACTGCTTGGTCTGGTGACTAATCCCCTGCAACAGCTCTGAGGCCGTGTGCTGTTTGTCCCCAAGGCAGATCAGCTTCAGCACGGCCTGTTGACGCTTCCCCACTGCAGTGCTACACTGCTTCCAGCTACCGGCTGATGGGTGAGTGGCGCTGCGCGCAGAGAATTCGGAGGTGGAAACGGAGGAGGAGGAGCCAATAACGTAGGTGCTGGCGGAAACCCTGATGGAGGTAGGGCCCGCAATCCTCGGCGTGGGTAGCACCTGTGCCATCCCAGGGTCCGAGTCGCTCCCAGCCTCCACGACATTCACCCAGTGTGCCGTCAGGGAAATGTAGCGTCCCTGGCCACAAGCACTTGTCCATGTGTCAGTCGTTAAGTGGACCTTCCCAGTAACTGCGTTGGTCAGGGCACGGGTGATGTTACGGGACACATGGTGGTGTAAGGCGGGGACGGCACACCGGGAAAAGTAGTGGCGGCTGGGGACTGCGTACTGAGGGACAGCTGCTGCCATCAGGCTGCGGAAGGACTCAGTCTCCACAAGCCTAAATGGCAGCATTTCGATGGCCAGTAATTTGGAAAGGTGTGAGGTTAGTGCTATGGCCTGTGGGTGGGTGGCTGGGTATTTTCGCTTGCGCTCAAATGCCTGGGGTAACGACATTTGGACGCTGCGCTGGGACAGGGAAGTGGATGTGGTCGCTGATGGTGCTTCAGATGGTACAGGTGCAGGGCGGGAGGTATGCGGGCCTGCGCCTTCGACAGGCGATTGGCCGGCACCGAAAACAGGGGAAGAGGAGGCAGTGGTGTGGCCTGCAGACACAGATTGGCGATCCGGGCGTTCCTCCCACTTATTACGGTGCTTGGATGCCATGTGTCGGATCATGCTGGTGGTGGTGAGGTTTCTAGTGTTCATGCCTCGGCTCATTCTGGTGTGGCACAGGTTGCAAACTACAATTCTTTTGTCGTCCGCACTTTCCTTAAAAAAACGCCATACCGCGGAACACCTACCCCTTGGCAAGGTAGATTTACGCAAGGGGGTGCTAAGTGGAACATTTGCGGGCCGGTTTGGTGCGGTCCGCCTTCTTTCTGTAGCCACACCACTGCCTCTTCCAGCCTGTTGCGGTGCTGCAGATGGCTCACCCTCAGGACTGCTGTCATCGCTCGGCTCTACACCTTCCCAGGTGGGGTCAGTCACCTCATCGTCCACCAAGTCCTCCTCCACTTCCTCACTCTGATCATCCTCCTCATGTCTTGATCCCACCACATACTCAGTCATTGACAACTGTATATCATCCTCCTCATCAAGGTCTTGAGACAGTAATAGTGGTTGATTTAATGGCAACTGTGTCTCATCATCATCATCATCATCATCCACTTCCTTTGACCTTAAATGCCGTTCCCCTCTGTCATCTTCTTGTGATTGGGTACCCTCTAGAGGTTGTGAATCAGGGCACAAGATGTCATGTTCCTCTGCAAGCGTGCTTGGAGAGAGGTTCAAATTAAGGATTGGTGATGAGACGAGCTCCTCACTATATCCCAGTGTGGGATCACTTCTTTGACCAGATCCTCTATGGTGGGAGGAAGGATGATCAGGGTGAGGATTATGTTGACCAGACTCTTGGCTACTGAGAGTGGACTTGGTGGAAGACAGGGTGGTGCTTAACCGACTGGAAGCAGTATCAGCTGAAATCCAACCGACCACCTGTTCGCAGTGGTCTGACCTCGAGAGTGATGTCCTGCGACGCCCTGTAAACTGAGACATGAAGCTAGGTATGGTGGATGTCTTTCTGTCTTGTGCTCTGGCACCAGGCACAGTTTCTACGCGTCCTGACCCGCGCCCTGAACTATCAGGATCACGTCCACTTCCCCGTCCCTTTTTACCCGCCTTCTTCATATTACACGGAATATGTGCTGCAAATCTGCAACTTTGCACAGTAAACAGAATGTTCTCCTAATATGCAACTTTGCACACTAAACAGAATGTGCTTCTTATCTGCGGCTACGCACAGTGAATGGAATATGTGACTTTGATATTTTACACTTTGCACAGTTAACAGAATGTTCTCCTAATATGCAACTTTGCACACTAAACAGAATGTGCTTCTTATCTGCGGTTAGACACAGTGAATGGAATATGTGACTTTGATATTTTACACTTTGCACAGTAAACAGAATGTTCTCCTAATACGCAACTTTGCACACTAAACAGAATGTGCTGCTTATCTGCGGTTAGACACAGTGAATGGAATATGTGACTTTGATATTTTACACTTTGCACAGTTAACAGAATGTTCTCCTAATACGCAACTTTGCACACTAAACAGAATGTGCTTCTTAACTGCGGCTACGCACAGTGAATGGAATATGTGACTTTGATATTTTACAGTTTGCACAGTTAACAGAATGTTCTCCTAATATGCAACTTTGCACACTAAACAGAATGTGCTTCTTATCTGCGGCTACGCACAGTGAATGGAATATGTGACTTTGATATTTTACACTTTGCACAGTAAACAGAATGTTCTCCTAATACGCAACTTTGCACACTAAACAGAATGTGCTGCTTATCTGCGGTTAGACACAGTGAATGGAATATGTGACTTTGATATTTTACAGTTTGCACAGTTAACAGAATGTTTTCCTAATAAGCAACTTTGCACACTAAACAGAATGTGCTGCTTATCTGCGGTTAGACACAGTGAATGGAATATGTGACTTTGATATTTTACACTTTGCACAGTTAACAGAATGTTCTCCTAATACGCAACTTTGCACACTAAACAGAATGTGCTGCTTATCTGCGGTTAGACACAGTGAATGGAATATGTGACTTTGATATTTTACACTTTGCACAGTTAACAGAATGTTCTCCTAATATGCAACTTTGCACACTAAACAGAATGTGCTTCTTATCTGCGGCTACGCACAGTGAATGTAATATGTGACTTTGATATTTTACACTTTGCACAGTAAACAGAATGTTCTCCTAATATGCAACTTTGCACACTAAACAGAATGTGCTTCTTATCTGCGGCTAGGCACAGTGAATGGAATATGTGACTTTGATATTTTACACTTTGCACACTAAACAGAATGTTCTCCTAATACGCAACTTTGCACACTAAACAGAATGTGCTGCTTATCTGCGGTTAGACACAGTGAATGGAATATGTGACTTTGATATTTTACACTTTGCACAGTTAACAGAATGTTCTCCTAATATGCAACTTTGCACACTAAACAGAATGTGCTTCTTATCTGCGGCTACGCACAGTGAATGGAATATGTGACTTTGATATTTTACACTTTGCACAGTAAACAGAATGTTCTCCTAATACGCAACTTTGCACACTAAACAGAATGTGCTGCTTATCTGCGGTTAGACACAGTGAATGGAATATGTGACTTTGATATTTTACAGTTTGCACAGTTAACAGAATGTTCTCCTAATACGCAACTTTGCACACTAAACAGAATGTGCTGCTTATCTGCGGTTAGACACAGTGAATGGAATATGTGACTTTGATATTTTACACTTTGCACAGTTAACAGAATGTTCTCCTAATACGCAACTTTGCACACTAAACAGAATGTGCTGCTTATCTGCGGTTAGACACAGTGAATGGAATATGTGACTTTGATATTTTACACTTTGCACAGTTAACAGAATGTTCTCCTAATATGCAACTTTGCACACTAAACAGAATGTGCTTCTTATCTGCGGCTACGCACAGTGAATGGAATATGTGACTTTGATATTTTACACTTTGCACAGTAAACAGAATGTTCTCCTAATATGCAACTTTGCACACTAAACAGAATGTGCTTCTTATCTGCGGCTAGGCACAGTGAATGGAATATGTGACTTTGATATTTTACACTTTGCACACTAAACAGAATGTTCTCCTAATACTCAACTTTGCACACTAAACAGAATGTGCTGCTTATCTGCGGTTAGACACAGTGAATGGAATATGTGACTTTGATATTTTACACTTTGCACAGTTAACAGAATGTTCTCCTAATATGCAACTTTGCACACTAAACAGAATGTGATTCTTATCTGCGGCTAGGCACAGTGAATGGAATATGTGACTTTGATATTTTACACTTTGCACACTAAACAGAATGTTCTCCTAATACGCAACTTTGCACACTAAACAGAATGTGCTGCTTATCTGCGGTTAGACACAGTGAATGGAATATGTGACTTTGATATTTTACACTTTGCACAGTAAACAGAATGTTCTCCTAATACGCAACTTTGCACACTAAACAGAATGTGCTGCTTATCTGCGGTTAGACACAGTGAATAGAATATGTGACTTTGATATTTTACAGTTTGCACAGTTAACAGAATGTTCTCCTAATACGCAACTTTGCACACTAAACAGAATGTGCTGCTTATCTGCGGTTAGACACAGTGAATGGAATATGTGACTTTGATATTTTACACTTTGCACAGTTAACAGAATGTTCTCCTAATACGCAACTTTGCACACTAAACAGAATGTGCTGCTTATCTGCGGTTAGACACAGTGAATGGAATATGTGACTTTGATATTTTACACTTTGCACAGTTAACAGAATGTTCTCCTAATATGCAACTTTGCACACTAAACAGAATGTGCTTCTTATCTGCGGCTACGCACAGTGAATGGAATATGTGACTTTGATATTTTACACTTTGCACAGTAAACAGAATGTTCTCCTAATATGCAACTTTGCACACTAAACAGAATGTGCTTCTTATCTGCGTCTAGGCACAGTGAATGGAATATGTGACTTTGATATTTTACACTTTGCACACTAAACAGAATGTTCTCCTAATACGCAACTTTGCACACTAAACAGAATGTGCTTCTTAACTGCGGCTACGCACAGTGAATGGAATATGTGACTTTGATATTTTACAGTTTGCACAGTTAACAGAATGTTCTCCTAATATGCAACTTTGCACACTAAACAGAATGTGCTTCTTATCTGCGGCTACGCACAGTGAATGGAATATGTGACTTTGATATTTTACACTTTGCACAGTAAACAGAATGTTCTCCTAATACGCAACTTTGCACACTAAACAGAATGTGCTGCTTATCTGCGGTTAGACACAGTGAATGGAATATGTGACTTTGATATTTTACAGTTTGCACAGTTAACAGAATGTTTTCCTAATAAGCAACTTTGCACACTAAACAGAATGTGCTGCTTATCTGCGGTTAGACACAGTGAATGGAATATGTGACTTTGATATTTTACACTTTGCACAGTTAACAGAATGTTCTCCTAATACGCAACTTTGCACACTAAACAGAATGTGCTGCTTATCTGCGGTTAGACACAGTGAATGGAATATGTGACTTTGATATTTTACACTTTGCACAGTTAACAGAATGTTCTCCTAATATGCAACTTTGCACACTAAACAGAATGTGCTTCTTATCTGCGGCTACGCACAGTGAATGTAATATGTGACTTTGATATTTTACACTTTGCACAGTAAACAGAATGTTCTCCTAATATGCAACTTTGCACACTAAACAGAATGTGCTTCTTATCTGCGGCTAGGCACAGTGAATGGAATATGTGACTTTGATATTTTACACTTTGCACACTAAACAGAATGTTCTCCTAATACGCAACTTTGCACACTAAACAGAATGTGCTGCTTATCTGCGGTTAGACACAGTGAATGGAATATGTGACTTTGATATTTTACACTTTGCACAGTTAACAGAATGTTCTCCTAATATGCAACTTTGCACACTAAACAGAATGTGCTTCTTATCTGCGGCTACGCACAGTGAATGGAATATGTGACTTTGATATTTTACACTTTGCACAGTAAACAGAATGTTCTCCTAATACGCAACTTTGCACACTAAACAGAATGTGCTGCTTATCTGCGGTTAGACACAGTGAATGGAATATGTGACTTTGATATTTTACAGTTTGCACAGTTAACAGAATGTTCTCCTAATACGCAACTTTGCACACTAAACAGAATGTGCTGCTTATCTGCGGTTAGACACAGTGAATGGAATATGTGACTTTGATATTTTACACTTTGCACAGTTAACAGAATGTTCTCCTAATACGCAACTTTGCACACTAAACAGAATGTGCTGCTTATCTGCGGTTAGACACAGTGAATGGAATATGTGACTTTGATATTTTACACTTTGCACAGTTAACAGAATGTTCTCCTAATATGCAACTTTGCACACTAAACAGAATGTGCTTCTTATCTGCGGCTACGCACAGTGAATGGAATATGTGACTTTGATATTTTACACTTTGCACAGTAAACAGAATGTTCTCCTAATATGCAACTTTGCACACTAAACAGAATGTGCTTCTTATCTGCGGCTAGGCACAGTGAATGGAATATGTGACTTTGATATTTTACACTTTGCACACTAAACAGAATGTTCTCCTAATACTCAACTTTGCACACTAAACAGAATGTGCTGCTTATCTGCGGTTAGACACAGTGAATGGAATATGTGACTTTGATATTTTACACTTTGCACAGTTAACAGAATGTTCTCCTAATATGCAACTTTGCACACTAAACAGAATGTGCTTCTTATCTGCGGCTAGGCACAGTGAATGGAATATGTGACTTTGATATTTTACACTTTGCACACTAAACAGAATGTTCTCCTAATACGCAACTTTGCACACTAAACAGAATGTGCTGCTTATCTGCGGTTAGACACAGTGAATGGAATATGTGACTTTGATATTTTACACTTTGCACAGTAAACAGAATGTTCTCCTAATACGCAACTTTGCACACTAAACAGAATGTGCTGCTTATCTGCGGTTAGACACAGTGAATAGAATATGTGACTTTGATATTTTACAGTTTGCACAGTTAACAGAATGTTCTCCTAATACGCAACTTTGCACACTAAACAGAATGTGCTGCTTATCTGCGGTTAGACACAGTGAATGGAATATGTGACTTTGATATTTTACACTTTGCACAGTTAACAGAATGTTCTCCTAATACGCAACTTTGCACACTAAACAGAATGTGCTGCTTATCTGCGGTTAGACACAGTGAATGGAATATGTGACTTTGATATTTTACACTTTGCACAGTTAACAGAATGTTCTCCTAATATGCAACTTTGCACACTAAACAGAATGTGCTTCTTATCTGCGGCTACGCACAGTGAATGGAATATGTGACTTTGATATTTTACACTTTGCACAGTAAACAGAATGTTCTCCTAATATGCAACTTTGCACACTAAACAGAATGTGCTTCTTATCTGCGTCTAGGCACAGTGAATGGAATATGTGACTTTGATATTTTACACTTTGCACACTAAACAGAATGTTCTCCTAATACGCAACTTTGCACACTAAACAGAATGTGCTGCTTATCTGCGGTTAGACACAGTGAATGGAATATGTGACTTTGATATTTTACACTTTGCACAGTTAACAGAATGTTCTCCTAATATGCAACTTTGCACACTAAACAGAATGTGCTTCTTATCTGCGGCTACGCACAGTGAATGGAATATGTGACTTTGATATTTTACACTTTGCACAGTTAACAGAATGTTCTCCTAATATGCAACTTTGCACACTAAACAGAATGTGCTTCTTATCTGCGGCTACGCACAGTGAATGGAATATGTGACTTTGATATTTTACACTTTGCACAGTAAACAGAATGTTCTCCTAATACGCAACTTTGCACACTAAACAGAATGTGCTGCTTATCTGCGGTTATACACAGTGAATGGAATATGTGACTTTGATATTTTACACTTTGCACAGTTAACAGAATTTTCTCCTAATATGCAACTTTGCACACTAAACAGAATGTGCTTCTTATCTGCGGCTAGGCACAGTGAATGGAATATGTGACTTTGATATTTTACACTTTGCACACTAAACAGAATGTTCTCCTAATACGCAACTTTGCACACTAAACAGAATGTGCTTCTTATCTGCGGCTAGGCACAGTAAATGGAATATGTGACTTTGATATTTTACACTTTGCACAGTAAACAGAATGTTCTCCTAATACGCAACTTTGCACACTAAACAGAATGTGCTTCTTATCTGCGGCTAGGCACAGTGAATGGAATATGTGACTTTGATATTTTACACTTTGCACACTAAACAGAATGTTCTCCTAATATGCAACTTTGCACACTAAACAGAATGTGCTTCTTATCTGCGGTTAGACACAGTGAATGGAATATGTGACTTTGATATTTTACACTTTGCACACTAAACAGAATGTTCTGCTAATCTGAAACTTTGCACACTAAACAGAATGTGCTGCTAATCTGAAACTTTGCACACTAAAAAGAATGTGCTGCTAATCTGCAACTTTGCACACTGAACAGAATGTGCTCTAATCTGCAACTTTGCACACTAAAAAGAATGTGCTGCTAATCTGCAACTTTGCACACTGAACAGAATGTGCTCTAATCTGCAACTTTGCACACTAAACAGAATGTGCTGCTAATCTGCGGCTAGGCACAGTGAACGGAATATGTGAAGTTTTTTTTTTTATATCTCTGCCCCCCCAAACAAAATAAACTGCTTCCCCCACACACAGTAGTCCTAAAAAGGACTTTTGGGTCTTTTTTTTTTTTTTAAATCGCTTTTCTTCTCCCTACACTGACTTTCCCTTCCTATCCTCATCTCTCCCTGGCTAAGACTGAGCCGAACTCGCTGGTCAGGTGCTATACAGCACCCGATCACGGGTTCTGGCCAGCCAATCAGTGTAATGCCAGCAGCCAACATGGCTGCTGGCATTACACTGATGTCAGAGCCTCCCTGCACGTTTATTGGCTGCGCAGCAGCCGCGAAACGTGCGGGGAGGAGACCCGAACATGGCGGGCGAGCACATGCGTTACTCGTACGAGTACCGCCATGTGCCGAGCAGAGCGATGCTCGAGCCGAACCGAGCTTCGGCCGAGCATGCTCGCTCATCACTACCTATCATAGAAATCAAGCACCATTGTTACTGTACCACCTGACTCTCCAGAAAGGCAACAAGAGAATAGGTGGAGATCAAAGAGGAGGAAGAATAGAGAAACCCAGACAGAGATTGGAAGTTTCATGACCAGCGAAACAACTAGCTCGCCATCACCATCACCTTCTTCCTCTAGGGTAACAAATCATTTTTCTGCCAATCCACCTCATTCATCGTTACCTCCCTCACCAAATGATAGCCACTCTGCTGATGTTAGGATGTGGAAGTTTATCTCTACCCATTGCTCACTGTGTGGTGCATTGACTATGCATGCCAGTGTGGTGGAGGAGAATCATAAGCAGTGCATCAAGTGGCATCTGAGGAGATTCCATCCCACAGAATATTCTAAGATGTTGGCAGGGAGGGTTCATCATTACTATTAAACTGTCAGCAAGTTATCGTGTCCTTAGGGGAGTCTGGACAAGGGGTATAGTAACAGCAGCAGTACTTGGGTTCTGGTGTTATGGTGTTTGGATACAGTTGTGCACCCAGATGTTATTTACAACACACACTGTGCACATTGCAGTTTCTGATGAGAGCCACAGTTCCTGCTCTCCAGGGAAAAATGTATATTGTAAAAACAACACACTCATGATTTTGGAGATGGGGCTGGTGGAGAAGAATTATTGGCCAACTTCTTCTTTTCTCCACATAGACTGAGGGCTACTTAATGTGCTGCTACTGCCTCAGGCACATAACTGGAGATAGTTGTGGCAAGTGGAACCTTCATCATCCATCACCCATGTTACTGCTTTTGTCGATCCCTTTCCCTTTCAGCTGCCTAATCATCCTGTTTCTTAAACATATATGAAGCAGCAGCAAGAACAGCAGTTGCAAATTCCACAATTATGGACTCAAAATCAGGAGAAGGACATTTGACAATGGCCAGTGGCCATTGGCCAACATGACCTGCTGGCACTAGGCCAGTAGGGCATATTTTTTTCTCAGGGCTTGTGCTTTAAAAAAAAAAAAAAAAAAACATAGTCCTACAAAAAAAAAAAATAACTTTTAGGGGTTGTTCCTTTGGGCTTGTGCCTCTAACAAATCATCTTCTATCAAGTCAAGTATCAGTCCACCACAGTGGCAGCTTATGTCAGGGGGTTCCTGTCTCTAACACTTTACATACAAATTTCTTATTTTATTTTTTATTAATGGTCCCCCAATTCGAGTCAAGAACCCCCCACAAAACAAATTCCCTGTTCAACTGATTCATTCCCCAGACTCCACCAACCAACACAGTCACCCTCCTCAGACCCCTTTTATACCATGTCTTATGGATTTTTTATTTGTATTCAGGATTTATTTTTTATTAACTGCCCCCCAATCCCAGTAAACAATCCCCCCAAAAATAATTTCCTGTTCAACTGTTTCTTTCCCCACACCCCACCAACACAGGCACCCTCATGCTCCTTTTATACTATACCTTTGGGAAATAAAATAATAATTGTTATGTTGTGTGTAATTTAAATGTTCCTATTGATTTCAATGGAATGAGCTAGACTAAAAAAAGCTGGAAAAAGCAGAAAATCAGCACTAGCTTACAGCACCAGATGACAACAAGTAATCATGCCTCTGGTTCTGTCAGTGTAATTAAAATGGCAGCAGCAGATAGCCCACACCATCGGCACACTAACTTTTGCATGCACAGTTTTGGGAGACAGTTCCACAACGCCGTAGATGTTGTAAGCCAGAGAAGGTGATAGTGGAATGGCTTGTACCTCACTCCTTAAAAGCTGGTTTTGTGTCTGCTGATAATGGCTCAAACATATGTTTGTGTGTGTTCCCTGCTTTTCTCGTGTGCTAACTTTAGTTGTAACCAGATTCCTGGCAGAATCCAAAACCATCAGAGAGATGCTAACTATTGCCTGAAAAATCTGTGCCCATTTAGTCTCTCCTGCACTGCACACAACGCTTTATATTCCAACCAAAAGCATAACAACCTGCCCCATCACCAGCTGAAAATGGAGGTCCATACCAGATGGAATTCCATAATGTACATGCTAGAGCATTTGTACGAGCAGAATAAGGCCATTTGCGAGTACACCATGCAGAACTGGAAGGCTTTGGAGGGATCCTCTTTGTCACCCGGCCAATAGCAACTAATCTGGGATGTATGTGAGCTGCTGAAACCCATTGAGGAGGAAACCATGTTGATGAATCACACTGGGGCAATAATTAGTGAAATTCTACCACTGATATTTTTATTGCAGAAAGAAAATGAGGAGAATGGCTGAGTAATCTTACCATAATGACAGCACAGTCATGCACGGGCTGGTAAATGACATGTTAGCGTGCTTTGAAATAGATCCTCACATACTGTCCATTAAGAGCAATGAGGAATGCATTCTTGCCACTTTGCTGGACCCCCACTTCAAACACAACATTTCAGAACTTCTGCCAAAGGGCCATCAGCGGTTTGTCATAACAAGGAGTCATGATGATCAGAAGAAACTCTTTGAGGAATAGGATTCTGTCAAGGAATATTGAGATTTGCTTGTTGATCAAGTGGAGGGTTGCACTGTGGAGGATGAGAGGGAGAAAGTGAGAGCACAAAAAACATCTAGGCAGCATAGTGAAAAAAAATGCAGCAAAGCATTTCAACCAGCAGAAGCACATACATCATCAACCAGAATATCCCATTCTGAACACACAGCAATTCATGAGTCTCAGCACCCATCATTGTCAGCACATGTCTTTGGGACTTGCACCCTGAATATGGGTTGTTAACTGACACACAGAAACACAATGTAGCTCCAATATGTTGTCCCACTGCATGTGAGATGGTTTCTGCATACCTGCAGGATAGCTACATTCTAGGCAGAAAGAATAACCCCATGGACTAGTGGCAAACAAAGCTGTGTGTGCGGCCAGCATTGACACGTACTGCAGTGGAAACCCTTAGTTGTCCTCCAACAAGCATTGAGTCTGAGCAGGTTTTCAGTGCAGTTGGTTACATTGTCAGTGACCACAAGATGCTGCCATCAAGCAGCAATTTTGGGAAACTAACATTCTTAAAAATGAACCAACATCTGTCAGCATCTGAATATCAGGTAGCAGAACCATACATGACAGAGAAAGCCAGGGAAAATGTATTAACAGCAGCACAGATGAGAAGCAGGAGTAGGGATGTGAAGAAGGGTTACTACCATCTACCACACTTGGGACCACTACTATGACTAATAAGTAATGTGTGTCAATAATCTGAGAAGAGGGAAAGTGTTTTGACACAAACATGAAAAGTCCCCCACCAGTCCCCCACCACCACTACCATACACATCTTCCACATTGTAGGCTGTACTTTATTTTTATTATTACTTGGCGTCATCATGAATATGTGCCAGTGTCACTTAAGCAGAAAGTTAGTGTAGGGGATAAAGGACAAATGCACCTTGCATGCTAACACATTTTTCGAGACGTGTTGCTTTAGGAGTCACAACTTTGACTTTCTGCAAGTACAGACCTCATTAGAAGTAATATTGCAGTAGGAAATGCTGTACCAATATGAATTATAGGTGAAAATTTGATAAAATATGCAAAGAGGAGGAAAATTTTGCATTGGTTAAAAGAAGAGAACTTTCACGAAAAAACAGAACAATCAGCCAGTTTTCTGGAAAAGTCTTGCAGGAAAATGTACTCCCTTTTCTCCCACCCCTAGCTGTGATTTTATAGCAAAGTTGAAGCAGGAAAGGCTCATAGTGACTAGGGGTGGGTGAAAGGTCCTGTCATGTTCCAGAAAAAAAATCTCTGAAAGTCACTGGTTGTCTGCTTTTCATGGGAAAATTCGTTTTAAATAAAGTGATTAAAATCTTCTCCATTTTCACCCATTGCCAAAAATTATTAGTTATCTTTTAAACGACTAGAAAGTTTTTGCCCGTTTATTAATGTGTTTTTCACCTTTTTGCTATAAAAGTGCACCATTTTCCAGGAAGTGAAACACAATAAACGCAGCTGCAGAGTGAAAGAGAGGTGCTAGACTGTTGTGCTGTGAATTAACAGCGAAATTGAGGTAGGAGAGCCTCATAGTGACTGCTATCACTATGAGCAATTTTAATAACAATAAAAGGAGGACTTGGATGGTCCATTATGCATCTAATGTGTCTGCAGAGGAGGAAGTGACCACTACCGCCAATATGAAAGGGTCTGAATGCCCTGCTTCCCCAGAACCAATGAATGCCCGTCCCCCTGCATCACTCCTAGGGATCTTGGGAAAATATTTTCAAGGGCAGAGGAAGAAGAGGGTAGTAGAGTGAGCAGGACAGGTAAGCTACCTGTGTCTGTTGCCCATGCTGCCCTTGCTGCCACCAGTGCTGCACCTGCTGCCACTGCTGCACCTGCTGCCAAAGTGTCTTATAATTCTCAGGAAGGGGGAGGAAGAGATGATGGCACGTGTGACAGCAGGAGACCCTAAATCACACCAGTCCCTCCACTACTACTACTAATAAGAAGGTACAGCTGCTTGTACAGAGTGTTAAGAGTGAAGGATGGGATGATCACCACATTACTAGTGAAGAGGAAGACTCAGGGACTAAAATCAATGTGGTGTGTGTTAGTGGTAGTGACAATGATGGTGAAGCAACTGCTGGGTCTAGAGTTAGGGAAGTTGTAGGGAAAGCAATGCAGAGCATCAAAACTAGTAATCAAGGAAGCCTGCATCATTCCTCTGATTCCAAGGGTCCCCTTCCCACTACAGCATTGTTCAGGTGGAACATTATCCTGAAGAAGGCAGAATTATTGCCTAGCAGCAATAACACCACTATCACCACCAGGAGCATAGATCAGCTGCCTGTGTCTGCTGCTAGCGCTGCCAGTCTGCCTTCTTCAGGTCATCGAGAAATGGCAAGTGTGACACATCAACTCCTACCACCAGTGAGATCTCTGTAATAGAGCAACAACAGCAAGGAGGGACTGGTGGTGGTGATGATGAATGTGGTGAGCTGGGGTGGAAGAGACATTAATGGCCTTTTTAGACAAAACTGAGAAGGAATGGGAGACAGGGATGGGGATAGGCATCATCACCACCAACATCAGTGAGTTTTTGAAATTTGCAGAGTTAGCTACTGCTCTAATTCCTGTTGCTGCAGAGTTGCAAGGATAGCAGGATACTGAGGAGCAGGCTGGTGTGCCACAGACCACTGTGGACACACTGAGAATGGGGTCCAGTGATGGAGGACTAGGACAGGTTTCACATGCCAGCAGCAATGCCTCAATTTAACAAACAAATAACAGTAGAACAGCACAGCAAGTCCACCTCTCGCTGTAGCTGCTTCTATTGTGTGTGTCACTTCCTGAAATACGTCACGTTATTATAGTGAAAAGAAGAAAATGTAAATCAATGGATGAAAACTTTCTAGCCACTGAAAAATTGGCGGGGATTTTTTTACCAGTGGAAGAAAAATGTGGAAATTATACTTACTGTTTTAAAAGCTTATTTTTCCATGATGTCAAGTGATTAAAAAAACATGAAGTACAACCTACAATATGGCAGATGTGTATGGTAGTGGTGGTGGGAGACTGGCATGGTGTGATTGGTGGGCAGCATCCACCTTGGGAGGAGAGGCATCATTCATCATTTATTGCACATGCTGCAGCAACAATTTCTGCAGTCAGTTTTTGTCCTAACACTTTACTACCATGTCCCTGCACTTTCTTCTTCTTTCCCCCTCCCACTTGTGCATTTGCTAGACATTACTCAACTTCTGTGTGTGTTTTTACTCTCTACAGTACACAACTGTGTGATATCTTGTTTTACCCTCAAAAAAATTCTCAATGTTGCCTACTGTCTATCAAGTCTGCCTCAGTCACAGAGCTCCCAGTCAGCTGTCTAATATATTTATGTTTAATTATTTATGTATTTTTTTATATATATTTGTATTTTATTTTCTATTTATTTAAGTTGTCCACCCTATCTTATCGCAGTTAGTACAAATAAATATATATATATATATATATATATATGTATGAAAGAATAAGCCTCATTGCATAATTTATGGTACCTCACACACAGAACATAATTTATGTCTCCTCAGAAAACAAACACACATTGAACAGAATGCCTCATTACATAATTTATGTCTCATTAGGAGACACAACTCCTATTGGGTGATTCAATGGGGACTTTACTGCTCCCATTGGGTGATTCAATGGGGGCATGTTTATCATACAGGGAGTTGGCCCGCCCACCACTATCCAACTGACAAAAAAAAATATAGCTGCCACTCGCTCCTGAAGTAGGGGATATCAATAACTTCTCCTGGTCCACACACACACTCTCACTCAGGATCATGAACCCACAAACACACTGTTTCACCTCCCACAGATAATTGTAACCCTCCATACACTCTGTTTCAGTACGAGGGTGTAATGTTTTCATAAAATACAAACTCGGGGATAAACTTAATAGCAACTCTTTTATTTAACCCTTTCAGTGCCAGAGGGGTAAGCAACACATTGCTTTGCAATGTGTTGCATACCCCTCTGGCACTCAAAGGGTTAACTCTTTTCCTCTCTTCAGTCACCTCACTGTCTGTTTTCAACTGTCACTCCTCCACTTCCTGCTTCCTGATTCCCGCCCATTCTCCTTACAGGGAGAGAGATGCTTTGCTGTATGTTACAGAGAGCAAACCTCAAACACCACTTTCTATTTGTTCCCTCAGCATATTGCTATGTTGCCTCAGCTGAAGAGCCACTGTGTGTTATATTGCTATGTTACCTCAGCTTAAGTAAGGAGTTGCTGTTCCCATTAGGTGATTCACACGCACACACACACACAAAAACCACACACACACACAGAGTCCCCGGGGTCCCTCCACCAACCTGAGGCACACAATGAGCTGATCCAACAAAGAGAGGGTGGGATCGGCTCCAGAGTACCTTCATTTCTGGTATCCGCAACACAACAATGCTTTCGGCTCCTGGTGCACAATGTGCTTTTGCTGCAGGAAGCCCAGCTGCTTCATGTAGCTTGGAGGCAGGCAGGCCCAGTACCAGATCCTTCATGTTCCCCCTCAACCCCGCAACAGCCCAGTCATGCGGCCCTTCAAGGAGCTCTCTACAAGCAGCAGCTGGATGCAGCTATTACCCGTGGCTGAGGGGCTGGAGACAGACCATGCTGGGGCCACACTGTAGTACACACTGTTACACACAAGCTTCTTCACCGCCGCTCTCTGCTCGCTGTCACACACCTGCACTTTGTAATTACTCTGGCACAAAAAATATACATGCCACACTATAGCTGCTCCAACCACACACCATCTCTCCTCTTTTCCCGCTCTCGGTGCCCTGGCTGCATCCATAATAACGCTCATGGCCGAGGCCTGGGGCAGGAGGTGTCTTCCTGGCCAGGGAGCCGGGCCGGCGGTTGTCTGGCAGCCTCTGAGTGTGCATGTACAGAGTCCACTTCAGGGACTGTGGACTCCATGACTCTCGCTACATACTGGGACAGCTGGTTAACCCTTTCAGTGCCAGAGGATTAAGCAACACAATGAGCAATGCCTTGCCTACCCCTCTGGCACTTACAGGACCATAATAATATTTGTGTGTGTGTGTGTTTGTGTGTGTGTATGCATATATGTACGTGTGTATGTATGATCAATGTCTGTATATGTCACTGTATCTGTGTGTGTCTATGTATGTGTGCAATATGATTCTTTCTGCTTCACACAGTACACAAAAAAAACATCATCAGCCAATACAGCTAAATGAAATGTACAATACAAACAAACACAAAAAATTCTTACAAAATACCTTCAACATGCCACCTACAACATTTCAAACAAAAAATGCTACATAACACATACCCTACTACAATGACGGGCAACGCCATCACATATTGCTAGTATATATTTATAACTAAAATAACAAATCAACAACTTCTTTCCCCAGACTTCCCCAGCACAGAGACAAAAAAAGTAAAATCGGCAAGCAATTTGGACCCCAGCTGCCTGTGTCTTGCCAGTTTATCACACCAAATTTTGGGGTATTTTGGGTCAACCTCCTTCCTCCCTTCTTCTCCCCCATTGTACCTCCAGAGTCCCCTACTACAAAGAATAAATGTCCTACCTAAATGACTCCCTAAACTAAGCTTCAGTTCCCCTTTATTTGCCGATCTTCTCTAGCTCAAAAACATGCTGCTCTCTCCTCTCGCAAACACAGAATGGCATGCTGTGAGAGCCTGACACACTTTAATATTGCTGTAGTGAAGAAAATTTTTTCTACCCATTGATTTCAATGCAGTGAGCTAGGAGGAAAAAAGCGGGAAAACAACACTTTTTGCAGGAAATTGTTTGCCAAGCAGAAAGTGCAATTTTTTGCCGATTTCAGATTGAGGTGAAAAATTTCGCCCATCCCTAGCTGTGAGTGCCTGAGATCCTTTTATATGCCTGCAGGAAAGTAGAGAAAATTTCATGTGGTGGGGAACATTTTTTTCCCATTGATTTCATTGTAACAAGCTAGGAGAAAAAAGTGGGAAAATGAAACTATTTGCAGGAAATTGTTACCAAGTGGGAAGTGCCATGTTTTGTCTATCTTGGTTTGAGGTGAAAATTTTTACCCATTCCTACACCTTGGCCAAAGTTGGTGATGAGGTGAATGGTTCATGTATTGTATAGAAAATTCTTTGGGGGGGATGAGTGAATTTATATTGGCAGTCTGGGAAGAATGAGATACTGAAAGTAACCTTCGGAGAACCCTTAAGTGTGTATGGGCAGAACAGAGAATGTCCCTATAGATGCTTTATGCTATTACAAACTCTGTAATGGTGAGTATCTGCACATAGTGAATTGGGCCCAATTAGCCATTTTCCCTCCCCGGTGTCATGTGACTAGTTAGTGTTACAAGGTCTCAGGTGTGAATGGGGAGCAAGTGTGTTAAATTTGGTGTTATTGCTCTCACACTCTCTCATACTGGTCATTGGGCCTCTTGCTGTGTTCCTGAGTTCCTGACTTCATTCTGTTCCTGAGCCTCCTGTCTGCAGTGCTGGTTCCAGTGCCTGTTCCGGTTGAGTCTTCGAGCTTGCTGTTTCCTGCTTCCAGTCTTCGTTGCCATTCCTGATCTGGTTGATCGTCCTTGCTGGTTCCTGTTCGTCTCCTGGATCCGGTTCCTGCGTCAGTGGTGACTTTTTCTTCGGTCGCTTCGGCGACATTTTCTGTTGGTTACCAGCGTGCGGACGCTGGTTCGCTCCACAAGCCTCACGGCTATACTTTACTGCCTGTTGGTTCCCAGCGTGCGGACGCTGGTCCGCTCCACTTGCCTTGCGGCTATATTATACTGTTGGTTGGTTCCCAGCGTATGGACGCTGGTTCACTCCCTAGCCTTGCGGCTATACTATACTGTTGGTTGATTCCCAGCGTACGGACGCTGGTTCGCTCCACGAGCCTTGCGGCTATACTATACTGTTAGTTGGTTCCCAGCGTGCGGACGCTGGTTCGCTCCCTAGCCTTGCGGCTATACTATACTGTTGGTTGGTTCCCAGCGTGCGGACGCTGGTTCGCTCCCTAGCCTTGCAGTTATACTATACTGTTGGTTGGTTCCCAGCGTGCGGACGCTGGTTCGCTCCCCAAGCCTTGCGGCTATATTATATTGTCTGTTGGATCCCAGTGTGTGGTCGCTGGTTCACTCCACAAGCCTTGCGGCTATACAATACTGTCTGTTGATCCCAGCGTGCGGTCGCTGGTTCGCTCCACTAGTCTTGTGGCTATACTATACTGTTTGTTGGTCCCAGCGTGCGGACGCTGGTTCACTCCACAATCATTTGGCTACACTATACTGTCTGTTGGTTCCCAGCTTGCGGACACTGGTTCGCGCCACAAGCCTTATGGCTATATGTACAGCTCTTTTGGTTTCCAGCGTGCGGGCGCTGGTTAGCTCCTTTCCCTAACGGCATTACAACTTGATATCTGTTGGTTCCATCGTGCGGACGCTGGTTCGCTCCACCGCTTTATAGCCTATACTACTACTTGTAGGATACCAACGCACTGGCGTTGGTTCGCTCCATGACCTGTGGGTTTATCTTTATCCTGCTTGTTGGTTCCCAACGTGAGGGGGCTGGTTTACTTCCTTGTCTCTTTATGCAGGTAGTCTGTTGGTTCACTGTGCGCTGTCCAGTCCTAGACAGCTAGTATATCTACAGTTTATGGGTCCTACATGGTACAGACTACAAGGTGATACCACTGATCTTGCAGCCTTTCGTTTACAACTAGACTGTCATTGCCATCTGACAGTTAGTAAGGCCACTGTGGTTCACACCTGCTCTTTTGGGCTGCCTTGCCCGGTATATTGGTAAGGCTGGTAGAACCTTTCATTACTCCATCTTGAGGTTGCCTTACCCGGTATTGGCAGGGCCGGTAGAGCCTACTATTTGGTTTTCCATTAGGCTGCCTTGCCCGGTATATTGGCAGGGCCGGTAGAGCCTACTTCTTGGGTTTTTGTTAGGCTGCCTTGCCCGGTATATTGGCAAGGCCGGTAGAGCCTACTACTTGGTTTCCGTTAGGCTGCCTTGCCCGGTAATTTGGCAGGGCCGGTAGAGCCAGTTATTCCTTATTCGCCCAGGCTTTCTTGCCCGGCATATTGGCAAGACCGGTAGAGTCTGTATTGCTATAGTCCTTCTATTTGCCATTATATGTATTGTATGTATGTGTTTAAAATCCTATGGGATTATCTTAATCTTTTCAATAAAGTTGTGTTTTTACCTAACCTTGTGTCTGAGAGTCTTAACAAACCGTGACACGTAGATCATTTACACTTTTGGTAGACGTGCTTCATCAAAACCACTATGCCTACAGATGGGTGTTTCCGTTTGCACTTATTGTTATGCATGAAGGAATCACACATGTGTTGAAGACCTCAGCTGATGCTGCTTGACATTGTGAAAGGTTAAATATAGCCCCGATTCAACTTCCTGACACCTGCATTCAACAAAAACAGCATCTGTCAGTTCTCCAACAGTACAGTCCTCGATGGCAGACTGTATCTACGAGAAAAAAGATGCAGAAACTCATCTCTGTGCCTCCCTCACCAGTGAAGGATTTGTAAGGAGCTGTTTGAGACTGTTTTGATTCGACCACTGTGGGTTTATTTTGAACTCTGTTCTGTTTGGACTTCATATGTGATAATGTAATTTGGCCTTTCCTCTAGTTCTTTTTCTTTTTTATTTTGTTTTTACTGTTTGCATGTCCTTCAATATAACAGTGGCTTCAATGCCTATATTTTTATATCTTTGGTATGCTATTTCCATGTGTCCGGGGGGTTTGATGGTTTTCAGTTTGCCTTAATTAATCTTTCTCCCTTTCTTACCCTTCTTGCATCATACAGTGTTTGGGGTACTCCACTTTTTCATAAATTCCATTTATTCCTACTATTAGGATTTAGGGAAGTCATAGGGGGGAACCATCCAGGACTCATGTTGAATTTATTATTACTCTGTCTATTGTCTTTCTTACACTATTGCTCAGGGTTTTCTTACCAATATAATACAGTTGTTTGCTGAGTTTTGCCTGTATTTTGCATATATGGGACTTACATTGGTTGTTACCGTATGTCTCCACCCCCAGAGCGGCCTGTGTTCTGGTAGATTTGAGACTTTGATTTATGTAAACTTTATTTTGTGGGGTTTTTTTTTTTTGAGCTCAACCTTGTTCGGTGGCACGGACGGGTCTAGGGATCAATGTGGTGGACTCCATTTTGACCTGGCTCCCTGGATTTTTTTCCAGGGTGACTGTGCATCAGGTTCCTGGTGATCTAACCACATCCCTGGTATGCCCATGGATTCTCCGATGTTCTCTTCTTTTCTATTCTTGGACTCTCTGTTGATTCTTTATTCTTTTCTACTCTCTTTTGTCCTTTCTGTTCTTCTGTCTCTTCCTCTTCTTAGTACTTTGCCAGACATGGTGCTCTGTGGAACCTATCAATTACGGCTTTTATTTTTTCCCTTGGTGACTCATGACTGATAGCTTTACTATCACATCTGTTTCTATGAATGTTAGGAGCTTGAGCTCTCCTTACAACGTAACATGTTATTACAGGATTGTAATCAGATTGGTGCTCAGGTTTACATTATTCTAGAGACACATCTTTCTTCTAAAAACCCTCCCACTATGTCTCACACAGATTTCCCCTATAATTTTACAGCTCTGCTGAGGTGAAAAAGAGAGGTGTGGGTATTCTGCTACAGGTACAACACTATTGGCTGCAGGTACAGCAATGGTGGCACTCGCAGCAGGGGCGGCATGTACAGCACTAGTGCCAGCACGTCTGGCATCAGGTACAACACTAGTGGCAGCAGGGGAAGCACGTCTGGCAGCAGGTACAACACTAGTGGCAGCACGTCTGGCAGCAGGTACAACACTAGTGGCTGCAGGAACAGAAATGGTGGCACTGGCAGCACATCTTGCAGCAGGCACAGGTAGCTGACTTGTCCTGCTCTCACTAGTTGTACCCTTTTCTCCATCCCTTCCCATTCCCTTTTCTCCTTTCCTTCCTCCCTTCCTTCCCATTCTCTTTTCTCCCTCCCTTCTCATTAAATTCTCTAAGATCCCTTGGGGTGATTTAGAGGGACTGGACAGCATTGGTTCAGTATTGCTAGTCACTTCCTCCTCCTCAGACTCAGTGGACACATAATAAGGGTCCTTCCAGTTCGTCATAGTGATAGGAGTCACTATGATCCTCTCCTACCTCAATTTTTGCAAAATATTACAGCAGAACAGCACAGCATGTCTATCTTGCTCTGTGTCTGCCTTCAGCAAAAATGTCACTTTTTTTAGTGGAAGTGCAAAAACAACGTAAATCAATGGATGGAAACTTTCTAGCCATTGAAAAAGGCAAAATATTTTGGCCAATGGGTGAAAGATGCGAACATTTTAACCGCTAGTTTTAAAGTGAATTTTCCTGCGAAAAAGTGGATAACTGCATGGTTTTTGCTAAATTTCTTGCGGGAACATGGCAACAACTTTCACCCATCCCTATTTATGTGGTCTATAATTCTAGTTTTAATGTAATACTTGTATTTCCACTACAGCTAGCTGGAATGGTTTATTCCACCACGGGTGTCTGATGAAAAACCCTGATTAAGGGGAAAAACATTCTTTTTTCAAGGTCCAGTTTACACTTGATTAAGACTCTTGGTTGGAATTCTGGTAAGGTATATGTTTTCTTTACCTAATGTTGAGTGGACCTAAATTATTTTTCTGAACACTTCCTGTCCTAAGTCCCCTTAGTTTTATGCCTTTACACTTTTATGGGATCATTGATTGCCACAGTGAGCAACTGACTGATTGAAACTGTGAGCTTCTTCTTCTTATATCTCCTATGATATTCATTGTATATATAGTACAGTTGTATGACTCTTTTCTCCAAACTGTTATATTTTGTACATATTATTGAACCTGAAATTTTGCACTGATGTTCGTTCTTGAGCTAATTTTGATTTGTTTATTGAGGAACTGTATGACTTTGCCTTATCCACTGTCTTACCCCTTGGACTTTCTACAGCGGCAGGAATTATTGTGCACTGCTACCACTGTTGGCTGTATAATATATCTATCTATCTATCTATCTACATACTGTAGTATATATTATGACAGTGTAAAATATGCATGTCATCAAAAGTCACCTAAATAAACGTTATAACAAGTATCATTATACTCTTCAAAAGGCTGCAAGCTAAGATCATTTTCCAAACCATAATTACAATATATTTTTTTCATTATTTTAGACAACTAAAATATAAACTAGGCATTGAAAAGCTTTATGTATGACTTTAATAAAAGCATGCTTTAATGAAAAGGCCAGTAGCCATTTCAAAATGTTTGAAATATCTGACATAGAAGGCTTTTTAATTAAAGAACAATGAACATTGGAACAGACACTGATATCATAATTATATACTAGAATGGACATGCACTTAGTCCTATTGTCTTACTTAATGGTTTACACATTCTCAAAAACCATAATTTCCAATGTTTGCTTGAAAAATATGTAACAATAAAATTTAAAAAAGCTCTCAATCTCACCACACAATATTACAACCAATTATTCTTGTATAAACTGACAATGTCTTAAATAATTTTCTAAAATGTGCAATAACTGTAGAAATGATAACTATCAGAAAAGTGTGAACAGTCTTTAAACATTCAACCTAGAGCAGAGATTAAATTATCTAATGCCTGTCAAGGCTGCAGGAATCAGACATTTTATAAACTAAAATATATTTTATTTAAAATTGGCATGAAACCCCCCAATTGTAGCTTTTATAGTTAATTTCTATTCTACTAGTAAGTTTAGGTGTGAATTCATAATTTCAGTGAACAAATAGTATGCATTAATTAGTTTATATAAAGGTGACGTTAAACATCTAACCAATTTAAAATACAATTTATAATAAGAAATTGTCGTAAAATGTTATATTTTACTGTAACAAAAAAAAAAAATAGAAATGTAAAATGTTAGATCATTTGTCCAGAAATGTGTTGAAAGACATGGTGCATTGCCCTGTTTATCCAACAGAAAATAGTGTCTGTAGGGAATGAAATATTTGACTTGATATTTTTTGATGCGTAAGATGCTAGGCTATAAAAGCTTTTGAAACTAGTAAGGACCCTCTAGTACCAAAATCATATACAGTGACATATTTGCTTGAAAGTCACATATTGGTCCAGTTCAACATATCAAAAAATTTTTAACATTAGTAAAATTATATTTACTTTTAAATTGGACCTGCCAACTTGGATAAAGCATGCATTTTTGGACACGTCAGTCAAAAGTGTTTATGTATCATGCATGCCAAAAGGTTAGCAGATGCATTGTTTAGAGCATTAATAATTAACCAGAGTGCTATGACTCTTTGCAGTGACTTAAGTTCCAAAGTAATGTATCACTTTTTGCCTATAGATTGTTTCAGACTATGTTAGAGGTAAAAAAAAAATTACAACCATTGGCTTGGGGAAATAAATATAGATGATGACATCCCTATCCACTCTCTAATTGACATTTTATGCAAATTAATCTCAGTTCACATTAAGAAGGGGTATGATGTCACAGCAGTTAGTGGCACAGCAGCAGGGAGCTCACAAAACATATTTTGTTTGTCTAGCAAGTATATGACTTTTGACAGAACTCTTCTGATGTCAGAGTGGCTGCCTTCTTTGAAGTATCTGTATTAAACTGGTCCCTCTGGCATAGAAGCACAGTCAATGTTAGCTGTAAAATCTATTCATACCTCTGGGTCTTGAGACCTGGCAAGCTGAATTCAGTCTTCTGAGGTATATAAAATGAATATCCAGCAGATATCTGAAAATGAAAGCCAATTTCAATGTGTCCTTCCTGGTAATAAAAAAAAGTCTGACATTTAGTGCTAATACACATAGAAAGATGCTTTTTCTTTTCCTGATAGATCAATAAGACTATAGTTTGGGTAATGCTACCAGTAACATGTGCTCCTTCATCTCATAGTGCATCATCACTCAAGTCTGGAGTTATCTATGTGTTGCTGCAGGACCCTGATAAAATCAATTCAGATTTCCTATTCCTATTGTCATAAATTCATTGAGCATGATAACGTTGCAATGCCAAATTTTCTCACTAACCAGTTGGAAAAGTCAGAAAACCTTTACAATGTACTCAATGCCTCTCTCATGTCTCTTCTCCCCTCAATTCCAAAAAGTACAGTATTATTATTAACCCACAAATATGCTGTGAGGGTTGTGGTTTGGGCTATTGCCATAGCTTTTCCGCTTGCCTTCACCTATTCCAGACTTGTCCAAGGCAGACAAGCTTTTCTTGTTTGTTTAGGATAGAACTCCTCCAATAGCAACATAAGGATCTAAGACCCATATCTATAAAGGCAAACTGGCATTATTTGGGAGTAAACCAACTGAACCATAAGAGATGCATTAAAAATTCCTAAACTCCCACGCATTTTGAATAGAGCTTTTTAACCCCTTGAATGCTAGAGAGGTCACCAATACATTGCTTTGGCAATGGTTAAAACCCAAAATTAATTTTAAAGGGAATCTTTATTTGTCCCCTATGGTGTAGTTGATTTACTCCAGAATAACATCAGCTTTTATAACTATGGGCCTAAGTACCAATAACTCAAAGTAGAGAAAACATATCCTTCAACATAAAACATCAAGTAAATAGTCCCCACTTCAACCACAAAGGACCCCAGCAGGGCAATGCAATGCAGCTGGTTTTCCTACACCAAAAGGTTTTTTGTAAAATAAGGCCTAAAGATGTGAATCAGCTCAGTATATATATGAGTATTTCACCTTTGTATGAAAATTCCTATCTTTTCAATACTGAAATTTTGATGAGAACTTGACATTTTCTACCTATACATTTTATGACAGAAAATTCCCACTGCAATACTACTGATGTTGAGAAAAAGGCACTTCCAACATTTTTCAGTAATATTGCCATTTTTCCACTTAAAGGCATAGAAAAGGCTGCTTTTAACGGGTCAGGCAGATCTTAAATAACTGGATCGCTGGAGCCAACTTATTACAATAAAGGTAACTTGTAAGACTGATATGCATGTGCACAGCAAGCACAATAGAACCAGTAATGAGTAGATGTGTTACATTGAAAAAATCCTGATTTACTCAAACAAGGTATCTGAAGACACTATCAGAGAATTAATTAACTAGGTGAATCTCCCGGTGACACGGAGCTTCAGATTATTTGCTATTAGAGGACACTTTAGCACTCATTGCTGGCATACTTTATAATATCCCCATATACGGACTCGTATGTAGTGGAGAATCAAAACGATTATTAGCAAATGTGTTCCCAAGTATCCCCACAAAGTGGTCATATCCAACGGGGAAAGGAAACATCTGTCACTAGCATAATCAACATGTATGTAGCATGTACAATTGATTCTGAAGTAACCAAATATGCTACACTAAGTAATTCTAGTTCAATTAAGCCAGGTAACCCGGGAAAGAGGCAGTGAGGTAACTGACCAGATATATCTGAAGGCACTAAAGAGCTTTGGATTCATTCTTTACCAGCAGGTACCGTAGTACTTACTTCAACCACACTTTCTTAGTATCTCCATAAAACCTGCATGACTCAAGGCAGGGAAAAACTCTTGAAATTAATTGTGGAGATTGATAAGAGTGATTCTCAAATGCCATGGGTAGGATGGCATAATCTGGCATGGCACAATCTATAAACAGATTGGGCAGCACAACGAGACTGCTTTTTACTTGGTATTTTATAAGGGTCTAATAAAAGTTATATTTTATTATCTTTTAAATATGAGCTTTTCCCCACTATAAGAAGACATACACCCAGTTAATTACATTGGTCTATATGAATAGGTGTGGGTTTGGTGCTGTATAAGATTCTTTCCTTTCTTCTTTTCCTTGTATTTCTAATTAATAATCTTAGCACATCCCCCATATTTTTCAAAGATCCTAGACACCCTCTTTTTGTTAGTGCCCCTATCACCTGTACATATAGTTGTTTACAACCATAATGGAAAACCACAAATGTAAAAAAAATGGGACTCTTGTGTTAAAATGTTAAAAAAGGGAATGAAAAAAAAAAATATATATATATATGTATATACAAATAATCCCTAAGTACCAATTTGGGTCTTAAACAAGAAGATATAATAATAAATATTCTTTGATAAAGCGGTGTGTTGTAGCCATGAAATTCGTAAGAGGATAGAGTTATTGGTATATTTTCCTATATTTACCCTATATTGTAAGCTAAAAGGTATATTATAAATGTTATCACAGCAGTCCTTGAGAAAGGAAAGCTGCTAAAATGTTGATACTAGCTACTAGTTTTTAGGCAAGCAAGGAGGGGAAGCTGTAGTTACTTGCAGTTAAAAGGAGGGTGGGTGATTTACAGATACTGACAGATAGGGAATTTTTTTAAAGAAAAAAACAAGAGTTTTTAACTGATAGTGTCATGATAGTGAAAAATGTATGAAGAAGAATAAGCCAGAATGTAGATACCCAGAATAATATGCAAAGAGCTGAGCTAAGAACAAGAGGTCATCCATTAAGACTTGAGGAAAGGCGCTTTCGACTAAAACACAGGCAGGGATTCTTTACAGTAAGGGCGGTAAGGCTATGGAATTCTTTGCCTCGGGATGCTGTGCTTGCAGATAATGTAACTGCATTCAAAAAAGCAATGGATGCCTATCTAGCACAGAACAATATTGACAGTTATGACAGATGGCTTCAAAGCAAATAGGATATTGAGCCGGGGAACTATTTGACACACTCACACACACACCTACATTGGAAATTGCTCCAGAGGGCTTTTTTGTTGCCTTCCTCTGGATCAACAGGGGTGTTATTGGCATGGGCTGGACTTGATGGATGCATGTCTTTTTTCAGCCTTATCTACTATGTTACTATGTTTTACTATGTAATAAAGTCAGCAAAGCATAAGAATGCTTCCTTCCTTAAGACGAGTATTAAGAAACAGTATACTCAAGCTTCATTTTTCCCAACACTTCACATTTTGGTGGATGGCCATGATGAGTTTATCATTGGGGAATTCTTGATTCCTGTTTTTCACATTGATCTCTTCAATATATTGTGAATTGGAAGGGCATGGTCCTGAGGAGTACCTGTAGGATCTTGCTGCTGATGTGCATGATTGAGCAATATACAGTGCTTCATTAGGACTTCTCGTCCAAGCTTTCTTGAAGACCCCTCGGAGGGGATCTCTGAGATGGAATGCATAAACACAAGGCTGAGAGTGTAGTGACTACTGGTAAAGCAGGTGAAATGCTTTTTTAATCCTCATGTTGCATTCAAAATGCCATGATAGTGAGGAATAGATGTGGGACGCGCAGTTAGAAGGTAGATGCCCAGAGTAAAACTGCTAATGCCTGTTTGCTTGGGTGGCAATACCAGGGTTAACTTCTGATATAAACATTTTTCCAAATGGACAATATATAGCCAAATATAGTAACAAAATACTTAAACAAAAAAGGAGAAGAACAGGAAAGGATCAGGAAAGGAAGCTGAGAGTAGAGAAGCTAGGCATCCCAAGAGAAAAGGAGAAAACAACAGAAGGCAGAAAGTATTAGAGAGAGAGAGACTTAGAGCTAGACTGCCCAGGAAGGGGAATAAATAAGAAAGGGAAAAGACAACAGAGTAATGCAGATTAATGGAAGGAAACAGCAGATATTAAAGAGGGGAACCAGCCACTGAGATGAACTGCTATGCAGAGAGCAGGGCTAGAAAACTGCTTGAGTGGTTAACAGAGAGAAAGGGTAAGAGGCACTAGAAAGCAATGTCAAAATGGAAAGACAGGGCAAGGGATGAGTATATAACAATCCAAATGTAGTTCAAAAAATGATCCAAAAGAGAGTCAACTAGCTGATATGGCAATGGATGGTCTCTAGTTAAGGTCCAAAATCTGCAAATGCAGATAGTTAAAGGCAAACCAAAAGACAAACCAACAGAAAAGGCAAAGCTAGCAAAAGGTTTGAACATGCACCAAAGTATGGAAACAGGATGAATTAAAAAGCAAGGGAGAGAGGAAGGGATTGAATGGGAATTTTTGACCTGATGGAAAGTTCATAGACAGGAGATACTGCACCTGAGCTGAAAGTGGCTGCAACAGATACTAGGACAGAAACCAACATCATATATTATTTTCACACAGACAACAGACAAAATCACTTCACAGCTAACAGCTCTGTTGTGTACATTATAAAAATCAAAACTATTATCATTAGGTCCACCAAATATGCTTGAGACAGGGTTAAGGAGAAAGTATTAGGAATAAGGATGGGCAAAAATTTTTGCCTCAAACTAAAATCGGCAAATAATGGCTCTTACCACTTGGCAAATACTTTCCAGTGAAAAGTTAAGGTTTTTGATTTTTCACCTTGTTCACTGCATTCAAATCAATGGGACCATTGAATTTACAACACATCGCATGAGATGGATACCTTTACTCAGAATGAGTAGCTCCACCACACTGTGCTTCCTTAGCCCAGGGACAACACTCAGGAACTCCACCAGCCAGAACCAGAATCATAGCTCCATTCACCAAGTCACTTAGGCAAGACTCATTGTAAAATGAAATTACTCTGGATACAGCAATTTACCCCAACCACCAGGCCAGATCAGTGTATGAGTAGAACAAGAACTGTTTATAGTAGAATGCACAGGGTTTATATACACAAATAATGAGTTATCCATACATATTAGAATACAATAGGATACAGGTAACTGCAAGCCACATATGGCAAGACAATGGGGCCGGTGGTGGAGGGGCACATAATACAAATAGGCACAATAGGAACAATGGGGAAAATACACAAGTTATACAATGGGAGTTTCAACACGGGGAACAAAAAAGGACTTTATAGCAACAGGCATTTCAACATGATTACATCACACATAATTACAGAAACCACATATTTAAATGACCACACCAGACAAGAGCATGGTTCCCTTAACAAACCCAATGCCCACCCCTAAAAGTGTAAGACTACCTCTATATGTATATTGTTAATCTATTTAGCCATTTGAATGCCAGAAGTGTACATAACACATTATGGTGCAATGTGATGTGTAGCCCATGGCACTCAAAGAGTTAATAAGGTAGTCCCTCTGAACAAGAGTAAAGATGAGTAATTCTGGGTCAAACCAAACTGCACTTTAGGACAGAAATAAAAATGACCAAATCTCCCATTGCTCTGCAGTGAGATGCATGGGCTTCTTGCACTCAAAGGGTTAAGAAGAAAATGAATGCACAAAGTCTAGTAATCTCAAAAAACAGTATACACTAAGAGAAACAAAAGGAGACATATGTGGTACGGAAGAAAGACACATTGAGCAGAAATCTGAATGCTTTTAACCTACTGAGTGCTACAGAGACCTAGCATTCAAGCATAAAAACCCCATTTATCCCCATATTGGTGTCTAATACATTTCTTCATATTCTCTGACACTCAAGGGTTTAAATCAATGGAGTTGAGTAGTGAATTTTTCTTAATGGATGAATTTGTATTTATTCATTATGATGCAGTTGCCTTTCTCCTCTTTTCTTTTGTGCAAAATACCAGTTGTGTGTCCTACAATTTTCTGAAACCCAATGCCCTGTTCCTGTGACAGCCCCCCATAGCTGGATAGTCTGTAGAAGTCTGGATTGGGCAGACCAGACTGGGTTTCCTGGTCACCTTGTCCCCCCAATAGGCACAGGGTGACTTAGACCGAAAAGGGGACTGGGAAGCTGGGAAAGGAACTGCCCCATGAATGGAGCTCATAGTCTGTAGGGAGGAGACTGGCCCCCAGGCCCCTCCAGGAGTACAGGGCATGGAGGCTTCTGCAACATCACATAGCAAAGGTTATTTTATTTCCCAAAGGCATAATATAAAAGGGGTATGAGGGTATCTGAGTTGGTGGAGTCTGGGGAAATAATCAGTTGAGCAGGGAATTTTTGGAGGAGTTTGTTGACTTGGATTGGGGGGGCAGTTAATAGGAAAAAACAAAATAATTACAATTAAAAAAACCCATAAGACATGGTATAAAAGGTTTTTGAGGAGAGTACCTGTGTTGGTGGGTGGAGTGGAAAGAATCAGATGAACAAGCGATTTTGTTTTTGTCAGAGGGTGGGGTTTGTTGACTGGTATTTAAAAAATAAAATAAAAATAAGAAACTGTTACATTACAAGACAGAGTCAGGGATCCCCTGATATAAGCTGTGACTGGGGCAGATTGATACTTGATGGGATAGAGTATTTAGCAGAGGATGATTTGTAGGACTTAGACTTGCCTCGAGAAACATTAATTTGTATGACTTATTCAAGGCACAATCTCTGAGAAAACATTGTTTTGTTGTAGGACTTAGACTTTAGTTAGGCCCAAGGCTTAAGGAAACATTGATTTCAACAAATTTTTCCCTATAATATGGTATAACATTTCCCAGCACAATATTGCTTCTTCTGAGGGCTGTAGTGGAGAAGTAAGTAGCTGGAAGTCAAAGTTATGAGTCCTGAGGAAGAGACCTGGGATGTTTTGAAAGCTTGCATCTTAATTCTATTTAGTTAGCCAATAAAGGTATCAATGACTATATTTGCCTCCTACAGCAACATATACCTTGAGAAATGTGTTAGCATGCAGAGTGCCTTTGTCCTTTGCCCACAACACTAACTTCCTGCTTAAGTAATACTGGCACGTATTCATGATGATGTCAAGTGATTAAAAAAAAAAAAAAAAAAAGTACAACCTACAATGTGGCAGATGTGTATGGTAGTGGTGGTGGAGGACTGGCATGGTGTGATTGGTGGGACCTTGACAAACTGCATCCACTCTGAGAGGAGAGGGATCATCATAATTTATTGCACATGCTGCAGCAACAATTTCTGCAGTCAGTTTTTCTCCTAACACTTTACTACCACGTCCCTGCACTTTCTTCCTCTTTCCCCCTTCCACTTGTGCATTTGCTAGACATTACTCAACTACTGTGTTTGTTTTTACTTTCTACAGTACGCAACTAATGGAGAGTGAAGTTTTGCTTTGGCCCTAAACAAAATTCTCAATGTCTTCTGCTATCAAGTCTGCCTCAGTCACAAAGCTCCCAACCAGCTATCTAATATATTTATTTGTTTAATTATTTATGTTTTTAATTTTCCAGCAACTGTTACGTCCACTTCCATGATCACGGCATCTAAAACTGATTAAAGATGTTACCTCTTGTACCAAGGAGCACAGGAAACATTGATAGGAGCAATTAAGATTTCCTGTCCAAAGAAAGGTAAGTTTGAGGTTATTATTTGGAGGTGTACTGCTGCACTGGTGTGTTCAATCATTTACTCCATTGAGAAAGAAGGATAAGAAAACGTTGCTATTTGTAGATATGTGTATATGTTATATGATATAATTCATCATGTATTACTTAAAAGGAAACAAAACAAACAGTTTAGGTGAAACAAAACACATGTCTGCATATTTATTGTAAGACAAAAAATATAGTTGATACTTAATGCTCCTGAACTCAATTAGGCTGGTGGATGGGTGAGCCTTATCAATAAATAGGCAAAAATTGTTAAATTTTTATTATTTAAGTGTCTTGTTTTCTCCACTTGTGTGGTAGTTATTTACACCCTGCAAGTGAAAGTGTAAAATTACCTCTCTATATATATTGTTAAGATATACTTCATCTAGTTAGCCATTTGAATGCCAGAAGTGTACACAACACATTGTGATGCAATGTGATATGTAGCCCATGTAACTCAAAGGGTTAATAAGGTAGTCCCTCTGCACAAGAGTAAAGATGAGCAATTCTGGGTCAAATCAAACTGCACTTTAGGACAGAAATAAAAATTACCAAATCTCCCATTGCTCTGCAATGAGATGGACGGGCCTCTTGCACTCAAAGGGTTAAGAAGAAAATGAAGGTACAAAGTATAGTAATCTCAAAAAACAGTATACACTAAAAGAAACAAAAGGGGATATATGTGTCATGGAAGAAAGACACATTGAGCAGAAATCTGAATGCTTTTAACTTACTGAGTGCTACAGAGACCTAGCATTCAAGCATAAAAACCCTATTTAATCCCATATGGGTGTCTAACACATTTCTTCATATTCTCTGACACTCAAGGGTTTAAATCAATGGGTTTGAGTAGTGCATTTTTCCTATTGGATGAAATTGTATTTATTCATTATAATGCAGTTGCTTTTCTCCTCTTTTCTTTTGTGCAAAATATCAGTTGTGAATCCTACAATTTTCTGTATCTGTTCATTACCTGTAAAAAGTGGATTGCGGTTTCTCCTTTTTTCATGTAACTGTGCATTAAGCTGAAAGATTCAACTTTGCAATATGTTTGGCTAATGTTTTCTGCATTTAACAAATGCAGAGGAACTAGAAAAAAATCCTCCTTCAAATCTCTCTCCTTAATTTTAATTATTCCAACTTTTTATATTCATTTGCTTAACAAATGGGAAAAAATCCCCATGGCGTAATGTGAAGTGAGGCTACAATTTCCCTCTTCTGTTCCATCTGCACACCACTCCAAGATGTTTTCAATTGTACTGTATCATGAATCGTAACCCAAGGGCCATGATGCAATATGTACCACATCATATGGATGCTGTAGGAAATAAACATCTTAGCCCTGGGGGTTCATAAAAGAATCCACATAATTTAAATACAGACTCACCATCTGTGCTTTTACATGTTCATGCTTTTTTCCGTTTGTTATTATTTAAAATAAGTATTATCAATATATTAAACAAAGTACTAATTGTAATACTTTAATTGACAAAAGCAGATATTGAATTTTAGCTTGTCAAGACACTTCATTAATAATATTAGCTTGGAAGATTAACTATACCATGAAATAAACATGGATATCTAAACAATGTTCCATGTGAGAAATAGTGATGGGCGAAAATTTTAGCCTCAAACTGAAATCGGCGAATTATGGCACTTCTCGCTTGGAAAATAATTTCCTGCGAACGTGCCATTTTTCTGCTTTTTTCAGCTAGCTCATTCGATTGAAATCAAAGGGAATATTGAATTTACACACAGCACATAACTCCCAAAGGCATATTATAAAAGGGGCATGAGGCTACCTGTTTTGTTGGGGTGTGGAGAAAGAATTAGTTGAATAGGGAATTTATTTTTATTGGTGGGGGGGTTTGTTTACTAGGAATGGGAACAGTTCATAAAAAATAAATCCTAAATACAATAAAAAAATCCCCATACAAAATGGTATAAAAGGGGTCTGAGGAGGGTGCCTGTGTTGGTGGGTGGAGTCTGGGGAATGAATCTGTTGAACAGGGAATTTGTTTTGGGGGGTCCTTGACTGGTATTGGGGGGACATTTAATTAAAAAAATATGAAATATGTAAAATGATAGAGGCAGGAACCCCCTGACATAAGTTGCCAGTGGGGTGGACTGACACTTGACATGATAGAGTATTTTGTAGAGGATGATTTGTTAGATTTGTTGTTAGAAGCCCAAGTCCTGAGGAAACATTGATTTGTAGGACTTAGGCTTGTTAAAAACAAACCCCCAAAAATTGTTTATTTTTTTGTAGGACTATTATTATTATTTTATTTTTTTTAAACCACAAGGCCTGAGAAAACAAAATGTCCTATTGTGCCAGCAGGTCATGTTGGCCAGTGGCCACTGGCCATGGTCAGATGTCCTCCTGAGTCCATAATTGTGGAATTTGCAACTGCTGTTTTTGCTGCTGCTGCTGGGTTTTTTAAGCAGCAAGATGATTAGGCAGCTGAAAGGGAATGGGATCAACAATTGCAGTAACATGGGTGATGATTGATGAAGGTTCCACTTGCCACTACTAATTCCAGCAATGCACCTGAGGCAGTAGCACCACAATAAGTAGCCCCCAGTATGTGGAGAAAAGAAGAAGTTGGCCAATAATTCTTCTGCACCTGCCCCTCCTCCAAAATCATGGGTGTGTTGTTATTAGAATAGAAATGTTTCCCTTGAGAGCAAGAACTATGCCTCTCATCAGCAACTGCAGTGTGCACAGTGTGTGTGGTAAATAAAATCTGGGGGCACAAATGAATCCAAACACCATGACACCAGAACAAAAATATTGTCGTTGTCACTATACCCCTTGTCCAGACCCCCCTAAGGACACATGACAACTTGCTGACAGTTTAATAGTAATGATGAACCCTCCCTGCCACCATCTTAGCATATTCTACGGAATGGAATCTCATCAAATGCCACTTGATGCCCTGCTTGCAATTCTCCTCCTCCACACTGACATGTGTGGTCAGTGCACCACACAGTGTGCATTGGGTAGAGATGAACTGCCACATCCTAACACAAAGAGAGTGGCTATCATTTGGCAGGGGAGGTAGCAATGAATGAGGTGGATTGGAAGAAGATGTAGTTACCCTAAAGGAAGAAGGTAATGGGGAGCTAGTTATTTCACTCATCATGGAACTTCCAGTTTCTGCCTGGGTTTCTCTATTTTTCCTCCTCTTTGATCTCCACCTCACCTCTTGTTGCCTTTCTATAGAGTCAAGGGGTACAGCAACATAGGTGCTTGATTTCTGTGGTGGGTGTTTGACTTTACCATGTTTGACATAAATGTCATAGTGTCTGTGTTTCATTCAAGGAGGTTGTTTTCCCTCCTTTCCTCTTCTCACTGACTTGTCGTAAATTGTGCACAGTGCCATTGGTGAAGACTGCACTGTTCCTGCCCCAAGAAACAAAAAGTCCCACACCCATGACTTCAGGGGCTGGGGAGAAGGAAAATGTCCTCCACATCCCCCTTCACTGTGGCAGTGGATGATGTTGCTGCTGTTGCTGCTACTGCCTCAGAATCAGCACTACAACTAGGACCAGGAGTATTACTGCCTCTGGCAAGTGGAACCTGCTCCAGTCCCGCATCACTTGTTGACGCCATTGCCACTGTGTCCACGGTGATCTGTGGAACACTAGGTTGCATCCTGCTGCCCTTGCAACTCAGCAGTAGCAGGAATTAGAGCAGCTACAAATTCAGCATCCAGCATCATCATCACCACCAACACTAATCCCTCTGTTCTGCTGCTGCTGCATCTCACTGCTGCTTGGAGGAGGTCACAAGAGATGTACAATATGGTTTTCACAGCATTTCTCGCAGGAACACGGTGAGAGCTTTTGCCCACCCCTAGTGAGGAAGTGTGCTGAATACAGTGGAAGGGAAAGTTTTTGTATTTTGCGCGATCCCTCTTTTACACTATTTACTGAGTTGGTTTTATGTCTAGTGACACAAGTTATCACTGATGTGTAGCTCAGTTTAGTCTATGGGAGAGTTTAGAACCTTTGTAACATGTATGTATGTAATCAGAGGTTTTTGCCCATGTTGCTCATCATGATGTAAGATTTGCATACAAATATAATCAGACTGGGTGGGGGAGCATCAGATATCACTCCTGGCATTGAACACTGACACTGTGACTAAGAAGATGGATAGGCAATGAATGATGGAGGAGTATCAAGAAAAATCATTATGCCCCCAATAGAGTTTGAATGCAAATGAATTATTTGACTGCCAAATGAGTGTGCAGTGTATTTCTGTGCATTGTGTTGCATATCCCCCTGGTATTCAGACCCCATGGGGGGCATCAGAAAGTGTCCATGTGCCCCATCTCAAGGTCTTAATAATGCATAAATTAAAACAAAAAAACAACAACATTTTCCCTCTGATCCCCATCATGGTTCCAGTGTCCATTGGTAGTCACAGATCCCCCACATATATTTTGTGACCCCTCAGACTTGTTCAAATGCCCTCTGGTAGCCAAATATTCCCTTCATAGATTGATGACCCCCATTCTTATTCCTTTACCTACTGGTAGCCACAGATCCTTGCATACACTGCCTGACCCCCCCAAGTCTTGTTCTCCTGACCACTTGCACCACTCCCACTCAATGCACTCTGCACTGTAAATCTTATTAATCAAATCTATATCTAAGACTCAGTAATGGTTGCATATAGCTAGTATAGAACTGCCTTAATAGCATAAGGGTGCAAATGTAGGGCATAAACAGCAAGAAAAGTCTAACACAGTCATACCCTCAACTAGTGTGGTCACTTTGTGAGAGAAAACTGATGAACCAGCATCCCCAGATCTCCCAAAATCTACCCGGTTTGCCCCTGTGTAAGTATATACCCCGATAGTGTCCAAGATTGGAATTAACTAAGTTAATCCAACACACTTTGGTCAGTGGGTCTATGCCCATACATACCAGTGCCATCAACTTCCGCGCCATGACCAACATTTCCCTAATAAACGTATAGTCTCTGGTTACATGTAATTTTCATCTGGTAAAATGGAGCGTAAATATGCCTTGGGCACTAGGCGGAGCTTCCATCCCACAACGATATCCCTGTCTAGTCCCCCTTTGTAACGGAAAGGGATCAGGAAACCCGGCACATGGGACAGCATAAAGTTCCTGAATTCAGTGCAGAAATGTGGGTCCAAAACCAAACCTACGCAACACAGCCCAGAGATAGGTCCATTCCAGTTAACTGAACACTTTAGTAGCATCTAGAGATAAGACCACCCCAGATCTGTGGCCAACATGGGTTGACTGAATATGAAGAAAGAGACGACGGAGGTTATGAAAAGTGGACTTATTGGGGATAAACCCTGCCTGATCCGAGTGGACCAGGGTAGATATAATGTTATTAAGCCTGTTAGTAAGGATCTTGGCCAAGATTTTAGTGTCACCTGGAAGGAGGGAGATAGGGCAGTACGAATCACACGAATCACACAACTGCAGGTATTTTCCCAGCTTTGGAAGCACCTCTTCATTCAAAGAGTCAGGTAGAATAAGATCATCAAAAGCTGCACAGAAGGTATTTAACAGATGTGGAGCAAGGATTTTTGAGTATGTTCTATACCACACTACTGGGAGGCCTTTGCTTCCAGGAGACTTACTCAGAGGAAGAGATTTTATCACATCCATTACCTCCCAAAGCATGATTGGTGAATCCAGTATTCGGTGCTCGTATAAAGACCGGGACAGCACCCCACAAGCCGAGCGATACTCATCTAATTCCGAGGCAGGCACCAAAGACTGTGATCCTTAAAGTTTTGAGTAAAAATGCACAAATTCGTTATTGATACCTTTTGCATCAAGGATCAAGGATTGATGTTCAGAAACGAGAGAAGTAATTTCATGCCACCCCCCAGCTTTTACTAAATGAGCCATCGATTTTCTCGCACTTTCAAAGTAGTTCTGTGTTTTGTAAAACATATGTTCAATTTTCCTAGAGGCCAGTTCAAAGTGTAATTTAGAGGTAGACAATTGGAGCTTATCGTGACTCTCTAAGGTACTGTCCACAACATAAAGACAGCCAAAAGGGCTGCAGTCTCCAAGTCTTATATAATCATCATCAACCGTCAGGGGAAGAGGAGAGTGATGTGAAACAACTCTGGGCAAGTAAGTACAAGATAAAGCTTTACGAAGAATCTGTCTCGAGATGAATATATGATCAATCCTGGACAAGGATCTATGGGTGGCTGAATGATAGGAATATTCCCTAGCCTCTGGGTGAAGTATACACCAAGCATCCACCAGGTTCGCATCATCTATGAAATTTAAAACATTGGTTCTAGAGCTCCTAGGGTCTGATGCCCCCCCATTTTATCCAAGTCTTGATGAAGGGTTATGTTTAGGTCCCCCATACAAAGGACAGAATGGTCAGGCCTAGCGCTTATAAATGTTAATACTTCCTGCAGGAGATCAGGCACAAAAGGTGGTATATACAAAACAATGATAACAAAAGCTAGATTCCTTATCTTACAGTCCAGAAAAATGTATCTTCCCCTGGAGTCAGATTTAAGCTCAATCAGTTCAAAGGGATCTGTTTCTGAATTAAAATTGAGACTTCACAGGAATGAGTAGAAAAGGTAGCATGATAGTGGTGTCTAACCCAGGTTTTTTTAAGTGCCAAGACTTTACTGCCTGTGAGATGTGTTTCCTGCAACAGCAATACGTCAAGGTGAATTTGTTTAACACATGTCATTATCAGTGAACATTTAACCGAATCATTGAGACCTCTCACATTCCATGATAGGAATCTAGTGATACAGTTAGCCATCATCACCACCAGCCCACCTGTCCGCACGAGCACAAGGAGAAATATTGGAAAACTAACAGTACCCCCCACCCTGCCCCCATCCCCCCCAACCTGATGAGGACCTGAACACAAAACAAAAGTACCTTCGGCCGAATCCGATGTACCCGCTTCCCACTTCCCCAACATCCAAAAACAAAAGTACCTTCAGCTAAAACCGATGTACCCACTCCCCACCCCCCTAGCACCCAACAACATAACAATCACAGACATGAAATCTGTAATAAACATTACATGTACATAAGAACATAATGTCCCTTATTATTTAACACCTGTGTCACGTAGCACATTCAACGCAGACGGAAGGGATGCAAAGGCCCCGTCTCATAAGCCAGTGCCATATACCAGACCCATCCGCCCCCTCCATCCAGATACAATATTGTTTGGCCAATCAAGCCCCCATCCCATTCAAGATTCAGTAAAAGGAGTCTTCATCCTGCCTGACTTATCTCCTCTCAGCACACATTCAGTCCAAGGGTATAACATGATCACTAATGGAGAAGAAAAAAAAAGAGGGGGGAGGGGAGGGAAAGCATCATTACAGTGCATTCAGCATTACATGGTTTATTGGGAGATGAACGGAACACCAGTAAGTAAAGGATACACACCTAACTAATTGGTAAAATCTAGACAATAGCTCACCCATCCATGATGCGACAACAGCGAAGCAGTATGTGCCCCAGCAATAAGTGATGAACTCCACAGAGATCAGGGAACCCAATATCCAGCATAAGTGCAGCCCAACCCAGTAGAGGTCATATTATTTAATCCTCATGAAGCAAATGTTCACATCATGGAAGGGGGTAGTAGTGGGAGGGAAGGGAATAAAAGATGGGGAAGTACAGAGTGTCTTGTCAGTAACAGAACAGAATGAGGGCCATATCAAGCACCCACAATATGGGAGAAATTAGCAAAGAAGACGTAGAGGAGAGGGGGGGAGAAAAAAGGGGGGGCATAAAGCATCATTACAGTGCATTCAGTATTACATGATATTTTGGTAAATGAATGAAACACCAGTGAGTAAATGATATACCTCCAACTAAATGCTGCAAGAGAACTGTTCCTCAAAAAGTTCAGGTCGCTTGACATGGGTGGAAATTCAGGTGTCGTGTGCAGAATATCATAGCAGGATATGAGTCCATGAGGTAAGTAGGAGCCCTGCACAAAAGAAGTACATCAGGGTGATACCAGGTTATAGATCCTACAGTCACAATGCAGTATTGCCAAGTCACTGCCTGAAGGCCAATAGAGAGAAGATGATTCATTGATCAACATGTAGTTCCAGAGGCCTAGGACCTCACTATCTCAATGTGGGCAGAGTAAGCCTCCACACACCCCCATTCGTAGAGAGATATATTCCAGCCTCTAATGCATATCTAGCCAAGCATGAGCCTCCTCTTCAGTCGTGAAAAAATGTGTGTTATCATCATGCACCACACATAGCCTCGCCGGAAAGAGCATAGCATATGGGATATTTCTTTCATGTAGCCGGCATTTAACCTTCAGGAAATGTCATCTCTGACATTGTACATCTGGGTAGAAGTAAGGGTAAATGCTAATTTTGTGGTTCTCATATATAATATTTCCCTTTATCCAAGTCCTTTGCATAATCTCATCTTTATACCTATAGTTGAGTATTTTGGCAATTAGAGGTCTGGGTGAAGGTCATTCTGATCAACCCAGGAACGTTCCTCAGGGCCATAGTCTTTCCAATGGACCAAGTACTGCAATTTTCACTGGCCAACAAGACCTGCTGGCACTAGGCTTGTTAGGCTTGTACTTTAAAAAAATAAAATATAGTCCTAGAAAAAAAAAATAAACAATTTTTGGGGGTTTGTTTCTAAAAGCCTAAGTCTTACAAATCAATGTTTCCTTAGGGCTTGTGCCAAACAAGTCTACATCCTAGAAATCAACATTTCCTCAGGGTTTGTGCCTCTAAAACCAAATCTAACTAATCATCCCCTACAAAATACTCTATCAAGTCAAGTATCAGTCCACCCCAGTGGCAACTTATGTTAGGGGGTTCCTATCTATATCACTTTATATATACATTTCTTATTTTATTTATTAAATTTTCATTAACTGTCCTCCCAATACCAGTCAAGAACCCCCCAAAACAAATTCCCTGTTCAACTGATTCATTCCCCATTCTCCACCCTCCAACACAGGCACCCTCCCCAGATCACTTTTATACCATGTCTCATGGGTTTTTTTAAGTGTATTTATTTTTGTATTAACTGCCCCCAATTCCAGTAAACAAATCCACCCTAAAAAACATTCCCTGTTCAACTAATTCATTCTTCACACCACACCAACAAAGGCACCCTCATTGACCTTTTATAATATGCCTTTAGGAAATAAAATGATATTTGTTATGTGTTGTGTGTAAATTCAATGTTCCCATTTAGCTAGGTGAAAAATGCAGGAAAACTGCACTTTTTGCAGGAAATTATTCACCAAAGTGGGAAATGCCATTATTTGCCAATTTCAGTTTGAGGTGAAAATTTTCACACATCCCTACTGAGCGGTGACTAGCTGTAGAACAGGCCATTGTGCTGTTTGTTCTTCCTCAGAAGCCCTTCACATTTTGTATGCATATTTAAAATACTCTTTGGGGGGTCTGCCTAAGATTTAAGGGTAATCAGGAAGTGAACCCCTTGAACTCAGTGCCTAGAGAATCCAGCTGCACTTCCCTTACAAGGCTGAAATGTATGTAGGGGGTTAGGTGGTGTTCCCGTGCAGAGGGGACTTGCCCGTCATTTTGGAACTGGACCGTCCTTTTGGGTGGGATTAGGCAAATATGTTTGTAGAAATGTCTCCTCTGTAATGGCACTAGAGAGCTAAAACATGATGCTTCTTAGCAGTGACTAGCCATACAACAAGCCATTGTGCTGTTTGTTCTCCTCAGAAGCCTCTCACATTTGTATGCCCATTTAAAATACTCTTGTGGTGTCTCCCTAAGAGTGAATGGTAATCCAGATGTGGACCCCTTGCTCTCAGTGCCTAGTTGCACTTTCCTGTAGAGGCCAAACAAGGCTGAAATGTATGGCGGGGGTTAGCTGCTGTTCCCGTGAAGAGGGGGCTTGCCTGTCATTTTGGAACTGGACTGCCCTTTTGGTAGGGATTAGTCTAATTATGTATGTGGAAATGTCTCCTCTGTAATGGCATTAACTAATAACAGCCAGATTAGGAAGGAACTTGGAGCATGGCTGTCTTTTTCTTCCCAGCCAGTCACAAATTTTAGGGTATTTTGGGTCAACCTCCTTTTTCCCTTCCTGTCCCCCAGATTGCACGAGGCTCCCATAATACAGAGAACAAATATCCTTCCTACAATACTTCCTAAACTAATTTTCAACTCCTTTTTATTAGCCTGTCTAGCTAAAAAATGTGCTGCTCTCTCTTCCTCTCACAAGGAGACTGCTTGAGACTTACCAAACTTCCAAAATTGCTGGTCACATTGGTCGAGACCAACTGATCTGGTCCTTGTCTAGATTGTTCTGGTGGCCAAGTCTCCAATCAGATTGTGCTGCTGTCAAAGTACCTTGTTTCCAGTGCCGCCGCTTCAGTGACGCTCGGCGTCTTTTCATGCATCATCTGCAGGAAAGAGGCTTCAAGCATGCTGCAGGCCTCTGCTTTATTTGTGTTTGTTTCCTGTAGTCTCCTCCTACCTACTTCCTCCATCTAGATGCTTTAAAGTGCAGCCTTACGTTGTTGTTATGAGCAGTTCATTTTCTGGTATTCCTGATTCCTGTGTATGATCCGGCTTGTCTGTCCACCCATTATGGTGTTAACCTGTGGCTCTGTTTGACTATTCTCCTTGGCGTTCCGATTTCGATCAGATATCCTTTCTGGTGCAAACCTGTGGCTCTGGCTGATTACCCACTTCTTGTATGACCTAGGCTTGACTGACTACCCACTCTGGTGTTGTCCTGGGGATCTATCCACTGTGCATCCAGCATACATACGCTCCAGTGGATATCCTTTCTGGTGCAAACTTGTGGCTCTGGCTGACTACCCGCTTGGTGTATGATTTTGGCTCATCTGACTATCCTATCTGGTGCTTACTAGAAGGCTCTGTATGTTTGCTCGGTTTGTTGGTTCCGTTATCCAGACATCCTTCCTAGTACTGACCTGGGGCTCTAGCAGACTCCTAGCTACTGACTGCAGGCTGAGTCAGTATCTCTTGGGCGTTACCTTACCAGGAGATTCCAGTGGGCTAGAGGCCTAGTCTCAGACAGTGTGTTGCTGAGATTGGGAGACTGCTATTCCTTATACAGTGCTCGCCGTTTCAATCACCCACTATGTGTTTATTTATATATTGCATTACTTTCATTATTCTCATAATAAAGGTTCTATTAACTATACCGTCTGACTCCTGGTTTTGCTTGCCAGCCGTAACAGCTGCTTTCACTTCAGCTTGCACTACTTGTGCTCAGAATAAATCACCTCGACACTTGCCGGTCGGTCTCCTTCAACCTGTGGACAATGGGGAACATCCCTGGTCTTATCTGTCCATAGATTTTACAGTTGATCTGCCGATATCTTCCGGCTTCATGGTCATCTTGATGATCGTAGACAAATTTTCTAAGATGCTCCACTTTGTACCACTTAAAAGCCTACCATCTGCACAGGAGTTGGCAGTGGTATTCGCTAAGGAGGTCTTTCGGCTTCATGGCATATCCAGGGTTAACATTTTGCACAGAGGTAGCCAGTTCGTGTCTCGGTTCTGGAGAATGCTTTTGTGCCCAGATGGGGATCCAGCCAGCATTCTCCTCCGCATATCACACTCAGTCTAACGGTGCGGCTGAACGGTCTAACCAAGCCTTTGAACAATTTCTCTGCTGCTATATCTCGGACCACCACGACAATTGAGCTACCCTGTTACCTTGGGTGGAGTTTGCCCGGAATTGTGCCATGAAGTCTTCCTCGTGGAGTTCTCCGTCTTGATGAACTATGGGTTTCAACCCTCTGTCCTTCCCGAGGTCTTCCAGGCACAAGAGATTCTGACTCTGAATGAGCATTTGAGGGTGCTCTGTTCCTCTTGGGTTCAGGTACAGCATACCCTATGTGGCTCCATGCAGCAGCAGAAGAGGCAAGCGGACCATAGACAGTTACCGGCACCTACCTTCCAGGTGGGGGAGAGGGTGTGGCTTTCATCACAGAATCTTAACCTCCAGGTTCCTGTAATAATCTGACTCCTTGATTCGTTGGTCCATTCCATGTGCTGTGCAAAATTAACCCCGTGGTTTATGCTCTGGAACTTCCAGCCTCCATGAGTATTCACAATGTGTTCCATGTCTCACTGCTCAAACCTCTGATTTGTAAACGTTACACTACTAGTACGGTCAGACCAGCTCCTGTCAAAGTTAATAATCATGAGAAATCTGTGGTTCTAAGCATTTTGGAATCCAGGTGGGTTGCAAGGCGTCTTCAATACTTGATGCACTGGAAGGGTTATGGTCCAGAGGAGTGCACCTGGATTCCCTCCGGGGATGTACATGCTCCCCTCTTGGTGCACAGGTTCCATGCTCATTTTACTGACAAACCCCAACTGGATCCTCAGAGAAGGGGCCTTTGAGGGAGGGTACTGTCACAGCTTACCTATATCCAGCATCGCCGTTTCGGCTGGCGCTGGAGTTGTATCACTCTGTATGACGATTTTTGTGTCATCCCACACATCGCTGTTTGGACTAGGCTTGGGTGCGCTTGGCAGCAGTAGCGGACACCCATGAACTTGTGCTAGGCGACTCGGGTGCTCCAATTGACGCAGCAGGGGTTCAAGCATATGACACATCTCGTGGCGAGATCCGTCAATTGCAGGCTACCTGTCACGGTTTGTTATGACTCTCAGACACAAAGTTAAGATAAAAACACAACTTTATTGAAAAGTTTAAAGGGAACCCTGGTGGGTTAGCATACACATGTAACATATATCTTCAATACATAGTCATAGTGAGTAGTGGTATACAGAATGTAAGACAGGCTCTAACTGCCTTGCCAATACCGGGTAAGGCAACCTTAGACTGGCACAAGATGGAATAGGTTCTACCGGCCTTACCAATATACCGGGCAAGGCAGCCTGGAAGGCTAGCAACCGAGGAGATTGAGGATCTACCGGCCTTGCCAATATACCGAGCAAGGCAGCCTTGAGACTGGTACAACGAGGAATGAGGCTCTACCGGCCTTGCCAATATACCGGGCAAGGCAGCCTTGAGACTGGTACAACGAGGAATGAGGCTCTACCGGCCTTGCCAATACTGGGTAAGGCAACCTTAGACTGGCACAAGATGGAATAGGTTTTACCGGCCTTACCAATATACCGGGCAAGGCAGCCTGGAGGCTGCAAGTACTGGAACACAGACAGGGATGGCCTCAGCGACTGGCATAAAGGTGTAGCTAGTCAGTCACCTATGATGGGCAGACAGAGGCCAGCTGAGTATCAAGATGTAGAGAACACCCAACGAATAATGGAGCGAACCAGTACCCGCGTACTGGGTAACCAGTCTCTACCGGTGCTGTAAGGAATGTAGCAAGCAGCCGGTTAACATGGAGTGCACCAGTACCCGTGTACTGGAGTTACACAATCTCCACCTGTGCTGTAAGGAACGCAGCAAGCAGCCGGTTAGTATGGAGTGAACCAGTACCCGTGTACTGGAGTTACACAATCTCTACCTGTGCTGTAAGGAACGCAGCAAGCATCCGCTATACATGGAGCTAACCGGTACCCGCGTACTGGAGTACACAATTTCTACCGGTGCTGTAAGGTACTCAGCAAGCAGCTGGTTAACATGGAGTGAACCAGTACCCACGTACTGGAGTACACAATCTCTACTGGTGCTGTAAGATATGCAGCAAGCAGCCGGTTAACATGGAGCGAACCAGTACCGGCGTACTGGAGTTACGCCAACAAAGTGAATGAAAATGTCGCCAAAGGCGACTGGAGGAAGGAGACATCCAGGAGCAGGAACACAGCTGGTACAGGACAGGAAACAGGACCATCGATGGCTGTCAACCGGAGCAGGAACGGCAGCAGGAACAGCAACCTCCAACTGGATCAGGAACAGAAGATGGAACCGAGGAAGCTGTCAGACAGGAACTCAGGCAAATCCTGGAGAGCATAGATAATAAACGGCCCAGGAAGCTCAGGAACACAATGCAGGTGCAGGCAACATACAGACACCATGAAAGGGCAACCAAAGGGTGCCCAAGCCTAGTCTAAATAGGCAATACTGGGCGGGTTGAAAGCAGACAGCCAATGGAGAGCCTATTCAGGTAACTGACAGGAAAAGGCAGCAAATCACGGGCACCGTGATACTACCTTCTTATCTTTGGGTTCTGGTCTGGCTCCTCCTATCTGCTTCCTGGTAGGGATGGGCGAAACTTTCTGCCTCAAACTGAAATCAGCAAAAAATGGCACTTTCCCACGAAAAGTGCCAATTTTCCGCTTTTTCCGCTTTTTTCACCCATTGAAATCAATGGGACCATAGAAGTTACACACAACATATTACTAAAAATATTTTTTCCCAAACACATTGTATAAAAGGGGCATGAGGGTGCCTGGGTTGGTGGGTATGGGGAAAGAATCAGTTGAACAAGGGCTGATTTTTGGGGGGGTTGTTTACTGGGATTGGGGGGCAGTTAATAAAAAATAAATCTTAAATAAAATAAAATAAAATAAAAACCATAAGACATGGTATAAAGGGGTCTGAGGAGGGTGCATGTGATGGTGAATGAATGAATCATTTGAACAGGGAATTTGTTTTGGGTGACTTTCATGACTGCTATTGGGGGAACAGTTAATAAAAAAATAAATCAATAAAACAAAATAAGACATTTGTATTTAAAGTGACAGACACAGGAACCCCCTGACATAAGCTGCCACTTTGGGGGGACTGATACTTGACTTGATAAAGTATTTTGTAGCAGATGATTTGTTTGATTTGTTGTTAGAGGCCTTTGTGGGACTTAAACTTATTAGAGGCCCAAGCCCTGAAGAAACATTGATTTTAAGACTTAAGCTTGTTTGGCACAAGCCCTAAGGAAACATTGATTTATAGGACTTAGGCTTGTTAGAAACAAACCCCCCCAAAATTATTTTTTTGTAGGACTAGTTTTTTATTTATTTGTTTTTTTCAAAACACAAGCCCTGAGAAAAAGATAAAAATGCCCTAGTAGCCTAATGCCAGCAGGTCATATTGGCCAGTGACCACTGTCAAATGTCCTCCTGAGTTGCAAATGTTGTTCGTACTGCTCCTACTGAGTTGTTTAAGCAACAGGATTATTAGGCAGCTGAAAGGGAATGGGATCAACAATAGCAGTAACATGGGTGATGATGGATGATGAAAGTTCCACTTGCCACGACTAGCTCCAGTGATGCACCTGAGGCAGTAGCAACACAATAAGTAGTCCCCAGTCTATGTGGAGAAAAGAAGAAGTTGGCCAATAATTCTTATCCACCTGCCCCTACTCCAAAATCATGGGTGTGTTGTTATTAGAATAGAAATGTTTCCCTTGAGAGCCAGAACTGTGCATCTCATCAGCAACTGCAATGTGCACAGTGTGTGTGATAAGTAAAATCTGGGGGCACAAATGAATCCAAACACCATGACACCAGAACAAAAATACTGCTGTTGTTACAATACCCCTTGTCCAGACCCCGCTAAGGACACATGACAACTTGCTGACAGTTTAATAGTAATGATGGACCCTCCCTGCCAGAATCCTAGCATATTCTGTGGGATGGAATCTCCTTAGATGCCACCTGATGATCTGGTATTGATTCTCCTCCACCACACTGGCATGTGTGGTCAGTGCACCACACAGTGTGCAATGGTTAGAGATGAACTGCCATAACCTAACATTAACAGAGTGGCTATCATTTGGCGGGGGAGGTAATGATGAATGAGGTGGATTGGCAGGAGATGTACTTGTTACCCTGGAGAAAGAAGGTGATGTAGATAGCGAGCTAGTTGTTTCGCTCATCATGGAACTTCCAGTGTCTTTCTAGGTTTCTTTATTCCTCCTCCTCTTTGATCTCCATCTTTCTGGAGAGTCAGGGGGTACAGTAACAGCGGTGCTAGATTTCTGTAATGAGTGTTTGGCTTTAACATGTTTGGAGTAAATGTCATGGTATCTGTGTTTCATGTGTGTTATCAGGGCAGTTGTGCCAAGGAGTGTTTCCTCCTTTCCCCTTCTCACTAACTTGTCACAAATTTTGCACTGTACCAATGTTGATGATGACTGCACTGTGCCTGCCGGAAGAGAATAATAGTCCCACACCCATGACTTCAGATTTAGCACTGCAACTAGGATCTGGAGGAATATTGCTACTGCTGGCAAGTGGAATCTGTCCAAGTCCCGGATTACTTGTTGATCCCATTCCCACTGTGTCCACGGTGGTCTGTGGCACACTAGCCTGCTCCTCAGAACCCTGCTGCCCTTTCATCTCAGCAGCAGCAGAAGTTAGAGCAGTTGCAATTTCTGCTAATTTCAAAAGTTGACTGCTAGTGGTAGTGGTGATGCCAATCCTCATCCCTGTCTCCCATTCCTTCTCAGTTTCTGTTAAAAAGGTCATCAATGTGTCTTCCATCCCAGCTTCTCCAACACCACCACCACTAGTCCCTACGTGCTGCTGCTCTATTCCAGTCATCTCACTGCTGCTTGGAGGAGATGATGAGCAATGTGACAGAGGATCCCCTGCTGTCACACATGGCATAATTTTCTCCTCCCCCCCCCAAGTACTACAAGAAACACTAGCAGTAGTCAAAGTATTGGTAGCATCAGGTTCAGTACTGCAGCAAGTTCAGAACTAACAACAGGTAAAACACTAGTGGATGCAGGATCAGAAATGGTGACACTGGCAGCAGAGGCAGCACGTCTGGCAACATATACAACACTAGTGGCTGCAGGATCAGAAATGGTGGCACTGGCAGCAGGGGAAGCACGTCTGGCAACAGGTAAAACACTAGTGGCTGCAGGTACAGCAGTGGTGGCACTGGCAGCAGGGGCAGCACATCTTGCAGCATGCACAAGCAGCTGACCTGTCCTTCTCTCACTAGTACTACCCTTTTCTCCCTTCCTTCCCATTCCCTTTTCTCCCTTCCTTCCCATTCCCTTTTCTCCCTTCCCATTAAATTCCCCAAGATCCCTTGTGGTTATTTAGGGGGACTGGACAGCATTGGTACAGTAGTGGTCCCTTCCTCCTCCTCCTCAGTGGACACATAATGGTCCTTCCAGCTCCTTCATTGTTTATTTTTTACCCTGCTCATAGTGATAGGAGTCACTATGAGCCTCTCCTGTCTCACTTTTTGCAAAATATCACAAGAGAACAGCACAGCACATCTATCTTGCTCTGTAGCTGCTTCTATTTTATCTGCCTTCAGCGAAAACGTCACTTTTTTATAGCGGAAGTGCGAAAACAACATAAATAAATGGGCAGAAACTTTCTAGCCGTTGAAAAAATGGCAAAAAATTTTGGCCAATGGGTGAAAAATACAAAAATTTTAAACGTTAGTTTTAAAGTGGATTTTCCCACAAAAAAGTGGACAACAACGTGGTTTTCGCAAAATTTCCTGCGGGAACACTGCGACAACTTTCGCCCATCCCTACTCAGTAACTTCCAAGCATATCTCTTATTTCCCATCATCCCTATTCCTAGCTGTGTCTCTCTCCCTCACTCATCCAGTCTTTCCCTTACTCCAAAGACATACTCACAATCACCCCTTCAATTTTTCATTTATCTCATCTTTCTTCTTGATCCCCAAAACATCTTTCTTCATTCTATTTCTCTCTCTAACTTCTTTCTCCCTTTCCTTGTCAACATGTCCTCTTTCACCTGCCCCATCCTTTCTCCATCGACCTCCCCCTATTTATTCTCTCCTCTTACCTTGCATTCATGAAAGCTCATCTGTGGTACTAATTTATATATGTTTGTGTAACACTATAATTTGACTTTGAAGATGGTAATGCTGAAGTTCTAAAAGATTTGGTCTAAACTGCTCCATAAGGGACAAAAATAATTGTCCATTCATGAAAACATTGATTAAAAATTATTAAACATCTCTCATTCAAGGAGACAAAATTCACATTTAAATTAATGGAAATTGCCTCAGTCAGAGCAATTAGTGCACTTATTGCCTTCAAATCCTCCAGGCCACCATAATAATAATAATAATAATAATAATAATAATAATAATCATGTTTATTCTTGTATAGTGCTACCAGTTTGTGCTCGGTGTCCCAGCACAGTAGACCTTACAATGTACATTTTTGGTGCCTGAGGACAGGGATATTAAATGTGAAAGGTTACCAGGAGCTGACAAGGTAATTGAATCAGGTTTTCCATGCTTTGCACTCAGTGTCTTGCCCTCAAAGTCAGTCAATTAAATAACAAAGCCATTCCTTCTCCTAACAGAGCCACTCCTTCCATTTAACCCCCTCTTTTCCTTGGTCAGGGTGAGAGAAGGCAGGAACTGTTAAACAAAATGAAATATGGTTTTACTTTTAAAAAAATAAATAAACATGATGTTTAAAAGTATTTCCTATCCCCTGCCAGATGACAAGATTTATGCTAATATATTTTTGTATTACTCATGCTGTATCCCATATGGGATATAGTACCCAAATATAATATAGTGACACAATAACCTATGAATGCTAATGGATGCCAGTGTCTTCTTGTTAAATGGATTCTGACTTTGAACTGCTGAGTTCCACACAAATTCAGGTTACCTCTACACTCGTGCATAAAATCTCAAAGATGAGTTCTTTATTAATAGCAAAATTGAGTGAGTCAGCCTGCTGGTCTAATGGTGTTTCTTATAATTTGAGTTCATTGAAAGCAGCTAGTAATCACCTCTGAGAGCAGAGATCAAGCGTGACCTTGGATATGCTAAATATAAATACTCGTGATTTTTCTAACTATGTATTTACTTTTTATATACAAATTGCTTATATTAGCAGGACTTTTGCTGTGAGAACATATTTGTGTGTCCTTCACTTACATTTATTCAATTTTTAAAAAATGTATGTATATAATGTGAAATGCTTGAAGTAGACCTGTCAACACAAGATAAAAAATGTCTGTATATTGTGATAGCCATTTGTTTATAATATAAATAGTTTTTAAGAAATTAACCTTTACTTGTTTGTAGCACAGTGTGGTATTTTATTTTAATTATTTTCTGTGTTGGACCAATATGAACACATACTGTACTATTAATTAATCTATACAGAACCTACACACAGAGGGTATTATTAATACACAGTGAGAGATAGGTGTAGCCTTGAACAGAACTAATTAGAAAACTGTGTGGGCAATTAGCATAATGTAACACATCATGCCACCAAAGGTTAATTACTCAACAATGGCCAGTACAACATATAGGCAGATTTGTATTCCCTGTAACACAAATTAAACTTGTCTTAAGGTGACAGGTGCACTTTAAATATCAACGTTGTCAGTTAGAATATTTAATTCTATACCAACTAGACCAAGGAAGGGGCATATTGACCCATTGACTGACAGAGGGGTTGCCAATGCATTGCAAAGCAATTTGTTGGATATACAATATATGACATGAAAGACATTGAAAGGGTAGAAGAGATTAACCATATATAATTTGTTGCAAGTCACCCCCATCCCAGAAGCTGATTGGCTGGGAGGTGCGTAAGCTCACATCCCAGTCAACTGTAGACTGGAATCCGTATAAAAATCCAGTCTCTATTCAAAATTCCCTCATTTGGACTCGGGCAATGGCCCAGAAGGTATGGATGGAGGGTCTGTGGTACTATGCATTCCTGATGCTGCCAGCAGAGGCAGCAGTAGCGGGCATATATTTAACCATTTTATTCATTTAACAAAGGAATGACTTGTTATTTATTTAAACTGGAATGGCAGCATATTCTTTTGAACAGATATGTTACAATGCATTTAACTCTTAGAGTGCTGGAGGGTTACCCCTCTGGGACTCAAAGTGTTAACTCAGGCATATTTTGTGGGCATTTTTTTTAAATAACTTTCATAGACTTCTTTTATTTTACAGGACAGATTAAAAGAATAAAAAGAAGATAAGAAGATTACTAAGAACAGAAGAAGGAAAATTGAAGAAGACAGACAGTAGCAGGCTTAGGGCCCCATATCAATACATCCATCCCGTGGTGACAGGGTTTTTTCAGCTTTGTTTTCAGGTTCAATTCCTGTGTTGGCACTTCTGAAATGCATTATGGGACTCTGCCCCCAGAAAGACTGGGTGAAGATTTACACAATTTATTGTGGGTCCCACCATATTTTAGTGCCTAACGCAATTGAATGGCGTATTTCAGCATTTTGTTGTGTGTCAGTGGGCACAAGCATCCACAACATCATCACCCAAGAAGTGTTTTGTATTTCTCCATAGCACAGATAATTAAATAACTTGTTTTTTTGGAGGCTGCGGGGAATTTAATCGAGGCTTAAGTTTGAAACCCCTCTAGCATTCAAATTATTAAAAATCCCATTCGAGACAAGGGTGCCCGTTGTCCCCTACTCTCTTTGCTTTGGCCATTAAGCCTCTGGAGGTGCAGAGCTGCTAGTACCGGGAGGTAAGGGGATACATTATGGGGACAAGAGAGGAGAAGCCAGCCCTTTATGCAGATGACATCCTGTTATTTTTGGGGGACTCAGATGGCATGTTGCAAAAGGTGCTCTGTTTAGCGGAGTCCTTTGGATCCTTTTTGTGACAGTGTAAACTGGTTTAAGTCCTCAATACTCGCAACAGACCCAATAGAGGAGGGTATGACTCTGGAGGACACCTGCATGGTCTGTGAACAGTCCATTAAATATCTTGGAATGACAGCGACCTCCACAAAAGTATTTCTTGGGGACAACCCAGATACCCAGATCCTCTGACCCAATCATGACTCAAATTTCTACTAACAGTCATAGGTTGGGCCCATTTAATAAAGGTGACCTTCTTACCAAAGTTTTTGTATATATTCCAAGGGGCACCTGTATATATTCCCTAAAGATATTTTCTAATAATTGATAAAATCATCACTCAGTTCTTGTGGTCAGGGGGACCATCTCAGATCAAGCTCTCTACTTTCAAATGTTCTACTACATAGGGAGGAATCTCTTTGCTGGAATTCCACAGACATTATAAGGCAATGCTGGTTTGGTATTTGTTTGCATTTGTCCTGCCTAATACTCAGCATACATTCCAAAAGATTGAGGCATTGTATGTAGCCCGTAGATGTGAGCTCCTTCATATTGCTCTGTTGGCACAGTTGGTTTACTCCAGAATTGCTCATCTTTAACTTCCTGAATATGGAGCCCTGTCTTAGGGATGCAGTTTCTCAATAACGCAATCTGTAGTGGATATAAAGAGAGACAAGTAGCACTCCACGATCTCCCCTGAAGTCATATGTTCCATACAGTTAATCACAGGCTGAATTTTGCAGCCTGTAATTGACCATTAATATGCTATTTGTGTTTTCTTTGTGTCTCTAAGCTCAAGGAATCACAGCTTAGTTTAGATTTTGGAGCAAGATTTTAGAGGTTATAGGGGAGTCTTCTGCAGCACACTCCAGAACTCTAGTGCTTGGCTCAGTGCATATTGACTTTCATGTGTCACTGAATTGGGACCTTTTAAGTTTTATGGTCCTGTTTTTGATGATAAAGTGAAGGACTTATGAAAGTCTAAGTGTTATTTTTTTTTCTATTTATTTAACTGTTTGAATGTCAAAGGATGGGTACCACATTACAGAGAACTTGGCTGATGACACCAGTGATATAATTGGTAATGCCATTTAATATTCCATACATGTTGTTATCAGTTATGTAATTCATGATTTCATGTATAATAACATTAGCGTATCAGAGCGATGGAGATGCTGTTAATGCTATTTTACCATTTGCAGATAAAAGACATTGAGTGTTTTACTAAGCACGTCAACAGTGACTTACCTAAAGTTTTATATATTATTTTGGGAGGGTATTATTAACATACAGCAAACAGATCTGATGCTCACTTCTAAATGTGTTAAATTATGGCATTAGTATATGACTGTAATTTTAAATAAGTCTCATATGTTTGAACTGTATCAGTTTTCATTCTGTTATTTCACTATCCTGCACAGGTCCATGAAAACAGAGTAGCAAAACTAACTTGGTCACTATCTTACTTTGATAGAATATCAATCTCTGTACTGGATTTACAAAGTTGCCTTCTATAGTCAGTTATTAACCCTCATAACACCAATGGGGTATTCAACATATTGCTTCCCAGTATGTTGGTTACCCATCTCACATTCAATGGGTTAAAGCTATGAGCATGACATGCTCATTCAGCTTTATTTGCTAGTATGACAGTCAGCTTCAACAAAGATGAAAGAGCAAATGTGTTGCTTTATGAGCACTGTTTAAATGCTGTCCATCTGTTTATGTGATAGTCCAGATCTTTATTAGACCAGCATGCTAGCAGGCCAGACCCTATTAAAAATGCCATATAATGAATACTATGGAGCTGTCAGGCAGGTGGTGTAGCTCAGAGCTCCCTCCAAAAGCTCTGCCTGGGTAAAATACCTCTTAGGAAGCAAGTTGAACAGATTTAAACCTCATAACTTACAATCTACAAAAGTATTGATCAATCAGTTACACTTGCTCTATAGGGATAATTTGAACTCTGTAAAGAAGAAACACAGGAAATAATTTCAGTTGTTTGAAAATAAAACAATCTGATAGTATAAGTGTAATAGAAAAAGAATGACTGATATAGCATATGATATTCAGTCAACTTAGAAACATAGAAATAGAAGTTGACAGCAGACAAGAACCAATTGGACTCTCTAGTCTGTCCATTTCCCTGTCTGGTTAGCTTACATTTATTTACACTTATTTTAATAGTAGAATAGCCATATACCTGACTGAAGAATACTTAAATTCATTTACTGTTTTAATCTCAACCACTTCTACTGGGAGTCTCTTCCATTTCTCAATCACCCTTTCTGTAAAAGTAGTTGTTTCTCACATTTCTTTTCTTTATTCCTCCTTTCAGTGTTAGGGTATGCTCTCTTATTTTAGTATTCCATTTACTGTGAAAACAGATCCATCATGAACTTTTTTAAAGTTAAATAAATATATTTGTTAGTTTCAATCATATAACCCTCTCCCTTCTTTTCTCCAGGTCAGAGCTGTCCAAGTTCAGTCCTGAAAGGTCACCAACAGGCCAGAATGTAAGAATTTCCCTGATTAATCACAGGTTAATCAGTGGCTCATTCATTTTGATTGACTCACATGTGCTTAAGCAGGGAAATCCCTAACTTTTGTACTGTTGGTGGTTCTTGAGTGAACTTGGACAGTCATGCTGCAAGCTAAATATATAAAGGTCCTGGAATCTTTCCTGGTGTGTTTTGTTTTTAGCCCATGTACCATTTTAGTTTCCCTTCATTGTATAGTTTAATTTATTGATGCCATTCTGGATATTTGGTCTCCAGGACTCTCCATACTCTATGTGGGATTGCGCTAGTGATCTGTAAAGTGGCAATATAACCTCTTTTTTGCTGCTAATTCCTCTTCGTATAACCCTGCTGGCTTTCCCTATGGCCTTGTTGCATTGTTTGCCCACTTAAATGATCAGATATAACTACTACCAAGTTTTTTCTCTCTGCTGTTGTTGTCAGCAGAGTATCAGTAAATTAATATTCTGACTTTGAGTTTGTGACCTATATGAGGTATTTAAATCCCATACCTTTGTCCCCTAACTTTTCAAACTCCCTTCTCATTTGAGTTACCCCTTCATGAATGTGAACGTTGTTACAGAAATTAGTGTCATCTGAAGAAAAGCACACCTTTGAAGCCCATAACAATAATATTGTTAATAAAGATGTTAACTGGAACAGGACCTGGCACTGGTCCCTGTGATATTTCATTAGTAAACCTTCCTTCCTCTGAATGTATTCCATTGACTAAGACTATCTGTTTTCAATATTTCAACCAATATTTTATCCATCCACCTACATATGAATCCAGTCCCAAACCACACAACTTGTGGAACAGAGTTTTATGTGAGGCACTGTTGAAGCATTTAATAAAATCTACCTTTCTCAAAGGACTATGATTTTAGTTGCAAACTGAAAAAACTCTGTAAGATTTTTTGACAAGATCTTATTGAATTCTATTCATGGTGACATTGGTCTTCAAACCTAAATATTCAAGATAAGCAATTCTCTCTTTTAAATTGTTTCCATTATGTATCCAGAATTTCATGTTAAACCTGTAATTGCTGGTGTCTTCCTTACTAGAATATTTGTAAACTGGGACAGCAGTTCTCCATTCATTTGGCACTATTCCTGTCAACATTGACTGATAAAACTTTCAGTTCTGGTCAGGGCTTATAGTGAGAGTTGATCTGAATTTGTTTATGATAAACCTTGTGAAGTTTCCCTGGCTAAAACAGAGCTTGGGGATGAAAACTGAGAGGTCAGCCTGATTAGAGGGCATACCTGAAGATGATGTACTGAAGAAAAGGGAATGGAGTGGGAGGGACATTCCCAGTGGTTGGGACTGCGGCCAAGTATATATAGGCTTGCAGCACCTCCCACAAATAAAGGTGAAGCCTTCAACTTGTGGTTGGTATTCCAAGTGTTACTTGATCTGGTATTGATTATGATAAACTTTGCGGACCTTCCCTGGTTCAAAATAGAGTTCAGGGGATGAGAACTGAGAGGTCAACCTAATTAGAGGCCAAAAGAATCATCCAAAACATAAATTACATATTTATTGCTTGCATGAATTACAGATTACATATCACTTAATTGGTTAAGGATGATAGGGCTAGGTGGATTTCTTGCTTAGGATATGGGTGAAGCACGATGACTTCCATCTACACAATTTCTGTATGATGTGCTGAGGAACTTGGTTCTTTGAAGCACAAGATGCTGCTCCTATTTGAAATGAGTGGCCTGAATAAAGTGCTAGATTGTAGATTAGATGAAGGACTTAGATGGTTTTAGGTGGGCCATAGGGAGTTGGCAATAATGGGCTGATAGTGAAGTGGACATCAATTTAAGGGAAGTTAAGGGTCACTCTCTATCTTGTGTCAGGTAATATGGAATAAAAGTTTCTGTGCTTGATTGGTGTGTCTTAGACTGTGGTATTTATAGAGTGGGGTGAACTTTGTTGAATTTAAAAAACAAAACAAAAAAAAAACAGGTAATACTGGAGGATATAGTGATTTCTCCTGGTCTGAGTAAGCCATAAAATGTTAAATTAATAACTGCTAGTAGGATACTATTAGTGTGGTAGTTGAAGGAGTGTTAAAGAAGAAAGTCGAATAATTTATTAAAAATAGAGCAGGTATGGGAATGAGGTTGAGGGAGTTTGGATAAACCTTTAAAAATAATTTGATTTGATATGAATTGCTGTTTAGGGTATAGTAAATTTCTGTAAGAAGGCACAAAACAACAAAGACAAATCTAAAAGCGGTGTTTTATTAAAATAATACCCCCACTTAAAAGAAATACAGGATAAAAAATGAATGAGCATATCTTTTTCCAAAGGGCATTATTTCTCTTAGTGTGTCAGCATCCTTGGAAACAGCAATTCACCCCTCTGAACAACAACTCCTCTGGGAAATGGGAGTCAGAAGTCATTTGCACTGTCTCTTAGGAATCTTCAGTAAGTCCTTCCGACTTACTCCTGTGTGATCATTCAGCCTGTAAACATCTGTAGTTACCACTTACTGCTCTTTGATTAAAATAAGAGGAAACTGAGATGTAATAGTTTCTGAATGTAGAATCTGAATGAAGGAATTAAAATGGTGATGTTAAGTGAAAAGTGATACAGAAGTTTAGTAGCTGAATTATCACACACACTCAGGAATAGGTCTGAAGGACTTACTGAAGATTCCTAAGAGACAGTGCAAACAACTTCTGACTTCCATTATTAAGAGGAGTAGTACAGAGGGGTGAATTTCTATATCCTAGTGTATTTCTTTTAAGTGGGGATGTTATTTAAATAAAACGCTGCTTTTATATTTGTCATTGTTGTTCTGTGCCTTTTTACAGAAATGTGTTGGATGTGATAGAGGATCATATGTTAAGACTGTGACAATAAAAGTGGCAAGATACCTATGTGGAAAGTGGATGATTTAGTGGAGCATTAACTTGGTCATTTCCATTACTTGTTTCACCTAATACTTCATGTCCAGTGACCTCTAACGACTTAAATGATAAGATGCAATTTTAATATTTTATATTGTAGGAACAAGACTTTGTGTCTATTGTTTGGACTGCTCTATCTTTGTGTACTCTGTATAAATACGTGTGATTTAGAGCATAGTAAAGCTATATGATCTTGTAAATCACCTAGATAGAGTTTAGTAGTAAACTGAGAGAGTTTAAGGGAATATGTCAGTAAGATGCAAAAGCTAATATGACAGGAATGGTAAATGGGTGATTAGCTTTTGTTTGAATGATGAATGACTGAAATATAGCCCACATTTTGAAGTAGACTTTCTGAGAATTAGCATTTGCGTTTGCTAAGAAATAATTCAGGGCATGGTGTGGTCTCTGAAACTGGGAGGAGTCGATGAATGTGAGTTGGTTGTCAGTGTAATTTGTAAGTCCTGAAATTTTAAACGAGACAAAACATCAGCAGCTGCATTCAGTGAACCTGGAAGATAGGAGCCATATAATTTTCCTGAGGAACATCATGATGATGGGGAAAGGGATCTGCCTTTAGTGACTAGTTGTGATGTGGCTAAATTGAGGAATACATTTTATGGTGTAATTCAGTTGTCCTAACAGGGAATTTGGTGGTCTGTTCTGTTGCAGCTGGATTTGGAAGTGAAACTATGGACTAGTAATTGAATTCACACTAAATTATCAGCTGGGAGAACTGTTTCTGAATTATATCCAGAAGTTTGACTGTAGTTGCTGCACCTCTTGTCTTATCTAATGATAGAGGGATGTTAAGCTCATGAAATAAAAAAAAATATTTCTTCAGGCTAGAAAGAAGGGTTTGGGCTGGTTCTATGAGCAGAACATTGTCCAGGTAATGAAAAAGGAAGGGGTTAGTGACAGTGATTAGTGAGTAGCCAGCAGAGGGTTTTGTCAAATGAATTCAAGATTTCTGGGCTGATATTTGACCCAAACATCAGTCTGGTAGCAAAAAGTAATACTTTTCATGCCATTAAGTCCCTGTAACTACCAAAGTGATAGATGGATGGGAAGAAGTTTGAATGATTTTGCTATAGCTGTCTTTGATAGCCAACAACCTGGTTTTGCTTGATTGATATGGGTAATCGCTTTGTCTATGTGAGAGTATCGATGGGAAAATTCTTTGGAGGGAATACTGGCAGTGAGTGTGGAATGTGGAGCAAAAAAATCTATAATTAACCTTTTTGTTTAAGAATTTCCTTGTGACTATTTACAATTGGTTAATGCTCCATATTGGAAATGAAGGGGATAGAAAGGGGCCTATAATTAATCCTTTATCTGCTTTTGCAGCTAAGATGGTGTTCACTGTCTCAGGTTTGTCTATTGCGTATAAAAGATTGGGGCATTTGAGTGAAACTGATGGACAGGCTATTATGCCTGTATGGAATCTTTCTGTGAAAGCTGTAATTATAAAATTACCATGTTTGGTGTCTGGATGGAGTGAAGGAAACAACTTCAATGCATCTAAGTTCACAAATACTAGTGATTTATTTAGCTGAGTATTTTGGGTGCAAATGGTAAGGGAATGGGCCTTTCTGCAGAGTAAGCAGATGTGTAAAAGGCGACAGTCACTAAAGAAATAGCCTCTCGTATTAAAGTTACTACCCAATTTATCTCAAAGGGGTAGAGAGTTATTAGAGGCTGATGGTGGGGATAGCAGGGAATAATTGGAGTTGGAAGCTAAGATAATATCAGAGGTAGTGGGAATTGATGGGCAAAGGCTGATAGAATGATTGGATGACTGGTATTGCTAACAGACTTGAGCTCTGAGAACCACAAAATGTCTGCAGAACAACTCATTGTCTCAAGAGTTCCAGTCTGTCAGGAAAATTAAATTTGGCCAGGGCTGCTGCAGCCTTGGCAGAAAAAGACCTATGACATCCAACATTCAAAAATGTTGACCCTCCGTATTCATAAACCAGGTCAACCACTATATAAAGATACTGGTCCATTTCCTGTGGCATCACCAAGCACAAAATCTTCCTATATATGCTAAAGGTTGAAAGGTTGGAAAGTCTTGGATCTTTAGATTTCAGAGTGACTGTGACATCTCTATATCTTAAAGTTTTGTTTTCTGCAAGGTTCTGAGAAGCTATTAGTAGGGATATAAAATTAACATTTTGCCTTTTATAATGTCTCTATGTAAGTGAGCTGGAACCATGTGGGATGAGGTTATGGTGGGGGGGGGGGTGAGGCTGATGAGGTACCTGCAGAGGATAATGGAACTTGCAAACTAGTAGTAGGAGGAATGGAAGTACTCTCCAGTGTGGTCAGCCTGACTTGAATATCCAAGACAGTGGAGGTGAGATATATGAGTAATTGGGTAATTTGGGACAACTGAGGACAGGCTGTGGGGGGGGGGGCAGGAGGAAGAGAGTGGGGGACAGAAGACAGAACGATCCTTTCCGTGCCAACACAGGGTATGGAATATGTCTCCTGGTTAATTCTGCCATAAGCTTTTGAACTGTCCAGTTCCTGAAGAATGGGCTTTGAAGTCATGGGGATGTTGACAAATCTGCAGACAATGTTTCAGAGTCTGATGTAGGTAGATGTGACTGGTCCTTTCTTGATTCTAAATAACAATGGAAAAAATATGTATAAAGACACACACTTTTTTTTTTAAGAAGAATGGGTGAAGGTGTGTGTGTGTGGGGGGGGGGTTAGCATAGAGTAAAAAGTGATGAATAATTCATATTGTGTGGGCATATAATATAAATGCATATATATATATAAATGATAATTTTAAAGTGTTAGTGAATGTCTATATTAACAAAGGCTAATATTACAGCTATTATAAAATGAAACTAAGGAACCTCAGTCCAATCTCTCAAGCCTTTATGGTTCGAGAGATATAGAAGGCTAAAGTTCCCTGCACCCTCTTCTTTCCCTGATGTCAACTGTAAAGCTGACAGCAGGAGATTTGAATCGGCCGACTTGAGGTGGCTCTGCAGCAGAGCCGAAATAGCACAAGGTAAAATTAAATACTTCATCGGAATGGTCCACAAAGGAACACTTTGTAGAATGTTCCAATGAAGTATTTATTTCTACATTTTGCTATTTCTGCTCTGCTGAAGAGCCGCTTGCTTGTCAGGGGACCAGAATATCCTGGCGTCAGCTTACAGCTGACATCAGGGAAAACAAAGGGAGTGGGGAACTTTAGCCTTCAAAATCTCTCAAAACATAAAGATTTGAGATATGGTACTGAGGTTGTTTAATTTCATTTTATAATAGCTGCAATATTAGTGTTTGTTAAATATAAACATTACTAACACTTTAAATGGATGGGAAGGGGAATCAAACAGTGTGTGTGTGTTTGTGTTGGGGGGGGGTCATTGAATTTTATGAGCCTGACATAGATCTAAAAGAAGAATGCCATCCAAAACTAATACTAAAAAGCCTACATATAAAAAAGATTGAAGGCAGACAATGCAAGCGATAAGAAGAGCAAAAGAATGCCTCACCGGCTGAGTAAAGTGGCTCTGTCATGCGGCACAATCTATTCCACTAATCTACTGCATTCCCTAGTTGAAATACCACAATAATAATAGACTGGCTAGCAAATAGCCTGTGCTTTGCCATCTCTAATCATGTGCTCAATCTTCTTCTCCTTATACTTGTATGCTTTCTTGTCTTCAACCAATAGGGTCTGCCTATAATTTTGTAAGCAATTTTTTTGCCTTAACAATACCTGCTACCTTGCTAGTGAGAACAAGAGTTGGTTTTTCTGATATTTTACTAATATGCCTGATACAGAATTCAGTTGCATTTAACTTTGCATATTTTCATTGTTCCCACTTTCCCACATAACACAGAATAATATCCTCTCTACCTTACAATTGTTAATGTATTTCCCCATTTATGACAATTCATCCCTTGTAAAAGCTAAGACTTTTGTGTTAGTGTTATTACACTTCTCTGATACCTGTAAACTAAACTACCCTGTTAGGTGATCGTCGGATCACATATTTTCTCTGACTAACACAACAGATACTCTATCATCATTTAAAAATATTAACTCCTTAAGGACCGGGAAAATCTGGGGTGGTTTGCACTTAAGGACTGGAGAAATGTTTACCTTTTTGACTATGTCTTTGTTCAACAGTACATAGTTACATAGTAGTTTAGCTTGAAAAAAAACTTGCATCCATTAAGTTCAACCCTTTTCCTATTCTTGTTTACCACTGTTGATCCAAAAAGAAAGCAACCCTACCCCTTTATTTCAGCAATTTCAAATTCTTCCTTGAATGGGGGAAAAAATTCCATCTCGACTCCAAATGGCAATCAGATTTCTCCTTGGATCAACAAGCCCAAAATAAATATTAATCCCAATACTAACATATATAGCCCTCTATATTCTGCTCCTTTAAAAAAGTATCTAGGCCTCTTTAAAGGCATCTAATGTATTCGATAGCACCACCTCTTCAGGCAGTGAATTCCATACCTTTATTTTCCTTATTGTAAAGAATCGCTTACACTGTTGCAGACAAAATCTCCTTTTCTCAAGTCATAGTGGGTGACCCCTTGTCCTGTGTACTGTTCTGTTAATGAACTGGTCTTTGGAGAGCCCTTTGTATGGGCCTTTTACATATTTATATAAAGTTATCATATCCCCTCTAAGATGCTGTTGCTCTAGTGTGTACATATTTAACTTTTCTAGCCTTTCTTCATAACTAAAACTTTCCATTCCCCTTATTAGTTTTGCAGCCCTCTTCTGCACTTCCTCTAGTTCCATAATGTTCTTTTTTCAGAAAAGGTGCCCAGAATTGAACTGCATATTCAAGGTGGGGTCTTACCATGGACATATAAAGAGGCAGAAAAATAGCTTCCTCACATGCAAAGGGGTGGGCAGCAAAAGTTGTCACCGTGTTCCCTCGAGATATCCTGTGAAAACCACGTTGTTGTCCTCTTTTTCATGGGAAAATACACTTTTAAACCAGCAAATAAAATCTTCATGTTTTTTACACATTGGTCAAAATTCTTCACCAGTTTTTCAGTTGCTTGAAAGTTTCTGTCGATTGATTTATGTGGTTTTCCTCTTTTTGTTATAAAAACGTGACATATTTGCAGAAGTCAAACACAATAGAAGCAGCTACAGAGCAAGGTAGATGTTCTGTGATGTTCTGCTGTGATCTATTCGAAAAATTAAGGCAGAAAAGGCTCATAGTAATTGCTATCACTATGAGAAAGTGTCCATTGAGTCTGAGGAGGAGGAGGAAGTGAGCACTTCTGAACCAATGCTGTCCAGTCCCCCCAAATCACCCCTAGGGATTAGGGGTAGGCAAAAGCTCTCGCCATGTTCCTGTGAGAAATTCGGCAAAAACCACGTTGTTTGCTTTTTATTGTGGGAAAATCCACTTTAAAACCAGAGATTCAAATCTTCAAATTTTTCACACGGCAATACACATTGGGTTGTGCTACAGGCGGGTCTTTACTTTTGCTATCCCCTCAACATTTGTATTCCATTACATTTGGAGATAAGTATTCCTTGCTATTTTTTGTCAGTTTTCTTTTTTTGCCACTTTGTTGTAATTTAATACATTTGCATCTTTGAGGTTGGTTACTTTTATTTTTTGTAGCCTACACAGACAGCACTGTGCTAGGTATACTTTATTGTGGATGGTTTTTATTTATAGGGTTTAGCTGAATATCACTGTGTGTACCTGCCTGTATCATTTTTATTTTAATTATTTTTAACTGTCTTTTGTATATACATTATTTTGATATTTTGTAATGAAGCTTGTTTTGTATATATTTTTTGGACATATTTGAGTGTCTCAAATTAATAAGTTGCTTCCGTGGGTGGTCCCTGGAATCTTTATTCCTGGTGTACTTTCCTTTTGTGTTCATTATAGTTGGGTGCACTTATGGGTGCACCATTAATACTTATTTGATATTTGTGTCCATTGATTTCCATTGTGTTCAGCAACATTTTCTTGTGTATAACTCTGCCTGAGAATGACTTGCTGCTGGTCTCTAAGTTGTCAGAAATGATAGTGTTCTCCTTTCTATCTCACTACCAAAAACAGACTGGCAAGCTGCAGGACATTTATACCCTTTTATACTAGCACATAGGAATACTTTCATTGTTGGGGGGAAGTTTAGTTTTACATTTGACTTCAATGCAATTCATACAGAAAGACGACTGGAAGGGAGTGCTCTATGGATCCGAAACAACCAGTAAATCAGGAAACAATGATTAAAACATTCACATTTTTATTCATACAAAAAATAAATACAAAACACCAATAAACAATGGTGGGAAACAGAATAAAGATAGTCAGTTAACATGACTCGCCTAACTCGTTTCATGTACAAGACACTTAACCATAGGCTAAGTGTAGTGAATTCGTAGATCTCATATATAGTAAAAAACACAGATGTATAATTAGCAATCATCCTAAAATGTATAGGAATTTGACTAAACAGCTCACATGATAAAGAGTCATTTTGCTACATAATAACAACCATGTTCAAACCACAGTAGGATACTGTGACCAAAAAGGTCCAACCACAATAAAAATGCTCACTATAATGGAGAATGCATTCTCCATATAAAAATGGTCACTATAATGGATAGTGCATTCTCCATTATAGTGACCATTTTTGTGTAGAAACCCAAGCCGGAGTTGTTGGGAGCTGCTCCGGATCTGTAAGGCCCTATGAGCCAGCTGAGTGAATTGATTTACATTGATGTTTTAACCTGACAACTTGTAGCAACCAGAAGGTGTATTTGGTATTCTTTCAATGCAATTCATAGGCAAAAAAAATCACAAAATCATAAATTTTCTCTTGATAGAAAGTATCAATTTCTTCCTGTCTCACTTCAGAGACAGGAAGTTTTGCCCATCCCTACAAATGCAAGTTACATAAACAGATGCATACTGTGCACCTAATCTCTCATCCAGTGAGGTTGATGTTTTAATATATTCTGGTGCAATTCAAACTGAACTTTAAAGAACAAATAACAATTCCAAAAATGTCAAGTTATTTAAATTTACCCAAAAACCCACTCAGCTTTATCTTAGTTATCAATAGTGTTCTACATAGTTGCATTATTGCTCAATAATTGTTACATATATATCAGTGACAACTAGTTGCAGGCCAGAAGCCTGTGTAGTTTGCACCTCAGATTGAGCAAGTTCCTATCTGCCTCAAATCTGAAGTGAAAATGTGTTTTGCATAATGCAATTAAAAGCTGTGAAACTGTCTTAGGAAATAAACCTCATTGTTTGTTAACTATAGTAAGTCAATAACATTTGAAACATCTGTAGCACAAATCATGGAAAGGAAAGGAGGTGGGAGACAGAGGTTCAAAAGGGGATTTAATTTTTGAATGACATGCCATCTGTAACTGAGCAATTCTCATTAAGGCAGTCGACAGCAGAAAAGAACAGTTATATTATGAAATAGTATTTAAAAACTATGTGTAACAGAAATGATGGGTAATTTAGAAAGCTCTTTTAAAAGTATCTATGATGTTATAAAGTGCTATAAAGTGGCAGTTCAATTTAATATGTGCTGCTGAAATTACCTATCGTGTTTCGAACATGCATTGACCATAACCTTGTCATTTTAATTACATGCATCAGTCAGGAACATTTTAAGCTATTGGCAGGCCCTGAATAAGTATGAAATAGTAGGCCTTTTTTAACTCTAAGGAGTTAAGTAACCCTACATCTGTTTTGCCTTCTAGCTTATAGGGAGTAACTTCACATAATTTTGATCTTACACTTGATCTTACATTTACCTCACAGAATACTGAGTGCCTCTCACATCTATGTTCCTACAATGCAATGACAGTCAGAATTGTTCGTTTCAATCAGTGGACCTTGAGAAGATGGCCATTTTTCTTTATTGTTTAACCCACTGATTCTCAGCCAGAGTGCAGTAACACTTCGGTGTGCTAGAGACATACACTGCCAAGCTATGAATGCTGAGTTTCATATGTATATTTATGGATATTTTGTGGTTAGCACTGTTGCCTTGCAGCGCTGGGGTCCTGGGTTCAAATCCCACCAAGGACAACATCTGCAATGAGTTTGTATGTTCTCACTGTGTTTGCGTGGGTTTCCTCCAGGTACTCCGGTTTCCTCCCACACTCCAAAAAACATACTGATAGGTGAATTTAGATTGTGAGCCCCAATGGGGACAGGAACCAATATGAGTGTAAAGTGCTGCGGAATCTGTGTGCGCTATATAAATAAAGGATTATTAAACGATTATTATTATGCACAATATGTTTTTTTTATACTGATTGTGAGATCTAAGAATAACTACATACTGATTATTCGCACCCTTGACAAATGACATGAAAAATGTTAGGGGTCCCTCCAAAACACCTATATATTGGATTAGGGGTTCCATGGACAAAAAAAAGATTGGGAACCACTGGTTTAACCCTTTCAGTACCAGGGAGAGTGTCCAATGCATTGCTTAGCAATGAGTTGCTTACCCCCTGGCACTCAAAGGTTTAAACAAATATATGCCTCAGACGCAAAGTAGCCATACACTGCAAGTCATCCTTGCCATGTAATATTTCTTTTTTCATTCAGTTTTAATTTAAAGATCATGCACTGTTTGAGATAAACTCTTCTCTGCTTGATGAATCAGCTCTCCAAGATAAGAAAGCATGAATAGACATTATATCAGTTGAGGAAGTGAAAAGCAGTACCACCTGATTATCTCAGCTTGACAAATATACCCTATTGAGTGTAATATTATTTGCAGTTGATAGCCACAAGATATTTCTGCTCTTCTTTGTGACTCCTGTATGTTAGACGAGAAAAATCTTGTTTTTCTAACATTGAACTATCACTACAAAAGATACAAAACGCTTAAAATCTCATAGTGATACTAAAGAAATTTTGGGAACATTTGATTGTAGTAGAAGAAATATATTCCCAAAGAGAAGCATAAGATTTTCAAGAAACAGATGCTAGCTTTTCTGACAGTGATTTGAATAAATATTTTTATAAAAATGACCCAAACATAAATGTGTAACAAAACAAGGGCCTTAGGGAGAAAGTAAAATATGTCTGATTCCGGAGTAAACCAACTGAACCATCCCATTTCCAGCATGTTTAACAGCCTGAGAGGACTCCATAATGCTCTCTAGCACTCAGGTGCTTAAAAAAGAAAAAAATTAAGGAGCAGTAAACTTTTTTTATGAAAACACATATTTTACAGAGCATTTCCTGCTGAGTAAAACAAGGTCACTCCCATCACTGTCAGAGGTTTTATTAAAAAATTATAGCAGTTTAAATAACCAGGAATTAATTTATTCTGTTTACTTCCTGAAAGTTCTAACTGACAGGAAGTGACAGGCAGTTTCTATCACATTCTATGGAGAACTGTATGTCATTGGCTTTTCCGACTTTCTTCTCCATTAGAATCTAGCAGGAAAACTAATTAGAATTTGACCACTAGAGGGCACTGCTAATGTAAAAAAAACATGGGTTTAAACTGTAATAACTCTGGAAATATAAATCCCTCAGCAGTGGGAGTACCCTTATTTTACTCAATAGGAAAATCCCTACAATATATATTTTTTTCATAAAAAAAAGTTTACTGCTCCTTTAAATCATAGGTCATTGGGGAAAGGTTTGTGTTCCCTTTATTGTGCAGTTCATGTGCTCCAGAATAGCTCATATTCCTTCAGAAGGCCCCAAGAATGAATTTTTTCATTCTGTCTCATGTCTAAAACACTTTTGTAAATTAAACAAAAGCAATGTTTTTCTTAACTATTCTTATATTAGTAGCATATATCAATGTATTTTATCAGATGAATTTCTTTTTCCTTAGCCTCTTGGATATTAGTCACATCTTAAAAGCATTGCAAAGCAATTTCTGGAAGATGCCTCTAGCATCCAAGGCGATAATTATATGTCCAACCATGATTCAGCTACTTCAGGGCTGGATTCCATTTCAACTTTTTTTTGCTGAATGAGTAAAAATCAGCAGATATTTAAAGCTGGTCAATTCTGCAATTACGTCTTGACTTAAAGTCAAAATTGTATTGCCAAATGTAGTTTTTTCCCCCAAAATGCTTCTTTGGATTTATTTTGGAGAGCTGAAAAATGCTTCAAAATGTCCCCAAATTAGGCTAACCGTAAGCACAAGGAAAACAGCAGAGGGACAATAGCCCCCATTCCCCTTCTGTATCTGAATGTGCCTGGGCACCTTTTCCACATCACTGTCACAGCTATGTTCAATTCCTAAATTGCTGTGTCACAGGGATTTTGCAGATCCTGAAATCAAGGGTTAAAAGTAGGGATAAAGTGGAACTACCAACTGTGTGGGAAAGTGTTCATGAGAAGTGCATTTTTCCACTTTTTCACCATGTTCTTTGCATTGCAAAGAATGGTAAAAATCAATTCTCTAGACAAATGAAAACTTTCTTTTCTACACCTGCTAGAATAGTGTAAAAGGCTTCCACAGAAATGTAAGAACCTGTGAAAAAGAGATATAAACATTCAGACCCTGATGAAGGTATTTCATCTATGAATTATGAGGAAGACGCGCCAGCCTCATGGATGTGGCTTCACCTTCCTCTTCCGTTGAAGGAGGTGAATTGACTGAAGACTCAGGAGCCTTTTCCCTAGGAAAACTTGAGCCTCTTATTAAATCAATGAGAAAAACATCGGGCTTCACTGACACTCATGCTGAATTAGACGTCATGGATGTTGCTTTTTTGGGACACAAAAAACAGATGCCTTTTTTTCCCAGTACATCATTCTATTCATAATTCAACCAAAAAAGAATGGAACCAGGGAGACAGAAGAACCTCATTGTCAAGACGATTCATAAAGATGTATCCCTTCCAGGAAGAAGAAGTAGCCAATTGGGTGGTAGCACAGATCTCCAGACGCATTATTATACACCTGGAGGATTGAACAATTCTCAAGGATCCAATGGAGAAAAGGGCAGACAGCTCTTTAAAAAAACAATATACCATCATTGGACAGAATCTGAAAACAGCAACTGCATTTTCAGAACACTGCATATCTGGATGTCAGATTTCAAAGAAAAAGTTTAAACTGCAGTTTCAAGAGCAAAATTAATTAAAGAATTATCAGGTATGAGGGAAGCAGTACATTTTGCCTGTGATGTCTCACTAGATAATATAAGGCTATTGGCAAAATCATCAGCTCTATCAGTTACTACAAGAAGGGCATTATGGATCAAGGCATGGGATGCAGATATGTATTAAAAAAATAGATTGGTCTCACTTCCATTTTCAGGTAACACTCTATTTGGAGAACATTTGAAGGAAAAAAGACATATGTTTTTGTGTCCCAAAAAAGCATCATTCATGATTTAGATACAATCCGTACAGGGTCCTTCCAAATAGGGAAGGGTGAACATTTTCACCTCAAACCAAAATCAATGAAAAATGGCACTTCCCGCTTGGCGGATAATTTCTTGTGAAAAGTACAGTCTTCCAGCTTTTCTTTTTGCCTAGCTCATTGTATTGAAATCAATGGGAAGAAAATTTTTCTCCACCACAAGAAAGTTTTCTCTACTTTTCCTGCAGCCATATACAAGGGTATCAGGCTTTCACAACATGCCATTCTGTGTGTGTAATAGGAGTAAGCAGCACATTTTTGAGAAGATAGACAAATAAATTAGAATTGAAGCTTAGTTTAGGGAGTCTTTTAGGTAGGTATTTTGTTCCCTGTATCAGGGGAGTTTGGGGCACTCTAGTGGAGAAGAAGGGAAGAAGGAGGTTGACCACAAATACCCTCAAATTCAGTGTGACTGACTGGTAAGACACAGACAGCTGGGGTCCAAATAAAGAATGCTAAATAAATATATTAGGTGACAGACAGCTGACTGTGAACCTTTGTGAGCTGTGTGACTGAGACAGACTTGATAGACAGCAGATGACATTGAGAATTTTGTTGAGGGCTAAGGCAAGAAATCACACTCCATCAGGTGTGTACTGTTGAGTAAAACACATACAGTTGTTGAGTAATGTCCAGCAAATGCACTAGGGGCAGTAGGAGGTGAAGCAATACAGGGGAATGGGAGTAAAGTGGTAATTAAAGGGATAGTAATACTTAAGTATTACTAATCCCTATAGCAAAGTACTACTTAAAAAAAACTTATTGCCCCCAGTGTCATCTCTCAAACCTTTATGGTTTGAGAGATGAACGCTTCTAAAGTTGCCCTCTCCCTCCTCCTTCCCCGTAGTCAGCATTCTAGCTGACTCAGGGAAATCCGGTCAGAGATCATTAGGCGGCTCTGCAGCAGAGCCGCGATTGCGTTAACTAAAAAAAAAAAAAAGTTCACTAAAATGGTCTTCTACGTGTGCTTTCAAACCAAGCACACGTAGAAGACCATTTCAGTGAAAGTTTTCTTTTTTAGAAAAGCGATCCGGCTGTGCTGGAGAGCCACCTGAAAGTCGTACGACTCTCTTCATTTCAGTCAGCTAGAATGCTGACTACGGGGAAGGGGGAGGGAGAGGGCAACTTTAGAAGCGTTCATCTCTCAAACCATAAAGGTTTGAGAGATGACACTGGGGGCAATACTTTTTTTAAGTAGTACTTTGCTATAGGGATTAGTAATACTTAAGTATTACTATCCATTTAAAAAACTGAATACAGCAATGGTTGCTGCAGTGTGTTCAATAAATGATGACGATCCCACTTTTCCCAGGGTGGATGCAGTTTGTCAAGTTCCCACCAAAAATTCCAGCACCACCTCTATCAGCACTCTAAAAAAATATAGGAAGAACACTGATGATGACAACAATTTGCATTCTAGTGTTGATGATGGCATAATAGAGGAAGATGTAGCAGCTTAACCAGCTGCTGCATCTGATAGACAAGCAAGCATCAAAATATCTGTCCTCAAAGTAGTAGCAAATCTTGTGAAAGTAAAAGTAAACAGACATTGTGGGAGATTCACTAAGTGGTGATAAAGAACTGATAAAGTGGAGTTGACTTCTCCAGTTTATCATGTCTCTAGTTCCAATGTTATTCTATGGAGCCTATTCACTAAGATCTCCAAAGCTGAAGTGCATAACCTACATAGAATAACATAAAAATTGGAGAAGTGATAAACTGGGGAATTCATCTCCACATTATCATCTCTTTATCACCGCTTAGTGAATATCCCCCATTGTTTGAAACCTGTAAAAAATTAGAAGAATATAAGGTTAGTGGGCAAGAAGCAGCAGGAGATGCAGATGCTGAGGATGACCTAATGATGACTGATGATGATGATGCAGATCTAGAATATATCCCTGCAGCATCCTCCTCTAGTTCATATAAAGATGAAGTTGAGAGAGAGATGATAACATGGCCAGAAAGTTAGCAGAAAGGCAAAGGCTCAATCTTCTAACACTGAAAAGAAGCATTGTGCCTATCTATAAACTATTTGAGAAAACCATTGGAAATGCTGACCCTGGACAAGCAAATATGACAAAAAGAACTCAGTCATCCTGTCATCATCAACATCATCCTCACTTCCAAGTCCTAGTCCTACTCAGCCACACACAAATTCATGTTGAGTAACCAGCAGCAACAACAGCAGAAACACAAGTTATTAACACAATCTTAGCTATGGTAAAAACTGCTGTAGGAATCTATATATAATATATATAGTATATTCATATACACATCGATCACACCACTCCAGTCTCTCACCACCACTATCATACACATTTGCCACATTGTAGGTTGTACTTTTTTTTAATCACTTGGCATCATCATGAATATTTGCCAGTGTCACTTGAGAAGCAAGTTAGTGTTGTGTGCAAAAGACAAAAGAACTCTGCATTGTAACAAATGTTTGAAGGGAAATGTTGCTGTAGAACTCAGAGCTTTGCCTTTCCACTATTTAACGTGTTGGAATAGGCAAAAATAATTATTGGAATTGGTGATAAGGAGGAAAATGTCCTCCTCCTCATCATCATTCTCTTTGCTACTGCTAATAATATATGTGGCCTAGCTTTCCTTGTCATATGTGGTTTTGCCCACTTCTGCTTCCTGATATGCAGATGGTATTACCCGATGGTTAATTTTTAACAATAGAAAGATCGTGGTGGTGTGACTATTAGTGATGATTGAGCACCCCAATGCTCGGGTGTTCGGGTGCTCTGACCGAGCGCCCCCGGAGGCTCGAGTGCTCGGCCGAGCACCCGAGCCCCATTGAAGTCAATGGGAGGACTCGAGCATTACACCAGGCACCCCCTGCTCTGATGAGGGGAGGGTGCCTGGTCCATAGGAAAAGGGCAGAAAATGATGGAAACACCACAGAAATGGTTCAGGGACAGCATAGGGAGGATGTCTGGATGCATCTTGGACTCCAACGTCGCTGCTGGGAACGATGTTTCGCCCGTAGTACGCCATTTTTACAGACTGACCGTAAAACACACAAAAAGGAAGATAAAAACTAATCTGCGGCTAGGCACACTAAACAATATGTGACGCTAATCTGCGGCTAGGCACACTAAACAATATGTGATGTTAATCTGCGGCTAGGCACACTAAACAATATGTGACGCTAATCTGCGGCTAGGCACACTAAACAATATGTGACGCTAATCTGTGGCTAGGCACACGAAACAGAATGTGACGCTAATCTGCAACTTTGCACACTAAACAGAATGTGCTGCTAATCTGCGGCTAGGCACAGTGAACGGAATATGTGACGTTTATTTTTTAAACTTTGCACACTAAACAGAATGTGCTGCTAATCTGCGGCTAGGCACAGTGAACGGAATATGTGACGTTTATTTTTTAAACTTTGCACACTAAACAGAATGTGCTGCTAATCTGCAACTTTGCACACTAAACAGAATGTGCTGCTAATCTGCGGCTAGGCACAGTGAACGGAATATGTGACGTTTATTTTTTAAACTTTGCACACTAAACAGAATGTGCTGCTAATCTGCGGCTAGGCACAGTGAACGGAATATGTGACGTTTATTTTTTAAACTTTGCACACTAAACAGAATTTGCTGCTAATCTGCAACTTTGCACACTAAACAGAATGTGCTGCTAATCTGCGGCTAGGCACAGTGAACGGAATATGTGACGTTTATTTTTTAAACTTTGCACACTAAACAGAATGTGCTGCTAATCTGCAACTTTGCACACTAAACAGAATGTGCTGCTAATCTGCGGCTAGGCACAGTGAACGGAATATGTGACGTTTATTTTTTAAATTTGTGCCCCCCCAAACAAAATATAACTGCTGCCCCCACACACAACAGTCCTAAAAAGGACTTTTGGGTCTTTAAAGAGTTCAAAAACACTTTTCTTCTCCCTACACTGACTTTCCCTTCCTATCCTCATCTCTCCCTGGCTAAGACTGAGCCGAACTCGCTGGTCAGGTGCTATACAGCACCCGATCACGGGTTCTGGCCAGCCAATCAGTGTAATGCCAGCAGCCAACATGGCTGCTGGCATTACACTGATGTCAGAGCCTCCCCGCACGTTTATTGGCTGCGCAGCAGCCGCAAAACGTGCGGGGAGGAGACCCGAACATGGCGGGCGAGCACATGCGGTACTCGTACGAGTACCGCCATGTGCCGAGCAGAGCGATGCTCGAGCCGAACCGAGCTTCGGCTGAGCATGCTCGCTCATCACTAGTGACTATGTAAGTAGATATGACAACATTAATAGTTACACAGCAGCCCAGTTTAAAAAAATCGCTACCAATGGATGATTTTTTAATAATTTTTCAGAATGTGAGTCTCCCAAAAATGCTGCTAGATAGTGGTGTCCTACTGTCATTTACAATATAACCTGCTGTACTGAAAACATGCTCAGACTCAATGCTTGCTAATGGTCAACTAAGGGTCTCCATGCAGTATGTCTAAGTGCTGGCCATACACATTGTTTTGTTTGCCAATAGTCCATGGGGTCATCATTTCTGCTCAGTATGTAGCTATCACACAAATATGCTGAAAACATTTTGCATGTAGTGGGACCACTCCTGGGAGATACATTGTGTTCCTGTGTATGAGTTACTAACCCTTACTCTGGAAGCAACTCACATAGAGATATGCAGCACCAGTGCCATCACAAATGCTTGATTGCTGCCCCTGGGACCCATGAATTAGCCTGTGATCAGAATAGGAATGAGGTTCTGGTTGATGGTTTTACTCCTGCTGCTGGTATAAACCATTTGCTTTCTTCCTTTTCATAATGTTTTCTAGCAGTTTTTTTTTTACCCTAACTTTCTCCCTCTCATCCTCCAGAATGAAACCTTCTGCTCGATTGATAAGCATATCTTTATATTCCTTGATAGAATCTGATCTCTCAGAGAGAAGTTGCAGGTCATCAGAACTTCTGGCATATTTTTGTTTAAAGCAGGGTCCAGCAAAAGATGTAAGAAAATATTCCTTATTGCTTTTAATGGACAATATGTGAGGATCTTGCTCAAAGCATGCTAACATGTCCTTGAATAGCCTGGCCATGTCTGTATTATCATTATGGTAAGATTCTTAAGCCATACTCTTCAGTTGTTTCTGTAAAAAATATAAGACTGGAAGAATTTTGCTAATTACTTCCCAAATGTGACTAACCAGCATGGTTGCCTCCTCAAAAGGTTTCTGCACCTCACATACATTGCACATTAGTTGCCATTGGCCATGAGTAGGGGTGGGCGAAAGCTCTCACTGTGTTTCTGTGAAAAATCCCATGAAAACCAGGTAGTTGTCTGCTTTTTCACAGGAAAATCCAGCAATTAATATCTTCCCATTTTTCACCCACTGGCAAAAATTTTTTGACATTTTTTCAATGGTTAGAAATTTTTTGCCCATTGATTTACATGGTTTTTGCCTTTTCGCTATAACAAGATTTATTCCAGGAAGTGAAACACAATAGAAGCAGCTACAGAGAGAATTAGACTTGCTGTACTGTTCTGCTGTGATCTTTTGGAAAAATTTGAGGTAAGAGAGGCTCATAGTGACTGCTATCACTATAAGAACATTTAAAATAGTAAAAGGAGGAATTGGAAGGACCCTTATGTGTTCACTGAGTCTGAGGAGGAGGAAGTGAGCACTACAGAACCAATGCTGTCCAGTCCCCCTAAATCACCACTAGGGATCTTCGGGAAATTAATGGGAAGGGAGGAAGAAAAGGGTAGTAGTGAGAGAAGGACAGGTCAGCTGCCTGTGCTTGCTGCCAGACGTGCTGCCCCTGCTGCCACCATTGCTGTACCTGCTGCCAGATGTGCTGCACCTGCTTCCACTAGTGCTGAGCCTGCTGCCAGATGTACTGCCCCTGCTCCTGCTACCACCATTGCTGTGTCTGCTGTCAGACGTGCTGCCCCTGCTGCCTCTAGTGCTGTACCAGCTGTCAGATGTGCTGTCCCTGCTGCCCCCAGTGCTGTGCCTGCTGCTACCAGTGCTGTGCTTGCTGCAAGTGCTGAACCTCCTGCCACCAGTGTTGTGCCTGCTGTCAGAGGTGCTGCTCCTGTTTCCACCAGTGTTGTGCCTGCTACCAGTGCTGAACCTACTACCACCAGTACTTTTCCTGCTGTCAGACGTTCTGCCCCTGCTTCAACCAGTGCTGTGCCTGCTGCCAGTGCTGAACCTGCTGCCACCAATACTGTGCCTGCTGTCCGATGTGCTGCCCCTCCTGCCACCAGTGTTGTGCCTACTGCCAGTGCTGAACCTGCTACTAGTGTGTCTTGTAATTCTCAGGAGGATGGGGGGGGGGGAGATGAAGTCAAGTGTGAAAGCAGAGGACCCTAAGTCAAACTTGCCATCCCCAAGCAGTACTGCCAGTGCTAGTACTACTAATACTAAGAAGGTCCAGCAGCTTGTTAGCGTTAGGAGTGAAGGAGGGGGAAATCAATATCCTCATATTAACAGTGACTGTGAGAAGGAAGACTCTGGGGCTGAAATTGATGTGGTTGGAGTTAGTAGTAGTAGTAACGGTAATGGTTAGGGGTAGGCAAAAGCTCTTGCCATGTTCCCACAAGAAATTCCGCGAAAACCACGTTGTTGTCTGATTTTTCGCAGGAAAACCCGTTTTAAAACCAATGATAAAAATCTTCACATTTTTCACAATTGGCCAAAATTCTTCACCATTTTTTCAATGGCTACAAAAGTTTCTGACCATTGATTTACGTGGTTTTCGCCTCTCCACTGAGTGTGAGGAGGAGGAGGAAGTGAGCACAACTGAACCAATGCCGTCCAGTGACAGTCCCCCTTAATCACACCTAGGGATCTTGAGGAATTTAATGGGAAGTGAGGGAGAATAGGGTTGTACTAGTGAGAGCAGGACAGGTCAACTGCCTGCGCCTGCTGTCCAGTGTGCTGCCACCATTGCTGTATCTGCTGCCAGACATGCTGTCCCTGCTACCAGTAGTGTTGTGCCTGCTGTCATATGTGTTGCCCCTGGTTCCACCAGTGATGTGCCTGCTGCCAGTGCTTAACCTGCTGCTACCAATACTGTGAAAAGACACAAACTGGATAACTATCCCAGACAAATGATGGAGTGAATAGAGGAGAATACTACAAAAATATAAATAAAAATATAAAATAAAATGAAGATGATATATATAATAATGGGCCCGGACACCCCACTCCTATCTTGTCAAGTTCTGTTGATGCAGCTCTATCCTCAAAAATGCCAACGATCCAAATGGCGAACATATGCAAAACAAGAAGGAGAGAGGAAAAGCGCAAGAAAAAAAGTGTAGTAGTGAAAGTAATCACATATAAAAATACAAATGTGAAAATTAAACAGATACAGTAAAATATCTAAAATATAAATGAATCAATGTTCAAAGCTCATAGAGAAATATTAAAGATGAAAGAATTGATCTTTTATTATAAAATACAAACAAAAAAATAAATAAAATACACTCTCAAAGAAAGTGCATACTTCCAATCACTGGATAAAAAATAATCTTGTGGTAGTGATATTTTCCGTATCCCCAATTGGGGTGCAATGTCACAATGTAAGTAAATATAATAACAATGTAAAAGAAATATGGACAAAATGTATCCACCAAAGTGAATGGATGGCCCCTTACTTGATTACCAGAGTATATGCGCCTTAAGAAGAGGGAACTTGCAACCCTGCACACCATCCGATACTGTTGCCTCACTGGGATGTGTCCCGCAGGAGTAATCGGCAGCTTCGTTTGCAGAATGAGACTGTATACAGATCCCGGTGGATATTGGGTGACACCTTGTGCTATGTGATTGATTATGGATGGGAGAAATGTAATGAACATGAGTTTTTTGTATCTCCTGTCATCTTGTTTTTGTTTTTTATTCATGTGGTGCATGATACACATGATATGAGAAGATATGGTTCATCAAACTAATGGGAAGATGGGTTATGTGACTTATATAACAGAAGTTTTTCCGCATTTTATTTTGTTTGAAGTGCTATATTTACTATGTGTCATGATGCGAAGGAGACCCGCACTGATGATTATGGTTCATGTGCGCTCTAAACAAGATTGGTTATTTTAAATGTATATATACCATATACAAACGAATGGAGGAGAAAGATTAAGATGCTATTGTCTTCTGTTTTGATTTAATTTGAATGAATATTTGTTTTATAATAACGATCAATTGCTAAAGTCTGATTGGCTAATGGATGCTTAAATGATGATTAGCATCGGCCCGGTGCCCCACGCTCCAGGCGAAGGTGCAGTTTTGGCGCCGAAACGCGTTGAGCCTTTTTGGACGATTAATACTCCACTGAACAATTGCTTTGGATCTCCGTCTTTGTAACAGGACTACTGCACAGAGCGTTTCAGATTTCCGGAGGACGAAACGACTGAGGAGGACTTTGGATCTCACTCTACAAACAAAGCTGCCGATTACTCCTGCGGGACACATCCCAGTGAGGCAACAGTATCGGACGGTGTGCAGGGTTGCAAGTTCCCTCTTCTTAAGGCGCATATACTCTGGTAATCAAGTAAGTAGCCATCCATTCACTTTGGTGGATACATTTTGTCCATATTTCTTTTACATTGTTATTATGTATACTTATTGTTACATTGTGACATTGCACCCCAACTGGGGATACGGAAAATATCACTACCACAAGATTATTTTTTATCCAGTGATTTGAAGTATGCACTTTCTTTGAGAGTGTATTTTATTTATTTTTTCATTTTTTTGTTTGTTTGTATTTTATAATAAAGGATCAATTCTTTTATCTTTAATATTTCTCTATGAGGTTTGAACATTGATTCATTTATATTTTAGATATTTTACTGTGAGTATCTGTTTAATTTTCACATTTATATTTTTATATGTGATTACTTTCACTACTACACTTAGTTTTTTTCTTGCGCTTTTCCTCTCTCCTTCTTGTTTTGCTACCAATACTGTGCCTGAGGATAGAAGTGCTTCCCCTGCCATCAGTGCTGTGCCTGCTGCCAGTGCTGAACCTGCTGCCTCCAATACTGTGTCTGCTTTCAGATGTGCTGTGTCTGCTACCATCAGTGCTGTACCTGCTGCCTTTGCTGAACCTGCTGCCACCAGTGCTGAACCTCCTGCTAATGTGTCTTGTAATACTCAGGAGAGGGTGAAGGAGAAGATAATGCAAAGTGTGAAAGTAGGGGACCCTAAGTCACACTTGCCATCCCCAAGAAGTGCCACCAGTGCTAGTACTACTACTACTAAGGTCCAGCAGCTTATAGTGTTAGGAGTGAAGGAGGGGGTTATCAGTATCCACATATTAATAGCTGCTGTGAGGAGGAAGACTCTGTGACTGAACAAGATGTGGTTGTTGTTATTAGTAGTAGTAACAGTAATGGTGAAGCAGCCGTTGGGACTAACATTAGGGGAGTGGTAGGGGAAGCATTTGAGAGCATCCAGACTAGCGGTCAAGGGAGCCCACACCTTTCCTCTGGCCCTGGGAGTCCCCTTCCCTTCATTACAGTGTCCAAGTGGAACATGATCCTGAAGAGGCCAGAACTGGTGTTGGGGGAGAGCAGGAGCAGAAATAATAATACCACCACACACACCAGGAGCACAGATCATCTGCCTTTGCCTGCTATTACGGCTGCCAGTAAGCCTTCTTCATGTCACCAAGAAATGACAAGTGTGACATTAGGGGACCCATTGTCATACTGATCATCACCTCCTCCAAGCAGCAGAGAGATGTCTGTAAAAGAACAACAGGGACTAGTGGTGGTGGTGGGGATGATGATGGTGGGGAAGCTGGGCTGGAAGAGACATTGATGGCCTTTTTTGCAGAAACTTAGAAGGATTGGAGATAGGGATGCTGATGGGCATCACCACCACCATCAGCAGTGAGCTTTTGGAATTTGCAACTGCTCTAATTCCTGCTGCTGCTGAGTTGCAAGGGCCGCTGAGGAGCAAGCTAGTGTGCCACAGACCACCATGGGCATAGTTGGAATGAGGTCAACAAGTGATGCAGGACTAGGATAGGTTCCATTTGCAGGCGGCAGCAATACCCCTGATCCTAGTTGCAGTGCTGATTCAGAGGCAGTAGAAGCAACAGCAGCAACATCATCTGCTGCCACAGACAGTGAAGTGGAATGTGGAGGATAAGAAAAAAGATGGCATTCTTCTCCACCGGTTCCCTATCCCTATCCCCTGAAGTTATGGGTGTGGGACTATTTATTTCTTTAGGCAGGCACAGTGCAGTCATTACCAACGGCACTGTGCACAATTTGTGACAAGTCAGTGAGAAGAGGAGAGGGGGGAACACACCTTGGCACAACTACCCTGATAATACACATGAAACACAGACACCACTATATGTATGTAAAACATGTGAAAGCCAAATACTCACCACAGAAATGAAGCACCTCTATTGCTGTACCCTCTAACTATCCAGAAAGAGGATGAAGAATAGAGAAACCCAGGCAGAGACTGGAAGTTCAATGACAAGTGAAACAACTAGCTCACCATCACCTTCTTCCTCTAGGGTAACTACATCTTCTGCCAATCCACCTCATTCATTGTTACCTCACCCACCAAATGATAACCTCTCTGTTGATGTTAGGATATTGCAGTTTGTGTCCACTCATTGCACACTGTGTGTTGGACTGACCATACATGGCAGTGTGGTGGAGGAGAATCGCAAGCAGGGCATCAAGTGGTATTTGAGGAGATTCCATCCCACAGAATATGTTAAAATTGTGTCAGGGCGGGTTCATCATTACTGTTAAACTGTCAGCAAGTTGTCATGTGTCCGTAGAGGGGTGTGGATGAGGGGTATAGTGACAGCGGCAGTACTTTGGTTCTGGTGTCATGGTCTTTGGATACAGTTGTTTCCCCATCCCCCAGATGTTATTTACCACACACTGTGCACTTTGCTGTTGGTGATGAAAGGAACAGTTCCTTCTCTCAAGGGAAAATGTCTATTCTAATAACAACATACCCATGATTTTGGAGGAGGGGGAGGTGATGAAGAATTATTGGCCAACATCTTCTTTTCTCCACATATACCGGGAGCTACTTTATTGTGCTGCTACTGCCTCAGGTGCATCACTGGAGTTAGTTGTGGCAAGTGGAACCTTTATCATCCATATCCCATATTACTGCTATTGTTGATCCCATTCCCTTTCAGCTTCCTAATCATCCTGCTGCTTAAACAACACAGCAGCAGCAAGAACAGCAGTTGCAAATTCCGCAATTATGGACTAAGGAGGACATTTGACAATGTCCTGTGGCAACTGACTAACATGACCTGCTGTCACTAGGCATTTTTTTCTCAGGGCTTGTGCTTAAAAAAAATACAAAAAAAATAAAAAGAAAACATAGTCCTACAAAAAAAAAAAAAAAACATTTTTGGGGCTTTGTTTCTAATAAGCCTAAGTTCTACAAATCAATGTTTCCTTAGACCTTGTGCCAAACAAGCTTAAGTCCTACAAATTATTGTCTCTTCAGGGCTTGTGACTCTAACAACAAATCTAACAAATCGTACTGTATAAGATACTCTATCAAGTGAAGTATCAGTCCACCCCAGTGTCAAATTATGTCAGGGGGTTCCTGTCTTTATCGCTTTACATACACATTTCTTATTTTATTTTATTTATTTTTTTTATTTTTTATTAACTGCCCCCCCAATACCAGTCAAGAATTCAGGTACAGCCATCCTGTAAAAATAACTGCAGCTTGGGATATTCCAATAGAGGAGCTACACATGGCATCAGTTCTCTAAATCCTTAGTTTTCAAGAAAAGAATACATTAGCATGTCCACTGCCAACATTTTGTCAGTCTTGCCATTCCACATGTGTACTTGGATATTTTTTTTTGTGATGTTTTTGACTCCTAGTCCTTCCCCACAATTAAGTAAGGGTGGATTGGCAGTACATGGCAGAAGAACCCTGTACCTTTTTTGCTTTAGCAACATAATTAGATGAGGTGGTAGAGTATGTGTGGGCAATCTATGACTCTTGTCATCTCCTACCGTAACCTTAGAGTCTTACTTCTCTGCATCAGAAGCCAAAGGTGATATTTGGAATGAATGAACCTGTAACGGGCCTTAGGCCGTTACTAGAGCCTTGTCTGGGCATGGCATTTATTCACCCCTGGGCCCAAGGATTATGGATATTGGACACTCTTGGACACTCCTTTGTGCCCGGGCCTACGATCTCTCAAGCCCTTATCCTGGACTAAGAGACTTTGGCTAGCCTTATGTGGATAGGCAGCTGTGCCAGAGGAAAGAACAATTCAAGGCTTGGGTGCTGCAAACTCTTCTGACCTGCAAAGGGTTAATCATTTGAGTTTGAGCATATTTACTTTCAATATGTATTGTAGTCCCCCAAGCCTTTTGCTTAATTACTCAACCCCTGGCCATTGTTAAGGGATTGTATATTCTGGCCATTGTATTGAGCACTGTCCTGTGACCCCCTGCTGTGTGATTAATCCAATCATGTCTGCCCTATTATGTTTCCCTGAATCATTTGTTGTTGGTTCTTGGACCCTTTGTGGTGACTGAATTATCCCTGTGACTACCCCATTGTGTTCTGCTCTACCAGGAGGAATTGTGATTGTATTAAGTCTCATGTACTGTGCTCCAAGTTAGTGTGGTTTGAAACTGTATAAATATTCTGTGGGTTGTTGTAATAAAGAGTTAGTCTTCTTGAAGAACTAAGAAGGAGTCCTGGTTTTCTTTATGCTCTTGTGGTTTAAAGTATCCTCTCTGATGCCCACCTGAGCTGTGTATCCTGCATTGCCGACCGACTGCTGCCAGCTATCTGTGGATCTAATTTGGTATGCTGTCAGGCGGCGGCGTGGACTCCAGGCTCCCTTGCTTCCAGCGATCCGGCGACTGTTTCCAGTGACTGTCCATACTTTGACTGGGGCATCTGACGGAGCTTATCGAGCGTCAAGAAGGAGAGACCTGGGAACGACGGCAGAAGGCGACGCGGTCCCTTCTAGCTTCCGTTACAGAACCCTTATAACACTCTCCTTACCGTGGACTTCATAGACTACGAGGTTCCTGAGGGACTAGCATTACTACTGCTGGGGCCAGAAGTTGCTGCAATTGTACCACTACTAGGTGTTACAGGTGCTGTACTTCCATCAGCAGCTGAGACACTCATCACAGCTAAGATTGTTGATGTTTTTAACCTGTGTTGTTTCTGCTGGTTACTTAATACTAGTAGTATGTGTGTGTGGCTGAGTGGGACTTGAACTGGGAAGCGTTGGTGATGCTGATGGTGACTAACTTAATATTTTTGGGAATCTTTGCTTGTCCAGGTTCAGATTTGCCAATTGTTTTCTCATTTTGCTGATATGCATGATGCTCCCTTTCAGTAGAGGATTGAGCCTTTGCCTTTCAGGTCATTTTCTGGCCATGTCATCATCTCTCTCACTCTCAACATCATCTGTATCTGAAGAAGAGTAGGATGTGGAAGGGATATATTCTAGTTCTACATCATCATCATCAGTTATTAGGTCATCCTCATCAATGACCTCTGCTTCTTCCTCTGACTTTTAGCGGTATCAATCAATTTCTTTTTACTTTTCCCCTTTGAGGGATGCTCACAATGTACACTACTAGGGAAGGGTGAAAATTTCCCCCTCAAATTGAAATCTGCACTTTTTTCTACTAGCTCATTCCATTGAAATCAATGGGAACATTGAAGTTACACACACAACATAAAATAAATATTATTTAATTTCCCAAAGGCATAGTATAAAAGGGGCATAAGGATGCCTGTTTTGATGGGATGTGGGGAAAGAATCAGTTGAACAGGGGATGATTTTTGGGGGGCTGTTTACTGGAATTGAGGGGCAGTTAATAAAAAATAAATCCTAAATAAAATTAAAAATCAACCCATAAGACATGGTATAAAAGGGGTCTGAGGAGGGTGCCTGTGTTGGTGAATGAATGAATGAATGATTTGAACAGGAAATTTGTTTTGGGGGGTTTCTTGACTGCTATTGGGGGGACAGTTAATAAGAAATAAATCAATAACATAAAATAAGACATTTGTATGTAAAGTGATAGAGACAGGAACCCGCTGACATAAGCTGCCATCGAGGTGGCCTGACACTTGACTTGATAGAGTATTTTGTACATGATGATTTGTTTGATTTGTTGTTAGAGGCCTTTGTAGGACTTAGACTTAAATTAGAGGCCCAAGCCCTGAACAAACATAGGTTTGTAGGACTTTAGCTTGATTGGAACAAGCCCTAAGGAAACATTGATTTTTAGGACAAGCACAAGCAAAGTTTCCCCCTCCCGCCCCTTTTACTGATGTAACACTTCTCAGCCAGGGCAGAAGGGAGCTGCCCAGGTAGACTGCAGAGAGGGACAATCTTCAATTAAGATAAGGGAAAAACCTGAAAAGCTTGTCAAGGGGGGCAGGGATTTCATTGTTTTCATAGGAATAAGAGTGTCCCCTTCTGTTATCTGTCCAGTCTATGGACTGCATTCCACATCTGAGAAGAGATTGTTTACAGTAGGTAAAAGGGGCGGGAGGGGGAAACTTTGCTTGTGAATATCTCATAAACCATAAAGGTTTGAGAGATAAGACTTATATCATTCTTCATGTTTTTTTAATTCCTACAAAATAAAATAAAGTTAAAACGAAGTATTACTATCCCTTTAACTTATAAACACAGCAAAACGAATGTAACAATTGCTCATTATGCTGTATTTCCATAGGGAATAAGTTAGTGTCGATGTGTTAAGTGAAAATTCTGAAACCTGTCAAAGTCATGTTGGATTGATTTTGATGTGGGCAAATTATTGTAGGATTCCTGAGCTTATGATGTCAAAGACACTTTAAGGGAAAATGTTGATGTGCCTCTGACACTGATCTCACACATCACCATTATGAACCCTTTTTAACCTTTAGTGCATCTCAGCTCAGTTCTTCTTATTACATCAGCCTCAGTAGCATTTCACTGTGTGAAAAAGGCTTAAATTAAGACAAATAATGTCAGTAAGGCTTTTTTTTCTATGTCTCATCCAGAAAATGACTATCTATTGTGAGGAAGTATGAAATGAAAACAGATCAGAAACAGAGATCTGAAAAATAGTTCTATTGCTGTTAAAAAAAAAAAATACATAAAGGCACATTAATAGTAGAACAACAACATTTGTATATCATTCTAAGTTATTAAAAAATGTTTTTTGGCTTACAATTTTTTCATTGCCCCAAGAAACACACTCATACACACTCATTATACACACTGACCTGGTCTACTGACCTGCAGTGGCTGGTTGCCAAGACAACCCAGTAGGCATTTATTCATATGGAGATATTTGACTCAGTCTGAGCTCTATAAACACATTCTGAACATTGACTATGTTGTAGTATATTGGTTCATCCCCTTCACTACAGATGTGATAACATCAGTTGAAGGGGTACTAGGGGGGCATTAAATCCTTATACCTTAAAAGGGACATGATCACTTAAAACAACTGTGGTGATTCTGAAAGGGCTTTCAAAATCATCTATATGTTATATTAGCCACTGCTCTTTAGAAAACCAGTTTTTGAATTATATATATATATATATATATATATATATATATATATACATATATTGTGCTAACTAAGCCATACTGTGCAAGTACTTCTTGTCTTAGCCCTACATTATCTTCCCCAGTCAAACCCTTTCAGTTCATGGAGAGGTGAGTAATGCATTGATAGGCGAGTGGGGGAGGTAATGTAGGGCTAAAACAAAAAGTTCCTGCATGGCATTCCTTAATTAACATAATCTATACATCGAAATAACACAAAAACTAGTTTTCTAAATACAAAATACAATATGTAGGTGATTTTGAAACCATATCCAAAATTGCTAATGTTTTTTAGGCTATAGTGCCCCTTTAAATAGTGTGACTGACATCAATTACACTGTTTAATACTATAGAATACAAGTAAAAAGTTGTTTTTATCCATTACTATACCTTTAAACAAAATTAAGAGCCAATTATTCCTAAAGACAACATCCCTTTTCAAATATAATTTTAAATAAGATAAATTAAAGTATGGGTTTTGTTTTCAGTTTATTTGCCATTCTTGATCCTTTGCTATCATAGATAGATAGATAGATAGATAGATAGATAGATAGATAGATAGATAGATTTTGAGGTAGTACTTAATAGTACTCCCTCAGTTCCAGTGCTTTTTTCTTTTCTCAAAAATAAGTATTTTTTAAAAGTAGAATCACTTTTTTTTTCCAGAAAAATAGCCCTAAATGTTACCACTTTTAATGCATTTCAGAGCAAAAGCCATGTAAAACATCCTGTAACTTAAAGGGTTAATTTAAGTGAACTGACTTTATTTACCTTGTACTGTGGTAGAAAATAATAGTTACATGTTTTGGCTAATGTAGCTAATCTAGAATATTCTAATATGTGAAAGGACTGTCAGTACTAAGACCTGCTCATGAGGAAATTAATTTTAAAATATTGATATCATAAAATACACACTTACAAAGTAACATAGAATATTGATTATATTCATGAAAACCCCAAATTACCCAGCATGGGAGCTTGGGATCTATAATTAGAAGTACCAATGCCCCATCTGCACTGTTATTTAATACCTCATGGATGTTCACAGTATATCATAAGAGCTGTCTCATGCAAGAGTTATAGTATAGTGTATATCATACTCACACTTTATACTGCTACTGACAGGACTTTAATTTAGGCACTGCTTGCTGTTTTATATCACCTGTACTTCAAAGATAATTACAAGCATCAAGCATGGATCATGCTGTACAAAATGATGTACACAGTAAATTTGACATAGAAGAACTGGAACTATTCTGGAGTAAACCAACTGCTCCACAGACAAATACACATTCTCCAAATCCCCACTCATTTAAATGGTGCTTTAACCTCTTGAATGCTAGAAAGGTTTCCAAACACATTGCAAAGAAAGGTGTTGGAGACCTTCCTAACATTTAGTGGGTTAAATTCCCATTATAATCAATGGAAAGTCATTTTAATCCTTGTGCAGGTGGTTTGCCCAGGAATTGCTCAGTTCTGACTAGTACTGTCCTGGGTTTCATGGGGTAAAATAAAAGCAGTTCTTCCAACCATAGCTTTACTTCTCTATCATTCAAACAGTATAAAGCAAGAACCTTTTAAACAGAAACATAGAATCAAATACAGACAGCAGATAAGAACCATTCGGCCGATGTAGGGCTCGATCCAGATGTTGGCGTCGGCAGAAAAAACTTGCGATGGTGGTTTTGTAAGTCAAATATGAGATGCAAATGTTCCCACAAGTAAGAAATAACGGCAGTTTTGAAAACACGACACTCGTCGTCAAAAGATCAAAATATCGCCTATTGAGGACAATGTAAAAGCTAACCCCAGAGCCATTCAAATGTTTGAGTTAGGGATAACGTGAGTTAAATTGTAACATTTTCCCACGTCTGGATTACCCTTCACTCTTAGGGAGACCCCTAAGAGTATTCAGATACAGCATACAAAATGTGAGAGGCTTCTGAAACGTACGTCGGGGGTTAGCTGGTGTTCCCGTGTGGGGGAGATTTGCCTGTCATTTTGGAACTGGACTGCCCTTTTGGGAGGGATTAGTTTAATATGTACATGGAAATTTCTCCTCTGCAATGGCACTAGAGAGCTAAAACGTGATGCTTCTGAGTGGTGACTAGCCGTAGGACAGGCCATTGTGCTGTTTGTTCGTTCTCAGAAGACTCTCACATTTTTTATGTTGTAGCTGAATACTCTTAGGGGGTCTCCCTAAGAGTGAAGGCTAATACAGACATGGACCCCTTGCTCTCAGTGCCTAGGGAATCCAGCTGCACCCTCCTGACGAGGCCCAACAAGGCCGAAATGTATGTTGGGGGGTTAGCTGGTGTTTCTGTGTGGGGGAGATTTGCCTGTCATTTTGGAACTGGACTGCCCTTTTGGGAGGGATTAGTGTAATATGTACATGGAAATTTCTCTAGTGCAATGGCACTAGAGAGCTAAAATGTGATGCTTCTGAGTGGTGACTAGCTGTAGGACAGGCCATTGTGCTGTTTGTTCATTCTCAGAAGCCTCTCACATTTTTTATGTTGTAATGCAGAATATAGCAACATGGGAAAAGTGACGCACCCTGAGCTGGTGCACATGGCACACCAACATGCCATGACACTCTGGTTGTGAACTGCTGTCCCACACCATACAAACAAGTCACAGACAAACAAGGATCCAGCAACCACACAGGTACAGGGGGAACACAAAGTAGCACAACATAAGCCATCACAACACACCTTGGGGTTAACACACAACACAACACGCACACCTGGCAGTCAAAAAACAAATTCGGCTCACTTATGTAACCTCAGCAGTCAATGGAGACAAAACACACACCTGACAAGTACATACCAATTACAACACATCACACCACCAACCACAGACACACCAGCAAACAATTACCTGGATAACACACACCTTACCATTGGTCTATTGGGACCACATGACTGCTCATGAACAACACCTTATTGTTGTGGAAAACTGACAGTCCACCCTCCTCAGATGTAGTGTGCGAGAGACCCACATGTGCCCTGTTACATAACATTGATGTGGAGGATGTTGAGCCACAACAGCCCATAGAGTTTCCTGTTCCCATTGATGGAGAGGAGGTTATGTTGAGTGGGACACAGATGTGAACCAGGATCATCAGGGACTACTTCACCTGTGAGTAACATGCATGTGTTATCATGGTTGTGCTTGTGGAATGCATGCAAACACATGCACACCAAAAATAACCATCTGTTCCACTCCACAGGATGACCCATTGACACATCCCTAGCATGTCAAGGACATCATCCCTCAACCTTGGATCAAAGGTACACCAGATTGGCCATGTACATCACATACTACATTGTACAGATGGAAAACTCCATCTACCAATTGGAACATACTCATAACACTGGTAAAACCCTTGGAGCCACAGCAATGCATTGGATACAACTCTGGAATTACATGTGTTAACCCTTTGATTGTTAGAGGTGTACACAAAAAGTTGCAAGGCAATCAGTTGTGTACCCCTTTAGCACTCAAAGGGTTTGGGGGATAATGGACTCACTATGCATGTGAACAATGGTTGGGCAATGCCTAATGGAGCAGAATGGGGATGGTTATGGTGTGTGGTGTTGGCTACAGTATCAGAGTAACAATCTGTGAGTCATGTTGCAAGGGCCACCATGCTGACCTGTTTGTGTGTGTGTAACATAGTGAATATGCCACACCATTGCTTGTCAATGTGTTGTCTAGGTGTCATAACCATATGATCCCATTCGATCAAGGGAATGGCAAGCAGACATATGTCTGTGTGTCACGTGGACCCAGAGCACACACCTCATCAGTATGTAAATCTAGATCCATTAAATAGATCCACTGATTCCTGGATTTTGGTTTACACACTGATGTGGTTGGCCAGTCACACATACGTATGTCTGCTTGCCATCCCCTTCATCCAAAAGTCATACGGTCATGATGCCTACACAACTAATTGACAAGAAATGGATTGTCTACTCCATGTCGAATGACAAAAGGTTAAACCACGCAGGAAGCTCTTCAAAGCATTGCTGAGCAATGTGTTGCGTACCCCACTGGCTTCCAAGGGTATGATGATGGTTCAGCAATAGCATGACTGTTGTTTTCACAGTGCAGTTTACAATCTTGTTTTCACTTCCTGCAGGCATCCATGGCATGAACCCTCATGGGTCAGATGTTTGTCCTTGTCACACGTTGAATCCACGTACATGAGGATCACCTGTTATTGTCGATGTCAATGAAACATATGAGCATATATGGCTGTCTTGTGTCATTAATTACCTCTCCCTCGTCAGGGTATTAAAGAGATAGCAATACTTAAAAAGTTTTAAAAATATATATAGTAGTGTTTATCCCCCTTAGTAAAACAAGGGAACTCCCACTGCTGAAAGGTGTTTCATTTAAATGTTATTACAGCTCCAATTTAATTTTCAGATGCGATATCTCAGTGACCTGGAATTGTCAAGTGGTGCTGTTGCTACACTATCCTATGGACAGCTCTGGTCCCAGCAACATAAATCTCCATAGGATGGTGTAGCAACAGCGCCACTTGACAATATCACAACACTTTGATATATCATCTATAAAATTCTACTTTGAGCTGAAATTACTTTTGAATAAAACACCTTTCAGCAGTGGGAGTTCCCTTGTTTAACTCAGAGGGACGAACCCTACTACATATTTGATTAAACATGTTAAGTATTACCATCCTCTGAATTGTGTTCATGTTGTTGATCCATTGATCTATCTAATGTGTTCATGTTGTTCCAGTTCAAGTCACATCATGGAACAGCACCCTGATGTAATATGGCTTTGATATGTCTGTGAGCTGAACTTGTACAAACATTTCTGTATGTGATGTGTGTGTTCACCCCTGCTGTAAAAGCTTGTGATGACATTCACTGCATAGCTTTGCAATGCATTAGAGACAACTCTGCCACAGTAAATATTGTGTGTGCCCCCTCCCATTGTTCAATGTCTCATACCCAGGTTAGTTGTGCATGAGTTGTGTTCACTGCATTGCTTTGCAATGCATTGGAGACAACTCTGCCACGGACTGGTTCTGATGACAAACAAACAGACATTGACATGAGAAGAAGCAACAATTGCCCATTTATTCAGGGAACAATGGAATTCTATTTTTTCTTTTTGGGGGGTGCTTTGGGCAGGGATGCAGGGGTGGCCTCCTGCACTATACGGAATGATGCCCTAGTGGGTCTGGAGGCTGTGGGTGGTGATGGGGGTGGTGATGTGCTGGAAGGGATAGTGGCATTGGAACATGCTTCGGAGGCCTGGGCCTGGCACAGGGTCTCCAGCCTGTTCCTCTCCCACATCTCGACTACCACCTGGCCCATCACATCTGACATGCGTAGTTGGTGTAGGTGACCAGATGGTTAGTCAGGGTCAGCTGCTGGGCCTCCATTGTCCTCATGCTGGCGAGGATGTGGGCTATATGCTGCTCCAGCTTGTTGAGGGACCCCGCACACCTCCTGGCCACCTGGAGCTGCCTCCTCTGTAGTGCCACACACTCCTGATCCAGGATCACTGTATTTGTAGGAGTGTGTGGTGTAGAGGTAGAACAGGACAGTGGTGGGGATGCACACTGGCTGTCCTGTTGCTCCACCACAGGCAGTGGGGGAGATGGTGTGGAGCCATGTGCTCCAATGTGGAGGGAGCATGGGGACATCAGTGGTTCATTCCCAGATGAACTGCCCCCTGGGGATGTCACACCCTCTGACTGGGTGGCTGGCATGGATGGTGGGGGTGTTGTTGTGGGTTGAGGTGGTGATGGTGGGGTGAACACCTCCAGGGCCTGTGGGTGTTGTGGCTGGCCAATTAGGCCAAGATGTTCAAAGTTCAACAGCCACTGGCTACTGTCCTGCAGCTGTGGTCTGGTGGCTGCCTGCACTGGCCCATGCTATGGCATCTCCATGGTGTTGGGCATCTTGTGTCTCCCCATGGCTGGTGGTGCGGGCTGGAGTATGGTATACTGCTCCTGCTGCTGGACTGTGGGAGGTGGACCCTGGGGGGCCATGGTGTGCCCACTGCTGCTGCTGCTGTGGCTGTTGTTGCTGTGGTGGTGGACTCCGGGGGCCATAGTGTGACACTGCCGCTGCTGAGGCTGTTGTTGCTATGGTAGTGGACCCTGGGGGGCATAGTGTGCCCACTGCTGCTGTTGTGGCTGTTGTTGCTGCGGTGGTGGACCCTGGGGACCATAGTAGGCTCACTGTTGCTACTGCAACTGTTGTTGCTGCAGCTGTTATTGCTGCTGTGGTGGGCCCTGGGGGCCATAGTGTGCTCACTGCTGCTGCTATGGATGCTGCTGTTGTTGGTGGGGAGGTGAACCATGGGGACCATGGTGTGCCCACTGCTGCTGCTGCAGCTGCTGTTGTTGGTGGGGAGGTGGACCCTGGGGACCATAGTGTGCCCACTGCTGCTGCTGCTGCTCTAATGTGGAACATGATCCTGAAGTAGGCAGAATTGTCACCACCACAATAATACAACCACCACCAGGCGCACAGATAAGCTGCCTGTGCCTGCTGCAAGTCTGCCTTCTTCAGGTCTCCAAGAAATGGCAAGTGTGACATTAGGGAACCCTCTGTCACATTGCTCATCACCTCCTCCAACCAGCAGTGAGCATTTGGGAATTTGCGGGATTTGCAATTGCTCTAATTCCTGCTGCTGCTGAGTTGCAAGGGTTTCAAGGAGCAGGCTAGTGTGCCACAGACCACCATGGACACAGTGGTAATGGGGTCAACAAGTGATGCAGGATTACTAGGACAGCTTCCACTTGACAGCAGCAGCAACACACATGGTGGGGGCTAGTTATGGTGCTTCTACTGCCTCAGGCTCATCACTGAAGCTAGTTGTGGCAAGTAGAAGCTTCATCATACATCAACTATGTTACTGCTGTTGTTGATCCCATTCTCTTTAAGCTGCCTAATCATCCTGCTGCTTAAACAACTTAGCAGCAAGAGCATCAGTCACAAATTCTGCATCCTTTTCAAAGAATTTGACAACGGCCATTGGCCACTGGCTAACAGGACACCACTTGCTGGCACTAGGCCAATAAGGCATTTTTTTCCTCAGGACTTGTGCTTAAAATAAATAAATAAAAAATAAAAAGATAGTCCTACAAAAAAAAAATTGGGGGTTGGGATTTGTTTCTAACAAGTCCTACAAATCAATGTTTGCTCAGGGTTTGGGATTCTAACAACAAATCTAACAAATCATCCTCTACAAAATATCAGGTCAAGTGTCAGTCCACCCCAGTGGCAGCGTATGCGAGAGGGTTCCTGTCTCTATCACTTTAAATACAAAATTCTCATGTTATTTATTTTTTATTAACTGTACCCCAATACCATTCAAGAAACCCCCTTGAAAAAAAATCCCTGTTCAACAGATTCATTCCTCAGACTCCACCCACCAACACAGGCACCCTCTTCAAGCCCCTTTTATACCATATCTTATGTTTTTTTTTTTAATTGTATTTCAAATTAATTTTTTTATTAACTGCCCCCAATCCCAGTAAACAATCCCCCAAAAAACATTCCCTGTTCAACTGATTCTTTCCCCTCACTCCACCAGCACAAAACCCTCAGACCCGTTTTATACTATGCCTTTGGGAAATAAAATAATATTTGCTCTGTGTTGTGTGTAAATTCAGTATTCCTTTTGATTTCAATGGAATGAACTAGGCGAAAAAAAGCAGAAAATCAGCACTATTCGTGGGAAATTATTCACCAAACAGGAAGTGCCATTATTCGCTGATTTCAGTTTGAGACAAAATTTTTCGCCCATCCCTACTTGTGAGGATAACAGTGAGCAACTATCCGAAATAGGTGCAGAAGCTAGTGCAAAGGACGTTGTTTTGACATCTCTCTGGATATGATTGGTAAAAGGAGAAGTAATTGTGACTCATGAAATGATAAGCTCTGTCTATACATTTGTCATTGTATAACACTGTGACTTTCTCTATAGAGGAATACTTCTATGGTATTTGAATACACATTATATGGGACACAATGAGTAATTAATCTATGAATTTTGGCCATATTTTCTTATTTGATATAATACACATTTTATTAGCCTCTGAACAGGGCTGGTTTACATTTATGTGACTATTTGAAGATTTTTTTAATTGATTTTAATATTTTTTATAGTGTACAGTATATAAATACTTTTTCAACAGCAGTCATTCCAGTATAGTACATCTTTTTGTGAACCTGAAATGCTCTTCATTGAATTATACATTCAACTATACTTACTGTCCAACTTAGAAGAAATCTTAGTGCATAGGCTCCATAGAATAACATAGGAATTGAAGAAGTGATAAACTAGATAAGTGATCTTGACTTTATCACCTCTTTATTACCGCTCAATAAATCTCTCCCAAGTTGTACACTGATGCCTTTTGCTCTACACTTTGCGTAGTATATTGACTTAATGAAGGTGTAAATTAAAGGAACACTCCAAAACACTCACAGACTGCCCCAGTGTGCTCCTTTTGGAGCAAGGTGTGAAGAGTAGGATTTGATGGATACATAGCTTAGTAAATTTAGTAGGCAATTCAGTTCAGACAGAACACCAGTCAACCCTTTTAGTGCCAGAGAGGTATCCAAGCATTTAGAAGATTAAAGCATGAGTTATTGCATGTAAATGGCATGGTATATTATCTAGAATATCTACAGATATATTTGAAGTTTAGAAATCAGCATAAATATCCCCTTCAATACTTTTTAATAGTATGCTCCTCTCACTTAAATTTATAGAGGGAAACTTTTAAGTAAAGAAAAGATATATACATAGGATACATACAGTATGTCTATTAAACAACATACACAATCCAATATTTCTTATGTATTCAGTTGCTAATGTGCTAAAAATACAAAGTGGCTCAGTGGAGACCTGGAATCATTAAGTAGCCCAACCCTTTCAATGTGGGATCATAGCGCAATAGAAAAGTGATGGGATTAAAGTCCCTAGAGAGTACAGGAAAAATGATGGAGCTGAGAAAGCAAGAAGGAGGATGGAAATGAGAATGAGCAAAATGCTTAGTGCAGGAAGAAGAACGTGTGTGATAGAAGTGAATGAAGAAAACAATAGGGTGGGGGGCTGAGAGAGTGGGTAGGGAAAGAGAAGGAAGAGATAGGGGGTGAGGACAGGGTTGGGGGAGGTTATACCCATTGCCTGTTATCATTAACTATTAGTCACCATACCTGGGAACTCTCAGGGTTTGACCCTGAGACTCAGGGTTTTGACCCAAATCTCAGAGTCTCAGGGTGAAGGGCCAAATTCTCAGGGTGAAAGAGGTCTGTGTCACCTACTATATGAATTTCCCCAATTAAATGTTTCCTTAGCCTCTAAACTGGTGCCATTAGTACCAGAAAGACAGTGGGAGATGTCCTGCTTGTCTTGTTTGTGTTCAGGCAGTGAGTTATCCAAACTGTAGCATGTTAAAGGTCCCTCGCACATGGACCGGAGCACCTCTGTGTTAGAGCAAGCAGGCACATATCGCATAAAATCTACATTATGGGAAGCTTTAAGGGTTAATATTTCAAAGATCTCAGGGTCAGCTCAACTTGAAAGTTCCCAGGTATGTTAGTCACCTACTCGGGCACTAGGCTCAAGGGAGACTGTCCACCTACAAATGCAAGCCAGTGTCTAATATCTTTAGGAAAGGCTGACATTCTACCCATGGAGTAATAATAGAAATGTTCCATGTCTAAGACATTTCTCAATCCAAGTCTTCAGTCCGATTCAGTTGGCGAGGTCTCAGATCTCCACAGTTTGGGGATGCATGCTCTAGCTAACATGATTTGTTTTAGCCAGGGGTGGAGAAGGCTCAGAGAACTGGGGGGAAGGATAAGACTGAGTTTGGGATAATAGTGAGAAAATAGAACTGGGGCATAAAATGGGCATCCAGGCCTGACAGTTTGGGAAGAAAGAAGCACAGCTCATGCCAATAAGGTTTTACCAGGGGCACGTCCACCAGAGATGGAGCAGAGGGCACTCCTGCTGGCTACATCACCAGAAGTTCTGGGCATCAAAGTTAGAACAAGATTCATATTAAATATACACACAGATATATTTCTGTTGATATTGTCTGAATTCTAATTACGTTTACAGTAGGTATTGTACATAATAAATATAATGCAACTGATACCCACAAATGATTTGCTATTATTTTGCAATACACCAGTGAGTTCAGAAAATATTTGTTGTAAGGCTGTGAGGTTGATGTACTACTGCAATGGGACACAATTCTGTTACATACTAATTGCTTTATAACGAACAAATACAAATGCCTATAGATTTTCATTGGGCTTTTAACTCACTGAATGCTAAAGATGTTTCCAGTACATTTTTTCACAAAATGCTGGAAAGCTCTCTAACATTCAAGGGGTTAACAGTATCAATGTACAACATAAACACAAAAAGCTGATATATAGCACTATACATTTAACCCTTTGAGTGCCAGAGTGGTGTCCAACTCTCTGACACACAAATTGTTAATTAGGGACAGACAAGGATGTGAATTGTGCAGTGTTGTATGACAGAGTACTTGACCTTACCTCACAAGGCAGAACATCATCAATGGAAAAATACCACAGTCAAAACTGGCATCCAAACATATGGACCATATGTCTTGCAAATCTAAGGCAAACCAAATACACATGAGGGAACAAACAAACATTAATGTGCATTGCACCACTTTTCATTTATAAATAAGGCCCACAGCATCAATTCCCTGAAGCAATGGAGGTTATGCACTAAGGTAACAAAAGATACACAAGTAAGAGAAACCTCTCCAATTCCTGCTTTATTCTATAGATCCTACTCATCAAGTTGGAGAGATTTTACTGCATAATTTCAATAGATTAGCAAAGACATTAGTGACATTTCTCTAGTCTTAGAATAAGTTTACACTAGAGTCCTGAGCAAAACTGGGGGGTAATGCTACGAAAGAGGCCTGTTTAACTTTCCTTCAATGTTCCTACTACCCCCTAGGGATCCAGCTGCTAGGAAGTTAGCCTTAGACTCATCATTAAACACGATTCAGTAAAACATAGTCATCTTGAGAGAAATACTAAATAGCACCATCTTGTGGACCAGAGGGAATAGTAAAAGAATTTGTAATATATATATCACAAAACTGAAAATTTGAGACAGATGATATATAACTGAAAATAAATTTACAAAAAAAGACAATAAAAGCAAGATCTATTGAAACCTATTGAAAGGAAATTCATGTTAATTTACCAGATGTAGAATCTGTTCAAACCTCAGGGTTGCATGTTCTAGTCCATGCAAGCTCAGCTCATCCTTTCACTCTTAGAGAACATGAGTACAAGGACATGATTGATAATGAGAAAAAAATCTCAATTTATCTTACCTGGTAAAATACATTCAGAAAAAAAAATCATCTAATCCATTATACCAAAAACAATAATATATGTAATAATGTATATATATTTTTTTCTATTGTTATTACATGCAGTTTTACTTTTTTAGTCAGGGATTTATATTGTCACGGAGAATTATTGCATTGACCAGATATTGCCTAATATATATATGTATATATCTTAGGAAATATCAGGTCAATTAAATAATTATCGCTGACAATACAAATCCCTGACTAAAAAAGTAAAACTACATGTAATAACAATGAAAAAACACAATATATAATGGTACTCCAGTTGCAAGGTGCTAGTCTCTATACTCCTGGGCCTAGATGCAAAAAATTTGTAGAGGGCTAAAAATGTCGATGTCCTGTCAGAGCAATGTCGTAGGCACATCCACAGTATTCACCAAAGTGTCTACCACATTACATCACCAGCACAACGACAAAAAGATGCCAACATTGATATCAATCCTACAGGCTTACGAATTTTTATTCATCACATCGACAATAGTCTATTTCCATATGGTAATGAAGCATGATGACTCATTTCCATTTTAAAATTATGAATAATGAGACACATTAGTATGCAAGGGGGTGTGTTGATATGATAATATGACACTTCGACTCGTTCAGTAAACTCTGATAGCAGCCTCTGCTGTCGGAGTTCACAGTCTCCATTTCACCTAACTCTGGCTGTCGTAGCTGGGATCTCCCCTGTGCTTTCCTATGGAGTAACAGCAGGGAGAGCTATGACAATTCTGAACAGCGTTCTCTGTGCTTCCCTATCTAGCCAGTAGGGGAATAAAGAGAAGGCTTTCAGCACCATGGACAACATTAAATGCTATAGGGATGTGCATTGCTCACCCCTCTTGCATTCAAAGGGTTAAAATAAACAGAACTAGTACACCAAGCACTACACAATGTTCCCCATTTGACATATCCCCTCCCCTTAGTAATATATTGCATATATTCAACATACTAACTCCATTTGACTTTCACCTCTTCATTGGACAGGAACTGCCATATATTCAACAGAACCTGTCCTTCATTCGACACTTAACCCTTTGAGTACCAGAGAGGTAGGAAGGCATTGCTTAGAAATGTGTTTCCTACCTCTCTGGTACTCAGAGGGTTAATAGGCAAGTAATGTGGCTGCATATCTTGCCCGTATATGTGTAAAAACATGTAATGTGTAAAACATTAAATTATAAGTTTAATATAACATGGTTACTGTGATGAATGTGATAACATCAGACCTCAAGGGGGATATCATGATCCCTCAGGACACCCCCCTAGCATGGGGGTGACAATTGCCCATTTATTAATTAAAGAGCATGTAACCTATGTTCCACATAGGTATATGTGCTTTGTATAATGAAGTAAATCTTTCAGACATCCAGGGGGAACCAGGACCCCTCCTGATAGCCCCCCTATCATGGATCATCTATCCAAAAGGATAGATGATCCATGGAGCGACCCAAAGGCATTTTCTGCTTTCTTGATACTGCCAGTGGCTGTATAAGCCAATGCAGTATCAAGCGCTTGTTGAATGAATGAACCCTGTCACCGGGTTCATTCTTAGAATGCGCAGCTCTGCGATCTCATCATTGAATCAGTCATCCAGTCTGACCCCAGGAACTGATTAAATGACCCGGTCTGACCCCGGTGACTGATTCAATGATGAGAGTGCAGCGCTGGGCATTCTAATTGCTTTATTGAGAGCAGTTACATTATCTGCAAGTACAATATCCCGAGGCAAAGAATTCCATAGTTTTATCATCCTTACTGTAAAAAATCCCTGCCTTTGTTTTAGTCAAAGGTGAATTTCTTCTACTCTTAATGGATGACCTCTCGTACCTAGCTAACCTCTTTGTGTAAATAATTCATTGGATAGTATTGACCTTGAATGTATTTCTAAATTGTAATCATATCACCATTTGCTTATACTTAACCAAATAACGCTTCTTTTTAATTATCTTCAGCTCTCCTCCAATATTCCCCTACTCCCCACATTATTTAAAATCCTAGAGAAATTTGTCCATGTGCAACTTTATAAGTATTACAGACTGACCCGTTTTTTCACCCTGCTTCAATCCTGCTTTTATCCAAATAACTTAACAGTTAGTGCCCTCCCAAAAGTATGCAATGACATCCAGACAGGCATGGAAAATGATGAACTGGAGCTATTTTCCTAGATTTTGCAAAAGCATTTCATTCAGTAGACCATAATATTCTGATATGCAAACTCCAAAGTTCAGGAGCAGGTCATCATTCTCTAAACTGGCTCCAAACCTAATTATCAGAGAGAATGCAATATGAGTCTGTTGCTGACAATATTTCCCTTCTGCTCACTGTAACAACTGTAGTTCCCCAAGGCTCTATTCTTGGCTCTCTTCTATATTCTCTATTTATAAATGGTCTACCTATGATTTTTAAAACATCTTCTGTGCACATACATGCAGATTACACCATAATCTATGCTAAAAATTCAAACATATCCCAACTGTATCTCTAGAAGCCATATTACAGCATGATTTCACTGTAGTTGATAGATGGATAACAATGAACAAACTGTTCTTAAACAGAGACAAACTGGTCACAATGGTCTTTGGTTCAAAGCACAAACTGTATAATCTCTGCAATACCCATCTATCAATTGTAACAGATTCTAATACTAAATTGGCCCTGGTGGACGCCTAAAAATATTTTGGTATGTGGCTTAACCCCAGAATCACTTTTGTTATTCATATTCCCTCAGGGGAAGACTTACATAGTTTATATTTTGCCTGCTCTATTCTGGAAAACATGGGGACGTCAGCAGGGACTTAAACTGAAGCAAGTAAGTCTTATTTCGACATCAGATAGTGCCGGGGGAGGGAGGGAAGTTATCTGCCAGGCTTACGTTTTTTTTTAACACAAAAACTCTCGGGTATAATACGCACCCCCCACTTCACATAAGGTGAAGTACGGTAAAATTGTGAGTATTATACCCAAGATTTTACAGTAATTGTCTTATTTTTAAAGAAATAGAAATAAACAAAACACCATAAACTAAATCTACGAACCGATGTCAATAAAACTAGAGCCTAAACTAACCTCCATCCCACCCTCCAAACCTTGCATCCATTGCCATCCCACCATGGCCACCAACCCATGCCACCCTAGCACACACCGCCCCCCCCCAGATGAAGAAAGTAAGGTCTAATTTCTTCAGAACAAGGATTTTTGTAGGAGAGAGGAAATGATGAAACTCTGCAATTCCTGTGGAATGTGATGGGTAGTTCTGTTTTTTGAATGCTAGTGAATTAAAAAGTTTCTCCCATGCCAATTAAAAATTGGGAAATAAAATTGTTCAACAATTGTAGAGAGTGCTGAGAGAAAGAACAAAATTAATTAAGGGAATTGATAAATTAAAGTGTGCAGAGTGATTCATCAAAATTGTTAATTTACGTTAGAGACAAGATGTTTTAGAGAAGATCTTGTTACAATGTGCAGGTATATGTGAGTCACAATAAGCATCTCTCAAGTGAAACTTTCATTCCAAGGCTTGATCAGATATATGTACTGCACTCCTTAATACTATAGGAAAGGAGGATTCAACTTCAGCAGAGGGTGGGTTTCTTAACCGAAGGTCTGTTAAATTGTTTAGGTCATTATCTAAGGACGTGGTGATGGCAGATACAGTGGATACATTTAGAAAACATTATATACATTTCTAACAGAAAGGGATATACAGGTTTATACCATGTGTTTGTTCATTTACCAGGATGTTCTGTTTAATCTACTAATACCCATCTTGGAGTTGGGAAAGAATATATAGCTCTCATTTTTGAGGGTAAACTGTGGCATTGGTTGAACTTGATAGACATGTTTCTTTTAAACTTGATTCATTATGTAACCATATCCAGGGGAGTGCTTAGAACATTTGGCACCAGGGGTGGATCAAATATTTGGTACCCCCCAGTTTAAAATATAAAAAAAAACACCTGCTGCTGACACTGTGCTGAGGGCTGGCTGCCTGGTGGTGTCTGAGGGTGCAGTGAGGTATTTAGGCCTCCACATCTTCCTGCTCCAGTTTGTGCACTGTACTGGCTGTGATAGGTCCAGGCATCTCCTCCAGACCTTGTGCAACAGCGCCGCCGCACACCATGCACAACCAATGAGAGAGGAGTATCCTGTCAAAGCACTCCTTTCTCATTCGCTGCAGTGCAAATCAAGGAAGCAGGTACTGGATGGCGGAGCACATCTAATGCTGTCAGTTCCTGCTTAGGGCAATCGGGCAGCGGGCTTAGAGTGGCAGTGTGGCACCCCCCTAATGAGTGGTACCCGGGGTAGTCCATCCCCCTGCCCCCCATTAGTATTCCACTGACTATGACATAAAAAATATATAAAATAATGAAAGAAGAGAGCAAAATTAGGGGTGGGCGAAATCTCTCACCGTGTTCCCACGAGATATTACATAAAAACCACACTGTTGTCCACTTTTTCACGGGAACATCCGCTTTAAATCAAGTGATTCAAATTTTTACTTTTTTTTGTCCATTGGTCAAAAATGTTCCCCATTTTTTCAATGTCTAGAAAGTTGCCACACAATGATTTACATTGTTTCACCTTTTAGCTATAAAAATGAGACGTATTTGCAGAAATCAAACACAATAGAAGCAGCTACAGAGTGAGGTAGATGTCCTGTGCTATTCTGTTGTGATCTTTTTCCAAAATTGAGGCAGGAGAGGCTCATAGTGACTTCTAAAAATAATAAATGGAGGAGCTGGAAGGACCCTCATGTGTCCACTGAGTCTGAGGAGGAGGAGTAAGTGAGCACTACTGAACCAATGCTGTCAAGTCCCCCTAAATTACCCAAGGGATCTTGGGACTTTAATGGGAAGGGAGGGAGAAAAGGAAATGGGACAGGAGGGAGAAAAAGGTAGTACTATTGAGAGCAGGATAGGTCAGCTGCCTGTGCCTGCTGCTAGACATGCTGCCCCTGTTGCCAGTGCTGCCAGTGCTGAACCTGCTGTAACCAATACTGTGCCTGCTGTCAGACATGCTGCCCCTGCTGCAACCAGTGCTGTGCCTGCTACCACCAGTGCTGAAGCTGCTGCTTGTGTCTTATAATACTCAGGAGGGGCGGGAAGAGAAGATTATGCCAAGTGTGACAGCAGGGGACCCTAAGTCACACTTGTCATCCCCAAGCAGTACCACCAGTGCAAGTACTAAGAAGGCCCAGCAGCTTATTAGTGTTAGGAGTGAAAGACAGAGTAATCATCATATTACTAATGCCTGTGAAGAGGAAGAGGATCTGGGCTGAAATTGATGTGCGCGGTGTTAGTAGTAGTACTAACAGTAATGGTGAAGCAACCAGTGGGGCTAGTTTTAGGGGAGTGGTAGGTGAAGCATTTGAGAGCATCCAAACTAGCAGCCAAGGGAGCCCACACCATTCCTATGGCTCTGGGAATCCTCCCCTTCCCTTCACTACAGTGTCCAAGTGGAACATGATCCTGAAGAGGCCAGAACTAGTGTTGGGGGAGAGCAGGTGCAGAATTAATACCATCACCCCCACCAGCAGGAGCACAGATCAGCTGCCTGTGCCTGCTGCTACTGCTGCTAGTCACCCTTCTTCTTCAGGTTATAAGGAAATGCCAAGTGTGACATTAGGGGACCCTCTGTCACATTGTTTGTCACCTCCACCAAGAAGCAGTGAGATGGCTGCTCTAATTCCAGCTCCTGCTGCTGAGCAGGATGCTAAAGAGCAGGCTAGTGTGCCACAGACCACCGTGGACACAGTAGGAATGTGTTCAACAAGTGAGGGGCTAGGACAGGTTCTACTTGCCAGTGCCAGCAATACTCCTGGTCCTAGTTGCAGTGATGATTTTGAGACAGTAGCAGCAGCAACATCATGGAGGACAAGAAGAAAGAGCCAGTTCTTCTCCAACTGCTCCCTTCCCCCATGAAGTCATGGGTGTGGGACTATTTTTTTCTTGCACACTGCAGTCTTCACTAACCAACCGCACTTTGAACAATTTGTGACAGGTCAGTGAGAAGGCACAACCTCCCGATATCACACATGAAACACAGACACTATGACATTTATGACAAACACTCATCACAGAAATCAAGCACCGCTGTTACCGTACCCGCTGACTCTCCAGAAAGGCAACGAGAGGTGAGGCAGAGATCAAAGAGGAGGAAGAATAGAGAAACCCAGGCAGAGACTGGAACTTTTATGACGAGTGAAACAACTAGCTTGCCATCAATATCACCTTCTTCCTCTAGGGTAACTACATATTCTGCCAATCCACCTCATTCATCGTTACCTCACCTGCTAAATGATAGCCACTCTGTTGATGTTAGGATGTGGCAGTTTGTCTCAATCCATTGCACACTGTGTGGTGTACTGACCACACATGCGAGTGTGGTGGAGGAGAATCAATACCAGGGCATCAAGTGGCATCTGAGGAGAGTCCATTCCACAGAATATGCTAAGATATTGGCAGGGAGGGTCCATCATTACTATTAAACTGTCAGCAAGTTTCATTAGCGGGTTCTAGACAAGGGGTATAGTGACAGCAGCAGTACTTGGGTTCAGGTGTCATGGTGTTTGGATACAGTTGTGTCTGGTGTTATTTACCACACACACTTTGCACATTGCAGTTAATGATGAGAGGCACATTTCCTGCACTTAATGGAAAAATGTTTATTCTAATAACAACACACCCATGATTTTGGAGGAGGGACAAGTGGAGAAGGATTATTGGCCAAGATCTTCCATTCTCCAAATAGACTGGGACTGGGGGCTACTTATTGTGCTACTACTACCTCAGGAGCAGCACTGGAGATGGACGTGTCAAGTGGAACCTTCATCATCCATCAAACATGTTACTGCTATTGTTGCTATTATTATTGCTATTCCCTTTCTGCTGCCTGATCCTGATGCTTAAACAACTCAGCAACAGCAGTAAGAACAGCAGATGCAAATACCACAATTATGGACTCAGGAGGACATTTGACAATGGCCAGTGGCCACTGGCCAACATGACCTGCTGGAACTAGGCCAGTAGGGCATTTTATTTTTTTTCTCAGGGCTTGCGCTTTGAAAAATAAAAAAAAATAGTCCTACAAAACATTGTAGAAAGCAATGTTTCCTTAGGGATTGTGCCAAGCAAGCCTAAGTCCTACAAATCAATGTTTCTTCAGGACTTGGGTCACTAATAAGTCTAAGTCCTACAAATCAATGTTTTCTCAGGGCTTGTGCCTCTAACAACAAATCTAAAAAATCATCCTCCACAAGATACTGTATAAAGTCAAATATCAGTCCACCCCAGTGGCAGCTTATATTAGGGCTTTCCTGTCTTTATCATTTTATATACACATTTCTTATTTTTTCTTATTTATTTATTTTTATTAACTCCCCCCAATACCAGTCAAGAACCCTCCAAAACAAATTCCCTGTTCAACTGATTAATTCCCCAGATTCCACCCACCTACACAGGTACCCTCCTCAGACCACATTTACACCATAAAGTACAAAAATCAACACTGATTTAAATGAGACTTTTATCCCCTTTATTGCAATGCTATTTACAATTATGTAGCATTCAAAAACATAAAATCTCCACTTTCTGTTTTCACCTGTGATGCACTTGTTTTGCTCCATTATTGTTCCAGTTTTTATAAAGTTGATCATCCTCAATACTCACAATAACAAAATGTCTGGCTTGGATAGTGGGAGTTGAAATGCCCAGTAGTTTGAGGTCCATTGTTTGCCTGCCCTTGCACTTTATCAACAAGGATCAAGAAAACATTGAAGTTATAGATTCTCATGTAATCATTTAATAGATATTAAATTACAATGGTTTGGGATGTTTCTAACATGCAATGGGTTAAAACAGTTTAACTAAATGAGGATCAGATATGTCTTTTAATGAAATCCCATTTTAATATTTCAATAAAGTTTAAATATTAAAGCAGCAGTCCACAAACTATGTCCTAAGGACATAATAGACCCACAGACTGATTTTATCTGCCCTTAGGTCTAGCTGGTGGTACAGTGTTGCTATACAGATACAATATCACTTGTGGCTTTCCCTGCAAAGTAAGAATGAAACATTTCTCACGGATTACAAGTCTGACTGAAAATGTATAATTCTAGTGCAGAATCAGCATAAGTGAGAATTTAACCATAAAGTAGAAACATGAAAAATGGCAATTTCTGCCTTTTGTGGGAATTACAGAGAAAAGTGCAGTCTTTCTGCACATATTGCCAACCTGTACTTGGGAAAGAGAGATAAAGCTGATGATGGATACTAGTTAGTGTAGAGACAAACAGACAAAGAGGGAGAGGCATAGTTGCTTGATTTAAGAGGCATTGGTGGTATCCATTTGTCCTATAAACAGGTGGGGTGTAGGAGATGTGGGTGTGAAGGGAAAAAGAAGAGTTAAAAAAAATTCCAGCCTTTTTGGCAGGTAGATGTCAGTTGCAGTTAGTCATGCAGGGAATCTTTCTTGAGCAGAGGCTTAAATGAGACTGTCAGTGACAGATACCATAGAGAAAGAAAAAATATAAAATGCAGTCAAGACTAACAGACACCAGGCACAGCTTGACATACTGTGTTAAACAAGCTCACTCCTGCATGAAGGAATTAATATGTTTACATAGGGCCACAAATGTATGGAGCACTTTAAAATGTAAAGTTTTAGACAATACAGGGTTGCAAGTGTTTTTTGCAGGTGTAACACTGGAAGTGGGTCAGTACTCAAAAGCTTGCAATCTAAAGTTGTTAATAGAGACATGAAAAGTACATAAGTGTTATATGTAGAATACACTGCTAGATTTCTGGTTGGTATAAGAAAAACATAAATAAAGTAAGTAAATTATATGTACCTTGGACATACGAAATCAGTGACTTCTAGGTTGTTGAAGTTTTGTTGAGGATTTTAAGTGAGACTTGAAGATTGCAAGAGAAGTGCAGTGGTGTAGGCTGGGAGGTAGAGAATTTCTCAGATAAGGATCAATGAAAGAAAAAGGTTTGATATGAGAGAGAAGAATGTAATTGGCTACTCATAATGCTGGAAGGATACAGCAGGAGATCATAATGGAAATGAAGGAAGGGAGAAATACTGAGAGAAGCAATATTTTGTAGGCTATCCAGAGTCTGATAGGCATCCATTGAAGAGATTGGAGGAGAAGAAGGGATGCAGGGACAAACCTAGGTGACAGAATGGTAACTTGTGCTGCAGCATTCTGTATGGATTGTAGTGTATGGAGTTGAGAGGCAAGAAGATCCAAGAGAAGTTACAGTACTGCATGTGAGATAGGATGATGTTTGTGTGAGATTATTAGCTAGGGAAGAACAGAGGAAGGGATGGAATTTTGTCAAGTTAGACAAGAAAAAGCTGCAAGATTTGGTCAGTATCAATTATCACCCCTAGGAGCCATGCTACTGATATTGGATTTACTGCAGTGCTATTTACTGTCACCCAGAAGGGCACTACTGGGCCTGGTCCAGGAAGAATGACTACTACCTCGGTTTTAGACATGTTCAGTTTTAATTGCCTATAACCATCCAGTCTGAGATAACCTAAAGGCAGTCTGTGACTTTAGGTTGAATATCAGGAATCAGGAGCCAGTTGAGGTGTAGATAAATAAGGCTGGTGTCATCTGCTAGAGGTGATATTTGAGTTCCAATGAGTTAATAAGTTTACCAATGGCATATACTGTTGAGTACATTTCTGCAACCTAAATTTGAATTCTGACCATTTTTCCTCAGTATTTTTGCCTTTAAATAATTTAAATAATTTATCCCAGTCTATGTGTTGCATTGAAGCTCTTAACAATTTGAAGTTCGCTTTTTTAAAATTAAGACTTTAGGTTGAACCTATACCATTTTGCTCTGCCAAACTGATCTCAAATGTAACCATGTTGTGATCACTGTTTCCCAAATGTTCACTTACCTTAATATTGGATACCATTTCTATGTTATTCTTCATCACTAGGTCCAATACATTGTTATTTATTGTCGGCACTTCCACCATTTGTGACAAGTAGATTTCATGACTTATGTTCACAAACCTGCTTCCCTTAGCATTCTGACAGGTCTCATTATTCCATTTGATATCTGGATAGTTAAAACATCCCATAATTATAGTATGCCCAAGCTGGGCAGCTTTCCTCATTTGCAGTAACAAACTGGGTCTCAACATTCTCATCATTATTTGGTGGTTTGTAGCATATACCCACTAACACCTTTTAATACCTTTTACACCACATTTAGTCTCAATTTCTACCCACAAGGACTTTCCTCACTAATATCACCTCTTAAAATTGGATTTAGCTCCAGTTTCAAATATAAGCACACACCTCCCCTTGTCTATTAATCCTGTCTCTCCTCAACAGGGATTAGCCCTCTATATTTACAGCCCAATCATGTGTATGTGTAGTGAACACCAGGTCTAAGAAGTGACCATCCTTGTGATGACTAGCAGCCATCCACTAGGGTATTCCAAATGAAGATGTTGATAGAAAAAAAGAGAAAAAAGAGCCCTGCAATTCTAAGCACACTATCTAATTTTCACCTCATCAGTTCGTATGTTATACTATTGGTGAGAGAAAAAAATCCTAAAACTTAACATTTACTATCAAAATATTAAAATAATCCTGATCAGGATAAATTGAAAACAAAAAATTAAATATTGTAGCACTAAAATGCTGAATATAAATCCTGTATTAAATGTCATAAAACTATATCTATGACCTGTTTCTATTATGCTATTCTTCCATTTTCACTGATAGGATCATAGTCAATATACCTTTATGAACAAAGCGATATAGATTTAACTAGTAGATTGCTCAACAGTTATTAATGTTCTAAACACTAGAACTATAAATGCGTGTCTATTTATCAGTACCCTGATTATCATGTTACCGGGGCATAATCCTGATTGCCATAATGTCTATCTAAAGACTATATGTTGCAGTATATTAGGGTTTTAAAGTCTAAATATACAAAGACTATTATATGTTGATATGTCTGTACCCTGGTTAGAGTGTTACTGGGGCATAATCCAAATTGCCATATAGTCTGTCTAACGTGTTATAAATAACCTATCATCTCTAAAATTGAGAAAACATGAGTCCAGTCATACTAGTTATGAGTCTTAGATATTTAAAAAGTAACGGATATAGATATCTGAAATATTGTTTATGTTAATCATATCAAGGCCTCGCATTGTATTAAACCTATACTATATCCTCAAACAGATGTGACTTAAGCAAGCATATTTCTTAATACATTTACTAAAGTTGAAACATTACTTGTGCTAGTGTTGGCAATTAAATGCCATGATCCTAATGAAACTAACGCTCATTTCGCTAACCGCTTGATCACAATTTCATTGTGTGGGACAGACTCAATGACACAATGAAACTGTGATCAACCGGTTAGCGAAACGCGCGTTAGTTTCATTAGGATCATGGTATTTGATTGCCAACACTAGCACAAGTTATGTTTTATGCCCCGGTAACATGCCCCGGTAACATGATAATCAGGGTACTGATAAATAGACACGCATTTATAGTTCTAGTGTTAAGAACATTAATAACTGTTGAGCAATCTACTAGTTAAATCTATATCGCTTTGTTTATAAAGGTATATTGACTATGATCCTATCAGTGAAAATGGAAGAATAGCGTAATAGAAACAGGTCATAGATATAGTTTTATGACATTTAATACAGGATTTATATTCAGCATTTTAGTGCTACAGTATTTAATTTTTTGTTTTCAATTTATCCTGATCAGGATTATTTTAATATTTTGATAGTAAATGTTAAGTTTTAGGATTTTTTTCTCTCACCAATAGTATAACATACGAACTGATGAGGTGAAAATTAGATAGTGTACTTAGAATTTCAGGGCTCTTTTTTCTCTTTTTTCTGTTAACTAGTTAACCCTGTGAGCACCTTCTTCTCACCATTATGTTCAAGAAAATGGGTTTATAGTGTGCATAGGGTTATACTTATTTTGTAGAAATGAAGATGTTACAGAGAAAAAACCAAGTTGTCCAGGAGAGAGGGATCATCTACACATGAATTGAAGTCCCCCAGAAGAAGGGAAATAGGGCCTGGATTCAACTGAGCCCATTCAAAAAGCCGGTAGGGCAAAATGGATACTGACCGACAAAAGAAAATGTGTATGTCAGTATTCAATTGTCCTACCAGCTAGGAGACAGTGATGTGTGGCACAGACCCCCCCAACCTTCACTCATGGGCCGATGCCCATTCCACATTGAGGGAATTTGACAAGAGACTGCCTTTATATATGGGCAGTCTCTGTTCCAGTTCCCTCACAGCTATTGATTGTAATGTTCTTACACACATCCCATCCAATCAGATTGAAGCATTGCTGCTCAAAGCTGATTGGCTTGGATTTGCAGACAGTTTTATTCCTTTCCAAATGGTTGGAGATATTTACAGACAGCACTGAGTTGAGGACTAGATAGGACTTTGATCTGGGTTCCCTTGATGACTGGGAGTGGAATATGGCTAGGAGAAGCCCTAGAGCTGTAGCAATGATGACTAGACATCATCTAATATAATTTAAAATACTACATAGATCATACAGTCTAGATGACTAATCAAAATGGGTAGATCTGATAGGGATTACTATCATAGATGTGAGGTTTGCGAACGGTGACTTTTGGCACTTACTGTCCTACTGTCCTGTCCTTCTGAGAACAAGTTGTAGAAACCATATACAGGGTTATAATAGACTACATTCCCCCTTCTCCGAAGATTTGTGTTTTGTCTATTTTACCCGATTCTCTTAGTCAGGGACCTAGAGGCAGACTACTGGCAACAAAAATGGTGGCTATGGCCTGGGTGACTGAAAATCCTCCAGAACACCAGAGATGGGTCATAATTTACCCAACTATAAAAAAACTCTTCATTCAGTGAACTCCAAAGAAATTCTATGCAATTTGGGATCCCTGGATTAATGCTGATCACGATGTTGGTTGCTGGCAGTCCCAGACTTGCACATTTAATTAGTGTCTATTGAATATGTTTTATACCATTTTGGCTAAGCTCAAGTGAGGGGGTTGGTATCGGAGCTTGGTCGAATAGGGTTAGTTGCTTAGGTTTCTGGGGATTTTTTTTTGCTCTGATGGTTATCAAGTTTTATTTTTTTCTCTTCTCATGTCTTAAAAAGTTAAAAAGTTTGGACTGTAACTGGATATGGTGGTATTTAACTGCACTGCAAATATAACAACACATTGCAACTTACATTGTGATTTGTCTACTATGATTGGTAAAGTTCCTCTTTATTGATGTCAGTATTTGTGTGTTTTGACTACTTGCTATAACCTAATCAAAAACTGGCACTTTAAGAGGATTTCAGTTTTGAATTTAAGTGTGTGCATTTGATTCCTTGCAGAATTGGTTTGTGAGGTGTGCTTTCTTTAGTGGATCTTGCTTCCCCTCTCCTGTCCTACTCCTGTAAAAGTCCATTGTAAGTCATACGTCTCTTTGAATGACTCCCTTAGAAGGATAAACCCCTCAATATATGTCACCCTAAAGGGTGGTCACCCTTAGATTGGGGCATTTATATAATAAATCTTAGTCACATTAGACAAGTTGAGATTGGCTAAAAAATCATATTATTTGCTCAAAGTTTATTAATGAGTTATTTCACACCTATTTGGAATAAGAATTACCAATGCTGACCACAATCTATGGACAGGATGCAGGGGAAAAAAAGTAAACAATATAACATACCCAGACAGTTATCAGAAGTGGATAATTAATAAACAGCTAAGGCAGAGTTGATGCAGCATATATGAAGCTTTAACATACCCATAGAGTTAGCAGAAATTAATAATTAATAAGCAGTTGAGAAAGGCAGTAGATGAAGGATATGAAGAGTTTATTTATCCAGACAATTAGCATAAATTAATAATTAATAAGCAGTTGAGAAAGAAAGTTAATGAAGGATATATCATATGAAGAGTTAACATATCCAAACAGCATAAATGAGTAATTAATAAGCAGTTGAAACACAGAGTTGATGAAGTATATGAAGGGCTAACATACCCAGAATTGCATAATTATTAAGCAATTGAAACACAGAATTGATGCAGGATATGAAGGGTTAACACATCAGAGGAAAGGGAAATTTTCTGAAGGAAGAAATGTCATTAACTCTCTAAGGTAAAAGCAGATAAATTAATTGGACCAGACTGAATTATCCAGTTATTAAAAGAACTTAAGAGTATTCTGGCACAATCTTTCACATAATTATTCAGGCACTATTGACAGGTGTAGTTGCAGAAGGCTGGAAGATAGCTAATGTATTCCTCTTCACAAAAAAATGTAAAAGTCTGACACTTACAGACTCATAAGTCTTATGTCAGCAGCAGGGATAGGCGAAAAGTAAGAAATATTTCCCACAGGAATTTTACGATAAAACAATGATTTCTCGACACTTCCTGCGGAGTGGGATTTTTTTTTCCAACAGTGAATATTTTCCACTTTTTTCTGCTAGCTCATTGCATTGAAGTCGACTGTAAGACTTTCCCTCACCATATGGTAACTTTCCCTTCTTTTCCTACAGGCATATTATAAAAGGGGTGTCAGGTTCCACAGCGTGCAATTTCTATATTTGTGAGAGACAGAGAAAGCACCACATTTTTGAGCTAGTTAGGATAGGCGAATAAATCAAAATTGTAGTGCAGCATAGGGAGTCTTGTAAGTAGGAAATTTGTTTTCTGTGTTTGGGGAGTCTGATAAAGTCTGGGGAAGGTGAAGGGGAGAAAGTAAGTTGACCCAAAGTACCCCACAAAGTACCCCAAAATTCAGTGGGACTGACTGGGAAGACACAGATGATCCAAGTTCCTTCCTGATCTGGCTGTTATATCTGTGCTAGGGGAGTCTGGCTGGGGGCGAGAGATGAGAGCAAAGGAGATTGACCCTGTAACTTGGAAGTTATTTGAGAAGCTATGGAAGACCGCCACCTAGAAAGACTTGTAACAGGCCGTGGACCAGTACTTGGCAGCATAGTTGGGGTTACATGAAGAACAGCTCCTTCAAAATACTGGATTCACGTGTATAACGTGCTGTAGTCCTTTACATGGAACTTGGTGGAGTTGTAGCGAGTCAACTCTTTCCAAAGACTGAGATCCACAAACTATAAACGGGCTGTAGGCTGGCTGCGTGCGGGCAAACTGTTCAAAAAACCCCATAGACTTTACATAAGAGAGTAGGCAGCTTCCTGATTGGCCAAAGCCCTGGGTGATGAGTTTAAATGTCCCCCATAGAGTTAACATGGGGGAAAGTAGGCAGCCCAGGGATTGTCAGTTAGCTGCCCACCCAAAACTTCTGATTGGCTGAGATGGCCATGATGATCTCGGCCAGGATTGGCCATCTGATTCTAGACTCCTGATTGGCCAGGGGTTGAAGCAGAATATTCAAAGATGCTTCCAACCCCTGGTCCTTTGTGTGAAATGTGTATTCGAGCCCCTCAGCCTTTTGTCCCAGTGTTTATCCTTCATCAGTCTCTTTGTAAAGATCATGTAATCATGTCTGGTCTTTTATATTGTGTTCACAGCATATGTCACTGTCCTTTGTCTGGTATTATATCCTCATGTGGTTCACTGTGTGTAAAAGAGCTGAAGTTTGTGAAATAAAATGTATTACTTTGGAACCTGAACTGCATCCTGTGTCTCTGTCACTGGGTGGTATCAAGGGTCTCCTTCTGGCTCCCATCCTAGGAAGGAATGCTTCAAGAATGACTGGCAAGGCTACCTGCTTGTAGCCCCCTCATGAGAGAGAAAACCCGGCATAATGGCCTAAGTCCATCCGCGGACTTAAGTATCTGTTACAGACCCCAAAACCCCCAAAATTCTGTGTGACTGACTGAAAGACACAGCCAGCAGTGATCGAAGTTACATCCTGAAATGGCTTTTATCTCTGTGTTAGAGGAGTCTGGGGTGTGAGAAAGGAGCAAAAATGTACTCTAAAATGTGTAACTCAGACATTACAGGCAGCTGTTCCTTCAACATAGCTGTATTCTGTGTTAGGGGAATCTGGGGGTGTGAGAAGGGAGCAAAGAAGAATTACCCAAAATACCCCGTAATTATGTGTGAATGAATGGGAAGACACATGCAGCCATGAGCCAAATTTCTTCCTGATCTGGCTGTTATCTCTCTGCTTAGGGAGTCTGGTGAAGTGATAGGGGAGCAAAGGAAGTTTACCCCAAATAACCCAAAATTTAATGTGACTTACTGAGAAGATATAGGCAATCATGATCCAAGTTTCTTCCAGATTTAGCTGTCATCTCTGTTCTTGGGGAGTCTGGGCGTGTGAGAAAGGAACAAAGATGATTTACCCCAATGCCCTAGAAATGAGTGCAACTGATTGCAAAGACACAGGCAGCTATGATGCAAATTCCTTCCTGATCTGGCTGGTATTATATCTACATTAGGGGAGTATGGTTACAGAAGCAGTTAAACAGTGAGTGTGTTTTTTTTTGACAGTGATAGGAACAGTTAATTAAAATAAAATAAATAAATGAAAAATTGTTTGATTGATAGTTGACTGACGTGAGCTGTGACTGAGGCAGACTGATACAATAAGAGTTCTAGCATTTTAAGGAGCAAGACATCACACAAAATCAGTTCTGTTGTGTACGTCACTGTTAAATAATGTCCATACTAGTGGAAGAGGTAGGGTGAAAGGAATAATAGATGCGCAGGTATGTTTTAGTAAAGTGGTAGTCCAACAACTAATTGCATGATCCTTTTCTTCCTGATGATGCAGTTTGTTAAAGTATCGTAAAAAGTTCCTCCATAAATAAAAAAAAAATTTGGAACACTGGTTGACATCAAGTCAAATTCTATTGTTGATGGCATGACGGAGGAAGGTGTAGAAGTTCAACTGACTGCTGTATCTGACAGTGAAAATAAAAACACCAGTCCTCCATGCAGTAGCACACCACTGAGTGGGAGGAGGGCTGCTACCATATACCACTGCTGGGCCATTGCCAAGGCAACTTGTTTATGAATAATATATTAATAATGGAAGGATAAATAAGATATTGTCCCACAGAGAAATATCCAATTGCCATTAGGAATCAGGTAAGACTTTTTTGGGGCCACTTGGAGATTTATTGGAAATGGCTTAAAAGGTTTTTTCTTTTCTTCCTCTGGCTCAAAAAAGGGTAACACAGCATTTTGATCTACATGCCATCTTTAAAGCGGAACTTTCAGTACATAGTCTCCATGCATTCATTAAACACATGGCGACTAGCTTTGAAATAGATGTTTTACCTTGAAAAAATAGCCCAGTGTAAAGGAATCGTTCCCATTTGGGGACTGAAGGGCAGGTTAGTGTGGTCCACGCGCCTGTGACATCAGTCCCTTCTGGTAAACATATGGTGCACTGCAGTGCTACTCAGTAGAGACCGGAACTGGAAGAGCAGGTACGCGGACAAGATGTCTGCTCTGTAGCCTGGCTTCTGGTCTCCAAACGGGAACGATTCCTTTACACTGGGCTATTTTTTCAAGGTAAAACATCTATTTCAAAGCTAGTCGCCATGTGTTTAATGAATGTATGGCGACTAAGTATGTACTGAAAGTTCCGCTTTAAACAATGTTATTATTTGTCTCTTCATAAACTTTTTTTAATTTCGTAAATGGTGTTTTTTAAATTAAGCAAATTAATTTATTTTCTTATATCATTCCAAATATAATTGGTGACCACTTCAGAAATATTGATATGTGCCTGTTTTATTATATTTTTTTGTTGATAGAAATAGGATGGTACAAGAGAGAGGAGTGTTTGTTGTTTTATACATATGATAGTTATGTGACTGTTATTTATACACTTTATTGTATTCTTGCTTGACTCATATTAACCAAAAAATGCCCCACAAAAATTAAACATGTGTTTTGTTTATATAATAGCATACACAATGGTAAGCCAATAAACAGTATTTGGATGTGGGAAACCTAAATCACGTAAATATAAAATACATAAAAATGACTCAGCTAAGCAGCAGCCACTTCATAAAATTTATTAAAAAAGATACAAAAAAGGAACAAAAAAAATCTTAATAAACATAATTCCCTCCCCATATTCTGCAGGATGCTTGTTTCTTAGGTGTTCCTTATGCCCTGTCTCCACAACTTTACCATGTATAGTCATAGACATAGGGTGCAATGTGTGGACACAAATTGCCATGTTCCTGCATGCACAGAATTGCTGTCTGCAGGGGGTAATGACAATGGTGGAGGGATTTGGGACACTTTGGACAGGTGTGGGAGTTGGGACTGGGAGGGGTGCCACTGATGGCAGGTCTCTGCATTCAATGTGGTCCTTTTACTACTGGAAGTTTTCTTGTGTCCACATTGTTTGGAAAGGGATAGTAGAAGAGGGGTAGTAGATGTACCAGCAGGACCAGCACCAGAAGCAGTGGCATGATGGTGGAACATTTTATTTTTTTGGAATATATATCAGTGTGCCTATGTTGCATATGCATTATTAATACAGATGTGCCAAGGTGGGACCCTTCCTTCCCCCTCTTTACAACGTATTAACACATGGTGAAAAAAAGCATTTGTAGTTTCTTGCAATGTTCTAGACCCTAGGAAGAAATATTGCCACACCCAGGACATCAGTGCAGCAGGAGGAGGAGGAGATTATGTTCTTGTGTCTGGAATATGTGCTGCAGAGACTGGCCCAGCACATGATGATCTTTGGACTCTGCCTCTCTGTTTCTCTTCCCCACCCTCTACAGCTGCTGTCGCCATTCCCACCATCACATCTTCATACCCTTCACAGAAACCTACCCCTCTTCCTGCCAACTCACAACCAGAACCTGACCCCTCACAGGAACCTGCCCTCCTCTTCTCTGAGCCCACTCACAGGATCCTCTTCTATATCCTCCTGCTGTCACCTAGAGAAAGAAACACAGGATTTGAGCACAAACAAATATTCTGTGAAAGTACATTTGCTTCAAAGAGATGTAAACTGAAATGTACGTATCCATGTCCCACCAGTCCATATTGAAGAAGTGATCGGTAGATCATGAAACATGTTGGGAGATTTGTAATACTACAGCATACTTGTTTTTATTTTTGTATTGTTTTATACAAATAAATCCCCTTTATTACATACATTTATTGATCCACAATGCATCCTTTTTCTTTTTTGCATTGGAGCAATCTGCTTTGTAGTGGACTTTACCCTTAGAGTGCCACAACTGTATTTTCTGTCCATTTGTGGGTAGGACTGGCAACATTTCCCCTCTGGCTCATACACCGTTTCCCTTCAATACGGACCGGTGGGACATGGATACGTAAGTTTCAGTTTACATCTCTTTGAAGCCAATGTAGACTTTTACAGATTAATTGTTTGGACTCTCCTCCTGTGTATATTTCTCCAGTATTCATGTGGAGTGATTAAGCACACATCTGTGTGGAAGCAGTCATAATATCCCCCACAAGCATGTTTGCTACTATATTGATATTAGTAGCCATTGAGGAATGTGAGTAGTATACCCACCTCTATTTAATCTATTTCCAGTTTACAAACTGATATACTATGATGCTCTCCACTTTTTTTGTCTTTTGGTGCTCTGTCACCTAGTATACCCTCCATAAATTCCATTATCACTTCTAAATACTCACTCCCCCATTCTAATTCCTCTATGTGCCACTCCATGCTCATTTGTTGAAGAAAGTTTTGGAGTTAACTGAAAGACTCCGAGGAATCATCCCTATCTCCAGGTTGCTTGATAACAAGGTTGGTACAGGTGGCACTGGCTGTAATTCTACTGCAGTGCTTCTGCAGGAGGCTGCAGTAGCAATGGCATTGCTAAAAATCGGTGCCTCTCCTTCCACCTTAGAAAGTGAGAAAGCACCCTGATTTAGGTGCTGTCTATTTGTCACAGATTTGTAAGAACACTCAGACAAGTACAGTTTAGGTAAAACAAAGTTTTATTAGGCAAATAAATAGCAAGGAAATATGCACTTCCCCCAACCCACACAGGTCCAGAGGAGGACAGTACCGTAGTACTTCCTAGCAATGTCACAGGTCAGGTATGGAGAAAGTACAGACTCATAGAGAGAGAGACTAGTCTCAAGTGACACAGGAAAAACTATAGGAATTGACTCGTGGAGATGAAGGCAAAAGCTAGTCAAGAAGAGTAAAGTTCCTTGACCAAAAATAGAACACTCCAATAGAACGCAATTGGTATCAGTACTGGTATAAGGCAACGACGTGCTAGAGGGTAGGGTCCCTCAGGCTAGGCAATGGCAATGACCTCAACTGCAACAGGCTACTGGAAATGGAATGGGCGACTGGCAAGGAGCCCCCTCGGACAACCCCTAGAATGCTAGGGAGATCAATGGATAATCGTGACCCAACACAGTGTACCCTAGAACTCTAGGGCGAGCAGGCAGACAGAGATACGCAATCGAATCCCAGCAAGCAGGGATAGATGATAGAAGCACTTCTCACAGAAAGATACAGTAGTCTGCAGTAAATTAATACCATGATCGAAGGCTGGAGCCTATGGGTACTACGAGTGGGTAGTCCACCAAACAGAGATAGCAATGGAGGAGTCATGAACCTTGAGCCAAGTCAGTACACAGAGCGGGTAGGTAGCCAAACTGAGTTAACCGCAGGAGGAAACGTAAGCCAGAGCCAGGTCGGTGCAGAGCGGGTAGTCATCCACAGCAGGGTCAGAACCAGAACGGGAAATCAGCCAATGCCTAGGTCAAGCCAGGAATGGAACACAGCACAGGAAGAAGCAGGAATCTAAGTCAGTCTAGCCAAGGGTCATACAAGGAATGTACGTAACATCAAGAGATTCACTAGATGCAGGTACACCACAAAAGGGCAGTAAGAAGTGTGAGAGCTGGGTATATAAAGGCAATAGGTGGGAGGCACCAATACCCGATCTACAATAAGAGCATATTGAAGAACACCAGAAGTGATAATGTTGCCAGTAATTCAATACATATAGGCAGGAATCATGGGCACAGTAATACTATTCCTCACTTTTCTTCTACCTGACCCCTCTGAGTCTTTTTGGTAGACATGACTGAGCATGCATCTTGTTATTTAAAAAAAAAAAAAAAAAAAATATATATATATATATATATATATATATATATATATATATATAGACTGAAAAATAAGTTTTAGAAAAAAATATTATGACAAATATTAAACGTTAAAAAAAAATTATAAGAAATAATGTAAAAATAGTAACTTATTCTACACACTTCACAGACCCTAACTACCCTAACACTAACTGAGTTTGAATGCCCTAACACTAATTCTCACTTGCCGGACCCTCACTAACCTAAGTCCCACACACTTCATAGAGAACAGAAATCACAAATCTACTTTTTCAAGTCTATCCTCTACTGGGAACACCTCTAGGACTCTGAACTGACAAATAGGGATGGGTGAAAATTTTCGTCTCAAACTGAAATAGGCGAATAATGGCACTTCCCTCTTTGAAAACAATTTCCCGCAAAAAGTGCCGATTTTCTGCTTTTCACACTTTTTTCACCTAGCTCATTCCATTGAAATCAATGGGAAGATTGAAGTTACACACAACACATAGCAAATATTATTTTATTTCCCAAAGGCATAATATAAAAGGGGCATGAGGGTTCCTGTGTCGGTGGTATGTGAGGAAAGAATCAGTTGAACAGGGGATGATTTTGGGAGGATTGTTTACTGGGATTGGGGCGCAGTTAATAACAAATAAATCCTAAATAAAATTAAAAAAAAAAAAAAAACATAAGACACGGTATAAAAGGAGTTTGAGGAAGGTGCCTGTGTTGGTGGGTGGAGTGCCTGTGTTGGTGCTGCTACTGAGATATTTAAGCAGCAGGATGATTACGTAGCTGAAAGGGAATGGGATCAACAATAGCAGTAACATGGTTGATGTATGATGAAGGTTCCACTTGCCACCACTGGCTCCAGTGATGCTTCTGAGGCAGTAGCAGCACAATAAATAGCCTTCAATCTATGTGGAGAACAGAAGTTGTACAATATTTCTTCTCCACCTGCCCCTCCTCCAGAATCATGGGTGTGTTGTTATTAGAATATACATTTTTCCCTTGAGAGCAGGAACTGTGCCTCTCATCAGCAACTGCAATGTGCACAGTGTGTGTGTGGTAAATAACATCTAGAGGCACAACTGTATCCAAACAACATGACACCTGAAACCAAGTACTGCTGATGTCACTATACCCCTTGCCCAGACCCCGCTAAGGACACATGACAACTTGCTCACAGTTTAATAGTAATGATGAACCCTCCCTGCCACCATCTTAGCATATTCTGCAGAATGGAATCTCCTCAGATGCCGCTTATTGCCCTGCTTGTCATTCTCCTCCACCACACTGGCATGTGTGGTCAGTGCAACGCACAGTGTGCAATGGGTGGACACAAACTGCAACATCCTAACATCAACAGAGTGGTTATCATTTGGCAGGAGAGGTAACAATGAATGAGGTGCACTGGCAGAAGATGTAGTTACCCTAGAGGAAGAAAGTGATGGCGAGCTAGTTGTTTCACTCATCATCAAACTTCCAGTCTCTGCCTGGGTTTCTCTATTTTTTCACTTCTTTGATCTCCACCTCACCTCTTGTTGCCTTTCTGGAGAGTTAGGGGGCACAGAAACAGTAGTTCTTGATTTCTCTGGTGGGTGTTTGGCTTTAATATGTTTGACATAAATGTCATGGTGTCTGTGTTTCATGTGTGATATCAGGGCTCTTGTACCAACATGTGTTCCCTCCTTTCCTCTTCTCACTGACTTGTCACAAATTGTGCATAGTGCCATTGCTGATGACTGCACTGAGCCAGCCCCAAGAGAAAAATAGTCCGACACCCATGACTTCAAGTAGGAGGGAACAGGTAGAGAAGAATGGTCTCTTTCTTCTTTTCTTCCACATTCCCTTTCACTGTCTGTGGCAGCGGATGATGTTGCCGATGTTGCTGCTGCTACTGCCTCAAAATCAGCAATGCAACTAGTATCAGAAGTATTGCAACTACTGGCATGTCCTAGTCCAGCATCACTTGTTGACCCCATTCCCACTGTGTCCACGGTGGTCTGTGGCACACTAGCTTGCTCCACAGCATCCTGCTGCCCTTGCAACTCAGCATCAGAAGCAATCAGAGCAGTTGCAAATTCAAAAATCTCACTGCTAGAGGTGGTGGTGATGTCCATCCTCATCCCTGTCTCCCATTCCTTTTCAGTTTCTGCTAAAAAGGCCATCAATGTCTCTTCCACCCCAACTTCTTCACCATCATCATCTATCACGGTGCCCGTGATTCGTGCTAGACTCTGTCTATCACTTGCTGTAGTTCCTCATTGGCTGTCTCATTTCTCACAGCCTATTTAAACCCAGGTTGGGCACTCCCAGATTGCCCTTTCGTGGTGTTTCTGACATCACTTTACCTGATCTGCCTTGTCAGGCTGTTGGGCCTGAGTTACCTGTGTTCCAGTACTCCGTTGTTCTGGTGCTCCTGTGTTCCAGTGTTCCAGTACTCCATTGTTCCGGTGTTCCTGTGTTCCAGTACTCCATTGTTCCGGTGCTCCTGTGTTCCAGATTATCGTTCCTGACTGTAGTGGTGCCTGTCTGCTAGCCTGCAGCCGGTTCCGGTCATCTGTCAGGACGGCGGTGCTCACTCCAGTGTACCCTCCTGGATTCAGGCATCTGACTTTCCCTGCTGTCGCTGTGGCGACATTGTTCTCTTTCGCTCCGGCGATCCTCCCTGTTGGTTCCAGCGTGCGGACGCTGGTTTATTCCATTTATCTGGTTGCGCTCACACTGTTGGTCCCAGCGTACGGATTCTGGTTTACTCCATTAATCTGATTGCTCTCCCACTGTTGGTCCCAGCCTGCGGACGCTGGTTTACTCCATTAATCTGGTTGCTCTTCCACTGTTGGTCCCAGCGTGCGGACGCTGCTTTACTCCATTGATCTGGTTGCTCTCATTCTGTTGGTCCCAGCGTGCGGACACTGGTTGCTCCATTTCACCTGGTGGCGTTATTACTGTTGGTCCCAGCGTGCGGACGCTGGTTTACTCCATTAATCTGGTTGCTCTCACACTGTTGGTCCCAGCGTGCGGACGCTGGTTAACTCCATTAACCTGGTTGCGCTTACACTGTTGGTCCCAGCGTGCGGATGCTGGTTTACTCCATTGATCTGGTTGCTCTCACTCTGTTGGTCCCAGCGTGCGGACGCTGGTTGCTCCATTTCACCTGGTGGCGTTGTTACTGTTGGTCCCAGCGTGCGGATGCAGGTTTGCTCCTTGAGTACTCAGATCCTGAGGACAGGTTGCTGTCCAACTCCTTACGCAGTTGTCTGGTATTCTCAGGCTAAAAGACTTCTGCTGAGGGAAATCCTTGTACCTTTCCACACTACTGTCATTATCACCTGACAGCAAGGTCTCCTCTCTTGGGCTGCCCTGCCCGGTATTGGTAAGGCCGGTAGAACCTAAGTACATTACCAGCCTTCAGGTTGCCTTACCCGTTATAGGATGGGCCGGTAGAGCCGTTAACTGCGTTTCCTTAGGCTGCCCTGCCCGGTATTGGTAAGGCCAGTAGAACCTATTCTTGCTGCCACCCTAGGTTTCCTTACCCAGTATTGGCAGGGCCGGTAGAGCCTCTAATTTGTACTCCTTGGGCTGCCTTGCCCGGTATTGGTAAGGCCAGTAGAACCGGTACATGTCATCTCATGGTTGCCTTACCCGGTATAGGCAAGGCCAGTAGAGCCTATCACCATTTACAACTGTCACTCGGTTGCCTTGCCCGGTATTATTGGCAAGGCCCGTAGAACCTATATTCTGTCATTTATTGTTGTATTGTTATATATGTATGATACCCTACGGGGACTGCCTTAACTTTTCAATAAAGTTACGTTTTTACCAAACATTAAGTCTGAGAGTCTTCAAATACTTTGACATCATCACCACCACCACTAGTCCATACAAGCTGCTGCTGCTCTATTACAGACATCTCACTGCTGTTTGGAGGAGTTGATGAGAAATGTGACAGATGGTCCTGAATGTCACACTAGCCATTTCTTGTTGACGTGAAGAAAGCAGACTGCTAGCAGTAGCAGCAGGCACAGGCAGTTGATTCTGCATCTGCTCTCCCCCAACATAAGTTCTGGCCTCTTCAGGATCATGTTCCACTTGGACACTGTAGTGAAAGGAATGGGAGGAGGACTCCCAGAGCCAGAGGAATGGTGTGGGCTCCCTTGACCACTAGTCTGGACGCTCTCAAATGTTTTCCCTACCACTCTGGCTGCTTCACCATTACTGCTACTACTACTAACACCAACCACATCATGTTCAGCCGCAGATTCTTCCTCTTCAGTCTCACAGTAACTAGTAATATGAGAATATTGTTGATTGACCCCCTCTTTCACTCCTAACGCTAGCAAGCTGCTGGACCTTTGTAGTAATAGTACTAGCACTGGCGAGACTGCTTAGGAATGGCAAGTGTGACTTAGGGTCCCTTGCTGTCACATTTGGCATTATCTTATCCTTCCCCCCTCCCGTTTACTACAAGATACACTAGCAGCAGGCAAAGTATTGGTGGCAGCAGGTTCAGCACTGGCAGCAGGCACAGCACTGGTGGCAGCAGGGGCAGCATGTCTGACAGCAGGCACAGCTATGGTGGCAGTAGGGACAGCACTGACAGCAGGCACAGCACTGGTTGCAGCATGAGCAGCACATCGGACAGCAGATACAGCACTGGTGGTAGCAGTAGCATGGGCAGCACTTCTGGCAGCAGGTACAGCACTGGTGGCATCATGGCAGCACTTATGGCAGCAGGTGCAGCAATGGTGGCTCTAGGTACAGCAATGGTGGCACTGGAAGCAAGGGCAGCATGTGTGGCAGCAGGCACAGGCAGCTGACCTGTCCTGCTATCACTACTACCATTTTCTTCCTCCCTTCCAATTAATTTCCCCAAGATCCCTAGGGCTGATTTAGGGGGACTGGACAGCATTAGTTCAATACTGTTCAGTTCCTCCTCCTCCTCAGACTCAGTGGACAAATAATAAGGGTCCTTCCAGTTCTTCCTTTTATTGCTCATAGTGATAGCAGTCACTATGATCCTCTCATGACTCATTTTAACAAACAATTCACAGCAAAACAGCACAGCATATCTACCTTGCTCTGTAGCTGCTTCTATTGTGTTTGACTTCCGCAAATACATCACTTTTTTATAGCGAAAAGGCAAAAACCACGTAAATCAATGGGTGGAAACTTAATAGCCACTGAAAAATTGGCAGGGAGTTTTGGCAAAAGGGCAAAAATGCAAACATTTTAATCACTGGTTTAAAAGTAGATTTTCCTGCAAAAAAAAGTGGACAATAATGGGGGTTTTGTGTGCAATAAGTTTTGCCCACCCCTACTAATAAAGTCCAAACTGAAGTATGGGAACATTTTGGTTTTTATAGTGTAGGCCAATGGAATATTAGGGATGTTTTTCTATGAGATGGGCAATTCCTGCCTCATAGAAATCAATAATATAGTTTGGAGCAAAACTGTATGTTGTGGGATATTTCTGTCTGAAAAAAAAGACAGGGCACAAATTCACTGGCAAAAAGCTTTGTGGGAATTTCCCATGGAAAAGTGGACAATTGTATACTTTTTTAGGCAAAATTTTCTGCGTGGTAAAAAAATAGAAGTTTTCACTCATCCCTACTAAACTTCATGGGTTTACTGCAGGGAGATCTTGTCAATCTAACCTCATACATTTATTTATAAGTCTTGGGGTGTGAGAGGGGAGCAAAGGAGGTTTACCTCAAAATTTACTGCGACCGAGCAGACACAATCAGCTGTGATCCAAGTTCCTTCCTGATCTGGCTGTTAAAAGTGTCTGGGGGTATGAGAAGAAAACAAAGGAAAATTACCCCAAATACCTCAGAATTCTGTGTGACTGACTGGGAACACAAAGGCAGAGTTGATCCACATTTCTTCCTGATCTGGTTGTTATCTCTGTCCTAGGGGAATCTAAGGAAAGAAGCTGGGGAGAGTGTTGTTTTTTTTTCACTGTCATAGGGATACGGGGACAGTTAACATAGTAACATATATAGTAACAAAGTTGATGAGGTGGAAAAAAGACATGCGTTCATCAAATACAGCCATGTCAAAACACCCCTGTTGATTAAGAAAACAGCAAATGAAAAAAAGACACTGAAGCCATTTTCAATTTAGCCCCAAGTGGGTAACAAAATTCCTTCCTGGCTCCAAATGGCTGTCAGATAGTTCCCTGGAGCTACAACCTATCTGCATTGAAGCCATCTGTCATAATCCTCAATATTGTTCTGTGATAGATAAGTATCCATTGCTTTTTGAAAGCAGTTACAGTATCTGCAAGGACAACATCCCAAGGCAAAGAATTACATTGCTTTACCACCCTTACTGTAATAAATCCCTCCTTTATTTTTGTCAAATGCACTTTTCCTCTAGTCTTAACAAATGACCTATTGTTCTTAGCTCAGCTCTCTGTGTAAATAATTAATTGGATAATTATTTGTGTTGACCTTGAATGTATTTGTAAATGGTAATCATATCACCCCTTAGACGTCTCTTCTCTAATGTAAACAAACCCAGTTTGGCTAGTCTATCTTTAAAACTCAGATCCTCCAATCTCCTTATCAGTTTTGTTGCATTTCTCCCCATTTTCCAGTTCAAAAATGCTTTTTAAATAACTGGTGCCCAAAACGGTACTCCATATTCTAGATGAGGCCTAACCAATGATTTATACAGCGGTAGAATAATATTAGCATCCTATGCATCTACATCTCTTTTTATGCAGGCTAGTACCCTATTTGCTCTTGCAGCAGATGAGTGACTCTGCACACAGCTGTGAAGTCTATCATCTATCAGTACTGCTAAATCTTTCTCTAATGAGGATTCCCCAAGTTGTTTCCCATTTAGAGTATATGTAGCATGTTTGTTTCTACAGCCCAAATGCATAACATTACATTTATCTACATTAAACGTCACTGCCACTTTTCTGTCCATTTGCTCAGTTTATCTAAATCCTTCTGCAGAGAAAAAACATCCAGCCATGTATATATTTCCTTGCACAGCTTAGTGTCATCAGCAAATATCGATACACTATTTTTAATTCAAACGACTAGATTATTAATAAAAAAAAAAAAATAAAAAGTAATGGTCCTAGGACTAAACCCTGTGTCACTCCACTTATTACTTTAGACCAAAATGAAAAGGTTCCATTTTCAAATCTCTGCTATCTATCATTTATCCAGTTCTCAATCCATGTACAGATAACACAGCCCAAACCAAAGCCTTTTAATTTATGCAGTAACCTGTTGTGAGGTACTGTATCAAAGGCTTTTGCAAAATCCAAGTATATTACATCAACAGCAATTCCTTTGTCCAAATAATTACTTACTCTTTAATAAAATGAAAGTAAGTTAGTCTGGCATGATCTATTCTTCATGAAACCATGCTGACTCCTACTAATAATATTGTTTGTCTTCTCATAGTTCTGAATACTGTCACTTAGTAACCCTTCTAGTATCTTACCCACTATTGAAGTCAAGCTCTCAGGTTTATATTTTCCTGGTGTGGATCTTGCCCCCTTTTGAACAATGGTACTACATCATCTTTCATCCAATCACAGGGCACTATGTCTAATGAAAGTGAATCAATAAGTATTAAGTGTAATGGCCTTGTTATTGCTGAACTAAATTCTTTATGTACCCTTGGGTGTATTCCATCAGGTCCAGGTGCTTTATTCACCATAACTATTTCCAGTCAATTTTGGACTTCGTCCTCAGTAAGCCATGTAAATAATTGCTGAAAGTCGGTAGTTTTGTTTATTTGGCCATATCCTGTCATTGTTGTTTCCTTTGTATATACAGAAGAAAAGAATGTATTTAGGGTGTCAGCCATAGCCTTATCCTCACTAATCAATTCACCTGTCTCAGCCTTAAGAGCACCAGTATCAACCATTACCTTTTAGTTAATATACCTGTAGAATTGTTTAGGATTTTTCTTGCTCTCATTTGCAATATTTCTCTCATTTTCAATTTTAGATAGCTTAATTACTTGTTTGCAGATTTTATTACAATCTTTATATTTTTAAAATATTTAAATATTAACAAAAATGAATTAATAAAAAATTGATAGGTGACAGAGAGAGAGATACATGATGTGAACTGTGATGAGGCAGACTGATACTAGACAAAATTTAGTATTTTGTAGGCCAAGGAAAGGTATCACAAACAATATTTTCTATTATGTACTTTACAGTAAAAACACACACATGCTGCAGTTGAGTAATGTTCAACAAATGCACATGTAGGAGAAGGGCCGGGACATGTGAGTAAAGTGGCAGTCCAAAAACTGATTACAACCATGGTTGCTGCATGGTTAGTTTTTGAACTACCGCTTTACTACCATGTCCCTGCACTTCTCCACCTTCCCCCCTGCCCCTTATTCATTTGATGGACATTACTTGACTACTGTGTTTTTTTTTACTCAACAATACACAGTTGGTGGAGTATGATGTCTTGCCTTAGCTCTCAACAAAATTCCAAATGGTGTCTTCTATATCAAGCATGCCTCAGTCACACTGCTCACTTCATGCTCCCAGTCAGCTGTCTGTCACCTAATATATATTTTTTTATCTTATTTATTTATTTATTTTAAACAGTTGTCCAACAGTTGTCCACCCTATCTTATCACTGTCCAAATAAGAAATTATAGCTAAAAAAATAAAATAAGACTTTTCCAGCACAGAGACAATAACAGCACGATCAGTAAGGAAATTGCTTGGACCATGTCTTTCAATTCAAATCAGTCAGAAAGAATGTTGGTGTTTATGGCGTCAACCTCCTTTGCTCCCTTCTCACACTTCTGGACATATCCAACACAGATATAATAATAACAGCGAGATCAGCACGCAAACTGGACTCCAGCTGCCTTTGTTTTGCCAGTTAATCACAACAGATTTTGGAGTATTTGGTGTCAATCTTCTTTATCCCTTATTCTCCCCCAGAGTGCTCCCAGAGTCCCTTAACACAGAGAACAAATGTCCTACCTAAAAGACTGCCTAAACTAAGCTTCAGCTCCCCTTTATTTGCTTATCTTCTCTAGTTCAAAAACATGTGTATGACTAATAATCCCATTTAGAGTCATCTGCTCAATCTGGGGATTTTAGGATCAATTACATTAAAACCATACAGACTCCTAATATACACTCAGATTCAGAGAATACAAAGGCCAAGTTTAATTAATAAATAACCTATGAATCTCCACTGACCCTTGTACCATGGGGTTTTTAGTGGGACAAAAATGTATATGTATACAGACAGTCCAGATACATCTCCACTTTTTTCAACATTCTAATAATAGAGGATAGATGTTATTAATGTTCACGTAGTCTTATAATATTTCCTTCCTTATCACAGTATCACATGTTATCATTCGTGTATACTGACTTATCGAGAGTGGGTTTGAACCCAAAATGCCACACTTACAATTCAGGCGATATTTTTGAGGCCAAGTCTCACATGTCAGACCATGTTTTACATACCTGTTGTATCAAAGTAATATGAACATGTGGTTCTACTGCTCTGTACTACTTCCTCACCTCATCTTTTCTTTTACATATCACTTGGTAGAGGGCAGATCTTCAATACCATCCAGACATTTGTTATCCCCAATACCTTCACTATCCCTGAGTTTTTTGTGGCACCAATCATATACCCGCAGTGATTTTCACTCTCCAATTTTTTTCTTCCCACAGGTGCTGCAATTCTCAGTTTCCGAACAGTGTTATACTTTGTTAATTTAATTCATGTTTCTGTTCTTTCATCCGCCATGTATGTTGCTACATGTCATTATTTATGTTGTTACTATTACATTTGGAGTTTGCTCTAGTCTGTCCGTCTTCTTTCCAATGTGTTACATAGCTCTTACTTGCTTCAGGGATCAATGAGGAAGAACAAATAAAAGCTTCAAAACATGTTGGAGAGGAGATGGACAGACCAGAGTGAGCTCCATATGTAATAGTAATAACATAAATGATGACACATAGCAACATACATGGCAGGTGAAAGTACAAAACAGAGGTGAATTAACAAAGTATCACAGTGTTGTGAAACTGAGAATCACACCACCTGTGGGAAGAAAGAACTCTGTAGGCGAGTGAAAATCACTGGATAGTAATGAAAATCTGCCCCATTCTAAGTGATATTTAAAAGAAAAAAGGAGATTCAGATTACACTGATACAACAGGTGAGTAAAACATAGTCCCACCTGTAAAGAGACTCAGTCTAGAAAATATTGCCTGAATCATAAGTGTGGCATTTTGGGTTCAAACACAGTCTCAATATGCACGAATGATAACATGTGATACTGTGATAAGGAAGGAAATATTATAAGAATATGTGAACATCTATCCCTGATTATTTGAGTGTTGACAAAAACATGGAGACTTATCTGGACTGCCTGTATAGTATATATTTTTGTCCCACTGATTACCCTAGGTCAGGACTTGGTGGAGATTCAAAGGTTATTTACAAGTGTACACTTGGTAGTTTATATTATATATAAATTATACAATATTATAAATATATAGTCATTTTCTGACCTTTGTACTCTCCGAATTTGAGTGTATACTAGGAGTGTGTATGGTTTTAATGTAATTGACCCTATAATTCTCAGATTGAGCAGTTGACTCTAAATGGGATTATTAGTCATAAAGAAGTATGGGCTATATTGGTAAAGAACTGAAAAGTGAGTCAGCGTCCAATAACAGATAGTATGGTTGGAGCTCACACTGGACTGATCGAAGGGTGGGGAATAGTAGTGCTTTGAAACTACACTATATGTTGGTTGTTTTTATCTTGCAGTTATTTTAAAACGTATATATATAATTCCCTGTAGAGGGACGATGTAAGTGGATTATATATATGTACCTCTTCTGAGTCTACCTGTCAGGGTTTTTGTGGCAGGGTGATCTATTGTGGTGGAGTAGGTATAACGCACTGAGTGTATTTGATTTATGGAGTACAAATACGATTGAATTATCCATCTATATATAGTTTAAAGGATCCTGTTTTTTATACAAACTCAGGTAGCATTCGATATATAGATTGTCTACATTTAAGGAATTTTTTGCCTCCGGTGAGATGGGGGCTAATAAATGTAGCAGCTGCTGAGTTTGCCAGATATATTGACTCTTGAATTTAGCTCCACATTACTGTTGCTCATAAATCATATAATGCCTTAATGAATATACTTGTAGAGTTTCACAGAATGCTGAAAAAAAGGCTGTTTGGAATATTTAAATGAAAGGAATAGGTAAAATCTAAGGGATGATGTAATCTTGCCAGATGTAAATGTAACTGTATATGTAATAAATATGTAAATTAATATGTGAACAATAATAAATCAAAGTGATATGAAACAGTGTAAAACAATATTCAAAAATGAGCCTCTAAGTGTCCACATATACTGGCTATTAAGCCACAAATATCACATAAGCAGAAAAATTATACTAATTCTAAAAAATGAAAGTCAGTGGATCAGTTTTTAAAAATGTGTAAAAGCTGAACACCGTACGTACAGTTCTACATGAGATGAAATTATCTCATAATAGAAAGCAGGATTAGTACGTGCAAATGATGGAAACTAATGCAATTGCTTATTGTACTAATGAATAATGAAGTCATTAGTGTGTATTGACTTTCACACAGCAAGTTTCACAAAGATGAAAAAATAAGATAGTCTTGTTTAGTAAAAGAAAAAAGTCAATGCTTCAATTCTGAAGAAATGATGACTGAACACATACAGTTCTAGATGCGATGGAATGGCCTCACAATGGAACGATGAGTTAGTTCATGCAGATTATGGAAATTAATAGAAATACTTATTACTCAGATGAACGTTGAAATCAATGGTATAGGAAGGATGAAATGGTGGGTTCTTAAGAAAGTTAGCCTAGGTATATTGTTGTATAGCACTCCGTGCAGCCGTGGATGTCCAGGAGTCCTCTCGGGCAATAATATAGAAGAAAACACACAGAAGCACAGGAGATCTAAGTGTAGTACACCATATAAGAAATATCTTTACTGCATACACACAAAATAGATAGAAATGCGTTATTTAGACATTAAAAATTGTAAATAAATAAAAATATACATAGATAAATTATACCTTTGATACAAAATGTATATAAATACATAAAATTAAAACAATAAAAAAATTAAAAACATTACAAAGATAGGAGCTGATGGTAAGCTCAAGGGACACTAAAAATGTAGGATAATGGGGCTAGGTGATTAGTGAGGAGGGTGAGGGGAGATGGTAAGAGTGTAAGTATAATACCAAAATAAATGCAATAAGTGACACTGAGTGAGGAAGAGAGGGGTGAAGGTATAAGACCGTCCACTCTCTGTAAAGTAAAGTGCTTGCAAGGACTACTGTCTTACTGATACACATGCATGACTACTGCAAACCCTAATACCGTTGTAACTGCATATAACTGTACCTTCTTATGTGATTGTAATATGCTTGGAACAACTTGTCAATAAAAAGATTTTAAAAAGTTCTTACAAGGTTGTTTCTTGTCCTAGGAGCATATATCCTCAGTACATTTATGTGCTTACTGGAATTATGTCTTGTAACAAATGTATCATGTACACACACACCTTCTTTCAAGATCCTCTGTTCCATCCTCCAATAACACCTCCCTCTCTTCTCGGGCTCCCCTTCTCCCACTTAGACCTCAATTATATTGTGTGTAATAAAACATGCGGCAGGGCTAAATTGGCTGTCAACCGACAGACAAAAATGTCTAAGTTAGTATTCAGTTGCCCTACCAGCTGAAAGCACAGAAAATAACTTGTGGTGAAATGTCCATTTTGTGTGTTAAGTTTCCAAACCTCATGCTAAGTAGCGTGAATAATGAGAACATCAAAGGAAAAAGGCTAACAATCGGGGTCTGACATACTTTCAAGCACCAATAGTTAGCTCAAATACAGTCACCCTCCCAAACACTAACCTTACACTACCCCAATGGTAAAGTGCCACAGTAGTACCTCTAACACTAGCCTAACAAGCAGATCTGATTAACACTTACCTGTCACCCACTGTCAGTATTCTTCTATCTTCCATGTATTTTTTCTTCTTCTTCTATATTCTCTCTTTCCTCTTCTCTCTCTCCACCTTCTTTCTTCTTCTGTTCTATCTTCTTCTTCTGTCTTCTTTCTTCCGTTTTCTATTCACATACCTGTAAAATAAAGAAAAGGAGAAAGATTAACTGTGTGCCCCAAAACTTACTCGAACATATGTGCATAGCTTAAGCATTGTCTGAGTTCATATAATTGTAGAAGATGCCAAAGTATAACTATTCTTCCCCAGTTTGTCCACTAATATCATAGGAATATTTGTAATAGCAAAGAAACATTTGTGTCAATAAAATGAATATTAAGTAAATGCCCTATTTGTATTCTCCATCTCTGTTGGTGGCAGTGGCAGCAGCAGAAGGAACAGACAACATAGACCCCTCTAAGTACCTCAGAGGCCAATGCCCATGCCAGTGTGAGGGTATTTTGTATAGAGACTGCCTTTTTTATATGCTTACACACCTCTCAGCCAATCAGCTTTGAGCAAATTCCTTCAATCCCACACTCAAAGCTGATTCGCTGGGAGGTGAGTAAGCACACATCCCAGTCCAATGGCTGTGAGTCATTTAGAACAGAGACTGCACATATAAAAAGGCACTCTGTTCAAAATCCCCTCACACTAGAACGGGCATTGTCCATGAAGTACTTAGAGGGAGGGATCTGTCATCTATTCCTTCCATCGCCACCACTGCCACCAACAGTGGTGGAGAATACAAAGGGGGTATTTACTTAATTTTAATTTTTTGTTCACAAATGTTTGCTTTGCTATTACAAACATAAGTATGATATTACCAGATAAATGAGGGAAGAATATTTATACTTTGGAAACTTTTACTATTATTTGAACTCAGTCATATGTGCAATGCTTAACCCTTTGAGTGCCAGAGAGATATGCAATGCATTACAGAGCACTCAAGGGGTTAAACTATGCACATATGTCCAAGTAAGGTTTGGGAGCACAGAGTTAATCTTTCTCCTTTTCTTTATTTTACAGGTATATGAAGGGAAGATGGAAGAAAGAAGACTGAGCAGAAGAAGAAAGAAGATGGAGAGAAAGAAGAGAAAAGAAAGAAGAGAGAAGATAGAAGAAGAAGACTGACAGTAGCTGACCAAGGTGCTGAAGATTCTGCTAGATATCAGGATTAATGGTAAGGGTTTGTTGTCAATGGCTGTTGTTTTTTCCTTAGTTGGATTAACCCTGTGAGTAGCAGTGATGTAATTATACCCCACTGGCACTCATAGGGTTAATTCTACTAACATTTGACACATGTTTTTCAGTACATTGGGTGTATTTATATGGGGCTTAGGGACCCATATCAATACATCCACAGGGGACTTGTTTGCTTTTTTTACTATTTTGTAACTTTCAATTAATGATTTGGCTGTTTTGAGATCTGTTAAGGTACTCTGTACCCCAAAAAACTGGACACAGATTTTCTCTTGCTAAAGTGGGTCGCTTAACAGATCTAATACATTCATTTGATTTGCATCATTCGGCTTTTTTTTTTCAGTGGGTGAAAACACCTCTACATTTATCACCCACCATGTAATTTTTATACCTGTATTTTTTCACAGCACAGGTATTTGAATATCTTACATGACTGGAAAATGCTGTTTCCTGTTTTGTTTTTGGAGTCAGGGGGAACTGAATCGAGCCTTAGTGTCTAGTGGTAGAACTCTTGTATAATCCAAATATAATCAATGTGTTTCAGGGTTTAAATGACCACTTCGTCAGGCTCCTCCTCAATGAGATCAGGTCTGACTGGAAGACACACCATCAACAGGTCAGTGATGCTACAACTAGCTCTGAAGTACACAATAGAAGTCCTGTTGATGTGTTCCATAGATTATTGCTCCTGATGCAGGAGATGTCATAGAGTGCCCACAAATATGTCTGCCACTACCTCTACCACCTCCACAAGTAATGTAGTTAAAGCAATAAAGTTAATCTGTTCTTCTACAATGTACTGCCATCTAGACTTGTGCGAATTCATTTGGAGACATTTGGATTTCGTCGAAAATGGGGTCATTCGGAGACATTCGGCCAATCCGAAACTCAAGGGTCATTCGGAAAAAAGTTTTGACTACTTTCGACCAGGACTTTTTTGTACTTCCTGTGCGCTCTCAATTACTTTCCCTCCATAATTTTCCCTCCATGTCTCTAGTCCAATTCCATTCTCCGTTTCATGCACTACTTCCCTCTTTTGTCTGTATTCCAATAGCCTTCTTTTTTTCATGATGTGGGTTGGACTAATGACACAGTCACACAGACAGACAGCCTGCATTTCCTCATTGCGTTGTTGGAGCTCAGAGAGAGAAGAGATTAGAGAGTGTCCAGCTGTTGTGTAGGCAGGCAGGTAGCATTAGGCTAGGCATAGATAGGCAGCCAACATTAGTTCCAGTTATTGCCACTGCAAGAGCGAGTAATATTTGTTCCTGTGCAAAATATAAAAAAATATTAGGTATTTGTTCGAATACAGGGCCGGCCCTTACATGGGTCCCAGTGGGTCCATGGACCCAGGCGGCACTTTGACAGGGGCGGCAATTTGCCGTCCCATAGCATGTTTATTTTGTGCGCTTCCACCAGTTCTGTGTTGCAGGGTGTCCCATCAGTGTGACTGTCAGCATCCGGGCAGCCCTATGCTCACTCAGTGGCGATGCCTGCTGGCTGCTTCAGTGACGTGAATTATGTGATAGTCAAACATTATGCCTGTTTTGTATTGTTTATCGCTCACCTAAAGTCAAGACTTGAGTAAATAGGTCTACCGTCCCAGATTTGCTAGAGAGGTATTACAATTACAGGAGGGTGCCCCCTGTACGAAATGAGTCTAAACATTTGGGATCCCTAGTATGAGTGCATGATAGTGCATGATGTGTCCTGAACAGGATTGCTGTGAGGTGTCTCCACCCAGAAGGTGCTGGCCGGGCTGAGCTTCAACATTATGACGAGTGACCAACTAAGAGCACCGTGCCAGACTTAATCTGCAGCCATAGCATCACCCCCTCCTACTCTCCGGGTCCCGCTGACTGGCAATAACAGGTGAGTCACTAAGAGATCTGAAGCCTTTCTGGAAGTCCTTTCACTTGGAAAGGGGCTAGGTATTACTTGGGGGAGTTGCCTCGTGTGTAAATAATTTCTAGGTGGGAGATGAATGTGCATCACTTATGTGTTTCCTAACAGTAGTTAGAATACAACTCCCATCATCCCCTGATTATAACGTTGGGAAATGCCCACCAATTACCGTAGAGCCCTGTATTGCACACTCACGGAAAACGGTGATATTGCCATACTAAGACAATGCTGTGGACCCCTCTTCAGTATAGATGTCAAGCATTTTTTTTTTTATTTCTCTCCTGTGTTGCATTTCGTTCACAACAGAATGTCTCAATTTTTCTTTTTAACACATTACATCTACAGTAGTACAGTTGGATATTACCTATACAATAATACTACATGTAATTATTTAATCCTATAATTAAATAATAATAGCAAACACTGGTAAGATTGTAACCTGTTCATCTATGGATGACAAGCACAGAAAATATTGGATTGCATTTCAATGTTAAGGTCAGGGACCAAAAGAGCCTGCTGGGTCAAGAGAGTCAATAACCAGGGACAGCTGGCAGGTGTGCATTATGGTAAAGTGACAAGAGTCTTAAAATTAAACCTGTAAACATTTTTTAAACAGTCAAATAGTGAAAACCATTTTATGAACACATTCTTCACAGTCACTTGTCGCGATGGGGTTAATGTATTTTCAATACACAAATTAATTTAGACACACATACTGCAGTTTAAACAATCATTGATGTTTATTCTTGATGCAGTATGAAACACTACAATGTATATACACATAGACTTATCTGATATGAGGGGAAATCAGGATAGGAAAACAAGAGAGAGGAATTCGGGTACTAAAGAGGGACAGTAGGGTAGGAGGCTGGTACCAGAAAATGAAACCTTAATCTTTACCCATGTACTAACATAGAATGTGACATGTAGTTTGTCCATGTTCGAGTCGACCACTTATGTTGAGTAGGATGTGACAGGCATGGGTTTTCGATGTTCGAGTATATGCTAAATTGAATGACAGGAATGGGTTTTCGATGTTCGAACATATGCTATATTGAAGGACAGGCATGGGGTTTCGATGTTCGAACATATGCTAAATTGAATGACAGGCATGGGTTCTCGATGTTCGACGTTTGCATTGTGACTGGCATCCCATGCTGGAGTAGAGGTGACATGCACAGACCGGCAATGTACGACAATGTCCGTTTTTGGGATGGATCTTTTTCTAAATGCACACCCTGTCTGCAAAGAATGATAGCAGCGTCCACGGAGGCGCACTGCTATAATTTAACCCATGTTAAATTCGGGCAAATAATTCGGAATGGATCAGAATTTCGTTCAAATCGAATAGGCCCGGTCCGAAATTAGGATCATCCGAATTAGAAAAAAAAAATGTGTCCGAATTCGAATTTAATCGAAAATTTTGCCCGTGCACAAGTCTAGCCATCCCACATTGACTAAGATCTTAGAAAAAAATCAAAACCTGCACAGAAATAATGCAAAAGTACACCTGTGGAATAGTAAACTTGCCAAAATGTTGGCACCTAACATGCTTCCCTTTTCTTTTGCTGAAAACAGAGGCTTTAAAGAACTAATGTCATGTGCTGCACCCTGCTGGAATATTCCAAGCCGCAGTTATTTTTCAAAGATGTTGTGCCAATGTTACTTAAGCAGAAAGTTAGTGTTGTGGCCAAAGGACAAGGCACTCAGCCTGCTAACAATATTTTCAATGCATATGTTGCTGTAGGACTCACAACTTTTAATTTCAGCTATGTATTTCTCCACTTTAGCCCTCAGAAGAAGCAATATTGTGGCAGGAAATGTTGCAGTCATAGAAAACATAGGTGAAATATGCCAAAGTTCCTGCGGGCAAATTTATGAGGCAAAAAGGAGGACATTGTCTATCGTAGGGAATTTTCATAAAAAAAAGCGAGATATTGTTCTTTCATGAAAAGTCCAGAGGGAAATTTCAGACGTTTTGGCCATCCCAGAGATAACAGCCAGATCAGGAAGGAAATAAGATGATGGCTGCCTGTGTCTTCCCAGTCAGTCACACATAAGAGGAGGAGAAGGGATTTGCATAGTTGCCGCCACCTGTAGAAATTGGCACCAGTGCTATTGTCATTGATGAATGATTGAAAAATAGTGTTATTTTGTAATTATACATATTGCATATGATTTGTCTAGCATTCCTTCTTAATTGTCATCTATTCACCATGTTATATGCAGACTTTCTTTATTTAATAATCTTTATGAACTGGTTAAATGATAGACTGAAGATTGTTGTTGTAAATGAAACCTTTTCAAATTGTTATAAAGTTGTAAGTGGGGTACAATAGTTTTTAACTGGTTTATTAATTTTCTAGAAGTGGGTACTGAAATGCACTAGTAATAACACTATGCACTCTGGGGATGGCACTCTTACGCCACATTACAATTCGCACCTAAAATGACACCTGGTCTGTGTTTTCGCAGATAAACAGGAATTCGGGATGTGATCACATGCCACATAAACATGTCATCCTGCCAGACTTTCATACAAGTTATGAACCTAATTCCCAGGCATTTTTCTCTTCCCCCATAGCCATTATAGTGTGGTTGTCTGCAATTCTGCCATAATTTACCAATAAAGTCACCCAGATATTTCCCTCCTCCATTGAGGAAAAGAGGCTCATGAGGTAATTTAAACACATTTTAAAACAGAATTTCAGAGAATTTGTCTTAAAAACTTAACCATTTCCTTCCAGTCATGACAATGTCTCTGACAGAAAGTAGTGTTTCAAACTTTGCTGATAACACTAAGCTGTGTAAGGAAATACATACAGAGCAGGAGGTTTTTTCTTTGCAGAAAGATTTGGACAAACTGAGTGAAAGGATGGGAAAGTGACAGATAAAGTTTAATATAAATAAATGTAAGGTTATGCATTTGGGCTGCAGAAACAAACATGCTACATATACACTAAATGGGAACATAAATAGGGTGTCATTGTTAGAGAAAAATTTTAACGATACAGGAGTAGTAATAGACAATAAACTTCACAATAGGGTACAATTATGTATAAAAAGAGGTATAGATGCACTGGATGGGAATATAATGCTATCTATATATAAATCCTTGGTAAGACTCCACCTCCAATATGGATTATAGTTTTGGGACAGGTTCTTAAATAATACATTATTGAAGTGATAAAAGTATAGAGACTTGCAAAAAACTGATACAGGGGTGGAAGGATCTGAGTTATAAAGATAGACTATCCAGATTGAGTTTGTTTACATTAGAGAAAAGACTTTTAATCTTTGATACGATTAAACATTAAAATGTATTTGAGGTCAATACAAAGACCTCCTTAAGAAACTATTTACAAAGTAAAGTAAAAGCAGGAGGTCATCCATTATGACTTGAAGAAAGGCACTTTCAGCTAAAACAAAGGCAGGGTTTTTTTTACAGTAATGTCAGTAAGGTTATTAAATTCTTTCCTTTGGAATTATACACTTTTTAATACTGTAGTTGCTTTAAAAAAACAGATACCTTTATATCTCAGAACTATGTTGTTGAATTGTTATAATTTATTGTCATTACGATGCACATTGTTTATTAATATTATTTTAAATTTACACTGTCAAGAGTAGTAGTATATTTTGATATACAGAGAACATAAAAAACTTAATGAGTACCATGAGTAATTGTATGTGTCATGTTTATATCCATTTTGAAATTTCACTATCAAGAGAAATCATTTTACATTATTGAGACAGATAGCAATATAGACTAGGCACATATGACATGCAGAGTGACTATGTCTTTCAAAAATATTAGCAGATCTATGAAAGTATGATGGAGGGAGAACAGTTACTGGAGGTGTACTGGGAGTAGAGCAGTAACCCAGATAAGCCTTTATCTATATATATTTTTTTAATGAAGCTTACTCAGCAGCTGGTATGCCTCTTTCTAAAAATTGTAACTTCAGAAATGATTTTATGCAAGAGTTACCCATCTGGCATTTCAAAACAATCATATTAAGTCTGTCTTACATAAAAGTAAGCCATTCAAGAATTACAAAAGTAGCTTGAGCATTGGTTATCTTTTGCAAGTAATTTTAATTGAAGGAAAAATATTTAACCAATAAACATCTGTAGCTGTTTCCATATACCCTGTATTCTAGTTGTATCTACCACATTGTTGTATGCGTGGCCATTGTCTCACATCTGCAGAATCACTGTCTGCTGGTGTAACTTATAATGACAAAGTTAGTGCTGGGGAGGACCCTAAGGGTGCCAGAGGGATACTAGGTTTAACCTGACACAGGATCCTATCAGAAGGAGAGGCATAAGATGATGATGTCTTTGTTCTGGGCTTGGTTTGCCTGAATGGCATCTGATTTCTTGAGGAATGGTTTAACATTGTCATCATAAACCTCATGTTAGTTATGTTGAATATGTTTAATTAGAGCAGACATACCAATATATGATCCCTGTTTCCCCCTATTTACACCTTTTTCACACACTGTGCACATTGAAGATGTTCATAACTGCACAGTCCCTGTCCCAAGGAAAAATTTATCCGCACCCTTCTTTTCAGGGCAGGTGGAGAAAGAGAAGGATGAGGATGATTGAACACCATTTCCCTGGATGTACATTAAGGGGTAGTTGTGGAGCTAGTTGCACTGGTCTGTGCTTCTTTTTGTATATAGATGCATAACATAGCCCATCTTCAGTGATTTTGTAGTGTCTAGAAAGTTTACAACATCTGCAGAATAATTCAGTTTTAATTTGACTGATTGTTGAAATTAAGTGAATGAGTTAGGAAATTATTTCAGGATCTCGTCTCCTTCTGTCCATATAATAAAGATTATATCAATATAGCAGTGTTTTTTAAGGTTTATATTGTAGTGTGGCTAAGATATTCCTTCCAGATTGTAATATTGGTGTGCCATCCTTGTTCCCATATCAATTCCCATAAGATTAACATAAGTCTCTTTTTTGAAGTTAAAGTAGCTGTATGTAAGAATGGACCTAACCAGATTACTCTCGGATTAGGTTCCTCATGTCTCTGGGTTATGAGGCAAAGGTTGAACTTGATGGACTTTTTCAACCTAATTTATTATGTTATTATGTAGTCACAGCTTCAGCAATATCAGGAGTTTGTAGCATTCATCCGTACCATCCTTGTGTGGAATGTTGCTGTACAGAGATTCTAAACTACATGTATGATAACCAACAGTATGTCAGATGGCAATTGTTTGATGTTGTAAAGTTTGTTGAGAAAGTCTCTTGTAAAATGCTGTGATGTGTGATAAAAAGTGAAGTAAAACCTTCTAATAATCCATATTAGCTTATTATTGCCAGAAAATCTAATGGCCCCTCTGAATTTCTCCTTTCTCTTTGATTTAATATCTAACATAAACAATCCTAGATGTCATGTTCATGGTGCTAACAGGACCACTGAACACAAACTCAGCCCACTGAACAATGTAATCTTAACCCTTTAACCAAATGATCTCCTAGGATTTATGGTGCACAGGCTTAGCCAGCTGTTCTCACTGTGCCAATCCCATACCCTAATGTTACAGCTGAATAGCGTTTTTTTGCAAAACTCAGAACTACCAGCATGCAGTTGCTGCAATTAAAAAATAATTCTTCAGACAGACTGAGGTGACCATTAAGATCCCTTCTGATGCCCCCCCCCCCAAGCTATTGATCTGCCAGCCAATAGCACTGGGAGTTCAATAGAGGGGATGCATGGGAGTAGCATGGCTTCCCTGCTACCACTACTATGCAAACTATAGGGTAGATTTGGGAAAGCCACCATACCACTGGTGAAATGGATCTTTCATTTTATCAGTTTGAATGGGAGATTAACAGCTGGGGAGGATGTGGCATCAGGAGGGGTCCTGATGTCCCCTTATGAGATCTGAGTATAATGTGAGTGACTCATCCCTAGCCTCCAGATCCCCTTATGCCTCCACTTATACTGTCTGACTCTCCAGCCCCCTGATAGCCACAGATCTCTGCATTCATATGATCCCTCAGCCTTGTTCAACTGCATGTTGGTAGTGGGATATTCCCACATACATGACAGACCCCAAGCCTCATTCCACTGCCCACTGAAAGTCACAGATCACCACATATACTGTCTGCCCTGCACCCAGTCTGGCTTTGATTCCCACTATTAATCACAGATCCCTGAAAACACTCTATTAGCATCTCCCCCAGCCTTGGCCCACTGGTGATCATGGAAATGCACATTTTCCACTTTTAGCCATGCTCCTGGTATCCACATTGTTACGTTAACCCATATAGATGGGGTACCATTGTCATTAGATAATGAATACAGTAGGACATTTCACGACGGTCAAAGATTTTTTAAGTGACCGAAGTGACTAAAATACAGTAATTAGATGCAGGTGAATTTCTACTTTCCAAACTAGCATGTCTTTCATTGTCTTCCTTCATATCACTAATATGAACATTCTAGTGCAAGCAGCTTATATAAAAAAAAAGAAAACCAGTAGGTGTATCCTTGTGCTTCTAGCACCCAATATGGTATGTCAGCATCCGAACCCATATCAATAGAGTACCATTTTTCTTGGAAAAGCAGTAGCCAATGAATGTTTTGTGAAAAAAAAATACTATTTACATATATAACTAGAAAGATACCAGAAAGAACCATAACTAAAGATGGATAGGAAAAATGCTGAAAATATGTCTGGCCAGCAGGGTACAAAAATTTCCCAAGCCTCTGTCACTGAAAGAGTGACGGACCCATGGGGTGTACAAAGCATTGCTTTTCAATACATTGCACACCTCTCTGGTCCTTAAATGGTTAAGTAGGATCAGCACTGTGTTTGAAAGAATCAAAAGCAACTATCATATCAGCCTCCAAGGGCATGATGTTCAACACTCATTGAAGGTGTTATTCCTTGAACAAATGCACAAGGGCAAAAATCATAGGGGACATTGGGATTTCCTGGTCATAGTAAGGTAACTGAGTGGTATTACTAGGAGATAATATTTCTTATTTAGAGAGCAATTTCTTTTTAGGCGGGAGACAACCATTTTTTTTCAACCACTAAGTGTACATATGTATAATCTGCCAACCTGCACTGGACCAGGGTCACAGAATATGGTCCATACACTCAGCTTTCTGAGGAACCTTTCATCCTGCAGTGGATTGATAATGCTGCAGCTTAATGGATGGCTAGATAGATAGATAGATAGATAGATAGATAGATAGATAGATAGATAGATAGTTTGTATATATATCTATATATATTTTTCATATATAAGAATGTTTGATTTCGTATAGTGCTGATCATTTTAAAAAGTTCTAGCTACAGATAAATTCACGACAACACCTCTTCAGGAATACTTCCACATGATTCTATACAGCACATAGTGATTTAATTTTAATGGTGTACTTCACTCTTTTTTATGACTGCTTCACATTGGAATGATATGAGCTTTTGGGTTTGTGCAGTGCAGATTGATTTAAAATTATTTGACCATTTTTTCACTTTAGGAGATCTTCAATCTTCTAAATTGGAATATCCATTTCTCTTAAAAATATGAAGTAGTGTAATGATTTTTAATTCCCTCTACTCACCCCATGTCTAAAGCTTTCAATTTTATTTTAATCAGTTTATTTTAGTTTTTGCTGTGCCTTCTCTTACTGTGCTTAAAAAGAGTGAAATCAGAATAAGGCAAAAATAAGATTACAAACCGTAAAATTGAATGACGAATATACTCATTACTGACATATTGGGTCCTATGCACAAAGAAAAAAACAGACAAACTGCACCACAGAGGGGCAGTGAAAATTCAAAATGTTTCCATTGATTTGAATGGGGCTTCTAAACCCATTTAAATATATGTGAAGTTTTATTTCTACTTTGTGGTATAGTTTATTTGTTTCATAATTGTTCAGTTTTCTCCTACGCAATAAAAACATATGGATCTATTTAATAGATTAACGCCATGCCAATACTGTGCAAGTTGTTTCTGTTCGATATTTAAAAACTAATTAGCACCTGAGCTTATACCCTTTACAAATAGAAGTTCCCCATATCTCTTAAACCTTCAGGCATGAGTAGTGGCTGCTTCCTATTTCTGCAGCCAGACTTCGCATTTTTACCCCTGGTTCTGATTGGAAACATTTCTTCTTAGCATTCAAAGAGTCCTATTAATTTAAATGGGAATTTGGGAGATTTTTCTCTTATGGTGTACATGGCATGTCCTAGAATTGGTCCACTTTTGTTTCTGTATTTAACAATATTAAATTAGTAATATAGTTGATAAGGTTGAAAAAAGACATGTCCATAAAAGTACATTTTTTTGCATCGAATCGTAGGCACAAAAATAAACAAACAAACAAGAAAGATAAAAAAATGGGAGTTTTGCCTGAGAGAAGATGTACGCATTTTAGCTGAGCTCCATGCCCAAGCTCTCCTTTAGCATATAATTAAGCTTCACAAGGGGTGACTACTAGATCGTATTTCCAGCAAATATCACTTCAGAAAAACATTTGGAGATGACTAGCAGATGCTAGGCTGCTTTTTTATTTTATAGACAAGTTCATTTGGATCTGGATAGGTCTCTGGAACATAGAGATATACTTTATATCTGGTGGGAAGATTTATGCAGGTGGTTGCTCTTAGAGGCACTGTGCGCTGTTTCTATTCGTATACCCAATGAAGACACAATATTGTGACATTCATTCTGGACAACTATACCTTATCCAGGACAATGAGACTAATGAGCTATTGTCCTTCACCTTAAGACAATTCATCCCATCAGACACTCCCCAGCCTTCAGATCTTCACTCTCTGAAAACTCACCTCTTCAGTGAAGCCTATCAACTACCTCGATAAACATTATCACCAAGAACCACCCCTTCCTTGGACCACTGCACTCAATAGCACTTCTCTCTCCCACCCACTGACCAGCAGTTCATGTGGCAGTAGGCACTTACACCCTGTAGCACATACTCCTTCTGTGTCCAACCTACCTTCCTTTAGACTGTAAGCTTTCACGAGCAGGGGCCTCTGATCCTTCTGTTCTCCGCATTTGATTTGTACTATTTAATATCGCTTTATGTCTATTCCCTATTGTGCAGCACTGCGGAATAAGTTGGAGGTATATAAATAAATAAATAATAATAAAAAAGTAGGGTATTCATCTTTCATATGTTAGATAACAAGGATTGATGGAACTTCCTTTGAGAACAGGGCAACTAGGGCTCACTTCATAGCATGAAATATTATGGACAGATGCCATGGCAAGGACTAACAATCTAGGGCTGGATTCTATTACAGGTGCTAATTTTATCACTGAATTTATCTCCAGTTTTCTCCATAGACTTCAATAGGAAAATGTTTGATAAAACAGGTGTTAACATTTAGCACCTGCATTAGAATCTAGCCCCTATTTGTATATACCCTGGAGTAGGTAATCTTGCCTTTCCAGCTGTTGGAGACTGCATATCACATGATCATCAACCACCGGTTGGCAATTTAACAATCAGGATGTCTATAACAGCTGGAGAGAGTAAGTTTGGCTTTCCCTGTCTTGAAAGCATGCTACCTCTGCAGATGATACATCTCTGTATATATTTCAGGGTTTTTATCCAGCTGAGTGAAACATGTATTCTGTTGCTGTTATTGTTGGATTCCTCTGTCAATTCATTACAGATGTGCATTTTATGGGTGCATCCTCTTTTTCACTCAGCATGATGATCCTGATCAACATTTACAGATGAGGGTTAAACAGGAGAACCAATTAGGTTGTATAGCTCCGCATAAATAGATAAATAATAATATTAAATTAATTTGAGAACTTTACACAATAGTAGGTATTGACACGCTACGTCACAGGAAAGAATTGATTAAAATAACCAATTACTCATATTTGTGCAAAAATATATATAATTTATTTAAGCAAAATATACTATAGATATAAAGTGTAATCAACAATGATATAAAGTAGTGAACACCAATTAAAATAGATATACAGTAACTCAAACCAATATCACAAAATAGTATTACCAGCAGTTACAGGGTAACATACAGAGGTGTATCCAGAGGTATTAGGCAACAATAGTTGAACCCATCAGCATAGAAAAGGTTAATTGATCCTTACAATTAATTAATTAAAATACAGTTGGCAGCAGCATGTATGATTACCTCTGCCCAAATCTGTATTATTTATGCTAATTAAGGTATAAGAGATTTTGTCATGTGAGTAGGCTTTAATATTAAACCAAGCCCTATGATAATCTCCTTGTACTATATAAAAGATATATAATTTAGAAAAACCATCTGGAATAAAATTCCAGATTTAGATAAATATAATTTATTTATCTACTGTTTTCAACACTGCATACCTTCTGGATAAAACCTATACATTGCATTTATTACTGTCAATGAAAGATTATGCCAAATAATTCTTAGGATTAAATCTAATAATATATGTCTGTAAAGTACCACAAAACTTCATGCAACATATACTATAAACATGACAATAGAAATCATATATAACACCTACACAGTACTCCAAGGGTTAATCCACAGATATAAGTATATGGATGCCCCACCCAAGATGGTGGATTCTTTTGTCTAGTGAAAGGTTTAAATAAACATTGCACTGTACAAAAGTTAGGCCCAAAAACACATGCAACAAAGAAATCCTTGAAACAGACACCAAATAGACAAACAGCTGTTGGAGGGTTAATAAAATAATTCAAATAATTCCACAGATCAAATATTAGCTAAAACACAATCTATTATTCTAGTAGAATCAATAATTATATCAACTAATATATAAACAAGGCTATATTGATCTAACTGCTATCAACTATTTCTCAATTATCTGAATACAATTACTAATTAATTAATTAATTCTGCATAGTTCCAGAACTATTACAGCTAAATATAGCTTATTGTAATTAATCCTAAAATGCTTGGCCAGTCCACTTAAGAAAAATTATAAGAAATATCTTTCCTCAAATATAAAGGAAATATATTTTCTTAGAACTTTGCAGAATCAATAATATAAAATATAGATATACTTACCAAACAATCAAAGTGTGTTTCTTAAAGTTTCTTTGGTAGCCAGGAACAAGACAAGAAACAGAGCCAGGAAACCCAGAGTGCAATCAGAAAGCAAGAGCAGGAAACTAACTTCTCTCTACAAAAACCTTAACTTTTAAAGTAAAAGTTTCTTATAAGAAAAAACAGCCCAGCCTCCTCTGATAAAGGAGAAGGGCCATCTCATTATAATTTGATGTCAGAATATATTATCTGCATTTTTCTGATTGGCTACTCTAAATTTCTAATTTTACTTTGAAATCATGCATTCCACTAGTAATAATCCCTGATCCCAGAAGATGGTGAAATTACACCATATTAAAATTTGGACCTAGATCTGGGTTTTATCACAAGTGATATGGTCACCAGTTCATCACATGTCCTATAAACATGTCATTCTATCAGACTTTCTCACATGGGAGTACACTCTGTCCCAGACCTGTTGTCTACAAGACAGTTATATATTTCCATACCTGTCATTCAGCTATTTCCACCCCCCATTGAGGTCCCTTGTTTCTAACATGAGGTAATATACACACATCATGATTGAAAAAGGATTTTTAGAAAGCCCATAGTGGTTTCCAAAAATGTAACCCTCTACTCTCCAACAGGACAAAGTCTTTGACAAGCCTTTTTACACAACTATCTATAGCACTACTTATGACTTTGATACATATTACTCATGTTTATGTTGCTACATGATGACTACCAGTGTTTCTTCTGAGGTAAACATGTGTGAGCAACACAGCAATTAAGGTGTTAAAATGGTGCTTTAAACTGGGCAGGACTATATTTTACATCAAGCTTTTTCAAAAGCATCACAGTCATTTATACTCAGCTGTAACTCTATCAGCATAGGGTTTCTTACCTTGGAAGGAACAATGATGCCCATATGTAGACTTACTACTGTGATGTGTGATACTATATCTTACAGGGTGTTGTTGAGGTTGATGATTAGGAATTAGGTTGCTTAATGGGAGCCTGTGTCACAGCCACCTTGGATCCCATGAACTGTCTTTGTGGAGAAGTTCTGGTGGATCATCTCTCAGCCATTGAAGGTGATATTTGCTGCTGGACCACCACCAGGACAGATCACGCATGTTGTTCTTCACCTTCCTCTTACAGTCTGTCCAGCATTTTTTTATTGAAACTTTGGTACATTTACACCTCAACAAAGCGTTGACTGCATCCTCTACCTGCCGCCAAGCTTCTTTCATGTAATCACCTGTTCCCCTGCTCTTTTCTGTTGAGGATACAATGTACTCCATTTCCAATATGCTCCGCAATAGACCCATGTTTTCCTGTATGAGTACATTGGATTCCTGGGTTTATCATCCTGCACTGCAGTCTTGAATGGATGTGTTTGTGTCTCAGTCCCTGCTACTGTCTCTGGATTTGTGTGTTCTTTCTCCACATCACTTTCTCATCGCACTGCCATTTCAGTCCATGGCTAAAGTGTACCTGGGTGCTATTGGGTTACCTCTATGCCCACCTGCTCTCCATCTCCTTCTCAGGGGGGATTCCATGCTCTCCTTCCTTCTCTCCTTCACCACTCCCCATCCCTCCAGCCTCTTCTCCTCTCCCTGCCATCTCTCTACCGCTCTCCACCTCCCTCTCACACCCACTCACATTCAGGCACTCAGTCACAATCACCCTCTGCCACTCACACTCTCTCTATCTCACTGTCTGAAATAAAAATTAAATGTGTAGTGTGCCCCCAAAAAAGTGTGTGTGTTTGTGACTGTGTGTGGATGTGATGTGTGCAATACGTTCAAAAATTATTATGTGTTTTTTAAGCAATTTGGTGGAAAACAAGCAATTAGGCATATGTCCGTGAAAATTCCTGCCCATAGAAAACACACAAAAGTTCTGCCTTTTTACCAATGACAATACATTCCTTTTGAGAACTTTGCTATTTTTGCTTGCTTTCCATGGCTGCAATATTTCCCACCTCAGTACTACAAAAAACTCAGACATACTCCTCCATATTTTTCATTTGCAGAACAGAAGCAGGGTGTCACTGTAAATGAATTAAATCTTGGAACACTCTCTGATACATCTACAGCACTATTATTATGTTCCCCAGAGCCCCAGGAACTTTTAGTAGTGTTTCTATTGCTACTATTCATGGTGACACCTCTGACATGTTGATAGTGTATCTCAAATTCAGCTCTGTGGTTGTGGGATCTCAGTGAGGATGTGCCTGTGTGTGATATTGCTTTCCTCCTTCTCACTTGCTTCTTACACAGACAACAGATAGCAACCATACCTTGTGCTTCATGTACTGAGGGGTTCCTGAGAAGCTACTACTACTGGGGCTAGATATTGCCATTTTACTATGTCATAGTTGCTGAACTTCCAACAGCAGCAGAAGCACTCATCATAGCTAGGGTTGTGAATGCTGATGACCTGTGTTATTGTTTATGCAACAATAGTGTGTATGGCTGGGTGGGGTTGGACTTGGAAGCAGTGGTGATGATGCTGAGGATTACTAATACAAATATTGAGCATTTTCCTTTCAGTTATCAGAAGAAGAGGAGGATGTGGGAGAGATATAGTCTAGATTGTCATCATCATCATTATCATCATCAATTAGGTCATTAAAGTCAGCATTACCTGCTGATTCTTCCACACTATTTTTTTTCCTCTAGGCATTTTAAAGTCTCCAACAATTGTTTATAACTTTTCACCTTAGATGGATTTTAACCCCTTAATGACCCTTGACGGTCATAGTACGTCATGGGTCGATTTGAGTTAATGGCACATGACGTACTATGACCTTCATGGAATTCCAGGCTCCCCCCGCGGCTGCACGCCGTTCGGGGAGTCCGAAACCGGAAATTTAAAAAAAATGATCTGTGGTCCTTAAGTGACCACGCTGCGCAGCTGGTCGCTAAGGGGTTAAGAATGTTTTCTACTACTTTCAGGACAGGCATTGTACTTGTTACACAGCAGCAGATGGTTGAGCTGCTGCGTGTTCCTCCACTATGCTATCAACACTATAATGTGACTTGTCATCTTCAGTGTTTTACGTGGTTTATTAATACTACGGGAGGTGGAGTAACTTTTCAGGTCACTTTCACAAACCGTCTCCTCAGGAGGAGAAGGATTCATTTATTTCATGTGCTATAGCAATCAGAACAGCAGTGATTTTTTTCAACTACCACTTTACTAACACATCCCTGCCCTCACCTACTCCTTTCCCACTGCACATAGTCTGTTTGCTGGACATTATCAAAGTAGTGTGGCTTTTAACACAAAAGTACACAGAAGAACTGTTTGTGTGTGATGATGGCTGGCCCTTTACAAAATATTGTATCATTTAGGTCCATGTCTCTAGTATATGTCATTGTCAATCAAATCCACAGCTCTCTGCAAGTGTGTCTGTCCCTTTTTGCCCGAGTCTAATATCTGGCTGTTGTATTTGGGTGTCAGTCTGTAAAGAATATCTGTCAATTACAGAGGCTCAGCCATCTCAGAAGTGATCATGACCACCTGCCTGTCTCTTCTTAGTCAAACCAGATTTTGGGGCATTTTGGGCAAATCTCCTTTATCCCTTCACAGTGCCTCAAGACTCCTCTAACTTAGAGAACAAATTGTCTGCCCAATAGACCCCCTAAACAAAAGTACAGCTTCACGTTATATGCCTTCTCTACCTCCAAAATTGTGCTGCTTTCTGTAACAGACACAGAATTGCATGCTGACGCCTATTTTATTCTATCCAAACAGGAAAAGAAGGGAAAATTTCCATGTTGGGGGGGTTCATTTGTGGGAAACTTCCCACTCAGCTGAAACTGCTTTTTTTGCCTGTTTCATTTAGAGGTGAAAAAGTCACCCATCTCTACACATTGCCTGATCCTTCTCCAGAGTAGAGGCAGTTCAGCTTTGAGATCATTTTTCTGTTCTCAAAAAGAATTCTAAAGCAGAAGTTTTTTTTTCTTCAATAAATGCAAATAAAATGTGCCCATTAGAAAATACCTACTAATGTGGCAGATAAACAATATGTAGATTTTTTTTTTTGTACTGGAACTGAAACTAGGCCTTAGTTTGTTTACTATTGATTCATGTTATGATTCTAATTATTAGATAGATGTAAGAGTAAAATAATGACACTGAGTCTGGCAAAAAATACTTTATGACATTCTTATTAACTAGGGAAACAGGTTTGTTTGTTTGTTTTTTGGGTCCCACTACTTTGTACTCTGGATCAAACATTGTCAGCCAAAGCCATCATTTCATTCAAAAGTTATAAGCATTTGAAACACATAAATGCCATTCAAACTTTGCAGCACTACTACACTGCCAGAATAATATCAAAAGCTATCAGATGACAAACTATATTTTTCTTCTGTCCTTTTCAATATTTGTTGTGGGTCTTTCAGTTTACCTTTAATCCATTTTATTTCAACACCACAGGGAAAATAGAACTATTTTAAAATAACTTTGGCAATAATAACTAATTCATATTATTGAGTCTGGACTGTAGTGCTGGCAGTCATATTTAAAGGATGGAATTAATAAATAGCACAAAAAAGCTTTTGGATAAAGCATAAGGCTAGAAAGTGAAATATCCTTCAAACCTATCTAACAGATGATAAAATTGGACAGTTTTTGTTGGATCGATGCTTAATGGTCTCTTTCTGAACAGTTTTCATGACATGTTCATATCTGGATGTTTTGTTCAGTGAGATGAACAGTTTTACAGTCAAAATTAAATACTCAACATTATATATTCTTGAACTGGGTCATATTCAGTAAGTGGCAAAATTCTGCCCATAGGGGACAAATAACAATTTTGCAATTCCCATTAATGGGAATTTTAACTCTTCAAAAGTTAGGGAGTTCTACAGTACATTTAAAAAAATGCTCTGGAGCCCTCTGGCAAGAGGTTAAAAACCAAATGTATATATAATTTTGGCTATGGTGCAGGGGTTTGCTCCAAACTTATACTTCTTTAGCTTATTGAATATTGCTCATTCTGTCTAGTAACAGGGTTTTGAATAACCGTGAGCAGATATATTATGATTTAGTGATCTAACTAACCTTAGTAATATGCACATGATTTATTAAATTAAACTGTTATAGTGTTTGTGTAGACATTTATATCTAACTAGTGTAAAAGCCCGTGTACACATGCCAAGGTCCGGTTAATGTTAAGAGGCCACTACCTTACTGCTCCACATGATGCAGTCTTGCTTTGCCTCACTCACACGATGCAATCATGCGCAGTAGAGACTGGCCGAACGTGGGCAGTCTCTACTGAGCTTGACTGCATTGTGACAAACATCCTAGCAAATTATTATATAGGATGAGTAGGGATGGGTGAAAAGTTATTTTTACCTGTGAACATTTCCACTAAAAAATCAATTACTTCCATTTCCATTTTTTGCAAAAATTCTAATGGTTTAGAAAAACATTACACTTTTCACTTACTTTATCCAATGCAATTCCCAAGTGAAATTTGCTAATATCTGGCTATACTTTCTATTGCAGTGATAAATCCTGTTGCAGTACTACTTATGCCAAGGGCTGAAGTAAAGAAACTACAGCTGAAAGAAAAGGTTGTTAGCATGTTGTTACCAGGCTGGTAGGAACCTCCATTGCAAGTTGACGGGGAAAGTAGTTATTTTCTTGCAAGGAATGTAACTTGAGCCTTAGGCTAAGGCCTAAGGTAACATTAGCCTGGAAAAATTGTTAGCACTTAGAGCAGGACTACTACTGTGATGAAAAAAATGTAGCAGTAGCACTTAGAGTAGTCTGATGGCAAATTAGCCCTTTAAAAATCCTTTTTTTCTGGTGGTAATAGCGGTGTACAGGGATGAGAGAGAAGCCCCATTTGTCATTTGTATGTTTGTGGGAAAAAAATACAAAAAAAATCAGCTTTTTTTCTTCAATTAGTACATTTTCCACAAGGACTTTGCCATTTTCTGCATTTGTTTTCAAAGTACACAATAATGTCCACTGCAGTGCTTCTGCTACTGATTTCTGAAGTGGGGAAATCCACATTTGAAAGTAAAAGTTGTTAGCAGGTGAGCCCTACAGCAATATAAGTTGTCTGCAATACTAACCACCTGCTTGTATTCTCGCACAGCTGTTCTTGAAAAATAACTACAGTTTGGGATATGCCTGTGGAGTGGAACACATGACATCAGTTCCATAAAGCCTCTGTTTTCTACAAAAGAAGCAGCATGTAACCTACCAACATTTTGACATGTTTGCTATTCCACAGGTATACTTTGTATTATTTTTAGACTAATTTCTAAGTACTCAGCAGTTAGCACTTAGCAGCACACAGAAGAAAAACTGTTTCATTTATTTTACTTGTTTTAACAACAACAACATAACTCTTGGTGGGTCTGGCAGTGAGTGCTGGGACTCTATGACTCTCATCACCTTCAACTAACTCAGATTCATCCTTCTCCATGCTTTACTTTTTCAGAAACAGTAGGAAATATGGGCATTATTGTATATTATTGCTGAGGGAAAATGTTCCACTCTCCGAGATGCCTACAACATTTCTGTAATACTCCCCTTGGCCCATGCACTTTTCGGAGTGTTTCTGCTTCTGCTAGTCATCTCACTTCTGGATTGCTGCTGGTGTATCTCCTAATAGTAAGACCTGTTGTTGTGTTTCAGGTAGGAACTGAAAGAGAATGTGGTTAGAAGTGATCGTAATGCACAAAATACAAAAACAGAAAGAAAGTTCAAAATACACTTCTGAGAGTAACATATATGATGGAAAATAACCTGTCTAAGAAAAGAGATACTTACAAAATCATGATGTTATCCTTTCAGCTTCAATATCACATTCATGGACCACAATGCTCAAGGCAGAAAGTACAGCCATATCCATAATTCTTAGGGCAGGCACATCCATTGTCCACTGGAAGTAATGGAATCTTGCCCCAGAGAATTATGGATATTGCTGTACTTTCTACCTGGAGCTTTGTGATCCATGCTTGAAATACTGGAGTTGAAAGTATACTGTTTTGACTTTATAGGTAACTGCTTTTTAGGCAGATTGTTTTCCATCATAAGTACTACTCTCAGTAGATTTCTTTCTTTATTTGCATTTTCTGCATTAAATGAAGACACCATTTGAAGGAACAGCCTCCTGAAGTTTCACCATTTTATAGAGAATTTCTAGCATGTGGGCATTCTTTTAAGAATTATTTAGCTGTATACATGATTATTTTTTGTACATTCTCTGTATTTCGACTGATATCTGAAAGAGGGTATTGTATTATTGATTTGGCATGAATTGATCCTGCTCACTCATTTACAGAGACAAGAAACAGCAACATGTTCAGTTTTTTGGATTTTGAGTGAAGTACCTCTTTACTACGAATTTCATAAGCTGAAAAAGTCTTGAGGGACTACTAATACTACTACTACTGCTGCTACTAACAACAGGTGGCAGTAACACTGCACTTTACTGCACTGCAGTACAAGCACTCATGGGAATATGATCTGAAGTATGTAAGCCTCTGAAGAAGTGACTATTGAGTCACAAAATGCGTTAGGCGATTTTAAGCTAGCAGATCAATATATTTGTTTCTTTTCTTACATACTACATATACTTTTATATTTAATGTGTACTGGTTGTTTTAACTTGGAGGTTTCTGGACTTTAGAAGAAGTTCCAGATGCACTCTTTTTAAGAGATCATTTGAATAAATATAGGTTCAGTCAGTACTGCATTGGATACATCATTGCCCTTTTGGTAGAGTGGCTGTTTCCACAAATCAAAATATTCTTACAGTACCATATGAATGGTGGAAAGATTGAAGAGTCCGTGGCCTGTAAACCCAGGAGCTGAATATCGAAATCAGGAGAAGTACACTTAACTGGGGTGTGAACCAGTACATGCTTTTATACTGAGAGGCAAGTGAAAGAGTCATGAAATTGTGAGTAGTATTTAATGGGTGTTCGTGAAGGATCGTCTTAGTTCTCAATACTACACTTAGAGGACTTTTTTTGCGCTGTTTCCATTTTCTTCCTGATCCCTCTAGGCACCTCTGAGTAAGGGGTCCACATCTGGAATCCCCCATTACCCTTAGGGTGACCAACCCTAAGAGCAATTTGCATATACAGAGAAGAAGTCAGAGATGCTCAACTCGGTATGCAGAAAGCTCACTAGGACTGTGTTCTGTGCCCAGGGTGCAATTTCTTTAAGCTCACAAATACCATACACAGAGAAAAATAGTCTAAAGCATATCATACAGGCCCTGCCAAAATAACAGTCCAGCCACAAAATGAGAGACAATTCCTCTCTGAACAAGGGAAACAGCTATTCCCAGATGTATGTTTTGGCCTTATTTGGGCCTCGTCAGTGAAGTGCAGCTGATCCCGCGAGACACCTGTGAGCAAGGGGTCCACGTCTGGATTCCCCCATTACCCTTAGTGTGACAAACCCTAAGAACAATTTGCATACACAGAGAAGAAATCAGAGGTGCTCACCTCGGCTCATGAGCTTGCAAGGGCATGCAGAAAGCTCACTAGGACTGTGTTCTGCACCTAGGGTGAAATCTCTTTCAGCTCACAAATGCCATAAACAGAGAAGAAATATTCTGAAGCATATCATACAGATCCTGGCAAAATGACAGTCCAGCCACAAAATGCCAGACTATTCCTCTCTGAACAAGGGAAACCTCTAACCCCAGATGTGCGTTTCAGCCTTATTTGGCCTCATTGATGAGGTGCAGCTGATCCCTCTAGGCACCTATGAGCAAGGGGTCCATGTCTGGATTCCCCCATTACCCTTAGGGTGACCAGTCAAAAGAGCAATTTGCATATACAGAGAAGAAGTCAGAGATGCTCATCTTGGCTCATAAGCTTACAAGGGTATGCAAAAAGCTCACTAGGACTGATCCTGCACCCATGGTGTAACCTCTTTTAGCTTACAGATGCCATACACAGCACAGAAATATTCTGAAGCATATCATATATGCCCTGCCAAAATGACAGTCCAGCCACGAAATGCTAGACAATTCCACTGTGAAAAAGGGAAATTGCTGACCCTAGACATGTGCTTTTTTTTTTTTTTTTGTCTTGTTGGGACTCATCGGTGAGGTGCAGCTGATCCCTTTAGGCACCTTTGAGGATGGGGCCTAAGAGCAATTAGGGTGAGTTTTTTGTGTACCCTTGCAAGCTCATGAGCTGAGATAAGCATCTCTGACCTTTTCTCTATATCATCAGTATCAGCAACATTAACTGCTTCCTCCATACTTTCTTATTCTTCCAGGCAATTTTAATGTTTCTTTTTACTTTTCATCTTAGAGGGATTTAGAGAATTATGGCTACTAATTTGTGCAAAATGTTAATGTCACTTTCTGATGCAGCAGTTGCTCTCACTGGTAAATTCTCCTCAACCACAGTAGAATGTGACTTATCATCATCTTTAGTGTTGTTAAAAGGTTTAGTGGTTGAACTTTGACAAACAGGAGGAGGAGGAGGAGGAGGATTATAATCATTTATTGAACATCAGCAACAACCATGGTCTCAGTCCTATTCCCCTAGAATGTTTGATGCACACAATAGTGTTAATTTTAGCTGTAATATACATGACAGAGCTATTAGCATATGGAGTGATGTGTGTGTTTCTTAAAATGAAGTATATTGTATGAATTTGTCTCTTTCTCTACAATATCTTTCACTGTCACTATCAATCTCAGCTTAGGTGAAGGATATCCTGTTATGCCTGTTCTGTTACTATCAGTAAAAAATAGTTCTGTTTTTTTATTGTCCCTCCCTGTCAAAAGAAACAACTGATGATTTAAGATTTAATACTGCACCATACACAAAAATACTATAGAGGGTGTAATTTCAGATGGGGAAGATATATCTACCCATGTGGTTAGGGGGCCACTGAGAAAGCAGAAAAAGACATAAAACTGCAAAGGTTTGTCTTACAGGATTATATTATGACTCATCATCACCACTATAAACACCAACACAAACTACACCAGACATAAAAGACTTGTGACATACAATATATGAGTATGTTAAGGAAATTAGTTAACTTGATCTTCCATATGTCACACACAAGGGGCACACCAGTAGTACAAAAACCTACAGATTAATATTGTTAAATTCAAATTACATTATGTACATGCTTGCCACTGGTGCAGTTTTTGTTGATAAATAATATTGCTAAAATATTGACATTCTGGGGATCACAGAGCCAAGGAAATTTGGGCCTTCAGGTGAAGACATTTATTTTGAAGGTTCTATGAGGTTGGGTCTGCTTGTCTGTATTACCCCACATACATCCTTTAGCTCAAAAGCACTGAAAATCGTGGTATGTTTGTTACAAGAAAAACACTTGATAATGCATGGTGAATAATGTAGAACAGGAAGGGTTAAAAAATTACCAGGCTTTGATGCAGGGACTAGAAACATGCTTGCTATAACAAATTCCATGGACTTAGAAATTACTAGCATAGTATAAAGTTATCAAGAGTTAAGAAAACAAGATTTTGCAATTGAAAATCATGCAAGGGAAGATATTAGCAAAGACCAGTATTCAGAGGAGTACATGGCAGTATGACTGAGCCAAGAAATTTCAGCGCAAAGCCAGATGTTGTTTGTTATTATTGGTGAAAGCCAGGGCACATTGCATGAGATTGTAAGGAAAGCAGGAGAAAATGGGAATGAATTTTGTTTGCAAGAGAAAGAAAATATATACAAGAAACAAAACAGAATCCAAAACCAAACTGCATTTAGCAACTATGAGATAGAAATCAGAAGTGACATAGGGATGTGCACTTAAAGGGTTAATAATACAGTACACCAAGCAATACACAATCATCCCTCAGATCTGTATCATATCTTATACATGGTGTGTACCCCCAAGGGAATAAGGCTGGGGGCCATGCAGTGTTCTTGGGGTTCTATGAATACCATTGGGTTGTTGGTAGCCACATATCCCTCAGGGATGCTTTTTGACTCCCAAACTTGTTCCCTTGTGAGTGCACATGTATAAAATATGATACAGAGCTGAGGGATGATTGTGTACTGCTTGGTGTACTGTGTTTTTTGACCCTTTGTGTGCCACATAGCAACATAGCACTGGGTTAGCTCTCCTATATCTAACCGATCCTTCAGTGTCTCCTCTGCCACCTCTTCATCCTTTCCCATTCAACTGTCTGTTGGTATTCCTCAAGGCTCTGTTCTAGGAACACTTCTGTTCTTTCTTTACACAATAACACTTGGTGATCTTATTAACTCCTTTGGTCTCAATTATCACCTTTATGCAGATGACATCCAGATTTACTTATCTGCACCTCAACTGACTTCTGATGTTCAGGCTAAAGTCACAGATTGCCTCTCGGGAATCTCAGACTGGATGGCTCACAGACACCTCAAACTCAATATGTCTAAAACAGAGCTACTCCTTATCCCACCTAGGCCTGGCCCTGTAGCGCCCTTCCAGGTGACTGTAAATGGCACTACCATAAATCCAGTATCAGAAGCGCGGTGTCTAGGGGTGATAATTGACAAGTCTCTCTCATTCTCCCCTCATATTAATGCCATTGCTAAATCCTGTCGCTTTCTTTTGCATAGCATTGCTAAAATCCGTCCCTTCCTCTGCTCCTTCACAGCTAAAATTATTATACATGCAATCATCCTCTCCCACATGGACTATTGCAACATTCTTCTGTCTGGCATTCCTGTCTCCCATCTCCATCCACTTCAATCTACACAGAATGCTGGAGAACGAATTACTCTTCTGTCACCTAGGTTTGTCCCTTCCCCACTCCTCCTCAAAACTCTCCAATGGCTGCCTAGCAAACTCCAGATATCTTACAAAATCTTACTTCTCTCTTTCAAGATCCTTCTCTCTTCAACTCCATCTCACATTTCCACTCTGATCTCCCACTATACCCCACCCCACCACTTACGTTTAGCCAATGACTGTCTTCTCTCAGCTCCTTTTGTGTCTACAGCCCTCTCACGTATCAAACCTTTTTCTGTCATTGTTCCATATCTCTGGAATGCACTACCTCCCACCCTGCACCACTGCATCTCTCTGATGGTCTTCAAGTCTTGCTTGAAAATTCACCTCCTGGATAAAGCCTCAACATGCTAGAAGGCACTGATGTTGTACAAAGAACCTCTTATAAATTATTTACTTTACTTGTGTCCCCTATAATCATCAGAACCCTAGTACTGTATTCAGCAACTGACCCCTATGTATGCTGTATATCTCCCATTACCACTTTATATTATAAGCTTTCAGGCAGGGACCTCGCATCCAATGCTTCACTCTGAAAAGCACATGTAACCCTGTATTGTCTAAAGCCTTAAATTGTAAAGCGCTGTGTACACTTGTGGGGCTATATAAATAAACATACTCATTCATTCATTCATGATTTCACTTTGGAGACCCTAAGAATCATGGTGTTTGGTCACAGTTATGCCAGGTATTTGATATGAGTCCAGATGTTCCCATTGTTTCCAGTCCTTCCCTTATTTATCACACCCACTGTGCACACTGCAATTGCTGAAGAGAAGCACAGTTCCTGCTCTCAGTGGAAAAAATGTATATTATAACACCCATGATTTGGTAGGAGGGGTAGATGGAGAAGCATTTTTATCCAACTTCTTTTTTTTCCTCATATACCTGAAATGGTGGGGGCTAATAATGCTGCTACTGCCTCAGGGGCATCACTGGAGCTAATAGTGGCAATTGGAACCTTCATCATCCACCACTCATGTTACTGCTGTTATTGATCCCATTCCCTTTGAGCTGCATAATCAGCCTGCTGTTTAAATAACTCAGCAGCAGAAGCAGCAAGCACAGCAGTTGCATATTCCACAATGACACCGGAGCATTTAACAATGGCCAGTGGCCACCACAAAATGACCTGCTGGCACTAGGCCAGTAGGACATTTTTTTTCTCAAGGCTTATTTTTTTACAAAAAAATAAACCAGACGAATAAAGAAAACAGTTTTGGAGGACTTGTTTCAAACAAGTTAATTCCTACAAATCAATGTTTCCTTAGGGTTTGTGCCAAACAAGTCAACTTCCTACAAATCAATGTTTCCTCGGGACTTGGACCTAACACAAGTCTAATTTCCTACAACTAATCAATGTTTCCTCATAGCTTGTGCCCCTAGTAAGTCTAAGTCCTACAAATCAATGTTTTCTCAGGCCTCTAACTAACAACAAGCCCTGAAATCAACCTCTATAAAATACTGTCAAGTATCAGTCCGCCCCAGTCGTAGCATCCCTGTCCCTGTCACTTTACATATCAGTCAATTTCTTATTTTATTTCTTTTTTACTTTTATTTTATTTTTCTTAACTGCCCCCCAAATACCAGTCAACAACCCCCCAAAAAAATCCCTGTTCAACTGATTCATTACCCAGACTCCACCCACCAACACAGACCCCCTCCTCAGACCCCTTTTATATCATGTCTTCAATTCCCATTGATTTCAATGCAAAGAGCTAGTTGATAAAAGTGGAAGTTTTCCACCAAGTGGGAAGTGCCATTATTTGCAGATTTTGGCTTGAGGTGAAAATTTTGGCCCATCCATAATGTAGTGTGATGGTTTGTCCATCTGAAAATAATGTGTGATGTATGTCTCTAGTATCTGTCACTTTCACTCTCTTTCATAGCTCAGGTCAAGTATTTCCTGCTTCTCTTTCTCCTATTATATGAAAGTTATTTTTTTTTAATTTTCTCTGTGTATCACTGTCTACAAATAAATAACACCCACACTCTCTACAACTGCAAGCAACTCCAGCTCCCCCTCAAGAGATGATATTATAATATAATTGAAGAGGAAGAAAGCATGTTTGCTTCTGAAACATAGTAGAGAGAAAACATAAACAGAAATTAATTAGCAGAGTTGGATGCAAACTGTTAGTTTTTAAAATGGGTGTCAGCATCTAGGACTACAAAGGAAAACAAAGTTATAGATAGAAATACGTTGATTGAATCACACATTTGTTTTGGAAGACAGTGCCAATGACACTAAAAAGAAATATAGGGTCATACTTAAAAGGATACTAATACTTCGTTTTATCTTTATTTTATTTTGTAGGCATTAAAAAAACATGAAAAACGATAAAAGTCTTATCTCTCAAACCTTTATGGTTTGAGAGATATTCACAAGCAAAGTTTCCTCTCTGGCCCCTTTTACCTAGTGTAAGCCATCTCTTCACAGATGTGGATCAGGTTGTAAGACCAGACAGATAACAGAAGGGGACAATTTTCTTTGTATGAAAACAATGAAAGCCCTTCCCCCCTTGACAAGTTTTTCAGCTTTTTCCCTTATCTTAATTGAAGATTGTCCCTTTCTGCAATCTACCTGGGCACCTCCCTTCTGCTCTGGTTGAGCAGTGTTACATCAGTAAAAGGGGAGGGAGGGGATACTTTGTCATTGAATAACTCTTCAACTACAACTCTGACAGAATCGAAATAACTCTCTCCAAAGTCCAAATACTATGATGAGAGAGAATACATTTGTGGGTAAAATATTGACCCATAGGAGACAAGTAACGATTTCTCAAAGTTCCCATTGATCTGTGTGGTATAGAGGTTAGTGTGAAGCAATGGGATGGATATCTCATTAGCATTCAAGGCATGGAAAACAGTGAACATTTTTCATTTGTCCCATACAATGAGTTCATATGCCCCAGAATTGTTGATGCTTAGATTTCTGAATATGGCTCATAGTTATTTATATTATTTGCAGTGCTGTAGGTTGATGTCCTTAGACAGATTCAATAGAAGCATTCATCATTGCACGGCAGTCGTGGATTTACAGGTATTTTTTTCAAGGTTCAATGATAAAGTGTTAGAGAAAATAGTGTCTGCAGACTTCAGGCTGGAAAGGGCAGAGAGGAGGGGTGGAAGAGTTAACAATGTAGATAACTGGATATAACCTAGAATAAGTTTTCAATGAAAAATCTCCAAGCAGTGGGAATACTCTCTAACATTTTTTTTCATTAAAAAATGCCTTGCTGCTCCTGGCCTGTTTGCAGCCCTAGAGGATACCGCATTGATCCCCTTGACCTAGAACATGCAGTTCCCCCTGCAAATGTTAAAGGGAACATTTTTCTTGAAAAATGTTTTTTAAAACAATTTTCATGTTTAAAGAGGTCCTCAAATGATGATAGCTTGGTAACCTACCCAAGAGGAAGAGTTCATCTTCCTATTCACCAGAGGTCTCAAATTGATATCTTAGATGGCTGACGCAGTATTGGTTTTAGAGATGTCCTTGTATAGATGACAGCTATTTGCTTAGTGATTTTGATTTCTGTATATTCATCCTTTCTATGGAAATTTTGGAAAATTTTACTTAAGAAGGTGTAAAATCTTCCAGCAATTTGTGCCTAAGATAAGTTCTGCATTTGCACATATAGTTCCATGTTTCTAATGTTCCTGTTATTACATCATAATGCTCTCACATAGCACACATGCATACATCATCATGCATTCATGCATATATAATCATTTATTTCTGCAACTTGGAAGAGCTTGTCAGAAATGGTAAAATTTTCCAGTGATTTGTTCCAACAATGTAAAGTTTTAATTATAGCGCAAAAGATCTCCTCTAAGTGTAGTATATTCAGATTCTTGATCCTCCACCTTCACCATGTGCTCTAGAATCAGTACTCACTGGTTCAAGAGGTTGTAACTGCCTCTCAGTAGTATCAACACTACTGGTTTAAACCCCAGGTAGGTTTACACCTCTCGGCTTCTGTGGGCTCCTCCACTGGTGTCCCCTTCTCTAATCGGTATCTTTATGTTGGGGTCGTCTCCTCCTCCTCCGGGGTAGGACTTTCTTCCCTGGATATCGCTAGGTTTGTGGGTGTGCTTAATGACTATTGACTTTATTAGTCAGTAGTACTACGGCACAGATAGGATATCAGCATACAAATTTATTATAAACAAATAAAATAATTGAATAAAATAGCAATGCTAATATTGCTTAAAACAAACAGATAATACCGATCTAACAGAGTTACCGCTCTACGCGTTACGTAAGATCAGCTTACTTTCTCAAGAGCCTCTGAAATGTAAAATGGTAGGTGCTTTAATATTTAAAGGGATAGTAATACTAAAAATGTTTAAAAAATATATGTTGTAGGGTTTATCCCACTGAGTAAAACAAGGATACTCCCACTGATGAAAGGTGTTTTATTCAAAAGTTATTACAGCTCAAAGTTGAATTTTTTAGGTGCAATATCTTAGTGGCCTGAAATTGTACAGTGGTGCTGTTGCTACAACATCCTGTGGAGATTTATGGTCCCGGGACCAGAGCTGTCCATAGGATAGTGTAGCAACAGTGCCACTGTAAAATTTCAGGCCACTGTGATATTGCACCTAAAAAATTTCAACTTTGAGGTGTAATAACTTTTGAATAAAACACCTTTCATCAGTGGGAGTACCCTTGTTTTACTCAGGGGGATAAACCCTACAATATTTTTTTTTTACATTTAAGTATTACTGTCCCTTTAAGATTAATCATTATAGCATTGTGTCTGAATATGCCAATAACATTACCATTATTATCACTATTAAGAGAAAAATCTGCTGTACTGAAATATAGTTTTAGTTTTCAAAACACATTGCTAGTTCTTTGTAAGAACAATCAAGCTCCATCTACCCACACAGTAAATAACAGTTTGTTTTGGTAACTGCTGAGTGATATCACCAATTATTTAGAAAATGCTCACAATTTTTTTCTTTCTCAAGACAATATTTGCTCTGGGATTTAAAAGCACTCCTGGTTGTGACAGACTTCAGGTCATCTAGAAATGCATGTGTGGTATAAATCTTTAAATCTTTTGAAGACAATGAAAATAATTTTTCAATGCTAAAATGTGACATTCTGAAAAAGAAAAACATGTTGCATAAAGAACTCTAAATATTTATTTTGAAATATCTACAACTGTACAATTTACTTATGCAAATATACTATATTGTCAGAACATTTTTCAAGAAATCAACTGTCTTTCAGCAATTCCATCGTCAGATCTTTGTAGCCTCAGGACTGAACTCAATGATGGAAAAGAGTACCAGTTTTTAAAATCAAACAATAACATTGACAATCCAACAAATAATAGTTATAAAAATGGTTCATAATAAATGTTTAATAAAGAAAAAAAATAATTCACTCATGTTATAGTTACCTAAAGTACAGTAGTAACAGTCAGTTATTACCAATGGGAAGAGAGATCTTTTTAATTTTAATGTATAAAGATACAGGAAATTGCATTATAAGGAAAGATCATTTAGTTAACTAATGCAGTTTGTAGTCATTGATCATCAGTGGCGATAGCATTAGTTTGAAACCAATCTCCAAAGTATTGTAAACTTAAAAATTACATAAGTAAACTAGTTCTTAAGTTGGGGATGTGCCTGGTGGCCATTCTACAAATATACACATGATGAGCTTAGGGGTGGTGCCATGTTTCAGCGGGAAATTCTGAGAAAACCACGTTTTTGTCTGCTTTTTCATGGGAAAATCCTCTTTAAAATGAGCTATTAAAATTTTAGCATTTTTCACCCATTGGCCAAAATTTTTCCACAATTTTTTCAATGGCTAGAAAGTTTCCATTGATTTAAGTGGTTTTCGCCTTTTTGCTATACAAAAGTGACGTATTTGTGGAAATCAAATACAATAGAAGCAGCTTCAGAGCGAGGTAGATGTGTTGTGCTATCCTGCTCTGATCTTGAGGAAGAATTGAGGCAGGAGAGGCTCATAGAGACCTATCACTATGAGCAGGTTTAAAAATAATGAAAGGAGGAGCTGGAAGGACCCTTATGTGTCCACTGAGCCTGAGGAGGAGGAGGCAGGGAACGCTACTGAACCGATGCTGCCCAGTCCCACTAAACCACCCCAAGGGATCTTGGGGAATTTAATTGGAAGGGAGGGAGGAAGGGAATGGGAAGGAGAAAAGGGAAGGGAGGGAGAAAAGGGAATGGCAAGTGAGAGCAGGACAGGTTAGTTGTCTGTGCCTTCTGTTAGACGTGCTGCCTCTGCTGCCACCATTGCTGCAACTGTTGTAACCAGTGCTGTACCTGCTTCCAGTGCTGAACCTGCTGCCACCAATACTGTGCCTGTTGTCAGACCTGCTGCCCCTGTTGCCACTGCCACCAGTGCTGTGTCTGCTGCCAGTGTTGAAGCTACTGCCACCATTGCTGAAGCTGCTAGTGTGTCTTGTAATACTCAGGAGGGGGGAGGAGAAGGTGGTGCCAAGAGTGACAGCAGGGGACCCTAAGTCACACTTGTCATCCCCAAGCAGTCCCACCAGCGCTAGTACTACTAGTACTAAGAAGGTCCAGCAGCTTGTTAATGTTAGGAATGAAGGAGGGGGTAATCAATATCCTCATATTACTAGTGTCACGGTTTTCAAGACACTCAGACCAATTGGTGAAATAAAACACAGTTTTATTAAACAGAAAAATAAAAGAAAGGATCGCCCTCTGTAGGCAGCACTGAGTAATAACAAGGAGGCAAAATAGGACCAATATACAGATAATAACTTAACAGCTCAGGCACATAACAGATACTGAGAACAGAGATACAAGGGTTAACACAGTAATCAGTCCGTCTCAGTTGTGGTGTTTGGCACGCCCAACGTGGTAATAGGCAGTGAATGGTGGAGAGAACTCAACACCTAAAGTTCATAAAACGGAGATAACTGTTCAGCAAAAGGACCTGCGACCCAGAGTCTGCTGAAACTTGAGCCTGTAGCGTCCACGGGCGTAATAACGGAAGCAACCGTATTGCTAGAGCTAGAGCCAATAGCCCCCACAGGCATGATAACGGAAGCAACTGGATTGCAAGAGCTTGAGCTAATAGCCCCCACGGGCGTGATAACGGAAGCAACTGGATTGCAACAGCTTGAGCCAATAGCCCCCATGGGCGTGATAATGGAAGCAACTGGATTGCAAGAGCTTGAGCCAATAGCCCCCACGGGCGTAATAACAGAGACCAGCACAGTAGTAGCTAAAGCCCTAGCGCCTGCTCCGGGCGCGGTAACGTAAACCAACTATACTGCAAGGAGTGGAATGAGCCGTCGCCTCACAAGGCTACTATGAACCGGCTCAGCAGTAATAGTGGCTGGAATGTAACGGCACAGGCAGAGTAAACAATGCCCTGTACCAGACTGGAGGCTCAGAATCGGAAGCACAGCTCTGCACGGTTGAATGGCTCAGTTTACAGGAATACAGCTCTGTACGGGTTAACGGCTCAGTAGAAGGAGCACAGCTCTGCACAGGTTAACGGCTCAATAGGAGGAGTACAGCTCTGCATGGTAACGGCTCGGTTAGAAGGAGTTCAGCTCTGCACAGGTTAACGGCTTCAGTAGCAGGAGTACAGTTCACTGGAGAATGTCACCTCAGCGACAGCAGGAAGCTGAACCGTTGTCTGGGTCGGTAAAACCGGTGCAGGTCATGGAGCAGGAACGTCATCCAGGCTGGGTCGAATCACGGAGCAGGGTTCTCAGACAAGCCAGATCAGGTCACAAGCAGGAACGTCAGCCAAGCCAGGTCAAATCACGGAGCAGGTTCTCAGACAAGCCAGATCAGGTCACGAGCAGGAACGTCAGCCAGGCCGGGTCAAGTCACGGAGCAGGAACACAGGAATGTAGTCTAAGCAAGCCAAATCGGTACACCGGAATCAGGAACACAGGAACACAGCACAGCAATACTGGCTCAGGAACACCACGAAAGGGCACCTGACAGGTGCCAATGGCCAGATATAAAAAGGTCACCAGGGGCGGGCCAAACAGGCTCAACCAATAGGAGCACGGTACAAGTGAGAGTGACAGAAAGAAGATCACGGGCACCGTGATAACTAGTGACTGTGAGGAGGAAGACTCTGGGGCTGAACTTGATGTGTGTGGTGTTTAGTAGTAGTAATAACAGCGATGGTGAAGTAGCCGGTGGGACTAGTGTTAGGGTAGTGGCAGGGGAAGTATTTGAGAGTGTCCATACTAGCGGTCAAAGGAGCCCACACCATTCCTCTGGCTGTGGGAATCCCTTTCCCTTCATTACAATGTCCAAGTTGAATATGATCCTTAAGAGGCTAGAACTGGTGTTGGGGGAGAGCAGGCTTAGAATTAATACCAATACGTGCTGGAGCACAGCAGGAGCACAGATGAGCTCCCTGTGCCTGCTGCTAGTGCTGCCAGTCTGCCTTCTTCACTTCCAAAAGAAATGACAAGTGTGACATTAGGGGACCCTCTGTCACATCACTCGTCACTTCCTCCAAGCAGCAGTGAGATGTCTGTGAACAGCAGCACGTAGGGACTAGTGGGGGTGGTGATGATGATGTTTGAGAAGCTGGGGTGGAAGACACATTGATGGCCTTTTAATCAGAAACTGAGAAGAACTAGGAGATAGGAATGATGATGGGCATCGCCACCACAAGCAATCAGCTTATGGAATTTGTGGAATTTGCAACTGCTCTAATTCCTGTTGCTGTTGAGATGCAAGGGCAGCAGGATGTTGAGCAGCAAGCTACTGTGCCACAGACCACCGTGGACACAGTGGGAATGGGGTCAACAAGTGATGCTGGGCTAGGACAGTTTCCACTTGTTAGCGTGAGCAATAATCCTGGTCCTAGTTGCAGTGCTGATTTTGAGGCAGTAGCAGAAACAGCAGCAACATCATCTGCTGCCAGCACAGACAGTGAAGGGGAATGTGGTGGACAAGAAGAAAGAGGCCATTTTTTATCACCTGTTCCCTCCCCCCTGAAGTCATGGGCATGGAACTATTTTTCTCTTGGGGCAGGCTTAGTATAATTTTAGTCTATATATGAATGATCACAAGGGGCACATCAGTGCACTCACTGGTGACCTTGATTGACCCCTTGAGCGGTAGATACCTGAACACTAGACACACATACACAAATATAGATACATTATATCCATTGGGACCTGTAAACTCATATGTTCATATAACGAAGGGTGGTAATGGCTATAGTTCCTACATGGTGATTACAATAGGTATTTGGATTTAAACCGTATATATATTATGTGTCCTAATTCTGTGGCTATATGTTTTTGCTCCATTACGTTCTATGTCATTGTTTAAGATATAAACGTCACTTTTTGGAATTGGTTAAAGTAAATGTCAATCACCACGTATTTAGTCACTGTATATGACGCCATGCCCACTCACATAGCGTCCTTTTGGCGCCTGTTTGTTCACTAAGGGGTATCGTTGATGAAGGTTACTGTAAGATAACCAAAACGGTGATCTGCACAAATAAACCCTAATTTTCTCTCAATAAGAAGTCCTGAGAGTGTTTTTTTAATTGGATTACACTATATATATATATATATATATATATATATATATATATATATATATATATATATATATCATTTTTTTTTTTTTTTTTCTGTTCACATATCATATTCATGCCAATCCATATGCTTACATTGGGATTATTTTTGTGACGTTTTTGACTCCTTCCCAGAAACTCAATCAGTGTGGGTTGGCAGGACATGGCAGAAGAACCCTGGAACTTTATTACTTTAACAACATAACTAGAGGAAGTGGTGGAGGTAGTGAAAGCATGTTTAATCAGTCCATGACTCTTACCATTTCCTACAGCAAACTCAGAGTCATCATACTCCTCTGCAACAGGAGCAATAGGTTTTATATTGAATTAACTAACTGTTGGCGGTAGTACTATCTCTGACGCATAAATAACATCTCAGATTCCCTTATCTGCACCAGAGACCTGATAACTTTTTGCAGTGTTTCTGCTGCTGCTAGTAGTTGCACCTCTGACCTGCTAATAGTGTGTCTCCTGCTGCTTCTTTCCCATAACCCTTATATTCCTTTAAGCTTTTAGAGGTGTCAAACAATCACTTTTTACTTTTACAAAGCTCGCTACTACTTTGAGGACAGGTGTTTTAGTGCTTGTTTGTCTTGCTGTCAGATGCAGCAGTTGGTTCAGCTGCTACATCTTCCTCTATTATGCCATTGCCATCATCAACACTGTGTTCTTTATATATATATATATATATATATATATATATATATATATATATTTTTTTTTTTTTTTTTTTTTTTTTTTTTGTAGTGGTGCTGGTGGAACTTTTCGTGGGACCCTAATGCGTTTGCTGGATATTACTCAACTACTGTGTGGTTTTTTACTTTATAGGACACACTTGGAGTGTGATGTCCTGCCTTAGCCCTCAACAAAATTCTCAATGTCATCTACTGTCTAGTAGGTCTGCCTCAGTCACACAGCTCACAGACTCCCAGTCATCTATCTGTAGCCTAATATATTTATTTATCATTATTTATTTATTTTGTTAACAGCAAGATCAGCAAGCAAATTGGTCCCCAGCTGTCTGTGTCTTGCCAGTCAGTCACTCCAAATTTTGAGGTATTTGCGGTCAACCTCCTTCTTCTCCTCCAGAGTACCACAGACTCCTCTAATACAGAGAACAAATGTCCTACCTAAAAGACTTCCTAAACAATTCCCCTTTATTTGTCTATCTTCTCTAGCTCAAAAATGTGCTGCTTTTTCCTCTCACAAACACACAATGGCATGCTGTGAGAGCCTGACACCCTTTTATATGGCTGCAGGAATAGTAGAAAAAAATTGCCATGTGGTGGGGAGAAATTCAAGTCTCCCAACTGAATTCAATACAATGAGCCAGGCGAAAAAAACGCCAATTTTGTTTTTAAGTGAAATTTTCGGACATCCTTTGTTCTGTGTTCAGTGGCTGCAGGTCCAGATATGGTATCACAACTCTTGGTCAATTATACCAAGAAAACACTATTAAATCATTTGCACAACTACACATGAACTTTGGTATTCCAAAGCAGTCTTTTGTACATACCTAAACCTTAAACATGATGGTGGCAATATTCAGATGGATACCAAACCTATATCCTTTATTTACAAATGGCTTATCAACTATGTTCCAATTTATGACACCCAACTAACAGTGAAAAAAAATTAGGCACACTGAAGGTTTTAAAATGGAACTCAGATAGGACTAGTCCTTCCAGAGTCTCACTCTCTATGCATGCTCAACATCAGTTTATAGTATATGTTGTGAAAAGGCTGTCAAACAAATTTACACTATATTGAGCACCGCTTCTAACTCTTATTTTATCCACACATTTTAAGTTAAGAAGGACTGCACCAATTCTGGGGAAAACCATTTTCCCCATTGGAACAAATAAAAATGATTGATTTCACTGAGATATTTAACTCTGACTGCTAGGGACATCTCTGGTGCTTTTCAAAGTAATGCATTGAATATTTGTCTATCATTCAAAAGTTTAAAGGCATAGTAATGTTTCACAAAAACAGCAGCTCCAATTAATCTTCATAGTATTTGAGCTGCAGAGAATATTATTTCAATACTGTCAGAGTTGTAGTTCAAGATTAATTGAATGATAAAGTTTCACCCTCCTGTCCATTTTACCTAGTGTAAGCCACCTCTCCTCAGATATGGAATCTGGTCCATAGACCAGACAGCTCACAAAAAGGGACAATCTTCTTTCTGTGAGAATGATGAAACCTTGCCCCCGTTGACAGGTTTTTCCCTTATGTTAACTGAAGATTGTCCCTCCCTGCAATCTACTTGGCACAACACTGCTGCTCTGAGCTGAGCAGTGTTACATCAGTAAAAGGGTCAGGAAGGGGATACTTTATCATTCAATTATTCTTGAACTACAACTTTGACAGTACTGAAATAACACTGTCCATGGCCCAAATACTATGAAGATTAATTGGAGCTGCTTTTACTCTGAAACACATTACTAGCCCCACTGAAATACATATGGATTTGAGAAATTGTTATATGACACTTGTTTTGCAGCTGCTCCAGAGCTTATCTAGTTCTTTGTAGTGCATCAGCCTCAATGTGCCTATATGGGGCTGTTGCATCTTACATAGGCACCTGTAAAATCCTAAGCAGATAACTGATATTTTGTTGTGTTTATTTGTTTTCTACATGCCAATTCTTTGCAGAGGGTTATAGAAAATATCAGTTTTATAAATCAAAGCAAATATTAGAAGATTTACAAAATGATCCCAGCACTAGAAAATGCATGATAAGAGTGTTGCAATATTTCTAATCACTTCTGTGTTCAAGCAAAACAGGCACTTCTCGCAAAGCAGGACATTTTTCATAAAAAACTGCAGATTTTCAGCTTTTTTCCCACTTAGCTCCTTGTATTGAATCAGTTTAAATTTCTCTCCCAGTTGGCAAGTTTCCCTTCTTTTCTCTCAATTGTGTAAAAAATATATCTATATATTTAGAAATATATTTCTAAAGTGCAATTGACATTAATTAAGGAATACCATCAGCTCCTCCGGGTTGACATTGAACATTTCAGGCAAAGGAATTTTGGGAGTAGAGGTCTACCTGTAATAACTGAAACAGAAATGGATACAGTGATCTAAAGAGGGGAGATAATTTTATGCTATAGGGTTTTCAGAATCCCAATAACAGAATCTTATCTAGACTCTTCTTTTCAAGAATTCTGATGTGGAAATGTTCCCTGTTGTGAAAGAACCTTAGAAACTTCTGTGGGGTTTGCAGTCATGGTACCTCTATAATCTGTCACTGTTGATGGACAGATTGGACAGGTCAGGAGGCAACCTCACAGTTCAGAGGAGTACTACTAGGCAAAATATTGAAACTCCAGCCAGGAATAGAAACAAGAGTTAGACTCTGTGATTGAACACAACTTAGAGTTAGAATCTAAAGAGTAGAATAAACAGAGTTAGAATCTAAAGAGAACCTAAAGAGTTAGAAACTGTGTATGAAAACAACTTACACACTTGACAGAGTGAAACAAGATGCTGGGGAGCCATGTGCTTGCGAAAAAACACAAACCCCCAAGGTTGCAGCTGAATAGCAGCTTACGAGAAAGCTAGGGTGAGTAGTTGATTTTCAGGGTGCTCACACTTGATTGTTAATGGAATCAGTAGCAGCAAGGAAGATAAGAAAGAGAAACAAATTAATCAGGTTTTCAGGATTCAGATCAGAGTGTAACATCAGGTCAGGAAAATACAGTAGATAAAATCAGGGCAGTAAATGTCCTGCTGTTGTCATAAACATTTCTGCTCACACTGTTAGTATTTGGAGTGATGCTTTTTCCATATGAAAATCTCCACACTTCCTACAACTGCAAACAAGGCCAGCTCTCCATTTTTCTATTTTTTTTTAAGTACAGTACAAAAGTAAGGCTAGACCTTTTATCTTCCTAATCAGCACTTTCAATAAAGGATAAAGCACACTGCTCAACAGCTGATGCAGATATGCAGTACCACCACACTTCAGTATATTTTTCTCCCTCTTGTTCTTGCATTTGTGTGTTCTTGAAGTTGTACCTTTCTATCTCTTGAATGCATGATATTATTTGTATATCTATCACTCAGTAGAGGTTCAATTAGATCAGGTGGGAACTTGGATAACATACCTGTCTGATTGTTACTGAGTGTAACTTATCAGCCAAAAAGATTTTTGAAGTATTTGTAATCCTTCTTCCTCTCTTCACCCCCCCACATGTGGATAACAACATGGCTACCACCAAGCCCTCTAAAAAGCAATTCCAGCTCCCTCTTTTTGCCTGTTGCCTCTAACATCAACATTCAGCTGCTTTCTTTCCTTGTTACAAGCATAGACTGACAACATGCAGAAAACTGACACACCTTTTACACTAGTATGGTGGGGAAGATGAAACTCTCCATATGGGGGAACATTCAGTACAAAAAAAGTGAAAAAAGCAGACACAACGTTTTGTGGGAATGATTCCTTATGGTAGGAAGTTCCATTTTTGCCTGTTTTGAGGTGAAAGTTTCACCCATTCATACTCATCACCATTTTAGTGGCAGGTAATATTAAAAAATAAATATCATAGTTTTGGCAGTCCCTAAGGTATGTCAATTCATACCAATGTATGTGAGACCATTTCTCTTGTACTGGCAGTAGGTACTGACTACAGTAGAAAGGCAAGTGAAGGCAAGAAAAGTTAAGTGACCATGCTGTGGGTTGTCTTCTTTCCAAAATGTTAAGCCTTGTGGTAAATAATTCATGTACCTTTTACAGCCATTTTAGTAGAGGAAGAACATATTTTAAGAATGTAAGCGAAAAGCATATTTTCATAGGGGTAGGCTTGTGCATATGGCACCCTCTATGGTATCTCAGCTCTTACTAATTGGGTGTTACTTCTGACTACAGTAAGAAAATGCATAGCTTTCAAGGATTTTAGTAGAAAGGGGTAGAAATGTAAAAAAATGCATGTATTCTTGCAGTGCCCGTTTCGGGTTACATTTGTATACAATGGGCTAGGTATTGAAAGGCAAGTAATTGATGCAATGAGTAGGTATGGGCGAAAATGTTCATTTCAAACTGATATCAGAGAAAAATTTTACTTTCTGCTTGGCAAAAAATTTCCAGCAAAAAGTGAATTTTTTCCACTTTTTCTCGCTTTTTTCACCGTGCTCATTGCATTGAAATCAATGGGTAGAAAAAATTTTCTCCGCCTCACAAAAGTTTTCTACAGTCATATAAAAGGCTGTCAGGCTCTCACAGAATGCCATTCTGTATTTGTGAGAGGAGACAGCAGCACGTTTTTGAGCTAGAGGAGATAGGCAAATAAAGGGGAATTGAAGCTTAGTTTTAGGGAGTCGTTTAGGTAGGGCATTTGTTCTCTGTAGTAGGGGAGTCTGGGGGCACAATGAGGAGAAGAAGGGAGGAAGGAGGTTACCCAAAATACCACAAAATTTGGTGTGACTGACTGGCAAGACACAGGCAGCTGGGTCCAAATTGCTTGCTGATTTTACTTTTATTGCCTTTGTGCTGGGGAAGTCTGGGGAAAGAAGTTGTTGATTTTGTTTTTTATATATATATACATATATATATATATATATATATATATATATATATCTTTTTTGGGACCAACTGTGATAAAATGTGGTGGACAACTTAAAAAAAAATAAAATAAATAAAAAAATAAAAAACATAAATAATTAAACAAATAAATATGTTAGACAGTTGATTGTGAGCTCTGTGACTGCGGCAGACGACAATGAGAATTTTGTTGAGGGCCAAGGCAAGACATCACACTGCATCAGTTGTGTACTGTAGAGAAACACACACAGTTGTTGAGTAATGTAAACCGAGAGGGGGAAAGGTGGTGAAAGTGCAGAGGCACGGGATTAAAGTGTTAGTGCAAAAACTGACTGCAGCATGTCTAAAAAATGATGATGATCCCTCTCCTCCCTGGGTGGATGCAGTTTGTCAAGGTCCCACCAATCACACCATGCCAGTCCCCCACAATCACTACCATACACATCTGCCACATTGTAGGTTGTACTATATTTTTTTTAATCACTTGTCATCATCATGAATACGTGCCAGAGTTGTGGGCAAAGGACAAAGGCTCTCTACATGCTAACACATTTTTCAAGGTATATGTTGCTGTAGGACTCAGAACTTTGACTTCCAGCTACTTTTTTCTCCACTACAGCCCTCAGAAGAAGTAATACTGTCCTGGGAAATGTTGCACCATATTAAACATAGGGAAAAATGTGTTTTAATAGGAAAAATGTGTTGGAATAGGAGAAAAATGTGTTAGAATAGGAGAAAAAGTGTTAGACTATGCAAAAAATGTGTTAGAATAGGAGAATAATGTGTTGGAATAGGTGAAACATTTGCTGGAATAGGTGAAAAGGAGAAACATTTTGCATTGGAGAAAAAAGAGAAAACTTTCTTGAAAAAAAAAATGTAAATTCTGCTGTTTTTCCATGAAAAATCATGCAGGAAATTTTTCTCACTTTTCACCCCCACCCCCAGCAATGAGTTGTCTTCTTTCCAAAAAGGTTTATGAATTGTCTACCTTTGCTTTGTGTCTTTAGTTGTTACAGCCATTTTAGTACAGAGACAACATATGAAAAAATATAAAACAATACATATTTTGGCAAGGGTAATGTGCTTCTGGCAAAACTTATGGTATATTAATACTAAAGGACTTTGGTACTTATAGCAAAATACTGGCATTGCAAGTCAAGAAAGGAAAAAGCTAGACTGGTGACAAATCTACATTAAAAAGATAGTAATGTTTCATAACAAAAGCAGTTCTAATTAATCATCATAGTATTTGGAGAGTGTTATTTCAATTCTGTCAGAGTTGTAGTTCAAGAGTAATTCAATGAAAAAGTATTCCCCTCCTGCCCATTTTACTGATGTAACACTGCTCAGCCAGAGCAGAAGGGAGGTGCCCAGGTAGATTGCAGAGCGGGACAATCTTTAATTAAGATAAGGGAAAAACCTGAAAAACATGTCAAGGGGGTCAGGGCTTTCATTGTTCTCATAGGAAAAAGATTGTCCCCTGGAGTTATCTGTCTGGTCTGTGGACTGCATTCCGCATCTGAGAAGAGATGTCTTACACTAGGTAAAAGGGGTGGGAGGGGAAACTTTGCTTGTGAATATCTCTCAAACCATAAAGGTTTGAGAGATAAGACATATTATTCTTCATGTTTTTTGATGCCTACAAAATAAAATAAAGATAAAACGAAGTATTACTATTCCTTTAACCCAGGTACTAATGTTTAGTGCCTAAAAGTACAACGTGGCTTCTTAATGATCATAAGACTTAACTTTTATTAAAGTAAATTGAAAAAAATAGAACTATTACTCCTGTATGAATGAAGAAAGTTATTAAAAATCATTAGGTGACACATCCGTGGTAACCTGTATCTATAAAGCCTCACTTACTGTAATCATAGACCACTCTAATGGACCTAATATATATAAAGAGTATATTGCTCTCTATATAATGCAGCAATGTCAGATGCTATTTACACCTGAAATCTTACAAACCTATGACAAACATTTAAGTCTAAGTATGTCATATTAAAAAATAAAAATAAATAAATGAAAAGAAATTAGCAGATTTTGAAGAGTGCAGTTTTATGGTTCTGCCACCCCGTATAGCATGAACTGGTACAAAGCCATTTTACTCAGAAGACCATTAGCTACCTAGTCTAGTATAGTATTCCATGATTTTCAGTTGATCTGAACAAGTATAAATGCAAAATTATTTATTTATAGCATTATTTCTGTCAATTTCATAACAATTGCAAATGAGAAACTGTAATTATGAGTACATTTAAAAAAATATATAGTGTGTAGTTTACATGTTATGTGTTTTTCACTATTTTGGGCCTAAAATGCAGAGTGGTGTAAAATGTAACAAAAAAAATGTACAAAATGTTTGCAATTGCTAATTTCTTTAGGAAGACTTACAGATAATACATGTTGTCTTTTAAAAAGTTGAGACAATGCTAAACATATAAACATAAGCATTTATAAGTGGGAAAACAATGCACTCCAGGACAATTTTGTCATTCACGTTTTAGGAATTTCAATATCCACAAGTCCATGATACAGGATCAGCTGAAAAGAAAACTGTCTATGACATGTGTGGGTTGTTCACAGGTAAACACTGAATATTGTCATTTGACTGTAAACTGCAACAAAAGTGTAAAAGCATGCGGAGGGGGTTGAAAAAGCATAACAGCATCAGAAGGGTTAGAGTCACAGTCAGCCTCCCTGTTGACTACACAGGTCAAATTGCCTACACTGTTTTACCTATTCTTTAATCTTCACTTTTGTTTTAACGTGCATTAATGTTGCTGTCAGTGTGCTCCTTGAATTTCATTTTCTTACAGAGCTTTCTGTTAGGGACTGTGAAAGCAGTGATTATTATTATTATTATTATAATTATACAATGTCCATACAACAAAAAAGCATGCCTCCAGTCCAGTCTGGTGGCTGCTACAGGGCTAGTGTTACATAGTATCACTATCCCTGCTTTAACAGTCCCTGATAGACTGCTCTTTGGAAACAGATAATCAGGGAGCTTCCTGCCAGAGACATAAAGTGTTAAAATAGCTGAGGATGGCAAAAAAAAAGAATTAAAAAACATAGGCAATTTGATTTACGTACTGTGCACTTGCAGAATAAGTAAGGTCAAAGAGATGGTTGACCGACAGTTTAAGCCTTTTATTAAATAACATATAGCTTGATAATTCAAGTATAAATTAACAATCTGTTTAACGCTGAACTAATATCCCCAGACATAGTACTGTTTAGTTTATGCCATCTGGGTCAGGTTTTTTATTCATCTTTACTGTAATTTTAGGAAAAGATGTTGGAAGTCTTTCTGTGTTAGTAAAGGATATGCTAATTTTAAGGATGTGGCTTATGTTTATAGTAATATTTAAATAAATGGAGGCTGACATACTGTGCGTGTGTTAAAATTCTTGGGCAAATCAATTGCACCACAGGGAGAAAAAATAACAATTCCAACTGATTTAAATTATGATTTTAACCTCATCAGTGGCAGAGAGCTCTCCAATGCTTTGCTTCAGGCATAATATAAAACAAGTTAAATGAGTAATTAAAACTAGGTTGTGCTACATGGTGCATGTGTAATTCAAATGCAGCTCTTACACAATGCTTTCAGTGCTGGGTTATTCAATTCTGATAACCTTAGAGCAGGCCCTGATTTACATACCAGCTACCCCTAGGCAAAGCATCCTAGGCACCCTTAGCATGGCCTTAGAGGGAACACTACAAGATATGTGTTGTCTCTTGAATAGACATGTGAACAAAATTTAAAGTGCCATTAAGATTGTCATGTCATAGTAAAGTAAGTGAAAATTACTAGGAAGTGTTAATTCTCCATTAAAGTTATGACTGGCATTAAGCTATCATGGCTTGCATCCTACTTCCTTTCTTAGTCTACTATTGACATGATGCCTGTCTTTGATGACCTAGACTCTAATTTGAAATGCCACTGTGAGATGCAAGATGATGTGGAACTATGCTAGACTGTGGAGTTAAAGAATGTGCAGTTTTGCTATGGATAAAGCTGGGTAAAGATGCCTACCACAGGGTTTAATAGCACACACCAGTTGAGCAGAACTATGCTCAGGATGATTAGTGGGGTCTGTAGAACTGCTAACAAGTGGAGTTCTAGGGTCTATTTCCAGTCAGCGACCAACAGATCTAGACAAGATACTAAGGACTGACTACAATGCAGGAACTGAATACTAGGAGGAATAGCTAGAGTCAAACTGCAATAGTGAAACTGGACACAAGGTGGGCTCACTGTCGACAAGTAGTGGCAGTGTAGATGAACCCAACAAGAGTAGCACAGCTGGAGAGACACCCAAATAAGGCACAGCATCACAAATGCTTAAAGGTACAGTGGCCCTCAATGCCCAAACATACAACAGCAACTGAGAAGCAGGGGCAAACACAAACAACTTGAACAAGCACAAGAGTGCAGCACACCAGAGACACTAGTCAGGCTGGAGTTAGCAGGAAGCTGCACAAGTGGTCTGGAACTGGACTGATTCAGCAATAGTACAGGAAAAAATAAACATGATGAAAGAACACCTAATACTTCAATAGGGTCACAACATTAACACAATCAGATAATATATATGGTTTGGAAGGATAACCACTCACACCAAATAATAATTAAATATATAGGGTGAGACAGAAAATAAAATATACTGGAATGAGCTGTTTAAACTGATTTTTTGTTTTATAAATCTGTGAGTGCACAGCTCATTCAAGTATATATGTGTGTGTATGTGTATATATATATATATATATATATATATATATATATATATATATATATATATATGAAAAACTGCAGTAACTTAAGAATGCTTTCAAAATAGACATGTTAATAGTTTATATTTATCAATTAAAAAATGCATAGTGAGTGAACAGAAGAAAAATCTAAATCAAATCAATATTTGGTATGACCACTAAGGTTGGAGAAATTCCTCGAAAAACACATTGTCATCCTCTTTTTCAAGGGAAAATCTGCTTTAAAACTAGTGATTAAAATTTTCCCATTTTTTGCCCATTGGCAAGTATCTACAGATACGAAATGCTTTGGACCCTGTTGATCCCATTGTGCTTCTATACAGTTCTTATTTTATTACAACTTTTATACAGTCTCATGAATATCTGTAATTTTATACTCCTATAGCCGGGAGGTGCTGTGGATTGTGGTTTACAGACCAGCCTGATTGTGCTCACCTGGCAGTATCAGCTGCTGTCCACTGCCTCTGAGACAGACTCCTGCTGGGATTCAGACACTGACATATGTGCTTGAAAAATGTACACCTCTGCCCGCTGCTGAATAAGTAAGATCTTTATTCTTGGGAAATGGATCCCTAATGATACAGCCGTAAAGATGGGAGATATTCAGTATATCAAGTGTGAATATCATCTATAAGGCACCTGCCTGCTGGATATTAGCTTATTTACTGTATCGTTTTTTTATACATGAGACCAGTTTTTGAACATTGCACATTAAGGGGTTAATGCTTTTTTAATTTTTTTTGTTGTTGTTCTTTTATTACTTCTTTTATTGTTATTAGTGAATTCACTAATTTAAACTAGTTTTACTAGGATTGTTTGTTTATTTTATTAAAGTGAATGTTATTTAGATATTTTGTATCCTAGGCTTTATGCATTAAATTGTCTTTAATTATTTCACTAGCGCTCTCCTCTCATTACTGTTTATATATATATATATATATATATATATATATATATATATATATATATATATATAAAACTGCTGTAACTTAAGAATGCTTTCAAAATAGACATGTTAATAGTTTATATTTATCAATTGACAAAATGCATAGTGAGTGAACAGAAGACAAATCTAAATCAAATCAATATTTAGTTTGACCACTAAGGGTGGGAGAAATTCCTCGAAAAACACATTGTTGTCCTCTTTTTCACGGGAAAATCTGCTTTAAAACTAGTGATTAAAATGTTCCCATTTTTTGCCCATTGGCCAAAATTTTTCATCATCTTTTCAATGGCTAGAAAGTTTCTGCCCATTCATTTACATGGATTTTGCCTTTTTGCTATAAAAACATGATGTATTTGCGGAAGTCAAACACAATAGAAGCAGTTACAGAACAAGTTAGATGTGCTGTGCTGTTCTGCTGTGATCTTGAGGAAAAATTGAGGCAGGAGAGGCTCATAGTGACTGCTATCACTAAGAGCAGGTTTGAAACTGATAAAAGGAGGAACTAGAAGGATCTCTTTGTGTCCATTTTTTTTTTCCTCCTACACAGCTGTTTCTGTTTAGTTAATGATTGTGTTTCAACCCACATATTAAATAGATGGTCATTAGTGCCTGTTTGGTATAACTGTTTAATCATACACCTGACTATATGACCTGACTTTGTGCAAGTGTACCTAGAAGAATTGATGCTGTTTTGAAAGCAAAGGGTGGTCACACCAAATATTGATTTGATTTAGATTTTTCTTCTGTTCACTTGCTATGCATTTTGTTAATAGATGTAAATAAATAAATAATTTACATGTCTATTTTCAAAAACATTCTTACTTTACAGCATTTTTTCTCACCCGTCTAAGACCTGCCTATACAGTACTGAATATCTATATATAATACACGTAGGAGGTTCTTTGGTCAGAAAAGGGAATAGTCCCATCAACTGACAAACAGTCATGCAGGAAATTAACCAATCTTGGCTCGAAGATTTTCCAGTCTCCAAAACCAGATGTGTATAATAAAGGCTGTTTTCCACAGACAAATCTTCAAATGATATACAATTTGCTATGTAAACAAAAATGGTACAATATAAAGGAATAAAATAAAGCCCAATCTAGCACATTTCATGGCTTGCAGCTGCTTTATCAAAGAAAAAAGCTATAACAGAAAACAGCTATTCGACATACAATTAATATAAACCATGCCACTGGATACTGGGTGACGAGCTCCTAACCAACCGCATGCTGAGTAATACATCCAGAAATAAAACTATCAATGGAAATAAAGGTAACACTCATCTATACATCAACTTCTCAAAACATTTATGCAAATTTAAACACACCCCAAAATAGTCACTAAATTAAAACAGAGATCATCCTAAAAAGGAACAGAAATAAATATACATAATGACAGACATGGCTAGTGTTCAAGCTAATGATGACCAATAAAAAAGCTAATAAAATAAAATATGTATTCAATAAGGGTTTATAGCCTAATTTAGTGATATCTCAAAGTACCCTAGTGATCTTACATTAGGGAACCCTCACCAAAGATTAAACTAATTGTCTACATCATTGCCATCATGGTCAGTACCTTCCTGTACTATAATATTCTCTCAACCTATACCAATTAATTAGAAAAAAAAACAGACTCACATATTAACTTACCTAAAATAAGAGATATGTAATACTAAAAACCAAAAAAAAAACATACAAAAGGGTATACAAAAGGAAAAGAAAACAAGCTGACCATGAGAACCCTGCCAAACAAGGATAATATAAGGGACAAAGATCCAAATAAACATCACAAGTGGCATAATCCCCAAAGCCATTCCCTCGTCACCCTATTGTAAAAACAAAAAATCATATCTCTAAACTCTAAAAAAAATACAATGAAACAATCTGGATGATACCCAAATACTATATTACTGTAAAAAAAATCTACAAGAAAAGAGAAGAACGCAAAATCTGAGAGCACTTCTGTCTAAAAGATAATTCCAACTGCTATGATGTAATGTACTTACAAGATATATTCTTATAAGCAGCAGAAAAAGGCCAAATAGAAAACTTGCAAGGTATATTTCCAAAGTGTTCAAGGGACTCCAGGGGCAGTCAGGTCAACTTGATAGACCAGCTTTCACAGATACCTTCCAGCAAAAGAAGATCAAACAAGAGGAAAATCCTCTAGTGTAATATTGTAGGAACAATAAGTATTCATGCCCCCCAATATAGCCCTACTCACCAAATGCTGAGAGAAATGAGCGTACACATAGAGAATTGTACATCAAATAGATCACGTCCAAATGCTTTATTCCAACGTGTTTCGTATGACTCAGCGTACTTCATCAGGGAATAGTACACAAAAATATTTAAAATCACTTACATTTATACCAGTTCTGGGTGCAAGACAAGTGGCGGCCATTCACCAATCGGAGATCACAACGAGGCCTACCACCCACAGCATCACTCCCTGTACATAGGGAACCTGATGTATGCGGAAGTGATCGAACTAACCGTGGTTAGCTCCATGGCAATGGCCGAAGCTTCATCGCACCGATAGTAATAAGCAGTCAATTAGACTGCAGAAAAACAGCAAAAATATATTATATCAACGATATAAAATCAGAATAAAAACATTTAAGTTTACTGTATTGTAAAGAACTATTAAAAGGATATATTTATAAAATCCCTAGTATAAAACGCAGAGAGAATATAGAATTATGTATATATATCATATGATAGATTAAACATGATGTAAAAAGGTAGTGGAATAGAGAACCTAAATACATTTTTGGCACATAGATATTTCATATATAAAAATACACAAATAAAGTTATAATGTCATGCAATTCATAAATTTCGAACCTTAGAGACAGATATGGCTAGCTTGAAAGAAAAAAGGGGGTATTTTCTCCTAACTGGCATTCAATAGGCCCATAGAGAAATACTGGACTCAGGTCTCAAAATTTCAAGTTCTGGGCTACTAGCCAGGCCTGAAAAGTTACTCGCCACCAGTTTCCACACCTAACCCTACCCATATCCCTGCCGTTAACCTATCACGGTGCCCGTGATCCCTTTGCTGTCACTCTCGCTTGTGGTGCTCTCTGATTGGCTGAGCAGGTTTGGCCCGCCTCCGGTGACCTTTTTATACTCGCCTCTGACATCTGTCACTCGTCCTTTCGTGGTGTTCCTGAGCCAGTGTTGCTGTCTTCCGTTGATCCTGATTCCTGTGTACCGATTTGTCCTGTCCTGACTACGCTCCTGTGTGCCTGTTCTGTGATTCGACCCGGCCTGGCTGAAGTTCCTGTTTGAGACCGATCTGGCTTGTCTGAGAACCATCTCTGTGTACCGACCCGGCCTGGCTGACGTTCTTGCTCGTGATTGACCCGGCTTGCCTGAGAACCACATCTGTGTACCGACTCGGCCTGGCTGACTTCCTTCTACGTGTTCCGTACTGGCTTGTTCCAGTGACCTCCGAGGACTGTTTCAAGCGCTGTTGTCACCGCGGCGACATCCTGACTTCCGCCAAGGCCCAGCACCGGACCAATTGTTGACTGCCATAGTGCTTCCGCTGTGTAGTGCTTACTGTGCTGAGTCTCTGTTTCAGATTGCAGAGCTGTGTAATCGTTCTGAGCCTTCCTGCTACTTGCTGAACATTGCACTGTTCCATAAGCCTTGCTGTATGAGCTGCTTGACCCGTTCTATGCTGGTATCTTCAGTGTGAGCAATTACGTTGGTGCTAAGCTGAGTATTGTTGCTTTGGTCGGCAGCTCAAACATTCATCTAGCAGAGTAGTCGGTATTATCTCCAGTGCCCGGTGCGGCGCCATAGGCTCTAGCATTGTCTCTGGTATACGCCCGTGAGGGCTATAGGCTCACTCCTCCTCTGAGTGGTCTCCGGTGTATGCCCGTGGGGCTATTGACCATCTCTACGGTTACAGCAGTCTCTGAATGATGCCCGTGGGGGCTATTGGCTAAGCTCTTGCAGGTTTCTCCAGTATACGCCCGTGGGCGCTACAGGCTCAAGTCACCGGATCGCCGGTTATCACTCTTAACGCCCGTGGGGGCTAAGGGAGAGGTCTTGCATACTGCAGTCCCAGTGTGACGCACGTGGGGGCTACCGACTCAAGCACTGACACATATTGTTGCCGTCATTCCTACGTCAGTGGGGGCTACCGATCCAAGAACTTGCAGATATTGTGGTTCTCATTGCTACGCCCGTGGGGGCTATGCACCAAGATATTCAAGGCAGTACTGACTGTTTATTCAGCCTCCTGTGCTCTAACATCTACAGCTTTATTCACCACCTTGGGCGTGCCAAATTCCACAATTGAGACTGTCTTTTGCAAGTTAACCCTTGAGTAGCCTGGCTATAGTAGCCTTCACTGTGTTATGCTATAGTGTCCATTGTACTCACTTATCTGTATTACTACTCTGATTGTATTCATTACGCTATTATCGCCTATAGAGGGCGCTTCTTTTATTTTTTTCTTAATGAAACTGTGTTTTAATTCACTAACTGGTCTGAGTGTCTTGAAAACCATAACATAACCCCACCCATCTCAAGTTCTGTTTGATAAAATGATGAAATCTAATATGCACAATAAACACAAAAATGAGAGTAGGGAAATGCTTGAGTAAACCATCTTGGACATATAAAAATACTATTAATTTAAAGGAGCAGCATGTAAAGGAGCATAAGTATATTTTACAGTGATATTCCTACAGGTATAACAGGAATACTTCCACTGCAGGGAGACTTTCCATTCAAGTTAATGCTGATACTTTTTTTTAACCCTTTGGGTTCCAGAGGGGTACGCAAAGAATGGCTTTGCCATATTTTACGCACCCCCCCTGGCTCTTAAAATAATACTGTTAACAATATATCCAGCTGGTGACTAAACCACATATTGTATAATACCTTCTGTGGGAGATATGGGGGTTATGCAATAAAGCGTGATAAAGAAGTGATAAAATGGACATTACTTCTCCAGTGATATCACTTTTTCAGTTCCTGTGTTATTCTATAAAATAAGATCTCCAAAGTTCTAGAAATCTTAGTGAATTGGCTCTATAGACTAACATAGGAATTGGAGAAGTGATTTCACTGGAGAAGTTGTCACCTCTTTATCACACCTTAGTGAATCTCCCCCCATGACTTGTAAACTAAGATTCCTATTGTTACAAGAACAGAACCACTCCCCATAAAAAATTACTGGTTTCAAATGGGAGTTTTAACTTGTATTACAGAGAGGTCTCTAACCCATTGCAGTTCATTTGCTGGGATGCTCCTTTTTTGTTTTTTAACCCTTTGAGTGCCAGATGGGTATGCAATGCATTGCAAGTGTTGTGTACCCCTCTAGCACTGAAAGGGTTAACATGTCTCTAAATGCTGCAGTAGGCTGGGTCACACTTGCTCACTTGTTTCAGTAGCTATAGCTGGTATTGCCTGATAACTGCCCTGCAATTCCCCTTACTTCCTTATGTACCAGAAGTCTAGAATGACAGTGAATTGTAGAAGTCTAGGGTGACAGTGAAGGGTATCAGGAGATTGGTGAACTTGTCCTTTACAGCTTAACATGATGTAGTTGCTTGACCCACACAAAAAGAAGACAGAGATAATACACTCCAGTCCAGAAGCAAATCTAGAAGCTTAAACATAATAGCCTTAGCCTAGGGGTTTGTGGCTGTGGACAAATGCTTTGCTTACCAACTCTGTGCTATTTGTGCACACTTGCCGCTCAGCACTCTCAGCAACAGACCAGCTCCCAAACAGCTCCACTCACATTGAGTCACACACTGACTGATGTATTCTCCTTCTTTGCCTGGCTGCACCGCAGCACTTGAAGTCAGCCAGCACTGAGACACTACCACAGTGTCCAGTGTGTTTCTATTTGATATTAATTATATCACATCAGACAGTGGCCTAGACGTCATGGTGCGTGACTGCGCTGCGCAGCATGAAGTCAATGATATCTGGACTGGCTCTGGTCTGATGCTTCAGCCTTGAACTGTAGGCTCAGACTGCATTGCTGGCAAGTGGCACTGGCAAATATGTGACGTGACATCCGGGCCACCGGCTACGGCCCCACCGACACTGGCTGAGACGGAGTTATTATTTTTTGACAGTGCATCCACAGGCCTGCTACAGTCTGCTTAGATTCAAACATGCTTCAAATGAAATGGAAGCATGTTTGAAAGTACTATAATGAAAAGAGACTTAATTGTAAAATTAGTCTTGCCTCATTGTACTACATGCAAACAAGCTTCCGTTTCATTTGAAGAATGTTTGAATCTAAGTGGGCTGACAACAGGCTTAATGTTACATTAAAAGGGTTAACCATCAGTGCAGTCATATATAAGCTCTGCTAACAGGATGAAAATATATATATTTTTTTGCCAAATACTACGCACAGTTTTTTCATGCCGTCCTGTCCCAGCTTGAGCCTCCCCTTAGGTCCCTACTTTCCTGCCGTGCTATTGATGCCAGCCTCTGTCTCATGTTGCTCCCAGAGACCCCTGTGGTTCACTCCCATCAGATCCTTAGAGGAGCGGGCCACTCATCCCCTTGTCACACACTTCCTCTTAGTTTAAGGGCAATGTTTACATCAAGAGACGGGAAATGTGCGAGAAGGGGAGAAGCGGCAGTCTGTTGAGTTTCCACTCGCTCTCACTCAATTTTTCCTCGCCAAATGCGAGGAGGTGAGTGGAAATTTGAGCCCTGACTGGACTTTAAAATCCCCCCTTACTTATAGGAGCACCAAAAAGTCAAATGCAGCCAGAAAAAAAACAGCCAGAAAAAAAAAAAAAAATCATCACCGGGCTTTAAACAAAGAACTAGAGAAAGTTACTAACCTCCAGTTCTTCATTCAGGCCCCCAGGAGATAGAGTGCCTAAATGGTAGATCCAAAGGCCTCACAATGACAAAGTTTGGCAAATCTATTAGGAGTTGTTGCAAATACGTGTTCAATTCCAATGATGCGAAAGCCCTGTGGGCCTCCAGAGGGGCACATGTTGAGATGGCGGGGGACTGTATGGTCCTTGGATTGTTTTTTGATCAGTAGTCTATGTTCTCTGGAATGATCCCTTAATGCCCTAGTGGTGCGGCCAACATATTGAATGCCGCAACCACAGATAATAGCATAAATCACAAAGGTCGTTGCACAGGTTATAAGACTTCTGATCTCAAATGTTTTATGATTAAGAAAACTAACAATAGATTTAGTCTTATTGGCTATGACTTCACAATTGGTGCATCTATTATGTAGGCATTTAAAGTTGCCAAAAACAGGTGCAGTGTTAAAAATCCCTTTGGGACCAATAGTCTCACTCAGTTTTTTGGGGTCTACTGGGGGCAATCACCCCTCTTATATTTTTATCCTTCCTATACGTAATTCTGGCTTTTCTAGTTAGACTATCTTTCAAGAGGGGGTCCTGTAATGGGATCCCCTAATGTTTAGATACTATATTCTGTATTGCATTAGACGAACCACTGAACTGGGTAATAATAGAGGGTGGACGTCTTATTGGTGTATCGCTCTTATGTTTGACTCCAAGAATAGTTTGTCGATCCAAATTCTTGGCTCTCTGATATGCTGATTCAATAACAGTCGGTTTATGACCCCTTTCTAGAAACTATTGCTTCAAAAGACTACTTTTTTCTATAAAATCTTCTAATGTGCTACAATTTCTACGGAGCCTGTGAAATTGCCCAAAGGGTATGTTGTTAATCCAGTGGCAATGATGGCAACTGTCCGCTCTTAAATACTGGTTCCTACATACTTCTTTTTGATAAAGAGTGGTAATGATGGTCGAATTTGCAGAAACTCCTAGGTTCAGGTCTAAAAAATTTATGTTATTCTTATGGATCTCAGCTGTAAACTTGAGCCCTAATGTGTTACTGTTAAACTGTTGGATCATGGACATCAAATCACATTCACTGCCTCCAGTGGCGTAACTAGAAGCCACCGGGCCCTGGTGCAGAAATTGCCGCCGCCCCCCCCCCACCTTCACGTTGCCCCATGTACATCTCCTATCTCCATCTCTCACGCGGTTCTCAGTTATGCAGAGTGCTGGGAAATGATGTTGTCTCCCAGCGCTCTGCATTACTAGAGTGCCGGGAGATCAACTGAGCTGCTGCGGGCAGGGCTGTGGGCGAGTGGTGATGGGTTCGCAGGGGGGCGGCCGGGCCCCTTGGAGTGACGGGCCCGGTCGCAGGTGCGACCCCTGCAACCCCTATTGTTATGCCACTGACTGCCTCCCCAAATAATCAGAATGTTGTCTATATACCGGCCATAGCAGATCAGACTGCCCCCACCTCTCGCTGGGACAAACTGAAAGATCCTCCCAGAGGCCCATAAAGAAGTTAGCATAAGAGGGGGCAAATCTGGTCCCCATAGCAGTTTCTTTCATTCGAAGATAAAAATGCCCAAGCATCAAACGGAGTTCATTTTAGAGTGTGTCTGTTTTATTTTACATCCCAATTCTTTTGTCTACCAGGAAGATTTTTATCTTCAAATTAAAGGAATGGTCATGGGGATAAAAAAAAATACATATTTTATCGAAATTATTTAAAGTGTCAAAGTTAATGGAAATTGATTCAAATAGTCTATAATATGCTATCTAAAAGATATAATCTTCCATTATGCATTCCCTTCACTGACTACAGAAGTGCCTTTGACTCTGTGATAATGCGAGCAATAATCTGTTTTTCGATTTTTGTTTTGCTTAAACAAAGAATAGAAAGAGCTTGCATTGATATCCTCCAATCAATATATTAAAGCACAACTGCATCAATACAGGTCGACAATGATAAAGTCCAGATCAACAAAGAAAAAGGCATATGACAAGACACAATGTCTCCCAAACTATTTTCAGATTGTTTGGAAAACATTTTACACAAACTAAATTGGGACAATAAAGGACTTCAGGTCAATGGAGACTACCTACATCACTTACGTTATGCAGATATTTTTCCATACCTTTTGACAGTAGTCCTGAATAGGGATGGGTGAAATTTCCAGCAGTACTTTTTGTGAAAAAACAGCGATTTCATCCTTTTTCTTGAAAATTCCCACAAATATACAGTACATAAAATGTTTTGCTTTTTCGCCACTGCCAATAAGCTCCCTGACAAAAAATGCCCATACTTCACCTATGCTTTTCCATGACTGCAAGATTTCCGGAAGCAATATTACTTCTTCTGAGTACTGAAGTGGGGAAATAGTTAGCTGAAAATAAAGGCTGTAACAAAGACCTTGAAAAAAAATTGTTAGGAGGATAAATGTCTTTGTCCTCTATCCATAACAATTTCTTCCTGCTTAACCCCTTAAGGATCCATGGTACTGGCACATCATGGAATTCTGAGATAGCAAAACTGCTGCATGCTGCTCTACCATCCCAGAGAGAAAAAAACAGCTACGCGGTCCGTAACAGCGGCCACACCCTGGATCAGGTGGTTGTTAAGGGGTTAAGTAACATTGATCCAACCATCCTTGAAAAATAACTGCTGTTTGGGATATTTCACATTACATTACATCAGTTCTTTAAAGCCTCTGATTTCAACATAAGAAAAGGGCAGCATGTCAACTACCAACATTCTGCTAAGTTTACTCATACACAGGTGAACTTTTACAGTCTTTGTATGCAGGTTTTGACTTCTTTCTGATAACTTAGTAAGTGTGGGATGGTAGGGTACCCTTTTAAAATGTTGCACAGAAAGCATTGTGCTGCTACACCGCACATTAAGCATGTCACAGTGATCAAAATGGTGACATGGGATTCTTGCCCAACATGAAAGCTTGAGATTCTCATGTAACTTTCTGAAAGGTCACTTCAGCCCAGCCCACATACCTCCAGAATCATTAGTTGATGTGCTGTACAGCTTCAACATCCTCTGCCCCTTGCAGCCTCTCTCTTAATGATGGCAAGAAGATATATATATAGAGAGAGAGAGCGAGAGAGAGAGTTCTATAGCAGTTACTACCATTATCATATTTGTGTCAAATGTAAGCTATCCTTATTCTCAGTTTACTGACTCTTATTAATTATTGGTCCTAGCAGTGGTCCCAAGTGTGGTGAATGGAAGCAACCCTTCACATCTTACTTCATCGTCATCTGTGCTGCTTACATTTGCCCTGGTTTCCTCTGTCATCTGTAGCTTTTTCTACCTGATATTCAGAAGGGATGGGCTAAAATTTCTGCCTCAAACCACAATGACACTTTCCACCTTCGGAAATTTTAAATGAAAAGTGCAGTTTTCCCGCTTTTTTGCCCAGGTCATTACAATGGGAAGACTGAATTTCTACCCACAACAAGGCAGTTTTCTTTTCTTTTCCAGCAGCCATATAAACGTTTGTCAAGCTCTCACAGCATGCCATTCTGTGTCTGTGGGAGGAGAAAGTAGCACATTTTTGAGCTAGAGCAGTTAGGCAAATAAAGGGGAATTTAAACTTAGTTTAGGGAGTATCTTAGGTAGGACATTTGTTCTCTATATTAAGGAAGCCTGGTGGCACTCTGGTGGAGAGGAATAGAGAAAGGAGTTTGACCCCAAATACCCCAAAATTTGGTGAGACTGACTGGCAAGACACATGCAGCTAAGGCCCAATTTTCTTGCTGATTTTATTTTAATTATTACCTGTGTGTTGGATGTGTCTGGGGGTGTGAGAAGGGAGCAACGGAGATTGACCCCCAAATACCCCAACATTCTGTCTGACTGATTTGATTTGAAAGAATAAGGCAGTGTAAGGATCTGACAGACTAGGGTCTCGATTCTATTACCAGCGCTAAAAATAAAACAGGCGCTATGTTTTTTTAAGTCAGTTTTTGCTATCCTATTCACCGACTTGTGAAAACAAAACCAGCGGTAATTAAACTTACCGCCAGTCTAAAAAAAAGCCCATAGGAAACAACTAAAAACAATGTGCAATTAGTATCCTATTACCCACACTCAGTATTACCGCCTGTTTTGTGGTTACATTTAAGTCAGAAATTATGCACCTCAGAGGTTGAGGAGTAGAAGCCATAATGATGGTTTCAAAACCATCGTTGTTCAAACAAAAGCAGTGTATAATACAGTATACAGCATAGAAATCCGACATAGAGTGCCCCCTTCAACATATTAACCCCCCCTTTTAAAAGTCGACTTGCAGTGCTTTCTTTCACCACTTTAATTCAACTAATATTGTTCATATTCCACATTTTAAACCTTCCCCTTCAAAATTTGACTTGCAGTGCTTCCTTTCACCTCTTTAATTTGACTAATATTGTTCACATTCCACATTTTAACCCTTCCCCTTCAAAATTCAACTTACAGTGCTTTCTTTCACCACTTTAATTCAACAAATATTATACATTTGTCATTTTAACTCTTCCCCTTCAAAATTCGACTACAGTGCTCTCATGACTTTCTTTCACCATTTAAAATCGACAGATATTGTTCACATCCAACATTTTAACCCTTCCCCTTTAAAATTCGACTTATAGTATTTCTATGAACTTCTTTCTCCATTTTAATTTTGAAAATTATTGCTCCCATTCAACATTGTCTACTATCCAATTTTTCTGCAAAATACAGACTATTTATGTGTCACAGTGATCCCTGTGCAACAATGTATAACTTGCTGTGCTAAGTGTGAAAGACCACTCACTCCTACTATTTGATGGCTAAACCCATTTGATGTGTTAATGTTACAGTAAGAAGTGATACAAACCCCTCCTTTACTTTTGTAAGGAAGGTTACAGAATAAGTGTGACCCAATTTATATAACAATGAGTGAAACTATTCTAAAAAGGATTCAACATTTTTCTTCTCCTGTTTTTTCGACATGCCCTCGTATTTTGTTTTGCAAGATTAACCCTATGAGTACCAGAGAGGTAGCAGCACATTGCAATGTGTTTGCTATCCATCTGGCACTCAAAGGGTTAAAAGAATTAGTGGAAACAGTGCTCCTCAATATTACATAAACCTATATTTTGATTCTAATGAGTAGCCTAAACTCTATTTTATGAGATCAGTAAATAGTAGGGATCTAACTTCCATTATCTTTATGATCCACCCTTACACTGCTGGTAGCTTGTGAGACCTGGGCTGTAGAAACCTCAGAGTTCTCACAGCCAGGTTGTGTATGTATGGCTTGCTGCCAAAAGCAGACAATAAGTTCCAATCTACCGTTACAACAAAGTATTCAGTCAGTGTGCTCAATGATAGCCACTCTGATGATGTTAGGATGTGGCTGTTTGTCTCTATCCATTGCACACTGTGTGGTGCACTGACCACACATGCCAGTGTGTTGGAGTAGAATCAGTACCAGGTCATCAAGCGGCAACTGAGCAGATTCCATCCTGCAGAATAAGCTAAGATGCTGGCAGGGAGGTTTCACCATTAGTATCAAACTGTCAGCAAGTTGTGATGTGTTCTTAGTGAGTTCTAGACAAGGGTTATAGCAGCAGTGGCAGTACTTGGGTTCTGGTGTCATGGTGTTTGGATAAAGTCGTGCCCTCAGATGTTATTTACCACACACACTGTGCACATTGCAGTTGCTGATGAGAGGCACAGTTCCTGCTCTCAAGGGAAAATTTCTATTCTAATAACAACACACCTATGATTTTGGAGGAGGGGCAGGTGGAGAAGAATTATTGGCCAACTTCTTTTTTCTACATACACTGAGGGCTACTTATTGTGCTGCTATTGCTTCCGGTGCATCACTGGAGCTAGTCATGGAAAGTGGAACCTTCCTCATCCATCACACATATTACTGCTATTGTTGATCCCATTCCCTTTCAGCTACCTAATCATCCTATTGCTTAAAGGGATAGTAATACTTAAAATGTAAAAAAAAATATGTTGTAGGGTTTATCCCCCTGAGTAAAACAAGCGTACTCCCACTGCTGAAAAGTGTTTCATTCAAAAGTTATTAATTTTCAAAGTTGAATTTTTTAGGTGCAATATCACAGTGGCCTGAAATTGTACAGTGGCGCTGTTGCTACACGATCCTATGGACAGCTCTGGTCAGTTGACCATAAATCTCCATAGGATGGTGTAGCAACAGCACCACTGCACAATTTCAGGCCACTGTGATATTGCACCTAAAAAATTCAACTTTGAAAATTAATAACTTTTGAATGAAACACCTTTCAGCAGTGGGAGTACTCTTGTTTTACTCAGGGGGATAAACTCTACAACATATTTTTTTTTACATTTTAAGTATTACTATCCCTTTAAGCAAACTCAGCAGCAACAGCAAGAACAGCGGTTGCAAATTTAACAAATATGGACTCAGCAGGACATTTGACAATGGCCAGAGGCCACAAAAAATAAACAGTTTTTGGGGGTTTGTTTCTAAGTCCTACAAATCAATGTTTCCTTAGGGCTTTTGCCAAACAAGCTTAGGTCATACAAATTTTGTAACTACAAAATACTCTATAAAGTCAAATATCAGTCCACCCCAGTGCCAGTGTCACGGTTTTTAGATGAACACTCAGACCAGATTGGTAAGGATAAAATGACTTTATTAAGATAAAGTACACACATGTAGTTAGGCCCTTGGGCCCACACAAACAGAACATAAATGTATACAGGTAAATGAAGTAATAGCAAGCCAGTAATAGACATTTACGATGGAATGGAAACAATCACTGGCAACGGAGGTTCTGGCTTGAATTGGACAGACAGCAGGCAACACAGTCCAAGAACTGGCCACAGGACCTTGGTGACAGATGGTCCAGGAGTAGCTGACTGGCACAACCCAGATGCCTGGGAGGCACAGAACCCAGAAGAGCGAGGCAACACTACTGGCACAACCCAGACGCCTGGGAGGCACAGAACCCAGAGAAGCGAGGTAACACTGACCCTGGCACTGGATACAAATAGACCGAGGCAACTCTCATAAGCAAACCCTAGAACGCTAGGAGTGGATCATAATACTAGTATATATATATATATATATATATATATATATATATATATATATATATATATATATATATATATTTATATATATATATATAAAAATATATACATACATATATGGAGGCAACAAGTGTCCCCTCACTCTGAGGATGGTTCAACGCAACACTGGCTGTTGAGCCCAAGGCTACTGCAGTGAGGAATATTCACAACCCTACCTGGAAGATCCAGGCACAAAAATGGTCAACAGGTAACGCCCAGTGATATACTGCAACTCCCAAAGGGAGTGAGCCCAGTGCTGTAAGGGATGTGGACCCAGAGAGATCAGAGTAACACAGCCAGTGCTATGAACACTGTACCGGTGCTTCGCGTATGCACACCTGCAGAGGAGGTTAAGAGAGTAGCTAAAGCATGAATGCTTAACCAACGGTCGACAGAATAATAGTGCCATGTGGCGCACACCGACTAGCGTAATGGCAAAGCCACAGCAAATTCAGCTGGACCAAATGGAGGCAACCAAGTGGTAAGCTAGATACAAATGGCAACAGAGCGGTAATACGGTAGACACAGTCAGTAACAGAATAGGTACTCAGCCAGGTAATGTTAGTAACGGAGCGGGTTATCAGCCAGATACGGTCAGCAACGGAGCGGGTTCTCAGCCAGATATAGTCCACAGCAGAGTAGGTTCTCAGCCAGATACAGTCAGCAATGGAGCAGGTTCTCGGCCAGATACGATCAGCAACGGAGCAAGTTCTCAGCCAGATACGGTCAGCAACGGAGTGGGTTCTCAGCCAGATACAGTCAGCAACGATGGATCAGCAGTAATACAGGAAACTCAGGAACGTTGTGAGGCAGGCCAGGTCATACACAATCAGCGATAACGGAGCAAAAGTCAGGAACTAGTACACCACGAAAGGGCACCATAGTGTAGACATGACAGAGGTTATAAAGGCTATCACTGGGCGGCGACAAAGATACTTGGCCAATCAGAATGAAATAGGGAAATAGGAGAATCAGAATGTCACTGCCTGCAGCCAGGAGCACGGGAACAGTGATAGGCAGCTTATATCAGGGGTTTCCTGTCTTAGGGTGGGAGAAAAGTGTGAAAAATTTTCTGCATGAATTTTCGCGAAAACTTGCCGATTTTTCACTTTTCCAGCGAAAGATTTTGTCTTTCCACCTATGAAAAATTTTCGTTCTTTTCACCTGTTTTAACAAATTTTTACCTAATTTAACACATGTTTCTCCTATATTTCCCATTGGTACTACATTTCCCATTGTAATATTACTTCTTCTGAGGGCTAAAGTTTAGAAATATGTGGCTGAAAGTCAAAGTTGTGAATCCTACAGCAAAATATGGCTTGAAAAAGGTGTTAGCATACAGAATGCATTTGTCCTTTGCCCACAACGCTAACTTCCTGCTTAAGTGACGCTGACACATATTCATGATGATGTTGAATAATAATAAAAAAAAGTACATCATACAATGTGGCGTGGTGTGAGTTGTGTATTTATATTGTTTTTACTATTGTTATATGCTAGCCTCCTTCTCAGATTAGTGACCACATTACTTAACAGTGGTCTCAAGTGGGGTAGATGGTGGCAGCCATTTTTCACATCCCTCCTCCACATCCTGCATGTGCTGCTGTTAATATATTTGTCCTGGTTTTGTCTGTCATACTCCTCTGCAGCAGGAGCTATAGGTGTTATTTGGACTGAACTAACTGTTGGCACCGGCAGTAGCACACTCTGTGACATATAACTTTAATAGTTCTTTTTTCTGCCCTAGATCCCTGGGAACTTTTTAAAGTGCTTCTGCTAGCTGTGGCACCCTTGGCCTGCTGATAGTGTGTCTCCCAGTCAGACCTGTGGTTGTGCTTCAGATGGGACATCATAGAGGAGGTGCCTAGGTATGAGCATGCTTTACCCCTGCTCACTTGCTTTTTGCACAGACCACAGATAGCAACATGCTTCGCCTGAGGATCCTGAGTGAAGTATCTCCAGACTGTGGACTTCAAGGAATGAGGGGTTCCTGAGGTGGTGCTGCTGCTACTACTACTGGGCTAGATGTTGATGCAATTCTACTACCACTATTACTAGGTGTCAAAGGTGCAGCACTTACAGCAGCAACAGCAGAGGCACTCGTCAAATCTAACATTGTAGATGTTAATAACCTGTGTTGCTGTTGCTGGGTACTCAAAACAGGTGTGTGTGGCTGAGTAGGACTTTGAAGAGGCATTGATGCTGATGATGACTGATAGGGTGACTGTGTGCTTTTTACATCTGTGCTTGTCCAGGGTCAGAATTTCCAGTGGCTTTTTCAAACATTTTATAGACAGGCACAGTGCTCCTTAAACATGGTGGAAGATTCGTCCTTTGACTTTCTGCTAACGTTATAGCCCTGTTATCATCCTCACTCTCAACTTCATCTGTATCTGGACAAGAGAAGTGTGCTGGAGGGATGTATTCCAGATCTGCATCATCATCAGTCATCATTAGGTCATCCTCGGCAGCATCAGCATCACCTGACAATTCTTACCCTTATGTTCCTCTAAGCTTTTAGAGGTCTCAAACTATTTATTTTTACTTTTACTTTAACAAAGTTCCCTAATACTTTGAGGATGGGTGTTTTGGTGCTTGCTTGTCTCACTCTCTAATGCAGCAGGTGGTTCAGCTGCTACACCTTCCTCTGTTATGCTATTACCAGCATCATCAATGTGAATGTGACCTGTTGTCATCTTCAATGTTCTTCTTACATGGTTCTTTATTTCTACTGGCACTGGTGGTGCTGGAACTAGTTTTGATGGGACCTTGACAAACTGCATCCTCCCTTTGAGTAGAGAGATCATCATCATTGATTGCACAGTATGCAGCAACCATTGCTGCAGTAGGTTTTTGGACTACTACTTTACTCTCACGTCCGTACACTGCTCCACCCCTCCCCCTTCCCCTTGTGCGTTTGCTGGATATTCTGCAACTACACTGTGGTTTTTTTACTGTACGGTGCACAACACAACTGATGGAGCTGCTTGATGTCTTCCCTAAGCCCAGTCAGCTGTCTGTCACTGTCACCTAAGATATTTAGTTATTTATTCTTTTTCATTTATTTATTTTTATTTATAAAAATAACCCTGTTGTCTTATCACAGTCTGTCCAAAAAAATTATAACTGAAAACAGCTTCTTTCCCCAGACTTCCCCACCTAGCACAGAGACAATAACAGAAAGATCAGCAAGCAAATAGGTCCCTAACTGCCTGTGTCTTGCCAGTCAGTCACATGGAATTTTGGAGTATTTGGGGTCAACCTCCTTTCTCCCTTCTTCTCCCCAGAGTGCCCCACTGACTCTCCTAATACACACTTGCACAGAACAAATGTCCTAGTAAACGATTCCCTAAACTAAACTTCTATTCACCTCTCTGTCTTCTCTAGCTCAAACAAGTTGCTGCTCTCTCCTCTCACAAACACAGAATGGCTGCTGTAAGAGCCTGACAGCCTTTTATATGGCTGTAGAAAACTTAAGTGTGGTGGAGAAAAAAATTCTTCCTAGTGATCTGAATGGGTGAAAAAGGTGGGAAAATGCAGAAAAATTGCACTTTTGTCAAGAAATTATTCACCAAGCGGAACATGCCATTATTTGCCGATTTCAGTTTGAGACGAAAATGTTTGCCCATCCCTCTCCTGTCTCTATCACTTTACATACAAATTTCTTATTTTCTTTTATTGATTTATTTTTTATTAACTGTCCTCCCAATACCAGTCAAGAAACCCCCCAAAACAAATTCTCTGTTCAACTGATTCATACCCCAGACTCCATCCACCAACATAAGCACACTCCTCAGACCCCTTTTATACCATGCCTTATGTTTTTTTTTAATTGTATTTAGGGTACGCCCCCAATCCCAGTAAACAACACCCCCCAAAATTCCCTGTTCAACTGATTCTTTTTCCACACCCCACCAAAACAGGCACCCTTGTGCCCCTTTTATACTATGCCTTTGGGAATTAAAATAATATTTGCTATGTGTTGTGTATAAATTTAACGTTCCCATTGATTTCAATGAAATGAGCTAGGTGGAAAAACAGCACTTTTTGTGGGAAATTATTCGCCAGACGGGAAGTGCCATTTTTCTCTAATTTCAGTTTGAGGAGAACATTTTCACCCATCCCTAATCACTACTGCTCTTATCTGCCACAGATCCCTGGGAAATTTTTGGAGCACTTCTGCTGCTGCTAGTTGTTGAACTTCTGACCTGTTAATAGTGTGTTTCCCAATCAGACCTGTGTCTGTGCTTCAGGTGGGATCTACCAGCTCATGTGCTTTTTGCACAGACAATACATAGCAACATGCTTAACTTTTGTGTCCTGAGTGAACTATCTCCATACTGCTAGCTTCATGGACTCCTGTGGGGCTTCTACTACTACTGGGGCTAGATAGATAACTATGCTGCAGTACCAGTCAAGACAAGACTTCCTATTTTTTTTCTTTGTTTTTAAAAAATCTTTATTAAGTAGAAGAAACCATACATTGTTTAACCATTATAGGAATACAAAACATGATGAAAGAATGGAGAAAAACCATTCTGTATAATCATCAAATCACAAAGGATACATTTAAATAAACAGTATAAAAGTAAAGTGTCTCGCTCTCTCAAGGGAAGTGAAGGCCTGTGTGTATGGAGGTGGGAGAAGTAGTATGTACAAGACTATCGAGCATTAATGCGACTAAGGCTAGGAAGGGAGGGGAAGGAGAGAGAAATAAAAAAATAAAATAGTAAGGGTAGGGGATGTGGAAAGCCTGTGTGGTACAGTCATGCTGAAGAACAGCATATGGTCAAAGTGTGCCAATCAAGAGACAGAGTAGAGGTGTATTCTACTGCTGGTGTAAATTGCTGTGCTGAGGGGATGGCCACGAGAAGAGGCCAACCAGATAAAATGGTATAACATTTAAAAGACGGGTCACGGCAGGAGGCCCCAAGGGGCTTACGAAAAGCCCTGGAAGGAGCAGTCCTAAGCTGATGGTAATTGATGAGAACAGTAAGATACCCAAGTGAACCATTTTGAGTGGAATTTAGCCAAAGTATTGGGGGTTATGGCATGGAGTCTTTCCAGGGCTGTAATAGAGTCAACCAATGTGGCCCATGATTTGGAGGTAGGAGGGTCGGAGGAGAGCCACAATTTGGGCATGGGACGTCTGGCAGATTCTAACAGGGAATATAGTAAAGATCTCTCCAATTTAGTGAGGTGTAGGCTATCAGGTGAAATATAAGAAAGAGGGACTTCAGATACAATGATGTATAGGACAGTAGATATGATGGAAGCTATCTTCGTCCAGTAGGGGGCAGTTACCGAGCAAGACCACCAGAGATGAGACATATTTCCATCTTCTTTACAACTCCAGCATTTCTTTGAGCAGTTAGGATAAATGCGCGCCAAAAAGTATGGTTCATAGCAAACTGTTATTCAACAGGCAACTTAGAAGGCAAATATGCCTAAAACATGCCTGCATGCCTGATGCACGTTTTGCTACAAACACTTCATCAAAGGCATGGTGTGTGATGCTTAGGCTGAACATCATCACCTTTTCAAAGGTCAGAATCTCTCCCCCAAATGGGTGGGATCAAAAAACATTGATCGAAATGGCTCCTTGTTTTGTCAGTTAATGAGGACTAACTACACCTTAACCCTTGAAGGTAGCAATGCCAAAGAATGACAATTAGATCTCTAAATAATAGGAGTCTACACTTAAACCCTTAAGGACCCATGAAGTGCCAGGATCATCATGGGTGAACTTGCCACAAGGACCCGTGACGGTCCTGGCAGGTCATGGATTTCATGGCTCCCCAAATGGCTGTGCTCCGTAAGGGGAGACCTAAATACACACCAAATGCACACCGGTCCTTAAAAGGATAAAGATTGAAACTCGATTAAAAGAAAATAAAAACACCTCCATATATTTGTGTAATATCTATGCGTATACAAATGTGATCTTGTTTAAATCTTTTTTGATATACACAAGACAACATCCAAAAATGTGAAAAGAATAAGAAAAATCAATGAGTGTTGCAAAGTGCCGGTGTTCCGTTCTTTTAATGGCCAGATGTTAGCAGGGAAACCTCAGCAACAGTACTTATTTAGAAAAGTGAATGTGACAGGCCAAGAAACCTGGAAAAACTGTGTATTGAGTGAAGAACTGGAAACAGCACAAGTACAGGCATATGCTTGCAGCATATTGCAATGGTTTCTGGCCACCTCAGCTTCAGTATGACTGTGAGAAAGTGCAGTTCCTCCGGTGCTTCTCCTTACCTTAGCAACACAAATTGTCCTTACCCACAGCTTTGGTACTGGCAGCAGCTGCTGGAGCCTCCTCTTGCCTTCATTTAGCCTACTCTACCTTCGCATGCAGGGGCAGATCAGGTCAAATTACGGCAAAAGGAGGCTCCAGCAGCTGCTGCCGGTACTAAAGCTGGAGGTAAGGGCATTGTGTGTTGCTAAGGTGAGATACACCACTGGACCATCAGCGGCTTTAAACCTATGTAAGACAAGAGGTAAATGTGGATCAAGAGGAGATAGTGAGCAGCTGAAGATTGTTGTGTGGTGTAAGTTGGACATGTTATTTTTTCCTTTCAAAAGGAGATGGTGGGGAGGGGTGAACTCCGGCCCTCTGTATGTTGGAGTGAAGCAGTATGGAGGAGATATGCATATCTCCTCTTACCTGCCACTCCGGATTGTGTACAATTCTTCTTGACGGTGTGTATTGTAGTAATGAAGTCTAGAGGAGATATGTATATTGCCTCCTAGCTACTGCTGCGGGGTGTGTACAATTATTGATCAGTGTGTATGTCAGCCTGTGACAGTGTGGAGGAGATATGCATATCTCCTTCTAGCTGCAACCCCGGGTGTGTGAGGCATGGTCATAGAATTTGTGGTCAGGTCACCACTTTGTCTTGCTACCATGATGCCAAGGTACCCCATTACTGGGAAATCCTAACATTATTATGCTTTGTCCTATGAGCTGAACCTCTCCTACTATTTATTTTTTTATTATATTTTGTGATTTTATAATTGGTTTTATGTCTTTCAGTCCTACCCAATCATGTATTTACATGGCATTGTTTTATTAATATCTAATACAGTACTGTGCAAAAGTCTTAGGCAGGTGTGAAAAAATGCTTTAAAGTAAGAAAGCTTTCAAAAATAGACATGTTAATAGTTTATTTTTATCAATTAACAAAATGCAAAGTGAGTGAACAGAAGAAAAGCCTAAATTAAAACAATATTTGGTGTGACCACCCTTAGCTTTCAAAACAGAAACAATTCTTGTAGGTACACTTGCACACAGTTTTTAGGGAACACGGCAGGTAGGTTGTTCCAAACATTTTGGAGAACTATCCACAGCGAACAAACTGCCTTCTGATACAGCCAAATATTTCTGATTTTGACTCATCAGTCCTGAGCACCTGCTGTAATTTTTCTGCACCCCAATTCCTGTGTTTTCTTGAATAGAATGAGTCACTTGGCCTTGTTTCCATGTCGGAGGTATGTCCACAAGTCTTTCATGAAGATAGCTTTTGACCAGATTTCTCCGGACAGTAGATGTATACCAGGATCCCACTTTTTTCTGCCAATTCTGAGCTGATGGTGCTGATGGGAATTAAGCATGATGTGTCTTTCATCTGCTGCACTAAGTTTCCTTAGCTGACCACTGCTTCTACAGTTCTCAACATTGCCTGTTTCTTTGTGCTTCTTCAAAAGAGCTTAGACAGCACATGTAGAAACCCCTGTCTGCCTTGAAATTTCTGCCTGGGAGAGACCTTGCTTATGCAGTATAACTACCTTGTCTCTTGTTGCTGTACTCAGTTTTGCCTTGGTGTATGACTTTTGACAATAAACTGTCTTCAGCAACCTCACCTTGTTAGTTGAGTTTGGCTGTTCTTCACCCAGTTTTATTCCTCCTACACAGCTGTTTCTGTTTCATTTAATAATTGTTCTTCAGCCCACATATTAAGTTGATGATCATTAACACCTGTTTGTTATAATTGTTTATCCATACAACTAGTTGCCTACAAAATCCATGACTTTGCTCAAGTGTGCCTAGAAGAATTTATGCTGTTTTGAAGGCAAAGGGTGGTCACACCAAATATTGATTTGATTTAGATTTTTCTTTTGTTCACTCACTATGCATTTTATTAAGTGATAAAAATAATTAACTGTCTAGTTTTGAAAGCATTCTTACTTTATAGCATTTTTTCACACCTGCCTAAGACTGTATATTTTTACATGTATTTGTGTTTATAAGACTTTTGCACAGTACTGTATATTTTTATATGTATTTGTGAGTAGCTTTGATTACATGGTGTAACATCTTCTACATTTATATTTATACAGTTTCTAATCACTAATATTTGGGGAAGCTTATAAAACTCTCCTCTGAAATACAGTTAGATGGGACTGTAATATTGAATACTATCTATCTTTGAGATCAGATGAAACTCTGAAGCACATGGCCATTGTTATTACATCCCACAACAAAGTTCTCCAATGAGCTCTCAAGCAGGACTATTTAATCAACATGGAAGCAATCATTCTAATGATAGGTCCTAAAGAAGTGGGTCAGACACCAATGGAATGCATAAGGAAACCTTTGTTTGGTATCAGTTTTACACTCATCACCTTTCATCACTGCAAATCTCAACATTGTTGGTGGTGATTCAGATGTCCTAGCATCCTGGGACTGTAGCAATTTTTATCATCTATCTGTCTTGTTTCTTCTATTTCTGTTTAATAAATATTACTGATTTGAGGATATTGGTATATTTTGGAGAGCAGTACTTTCCAAGAGATCTTTCTGTTGGAGGAATATTTCTGTGTATTAAACCTTAAGAAAATTCAAATTGAAACAATGAGGAAGTGCAATCTTACACATGAATGAGATGCTTACCTGTGCTGTTTAGAGTAGGTTGTTTTGGAAGATTTGGTCAGATGAATGTTTACTATGTGATTTATGCTAAAAATGATCCTCCTTATGCTACTTCCTGTGAAGGGAGTACAGTGGAAAAGTGTATGGACATTTAAGGGTGTTAGTTTCCTTTGTGTCTTGTTTTTCACCATATTTACTAACAAATCACAGACTAAATTGACATTTGTTTTCTTATGAACATGCTATAGTGCCATAATACTGCCCAGAAATTCAGGGCTTCCTCAGTACTCACACAAGTCTTAATCCCTTAACTACCAACCACATGGAAGGCACTTAAGGACCACAGAGCATTATTTTTGTTAATGGAATCAGAGGTCCCCAATGTGCAGCCATGAGGGGACCCCTGAATTCCATGACGTACATATCCGTCATGGGTTCTTAACGGATGTTTTCCCCATTACATATATGTACATCCTTGGATCTAAAAGGGATAGTGATGGTGGAATTTATGCACCATTATCTGCTAAAACATTTATATGTTTTATCAGCTACAATATAACCTTAGAACATAAGCTGTGATGGTGTGATTTGCAAATGGCACTTCATTTGGAATATTATTTATGTTATTATGTTTATTCATTGTGATGATAATGTCTTACATAGGGATGGAGAAAAAGATTCACACAAAAAGAAAAAGTGTAAAAAAGTCACCTCTCACAGTATGCAGGAATATTTGTGAAAAGTAGATTTTTTTCTGTTTTTGTTTTTCTGCAGTAACTCCCATCCTTGTCTTACTTCACTGGAAGCCAAATACCCACACATACTGACCCCCAGCCTTGTAACAAAGCAGACACAGAACTACACATACTGAACCTCAGTCTTGTCCTATTGCATTGACAGACATAACACCACACACACATTAACCACCCAGCCTTGTTCCCCAGTAGCCATAGAATGACACATATGGAAAAACTGTTAAATTGCTGGTTTCCTACTCACATTTCCACAGGAAAAAGGTTGGACTTTCTCCCATCCCTAGTCACATACGATGTTAAACACAGAGTGGGGGAGGGGCATATAGTTAATGCCTATACAATTTTAACAGTGAATTTCCATGCTATTGTTCTCATGAATGAGAAATGTAACGTTAACATTAATGATAGTGTTTTGTGATTTAATAATTGCATAGATCACTGTATTTATATTTAAACATGAATCTCTTTCACTAGATAACATATATTTAGAGCTAGGTGAGTCAATGAATTACTATCTACCATCAAATTAAATTATTTTGTGTTTTTATAGCAAGATTGCTATGCTTTCAAAGCTTACATTTGGATGCACTTTAAAAAAGGCACATTGAAAAATATGCCCGTAATCATGTTATATTCTACTTTTATTTTGTTTATTAATTTGATTTTAGCAACCTGGTTCCATAAGTAGATCAAAATATGTTACTTTACAACTACCATTTTTTGTCTCTGTAACAGCATAAAAATATTACATTTTTAACAAAGATATGAAAATATGTCCAAATATTGCCAATTTTGTTTTTGCAGCATTAATTGGCATTAACAGACCTCTTTGTATTTACTGCTTAAAAGTCCTATCATAAATGTGATTTTATTTATTGAATGCCAAAAGGTTATGTAAAGCAGTACAAAGTTACAGAAGGTGGAAAATATTAATATTAATATTGTAATACCTTGGCAATGAAAACATTCTGTGAATAAATAAATACATTTGGTTTGAAAGTGAGAGCCTGTATAAAATGAATAAGAGGAAATAAATTGTTTTATTTATCACTGAAGTCCCATCAACTAACAAAATGAGAAATAAATATTAAAATTTCTCTCATCTTTTAAGTCAAAGAATTGGAGTTTTATTGATTTCACAGCAACACAGTAACATAGTAAACTGGGTTGAAAAGAAGTTAAAAGACATGAGAATTATACAGCTTTCCTCCTGCCAAATAGATAAGTCTTTATCAGACCTTCCTGCTTTGCCTAGTAATATACAATTTAACTCTGTATGTTCTCCTTTGAAATATATATATCCAATCTCCTCTTACCTACATCCTTGGACAAGGAAATCCCATAATTGAACAGACCATACTTTAAAAAACCCTTTCCCCTACTGAAGTTGAAACCTTCTTTCCTCCGATCTAAAGGGGTGGCCCCTGGTTATGATCAGGCATTGGGATGAATAGCTCACCAGAGAGATCTTTGTAATGACCTCTCATACACTTATACATTATGATAAGATCTCCTCTCAGTTGTCTTTTCTCTAGAGTAAATAACCAAATTTGTCTAGTTGTTCTTCATTATTCAAATCCTCCATTCCCTTAATTAATTTTGATGCTCTTCTCTGTACTCAATCCATTTCTAGTATATCCTGTTTTAGAACTGGTGCCAAAAAGTATACTGTATATTCAAGGTGAGATCTTACCAATGATTTGCACAATGGCAAAATGATGTTATCCATTCTTGCCTCAATACCCCTTTTTTTATACAAGCCTTTGTTTGCTTTTGCTACTACTATTTGACACTGATCACTGTTTCCAGGTTTGTATTTTACAAGTATTCCTAGGTCCTTCTCTGTCAACGAGTCCCCTAAAATGCTTCCATTAAGTTCAAAAGTAGCATGCTTGACTTTACACTTTCCTACATTAAACTTCAATTGTTTGCCCAAGCTGACATTTTATGTAAATCCATCTGTAGAGAACCAATATCCTGTTCTGAATTTATTACCCTGCGTAATTTAGTGTCCCCTACAAATATTGATATTTTGCTTTCTAAATCTATTTGCAGATCATTTATAAACATGTTAAAAAGCAGAGGTCCAAGTAATGAACCCTGATGTAGTCCACTCTCAACTTTAACTGTATTGAATAATTGTTTATTTATAACCACACACTGTTCCCTATACTTAAAGGGTTAGTAATGTCTTTTATTATTGAAAGAAACATTGTACATATTCAAAAAATAAATCAAATGAAGCCATACTGATCTTTCAAACCTTTATAGTTTAAGAGGTATACGGTGATAAAGTTCCCTTCTCCCTTCCCTTTCACTGACGTCAGATGTAAGCTGACAGAAGATGATCCTGGTCCCAGCAGAGCCTAAATACCACAATCTAGAAATATACATTTTTCATTGGAACAGGCTTGAAAACCAGGCACACTTTGTAGACCGTTACAATTAAGTATTTCTTTTTATATTGTGGTATTTTGGCTCTGCTGAAGAGCCGCCTCGTGTTGCACTACTCAAATCTCCTTCTGTCAGCCTTACAGCTGACATCAGTGAAAAGGGAGGGGGGACTTTATCACCATATATCTCTCAAACCATAAAGGTTTGAGAGATCAGACTGGCCTCATTTGATTTATTTTTTGAATATCTACAATATTACTTTATATTAATAAAAAACATTACTAACCCTTTACACCAATTTTCTATACAATTGCAAAGCTTATCCGCTAGCCCAATGTCCTTCTTTTATACCCCAGCCTCCTGTGTGGAACTGTGTCAAATGCCTTTGCAAAATCTATGTGTATTAACTGCCTTACCATTATCTAGGTTACTACTTACTTCTTCATAGAAGTTGAAATTTTTATTTTGGTATGATCTATTCCTGCTAATAATCTTTTTACAATGTGATTCTAAACATAATCCCTTATTATCCCTTCTAGCAGTTTTCCCACTACATAGGTCAAATTCATAGTTCTAAAATTCATAGTATCTGTTTTAGTTCCCTTCTTAAACAGAGTAATTACATTGGCTATGCACCAATCTTGTGACCCTGAGCCTGTGGTGAGAGTAAAAAGAGGGGTCTTGTTAGCATTGCAATGATCTCCTGAAGAACCTTTGGATGTATGCCATCAGGAAGCAGGACCCAGTGCTTTGTCAGTCTTAATTTTGTTCAGTCTTCCCAAGACCTCATCTTGTGTTAATCCAATATCTGATAATGGTATGGTTTTATTTGTTGCTTTTTGAGGCTCTTTTATCATTCCTTTTCACTTTGTATATACTGATGCAAAGAAAGTGTTTGGAATATTGGCCTTTTTCTTAACCTCTCTAATCAACTCACCCATCTCATTTTTGAAGAATCTGTTGCACTCCCTCTTAAGTTTTTTGCCATTTATGTATTTGAAAAACTTTTTTTGGATTAGTCTTGTTCTACCTTGTAATTTGCGTTTCAATATCTATTTTTGCTAACCTAATTGAGTTTTTACAATCTTTGTTTCACTCCCTGTATTTCAAGAAAGAATGATCTGTTCCTTCAGACTTAAATAGTTTAATGCTTTTTTCCCTTGCCATTTCCTTCTTTACATTTGCAGTTAACCACGATGGTTCTGACCTACTTCTTTCGTATTTGTTCCGCACTGGTATATACTGTTGAATATATTTCTGCAACCTAAATTTAAATTCTATTTTTCCCCAGTATTTTTGCCTTTAAATAATTTAACACAGTCTATGTGTTGCATTGATGCTCTTAACATTTTTCCATAATAAAGTACATATATTACTTTGTGTTGAGTAAGTAACCTATATAACAATAGAATCAAGTCAATAAATGTGAAGATCAACACTAGCCAGCTATTAAAAAATCATAAGAATTTTGAGTTAGCACTGTCTAACCACTTCAGTCTGCTGCAAGACCTTCCCGACATAATATTTCAACTCACAATGGAAAAGTTGTTGAGACTATTGCAGATACTGCCGATGCCCTTGCACCTACCGTACAAGAATAAACAATCCAAATATCAAACAAAACATTTGCCATGATGAAAAAAAAGGTAAAAAATGAAGTAAAGCAGTAATATTAGAAACATGGTAGAATATGAAGAAATGTGCAAGACTATAAGGAAGTTCATATAAGAAGAAACACAAAAGTTCAATGTTGAGCTCATTAAAACAACACTGGAAGAAAATCAAGGGCTAAAGAAAGCAAAATGAAAGGTAGCCACACATAACATCCAAATGTTTTCATGAAAGCTTTAATATGGTACACTAGCAAAATCTTAACAACAAATATTAAAATGAGTGGAAGATTTTTATTCAAATCCTTATAAGCATGAAGAGCAACTGAATGCAGTGCCAGTGGCTGAACCTGTGAAAGAAATTTTGATAGAAGAAGTAGAAGTTGCATTAAAGGGATAGTAATACTTAAAATGTAAAAAAAATATGTTGTAGGGTTTATCCTCCTGAGTAAAACAAGAGTACTCCCACTGCTGAAAGGTATTTCATTCAAAAGTTATTAATTTTCAAAGTTGAATTTTTTAGGTGCAATATCACAGTGGCCTGAAATTGTACAGTGGCGTTGTTGCTACACCATCCTATGGACAGCTCTGGTCAGTTGACCATAAATCTCCATAGGATGGTGTAGCAACAGCGCCACTGTACAATTTCAGGCCACTGTGATATTGCATCTAAAAAATTCAACTTTGAAAATTAATAACTTTTGAATGAAATACCTTTCAGCAGTGGGAGTGCTCTTGTTTTACTCAGGAGGATAAACCCTACAACATATTTTTTTTACATTTTAAGTATTACTATCCCTTTAAAATCAATAAAAATGACAAAGCAGATAGACTTGGTAAAGTCACTGCTGAGTACTGAAATGTTGAGGTTAACTCTTATTCAAAACCCTAACTAAACTATTTTATAAATCTCTACTACTTGTCAAAGTACCTAAAACATGTAAAAATTCAGACATCATCCTAATTCACAAAAAAAATGATAAAGCTCTTCTGAAAAACTACAGAGCAATATGCCTATTGCCAATGGTCTGCTCGGTTTTCACAAAAGTACTATCAAGAAGAATGGACAAAATAGTTAACAAGGCACAACATAAAGAACAAGCAGGATTCACTAGTGGTTTCAGTACAATAGACCATACTCAGACACTGCAACAAGTTATAGAACTGTATAATGAATACAAACTTCTATAATGCATAGCCTTCATTGATTTTTTTCACTCAGTGAAAAAGCAAGCAATAATCGATGTATGGATCAACCAAGGAATAGATAGAGCTTACATCAATATCCTCTAATCACTATATGAAAAGTGCATAAATATAGGTCAACAATGATAAAGTCCAGACCATCATAAAAAAGGCTTACAGCAAGGCGACACAATCTCCCCCAAACTATTTTCTGTTTGTTTAGAAGATTTTTTTTTGCAAAATAATTGTGACAAAAAGGACTTAAGATCAATGGAGACTACCTACTTCCTGAAGAACTGCAAGAACCCATGGAAGATCTACAACAGAAAAGCAAAAATGTTGGTCTGAATATGAATATCAACAAAATGTAAGTCAAGTTTATCAAATTTACCATACCAAGGAAAATCACATTTGATGGACAAAAACCAGAAGTTGACAAGTATGTTTACCTTAGACAGAAAATGTTAACAAATGGAAACACCATGATGAAATTGATAGATGAATAAAACTGGGATGGCAAGCATTAGGAAAACTTAGTAGTATTGTCTTTAAGAAAAATTTTGAACTCTGCCTCAAGCAAAAGGCTTTTTATCAATGTGTCCTCCCAGTTCTTAAGTATGGTCGTGAAACATTGACACTGAATGCTAAACCCATACAAAACCTAAGGTTATACGGATAAGTATGGAGAGACAAATTCTAAGCATAACAAAATGAGACTGAAAAACTTGTGCATCAGCAAACAAAGGTCTATGTTACCAATGAAACTTGAAATGGAAATGGGCATGCCACATAGAAAGATGACCTGATTGAAGATGGACCAAATAAATTTTGGAATGGATTCCACTAGATATTAACCCCTTAAGGACCGGGAAAATCTGAGGTCATTTTCACTTAAGGACCGGAGCAATTCTGATCTTTTTGATTATGTCTCTGTGTTTTCTCTGTAAGTACTTTATTTTACCCATGAAAATTATATGCCGTTTTTTTACGCACAAATAGGGCTTTCTTCTGATACCATACTTTTATGGATAGCCCACCATTTATTTCAGGGAAATTAAAGAAAACGGTAAAAAACATGTAAAAAAATGCCATTTTTTTTCTCTTGGGAACATTTGGACACAATGAGTTAAATTTTTATGGACACTGCATTAAACATATGACCGGTCAGTCATACCTACAAAATGGGCAGCTTTAAGTGGTCACTGCCCCCCCGGTTGAAAAACCCCATGTCCCCCCCTTATTATCCCACTTTTTTATTGCTGACAATTGGAGGTGTGTATAATTATATTACATGTCTCCACAACAATCACACTTCCTATTTTGGTTATTGAAATAGTTTTTACTAGCAATGTGTGACGGAGCTGCCTGTCAGGATATATAGGGAATTAACGCACACACACAGATGCAAGACAAACACACATACAGAGACACACACGCAAATGCACACACATGCATTGAGATGCATAAAGAGCAACACAGTCATACACACATACATGCAATGCACAACATGCAGACACAGAGTGTGATACAGACATGCAACACACACAGTGAGGAACACACAGGCACACACAGAGACACACACACAGAAGCGAGTCATAAGGGGGTGACTTATGTGTCACTGTAATGAGTTTGTGTTTGTACTTATGCCTCCACAGTGGCATTCATTCATATAGTTGAAATGCATGTGGTAATTGCACATACTATGATGGAAGGTGGATCGTGCTGGCTCTCGGGGTATGAGTGAGTGTGAGTGAGTGAGTGAGTGGCATTCATTCATGTAGTTTAAATGCATGTGGCAATTGCATATACTATGGTAGAAGGTGGATCGTGCTGGCTCCCAGGGTGTAAGTGCGAGAGTGTGTGAGTGCGTGTGAGTGCGAGAGTGAGTGATTGCATGTGAGGGATTGCGTGAGTGTGTTAGTGTGTGTGATTGAGTGAGAGTGTGTGTGTGAGAGGGTGTATGAGAGTGAGTGAGACAGTGTGAGTGAGAGAGTGTGAGTGTGTGAGAGTGTGATTCAGTGAGTGTGTGTGTGATTGAGTGTGAGTGTGTGTGAGTGAGTGTGTGAGTGAGAATAAGAGTGTGAATGAGAGAGTGTGAGTGAGAGAGTGTGAGTGTGTGTGATTGAGTGTGTGTAAGTGAGAGAGTGTGAATTATTGCGAGTGTGTATGATTGAGTGTGTGTGAGAGTGTGTGAGTGTGTGTGATTGTGTGAGTGTGTGTGATTGAGTGTGTGAGTGAGAGTGTGTGTGATTGAGTGTGTGTGATAGAGTGTGTGTGTGAGTGTGTGTGAGTGAGAGAAAGTGTGAGAGTGAGAGAGCATGAGTGTGTGAATTATTGTGAGTGTGTATGATTGTGTGTGTGAGAGTGTGAGTGTGTGATTGAGTGTGTGTGTGTGTGTGAGTGTGTGTGTGTTTTTTGTCTGATGTGTTTGTGTCTGTGGTGTAGGAGCGAGTGGCAGCCATTTTGCTTTTTCAGTTACTTAGATAGTGGTGGGCGGGCTGGATACTGGGGGCAGGCCACCTCCCTGCATGATTTAAATCACTCCACCATTGAATCACCCAATGGGAGCAGTAACTCCTCCTTACTTAAGTTGAGGTAACATAGCAATATAACACACTGTGGCTCTTCAGTTGAGGCAACGTAGCAATATGCTGAGGGAACAAATAGAAAGTGGTGTTTGAGGCTTGCCATCTGTAACATACAGCAAAACGTCTCTCTCCCTTTAAGGAGAAAGGGCGGGAATCAGGACGCAGGAAGTGGAGGAGTGACAGTTGAAAACAGACAGTTCGTGAGGTTGACTGAAGAGATGAAAAGAGTTAAATAAAAGAGTTGCTATTAAGTTTATCCCTGAGTTTGTATTTTATGGAAACATTACACCCTCGTACTGAAGCAGAGTGTATGGAGGGTTACAATTATCTGGTGGAGGTGAAACAGTGTGTTTATGGGGTCATGATCCTGAGTGAGAGTGTGTGTGGACCAGGAGAAGTTATTGATATCACTTACTTCAGGAGCGACTGGCAGCTATTTTTTTTTGTCAGTTGGATAGTGATGGGCGGGCTGGAGGGGGCGGGCCAACTCCCTGTATGATAAACATGCCCCCATTGAATTCTGTTCAATGTGTGTTTGTTTTCTGAGGAGACATAAATTATGTTCTTTGTGTGAGGTACCATAAATTATGCAACGAGGCTTATTCTTTTATATATATAGATTTCAATAAAATGTTTGTTAAAAAAAAGTGTTGTGTCTTTTTAAAAAAAAAAAAAAAAACAAAAGTTAATTTTAGCAGGTCAAAAATGGACCTGCATTTAGCCAGCCTCCAGCCCAGTGAAGGGGTTAATACCCCCAGCTGCTGCATTTTATTTGTCCACTAGGTGTCTCCTCTCTCCTTCTCTGTCATTTACTTTGATAACAAGGGACAGACAGCTGAGAAGAGACACTAGAGGCAGTGTAGAACACTGCCTCATTCATTCTTCCACAATGCCGGTACATGGGATCGTTGCTGCAACTTTCACAACGGCACTTGTGAAAGTGGCTGAGACTGAATGCTCTGGTCCTGGAGCGCTCAGTCTCAGCTGGGAATTAATGATAGCAGCGTGCACAGAGGTGTGCTGCTATCATTTAACCCATGACTTACTAGGACTGTCATGGGTCCTTAAGTCAAATCTACCCATGATGGTCCTGGCATGTCATGGGTCCTTAAGGGGTTAAACACCCAAGAAGAAGACCAAAGATAAAATGGATTGATGAAATTACCAGATATGTTGGTATACAGTGGCAACAAAAGGCACAGGACCAAATTTGTTGGAGGTTTGCTGAGGAGACCTTCATCCTGCAGTGAATCAACAACGGCTGGTAATGAATTAACTTGAATACAATGTTATATCATATATCAACATGGATCCACTGAGGATGATGTACTAAGCTGAACCAGAGCAATTTTGGGACAAACCAATTGCACCATTGACTTCAAAGGAGCATTTAACCCCTTGAATACTTACAAAGTATCCAGTGAATTGCAAGTCTACAACACTAAAGCATACTATATATTTTTTACTTTAAGAATGACACACAGATTTGAATTGAGACAGCATTTTAAGAGTGTATCTGATACCCACTCTGAATCACTACTCACTGCTATCTTTCAGAAATACCATTTAGAACCAGTGTAAACAGGAATTTTCCTATAGAAATTATTGCTTCCTTTACTAACGTATGCATAAACATAGGCATGTGTGATTCAGTTCGTCCACATTCGGATTTCAGATGAATAAGGGTGATTCGGAGCCAATCTTACATGGTGAAAATCTTAGAGCCAATCTTTTTAGAAGCCAAATCTGAAACATAACTGGGCAGAATTAAGTTATAATATTCGGATGACATTCTCCCTGTGCTCGCTGCTTTCCCTCCCTCTCTAGTAGCTTCTTCGTTTCATGATGGGGGATGGACTAATGACATCACAGACACCCAGACAGCTCCTGCATTTCATGATAGTGGTTATTATGTTGTTAGAGCTGACAGAGAGAAGAAGTAGATAGAGAGAGTGACTGTCCAGTTGTTGTGTATGCAGGCAGATAGGCATAGGCAGGTAGCCAGCATTAGTGCCTTTTATTGCCACTGCAAGGGAAAGTCACCTTTGTTCCTGTGTAAAATATGAAAATTCAAATTAGGAGTTTGTTTCAATAATTTGCAGACTGACAAAAACCAATCTCACAGTTATTAAGGGACTAGGAGGCCAAATACCTTACTGCCAGCGCAAGAGTGAACCATCAGTGCTCCAGTGTTAAATCTAAAAATTCAATTTAGGATTTTGTTTGAATAATTTGCAGATTGACACAATATCACAGTTGTTTAAGGACTGGGAGGCCAACTACCTTACTGCCACCGGCCCAAATTACTATGGAAATTATACCTCTATCTTTGCGTATTGGGGCGCTTCATTCCGAGAAACAACATTTCCAGATGATCAATTCCCCTCACCATGCCGTTATCCTGGGGTTTCCATGGTTATATTTGCACAACCCCAGGTTCAACTGGCAGACTTGTGAAATTATGGCCTGGTCTGAATTCTGTGACAAACATTGTATTTCCACCCCACCAAGATTACGTGTACCTCTCCCTCTGTGCCGCCTGAATACTGCCATTTCAGCAACGTTTGCCGCCGCATCGGGCGTGTGACTGCGCTATTGATCTGCCTCTTGGTGCCGTTCCTCCTCGGAGTCGTGCTTACCCACTGTCTTGCGAGGAAAATCGGGCCATTGAGGAGTACATTTCAGATGCCCTAGAAAGGGGTATTATCAGGAAGTCATCCTCGCCCACGGGTGCTGGTTTCTTCTTTGTGAAAAAGAAAAGTGGCGAATTACAACCTTGTATAGATTATCGTGGACTGAATAAACTTATGCCCAAAAACGCCTATCCTATACCAATCTGTTTAACAGATTGAAGAGCTCCTCCATCTTTACCAAGCTAGATTTACGGGCTGCTTATAACTTGATAAGAATAAGGGCTGGTGATGAGTGGAAAACGGAATTCAATACCAGATCAGGGCACTATGACTATCTGGTGATGCCTTTTGGGCTATGTAACGCACACACAGTATTCCAAGAATTTATTAATGATATCCTTCGTGGCATGCTACAGTCCTGTGTAGTTGTTTATCTTGATGATATTCTCATACATTCATCCAGTTTGTCACAACACATCAAGGATGTGACCGCAGTTCTGCTCAAACTCCGTGAGAACAAACTCTATTGCAAAATCGAGAAATGTGAGTTCCACAAGCCTATGATTCCGTTTCTGGGCTTCGTAATCTCTAAGGATGGCATTGTGATGGACAATGATAACTGGCAGCAGTCCTGCAGTGGCCACGTCCCAAGGGGCTCAAGGCAATCCAACGCTTTCTTGGCTTTGCCAACGATTATAGGAAATTAATTCAAGAATTTTCCACGATTGTGAAGCCGCTGTCCGACCTGACACACAAGGGTACAAATCCCTCCCAATGGCTTCAGGAAGCTGAACAAGCTTTTGTGATGCTGAAATCCGCATTTGCTTCTGCTACTGTACTGTCCCACCCCAATCCCTCCCTTCCACTCACTTTGGAGGTCTATGCTTCTGATACCGGGGTAGGGGCAGTGTTGTCTCAGCGCCTGGACCCTGAGCGTATGTTGAGGCCGTGTTGATTTTTCTCTAAAAAGTTGTCTAGTGCTCAGAGCCACTACGAGATTTGGGACAGAGAACTTTTGGCAATTATCCTTGCCCTCAAAGAATGGCGACACCTACTTGAGGGTACCAAAACCCTGGTACTGATCTTGACTGAGCATAAAAACCTAATGTACTTTTCTGAGGCAAAGAGATTGTCCTATCGACAGGCTAGATGGGCTTTGTTTCTGTCCCATTTTAATTTCATTGTATCCTACCTGCTCGGTTCCAAGAATATTAGGGCAGATGCCCTGTCCAGGCAATTCAGTCCTGAGACAGAGAGAGCTGAGACTCCAGTACCTATTATTCAGCCAGATCACATTTTAGCCACCCTGTGGACCAGTATTACTTCGCCTCTGGGGGAGGAGATTCTCGCTAACCAGGCTAACACCACCTGATACCCCAGTAGGCAAGTGTTTTGTAGCTGAACCCTTCCGTACCTGCCTACTTGAAACCAATCACGCATCTCGGGCTGTTGGGCATGTTGGCAGAAATCAATTGATCTGGTCTCTCTCACAGTTATTCAGGTGGCCTTCCTTGCGTGCTGATAGCACCGCATTCACGGAAGCATGTTCTACTTGTGCCCATGCCAAATCCCCTAGGCACCTCCCTGTGGGCTTGCTCCAACCAGTACCTAATGGTGAGCATCCTTGGTCTCATGTCTCGATCGACTTCTTGGGAGAACTACCTGTGTCTTGGGGATATTCATTTATTCTGATGGTAGTCGATAGATTCTCTAAGATGGCACACTTTGTGCCTCTCCCTTGCCTTCCCTCTGCCCAGGAGTTGGCTGTGGTCTTTGCCAGAGAAGTGTTTCGGTTGCATGGTGTACCCATTGTGCTGGTGTCTGACCGAGGGAGCCAATTTGTGTCTAGGTTTTGGAGGGCATTCTGTGATCAGATGGGCATACAGTTATCCTTTTCTTCTGCCTACTATTCCCAGACCAATGGAGCCTCTGAGAGTGCCAGTCAAGGATTGGAACAATTTCTACACTGTTTCGTGTCCGATCATCATGACAATTGGGCCGACCTGTTGCCATGGGCGGAGTTCTCCAGGAATTGTGCGGTTAATTCATCGTCCGGGAGCTCCCCGTTTCTCATCAACTACGGGTTTCAACCATTCTTGCTCCCGGACTCATTTCAGATGCAGCAAATTCCAACTCTGGATGAGCATATCGAGCAACTCCGCTCCACTTGGGCACAGGTACAGAGGACCCTCATTGCTTCATTCCAGAGTTACCAGCATCACTTTAATCGCAGACGGTTGCCGGGGACAGGGTATGGCTGTCCTCCAGAAACCTTAATTTGCAGACTCCATGTAATAAGTTGACTCCCCGGTTTGCTGGTCCCTTCAAAGTTACCCATGCGGATTCATAATGTGTTCCACGTATCCTTGCTGAAGCCTCTGGTATGCAATCATTACACTAATACTCCTGTGGTTCCTGGCCCTATTCAGGTGCAAGGTCAGGAGGAGTATGAAGTACAAAATATTGTTGACTCCCATAGATTCAGAGGAAAATAACAATATTTGGTTAATTGGAAGGGTTATGGTCTTGAGGAGCGTTCCTGGGTTAATCAAAAGGACCTTCATGCTCCCAAATGGCAGCGCAGTTTTCATGCTAAGTATCCTCAGAAGCCGGGCCCCTCTTCTCGGTAGGGGGGTCTTTGAGAAGAGGATACTATCACGGTGCCTGTGCTATACGGGCAACATTTTGACACATGTTTACTTCCTGATATCTTTTATTGGCTACGTTGTCTTTGCTCCTCCCAGTGACAGCCTTTAAATACTCTGGGCTGTCACTTATGTGCTGCTCTTTTGTGGTGTTTCCATTGCCTAGCGCTTGTCCATTACTTTTGTATGATACCAGTGTATGACCTGGACTGCCTGACTATTCTGTCTGCTTATCGTTCCTGCTCTGTGTACCGACCCGGATTGGCTGACATTCCTGCTCTGTGTACTGACTTGGATTGACTGATCTTCCTTCTCTGTGTACTGACCCGGCTTGGCTGACGTTCCTGCTCCGTGTACCGACCTGGCGTGACTGACGTTCCTGCTCTGTGTACCGACTTGGATTGGCTGACGTTCTTGCTCCATGTACAGACCTGGTTTGGCTGAAGTTCCTGCTCTGTGTACTGTTCCTGCTTGGAAGACGTCCTGTTCCTGCTGTGCGACCAGAGTTGTTCACATGCTCTCTGTGGTCTGTACCAGACCTTCGGTTGCCTCAGTTCTGTGCAGATAGTCTTGTCCATGACCCATTCTCTCATAAGTGCCTGTTGCTCCATTCCGGTAGGGTCCCTGTCACTTGGTCTGATTATTGCTGTCCCTGAGGTTGGGTTACTGTTGGGCGCCTCAGGCTATTTCTACATCTACAGTTGCTACAGACCGGAGCATTCGTTAACCCCTTGCGGGGTGGTGCAGTGCACTTGGAGCTATATCCACGGTAGTCTCATTTTGGCGTTACGTTGCTCCTTACGGTGCCGTGCACTTGGGTCATTATCCATTGATGTCTCAGTTTGGTGTTACGCTGCACCATCCGGTGCTGTGCACTTGGGTCAGGAAACCTTGCAGTCCCCGGTTGGCATTCTCAATATCACTGGTAGTCACCTTCTTTGGTGCCTTGTAGCCAGTCTCATATCCTGGCTTCACCTTCTCCTTTGTCATTACAGTCGCTATTGTTATTATCTGCGTAGAGAGTATACTGTGGTCCTTCCGCTATTAGGGCCAATTAGCTGTTCCCGGCCTAATAGTATCATTCTGACATACTCACACTGTATCATACGAACTGTACCTGACCTGTGTCAGTATTGTATATTGTCCTTACATACTGGACCTGTGTGGGTCAATCATATCTCTGTAACCTGTCCTGTGTCAGTTTTCTATTTATCTGTATGCTGGACCCGCAAGGGTTACTGTTATTCTTTTTGTGGTAATAAAACTGTGTTTTACCAAAACCTTCCGTTTCTGAGTGTACTAAAACCATAACATGAGACTTCCAGTGGCTAGTCCTAGGCTAGGCCTAGTCTCCAGCTCAGTGGTTTAGCATTGCAACCTATTATTTCTGATAGCAGGCTTGCTGGCTATTACCCTGTGCTTATTCCTATTGTATATATTATATATATCCTCTTTATGTCATTTGTTAATAAACTGCATTAACTAAACCGTACTGACTCCTGAACTTTTCTGGGTAACCGTGACACTCCATAGTTTTGTGGTTTTCTGCTGGCTACATCTCCAGTGTTGCTGTCATCCTGAGTCTGCCTTGCACCAGTCATCCTCAGTTGCTATATCCATCTATTGACTTAGTTCTGCCTGTTCGTATTAGTTAGTATTGTTATCCGATGGTACCTCTTTTCGTGGAAATGGGATGAAGTCAAAGACAATATCTTCCCAACACCGGATGCCAAAAGACATTTGCCACATGGTGACTACTAAACTCACACTCTAGCAAACAAGTGTCAGTGTCAGTAAACGCTTGCCTTCTGCAGGCTTCCTCAATTTTATAGTCTAATCTAAGAAAAGTTGTATATATATATTTATCTACTGAGTCCTGCCTGCTCCAGGCTTCCTCAATTTTGTATTCTAACTCTAATCTAAGAAAAGTCAGATATCTATGAGTCCTGCCTGCTTGAGGCTTCCTCAGTTTTGTAGTCTAAATCTAATCTAAGAAAAGTCGTACGTCTATCTATCTACTGAGTCCTGCCTGCTCCAGAGTTCTGTAGCTTTCTGCTGGCTACATCTCCAGTGACGAAAGGTTTCCGTGATGTCAGATTTGTGGGTGTGCGCTGCACAGAATATCTCCAGTGTTGCAGTCATCCTCAGTTTTGTAGTCCTAAGAAAAGTCATATGCCTACTCCAGGCATCCTCATTTTTGAAGTCTAACGCTAATCTAAGTAAAGTCGTATATATTTATCTACTGTGTCCAACTTGCTCCAGGCTTCTTCAGGTTTGTAGTCTAAGTCTAATCTAAGAAAAGTCGTATGTCTGAGTCCTGCCTGCTCCAGGCTTTCTCATTTTTGTAGTATATCTCTAATCTAATAAAAGTTGTATGTCTATGAGTCCTGGCTGCTCCAGGCTTCCTCAATTTTGTAGTCTAACTCTAATCTAAGAAAAGTCATATGTCTATCTATCTACTGGGTCCTGCTTGCTCCAGAGTTCTGTAGTTTTCTGCTGGCTACATCTCCAGTGTTATTAACATGATGAAGGGTTTCCGTGATGTCAAATTTGTGGGTGTGCGCTGCTCAGCACATCTCCAGTGTTGCTGTCATCCTCAATTTTGTAGTCTAACTCTAATCTAAGAAAAGTCATATGTCTATGAGTCCTGCCTGCTCCTGGCTTCCTCAGTTTTTTAGTCTATCTCTAATGTAAGAAAAGTCATATGTCTATGAGTCCTGCTTGCTCCTGGCTTCCTCATTTTTGAAGTCTAACTCTAATCTAAGTAAAGTCGTATATATTTATCTACTGAGTCCTGCCTGCTCCAGGCATCCTCATTTTTGAAGTCTAACTCTAATCTAAGTAAAGTCGTATATATTTATCTGCTGAGTCCTGCCTGCTCCAGGCTTCTTCAGTTTTGTAGTCTAAGTCTAATCTAAGAAAAGTTGTATGTCTGAGTCCTGCCTGCTCCAGGCTTTCTCATTTTTGTAGTATAACTCTAATCTAAGAAAAGTTGTATGTCTATGAGTCCTGCCTGCTCCAGGCTTCTTCATTTTTGTAGTATTACTCTTATCTAAGAAACGTTGTATGTCTATCTATCTATCTACTGAGTCCTGCATGCTCCAGAGTTCTGTAGTTTGCTGCTGGCTACATCTCCAGTGTTGCTAACATGATGAAGGGTTTCCGTGAAGTCAGATTTGTGGGTGTGCGCTGCTCAGCACATCTCCAGTTTTGCTGTCATCCTCAGTTTTGTAGTCTAACTGTAATCTAAGAAAAGTTGTATGTCTATGAGTCCTGCCTGCTCCAGGCTTCCTTGGTTTTGTAGTCTAACTCTAATCTAAGAAAAGTCACATATATTTATCTACTGAGTTCTGCCTGCTCCAGGCTTCCTCAGTTTTGTAGTCTAACTCTAATCTAAGAAAAGTCATATGTCTATCTACTGAGTCCTGCCTGCTCCAGAGTTCTGTAGTTTGCTGCTGGTTACATCTCCAGTGTTGCTAACATGACAAAGGGTTTCCATGATGTCAGATTTGTGGGTGTTCGCTGCACAGAATATCTCCAGTGTTGCAGTCTAACTCTAATCTAAGAAAAGTCATATATCTGTGAGTCCTGCCTGATTCTGGCTTCCTCAGTTTTGTAGTCTATCTCGAATCTAAGAAAAGTCATATGTCTATGAGTCCTGCCTGCTCCAGGCTTCCTCGGTTCTGTAGTCTAACTCTAATCCAAGAAAAGTCATATGTCTATGAGTCCTGCCTGCTCCAGGCATCCTCATTTTTGAAGTCTAACTCTAATCTAAGAAAAGACATATATTTATTTATGTACTGAGTCCTGCCTGCTCCAAGCTTCCTCAGTTTTGTAGTCTAACGCTAATCTAATAAAAGTCGTATGTCTACTCGAAAGATGGTGGTCGCATTTCAGTGAGGCTCCTCTCCTCTCCAGACTGATTGCTTCTCATAGCATTCTCAGGTGCACATTTACTCCTCCACTTTCCTATACCTGTCAGGATAAGCCCTGGGCATCGAATGCCACAAAAAAAAGAGACTCCAGTCTGCGGATTGGCCTGGCATTGCACGATATTTAACCCTTGCTCCTTCCGCAGCCAGGCCGAGTCCGGTTACATCACCATCTCTCTCTGTTTTTCCACCAGCAGATGTTGCAGAGAACCAGTCTGCTTGCTCTCCTTCGGAGTTTGAGGCTTCGCAGCATAGGTGTTCAACCTACCCGAACGTTATGTCTTCTCCTACCCCTCTCACTAGGGAGGACATCTTGGACATCTTGTCCGGCATTAAGGCAGACATTCCCTAAAAAGATGACCTGAAGAGTCTGGTGTTAGAGGTCAAGGCTACCTTACATGAGGAAATTTCCTCCATTAAAGACGACATATCGCAACGCCTTGACCGAGTGACAACTCTTGAAGAAAAGAATTCGAGAATCGCTGACCACGCTCAGGGTCTGGAGCAGATTGTATGTGACCAAAGAGAAACCATTACCTCTATTACTTCACTCCTGGACAACATTGAAAATAGAGGCCGCAGAAACAATTTAAGGATCAAGAACCTACCTGAATCAATCTCCCCGTCTCAGCTACGGAGCTCGGTCGGCTCTCTATTCACTACCATGCTGGGTGGAAACACTATAGGCCCGATTCACATTGAAAGGATCCACAGAGCCCTGCGGCCTAAAGAAAATGGCACCCCATGCGACGTTATTGCCTGCATTCACAGATACGAGCTCAAGGAGCTTTTGATGCAGAAAAGCAGGCAACTGCCGAAGATAACGCATGCAGGCTCCTACATTACATTCTACAATGACCTGCCCCCCTCACACTTCAACTTCGAAGATCTGTTAAGGTGCTCACAGATCATCTGAGAAACCTAGATATAAAATACAGATGGGGTTTCCCCTTTTCGCTAAATGTCTTGCACAACGGGAAGACCGATTCACTATGCTTCGTTGTAAACACCCATCTTTTGTAGTGGCACTAGGCATACCACTTCTTTCCACTCCAAAGGTACCCCACACACCTCCTCCTAAAGCTGGGAAATGGCTGGAATGGTCCCCTGACTCTCCTGTCAGGATAAATAAGCTACAACACCTTGGAGACACCAACATTTAATCCCCTGCTCCCATCTCAGCCTGGACCTGACATACTTTAAGGATATTTTGCTGGCCTTCCGTGAACCCTTCACGGTCCCTCTGAGAGACTCCTATTTACGCTTACTCTCATCCACCGAGACTGTTCCTGATGACACTTCTTCCTCCGACACTGCATCCCTACGTGTAAGGCCCAATTTAGACCGTTGGGACGCTTGATCTACCACTGTGTTCCCCAATGTAGGGAGGAACTCAACACTGTTCTGAGACACAATGTCACGAAAACCTTCATGTGGCATAAATATAACCAGTACCTCTCTGGTAATCTCTGTGGTAAAGCATTAGCTAAGGTGATTAAAGGGAGAAGATGTTCCTCGCATGTTCATCACATTCGCAACTCCTCACATGATTCAGTATACACCCTACCTAAAATTGCCTCAGCTTTTAAATCCTTTTACCAAGGGCTGTATAATATAGAATCTGTCTATCTTACTAAATCGCAATATTGGCATACACATCTTAAACAATTCCTGATAAAATCTAAAATGCCTTGTCTTAATCCTGACACACAGAAGGCACTCGAAAACCCTATCTCACCCCAAGAACTAGCTTCTGTCATTACTGATCTTAAACTGGGTAAAAGTCCGGGCCCAGATGGCTTCACTTCCCAATACTACCGCACTTTCTGTACCTCTCTGTCTCCCCACCTTCTCTCTTACTTCAATGACACTCTAGCCGGTCACCCTTTTCCATCACACTCCTTGGATGCCCACATAACAGCATTACCCAAACCAAACAAAGACTTATCCCTCTGTAGCAATTATAGTCCTATTTCCCTTTTAAACATCGACGTTAAACTATATGCCAAAATAATAGCAAATAGACTCCATCCTCACTTATGTTCATTGATCCAGCCAGATCAGTGCGGTTTCATTCCGGGCCATGAAACACGACATAATACGGCTTTAGTAATTTCTCTTATGCTTCTGGCCAAACAATCACTCAGACCCCTGATTCTATTGTCTACGGATGCAGAAAAAGCTTTTGATAGGGTGCAATGGTCTTATATTGAGGGCCTTTTACATCACATAGGTCTGGGTCCTCGTATGATTAAAGATATAAGGAATATGTACTCTTCCCCTTCTGCCAGGATATCGGATAATGGCTTTCTTTCTGATCCTTTCCCTATTACTAACAGCATGTCCCTTATCCCCCATCCTCTTTATTTTATCACTAGAACCTTTCCTTAACTTGGTTCGTTTGAATTCTTCGATCCATGGCCTCCGATATAATTCCAACCTTTTCAAGCTTTCCGCTTACGCGGATAATGTCTTACATTTCATTACACACCCTGAATCCTCTCTTCCCTCTTTACTCAAACTCCTGGAGGAATATTCTTACTTCTCACAAGCAAAAATCAATTTCCTTAAATCTGAAATCCTAAATGTCAACCTACCTATTCACCGTAGACTTAACCTCCAATTCCAGTTCTCCTTCAAATGAGCTTCAACACACATTACATATCTAGGTATAAATCTATCCCCAGACTTCCGTACCCTTGTTGACATTAATACCGAACCCATAATGTCCTCGATTGAAGCTGACCTGGCTAGATGGGATCGAACATTCATTTCATGGACAGGTAGACTTAACTCTATAAAAATGACGATCCTTCCCCATCTCTTATATCTTTTCAACACTTTACCTATATCTTTTCCCCAGCACTTCTTCTCTTCTCTCAACTCCACCATCTCAGCCTTTATCTGGAACCACACTTGCCCCAGACTTTGTTTGGATATTCTCTCTAGACATTGGAAACTGGGAGGCCTAGGTCTTCCTGACTTTCATAAATACTATAAGGCGGCTGCTCTCTCAAAAATTTTAGATTTTTTCTCTCCTCTCCCTGCCCGCTGGGTCCAATCACTCACACATTTATTTGAAGGAGCTGATTTATTTCAACTGCTCTGGTCTCCTTCTGCCTCCTCACGGTCCCTGTGCGCATCACACCCGATACTCATTATTACTACCTGGACATGTTGTAGAGGCCCCCATAATCTCTCTTCCCCCCCCTTCACCCCTAATTTCCATTTTTGGTAATGTAGACTTCCCACCTGGTCTTCTCAAACCATCCTCCTTTGTGTCTCTGGCCTGGTCTGGTCTCCATACTCTGGAACTCTTAGCTCCTCTCCTTCTCCCTGCCAACTCCCCATCACCCCTCTCATTACTGGCTCGTGACTCCTTCAACTCATTACCGTCCTTTTCTTCCCAGCAACTCAAAAGTTGGTTCGATACCTTGTTACGACATGACTCCACTCTCCGTGATTTCACAGCATTCGAAAAGGTGGACAGATCCATACAAAAAGACCACTCTCCTTTCTGTACAATTTTCTTTCCTTAGTGCCCCCTCCCTCTAAACCCTCTTTCCTTGTTGCCTGGGAGAATGACTTAGTCACTTCTATCTCCTCAGACCTTTGGACAAAAATTCTCTATCTTAATTGTCCTCTACCTAGAGGCTCACAGTTTAGGGAGATGAACTATAAACTTATCTCACGTTGGTATATGACACCCCACAAACTTGCTCTCGCTTTTTCACATGCATCCCCCTCCTACTGGAGGTGCCTCTACGACGTTGGCGACATTTTACACATATGGTGGACTTGCTCAATGATATCCTCCTTCTGGTCTGCAGTCATCACTAATATTAATTCAGCACTCTCCCTCTCTCTTCACCCGGACCCTCTTCTTTGTCTTTTCTTAATATATCCTCCAAACACTACCCCATAGTCTCAACAATACGACTTTGTCATCCATTCTCTATTGAACCTTGCCAAATCACTGATTCCGAGTAACTGGAAATCTACTTCACCTCCTACTATACATAACTGGTTTGCCACTGTCAATTCCTGGCTACTCTTGGAACGCTGTCATGTTGTCTCCACACATTCCCTCCCCCTCTTTGAGGATACTTGGTTCTGCTGGTATAATTACTTATCCTCACTACAGGCAATCCATACTGCCTCTCCTTGATGCTGTTCATAGGGATGTCCCTTGGCAAATCAAATCTTACAACTCATCAGTTGTTTTTCTATCTGATCGATTTCTTCTTACATATCCTCCCATTGCTGGTGTGACCTGAGCCTCCCATTGCTGGTGCATCCTCCACCCCCCCCTTCTTATCCCCATTTCTCAGACTTTCTCCCTCATCTCTTCCCTTTCCTCTTCTCTCCTCTATCTTTCTCCCCAAAACTTCAAATGTCTCCTCTCTTCTTTCTTTCACATCGGATATACCTCATACTCAACGCTTAGTTTTTCTTTTTTTCTTCATGCATATGCCACATGTGAATGTATTCTTTGCTCCTTATTGGAAACAGCTATTCTGTATTATCCTGTTTACTGTCTTTTGTTACCATCTAACCTATGTAATGCCTCTTATATTTCAATATATAAGTCGTATGTCTATGAGTCCTGCTATCACGGTTCCCGTGATTACCTGTCACTCTCTGCGGTGGTGTGTTCCTATTGGCAGTGCTTGTTATGCCCGCCCAGTATGGCCTTCTTATACTGGGCCTCTGGCACCTGTCAGGTGCCCTTTCGTGGTGTTCCCTTACCAGTGCTTCCGTTGCTGTGTTCCTGCGTTCCTGTGTACCGATTCAGCTCGTCTGACTATTCTTCTGGTTCCTGCTCCGTGTATGACCCAGCCTGGCTGATGTTCCTGCTCCGTGATTGATCCGGGTTGTCTGACACTCCTGCTCTGTGTATGACCCAGCCTGGCTGACGTTCCTGCTCCGTGATTGATCTGGCTTGTCTGACGCTCCTGCTCCGTGTATGACCCGGCCTGGCTCACTTTCCTGCTTGGTATCCAGCTTCCTGTGTTCCGGTTCCAGGGTGACTTCGTCTATGACGCTTGGCAACATTGTGAACTGTCAGACTTGTGCTTCTTAAAAGCTGACCTCCCACTTGCTGAGCTTGTTGCCTCTGTTACCGAGCCTGTCCGTTAACACTTGCTGTGCTTGTTGTCTCAGATACTGGGCATTCGGTAACACTAGCTGAGCTTGTTGCCTCTGTTACCGAGCCTGTCCGCTGACACTTGCAGTACTTGTTGCCTCCGATTCTGGGCCATCCATTAACACTTGCTGAGCTTGATGCCTCCGTTGCCGAGCCTGTTCGTTAACACTTGCAGAGCTGTTGCCTCAGATACCGAGCCTCTCCATTAACACTTGCTGAGCTCACCACCTTCATTACCGAGCCGTCCGCTACATTTGCAGAGCAGTGGGTTTCCGTTACCATCTACCGTAAGCTCTTGCACATCACGCTCCATTGGCGTACCGGAAGGGTGCTACTGGCTCTGGTCTTACTCAGCTCTAGCAGTGTTGGGGTATCCATTTACGCACCACTGGGTGCTACTGGCTCTGGTCCCTTTCAGCTCTGGCAGTGTGGGTATTCATTGATGCACCAAGGGGTGCTACTGGCTCAGGTACCATTCAGCTCATGCAGTGTCACTAACCCTTTCAGCACCGCCGAGTGCCGTGGCTCCGGTCCCATTCAGCTCACACAGTGTGCCTATTCAGTTACACATGGCAGAGTGCCCTTGGCTCTGGTATAATTTAGCTCTAGCACCAGTGTTGGTCTTGCTTATCACTAGTCCTTTAGGACTACTGGGCGTTGTCTTACACACCACATCAGAGACTGATTATTTGCATTGGACTTAACCCTAGCCTTACTCAGTTCCATTGCTTGTATGCATTGCTCTTTATCCATACTGTGTCTGCTATATTACCATATTGCCTTCAGTTACGTGTAATTACCTAATTCTGCTCTTAGGGGGCCGTGTTCCTCATTTATTGTCAATAAAACTGTGTTTTATTTTTTACCTCTGGTCTGACAGTCTGAATAACCGTTACACCTGCCTGCTCCAGGCTTCCTTGGTTTTGTAGTCTAGATCTAATCTAAGAAAAGTCGTATATATTTATCTTCTGAGTCTTGGCTGCTCCAGGTTTCCTCAGTTTTGTAGTCTAACTCTAATCTACGAAAAGTTATATATATTTATCTACTGAGTCCTGCCTGCTCTAGGCTTCCTCGGTTTTGTAGTCTAACTCTATTCTAAAAAAAGTTGTATATTTATCTACTGAGTCCTGGCTGCTCCAGTGTTCTGTAGTTTGCTGCTGGCTATATCTACAGTGTTGCTGTCATTCTGAGTCCACCCTGCACCAGTCATCCTCAGTCTTCCTTCTTCCTTCGAATAGCTACACCCATGCTTCATCTACAGTACCATAAGACTAAAGGTCCACCTTATCCTGTTCCACCATCTTCATTTAGACCCTGGAAATGGTTCCACTTATTTTTATTTATCTAATTTTGATTTTATTGTATTTTTCAAAGCATGGTGAATTCTGCTGAATAATTTGTATTCCTTCCGAATGTCATCTGAGTCGAACAGGTCCGGTCCGATTTTCGGATCGACCGAATAAGAAAAAAAAGTGTCCAAAATTTTACCGATTTTTTTTCCCATGCACAAGTCTAATACACACAGTAGTGCCAGACTGAATATCATGGCATATACCAGCCTAAACCAGGGGGGTTATTCACTAAGCCACAATAAAGTGGTGATAAAGTATAGATGACTTCTTCAGTGATATCACTTCTCCAATTCCTATATTATTCTATAGAATCTATGCACTGAGATCTCCAAAGCTGAAGAAGTCTTAGTGCATTGGCTCTATAGAATAACACATGAATTGGAGAAGTGATATCATTGGAGAAGTCCTCTCCGCTTTATCACGTCTTTAACATGCCTTAGTGAATCTCCCCCAGGTTTATTGTCATGGCATATTTAAGAGTTGAATATTTGTGAAAGATTGTGAATGACACAATCTCTCTGCACCACTGACAGATCAATGTAGTTTGGTCAGCTGAGCCCACATACGCAAAGATCTGATTGTCATCCCCAAAATTCTCATATGATTAAAATAGGTCTTTCAACATCTTGAATGAGAAGTAATAAATGGAGGCATCTTGAGTATTAACAGGGATAAATGTCTCATTAAAATACATGGAATTTATATTTGTCCCCTATGTTGTAATCAGCTTGTCCCTGAATTTCTACAATTCTTCTTAGTACATCAGTTCCTGAACCAATATCCTTCTTTCATTTAATTATTCAATAGTATTGCTAGAAATACGTCTGTTTCCGATTGTGAAGCATCATTAAATAGAAATAAATTTATCAAACAATAAATAAAAATGTTATTACATTAGATCTAGATAAATGTTATATAAGAAATAAGATACTCATAATGTTCATATGTGTCTCTCTCATTGTCTCTCTCTCTCTCTCCCCCTTCTGCTTCTCTGCCTTTTATCCTGCCATTCTACTCTCCCTCTGTCCCTTGCTTCTACTCTTTCTTATTTACAATCTATCCCTAACATTATCCCTGTCCTGCTTTTGCCTGCATTATCCCTGTTCTCCTGGTCCTCTCTCCCTCTCCCTCAGTGATTTGTTCTGAATAAATTCAGACAAAATTGGGATTTTCTGGCCATATGCCAAATATACACTAGTCATGAGGGTTGTTTATCACTACCTAATAATATGGAACTAGTTCTTCCATCACTTCTCACCTTAATGGATGTTTGAATAAAATGTTACAAGCCACTACATGAAGGCAAATCTTTTTATTTGAATTTATTATCAGTAGCAAAATATATGATTTTTTTGACTTGGGCTGCTGTAAGGTTGATGATATTTTTCCTGTCTACCTACATCATTATACGACCACAAGCTTCTGCTTTTTATTTACATTTTATACCAATTTATGATGAGTCCCAAAAAGGAGCTGAATTCCTCCACCAAATGTAACACCCTGACCAAAGAGCCACCGCTGTCCTCTACCACCTTTTCCTCTCTGGTACCCAAAATTAAGCCATGTATATTTGGATATCCCTTAAGTCTGGATGCCAATGGCTCCAGGGACAATGTAAAAAGCCCTGATGAGAGAGAGAAGCCCTGTCTTGTCCCTTTGCTTAATGGAAAATTATTTGAGTGTCCAACCCCCACCAGGACCCTTGCCAGGGGAAAACATACAATAATTGTATTAAGTTAGGGCCAAAGCATTGCAGGGTACCCCATATGTACACCACTGAATATAGTTGAACACCTTAGTTGTGTTGAGTGAGATGCAAATTCTATTGCCTTTATTAGAGTGTTAAATATGTAGATGTGTAAAGGTGGACATAATAGAGTTCAATCTGTTCTGCACCAGAATCTTAGCAACTGTCATGAGCAAGGGAATAGGTACTAGGACTTAAATTTCCTTGTGTCCTTCACAGGTTTAGCTATGACTACAATGGCCACCTTGTTAAGTGATGGGGGGGAAAGAGAGGGAAATTCAAAAGTATTATAATATGTATGGGGCCCAGAACATCCACAAATGCCTTGTACCATTCAGATGGCAAACCATGGCCCCCAGGTGACTTCCCAGCAGACAAGTTACCGATCACCTCCACTACCTCCCTCAAGAGTATGGGCAAGTCAAACATACATCTACAATCATAGGTCAGTTCAGGCAGTTTACAGTTTTGTAAGTATTCTTCTATCTAAGCATTGGTGGAGTTAGTCTTAGAAGTGTATAGTCATTTGAAGTAAGTAGTACACTCACCATTTATCTCTTTCTCATTAGATAAGAGTTCTTCACTACCATTGAATAGAGAAGTCATAGTGTGAATGCACTTGCTAATTTTAACTAAGTGTCCCATCAGTCTCCCCACAGTGTACCCATTTTCTAACAGGTTCTGTCTTTTGTAGAACATATGATTTAAGTTTATCTCCACTGACTTGGAATTGTAAACAGTCATGGCCTTAGTAAATTTGTTATACGACACAGGGCCCCATTTTCAGTGGTTGAGCTTCCAGCTCCTACAGAATTGACAATCACCTGATAGGACAGTAATAACCAGTGGAGAGTGATCAGTAGTGACCCTCAGCAGAAAATGACAAGCCTCCACCATGCTCCACACTAAATCAGACACAAATGCATAGTCAATGTGGGGCAACAATTTGTGGGTAACAGAGTGGCATGAAAAACCTTGTTCAATCTAATGTGGGATACGCCAAGTATCTCTCAATCCCATGTCTTTTGTTAGGCTTGTGAACTTGGATCTAGATTGACGACTCTCCTCAACTCAGCCACCTAGCCTGTCCTTCATAGTCATGTTAAAATCACACATGCAAAATATGAGATTACCCCATCCTGGCTGAGAGAGAGGGCAAAGACTCTTGGAGAATGTACAGCGCAAAGGGTGAAGGGATGTATTTGTTCATAAGAATCATGAGAGGGCCCTATAATCTACAAATCAAAAATATGTAGCAACCTTTTGGGTCCATTTTAATGTCTATGAATGTAAACTGCATGGAGACATACATTAAACAAGAAATTGAACACTGAGTAACAGATTAGATTATCATACAAAGATCCATGTATAGACATGTTGTAAAGTGTAAACATAGATGAAGAATAGAAGCATCAAATACATACATCATGGGAGAGTCATAGACCACGTAGCCAGTTCAAGTGTTCATATTAATTGAAATTCCTCCCTGTCAAACAAATGCTCAGAGAGGGTAGATGATATCAATGTATTTGTCAGAAGAACTGTTATTGAAGTTATAGAAGTGGAGTTCCAGAATAAGAAAAAGAATGGAGACAAAAAATAAATAATTTTTTAGAGAAGAGGGAAAAAGGAGGTGGAAGGGGGGAATGAAGGGTGGAGGGGGAACCTCATGACATCTGTTGGGTGTATACCACAACAGAAGAAAGATTTATAAAAGTCTATTGAGTATTTGTGACTACCGGAGAGCTCAAGTCAAGGTCAAGTATTAAATAATCTCATGGAGGCTGCAGGTGAGGTGTGAAGGGTCTTAACTGAGGGAACAGAAGAGGGTTACTCTGAAACCATAGAGACCAAATACTAAGAAATTTGGAAACTGAGTTTATTGATTCTGCGTATCACCTTTCCATTAATAAAAGAGATTGAACTTTGGTTAATCATTCAAAATAGGTGGAGTAGATTGTTTCTTCCAATAAATTGGAATTAGGGATTTGGTCACATTTAAGAGAATAGGTATGCAATTCCATTTGTCACGTGAGGATGGAGCTATAAGATGAGTGGGGTACTCAAATAGACACACTATTGGGTCTGCAGGTAAAATAGTGCCATGGGAGGAATCGATGTACTGGATCACCATGTTCCAGTAGTTGACAATTATGGGACAGGACCACCAGATGTGGGACATTATACAAATAATGTGTCAGAATCTCCAGCACAAATGAAAGAAGGCGGTGGAAAACTGTGAGAGATGTTGAGGTGTCATATACCAGCCTGTAAGGATTTTATAATTCATCTCTCAGGTTTGTGTGTCCATAGCCCATTGAAAACTAAAGTAAAATATTGAGGACCGTTGATGTGGTTCAAGAGACATTGAAAGTTCTTTCTTCCAGGCTTTAAAGGGATAGTAATACTTTGTTTTATCTTTATTTTACTTTATAGGCATTAAAAAAACATGAAGAACGATATGTCTTATCGCTCAAACCTTTATGGTTTGAGAGATATTCACAAGCAAAGTTTCCCCTCCCACCCCTTTTACCTAGTGTAAGCCATCCCTTCTCAGATGTGAAATCTGGTTGTAAGACAAGACAGATAACAGCAGGGGACAATCTTCTTCCTATGAGAACAAAGAAAGCCCTGCCCCCTTGACAAGTTTTTCAGGTTTTTCTCTTATCTTAATTGAAGATTGTCCCTCTCTGCAGTCTGCCTGGGTACCTCCCTTCTGATCTGGCTGAACAGTGTTACATCCGTAAAAGGGGCGGGAGAGGGATTCTTTGTCATTGAATTACTCTTGAACTACAACTCTGACAGAATTGAAATAACACTCTCCAAAGTCCAAATACTATGATGATTAATTAGAGCTGCTTTTACTATGAAACATTACTATCCCTTTAATAAAATAAGGTTTGGTAAAGAGAGTAGAGTCACGCAAGATAACATAGCTGAAAGAGAGCAGGCAGAACATGAGTCAGCAGTTCCCACAATAGGTCTCAAATTTGAGATCTTTCAGTGGTCCTAATTTATTTCTTTCTGAATCCAATGTTGAATTTATGGGGAGAGAAACCATTGGGGTCGTGCATTACATATGGGATCTATGTGGCTGTCCGAGGAAAAGGAAGCACATTTTAGAGCTAGAACCTGGATGGTGTCTAATTTTTGTTGTTTCCACCATAGGAGTAGAGGATTACAAAAAGCCTCGAGAAAAGTCAGGATTTCCTACAACTGATTTTAGGGGTGAAGGCTAGGGGGCAAGTTGCAAAGAGTAATTGACATATGTCCAAACACTCGATATATGTTCCAGAATGGGATGAGTTTGACTTTCAGTGGCATGTAGTAGAGGTGGTCCAGTGTAGTTGCATAGGGTAAATAGTCCCCTGGATGTTGTTTTTAAATATAATTTAGCACCAGATTTCTCTTAATAGGGTCATTCAATATCCTGACATTCCACAAGATTACCTGAAATGACCCGACCATTAGGGAAGCCATATAGCCATATAGAGGTCTCTCCTCCTCCTCCTCTGCAGAAATGACCTCCACTTTATCACCTCTTTATCATACCTTAGTGCATTTAACCTTGTCTCTAAACACAATCATGGTTTTAAAGTCTAACACTGGCAGAATGTGTCCAGTGGTATACAGTACAAGTCATACACTGTAGTGCATACCCTTAAAGGGATAGTAATGTTTCATAATAAAATCAGCTCTAATTAATCATCATAGTATTTAAATTCTGTCAGAGTTGTAGTTCAAGAGAAATTCAATGACAAAGTATCCCCCTCCTGCCCCTTTTACTAATGTAACACTGTTCAGCCAGATCAGAAGGGAGGTGCCCAGGTAGACTGCAGAGAGGGACAATTTTCAATGAAGATAAGGGAAAAACCTGAAAAACTTGTCAAGAGGGCAGGACTTTCATTGTTTTCATAGGAAGAAGATTGTCCCCTTCTGTTATCTGTCTGGTCTATAGACTGGATTCCACATCTGAGAAGAGATGGCTTACACTAGGTAAAAAGTGCGGGAGGGGAAACTTTGCTTGTGAATATCTCCCAAACCGTAAAGGTTTGAGAGATAAGATTTATATCATTCGTCATGTTTTTTTAATGCCTACAAAATAAAATAAAGATAAAACGAAGTATTACTATCCATTTAAATGTTGCTGGAGGTCTCTCTAGCATTCAAGGGTTTAAGTGTCCCGTTTACATCAGTGGAGATTTTGGAACATTTTATTCATTCTCTATCATGCAGTTCTTCTTAATAAATCACCTATATGTGTTAATTATATTACAAGTCCTATTCCACTTTTCTTTTAGTAATTAGTTGACTATTTTTTCAGCTCTGAATTTATTCTTTCTATATCTTTGAGGCCATTAAAAATTATTCCCAGTGGACTTTTATATTTTTGTTGTTATCTTTGCTTGACTTTTACAAGCTGTTGCCATATTCACTCACATGTAAAATTGTTTCGATCAAAGAGTAATATGCAGAAAACATTACAATTGGTCACAGGGGACTTTTTCATGAGCCGCAGTGACTAGATGAATCCTAAACATTTTTATAATGTTAATATAAATGCACAGGTTTATTTAGTACTGCTCTTATCATATGGTTTATGTCATATTTTGTTATATTAAATAGTTAAAAGGCATTTCACAATTAGCATTATGAATGCTCATTTACACGTTACCTGCAATAACATCTGTTATTCATATCCATATGTTTGTTATGGTTTTTATACTTTAAGGCTAAGCATCTGCTGCACTGATTATGATGAGAATCTGTAACAGCGTGACATTTACCAAAGTTATCTATATCATTAAACTATGTTTTCATTTTTATTACAAAATTGTTGAGAAATTAGTTTACTAACAATAATAAGAGCATTTTTTGTGAATGTTTTTCAACTAAATAGACTAATCAACAGATCATTAGAAAACATAGAAATGGTTGTGTTTGTTAAGCAGAAGTAGAGCAAGTTTTGTGGGATCAAGACAGTAACTACTATGAAAGGCTTTGAGTTATAACAGCCATTACAGAACAATGAATGCTGAGTGTTTTACAACAATGCTCCTGGCACCCACTATGATATGTCAACTCATACCAGTTCAGTACCATATTTTTCAGGCTGCCACTGTGTACTGAATACACAAGGAAATTCCATGGTGTTGAACTATTTGAATATCCTTGAAGTGATGGAAGTGTAAAAAATATGTTTTTTCTTACAGCATCACATTCTGGAAATCACTATGCACGCTTGCCTAAGGGTAGAAAGGTAGAAACCCTTTATTTTATGTGTCAAGTTTCTACTTTTCAAAATTATTTACTGTGTTTACCTTTTCTTTATTTTTGTAGTGGGTATAACTATTTAAAGACAGAGAAGTCCTATTTAGAAAATGTATGAACAATTACAGCATTGTACTTGATGTAGTTTTGATCTTCTGGCATGCTGTACAATATGAATACAGAATTTTCATGTTTTCTGAAGCTATAAAATAGCACTTTTTTTCTTTTTTTTTCCTACAGAGCCACACACTAGAAACATTTATGCACAACAGCCTAGGGGTAAAAATTCAAATAACCCATCATATTTTTATATTAATAGTAACTAGTTAAAAGGGATTTCCCAATTAGAGTTATGAATGATCATTTACACTTTACCTCCCATAACATCTGTTATTCATATCTATATGTCTATTATGGCTATTATATATTAAGGCTAAGCATCTGCTGCCTTGATTATGATGAGACTCTGTAACAATGTGACATTTACCAAAGTTATTTATATAATAAACTATGTTATACTATGTTACAACAGGGTTGAGAAAATTGTTTATCGAAAAGAACAATAGCATCCATTTGGAGAAAATTTTTCAACTAGTGAAAATATAGGTTAAACAAAAAACAATCCGAAAAATTAAAATTATTATTAAGCAAAGGTACAGCTAGTTTTGCGTGATCAAGAAATTAGGTGCTGTAAAAGGCAGTGAATACAAACTGCCATTACAGAATACTGAATGCTTCACAGCACAGTTTGTAAAATGATGAGCAGATTTTCAACTTAGCTAGAATTTCATTCACTTTGTCAGTTTTCATGTCGCCTATGGTTATTTATAAATATGATGATGACATACATGAAAAAAGCACTAGAAGCTGCAGTCCTAAAGAAGCTGCCTTGGTCTAAGCTAATGTAGATTTCCACATCTTGGACTTCATGTAACCCTTTCAGTGACAGAGGTGTATGCAATGTAATGCAAAGCATTCTAGCACTCAAAAGGTTAACATACCCCAGTTAAAAAAACAAACAAACAACACAGCCAATGGTAGTTTTTCAAGCACAGAAAGCCATCAAATTTCCTGTGCTGTATAAAATTACTGAATGAAAAAAAAGATGTTGTAAACTAAATTTTGCGCCCATTGGAAGCAATAAAAAAGATGTTGCATTTCAGATACCTCTATATCAATGTAGTGAGAAAATGTGTGTAATGTAAAAGAAATTAACACTATGAGTGCCTGTGGGGAATAAACACTTACCTGTAAGTCTTCTGTACAACGGGTCTTCTGCACCCTGGTCATCCAGTATAAGTCTTCTTCTGTAATCTTGGATTTTCCATCTTCTTTCTTGTCATCTTCATTTTCTGCTCTTCTTTCTTCTCATCTTCATCCTTTTCTGGAACATAATACCAGTGTAAATAAAAAAAAATAAAAATAAAAAATAATGGTCAAATGAAAGATGACCCCAAAAGATATGCCATAACTTTATGCTGCCACTGCTGGATGCATTTGATAGGAAATCAGAGCAAAAGTCCCAACCCTTAGATATCTCTTGGGCCATTGCCTGAGCTATACTGATGAACATTTGAACAGAAACTGGCTTTTATATGGCCAATCTCTGTACAAAATGGTTCCCAGGTTTCCATTGACTGCGATGTGGGTTACACACCTTCCAGCCTATTAGCCTCTAGTGGGTTTCATCATTCCTCCCGCATGATGATGATTGACTGGGAGGTGCGTAACCCCACATCTCAGCTAATGGATGCTGGGGAACCATTTTGAACAGAGACTGGTATAAAAGCCAGTCTCTGTTCAAATTTTCCTCAGTATGGCTCAAAGAATGACGTGAGAGATATCAAAGCATTGGGAATTTTTGCTCTGATTTCCTGCTGACATCTCCAGTGGCAGTGTACAGTTGTGGCATATCTTTTCAGGGCTTCTTTCATTTTACCATCTTTATATATTTACAGTGGCATTATGTTCCAGATAAGAATGAAGATGTGAAGAAAGAAGAGAAGAAAAGGAAGATGACAAGAAATGAGATGGAAGATAGAAGATTACAGAAGAAGACTTACACTGTAGGACAGGTAAATGTTACAGCTCTCAGTTATGGCTGTTAGGATAGTGTTAGGGCTCTTATTGTTTGGGGTAGTGTAGGGTTATTGTTTGGGAGGGTGATTGTATTTTAGCTCACCCTCTGTATTTGATGTTCGCATTACTTATGCTATTTAGCGTGAGTTTTGAGAACAAAAAATGCATAATGAACATTGGGCCACAGTTGAGGTTCTGTGTCCCAATGCTCATCCTTCCTGTTGATAGGGATATTGAATTTAACAGGTATTTGCTATTGTCATGAGAGTAGGGGTGGGCGAAAGCTCTCACCATGCTCCCACAAGAAAATCCACAAAAAACATGTTGTTGTCTGCTTTTTGAGAGAAAGTCCCCTTTAAATCAAGCGATTAAAATTTTCTAATTTTTTGTCCTTTCACCAAAATTCTTTGCTATTTTTTTCGGTGACAAGAAAGTTGCTGTCCATATTTATCTGTCCCTGGGAGTCCCCTTCCCTTCATTACAGTGTCCAAATGGAACATGATCCTGAAGAGGCCAGAACTCTTGGTGGATACCAGACACAGAAATAATAATACCACTACCACCACCTCCAGGAGCACAGATCAGTTGCATCTGCCTGCTGCTATTGATGTCTGTCTGCCTTCTTCATGTCACCAAGAAATTGCAAGTGTGACATTAGAGAACCCTTTGTCACATTGCTCGTCACCTCCTCCAACCAGCAGTGATGTCTGTAATAGAACAGCAGAAGCACATGGGATCTACTGGTGGTGGTGATAATGATGCTGGAGGAGCTGGGATGGAAGAAACATTGATGGCCTTTTTAGTAGAAACCAAGAAGGAATGGGAGAGAGGAATTAGGATGAGCATCACCACCAGCAGTGATCGTTTGGAATTTGCAACTGCTCTAATTCCTGCTGATGCTGAGTTGCAAGGGCAGCAGGATGCTGAGGAGCATGCTATGTGCCACAGACCACAGTGGATACAGTGGGAATGGGGTCAGCAAGTGATGCAGGACTAGGACAGGTCCCATTTGCCAGTGGCAGCAATACTTCTGGTCCTAGTTGCAGTGCTGATTCTGAGGCAGTCGTAGCAAAAACAGCAACATTTTCAGCTGCCACAGACAGTGAAGGGGAATGTAGAGGACAATAAGAAAGAGGCCCTATCCCAATCCTCTGAAGTCATGGGTGTGGGACTATTTTTCTCTTGGGTCAGGCACAGTCCAGTCATCACCAACAGTACTGTGCACACTTCATGACAAGTCAGTGAAAAGAGGAAAGAAGGGAACACACCTTGGCACAATTTGTGATAAGTCAGTGAAAAAAGGAAAGGAGGAAACACATCTTGGCACAAAAGCCCTGATAACACACATGAAACACAGACACCATGACCTTTATGTCAAACACGTTAAAGACAAACACCCACCACAGAAATCAAGCACCGCTATTGCTATACCCCCTGACTCTCCAGAAAAGCAACAAGAGGTGAGGCGGAGATCAAAGAGGAAGAAGAATAGAGAAACCCAGACAGAGACTAGAAGTTCCATGAAACAACTAGCTAGCAATCACCATCACCTTCTAGGGTAACTACATCTTCTACCAATCCACCTTGTACATTGTTAACTCCCCCGCCAAATAATAGCCACTCTGTAGATTTTAGCATGTGGCAGTTCGTGTCCACCCATTGTACACTGTGTGGTGAACTGACCATCCATGGCAGTGTGGTGAAGGAGAACTGCAAGCAGGGTATCAAGCGACATCTGAGGACATTCCATCCTGCAGAATATGCAAAGATGCTGGCAGGAAGGGTTCATCATTACTTTTAAACTGTCAGAAAGTTATAATGTGTCCTTAGCGAGTTGTGGACAAGGGGTATAGTGACAGCGGCAGTACTTGGTTTCTGCTGTCATAGTGTTTGGATACAGTTGTGCCCCCAGATGCTATTTTCCACACACACTGTGCACATTGCAGTTTCTGATGAGAGCCACAGTTCCTGATCTCAAGGCAAAAATGTATATTCTAATAACAACAACACACCCATGATTTTGGAGGAGGGGCAAGCGGAGAAGAATTAATGGCCAACTTCTTCTTTTCTCCACATATACTGAGGGCTACTTATAGTGCTGCTACTGCCTCAGGCACATCACTGGAGGTAGTTGTGACAAGTGGAAACTTCATCATCCATCATCACCCATGTTACTGCTATTGCTCATCCGATTCCCTTTCAGATACCTAATCATCCTGCTGCTTAAACAAGTCAGCAGCAGCAGCAAGAACAGCAACACTAGGCCAGTAGAGCATTTTTTTTCTCAGGACCTGGGGTTTAAAAAAAAAACAAAAAAAACATTGTCCTACAAAAAATGTTTCTTCAGGGTGTGTGCCTCTAATAAGTCTAAGTCCTATAAGCCAATATTCCCTCGGGACTTGGGCCTCTAACAACAAATCCCCTGTTAAACTGAATCTTTCCCCATACCCCATCAACACAGGCACCCTCATGCCCCTTTTATACTATGCCTTTGGGAAATAAAATAATATTTGCTATGTGTTGTGTATAAATTCAATGTTCCCAATGGAATGAGCTAGGCGAAAAAAGTGGAAAATCAGCACTTTTCAAGTGAAATTATTCATCAAGCGAGAAGTGTCATTATTCACTGATTTGAGTTTGAGATGAAATTTTTCACCCATCCGTACCCACAACATTCCCCTGACCCTGTGATTCCCTTTCCCCCCTGCATGGTCTCCTTGGTACATGATAATGAGTAAAACAGATCAGATGCCTGTGCCTGCTGCTAGTACTGCCAGCCTGCCCTCTTCAGCTAAAGAGATGGCATGCATGACAGTAGGGGACCTCCTGATTCATTTGTCCACTTCCATCTGGTGAAACTGTAATATAGCAGCAGTAAGTAGGGACTGGTGGTGATGATGAGGGTGCTGGTGGAGCAGCTGAGGTGGATGAGACAGATATGCGAGACAGATATGGAAATGTGGATCAGCATGCCCATCACAACCAGCAGTAACATTGTAGAATTTGTGGCATTTGCTGCTTTTGTAATTTACTCTGCTGCTGAGTTGCAAAGGCAGCAGGATGATGAGGAGCAGGTTAGTGTGCCACAGACCACTGTGGGCACAGTGGGAATGGGGTCCAGGAGTAGGGATGTGGTACTAGAACAGGTTCCACTTGCCAGCTGCAATACTTCTGGTAATAGTTGGGGTGCTGATTTAGAGGCACCAACAGCAGCAACATCATCCTCTGCCCTAGGCAATGAAGGGGAATGTGGAGGAGAAGAAGAAAGGGGCCATTCTTCTCCACCTTCTCCCTCATCTCTGAGGTCCTGGGTGTGGGACTTTTTTTCACTTTTGGCAGGCACAGTACAATAATCAGGACAACACTGTGCACAATTTGTGATAGGTCTGTTAAAAAGGGAAAGGAGGGAATATACCTTGGCAAAACTGCCCACATCACACACATATGAAACACAGACACCATGACATTTATGTGAAGCATGTTAAAGCCAAACCCCAAAAAAGAAATGGGGCTCCACTGTTGCTGTACCCCTGAATCTCCCCAAAGGTAATTAGAGGAGAGGTGGAATTCAAAGAAGAGGAAGAATAGAAAAACCCAGCCAGAGCGTGAAAGTTCGATGGCTAGCAATACACCTGGCACACCATCAAATTCTTTCTGTAGAGTTTGGCCATGGGAAGAAATAACTACATAATCTTCTGCCCATCTGCTCATTTATTGTTAGCTTCCCTACCAACTGACAGTCATTATGTAGATGTCAGGATGTGGTGGTTCATATCCACCGATTGCACACTTTGTGGTGTGCTGACCACACATGGCAATGTGGTGGAGGATAATTGTAACCAGGGCATCAAGCAGCATCTGAGGAGGTTCCAGCCAGCAGAATATGCTAAGCTGGCGGAAGGGAGTATTCATCATTTCTATTAAGGGAGAGGACAAGGCGCATAGTGACAGCACCAGTACTTGGTTTCTGGTGGGATTATTTCATATTGGGAATCATAGTGTTTGGTTAGAGTTGTGCTAGATGTTTGATGTGAGTGCAGATGTGCCCATTGTTTGAAGTCCTTCGCTTATTTCCTACACACACTGTGTGCACTGCAGTTGCTCATGTGAGGCACAGTTCCTGCTCTCAAGGGAAACATTTCTATTCCAACAACAAACCCATGATTTTAGAGGAGAAGCAGGAGGCGAACATTACTGGCCAGCTTCTCTTCTCCACATATACCTGAAGTGGTAGGGGCTATTTGCAGTGTTGCCTCAGATGCATCACTGGATCTAGTAGTGGCAAGTGGAACCAAGATTAGTCATCACTCATATCACTGTTGTTTTTCATCCCATTCCCTTGGAGCTGCCTAATCATCCTGCTGCTTAAACAACTCAGCAGCAGCAGAAGCAGCAAGAACAGCAGTTGCAAATGCCATTATGACACTGGGGCATTTGCCAGTATCCCCTGGCCACCTTAACACCCATCTTCAACCCTCCATGGGCCAGTCTCTTATGCTGTCACACGTTGCTATTGAACGTCACTCACAGATCACATAATTCTTATTTCTCAGAGTCCGCCAATCTTATATCCAGACAATGTCATACACTGATAATACTCTGCCTGTAACAAACAAGTTTGCTCGTCTTGAGAAAGCCCTTGTAAGAGGGCGAAACGTATTGACTATGGATCGTTTATGCTGCTGATCGATATCTACAGGCAGAGCATTATCAGTGTATAATACTGTCTGGATATAAGATTAGAGGACTTTGAAAGATAAGAATTATGCAATCTGTGAGTGGCGTTCAATAATGTGTGACGGCATAAGAGATTGGCCCATGGAGGGTTGAAGACGGGTGAGATATTCTACCCTTATTGAATTAATTGCCATCAAGAATATATGAAGCCAGACTCGATCACTGTCTATGTCATTATTTGGTCTCTCCATCTTCATTATTGCCATACTTCATTACTCCATGTGTCCTGTATGTAAACTGTACGTTTGGATGATGCGCATTGGCCCTATGATAGGGTGAAAATATGATAGGATTATATCCTGATTCTGAAAGTAAAGTTTTGCATGTGTGTGATCATCACATTTCCTCTTCATCCATCCATTTTTTGTGGATGCTAGATATTCTAATTTATGCCTGGTGCCAGACTTTAGCTTCCTTTATTTTTTGCGGGTTTTTAATGAAATATTTTTTTATGTGCACTATTACAGTAGTTTATTGTCTATTGCCTGTTAGGTATTGACTAGGTTTTTCATATGCGGGTAATTGTATCTATGAACCGATTTATAATATTTAGAATAAACTTTATACTTTTATAATTATTTTGGTACACTGTATTATTATTGGTCATGTGCTCTTTTTAGGTCCTGTGGTTTCTCTTGTTGTCTGTGCTGTGATGATATTTATGTTCCTGTGATTTTTGTGACTCCTACAGTCCTTAGTATGGCAAAAGAGTTCTTATTTACCATGGGTCTCTTTTTTGTTGTTGTCCCACTTCTTCAATTAGCTTATTTACCTAGCGATAAAAGACAACCACAGCTTTGTCATCCACAAATGATATTTGCCAGTTGTTTAGTTCAATCTGTAAGATATTTACTACTTGTATCTACTCACAGGCCACAGTTGACTCTCAGGCCACACTTTTTTCCGTAGCAGCCGTCAGACATCCTGTCCTTCATAGAGTGTCAACACCAGTGTTGCACTCTTTCTGTATACAGCATAACCGTTTAAGTAACCTCTTGTGTAACAGTATCTTTATTAGCGCAGTAGACTGAAGAGGATCTGCAACTCGTTTTGTACCAATTACTTGTACTTCTTCAGGGAGCTTAATGGGAAAATAGTATTTAGTGTCTTACTTATATTTAGAGCAAAATTATGTCGTCACCATAATGTTCCCTCTTCCTTTCCAACGATATAATATAGAGATAAGATTATTTTAACCCTTCCTATACAAGGCATCAATAACTACAATCTTACAATTACATAAAAAGATAAAATACCTTAATATAAAAAGTACTTTTATTATAAAAAATGCCTATATTATGCCAACACATCATCTTCGGAAACAGGTAGACATCCCGTCCAAAAATTTAATTCTATTAGCTACAGAACTATTTCAACAGAAATTACATGATATAATTACAATAGCTAACTTACAGGGTATCATTACTAATAAAGAAAATATTTTTTAGATGTAAAACATCCTAAAGTGCCTTACTTTTACCAGGTACCTAAAATTCATACGACATTAATCAAGCCTCCAGGACTTCCCATAATTGCAGGTATGGGGGGGTGACATTGTGCCTGTTAGAGTATATAGATTACTTCCTACATAAATATGTTACTACACTAAGATCGTACATTAAAGATATACAGTATATATTGAATAAATTAGATACATTTGAATGGCGGGAAGATTATATTTGGGCAGCCGTTGATGTCACCTCCCTATACACCAGCATGGGACATCAGAAAGGTCTGGAGGCTGTGCGTTACTTCCTGGACACTGACAAGGATTTGCCAGACACACAAGAATCCTTTTCATTAAAAGGAATTGGATATATACTGCACAATAATTGCTTCCAGTTCAAAGATAAATTTTAGTTACAAGTCAGAGGAGCCACCATGGACGCCAGCTTTGCCCTCAGCTATGCCAACCTATACATGGGTTATTGGAAGAAGAACCATGTATGGAAGGCAGGGCTGGGGATGAGGCTGGTGTTCTATGGATGATATACTGATGATTTATTAATTATATGGCAGGGTGGCTCACAGGAACTGGAAAGTTTTATTGTGCAGTTAAATGATAATCAACAAGAATTGATGTTTTACTTATAATATTAGTAAAGTTAGTGTAAATTTTCTAGATCTAAATCTTGTCTGTAAAGAAAATCATATAATAACCAAGAATTATATTAAACCGATAAATACTGATAATTATTTACACTTTCAAAGCAGTCATTTAAAACAGTGGAAAACAAATATAACTGGAGGATAGTTTAAACCCTTAATGACTGGCACACGCACAGTGGCTGGCACTTGAGGACCACAGCACATTTTTTTTTAGCGAACCGATTCAGGGCTCCCCGTGCGGCTGCATGGGGAGCCCTGAATTCCATGACATGCCAGGACCTTCACTGGTCCTTAAGTGCCAGACAGCCGTGATGGTCCTGGCACGTCAGTGGATGCAAGGGGTTAAAAGAATTAAAAGAAAGTTTAAAAAAACAACAGACTATATAGTACAGGCCACAGACTTCAAAAATAAATTTATTGAGAAAGGATATCCAGAGAAAGATCTAGAAAAAACTTACCAGGAGGTGTTGAAGTTAAATCGTGAAGAGATGTTGATTCCTAAAAAGAATAATACATTAAAAAGTAAAAAGCCACAGTTCATTACTCAATATAACAATGCACGTTATAAAATTAAAAAGATACTAAAAAAAACATTGGCCGGTATTACTCCAGGACCCAATACACAATAACATTTTAGATGGTCCTGAAGTGATATTTACCAAAAGTAGAAATTGAAAAGAAATTTTGTTAAGAAAAATCCAGGAACAGTAAATATATTTATAAAAAAATGAAGAAAATACACCATTAGTTACAGTTAAAAATATGGATATTTAAATGTGGGATAAGTCACTGCATAACATGTACATATATAAAAAATAAAGAAAGCAATTTTATAAATCATTATAAAAGTATTATTTAAATAAAACAACATATAACATGTAACAGCACCTATGTAATATATAAAATCACGTCCTTGTAATTCGAGTTACATAGGTAGAACCAAAAGAAGGATAAAGGACAGGTTTCAGGAACATAAAAGAGCAATAATAAACTCGGATACCAAGTACCCAAACATTACCAAAAATGCCATGGTAAATCGTTCAAAGGGACGACTATTATGGCATTGGAGCAAATATGTTCTTTTTCGAGAGGATGAAAGATTCACTGTGTTATGTAAAAGAGAAACTGGATCTTTAAAGGGATAGTAATACTTAAGTATTACTAATCCCTATAGCAAAGTACTACTTAAAAAAATGTATTGCCCCCAGTGTCATCTCTCAACACAGCCGGATCGCATTACTAAAAAAGAAAACTTTCACTGAAAAAGCACACGTAAATACGGAAGAGCCCTGGGGCCAACAAAAAAAAAAAAAATTCTAATTTTGACTTTTAAAGTCAGAATTCTGAGTTTAAAAGTCGAAATTTTGACTTTAAAAGTTGAAATTCTGAGTTTAAAAGTCAGAATTCTGACTTTAAAAGTCAAAATTTTGACTTTAAAAGTCGAAATTCTGAGTTTAAAAGTCAAAATTCTGGGTTTAAAAGTCGAAATTTTGACTTTAAAAGTTGAAATTCTGAGTTTAAAAGTCAGACAGAATTTTGACTTTTAAAGTCAGAATTTTGACTTTTAAAGTCAAAATTTCGACTTTTAAAGTCAGAATTCTGACGTTTAAACTCAGAATTCTGACATTTAAACTCAGAATTTTGACTTTTAAAGTCAAAATTTTGACTTTTAAACTCAGAATTCTGACTTTTTAACTCAGAATTTTGACTTTTAAACTCAAAATTTCGACTTTTAAAGTCAAAATTTTGACTTTCAATCTCAGAATTTTGACTTTTAAAGTCAAAATTTTGACTTTTAAAGTCAAAATTTTGACTTTTAAACTCAGAATTTTGACATTTAAAGTCAAAATTTCGACTTTTAAACTCAGAATTTTGACTTTAAAAGTCAAAATTTCGACTTTTAAACTCAGAATTTTGACTTTTAAAGTCAAAATCTGAAAGTTATAATTTTGTGTTTTAAAGTCAAAATTTTGACTTTTAAAGTCAGAATTCTGACTTTTAAACTTGAAATTCTGACTTTAAAAGTCAAAATTCTGACTTTTAAAGTCAAAATTTCGACTTTTAAACTCGGAATTCTGACTTTTAAAAGTCAAAATTAGAATTTTTTTTTTTTGTTGGCCCCAGAGCTCTTCCGTACGTAAAAGACCGTTTTAGTGAAAGTTTTTTTTTTTAGTTAACGCGATCGCCGCCTGATGATCTCTGACCGGATTTCCCTGAGTCAGCTAGGGGGAGGGAGAGGGCAACTTTAGAAGCGATTATCTCTTAAACCATAAATGTTTGAGAGATGACACTGGGGGCAATATGTTTTTTTTAAGTAGTACTTTGCTATAGGGATTAGTAATACTTAAGTATTACTATCCCTTTAAATGTGATACCCCTTTTATATTATGTGTGTAGAAATAACATTTGCTAAGTTTTGTATTAAAATTCAATGTTCCCATTGATTTCAATGCAATGAGCTAAGCACAAAAGTGGAAAAACGTCACTTTTCACTGGAAATTATTTGCCAAATAAGAAGTGCCATTATTTGCCAATTTTGGTTTGAGATGAAAATTTTTGCCCATCCCTAGTGCCACCTTATAGAGATATTTCTGCAAATCAGTCTGGTACAAAAGCACACAATACTTCAGTTGATGTGAGTGGATGTTTACTTTCCAAAATCATATGCTTTGCAAATGTTTCCTTAACATTTCTAATAGTTATGATAATTTTATACAGGCAGGCAATTGCTAAAAAAAAAACAGGTAGCTGTAGTTTTGTGCTTCTTACACTTTCTATGGTATGTCAAACCATACCAATAGGGTGACATTTTTCTTGGAAGAGCATGAGATAATGAATACAGTAGAAAATTCCATATTTTTTTTCAAAGATTTCAGTAGAGTTGAAGGGGGTGAAAAGTAAAGAGATGCCTATTTTTTCTTATAGTGCCAACTTCTAGAAACATTTGCCAAACCCGGGGGAGAGGTAGGAAGGTAAGTAAGCACTCATTTGATGTAATTTATTGTCATTTTTGAAAACCGGTATGCTTTGTCTACCATTTCTTAATTTTCATAGTTGTTACAACAATTTTAGTACATATGTGAAAAAGTTATAAAAAGAGAGATTATACTTGATGCAGTTTTGTGCTTTTGGCACCACCTGGAGTATATTACCTCTAACCTTGAACGGGCATCCTATATAATAATTTGCTAAATCGTGTGTAATGCCACGTCATGTGCAGTACACACTGCTGCGTGTGCTACAGTCATGCGCAGTAGAGACTGCCCTCGCCGCAGCTGATAGAGCGGGGCGCTCCAAAGGAGCGTCCCACTCTGTATCAATATCAGTGCGGGCAGTCTCTACTGAGCATGACTGCACCGCGACCGACTGGCTGTGGCACTGTGGCCCGGGTAATGGGCTCTTCAACTAGTTAGTTAATAAAAGCACTAGGGAATTCCTTAGTTGTCAATGCATGCCGTAACTTTGAAGGGTTAGAAATGTTAAAAAAAGTCTATTTTGCCTTTATCAAGTTCTTCTTGACATGTTTGTGCACACCAGGCTAGGGGCAGAAAGTCAAGTGACCCCTCATTTTATGCATCATGATATCTAACTTCAAGATATATACACTTTTATTGGGTTATTTTTATGGTGTGGGTTATTATGCTTTCACACTATGTATAGTGTATTTTGGTTATGTCCAAAAAAACATTTGTTATATGCTGTTCACAATTTTGGAAACAGAGAAGGTATACATTTGTGTACCTATACCTACATAGTTTCAGTATACTCATTAGATATGTGGTATACAGAAAACAGTCCTGAACCAGCTATTTACACATCCAGTAAGACACTAAATAGTGTGGTGCTCTCTGGGTTTTAGAACATTCATAAAACTTGCAAGCACAACGTGAAAATAGCCCATCACAAAAGAAATAATGGACAATCCACATAAATAGAAAATCTATTTAATGAGGCACTTGTCTGGACAAACAAATGTGAAAAGTCGTAATGCTTTATTCAATACAAAAATTACACATCAATATCAAAAAGAACTCTGTAGAATAAAAACACTTTAAAAAAAGACAAACCCCAACATGTAGGAGAGGCATCATGGTATCCTATATATTGTGACGTATGCTAAACTAAGCTACTGTAAAAATATTACTTATATGGAAATATACACACTGGCACAACCTTCAAAATATGTTGCAATGCATAGAAATTTAAGTAAAATCACATGATGGGAATACTAAAGTGCTGAGGCATAAAAATACAGTAAAGTGCAAAAGTTTTAGGCAGATGTGAAAAAATGCTGTAAAGTAAGAATGCTTTAAGAAATAAACATGTTAATAGTTTATTTTTTATCAATTAACAAAATGCATAGTGAGTGAACAGAAAAAAAATATAACTCAAATCAATATTTGGTGTGATCACCCTTTGCCTTTAAACCAGCATCAGTTCTTCTAGGTACACTTGCATTTTGTAGGCATATAGCCAGGTGTATGATTAACCCTTTTAGTGCCAGAGGGGTAGGCAGCGCATTACAAAGTAATGCGCTGCGTACCCCTCTGACACACAAAGGGTTAAAAAATTATATCAAACAGGTGTTATTGATAATTTAATATGTGTGTTGAAACACAATCATTAACTGAAACAGAGACAGCTGTGTAGGAGGAATAAAACTGGATGAGGAACAGCCAAACTCAGTTCACAAGGCGAGGTTGTTAAAGACAGTTTAATCTCAAACGTCATACACCATGGCAAGACTGAGCACAGCAACAAGATACAATGTAGCTATACTGCATCAGCAAGGTCTCTCCAAGACAGAAATTTCAAGGCAGACAGGGGTTTCCAGATGTGCTGTGCAAGCTCTTTTGAAGAATCCCAAATAATCAGGCAACATTGACGACTGTAGAAGCAGTGGTCGGCCAAGGAAACTTAGTGCAGCAGATTAAAGACACATTATGATTACTTCCCTTCATAATCAGAAGATGCCCAGCAGTGCTATCAGCCCAGAATTGGCACAAAACAGTGGCATCCTGGTACATCCATTTACTGTCTTGAGAAGTCTGGTCAGAAGTGGTCTTCATGGAAGAAGTTACTGCCAAAAAGCCATACCTCCAACATGGAACAAGACCAACTGACTCAACTATGCACGAAAACACAGGAACTGGGGTTCAGAAAAATGAGAGCAAAAAGCATTTTGTTGGAGAGCAGTACAAGAATGAGTGTTTGCAGGCAACAGTGAAGTATGGTGGAGGTTCCTTGCAAATATGGGGCTGCATTTCTTCAAATGGAGTCGGGATTTGGTCAGAATTAATGATCTCCTCAATGCTGAGAAGTAAAGGCAGATACTTATCCATCATACAGTACCATCAGGGAGGCATCTGATTGGCCCCAAATGTATTCTGCTTACAGCCAAAGTCATTAAGAGCTATCTTCAGTGTAAAGAAGAACAAGGAGTCCTGGAATTGATGGTATGCCCCCAGAAAGCCCTGATCTCAATATCATCGAGTCTGTCTAGGATTACATGAAGACAGAAGCAACTGAGGCTACCTAAATTCACAGAACAACCTACCTACTGAGTTCCTTAACAAACTGTGTGCAAGTGTACCTAGAAGAATTGATTCTGTTTTGTCGGCAAAGGGTGGTCATTTCAAATATTCGCTTTAGGTTTTTCTTCCTTTCACTCATTACGCATTTTGTTATTTGATAAAAACAAACTATTAACATGTCTATTTTTAAAGCAATTTTACTTTACATCATTTTTTCACATCTACCTAACACTTTTGCACATTACTGTATATACTACAGTCAGGTCACTGCTGTGCAGTTCCTATTAGGAGAGGTTCAAGGTTCCTGTTAATAGCAATGATCTTTTATTGAAGTACTTGGTATATTTTCTGTTATGGGTTTTGCACATGGGATTTCATATGTGGTTATTCCTTTGTTTTTGGTAACAAGATTTGCACAATAGTGACTATAGGCATACATATGTATGCCTTAGCACATTAATGTTCCCACCATGTGATTTTAAGTATATTTAGATGCATTGCAACATATTTTGTATGCTCCATTTCATTGATCCATCCTTTTGTGTAGAAGAAACATCAACCATAATCTACTTTCCAAAAATATATGATTTTATATAGTTATTGAGCTGTTTTAGGGTAGTTTACATATAAAACATGGAATTTATATATTTAGATCATAAAGCAGAAAAAAACTGTTTGCAATCCAGTTAATTAGGCATATGTGCAGCCCAAGCATGTATTTTTGGTATTTTTTACTGTAGATTCATGACCTTTAAAAATGACTGAAACTTTCACAGCCAAGATATATGTATTTTTTAACATTTTTGTATTTATAACATCACTGTTTGTCACATACTGCAAAATTTTCTTCAAGTGAGACATCACAAACAAAACTGTATTTGTTCTGCAAAAAAATATATATTGTTTTTCACATACAACTGGAAAGTTAACCATAAGAACCTCAAATGTCTTAACCTGTGGCACTAAAAGAGTGAAAAAATGGACCATAAGCAACATAGGAACCATGCTTTAATAAGCTAAAGAGAATTTCTTCATCTTGCAAAGCAAACTCTCCATCTGCTCATATGATTACGTGCTGTAACCAAATAACATACTGTACAGACAATGATTCAGGTAGCAATGGGACACTGGAAAAAAACAACATAATATTAGTATGTTGGTAGTCTAGAAATACAGAAACAGATGCTTCATTTTTTTCCTAGCTGCTTTCCATCTTTAATCCCTCTAAGAGTTGAAGGAAAAAAACACTCACATTTTTCCCTCCTGTAACATTCTCTTGTAATACATATGGAACATTGGCAGTGGACTCCTCCATCAAAGACTACATAATATTATCTTCACTATCAGTTGAATTGGTGCATAAGTATGTATGTATGTATCTTTATTTAAATAGCTCCAATGTGTACACAGCTCTTTACAGAAGTTGAAATATTACAATGCAAAAATACAGAACTGGGTTAAGAGCATTAGGCTAAGGTGCGATCATTGCATTATTTGTGGGGGAAAGTGCAGCAAGGGAATCATACACTAGGAAAGGAACCCTATTCTAATTAGAATTCATGATGACATTCAGAGACAGTAGGAGGAAGAGGATCATAAGTGCAAGTATAAGCCGTAGTGAAGTAAGTGCAGAATAATTCTGATGTGACTATCAGTGCACACAAAGAGGATATTGTTACTGGGATGCTTCCTTGAGCAGGTGGGTTTTAAGGAGATGCTTGAAAGTGTTGAGTGTGGATGATTAGCAAATGGTGATAGGGAGGGCATTCCAAAGTCAAGTTACAGCCAGCGAAAAAGAAATACTATAGCCTAGAGATGGCTCGAGTTGTGTAGGGAGAGGACAGGAAGAACCCTTGAGAAGACCGTAGGTGATGAGAAGAGGTGTAATAGGAAATAAGAGCAGAAATGTGAGTGGATGCTGAAGAACAAAGAGACTTACATAGGGGAGGAGAATCTTGTAAGAAATATGATACTTTATTGGTAGCCAATTGAGGGATTTCAGGAGGAGATGAGAGGGAAGGTATCCGGGAGCAAATGTGGTGATTCTTGTGGCTGAATTGAAAACTGATTGAAGTGGAGAAACATAAGAAGCAGGAAGACTAGAGAGTAAATTGTTGCAGTAGTCAAGTGCCTGAGAGAGAGTTTTTGCAGTTGACATATAGAGGAAGGGACGTATTTTGGCAATATTTTTCAGGAAGAAGCGACATGTTCTGGTGATAGCTTGGGTGTGGGGGATAATGTTAATGTAGAATCAAATATGACACCAAGGCGGCATGCTTTGGATACTGAGAGGATGGCAGAGTTGTCTATTGTGATGGAGAAGGGGGTTGGTGGATGGGTTATACGAGGGAACACAATCAGCTCTGTCTTAGCCATATTAAGTTTAAAGGGATAGCAATACTTAAAATGTAAAAAAAAAATATGTTGTAGGGTTTATCCCCCTGAGTAAAACAAGAGTACTCCCACTGCTGAGAGGTGTTTCATTCAAAATTTATTAATTTTCAAAGTTTAATTTTTAGGTGCAATATCACAGTGGCCTGAAATTGTACAGTGGCGCTGTTGCTACACCATCCTATGGAGATTTATGGTCAACTGACCAGAGCTGTCCATAGGATCGTGTAGCAACAGCGCCACTGTACAATTTCAGGCCACTGTGATATTGCACCTAAAAAATTCAACTTTGAAAATTAATAACTTTTGAATGAAACACCTCTCAGCAGTGGGAGTACTCTTGTTTTAGTCAGGGTGATAAACCCTACAACATATTTCTTTTTATATTTTAAATATTACTATCCCTTTAAGATGGCAGTGGGCCATCCATGATGAAATAGCAGAGACATTGAGTGACTCAATACTGCACAGCTGGACTGAGGTCAGGGAAAGAGAGATAGATTATTGCATCTGCATACAGATGGCGATTAAATCCAAAAGATGAGATGAAGTCACCAAGTGAAAGGGTGTAAAGAATAAAGAAAAGTGGTCCCAGGACTGATCCCTGACTTACACCTACTGAGCGGTCGTGGGAAGATGAGAAAGTGTTAGCAAAAGAAACACTGAAATTACTTTTAGAGCGAAAGGAGGAAATCCATTCTAGAGGTGTGTCACGGATGCCAAGGGTGTGCAGTGTGTCCAGTAGGAGTGCATGGTTAACAGTGTTAAAAGCAGCAGATAGCTCTAGTAGGATTAGTATACTGTATTGTCCTTTGTCCATTGCTGAGTGTAGGTCATTAGTAATGACTTGTTTCAGTGGAATAGTTGGAACAGAAACCTGACTATAATGATTCAAGAAGATAGGATGAATTGAGAAAATAGATGAAGTGAGAGAATACAAGGTGTTCCAAGATCTTACATGCAAAGGGGAGGAGTGAAACAAGAGGGTAATTTGAGATACATCTGTCACAAGGCAAGGTATATCTGAGGTCTTCAGCACATTGAGGGAGAGTCACTAAGCTGTGATAAAGAGGTGATAAAGGGGTGATAAAGTGGATATGACTTCTCCAGTTTATCACTTCTCCAGTCCCTATGCTATTCTATACAGACTATGTACTAAGAACTCCAAAGTTGAAGAAATCTTAGTGCATAGGCTCCATAGAATAACATAGGAATTGGAGAAGTGATAAACTGGAGAAATGATCTCCACTTTATCACCTCTTTATCACTGCTTAGTGAATCTCCCCCATGGTGTGTAATGCATTGGATACCTCTGTGGTTCAAAAAGGTGTATTTTGGTAGACAATCTGACTCAGTCCTCCATTTCTGTTCTAATATTTTCCCAAGGGCTAGAATATACCACAATGTCAAGATGATTGATGCTTTCACTTTTATAATATTTCTAACAGATGAAAGATGGTACTGTGTTAGCCGTAGAAATACAGGAGGCAAATAGAATCAAGTTGATATCTTTGTTGGCTAACTCAGAAGATTTAGGATGCACACTTTCAAAACATCTTAGGTCTCTTCCTCAGGATGTTATCATGTTAACATGATTGAGGAAGGGAGAATAAAAAGGTCTTGAAAGCTTGCATCCTAAATCGGCTTAGTTAGCCATTAAAGGTAACTTGACTACATTTGCCAACAATTTTTTTTAAGCCAGGTAAAATTACATTGAGTCCAAAGCCTGAGGATTACATGTAGTATAAAGTTGCATAAGTAGCTGGTGAAGTCATTCATTTTTATATGGAGATTAAATATTAAGTTTTTGCTACAATTATTTGTGATCATTTTTATAAACTGAATTTCTAATTCATGAAAATATATGAAAATGCATTTGTTCTTTGTAGTATTAAAGACTTGCATAAACTGACAAATTATTTCAATATTACTATATGAAATATAAAGAGTACATCAGTTTGTATATATTTAAAACTATTGTTACTAGAATATATTTTATTACTTTTCGGGATTAGATAATGGATGTGAACATACAATTTATGATACTATGTGCAAGAATTGTTGTTGATTGACTGTATTTTTAATGTCCTCTGGTTTGGTAATGAACTATGCTTCAATAAATGGAAACTTGTTGTTTATATAAAGATATATATAAAATATCATGGACAGCTACCATTAATATTGTGGTTTATATTGCTTTATATATTGAAATGTATATTTTTATATTCAAATGTGTGTTGTCTAGCATTTCAGACATAAAAAATAATGCAGTTGGTGATTATACAGTGGTTTATAGCAACATAACTTATATTTCTCATAGGAACTGTCTCTTGATACTACATATGTCTGTCACTCTATGTTTCCCCTAACTCCTTTATTACATTTTTATTTTAATTTACTTACACACAATATGTACACATACAATATGTAAGATAAAAAAATAAAAAAAAATATATTTTTTTTTTCATTTCATCCCACCATCGTTTTACCAGTGTAGCATGATTCTAGAATATATTCTCTACAAATATTGTTTGCATTTTTTCTCTTCCTAATAATGGAATCAGAAAGAAAAACCACTGATGATTTTAAATTCTAAGGGAAATGTTTTCTGAATGTCAAGAACCCTGGCATATGAATGTGGACTCTATGGCCTTGATTCAAATGACCTGGCTAAAACAGCTGGTAAGGCAAAAATGGCTAATGGCCCAATTTGCTAATGGAGCCATTCAATTGCCCTACCAATTGATACCACAACAAACATTGAGCCACAGAAATCAACTTTTGGCCAAACAGCCATCATGTGTTTTATGTTCCCCAAACCCCCACTCAATAGCATGAGTTATGGGAACATCAAAAGAAAAGAGCTAATGATCGGTGCTTGACATACTGTCAAGCACTGAGCATGAGCTCAACACGTGGTCACCCTTCCAAACACTAACCCTACACTACCCCAACAGTGAAATGCAACAATACTACCCCTAACATTAGCATAACACCGACAGCTGTATAACACTCACCTGTCATCCACTGACCGTCTTCTTCTGTCATCTTCTATCTTCAATCTTCTTTCTTCCTTTTCTCTTCATCTTCTGTCTTCTCCTCTTCTGTTGTCTTATCTTCTTCTTTGTTGCATATATGTACCTGAAAAGAAAAAAATAAATAAAAATGAAATATGCTCCACAAACATAACTTGGAAATATGTGCAGGGGTTAACCCTTTGACTACCAGAGGGGTATGCATTGCATTGTGTACCGCTCAGACACTAAAAGGTTTAAATTAATGAATTCCAGGTTGCAACAAAAGAACATTCCCCCAGATTAAATAATATGTTTAAAAATCAATTTTACTTCAAAATGCTTTTCCTTCAAAAGAGAATAAAATAGGCTTATGAGAAATATATCAAATATGTTGCATTGCAATACATAAATAGTTTTTGGGCTCCGCTGCTATTGCCTGCGGTGGTGGCTGGAGGTCAAGATGGGCAAAACGCCCCTTGTTACCTTTCAGGCCAATGCCCGAGCCAGTGTGTGGGAAATCTGAACTTTTATATGGCCAATCTGTTCAAAATTGCTCCCAGGTACCCATTAGCTAGGATATGCTCTTAAACAGAGGGCACTTAGTACAGTGTTTTGCTACCAGTAGGCACAAAATTATGATGCCATTAGCTTAGCTAAATATTAATACTTTAGATTGTAACTTTCGGGCAGGGACCTTGCATTCAGTGTTTCGCTCTACAAAGCACCTGTAACCCTGTAAAGAGCTGCGTACACTATATAAATAAACATATTTATTCATTCAATCTGCTGAGCCAATTCAGGGTAATTCCTTTGTTAGCGAGTCTGAGCTATTTCAAAACTACTGCTAGGTGAAGAATGTGTCTTACTCCGTGAGGGAGACAGGCAGAGTGATATGTTCACAACTTTTTACTCAGTTAGACTACTTGTTAACATAGGAATTACCTGATTTTCATACAATCGCTAGGCTAATACAATGTACATTTAAAATGTGGTCACTGCATAAGCTGGTATAACCGGCATGCAGTGGCAACATTTAAAAAAAAAAAATTCATGCACTCTTGGGGAATGAGGATCATTCCTCATGCCCCCCCAGTTATTGATCTCCCAGCCAATCACACTGGGAGATCAATATCGCCAAAGAAGAAGCACAGCTTTCCCTTCCCCCTCTCTCCTTACCAAACTTCTGGGTAGGACTGGGTGGGATAAGTGGAAGCCTCCTAACGTCATTGGTGACAGTCATTGGTGACCTTAGGAAACTTTTTCTGATCTGATTGCTCCCCTGCGTCGACATATTGATCTCCTAGCATGATCGTCTGAGGTCTATAATAAAAACAATAGAAAAAAAAAATAACCCTGTGTGTCACGGGGGGGGGGGGGGTCCAATGCAGAATCCAACCTCCTTAGGCACACATAGGAGTTGTTTCATTACTTTATAACTAGAGTTTGTTGGGGGCCATTAGGAGAGGTCCTTATGCCCCCCAACAAGCTCTGAATACAAAGTAATGATATAAAAAAAATTAACCCTCTGTGTGCCACAGGGGTCCAATGTATTGCTTTGCAAAGCATCGAACAGCCCCATGGCAGACAAAGGATTTTTCTTTTCTTTTTTTTTTTCAATTATTATTTTATTTACCCTTCATTGGGGTGGCACCGGGAGGGGTCCGGATGCCCCCAGAAGGTCTAAATAAATAAATATTTGAAAACCCTGTGTGTACCACAGGGGGTCCAGCTCAGTTCTTTGCAATGCGTTGGACCCCCCTGTGGCACACACATTTATTTATTTTTTATTCAGCCCTTGTTGGAGGGCATCGGGAGTGGTCCTGATGTCCCTTAAAAAGGTATGAATAAAAAATAATCAAAGAAAAAAAATAACCCTCTGCATGCCAAAGGGAACCGATGCATTGCTTTGCAGTGCATTGTACACCCCTGTGGCATGTAAAGGATTGTCCCCCCCCCTTTATTTTTTATTCAGCCCTCATTATGGGGCATTAGGAGGGGTTCTGATGTCCTGCCAATGGGGTCTACATAAAAACATTGGGGAAAAAACACCAAAAAACCTGCACGTGCCACAGAAGGTCCAACACAGTGCTTTTTAATGCTTTGGACACCTTGTGACACACAAGCACATTTGTTTTTTAATTATTTTTTATTTAGACCTTGTTGGGAGAGAGTATCAGAAGTAGTCTTGATAACCCCCCCCAATGAGGTATGAATAAAAAATAACTTGAAACAATTAACTCTTTGTCTTTGTGCTCAATGGGGGGTCCAATGCATTGCCTTGCAGTGCATTGGACATCCCTGTGGCATGCGCACAAAATGCCTCCAATCCCGTGCATGTCCCCTAACCCCCTGCCTGGATCCACAGCCCATTGGCAGTCCCATTCCCACAGCCTGCCCCTTCAGCCTGTTTCCCCTGCAGAGTCAAAATACCAGTATGCACTGGATTCAGGCTAGATATCAAACTGTGTATGAGGGGGACATACACTGGTAGCCACAGATACCCCATATGCACTGACCCCCCACCACCACCATCTTTGCTCCGCTGCCCACTAGTAGATATACCCACATACACTGCCTAACCCCTCACCACCATTCCCACTTGGTTACCCTGGCAGTCACAGGTCTGCACTTACACTGGCTGACCACCCTAGCTTGTTTCAACTGGTAGCCATAAAATCACACATACACTGTTTGCTTCCCCATCCTTGTTCCACTGGTATCCACACTCCTGGCACCCAGCAGTCGAATACCATTTTCCTTAGGCTGGCAGGAGGTTCTCCTAGAAAATCCTATGGCATTGAGCCATTTTAGTACCTTTGAAGTGAATGATGTTTAAAAAAAGTTTTTTTTCTGGAAATAGTTGTGTACACTAACTTAGGGGTAGAAGGGCAAATGACCCCTCATTTGATGTGGCAGGTTATCTTCTTTCCAAAATGGTTTGATTTGTCTAGCCTTTTTTCACTTTTTTTTGAGCTGTTATAACCATTTTTGTACAGGCAAGTAACGATTGAGAAAATGTTGTAGGTGCAGTTTTGTATTTCTAGCACCCCCTAAAGTATGTCAACACATACCAATGGGGTGCCATTTTTCCATGTTTTACACAGATTTCAGTACATTTGAAGGGTCAGAAATGTAAGAAAATGCAAATTTTCCTCTAGCACCACCTTCTGGAAACATTTATGCACAGTAGGCTTTGGATAAGAAGACAAGTAACCCTTCATTAGATGCAGCAGGTTATCTTCTTTCAAAATGGCATGGTTTCCTGCATATTTATTATGGTTATAACTAGTGATGATCGAGCACCCTGATGCTCGGGTGTTCGGGTGCTCTGGCCGAGCTCCCCCGGAGGCTCGAGTGCTCGGCCGAGCACCCGTGCCCCATTGAAGTCAATGGGAGGACTCGAGCATTACACCAGGCACCCCCTGCTCTGATGAGGGGAGGGTGCCTGGTTCATAGGAAAAGGTCAGAAAATGATGGAAACACCACAGCATAGGGACAGCATAGGGAGGATGTCTGGATGCATCTTGGACTCCAACGTCGCTGCTGGGAATGATGTTTCGCCCGTAGTACGCCATTTTTACAGACTGACCGTAAAACACACAAAAAGGAAGATAAAAACGATTTTAGGCGAAAAATTGTTACCAAACAGTATTTGCTGTATATTTACTTGTATATCATCTGCAAATTCTGCAAAAAATTTCATCGATTTTTCGGAACTGGGGCCATGATTAAGAGGGAAACGTGCGCAGCGTAAAGCAGGTGTTCAACGTGGTTATGGCCCGGGTAAGGTACAGCATTCAGGAACGGAGGCCGCAGCTACCACAGGTTTTACAACATGTCCGTTTGCCCTTGTTAAGTCCAAAATTTATAGTCGGAACAGTGGGGTCTGATCCATTGAGTAAAAGTGACGAAGTGACTTAGTGGATGAAGCCAAGAACTACCTTCTGCGGCACTGAGGCACTCCGATACAACCTGTATATCACAAAATGGAGGGCCTCATTCACATTGTGGTACAATAGTTCAGGTAGTGGTCCAACACTCATAAAGCCTATGCACTAAGTGAAAGGGCTGCCAAAAATTAGACTGAAATGTCACTCCAATACACCCTTTATTACACATAAAGGAGGGCATCATACACACCCTTGAAAAATTAGGATTAATGGCCTGCTGGTGACCCTCTAAACATTAGGGGTGAGGGCATGCCGCTAAGCTGACCATCTAAAACATTAGGAATGAGGGTCTGCTGCTGAGCCGACCATCTAAAACATTATGGGTGAGGGTCTGCTGCGGAGCTGACCATCCTAAACATTATATGCGAAGGCCCGCTAGTGAGCTGACGCTATAAAACATTATATGAGAGGGCCCGCTAGAGAGCTGACCCAATAAAACATTATATGAGAAGGCCCGCTGGTGAGCTGACCTATACAAAAATTGTCAAACAGGGCCCGCTGGTGAGCTGGCCCTATATAAAAATTATATCACAGGGCCCGCTGGTGAGCTGGCCCTATATAAAAATTATATCACAGGGCATATGGAAGAGGAGGAGGAGGATGAGAAGATTAAGAGTCAACCATATACCCGTTTTTTGGGTGGAAGGGGTGAATGGGAATACAGAGTATTCCCATCATTGTAAATAACATATCTAAAGTGACTTTATGTTCACCCGGGGCTTTCCTCCAGTGGAGTGAAGAAGTCAGGGGAAATCCAGGCCTTGTTCATTTTTATAAGTGTCAACCTATCAGCATTTTCGGTGGAAAGGCGGATACGCTTATCTGTTATGATGCCACCAGCAGCACTAAATACCCGCTCAGACAGAACGCTGGCGGCAGGGCAGGCCAGCACCTCCAAGGCGTAGAGTGCCAGTTCATACCACGTGTCCAGCTTGGACACCCAGTAGTTGTAAGGCACAGAGGGATCAGTGAGGACGCTGACACGGTCTGCTACGTACTCCTTCACCATCTTCCAAAACTTTTCCCTCCTTGTGACACTAGGCCGCGCATCAGGGTGAGGGTGCTGGCGGGGTGTCATGAAGGTGTCCCACGCCTTGGAGAGTGTTGCCCTGCCTTTGTCGGAACTGCTGTGTGCTCCCCTTTTCTCCCCTTCTCGGTTGGCCAAGGTAGCACGTACTCTGCCGCCAGCGTTGTCAGATGGAAAATTTTGGAGCAATTTTTCGACAAGAACCTTCTGGTATTGCACCATTTTGCTTGTCCTCTCCACAGGAGGAATGAGAGATGAGAAATTCTCTTTGTATCGGGGGTCCAGAAGGGTGAACACCCAGTAATCCGTGTTGTCTAAAATGCGTATAACGCGTGGGTCACGGGAAAGGCAGCCTAACATAAAGTCAGCCATGTGTGCCAGAGTACCAACAGGCAAGATTTCGCTGTCCTCACCAGGAGGATGACTCTCAATCTCCTCATCCTCTTCCTCCTCTTCTGCCCACCCACGCTGAAGAGATGGAAATAAAGTTCCATGGCTACCATCTGTAGCGGAGGCAACCGTGTCTTCCTCCTCCTCCTCCTCCTCCGCCTCCTCCAATTGTCGCTGAGAAGACGAAGTGAGGGTGCTCTGGCTATCACCTTGTGTAAGCTCTTCCTCCTCCATTTCCACCTCTTCCACATGCAAAGCGTCGGTTTTAATTGTGAGCAGCGAGCGTTTCAGTAGACACAGAAGTGGGATGGTTACACTGATAATAGCGTTATCGCCGCTCACCATCTGTGTCGATTCCTCAAAATTGCGTAAAACCTCACAGAGGTCTGACATCCATTCCCACTCCTCACTTCTGATTAGAGGAAGTTGAACGGAGAGGCGACGACCGTGTAACAGCTGGTACTCCACTACTGCCCTCTGCTGCTCACAAAGCTGGGCCAACATGTGGAAGGTGGAGTTCCAGCGCGTGCTCACGTCACACAGCAGCCGGTGAGCTGGCAATTGTAAGCGCTGCTGCAGCGTCAACAGGCCGGCTGAAGCTGTAGATGACTTACGGAAATGTGCACACACGCGGCGCACCTTCGTCAAGAGATCATGCAAATTGGGGTAGGTTTTTAGGAATTGCTGAACCACTAAATTAAATACATGCACTAGGCATGGTACGTGTGTAAGCTTGATCCAAAGCCGCCACCAAGTTACGCCCATTATCACACACAACCATGCCTGGTTGCAGGATGAGTGGCGAGAGCCACTGCTCGGTCTGGTGACTAATCCCCTGCAACAGCTCTGAGGCCGTGTGCTGTTTGTCCCCAAGGCAGATCAGCTTCAGCACGGCCTGTTGACGCTTCCCCACTGCAGTGCTACACTGCTTCCAGCTACCGGCTGATGGGTGAGTGGCACTGCGCGCAGAGAATTCGGAGGTGGAAACGGAGGAGGAGGAGGAGGAGCCAATAACGTAGGTGCTGGCGGAAACCCTGATGGAGGTAGGGCCCGCAATCCTCGGCGTGGGTAGCACCTGTGCCATCCCAGGGTCCGAGTCGCTCCCAGCCTCCACGACATTCACCCAGTGTGCCGTCAGGGAAATGTAGCGTCCCTGGCCACAAGCACTTGTCCATGTGTCAGTCGTTAAGTGGACCTTCCCAGTAACTGCGTTGGTCAGGGCACGGGTGATGTTAAGGGACACATGGTGGTGTAAGGCGGGGACGGCACACCGGGAAAAGTAGTGGCGGCTGGGGACTGCGTACCGAGGGACAGCTGCTGCCATCAGGCTGCGGAAGGACTCAGTGTCCACAAGCCTAAATGGCAGCATTTCGATGGCCAGTAATTTGGAAAGGTGTGAGGTTAGTGCTATGGCCTGTGGGTGGGTGGCTGGGGATTTTCGCTTGCGCTCAAATGCCTGGGGTAACGACATTTGGACACTGCGCTGGGACAGGGAAGTGGATGTGGTCGCTGATGGTGCTTCAGATGGTACAGGTGCAGGGCGGGAGGTATGCGGGCCTGCGCCTTCGACAGGCGATTGGCCGGCACCGAAGACAGGGGAAGAGGAGGCAGTGGTGTGGCCTGCAGACACAGATTGGCGATCCGGGCGTTCCTCCCACTTATTACGGTGCTTGGATGCCATGTGTCGGATCATGCTGGTGGTGGTGAGGTTGCTAGTGTTCATGCCTCGACTCATTCTGGTGTGGCACAGGTTGCAAACTACAATTCTTTTGTCGTCCGCACTTTCTTAAAAAAACGCCATACCGCGGAACACCTAGCCCTTGGCAAGGGAGATTTACGCAAGGGGGTGCTCCGTGGAACATTTGCGGGCCGGTTTGGTGCGGTCCGCCTTCTTTCTTTAGCCACACCACTGCCTCTTCCAGCCTGTTGCGGTGCTGCAGATGGCTCACCCTCAGGACTGCTGTCATCGCTCGGCTTTCCACCTTCCCAGGTGGGGTCAGTGACCTCATCGTCCACCAAGTCCTCCTCCACTTCCTCACTCTGATCATCCTCCTCATTTCTTGATCCCACCACATCCTCAGTCATTGACAACTGTGTATCATCCTCCTCATCAAGGTCTTGAGACAGTAATTGTGGTTGATTTGATGGCAACTGTGTCTCATCATCATCATCCACTTCCTTTGACCTTAAATGCCGTTCCCCTCTGTCATCTTCTTGTGATTGGGTACCCTCTAGAGGTTGTGAATCAGGGCACAAGATCTCATGTTCCTCTGCAAGCGTGCTTGGAGAGAGGTTCAAATCAAGGATTGGTGATGAGACGAGCTCCTCACTATATCCCAGTGTGGGATCACTTCTTTGGCCAGACCCTCTATGGTGGGAGAAAGGATGATCAGGGTGAGGATTATGTTGACCAGACTCTTGGCTAGTGAGAGTGGACTTGGTGGAAGACAGGGTGGTGCTTAACCGACTGGAAGCAGTATCAGCTGAAATCCAACCGACCACCTGTTCGCAGTGGTCTGACCTCGAGAGTGATGTCCTGCGACGCCCTGTAAACTGAGACATGAAGCTAGGTATGGTGGATGTCTTTCTTTCTTGTGCTCTGGCACCAGGCACAGTTTCTACGCGTCCTGACCCGCGCCCTGAACTATCAGGATCACGTCCACTTCCCCGTCCCTTTTTACCCGCCTTCTTCATATTAAACGGAATATATGCCGGTAATCTGCGGCTAGGCACACGAAACAGAATGTGACGCTAATCTGCGGCTAGGCACACTAAACAATATGTGACGCTAATCTGCGGCTAGGCACACTAAACAATATGTGACGTTAATCTGCGGCTAGGCACACTAAACAATATGTGACGCTAATCTGCGGCTAGGCACACGAAACAGAATGTGACGCTAATCTGTGGCTAGGCACACGAAACAGAATGTGACGCTAATCTGCGGCTAGGCACAGTGAACGGAATATGTGACGTTAATTTGTGAATTTGCACACTAAACAGAATGTGACGCTAATCTGCGGCTAGGCACACTAAACAATATGTGACGCTAATCTGCGGCTAGGCACACTAAACAATATGTGACGTTAATCTGCGGCTAGGCACACTAAACAATATGTGACGCTAATCTGCGGCTAGGCACACTAAACAATATGTGACGCTAATCTGCGGCTAGGCACACGAAACAGAATGTGACGCTAATCTGCGGCTAGGCACAGTGAACGGAATATGTGACGTTAATTTGTGAATTTGCACACTAAACAGAATGTGACGCTAATCTGCGGCTAGGCACACTAAACAATATGTGACGCTAATCTGCGGCTAGGCACACTAAACAATATGTGACGTTAATCTGCGGCTAGGCACACTAAACAATATGTGACGCTGATCTGCGGCTAGGCACACGAAACAGAATGTGACGCTAATCTGCGGCTAGGCACAGTGAACGGAATATGTGACGTTAATTTGTGAATTTGCACACTAAACAGAATGTGACGCTAATCTGCGGCTAGGCACACTAAACAATATGTGACGCTAATCTGCGGCTAGGCACACGAAACAGAATGTGCCGCTAATCTGCGGCTAGGCACACGAAACAAAATGTGACGGTAATCTGCGGCTAGGCACAGTGAACGGAATATGTGACGTTAATTTGTGAATTTGCACACTAAACAGAATGTGACAATAATCTATGGCTAGGCACACGTTTAAAATGGCCCTTTTTGTCGCTGCGTTGTAAAATAATTGGCCCTGTGCACCTAACAGAATATGTCAGCTTGTCACTGCACTGTGAAATATTTGTCCCTGTGCACCTAGTACAATGTCACCTTAGAACATGTCCCCCCCCACAAAAAAATTAAATTCTGCTACCCCCAAAAAAAATTAAATGCTGCCCCCACACACAACAGTCCTAAAAAGGACTTTTGGGTCTTGAAAGAGTTTCAACAATTTTATTCTCCCTACACTGACTTCCTGTGCATCTAGTATTATATGTCACCTTACATATATCCCCCCCACAAAAAAAAGGAAATTGTGCCCCCTCAAACAAAATATAAATGCTACCCCACACACAACAGTCCTAAAAAGGACTTTTGGGTCTTGAAAGAGTTTCAACAATTTTATTCTCCCTACACTGACTTTCCCTGCCTAAGCGCATCTCTCCCTGGCTAAGAATGAGCCGAACTTGCGCGTCGGGTGCTATACAGCACCCGATCACGGGTTCTGGCCAGCCAATCAGTGTAATGCCAGCAGCCAACATGGCTGCTGGCATTACACTGATGTCAGAGCCTCCCCACACGTTTATTGGCTGCGCAGCAGCCACGAAACGTGCGGGGAGGAGACCCGAACATGGCGGGCGAGCACATGCGGTACTCGTACGAGTACCTCCATGTGCCGAGCAGAGCGATGCTCGAGCCGAACCGAGCTTCGGCCGAGCATGCTCGCTCATCACTAGTTATAACCATTTTAGTGCAGGCAGATCATTTCAAAAACAAAAAGTCTCAGGTTTAGTTAAGTGTTCCTAGCGCTCCCATATTCTATGTTAACCCATCCAAATGAGGTACCATTTTTCTCATGTTGGTAGCAGGTACTGAATACATTAGTACATTTTATGGTTTTCAAAAGTTTTAGTATCTTTGAAGTGGTGGAAATGTAAAAAAAACATGTATTTATTCCTATAATGCCACATTTTGGAAATATTTGTGCACTCAGGCCCAGGGGTAGAAAGGCAAGTGACCCCTCATTTGATGTATATTTTCCAAAACGGTTTACGTTTTATACCTTTCCTTCACGTCTCTAACAGTTATGAACATTTTAGTACAAGCAACTATTATCAAAGAAAACAGTTAGGTGGAGTTATGTGCTTCTTGCACCTCTACAGTATGTTAACTCATACCAACGGGGTGCCATTTTTTCCTAAGAGCACTAGTTAATGAATACAGTTGGAAATTCCATGGTTTTCACAGATTTGAAGGGCAGAAATTTAATTTTTTCCTCTAGCACCACTTTCTGGAAACATTTGTGCACACCAGGATTGAGGTAAGAAGGCAAGTAACCCCTCATTTGATGTGCAAGGTTATCTTCTTTTCAAAATGTTATGGTATGTCTACCTTTTCTTCACTTCTGTATTATAACAATTTTAGTACAGGCAGGTCAGGTTTGAGAAAATATTAGAAAAATCAGCAGTTATAGTAGGTGTAGTTTTGTTGTTCTAGCAGCCCTTAACGTAGGTCAACTCATACCCATGTGGTGCTGTTTTTCTCCTAAGAGCACTAGCTAATGAATACACTTAGAAATGCCATGGGTTTCACAGATTTCAGTACATTTGAAGGGGCAGAAATGTAAGAAAATGCCATTTTTTTCCTATAGCGCTGGAAACATTTGTGCACACCAGGATTGGGGTGGGAAGGCAAGTGACTCCTCATTTGATGCCCTAGGTTATGTTCTTTCCAAAATGGTATGGTTTGCCCACCTTTTTCACTTCTCTAGTTGTTATAACCATTTATGTACAGGCAATTAATGTTTGAGAAAATGTTATAAAAATCAGCGGTTGTAGTAGGTGTAGTTTTGCACTTCTAGCACCCCCTGAGGTATATCAATACATACCAATGTGGTGCCATTTTTCTCCTAAGAGCACTAGCTAATGAATAAATTTGGTAATGCCATGGTTTTCACAGATTTCAGTACGTGTGAAAGGACAGAAATGTAAAAAATGCCATTTTTTTCCAATAAAGCCACATAATAGAAATATTTGTGCACACCAGGCTTAGGGTAAGAATTGCCCCTCATTTGATGTGATAGGATGTCTGCTTTCCAGAAATATATAGTTTTATATAGTTATTACCCTATTTTAGGGTAGTTTTACCACATATTCAATTATAAACTTGAAAATTAAATTTTGCACTCCTGGTAATTAGGGCTCTGCGCTACCCATGGAAGTAGGTAAAACTATACAAATTTGGTATTTTTGTACTCGGTGAACTCTAGGCTTTTTCAAATAATTGAAACTTTCATAATCAATGTTTTTTATATGTAGTATGTGAATTTAGAAATGTAAGTAATTTTGCACTGTTTTTTGCAATTATGACATCATAGCTTTTTGAACAGTGCAATATTCACTTCATGTATGGTACCATGAAGAAGAGCAATTCATTCTGAAAAAAACAATATATAGTTTTATATGTAACTAGAAATTTCACTGTGGAAATCAAGCCTAAACAGATGAATAGCAAAAATGCTGAAAATGTGTCTGGCCTACAGGGTACAGGAGATGGCCCAAGCCTCTGTCACTGAAGGGGTTAAAAGTGTTATATGAGATATAGTGTTTATGCAATATATTATAGTTCCTGGACACGTATACAGGTAGCAGGACATCTGCAGAACTATTTGCTCAGCACCAAAAAGGTGTTTATTATGCTGTTACAAGTCCTAGTTAATGATAATTGAGTCATTGAAATTATCAGGGCGCCTGCAGTTATCTAATGGTTAATCAACATGATCACTTCAATGAACAGTGCTAAGCATATCTATATTATAATAGGCACTGATATAATAGTTATATAGTGTACCATATACTACACGTGTTCATCATTATACAGTTCGTTTGGGATATATTCAGCTGCTGCGAGGATAACGCTGTATAATTGGCTCAGAGGCAAATATTGTTGCATTGTGTTTTTATCATAGCACACCACACTTGACATGTAGCTTTTTATGTGTTGTCTTGTATATATGGCTTTAATTCAGTCAGTAATAAAGATTTAGGGCTCTATCCAAATGTTGGAGAAAGCTGTTTTTTCTGCCTACGGCATTTTTTCAAGCACATTAAGCTAGCCAAATGCATGTGCTGTGAAAAAATACCGTAAAAAAAAATAGCCGTCGTTTGATGAAGTTAAGAGGTGTTTTCAACTATAGAAAATTATGAAAACACCATAATTATCAATTCAAATGTCCAAAAGGGACTCAAGTTATTGCAGGAAAGTTAAGACCCATTTTTTTTTTCACTTGAATCCCTTATCGGCTCTTCAAACAGCCGACATAGAAACTTGAATGAAAAAAAGTAGAAAAAAATCTAAATCCACAGTGGTTATATTGATATGGGGCCATAAGCCCCATATCAATATATCCAAACTATTAAAAATGTGTCAAGCAGTTAGTATAATTACCCCACCAGCATTCATGGGGTTAACCCAACTAAATTAAAAAAAACAACATCCCATGAAAAGTAACACTTACCATTAATCCTGATGTCCACCGGAGTCCTCAGCTTCCTGGTCCTCTTCTGTCTTTCTCCTCTTTCTTCTATCTTCTGCCGTCTCTTCTTTCTTCTTGCTGTAAGTTAAAAAAAAAAGTATTACTGCAACGCAGTAACTATGCCATTGTTTAACCCACTGAGTGGCAGAGGGGTACGCAAAGCATTGCAAAACAATGTGTTATGTATCTCTCTGTCAATCAAAAGGGTTAAAACATATATTATTGTGCCGTGAATATGCCTCCATGAAAATGCCTCCATTTAATGCCCAACTACTTAGAAATGCCATGAATAAATGTCATAAATAAATTCCATAAATAAATACATAGCTTGTATTCTTCGTGTCTCCGCCGCTGTGTGTGGCCACAGTGGAGACATTGATGAGCCGCACAGCTCCCATTCCTATCCTGCACGGGCCGATGCCTGTTGCACACTGAGGGAATTGGTAATGAGATTGCCTTTATATATAGAAAGTTTCACTTTCAATTACCTCACAGCCATTGGCTGGAATGTTCTTACGCACATCCCAGCCAATCAGTTTAAAGAACAGCTGCTCGAATATGATTGGCTGGGCAAATGGCTGTGAAGGAATTGGACGTGAAACTGCCTGTATAAAAAGGCAGTCTCAGTACCATTTCCCTCAGTATGCAACGGGCATTGGCCCATGCAGGATAGGAATGGGAGCTATGCGGCTCATCAGTGTCTCCACCGTTGCAACCTCCGCGGCCTCACACAGAAGAGGAGACACGAACAATACAAGCTATGTATTTATTTATGGAATTTATTTATTACATTTATTCATGGCATTTGTAACTAGTTGGGCATTAAAAAGAGGCATATTCATGGAAAGCAATGCGTACCCATCTTCCACTGCGTTACAGTAATACTTTTTTTAACTTACAGCAAGAAGAAAGAAGAGAAGGCAGAATATAGAACAAAGAAGAGAATACAGAAGGAGAAGGACAGTGGATGACAGGTAAGTGTAAGACATATGAGTTAACGATCGGTGCTTGGCAGTATGTCAGGCACCGATCGTTAGCTTTTTTACTGTTAAGTTCCCAATACTGCCGTTAGTTAGCAGCTTTTTCAGAATTTAACAAACAAAATGGACATTTGGCCACAAGACCTTTTCTGTGGTCTAATGTCCGCTGTGCTTTAAGCTGGTAGGACATTTGGATACCGATCAAGCCATTTTCTTTTGTTGGACAGTATCTATTTTGCCATACCGGCTTTTTTATCTCCAACATTTGGATTGAGCCCTTAATGTTTTAAGAGTCTTTGTATCTCTAGCCCTAAGTGAACTGGTGTCTTCCAGATAGAAGGGGTCAGCTCTGTACCGATGTAATAGGTTCCACTTGAGCGGGGGGTACTTCATCTCTCTGGCACTCTCTTTTTGTATATTGTCTATTATTTGAGACCTACTCTTATTTTTCATTAAGTTTTGATTTACTGCTAGAACTCCACCTATTAATCCCAGCCCTTCAGTTGTGTACTGCAGTCAACTGTAAAATTCTGACATTTGGAAACCATGATTTCACAAGCCTGTATTACAGGTCTATGGGGCATCTATCTATCTATCTATCTATCTATCTATCTATCTATCTATCTATCTATCTATCTATCTGTCTGTCTGTCTTTCTATCAGTTTGTATGGTAATCAGATAGATAGATAGATAGATAGATAGATAGATAGATAGATAGATAGATAGATATGCGCAAAGTATGAATGCAGGCACTCATATACACTTTGAGTAAAAAAAAGGAGTACTCCCACTGCTGAAATGTGTTTTATTCAAAAGTTATTATAGCTCACTTGTGAATATTTTAAGGTCTAGTATCACATCGACCTGAAATTGTATTGTGGCACATTTGCTACACTATCCTATGGATATTTAAGGTCAACTGACCAAAGCTATCCATAGGATGGTGTAGCAACAGTGCCACTGTACAATTTCATGCCACTGTAATTCTACACCTAAAAAATTCAAATTCTGAGCTGTAATCATTTGTGAATAAAACACCTTTCAGTAGTAGGAGTATCCTTGTTTTAGTCAGGGAGATAAACCCTTCCAAATATATGCTGTTAAAGTTTTGTGTAATACTAGCCCTTAAAATTAGTGGGGATATTTAATTGTCCTATATGGTGTGGGTTTTTTTTGCCTGATAATTGTTTCACCTTTACTGTCTGTACATGGTCCTTAAAGGAACACTAACACCTACAAATTGACTGGGGATAAATATGATTAACCCTTTAAGAACCAGAAGAAACCATTACAATAGTAATCTTGAATTTATTGTCCATAATTGTCTATAAATGGACAGAGACAAGCTAACAGGCTGTCTGAATACAAGAGCATTGAACACAAATCACAGTAAATTGAATAACTTAAAAGGATAGTCATACATAAAATGAAAAAACAAATATGTTGTACGGTTGTCGCTGAAAGGTGTTTTATTTAACACCTATTAATATTCCTCAAATGTGATTTTTTTTATGAGCAGTATCACAGTGACCTGAAATTGTACAGTGGCGCTGTTACTACACCATCCTATTGAGGTTTAAGATCAACTGACCAGGCTGAACAGAGAGAGCTGCAGCTGATCACTGGAGGATTCATAAAAATAATTATCAACTTGTATCAATTTATTTACCCATTTAAAACCTCACCCTTTTCCCTTTCATGTTAATAATAGAATAATAATACTATTAGTATAATAGAATTATTTTTATGATTCATGTCTCTTTATATGGATTTTTACGGGAGCTGACGATGCCAGCTAGGATTGGATTGGACCCACTAATCAAGTTCAGTAGGTTAGTGCACAAGTCTGTATTACAAGTCTATGGGGCATCTATCTATCTATCTATCTATCTATCTATCTATCTATCTATCTATCTATCACTATGTATATGTAGATTGATATACAGACAGACAGATATCGATATATTATGTGCAAAGTTTTGATGCAGGCACTCATACAACCTCTGAGTAAATAAAAAAAAAGAAAAAAACATGAACTCCCACTGCTGAAATGTGTTTTATTCAAAAGGTATTATAGGTCACATGTGAATATTTTTAGGTGTAGTATCACAGTGAACTGTAATTGTACAGTGGCACTTTTGCTACACTATCCTATGGAGATTTATGATCAACTCACCAAAGCTGTCCATAAGATGATGTAGCAACAGTGCCACTGTACAATTTCAGGCCAGTATGATATTACATCTAAAAAAATTAAAGTTTGAGCTGTAATAATTTGTTGATTAGACACCTTTCAGCAGTAGGAGTACCTTTGTTTTAGACAGGGAGATAAACCCTTCCAAATATATGTTTTTACATTTTTGAGTATTACTATGCTTTTAAAATTCTGGGTATATTTATTTGTCCCGTATGGTGTGGTATTTCTTTGCCTGACAATTATTCCACCTTAACTATTGCTATATGGTTCTTAAAGGAACACTAACACCTACAAATGTACTGGGGATAAATATGATTAACCCTTTAAGAACCAGAAGTACCCACTACAATAGTAATCTTGAAATCATTGTCCATAATTGTCTATAAATGGACTGAGACAAGCTAACAGCCTGTCTGAATACAAGAGCATTGAACACAAATCACAGTAAATTAAATAACTTAAAAGGATAGTCATACATAAAATGAAAAAACAAACATGTTGTAGGGTTGTTGCTAAAAAGTGTTTTATTTAACAGCTATACATATTCCTCACATGTGATAGATAGATATATAGACAGACAGACAGAGAGACAGAAAGACAGAAAGATAGATAGATAGATAGATAGATAGATAGATAGATAGATAGATAGATAGATAGATAGATTAGGTGCAAAGGATGGATGCAGGCAATCATATTCTCTCTGGGTAAAAAGAAAGGGTAATCCCACTGCTGAAATATGTTTTATTCAAAAGGTATCATAGCTCAAATGTGAATATTTTTAGGTGCAGTATCACAGTGACCTGTAATTGTACAGTGGCATTTTTGCTACACTATCCTATGGAGATTTATTGTCAACTGACCAAAGCTGTCCATAAGATTGTGTAGCAACAGTGCCACTGTGCAATTTCAGGCCAGTTTGATATTTCCCCTTGTTCTAGTCAGGGAGATAAACCCTTCCAAATATATGTTTTTAAAGTTTTGAGTATTACTATGCCTTTAAATTTCTGTGTATATTTATTTGTCCTCTATAGAGTGGTTTTTCTTTGCCTAACAATTGTTCCACCTTTACTGACTCTATATAGTCCTTAAAGGAACACTAACACCTACAAATTGACTGGGGATAAATATGATTAACCCTTTAAGAACCAGAAATAACCACTACAATAGTAATCTTGAATTTATTGTCCATAATTTTCTATAAATGGACTGAGACAAGCTAACAGGCTGCCTGAATACAAGAGCACTGAACACAAATCACAGTAAATTAAATAACGTATAAGGATAATCATACATAAAATGAAAAAACAAATATGTTGTAGGGTTGTTGCTGAAAGTTATTTTATTTAATAGCTATTAATATTCCTCAAACATGATTTTTTTTAAGTGCATTATCACAGTGACCTGAAATTGTACAGTGGCGCTGTTACTACACCATCCTATGGAGGTTTAAGATCAACTGACCAGGCTGAACAGAGAGAGCTGCAGCTGATCACTGGAGGATTCATAAAAATAATTATCAACTTGTATCGATTTATTTACCTATTTAAAACCTCACCCTTTTCCCTTTCGTGTTAATAATAGCATAGTAATAGAATTAGTATACTAGTAAATTTTTATCATTCATGTCTCTTTATTAGGATTTTCACAGGAGCTGACGATACCAAATAGGATTGGATTGGACCCACTTAACAATTTCAGTAGGTTAGTGCACAAGCCTATATTATAAGTCTAAGGGGCCTCTATCTATCTATCTATCTATCTATCTATTAATATTCCTCAAACATGATTTTTTTTACGTGTAGTATCACAGTGGCCTGAAAGTGTACAGTGGCGCTGTTCCTACATCATCCTATGGAGGTTTATGGTCAACTGACCAGGCTGAACAGAGAGAGCTGCAGCTGATCACTGGAGGATTCATAAAAATAATTATCAACTTGTATCGATTTATTTACCCATTTAAAACCTCACCCTTTTCCCTTTTGTGTTATAAATAGAATAATAATAGTATTAGTAATAGGATTATTTTTTTATTCATGTGTCTTTATTAGGATTTTCACAGGAGCCGACGCTACCAAATAGGATTGGACCCACTTAACAAGTTCAGTAGGTAAGTGCAGAACTTACACACGGGGGAGTGAATGTATGAATTCTCCAGTGTCTCCCAAATGACATTAGTCATAAACTCCACATTGTACCTGCCTTGGTGCAAGCTGTGGCAAGGGTTGGAATTTGGCGTTCATAGAGGAGTAAATTGACATTAGGCAAGGGGTAGGGTTCTAGATTTTATTCCAGCACATGATTTAGAAAGGAATAGCCAGTATACATTTACCCCAGGGAGAGGGAGGTCATAGAACAGAGAGAGGATGTAAATCAGGAAGTGTAAAAACATGTGGCTGTCCAGCTGTTATTAAGCTAGGGGCTCGATTTAAAGGCAGCCGTTAGTAAAAAAAATCACTAACGGGTGCGTTAAGTGTCATGTTGCAATTCAAAGATCCGTCTAAAGAACAGATAACGGCAGTTGCAGAATCCTAACGGCCGATACACTTACGTGCATTCAGACGCATGGAACAACATACCCCAGAGCTATTCAAAGGCTTGCGGTACTGCTAACGGCTGAAAAAAAGAAACACCTAACGGCAAAAAGTTAAGACCCACTTTTCATAGCCGTTAGACACTTAATGGGCAAAGCAAAACACCCGTTACATAGGAAAATACACAAAATGCTTACCGCACAACCATGTAAATGGGAAAATTAACCCGTGCAATGCCAAAACAACACAAAAACATGCACACACAACACAAATCACTCCACACACAACAATAACCTACACCACAGGGACAACGACACACAAAAAAACAACAACACAACATGGCACGGAACAATGGGGGTTATCACACAAAGCGGACACCTACAAATAGAAGCTCACCTGGGCAACATCAACACGCGACCTGCACCCCACAACTGCACACCCTCAAATGGCACACACATAACAAGCACAACACACCACATCTTATAACACACACACATCTGCAAACACTTACCTGGACAAAAACAACTCTCCATTGGTCAGCACTCACCTCATCACCACACCTACACAACGCCCTATCAAGTACTTAAAGGGACAACTCAACACACTCACTTGTGGCTTGTTTTCCACTCAGGGAGGGAGAGAGAGATAGAGAGAGAGATATAGAGAGAGAGGTAGAGAGAGAGAGACAGATAGAGAGAGCAAACAGTATGTTGGGTTACATATTGTTGCGAAGACTGCGGAGAAGGCGTGCAAGGGAGAGAGCTAGGGAACATCAGGAACCTCCAAGCACGCTTGATCAACAGCCTTCACCTGTTGCAAGTGAGGAGGCTCTGGCTCAGCAGCCACACAGGAGTCCATCCCCACCTGGAGGGCACAGGATGTATAGACGACCACCAAGGCCCAGGGTATACCGCCCAAGGGTCACCCTCTTTGGAATCACTGATGAAGAGGTCATTGATCGCTACAGGTGGAGGCCTGACAGCATCATTGCCTTGTATGAGGTCATCAAGGAGCAGGTGGATCCCATCTACATCCACAACCATGCCCTAACTGGCCTGCAGAAACTACTCTGTGCCATACACTTCATGGCAAGTGGGGCCTTCCAGTCCACTGAGGGTTACGCATCTGGCATGTCACAGGCCACATTCTCCAGAGTGCTGGCCCAGGTCCTGCCAGCCCTCAAAAGCAAGGCCAGTACCTATATACATTTTCCCAACACTGACATGGACTGGATACACGTCAAGCAGGCCTTTTACGCAAGGGGAGGCATGCCCAGAGTCATGGGTGCTATAGATTGCACCCATGTCCGGATTAAGGCCCCAGCACATGACGCACAGCTATTCATCAACAGGAAGAACTTCCACTCCATCAACGTGCAGATGGTGTGTGACAGCAAAATGAGGATAATGAATGTCTGTGCAAAATATCCTGGCAGCTCACATGATGCATACATTCTACAAAACTCCTCAGTCGACAGAGATTTTGAGAATGGAACCTTTACAGGGGGATGGCTAGTGGGTGAGTTCACAAAACAAAATCACACCACATACACAGACGTACACACCACGCTGCTCAGCATGCACCTGACTCACAGCTACTACGTCCACCACACAAAACATCATTCACACAACATGTGCTCCCTGTCTCACCATGTCACTCACATTACACAGGTTATGCTGGCTATGGATGCAAGTCCTGGCTACTGACCCCTGTGGCCAATCCCCAAACACATGCCCAGGAAAGGTACAACCAGGCTCATGCCAGAACGAGGAATGCTATTGAGCAGACATTTGGGCTCCTCAAGTCAAGATTCTGATGTCTGGACCACTCTGGGGGAGCACTGCAGTATGCACCTGCTAAGGTGTGTGACATCATTGTGGCGTGCGCAATACTGCACAACATCGCAGTGGACACCAGGCTGCTGGAGCACATCCCGGACCCCCCCATACAGGAAGTGGCCATGGACATCGGGCATGTGGAGGAGACCATGAGAGGGGCACAGATCAGAGACGGGCTCATCACGGAACACTTCACCTGTGAGTATAACACACGCATGCAAACAATCCATGCAAGTCCTCCATCAGTTCTGTGACACTAACCACACTGCACATTTTGTTCTGTCTCACCCCACAGGAACAGTGACACAGCACTGCACTGGCAGTGGACGTGGCAAATTGTGTGTGTGGACTCAAAAACCATCCTCCATTCCACTCTCCACGTTGACATACAGACCCCAAGGATATCATGCACACCCCCAGGAGAAAGGTACAACATATTACCCATGTTCATCACCTTAGAGGGCTTGACTGACAGCAACTATCTGGATATGCCATGATTATTGCCTGAACAACCATGCTAGCCCAGTAACGAAAGAGTATCATCTAATGATATGCATTGGATAATACTCAGGCACATCAGGGGTTAAAGGGACATTGGACTCAATATGGGACCTGTACTGTGCTACAGCTGAGAAGAGCAGCACAGGGGTGGATGTACAGTGGTATGGTCACACAATGTAGAGGTCATGAGATGTAGATCAGATTACCAGGGACTCCATGCTGACCTGTGAGTGTGCAGACAAATGTGCCCCCGACATGAATACACACATCAACAAATATGTCCTAATAGTTCCATGGAACAATATGACATTGCGCTGCTACTGTCACTTTCACAGTGGCAGCACAATGTCATTACCTCCATGGAGCTCTCAGAACACTTGTTAATGTGTGTATACATGTCAGGGGCACAAATCCATAGGGCTGGTGCACATGTCCTAAGTTCCCACAGAATTGTTTACAGATGAGTACACAACACATTGTCAAGCAATGGTTTGTGTACTCACCTGTAATCAAGAAGATTGAGGGGATTAAAAAGACTAAATTGTTGTTGCTTGATGACAGTTCAGGTCTACTGTTCCAAATCCTGTCCTCTTGTCCCACAGGCATCCGTAACATGATCCATCTTTGAACTGAAGATCTTCCATGTGACTGGATTGATGTCTTGACAACACCTTCATGAAGATCACCCCTTGCTGTTTATGGTGATGTTGTTGGTGATGCAAAGTTTGACCTGAGGTTCACACAAACCTCTACTGGAACATTCTCATATAGACACAGAAAACACTAATTCTTGAGTGTTATAACCTGTACAGTTAGGATGCTCAGCTACAGAGTTGTCAAACCTTGTGGACAACACGTGAGCAGGGCAGCAGTGTTACTGAAGTAGTACGATTTAGTTTCAAAGTACATTTAGTGTTCTCATACAGGTGTTAAATGCATATAGGCAATACACACAGAAAACACATGTACATTCTAATGTACTTTGAGACACAATAAAGATGAACCATCACCATTCTATCTGTGTCTGTAGGAGGATATATTTGAGAAAACATTTGTCAATGCGTAACCACACCCAGGGTAGAGTATCCCCCATACATGGAAAGGCATCACCCACATCACAGGAGTCCACCACTTGTTTGCCAGTGAGTGGACTCTGTGATGTATCCATGCAAACAGATGATGGTGGCAGTGATGCACCAATGTGTTGTGGGAGTGATAAAGAGGTCATGCAGGGGACATACTTCCACAGTGAATACCTGTCCACAGTATCTGTATTGCTCAGTATAAGCCATGTGATGAGATTTTGCTCCACTTTGACATATCTCAGTACATGGGCTATAGCAACGAACAAACAGACTAAGTGGACATGAGTTATCACTGGTGAAGTCTGTTACACCCTCAGGGAAACAGCAACTCAACTAACTGGAGACCCCAATGCTCACCCCAGGATATCAATGTGTGTGCTACACATTGAAATCCTAGGTTAAAAACATTGGCTTCCCCAGTAAGTCAGTTGCACAATGAGTGTGTGAATCCAAGACAATATGGATACATGTCCCATTTATCTGTCCTGCTTATAATGTCCCTGCTAAGTCACAGAGCTGTTTGTCTGGTTATCCTATTAACCCACTGAGTGCAAGAGTGGTCCCCAACGCATTTCTTTGCAATGTGTTGCCTACCACTCTGGCACTCAAAGGGTTAAACACAACATATGATGTAGAGGAATGTTCAATGTTGTACCATTTGTTGTGCTAAGGGGTATGTTTTGTTGTTCAGATTCAACACACAACATCGCCATATAACACAGTGGTGTTATATGGCTCCAGGGATGTATTTCCAGTTGAATTTGTACAACGGTGTGTGTGTGTGTGAACCCATGCTGTAGCATCCCACAAACATTTCACCCAGGCAGAGGTTGTGTTCACTGCATTGTATGGCAATGCATTGGAGACAACCCTGCCACCCAATCCATAACTGAAGACACAACAGATCAGAATGGTGTACAGGGTGTGCATGGTTTGCAGGCACACTCTGTGGACCATTCCAAAGAGGTATTTATCTCGATATGTTGCGACTTAGGCTCTGCTGAAGAGCCTCCGTGTGGTCAAATGATGGATATCTCCACCTGTCACATAGAGCAATGTCTGTATAACCATGAGTGTTGGAGGGATGGGACTTAGATGGAGACACATCTTTTAACGATGGCAATGATATGACATCATGATGACATTACCCATTGCTATCCCATTACAGTGACACACAAGTAGAAATGGTCATATATGTATGTGGATATGTACCCTTCATATGGATACAGTAATATCCTTCCAAGATGTGATGCCAGAGAGCATTTCATTAGGTGTGATTGCCTTACTGACTATATATGTGCACCCATCCAACAAGACATTGTATTGATATGATGGATATGAACATACCTCGTATATCGCATCTACGTAGAGTGTAATATACTATGTATGTGTATTTGGATGGTAGCAATGTAGGTTGATTTGTGATGGGTGCACATATCTGGCCAGTAAGGCAATCACATCCAGTGAAGTGATCTCTGTGTTCACATCGTGTTGGAACATATTTAGTAACATTTGAATCCTAAGGGCAACAACCCAGCCAGTAGTGAGGGATATCTTTGACTGAGGCCTGTTTTTCTCTGTGTATGAGCCCATCTATCCTTCTGTGTGAGGCAACCGTACTCAATCCTAGATATCCATCAGTCATGGCCTGTTGGTGACCAAGGTACAATGGTTGCTATTTGTTTCCCATGTGTATCCTGCATAGAGATGCTGGTGTACCATCCATCCATGGCATCAGCACCCCTGTGGATCCATGTGGGAATCAGATATGGGATATGTAATTTCAAGTCAGAGTAAATGATTGCAGCCACAACACCAATGCCTACTTTTTCCAGCTTGAATTCTGTGAAATAGTTTTCGGCCTGTGTGTTGCACCTACAAGCATTTATTATGTGGGACACTGTGATGTGTGACCTGATACCACCTTTTTGTGATTCAGTAAGCGGTGATGTTGAACTGATGAAGTGAACATGATGGTGACTTCTCCAGTGATCTCCTTTCCCCATTTCCAGTGTTTTCCATGGAGTCTGTACAATGGGACCCTATGAACTTGATTCTTGTTTTGGCATATTCTCCATAGACTAACACTGGTACTGGTGAAGTGAGGGTGTGTGAGGGTTACTTTGTGTCCACCATCTGTTTGTTACCGCTTAGTGAATGTCCCCTGTGTAGCATGTGATAGTTGGCCTATTGACTTGTTTGTTGTCTGGTTAACCCCTTGAGTACCAGAGGGGTTGCCAATGCATTGTTGACTGATGCATTGATGATCCCTCTAGCACTCAAGGGGTTACGGTGGGGGTGGGGACATGGGTGACATTGTGTGTGAACAGTGATGATCTATGACAGTCAACATTTTGAACATGACGGTTTGTGTATTGTGTGTAATGAGCACAGCGACAGGAGGGTTGAAGTAGGACTTTGAAGGTTTGTTCCAAGTTGGACCTTGCCATTTGTCCAGGTGTTGTGTCCTTTTTTTAACCCTCATGGTGCTGTGTTGGTGCAGTTGTATGGCTGAGCGATGGACATGTGTTGAGGTGTGACTGTGTGTGCAGCTGGTGTTGGTTGCTGTAGTGTGTTGTTCTGTAGTGTTGCACTTACTGGTAGTGTGGAGGCTCCTCTCATCCCCAGTGTCAGTTCCTCCAACGACCCCCTTGATCACGTTTGGGGACATGTTCTGCCGCACCATCTCCTCCCAGCCGCAGAATGTGATGGGCACAGATGGGCCACCTCTGGTGCCTCGGGCTTGCTTGGCCATGTCAGACAGCTTGTTCTTGACCACCCTCCGGCAGTCGCCCCATCTCTTCTTCACAGAATCCACGTCCCGCCTGCATGGAGCCACCGCGTTCACCCAGCTGCAGATCTGGTTCCAGGCTGCCTTCCTCCTCGCTGACAGGCCAGGGACCTTTGCCGTAGGGTGGAGAACACTCTGCCTCTCCAGGACAGCTTCCACGAGAGCCGTGTTCTCCTCCTCAGTATATCTGGGATCCCTGATCCTGCCCTCATCAGCTCCGGCATGGGAGGATTCAGACCCGGAGTGCCCTGCCTGGTCTGACCCTGACTGTGTGGGGTTCTCCCCAGCAACTACCCCTCGTCCCACTGCAGGTTCTGTCCCTCTTCTTTGTGTGCCTGCTCTTGTGGGCTGGGTCCCCCTCCGCCCTGTGGATCTCCCTCTCCCACCCCTGCTCTGCTGAGGGATACCCTCCTGAGCTTCCTCCTCCTCCACTACTCTCCCCATCCCTCACTCCTGTCCTCCTCTCCTCGCCATCATTCACCCAGTCACACCAAGGCACTCCCACAGGCCCTCACAGACACACTCGATCCACTCACTCTCTGTCACACACTTTCACTCACAGGTTCACACTGTCAAAATAAAAAGTAAAATGTGTAAGGTGTTATAAAATAAAAGGACTATGTGTATGTAAGTGTATGTGTTTGCGTTTGTATGTGTGTATGTAATATGTGCAAAAGTGTAATATGTGTATAGTAAGTGCACCTCTCTCCAAACTCCAAACTCAAAAAATCTCCTTCTACCTCTGATGAATGCTCCTGTCTCCCTCTCTCTAATGATTATCCTCCGCTCCTGGGTCCCGATATCTGGCTCTGAAGAACTCGATAACAGACAGTGTGTGACGGTTATTTTTGGGTATATATAGGTGTATTTGAAGTTATTTGATACATTTGGGCTTTGTGATTGGCTGTGTGTTTGAATTTGTTTTTGCATCAATCATGGTTGCTAGACAACGGCAGCCGTTATGTTAAAAGTTGTTTTGAGCGCTGTTATCGTGTGATTTGGCCGCCCATTGTGTATTAACATGAGCAACAACGGCTTTTGTGTTACGTGTTTTGTGTGTGCCTACGCTCGATAGCTATTCTCGTAGAGTAGCTATTGAATCTGCCGTAACTCATGTATTATTTGCGAGCGATGTGCCTTTTTCACTTAGCGGCTGGTTTAACGGCTGCCTTTAAATCTAGCCATAGATGTCTGGCTTAAAATGATGGAGTTGTAGTCCATCCACAGCTTGAAGGCTGCATGGTCTTATTCCAAATGTAATACCAGCACTGCTGTTATATATTGCAGTCGGCTGTAAAATTCTGACATTTGGAAACCATGGTTTCACAAGCCTGTTTTAAAAGTTTATGGGGCATCTACTTATCAGTCTTACTGTCTATCTATCTATCTGTCTATCTATCTTTTATGGGGCATCTACTTATCAGTCTATCTATCTATCTATCTATCTATCTATCTATCTATCTATCTATCTATCTATCTATCTATCATCTGTCTATATATATATCTATCACTACGTATAGATAGATAGATAGATAGATAGATAGATAGATAGATAGATAGATAGATAGTTATAGATATATTATATGCAAAGGAAGGATGTAGTCATTCATAAACCCTCTGAGCAATAAAAGATCGCCACTGTACAAATTCAGGCCACTATGATACTACACCAGAAAGATTAAGGTTTGAGCTATAATAACTTTTTAATAAACCATCTTTCAGCAGTAGGAGTACCCTTGTTATACACAGGGAATAAACCCGACAACATATGTATTTTTTTAATTTTTAATATTACTATCCCTTGAAATCAGTGGGTACATTTATTTGCCATGTATGGTGCAGTTTCTTTGCCTGACAATTGATCCACCTTTAGTTTCTCAAAATGGTCCTTAAAAGAACACTAACACCTACACATTAAATTGGGATAAATATGATTAACCCTTTAAGGACCAGAAGTTCCCATTAGAATAGTAATCTTGAAATCATTATCGCTTATTGTCTTTAAGTGGGCCGAGACATGTTAACAGGCTGTCTGAATACAAGACCAGTGATCGATCGATCTTTCTGTCTATCTATCTATCTATCTATCTATCTATCTATCTATCTATCTATCTATCTATCTATCTATCTATCTATCTATCTATCTATCTGCCTGTCTGTCTGTCTGTCTATCAGTTTGTATGTGTAGATAGATAGATAGATAGATAAATAGATAGATAGATAGATAGATAGATAGATAGATAGATAGATAGATAGATAGATAGATATTATGTGCAAATTATGGATGCAGGCACTCATATACCCTCTGAGTAAATAAAAGTATTCCCACTGCTGAAATGTGTTTTATTCAAAAGGTATTATATCTCACATGTGAATATTTTTAGGTCTAGTATCACAGTGACCTGAAATTGTATAGTGGCACTTTTTCTATACTATCCTATGGATATTTAAGGTCAACTGACCAAAGCTGTCCATAGGATGGTGTAGCAACAGTGCCACTGTACAATTTCAGGCCACTGCGATGCTACACCTAAAAAATTGAAGTTTTGAGCTGTAATAATTTGTGAATGAAACACCTTTCAGTAGTAGGAGTATCCTTGTTTTAGTCAGGGAGATAAACCCTTCCAAATATATGCTGTTAAAGTTTTGATTATTACTTTCCCTTAAAATAAAAATATATATATACATATATATATATATATATATATATATATATATATATATATATATATATATATTTAATTGTCCCATGTGGTGTGAGTTTTCTTTGCCTGACAATTGTTCCACCTTTACTGTCTCTACATGGTCCTTAAAGGAACACTAACACCTACAAATTGACTGGAGATAAATATAATTAACCCTTAAAGATCCAGAAGTACCCACTACAATAGTAATCTTGAATTTATTGTCCATAATTGTTTATAAATGGACTGAGACAAGCTAACAGGCTGTCTGAATACAAGAGCATTGAACACAAATCACAGTAAATTAAATAACTTAAAAGGATAGTCATTCATAAAATGAAAAAACAAATATGTTGTAGGGCTGTTGCTGAAAGGTGTTTTATTTAACAGCTGTTAAGATTCCTCAAATGTGATTTTTTTTTTTTTTGTGCAGTATCACAGTGACCTGAAATTGTAAAGTGGAGCTGTTGCGACACCATTCTATGGAGGTTTAGGATCAACTGACCAGGCTGAACAGAGAGAGCTGCAGCTGATCACTAGAGGATTCATAAAAATAATTATCAACTTGTATTGATTTACTTACCTATTTAAAACCTCACCCATTTCAATTTCTTGTTAAGAATAGAATAATTATAGTATTAGTATAATAGGATTAATTTTATCATTCATGTGTCTTTATTAGGATTTTCACAGGAGCCGGCGATACCAACTAGGATTGTATTGGACCCACTTATCAAGTTCAGTAGGTGAGTGAACAAGCCGGTATTACAAGTCTATGGGACATCTATCTATCTATCTATCTATCTATCTATCTATCTATCTATCTATCTATTTATCTATCTATCAATCACTATGTATATGTAGACTGATAAATAGACAGACAGACAGACATAGATATATTATGTGCAAAGCTTTGATGCAGTCACTCATACACCCTCTGAGTAAAAAAAGGAGTAATCCCAAAGCTGAAATATTTTTTATTCAAAAGGTATTATAGCGCAAATGTGAATATTTTTAAGTGCAGTATCACAGTGACCTGAAATTGTACACTGGCACTTTTGCTACACTATCCTCTGGAGATTTATGGTCAACTGAACTAAGTTGTCAATAGGTTGATGTAGTAACAGTGCCAAAGTAAAATTTCAAGCCAGTATGATACTACACCTAAAAAAATTCAAGTTTGAGCTGTAATAATTTGTGAATAAGACATCTTTCAGCAGTAGGAGTACCCTTGTTTTAGTCAGGGAGATAAGCCCTTCCAAATATATGTTTTTAAAGTTTTGAGTATTACTAGGCCTTTAAATTTCTGGGTATATTTATTTGTCCCACATGGTGTGGTTTTTTTGTTGCCTAACAATTGTTCCACCTTTACTATTGCTATATGCTTCTTAAAGGAACACTAACACCTACAAATGGACTAGGGAGAGATATGATTAACCCTTTAAGAACCTGACGTACCCACTACAATAGTAATCTTGAAATCATTGTCCATAATTGTCTATAAATGGACTGAGACAAGCGAACAGGCTGTATGAATACAAGAACATTGAGCACAACTCCCAGTAAATTAAATAACTTAAAAGGATAGTCATACATAAAATTAAAAAACAAATATGTTGAATGGTTGTTGCTGAAAGTTCTATTCACCAGCTATTAATATTCCTCAAACGTGATGTTTTTTTACGTGTAGTATCACAGTGGCCTGAAATTGTACAGTGGCGCTGTTCCTACATCATCCTTTGGAGGTTTATGGTCAACTGACCAGGCTGAACAGAGAGAGCTGAAGCTGAAAATTGGAGGATACATAAAAATAATTAACATTCTTGTATCGATTTATTTACCCATTTAAAACCTCACCCTTTTCCCTTTTGTGTTATAAATAGAATAATAATAGTTTTAGTATTAGGATTTTTTTTTTAATCATGTCTCTTTATTAGGATTTTCACAGGAGCCGATGCTACCAAATAGGATTGGATTGGACCCACTTAACCAGTTCAGTAGGTAAGTGCAGAACTTACACACGGGGGAGTGAATATATGAATTCTCCGGCGCCTCCCAAATGACATTAGTCATAAACTCCACATTGTACTTGCCTTGGTGCAAGCTGTGGCAAGGGTTGGAATTTGGCGCACATAGAGGAGTAAATTGACATTAGGCAGGGGGTAGGATGCTAGATTTTATTTCAGCCCCTGATTTAGAGAGAAATCGCCAGTATACATTTATCCAAGGGAGAGGGAATTCATAGAACAGAGAGAGGATGTATATCAGGAAGTGTAAAAACATGTGGCTGTCCAGCTGTTATGAAGGTAGATGGCTGGCTAAAAATGATGGAGTTGCAGTCCATCAACAGCTTGAAGGCTGCATGGCCTTATTCCAAATGTAATACCAGCACTGCTGTTGTACATTGCAGTCGGCTGTAAAATTCTGACATTTGGAAACCATGCTTTCACAAGCCTGTTTTACATATTTATGGGGCATCTACCTATCAGTCTATCTATCTATCTATCTATCTATCTATCTATCTATCTATCTATCTATCTATCTATCTGTCTATCTATCTATCTATCTATCTATCTGTCTTTCTCTCTGTCTGTCTGTCTGTCTATATATCTATCTATCACTACGGATAGATAGATAGATAGATAGATAGATAGATAGATAGATAGACAGATAGATAGATAGATAGATAGATAGATAGATAGATAGATAGATAGATAGATAGATAGATAGATATGTAAAGGAAGGATGTAGGCATTCATATACCCTCTGAGCAAAAAAAGATACTCCCAATGCTAAAATGTGTTTTATTCAAAAGTTATTATAGCTCAAATGTGAATATTTTTAGGTTCAGTATCACAGTGGCCTGATATTGTACAGTGGTGCTTTTACTACACCATCCTATGGACATTTATGGTCAACCAACCAGAGCTGTACATAGGATGGTGTAGCGAAGCGCCACTGTACAAATTCAGGCCACTATGATACTACACCAGAAAGATTAAAGTTTGAGCTATAATACCTTTTTAATAAAACTCCTTTCAGCAGTGGGAGTACCCTTGTTTTACACAGGGGATAAACCCGGTAACATATGAATTTTTTTAATTTTTAATATTACTATCCCTTTAAATCAGTGGGTATATTTATTTGCCATGTATGGTGCAGTTTCTTTGCCTGACAATTGATCCCTCCTATAGTTTCTCAAAATGGTCCTTAAAAGAACACTAACACCTACAAATTAAATTGGGATAAATATGATTAACCCTTTAAGGACCAGAAGTTCCCATTACAATAGTAATCTCGAAATCATTATTTCTTATTGTCTATAAGTGGACCGATACATGTTAACAGGCTGTCTGAATACAAGACCAGTGAGCACTAATCACAGTGAATTACATAAATGAAAGGCATAGTAAGACGTAAATAGAAAAACAAATATGTTGTAGATTTATCCCCTTGATTAACACAAGGGCACTCCCATTGCTGAAAGGTATTTCACCTCAAACGTAATTTTTTTTTAGATGAAGTATCATAGTGGCCTGAAATTGTACAGTGTCTCTGTTGCTCCACCATCCTAGGGAGATTTATGTTTAACGGACCAGAAGTATCAATAGAATGATTTAGCAAAATTTAATCCCAGTTCCCTGCAATTGTGGACTGCAGTCAACTAAACAATTTTGACAGTTGGAAGTTATGATGTCACAAAGCTGTAATACAAGTTTATGGGGCACCATTCTATTAAGATTCATAGTCAACTGACTAGGAAGAACAGAGAGAGCTGCAGCTGATCACTGAAGAAATCATCTAACTAATTATGAACTTCTATCAATTTATTTACCCATTTCACACCTCATACTTTTCCCTTATAATAATAGTATAATAGGATTTTCTTACTCTTCATGTCTCTTTATTAGGATTTTCACAGGAGCCGGCGATGATGTTAGGATTGGATTGGATCCACTTAACAAGCTCAGTAGGTAAGTTCAGAAGTTACACATGGGGAGAGTGAATGTATGAATTTGCCAGCACCACCCAAATGGCATTAGTCATAAACTTCACATTGTACTTGCATTGGCAGAAGAGGGGGAAAGGTTTGGAATTCTTGCACATGGAGGAGTAAAGTGATGTTAAGAAGGGGGTAGGATGGTGGAATTTATTCCAGCACCTGATTTAGAGAGGAATTACCAATATACATTCACCCAAGGGGGGGGGTCATAGAAGAGGGAGAGGATGTAAATCAGGAGATGTAAAAACATGAGGGTGTCCAGCTGTTATGAAGAACAGATGTGTGGCTGAAAATGATGGTGTTGTATTCCATCAAAAGCTGGAGGGCTGCAGGGTTTTATTTAAAATGCAATCCCACCCCTGCAGTTGTGTACTGCAGTCAACTGTAAAATTCTGTCATTTGGAAACCATGATTTCACATGCCTGGATTAAAGGTCAATGGGGCATCTATCTATCTATCTATCTATCTACCTATCTATCTATCTATCTATCTATCTATCTATCTATCTATCTATCTATCTATCTATCTATCTGTCTGTCTGTCTGTCTGTCTGTCTGTCTATCTATCTGTATGTATTTCTGTCTGTCTGTCTATCAGTTTGTATGTGTAGATAGATAGATAGATAGATAGATAGATAGATAGATAGATAGATAGATTACGTGCAAAGTATGGATGAAGGCACTCATATACCCTCTGAGTAAAAAAAGGGGTACTCCCACTGCTGAAGTGTGGTTTATTAAAAAGGTAGTATAGTTCAAATGTGCATATTTTTAGGTCCAGAATCACAGTGACCTGAACTTGTATAATGGCACTTTTGCTACACTATCCTAAGGATACTTAAGGTCAACAGACCAAAGCTGTACATAGGATGGTGTAGCAACAGTGCCACTGTACAATTTCAGGCCACTGCGATACTACACCTAAAAAATTCAAGTTTTGAGCTGTAATAACTTGTGAATAAAACACCTTTAAGCAGTAGGAGTACCCTTGTTTTAGTCAGGGTGATAAACTCTTCCAAATATATGCTGTTAAAGTTTAGCGTAATACTAGCCCTTAAAATCAGTGGGTATATTTAATTTGTCCCATATGGTATGGGATTTCTTTGCCTGATAATTGTTTCACCTTTACTGTTTCTATATGGTCCTTAAAGGAACACTAACACCTACATATTGACTGGGGATTAATATGATTAACCCTTTAAGAACCAGAAGTAACCATTACAATAGTAATCTTGAATTTATTATCCATAATTGTCTATAAATGGACTGAGACAAGCTAACAGGCTGTATGAATACAAGAGCATTAAACACAACTCACAGTAAATTAAATAACTAAACAGAGAGAGCTGCAGCTGATTACTGGAGGATTCATAAATATAATTATCAACTTGTATCGATTTATTTACCCATTTAAAACCTCATCCTTTTCCCTTTTGTGTTATAAATATAATAATAATAATATTAGTAGAATAGGATTTTTTTTTTATTCATGTCTCTTTATTAGGATTTTCACAGGAGCTGACGCTACCAAATAGGATTGGATTGGACCCACTTAACAAGTTCAGTAGGTAAGTGCAGAACATACACACGGGGGAGTGAATGTATGAATTCGCCAGCGCCTCCCAAATGGCATTAGTCATAAACTCCACATTGTACTTGCCTTGGTACAAGCTGTGGCAAGGGTTAGAATTCCGCGTGCATAGAGGAGTAAATTGACATTAGGCAGGGGGTAGGGTTCTAGATTTTATTCCAGCACCTGATTTAGAGAGAAATCGCCAGTATACATTAACCCCAGGGAGAGGGTGGTCATAGAACACAGAGAGGATGCAAATCAGGAAGTGTAAAAACATGTGGCTGTCCAGCTGTTATGAAGCTAGATGTCTGACTAAAAATGGTGGAGTTGTAGTCCATCCACAGTTTGAAGGCTGAATGGTTTTATTCCAAACGTAATCCCAGCCCTACTGCTGTATATTGTAGTCGACTGTAAAATTCTGACATGTGGAAACCATGCTTTCACACGCCTGTTTTACAAGTTTATGGGGCATCTACCTCTCTATCTATCTATCTATATATCTATATATCTATCTATCTACTAATCTATTTATCTATTTAAATATCTTTCTCTCTCTCTCTCTCTCTCTCTCTCTCTGTCTGTCTATCTGTCTAGCTATCACTATGTACATATAGATAGGTAGATAGATACACAGACATAAATATATAAGGTGCAAACTATGAATGCAGGCAATCATATTCTCTCTGAGTAAAAAAAAGGGTACTCCCACTGCTTAAATGTGTTTTATTCAAAAGATATTATAGCTCACATGTGAATATTTTTAGGTGCAGTATCACAGTGACTTGTGACTACACCATCCTATTGAGGTTTAAGATCAACTGACCAGGCTGAAGAGAGAGAGGATGCATAAAAAAAATTATCAACTTGTATCGATTTATTTACCTATTTAAAACCTCTCCCTTTTCCCTTTCATGATAATAACAGAATAATAATAGTATTCGTATAATAGTGTATTTTTATTATTCATGTCTCTTTATTAGGATTTTCACAGGAGTTGGCGATACCAAATAGGATTGGATTGGACCCACTTAACAAGTCCAGTAGGTTAGTACTCAAGACTGTATTACAAGTCTATGGGGCAACGATCTATTTATTTATCTATCTATCTATCAGTTAATATTCCTCAAACGTGATTTTTTTGTAGGTGCAGTATCACAGTGGCCTGAAATTGTACAATGGCACTGTTCCTACATCATCCTATGGAGGTTTATGGTCAATTGACCAGGCTGAACAGAGTGCGCTGCAGCTGATCAATGGTAGGATTCATAAAAATAATTATCATCTTGTATCGATTTATTTACCCATTTAAAACTTCACACTTTTCTTTTTTGTGATAATAATAGAATAATAATTGTATTAGTATAATAGTAAATTTTTATTATTCATGTCTCTATATTAGGATTTTCACAGTAGCTGGTGATACCAAATAAGACTGGATTATACCCAAATAGCAAGTTCAGTAGGTTAATGCACAAGACTGTATTACAAGTCTAAGAGGCAGCTATCTATCATTCTATCTATCTATCTATCTATCTATCTATCTATCTATCTGTTAATATTCCTCAAACATGATTTTTTTTTATGTGCAGTATCACAGTGCCCTTTCATTGTACAGTGGTACTGTTACTGCACCATCCTATTGAGGTTTAAGATCAACTGACAGGATGAACAGAGAGAGCTGCAGCTGATCACTGGAGTATTCATAAAAATAATTATCAATTTGTATCGATTCATTTATCTATTTAAACCTCACCCTTTTCTCTTTCATGATAATAATAGAATAATAACAGTATTAGTATAATAGAAAATTTTTATTATTCATCTACCTTTATTAGGATTTTCACAGGAGCTGGCGATACCAAAAAGGATTGGAATGGACCCACTTAACAAGTTCAGTAGGTTAGTGCACAAGCCTGTATTACAATTCTATGGGGCATCTATCTATCTATCTATCTATCTATCTATCTATCTATCTATCTATCTATCTCTGTATATATCTATCTATGTATTAATATTCCTCAACCGTGATTTGTTTTTTGTAGGTGCAGTATCACAGTGGCCTCAAATTGTACAGTGGAGCTGTTCCTACATCATCCTATGGAGGTTTATGGTCAATTGACCAGGCTGAACAGAGTGTGCTGCAGCTGATCACTGGTAGGATTCATAAAAATAATTATCATCTTGTATCGATTTATTTACCCATTTAAAACCTCACCCTTTTACCTTTCGTGATAATAATAGAATAATAATAGTATTAGTATAATAGTAAATTGTTATTATTAACGACTCTTTATTAGGATTTTCACAGGAACTGGCGATACCAAATAAGATTGGATGGGACCCACTTAACAAGTTCAGTAGGTTAGTGCACAAGCCTGTATTACAAGTCTATGGGACATCTTTCTATCTATCTATCTATCTGTTAATATTCCTCAAACGTGATTTTTTTTTAGGTGCAGTATCACAATGGCATGAAATTGTACAGTGGCGCTGTTCCTACATCATCCTATGGAAGTTTATAGTCAATTGACAAGGCTGAACAGAGTGCACTGCAGCTGATCACTGGTAGGATTCATAAAAATAATTATCATCTTGTATCGATTTATTTACCAATTTAAAATCTCTCTCTTTCCTTTTATGATAATAATAGATTTATAATTGTATTATTATAATAGTAAATTTTTATTATTAACGTCTCTTTATTAGGATTTTCACAGGAACTGGCGATACCAAATAGGATTGGAATGGACCAATTAACAAGTTCAGTAGGTAAGTGCCCAAGCCTGTATTACAAGTCTAAGGGACATCATTCTATCAATCTATCTGTTAATATACCTTAAATGTGTTTTTTTTTTTTTTTTAGGTGCAGTATCACAGTGGCCTGAAATTGAACAGTGGCGCTGTTACTACACCATCCTATTGAGGTTTAAGATCAACTGACCAGGCTGAACAGAGAGACCTACAACTGATCACTGGAGTATTCATAAAAATAATTATCAACTTGTATCGATTTATTTACCTATTTAAAACCTCACCCTTTTCCCTTTCTTGATAATAATAGAATAATAATAGTATTAGTATAATAGTGTATTTTTATTATTCATGTCTCTTTATTAGGATTTTCACAGGAGTTGGTGATACCAAATAGGATTGGAATGGACCCACTTAACAAGTCCAGTAGGTTAGTGCACAAGCCTTTATTACAAGTCTATGGGGCAACTATCTATCTATCTATCTATCTATCTATCTATCTATCTATCTATCTATCTATATATCTTTCTATCTGTTAATATTCCTCAAACGTGATTTTTTTTTTTCGGTACAGTATCAAAGTGCCCTTTCATTGTACGGTGGTACTGTCACAACACCATCCTATTGAGTTTTAAGATCAACTGACCAGGCTGAATAGAGAGAGCTGCAGCTGATCGCTGAAGGATTCTTAAAAATAATTATCAGCTTGTATCGATTTATTTACCTATTTAAAACTTCACCCTTTTCCCTTTCGTGATAATAATAATATAATAATAGTTTTAGTATAATAGTAAATTTTTATTATTCATGTCTCTTTCTTAGGATTTTCACAGTAGCTGGCGATACCAAATAGGATTGGTGTCATGCCTACCGTCACCATCGTTCCCTCGGCGGCTTCTGTGCGATTTCGGGTTTCGGTCTGTGCGTCGACGTCAACCGTCACTCGCACTTTCAGGTTCGGGCTCGTTATAGCCCCACGCTGCCTCTCTGCGGCGCGCGATTATAGCGTTCCTGAACCTGTGTTTGGATCCTAAGTGCAGTCCAGCCTTATCCTGTATCCTGTGTGTACCTGTGGTTTGGATCCTCAGTTCAGCCCTACCTTATCTTGTACTCTGTGTCCTGCAGCCTGGGTTCTAGTGCCTTCCAGTCTTCCTTGTTTCCAGTATTCCTGGGTCCTAGTGCCTTCCAGTCTCCATTGCTTCCAGTGCTCCTGGGTTCTAGTGCCTTCCAGTCTCCCTTGCTTCCAGTGTTCCTGGGTCCTGGTGCCTTCCAGCCACCCTTGCTTCCACTGTTCCCCAGCCTGTCTCCTAGGATCCCTTCCTAGTTTCCCGTTGCTCTCCTCTCTCCCTAGAGGGTATCTTGCCCCAGCTTGCTGCCCGCCTCTCCTGCATGGGCCCTGCTCCTGGTTCCCTGGTTTCTCACTCTTGTAAACCCTCCTCTGCCTGTGCTCTACCAGCACTTTGCCTTACTAGCCACTGTACTTCCTTGGGCTAGTCCTCCTTGTCCTAGCAGTTGGAAACTGACCTTCCCTGGGATTGGTGGTGGGTGTCCTCACTGTACTACGTTATCCTGGGCCTTCTTCGGCTCAACCGAAGGGGGCCATCTGGCTTTGCGGCCAGCACCTTTACACGGCCTCGGCCGCAGCACAATGCACTACAGGGGGCCTGCGCATACTAGCTACGCTCTCCAGCGTCGCACTCAAGCCTTCACTCCACCAACCCTTGTTGGAGGAGTCGCTTATCCCTGATAGCCTATATCACTGTTGGCAGAGTATATTTCTTGTAGAGTTTGAGCCAGGGGTGTCTCACAATTGGATTGGACACACTTAACAAGTTCAGTAGGTTAGTGCACAAGCCTGTATTACAAGTCTATGGGTCATCTTTCTATCTATCTATCTATCTATCTATCTATCTATCTATCTATCTATCTGTTAATATTCCTCAAATGTGATTTTTTTGTAGGTGCAGTATCACAGTGGCCTAAAATTGTACAATGGCGCTGTTCCTACATCATCCTATGGAGGTTTATGGTCAATTGACCAGGCTGAACAGAGTACGTTGCAGCTGACCACTGGTAGGATTCATAAAAATAATTATCATCTTGTATCGATTTATTTACCCATTTAAAACTTCACACTTTTCTTTTTTGTGATAATAATAGAATAATAATTGTATTAGTATAATAATAAATTGTTATTATTCATGTCTCTATATTAGGATTTTCACAGTAGCTGGTGATACCAAATAGGACTGGTTTGAACCCAATTAGCAAATTCAGTAGGTTAATGCACAAGCCTGTATTACAAGTCTATGAGGCAGCTACCTATCTATCTATCTATGTATCTATCTATCTATCTATCTATCTATCTATCTATCTATCTATCTGTTTATATTCCTCAAACATGATTTTTTTTTAGGTGCAGTATCACAGTGCCCTTTCATTGTATAGTGGTACTGTTACTGCACCATCCTATAGAGGTTTAAGATCAACTGACAGGATGAACAGAGAGAGCTGCAGCTAATCACTGGAAGATTCATAAAAATAATTATCAATTTGTATCGATTTATTTATCTATTTAAAACCTCACCCTTTTCTCTTTCATGATAATAATAGAATAATAATAGTATTAGTATAATAGAAAATTTTTATTATTCTTCTCCCTTTATTAGGATTTTCAAAGGAGCTGGCGATACCAAATAGGATTGGAATGGACCCACTTAACAAGTTCAGTAGGTTAGTGCACAAGCCTGTATTACAATTCTATGGGGCATCTATCTATCTATCTATCTATCTATCTATCTATCTATCTATCTATCTATCTATGTATTAATATTCCTCAACCGTGATTTGTTTTTTGTAGGTGAAGTATCACAGTGGCCTCAAATTGTACAGTGGAGCTGTTCCTACATCATCCTATAGAGGTTTATGGTCAATTGACCAGGCTGAACAGAGTGTGCTGCAGCTGATCACTGGTAGGATTCATAAAAATAATTATCATCTTGTATCGATTTATTTACCCATTTAAAACCTCACCCTTTTACCTTTCGTGATAATAATAGAATAATAATAGTATTAGTATAATAGTAAATTTTATTATTCATGTCTCTTTATTAGGATTTTCACAGGAGCTGGCGATACCAAATAGCATTGGATTGGACACACTTAACAAGTTCAGTAGGTAATTTCAGAAGTTACACATGGGGAGAGTGAATTTATGAATCTGCCAGCAACGCCAAAATAGCATTAGTCATAAACTCCGCATTGTACTTGCCTTGGCTCAAGCTAGGGAAAGGGTTGGAATTCTGGCACATAGAGGATTAAAGTGATGTTAAGCAGGGGGTAGGATGCTGGAATTTATTCCAGCACCTGATTTAGAGAGGAATTACCAGTACCCAAGGGAGAGGGGGTGTCACATATGAGTGACAGCATGTAAATCAGGAGATGTAAAAACATGTGGGTGTCCAGCTGTTATGAAGAACAGATGTATGGCTGAAAATGATGGTGTTGTATTCCATCAAAAGCTGGAGGGCTGCAGGGTTTTATGCAAAATGTAATCCCAGCCCTGCAGTTGTGTACTGCAGTCAACTGTAAAATTCTGTCATTTGGAAACCATGATTTCACATGCCTGTATTAAAGGTCTATGGGGCATCTATCTATCTATCTATCTATCTGTCTGTCTGTCTGTCTGTCTGTCTGTCTGTCTGTATTTCTATCAGTTTGTATGTGTAGATAGATAGATAGATAGATAGATAGATAGATAGATAGATAGATAAATAGACAGATAGATAGATAGATATATTATGTGCAAATAATGGATGCAGGCACTCATATACCCTCTGAGTAAAAATAAAGTACTCCCACTGCTGAGATGTGTTTTATTCAAAAGGTATTATAGCTCACATGTGAATATTTTTAGGTGTAGTATCACAGTGACCTGAAATTGTATAGTAACACTTTTGCTACACTATCCTATGGATATTTAAGGTCAACTGACCAAAGCTGTACATAGGATGGTGTAGCAACAGTGCCACTGTATAATTTCAGGCCACTGCGATGCTACACCTAAAAAACTGAAGTTTTGAGCTGTAACAATTTGTGAATAAAACACCTTTCAGTAGTAGGATTATCCTTGTTTTAGTCAGGGAGATAAACCTTTTCAAATACATGCTGTTAAGGTTTTGATTATTACTATCCCTTAAAACTAGTGGATATTTTTAATTGTCCCATGTGGTGTGGGTTTTCTTTTCCTGACAATTGTCCCACCTTTACTGTCTCCACATGGTCCTTAAAGGAACACTAACACCTACAAATTGACTGGGGATAAATATAATTAACCCTTAAAGAACCAGAAGTAACCACTACAATAGAAATCTTGAATTTATTGTCTATAATTGTCTATAAATGGACTGAGACATGCTAACAGGCTGTCTGAATACAAGAGCAATGAACACAAATCACAGTAAATTAAATAACTTAATAGGATAGTCATACATAAAATGAAAGAACAAATATGTTGTAGGGTTGTTGCTGAAAGGTGTTTTATTTAACAGCTATTAATATTCCTCAAATGTCATTTTTTTTTTGTGCAGTATCGCAGTGACCTGAAATTGAACAGTGGCACTGTTGCGACACCATTCTATGGAGGTTTAGGATCAACTAACCAGGCTGAACAGAGAGAGCTGCAGCTGATCACTGGAGGATTCATAAAAATTATCATCAACTTGTATCGATTTACTTACCTATTTAAAACCTCACCCTTTTCCATTTCGTGTTAAGAATAGAATAATTATAGTATTAGTATAATAGGATTATTTTTATGATTCTTGTGTCTTTATTAGGATTTTCACAGGAGCCGGCGATACCAACTAGGATTATATTGGACCCACTTATCAAGTTCAGTAGGTTAGTGCACAAGCCTATATTACAAGTCTAAGGGACATCTATCTATCTATTTATCTATCTATCTATCTATCTATCTATCTATCTATCTATCTATCTATCACTATGTATATGTAGATTGATAGATAGACAGACAGACATAGATATATTATGTGCAAAGCTTTGATGCAGGCACTCATACACCCTCTGAGTAAAAAAAAGGGGTAATCCCATGGCTGAAATGTATTTTATTCAAAAGGTATTATAGCGCAAATGTGAATATTTTTAAGTGCAGTATCACAGTGACCTGAAATTGTACAGTGGCACTTTTGCTACACTATCCTCTGGAGATTTATGGTCAACTGAACCAAGTTGTCCATAGGTTGGTGTAGCAACAGTTCCACTGTAAAGTTTCAGGCCAGTATGATACTACACCTAAAAAAAATCAAGTTTGAGCTGTAATAATTTGTGAATAAGACTGACCAGGCTGAACAGAGAGAGCTGCAGCTGATCACTGGAGGATTCATAAAAATAATTATCAACTTGTATCGATTTATTTACTTATTTAAAACTTCACCCTTTTCCCTTTCGTGCTAATAATAATATAATAATAGTATTAGTATAATAGCAAATTTTTATTATTCATGTCTCTTTATTAGGATTTTCAAAGTAGCTGGCGATACCAAATAAGATTAGATTGGACCCACTTAACAAGTTCAGTAGGTTAGTGCACACGCCTGTATTACAAGTCTGTGGGGCATCTTTCTATCTATCTATCTGTTAATATTCCTCAAAAGTGATTTTTTTTTTAGGTGCAGTATCACAGTGGCCTGAAATTTTACAGTGGCGCTGTTACTACACCAACCTACTGAGGTTTATAGTCAATTGACATGGCTGAACAGAGTGCGCTGCAGCTGATCACTGGTAGGAATCATAAAAATAATTATCATCTTTTATCGATTTATTTACCAATTTAAAACCTCACACTTTTCCTTTTTGTGATAATAATAGAATAATAAATGTATTAGTATAATGGTAAATTTTTATTATTCATGTCTCTTTATTAGGATTTTCACTGGAACTGGTGATACCAAATAGGATTGGAATGCACCCACTTAACAAGTCCAGTAGGTAAGTGCACAAGACTCTATTACAACTCTATGGGGCAACGACCTATTTATTTATCTATCTATCTATCTATCTATCTATCTATCTATCTATCTGTTAATATTCCTCAAACGTGATTTTTTTTTTTAGGTGCAGTCTCACAGTGGCCTCACATTGTACAGTGGCACTGTTACTACACCATCCTATTGAGGTTTAAGATCAACTGACCAGGCTGAACAGAGAGAGCTACAGCTGATCACTGGAGGATGCATAAAAATAATTATCAACTTGTATCGATTTATTTACCTATTTAAAACCTCTCCCTTTTCCCTTTCATGATAATAATAGAATAATAATAGTATTCGTATAATAGTGTATTTTTATTATTCATGTCTCTTTATTAGGATTTTCACAGGAGTTGGCGATACCAAATAGGATTGGAATGGACCCACTTAACAAGTCCAGTAGGTTAGTGCTCAAGACTGTATTACAAGTCTATGGGGCAATGATCTATTTATTTATCTATCTATCTATCTGTTAATATTCCTCAAACGTGATTTTTTTTTTTTAGGTGCAGTATCACAGTGGTCTGTCATTGTACACAGGCACTGTTACTACACCGTCCTATTGAGGTTTAAGATCAACTGACCAGGGTGAACTTTGAGAGCTACAGCTGATCACTGGAGTATTCATAAAAATAATTATCAACTTGTATCGATTTATTTAACTATTTAAAACCTCACACTTTTCCTTTTTGTGATAATAATAGAATAATAATTGTATTAGTATAATGGTAAATTTTTATTATTCATGTCTCTTTATTAGGATTTTCACAGGAGTTGGTGATACCAAATAGGATTGGAATGGACCCACTTAACAAGTCCAGTAGGTTAGTGCACAAGCCTTTATTACAAGTCTATGGGGCAACTATCTATCTACCTATCTATCTATCTATCTATCTATCTATCTATCTATCTATCTATCTATCTTTCTATCTGTTAATATTCCTCAAACGTGATTATTTTTTTTCGGTAGAGTATCAAAGTGCCCTTTCATTGTACGGTGGTACTGTTACAACACCATCCTATTGAGTTTTAAGATCAAATGACCAGGCTGAACAGAGAGAGCTGCAGCTGATCGCTGAAGGATTCTTAAAAATAATTATCAACTTGTATCGATTTATTTACCTATTTAAAACCTCACCCTTTTCCTTTTCGTGATAATAATAGTATAATAATAGTATTAGTATAATAGTACATTTTTATTATTGATGTCTCTTTTTAGGATTTTCACAGTAGCTGGCGATACCAAATAGGATTGGTGTCATGCCTACCGTCCCCATCTTTCCCTCGGCGGCTTCTGTGCGCTTTCGGGTTTCGGTCTGCGCGTCGACGTTATCCGTCACCCGCATTTCCAGGTTTGGGCTCGTTATAGCCCCGCGCTGCCTCTCTACGGCGCGCGATTATAGCGTTCCTGAACCTGTGTTTGGATCCTCAGTGCAGTCCAGCCTTATCCTGTATCCTGTGTGTACCTGTGGTTTGGATCCTCAGTTCAGCCCTGCCTTATCTTGTACTCTGTGTCCTGCAGCCGGGGTTCTAGTGCCTTCCAGTCTTCCTTGTTTCCAGTATTCCTGGGTCCTAGTGCCTTCCAGTCTCCATTGCTTCCAGTGCTCCTGGGTCCTAGTGCCTTCCAGTCTCCCTTGCTTCCAGTGTTCCTGGGTCCTGGTGCCTTCCAGCCACTCTTGCTTCCACTGTTCCCCAGCCTGTCTCCTAGGCTCCCTTCCTACTTTACCGTTGCTCTCCTCTCTCCCTAGACGGTATCTTGCCCCAGCTTGCTCCCTGCCTCTCCTGCCTGGGCCCTGCTCCTGGTTCCCTGGTTTCCCGCTCTTGTAAACCCTCCTCTGCCTGTGCTCTACCAGCACTTTGCCTTACTAGCCACTGTACTTCCTTGGGTAGTCCTCCTTGTCCTAGCAGTTGGAAACTGACTTTCCCTGGGGTTGGTGGTGTGTGTCCTCACTGTACTGTGTTATCCTGGGCCTTCTTCGGCTCAACCGAAGGGGGCCATCTGGCTTCTCGGCCAGCACCTTTACACGGCCTCGGCCGCAGCACAACGCACTACAGGGGGCCTGCGCACACCAGCTACGCTCTCCAACGTCGCACTCAAGCCTTCACTCCACCAACCCTTGTTGGAGGAGTCACTTATCCCTGATAGCCTATATCACTGTTGGCAGAGTATATTTCTTGTAGAGTATGAGCCATGGGTGTCTGACAATTGGATTGGACCCACTTAACAAGTTCAGTAGGTTAGTGCACAAGCCTGTATTACAAGTCTATGGGGCATCTTTCTATCTATCTATCTATCTATCTGTTAATATTCCTCAAACGTGATTTTTTTGTAGGTGCAGTATCACAGTGGCCTGAAATTGTACAATGGCGCTGTTCCTACATCATCCTATGGAGGATTATGGTCAATTAACCAGGCTGAACAGAGTGCGCTGCAGCTGATCAATGGTAGGATTCATAAAAATAATTATCATCTTGTATCGATATATATACCCATTTAAAACTTCACACTTTTCTTTTTTGTGATAATAATAGAATAATAATTGTATTAGTATAATAGTAAATTTTTATTATTCATGTCTCTATATTAGGATTTTCACAGTAGCTCGTGATACCAATTAGGACTGGATTGAACCCAATTAGCAAGTTCAGTAGGTTAATGCACAAGCCTGTATTACAAGTCTATGAGGCAGCTACCTATATATCTATCTATGTATCTATGTATCTATCTATCTATCTATCTATCTATCTATCTATCTATCTATCTATCTATCTGTTAATATTCCTCAAACATGATTTTTTTTAAGATCAACTGACCAGGCTGAACAGAGAGAGCTGCAGCTGATCACTGGAGGATTCATAAAAATAATTATCAACTTGTATCGATTTATTTACCTATTTAAAACTTCACCCTTTTCCCTTTCGTGCTAATAATAATATAATAATAGTATTAGTATAATAGTAAATTTTTATTATTCATGTCTCTTTATTAGGATTTTCAAAGTAGCTGGCGATAACAAATAAGATTGGATTGGACCCACTTAACAAGTTCAGTAGGTTAGTGCACACGCCTGTATTACAAGTCTATGGGGCATCTTTCTATCTATCTATCTGTTAATATTCCTCAAACGTGATTTTTTTTTTAGGTGCAGTATCACAGTGGCCTGAAATTTTACAGTGGCGCTATTACTACACCATCCTATTGAGGTTTAAGATCAACTGACCAGGATGAAAAGAGAGAGCTACAGCTGATCACTGGAGTATTCATAAAAATAATTATCAACTTGTATCGATTTATTTACCTATTTAAAACCTCACCCTTTTCCCTTTTGTGATAATAATGGAATAATAATAGTTTTAGTATAATAGTGTATTTTTATTATTCATGTCTCTTTATTAGGATTTTCACAGGAGCTTTCGATACTAAATAGGATTGGATTGGACCCACTTAACAAGTTTAGCAGGTTAGTGCTCAAGCCTACATCACAAGTCTATGGAGCATCTATCTATCTATCTATCTATCTACCTATCTATCTGTCTATCTCTGTATATATCTATCTATTAATATTCCTCAAGCATGATTTTTTTGTAGTTGCAGTATCACAGTGGCCTAAAATTGTACAATAGCGCTGTTCCTACATCATCCTATGGAGGTTTATGGTCAATTGACCAGGCTGAACAGAGTGCGCTGCACCTGATCACTGGTAGGATTCATAAAAATAATTATCATCTTTTATCGATTTATTTACCAATTTAAAACCTCACACTTTTCCTTTTTGTGATAATAATAGAATAATAATTGTATTAGTATAATGGTAAATTTTTATTATTCATATTCTCTTTATTAGGATTTTCACAGGAACTGGTGATACCAAATAGGATTGGAATGCAAACACTTAACAAGTCCAGTAGGTAAGTGCACAAGAATGTATTACAAGTGTATGGGGCAACGATCTATTTATTTATCTATCTATCTATCAATCTATCTATCTATCTATCTATCTGTTAATATTCCTCAAACGTGATTTTTTTTTTTTTTTTAGGTGCAGTATCACAGTGGCCTGACATGGTACAGTGGCACTGTTACTACACCATCCTATTGAGGTTTAAGATCAACTGACCAGGCTGAACAGAGTGCGCTACACCTGATCACTGGAGGATGCATAAAAATAATTATCAACTTCTGTCGATTTATTTACCTATTTAAAACCTCTCCTTTTTCCCTTTCATTATAATAATAGAATAATAATAGTATTCGTATAATAGTGTATTTTTATTATTCATGTCTCTTTATTAGGATTTTCACAGGAGTTGGCGATACCAAATAGGATTGGAATGGACCCACTTAACAAGTCCAGTAGGTTAGTACACAAGACTGTAATTACAAGTCTATGGGGCAACAATCTATTTATTTATCTATCTATCTATCTATCTGTTAATATTCCTCAAACGTAATTTTTTTTTTTAGGTGCAGTATCACAGTGGTCTGACATTGTACACAGGCACTTTTACTACACCGTCCTATTGAGGTTTAAGATCAACTGACCAGGCTGAACTTTGAGATCTACAGCTTATCACTGGAGGATTCATAAAAATAATTATCAACTTGTATCGATTTATTTACCTATTTAAAACCTCACACTTTTCCTTTTTATGATAATAATAGAATAATAATTGTATTAGTATAATGGTAAATTTTTATTATTCATGTCTCTTTATTAGGATTTTCACAGGAGTTGGTGATACCAAATAGGATTGGAATGGACCCACTTAACAAGTCCTGTAGGTTAGTGCACAAGCCTTTATTACAAGTCTATGGGGCAACTATCTATCTATCTATCTATCTATCTATCTATCTATCTATCTATCTATCTATCTTTCTATCTGTTAATATTCCTCAAACGTGATTATTTTTTTTCGGTACAGTATCAAAGTGCCCTTTCATTGTACGGTGGTACTGTTACAACACCATCCTATTGAGTTTTAAGATCAAATGACCAGGCTGAACAGAGAGAGCTGCAGCTGATCGCTGAAGGATTCTTAAAAATAATTATCAACTTGTATCGATTTATTATCCTACTAGTTGAACAGCCCGTTACACGGGCCACAGTGCCACTGCCACCCGGTCGCGGGGCAGTCACGCGCAGTAGAGACTGCCAGCGCCACGGCTGATACTGAGCTGGACGCTTCTTCTTAGCTCCCAGCTCTGTATCAGCCGTGGCGCGGGCAGTCTCTACTGCGCATGTCGCGGTGTTACACACGATTTAGCAAATTATTATATAGGATTTAAAACCTCACCCTTTTCCCTTTCGTGATAATAATAGTATAATAATAGTATTAGTATAATAGTAAATTTTTATTATTCATGTCTCTTTTTAGGATTTTCACAGTAGCTGGCGATACCAAATAGGATTGGTGTCATGCCTACCGTCCCCATCTTTCCCTCGGCGGCTTCTGTGCGCTTTCGGGTTTCGGTCTGCGCGTCGACGTCATCCGTCACCCGCACTTCCAGGTTCGGGCTCGTTATAGCCCCGCTCTGCCTCTCTGCGGCGCGCGATTATAGCGTTCCTGAACCTGTGTTTGGATCCTCAGTGCAGTCCAGCCTTATCCTGTATCCTGTGTGTACCTGTGGTTTGGATCCTCAGTTCAGCCCTGCCTTATCTTGTACTCTGTGTCCTGCAGCCTGGGTTCTAGTGCCTTCCAGTCTTCCTTGTTTCCAGTATTCCTGGGTCCTAGTGCCTTCCAGTCTCCATTGCTTCCAGTGCTCCTGGGTCCTAGTGCCTTCCAGTCTCCCTTGCTTCCAGTATTCCTAGGTCCTGGTGCCTTCCAGCCACACCTGCTTCCACTGTTCCCCAGCCTGTCTCCTAGGCTCCCTTCCTACTTTCCCGTTGCTCTCCTCTCTCCCTAGACGGTATCTTGCCCCAGCTTGCTCCCTGCCTCTCCTGCCTGGGCCCTGCTCCTGGTTCCCTGGTTTCCTACTCTTGTAAACCCTCCTCTGCCTTTGCTCTACCAGCACTTTGCCTTACTAGCCACTGTACTTCCTTGGGCTAGTCCTCCTTGTCCTAGCAGTTGGAAACTGACCTTCCCTGGGGTTGGTGGTGGGTGTCCTCACTGTACTGCGTTATCCTGGGCCTTCTTCAGCTCAACCGAAGGGGCCATCTGGCTTCACGGCCAGCACCTTTACACGGCCTCGGCCGCAGCACAACGCACTACAGGGGGCCTGCGCACACCAGCTATGCTCTCCAGCGTCGCACTCAAGCCTTCACTCCACCAACCCCTGTTGGAGGAGTCGCTTATCCCTGATAGCCTATATCACTGTTGGCAGAGTATATTTCTTGTAGAGTTTGAGCAAGGGGTGTCTGACAATTGGATTGGACCCACTTAACAAGTTCAGTAGGTTAGTGCACAAGCCTGTATTACAAGTCTATGGGGCATCTTTCTATCTGTCTATCTATCTGTTAATATTCCTCAAATGTGATTTTTTTGTAGGTGCAGTATCACAGTGGCCTGAAATTGTACAATGGCGCTGTTCCTACATCATCCTATGGAGGTTTATGGCCAATTGACCAGGCTGAACAGAGTACGCTGCAGCTGACCACTGGTAGGATTCATAAAAATAATTATCATCTTGTATCGATTTATTTACCCATTTAAAACTTTACACTTTTCTTTTTTGTGATAGTAATAGAATAATAATTGTATTAGTATAATAGTACATTTTTATTATTCATGTCTCTATATTAGGATTTTCACAGTAGCTGGTGATACCAAATAAGACTGGATTATACCCAAATAGCAAGTTCAGTAGGTTAATGCACAAGACTGTATTACAAGTCTAAGAGGCAGCTATCTATCTATCTATCTATCTATCTATCTATCTATCTATCTATCTATCGATCTATCTATCTATCTATCTATCTATCTATCTATCTATCTATCTATCTGTTTATATTCCTCAAACATGATTTTTTTTTAGGTGCAGTATCACAGTGCCCTTTCATTGTACAGTGGTACTGTTACTGCACCATCCTATAGAGGTTTAAGATCAACTGACAGGATAAACAGAGAGAGCTGCAGCTAATCACTGGAGGATTCATAAAAATAATTATCAATTTGTATCCATTTATTTATCTATTTAAAACCTCACCCTTTTCTCTTTCATGATAATAATAGAATAATAATAGTATTAGTATAATAGGAAATTTTTATTATTCATCTCCCTTTATTAGGATTTTCACAGGAGCTGGCGATACCAAATAGGATTGGAATGGACCCACTTAACAAGTTCAGTAGGTTAGTGCACAAGCCTGTATTACAATTCTATGGGGCATCTATCTATCTATCTATCTATCTATCTATCTATCTATCTATCTATCTATCTCTGTATATATCTATCTATGTATTAATATTCCTCAACCGTAATTTGTTTTTTGTAGATTCAGTATCACAGTGGCCTCAAATTGTACATTGGAGCTGTTCCTACATCATCCTATGGAGGTTTATGGTCAATTGACCAGGCTGAACAGAGTGCGCTGCAGCTGATCACTGGTAGGATTCATAAAAATAATTATCATCTTGTATCGATTTATTTACCCATTTAAAACCTCACCCTTTTACCTTTCGTGATAATAATAGAATAATAACAGTATTAGTATAATAGTAAATTTTATTATTAATGTCTTTTTATTAGGATTTTCACAGGAGCTGGCGATACCAAATAGGATTGGATTGGACACACTTAACAAGTTCAGTAGGTAATTTACACATGGGGAGAGTGAATGTATGAATCTGCCAGCAATGCCAAAATAACATTAGTCATAAACTCCGCATTGTACTTGCCTTGGCTCAAGCTGGGGAAAGGGTTGGAATTCTGGCACATAGAGGATTAAAGTGATGTTAAGAAGGGGGTAGGATGCTGGAATTTATTCCAGCACCTGATTTAGAGAGGAATTACCAGTACCCAAGGGAGAGGGAGTGTCACATATGAGTGACAGCATGTAAATCAGGAGATGTAAAAACATGTGGGTGTCCAGCTGTTATGAAGAACAGATGTGTGGCTGAAAATGATGGTGTTGTATTCCATCAAAAGCTGGAGGGCTGCAGGGTTTTATGCAAAATGTAATCCCAGCCCTGCAGTTGTGTACTGCAGTCAACTGTAAAATTCTGTCATTTGGAAACCATGATTTCACATGCCTGTATTAAAGGTCTATTGGGCATCTATCTATCTGTCTATCTATCTATCTATCTATCTATCTATCTATCTATCTATCTATCTATCTATCTATCTGTCTGTCTGTCTGTATTTCTATCAGTTTGTATGTGTAGATAGATAGATAGATAGATAGATAGATAGATAGATAGATAGATAGATAGATAGATAGATAGATAGATATATTATGTGCAAATAATGGATGCAGGCACTCATATACCCTCTGAGTAAAAATAAAGTACTCCCACTGCTGAGATGTGTTTTATTCAAAAGGTATTATAGGTCACATGTGAATATTTTTAGGTGTAGTATCACAGTGACCTGAAATTGTATAGTAGCACTTTTGCTACACTATCCTATGGATATTTAAGGTCAACTGACCAAAGCTGTCCATAGGATGGTGTAGCAACAGTGCCACTGTACAATATCAGGCCACTGTGATGCTACACCTAAAAAACTTAAGTTTTGAGCTGTAATAATTTGTGAATAAAACACCTTCTAGTAGTAGGATTATCCTTGTTTTAGTCAGGGAGATAAACCTTTCCAAATACATGCTGTTAAGGTTTTGATTATTACTATCCCTTAAAACTAGAGGATATTTTTAATTGTCCCATGTGGTGTGGGTTTTCTTTTCCTGACAATTGTCCCACCTTTACTGTCTCCACATGGTCGTTAAAGGAACACTAACACCTACAAATTGACTGGGGATAAATATAATTAACCCTTAAAGAACCAGAAGTAACCGCTACAATAGAAATCTTGAATTTTTTGTCTGTAATTGTCTATAAATGGACTGAGACATGCTAACAGGCTGTCTGAATACAAGAGCAATGAACACAAATCACAGTAAATTAAATAACTTAAAAGGATAGTCATACATAAAATGAAAAAACAAATATGTTGTAGGGTTGTTGCTGAAAGGTGTTTTATTTAACAGCTATTAATATTCCTCAAATGTGATTTTTTTTTTTTGTGCAGTATCGCAGTGACCTGAAATTGTACAGTGGCACTGTTGCGACACCATTCTATGGAGGTTTAGGATCAACTGACCAGGCTGAACAGAGAGAGCTGCAGCTGATCACTGGAGGATTCATAAAAAACATCATCAACTTGTATCGATTTACTTACCTATTTAAAACCTCACCCTTTTCCATTTCGTGTTAATAATAGAATAATTATAGTATTAGTATAATTGGATTATTTTTATGATTCTTGTGTCTTTATTAGGATTTTCACAGGAGCCGGCGATACCAACTAGGATTATATTGGACCCACTTATCAAGTTCAGTAGGTTAGTGCACAAGCCTATATTACAAGTCTAAGGGACATCTATCTATCTATTTATCTATCTATCTATCTATCTATCTATCTATCTATCTATCTATCTATCACTATGTATATGTAGATTGATAGATAGACAGACAGACATAGATATATTATGTGCAAAGCTTTGATGCAGGCACTCATACACCCTCTGAGTAAAAAAAAGGGGTAATCCCATGGCTGAAATGTATTTTATTCAAAAGGTATTATAGCGCAAATGTGAATATTTTTAAGTGCAGTATCACAGTGACCTGAAATTGTACAGTGGCACTTTTGCTACACTATCCTCTGGAGATTTATGGTCAACTGAACCAAGTTGTCCATAGGTTGGTGTAGCAACAGTTCCACTGTAAAGTTTCAGGCCAGTATGATACTACACCTAAAAAAAATCAAGTTTGAGCTGTAATAATTTGTGAATAAGACATCTTTCAGCAGTAGGAGTACCCTTGTTTTAGTCAGGGAGATAAGCCCTTCCAAATATATGTTTTTAAAGTTTTGAGTATTACTATGCCTTTAAATTTCTATGTATATTTATTTGTCCCGTATGGTGTGGTTTTTCATTGCTTAACAATTGTTCCACCTTTACTATCGCAATATGCTTCTTAAAGGAACACTAACACCTACAAATGGACTGGGGATAAATATGATTAACCCTTTAAGAACCAGAAGTACCCACTACAATAGTAATCTTGAAATCATTGTCCATAATTGTCTATAAATGGACTGAGACAAGCGAACAGGCTGTATGAATACAAAAGCTTTGAACACAACACCCAGTAAATAAAATAACTTAAAAGGATAGTCATACATAAAATGAAAAAACAAATATGTTGTATGGTTGTTGCTGAAAGTTGTGCTATTCAACAGCTATTAATATTCCTCAAACGTGATTTTTTTAGGTGCAGTATCACAGTGGCCTGAAATTATACAGTGGTGCTGTTCCTATATCATTCTATGGAGGTTTATGGTCAACTGATCAGGCTGAACAGAGAGAGCTACAGCTGAAAACTGGAGGATTCATAAAAATAATTAACATACTTGTATAGATTTATTTACCCTTTTAAAACCTCACCCTTTTCCCTTCTGTGTTATAAATATAATAATAATAGTATTAGTAATAGGATTATTTTTTTTATTCATGTCTCTTTCTTAGGATTTTCACAGGAGCTGACACTACCAAATAGGATTGGATTGGACCCACTTAACAAGTTCAGTAGGTAAGTGCAGAACTTACACACGGGGGAGTGAATGTATGAATCCGCCAGCGACTCCCAAATGACATTAGTCATAAACTCCGCATTGTACTTGCCTTGGTACAAGCTGTTGCAAAGGGTGGAATTCAGAGCACATAGAGGAGTAAAGTGACATTAGGCAGGGGGCAGGGTGCTAGATTTTATTCTAGCACCTGATTTAGAGAGAAATTGCCAGTATTCATTTACCCAAGGGAGAGGGAGGTCATAGAACAGAGAGAGGATGTATATCAGGAAGTGTAAAAACATGTGGCTGTCCAGCTGTTATGAAGATAGATGTCTTGCTAAAAATGATGGAGTTGTCATCCATCAACAGCTTGAAGGCTGCATGGTCTTATTCCAAATGTAATACCAGCACTGCTGTTGTATATTGCAGTCGGCTTCAAAATTCTGACATTTGGAAACCATTCTTTAACAAGCCTGTTTTACATATTTATGGGGCATCTACCTATCAGTCTATCTATCTATCTATCTATCTATCTATCTATCTATCTATCTATCTATCTATCTCTCTCTCTCTCTCTCTCTCTGTCTGTCTGTTTATACATCTATCTATCACTTTCTCTCTGTCTGTCTGTCTGTCTATATATCTATCTATCACTACGGATAGATAGATAGATAGATAGATAGATAGATAGATAGATAGATAGATAGATAGGTTATATGCAAAGGAAGGATGTAGGCATTCATAGACTCTCTGAGCAAAAAAAAAAAGATACTCCCAAATGCTGAAATGTGTTTTATTCAAAAGTTATTGCAGCTCAAATGTAAGTATTTTAGGTTCAGTATCACAGTGGTCTGATATTGTACAGTGGTGCTTTTACTACACCATCCTATGGAGATTTATGGTCAACTGACCAGAGCTGTACATAGGATGGTGTAGTGAAGCGCCACTGTACAAATTCAGGCCACTATGATACTACACCAGAAAGATTAACGTTTGAGCTATAATACCATTTTAATATAACTCCTTTCAGCAGTGGGAGTACCCTTTTTTTTACACAGGGGATAAACTCGACAACATATTTATTTTTTAAATTTTTAATACTACTATCCCTTTAAATCAGTGGGTATATTTATTTGCCATGTACGGTGCAGGTTCTTTGCCTGACAATTGATCCACCTTTAGTTTCTCAAAATGGTCTTTAAAAGAACACTAACACCTACAAATTAAATTGGGATGAATATGATTACCCCTTTAAAGACCAGAAGTTCCCATTACAATAGTAATCTTGAAATCATTATCTCTTATTGTCTATAAGTGGACCGATACATGTTAACAGGCTGTCTGAATACAAGACCAGTGAGCACTAATCACAGTGAATTAAATAAATGAAAGGCATAGTGAGACTGAAATATAAAAACAAATATGTTGTAGGTTTATCCCCTTGATTAACACAAGGGCACTCCCATTGCTGAAAGGTGTTTCACCTCAAACGTAATTTTTTTTTTATATGAAGTATCATAGTGGCCTGAAATTGTACAGTGGCTCTGTTGCTCCACCATCCTAGGGAGATTTATGTTCAACGGACCAGAAGTATCAATAGAATGATGTAGCAAAATGTAATCCCAGTTCCCTGCAATTGTGGACTGCAGTCAGCTAAACAATTTTGACAGTTGGAAGTTATGATGTCACAAAGCTGTAATACAAGTTTATGGTGCACCATTCTATTAAGATTCATAGTCAACTGACTAGGAAGAACAGAGTGAGCTGCAGCTGATCACTGAAGAAATCATCTAACTAATTATGAACTTCTATCAATTTATTTACCCATTTCACACCTCACACTTTTCCGTTATAATAATAGTATAATAGGATTTTCTTACTCTTCATGTCTCTTTATTAGGATTTTCACAGGAGCTGGCGATGAAGTTAGGATTGGATTGGACCCACTTAACAAGCTCAGTAGGTAAGTTCAGAAGTTACACATGGGGAGAGTGAATGTATGAATTCGCCAGCACCACCCAAATGGCATTAGTCACAAACTCCACATTGTACTTGCATTGGCGGAAGAGGGGGAAAGGATTGGAATTCTTGCACATGGAGGAGTAAAGTGATGTTAAGCAGGGGGTAGGATGCTGGAATTTATTCCAGAACCTGATTTAGAGAGGAATTGCCAGTATACATTCACCCAAGGGGGGGGGGGGTCATAGAAGAGGGAGATGATGTAAATCAGGAGATGTAAAAACATGTGGGTGTCCAGCTGTTATGAAGAACAGATGTGTGGCTGAAAATGATGGTGTTGTATTCCATCAAAAGCTGGAGGGCTGCAGGGTTTTATTCAAAATGTAATCCCACCCCTGCAGTTGTGTACTGCAGTCAACTGTAAAATTCTTTCATTTGGAAACCATGATTTCACATGCCTGTATTAAAGGTCTATAGGGCATCTATCTATCTATCTATCTATCTATCTATCTATCTATCTATCTATCTATCTATCTGTCTGTCTGTCTGTCTGTCTGTCTGTCTGTCTGTCTGTCTGTCGATCTGTATGTCTGTCTGTCTGTCTATCTGTCTATCAGTTTGTATGTGTAGATAGATAGATAGATAGATAGATAGATAGATAGATAGATAGATAGATAGATAGATTACTTGCAAAGTATGGATGCAGGCACTCATATACACTCTGAGTAAAAAAAGGAGTACTCCCACTGCTGAAGTGTGGTTTATTAAAAAGGTAGTATAGCTCAAATGTGCATATTTTTAGGTCCAGAATCACAGTGACCTGAACGTGTATAATGACACTTTTGCTGCTCTATCCTAAGGATACTTAAGGTCAACAGACCAAAGCTGTCCATAGGATGCTGTAGCAACAGTGCCACTGTACAATTTAAGGCCACTGCGATACTACACCTAAAAAAACAAGTTTTGAGCTGTAATAATTTGTGAATAAAACACCTTTAAGCAATAGGAGTACCCTTGTTTTAGTCAGGGTGATAAACTCTTCCAAATATATGCTGTTAAAGTTTAGCGTAATACTAGCCCTTAAAATTAGTGAGTATATTTAATTGTCCCATATGGTATGGGATTTCTTTGCCTGACAATTGTTTCACATTTACTGTTTCTATATGGTCCTTAAAGGAACACTAACACCTACATATTGACTGGGGATTAATATGATTAACCCTTTAAGAACCAGAAGTAACCATTACAATAGTAATCTTGAATTTATTATCCATAATTGTCTTTAAATGGACTGAGACAAGCTAACAGGCTGTATGAATACAAGAGCATTAAACACAACTCACAGAAAATTAAATAACTAAACAGAGAGAGCTGCAGCTGATTACTGGAGGATTCATAAATATAATTATCAACTTGTATCGATTTATTTACCCATTTAAAACCTCATCCTTTTCCCTTTTGTGTTATAAATAGAATAATAATAATATTAGTAGAATAGGATTTTTTTTTATTCATGTCTCTTTCTTAGGATTTTCACAGGAGCTGACGCTACCAAATAGGATTGGATTGGACCCACTTAACAAGTTCAGTAGGTAAGTGCAGAACTTACATACGGGGGAGTGAATGTATGAATTCGCCAGCGCCTCCCAAATGGCATTAGTCATAAACTCCACATTGTACTTGCCTTGGTACAAGCTGTGGCAAGGGTTAGAATTCCGCGTGCATAGAGGAGTAAATTGACATTAGGCAGGGGGTAGGGTTCTAGATTTTATTCCAGCACCTGATTTAGAGAGAAATCGCCAGTATACATTAACCCCAGGCAGAGGGAGGTCATAGAACACAGAGAGGATGCAAATCAGGAAGTGTAAAAACATGTGGCTGTCCAGCTGTTATGAAGCTAGATGTCTGGCTAAAAATGATGGAGTTGTAGTCCATCCACAGTTTGAAGGCTGAATGGTTTTATTCCAAACATAATCCCAGCCCTACTGCTATATATTGTAGTCGACTGTAAAATTCTGACATTTGGAAACCATGCTTTCACACGCCTGTTTTACAAGTTTATGGGGCATCTATCTATCTATCTATCTATCTATCTATCTATCTATCTATCTATCTATCTATCTATCAATCTATCTATCTATTTATCTATTTATCTATCTTTCTCTCTCTCTCTCTCTCTCTCTCTCTCTCTCTCTCTGTCTGTCTATCTGTCTAGCTATCACTTTGTACATATAGATAGGTAGATAGATAGACACACAGACATAAATATATAATGTGCAAAGTATGAATGCAGGCAATCATATTCTCTCTGAGTAAAAAAAAGGGTACTCCCACTGCTGAAATGTGTTTTATTCAAAAGATATTATAGCTCACATGTGAATATTTTTAGGTGCAGTATCACAGTGACTTGTGACTACACCATCCTATTGAGGTTTAAGATCAACTGACCAGGCTGAACAGAGAGAGCTACAGCTGATCACTGGAGGATGCATAAAAATAATTATCAACTTGTATCGATTTATTTACCTATTTAAAACCTCTCCCTTTTCCCTTTCATGATAATAATATAATAATAATAGTATTCGTATAATAGTGTATTTTTATTATTCATGTCTCTTTATTAGGATTTTCACAGGAGTTGGCGATACCAAATAGGATTGGAATGGACCCACTTAACAAGTCCAGTAGGTTAGTACTCAAGACTGTATTACAAGTCTATGGGGCAATGATCTATTTATTTATCCATCTATCTATCTGTTAATATTCCTCAAACGTGATTTTTTTTTTTAGGTGCAGTCTCACAGTGGTCTGTTATTGTACAGAGGCACTGTTACTACACCATCCTACTGAGGTTTAAGAACAACTGACCAGGCTGAACTTTGAGAGCTACAGCTGATCACTGGAGGATTCATAAAAATAATCAACTTGAATTGATTTATTTACCTATTTAAAACCTCACCCTTTTCCCTTTTGTGATAATAATAGAATAATAATAGTTTTAGTATAATAGTGTATTTTTATTATTCATTTCTCTGTATTAGGATTTTCACAGGAGCTGACGATACCAAATTGGATTGGATTGGACCCACTTACCAAGTTTAGTAGGTTAGTGCTCAAGCCTGTATTAGAAGTCTATTTGGCATCTATCTATCTATCTATCTATCTATCTATCTATCTATCTATCTATCTATCTATCTCTGTATATATCTATCTATCTATAAATATTCCTCAACCGTGATTTTTTTGTAGGTGCAGTATCACAGTGGCCTGAAATTTTACAATGGCTCTGTTCCTACATCTTCCTATGGAGGTTTATAGTCAATTGACATGGCTGAACAGAGTGCGCTGCAGCTGATCACTGGTAGGATTCATAATAATAATTATCATCTTTTATCAATTTATTTACCAATTTAAAACCTCACACTTTTCCTTTCTGTGATAATAATAGAATAATAATTCTATTAGTATAATGGTAAATTTTTATTATTCATGTCTCTTTATTAGGATTTTCACAGGAACTGGTGATACCAAATAGGATTGGAATGCACCCACTTAACAAGTCCAGTAGGTAAGTGCACAAGACTGTATTACAAGTCTATAGGGCAACGATCTATTTATCTATCTATCTATCTATCTATCTATCTATCTATCTATCTATCTCTTAATATTCCTCAAACGTGATTTTTTTTTTAGGTGCAGTATCACAGTGGCCTGACATGGTACAGTGGCACTGTTACTACACCATCCTATTGAGGTTTAAGATCAACTGACCAGGCTGAACAGAGAGAGCTACAGCTGATCACTAGAGGATTCATAAAAATAATTATCAACTTGTATCGATTTATTTAACTATTTAAAACCTCTCCCTTTGCTCTTTCATGATAATAATAGAACAATAATAGTATTCGTATAATAGTGTATTTTTATTATTCATGTCTCTTTATTAGGATTTTCACAGGAGTTGGCGATACCAAATAGGATTGGAATGGACCCACTTAATAAGTCCAGTAGGTTAGTACACAAGACTGTATTACAAGTCTATGGGGCGATGATCTATTTATTTATCTATCTATCTATCTATCTATCTATCTATCTATCTATCTATCTATCTATCTATCTATCTATCTTATCTATCTATCTATCTATCTATCTATCTATCTATCTATCTATCTATCTGTTAATATTCCCCAAACGTGATTTTTTTTTTTAGGTGCAGTATCACAGTGGTCTGTCATTGTACACAGGCACTGTCACTACACTGTCCTGTTGAGGTTTAAGATCAACTGACCAGGCTGAACTTTGAGAGCTACAGCTGATCACTGGAGGATTCATAAAAATAATTATCAACTTGTATCGATTTATTTACCTATTTAAAACCTCACCCTTTTCCCTTTCGTGATAATAATAGAATAATAATAGTTTAGTATAATAGTGTATTTTTATTATTCATGTCTCTTTATTAGGATTTTCACAGGAGCTGGCGATACCAAATAGGATTGGATTGTACCCACTTAACAAGTTTAGTAGGTTAGTGCTCAAGCCTGTATTAGAAGTCTATGGAGCATCTATCTATCTATCTATCTATCTATCTATCTATCTATCTATCTATCTATCTATCTCTGTATATATCTAACTATATATTAATATTCCTCAACCGTGATTTTTTTGTAAGTGCAGTATCACACTGGCCTGAAATTGTACAGTGGCGCTGTTCCTACATCATCCTATGGAGGTTTATAGTCAATTGACATGGCTGAACAGAGTGCTCTGCAGTTGATCACTGGTAGGATTCATAATAATAATTATCATCTTTTATCAATTTATTTACCTATTTAAAACCTCACACTTTTCCTTTTTGTGATAATAATAGAATAATAATTGTATTAGTATAATAGTAAATTTTTATTATTCATGTCTCTTTATTAGGATTTTCACAGGAACTGGTGATACCAAATAGGATTGGAATGCACCAACTTAACAAGTCCAGAAGGTTAGTGCACAAGACTGTATTACAAGTCTATGGGGCAACGATCTATTTATCTATCTATTTATCTATCTATCTATCTATCTATCTATCTATCTATCTATCTATCTATTAATATTCCTCAAACGTGATTTTTTTTTTTAGGTGCAGTCTCACAGTGGCCTGACATTGTACAGTCGCACTGTTACTACACCATTCTATTGAGGTTTAAGATCAACTGACCAGGGTGAACTTTGAGAGCTACAGCTGATCACTGGAGGATTCATAAAAATAATTATCAACTTGTATCGATTTCATTACCTATTTAAAACCTCACCCTTTTCCCTTTTGTGGTAATAATAGAATAATAATATATTTAGTATAATTGTGTATTTTTATTATTCATGTCTCTTTAATAGGATTTTCACAGGAGCTGGCGATACCAAATAGGATTGGATTGGACCCACTTAACACGTTTAGTTGGTTAGTGCTCAAGCCTGTATTACAAGTCTATGGAGCATCTATCTATCTATCTATCTATCTATCTATCTCTGTATATATCTAACTATATATTAATATTCCTCAACCGTGATTTTTTTGTAAGTGCAGTATCACAGTGGCCTGAAATTGTACAGTGGCGCTGTTCCTACATCATCCTATGGAAGTTTATAGTCAATTGACAAGGCTGAACAGAGTGCGCTGCAGCTGATCACTGGTAGGATTCATAAATATAATTATCATCTTGTATCGATTTATTTACGAATTTAAAATCTCTCTCTTTCCTTTTATGATAATAATAGAATTATAAATGTATTAGTATAATAGTAAATTTTTATTATTAACGTCTCTTTGTTAGGATTTTCACAGGAACTGGCGATACCAAATAGGATTGGAATGGACCAATTAACAAGTTCAGTAGGTAAGTGCACAAGCCTGTATTACAAGTCTATGGGACATCTTTCTATCAATCTTTCTGTTAATATACCTTAAATGTGTTTTTTTTTTTTTTTAGGTGCAGTATCACAGTGGCCTGAAATTGTACAGTTGCGCTGTTACTACACCATACTATTAAGGTTTAAGATCAACTGACCAGGCTGAACAGAGAGACCTACAACTGATCACTGGAGTATTCATAAAAATAATTTTCAACTTGAATCGATTTATTTACCTATTTAAAACCTCACCCTTTTCCCTTTCTTGATAATAATAGAATAATAATAGTATTAGTATAATAGTGTATTTTTATTATTCATGTCTCTTTATTAAGATTTTCACAGGAGTTGGTGATACCAAATAGGATTGGAATGGACCCACTTAACAAGTCCAGTAGGTTAGTGCACAAGCCTTTATTACAAGTCTAGGGGGCAACTATCTATCTATCTATCTATCTTTCTATCTGTTATTATTCCTCAAACGTGATTATTTTTTTTCGGTAGAGTATCAAAGTGCCCTTTCATTGTACGGTGGTACTGTTACAACACCATCCTATTGAGTTTTAAGATCAACTGACCAGGTTGAACAGAGAGAGCTGCAGCTGATCGCTAAAGGATTCTTAAAAATAATTATCAACTTGTATCGATTTATTTACCTATTTAAAACCCCACCCTTTTCCCTTTCGTGATAATAATAGTATAATAATAGTTTTAGTATAATAGTAAATTTTTATTATTCATGTCTCTTTTTAGGATTTTCACAGTAGCTGGCGATACCAAATAGGATTGGTGTCATGCCTACCATCCCCATCTTTCCCTCGGCGGCTTCTGTGCGCTTTCGGGTTTCGGTCTGCGCGTCGACGTCATCCGTCACCCGCACTTCCAGGTTCGGGCTCGTTATAGGCCCGCGCTGCCTCTCTGCGGCGCGCGATTATAGCGTTCCTGAACCTGTGTTTGGATCCTCAGTGCAGTCCAGCCTTATCCTGTATCCTGTGTGTACCTGTGGTTTGGATCCTCAGTTCAGCCCTGCCTTATCTTGTACTCTGTGTCCTGCAGCCGGGGTTCTAGTGCCTTCCAGTCTTCCTTGTTTCCAGTATTCCTGGGTCCTAGTGCCTTCCAGTCTCCATTGCTTCCAGTGCTCCTGGGTCCTAGTCTCTTCCAGTCTCCCTTGCTTCCAGTATTCCTGGGTCCTGGTGCCTTCCAGCCACACCTGCTTCCACTGTTCTCCAGCCTGTCTCCTAGGCTCCCTTCCTACTTTCCCATTGCTCTCCTCTCTCCCTACACGGTATCTTGCCCCAGCTTGCTACCTGCCTCTCCTGCCTGGGCCCTGCTCCTGGTTCCCTGGTTTCCTGCTCTTGTAAACCCTCCTCTGCCTGTGCTCTACCAGCACTTTGCCTTACTAGCCACTGTACTTCCTTTGGCTAGTCCTCCTTGTCCTAGCAGTTGGAAACTGACCTTCCCTGGGGTTGGTGGTGGGTGTCCTCACTGTACTGCGTTATCCTGGGTCTTCTTCGGCTCAACCGAAGGGGGCCATCTGGCTTCTCGGCCAGCACCTTTACACGGCCTCGGCCGCAGCACAACGCACTACAGGGGGCCTGCGCACACCAGCTACGCTCTCCAGCGTCGCACTCAAGCCTTCACTCCACCAACCCTTGTTGGAGGAGTCGCTTATCCCTGATAGCCTATATCACTGTTGGCAGAGTATATCTCTTGAAGAGTTTGAGCCATGGGTGTCTGACAATTGGATTGGACCCACTTAAAAAGTTCAGTAGGTTAGTGCACAAGCCTGTATTACAAGTCTATGGGGCATCTTTCTATCTATCTATCTATCTATCTATCTATCTATCTGTTAATATTCCTCAAACATGATTTTTTTGTAGGTGAAGTATCACAGTGGCCTGAAATTGTACAATGGCGCTGTTCCTACATCATCCTTTGGAGGTTTATGGTCAATTGACCAGGCTGAACAGAGTGCGCTGCAGCTGATCAATAGTAGGATTCATAAAAATAATTATCATCTTGTATCAATTTATTTACCCATTTAAAACTTCACACTTTTCTTTTTTGTGATAATAATAGAATAATAATTGTATTAGTATAATAGTAAATTTTTATTATTCATGTCTCTATATTAGGATTTTCACAGTAGCTGGTGATACCAAATAAGACTGGATTATACCCAAATAGCAAGTTCAGTAGGTTAATGCACAAGACTGTATTACAAGTCTTAGAGGCAGCTATCTATCTATCTATCTATCTGTTAATATTCCTCAAACATGATTTTTTTTTAGGTGCAGTATCACAGTGCCCTTTCATTGTACAGTGGTACTGTTACTGCACCATTCTATAGAGGTTTAAGATCAACTGACAGGATGAACAGAGAGAGCGGCAGCTAATCACTGGAAGATTCATAAAAATAATTATCAATTTGTATCGATTTATTTATCTATTTAAAACCTCACCCTTTTCTCTTTCATGATAATAATAGAATAATAATAGTATTAGTATAATAGAAAAATTTTATTATTCATCTCCCTTTATTAGGATTTTCACAGGAGCTGGCGATACAAAATAGGATTGGAATGGACCCACTTAACAAGTTCAGTAGGTTAGTGCACAAGCCTTTATTACAATTCTATGGGGCATCTATCTATCTATCTATCTATCTATCTATCTATCTATCTATCTATCTATCTAACTATCTCTGTATATATCTATCTATATATTAATATTCCTCAACCGTGATTTGTTTTTTGTAGGTGCACTATCACAGTGGCCTCAAATTGTACAGTGGAGCTGTTCCTACATCATCCTATGGAGGTTTATTGTCAATTGACCAGGCTGAACAGAGTGTGCTGCAGCTGATCACTGGTAGGATTCATAAAAATAATTATCATCTTGTATCGATTTATTTACCCTTTTAAAACCTCACCCTTTTACCTTTCGTGATAATAATAGAATAATAACAGTATTAGTATAATAGTAAATTTTATTATTCATGTCTCTTTATTAGGATTTTCACAGGAGCTGGCGATACCAAATAGGAGTGGATTGGACACACTTAAAAAGTTCAGTAGGTAATTTCAGAATTTACACATGGGGAGAGTGAATGTATGAATCTGCCAGCAACGCCAAAATAACATTAGTCATAATCTCTGCATTGTACTTGCCTTGGCTCAAGCTGAGGAAAGGGTTGGAATTCTGGCACATAGAGGATTAAAGTGATGTTAAGCAGGGGTTAGGATGCTGGAATTTATTCCAGCACCCGATTTAGAGAGGAATTACCAGTACCCAAGGGAGAGGGGGTGTCACATATGAGTGACAGCATGTAAATCAGTAGATGTAAAAACATGTGGGTGTCCAGCTGTTATGAAGAACAGATGTGTGGCTGAAAATGATGGTGTTGTATTCCATCAAAAGCTGGAGGGCTGCAGGGTTTTATGCAAAATGTAATCCCAGCCCTGCAGTTGTATACTGCAGTCAACTGTAAAATTCTGTCATTTGGAAACCATGATTTCACATGCCTGTATTAAAGGTCTATTGGGCATCTATCTATCTATCTATCTATCTATCTATCTATCTATCTATCTATCTATCTATCTATCTATCTGTCTGTCTGTCTGTCTGTTTGTCTGTCTGTCTGTATTTCTATCAGTTTGTATGTGTAGATAGATAGATAGATAGATAGATAGATAGATAGATAGATAGATAGATAGATAGATAGATAGATAGATAGATATATTATGTGCAAATAATGGATGCAGGCACTCATATTCCCTCTGAATAAAAATAAAGTACTCCCACTGCTGAGATGTGTTTTATTGAAAAGGTATTATAGCTCACATGTGAATATTTTTAGGTGTAGTATCACAGTGACCTGAAATTGTATAGTAGCACTTTTGCTACACTAACCTATGGATATTTAAGGTCAACTGACCAAAGCTGTGCATAGGATGGTGTAGCAACAGTGCCACTGTACAATTTCAAGCCACTGCGATGCTACACCTAAAAAACTGAAGTTTTGAGCTGTAATAATTTGTGAATAAAACACCTTTCAGTAGTAGGATTATCCTTGTTTTAGTCAGGGAGATAAACCTTTCCAAATACATGCTGTTAAGGTTTTGATTATTACTATCCCTTAAAACCAGTGGATATTTTTAACTGTCCCATGTGGTGTGGGTTTTCTTTTCCTGACAATTGTCCCACCTTTACTGTCTCCACATGGTCGTTAAAGGAACACTAACACCTACAAATTGACTGGGGATAAATATAATTAACCCTTAAAGAACCAGAAGTAACCACTACAATATAAATCTTGAATTTATTGTCTATAATTGTCTATGAATGGACTGAGACATGCTAACAGGCTGTCTGAATACAAGAGCAATGAACACAAATCACAGTAAATTAAATAACTTAAAAGGATAATCATACATAAAATGAAAGAACAAATATGTTGTAGGGTTGTTGCTGAAAGGTGTTTTATTTAACAGCTATTAATATTCCTCAAATGTGATTTTTTTTTTGTGCAGTATCGCAGTGACCTGAAATTGAACAGTGGCACTGTTGCGACACCATTCTATGGAGGTTTAGGATCAACTGACCAGGCTGAACAGAGAGAGCTGCAGCTGATCACTGGAGGATTCATAAAAATCATCATCAACTTGTATCGATTTACTTACCTATTTAAAACCTAACCCTTTTCCCTTTCGTGTTAATAATAGAATAATTATAGTATTAGTATAATAGGATTATTTTTATGATTCTTGTGTCTTTATTAGGATTTTCACAGGAGCCGGCGATACCAACTAGGATTATATTGGACCCACTTATCAAGTTCAGTAGGTGAGTGCACAAGCCTATATTACAAGTCTATGGGACATCTATCTATCTATCTATCTATCTATCTATCTATCTATCTATCTATCTATCTATCACTATGTATATGTAGATTTATAGATAGACAGACAGACATAGATATATTATGTGCAAAGCTTTGATGCAGGCACTCATACACCCTCTGAGTAAAAAAAAGGGGTAATCCCATGACTGAAATGTATTTTATTCAAAAGGTATTATAGCGCAAATGTGAATATTTTTAAGTCCAGTATCACAGTGACCTGAAATTGTACAGTGGCACTTTTGCTACACTATCCTCTGGAGATTTATGGTCAACTGAACCAAGTTGTCCATAGGTTGGTGTAGCAACAGTTCCACTGTAAAGTTTCAGGCCAGTATGATACTACACCTAAAAAAAATCAACTTTGAACTGTAATAATTTGTGATTAAGACATCTTTCAGCAGTAGGAGTACCCTTGTTTTAGTCAGGAAGATAAGCCCTTCCAAATATATGTTTTTAAAGTTTTGAGTATTACTATGCCTTTAAATTTCTATGTATATTTATTTGTCCCATATGGTGTGGTTTTTCATTGCCTAACAATTGTTCCACCTTTACTATCGCAATATGCTTCTTAAAGGAACACTAACACCTACAAATGGACTGGGGATAAATATGATTAACCCTTTAAGAACCAGAAGTACCCACTACAATAGTAATCTTGAAATCATTGTCCATAATTGTCTATAAATGGACTGAGACAAGCGAACAGGCTGTATGAATACAAAAGCTTTGAACACAACACCCAGTAAATAAAATAACTTAAAAGGATAGTCATACATAAAATGAAAAAACAAATATGTTGTATGGTTGTTGCTGATAGTTGTGCTATTCAACACCTATTAATATTCCTCAAACGTGATTTTTTTTAGGTGCAGTATCACAGTGGCCTGAAATTATACAGTCGTGCTGTTCCTATATCATTCTATGGAGGTTTATGGTCAACTGATCAGGCTGAACAGAGAGAGCTACAGCTGAAAACTGGAGGATTCATAAAAATAATTAACATACTTGTATAGATTTATTTACCCTTTTAAAACCTCACCCTTTTCCCTTCTGTGTTATAAATATAATAATAATAGTATTAGTAATAGGATTATTTTTTTATTCATGTCTCTTTCTTAGGATTTTCACAGGAGCTGACACTACCAAATAGGATTGGATTGGACCCACTTAACAAGTTCAGTAGGTAAGTGCAGAACTTACACACGGGGGAGTGAATGTATGAATCCGCCAGTGTCTCCCAAATGACATTAGTCATAAACTCCGCATTGTACTTGCCTTGGTGCAAGCTGTTGCAAAGGGTGGAATTCAGAGCACATAGAGGAGTAAAGTGACATTAGGCAGGGGGCAGGGTGCTAGATTTTATTCTAGCACCTGATTTAGAGAGAAATTGCCAGTATTCATTTACCCAAGGGAGAGGGAGGTCATAGAACAGAGAGAGGATGTATATCAGGAAGTGTAAAAACATGTGGCTGTCCAGCTGTTATGAAGATAGATGTCTTGCTAAAAATGATGGAGTTGTCATCCATCAACAGCTTGAAGGCTGCATGGTCTTATTCCAAATGTAATACCAGCACTGCTGTTGTATATTGCAGTCGGCTTCAAAAGTCTGACATTTGGAAACCATGCTTTCACAAGCCTGTTTTACATATTTATGGGGCATCTACCTATCAGTCTATCTATCTATCTATCTATCTATCTATCTATCTATCTATCTATCTATCTATCTATCTCTCTTTCTGTCTTTCTCTCTCTCTCTCTGTCTGTCTCTTTATACATCTATCTATCACTACGGATAGATAGATAGATAGATAGATAGATAGATAGATAGATAGATAGATAGAGAGATAGAGAGATAGATAGATAGGTTATATGCAAAGGAAGGATGTAGGCATTCAAAGACTCTCTGAGCAAAAAAAAAAGATACTCCCAAATGCTGAAATGTGTTTTATTCAAAAGTTATTGCAGCTCAAATGTAAGTATTTTAGGTTCAGTATCACAGTGGTCTGATATTGTACAGTGGTGCTTTTACTACACCATCCTATGGAGATTTATGGTCAACTGACCAGAGCTGTACATAGGATGGTGTAGTGAAGCGCCACTGTACAAATTCAGGCCACTATGATACTACACCAGAAAGATTAACGTTTGAGCTATAATACCATTTTAATATAACACCTTTCAGCAGTGGGAGTACCCTTTTTTTTACACAGGGGATAAACTCGACAACATATTTATTTTTTAAATTTTTAATATTACTATCCCTTTAAATCAGTGGGTATATTTATTTGCCATGTATGGTGCAGGTTCTTTGCCTGACAATTGATCCACCTTTAGTTTCTCAAAATGGTCCTTAAAAGAACACTAACACCTACAAATTAAATTGGGATGAATATGATTACCCCTTTAAAGACCAGAAGTTCCCATTACAATAGTAATCTTGAAATCATTATCTCTTATTGTCTATAAGTGGACCGATACATGTTAACAGGCTGTCTGAATACAAGACCAGTGAGCACTAATCACAGTGAATTAAATAAATGAAAGGCATAGTAAGACTGAAATATAAAAACAAATATGTTGTAGGTTTATCCCCTTGATTAACACAAGGGCACTCCCATTGCTGAAAGGTGTTTCACCTCAAACGTAATTTTTTTTTTAGATGAAGTATCATAGTGGCCTGAAATTGTACAGTGGCTCTGTTGCTCCACCATCCTAGGGAGATTTATGTTCAACGGACCATAAGTATCAATAGAATGATGTAGCAAAATGTAATCCCAGTTCCCTGCAATTGTGGACTGCAGTCAGCTAAACAATTTTGA